>CM060429.1:95169170-97811074 GCA_030545235.1 Helianthus tuberosus
AACCTCAATAGAATTCAGAGATATGTCAATCACTCATGATCCTTACAATACGGATCGGCAAACAAGCCTCCAATGCTCGTTCGCCATGAATTCAAGATATGGCAACGAAGGATGTGTCACTACCTATCCTAGCATAACACAGGTTTCTGGAGGTCGGTGGTTCATGGACCATATGTTCCCTCTGTACCAAGTGTTGAATAACCAAATGTTCATGTTCCTAAGAAACCCGTTGATTATTCTGAGCAAGATTTCTAGAAACTGGAGCTCGATGCTAAGGAAGTCATGATATTGGCCATGGCCTTACCCAATGCAATCTATGCTGGATTGCTCTGCTGTGAGAATGCTAAGGAATTGTGGGATGCTTTGAACGAACAGTTTGGTGGCACAGATGAAGTACAAGAGAATGATAGGGAGATTTTGAATCAACAATACGAGACGTTCACTTATGTCAAGGGTGAATATCTGACTTAACAATTTTAGCGATTTAATTGCTTAATAAGTGAGCTAAGATTTATTAATCAAACTTACACAAATATTGCTCTAAGTCACAGATTTTTGAGATCTCTCCCTGACAAATGGAATACATTTGCAATTATTTTAAGAAACTTTGTTGGATTCAAGGAAATGACTCTGACACAACTTCATGGCAGACTCCTCACATTTGAACTTGTCTAGAAACACAAGTTAATGTCATCGGGAAAAGTTGTTGATGATTACTCTTTTAGTAACATGACATTAGTGAGTCATGATGAATCATTATCAACCAACCATGTGAGCAATTAGAGTGATGATCAATTTATTGACATAACTACTAGAATTAATTCACAAACAAACTCATCATGTGTTGGAATGTATGATCTACAACCTATGGATCCAATTGATCAAGATGAATTTAATATTGTTGGCCCATTTGCCCAACTAAGTTTCAAAACTAATCAATTTTATAACAAAACTGATAGGAAGTTTTCTGTTGTAGATGGGAAGAGTAATTTGAGAAAGATAAATCTAGGGTTGAATGTTACAAGTGTCATACACTAGGGCATTTTGCTAGGGAATATGGAAATTTTACTCAGAATTCATCACCATATGTCACTTATCCAAGTTCACCAAGCCAGTATATATCATAGAAGTCACATCAGAATTTTTCCCAAAATACCCCTTATCCAAACACACAGGCTACAACTCACTTTTCCCATACACTATACTAACATCTATTCTATGCTTATTAACCTGGTCAAACTCGATATTATCAAGCCACAATGTCACATGTTCCCTCACATGCTTCTACATCTGCACAAAGTGTATCACAGATACATGCACCAGCAGTTCCCCAAACTGCTAGTTACCTTGCACCAGACTCAAGTCATCAAAGCTTCTTTACTCAGAACTTTGTAAACTGGAGATGCATGTCTGATGATGTACCAAACAGCAACCTCACCATGTTTGCTGCATACATCAAGCAACATGCATCCACAAATTAACCAATTGCACTTGAGGAATTCTTATTAAAACAAAAATGCATTTATGAGGTTCCAAGGAGAACTACTGGTAAATCACTAGAAATCATGTCGGCCAATCTGGCACTAGTCTCTACAAATGAGATCATCAAAAACGGATTCTCTCACTTTGATAGCATGTGGTATGTTGATAGTGGGGGGGGGGGTCTAAACACATGACTGGGTGTAAGAATCTTCTTTCCCACTTTAGAGCACATGGAAGATCAAATATATCATTTTGAAATTACTTTAAAAGAAAAAATTCTAGGGTATGGTGAGGCAAATGCTAGAAAACTCAAGTTTGAGAATGTCAACCTTGTTGACAACTTGAAGTTTAACCATCTGAGTGTATCACAGATGCATGATAAAGTGTATGGCATATTTTCACTAAGAACTCTTGTAAAATTGTTGGCCCAAAACTTGAAAAAAAATTGAGTGTCGAATTGAAAATGATGCTCACCTTGTGACCAATAGAAGTGGAAATGTGTATGTAGTTGATATGTTGAAGAACAACCTTAAGCCACAAAGTGTATGTCTATTCTCTCAGGCATCCGCCAAAGAAACTGAACTGTGGCATAGGAAGTTAGGTCATATCAACTCACAAACAATCAATGATGTATCCAAGCAAGGTCTTGTGATAGGACTCCCTAAGAAAGAGTTTAAGTGTGACCAACACTCTATCTCTTGTCTTAAAGGAAAACAACATAAAGTCCCTTACAAGTCCATTGAAGAATCCAAAACTACTGGATATCTTCAGATGCTTCATCTTGATCTGTTTTGGCCATATTAAGATAATGAGTCAAGCAAAAAAAGATATTGTTTACTCGTTGTTGATGATTACTCAAGATATACCTCGACTTATTTCTTACATTCCAAAGATGAAACTGCTGAGATCATTAAGAACTTTATTGTTATGGTAGAAAAACAATATGATCTACCTGTCAAAATGTTGATAAGTGACAATGGAACTGAATTTAGAAATCACACACTTGACTCGTTTTGTGAATGTGAAGGGATTGTGAGACAATGCAGTGTGCCAAGGTCACCTCAGCAAAATGGAGTGGTAGAAAGAAAGAACACAACTTTAATTAAAGCTGCAAGATCCATTTTAGCTGATTCTAGTCTACCACTTTCTTTCTGGGTAGAAGCAGTGAATATTTTTGTGTATGTGCATAATGGAGTTCTAATTATTCAAAGACATCAAAAGACTGCCTATGAAGTGCTTTTCAAGATCAAACCATTAATCTCTGTCTTCAGGGTCTTTGGGTGTTCATGCTTCATCTTGAATTTTAAAGACTCCATATCAAAATGTGCTGCCAAGGTAGATTGTGGTATTTTATTAGGTATTCTTCAAGTGCAAAAGCCTACAGAGTGTTCAACTCCAAAATAAAATAATAGAAGAGACATTGAATGTAAAGTTCAATGAAATGTCCACACTCAAGATACATGCCAATCCAACTAATTGTTTGATCTGGAAATCTTAAAATATGAACCAAGGAATGATCCAGTAGTTTCCAGTATCAATCAAAGTGTTGGTGTTACACATGTAGACTATAAAACAGATGTCTTCATACAACCTTTAGCATCCACAAACAAGCAGAATCACAACAGTGAAATCAGTTTTGATTTTGGTACATTGGTGCCAGCAGTTTCTGAAGGTTCATATGATCAATCTCTTTCTAATTGTTTTGAGACACAAACTATTGAAGTTTCAAAAGAAGCAAGCACCTCATTTGCTGAACCGTTGGGTCCAATCCCTCTACCACCTCATTATTCTGACTCACTTGAGGCATGTTCAAACAATCAATCTGAACCCAGCACTTCCAACATCATCACTGATATTTTTCCATATGTTGGAGCACATCCTTTCTTGAAGTTTCATCCCCAAGAACAGATATAAGGGGATATGAGCGAGGATGTTCTTATAAGAAGTCAAACATCAAACATCTGCTTAATTGTAGGATTTCTTTCAATGGATGAACCTTTAAAATATCAAGATGCCTTGAAAGACAACAACTAGGTGGAAGCTATGCAACAAGAATTACTCCAGTTTAAAAGACAAGAAATCTGGCAAATTGTCCCTCTGCTTGAAGGAAACTATGTTATTGGAACCAAATGGGTATTCAAAAATAAAACTTATGAAAGGGGAATTGTAGTAAAAAAAAACAAGGCAAGGTTGATGGTTCAGGCAAGAGGAAGGGATTGATAAGACTTTTGCTCCAGTGGCTAGACTAGAAGCCATCAGATTGTTCCTGGCATTTTCTGTCACTCACAAGATGAAAGTCTATCAAATGGACATCAAGTGTGCATTTTTGTATGGGAAAATAATTGAAGAATTTTATATTTGTCAACCTCCTGGCTTTGAAGATGCTCACTATCCCAATCATGTCAACAAGCTTGACAAAGCCTTGTATGGTCTCAAGCAGGCTCCAAGAGCATCATATGAAACTCTCTGCTCATTTTTAACAACTAATAACTTTAAAAGGGGTACAATTGACAAAACATTGTTTTTAAAATGGGAAGGAAAAGACTTAACCATTGCTCAGATATATGTTAATGACATAATCTATGCATCAACCAATTCGAAATTGTGTGAAGCTTTTCGAAACTTAATGACATAAAAGTTTGAGATGAGTGCAACGGGTGAATTACAATGTTTTATAAGTACACAAGTTAAGCAACTTGAAAGAGGAACTTTTATACATCAGAATAAATATGTAAAAACTCTTTTGAAGAAATTTGATCCAGAAAATTGTAAAACAAGCGCCACATCCATGTGTACATCCAAATCACTGGATTATAACTTAACTGGGAACTAGTTGATCAAACTTTGTACAAATGTATGATATGGTCATTGATGTATCTCACTGCATCAAGACAAGATATCATGTTTGCCACCTCTGTGTGTGCAAGGTAGCAAGCCTCTCTAAGAGAGTCACATTTAACTGTTGTGAAAAGGATATTCAGATATCTAAAAGGGTCTCCAACCCTAGGAATCCGGTATCTAGCTAATAATAATCTCGAACTAGTTGGCTTTTCAGATAGTGACTTTGCAGGTTATCTCACTACAAGAAAGTCAACCACTGTAGGATGTTAGTATTTAGGCAATGCCTTGATATCCTGACAGAGCAAGAAGCAAACTATTGTATCAAATTCTACTGCAGACGCAACATATATTGTTGCAGCCAGTTGTACTTCTCAAATCCTTTGGTTACAAAACCAACTGCTGGATTATGAATCACAACTCTTAAAACTCCTATCAAAATGGACAGTGAAGCAGCACAGAACATAATTAACAACCCTGTCCAACATTTAAGAACAAAACTGTCACACCCCTATTTTCCACGTGTCACCGGTGGGCCCGGTAGGGGAGTATCGTGACGTAGTTGGTAACATCATGGTCAAACAACACAATATATAAATGCACAGCGGAAGCAAAAGATAAGTATATTACATTCCGAATATAAAGTAATATCAAAGTATTACAACGGAAAGTAAAGGATCCACAGGCGGATCAATAAAAGAAAAGAAAACTGTTCAACAGACTTCAGGCATCTAGAACTTGCAAGATTCCTTATTAACGCCCTGGGCTTCCAGCAAATTTCGTTTAGTACCTGTCACTTAACCTTTTTGGAAAATACGTCAGTTTACACTGGTAAATACAATTAACCGACTCATTTTGGAAAAAGAGTTGGAAAAGTGATTCGAGTGCAAACGGCACAAAATATCTTGACACATTGATTAAAATGCACAGAGGCAAAATTAATCTTTTATAACTTAGGACAATTTTATTAATAAAAATCTTGTATCCGATTTACATGGTTGTCCAACATTTAGGGCCGGTGATTATACAATACAAGCCGGACAAGATTAATCGACACACCACAAATATAATCTCACAAGAAGACACCCTTACGAGTGAGTATACGTTATACATATGCAACAGGAGGTGTTTTGTCTACACCTTGTGCTTACGTCGTGGCCATTCACTTTTTAAAATGAGCCAAGGATATCCAGGACACGGTCATTAACCCCCAATGTTATTTGTTATCAATCAATACAGATTAAAACGGGATTATGCAATTTAATCATCTCCGATTAAAAGGTTTCTACACCCGACCAAGCGGTATTTTTATAATACCGTATCCCAAGCCCGTATAAGGGAAAATAAGTTAAAAGTATTTACCTGAGCTAGCAATGCAATTTATACTCAGCCGTATATTCTAATCGGCAAGCACAAGTACTTCTACTGGGGCTCTCAATCTGGAACGAAGGTTTTATTAACCTATTAGATTCCTAACGGGTCTTATTTAAGTCGTAACTTAGACCGGTTAGTTTTAAGGAAGTTTTACGGTTCAAACGCATGATTAAGCGAAGACCGGAATAGAATGTGATTTAGACCTGACAAGTTTGAAGACTTGTATAATATGGGTAAACTAAACACATTCTGGATTTTGAGATGAAAAGGATAAGGTTTGACCCGTTTCGGCTAATTTATGCAAACTAGTTACATAAACCGAACCGAACGCGCCTGAGGCGTAACGGGTAACCATATGGGTCCTAAACAGGTTTCCTAAGTTAATTATGCCTCAAATATGTTGTGACATCAGTAAGATGTCTTTCATTATGCCCGAAACATATTTAAACACAAACTAGGCCCCGTAGGGGTAGTTTGGTCATTTAAAAGGTTATAAAAGAGTTTAAGTATTAATCTGAGTTACGGGTCTGATGTAATCAGTAAAAATACTCAATTTAATAAGTTATAACAGTAGGGTAAAGTATATATGTGAAATTTATCAATTATAACCAAACTATGCACCGTAGGGGCATTTTGGTAATTTCACATAAGCCGAAAAGCTCAAAACTGAAGTCTGAGTTAATGAACCTTTGCTTACTGTTAAAATATTATAATTTGCCTAAAATATCAGTAGGTATCAACCCGGGTATGTTCAATATAATTTTTATACATACTATGCGTTAAAAACGCTAAATAAGGCGATTAAGAGTCGTTTACGGGTTCGATACATAAAGCTGATATTTTTATACTTCTAGAAGGCTTAAAATAATTTATTTAACATATCTATTCAGTAGAAAAAGGTTTGGAGTCGTTTAGATATGTAAAACTCATTTTATGGCCCGTTAGGGCAAAACCGACAATTTCCGGATTAAGCCTACGACTACTAGTTATGCTCAGCCTTCTTTAAAAATCCCAAAATAATATATTACATCAGTGTGTATTAAGTTTGATACAAAAAAGTAGGCTTAACTAGGCTATACGCTAATTACGCCGTTTTATTTACATAAAGCTTTCATTTTGCGATAATGAGCATAACTCTTAATCTACAAGTCAAACTGATGTCAAACTTTGCATACAAGTTTATATATCAGCAATTTAAGTTTCTACTCTTTTACATTCCCACAAATCACGTTTTAAGGTAATAAGGGCATAATGGTCAACATATGAGCTATTAACGGAAACGCGTAAACGAATGGGTCAATCAATGAACCAACCACAGAGGGTTATGCTAACATGTAGCCTGGTCCTAAGGAAGCTCTAAGGCATTTCCAAATCATACTAAAACGGGTCAGAACTGAAGTCAAAGCAAAAGTCAAAGCTTTGCGACTTTCGGTTCCGAATCGGTTCAAAACGGAAAGTTGTCGAATCACACAAGCTTAGACAAGTTCTTATGCTTATTATCAAGTTATATGAATGATAAAATAGATTACACGCCTTTTACATTGTTAATTATGCGTTAAACGAAAGATTTCATTTCTGTTGACTTTTTCTAATCATCTTTGACTCGACAAATGACCTAGTTAGGATGGGAATCAGTGGACGCCCTTTTAAGGGTTTAAAGCCCACATAATTACCAACTTATAACTACCTTTGATTCGACTAATCACTGGACCATTAGTGATTAATCGTTAAGTCAACCTTTAATTACGACGGTTGACTTTTAAGCTAAACTAAGCTAAAACTTAAACTAAGGAAAGATTAGAAAACTTACTGAGGTCCTAAGCTTGATTAGGAAGGACTTGGGTCTGCTTTGAAGCTCCAGAAGGCTCCTCAATTGCAGAAAGAAATGGTATGATCAATTGTTGCAACTCATGGCCTTATATAGTGAATTCAATCACCATAAGAAGTTGACACATGAGTCTACAACCCACCACAACTGATCAACACATGTTCCTAGTGCTTAGGGGTGTCTAGGGGTCGCCCATGAAGTGAAACAATTGATTAAAAATCAGTTCCAAGGCTGAACAGCCAATTTTTTACGAGTTTCTGCATCTGGCAGCTACCTTACGGACCTCAAGGTCCCCAAGGTTGAGGTCCTCAAGGCTGTCATCAGGGCAAAAATCACTTTTTCAGTTTGCATCCCTGGCTCTTGGTTCTTCGAAAGGTCAACTAAGCTTATTTCTTGTAATTTGACCCCTTCTTATTTACCCACAAGGGCTTTAGGACTTGTACCCACTTTATTTAGTCCTTGATCACTTTGTTATCACCCGAAAAGTCATAATTTTCAACATTGACGCTTTAACCCCTCGTACACGAATTTGATCATAACTTTCTCATACGATAACGAAACTTTATGAAATTTTAATCGTGCATTCTAGTGAGCATAATTAATTGTTACAAAGCTTTGGGTTTGTCAAAAGGTCACTCAGTGGCATAACTTAAACATGTTGACACATTTAACCCCTGTCGTTTGAAATCTCTCACTTTTAGCTTCGTATGATCCATGATTTATCCGTCTAAGGGTATAAACATCATGTAGGGTTATTGTAAAGTATATTTATCCATTGTTGACATTTTGAACCCTTATTTTCACATACTTTCTATGTTTGTCACCTTTAGTCCCTCTAAAGTATACTTTCTCATGTTCAAGCTTATGACACGTGTCAATACCTTATAGGACGTGAATTTTCGAGGTGTTACATCCTCACCCCCTTAAAAGAAATCTCGACCTCGAGATTTGTTGAAGTAAGGGAAGTATTTTTTTTTTCTGCCTAATAATGGCAACTTACAGATGATTAGGAATTTGTATGATCTTATTTGTTGTTTCCAATGCAACTTTCAGATCCTGAATATTGGACTTACCGATCTATTGTCCTAACAACAGCTGTTTAACATTTCATTTGTACAAGGTCTCTAAAGGAGCAACCTTGATACTTCTATATCAACTATTATAGAAAAGCTTCTCTTGAGATGGTTATTCCAACCACTGTTTAACTAATCTTAAGGAGTAGCTAATCCTTACAGCTAGTCGAACAATTCGACGATCCTGGGTAGTTGATGGCGATTTTTAATCGTGGTCTAAATAGGGTTGCGGTAAAGAGTGCATAAGCAAAATGAACCGTTTTTCTTATCTAACAAATATCATACTCTGAGAATATCGAGTTAGGCTATATGAATCTCCTATCTTAAAATTTACTTAATCAGGTTTTCGGTTATTCCATAATCAACATGGAGTTCTTACAACACTCTAACCCAAAGCGGGATGTTAATCTTAACTCTACCTGCCTCTAGGGAGGTAAACAGGGTAAACTTAGAAGAAGATAACCAAGATACAAGGAGGTTACAGAGATTTTCCATATCTCAAGCTCCAGTTCATCCATCATTGCTTGTGTCAAAAATGACATATTTATGTTATGAGTCCACGAATTCCTCAATCGAGGATATTTATTTGGAAAAATTTTTTTCCATTTTTGGATATCTTCCTTGAATACTACTAGTCGACTGAAGTACAATACGATCATTGGGATATCTTAGGGGTTCCATGTATTAAACCTCCATACTGATCAGGCATGGAAGTAATCTATGGGACACACTAGAATACGCCAATCCTCATCTGGCACTTTTATCAAACATAGTTTGGCATTCGCAGGCGATATAAAACAATGAGAAAAATAATTAAAATAACATATGTTGTCGTACTCTATGCAAAGAAAGAGTACTCTTAGATTTTTCGGAAGGATTCCTTGCCGATACTAGAAGAATCGGTTACTATGGTTTCCTTGGTGAGTTATACCTTGTGGATGATAATAAAAATTTTGCTAAGTTTATGGTTCATGAAGATTTATTATTGCCTGTATTAAAAACAGGACACTTAGCAGAAATTATCATTGATAAATGATAAGGAAGTTTATTGTACAAGTGCTTATATTTAATCAATAATGGGAGTTTCACAAACTAGGCACCTAGCTCAGTTGGCTAGGCGCGCGAAAGGGTGCGGCCTAGACCCGGGTTCGATTCCGGGGAAGGCCAATTCCACCATTTTTTTGTTGCTTTTTATTTAGCTTGTTCTTGCTCTCTTTTTCTTAGATTTCTAGGAGTTATCTTCCTCCTTTGGTTCATCCTTCGTATACGAAGTGTGAACAAAACTCTTCTCATGAGAAATTGAACATGGTTTTGAATGAGATTTAGAGCGAGAAGTATTCAGCTCTTTGTATTGTCTCATGACCTTTTCAACTGTTGCGTCAACCACAGCCTGGAGATTAACTCCATTAATATTGAGGTTTACGTTTGTAGTTTTATTAACTTTCGTCGCATTAATAGTATTGCGACTGTCGTCTACCTCATCCGAGTTTTCCATACTCGAAACTTGGTACTAATCACCAAGATTAACAATTATTAGTCATCATCCTGATGAACTGACTTAGATTAGCCACGGCATTCATAAACCGTATGGGCTATTTTGTTCTGAACATTCTTAATGAATGCTATTTAAAATATATTAATATTACTTAGCCTAGGTCGCAAAAGACCATCAGTGGCATTAAAGATTTGGACCTAGTCCATCACTTTTCTGACAGAGGATCAAAACGTCACATCTGTCTTTATTATATTAAAGAATTTAGGTAGCTTGAAAGCTTGCCATAGGAATATCAGAAAAGATTGATTCCTATTTAGATATAAAATATCCATCTAAGGTTTGTTGGAGCATTTTCTAAAGTATCATCGGCCAGTTTCTACCTCGTATTAAATGACCGAAGTCCTAATCAGGCGGAGACAGCAGTTTTCTATAGTTATTGTTCAATATTGAATCATATGTGCCAGTATCAAGTAAATTTCTGCATAAACTGCTTGATAAGGAAAGGTACCTGCTATATAGTTATCCTTCTGCACCATCTCCTGGCGTTCACCCGGAAGACTCATGCGTTTATTTCCCTGGCCTTTCCCGGCTTCTTTATAAGCTTTGGGCAGTTGGTTTTGATGTGCCCTTCCTCGTTACAATTGTAACATGTGGCGTTCTTTAACCCCTTGCAATCTAAGGTTTTGTGACCCTTGGTCTTGCAAATTCCACACAATTTAGCGCGTGGGTCTATTGTACATTTTCCAAAATGCTGCTTTTTGCAGTTATTGCATTTGGGTCTGTTATCAGACTGACTCGAGTTCTTCCTAAACTCGGAATTCTTCCCGCGCTCCGAGCTTCCCTTCTTCTTCTTGTTAGTTTGATGAGAGTTTTCCTCCTCTCTTTCTCTTCTTCTCTCGCCAGAAGCCTTAACAGACTTAATTCTGATTGCGTCTAAGGTGAGAGATAAGGATAAGTCCACCGCGGACCTATATGTGGTTGGCCTAGATGCTTTAACATTCCCTTTTATCTCTGGTGCTAGGCCTCCAATGAAACGCGCTATGCGTTTAGGTTCAGGGGTGACTAGATAAGGAACTAGGCGGGACATAGTGTTGAAACTTGTCACATATGCTTGACAATCCAAATTCTCCATGACCAGAGTCAAGAAGTCTGATTCTATCTTTTCCACTTCATGCTGGGGGCAATAGTTTTCCTTGACTAATGCAACAAATTGCTCCCAAGATAAGTTGTAGAGTAGAACCTTTCCCGTGGCTTGGAGCAATGATCTCCACCATGCCAACGCTTCCCCTTTGAATGATTGTGAAACAAATTTCACAACATCTTGCTCCGCACAACCGCTGATGTCGACAACAGCGTCCATCTCATCGAGCCATGTCATGCAATCGATGGCTCCTTCTTCTCCTGTAAAGTCTCTGGGCTTGCAGGAGACAAAATATTTATATGAACAGGTCTTATCTGGTGCCTCTTGATGAAACACAACTTGTCTAGACGGAATACTCCTTTGATTTGACAAGTCATGAACATCGTCCTCCCTTGACTCATGTGTTTTAAGAGGGGGCTTACAATGAGCCGCAGATAGAGTCTTAGAGTGGGTATCATTTGACTCATCATACTGCCGATCAAGTGCTCGAGTAACAGCATAATCTATTATTGCCTGTAGTTCTGCTCCAGTTACATTAATTCTGGTAGTATCATTGCTCTCCTTCAAGTGACTGTTAACTTCATCTAATCCAGCCATGTAGCTTGATTGCTACATAAATATTAACAATGATTTATTCAGAGATTATTATGGAATCATCATCTTTGACGATTTATCAACCATGGTAATATAAACCATATTGGTTAACTTGTTAGTTATTAGTATTTTCCATTATAATTTATCCTAGTTATAACATTAAGGATATTAAAGTGGCGCAAAAGGCCTAGTCACAAGGACAGTTCTAAATTTTATAAGCCATGATTTCAGAGAATCGAGGCATTAAGGTTTGAATCACGTTCATTACCTTGACAGAGAGTTGTAGACTTCAACTGTCTTTTGTCTTTTAGGACAATAGATATAGCCCGTGGGCATTTCCCTTCTAAGGGGTGGTTATAATATGATCATCTTCTCAGATGCTATTAGTTGAGATCGTATGGATCCTACCGACTATTATGCTTGGACCTGGTCCAATACTTTTAGACAGGAGGTCACAGACCACCACTGTCGTTGTCTTATCGGACAACAAGTTTAGCCCGTAGGCACTTCATCACTACTGGATGTTTATAATGTGATCATCTTATAGGATGACACAAGCCATGATTTCTAAATCACTAGGCTAGATAAGAAAATTGGAAGAATCTAATAATAGGATGACTGTCGTGATTTTCTCGAGTCACATTTGTCAAGAGTGCTAACACGTTCTTAGGTGTTAACAAGGATTTGAATCTCTTGAGTAGGTTTCACCATCTTGGCCGCGTAGGCTAGGTTTCACCTTTAAGATTATCTTTAAAATGCATACTGGCAGGAAAGTAAGGATATTTACTTTATTCAGGATTTTTATCATAAATCCTCATTTATAATTTAATAATAGCACAAATGGCCTAGTCGGGTAGACGAGTTTAATTTATAAGCCAAGATTTCAGAGAATCAGGGCAATTTATGAATTAGTAATGGCACAAAAGGTCTAGTCACGTGGACAAGTTTAATTTATAAGCCATGATCGTCTGGGATCGAGGCATTTAGTAATAGTACAAAAGGCTTAGTCACGTGGACAAGTTTAATTTATAAGCCATGATCGTCTGGGATCGAGGCATTTAGTAATAGCACAAAAGGCTTAGTCACCTGGACAAGTTTAATTTATAAGCCATGATCGTCTGGGATCGAGGCATTTAGTAATAGCACAAAAGGCTTAGTCACGTGGACAAGTTTAATTTATAAGCCATGATCGTCTGGGATCGAGGCATTTAGTAATAGCACAAAAGGCTTAGTCACGTGGACAAGTTTAATTTATAAGCCATGATCGTTTGGGATCGAGGCATTTAGGTGTGAATCAAAGTTCATTACCTTTTCTTGACAGGGAGCTGTAGGCTACCACCGTCTTTAGTCTCAGAGGACGTTAATTATAGCCTGTAGGAAATTCCCTTCTAAGGGATGTTATTTTCCATTTATTTCATATTTCATGTTTAGAATGAAAACTTAGTTTAATTAATCCATTATATGAAAAATAAAAGTACAGAGTTGCCCTAAGCGGGTCTTTGAAGGGATGATGTGTCCTCGAAGGGACTGAAAGATGAATATGTCCTTATAAGGACTGTTAAGGAAACGATCTTCAGCAAAAGGAGTTTCTTCTTCAAGTTATTTCTGAATGCTCTCTCCTTGGATGCTCGTTTCATTCTAGCCGCGCTACGAAGCTCAGCATTTCAGGGCTCCAGATTTTGGAGAATTTCTAATACAGCTTCTTCGCTTGGCGACATATCCAGTATATATAAAAATTTTGGAAGTAAAATTTCCAGATTAGGATTGAAAGTATTCCTATGTTAAGTCTAGACTCAGAAGATCAAGGAATGTGCTAATGTGTCATTGAGATTAAACACATAAGGCTAGTGTTTAATTCACTCAATGTTGGCTCTGATACCAACCTGTCACACCCCTATTTTCCACGTGTCACCGGTGGGCCCGGTAGGGGAGTATCGTGACGTAGTTGGTAACATCATGGTCAAACAACACAATATATAAATGCACAGCGGAAGCAAAAGATAAGTATATTACATTCCGAATATAAAGTAATATCAAAGTATTACAACGGAAAGTAAATGATCCACAGGCGGATCAATAAAAGAAAAGAAAACTGTTCAACAGACTTCAGGCATCTAGAACTTGCAAGATTCCTTATTAACGCCCTGGGCTTCCAGCAAATTTCGTTTAGTACCTGTCACTTAACCTTTTTGGAAAATACGTCAGTTTACACTGGTAAATACAATTAACCGACTCATTTTGGAAAAAGAGTTGGAAAAGTGATTCGAGTGCAAACGGCACAAATATCTTGACACATTGATTAAAATGCACAGAGGCAAAATTAATCTTTTATAACTTAGGACAATTTTATTAATAAAAATCTTGTATCCGATTTACATGGTTGTCCAACATTTAGGGCCGGTGATTATACAATACAAGCCGGACAAGATTAATCGACACACCACAAATATAATCTCACAAGAAGACACCCTTACGAGTGAGTATACGTTATACATATGCAACAGGAGGTGTTTTGTCTACACCTTGTGCTTACGTCGTGGCCATTCACTTTTTAAAATGAGCCAAGGATATCCAGGACACGGTCATTAACCCCCAATGTTATTTGTTATCAATCAATACAGATTAAAACGGGATTATGCAATTTAATCATCTCCGATTAAAAGGTTTCTACACCCGACCAAGCGGTATTTTTATAATACCGTATCCCAAGCCCGTATAAGGGAAAATAAGTTAAAAGTATTTACCTGAGCTAGTAATGCAATTTATACTCAGCCGTATATTCTAATCGGCAAGCACAAGTACTTCTACTGGGGCTCTCAATCTGGAACGAAGGTTTTATTAACCTATTAGATTCCTAACGGGTCTTATTTAAGTCGTAACTTAGACCGGTTAGTTTTAAGGAAGTTTTACGGTTCAAACGCATGATTAAGCGAAGACCGGAATAGAATGTGATTTAGACCCGACAAGTTTGAAGACTTGTATAATATGGGTAAACTAAACACATTCTGGATTTTGAGATGAAAAGGATAAGGTTTGACCCGTTTCGGCTAATTTATGCAAACTAGTTACATAAACCGAACCGAACGCGCCTGAGGCGTAACGGGTAACCATATGGGTCCTAAACAGGTTTCCTAAGTTAATTATGCCTCAAATATGTTGTGACATCAGTAAGATGTCTTTCATTATGCCCGAAACATATTTAAACACAAACTAGGCCCCGCAGGGGTAGTTTGGTCATTTAAAAGGTTATAAAAGAGTTTAAGTATTAATCTGATTTACGGGTCTGATGTAATCAGTAAAAATACTCAATTTAATAAGTTATAACAGTAGGGTAAAGTATATATGTGAAATTTATCAATTATAACCAAACTATGCACCGTAGGGGCATTTTGGTAATTTCACATAAGCCGAAAAGCTCAAAACTGAAGTCTGAGTTAATGGACCTTTGCTTACTGTTAAAATATTATAATTTGCCTAAAATATCAGTAGGTATCAACCCGGGTATGTTCAATATAATTTTTATACATACTATGCGTTAAAAACGCTAAATAAGGCGATTAAGAGTCGTTTACGGGTTCGATACATAAAGCTGATATTTTTATACTTCTAGAAGTCTTAAAATAATTTATTTAACATATCTATTCAGTAGAAAAAGGTTTGGAGTCATTTAGATATGTAAAACTCATTTTATGGCCCGTAAGGGCAAAACCGACAATTTCCGGATTAAGCCTACGACTACTAGTTATGCTCAGCCTAAAATTAATTAAAAATCTTTAAAAATCCCAAAATAATATATTACATCAGTGGGTATTAAGTTTGATACCAAAAAGTAGGCTTAACTAGGCTATACGCTAATTACGCCGTTTTATTTACATAAAGCTTTCATTTTGCGATAATGAGCATAACTCTTAATCTACAAGTCAAACTGATGTCAAACTTTGCATACAAGTTTATATATCATCAATTTAAGTTTCTACTCTTTTACATTCCCACAAATCACGTTTTAAGGTAATAAGGGCATAATGGTCAACATATGAGCTATTAACGGAAACGCGTAAACGAATGGGTCAATCAATGAACCAACCACAGAGGGTTATGCTAACATGTAGCCTGGTCCTAAGGAAGCTCTAAGGCATTTCCAAATCATACTAAAACGGGTCAGAACTGAAGTCAAAGCAAAAGTCAAAGCTTTGCGACTTTCGGTTCCGAATCGGTTCAAAACGGAAAGTTGTCGAATCACACAAGCTTAGACAAGTTCTTATGCTTATTATCAAGTTATATGAATGATAAAATAGATTACACACCTTTTACATTGTTAATTATGCGTTAAACGAAAGATTTCATTTCTGTTGACTTTTTCTAATCATCTTTGACTCGACAAATGACCTAGTTAGGATGGGAATCAGTGGACGCCCTTTTAAGGGTTTAAAGCCCACATAATTACCAACTTATAACTACCTTTGATTCGACTAATCACTGGACCATTAGTGATTAATCGTTAAGTCAACCTTTAATTACGACGGTTGACTTTTAAGCTAAACTAAGCTAAAACTTAAACTAAGGAAAGATTAGAAAACTTACTGAGGTCCTAAGCTTGATTAGGAAGGACTTGGGTCTGCTTTGAAGCTCCAGAAGGCTCCTCAATTGCAGAAAGAAATGGTATGATCAATTGTTGCAACTCATGGCCTTATATAGTGAATTCAATCACCATAAGAAGTTGACACATGAGTCTACAACCCACCACAACTGATCAACACATGTTCCTAGTGCTTAGGGGTGTCTAGGGGTCGCCCATGAAGTGAAACAATTGATTAAAAATCAGTTCCAAGGCTGAACAGCCAATTTTTTTACGAGTTTCTGCATCTGGCAGCTACCTTACGGACCTCAAGGTCCCCAAGGTTGAGGTCCTCAAGGCTGTCATCAGGGCAAAAATCACTTTTTCAGTTTGCATCCCTGGCTCTTGGTTCTTCGAAAGGTCAACTAAGCTTATTTCTTGTAATTTGACCCCTTCTTATTTACCCACAAGGGCTTTAGGACTTGTACCCACTTTATTTAGTCCTTGATCACTTTGTTATCACCCGAAAAGTCATAATTTTCAACATTGACGCTTTAACCCCTCGTACACGAATTTGATCATAACTTTCTCATACGATAACGAAACTTTATGAAATTTTAATCGTGCATTCTAGTGAGCATAATTAATTGTTACAAAGCTTTGGGTTTGTCAAAAGGTCACTCAGTGGCATAACTTAAACATGTTGACACATTTAACCCCTGTCGTTTGAAATCTCTCACTTTTAGCTTCGTATGATCCATGATTTATCCGTCTAAGGGTATAAACATCATGTAGGGTTATTGTAAAGTATATTTATCCATTGTTGACATTTTGAACCCTTATTTTCACATACTTTCTATGTTTGTCACCTTTAGTCCCTCTAAAGTATACTTTCTCATGTTCAAGCTTATGACACGTGTCAATACCTTATAGGACGTGAATTTTCGAGGTGTTACAAAAACACATAGCTTGCAAATGTTTTCACAAAACCATTGAATACAATATAATTTCTAAGTTGGGAATGTTAAATTTGGAATGCTCATTTGACATATATATTGTTTAAAGAAGATTCTTTCTATCTTTCTACAAAATGAATCTTCTAGTCACATTAAAACAATAGTTTCACATCAAAAAGGCCAGATAAACACAGATATGATCTTTACTCTTCCAAATTACTTTTAAAATTGGGCCGAATGCCCCTGCGTATCCTAGGAAAACTTCCTTCCTATGTAACCCATGGCAGAAACACTTCACAAACATGTTGACATGTAACCTTCATTTCAACAGCCCACCTACCCTCAAATGAACAAGAATGACACACATATTCACTCAAACAAAAGACAAGTGTTACTTATTCACACTTGATCTTGAATGCCATCATTAAACTAAGAAACCTCTCAAATCTTTTCTAACATTCTAGTGTTCCACACTTTTTTCTATTATTGCAAAGACAATAGAAATATTCATGAAGGGTGAATATCTGAACATCATAACAAGAGTCTCACTAACAGCTGGCCTCCTAAAATAGGAGTTTGTAATCACTAAACTGAAAAGTTACTTATCAATATCCACCAGCCATAGAAAGCCAAACTACCTGTGAGGTTATAACCACCTCTTCTTTTACCAGTAATAGTGCTAAGCATTTTTCTCAATATTTGCTAATACCAAAAAGGAGAGATTGGACATAAATTGTCAAAGTTATTTTCAAATCAAACCTACACTTCATAAGAAACTTCAAAGAATCCGGAAAACTTCCAAGAAAAGCCAGTATTTTTCCTACCCCATAAATTTTAGCTGACATCTCATAAGAGCTTTCACCAATCTTTAGGTTAGAAAAGAAGTGTCAAGATGGTAAGCTGAGAAGGGTTAAAAATGTTGGCTCTTCCAAAAACTTCACATTAACCATGATGATCAAGGAGTTAAGAAGTTTCTTCAAACCCAAAACTACAAAAAAGTAAAGAAAAACTAGAAGCTTATTTATACAAAATATTTAGTAGTTTTCAAATCCAGCACTTCCCAAGAATAAGAAGTAGCTCAAATGAAATCCTTCATAAGCTTCATAAGGTTATTGCCTATCATAATTTTGTAGATCTTAATTACATTATATAATGTTAAAAGGCTTTGAGAAACAAACCTTTCCACATCTCTCAATTGTCTATGAATGGAGACAAATTCCTTTGTTCTTCATCTGAGGGCTAAAGAGTAGCCTCCAGTCTTCCCTAACCTAGAGACTGAGAGATCCCAAGCACTTATAAATTAAAAGATGTGATGATCATAGTACCGTTCTCTGAGGTTAGGATGAATGACCATGATGAAGATAAACGACTTGTCCAGGGCAACATTTGCAGTAAAATATTTCTAGGACTCTTCATCAACAAATAAGAGAATAAAAGACCGACCTTATTAAGAGTGATTTTGGCATCAACAAATCTTGGGGGAGATTGTTGGGTTATATAAGATATGCTGATGATGAAAGGCAAAACCCAAGGGAACTATCTTCCTAGCCTGATGGAATAAGGTTAAAGAATGATCAATCATACTAAAAGCTCCCCCCTGAAAGCAACTCAAACAACCAACCCAAACTGCTTGAACAAGAACTACTGGCTCAAAGTGCTGGAAGACAGAGTATAAGTACTGGAATGATAAAGTAATGGTCAACAAGTTAACATCAAAGTCAACAAGTCAAAGTTAAAGACCAAAGACCAGTCAACAAGTCAAACCTAAAAACTAAACATCAGTCAACAAGTCAACATCAAAAGACTAGAGGTACTGGATTCCAAAAGTGTGTGCTGGAATCCTTCTAGCAGTTTTGGAATCCTAGCTATTTCCATGTGTTTTACAATAGTTTCAATGTACCAATAGTTTTTCTAATTGTCCAGCAGTTGCCAGTTACATCATATATTAGATTGTATAGTATTGCTTTCATGGTGACGTTAAAAACCAGAAGTACTGGATTCTAAGGTGCTGGAATGATAAAGTTGTCACACCCAAACCGATGGCGGAAACATCGGGGCGCGACACTGAGCGAAACAGATTGTCCAGGAGAATCCATAACAACTAAAATTACCAAATATTTAACGTTACATCCCATACCATAACATATAAAGTAAAATAGTTATTACAGACATAGTTTCTCAAAGACAATAAATTGTTTCGACAACTCAGATTTTATTTAGTTCATTTCTAGACTCCCCAAGCTTGATTCCACAAAAGCAGGCTTAGCATAGCATCCTAAACATCTGTCATATACATTAAAATAAAGTCAATACACATAGTGTAAAGGTGAGCATACAAGTTTAATAGTATAATAGTATAGCGAAAGCAGTTTATGCATAACCAGCATGTAACACGTAGAAATGTGAAGCAGGTAAGTTATCGACAATGAAATATGCACAGACATGACTGCGAGTTGTAGAATGTGCAACACATATCACCATTGTGATACGTGAAGAAAAGCCCTTAACAACCCCTGTCCACGACAGGTGCTGAGTCCAAACTATAGTACTATCATTGCTAAGGTGTCAGGCAACAATCACTGTGTAAACATAACATACTAGCATTCATCGAATAACACGCATAACATGCGAGACCGGTTAGCGTATAAAAAGTGTTTGCGTTGTGTGTCGATGTGATTTGATATAGATAACGTATGTAACACCCAAAAGTGCGTTAAGCAAAAAGGGATCGAGTATACTCACATTTCGTGTTTAGTAAATAAACACAAGCTTGGATTGAAGGGAGCGCTGGAGAGTTAGCCTGATCAGAGAACGATAGTGTAAGCATTGAATAGTGCGTTAAACAGTGCATCGGAAAGATTCGTGAACGAACAGTGATCCGGTCGGAAGACCGTCCGGAAGGATGACCATTCTGTCGGAGGGTCCTTCATTTGGGATGGATGTGTTTGTGAAAGGTTTAAACTTTGAAGTTGTCATTGTAGCATTTTAAAAAGTTTGAAGTGTTTCTACCTATCAGGTCGTCTTGTCGGACGGTCATCCGGACGGATGGCCGTCCGCTCGGATAGTGATCCGAGTGGAACTGATATACCTTGTAGTTTTGAAAATTGTCTAAGTGTTTGAAATCACAAGTCACTTGGTCAAATAGCCGTTTGATCGGATGGCTATCCGATCGGATGGTTGTTCGATCGGGCAACTGTTTTGGGTTGAAAACTTTGTAAAATCAGTTAAGTTAATGGTTTTTGCGGTTGAACCGAGACAGTATGACAACGTGTCAAACAACGAAAATCTCATCAAGCCCAACTCATCCGATCGGACGACAATCACCCCGTTCGATCCGAACCAACTGTTCTTGACGGTGTTTCATGTTCAACCCGTGAATTGGTCGTCTCTTTGATAGAATCCATTCTCAGCTCGGTTCTCTACCAGAGAATGAGTAGAACACCCGAACGAGTCCAGATTCTAACGGTTTTGAGTGAAAAGTGAAAGATTGTTTGAAGAAAAGTTTGAAACACTTCGATTATGCTTAGATTTAGTTGAAATCAATGTAAAAACGTGTGGAAATCCTTTAGATCTGAACCGTTCTTGATGAGTTGAGGTCACACTTCAATATTCATAAGAACTCCATGATGACATCACCTTAGAACAGCGCAAATCTGAAGATTTCACGGTGAAAAGTTGTGATTTGTTGAAGAAGATGATGTGAAAGTGTGTAGTGATGAAGAAAGTACAAGATTCAGAGTGAAAACTTACAAGAATCGCGAGAAATCAAGAGAAAAGAGCTTGGGAGCGTGCTGGTCGGAGGGAGCTGTCACATCAATGAACAGTGATGTGACAGGAGGGGTATTTATAGTGTGAGAGGAGGAAAGGCAGTGGGTTTAAACGGGTCGGATGGCCTTTCGATCGGATGGTCATCCGGCCAGATGTCCATTCGACCGAATGGTCGTTCGATCGGAGGACCTTTTCGAGTTGGTTTCGACTTTCGTTTCGTGCGTTGTGCGTTACGTTGCGAGTAAGCGGTGCGATAGTATTACACATTAGTTACACAAATAACATAACCAACCTAACAACCATAAAAGTAACTTGTATTTCGGGTTGCGATGCGATGCGATAGAGTTTCGATTGCGTTTGCGAATAACATCCCAAAATATATATATATATATATATATATATATATATATATATATATATATAAGCACACACAAGTAAAGCACATAATAACATACACACGTAAAACGATATCCATAACTGCGATTCGAATTACGATGCGGTAGCGATGTGATAGCGTTTAGTAGATTAGCGTTTAATTACGTTTATCGCATTGTTACTTCACATATTAACAAATCATACCTTCAAATATCATCAATTAATATACATCGATTATCGAGTCTGCGAGTACAATCAATAGTTAAGCAAGAAATGTCAGATCTGAACGTAAACTATACGTTGACCTTGACTTTGACCTTGACTTGTACTTTGACTTTGACTTCGGAAAGTCGGGTTGTTACAGCCTCCCCTACTTTAGGAAATTTCGTCCCCAAATTTAAGGCGCAGGCGTAACGAATAGTTGTGGGTACTTAGCCTTCATATCACTTTCGAGTTCCCAGGTGAACTCGGCGCCGCGTTTGCCTTCCCAACGAACCTTCACTATGGGAATGCGTGAGCGTCGGAGCTTCTTGGTCTCTCGGTCCATGATCTCCACTGGCTTTTCCACGAAGTGTAATGTTTTGTCGACTTGTAGATCCTCAAGAGGGACATGTAAATTCTGGTCGGCTGGACACTTTTTGAGGTTCAAAACGTGGAAAGTCGGATGTACGTTGCTGAGTTCCTCCGGTAATTCAATTCTGTAGGCCACTTTGCCAATTCTTTCCAGAATCTTAAAGGGTCCAACGTATCGAGGCGCTAGCTTTCCTTTCTTGCCGAATAAGACCACCCCCTTCCAAGGTGCAACCTTTAGGAGTACGTGATCACCAACGTCAAATTCAAGGGGCTTGCTGTCACACCCCAACCGATGGCGGAATCATCGGGGCGTGGCACTGAGCAAAACAGATTGTCCAGAAGTCTCCATAACAACTATCATTACCATTTAATTAAACATTACGTCCCATACCGTAACTTAAATAGTTAAATAGTTATTACAGATAACATCAAAACAAATATTCTGTTCTGACAACTCAGATTTAAACATAACAAATTTATTCGTTGGTTTCTAGGACTCCAGTTCCTAGCTTCAATTTCATCACAGCCCGAGAAGCATATAAACAACCTAGGCACCTGTCACATACGTTAAAATAAAGTCAATACATAAAATGTAAAGGTGAGCATACAAGTTTGATAATAGCATAATAGAGTTCGAATTCGTTTACGCATAACCAGCACGTACACATAGTGAAATGAAGCACGTTAGTTATCGACATAGATCCATCGATACCAATGACTGCGGGTTGACTGCCCGAGGCAGTTCGCAATACATGATTACCACCGTAATCCATGCAAGTAAAAGATCCTTAACAACCCCCGTGTGAACGGGTGCTGAGTCCAAACTATAGTACTATCGTTGCTAAGGCAGGTAGACAGCATTCCATGTGTAAACATAACAACAAGCATTCATAAGCCACGTATAACATGCATTAACGGTTAGCGTTAAAATAGCTTGAGTAGTGTGATAATTTGTAGTTTGAATATTCGTAACGTATGTAACACCCAAAAGTGCTAAAAGCAAAAAGGGTTCGAGTATACTCACAGCGATTAATGGATTGAAGGGAGCGCTTTACAGCGAGTACGGTTAGCCTGAATAGATTTAATAATGTAAATGATAAGTGGCACGCAAAACAGTACAAAGTGAGAGTGGTTAGAATGGCTGATCGTGCGGATCAACTATCTGTGAGAGGGAGTCATCCGTGCGAGTGAACTATCCATGCGGATGGTAATCCGTGCGGATGGTGACCCATCCGGATAAGCTATCCGTGCGCGTGGGCTGTACGTGCGAATGGTAATCCGTGCGGATGGTGACCCATCCGGATTAGCTATCCGTGCGCATGGGCTGTACGTGCGGATGGTAATCCGTGCGGACTAGTCGCGCGTGCGGATTGCTTATCCGTACGGACAAGTTGTTCGTGTGGATTGCTTATCCGTACGGAAAAGTTGCTCGTCCGGATAAACGTTTAAGTGGATTGTTTCTTCCTAAGTTAAGGATGTGTTTGTGTATGATGGCTTGTGCTTTGAAGTTTTCGTTGTAGCATCTAGAAAACATTTAAGTGTTTCTACCTTTCAAGCCGGTCGCGCGGACAACAATCCGTCCGGATGGTAGTCCGTGCGGACAATGGTAATCCGTGCAGACAGTCTGTACGCGCGGGCAGGGACAATCCGTCCGGATAGCCTGTCCGTGCGGACGACCTGGCCGTGCGGATGAACACTGTTTGAATTCATTTTAAGGCCTTAGTATCTCATGATCCGAAGAGTAATCCATCCAGAGGTCGTCCGTCCGGATTGCTCATTCGTCGATACTCAAACCTTGTTTGGAAAGTGGGTTCCAATGGTAGCTCGTCCGGGTGACAACCCGTCCGTATAGCCTGTCCGTGTGGACGGCTTGTCCGTGTGGACAACTGGTCCGTGCGGACAGTCTCTGGTCTGATTGTTCCGTTCGTCTACTCTTGGTTTCTGTTGTCGTTTATCGAGACGTTCTGGTTGCGTGGTAACCACTTGGAATCGTATTCTCACCCGCATGACTAGACCGGTCAGGAACCACCCTAACTTGGCCTGTTGGCGACTCAGAACGGTCATTCCGGTTGACCCCGAAATCAGGTGTCTGTGGGTAGAATCCAGATCTAGGACTAGTGCTTCACTATTATCGAGTAGAAGACTAGAACCGATCGGATTCGTACCGATTCTAAGGGTAAAAGAAGGAGAGAACTTAGGTTTATTTCTTTCAACTCTTTTATCCATAGAAAAGTTTGGATTTAGGTGAAGTTGTTGTGAAATCTTATGGAAATCGTTCAGATCTGAGTTACTCTTGATGGAATGAAGCCAAGCTTGGAGTTCATAAGAACTTCATGATGACGTCACCCGAGAATACCTCAAATCTGGATGATTTCGTGGTTGAAAGTTGAGATTTGAAAGATGGAAAGGTGTAGAATTGTGTAGTGATCAAAGATGTACAAGAATTAGTGCAAGATCTTACCTGGATTGAGAGAAATCTGAGAAAAAGTGAAGAATGTGTGCGGTTCGGACGTCACTTGCCAAAAGTGGAAAAGTTGGAGAGTGACCCGTGTATTTATAGGATGCCAAAAAGGGAAAGGGTGAGCCGTGCGGATGGCACGCACCCGGATAGGCTATCCGCCCGGATTGGTCATCCGTGCGGATTGGCAATCCGTGCGGATTGACCATCCGTGCGGATGACGCCTGAATTGGTTCGTTCGGTGCGATGTTGCTTCGGTTTCGATTGCGAGCGATTCGATGGGGTTTCCTAGTCAAATTACTTTCAGTCCCAACTACTTCTTATATGGTTCGACTCGGAATTCGGGTTCGGGTTTGCTTACATTCGAGTTAGACTTCGAGTTCGATTGAGTTCGCTTGATTACCACAACATAACATAAAATAAACATGCACAGGTAACACGTAAGGCACACACACACGTATAAACAACAGTAAAATACACAGTTCGAGTTACGATTCGATGTCGATTCGATTAGCATAGCTTGATTAACTTTATCGCATTGTTACTTCCTATCATTCACAGTCGTAGGTCGATTGAAATATGGTCAGTATGACTCGATTATTGCACTGAACGAAACTTACTCCACATAATATAATTAAAATGAAAACATTTCTACGAGTTGAGTCGCGCGAAATCGGTCGTTGACTTTGACCTTGACTTTGACTTTCACTCGTGAAAACACGGGGTGTTACAGCCTCCCCTTGTTTAGGGAATTTCGTCCCGAAATTAAGCTGAAAGCCGTAACCAACCGTGGATCACATGTGAGAGTTCTTCGTTTGGGTCACTGAAAATCGTCAAATTAATCGACTTTTTACGGATAAAATTGCTGATTTTTGGATATGTTATGCGAAATTGTCTGATCTAAAAGACTATAAAGTTTCAGATCTTAATTCGAAGTCATTTGTGAGAAAATTTGAAGTTCGTCAAAATGTTGAATGTTGCTGTCGATGTTCACCGTACGGAGGGCATCCGTGCGGATAACATATACGTATTGACTATTGTTGACTCTGAGTCGTGCAGAATCCGTGAACGATCGTGACCAAACATAATCGTAACGGAGTCAAAACCGATCCTACAAGTGGTATCTGAGCAGGTGTTCGATTACGATGATCAAACACACTCAGATTTGTCAAATTCTCTTTACTTCTTTTATCTTTTCACGTTTTTACTGAAAATTACTAAATTAAACGTATACAATAACCGTGATTCTATTGATTATGAAATCATACAAGAACGTGAATCACGTGGAGCACTTTTCTCCCTCTAGAACTTTCTCTCTCTAGTTTCTCTCTCTAGCCTTACTCGTTGAACAACTGCGGGTACTTAGCCTTCATATCGCTTTCGAGTTCCCAAGTGAACTCCGCGCCTCATTTGCCTTCCCACCGGACCTTCACAATAGGAATGCGTGAGCGCCTGAGTTGCTTGGTTTGGCGATCCATGATTTCGACAGGCTTTTCCACAAAGTGTAATGTTTCGTTCACTTGCAGATCGTCTAGAGAGACATGTAAGTCGTGGTCGGCGATGCACTTTCGGAGGTTTGACACGTGGAAAGTCGGATGGACATTGCTAAGTTCCTCCGGTAATTCGAGTCTGTAGGCGACTTTTCCGATCCTTTCCAGAATCTTAAAAGGTCCAACATATCGAGGCGCGAGTTTCCCTTTCTTGCCGAATCGGACAACACCCTTCCAAGGTGATACCTTTAGGAGTACGTAGTCACCAACGCCAAATTCCCGGGGCTTGCGCTTTTTATCGGCGTAAACTTTCTGTCGATCCCGAGCTTTTGCTAGGTTGTCCCGAATTTGGAAAATTTTGTCTGTCGTTTCTTGTAGCAGCTCCGGACCGGTTAGTTGCGAGTGACCGATCTCGTGCCACACAATAGGCGATCGACATCTTCTTCCGTATAAGGCTTCGAAAGGTGCCATCTGGATGCTAGCCTGGTAGCTGTTGTTATACGAGAATTCGACTAACGGAAGGTGTCTATCCCAATTACCACCGAAGTCCAGAACACACGAGCGGAGCATGTCTTCAAGAGTACGAATTGTTCTTTCAGTCTGACCATCGGTTTGTGGGTGGAACGCAGTACTTAGATTAAGCGTTGTACCGAGTGCCGCTTGGAATGTTTCCCACAATCGTGAAGTAAACCGAGCATCACGATCAGAGATGATGTCACGAGGCGTCCCATGTCGACAAATGATCTCGTCGGTGTAGATTCGGGCTAATCGTTCTACCTTGTAGTCTTCTCGTATTGGCAGAAAGTGTGCTGATTTAGTCAAACGGTCAATAACAACCCAGATGCTGTCGTGACCTGATGACGTGGTTGGAAGCTTGGTTACGAAATCCATAGCTATGCTCTCCCACTTCCACATGGGAATTGGTGGTTGTTCGAGCAAGCCAGAGGGTCTTTGATGTTCAGCCTTGATTCTAGCACTGGTTAGGCATTTTCCGACGTAGAGAGCGATATCCCGTTTCATACCCGTCCACCAGTACCTATAGCGAAGATCATGGTACATTTTGTCAGCACCGGGATGGATAGAGTATCGGGATTTGTGGGCTTCATCCATAATAATCTGTCGCAAATTGGTTCGCTTGGGAATCCAAATTCGGTCTAAGAAGTGGAATATCCCATTCGATTTGCTCACAAGCTGGGCTCCATCGTGGTAGATTCTTTCTTTCTTCAAGGTGCGTTTGTTGAAACATGCATGTTGGGCGTCGCGGATGAGAGCTTCGAGATTGTGCTGGGCTTGAACATTACGAGTGCTAAGCAGATAGCTCCGTCTGCTAAGTGCGTCGGCAACAACATTTGCTTTGCCTGGGTGATAACGAATCTCACAATCGTAATCGTTGAGAAGTTCTACCCATCGGCGTTGACGCATATTCAGTTCCCTCTGATTAAAGATGTGTTGTAGGCTCCTATGATCGGTGAAGATCGTACACTTAGTACCATACAGGTAGTGTCGCCAAATCTTTAATGCAAAAACAACCGCGCCTAGCTCGAGATCGTGGGTTGTATAGTTCTTCTCGTGGATTTTGAGCTGTCGAGATGCGTAAGCTATGACCTTGTACCGTTTCATAAGGACACAACCAAGACCAAGGTTGGAAGCATCACAGTAGACAATGAAATTATCGTTTCCGTCGGGTAGTGTGAGAACAGGAGTATTGCAAAGCATGTGTTTGAGGGTTCGAAAGGCAGACTCTTGCTTGGCTCCCCAAACAAAAGGCTGGTCCTTATGAGTAAGAGAGGTGAGGGGTACAGCAATCTTCGAGAATCCTTCGATAAATCGTCGATAGTAGCCCGCTAGCCCGAGAAAGGAGCGGACTTCAGACGGATTCTTAGGCGTAACCCAGCTCTTGACAGCTTCAATCTTCGCAGGATCGACGTGAATACCTTGACTATTTACAATGTGACCCAGAAACTGAACCTCCCCCAACCAAAATTCGCACTTGGAGAATTTGGCGTAGAGTTGGTTCCCCTGGAGTAACTCGAGAACCAAACGTAGATGTTGCGCGTGTTCGGCTCTCGTTTTGGAATAGATCAAGACATCGTCGATGAACACGATGACGAAACGGTCGAGATATGGCCTACACACGCGATTCATTAGATCCATGAAAACTGCTGGTGCGTTTGTTAGGCCAAAAGGCATGACAACGAATTCGTAATGGCCGTAACGGGTTCGAAAATGCGGTTTTGGGTATATCCTCCTCTTGTATACGCAGCTGATGGTATCCTGAACGTAGATCGATCTTCGAGAAACACGTAGCGCCTTGTAGTTGATCAAACAAATCGTCGATTCGAGGCAGGGGATAGCGGTTCTTGATAGTCAACTTATTCAATTCCCGGTAGTCGATGCACATCCAGAACGACCCGTCCTTCTTTTTAACGAAAAGGACTGGTGCGCCCCAAGGAGAGGTGCTCGGGCGAATGAAGCATTTTTCAAGTAATTCCTGGAGTTGGGTTGCGAGTTCGCGCATTTTGGACGGCGCGAGTCGATATGGAGCTCTGGCGGCAGGGTTAGCTCCAGGAATGAGATCAATACGAAAATCAATATCGCGTTTTGGAGGTAGTTCGGGAAGGTCCTCTGGAAAAACTCGAGGAAATTCTCGAACCACAGGAACGTCTTTCACTTCCTTCTTCTCTTTCTTTTCCTTCTCCGCTGCTACAATATTAGCCAAGAAAGCTCTGTATTCCTTGCGGAGATACTTGCTAGCTTGGAGACATGACATAAGCTTGAGACCCTTTGAAGTAGTATCACCGTAAACACATAACGAGTCACCATTTGCGAGCGAAAAACGAATCATCTTGTCGAAGCACACAACTTCGGCATGGTTTTCGCGAAGAAAGTCCATGCCTACTATGACGTCGAAGCTTCCGAGTTGCATCGGAATAAGGTCGATCGAGAAGATGTGATTGTTGAGTTCAAGAGTACAATCACGGATAACAGAATTAACAGCGACGGTTCTTCCAGTAGCGACTTCAACTTCGAATGCCGCGGAGAGTTTGGAACGTCTACGACTAAGGAGTTTCTCAAATTCGAACCATACAAAGCAATTATCCGCTCCAGTATCAAACAAACATGAAGCATAAATACCATTCACGAGGAACGTACCATTGACCACGTTGTTGTCGGCCTGGGCTTGACGCACGTTGAGGTTGAAAGTTCTGGCGCGTGCGGCCTGTTGTTGCTGCTGCTGTTGCTGCTGTGGTTGCTGCTGTTGCGGTTCTTGTTTCACTACCCTGTTCGGGCACATGTTGGCGAAATGATTCGGGTCGCCACACGTGAAGCAGGCTCTGGCTTTGACTGCGGGTGCCGGAGGAGCTTGTTGACCCTGTGGGGCAGCGAGTAGAGCTTGATTGGCAGGAGCTTGGCGAATACGGCAATTGGCAGTAAAGTGGCCGTATACATTGCAGTGAGCACAGAAGCGGCATTGAATAGCTGTCGGGTGATGATAGGTGCAAGTAGGGCAGAGCGGGTGTGGTCCAGTATATGCACGCTTTGCAGGCGGTGCATTGGCCACAGGCGCCGCTACTTGACGCTGTTGGGCAGGTACAGCTTGGATCGGTGCGGCAGTAATTGCACAGTTCTTGTTGGTGGAGTTGTTCTTTCTCTTGTTGCTTGACGAGGTAGGTTCAGCAGCTGGTGGAGTAGCGGTAGCTTGATGCAGATGCTTGGAGGTTTTATCCCACACCCCAGCTTTAACCCTTTTGTCGTTGATTTCAGCGGCTAGCAGATAGGTTTCCTCGATCGTGGTAGTCTTAGCCGCTTGCACGAAATCAGCAACGCAGTCGGGCAAAGCTCGGATGTACTTCTTGATGGTCATCTCGGGAGTCTTGACCTGGTCGGGACAGATGATGCTGAGCTGTTTGAAGCGAGCGGTGAGACCAGCATTGTCTCCATCCTTCTGATGTATGTGCTAGAATTCATCTTCGAGCTTTTGACGTTCGTGAGGAGGGCAGAATTCCTCTAGCATGACTTCCTTGAGCTCGTCCCACGATAGACCGTAGGCTGCATCATTCCCTCGCTTGTTCCTCTCGACCGTCCACCAGTCTAAAGCACGGGACTGGAAGACGTCGGTAGCGTTCAGAGTTCGAAGGTCATCAGGGCAACCACTCTGCCGCAGAGTAACCTCGATAGAGTCAAACCAGTGGAATAGTGCAGTAGGACCTCCCTCGCCTGTGAATTCTTTCGGCCCACATGACTTGAATTGTTTGAAACTGAAAGGTCTTGCAGTAGCTTTGGGACCTTCAGTCCTCGACTCCTCGGATGATTTGCTGGCATTCTCATAGGCATCGCTCACAGCCTTCGCTACTGTTTTCGCGATGATGGAAGCAAGGCGTCTATCCTTCTTTTCCTGATGAGAGAGTGGATGACGGGATCCAGACGACATTGTCTGCAATAGACATCGCCATGGAACTCAACACATTGTATTCGAATCTCACCTCACACGTCTACCACTACTAAAGCTCAGTAACACGTACCATGTAAACGCATATAGTCGCAAAATCACAGAATTGCACAAAAGCACATAAACACATAGAGCACATAATCACAGTATTCCTGAACATGTAAGCACAATAGCAAAACACATATGTACGCTCTTAGTCACTAAGGCATTCAGAAAACAGAAACCTAGTATTTAAAGTTCGCGAATGCTCGAATGATGTGTTGTGTGTCGTGTGTCTTAGCAGAAGCAATAGTGTTGGGTCGAAACCAGTAGTTCCTCAAAACGTTAACAAATAGGCAGGAAAACACATAAAATTTTCATGAAGGTCGATAAATCAAAGGTAGATTGTCTGCGGCTAATAGACTTCGACTAACCAAAGTGGCTCGACTATTCGCAAGGATCCAATGTGCACAATTACCTTCAGGACTATGCCTTTGCCTCGATTCTTGGGCGTTGGCGTAATTCCCATCGGTTATATTGTGTCTTCGGATCGTTGGAGTCCATCGAAACTTTGGTGAGAGTTTGTATAAAAGCAGGACAAGTCGTCAAGGTTAGGGTTTCACCCCTATCTTGCAACTTCTGTCCTTGTTTTTTATAAAATTTGAGGAGATTATTCATCAAAATATGGATTTCACTCCTAATTTGGTATGATTTCTCCTCGTTTGTAGTTAAAACGCAAACTGATTAGGCAACTTTAGTCGAGAGTTTGCGGTTTTTCACACCTATTCTCGGCCTTATTACCTGTTCATAACTTGAAAATTTGAGTGCAGCGGTGGAAAGAGCGAGTGATAGTGGCGAGTTTACGCATACGCGTGAGTTGGTCTGTTGGTTCTTAACTATAGACTAGGTCTCTAAGACTTCGACCCGGACTAGGTCGAGTCTTGCCTAATTCCCTATAGTTATGGCTCTGATACCAATCTGTCACACCCCAACCGATGGCGGAATCATCGGGGCGTGGCACTGAGCGAAACAGATTGTCCAGAAGTCTCCATAACAACTATCATTACCATTTAATTAAACATCACGTCCCATACCGTAACTTAAACAGTTAAATAGTTATTACATATAACATCAAAACAAATATTCTGTTCCGACAACTCAGATTTAAACATAACAAATTTATTCGTTGGTTTCTAGGACTCCAGTTCCTAGCTTCAATTTCATCACAGCCCGAGAAGCATATAAACAACCTAGGCACCTGTCACATACGTTAAAATAAAGTCAATACATAAAATGTAAAGGTGAGCACACAAGTTTGATAATAGCATAATAGAGTTCGAATTCGTTTACGCATAACCAGCACGTACACATAGTGAAATGAAGCACGTTAGTTATCGACATAGATCCATCGATACCAATGACTGCGGGTTGACTGCCCAAGGCAGTTCGCAATACATGATTACCACCGTAATCGATGCAAGTAAAAGATCCTTAACAACCCCCGTGTGAACGGGTGCTGAGTCCAAACTATAGTACTATCGTTGCTAAGGCAGGTAGACAGCATTCCATGTGTAAATATAACAACAAGCATTCATAAGCCACGTATAACATGCATTAACGGTTAGCGTTAAAATAGCTTGAGTAGTGTGATAATTTGTAGTTTGAATATTCGTAACGTATGTAACACCCAAAAGTGCTAAAAGCAAAAAGGGTTCGAGTATACTCACAGCGATTAATGGATTGAAGGGAGCGCTTTACAGCGAGTACGGTTAGCCTGAATAGATTTGATAACGTAAATGATAAGTGGCACGCAAAACAGTACAAAGTGAGAGTGGTTAGAATGGCTGATCATGCGGATCAACTATCCGTGAGAGGGAGTCATCCGTGCGAGTGAACTATCCGTGCGGATGGTGACCCATCCGGATAAGCTATCCGTGCGCGTGGGCTGTACGTGCGGATGGTAATCCATGCGGATGGTGACCCATCTGGATTAGCTATCCGTGCGCATGGGCTGTACGTGCGGATGGTAATCCGTGCAAACTAGTCGCGCGTGCGGATTGCTTATCCGTACGGACAAGTTGTTCGTGTGGATTGCTTATCCGTACGGACAAGTTGCTCGTCCGGATAAACGTTCAAGTGGATTGTTTCTTCCTAAGTTAAGGATGTGTTTGTGTATGATGGCTTGTGCTTTGAAGTTTTCGTTGTAGCATCTAGAAAACATTTAAGTGTTTCTACCTTTCAAGCCGGTCGCGCGGACAACAATCCGTCCGGATGGTAGTCCATGCAGACAATGGTAGTCCGTGCGGACAGTCTGTGCGCGCGGGCAGGGACAATCCGTCCGGATAGCCTGTCCGTGCAGACGACCTGGCCGTGCGGATGAACACTGTTTGAATTCATTTTAAGGCCTTAGTATCTCATGATCCGAAGAGTAATCCATCCAGAGGTCGTCCGTCCGGATTGCTCATTCGTCTATACTCAAACCTTGTTTGGAAAGTGGGTTCCAAGGGTAGCTCGCCCGGGTGACAACCCGTCCGTATAGCCTGTCCGTGCGCACAGCTTGTCCGTGCGGACAGCTTGTCCGTGCGGACAACTGGTCCGTGCGGACAGTCTCTGGTCTGATTGTTCCGTTCGTCTACTCTTGGTTTCTGTTGTCATTTATCGAGACGTTCTGATTGCGTGGTAACCACTTGGAATCGTATTCTCACCCGCATGACTAGACCGGTCAGGAACCACCCTAACTTGGCCTGTCGGTGACTCAGAACGGTCATTCCGGTTGACCCCGAAATCAGGTGTCTGTGGGTAGAATCCAGATCTAGGACTAGTGCTTCACTCTTATCGAGTAGAAGACTAGAACCGATCGGATTCGTACCGATTCTAAGGGTAAAAGAAGGAGAGAACTTAGGTTTATTTCTTTCAACTCTTTTATCCTTAGAAAAGTTTGGATTTAGGTGAAGTTGTTGTGAAATCTTATGGAAATCGTTCAGATCTAAGTTACTCTTGATGGAATGAAGCCAAGCTTGGAGTTCATAAGAACTTCATGATGACGTCACCCGAGAATACCTCAAATCTGGATGATTTCGTGGTTGAAAGTTGAGATTTGAAAGATGGAAAGGTGTAGAATTGTGTAGTGATCAAAGATGTACAAGAATTAGTGCAAGATCTTACCTGGATTGAGAGAAATCTGAGAAAAAGTGAAGAATGCGTGCGGTTCGGACGTCACTTGCCAAAAGTGGAAAAGTTGGAGAGTGACCCGTGTATTTATAGGATGCCAAAAAGGGAAAGGGTGAGCCGTGCGGATGGCACGCACCCGGATAGGCTATCCGCCCGGATTGGTCATCCGTGCGGATTGGCAATCCATGCGGATTGGCAATCCGTGCGGATTGACCATCCGTGCGGATGACGCCTGAATTGGTTCGTTCGAAGCGATGTTGCTTCGGTTTCGATTGCGAGCGATTCGATGGGGTTTCCTAGTCAAATTACTTTCAGTCCCAACTACTTCTTATATGGTTCGACTCGGAATTCGGGTTCGGGTTTGCTTACATTCGAGTTCGACTTCGAGTTCGATTGAGTTCGCTTGATTACCACAACATAACATAAAATAAACATGCACAGGTAACACGTAAGGCACACACACACGTATAAACAACAGTAAAATACACAGTTCGAGTTACGATTCGATGTCGATTCGATTAGCATAGCTTGATTAACTTTATCGCATTGTTACTTCCTATCATTCACAGTCGTAGGTCGATTGAAATATGGTCAGTATGACTCGATTATTGCAATGAACGACACTTACTCCACATAATGTAATTAAAATGAAAACATTTCTACGAGTTGAGTCGCGCGAAATCGGTCGTTGACTTTGACCTTGACTTTGACTTTCACTCGTGAAAACACGGGGTGTTACACTTGCGGCGTTTATCGGCGTAGCTCTTTTGACGACTCCGACCTTTCAATAGATTGTCTCGTATCTGGAGGATCTTGTCAGTCGTTTCTTGCAATAAATCAGGACCGATAATTTGCGCATCTCTGATCTCGTGCCATTCAATTGGCGATCGACATTTTCTTCCATATAATGCCTCAAATGGTGCAATTTGAATACTAGAGTGATAACTATTGTTGTACGAGAATTCGACTAAAGGTAAATGCGAATCCCAATTACCACCGAAATTTATGACACACGAACGAAGCATGCCTTCAAGGGTGTGAATCGTGCGTTCAGTCTGACCGTCGGTCTGAGGATGGAAAGCAGTACTAAGATTGAGAGTAGTACCGAGAGCAGATTGAAAAGTTTCCCAGAGGCGTGAAGTGAATCGACCATCGCGGTCAGAGATAATGTCACGAGGTGTCCCGTGTCGACAAATGACTTCGTCGGTTTAGATTCGTGCTAATCGTTCGACCTTATAGTCTTCCCGTATCGGCAGAAGGTGGGCGGATTTAGTAAGACGATCAACGATAAGCCAAATTCTATCATGACCTGATGGCGTGCGGGGGAGTTTCGTAATGAAGTCCATGGGTATACTCTCCTATTTCCACATAGGGATCTCGGGTTGTACGAGTAAGCCAGAGGGTCGTTGTTGTTCAGCCTTGACCTTCGAGCAGGTTAGGCATTTTGAAACATAGACAGCGATATCCTTCTTCATTCCAGGCCACCAATACCTGGCACGCAGGTCCTGGTACATTTTTTCGGCACCGAGATGAAAGGAATATCGGGATTTGTGGGCTTCAATCAACAATATCTCCCGAAGGTTATTGCGACTAGCGATCCAGATGCGATCGAGATAGTAGTAGATACCGTTCGATTTGGTGACAAGTTGGATTTCAGCACCACATTTCTTCATTTCCCCTCGCAAGGTATTCTCAATGAAGCATGCGTGCTGAGCATCACGAATTAGAGCTTCGAGGTCGTGTTAGGCTTGAACGTTACGAACACTATGCAGATAGCTTCATCGACTGAGAGCATCGGCAATGACATTTGCTTTGCCCGGATGGTAGCGGATCTCATAGTCGTAATCGTTGAGAAGTTCAACCCATCTGCGTTGGCGCATATTCAGTTCCTTCTGGTTCAAGATGTGTTGCAGCCTCTTATGGTCGGTGAAGACCGTACACTTGGTACCATAAAGGTAGTGTCTCCAAATCTTTAACGCAAAAACAACTGCACCAAGTTCGAGATCGTGGGTTATATAGTTCTTCTCGTGGATCTTGAGCTGACGAGAGGCGTACGCGATAACCTTGTCCCGTTGCATGAGAACACAACCAAGACTGAGGTTAGAGGCATCACAGTAGACTACGAAGTCATCGTTTTCGTCAGGTAATACGAGCACAGGAGCGTTGCAGAGCATAAGCTTGAGGGTTTGAAAGGCTTCCTCTTTTTCGGTTCCCCAAAAAAAGGTTTGTCCTTGCGCGTGAGAGAGGTGAGGGGGACAGCGATCTTTGAGAAATCTGCGATGAATCAGCGGTAGTAACCCGCCAATCCGAGAAAAGAACGAAATTCGGACTAGTTATTTGGTGTAATCCAACTCTTAACTGCTTCGATCTTCGCGGGCTCGACGTGAATACCTTGACTATTGACAATGTGACCGAGAAATTGAACCTCCTCAAACCAAAATTCACACTTGGAGAACTTGGCGTAGAGGCGATTTCTTTGCAAGAGTTCGAGAACCAAACAGAGATGTTGCGCGTGTTCGGCTTTCGATTTAGAATAGATCAGGATATCATCGATAAACACGATGACGAAGCGGTCAAGAAAGGGTTAAAACAGGCGATTCATTAGATCCATAAAGACTGCGGGGGCATTTGTAAGACCAAAGGGCATGACAACAAATTCATAGTGGCCATAGCGGGTTCGAAAAATGGTTTTAGGTATATCTTCCTCTTGGATTCGTAATTGATGATAGCCAGAGCGTAGATCGATCTTAGAAAAACACGTAGCACCTTGCAATTGATCAAACAAATCATCGATACGAGGTAAGGGATATCGATTCTTATTGACGAAAAGGACAGGTGCGCCCCATGGAGACGTGCTAGGGCGAATGAAGCCTTTATCAAACAATTCCTGGAGTTGACTGGAGAGTTCGCGCATTTCGGATGGAGCGAGACGATAAGGCGCTTTGGCGACAGGGTTGGCTCCAGGAATGAGGTCAATTTGAAAATCGATTTCACGAGATGGCGGTAAACCAGGTAAATCATCAGGAAAGACGGTAGGAAAATCACGAACCACTAGCACCTTTTCCATTGCCTTCTCTTTCCTTTCCTTCTCCGCTACTACGATGTGTACCAAGAAAGCCTATTATTCCTTGCGGAGATACTTGCTTGCTTGGGCACATGACATGAGTTTCAGTTCCTTCGAAGCGACTTCGCCATAGACACACAATTGATCACCGTTTGAAAGAGAAAATTGGATCATCTTTTCAAAACAAACAATTTCAGCATGATTTTCATGAAGAAAATCGATGCCTACTATGACGTCAAAACTACCGAGTTGCATCGGAATAAGATCGATCGGTAAAACGTGATTGTTGAGTGATGTGCGTGAATTATATATATTTTTATTGGTTAATTTTCTTTCACACAAATTTAGTTTTAAAAGTGGTTTTCACCTAAGAACTAAACTACACACACAAAAGGGCAAGTGTACCCGTCGGGTGGTAATATAATTTTAACGGTAAGAACCGGATATCAATCCGTGGACACAGTTTATAGATAATAAACTTCTATTACTTTTAAAGCCTTTTTCAAATGATGGATTGGTTTTGTTTAAGATGGTTGAAATGAAAGTTTATAACAACTAAAATTTATAAAAACAATATTTAAAAGAGGTTGCTTAAACAAAGTATCCACTAATGAATATGTAACAACAATGGATCAAGATTTAGTGATGATGCAAGTCCTAATTCCAACTAAGTTTCCAATCAAGGTCTCCTAGTTATGTAAATCTTAGGAAAACTAAAATGAACTAATCATTCTAATCACCTAATCTTTATTCTTTTAAGTTCACTTGCTAAGTTGATGTTAATCTTTAATGAGGAGTTATTTGTTTGTCAAAACTCTTAACTCTACAAATTAGGGAAAACTAATATGAAAAGCATGCTAATCACCACAAGCATGGTCATACACAAATTAATCACCCTAACTTGGTTTTATGTAAGTAATATCTTTATCATGTTCTTGATATGAACCACAAGTATGATCATGCTAAACAATAATCTTGGCCTAAATCATTATACTAACATGATTTCAACTATAGAATCCATATTAACATTCTTTTGATCTTTCCAAATCTAAATGCTAGAATCCATACACATGTTCAAATCTTCATTCTAATCATGCTAACAATTACCATTCCTAGTTTCATGTTATGAATCATACTAACTAGTTAACAAGATTCAATAATCATAATTCCTACATGGGCTTTCCAACACATCATGTAAATACTTATGACCAAACATTCAAGAACAAGGACTTTAAACATGTATATAAACTCCAAGAACAAGACTAAATATTACTATGAAGATTAACAAGAACAATCATCACATCCATTTCCATGTTATCACATACTCAATAGCTTCAACAAGGTTTAAGCAACACAAATGTTTAGCCTAAAAGGCTCATAATTGCTGAAATAAATACAAGAGAATTGAAATTGTTCATGATAATAAAAGTGATCTAACCCAAATTTAAGACAAGATTAAGGTATGATTGAGTGGATTTTGATGTGATATAGCCTTCTTCCTAGCTCCTCCTTGGCTTCAACAAGCTTCCAAGACCAGAATTTTGAGAGAAAACTTCACAAAAATGCTCCCACTCCCGTTCAAATGAGGCTGCTGTGCGTATTTAACATGCTGGGAGCTTCTGACTTTTTGGCACGGTCGTGACTCAGATCTGCACGGTCGTGCCTAGTGCGATCGATCCACCTACCACGCAATTATTGGCTTGACAGATCATCTGGCCCCACCAAGCACGGTCGTGCCATAGGTCGGCACGGTCGTGCTTCCCGTATTCATGTCGATGATGGTTAACGCGATCCCGAAAACAAGCAGCTTCTGACTCTGATTTGGACCGAGCACGGTCGTGCTCATGGTTGGCACGGTCGTGCCAGCCAATAGTACCCGGCAACGATCTCGGAACATGCTGATCTGGCTTTGATTTGGATCGAGCACGGTCGTGCTCATGGTTGGCATGGTCGTGATTGCCGGTGTCGAAAGGCCTGGCACGGTCGTGCTCATGGTTGGCACGGTAGTGCCATATCTGGCAGTTTGCTGGAATGTTCCATTTTTGCTCCATTTTGTTCCAAAAGCCTTCGTTTCATCACCGGGTCGAGGCCCGGACCTGTATTTTCACAAACAACTCAACTGAGTACCGAAATCAATGAAAATACAATGAGTTTTCGCATAACCGGGGCGTATTTGATGATTCAAAAGATGTATAAATTCTTATACATCAAACATCCCCACACTTGAACTTTGCTTGTCCTCAAGCAAACTAAAATCAACAAACTCTCTAAATGGCAATTATTTCAACTAGTATTTCAAAAGCACAAATAATCAACTCGGGTTGTAACAATCAAGGATCACTCGATATGAAGGATAATCTTAAAAGTATGTCAAAATATATTTATAAGCAATGGTCAATCTTGGAAATCCTTACAAATTTACCTTACATCCTCACAATGTTCACTCACACTCGGTTAAATGTAGGTGCACATACAAATTAAGGAGTATGTCTAGAACACTCGATGCTAAGACGATAACTATGCGATATCATAAGCTTGTGGAAGGATCAAATCTAAACACTTGGCAAAAATAAAGCATAAATCATGAGGTCTTGTTTTGGGTTGTAACTTGGCTTGGGTTAAGGGTGTGGAAGTGGATTTTTAAAAGTGGCTAAAACGGTTGTAACCCGACGGTTTGACTAACTTGAACTACAATAAAATAGAACTATACAACTAAATAATAACTAACCGAGAGCTAACCGACAAGTATTGCTTTTCACTCCCAAAATTGCTCTAACAAAGCCATTTGATAAGGCTTTTTCAACTATAATTCTTTTTTTTTTTTTTTTTACTATGAAGAGCCCATGCTTTGGAGAGAACTAAGTACGTCTACTTAGCTAAAAACTCTTGATCATGAGGGACATAACAACTAAAAGGAAACTATACGAAAACTACAAGTTAATCATTAACCGAACCGGGCTTCCAACCAAAAATGGGTTCAAAATATAAAAGGCTAATTTGGCTAAGTGGTTAATATTTTGGTGGTTTAAAAGAAATGAAAGGGAAGGCTCAAATTGGTTTAACTAAGGGATGATTTTGGTGTTGGGATAAGAATAAATGGTTTAAAGTAAAAGGTTTCCTAATGCCTCAATCATTTTCATGCTATACGTTTGCTTCGTGGCCTCGAAATGTATACCTAACACAAGTTCTAAATCGCAAAAGTTATCCGGCTCACTCAATCTTTGCCCGCAAAAACATGAGCAAAAATGCTCCTAAAGCTATAAGGCTCAAAAATAACTCACGGAAACGGGCGTATTGGGTAAATATGCAAGGCAAACAAGTATATCAATCGCTCGATTTCTCACGCTCAAAAATATATAAAAACATTGCTTTTATGGTAATCCTTTTGCGTGAGCGAATCCTCTTTTGCGTTTACCTTTATCAAAAATTTTATGTGCTTATAAAAACTTATGTTGATTTAATTGTTAGGCCACCAAAAGTTGTTTGAGAGAGAGCTTTGTTTAATTATTATTATTTAAATTTTTTTTTTTTTTTTTTTTAACAAGAACAAAGCTCAAGCGATAACCACCTCCCCACACTTGAATTGTACATCGCCCTCGATGTACAACAAAAATCAAATATAAAGTGGAAGAGACGGGAATACGAAAACTCCCCTGAAATTTAACGGCATTATTGGTGAAAAATGAAGCGATATGAAGCATCCGCCGCGAACTACCATGCCATCCAAAACCAACTTCTCAATCAAGCAACCACTGTGCACTAGCCAACATGATTAAATACACAAAAGAAAACTAACCAACCCATTTGTCATTCCTTAATTAGTTCAAACCAAAAACCAATAAAAATAAAGTCACACGACGGAGGAGTGTACGGACAAAGGAAAATGGCACACCCCTCAAACACAAAACAATAAAAATACTAAATGGAATGCAGGACTAAGACCTCCTGCCGGATCCCGAAGGACCGGCGTTGCTCCTGGGATGAAACCTAAAAGCCGACGACAAGCTCTAACATCCCTCGCGAACCAGAACGAACCGCAACCTGCAAAGAAAAAGACAACCACACACAAGAATAACAATAAAAATAATAAACACACAAACATGCTAAGTTTATTAACGAGTCTTTAGCTTGACTCACCACCCCGAATTTATTTGTTCTTGGGGTGGAGGGCAACAACCTCGTTACTCCGGTCAACGGGCCCTCCAACATAAGTCTTTAACCTATGCCCGTTGACTTTAAACAACCGGCCATCCTCATGGCCTATCTCCACGGTCCCGTAAGGAAACACTGACCGTACAGTGTAAGGACCCGACCACCGAGATTTAAGCTTACCAGGAAACAACTTAAGACGTGAGTTGTACAACAACACACGATCACCCACTCGGAATTGTCTCTTGTCCTTCAAGCGGGCATCGTGAAGCGTCTTAGTACGTTCCTTGTATAGCTTGGAGCTTTCATACGCATCGTGCCTAAGCTCCTTAAGCTCAATCGAAGGTGGATCCTCAATAGAAGAGCGTGCTTTAGGCTCAGCAACGCGATCTACAACTTCAAAAACCTCTGGACACGGGGGAGACGTGTGACCTATCAGACAGGTCACCTCCTCGACTAATCGATCCACCCTAGGTGAACTAAAATCCTCCCCTCCTAGCAGCTGTGTGTCCATAACATCCTCCTCAAATGTATCACAAAGATGATCACTCACGTATGTGTCGATAGTCTCAATGAAGTAGAGTGTATCATCCTGACTTTGCGAGTGTTGCATGGATTTCCCTATGTCAAAGGTAACCTCCTCTTCATCAACCCTAAGAGTAAGTCTGCCGGTGCAGACATCAATCAATGCTCTCGCGGTGGCTAAAAATGGTCGGCCTAAGATGAGTGGGACATTCTTGTCCTCGTCCATGTCTAAAATCACGAAATCGGCAGGAAAGACAAACTTGTCGATTTTCACAAGTATATTCTCAACGATGCCTCTAGGATGCTTAACTGAACGATCGGCAAGTTGAATGCTCATACGAGTAGGTTTGGGCTCTCCCAAATCTAACTTAGCAAAAACCGCATACGGCATGAGGTTTATGCTAGCTCCAAGATCAGCTAACGCGTTGTTGGCCGACAAACTACCAATCAAGCACGGGATAGTGAAACTCCCGGGATCATCCATTTTCTTTGGTAGTTTGTTTTGAAGAATAGCCGAGCATTCTTCATTCAGGGTTACATGCGAAAGCTCCTCAAGTTTCTTTTTGTTAGTTAAGATATCTTTCAGAAACTTGGCATACTTAGGCATTTGAGCGAGTGCCTCGATGAATGGTAAATTTATATGAAGTTTCTTAAAAAGCTCAAGGAATTTACCATAGTATTCTTCCATCATTTGTTTCTTCAACCTCCCTGGGTACGGAATGGGAGGGACATACTCTCTCACTGGCTCCTTGGGTCGTGCGGTACTTGCTGGGACTCGCCTCTGTTGCACCTCGCCCGTTGGAGACTCCATTTCAATCTCCTCATCAACCTCATCATCATCAGTCGGCTTTGCAGGAACAGCCGGAGGGATGGGCTGAGCGGTCTTGCCGCTTCTCAACGTGATGGCCATTGCAGTAGCATTTGGATTAGTCTCTGTGTTGCTCGGAAGGCCTCCCTGCGGTCTTTCAGATAACATCTTGGCGATCTGGCCAACTTGGTTCTCAATGTTCTGTATGGTAGCCCTTTGATTTCTCAAATCTCCTTCGTTTCTCGCGCAACGGTTTTCAATGTCCTTGAAACGCTTCTCATTATCGGCCTTTATGGAGTTCTGACCAGCTAAGATCTGAGAAAGTAGATTTTGCACATTTGGTTCACTAGTAGGAGGTGTTTGTTGAGGTCTAGGTGCACCATAAGCTCCAGGGTCTGAGGGACGTGGACCAAATCCGGGTGGGTATTGATTAGAAGTATCGGACTTCCAACCGAAGTTAGGATGATTCTTCCACCCCGGATTATAAGTGTTGCTGTAGGGGTCATTTTGTGGACGGTATTGATTTCCCATAAAGTCAACCTGCTCGTGTGCTATCTCTCCCGTCGGTGCACCTCCTACATGATACGCTCCTCCACTTGAAGAACTACTCGTGTGAATCTCCATCAACCGATCAAACTTTGTAGATAAGGCATCCATGCGTGCTGTCATGGCAGTGTAGTCGTCCACGTGATGAACTCCTTGTCTAGAACTCTTGCCTCTCGATGGCTGCTGTGTTCGATTCTTCGTGGCGCATTTCTCCAAAATCTCAATTGCTTCTATGGCATTCTTCGTGCCTATGTCTCCGCCAGCATATGTATCGACCATCATCTGCCCCGGTCCATCTAAACCATGGTAGAATATCTGACATTGTTGCCATTTGGGCAACCCGTGGTGTGGAACCTTCCTCATAAGTTCTTTAAATCGCTCCCAAGCTTCGTAAAGGGGTTCACCCTCGTCTTGACGAAAGTTGAGAATCCTGGTTCTCAACCGGACAGTTTTCTCGGGAGGGAAATATTTATGAAGGAACTTCTCAGCTAGTTGATTCCATGTAGTGATAGATCCAGCTGGAAGTGTAAGAAGCCACTCCTTGGCTCCATCACGTAAAGAAAACGGAAAGAGCCGAAGACGGACGGCATCTGCTGATGCATCTCGAATACTAAACGTGGCACAAACCTCCAAAAATCCCGCGATATGGACACTAGGATCCTCGTGATCCTTGCCATAAAACTGTACCGCATTCTGCAACATTGAAATCGTGCCAGGTCTGATCTCGAAATTATCGTTATCGATTGCTGGTGCATTTATGCTCGCCGGTAAACCCTCAAGTGATGGTTTTCCTATCTCATTCAAGATCCTCGTCTCTTCTTCTTCCGCCATCTCTATTCGAGTCTCAAGACTACCGGAGGATTCAGATTCTGTTTCGGTTCCTAAGGATATAGTTTCTAAAGATTCGGTTTCGGTTTCTGTTTCAGTGGCGAATGAAGGATTCTCGAAAACTTGGAACCCACTTCTGAACAACTGCTCGGGGTCGTCTCTTGGTTCGAACTCAGGCGGTCCTCGGGATCGCGTGTGGTGCATAAACTAAGGTAATATTATAGATGTACAAATAGCAAGCAAAGGCACAACTAACTAAAATTCTAATTAAAAATAAAAGTAGAAATTAAGAAAATAAAATAAAAAATTTTATATATATATATATATATATATATATATATATTTTTAACTTTTTACACTTTTTACAATGGCTAAATAAGTAAGTCGAATTTTTTTTTTCTTTAAAACCGTGTCCCCGGCAACGGCGCCAAAAACTTGATGTGCGTGAATTATATATATTTTTATTGGTTAATTTTCTTTCACACAAATTTAGTTTTAAAAGTGGTTTTCACCTAAGAACTAAACTACACACACAAAAGGGCAAGTGTACCCGTCGGGTGGTAATATAATTTTAACGGTAAGAACCGGATATCAATCCGTGGACACAGTTTATAGATAATAAACTTCTATTACTTTTAAAGCCTTTTTCAAATGATGGATTGGTTTTGTTTAAGATGGTTGAAATGAAAGTTTATAACAACTAAAATTTATAAAAACAATATTTAAAAGAGGTTGCTTAAACAAAGTATCCACTAATGAATATGTAACAACAATGGATCAAGATTTAGTGATGATGCAAGTCCTAATTCCAACTAAGTTTCCAATCAAGGTCTCCTAGTTATGTAAATCTTAGGAAAACTAAAATGAACTAATCATTCTAATCACCTAATCTTTATTCTTTTAAGTTCACTTGCTAAGTTGATGTTAATCTTTAATGAGGAGTTATTTGTTTGTCAAAACTCTTAACTCTACAAATTAGGGAAAACTAATATGAAAAGCATGCTAATCACCACAAGCATGGTCATACACAAATTAATCACCCTAACTTGGTTTTATGTAAGTAATATCTTTATCATGTTCTTGATATGAACCACAAGTATGATCATGCTAAACAATAATCTTGGCCTAAATCATTATACTAACATGATTTCAACTATAGAATCCATATTAACATTCTTTTGATCTTTCCAAATCTAAATGCTAGAATCCATACACATGTTCAAATCTTCATTCTAATCATGCTAACAATTACCATTCCTAGTTTCATGTTATGAATCATACTAACTAGTTAACAAGATTCAATAATCATAATTCCTACATGGGCTTTCCAACACATCATGTAAATACTTATGACCAAACATTCAAGAACAAGGACTTTAAACATGTATATAAACTCCAAGAACAAGACTAAATATTACTATGAAGATTAACAAGAACAATCATCACATCCATTTCCATGTTATCACATACTCAATAGCTTCAACAAGGTTTAAGCAACACAAATGTTTAGCCTAAAAGGCTCATAATTGCTGAAATAAATACAAGAGAATTGAAATTGTTCATGATAATAAAAGTGATCTAACCCAAATTTAAGACAAGATTAAGGTATGATTGAGTGGATTTTGATGTGATATAGCCTTCTTCCTAGCTCCTCCTTGGCTTCAACAAGCTTCCAAGACCAGAATTTTGAGAGAAAACTTCACAAAAATGCTCCCACTCCCGTTCAAATGAGGCTGTTGTGCGTATTTAACATGCTGGGAGCTTCTGACTTTTTGGCACGGTCGTGACTCAGATCTGCACGGTCGTGCCTAGTGCGATCGATCCACCTACCACGCAATTATTGGCTTGACAGATCATCTGGCCCCACCAAGCACGGTCGTGCCATAGGTCGGCACGGTCGTGCTTCCCGTATTCATGTCGATGATGGTTAACGCGATCCCGGAAACAAGCAGCTTCTGACTCTGATTTGGACCGAGCACGGTCGTGCCAGCCAATAGTACCCGGCAACGATCTCGGAACATGCTGATCTGGCTTTGATTTGGATCGAGCACGGTCGTGCTCATGGTTGGCATGGTCGTGATTGCCGGTGTCGAAAGGCCTGGCACGGTCGTGCTCATGGTTGGCACGGTAGTGCCATATCTGGCAGTTTGCTGGAATGTTCCATTTTTGCTCCATTTTGTTCCAAAAGCCTTCGTTTCATCACCGGGTCGAGGCCCGGACCTGTATTTTCACAAACAACTCAACTGAGTACCGAAATCAATGAAAATACAACGAGTTTTCGCATAACCGGGGCGTATTTGATGATTCAAAAGATGTATAAATTCTTATACATCATTGAGCTCAAGAGTACAATCACGCAGAACGGAATAAACAGTGACGGTTCTTCCAGTGGCAATTTCTACGTCGAACGTCGTGGGGAGATTAGCGTGTTTACGGTTTAGGAGCCTTTCGAATTCTAACGATACAAAACAGTCATCGGCTCCAGTATCAAACAAACACGAAGCATATATACCATTTATGAGAAACGTACCGTTGACAACGTTGTTGTCAGCTTGGGCCTGGCGAGCGTTGATGTTGAAAACTCATCCACGGGCTGCTTGTTGAGCTGGCTGCTGCTAATGAGGCTGCTGTTGTTGGTGTTGTTGCTGCGCTGGTTGCTGCTGTGGCTCTTGCTTCACCACTCGGTTCGGGCAGACGTTTGCGAAGTGGTTAGGATCACCACACGCATAGCAGGCTCTTGTGTGTGCAGCGGGGGCAGGAGCTGCTTGTTGTCCCTGAGGAGCGGGAAGTTGAGCTGGCAGAGCAGGACGAGCTTGAACTTGAGCTTGACGGGGCCAGTGCGGCAGTTTGCGGTAAAGTATCCATAAATGTTGCAATGAACACAAAAGCGGCAAGCGATCCCAACTGGATGATGGTAAGTACAAGTAGGGTACAGTGGGTGAGGACCAGTGTACGCACAGTTTGCAGGAGGTGCGTTGGTCACGGGTGCAGTGACTTGGCAGTTCTGGTTCTGGGTTGAGTTGGGATAACATTGAGTGGAGCGGCAGTGACAGCACAGTTCTTGTTGTTGTTGTTGCTCTTGCGCTTGCGGCGTGAAGACTTCGAAGCTTGAGGTGAGGCGGTTTCAGCGGTGGGAGTAGCAGAAGTAACGGTGACTTGGTGAAGACTTTTGGTGGTGTTCTTAAAGTAACCAGCCCGAACTCGCTTGTCATTAATCTCAGCAGCGAGAAGGAAGGTCTCCTCAATGGTAGTAGTCTTGGCTGCTTAGACAAAATCGGTAACACAATCAGGTAAAGCGCGAATATATTTCTTGATTGTGATGTCGGGAGTTGAGACTTGGCCAGGGCAGATGATGCTAAGCTGTTTGAAGTGCACAGTAAGACCAGCATTGTCGCCACCCTCTTGCTTGATATGCCAGAACTCGTCTTCCAGCTTCTGGAGTTCATGTGGGGGACAAAATTCTTTCATCATGACTTCCTTCAGTTCCTCCCAAGAAAGTCCATAGGTTGCGTCGTTCCCACGCCTGTTTCGCTCTGCTGTCCACCATTCCAGTGCCCTAGACTGGAAGACCCCAGTTGTGTTAACAGTGCGAAGGTTGTCTGGACATCCGCTTTGGCGTAGAGTGACTTCAATCGAGTCGAACTATTGAAACATTGCGCTCGGCCCATCTTCCCCAGTGAAGTCTTTGGGTCCACAAGCTTTAAATTTCTGGAAGCTAAAAGTCGCTTTCGAAGAGTCAGTTCTAGATTCCTCAGAGGACTTGCTAGCGATTTCATTAATCTCGCTGCCGATTTGCGGAATAACCTTAGCCATTTGCTTGGCGACTAGCAAGGCGATGCATTTGTCAGCGTGATTGCGGCGAGCAGAGCGAGAAGTATGAGATCCGAATGACGACATTGTCTGCAACAGACATCGTCATAGGATTTAGACGATACACTCAAACTCACCACGCAGTGTTTAACCAACATACTTATAAAGGTCAGGAACACATCAAGCACTTAGGCACGTAATCACGTAGGCACATAATCCACATAAGCACATAATCACGTAAGCACAGGAGCACAAAAGCACGTAGTTCACATAAGCACGTATTTTGCACGTATTCACCTCCCTATTTTGCACGTATTCACCTACATATTATGAACGTGTTCCCCTATCTTTCAAAGTTGCGAAAAGCGATCGAGAGTTGCGAATGCGAGTAGCGATAGCGAGTAGCGTAAGCGAGTAATATAACATTCGAAAGTCTGCGATTTGTTTGCGTGTTGAGATGTAAATAGCTGTGCGTGTCGTGCGTGTTTAATAGAACGAGGAGCGAAAAGCGAATAAGTCCCCAAATCAAAACACTTAAGCATTCAAAACCACATAAAACACATAAAACCAATGATTCACAGAGTCAGCGATTGCGATCTCTGAATCGAAACACATAAAAGCGATAAAGCGTAAAATCAGCGATTGTAGCTTGAAAATAGAATGTCTCAGGTGAGCTAGACTTTGACTACCCAAAGTAATTCGACTATTCTCAAGGTCTTCGAGTACAAACGTTGGCTTAGTAGACTGTGCTCTTGCCTCAATCCGGGCGAACGACACGCATCCTTTCGGCCATTACGTGACTCAAGTCATTGGAACCCATCAAGACTTTGGTGAGAGTTTTGCAAAACCAAAATATAGAACGGAATAAGTCATCAAGATGCGGGTTTCACCCCTAACTTAACAACTGTATTCCTGTTGATATGATAGAATCACGAGATAGATAGGGAGAATCGCGTCGAGGTATGGTTTTCACACCTGAATCAACGCAATTTCTCGTGTTTTATTAATATAAATGCGTGTCGAGTAAGTGATTCTATCGAGAGTTTGTTTTCGAAAATCATTTGTGCGAGGTGCCAGGTTTAGGAAAAGCTGGTTAGTTTTTGCGAGTTCGAGAGTGAATAACAGAAATTGTAACAACTCTCATCAAAAGTCATATTTATTATTTTAATTGTCCAATAGGAAACCCTAATTGAGACACCCAAGTGATTCTGCGCAAACCCTAAAATTTTTAGAACAATCAGAATCAGGATCAGGGCCCCTAAAACTCAGGGGGGGGGGGTAAACCCTAGTTACGATTATCTTCAATTCTCGTTGTCAAAATTGAAATTTACGAATCTATCAACTCAGCTAGGCTAGTCCCAGACGTGGCCACCCTATGGTCATTTGGTGTCCCTTACGGACCGTAAGGGATGAGTCTTACGGTCCGTAAGCATGGTCAATTTTTGGGTATAAATAGCAGGCATTGGCAATCAAAGTTTGGCACTTGAACGACGTAAATTCTCATTACGTAGACTGAGATATCGCAGAAACACTTCTAAAACATACACGGATCACTAATTGCTGCCGCAATCAGGGTAATAACTCGATCCCTGATACGATTCAATGTCCGATTGATCAAAATATCCAATGGATGTTTAAGTGCTGCCCACATTAGGATTATGCTTTGTCATTCGTCGTTAATTCGATGGATGTTTAAGTATCGCACTTTGTCATTCATTGTAAGGGTTTGATCTCGTGAGTTATCGTAAATGGTGTATTGATTACTAACCCAGTTTTGGGTGCACTGTTATTAAATTTAGGTTAAAAAGGCTAATCAGTAGGCTAGGCTCTGCTCAATTAAATCTGCAATGTGAGTCATTCTCTTTTTATCAAATTACTTTCAAAATCATGTTTATTTTCAAGGTTATACTCACAGTGATTAAGTTTATGTAATCACCAAGTTACAGCCGGTATGTGGGGTTTTGTATACATTACTTGATAACCGTCACTATTGGACAATGAGTTAGCCAATGAGTGATATGACCATAGTCACAGACACCATCGGGCGAAGAGGCTACCGATGGATGTTCGAGTGACAAGTACTGTGGGTAGTTGGTTTGATATCTGGAAACATTGTAATCTCTCTTAATACTGTAAATTATAACAAACGAGTCATTTTCATAAAAAGAATGATTCACTCAGTATTTCCCGCTGACAAAACCTTTTTCAAACATGTTTCAGGTGATCTGTTGTGATCCAGGAAAAGTGCCGCGAAGCACTACAAGCTTAAGGAAGTGGCTCAGTATAAAATAAAGAAACATGTTTTGTAAAATAAAAGATTTCTCCGTGAAATCTCAAGATTGTAAATTACCGGGTTTTATCCGGAGTTGTGAAATAAAATAATCGGGAAATTGCAGTTTTTAAAAGATCCTGAAGAAACTTCCGCTGTTAAATAAATACCACGGGATTTCTGTCCCGCGGCTCCTGAAACGGGTCAAACCGGGTCGGGGGCCGTGACAGAAAAAGGTGGGATCAGAGCCACTGATTTAAGCCTATTAAGTATTTAGAAAATACTTAAAACTGTTATTCTGTAATTATGTGTTTTATTATCTGACTAATTGTGCACAGTATGGGCAGATCTTTATATGCTAGCCAATGTAGCAATTAATGCAAATCCTTAAATAATTTGACCCAAGTTTTAGCACCTTTATTATCTACAGTCTAGAAACCTTATTCAGTAAATAAATAAATTTACAAATAAAACCCAGTGTGTTTTAATTTTCAGTTGTTTTGTAGTTACACAGTCTGGAATAATATTTAAAGGTTTTCTATAAAAAAATTTTGTTATAATTAGTAATGGTGTGTATTTTCCATAACAGCATGAGTGACTTGTCTGATGCCCTTCAGAATTTAAATCTCTATCCAGTAAGAATAGAGGTTTCCAGAGATTTCAATAGGTATATACCAGACATAGAAGAACCTATAGAATTCAACGCTTCACCTCTCGAGAAACCCAAGCCTAAGAAAATGGAAATTGGGGAAAACTCTAGACAAATTGAGGGGTTACCATCTCAGGAAGAGCTAGATTTTATATTGGCAAGCTATAATACTATTAAGCCTGTTAATGTTCATTCTCTTGAAACACAACTACCAATGAACTTAGAACCAGCTATTCCAAACCCTTCAATCCACTCGCAACCTTTAGGAATAGACGAATGGTTGACTAATGAAATACAGTTCCAAAACTATCCCTATAAGCTTTTTCCTCAGTTCGATCCAGAACCTTCACCAAATCCACCAATGAGTAACGAGAATATGGCTGAACTCCACCACTTTAGCGAAGAACTAATGGATGCTGGGAATAGGATCCAAGAGATTGGGGGACAGATCTCCTGGAAATACGATGAGAGGGAACGCCGTTACTAGAATATCATCTGACAAAGGATAGGGGATTTATGGAACTGTGGTTGTGTAATAGTAAAAGTAAAAATCAGTCTGTAAAATAACTACAAATAAAACTTTGTAAGATAATAGTGTGTATTGATGCATACTATAAAATATAAAAATGGGAATCGAGAAATCAATAGTTTTGACTATATGTGTATTGTGAAATTTGTATGATGATTTTGTAGATAATTATTATTTATCGGATACTAATAAAATTATATATATTATCAGATGGAAAACGTTAATAACGAACCAGTAAATGAGGTTAATCAATCCGAACAACAACCGGGGGATCAATATATGACTAGGCAAGATATAGAAAATATCGTTGCTCAAGGGATAGCTAATGCTATTCCCGCAATAGTCGCTGCTGTCCAGAAACCTGTTGAACCTCAACAAATCGTTCCTAGCAAACGTATTTCTGAAGATAACTTCAGTAATAGCATAAACGGAGGCAATGATCATATTAATCACGATAATGAACCACGGCAAGCTCCGCTCCCTAAGAAAATGAAAGCTGCAACACTTGGTTGCACTTATAAAGAATTTCTTGCTTGTAAACCATCTGAGTTTGCAGGCAATGAAGGAGCGACCGCAGCACTGCGTTGGTTAGAGAAGATCGAGGCAGTGATTACAATAAGTAAATGTGCAAGGACGATCAGGTTATGTACGCGTCAAGTCTTTTTAAAGAAGGGGCGCTAGAATGGTGGAACACGGTGTTACAAGCAAAAGAAAGAATGATGGCGTACGCTATGAATTGGGAAGAATTTAAGAGTCTTGTAGAAAGAAAATTCTATCCCGAATATGAAAGAGATCAAATGGCAAATAAGTTCCTAAACCATCGGATGGTTAATGTGGACTGTCGAGGATATACTTCGACATTCTTCGAATATGCTAGAGTGGTACCAACGCTGGCTTCGCCAGAGCCGGTACTCATTTCTCGCTATGTTTGGGGATTAATTAGCGAAATCCGCAACATTGTTAAGGCTGCGAGACCTCGCACGATTGACGATGCTGTGGAATTAGCTAACACCCTAACCGACGAACTAGTACGCACACAAGATGAAAACAGGAAGAAGGAATTGGCTCAGAAAATTACCCAAGGATTTCGTATGGGTAATAATAACAGCTTCAAGAGAAGAGGAACAGGGCAATCTTCAAATCCGCCGTTTTGCAGGAATTGCAGAAAGAAACATTTTGGAAGATGTAGTGTAACTTGCAATTTTTGTAAAATGGTAGGACATCGTGAAGAGGAATGCAGAAAGAAAACAAGAGTCTGCTATAATTGCGGAGAAACAGGACATTTTAAGCCAGAATGCCCTAAATTAATCAAACCAGCAGACAACAAAGCCAGGACAGCCGACGGAGCTACTAAGAAGAATGTCCGAGCCTTTTAGTTAACTACTCAGGAAGCCGAGATGATTCCAGATGTGATAGCTGGTACGTTCCTAGTTCACAACATTTATGCCAAAGTATTATTTGACTCTGGTGCAAACCAAAGTTTTATCAATACTTCATTCTGCCAAGCTCTTAAGTTACCTTTAACCAACATTAGGCAGATTTTTACAGTCGAAACGGCTGATGGGAATTCAGTTAAAATAGATAAGGTTTTGCAAAATATAGAAATAGGACTTTTAGGTCTTAAATTTTCTGCAAACCTGTTACCTATAAAATTAGCCGAATTTGATGTTGTGTTAGGAATGGATTGGTTAGTAGCCAACCATGCTCGAATTCTCTGTGATAAGAACTCTATAGAAATTCAGGCACCCACCGGAGAAGTAATTGTGATTACAGGAGATAAACCACGTAAACCCATGAAGTTCATATCAGTAATGAAAGTTGCTAGTTATGAACGAAAGCAAGGAATAGTATATATGATTTCAGTAATCATTAGTACTAAGGGTAAAGAACTTAAGGAAATTCCTGTAGTCTCATAATACCCAGATGTATTCCCAGAAGAGTGACCAGGGTTACCACCAGATAGGGAGGTAGAATTTAGGATTCATCTAATTCCCGAAACTATATCGATAGCCAAGGCACCTTATCGATTAGCTCCCACAGAAATGTTAGAACTGAAAAAGCAATTAGATGAATTACTAAGTAAAGGTTTCACACAACCTAGTTCATCCCCTTGGGGAGCACCAGTGTTGTTTGTTAAGAAAAAGGATGGTTTGATGAGAATGTGTATTGATTATAGAGAATTGAATAATATTACAATTAAGAATCGATACCCATTACCTAGGATTGATGATCTTTTCGATCAACTTCAAGGAGCTAGATATTTTTCTAAGATAGATTTACGCTCCGGATATCATCAATTGAAGGTACAAGAAGAAGACATACCTAAAACTGCTTTCAGAACTAGGTATGGTCATTACGAGTTTACAGTCATGCCCTTTGGGTTAACGAATGCACCTGCAGCATTCATGGACATGATGAATAGGATCTATAAACCGTATTTGGATAAATTTGTAATTGTCTTCATAGACGATATACTTATTTATTCAAAAAGTCAGGACGAACATTGTCAGCACTTGCATGCACTCTTAACTTTATTAAGAAAAGAAAAACTATACGCCAAATTCTCGAAGTGTGAATTTTGGTTACAAGAAGTGCAATTTTTAGGACACATGGTGAATCAAGAAGGGATTCATGTAGATCCTGCCAAGATTGAGGCAATTACTAAATGGAAGGTTCCACAAACCGCAATGGAAATTAGAAGTTTTATAGGTTTAGCTGGATACTATACACGGTTTATTAAGGATTTTTCCAAAATAGTTGTACCATTAACTAAGCTAACTTGTAAAGCAATTAAGTTTGAATGGGGACCTAAACAAGAAGAAGCCTTTAGGATCTTAAAACAGAAATTAACCAATGCTCCAATCTTAGCCTTACCAGAAGGAACTGAAGATTTTGAAGTATATTGTGATGCTTCAAAACTAGGATTTGGATGTGTACTGATGCAACGCAAAAAGGTAATTGCGTATGCTTCAAGACAATTGAAAAAGCACGAAGAAAACTATAAGACTCATGACTTAGAATTAGGAGCCGTAATTTTTTCCCTTAAGATTTGGAGACATTATCTGTACAGAAGTAAATTTACTGTCTATACAGATCATAAGAGTTTAAGATATATATTTGGGCAAAAAAGAGTTAAACATGAGGCAAAGAAGATGGATGGAAATCCTAAGTGATTACGACTGTGATATTCAGTATCACGAAGGAAAGGCAAATGTAGTTGCAGATGCCTTAAGTCGTAAGTATCATGAAAAACGACGACGAGTTCGTGCTCTTAGGTTAAATCTACAATTAGATTTAATGGAATAATTGAAAAATGTTCAAGCTACAGCAATCAAGGATGATGCTGAAGGAATGAAGGGACAAATAAAAGAATTAGAGCAAGGAGCTGATGGAATTTGGAGATTCCACAAAAGCAGAATTTGGGTACCTAAGCAGGGAAAATTAAGAAATAAGATTTTAGAATAAGCCCATAAATCTAGATATACCATGCACCCAGGAAATAATAAGATGTACCAAGATTTAAGAAATAATTTCTGGTGGATAGGCATGAAAAAGGATATAGCTAGATATGTTTCTAAGTGTCTTACTTGTTCACAAGTTAAGGTAGAACACCAGAAACCTTCAGGTCTACTACAACAACTGGAAATGCATGTATGGAAATGGGAACTTATAACAATGGATTTTGTTACTAAGTTACCCAAAACCAGAAAAGGTAATGATGCGATTTGGGTAATTGTAGATCGATTAACCAAATCTGCTCACTTTCTACCTATGAAAGAAACCTTTAGCATGGAAAGACTAGCAAAGTTGTATGTAGATGAAGTTGTATCTCTACATGGAGTTCCACTCTCCATTGTATCAGATGGGGATAGTCGTTTCACTTCTCATTTCTGGAAAAGTTTCCAAGAAGCTATGGGAACTCGACTAAATTTAAGCACTGCATATCATCCTCAAACAGACGGACAAAGTGAAAGGACAATCCAAACTCTAGAAGACATGCTCCGAGCATGTGTGATAGATTTTGGTGGAAATTGGGACGATCACTTACCTCTGATCGAATTCTCCTATAACAATAGTTATCATTCAAGTATTGAAACTGCCCCATTTGAAGCACTGTATGGAAGAAAGTGTTGAACTCCAGTTTGTTGGGCAGAAATAGAAGAAGGTCAATTGTCAGGTCCTGAAATAGTGCAAGAGACGACCGACAAGATTACTCAAATCAAGGAAAGGCTGAAGACGGCTCGAGATCACCAGAAGAGTTATGCAGACAATAGATGTAAGCCGTTAGAATTCCAAGTTGGAGACAGAGTACTCTTGAAAGTTTCTCCTTGGAAAGAAGTAGTTAGATTTGGTAAGAAAGGAAAGTTAAGTCAAAGATACGTAGGACCATTTCCAGTGATCCAACGTATAGGACCAGTTGCTTATCGTTTATGACTACCAGAAGAGTTAGCTGGAGTACATGATGTATTTCATGTATCCAATCTCAAGAAATGTCTATCAGACGAATCTTTGGTAGTACCTCTCCAAGATATAGAGGTAAACGAAAAGTTAAAATTTGTTGAGAAACCTCTTCAGATAGAAGATCGAAAGGTGAAATTTCTCAAGCACAAACGACTAGTGTTAGTTAAAGTAAAGTGGGATTCAAAGAGAGGACCCGAATACACTTAGGAACTGGAATCAGAAATGAAGCGAAAGTATCCTCAATTATTCCAGTAAATCTCGAGGACGAGATTTTTATTAAGGTGGGGAGAATGTAACAACTCTCATCAAAAGTCATATTTATTATTTTAATTGTCCAATAGGAAACCCTAATTGAGACACCCAAGTGATTCTGCGCAAACCCTAAAATTTTCAGAACAATCAGAATCAGGATCAGGGCCCCTAAAACTCAGGGGGGGGGGGGTAAACCCTAGTTACGATTATCTTCAATTCTCGTTGTCAAAATTTAAATTTACGAATCTATCAACTCAGCTAGGCTAGTCCCAGACGTGGCCACCCTATGGTCATTAGGTGTCCCTTACGGACCATAAGGGATGAGTCTTACGGTCCGTAAGCATGGTCAATTTTTGGGTAAAAATAGCAGGCATTGGCAATCGAAGTTTGGCACTTGAACGACGTAAATTCTCATTACGTAGACTGAGATATCGCAGAAACACTTCTAAAACACACACGGATCACTAATTGCTGCCGCAATCAGGGTAATAACTCGATCGCTGATATGATTCAATGTCCGATTGATCAAAATATCCAATGGATGTTTAAGTGCTGCCCACATTAGGATTATGCTTTGTCATTCGTCGTTAATTCGATGGATGTTTAAGTATCGCACTTTGTCATTCGTTGTGAGGGTTTGATCTCGTGAGTTATCGTAAATGCTGTATTGATTACTAACCCAGTTTTGGGTGCATTGTTATTAAATTTAGGTTAAAAAGGCTAATCAGTAGGCTAGGCTCTGCTCAATTAAATCTGCAATGTGAGTCATTCTCTTTTTATCAAATTACTTTCAAAATCATGTTTATTTTTAAGGTTATACTTACAGTGATTAAGTTTATGTAATCACCAAGTTACAGCCGGTATGTGGGGTTTTGTATACATTACTTGATAACCGTCACTATTGGACAACGAGTTAGCCAATGAGTGATATGACCATAGTCACAGACACCATCGGGCGAAGAGGCTACCAATGGATGTTCGAGTGACAAGTAATGTGGGTAGTTGGTTTGATATCTGGAAACATTGTAATCTCTCTTAGTACTGTAAATTATAACAAACGAGTCATTTTCATAAAAAGAATGATTCACTCAGTATTTCCCGCTGACAAAACCTTTTTCAAACATGTTTCAGGTGATCTGTTGTGATCCAGGAAAAGTGCCGCGAAGCACTACAAGCTTAAAGAAGTGTCTCAGTATAAAATAAAGAAACATGTTTTGTAAAATAAAAGATTTCTCCGTGAAATCTCAAGATTGTAAATTACCGGGTTTTATCCCGAGTTGTGAAATAAAATAATCGGGAAATTGCAGTTTTTAAAAGATCCTGAAGAAACTTCCGCTGTTAAATAAATACCACGGGATTTCTGTCCCGCGGCTCCTAAAACGGGTCAAACCAGGTCGGGGGCCGTGACAGAAAAAGGCTCGTGTAGAACCCCTACTGAGTTCGCATAAGGCGGTCTGTTGGTACTTAGACTATAGACTGGGTCAATTCTAAGACATCAACCCGGACTAGGTCGAGTCTTATATAATTCCCTATAGTTATGGCTCTGATACCAATCTGTCACACCCCAACCGATGGCGGAAACATCGGGGCACGACACTGAGCGAAACAGATTGTCCAGGAGAATCCATAACAACTAAAGTTACCAAATATTTAACGTTACGTCCCATACCATAACATATAAAGTAAAATAGTTATTACAGGCATAGTTTCTCAAAGAGAATAAATTGTTCCGACAACTCAGATTTTATTTAGTTCGTTTCTAGACTCCCCTAGCTTGAATCCACAAAAGCAGGCTTAGCATAGCATCCTAAACACCTGTCACATACGTTAAAATAAAGTTAATACACATAGTGTAAAGGTGAGCATACAAGTTTAATAGTATAATAGTATAGCAAAAGCGGTTTACGCATAACGAACATGTAACACGTAGAAATGTGAAGCAGGTAAGTTATCGACAATGAAATATGCACAGACGTGACTGCGAGTTGTAGAATGCACAACACATATCACCACTGTGATACGTGAAGAAAAGCCCTTAACAACCCCTGTCCACAACAGGTGCTGAGTCCAAACTATAGTACTATCGCTGCTGAGGTGTCAGGAAACAATCACTGTGTAAACATAACATACTAGCATTCATCGAATAACACGTATAACATGCGAGAGCGGTTAGCGTATAAAAAGTGTTTGCGTTGTGTGTCGATGTGATTTGATATAGATAACGTATGTAACACCCAAAAGTGCATTAAGCAAAAAGGGATCGAGTATACTCACAGTTCGTGTTTAGTAAATAAACACAAGCTTGGATTGAAGGGAGCACTGGAGAGTTAGCCTGATCAGATAACGATAGTGTAAGCGTTGAACAGTGCGTTAAACAGTGCGTCGGAGGGACTCGTGAACGAACAGTGATCCGGTCGGAAGACCGTCCGGAAGGATGACCATTCTGTCAGAGGGTCCTTCGTTTGGGATGGATGTGTTTGTGAAAGGTTTAAACTTTGAAGTTTTCATTGTAGCATTTTAAAAAGTTTGAAGTGTTTCTACCTATCAGGTCGTCTGGTTGGACGGTCATCTGGACGGATGGCCGTCCACTCGAATGGTGATCCGAGTGGAACTGATATACCTTGTAGTTTTGAAAATTGTCTAAGTGTTTGAAATCACAAGTCACTTGGTCAAATAGCCGTTCGATCGGATGGCTGTTCGATCGGGCAACTGTTTTGGGTTGAAAACTTTGTAAAATCAGTTAAGTTAATGGTTTTTGCGGTTGAACTGAGACTGTATGACAACGTGTCAAACAACGAAAATCTCATCAAGCCCAAGTCATCCAATCGGACGGGAATCACCCCGTTCGATCCGAACCAACTGTTATTGACGGTGTTTCATGTCCAACCCGTGAATCGGTCGTCTCTTTGATAGAATCCATTCTCAGCTCGGTTCTCTACCAGAGAATGAGTAGAACACCCGAATGAGTCCAGATTCTAACGGTTTTGAGTGAAAAGTGAAAGATTGTTTGAAGAAAAGTTTGAAACACTTCAATTATGCTTAGATTTAGTTGAAATCTGTGTAAAAACGTGTGGAAATCCTTTAGATAAGAACTCCATGATGACATCACCTTAGTGATACGTGGTTGAAAACCGGTGTTTATTATTGCATAACTTAATGTGTTTACATAAGTTTTAATTTCGGATAGCCTACTTTTAATCAAAAATGTGTTTTGTAGGTTTGATGGAGTTTAAGGAGCTTTTCGGGAGCTTTACGAGTCACCGGATCGAAAACCTGAGCATCGGGACGCGTTACAGATCAACCGGGAGTGCGAGAAGTGAAAAATGAGAAATTGGTATTGTGGAGGCCGTGGCCGACGGGCTAGAGGCCGTCCCGGACGGGCTCTAGAAACACCCGTCGGCCAAAGATACCCGTAACCAGTCATTTAAAGCGTCGGACGGAAACTTCACCAGACGAACCCGTCGGCGACGGGCAGCAGAAAACCGGAACGGGAATTTCTTGTGTTTGGTGTTGGGGAGCGATTCTAATTGGCCAAGAGTCATTCAATACGGGGGTTACACACTCTTGGGAGGTTTGAACTTGATCTTGGAGCCAATACTCATTACAATTCACCTACCATTCCATTGCACTTCATCTCTACAACCCGAAATCATCATCCAAGATCATCACCATCTTCACAATCAATCATTCCACAAACCCTAATCCTTCTACCATCATCATCTTTCACCAAACATCATCATTCACCATTCTCAAGACTTCAAGATGTTCAATTTCGAGTTCTCAACATCCGGTGATCAAGCTTCTTCAACCATGAGCGGCTAATCATCTTGGTTTCACCCCGGTGTAGGTAGTTGTTAATTTTAGGGTTTCGAATTATTCTTGTTTCAACTTAGTGACAATTTGTGTTTGATTTTTGAAACCTTTGACAATAGTTTGCATTTGTTTCGTATTCGTAAATTGTCGAACGATGTTAAAAGTTATGACTTTACGAAATGGTTATGTGTAGTATGCATTGTCTTGGTTAGGTTTTACTTGTGTTGATCATAAAGTGTATTCTTGTCCGTTTCTCGAAACGTTGATAGTTATTAGCACCTACGTCACGGTACACTAAATCCGCTAATCATACACACTTGAGTTGAATCTAAAAACTTGTAGAAACCCTAGGTTGACAACTACCGAAACCGGGTGTGAACCCTTTTTCTCATTATCGTTTATTAATCAAATTTTTGTGCAATCGTTAATTTTTAGTTGTCAATCAATTACACCAATTTCTTTAGATTAAATTCACATCTCTCAATTAAACAAAAATACAAAAACATTCTAGTAAGCTTCATAAATTGTGACACTCTTGATAATTCAATCAAATCCATTCACAAACCACATACTCTTTGTGGTTCGACCCCTTGCTACCACTAACTATTTGTTAAGGGTAATTTGGGCTTATAAATATTATCTTTGACCGGAGCGCGACACTCCATCAAATTTTGGCGCCGTTATGTACAAACCACATACTCTGCTGCCCGTCGCCGACGGGTTCGTCTGGTGAAGTTTCCGTCCGACGCTTTAAATGACTGGTTACGGGTATCTTTGGCCGACGGGTGTTTCCAGAGCCCGTCCGGAATGGCCTCTAGCCCGTCGGCGACGGCCTCCACAATACTAATTTCTCATTTTTCACTTCTCGCACTCCCGGTTGATCCGTAACGCGTCCCGATGCTCAGGTTTTCGACCCGGTGACTCGTAAAGCTCCCGAAAAGCTCCTTAAACTCCATCAAACTTGCAAAACACATTTTTGATTAAAAGTAGGCTATCCGAAATTAAAACTTATGTAAACACATTAAGTTATGCAATAATAAACATCGGTTTTCAACCACGTATCACATCCCCACACTTATCTTTTGCTTGCCCTCAAGCAAATCTGTTTTCACTTTCACGTGGGTCGAACAACGAACACACTTCCCATTCCCGAGACAAAGGTTAAGGTCTATTGTCATACAAAAGTTCAAACCTTTTACAATTTTCACATATTTACCGGTTAAGTGAATAATCACATATAATAATGGTTATCCAAGATTAACCCACCCGTAAAACTAACAAATTATGCATATCCCTCATAATGTGCTCTCCACTCGGCTTAAAAAAAAGGCTAATGTGTATAATGTATTAGCACTTCAACAATTAATCGCTCAAAACCGATTAGAATACGTACCCGCATAGGCTAGCAACTCAATCATTCTCCACCATCGATCACGAATACTAAGCACAAGTCATAAGGTCTTTGTAAGGGTTGTAACGGGGCTGGGCTAAAGGTAGGAAATGAGATATTTTAAAGTGTCTAAGGTGATGAAAATTCGATTTTTATTACAAAAGACTATTCTAAACAAAACTAAACTATAAACATCAACTACAAGGCAACAACTTTAGCCTTTTATTTCTCAAACTAAGAACATATATTTTTTTGTTCTTTTCTCAACAACTTTCTATCTTTTTCATACGTTTTCTGATTTTTCTCTCTTTTTTTTTTATGTATAACTAAACAAATACAACTATACAAACTTTACTTCTATAATCAAATTTCCATCACACGGGTTGAAAAGAAAAAAGTTTTAAGGTTATTGGTTAAAGGGTAGTCAAACGAAAGGATTAGGCTCAAAGTGGCTACTAAGGGATAATTTTTGGGTAAGGATATAAAAATGGTGTAAAAGGAAAAAGGTTTACCTAATGCCTTAATCATTCTCATGCTTGTATTCGGTCTATGGTCTCGAACGTATCAAAAGTTGCAAGTTCTACAATACGCGACTAATGGTCCACTCAAACAAAGAAACATGGAAATGTAAATCTGTGATATAAAAGTGGCTCAAAACCTCACGTATAAGGGTATGATATGTTATATGCATAGAATGCTAGTTCCTTAGGCGAATTATTCCCAAATAACCACCCGCTAAATACCCGCTATGCTTATTAATTTGAACTTGACCATGACAAAAGACCAAATGGGTTGTGACATCCCTCGTTGACTTGGTTACTTGTGTTTTTAAGATCGCTTTTGAAACAAGAATTTTTGAAAAAAATTTGAAATTTTCCCCCATCCCCACACTTGAGGTAAACATTGTCCTCAATGTGTAGTATTTAAATGAACGGGTCAAAATCGAAAACTTTTACTACTCCCCCATCCCCACACTTGAGGTAAACATTGTCCTCAATGTGTAAGAACTAGAGTTTTAAAACGCACAAGGGATGTGACACGGCTAACCTTCCCAAAATTTCACCCCGGAAATAGAATACAAAATACAATTCACTTATTACTAAACTAATAATCAAAGTAAAAAGGAAACGCATGCACCTGATTTTTTGTCGCTTGATGCTCATATCTTCTTCTTCTCTTCATAAAAACAGTTGTCTCGCGAACATGTTGTACCTAAAAATTCTAACCCTTGTGTAGAAGCATGCTTCTCACAACCATCAAAATTTGTTAATTACCTAGTTCTACCACTTTTATGAAAATATTACCAAGCCATGCGTTATTTCACCTTGATTTATGTGGAAAATAATTTACAACAAAAACAAACCCAACTCACTTTCGTAGGAATCACGGTTGCATTTAGCTTATGCAACAAGCCCTTTTAAACCCCCCAATAGCTTGGGAGGACGAGAGGTCTCGTGAGGGTTATGTAGGGAACACACCCACAACGTTCATTTAACTAGGCAAAAAGTAAATAATAATAACGAAAAAGAAATAAAGAACTAAAGTATACAACAACAACAACACAAAACATACCTTGCCTTCACCGCTGATATCTCTCGTTGGGATCAACTGGCGGGTTTGGCTGGTATGGATAACCAGTGAGGGCTTCAAACATCTCCCTGTAGTTATCAAGTGGGCTCGGTCCTCCTTGAGGTGGTGGCTGATAGGGTATCGGAATGAAGCTGGAGCCTACAGCCTCGGGCCAGTGAGGAGATGGGTCGGATGAGCCTCGTGGAACGGGGAGGTTGGGGTAGTCCGTCCACCCCGAATGCTCGACATAAGGACGGCCGGCTTCAAAGTCTCTTTGGTGTCTCTCCTGATCGTGGAGAATTTTAGCGTTATTAACATCCATTTCATGTGAGACAAACATGGCACTCCACCCGTTATCTTCCAAGGTGTTCCGGTCGTGCCGCTCTTTTTCCTCCCTTTCTTCCCATGCCCGTCTTCGGGCCATGTCTTCTTCCTGCAACTGTAGCGTTCCATGTGCGATTGTTGAAGCGCTTGGTGCAGTTGTTGCTCTTCCACAAATTTCTCCATTCTCTCGCGATAGGCCGCTTGGGAAGCCCACTGTTCTTGCGAGAAGGTCCCGTGTATCCCTTCCCAGTTCTCTCTCCTCCTGTTATATTCCCGGCCCTCGCCTATACACGCCGAGACATTATCATAAGTTGCTTGTTGCCCGCGGGTAAAATTTCTGTACATCGGCACCTGTCTTTGTTTCACAAAACCTGCCACCTCTGCATTGATCTCCCTGTGGCGCCTCATGTACCTCTGTTGTGGTCCCCGTGGACCAGAAGGCTCATCCTCGTCTTCTTCATCAATCATCTCTTCATCTCCCCCAGCGCCTTGTTGTGCCTCTGGATCAACAAAGTCATATCGGTGACCCAATTTGTCGGTCACCACGTATTTATTTCCCGATAGTTCCACATCTATTCTCCATTTTTTTCTCATTGAAGCTATGTTGAACTCTTCCAGAGGTTTGGATACCCAAAGTGCTTCCGGAGGCATAGAATTCTGTTGGACAATCATAGCACTGATGAGGCGTGCATATGGAATAAAACGCCTTTGAGACGCCTCCCGGGTGATCCATGTGTTCATCATGACAATGTGTCTCCAAGACAAAGTAGGGGTTCCGTACAACAGAGAGTGGACAACCCTGCAATCGCTCGCTCTCACTCCCCCTCGATCACCGAATCTCACCATCACATTTTCTAGGGAAATTCCTTGAAGAATTTTCCCTTTGATTGTCATTTGAGTTCTTTTAGCCTCTCCCCCATCACTGTATGGTAAAATAACCGCGGTCATTTGCTCCGGATTGCCATCATTCATATGATTATCCAAAAATTGTTGCATGGTTGGATAGTCATATGCTTGCACCCCCAGAGAATCAAAGCGAGCGATGCAGTTAATTGTTTCGAAAGACATCGTCATTGACCCTCGGCTTGTTTTACCAACCAATTTCCACTGTTCGGGAGGACCATCCTTATTCATGAGCCTCAACGTTGACAACCATTCACACACTTCCGCCAAATACACCCGCGAGGTGTTGTCTTCACACCAATCGAGCACTCTCTCCCATCCTAGACGCTCAAACATAAGCACAATCCCGATTTGCCTAAACTCTTCCACATTCACAACCCTTTCGCAAAACACCCTTTCCGGTACTGAAGTATTAACTTTGTTGACCATCTTCCATTTCCAAAGTTTGGCTTCCATCTTCCTATCTTGATACGATGATAAGGGTTTGTTCTTCTCATCATCCCATACTTGAGCGCTTTTACTATCCCAGAACTTTTCCCACGCCCAATCCTGTCTATACAGTCTTGCATCACCCTCTTCGATGGAGCTCAGTTGCTCCCGCTTCTTTGGTATTAAACCTGAAGAAGATCCCGCTCCAGCTGATGAGCCTTGCTCTGTAGTCTTTTGCTTCTTTCTACCTCCAGCCATAACTACAAGCACAAAACAAACAAAGCATCAATATAAACCCTAACCTTTACTAAACTCTCAAACTTTGAACATGATGTATGATGTTGAAGTTTTAATTAACAAGTATATGCAAAATTGCCTTTTTAAACTTCCAAAGTCGCTCATTTTATCATAAACCTATCAATTTTTACTTGTTAACTCGTAATTTCTTATAAATTCAACAAGGTTCAACATCAACTTCATGTTCAATCATGTACATAACGAGTGTAATCACTTCACTATGGTTATAACATGTTCAAATTCCATCCAAAGCAACTAATCTAACTTAACCTTATGCAAGAACAACATACATTGTTTAAACAACCTACTCTTAAACTAAAAAGTCTAAAATTTCGGAAGAAAAACACTAAATATATGATAATCATGCATAAATTTAAGGGAAATCCATACCTTTGATGTTGTAAACAAAAAGAACTAAGAAAAAGATGTAAAGCAAGCAACTTGATGAACACCCTTTCAAAAACCCCAAAGTTACACGCCCAGAAATCTTGCAAACTAGCAAGAATTGATGAAAACCGTGATGGGGGTTTTGTTCCTCTCGAAAAATCACGCAAGATAGACCCAAAAATCGGTTGAATTGGTGAAGATTTGATGGAGTTATGAAGGTTTGAAGGATCTAGGGTTCTTGGAGTGTTTGTGGAGAAGTTGAGGTTGAAAGGGGGATTTAAGAGAGAGAAAGCAGGAGTTTAGAGAAGTTGAATGATATGGGGGTGTCTTGGGTCGAATTATGTGGTGTATAACGAGTTTTGTGATGTTTTATGAGGTCTTAGGAGTCTTGGGTTCGAATTATTAGTGAAAGAAACGAAACAGGTCCGGAACCCAAACGAGTGCCCGTCGCCGACGGGTTTGAATTTTTCGAAAATGGCCGACGGCCTAGATAGCTGTCTTCGGGGTTTTTTACCCGACGGGCTTATCCCGTACCCGTCACCGACGGGGTCCTTTTCACAAAAATTTTATAGGGAGGAAATTATGAACTTTTTATAAAGGGACTATATACAAACAAAATTCCTAAAAATTATTAAAATTGTTTTTGTAAATTTTTATAAGTTAAATTTTCAAAACGCGAAAACCGTTAACGGCCCTACCACCCCCCAAAAAGTCGTGTATTGTCCTCAATGCACATAACAAAGTCTAGAAACATACCTTACGTCTTCAAAACTCTTTCGGGATATCCGGACTTCACACAATCAAGCGGGGTTAGCACGAAATGAAAACGATTATATATAAAGAACTCAAACAATTAAAAATTATACATAACTTTACACAAAATGTTACCGGTCCTCTTCATTCGACCTCATAAACCGGAATGCTTACCACGAAGCTCACCGATTCCTTGTTTTCATCCATCTTTTCGTTACCATCGAGAAACGGTTTTAGTCTATGACCATTTACCGTTTGCCGTGACCCGTCCTTTGGGTCCTCGATTGTAACATCACCCAATTGTCCGACCCGGGTGATCACATAGGGTCCCATCCATTTGCTTCGGAGCTTTCCGGGAAAGAATTTGAGTTTTGAATTGTAGAGCCACACTTTTTGTCCAATCTCGAACTCTTTCTTCCTCAACTTAGCATCATGCGCCTTCTTCATCCCATCCTTATACTTGGACGCGCATTCATATGCCATTTCCCTTAGCTCTTCCAACTCACATAACTTGAGTTTCCGTTCCCTACCTGCATCATCAAATTGAACATTAACTTGTTTAATAGCCCATAATGATTTATGCACAAGTTCAACCGGTAAGTGACAATTTTTACCGTAAACCAACCGGTAAGGTGTAGTGCCTATGGGTGTCTTATGTGCCGTACGGTAGGCCCATAAAGCATCGTTCAACTTAATTGACCAATCCTTAACGTCTGCCTGCACGGTCTTTTGCAAAATCTCTTTGATTTGCCTATTTGACACCTCGACTTGTCCGCTTGTTTGCGGGTGATAGGGAGTAGCAATTCTATGGTCAACACCAAACCGTTTTAAAAGTTTCCCAAACCGAAAATTTTTGAAATGAGATCCTCCATCACTTATGATGACACGAGGAATCCCAAACCTTGAAAAAATATTGGTTTGAACAAAGTTACAAACTACGGAATGGTCATTCGTCTTGGTAGCTATTGCTTCGACCCATTTTGACACATAATCAACGGCCACCAAGATATACAAATTGCCATAAGAATTGGGGAATGGGCCCATGAAATCAATACCCCACACATCGAAAATGTCGACTACGAGGATTGGTTGCATGGGCATCTCATCCCTTTTTGAAATACCCCCTAATTTCTGGCACTCTACACAATTCTTTGAAAACTCATTCGCATCTTTAAAAATAGTGAGCCAATAAAGACCACTATTCAACACTTTATGACCCGTTTTGTGGCCACTAAAATGACCACCACACGCAAACGAATGTAGATGATGCAACACGCTTGGAATTTCCTCATCATCTATGCATCTTCTAATCACTTGATCCGCACACTCTTTCCACAAATGCGGTTCCTCCAACCGGTAATACTTGATCTGAGACATGAAGTGTTGCCTCTTCCGTCTATCCCAATGTGCCGGTAAGTCACCTGTAACAAGATAATTCACAATGTTAGCATACCAAGGTAACTTATCCAATTTCATAATATGCTCATCGGGAAACGACTCATTGATCTCTAACGATTTAGGATCCTCATCAACCATCAACCGGGACAAATGGTCCGCTACCACATTCTCGGTACCCTTTTTGTCCCGTATCTCCGAATCGAACTCTTGAAGCAACAACACCCATCGGATCAACCTCGGTTTTGCATCTTTCTTCTCCATGAGGTACCTAACTGCAGTGTGATCAGAATAAATAATTACTTTACTACCCCATATATATGCCCGAAATTTATCCAATGCATATACCACCGCAAGTAGCTCTTTTTCGGTGGTGGTGTAATTCAATTGTGCATCCGAAAGAGTTTTACTCGCGTAGTATATGGCAACGGGTTTCTTGTCAACCCGTTGTCCCAACACGGCCCCCACCGCATAATCACTCGCATCGCACATAATTTCAAAAGGAAAAGACCAATTTGGCGATTGCAAGATTGGGGCCTCAACTAACTTTTCTTTTAACTTGTTAAAAGCGTTTTGACTATTTTCATTAAAATCAAATGGTTGATCTTTTAACAACAAGTTGCACAAAGGCTTTGTTATATCACTAAAACCCTTAATAAACCGTCGATAAAAACCCGCATGACCTAGAAATGACCTAACACCTTTAACACTCGTGGGATATGGCAAAGTAGATATAACTTGCACCTTTGCACGATCAACCTCTATCCCACGACTCGACACCACGTGTCCCAACACGATTCCCTCTTGAACCATAAAATGGCTCTTTTCCCAACTTAGGACCAAACTAGTTTCGACACATCTTTTTAGTACTTTGTCTAGTTGGTCCAAACAAGCCTCAAATGATGACCCAAAAATCGAGAAATCATCCATGAAGATTTCCAAAGACTTCCCCACCATATCTGAAAAGATACTCATCATACACCTTTGGAAGGTGGGGGGGCGTTACATAATCCAAACGGCATTCGCCTAAATGCGAAGGTGCCGTAGGGATAAGTAAATGTGGTCTTTGATTGATCTTCTGGATGGATGGCAATTTGGTTATAACCAGAGTAACCATCTAAGAAGCAATAAAATTGTTGCCCCGACAATTTCTCAACAATTTGGTCAATGAACGGTAAAGGAAAATGATCTTTGGAAGTTGCGGTATTCAACTTCCTATAATCAATACAAATTCGCCACCCGGTTACCGGCCGTGTGGCTACCTCTTCACCTGCGTTTTTTTTTGACGACTTGTATACCCGCTTTCTTTGGAACTGTCTGTGTTGGGCTCACCCATTGGCTATCCGAGATCGGGTAAATGATACCCGCATCAAGCCACTTAAGCACTTCCTTTTTCACCACCTCCCGCATATTCGGATTTAATCTCCGTTGTGCATCTCGAACGAGAGTCACATTCTCTTCCGTGATGATTTTGTGCATCACCACCGAGGGACTAATACCCTTCAAATCAGCAATGGCCCATCCAATCGCCGCCCGAATGGTGACCAAAACACCCATCAATTGATCCTCTTGCTCCTCGGTTAAGTTTGATGCAATGATAACCGGGAGGGTGTTGCCTTCACCAACATAAGCATACTTGAGATGCTTAGGAAACGCCTTCAATTCAACCTCCGGAGGCTCTACTAACGACGGCTTCAACTTGGTATCAATGCTATCCGGTAAACTCTCAACTTGGTGCTTCCATGTCGGTTTTCCCTCTCTAACCGCAAGCACCTCCAAACTTTTCACCTCCTCGTCTATGCTCTTATCCATTTCCACCTGTGACCAGTCAAACATATAAAAATCCTCCATTGTGTTTTCCCCATCCACGATTGTGTCGCAAAGAGGTATACACGTGTCAACAATGTCTGCCATATAGCATTCATCATCAACTGGAGGGTTCATAAGTCCAGAAAAAACATGCAACCTCAACCTTCGGTTTCCAAATGTCATGTCAACCGTTCCTGTTTTGCAATCAATTTGAGAATTTGTGGTTGCTAAGAACGGTCGACCCAAAATCACCGTAGGTTGCTTGGTTGGGTCCTTGGCCACATAATCGAGTACTAAAAAGTCCACCGGATAGTAAAAATCCTCGATTTTCACTATCACATCTGAAACAATTCCACGGGGTAATTTAGGTGTCAAATCGGCTAGCACCACGGTGGTGTTTGACGATTGAAGTGGACCAAACTCGTATTGGTCATACAAACTACCCGGTAGAATGCTCACGCTAGCACCAAGATCTAGAAGTGCCCGGTTGATTTTAAAATCGCCTACTTGAATTGAAATGATAGGCGCACCCGGATCTTGGAGCTTAGGTGGAAGTGCACCCGAAAGAATCGAACTCACATTTTCGGTTAAATCTAATTTTTTTTGGAAATTTATGAGTTCGCTTTTGGGTACACAACTCTTTCAAGTACTTAGCATAAGACGGTACTTGTTTGATTGCATCCAAAAGAGGTAAGTTTATTTTAACTTGTTTGAAAATCTCCAACAACTCTTCTTGTTGCGGACCTCTTTTGTTTACAACTTTCTTAATAGGTCCCTTCAATGCTTCGGGATAAGGGGCGGTATTAGCCTCCACACCCTTTTCCTTAGCCTTGGGGACGGGTATGGTCACAACGGGAGTGTTATTATTCTTTTTCAAATCATTTTTATTTTTATTTTGACCCGTTTGACCATCCTCATTTTCATCCTCACTAGCATCTTCCACCACCCCTTCAACAAACTGGGGTGATGGTGTTTTGACACCATTATCTATGAATCGACCACTACGTAAAGTAATTTTATTAATTGGTACCTCACGTGTGTTCCTTGAGCTTGACCCTTGATGCTTAGGGTTCACCGCAGTGTCACTTGGAAGCTTTCCCGTGCTTCCTCTCATTTGAGCCATCTCCTCCGCGAGTTGGCCCACTTGCTTCTCCAATGCCTTATGGGATTTATCTCGTACCTCAAACTCTTTCTTCATCTCTTGATTTGAGTGATTGATAGCATTCATAATAGCGTCAAATTTCGAATTTATCGAGTCATCACCTTGAGAGTTTGAAGTACCACTCCCATTCCCACTTTGGTTGTAACCTGACGGGTGGTCCATAGGACAACCCTTAAAAGGTCTAAATATACATACATCTCATACTTTATTCGGTTAATTGTTTGAATTTGGTAACTACGAGTCGTTTGGATTTGCAGGTGTTAAAGTGTGTAAGAAGTGGCATTAAATTGTTGATGATCATATTATATTACTCACAAAATTCGGTGAGAACATTGGCAGACATAGTGGAGCTTGATCGATCTTATACATCATCACATCAATTGTTTTTCTTGGAAGCTACAAACAACATCAGACTTCACGTGACTTTTTGCACAAGGGACACAAAAGTCAATAACATTAAGAATCATCATCATCTCAATGTCAGCCGTCTTACGAGGTTTGTAGTATTTACAACATTAATCACATATGTCAAATCCTTTGGGTGAAACAAGTGACACAGCCGACAAACAATCATAACATCACATGACCTTGGGAGTAGATGTGAACATTGACTTGTAGTCATTAATTGTGAGAGGAACTTAAAACATAATCATCAACATCACCAATCACGTGAATTGAACATATATTGACGGTTTTTGGAAGGAGTGAGGGGAGGCGATTTTTGGCTCTCCTTTTGTGTTCTTGAGTGATCAAAACATGAAGACTTGGTTTTTGATTCCAATAAACAAAGGTTTGATTGTGATGATGATTCACCACACTATGAGCGGCTAGGTTTGCTTGGTGATCATCCCGAATGTAAGGTTTACTTGTGACAATTATGTTTTGTTCTTGAATTTCTGGAATATTAAACTGTGCATGTGTTGTTAGTTTATTATGGTGCTTGATTGGGTGTTTGTAAATTGTTGATGTATGTTTGATCATAGTTCTAAACCATACGTTCTTGGTGCCGTTGGCAATCGAGATATCATGGGAGGGATTAGGGTTGGATATATGTTAATTGGTCATCGGGTAACAACCTCGCGTTCTAGGAATCCGAGTACTTAGTTCCCTTTCATCACAAATAATTGATCTTGCATGAGCTATGTCTATGTAGTTCTTTCCAGTTGAACATAAACCTTGATTGTCACTTAAAACCTGAAACTCGGGATGATTACTACCCTCTTATCCTGTTACAAAACTTACTTTTGATTTGTATTCTAATTTAGTAACTCTAGATAATTAAAACCATTCAACCCAAACATTGAAATTTTCTTTTCTTGCAATTTAGATTAATCTAGTTAGTTAGACATACATTGAGATAACACATATTCCACAAACTCCCTGTGTTCGATACCCACTTGCCACTATCTATATAGTTGTTATTGGGATTAAATTTGCGTGACCACGACAATCACGTCAAATTTTGGCGCCGTTGCCGGGGAGTAGTGCGCAACGTGTGTTATCTTGTGTATTAGTTTGAAAAAAAAAATTAAAAAAAAAAAACCAAAAAGATTTCTTTTATGTTCATGATTTACACCTGGTAGTTGAGTTGTGTTGTGCAGGATGACAGGGCATTACACAAATTTCAGCTTATTTACGTGTAGATTGTGCAAAGGCCCACTTCATCCGAGTATATGTTGTGGGGAGGCCCAACATAAGCGTAGAGAAGAACAGATGAGAATGGACGAGCGGAATGTCCAATATGATGAGTTTCACCCACATGATTCATACTATGATTCACCTTACAAGTCGAACATGGATTATTATGATGAATATTCCCAACTTTCATATGAAGGCCCTCAGATGTACGATCAAGATTATTATCATGCTCAGTATACATTTGATCAGTCTGGTTATGAATGTGTAACTCAACAACCTACTTTGCACTATCAGTCACATAAATCTGAAAGTCTTGACGAGATGATGAGAAAGAGACACATGGTTCATGTTGAAAAAGAATTAACAAAACCTCATTTGTCAATGGAAGAACGAGTAGAACTTTTGGAATGGAAATATGATTTGCTACCAAAAGAGGTGAAAGAGATGAGGCCAGGGACGTCGATGATGGAAAAACGTCAAGCAAAACAACACTGGATACATGTGCAGATTGAACAAATGACACCTATGGGTGATGTAGAAGAAAAGGTTGTGAGTCCTCCCGAACTTGAAACTGAATTATTAGGGTCAAATGAGGAATATACAATTGAAATTATTGTGGAGGAACCACCTATGGAGAGCAAAGTTGAGGGTCTTTTACTTGATGAACCAATCAAAGTTGATTACAACTCTCCGGCTGTGGTGGTTATGGAAACCAAGAGTGTTAAAGATGCATGTTTAGAAACTAGGAAGGTGGCACTTCATGATGTGGGAGATTTCATTCATAAGTTATGTTTATGGGAGAGTTTGGATTTGTTGGGCACAGAAAACGAAGTAGTGAAGTGGAGAGTAAACTACCGAGCATTTGTTGGAAATTCGGTAGGAAAATGTGGATTTAAAGAATTTTGCAAAGAAAGATGGGACGTGACAAAGCACACACACAATACAAGAATCAAACACCGTGCTTACATCAGCAACGAAAAAGGTAAATGTGCATTGAGACCACCTTGAGGCATATCAGGTATGGTCTGGCTGAAGACCTTTAAACTTAGCGCTTTCGGGAGGCAGCCCGAGGAAGTAGAGTATTGTATTTGTATTTTGTTTTGTTTTGTTTTGCTTTGTTCGGTTTTGTTTTGGTGTTATGTTTGTGTGTTGGCAGGTTATTACGTTTCAACCCTCGCGGATGCAATGATTCAAGTGTGGGGATGTTTGGCAACATCCCTGTTGAGATATCAGCGAATCTGAGAGATGTTTTTGAACCGGTTCGATCACCGCAGCTGCATCACTACCAACACTGCTGATTTACTAATCAGGTCGTGTCTTGTTCTCATCTTGTGCCCCTTTGTATATATTCATGTTTAAGTTTTTGGTTGGGCGGTTGGGTGGTGTTTTGATGTGTTTAGTTTATGGGTGTGATGGAATTGGTGGTGTTTTTTTTTTTTTTTTAAAAATAATAATAATAAAAAATATAAAATAAAAAAAAAAAAAAATTTTGGGTTTGAGAGTATAAGCAATTGTTGATGTTCTTGGTTAAAGCGATTTTTTTCCCTCAAAACCATACATTGGGACAATGTATCCCAAGTGTGGGGATGGGGGAATTTTTGAGAATTTTAAAATTTTTGTAAATTCAAGCGAAAAGTGTAAAAATTTGAAAGCTTGATATTGTTCCATTTGACACACCGACACCCATTCCTAGTCTTTTCTTGGTGAGGATTTGAGCCACACATGATTGTTATTGATATTTCATTGTTTGAGTGGCGGTGTGTGTTGTTGTGTTAATAGAACTTGTGTGTGAATACTTGTTAAATCCTAGAATTAGCATGCTTTTGAAAATGATAGGGGGACTTTTAGGAAGCTTCGTCGAGATGTGTGAGAGTGCGGGATTGGTGGGTTGGACCTCATATGTTACATATATGAGCTTGGTATTGTGAGGGGTGGGGGTTTGGTCCTTAGAAAGCCATGTTGAGCCTTAGACCATTCGATTGTGACCCGAGCCTACTTCCTAAAAAAAAAAAATTTACCTATTGAGATGACCCGGTTTAGGAAATTTAGTGTAGTATTGATGTTCTTGTATATATTGTTGAGTTTGATGTGTTATGAAAAAAAAAAAAAAAAAAGGAAAGAAAAAAGAGAAAAATATGAGAAAAATACAAAAAGAAGTATTTAGTTGCAATAGAGTTGAGAATGTCAAGAAGCTTTGAATATATATTTGGTGTTTGCTTCGTAGTAGTAGAAAAAAAAAAAAAAAAAAAAAAAAAAAAAAAAAAAACCGGGTCAAATCAATTAGCTCTTTCATATGTATTCCACCATTTTCCGACCTTTACACCTAGCCCGTTGCAACCCGCAAGTCCCTTTGATTCTAAAGCATGTTAGATATTTGTTAGGAGGAAACTTGATTTGTATACAAGCTTATTGTCGCACACACACACACACGCATTGAGTGGTTTAGCATTATGCTAATAATTCTTGTTACCGAGAGATTTTTGTGAGGGGTGTGTCTTGTGGTATGATTGAAGGTTAGTAAAACGACGATACATTTTAGCTTGGTTTGCATCTTGATCGCTTGTTGTTTTGAAATAGTTTTTGAATGGGTTGCTTGGGACAAGCAACGGGTAAGTGTGGGGATGTGACGGGTGGTCCATAGGACAACCCTTAAAAGGTCTAAATATACATACATCTCATACTTTATTCGGTTAATTGTTTGAATTTGGTAACTACGAGTCGTTTGGATTTGCAGGTGTTAAAGTGTGTAAGAAGTGGCATTAAATTGTTGATGATCATATTATATTACTCACAAAATTCGGTGAGAACATTGGCAGACATAGTGGAGCTTGATCGATCTTATACATCATCACATCAATTGTTTTTCTTGGAAGCTACAAACAACATCAGACTTCACGTGACTTTTTGCACAAGGGACACAAAAGTCAATAACATTAAGAATCATCATCATCTCAATGTCAGCCGTCTTACGAGGTTTGTAGTATTTACAACATTAATCACATATGTCAAATCCTTTGGGTGAAACAAGTGACACAGCCGACAAACAATCATAACATCACATGACCTTGGGAGTAGATGTGAACATTGACTTGTAGTCATTAATTGTGAGAGGAACTTAAAACATAATCATCAACATCACCAATCACGTGAATTGAACATATATTGACGGTTTTTGGAAGGAGTGAGGGGAGGCGATTTTTGGCTCTCCTTTTGTGTTCTTGAGTGATCAAAACATGAAGACTTGGTTTTTGATTCCAATAAACAAAGGTTTGATTGTGATGATGATTCACCACACTATGAGCGGCTAGGTTTGCTTGGTGATCATCCCGAATGTAAGGTTTACTTGTGACAATTATGTTTTGTTCTTGAATTTCTGGAATATTAAACTGTGCATGTGTTGTTAGTTTATTATGGTGCTTGATTGGGTGTTTGTAAATTGTTGATGTATGTTTGATCATAGTTCTAAACCATACGTTCTTGGTGCCGTTGGCAATCGAGATATCATGGGAGGGATTAGGGTTGGATATATGTTAATTGGTCATCGGGTAACAACCTCGCGTTCTAGGAATCCGAGTACTTAGTTCCCTTTCATCACAAATAATTGATCTTGCATGAGCTATGTCTATGTAGTTCTTTCCAGTTGAACATAAACCTTGATTGTCACTTAAAACCTGAAACTCGGGATGATTACTACCCTCTTATCCTGTTACAAAACTTACTTTTGATTTGTATTCTAATTTAGTAACTCTAGATAATTAAAACCATTCAACCCAAACATTGAAATTTTCTTTTCTTGCAATTTAGATTAATCTAGTTAGTTAGACATACATTGAGATAACACATATTCCACAAACTCCCTGTGTTCGATACCCACTTGCCACTATCTATATAGTTGTTATTGGGATTAAATTTGCGTGACCACGACAATCACGTCAAATTTTGGCGCCGTTGCCGGGGAGTAGTGCGCAACGTGTGTTATCTTGTGTATTAGTTTGAAAAAAAAAATTAAAAAAAAAAAACCAAAAAGATTTCTTTTATGTTCATGATTTACACCTGGTAGTTGAGTTGTGTTGTGCAGGATGACAGGGCATTACACAAATTTCAGCTTATTTACGTGTAGATTGTGCAAAGGCCCACTTCATCCGAGTATATGTTGTGGGGAGGCCCAACATAAGCGTAGAGAAGAACAGATGAGAATGGACGAGCGGAATGTCCAATATGATGAGTTTCACCCACATGATTCATACTATGATTCACCTTACAAGTCGAACATGGATTATTATGATGAATATTCCCAACTTTCATATGAAGGCCCTCAGATGTACGATCAAGATTATTATCATGCTCAGTATACATTTGATCAGTCTGGTTATGAATGTGTAACTCAACAACCTACTTTGCACTATCAGTCACATAAATCTGAAAGTCTTGACGAGATGATGAGAAAGAGACACATGGTTCATGTTGAAAAAGAATTAACAAAACCTCATTTGTCAATGGAAGAACGAGTAGAACTTTTGGAATGGAAATATGATTTGCTACCAAAAGAGGTGAAAGAGATGAGGCCAGGGACGTCGATGATGGAAAAACGTCAAGCAAAACAACACTGGATACATGTGCAGATTGAACAAATGACACCTATGGGTGATGTAGAAGAAAAGGTTGTGAGTCCTCCCGAACTTGAAACTGAATTATTAGGGTCAAATGAGGAATATACAATTGAAATTATTGTGGAGGAACCACCTATGGAGAGCAAAGTTGAGGGCCTTTTACTTGATGAACCAATCAAAGTTGATTACAACTCTCCGGCTGTGGTGGTTATGGAAACCAAGAGTGTTGAGGATGCATGTTTAGAAACTAGGAAGGTGGCACTTCATGATGTGGGAGATTTCATTCATAAGTTATGTTTATGGGAGAGTTTAGATTTGTTGGGCATAAAAAATGAGGTTGTGAAGTGGAGAATAAACTACCGAGCATTTGTTGGAAATTCGGTAGGAAAATGTGGATTTAAAGAATGTTGCAAAGAAAGATGGGACGTGACAAAGCACACACACAATAGAAGAATCAAACACCGTGCTTACATCAGCAACGAAAAAGGTAAATGTGCATTGAGACCACCTTGAGACATATCAGGTACGGTCTGGCTGAAGACCTTTAAACTTAGCGCTCTCGGGAGGCAGCCCGAGGATGTAGAGTATTGTATTTGTGTTTTGTTTTGTTTTGCTTTGTTTGGTTTTGTTTTGGTGTTGTGTTTGTGTGTTGGCAGGTTATTACGTTTCAACCCTCGCGGATGCAATGATTCAAGTGTGGGGATGTTTGGCAACATCCCTGTTGAGATATCGGCGAATCTAAGAGATGTTTTTGAACCGGTTCGATCACCGCAGCTGCATCACTACCAACACTGTTGATTTATTAATCAGGTCGTGTCTTGTTCTCATCTTGTGCCCCTTTGTATATATTCATGTTTAAGTTTTTGGTTGGGCGGTTGGGTGGTGTTTTGATGTGTTTAGTTTATGGGTTGTGAAGGAATTGGTGGTGTTTTTAATAATTAAAAAAAAAAAAATTTGGGGTTTGAGAGTATAAGCAATTGTTGATGTTCTTGGTTAAAGCGATCTTTTCCTCAAAGCCATACATTGGGACAATGTATCCCAAGTGTGGGGATGGGGGAAATTTTTGATAGTTTTAAAAATTTTGTAAATCCAAGCGAAAATTGTCAAAATTTGAAAACTTGATATTGTTCCACTTGACACATCGACACCCATTTCTAGTCTTTTCTTGGTGAGGATTTGAGCCACACATGATTGTTATTGATATTTCTTTGTTTTGAGTGGCGGTGTGTGTTGTGTGTTAATAGAACTTGTGTGTGAATACTTGTTAAATCCTAGAGTTAGCATGCTTTTGGAAATGATAGGGGACTTTTAGGTAGCCTCGTCTAGATGTGTGAGAGTGCGGGATTGGTGGGTTGGACCTCATACGTTACATATATGAGCTTGGTATTGTGAGGGGTGGGGGTTTGGTCCTTAGAAAGCCATGTTGAGCCTTAGACCATTCGATTGTGACCCGAGCCTACTTCCTACAAAAATTGTACCTTTTGAGATGACCCGGTTTAGGAAATTTAGCATGTGGTGTTGATGTTCTTGTATATATTGTTGAAGTTTGATATGAAAAAAAAAAAAAAAAAAAAAAGAAGACAAAAAAAAAAAAAAAAAAAAAGAAAGAGAAAAATATGAAAAATACAAAAAGAAGTATTTAATTGCAATAGAGTGAGAATGTCAAGAAGCTTTGTATATATTTTTGGTGTTTGTTTCGTAGTAGTAGAAATAAAAACCGGGTCAAATCAACTAGCTCTTTCATATGTATTTCACCATTTTCCTACCTTGACACCTAGCCCCGTTACAAACCGTAAGTCCTTTTGATTCATAAGCATGCTAAATATTCAATAGGAGGAGACTTAATTTTTATACAAGCTTATTGTCGCACACACACACACGCATTGAGTGGTTTAGCATTATGCTAATATTTCTTGTTACCGAGAGATTTCTGTGAGGGGTGTGTCTTGTGGTATGATTGAAAGTTAGTAAAAGGACGATACATTTTAGCTTGGTTTGCATGTTGATCGCTTGTGGTTTTGAAATAGTTTTTGAATCGGTTGCTTGGGACAAGCAACGGGTAAGTGTGGGGATGTGACGGGTGGTCCGTTGGACAACCTTTAAATGGTTTAAAAAGATTAAAATTCCATGCTTTACTTGGTTATTTGCTTGAACTTAGTAACTACGAGTGTTCGTGTGTTTTACAGGTAAATCGCTTAATTCGGTTAAATTGGAACGCGTAGGCTACGGTTGGAAAAGGGCATTTGATAAAAGAAAAGAAGTGACATCAGCATAGGGTCGGTGGGACTTGTTGGACGGCATATGTTCTTTCACGCAGATCAAGGAGATTGATTCATTTATTAATAATTGGCAACATTATAACAATTCAATAGACACATTGACTTTTGTCTACATATACACGCAGACAAGGAATCAATAATACATCATCATTAATGAATCACAAGACTTAATGGGCACATGACATATATGTGCATTGAAAGTCAACAATCATCATCATAAATTGAAGGAGGGTTCGAGAAACAAGGAAAGACAACATCACATGTCTATTGAATTAATTTTGATCATCACATGTGGGCTTGTTGGATTAGTGAACACTAGTGGGCCGCACATGGGGCTTGTGGACATTAATTCTTTTGGGTTTACAAGGAGACTTGTGGAGTTGTTTGATTGGGCCACTACATGAGGACTTTGGGAGTCTCTTGTCATTGGGCCGCACATATGGTGGGCTGACTTTTTGAGGAACAATTAGGTTTGGCGGCAGACATCATTGAGGAAAGAAAAGACATCATCATCATTAAAAGCATTACGTGAACATTGGGATTCTGGTGTTGACTTGTTGGGCCGAGATATGCATGGTGGGCAGCAGAACATGTGGGCTGGATTTGGCAGCTATCATCACGTGAAGATAAAAAAAGAAAAGGATTTAGCGGCGGCCCTGAAATGCACTTGATTCTTCACCGTAACTCAGTCTATTTGTGCCGTAAACATAATGAACATCACCGTAAATTACGGTGATGCCGTAATTTACGGTGGAGGTGACACAGAAAACGTAACTGCCTTCTTAAATTGGTTTTATGGGTGTCTTTTGAGAAGATCTCATGATTGGACGGTTTTGGAGGTGAGGGGAGGCGATTTTTGGCTCTCCTTTTGTGTTCTTGAGTGATCGACACATGAAGATTTTGTTTTTGATTCCAATAAACAAAGGTTTGATTGTGATGATGATTCACCACACTATAAGCGGCTAGGTTTGCTTGGTGATCATCCCGAATGTAAGGTTTACTTGTGACAATTATGTTTTGTTCTTGAATTTCTGGAATATTAAACTGTGCATGTGTTGTTAGTTTATTATGATGCTTGATTGGGTGTTTGTAAATTGTTGATGTATGTTTGATCATAATTCTAAACCATACGTTCTTGGTGCCGTTGGCAATCGAGATATCATGGGAGGGATTAGGGTTGGATATATGTTAATTGGTCATCGGGTAACAACCTCGCGTTCTAGGAATCCGAGTACTTAGTTCCCTTTCATCACAAATAACTGATCTTGCATGACCTATGTCTATGTAGTTCTTTCCAGTTGAACATAAACCTTGGTTATCACTTAAAACCTGAAACTCGGGATGATTACTACCCTCTTATCCTGTTACAAAACTTAACTTTGATTTGTAATCTAATTTAGTTTAATTTAGTTAATTAAAACCAAACAACCAAATCCGTGAATTTACATTTCTTGCAATTTAGATTAATTTAGTCAAGTTAGATATACATTGAGATAACACATATTCCACAAACTCCCTGTGTTCGATACCCACTTACCGCTATCTATATAGTTGTTATTGGGATTAAATTTGCGTGACCACGACAATCACGTCATAACCACGTTGATAATTGCCTTCACGGTTTTGATAGCCTTGGTTACCCCCTTGATTGTAATTTCTTTGGTAGCCCCCTTGGTTACCACCTTGACGGTTGTTGTAAGAATAACCACCTTGATTACCTTGATTACCCGATTGAAAATTCGGGTTCATTTGATTCGAGGCATTACCATACCGGAAGTTACGGTGATTTCTCAAACCCGGATGGTAAGTGTTGGAGTTCATGTCATATTGCTTTCGATCCCCATACACTTGGTTTACCTCCTCGGTGTAGTCACTCGACCCCGTTGGACATTGCTCGATTTTATGACCAATATCTCCACACTCTTCACACACCGCGAATTGTACCGCGTTCACCTCCTTCTTCTTCATACGAACCATTTCCCGTTCTAAGGTGGAGATTCGATCCTTAGAATCAAGATCGGGAAGTGACCGGGAAACTGGATGTTTCTTAGCTCTATCGGCCGATTCCTTCTCTTTTGACCATTTGCTCATCCGCTCCAAAAACTCCCAATCATCATTTTCATGATTGCTCAAAAGAGTCCCGTTGCTCGTCGACTCGAGGCGATTCCATGTCACGTCATCCAACTCACGTACAAAGCACTTCACCAAATCCCACTTTTCTATTTGGTGATGTGGGCATCTCCGCATCAATTCTTTGAATCGAGTGAATGCTTCATGTAACGGTTCACTCGATAATTGCCGAAATGACCTTATTTCATCCCTAGCGTCGTCGGTCTTCGCCATCGAATAGTATTCGTCTAAAAAGACTTGTTGCATCTCTTCCCATGTCCGGATGCTATTCGCCGGAAGTGTGAGAAACCATTGTTTTGCCTTGTCTTTCAACGAAAATTGAAACAAGCGAAGTTTGACCTCTTCTAGTGCAAAATTGTGCCCCTCGATGGTGTTGCAAATGGAAGAAAACTCCGCCAAGTGCGTATACGGCTCATCATTAGACCTCCCATTGAAGTGGGGAAGTATATTGATGTAATGAGGTTTACAATCAAACATTCTCCTTTCACACCCTATAGGAGAGTCATTATCGGTGACTACCGGTCGAAAACGGTCATTCACTCCCCGTGGAGGTTGTTGACGACGTTGTGGACCGTTAACCTCTTGATCGACCGGCCTTCGGTTGTCCCTTCGATCACCTCTTCTATCACCACCTTAATTTCGACCTTGGTTACCCCTTTGATTACCTCCTCCCACAAAACGAGGAATCCGATTAGGGTTAGCATTGTTGTTATTGTTGTTGTTGTAAAACCCATCATTTCGGTTCCGTTGATTGTTATTTTGTGGTTGGCGGTTGTTTCCGTAACCATCATTCCTCTTATCCCCATACCCGTAATCATCATCCCCTACATAATTGGCGTCTTGATAGCCAAACTCCTCATCTTCAAATCTTCGTGCATTGTAAATATTACCCCGATTCACATATCCCCAATCTTCGTCATCGTTAGCCCGATCATCATAATATTCTCCATCATCCGAATTTTCCGTATGCACGCTCACATGTTCCGGCGATTGATAACCGGGAACACTATATGGTTCGTCATCGGGGATGGCGTTCCTCAAATCGTCTATGTTGAAGAATGGGTCTTCGTTCGCGGGATTGCCACGATCTCGGTTACCTCGACGGTCGGAATTGACGTTCCGGTCATCAAGATTGATGGGTAAAGAATTTTGTCGATGAAGGTTTTGTTGTTGGGGTGTTATTGGGATTTTGGTTTTGAAAAGGTGGTGTGGGTGGTCCATTGTTGTTGTTACCACCCGGTCGCTCTTGAGGCATAGGTTGAACATTGTGGGAGGGATTAAAGTTGCTTCGGTATTGGAATTGGTTCGGGTTTTGATTTTGGTTGAGGTTTTGGTTGGAATTTTGGTTCGCCATTGAATCGGTTTCAATGGTCGGTGTGAGTTGTGGTGTTTGGTTGATTTGATTAGAAGCAAGAGTTGCTTCTAACCGGCTTGCTAGATTTCTTCTTGCTACTCTTTTGATTTCTGGTTCGTAGACTAACGGTGAAGTCCTCCCGGAGTTCCGCGTATGCATGCACTACCTGTAACCTGGACAAGTAACACACCCGCGTAACAAGGAAAAAGACAAAGTGCAAGAAAAGAAACTATGTAAATTAAACAGATAATCATGCAAATTCAAACAATAATCCAAACACAAAGCGCACGCACTCCCCGGCAACGGCGCCAAAATTTGATCGGAGTGTCGCGCTCCTGTCAAAGATAATATTTATAAGCCCAAATTACCCTTAACAAATAGTTAGTGGTAGCAAGGGGTCGAACCACACACTCTTCGTGGTTCGACCCCTTGCTACCACTAACTATTTGTTAAGGGTAATTTGGGCTTATAAATATTATCTTTGACCGGAGCGCGACACTCTGATCACTTAGAACAACCTAAATCTGAAGATTTCACGGTTAAAAGTTGTGATTTGTTGGAGAAGATAATGTGAAAGTGTGTAGTGATGAAGAAAGTACAATATTTAGAGTGAAAACTTACAAGAATCACAAGAAATCGAGAGAAAAGAGCTTGGGAGCGTGCTGGTCGGAGGGCGTTGTCACATCAATGAACAGTGATGTGACAGGAGGGGTATTTATAGTGTGAGAGGAGGAAAGGCGGGGGGGTTAAACGGGTCGGATAGCCTTTCTATCGGATGGCCATTCGATCGGATGGTCATCCGGCCGGATGTCCATTCGACCGAATGGTCGTTCGATCAGAGGGCCTTTGCGAGTTGGTTTCCGAATTTTGTTTCGTGCGTTGTGCGTTGCGTTGCGACTAAGCGGTGCGATAGTATTACACATTAGTTACACAAATAACATAACCAACCTAACAACCATAAAAGTAACTTGTATTTCGGGTTGCGATGTGATGCGATAGAGTTGCGATTGCGTTTGCGAATAACATCCCACAATATATATATATATATATAAGCACACACAAGTAAAGCACATAATAACATACTCACGTAAAACAATATCCATAACTGCGATTCGAATTACGATGCGGTAGCGATGTGATAGCGTTTAGTAGATTAGCATTTAATTACGTTTATCGCATTGTTACTTCACATATTAACAAATCGTACCTTCAAATATCGTCGATTAATATACATCGATTATCGAGTCTGCGAGTACAAGCAATAGTTAAGCAAGAAATGTCAGATCTGAACGTAAACCAGATGTTGACCTTGACTTTGACTTTGACTTGTACTTTGACTTCGGAAAGTCGGGTTGTTACAAAAGTACTGGTCAACAAGTCAAAGCTAAAGACCAAAGATTAGTCAACATTAGAAGACTAGAAGTACTGGCCCCTCAAGTTTAGATCATGTACCTATAACCTCGGTCTTTTATAAACCTTATTCTAAAAAGGCATTCACTTATCTTTTGTTTAGCATTAGGTTTATTTATTTAAATCCCAGTGTTTACGATTTAACTTTCACCACTACGGTATTTTACCAGCTCATCCCAAATTAATTTGGTTTAATTTTTAAGTTCCTTTTTGGGGTGTTACGCTAGGGTTATATTCTTGTTAGAGATCATTGTGTTGATGATTATCTATTCTTGTTGATATACCAGTCAATCTGTGATGACTAGTTGATTTCCTTTTGGAGATTTTGTGATAAACTTAGTTACTTTCTTTATTGATCTTTGAGTTCTGACAGGTGAACTTCTCTTAGGATCCTACCCTATATATATATATATATATATATATATATATATATATATATATATATATATATATAGACACACACATGTGTGTGTGTGTAATTTCAAAGATTTAGTGATTTGGCACACATGACTAGCTCAGATAAGAAATGAGGTTTTTCGGAAAAAGTTAGGGCTAGCTAGTATATTTGATAAAACAAGATAGAGGAGACTATGATGGTTTGGGCATATTAAGAAGAGACAAATGACAACACAAGTTATATTAGTGGTGGCTTAGGATTATGGTCGGGCATTGGAATAGCGATAGATGCAGACCTAAACTGACTTAGGACAAGGGGATTAGAAAGGATTTGCTATACTTGCATCTCTCTAAGAACATGATTGAGGATAGAACTTTGTTGAGGCGTAGAACTTAGTGGAGGCATAGGATTAAGGTCATGGGCTTTTTGCGAGCTAGACTTACGATGTGTTATGCATGTTACATTATTCTTGGCTTCTTGTATTATTTTCACCTTTTCACTACTTACACTTTCTCGTTATTTATTGTTATTGATAGCTTGCTATAATAGGATAGAGTTAATTAAACGGATGGACCATATGGTTTATAGCTAGTTTCACCTTTGGTTACTATTTTTTTTTACAGATTTAGGTTTCATTGTCTCAATTTTGTAACATCTTTGGGTACTAACACCAAAGTTAGTTAATTTTATCAATATAATGACTAAAATACCCTTTCAGTTTTTTTATTTTATCAATTTAACACCTTTGGGTACTAACACCTAATTTTATTTAAGTTTAAATCAATTTTACAAAATCTATTTATTTTTTTATTTTTGTCTTTTTATTATATTTCTTAGTTAACATAAAATCTATTTATTTTTTTATTTTCATCTTTTATTAAATTTCTTATTTAACATAAAATCTAGTAGTTAGAGGAGTATTTAGTCTCATTCAAAGTACAAATTATTCTATGCCTTGAAGTAGGCCAATTATCACTATATAAGTCAATATAGAAGTTAAGCGATGAGCGAGAGAGTCGAAGAAGGTAGCTGGAAAGATGTTCCGGTCAGAAACAGCAGGAGAGGAAGAGGTTATAATGGAGCTAGCAACATCAAAGGGCCGATAACAAAGTTTTATGTGACAAATCTCCCACCTGGTTGTACACCATGGGGGGTCACAGAGTTCGTTAGGGTTTTCGGGGAGGTGACGGGGGTTTATGTTGCCAGGAAAAGAGACAAGGAGGGGAGAAAGTTCGGCTTCATAAGTTTTAGAAACGTTGTTGATGTCAAGGAGATGGAGCGGGCTTTAAATGGGTTAAAGATGGGGGGTTACAAGCTCATGGCCAACATGGCCAAGTTTGCCAAAGAGAATGAGGGGATGCATGGAGATCCAACAGTGGAAGACAAAGGTAAGTCTAAGGTAGTTTACCCGCAGAAGCAGGTCCATTATGTGTCTCGCAATGCGTTTGTCAACAACGGAGGGGGAAAGTCATTCAGAGATCTTTTTAATGGGCCCAACGGAGGGGGAGGTGAGACGAGCAATCGTAATATCACTGTTGAACAGTCAGGGAGTGTTATTTCTATCCCTGAAGACACCCTGGCTTTTAAGGATTGCTTGGGTGTAGCATTGGTGGGGAGATGTAGGGATATTTCGACCTTGAGAAATCTCAACAACATTCTCGCTGGAAGTGGACTCCATGGAGTTTCTATAAGCTTTCTTGGTGGTCTTTCGATGCTCGTTAAGTTCAGGAATGTAAGCAACTGTTCGGAATTTTTGCTTAATCATGCGGTCTGGGAGCAGTGGTTTTCGACTCTTGACGTTTGGAACGGGCAGTCTTTTCCTTTCGAAAGGTTGGCCTGGGTTAGGGTTCATGGAGTACCGATCCATTTGGCAGATAATAAGGTCTTTGACATGATAGCAGGGCAGTTTGGTAAAATTGTTCTTGGGTCTCAATTATCGGCGGAAGATTATAACCTCTCGTTTAGTCTGATAGGAGTCCTGGTCGGAGAGGGTAATCGGATTCAAGAGCACAGGTCGGTTAGTTGGAAGGGTAAGCAGTTTCGTGTCTGGGTAGAGGAAGAGTTAAACGAGTGGGTTCCGGATAGTGTCGGGGAAGTGGTGTGCATGGATAAGGAGGATAGTGATGGCAGTGGCAATATGTCGAAAGAAGATGTTTCCGGCGATGAGGTCCATCAGACGGAGAACCTTAGTCCGACGGGTGCCAATGAAGGGGCGGGTATCTCGGGGGACGTAAATGTTTTAGGAAATATCAATGTTTTAGGAAATTGTAATCTATCATGCAATTTGGAAGGTGGCGTTTCCAATTCTAAGGAGGAGGGTGAGCATGGATCTTTTTGTGGGGCCCAAGATAATGTAGTAAAGACAACTGGGAGAAGTTTAGACATTTATTTTTTTTAATTCTGTGGATAATATTGGTAGGCCCAAAAGGAAAGCTAGCAGAGGCAGGCCCAAAGGAAAGGCTTCTACTCAAGTTGACACCTCAAGCCCATTATCGGAGAATAGGCCCAAAAAACGAAGCAGAGAAGAGGGGAATCACTGTTTTTCGTTTGATCTTAATTCTAACGCAAATGAGGAGCAGGGGGATAAGTCCGAAAGTTGCTCTCAAAGTAACAGGGAATTTTTGTCGGATAAGGTGGATAACCAGGAGGAATCGACTGAGCAGATGGTTTCCTTACAGGGTATTGAAGGTAACTCGAGGGAGGGTGGAGATATGGATGACGGTTCGAATGTTATAGTGCAAGATACATACGAAGACCCAGCTGAAGAGGAGATAAGGGCCACAATCAACATCGGTAACATTGTCGGAGCGGACCTTGTCAACCAACGCAGTCTAGTCGGTAAGTCTATTAGAGGAGAAGGGATTAATGTGGTGGATCAATGAATTTCCTGTCTCTTAACATCCGAGGTATTTCGGGGGATGCTAAAGCCGCTTGGGTGAAAGATCTGAAGAATTCCAACAACATTAGTGTTATTGCCCTTCAAGAGACGAAAGTTGTAAACGTCTCTAGATCGGCTCTTGCTAAATTGTGGGGGAATAGGAATTTTGAATTTGCTTCTGTTGACTCAGTAGGGCTGTCTGGTGGTTTGGTGTGGTTATAGGACCCCAAGGTGTTGAAGATTGAATCGTTTATTCACCGTAGATTCTGTTTAGTCATTAAAGGTTCGGTGGTGGGTAGCGGAGATCCGATCAACCTAATAAATGTATATGCTCCTCAAAACACTGCGGAAAAATTGAGTCTTTGGAACGAGATTTCCAGTTTTATCGATCCAGCTGGAGGTAAATGGGTTATTGTCGGAGATTTTAATGCTGTGCGTTCTCAGGAGGAGAGGAAGCGATCAAAGTTTAAGCCGGTATGTTCCGATAATTTTAACAATTTCATTTTTGCCAATGGGTTGTTGGAATATCCGATGCAGGGAAGGAAGTTTACATGTATTAGGGATAATGGGAGGAAACTTAGTAAGTTGGATCGGTATTTGGTGTGTTCGGATTTTTTCAATAAGTGGCCTTCGGCTTGTGTTAGAGTTTTGCCTTCTCGCCTCTCGGATCACTGTCCTATTATTCTTGAGTTGGTTGATTTAAAGTTCGGGCCGCGCCCGTTTCGAGTCTTTAGTTCTTGGATGGGAAAACCAGGTTTCGAGGAGGCGGTCAAGGCGGCATTGGAGGGGTTTGAAGTTTTTGACCCCCCTGATAAATGTCTGACTGCCAAATTTGCTAGAATTAAATTGTTTCTCAAGAATTGGCGGGATGATTTTTTAGCTAAGGAAAAGGAAGCCGAAAAGATAGCCTTAGCGGAGTTGGAACAAATGGAAATTGATATGGAAACGAGGGACCTCGCGGAAGAGGAAGAATGGGTGATGGCGGAGAATAGGAAAATTATCAAAGAGATCGAAGAAAGGAAGAATTTGGATTCTAAACAAAGAGCGCGGATCAAATGGGCGATAGATGGGGATGAAAACTCTAAGTTTTTTCATGCTTTGGTGAACAATAGGAAAGCTTCGAACAACATTCACGGTCTTTCTATTAACGGAGAGTGGTGCAACAAGCCGGCCAAGATAAAGAAACAGGTTCTTCTTTTTTTTCGTGATAAATTCAAGGAGACTTTGCCGACGAGACCAGATCTTTTTTGTCATAACATGAAAAAAATCTCGGAGGCAGAAAGTAGTATGATTGAAGAACGTTTCTCGGAACTTGAAATCAAGAATGCTATTTTTGAATGCGGAGATGACAAGTCTCCGGGTCCCGACGGATTCAACTTTAAGTTTATTAAGCATTTCTGGGAGATGTTTAAAGAGGATTTCGCTAGAATTTTTGCTCGGTTTTTTGACATAGGAGAGATTAACAACGGTAGTGGCGGATCTTATATTGCTCTTATTCCTAAAGTTGTCGACCCGGTTTCTCTGAATAATTATAGGCCGATAAACTTGGTTGGAGTCATTAGCAAAGCGATTTCTAAGGTGTTGGCTAATCGGATGAGGAAGGTATTAGATGGAGTCATATCTGATTCGCAATGGGCATTTTTAAAAGGAAGATTCATTTTGGACGGACCGCTCATAATTAATGAACTCATCTCTTGGATAAAGAAAAGGAATTCGAAAGCTTTTTTTCTCAAGATTGATTTCGAGAAGGCATACGACAACGTAAATTGGAGGTTCGTGATTAATATTCTTAGGCAAATGGGTTTTCCTGATAGTTGGTGTAAATGGGTTTCGGGTATTCTCTCGTCGGCTAATTCGGCTGTTTTGGTCAATGGAGCGCCTACTTTTTATTTTAAATGCGAAAAAGGAATGAGACAAGGGGATCCGCTTTCCCCTTTTTTGTTCCTTGTGGTTATGGAAGCTTTGTCGTGCATGTTTAATCGTGCCAGAGAGGAGGGTGTGATTAAAGGGATAGCGACCCCTAACAGTGTGCCGATTGTTACGCACCTTTTACATGCCGATGATGCTATTGTTTTGGGGGAATGGGATAAAGTGGAAGTGGTAAACATTGTTAGAATTCTTCGGGTCTTTTTCATGTGCTCGGGGCTTAAAATCAATATTCAGAAATCTAATCTTTACGGGTTAGGTGTGGATACGGAAGAAATTGGGGTCATGGCTAGTGAGGTTGGTTGCAAACTAGACGCCCCTCCTTTTAGGTATTTGGGTCTGAAAGTTGGAGCAAATATGAATAGAATCAATAATTGGCAACCGGTTTATGAAGTCTTTAGGGCTCGGTTAGCAAAATGGAAGTCTCACCTTTTGTCGATTGGGGGTAGAGTGGTTATAATTAAAGCGGTGATGGAAAGTTTGCCTTGTTATTATTTCTCTCTCTATAAAGCTCCTAAGAAGGTTATCTCGGATTTGGAAGCCATGATTAAGAATTTTCTATGGGGAGGTAATTTAGAGGAAAGGAAGATGCATTGGGTTGGTTGGGATAGAGTCGCGAGGCATAAGAAAGATGGGGGAATAGGGTTGAATAAGCTAAAAGAGATAAATACGTCTCTTTTAGTCAAATGGGGTTGGAGGTATAAAACGGAAAAGAATATCTTGTGGAAAAGAATTATTGACGCTCTTCATGACACTAGGGTCGGATGGGAGTGTATTCCATTCAAAAAGACCTTACCCGGTGTTTGGAATAATATTGCCAAAGTGTTCATTAATTCCAAGGTTGGAGGTTCGCCGCTTAGAAATCTCTTGAAGGGAGTGGTTGGTAATGGTCGTGACATTGCATTTTGGCTGGATACGTGGGCTACTAATGAGCCTCTCAAGCAGATATATCCGGACCTGTTCAGACAGGAAGCTAATAAAAAAAGTATGGTGGCGGATAGGATTTCGATGGTAGGGGCGGAGAAGGTTTTCGAGTGGAATTGGAAACATCAGCTGATCGACGAGGGTTTAATGGCTAATCGTCAGTCGCTGCAGTCTTCCTTGGATAATGTGCAGTTTTCAGGATCCATTGATAGGTGGAAGTGGGCGGCCGATTCGAATGGTGAGTTCTCGGTCAAGTCTGTCAAGAGGTCCCTCTATTCGGATATTGGGGGCTTTACCGGTTTCGTTATGGAGTGGATAAAATGGGTTCCGGCTAAAGTTAACATTCATTCGTGAAGGATGGAGCTCAACAGGATTCCGACAAGGGAGGTTTTGAAGAAGAGAAACATTCTGGCTGGCGATTCGTTTTGTCCTTTCTGCGGATCGGATGAAGAGTCTATCGATCACCTATTTATTGCGTGCTTTGTTGCGGCAAATGTTTGGAACGGTATTAGCACTTGGTGTAACATTCCGCATATCTTCGCTTTTTCAATTAAAGATCTTCTTGAGGTGCACAAATCCATCGGGGTTTCGGAGAAAAAGAAGGAAGCGATTCAAGGTATAGTGAGGATTGTGTGTTGGAGCATTTGGAAAGCAAGGAATAATTTTATTTTTTCTAATATTCCCTTCAGGATAGAAAAAATTATTAGCGAAGTTAAGGCGTTGGGTTTTACTTGGTTCGCGAATAGATCAAAGTATAGGGATATAGGTTGGGTAGAGTGGAACTCTTTTGTTAATATGTAAGTTGTAGTTGTCTGTTTGTTTTGGTTGGCCCGGTTTGGGTCGGCCTGTTTGTGAATGAAGTTAACTTTCAAAAAAAAAAAAAAGTCAATATAGAAAGTACATTTGATAGATTTAAGTATTTAACAAATATATTGTGGGTCGAAAATCAAGGAAGAATCAAATCTAGTTTCCATAAATCACTTAACGAATTCAAAAGCTTGTCATATACTCTCCATATAATATAAACCATAAATCACTTAACGAATTCGAAAGCTTCTAATATACTCTCCATATAATATAAAAATTCATTTTAAAAGTCAGAATCAATATTTGCTAGAAATCAAGGAAAGACCGTAAATTTGTTAAGAGTTGAAGAAAGTATTTGTCATTAAGGGTGGACGGAGTCATGGCGGGGAGGAGTTTTACCGTGCGGTGAGTGGTTGCCGGCCTTTAATCGGTGAGCGGGGAGAGAGAATATCGATGAGTATTCACCGACTCGGTGAAGAAGAGGAGATGCGGGTGAGAGGGGGTGAATGGTGGGCCTCAACCCCTTTCAACCAATCACAATATTTTTTTTTTTTAATTCTTTACCACTCTCCATGTGTTTGAATCATAGCCAGTGAATGAGTGCAAAATAGGGAGTAGAATGGGGACTTGACATAACATGATATTATTGGCTAGAGAATAACTCACTCACCCTAAATGATTAAATGACTCCCTCCACCCTAATGGTTGTTTCAGTTTTTTCAATATAACATTGGTTCTTTGAGTAAAAAAAAAAGTTGGACATCAAAAAGTATATTGCCTAGAAACCAAGGACAACAACACCACCACCACACGGCTTATAGGCCCTTCCAACTGATAAATAGGTTGTATGATTATTTGATACATTTCGAAGTTATTTTTATTGTTTTGATTTTACTTTCTAAATCGCCGTTAAAATAAATAATAATAATAATAATAATTAACAAAGAAATTTATAATTTTAAAATCGTAGAAGGGTTAAGACTGGCATGTCGGTGGTTCAAAAGGGTGAAAGCCACAAATTATTAAAAAATTGAATACAATCCAAAGCAGTCGATTAAAGTAGTTATGATGTGGTCTACATTTGACAAAACGAATCATAATTGGGTCAACAAATTCCCGTACCGACACTTTTATCTTTCAACAAAATCCATGTATCCGCTGATTTTCGGGTCGATTCTAATTTGATTTAGTCATTTTTTTATTATCGTATACGGGCACGGCAAACAGTATATGACATTATATTTTATTATAGCCTGAAATTGAAGCCAAAAAGTCATTAAATAATCATTTAGAAACAAGACCATATCTTGTATTTATAAACATATGAAAAAATGTCATCATGTCACATGGTTGGGAGCCTACATATTTGTCTATGTTTTTACTCAGTTCTATCATACATCCGACATTCATCAACCCTTCACGGACATCTTGCATCAGTTTGGATACTATAATTATTATTTTTTTATTATTTTACAAGTTCATTATTATATTGAAAAATAAGTCCTTGAAAAACAATGGATCGAATCGGGTTAGGTAACGGGGTATAAAGGATTCAGGTCAAAACGGTTTTAATTAAAAGGAGTCAGGTTGAAAACGAGTCATTTTAGAAAAGTATGAATTACAAAAAATAATAATTATAAGGAATATTAGATTTTAATAATTCAAACTATTTGCCGTTGGCTGTCAATAGTCTCAACTTCAAAAATAACCCCTGGCAGTACTAACTATTAACATATTGGCCTCCAATGGACCCTGACTAACAGAACACTAACGCCGTTAGTCTCCGGTCGCCGGAAAAACGTTTTTCGCCGGAAAACTCTTTATTGGCCGGAAAACTCAACATTTTTGTCCCAAACCTCTTTCTAACCTTATTACGGACTTTTAGTAACCTTTTGCTGGTAAAAGCCCCAATTTTTTAAGTCGCTGGAAAACTCTTTTTCGCCGGAAAACTTCTTTTTGGCCGGAAAACTAAACTTTTTGGCGAGAAAACTCAACATTTTCGTCCTAAACCTCTTTGTAACCTTAGACCGGACCTTTAAAAAAACTTTTTCTGGCCAAAAACGGTTTTCCAGCGATCGGAGACTAACGGCGTTAGGGTTCTATTAGTTAGGGTCCATTTGTGGCCAATATGTCAATAGTTGGGACTGCTATGGATTATTTTTGAAGTTGGGACTGTTGGCAGCCAATGACGAATAATTGAGATTATTAAATCCAATATTCCTAATTATAACTACTATAGTTTATAGACAGAGATAGTTGGCGAAGTGGTAGCATAAAGTATGATGGTTCTTGTATTTTGTTCGGTTCGTTCCGGCTATTTTTTCCTTTTTTTTTTCTTATTTATGTCAAATTTAATCCAAAACAACTTGTAAACAATTGAACCAAATTTATGTATATTGTGGATAAATAATTCATGTGGTGGCAAATATGATATCTGATCTCAAAACATATTTGAAAAAAGTAAATATTTTGAAGATAAAAACAGACTGACTAGACACTACATTACATATGTTTTCTCATTTTCTCAAAAAAGTATATGATCTTACTGGGCTTTTTTTATTTACTGTGGGCCATTTTAATGTAAAAAAAATATTTAAGAGGCACGATGGAGATGGGTTATTAGGTCAGCATCATTCATTGGATCTATTGAGTTGGCTGTTGGCATGATCACACTAATTAATTAACTATAATTTATCCTAACTAAATGATGGGATCGTGTTAATTTTTCCACTTACAGTATCTTCACAAAGATAACATTGTATATGTTTTTTATTGTTTATTTATATGTGGTAATAGTGGTAATAATAGTTTTAAGGAATATAAATTGATAAAAAAATGAATATCAAGATATATGAAATAAAAAGTCTTCTAAAAAGTTGATATAATAAATCCAACTTAACAATCTACTATAATAAAAGAAACCAATAAGTGACACGTGTCATTCATTGAAGCCGTCTACATTTGTAATTTCCTACCTTTTCATACTTATCTTATATCAATTAATTAAATAATAAATAATCAATTAATATTAAATCTTATCTTACTTTGAATTTTCTAATAATATGTTATCTTCAAATTTAAGTTATAAATTAAAGATATTTTTAAATAATAACACAAAACAATAATCTTAAACTTAAAAAAAAACAATAATACGCTCATTTGAAAATTTTAAAGTACAAACAAAATATACAAAATAACTTATGAGACATTAGATCAAACTTAAAAAAATCACTAATTAGGAAGAGAAGCTAATAATATAATTCTGTTTTTTATTTTTCAAATTGGGGTTCTAATCAATTCGAATTAAACTTAACCAAGTTTGTGATTTTATTCGAATTAAACCGAACCAAATTTATGATTTTTTAAACGAATCCAATAGCATATTATTTACTATACAAAATTACATTTATTTAACCAGTGTAATACATTGTGTTTTTAAAGATATAACTTTTTTATTATTTAGTATATATTCGCCCCGCTTGCGGTATACAAGGTTACAAAATTACATTTATTTAACCCGTGTAATACACAGTGTTTTTAAAGATATCATTTTTTATTATTAGTATATATAATTAGATTTATTCAACCCGTACAATAAACGGATTTTATTATTTGGTAACTTTAAAAAAACACTAATTAGGAAGAGAAGCTAATAATATAATTCTGTTTTTTGATTTTTCAAATTGGGGTTCTAATCAATTCGAATTAAACTTAACCAAGTTTGTGAATTTATTCGAATTAAACCGAACCAAATTTATGATTTTTTAAACGAATCCAATAGCATATTATTTACTATACAAAATTACATTTATTTAACCCGTGTAATACATGGTGTTTTTAAAGATATTTTTTTTTTAATTATTTAGTAAATATTCGCCCCGCTTGAGGTATACAAGGTTACAAAATTACATTTATTTAACCCGTGTAATACACAGTGTTTTTAAAGATATAATTTTTATTATTAGTATATATAATTAGATTTATTCAATCCGTACAATAAACGGATTTTATTATTTGGTATATAAAATTACATTTATTCCGTACAATACATGTGGTTCTTAGAGTTATACTTTTATTATTATTTAATATATAAAATTACATTTGTTCAACTCGTGTAGTAAACGAGATTTTTAAAGAATAACTGTTTTAATTTACTACATAAAATTACATTTATTCAACCCGTGTAAGACACGGGGTTCTAACATAGTATCACATATAAAAGGTTTTATCATGTTTTAGAACCATTGATTTTCAGGAGAATCACTAAATATATAAAAAAAAAAAAGGGTAAATGCACGGTACCCCTGACCGCGGGAGGGTCAACCCTCCCCAGGTTGCTACCCGACCAAGCGCCCTGGCGGTGAATTCCCCATGCCGAGCTCTCACCCTGGACATGAGTTTTCATGTTAGCCCCAGGACTCGAACCCGGTACCTCTAGGTTAGAGGTGGGTGTCGGTGGCCAACTGGGCTACCCCAGCTGGTTTTAAAAACACCATGTATTACACGGGTTAAATAAATGTAATTTTGTATAGTAAATAATATGCTATAGAATCACTAAATATAGGTCATCGTTTTTTAAACAATATTTTTTTTACGTCTAGATATCAGCTAACTTTGCGCTTAAAAGTATTTGAAGTCTCGCAACTTTTTATGGATGGAAACACCATACCACTAGATGACTAAGTCATAGGTCGTTGTGGGTTATTTAGAGCATATAAGAGACTGCTAAATGGAATTGATACTCAATTAGAACACGCGAATATTTATGATTTGAACAATTTTATTGATATTAAGAACTTGCATCGAATATAAATTTCTAATTACTAACGAGACTCGGTTTAATTATAATATGAAATTCTCTCATGCATAAACACACAGATTATCTTAGATTTATGAATTATGGGAGGGTACTGCTTTGATTCTTTTAAAATATTTTTATTTAGCGATATATGAAGCTATTGTAACAGCAGTAATGAAGATGAACTTTTATAGATAACTTACGTCTATTGTCGACAATTCATTTGATTCTAAATAACGGTTTTGGATATTATTGCTACGACGAAAATCATCTAAATGTGTCTAATTTGTTTTCTTAACCGTGAAATGCAGTATGTATAGTTATTTAAATTAGTTATGGTTTGTGTATAAGAATTTATACATTTCTTTTAAAAGTTGCAGTTAGAAATTGTAAAAAAAAAATTATGAATTTCTTAAGAAGCTATGACATGTACAAAGTTAAAGACTTTGATTATAGACTTCTGTGAACATTTATTATACAGTATATGGTAGGGATCCTAAGAGAAATCCACCCTATTTGAGAAACTTGAGAAGCAATCTGGACCACACATTTTCCTTAAGCAAAAAATGCAAAAAAAATGTGAAAAAAATTCAAAATTTTTTTTTTTTTTTTTTTTGAAAAATCGCAGCTTTTTCTTTAAGGATTAAAATTTTTTTTTTTAAAATAAATTTTGTTTTGGATGTATACACATGTGTATATTGTTAATCTTTTAACTATACATATATGTATATTGTCAATTATACATATATGTATATACATGTTTAAAATTGAAAAAATGTGTATATTGTTAATCTTAAACCATAAACACTAAAGCTAAACCTTAATGCTAAACCCTAAAGTCTAAACCCTAAAGCTAAACCCTAATGCTAAACCCTAAAGCTAAACCCTAATTCTAAACCCTAAAGCTAAACCCTAATGCTAAACCCAAAAGCTAAAACTAAACACTAAAGCTAACCCTTAATGCTAAACCCTAATACAAACCCTAAAGATAAAGCTAAACCCAAAAGTTAAAGCTAAACCCAAAAGCTAAACTCTAATACTAAACCCAAAAGCTAAACCCTAATGCTAAACCCTAAATACTATTGCTAAACCCTAATGCTAAACCCTAAATACTATTGCTAAACCCTAAATAACACTTATTTTTCAATTTTAAACATGTATATACATATATGTATAATGGACAATATACATATATGTATAGTTAAAAGATTAACAATATACACATGTGTATAAATCAAAAAAAAAATTAATTCTTAAAGAAAAAGCTGCGATTTTTCCAAAAAAAAAAAAAAAAAAATTGCATTTTTTCACCTTTTTTTTGCATTTTTTTGCTTAGGGAAAATGTGTGGTCCAGAATGCTTCTCAAGTTTCTCATTTAGCCTACTACTTCTCACATGATCCTTATCCATACAGTATATATGTAATTTGATTATTAAAATTAGTATACGTAAACGATTGTGATTATGTGTGAAAAAATGAATACGTTACCGATGTGTCACATGCATGTCATATCTTTGTGTGAAGGATACCGAATACATTCTGGATAGTTCAAGTAAAGTTACACACAATTTTTAATAATATAAACTAAATTTCTAATTGTAATATTAAGATTAATGGTTTGTTTGAAAAAAAATGATATTTTAAAAGTCGCTTGCTTGCTTGATTCTACTTGCAAAAAACTATTTTTTTCTTGATTGATAATTGCAAATCTAATATTATAAGCTTGTTCAAAATTAGTTTGTATGTAATTTATTTAGTTTAATTCACTAAAAAACAACTTAATCACGATAATTGAATACATCATGAATCATGATAATCATTATCTAAATAAACAATACATGTAATCAGGATTTGTTGTTTTCGAAACGAAATAACTGTCCAAAAGTCGTTATTTTTAATTATTGTACTAAAAAAAATACGTAATGACTAATTAGAAAATTACAATTTCAGATCCAAAAAAGAATTAATTAGGATTGGAGGTCTTAAAATATACAATTTCCACCAGTCACGGAATAGAAGAGTGGACCATGCGACTGTTAGTGACCCATTTCTGCATCACGCACCGCATTTGCTTTTGTTTTATTAATTACTTTATCAACTTAATTGATATTTTATATATAATCTACCTCTTTATAAGCTTTTCCAAGTTTAGGTTCGATCATCTCGTAACATTGATGGGAAATAAAATGTTAGAAAAAACTTATTAAAGATGTAGTTTTTAGTAGAAGTTTTATGAATGGTTAATGCAAATAAAATACATTCCGTAAGGAAGAGTTATGAGTCGAAATGGTTTTATACTGTTTTGGTTAGGGATGCGTATGAGTAAAAGATCGATTATACTAAAATTACAAGAGTCAAAGAGCTGCCAATTACGAAATAGGTTAGTTCAATTCGGTTTTAGTAATTACCGAAGAAAGACTGGTAAAGTAGATTTTCAAGTCTTTATGCAACTAAAAAGGACGGATAGATTCAAAATTCAAAATATCAAAACCGAATATGCACCAAACGAAGTGTAGTCAACCATGACTGCCAATTGGGTCGGTTTAGACTGGTATTTACACACCCCTAGTTAGAACGATTTCACATATACAACTACGTCTTACACGAAAACACATTCACACAACACACTTGCTCACGCATAGTCTATTTACCTTGACGATATTACAATAATTACACTACATAAATCCTATCTGGCATCTACTTTACGGTTACAACACATATTAGAATTGTGAGTTAAACACTAAAATCATAACACCTGACTAATAGTACGTTTACCATATACACATGTATAAATTCTCAAACAAGTAACCAGAGGCGTCTCTGATAATTCACATACCCTGTTCGAGTTTGAAAAAAATTGTCCTTCCGTAATGTTTTATTAGTATTTAAAAAATAATAATCAAATTAATATTGGACGCAATAACCTAATACCAAGTGGGCTAAGTTCTAAACCATGAAAACTGATTTGTAAATGGGCCAATATTGAAATTTGTATGTGTTTACTATTTAAAAAAAATAACATATACATATCAGACTTTTTTTTTAAATCACGAGCCTTGTACGGAGATCCTTCCCACACACCATCAAAGCCGCCACTGCAAGTAACCAAAAATCATGTAACATACTATATTACTATATCATACACAACTAAAAATTTATACACAACAATATTATCATACAAGGAAATAATTACAGATATACACAACAATATTATCATACAAGGAAATAAGTCAAATAACTAAAGAAACCATAAAATATAAAGCCGGTGGGTGTGGCATGGCGCCACCCCGCCACATCACCCTTCGTAGCGCTCTCGGGGTGTCATTCTTCACACCGTCGCATTTAAAGAGGGGCGCCATCAATGTCTCACCACCATGATAATGAGCAAAAAGGGATGTGCAGGTAAGGGCCCACCTCTTTTCAACCCATATAATCTTTTTTTTTTATTATTTTGTTTAATAGGGGACTTTATCCCATTCCATGCAAGTTAAAGGAAGGGATTTTAAAGCCCCTCATATGACGTGACGCCTAGGTGAATCTGACGTGACGTGATAAAACCTATAGGTAGGGGTGCTAAACGGGTCGTGTTCGCGGGTTGGCGGGTTCAACCCGACCCGAAACCGAAAATTTTACACAAACTCGAACCCGACCGAACCCGAAAATCATATCATACATAAAAACCCGAACACGACCCGAAGTTTCGTAGGTTGACCCGAACACGACCCGCTCAACCCGAATTTTTTTATTTTTTTATGAAATTAATATATTAAAATTAAAATTTACTTATTAAAAAACACAAACGTATATAAGAATATCATATTTAAATTATAAAATCTATGTTAATTTCTCTTTTGAAGTTATAATCATTGCATAAAATACACACCCCATTTAATTTGTGATATTGTAAAAAAATATAATATAGTATAAATGTGTTAAACGGGTCAACCCGCCAACCCGACCAGGTTGACCCAAACCCGACCCGTTAACCTAAACGGGTTCGCGGGTTCAACCCGAAACTGACCCGAACCCGTTTATACTAAACCTAAACCCGTGAATTTCATGTTAGGTTCGTGTCGGGTTTTCGGGTCGTGTCAGAAATTCACGCCCCTACCTATAGGGGCTTTATATACCACACCCTCCACCATAACAAAACAAACAAAAATATTATTAACATATTTGTGATTTTGCTAAAATCTTCCAAAATCCACAGCATTACACGTATTGTACTCACCTACTTCCACCTCATATACTAAAAATCCTATCTTTCTTTCTCAAACACTCTATACTTAATACTCTGTATTTTCTCACGCTCATAAACACCACAATTCCCCCAAACTCCTTCATTTCTTCCACAAATTCTCACATGAATCTCATCACCCACCACCCTTAATCCCCAATGTTCACACTCTGCATCAATGGCAGCTCACAACTACCCCAAAATCACCCTAATTTCTACCATAACACTCATCTACACCTTCCTAATTTCACTCGTGTTCAGCGCAACAGATCCCAACGATCTAGCGATATTAAACCAGTTCCGAAAAGGGTTAGAGAATCCAGAGCTTCTAAAGTGGCCTGACAATGGTGACGACCCGTGTGGGGCACGCTGGCCCCACGTGTTCTGTGATCGTTCAAGGGTTGCACAAATTCAAGTTCAGGGGATGAATTTGAAGGGTTCGTTGCCAAAAAACTTGAATCAGTTGTCAATGTTGACTAATCTGGGCCTCCAGAAGAACATGTTTTCGGGGTCTTTGCCAACTTTGAGTGGATTGTCGGAATTGAGGTGGGCTTATTTTGACTACAACCTGTTCGACGAAATGCCTGATGACTTTTTTCACGGGCTTGATAGTTTAGAAGTGATGGTTTTGGATAATAACCCGATTAATGTTAGTACTGGATGGTCTATACCAACAGATCTTCAGAATTCTGTTCAGTTGCAGAATCTTTCTTTGATGAGTTGTAATTTGGTGGGTAAGATTCCTGATTTTCTTGGAACCATGTCTTCACTTGGGGTGTTGAAACTGTCTATGAATCGAATTTCGGGTGGGATTCCTGTTACTTTTAACGAATCTGTTGTTAGAATATTGTGGTTGAATGGTCAGTCTGGGGAGGGGATGACTGGAACCATTGATGTTATTGCGACAATGAGGTCACTTACTAGTGTTTGGTTACATGGTAATCATTTTTCGGGTCGAATTCCCGAAAGTATTGATGGGTTAACCGAGCTTAAAGAGTTTAATGTTAATAGTAATGATCTTGTGGGATTAGTTCCTGAGGGTTTAGCTAGTTTGAAATTGGATAAACTTGATTTGAATAATAATATGTTCATGGGTCCTGTACCTAAGTTTAAAGCTGTGAACTTTAGTTACTCGTCGAACCGGTTTTGTAACCCGGATCCTGGTGTTCCTTGTCGTCCGGAAGTGACTGCGCTTTTGGAGTTTTTAAACGATTTGGGTTACCCGTCTCGGCTTGTGAATTCGTGGTCCGGGAATGATCCGTGTGCAGGGTCGTGGTTCGGTTTGAGTTGTAGTAAGCAGAAGGTTAGTTCGATCCACTTGGCGAAGTTTAACCTTTCAGGAACTTTGAGCCCGTCGATTGCGAGTCTTGATTCGCTCACTCGGATTGATCTCGGGTCGAATTACTTAACGGGTGTGATTCCTTCGAACTGGTCAAGCTTAAAGTCATTGACTTTTTTGGATTTGAGTAATAATAATCTTTCACCTCCGCAGCCGAAGTTCGATCCCTCGATGAAACTTGTTTTAAGCGGAAACCCGTTGTTTCAATCGAATTCACCGAAAACTGGTCCTAAAACCAGTTCACCGACGGGCTCACCGCCCGACAGCAGCCAACTGTCACCTCCAACAAGAAGCGGGATTACTGGCGGTACTCACGGTTCTGGCGGTACTCACGGTTCTGGCGGCAGTGGTGGTGCCGCCCCTCTCAGTGCTAAACAGCGGACGCCGAAGAAGCCGAACAAGAAGCCAAACGTAGTAGCGTTCGTCGCTCCTGTTGCGATTGTCGCTGGTTTTGCCCTTTTAATCATCCCTTTATGCATCTACTTATGCAAAAAGAAGAAAGTCAACTCAAGTCAACCACCAAGCTCACTTGTGATTCACCCGCGGGACCCGTCCGACTCAGACAACACAGTCAAGATCTCAATCGCCAACGACTCACAAACGCATACCAGCGGCAGTGGTTCAGGCGAGTCCCATGTAATCGAGTCCGGAAACTTGATCATATCGGTTCAAGTGTTAAAAAACGTGACGAAAAACTTCGCGAAAGAGAACGAGCTCGGCCGTGGCGGGTTTGGGGTTGTTTACAAGGGCCAGTTAGACGATGGCACAAAAATAGCAGTCAAACGAATGGAATCCGGTGTGATTAGCAACAAAGCGTTAGATGAGTTCGAATCCGAAATTTCAGTTTTATCGAAGGTTCGACACCGACATCTGGTGTCACTTTTAGGGTATTCAACTGAAGGGCCTGAAAGAATACTTGTTTACGAATATATGCCGCAAGGTGCGTTAAGTCGGCATCTATTTCATTGGAAAAGCTTTAAACTCGAACCGCTTTCTTGGAAAAGGCGGTTAAATATTGCGTTGGATGTGGCTAGAGGGATGGAGTATCTTCATACTTTGGCTCATCAGAGCTTTATACACCGAGATCTTAAATCGTCGAATATTTTACTTGGAGATGATTTTCGAGCCAAAGTTTCGGACTTTGGGTTGGTGAAACTCGCACCAGATGGTGAGAAGTCGGTGATTACTCGGTTAGCTGGGACGTTTGGATACCTTGCTCCCGAATATGCCGGTAACTATCCATTTTATGTTTATATATCATGGACATGACAAAATGGGCGGGTTGGAAATGATTTAACTTTTGGCATGGGTCAAGTTAAAAACTTGACTTTTGCCCAAATCTTTGACCCGTTTGACTTGTTGGTCAAGTTAAAAACTTTGCCTTTTCCCAAAATCTTCGACCCGTTTGACTTATTGATCAAGTTATAAACTTTGAGTTTCGTCTTCGGCCCGTTTGACTTGTTGGTCAAGTTAAAAACTTTTGACTTTTGCCCAAAATCTTCGACCCGTTTGACTTGTTGGTGAAGTTCAGAACTTTTGACTTTTGCCCAATATCTTCGACCCGTTTGACTTGTTGGTCAAGTTAAGAACTTTGCATTTGCCCATAATCTTCGACCCATTTGACTTGTTTCTTTTTAAAGCTAAATAATTCTCTTGAATTTATGACTGCATAACCCAAATTCACCAGTTTATATTTTATAATATCAAAAAATTGGCTTAGTTTTATGCTAATTTTCTTGATTTGATCAAATTGGCTGATAGAACAAGATACATATTCACCCATCTATAATTTCAAAATTGAATTATTTTTTTTGCTAATTTTCTTGATTTGATCAAATTGACTTGTTAGAACATAACCCGAAGTCACCCATTTGTAATTAGTTTTCCATAATGAGATTCCATCAAAGGGAAAGATAAAAGAAGACACGATCTTTAGTCGGAAACAGAAAAACCCATATAAAAAATATTACTGGAAAATTTGCAGAAATGGGTTCAAGAATTCAAAGTCAGAAACAGAAAAACCCATATAAAAATACTATTGGAAAATATGCAGAAATAGGTTCATGAATTCAAGATTTTGTTTCCATATGTTATCAGAAATTCGAGATTTTGTTTCCATCTGTTATCACTAATTCTAGATTTTGTTTCTATCTATTATCAGTGATTTAAGATTTTGTCTCCATCTATTACCAGTGACAGGTAAAGTGACAACGAAGGCTGACGTATTCAGCTACGGCGTTGTTCTTATGGAGCTACTAACCGGTTTAATGGCGTTAGACGAGGACAGACCCGAAGAAAGCCAGTACCTAGCAGCATGGTTTTGGAGCATCAGAACCGACAAAGAGAAACTAATGGCTGCCGTGGACCCCTCTCTTAACGCAAACGAAGAAACATTCGAAACCATCTCCGTAATAGCTGAGCTGGCAGGCCACTGTACAACCCGAGAGCCAAGTCAGCGGCCCGATATGGGGCACGTAGTCAACGTGCTGGCCCCACTTGTCGAGAAATGGAAACCCATGGAGAACGAAGCTGAAGAATATTGTGGTATCGATTATAGTCTGCCGTTGACTCAGATGGTCAAAGGGTGGCAAGACGCAGAAGGGAAAGATTACAGTGGCTATGTGGATCTTGATGATAGTAAGAGTAGTATTCCTGCAAGACCTACTGGATTTGCTGATTCGTTTACTTCTGCCGATGGTCGATAAATGGTGTTTCGGGTTTCTGTTGGTGTTGTGATATGTTTGTACGTTGTAGATAGCTTGAAATGTTTTTCGGTATGTTGTATCGAAGACTTTCTGTTAAAAGTTTTGATGTTGGTATGTTTGAAACGTGATGAAAGTTGTAATCTTGTAGAATTTAGGGTTCTTAGTATGGGTAAAATTGTGTTTATATGTGTCGATCTTTGTTCCCAGTTTTTCCGATATGCCTTCTTCGTTGATCAAATTCTTTTCGTTAATGTTATCGATTTGGTGATTCGCTAAACCAGTGTAAGTATTAAGGGTAGTGACGGATCCAGGATTTAAAAGTACGTATGGAAAATTTAATGCTTAGAACAAAATGGATTGGTCACATATATTAAAAAAATAAATATACTTAACACAATTATGTGCTAATTAGTGTCGATAAACATGTGTATGCGCTGGTCATTTAAGTTTAGTCTCTATTGCACCTATTTCAACTCGAAATCAACCATCTTTTTTGCTAACCAACACTTTTGGCTATTGTGCCAAAACAATTTTGTTATGTGCTAGTAATCGTCGATGAACACGTGTATGTGTTGGTTATATTTTGTGCTAGTTATGTTCTGCGCTATTTTGTTACGTGCGAACCGTCACATTATTTCTAGTTATGTTGTGTGCTCTTTATATTATGTGCTAGTTATGTTCCTATTTTGTTATGTGCTAACCAACACATTATTTATGATCTTTATACATATTGCTTCGACATTACATCAAAAAATTTTCTCTATTGCACTTATATTACCTCAAAATCAACCATCGATTATGCCAACCATCCAAAAAAATCTTGAAAAAAAAAAGTTATCCAATTTATTCTTGTCCTGATAGTATTTTTTATCATTGCTAAAATACATTGAAAACCTAAGGAAAAGCTGTGTTTTTATACATGTAGGGTCAAAATCAACAAAAGAAGGGCATACAATTCACATAATGAAGTAACTATGGATATTTTTATTGGGTCAACACCAATGATAAGGAAGCACATAGAAAAATATGTTGCCAACCAAAAAGACAACTTCCCAATGATCCGAAGATCAGTTGGTTTGGGGGAGGTGGGAAGGTTTACCCACTTATGTGGGTTCCTGCCCGGGAGGTCTTAGGGTTGAATCTTGCGGAGGACGAACTGTGGCACCGGTTCAAACTGGCCATAATATGTCAACCGCGAGATTCCTACTCGTGACCTGGGTGATCAAAGGCCAAACACCTAACCGGGTGATCTAGCCACCCAAAAAAAAACCAAAAGACAACTTGTTTTGAACTCTTTGACAGCGTGTTTAAGTGTCTTGTTACAATGGTATTTTGTTAATTATGTTTGCATGACAATTTACTTTTAAAATAACGTTTGGATATCCAAAATTTCGGATATTTTGGATACGGATTTTTGGATATTTCTGATTTGGTTTCGGATTTGGATTTTTCCGAACATCCCTAGACTTATGTAAAAAGAAGAACGTTAACTCAAGTCAACCACCGAGCTCACTCCTTATTCACTCGCACGACCCGTCTGACTTGGATAACACGGTCAAGATCTCAATCGCCAACAACACACAAACACATACAAGTGTCGGCTGTGGTTCAGAAACTTGATCATTTCGGTTCAAGTTCTAAAAACCATGTTCCAAAAATTTTGCAAAAGAAAACAAGCTCCGTTGTGGCTAGTTCGGGGTCATTTACAAGGGTCAGTTAGACAATAGCACAAAAAATAGCAGTCAAAAGAACGGAATCTAGTGTGATTAGCAACAAATCCTTAGACGAATACGAATCAGAAATTTCAGTTATATCAAAGGTTAGAGACCGACATTTGGTGTCGCTTTTAGGAAATTCAACCGAAGGACCTACAATAATTCTTATTTATGAATATATGCCACAAGGTGCATCATCGGAATCCATTTCATGGGAAAAACTTTAAACTCGAACCGCTTTCTTGAAAAAGGAGGTTGAATATTGCTTTGGATGTCGCTAGATGGATCAAGTATCTTAATACTTTGGCTCATCAAAGATTTATACACGGGGATCTTGAATCGTCTATTATTTTACTCGGTGATGATTTTCGAGCCAAAGTTTTGGACTTTGGTAAGGTCAAACTCGCTCCGGATGGTGAGAAGTCGGTTATTACTCAGCTAGCTGGGATGTTTGGATACCTTGCCCCTGAAAATGCTAGTAACTATCCATTTCATGTTTATATATCATGGACGTGACCTAATGGGCGGGTTAGAAGCTTTGACATTTGCCCAAAATTCTTTGACATGTTTTCTTTTCTTTGCTAATTCTCATCATTTAATTAATTTTACTTGTTATTCATAGCGTATAACCAAAATTAACTCCATATATGTGTATATATATTATTTCATTTTAGTTTTCGGATATCGGATAATCTGATTATCCGAAATTTTTAGAAATTCATATCCGTTCGGATATCCAAAATTTCGGATATTTCGGATACGGATTTTCGGATATTTCTGATTTGCTTTCGGATTTGGATTTTTTGAACATCCCTAGACATATGTAAAAAGAGGAATGCTAACTCAAGTTAACCACTGAGCTCATTCATTATTCACCCGCAGGACCTGTCTGACTTGGATACACGGTCAAGATCTCAATCGCCAACAACACACAAACACATATAAATATCGGTTGTGGTTCAGAAACTTGATCATTTCGGTTCAAGTTCTAAAAATCATGTTCTAAAAATTTCGCAAAAGAAAACAAGCTCCGTTGTGGCTAGTTCGGGGTCGTTTACAAGGGCCAGTTAGACAATGGCACAAAAAATAGCAGTAAAAAGAATGGAATCTGGTGTGATTAGCAACAAAGCGTCAGACGAATCCGAATTAGAAATTCCAGTTATATCAAAGGTTAGAGACTGACGTTTGGGTGTCGCTTTTAGGATATTCAACCGAAGGACCTACAAGAATTCTTGTTTATGAATATATGCCACAAGGTGCATTAAGTCGGAATCTATTTCATGGGAAAACTTTAAACATGAAATGCATTCTTGAAAAAGGAGGTTGAATATTACTTTGGATGTGGCTAGATGGATCAAGTATCCTCATACTTTGGCTCATCAAAGCTTTACTCAGGGATGACTTTCAAGCCAAAGTTTTGGACTTTGGTAAGGTCAAACTCGCTCCGGATGGTGAGAAGTCGGTTATTACTCGGCTAGCAGGGATGTTTGGATACCTTGCCCCTAAAAATGCTAGTAACTATCCATTTCGTGTTTATATATCATGGACAGGACAATATGGGCAGGCTAGAAGCTTTGACATTTGCCCAAAATTCTTTGACATGTTTTCTTTTTTTGCTAATTCTCATCATTTAATCAATTTCACTTGTTATTCATAGAGTATAACCCAAATTAACTCTATATATGTGTATATATAATGTTTCATTTTAGTTTTCGGATATCGAATAATCTGATTATCCGAAATTCTTAGAAATTCATATCCGTTCGGATATCCAAAATCTCAGATATTTCAGATACGGATTTTCGGATATTTCTGATTTGGTTTCAGATTTGGATTTTTTTGAACATCCCTAGAATTATGTAAAAAGAAGAAAGTTAACTCAAGTCAACCACCGAGCTCACTCTTTATTCACCCGCAGGACCCATCTGACTTGGATAACATGGTCAAGATCTCAATCCCCAACAACACACAAACACATACAAGTGTCGGCTGTGGGTCAGAAACTTGATTATTTTTGTTCAAGTTCTAAAAAAAACATGTTCTAAAAATTCCGCAATAGAAAACAAGCTCCGTTGTGGCTAGTTCGGGGTCGTTTACAAGGGCCAGCTAGACAATGGCACAAAAAATAGCAGTCAAAAGAATGGAATCTGGTGTGATTAGCAACAAAGCGTTAGACGAATCCGAATCAGAAATTTCAGTTATATCAAAGGTTAGAGAATGACGTTTGGTGTCGCTTAGAGGATATTCAACCGAAGGACCTACAAGAGTTCTTGTTTATTAATATATGCCACAAGGTGCATTAAGTCGGAATCTATTTCATGGGAAAAACTTTAAACTCGAAAAGCTTTCTTGAAAAAGGAGGTTTAATATTGCTTTGGATGTGGCTAGATGGATCAAGTATCTTCATACTTTGGCTCATCAAAGCTTTATACACCGAGATCTTGAATCGTCTATCATTTTACCCGGTGATGATTTTCGAGCCAATGTTTTGGATTTTGGTAAGATCATACTCGCTCCGAATGGTGAGAAGTCGGTTATTACTTGGCTAGCTGGGATGTTTGGATACCTTGCCCCTGAAAATGCTAGTAACTATCCATTTCATGTTTATTTATCATGGACGTGACAATATCGGTGGTTTAGAAGCTTTGACATTTGCCCAAAATTCTTTGACATGTTTTCTTTTTTTGCTAATTCTCATCATTTAATCAAATTTACTTGTTATTGATAGAGTATAACCCAAATTTACCTCTACATGTGTGTGTATATATATATATACTATTTCGTTTTAGTTTTCGGATGTTGGAAAATCTGATTATCCGAACTTTTTAGAAATTCATATCCGTTCGGATATCCAAAATCTCAGATATTTCAGATATGGATTTTCGGATATTTCTGATTTGGTTTCAGATTTGGATTTTTTTGAACATCCCTAGGATTATGTAAAAAGAAGAAAGTTAACTCAAGTGAACCACCGAGCTCAATCTTTATTCACCCGCAGGACCCGTCTGACTTGGATAACACGGTCAAGATCTCAATCCCCAACAACACCCAAACACATACAAGTGTCAGCTGTGGGTCAGAAACTTGATCATTTTGGTTCAAGTTCTTAAAAAACATGTTCTAAAAATTTCGAAACAGAAAACAAGCTCCGTTGTGGCTAGTTCGGGGTCGTTTACAAGGGCCAGCTAGACAATGGCACAAAAAATAGCAGTCAAAAGAATGGAATCTGGTGTGATTAGCAACAAAGCGTTAAACGAATCCGAATAAGAAATTTCAGTTATATCAAAGGTTAGAGACTGACGTTTGGTGTCGCTTTTAGGATATTTAACCGAAGGACCTACAAGAATTCTTGTTTATGAATATATGCCACAAGGACCTACAAGAATTCTTGTGGCTAGATGGATCAAGTATCTTCATACTTTGGCTCATCAAAGCTTTATGCACCGAGATCTTGAATCGTCTATCATTTTACCCGGTGATGATTTTCGAGCCAAAGTTTTGGACTTTGGTAAGATCATACTCGCTCCGGATGGTGAGAAGTCGGTTATTACTCGGCTAGCTGGGATGTTTGGATACCTTGCCCCTGAAAATGCGAGTAACTATCCATTTCATGTTTATATATCATGGACGTGACAATATGGGCGGATTAAAAGCTTTGACATTTGCCCAAAATTCTTTGATATGTTTTTTTTTTGCTAATTCTCATCATTTAATCAATTTTACTTGTTATTGATAGAGTATAACCCAAACTTACCACTATATGTGTATATATATACTATTTCATTTTTGTTTTCGGATATCGGATACTCTGATTATCTATAACTTTTAGAAATTCATATCCGTTCGGATGTCTAAAATTTTGGATATTTCGGATACGGATTTTCGGATATTTCTGATTTGCTTTCAGATTTGGATTTTTTTAACATCCTTAGGCTCATGTAAAAAGAAGAAAGTTAACTCAAGTCAACCACCGAGCTCACTCCTTATTCACCCGCATGACCCGTCTGACTTGGATAACACGGTGAAGATCTCAATCGCCAACAACACACAAACACATACAAGTGTTGGCTGTGGTTTAGAAACTTGATCATTTTGGTTCAAGTTCTAAAAAACATGTTCTATAAATTTCGCAAAAGAAAGCTCCGTTGTGGCTAGTTCGGGGTTGTTTACAAGGGCCAGTTAGACAATGGCACAAAAAATAGTAGTCAAAAGAATGGAATCTGGTGTGATTAGCAACAAAGCGTTACACGAATCCGAATCAGAAATTCCAGTTATATCAAAGGTTAGAGACTGACGTTTGGTGTCGCTTTTAGGAAATTAAACCGAAGGACCTACAAGAATTCTTGTTTATGAATATATGCCACAATGTGCAATAAGTCGGAATGTATTTCAAGGGAAAAACTTTAAACTCGAACCGCTTTCTTGAAAAAGGAGTTGAATATTGCTTTGGATGTGGCTAGATGGATCAAGTATCTTCATACTTTGCCTCATCAAAGCTTTATTTACCAAGATCTTGAATCGTCTAATATTTTACTCGGTGATGATTTTCATTCAAAAGTTTTGGACTTTGGTAAGGTCAAACACCCTCCAGATGGTGAGAAGTTGTTATTACTTGGCTAGCTGCGATGTTTGGATACCCTGTCACAGAAAATGCTAGTAACTATCCATTTCATGTTTATATATCATGCACGTGACAATATGGGCGGGGTAGAAGCTTTGACATTTGCCCCAAATTCTTTAACATGTTTTATTTTTTTGCTAATTCTCATCATTTAATCAATTTTACTTGTTATTCATAGACTATAACCCAAATTTACCTCTTTATATGTATATATATACTATTTCAATTTAGTTTTCGGATTTTGGATAATCTGATTATCCGAAACTTTTAGAAATTCATATCCGTTCGGATATCCAAAATTTTGGATATTTCGGATACGGATATTAAGATATTTCTGATTCGGTTTCGGATTTGGAATTCTTTGCACATCTCAAGACTTATGAAAAAGAAGAAAGTTAACTCAAGTCAACCACCGAGCTCACTCGTAATTCACCTGCAGGACCCGTCTGACTTCGATAACATGGTTAAGATCTCAATCGCCAACAACACAGAAACACATACAAGTTTCGGCTGTGGTTTAAAAACTTGATCATTTCCGTTCAAGTTCTAAAAAACATGTTCTAAAAATTTCGCAAAAGAAAATAAGCATCGTTGTGGCTAGTTCGGGGTCGTTTACAAGGGCTAGTTAGACAATGGAACAAAAATAGCAGTCAAAAGAATGGAATCTAATGTAATTTGCAACAAAGCGTTAGACGAATCCGAATCAGAAATTTCTGTTATATCAAAGGTTAGAGACTGACGTTTGGTGTCGATTTTAGGATATTCAACCCAAGGACCTACAAGAATTCTTGATTATGAATATATGCCACAAGGTGCATTAAATCGGAATGTATTTCATGGGAAAAACTTTAAACTCGAACCGCTTTCTTGAAAAGTAGGTTGAATATTGCTTTGGATGTGGCTAGATGGATTAAGTATCTTCATACTTTGGCTCATCAAAGTTTTATACACCGAGATCTTGAATCGTCTAATATTTTACTCGGTGATGATTTTCGAGCCAAAGTTTTGGACTTTGGTAAGGTCTAACTCGCTCCGGATGATGAGAAGTTGGTTATTACTCGGCTAGCTGGGATGTTTGGATACCTTGCCCCTGCAAATGCTAGTAACTATCCATTTCATGTTTATATATCATGGACGTGACAATATGGGCGGGTTAGAAGCTTTGACATCTGCCCAAAATTCTTTGACATGTTTTCTTTTTGCTAATTCTCATCATTTAATCAATTTTACTTGATATTCATAGAGTATAAGTAACACCCCGAAAATGGGTTTGGTAATAAACCACGTTAACACTAAAAGACGGGTAAAGTACCGATAGTGGTAAAACTTACCCGGTTAATATTAGGAATTAAATAATTAAACCTAATATTAAATAAAGGTTGTACGAAGACTTTTTGAGGAAATAAATTTAGGAAAGGCCCGAGTTAACGGGACTTAAAAATAAAACGGGTTATGACTTCCTGAACCCATTAAATTTAACTAGGAATAATTGACCTAGTTAGTAATATGTGACTAAGTTATAAATAGTGAACTATAGATTCAAATGATCAAAATAGAAACATGAGGGACTAAAGTTGTCAAGTGGGAAACTAATATTTATTAAAACAAGTAATAACACACAACACACACACTGAGAGTGTGTGTGTGTGCTTGTAATCACCCAGGAGCAAGAAAAGAAAGGGTGCAACCCTAGTTCATCAAGATTCAACAAATTGAAAGGCAATTTAGAGCCAAATCGTATGGATTAACACAAATTCGTGATCACCAAGCTTAGGGGATCACAAGGTATGTTAAATTTTTATGTTTAGTGAAGTTGAAATTCGTGATGAATTTATGATAAACGAAATTATTGCTTGCATGTTTGATGTGAGAGTGAAATAAGGATAAATCCATGTCTAGGAACAAACCCTAGTAAGGATTTGACGAATTAATGATGAAAAATTGTGAAATAGATTAATACCCATTTATATGCTAAGTGGGTTTTTATGTCATTGTGATGAACACTTGAATTAGGATGTTAAATTCAGGAATATTGATTGTTATGATATAAGTTCTTGATGTAGTTCATGAACACTAGACATAGAGGTTTGATTTTGATGTAAATCCTGGTGAAAATAACTAGTTATGAACTAGTTAGTAAATATGTAAAATTATGCACATTAGGTGTTTGTTAAAATGCCTAAATGAGAACTAAAGTGTTGAAATTTAGAGTGAAAACGCGTATTCGAATGATATGGCAATTACGCGTGATATGAAGTGATAAGAGTTCTAAATACTATGTTGATTTAGACTTAATATCGTAAACCATGCGATTGAAAGTAGTTAACTTTAGATAAGTTAACTAATCATGAAGTCGAATAGTAGCTTCGGCATAGGAAATAAGTGAGGTGGAATAGTCGTGATTTTTATGACTAATTTAACCGCCTTGTAAATGATTGACAATATTTTGACGCGTAACAAGCTAGATGAAAGCTTGGAGGAGGGAGCGGGTCAAACGGAGCAAGTACTGAAAGAAAAGCGTGGCGTGGATGCGAGATAAGTGTAGGTTACTCACTTATGTAGAATACCCGTTTATTCGATACGTTGTAAACGTGATAACGATAATATTGGAAATATGGAAATTTGTCAAGTGTCGACTAATGTAAATCAAGGTTAAAAGGATACCCATGGCGTAAGCCGAAATGGGTTGAATTTGTAAGAAAAGAGTGTAAAAGAAAAAGGGGCATGGTTATAAAATCCGGGATGGGATGGATGTATGAATTGGAAATCAAAAACGATGTTTTTGATTAAATAGATAATGTTGGGCATATAGTCCAAACGGGTCGAATGGTGATGATAACACCATTTGACAATATCGACTAATGTGGTTGTCAAGTCTTATGTTAACAGGACCGATTAGCAAATCGGATAATTGCGTCACCATTGATGGTGTGATAATGAAAACGAGGTATAAATCGGGTCTACTTGTTGATCCGGGCCAGGTACGCATAATTATGTTGTAGTTAAAAGTGTTATTTTGGTCGAATAATTTGAGAGAGAGTCCTTCGTCATAAAAGGACTAAAATCGACCAAAACGCCCTTGTAGGCTAAATGGAACAAACGACCCTTAAAGGTTGTTTGGAAACGAGTTTTATGACTAGGTAAATACTTAGAATAAGTATAGAAGCTGAAAGAGGTATTATATTAGCCAAATGGCACTAATTGAGTTTTTGCCGTAAAATAATGATTCGAGAGGTAAAATTTGGTTTATATTGATCACCACATTAAACCTACCTTAATTACAGTTGTGGTGGGAGATTATAGGATAAGAAATGTGGTAATGGAATGCTAGAAGCAATCGAAAGCTATTTTAGGACCGAAAGTGCTTAAATACCCTTAACGGGTCAAAATAAGCATACGAGCGAAAATAGGTTTAAATTGTGTAATAAACCTGTGATTAGAACCTAATATGGTATATAACATTTATTTGAAGAAGTATAGGTGATGTAGGACTCAAACAAATATGTTTGGTTGATAAAATGCATAAACGGGTAAAATTTGATAAAAAGGTAACGAGTCGAAGGCTTGAAAGTCTCAAAATTTATTTATGTTGGATGTTGGATTTTAACTCCATATGATGGAGAATTAAATTACGGACGCGTAGGAAAAAGAATCGGGTAAAACGGATCAATAACGAAGAAGTTATGGCCATTTTCGTGAAATCGGGTTGAGCTGGGAATGTACAGCAACAGCTGAAGGTAACAGTCTGTGAAAACAAGGGCTAGGCGTGACGCCTAGGCCCTTGGCGTCACGCGACGCCCCCTAACCGCGACGCCCCCTAACTCCGAAAATTTTTTAAATTTTTCCTTTTTAACCCCTGTACTTGTTTGAACTTAATATTTGACTATCAAAACTAACTTTTAAGTTGGTTTTGATTATAGGTGATCGCCAAGAGTGCCCGGATGAAGATCAAGCTCGATGAGGAACCGAACACGATAAAATACAAGCTTCCGCGCGGCTTTTCGTCGTATCTTTAAAACGACGAATTCAATTACATTAAGTTGCTTTTTTGAAATGTTGTTAACATGTGGAAATGTTAGTATGCAAAGTTTTTGTAAAGTCACATTTTAGCATTTAAATGTGTATTTTATTAATAAAATCTTGATTTATTAAACCGGGTGTTACAAGTTGGTAATCAGAGCCCAAGGTTGTTGACAAAATGTGTTCGGTTCGAGGCTTGATCGCAAATCCGGTAAGTACATGTATATAGTAATGATTGAGTATGATTAAAGTGTTGAAGAACAACACATAGGGTTATCGTGTAATACACGATACATCAATCAAATCGATAAAGGATAGATATAGTCAATGAAATTACGTGTGTTGACACGTATAGTGGAAAAGCCTTGTATTATAATACGGGCGATTATTGATGACGACACTACTAACTTTTGTTGTCACACCCTGGCTTTGCGGAAGCGTGGTTAATTTTGGTGTGACTTCTTAATACCATAGCTTAACCATAACAAGCTATATGAATTAAAAACCATGCAAGTCATCCATTAAGTTTTGAAAATCAAACACAATACCATTGTTTTAACATACAACCATAACCTTGTTCAGTAGACATTACAACTTATAACATAACATAAACGTGGTTTAAGGACTGTGTCTTGTCCAGGAAAGAGACACATCCCCTAAACCCTGATGACTCCATGACAAGTGCAGCGGAAAACGTTCCATACCGTGCCAGATCCGTTTAATTTCCTGAAATACATGTGAGTTGAAAAATCAACAATAATGTTGAGCGAGTTCATGTGCAAGTGAGTAAGTAAAACACTTGTAAGTATAAAAGTTTCCTGGTATGTAGCAGTGTAAGAGGACTTGTGATCACCAATGGTTTGCAAGGCCATTAGCATGTTGTGAAATGCAAGTAGGTAGACACAACCCTAGCCGATTTTTGCGTTGGGTACCAAGTCACTCCAGGTCCGTTCTGTTGGTCCTCCGAGAGGTCCGTTCTGTTGGGCCTAGAGCTGGGCTCGCTACACCCAGATAGATCTACCGCTCGAGTCCCTCGGTGTTCTAACTACCCATTCACATGATCTAAAACCTCCTTACGTTAATCATACCGTGTATAATAGTACTTGTAAACAAAGTAACATGTATTTCACCCCCGCAGTTAAGAAAACTGAAAACAGTTAGAGAAAAGGGGGACATGAACTCACCGTGAATGCGCGTCTCTACCAAGTGTCTCCAATACAGTAAGCTGTGCAACGACCTACAAGTGCTAATTCTATTAGACGGACGGCCGTGCTTTAGCTTTATAGTTTAAGTCTTTGGGAAATAGTTAGACAACTATTTCGTGTTTATGTTCTGTATACACTTGGTAGTTATACTTCTTCCCAAGGATGGGGGATACAATACATGTGCGTAAGTTACGTTTTATCAATCGTGTGGTAATGTAATTACCGGTGTAACTTATATGTTGATGTGGAAGCGTTCGTAAAGTTTTGGAATCCTTAACGCTTGTAAATATTATTTTTACTCTAAAATAATATTTATGTATTTTCACAAAATAATCATAAACAGTGTTGTGACAAATATATTTATCACGTTAGTCTTTGTGAAAATCCCACCTCCGAATATTTAGTAATTAAAGTCATGGCGAAATTTTATGTTTCGAAAATATGTCCAAAAGTAGTTCTAACACTTGTTGTGTAAATAATTCTAAGTGTTAGGTTTTTAGGAAAATTTCGCCAGAGTTTCCTCTGTAACTGGAGGTGGCCACGCTTTCAAGCGTATCATTTTCTTTTAACAAATCAATTCAACAACTTCTTTATTCAAACAAACAATTTCCGACACATCAAACTAGTCGACAAGTATGTAAATTGCATAATCGCATGAACTTGTAGTTTTTCCGCATTTATAATGTAAATCCCCTTTACATATGTAGATCTTTATATAAAGTAACTTTGACCTCGTAAAAACCCCGTGTTTAGAGAAATCCGTCTTTACAACTTCTAGTCATTTTTCCCAAAAATAGTTATTTGTCGGATCTTTTGTTTCACAAGTGTTTACACACTTGTGGTTTATAAAACCATATTTACTAGTGTAAGATCCACTTTTTAAAATACATGATTTCTTTATTGTGTGGTTCTTCAAAAATACCACTTGCGGATACGTAGATCCGCTAGTTTTAAACACCATTGTACCGGTTAAATCACTTTTACACAAGTAAAATATTTTTACACAAGTTCATGTATCTTGTGTGGTAGAGTTTCACCTTTTAACCCTCGTGTTAACTAAAAACGAGCTTATGTGAAGATCCATGATCTTACAAAGTCGGGTTAAACGGTGATCCGAGCTACCACATCATAGATCGGGTCTCAATAATCACAAATCCCAAATACTACAACTTTTACACAAGTTATGAGCTATTAACCACCATCTTTATAGTTTTTACTAGACTTTAACGCATCAAAATGTATGTTATCGATATTTAACCGACAATATTCCTTTTAACCACCTTAGATAAGCTTAAAAACAAGTTTTAAGTGTTATACCTCTAGCTCAAGGCTAGGGAAGATCTTTGACGAAAAAGTGGTGGATAAAAGCTAACGGTAGAGGTCCTTCGTGTTCCGCTTGCTCCGAGGCTCCTAATACGTGATCCTTAACGTGTGTATGATCTTGGAATGGAGAGATCAAGAACCGAAAATGGGTGGGTGCTTGTAAGGGGGTTCGGCCGAGAGTGGTATGGAGAGGGAGAGAGTGTGTGAGTGTTGATTTGTTAAGTGATAAAGATTAAGTGTAACCTCATGTATTTATAGGCAAATCTTATGTGTTATTATCCATTGGTTAATATGTCTTAAAGATATTAGACAAGTCTAGATTTAGATAATCAAACTTGTACCCTTGTGTCTCCCCTAGTTAGGGGCCGGTTAGAGGATGGGGGGGGGGGGGGTTGGTTCGATTTAAACTAGATGGTTAGGGAATGGTTATGTTAAACCAAGTTAAGTTAAGTAATTAACCCCGTTACTAATATGTTACACGTTATGGCGGGTGTTAGGGTAATCAGGGACCCTAACTGGCTCAGAAAAATATAAATAGTGAAAATACTAATATTTTCATGTTCCGGGTAAAGTCCGGGTGTCCGGTTGGATAGTAATCCGTTAAAGCGTTACAAAAGCTTTAAAGTGTCGTTATTAATATTTTTAGTGACACAATTTGTTTTCCCGACACTTTAGAAAGTGTCTAGTGTTATTTTCTCATGTTCTGGCACTTTACTAGTCAGCTAGAAGCTGGATTAATTATTAAAGTGCTGTGTTTGGTACTTAAAGTACGTTTTTGGCACATCCGAATCAGTGTATCTTATTCCTAGAGACGCAGTACCACAACCCTTATATCCCTACACTCACTACCAGTGTAGCCAAAATATATGAGGCTCTTAACAGGCCTTAGAGGCAGTGTCTGCCTGATGCTGGTTATATCAGCATGTTCACTGTGTATCCGTTTAGTGCTACTGTGCTTTTTGTGCATCATGTTTGTCACTAAGGTTCAGTATGTAATTAATGTAGTGACAACAAATAAAGTATGATGCAAGTAAGTGCATGTATCAGTATGCAGGTAGCAGTTTATCAGCTAGTTCAAACAAGCACAGTAATTAAGCAGTAATTAATCATTAATTAAGTTGTACGGATACCTAGTTTAGTGCGGGTTGTCACATTCTCCCCCCGTTAAATAAATTTCGTCCCGAAATTTAAGTCCTGCTTGTAGATGCAGAGTTCTTAGGAAATAAGTGGGGGTATTTCTCTTTCATCCGGTCCTCACGTTCCCAGGTAAATTCAGGACCATGTCTGGCATTCCAACGTACTTTGACGAGTTTGACACTGCTCCGGCGGGTGTTGTTAACTTTCCAATCCGTGACCTCAACAGGTTCTTCAACGAAGTGGAGCGTGTCGTCAATATGAATCTCGTCGATAGGAATGGCAACGTCAACTTGAGTTGGACTTTTCTTTAGATTGGATACATGAAATGTATCGTGAACACCATTTAGTTCAGCAGGTAGGTCCAACTTGTATGCTACTGTCCCAATTCTTTCCAGAATTCTGAAAGGACCAATGTAGCGCGGATTTAACTTCCCACGCTTTCCAAAGCGTGCCACCCCCTTCCAGGGTGAAACTTTCAACAACACCATTTCTCCAACTTGGAAATCCACATGCTTCCGATTTGGATCCGCGTAGGCCTTTTGTCTGTGGCGAGCGGCTTCGATGCGTTTAAGAATTTGCGCGATCTTGTCTGTCGTCTCTTGGACGATTTCGGGACCAGCAAGTTGCCTATCACCTGCGTCAGACCAACATAGTGGTGATCGGCACTTGCGTCCGTATAGGGCCTCAAATGGCGCGACACCAATACTGGTGTGGTAGCTGTTGTTGTATGAAAATTCGACCAAAGGTAAGTGTTTATCCCAGCTACCGCCCAAATCCATAACACATGCCCTCAGCATGTCTTCCAAAGTTTGTATTGTTCGCTCGCTCTGGCCGTCAGTTTGCGGATGGAACGCAGTGCTCAGATTCAATTGTGAGCCAAAAGATTCTTGGAAAGATTGCCATATTCTTGACACAAACCTTCCGTCTCTATCAGAGATGATCGAGAGTGGTACTCCATGACGTGCTACGATCTCTCTCAAGTAAATTTCCGCAAGTTTACTAGTACTGTCTTTCTCCTTGATCGGCAGAAAGTGTGCGGACTTTGTTAGGCGGTCAACAATCACCCAAATCATATCGTGGCCTCTTGGCGTTCTTGGTAATTTTGTAACAAAATCCATTGAGATTTGTTCCCACTTCCACTTGGGAATCTCAGGTTGTTGCAGAAGTCCCGAAGGCTTCTGGTATTCCGCCTTGACCTTAGCGCACGTTAAACATTTGCTCACGTAAACAGCAACGTCGCCTTTCATCCTAGGCCACCAGTAATAATCTTTGAGATCTTGGTACATCTTATCCGATCCAGGGTGGATAGAGTACCGTGACTTGTGCGCTTCATCGAAAATAACTTCCCTTAATCCACCAAACAGAGGAACCCAAATCCTTTTCTCAAAACATAACGTTCCTTCCTCGTTTGGTACCAAAAGCTTCTCCATTCCACGGAGATATTCTTCCTCAAGGTTTCCCTCCTTGAGAGCTTCCTTTTGTGCAGCACGAATGCGCGAAGAAAGATCGGTTCGTATAATCATTTCCAAAGCTCTAACCCTTATGGGCTTGATTCTTTCTTTACGACTTAGGGCATCGGCGACTACATTCGCCTTCCCTGGGTGATACTTTATCTCGCAGTCGTAATCGTTCAATAACTCAACCCATCGTCTTTGCCTCATATTCAACTCCTTCTGGTTGAATATATGCTGTAGACTTTTGTGATCTGTGAAGATTGTGCACTTCGTACCATACAGGTAGTGTCTCCAGATCTTTAAAGCGAAAACCACTGCGCCAAGCTCTAAATCGTGGGTGGTATAGTTCTTTTCGTGCACTTTCAGTTGGCGTGATGCGTAAGCAATGACCTTTTGGCGTTGCATCAACACACAACCCAATCCTTGACGCGATGCGTCGCAGTATACCACAAAGTCATCAGTACCTTCTGGTAGAGCTAAGATTGGCGCGTTACAAAGCTTATCCTTCAATATCTGAAACGCTTCATCCTGTTTGATTTCCCAATCAAACGTCTTATCCTTCTGCGTGAGGAGCGTCAAAGGTTGAGCGATCTTTGAAAAATCTTCGATGAACCTTCGATAGTAGCCAGCCAAACCCAAGAATTGTCGAATCTCGGTTGGCGTTGTAGGCGTTTCCCAGTTCTTGATTGCCTCGATCTTTGTGGGATCAACATGAATTCCATCCCCATTAACCATATGTCCAAGAAACTGGACTTCGCGTAGCCAAAACTCGCACTTGGAGAATTTGGCGTACAGTTGTTCCTTCTTTAACAGCTCCAAAATGGCTCTAAGATGTTGTTCGTGTTCAGCCTTCGTCTTTGAGTAAATCAAGATGTCGTCGATGAATACAATCACGAACTTGTCCAGGTATGGCTTGCAAACCCTATTCATCAAGTTCATAAACACTGCAGGTGCGTTTGTCAAACCAAATGGCATAACGAGGAACTCGTAGTGTCCATAGCGAGTTCGGAAGGCTGTTTTCGGGATACTTTCCTCCTGTATCCTTAATTGATGGTATCCAGATCGAAGATCGATCTTAGATTAAAAGCTTGAACCTTGAAGTTGGTCGAACAGATCATCAATTCTTGGCAGAGGATACCTGTTCTTGATTGTCAGCTTGTTCAATTCTCTGTAGTCAATACACATGCGGAAACTTCCGTCCTTCTTCTTGACAAACAAGACCGGAGCTCCCCAAGGCGAGAAGCTTGGTCGGATAAAACCCTTTCTAACAACTCTTGAAGTTGTGTCGACAATTCCTGCATCTCTGACGGGGCAAGTCTATAAGGTGCCTTAGCCACAGGCGCTGCGCCTGGAACTAAGTCAATGTGAAACTCCACTTGCCTCTGAGGTGGCAGTCCGGGTAAGTCTTCCGGGAAGACTTCTGGATACTCCCTTACGACAGGGATGTCTTCGATTCTCGGCTCGGCAGCCTTCTTATCCACGATGTGTGCCAGAAAAGCAACACATCCTTTCTGTAAACACTTCCTTGCTTTCAAGCAGCTGATAAATCTTAGCGGCGTGTCACGCTTCTCTCCGTGAACCACAATTGTCTCACCATCATCGGTTGGAATACGAACAACTTTCTCGTGACATACTATCTCAGCCTTGTTTCTGGATAACCAATCCATTCCTACCACCACGTCGAAGCTTCCCAATTGGACTGGTAGTAGATCCAAAGTAAACTCGTGTTCTCCCAATTCTATCACACAGCCTCTGATAACTTCGTTGGCTTCAACTAACTTTCCATTGGCTAATTCGATCGAGTAGGGAATGTCTAACTTATTAGCGGCTAACCCAAGCATATTCTTAAATTCTATTGATACGAAGCTATAATCGGCACCAGTATCAAATAAAACGGATGCATAGCGTTGATTGATAGGGAACGTACCAGTAACAACATTTGGATCCTGGCGTGCTTCCCTAGCTTCGAGTTGGAACACTCTACCACGGGCTTGATTCAGTGTTGGGCAATTCTTCTTAAAATGCCCGATTTCCCCGCAGTTATAACATCCGAGCCTCTGTCCGTTTCCACCAGCTTGATCATTCCCCTGATTACGATTCAATGCGCCCGCTTGGTTAGCATTGTTGCCTTGATTTCTGTTACCTCCAAAATTCCCTTGTGGGCGGTTTCCGTTTCCACCACGGTTATCATTCCTATTTCCATATCCTCCCTGGCCTCCGCGACCGGCAGGGACCCAATAAGTATCCTTCGAGTGTCCACGTTTCCCACATGCTTCACATGTTTTTAGCCCACATTGACCAGAATGGTGACGCTGGCAGGCATTACACTTGGGCTGGGTGCCCATATATCCCCTTCCTTTCCTTCCACTGCCAGTCGTACCCTGAGCTGGCGTGTTTGGTGCTCCTCTCTTACCATCACCGCTAACACTTTGTTTGAAGTTCGAAAACTTTCTTTTGTTACTTCCTGACGACTCAACATGAGTCTCTTTCTCCTTTGCCTTAACATCACCAAACCTGTTCAGACGAATCGCCTCCTCGGTGAGAGCCACGCTCAAATCGATGGCTTCAGTGATAGTCGCTGGTTTGGAGGAGGTTACCATGCTTATTATTTGGGGAGCCAAACCCCAAATGAAGCGCTCGATTCGCTTGTATTCAGGCGTAACCATGTAAGGAACCACTTGAGATAAGTCGTGAAACCTCTGGACGTATTCTGCAATCTTTGGTCCATCCATCTTTAAGTGCCAAAATTCAGTCTCCAACCTTTGAATTTCTGCGCGTGAACAGTACTTTTTGCGCATTAGTTCTTTCAATTCGGCCCAAGTCAGGGCGTAGGCGGCAGCTTCGCCTAGTGTTTGTACTTGTAGGTTCCACCAGGATAGGGCTCCATCTAGAAACAGCCCTGAAATGTATGTGACTTGCTGATCCTCTGCACACTTGCTCATGCGTAAAACAGAATCGGTTTTCTCAGCCCAGCGGGTAAAGGCAACTGCACCTCCTGTGCCATCGAAGTTAACTGGTTTGCAGTCTAAGAACTGCTTGTAGGTGCATCCTGCACGTATGTTAAAACATGTGTTTGGCATTAGCATCATCGCTAAAATCTCCAACTAGTTCATGGTAGGTCCGAATGGCGTGGTATTACCGTGAGGTGGATTGTTATTGCCTTGGTTAACACTTCCGCTCGCTCCTGGCTGAGATGCTGCGTACTGTGCTATGGCAGCAGCAATAATCTGTTGGAGTTCTGCCTCATTAGTTGGCATGTTTGGTTCGCGTCTTGGCGGCATTTTCTAAAAGATGGTTTCCGTTGGTCAGGCCATAGCGAAAAGTACGTATATAGTAATAGTAATAGCACGTATTATCTCATGTCATCAATACATCACATATATCAATCATCCACATCTCATACCATAACAATGCAAATAAGTAATCAAGCGAAACAGATATGATGAGAATACTGCGATTGCCATACATCAAGACCACAGAGTAAGTGTATCAGTACATCATAGTGTCATACAATCATCCATCAACTAGGGGCTACATCACCCCTGTCCAAAAATCATAACAGATCAGTGTCAAATACAACATCAAGTACATGTCAAAAGTCAAAATCATAAAGTGGTCTCCAAAATGCTGTGCAATCCAACAATCGCCGTCTTCTCATCCTCGTCTATCTAATCAGTAACTGGTGAGCTCTATGCAGATGGTGGTGGAGGAGGGGGAAAGTGAGTATAAAACAACCGGCGTAACTGGAGCCAGTCCTCCTCCTGGGCTCGCTGAGTATGAATAATAGAGGCAACCTGCTGCTCCAGTGTAAAAAGACGAGCAGCAATATCTGGAGGTAATGGTCGAAACGGCTGTAGGGGAGAGGGTGCCTGTCCATGGCACTGACAAGGTGATAACCGAGCTCTCTCGAGCTCCTGTATACGCTGTGTGTGGGACTCGTGCTGTGCAACAAAGGACATCAAGACGTCCTCAATAGTGTGTCCCCTGTGAAAAGCATGGTAGGGGTCAGTGGGTGGCATACCAGAGCCAGGTGCCCAAAGAAATGGCTCGCTAGTGGGGTCGAAAGGTGCCACGTGAAACGGTGCAACAGCGGATGGAACAAATGACGTCTGAGGCATAAAAGGGATAGGCATCGGTACATGCCCATCAGGGTGTGCTGAAGAACCCTCTCCAGGCCCTGCTGGAGGTACAAACATAGGAACCTGAAATGTAAAGTCAATATGTGGTGCAACAGGAATCTGTGGAGGAAAAGGTGGAACATCCTCATCAGCCGGTATCCAACCGTGCTGTGCGGACTCATCCGGTGGATCCATATGTGCCGCGAACAGTGCATGTCCGGGCTCTAGGGGAACGGGATCAAATAAGGGAGCAACAACAGGGTGAACGGGTGCAAAGTGCTCTATAAGGTGGTCAGAAGGTATATCACCAACGGGTAAAGGAACAACGGGATCAACAGCAACAGGATCGCCCTCAATCACAGGAATATCGACAGGGAGATCAGCAACAACAGGCTCAAAAGGGATATCAGCATGTACTGGGTCATGCTCTGGTATAGGGTCTAGAGCGGCTGCCTGCTCAGGAGCAACGGCAGGCTCGAAGTCATCAAAAGCCATCTCAAACTCAAAATCTGGGTCAATAGGATCAAATAGGTCAACAGCGTCTACTGGATCCTCCATAAACTGATCCATGGGAACAAACTCTAAGTCACGATCAGGGTCGAATCCTGGGGGAAACATAGGGTCAGAATCCCCCTCATCATCATGGTCAAAAGCGAAACTGGGGATAGGAGCAACAGAAGATGCCTGATCAGGCTCTGACTCATGAGGGAAGTGCTGTGCACTCTGGACATGTGAGGGTACAGAAGCCACAGACTCAAAGGAGTCCGCGACTGGGGAGTGAACAGGTGACTCCGCGACGGGAGCGTCTGCGATCAATAAGGGATCGGCAGCAGGAAGGGCCTCGCCCTGAGCATCCTCCTCGAAAGGCTCCTCATCAAACATATCGATATCATCCTCCTCATCGTCGATGGGTAAATCGTAAGCTGGGTATGCAGCAAGCGGTATAGGAGCAGGGATCAGTGCCAATGGTAGATCCCCTGCGATAGGACCATCTGCGAGCTTGCCAGCACCGTCAGGTAGTGCAAAAGGCTGGAAATCGTCCTCATCTGTGCTAGTGAAGTCGGACGTGTAAACCTCGTGCTCCGATGACTCAATGTCGTCTGAAACGATAGGCCTCGGGCCTGTGGTGCCTGAACCACCAGTGCCTGTAGAATCCATGTGTCTGTAACATATACACAAACATGCACAAATAGTCAATCATAAATCAAGTAATCACATAAGTCATCAAGTAAGGCATCACATAATCCTCCTAGTTTTACTAGCCAATACCACCCAGTCTACAAGACTGCTCTATCCTTCACTTAAACCAAACCTCGATCCTCCAGACCGATCCTCAGCCCTCCAAGCTGAGCCCTTTCTTCCTAGCCTTGCTAGCCCACTACCTCGGTCACCTAGACCGAGCCTCGATCCTCCAGATCGATCCTATAACAAACCAACGTGCTTAACTACCTTGACCACCTCGATCCTCCAGATCGATCCTCAGCCCTCCAAGCTGAGCCTATAATTAATAAAATGTGCTCAACATTTGTTTGTAAAAAGTTGTGGATCTGGACTTAAGTGGAATGCAGAAAAAATGTTTTCGTGAGAGCCCTAGTGATCATAGTCTAGACTCGAGAAAGAATCCTAGTTCGCTATGATCAGAGCTCTGATACCAAGCTGTCACACCCTGGCTTTGCGGAAGCGTGGTTAATTTTGGTGTGACTTCTTAATACCATAGCTTAACCATAACAAGCTATATGAATTAAAAACCATGCAAGTCATCCATTAAGTTTTGAAAATCAAACACAATACCATTGTTTTAACATACAACCATAACCTTGTTCAGTAGACATTACAACTTATAACATAACATAAACGTGGTTTAAGGACTGTGTCTTGTCCAGGAAAGAGACACATCCCCTAAACCCTGATGACTCCATGACAAGTGCAGCGGAAAACGTTCCATACCGTGCCAGATCCGTTTAATTTCCTGAAATACATGTGAGTTGAAAAATCAACAATAATGTTGAGCGAGTTCATGTGCAAGTGAGTAAGTAAAACACTTGTAAGTATAAAAGTTTCCTGGTATGTAGCAGTGTAAGAGGACTTGTGATCACCAATGGTTTGCAAGGCCATTAGCATGTTGTGAAATGCAAGTAGGTAGACACAACCCTAGCCGATTTTTGCGTTGGGTACCAAGTCACTCCAGGTCCGTTCTGTTGGTCCTCCGAGAGGTCCGTTCTGTTGGGCCTAGAGCTGGGCTCGCTACACCCAGATAGATCTACCGCTCGAGTCCCTCGGTGTTCTAACTACCCATTCACATGATCTAAAACCTCCTTACGTTAATCATACCGTGTATAATAGTACTTGTAAACAAAGTAACATGTATTTCACCCCCGCAGTTAAGAAAACTGAAAACAGTTAGAGAAAAGGGGGACATGAACTCACCGTGAATGCGCGTCTCTACCAAGTGTCTCCAATACAGTAAGCTGTGCAACGACCTACAAGTGCTAATTCTATTAGACGGACGGCCGTGCTTTAGCTTTATAGTTTAAGTCTTTGGGAAATAGTTAGACAACTATTTCGTGTTTATGTTCTGTATACACTTGGTAGTTATACTTCTTCCCAAGGATGGGGGATACAATACATGTGCGTAAGTTACGTTTTATCAATCGTGTGGTAATGTAATTACCGGTGTAACTTATATGTTGATGTGGAAGCGTTCGTAAAGTTTTGGAATCCTTAACGCTTGTAAATATTATTTTTACTCTAAAATAATATTTATGTATTTTCACAAAATAATCATAAACAGTGTTGTGACAAATATATTTATCACGTTAGTCTTTGTGAAAATCCCACCTCCGAATATTTAGTAATTAAAGTCATGGCGAAATTTTATGTTTCGAAAATATGTCCAAAAGTAGTTCTAACACTTGTTGTGTAAATAATTCTAAGTGTTAGGTTTTTAGGAAAATTTCGCCAGAGTTTCCTCTGTAACTGGAGGTGGCCACGCTTTCAAGCGTATCATTTTCTTTTAACAAATCAATTCAACAACTTCTTTATTCAAACAAACAATTTCCGACACATCAAACTAGTCGACAAGTATGTAAATTGCATAATCGCATGAACTTGTAGTTTTTCCGCATTTATAATGTAAATCCCCTTTACATATGTAGATCTTTATATAAAGTAACTTTGACCTCGTAAAAACCCCGTGTTTAGAGAAATCCGTCTTTACAACTTCTAGTCATTTTTCCCAAAAATAGTTATTTGTCGGATCTTTTGTTTCACAAGTGTTTACACACTTGTGGTTTATAAAACCATATTTACTAGTGTAAGATCCACTTTTTAAAATACATGATTTCTTTATTGTGTGGTTCTTCAAAAATACCACTTGCGGATACGTAGATCCGCTAGTTTTAAACACCATTGTACCGGTTAAATCACTTTTACACAAGTAAAATATTTTTACACAAGTTCATGTATCTTGTGTGGTAGAGTTTCACCTTTTAACCCTCGTGTTAACTAAAAACGAGCTTATGTGAAGATCCATGATCTTACAAAGTCGGGTTAAACGGTGATCCGAGCTACCACATCATAGATCGGGTCTCAATAATCACAAATCCCAAATACTACAACTTTTACACAAGTTATGAGCTATTAACCACCATCTTTATAGTTTTTACTAGACTTTAACGCATCAAAATGTATGTTATCGATATTTAACCGACAATATTCCTTTTAACCACCTTAGATAAGCTTAAAAACAAGTTTTAAGTGTTATACCTCTAGCTCAAGGCTAGGGAAGATCTTTGACGAAAAAGTGGTGGATAAAAGCTAACGGTAGAGGTCCTTCGTGTTCCGCTTGCTCCGAGGCTCCTAATACGTGATCCTTAACGTGTGTATGATCTTGGAATGGAGAGATCAAGAACCGAAAATGGGTGGGTGCTTGTAAGGGGGTTCGGCCGAGAGTGGTATGGAGAGGGAGAGAGTGTGTGAGTGTTGATTTGTTAAGTGATAAAGATTAAGTGTAACCTCATGTATTTATAGGCAAATCTTATGTGTTATTATCCATTGGTTAATATGTCTTAAAGATATTAGACAAGTCTAGATTTAGATAATCAAACTTGTACCCTTGTGTCTCCCCTAGTTAGGGGCCGGTTAGAGGATGGGGGGGGGGGGGTTGGTTCGATTTAAACTAGATGGTTAGGGAATGGTTATGTTAAACCAAGTTAAGTTAAGTAATTAACCCCGTTACTAATATGTTACACGTTATGGCGGGTGTTAGGGTAATCAGGGACCCTAACTGGCTCAGAAAAATATAAATAGTGAAAATACTAATATTTTCATGTTCCGGGTAAAGTCCGGGTGTCCGGTTGGATAGTAATCCGTTAAAGCGTTACAAAAGCTTTAAAGTGTCGTTATTAATATTTTTAGTGACACAATTTGTTTTCCCGACACTTTAGAAAGTGTCTAGTGTTATTTTCTCATGTTCTGGCACTTTACTAGTCAGCTAGAAGCTGGATTAATTATTAAAGTGCTGTGTTTGGTACTTAAAGTACGTTTTTGGCACATCCGAATCAGTGTATCTTATTCCTAGAGACGCAGTACCACAACCCTTATATCCCTACACTCACTACCAGTGTAGCCAAAATATATGAGGCTCTTAACAGGCCTTAGAGGCAGTGTCTGCCTGATGCTGGTTATATCAGCATGTTCACTGTGTATCCGTTTAGTGCTACTGTGCTTTTTGTGCATCATGTTTGTCACTAAGGTTCAGTATGTAATTAATGTAGTGACAGCAAATAAAGTATGATGCAAGTAAGTGCATGTATCAGTATGCAGGTAGCAGTTTATCAGCTAGTTCAAACAAGCACAGTAATTAAGCAGTAATTAATCATTAATTAAGTTGTACGGATACCTGGTTTAGTGCGGGTTGTCACATTTGTGAATGTTTTAATTGAAGGACACTCGCATCTGAAGATGACGAGAGTTGGACAAATTACGGATATGAGGATGAAACGGTCCGATGTATGACAAGCAAAGCATACTCATCAAGGATCTAAATCACGTAGCGATCACGAACAAGGTTAACGGAAAAAGGAGAGCCTGATAGAGCAAGCATTATCAGGTGCACGTTTTAAATTATTGCATAAATAAGTAGTATTCAACAAATATATAGAAATTGAAAGTTGCATATGTAGATTGAAAACTTGGAAAAACCTGAATAGAAAACCTATCCGGGATATTGTTTCCAAGAAAAACAAATAGAGGCATTACTTACATGGGGTGTAATGTGAAAATTATAAAAAGGTCATGTATACCAGGTGTTGATCGCTTACTCTGGCCAAGTAAGTAGTGAACACGTGGTACCATGAACTTCTTATGATGGACACATTTATGTCCGATGTAGTAAGGGTGGGGTGAATGGGACTAACTTAAAAAGTACCCAAATGAATCAAAGGAGCAAAATATTTGATAATAATGTAAACGCACAGCCGGGTGATGGAAGCGTATTACATTAGGATGATGAGCCAGAGTGAAGGGACAAAGATTAATGTAAAATGATTAAGGTATCAATTGGGAGGGGTGTGCTTACACTCGAACCCGGAGAATGCAAATATGACTCTTAACGGGCCGATTTTGTAAAACGCCAAATTTGAGAACAAAGTAGGAATATAAAAACGAAACGAAGTCATAATGCATACCGTAAGGGCTGCAATAATAACGATTTCGGTAAAACACACGGTTGATGGGTAAGGAATTAAACGCTGCGTAGACTGAGAAACAGGAACGCGAAATAGAAAGTCAAAAGACTCGGAATATGAGTCATGACTAAAAGATGACAAGAATTTTCGCAAACATAAATTTTGGTAATTACGTTCAACCATTTTAAAATTGGACGGGTCAAATAAAGAATGAAGTTTGACATTCATAAGTGATGAAAATTCACCCAAAATGAGTCAAACGAGTCAATTAAGGAATAACGCTTAATATAATAGGAAAACGCAAGCCGGTGAAACCGGAAAGCTAAAAACAATAAGATAGAAGGACCCGGGTAATAGGTGGTAAAGGAGTATAAGTGTGAACCGGGTAACGGTAAGCGTAGGACAAACCGACGTGTAAATGACGTTAGAAGTCGTAAAGTCGGAAAAATAGTCCGAAAGTAAACAAATGAAACCTTAGACTACGGTCAAGGTCAACTAAATCTCAAAAGCAAAATTAAATGATTTCAAACATAACAAAGGATGCTTTAAAGCTATATATGTATAAATAGACAATTGAATAAAGACTAGAATAAAAGATGATCTACGGGATCATCATAACCTACGGGATATTAATTAGTGTAAAGGTCTACGGGGCCAAAATGACCCACGGGTCATAAATTGAAGCAAATGGATAAAAAGGGTCTCGCCTTAAAGAGGTGAAAGCTTAAGGAAATAGTATACGAGGTTAAGTGAAGGAACCTATGGGTCGATAGTGTGAGGTAAGGGAACTTGTTACGATTCCCCGTATAAAACTAAGATTGTAAAAGAATAAATTATGGACTGTCAATATCATGGTATGGATAATTGACAAAAGTTAAAGAAAAGATCCTAAAACTTCGATTTTAGTAAGAAATAACGTTTTTACAAATATAAATTTTGATAGGAATTTGAATAGTAAGCATGAAAGGTTCAAGTCTTGACACTGATAGGTACACGACGATATATTCAAAAAGTGATATTTTCGAAAATGAAAGGTTGATACAAACTAAACATGATGTGACACGATCACGGTTAGGAAATGTAATGTAATGTGAAGTAAAATCACATTATAACCAAACGAGCGGTAAAAAGTAACGGGACTAATAAGTCTAGTTAGTGAGACCGGTTAAGGCCAGTAATTCAAATCAATAAAATTTGGTTTGCTTGTAAGCGGTGGATTCGGTATAACTGAACCGAATAAATAAATCTGAAAACAAAAGAAATTATTGCTAAAGGTGAAATATTTCACTAAAGACCTTTAAACGGGTCAAAGTAATGGATTCATAAAGAATTCGATATTATATGAAAGCAATGGATATCGCTAAGTTAACTAAACTAGTGGAAATAACGAGATTACGTTATTTCAAGTTGCACTATGCCGTATGAGTTATGTAGACAATTAGTAACCAAAAAGATGTTACCATACTTTTCTGGTAATACTAACTATTGGATAAAAGTATAAGTAATGTTTAAAAGATTTCTCGGATCGAATACATTGAGTTAAACTCAATAAATTATGTAAGAAAAGGTTTCGAGGACGAAACCTCTTTAAGGGGGTAGACTTGTAACACCCCGAAAATGGGTTTGGTAATCAAACCACGTTAACACTAAACGACGGGTAAAGTACCGATAGTGGTAAAACTTACCCGGTTAATATTAGGATTTAAATAATTAAACCTAATATTAAATAAAGGTTATACGAAGACTTTTTGAGGAAATAAATTTAGGAAAGGCCCGAGTTAACGGGACTTAAAAATAAAACGGGTTATGACTTCCTGAACCCATTAAATTTAACTAGGAATAATTGACCTAGTTAGTAATATGTGACTAAGTTATAAATAGTGAACTATAGATTCAAATGATCAAAATAGAAACATGAGGGACTAAAGTTGTCAAGTGGGAAACTAATATTTATTAAAACAAGTAATAACACAAACACACACACTGAGAGTGTGTGTGTGTGCGTGTAATCTCCCAGGAGCAAGAAAAGAAAGGGTGCAACCCTAGTTCATCAAGATTCAACAAATTGAAAGGCAATTTAGAGCCAAATCGTATGGATTAACACAAATTCGTGATCACCAAGCTTAGGGGATCACAAGGTATGTTAAATTTTTATGTTTAGTGAAGTTGAAATTCTTGATGAATTTATGATAAACGAAATTATTGCTTGCATGTTTGATGTGAGAGTGAAATAAGGATAAATCCATGTCTAGGAACAAACCCTAGTAAGGATTTGACGAATTAATGATGAAAAATTGTGAAATAGATTAATACCCATTTATATACTAAGTGGGTTTTTATGTCATTGTGATGAACACTTGAATTAGGATGTTAAATTCAGGAATATTGATTGTTATGATATAAGTTCTTGATGTAGTTCATGAACACTAGACATAGAGGTTTGATTTTGATGTAAATCTTGGTGAAAATAACTAGTTATGAACAAGTTAGTAAATATGTAAAATTATGCACATTAGGTGTTTGTTAAAATGCCTAAATGAGAACTAAAGTGTTGAAATTTAGAGTGAAAACGCGTATTCGAATGATATGGCAATTACGCGTGATATGAAGTGATAAGAGTTCTAAATACTATGTTGATTTAGACTTAATATCGTAAACCGTGCGATTGAAAGTAGTTAACTTTAGATAAGTTAAGTTAACTAATCATGAAGTCGAATAGTAGCTTCGGCATAGGAAATAAGTGAGGTGGAATAGTCGTGATTTTTATGACTAATTTAACCGCCTTGTAAATGATTGACAATAGTTTGACGCGTAACAAGCTAGATGAAAGCTTGGAGGAGGGAGCGGGTCAAACGGAGCAAGTACGGAAAGAAAAGCGTGGCGTGGATGCGAGGTAAGTGTAAGTTACACACTTATGTAGAATACCCGTTTATTCGATACGTTGTAAACGTGATAACGATAATATTGGAAATATGGAAATTTGTCAAGTGTCGACTAATGTAAATCAAGGTTAAAAGGATACCCATGGCGTAAGCCGAAATGGGTTGAATTGTTAAGAAAAGAGTGTAAAAGAAAAAGGGGTATGGTTATAAAATCCGGGATGGGATGGATGTATGAATTGGAAATCAAAAACGATGTTTTTGATTAAATAGATAATGTTGGGCATATAGTCCAAACGGGTCGAATGGTGATGATAACACCATTTGACAATATCGACTAATGTGGTTCTCAAGTCTTATGTTAACAGGACCGATTAGCAAATCGGATAATTACGTCACCATTGATGGTGTGATAATGAAAACGAGGTATAAATCGGGTCTACTTGTTGATCCGGGCCAGGTACGCATAATTATGTTGTAGTTAAAAGTGTTATTTTGGTCGAATAATTTGAGAGAGAGTCCTTCGTCATAAAAGGACTAAAATCGACCAAAACGCCCTTGTAGGCTAAATGGAACAAACAACCCTTAAAGGTTGTTTGGAAATGAGTTTTATGACTAGGTAAATACTTAGAATAAGTATAGAAGCTGAAAGAGGTATTATATTAGCCAAATGACACTAATTGAGTTTTTGCCGTAAAATAATGATTCGAGAGGTAAAATTTGGTTTATATTGATCACCACATTAAACCTACCTTAAATACAGTTGTGGTGGGAGATTATAGGATAAGAAATGTGGTAATGGAATGCTAGAAGCAATCGAAAGCTATTTTAGGCCCGAAAGTGCTTAAATACCCTTAACGGGTCAAAATAAGCATACGAGCGAAAATGGGTTTAAATTGTGTAATAAACCTGTGATTAGAACCTAATATGGTATATAACATTTATTTGAAGAAGTATAGGTGATGTAGGACTTAAACAAATATGTTTGGTTGATAAAATGCATAAACGGGTAAAATTTGATAAAAAGGTAACGAGTCGAAGGCTTGAAAGTCTCAAAATTTATTTATGTTGGATGTTGGATTTTAACTCCATATGATGGAGAATTAAATTACGGACACGTAGGAAAAAGAATCGGGTAAAACGGATCAATAACGAAGAAGTTATGGCCATTTCCGTGAAATCGGGTTGAGCTGGGAATGTACAGCAACAACTGAAGGCAACAGTCTGTGAAAACAAGGGCTAGGCGTGACGCCTAGGCCCTTGGCGTCACGCGACGCCCCCTAACTCCGAAAAAATTTTAAATTTTGCCTTTTAACCCCTGTACTTGTTTGAACTTAATATTTGACTATCAAAACTAACTTTTAAGTTGGTTTTGATTATAGGTGATCGCCAAGAGTGCCCGGATGAAGATCAAGCTCGATGAGGAACCGAACACGATAAAATACAAGCTTCCGCGCGGCGTTTCGTCGTATCTTTAAAACGACGAATTCAATTACATTAAGTTGCATTTTTGAAATGTTGTTAACATGTGGAAATGTTAGTATGCAAAGTTTTTGTAAAGTCACATTTTAGCATTTAAATGTGTATTTTATTAATAAAATCTTGATTTATTAAGCCGGGTGTTACAGTATACCCAAATTTACCTCTATATATGTATTTATAGTATTTCATTTTAGTTTTCGGATATTGGATATTCTGATTTTCCGAAATTTTTAGAAATTCATATCCGTTTGGATATCCAAAATTTAGGATACAGATTTTCATATATTTCTTATTGGGTTTTGGATTTGGATTTTTTTTAACATCCCTAGACTTATGTAAAAAGAAGAATGTTAACTCAAGTCAACCACCGAGCTCACTCGTGATTCACCCGTAGGATACGTCTGAGTTGGATAACACGGTCAAGATCTCAATCGCCAACAACACACAAACACGTACAAGTGTCGGCTGTGGTTCAGAAACTTGATCATTTCGGTTCAAGTTCTAAAAAACATGTTCTAAAAATTTCACAAAAGAAAACAAGCGCCGTTGTGGCTAGTTCGGGGTCATTTACAAGGGCCAGACAATGGCACAAAAAATAGCAGTCAAAGGAATGGAATCTGGTGTGATTAGCAACAAAGCGTTAGACGAATCCGAATCAGAAATTTCAGTTATAGCAAAGGTTAGGGACTACCGTTTGCTTCCGCTTTTAGGATATTCAACCGTAGGACATATAAGAATTCTTGTTTATGAATATATGCCACAAGGTGCATTAAGTAGGAATCTATTTCATGGAAAAAACTTTAAACTCGAACCGTTTTCTTGAAAAAGGAGGTTGAATATTGCTTTGGATGTGGCTAGATGGATCAAGTATCTTCATACTTTGAATCGTTTAATATTTTACTCGGTGAGGATTTTCGAGCCAAAGTTTTGGACTTTGGTAAGGTCAAACTCGCTCCGGATGGTGAGAAGTCGGTTATTACTCGGCTAGCTGGGATGTTTGGATACCTTGCCCCTGAAAAAGCTAATAACCATCCATTTCATGTTTATATATCATGGACGTGACAATATGGGCGGGTTAGAAGCTTTGGCATTTGCCCAAAATTCTTTGACATGTTTTTTTTTTTTTGCTAATTCTCATCATTTAATCAATTTTACTTTTTATTCATAGAGTATAACCCAAATTTACCTCTCCATATGTATATATATATATATATATATATATATATATATATATATATATTACTTTCTTCTCATTTGAACCCTCCACTATATATATATATATATATATATATATACTATTTCATTTTAGTTTTCGGATATTGGATAATCCGATTATCCGAAATTTTTAGAATTTCATATCCGTTCGGATATCCAAAATTTTGGATACAAATTTTCAGATATTTCTGATTTGGTTTCGGATTTAGATTTTTTTGAACATCCCTAGACTTGTGTTAAAAAAAAGAAAGTAAATTCAAGTCAACCACCGAATTCACTCGTTATTCACCCGCAGGACCCGTCTGACTTGGATAACACGGTCAAGATGTCAATAGCCAACAACACACAAACACATACAAGTGTCAGCTATGGTTTAGAAACTTGATCATTTCGGTTCAAGTTCTAAGAAACATGTTCTAAAAATTTCACAAAAGAAAACAGGCTCCGTTGTGGCCAGTTCGGGGTCGTTTACAAGGGCCAGTTAGACAATGGCACAAAAAATAGCAGTCAAAAGAATGGAATCAGGTGTGATTACTAACAAAGCGTTAGACGAATCCAAATCAAAAATTTTTGTTATATTAAAGGTTAGAGACTAACGTTTCGTGGCGCTTTTAGGATATTCAAGCAAAGGACCAACAAGAATTCTTGTTTGTGAATATATGCCACACGGTGCATTAAGTCGGAATCTATTTCATGGGAAAACTTTAAACTCGAACCGCTTTCTTGAACAAGGAGGTTGAATATTACTTTGATGTGGCTAGATGGATCAAGTATCTTCATACTTTGGCTCATCAAAGCTTTATACACCGAGATCTTGAATCGTCTAATATTTTACTCGGTGATGATTTTCGAGCTAAAGTTTTGGGCTTTGGTTTGGTCAAACTCGCTCCGGATGGTGAGAAGTCGTTTATTACTCGGCTAGCTGGGATGTTTGGATACCTTGCCCCTGCAAATGCTAGTAACTATCCATTTCATGTTTATATATCATGGACGTGACAATATGGGCGGGTTATAGGTTTGACATTTGCCCAAAATTCTTTGACATGTTTTTTTTTCTTATTCTCATCATTTAATCAATTTTACTTGTTATTCATAGAGTATACCCAAATTTAGCTCTATATATGTATATATATTATTTCACTTTAGTTTTCGGATATCGAATAATCTGATTATCCAAAATTTTTAGAAATTCATATCCGTTCGGATATCCAAAATTTCGGATACAGATTTTCATATATTTCTGATTTGGTTTCGGATTTGGAATTTTTTGAACATCCCTAGACATATGTAAAAAGAAGAAAGTTAACTCAAGTCAACCACCGAGCTCACTCGTGATTCACCCGCCGAACCCGTCTGACTTAGATAACACGATCAAGATCTCAATCACCAACAACACACAAACACATACAAGTGTACGCTGTGGTTCAGAAACTTGATCATTTCGGTTCAAGTTTTAAAAACCGTGTTCTAAAAATTTCGCAAAAGAAAACAAGCAATATTGTGGCTAGTTCGGGGTCGTTTACAAGGGCCAGACAATGGCACAAAAAATAGCAGTAAAAGGAATGGAATTTGGTGTAATAAGCAACAAAGCGTTAGACGAATCCGAATCAGAAATTTCAGTTAGAACAATGGTTAGAGACTACCGTTTGCTGTTACTTTTAGGATATTCAACCGTAGGACCTACAAGAATTCTTGTTTATGAATATATGCCACAAGATGCATTAAGTCGGAATATATTTCATGGGAAAACTTTAAACTCGAACCGTTTTCTTGAAAAAGGAGGTTGAATATTGCTTTGGATGTGGCTAGATGGATCAAGTATCTCCATACTTTGGCTCATCAAAGCTTTATACACCGAGATCTTGAATCGTCTAATATTTTACTCGGTGATGATTTCCGAGCCTAAGTTTTGGACTTTGGTAAGGTCAAACTCGCTCTGGATGGTGAGATGTCGGTTATTACTCGGCTAGCTGGTATGTTTGGATACCTTGCCCCTCAAAATGCTAGTAACTATCCATTTCATTTTTGTATGTCATGGACGTGACAATATGGGTGGGTTAGAAGCTTTGACATTTGCCCAAAATTCTTTGACATGTTTTTTTTTTTTTTTTTTTTTTTTGCTAATTCTCATCATTTAATCAATTTTACTTGTTATTCATAGAGTAAAACCCAAATTTACCTCTATATATGTATATATATATACTATTTCATTTTAGTTTTTGGATATCGGATAATCCGATTATCCGAAATTTTTAGAAATTCATATCCGTTCGGATATCCAAAATTTCGGATACAGATTTTTAGATATTTCTGATTTGGTTTCGGTTTTAGATTTTTTTGAACATCCCTAGACTTATGTAAAAAAAAGAAAGTTAACTCTGTTGGTGCATTCATCTGTCGTCTTCGTCTTATGTCGAGTCTTGGGTTCGTTGCGAAGTTGATCAAGCATGATGTCATCATGTTTAAAGATTACATCACACAAGTGACATCATCTTATGTATCATTCTGGTCAACATCACACGAAATTGTATGTTCATATAAGACAAAAGTTGATTTAGATTGAAAGACATGTGTTTCGCTTGAAGACAAATCATGTGGATTCGCTTGAATAGGAATTAGGAGGTTTTGCTTGAACTTGAGCATGTTCATTTCAAGCGAAACATGGATAGTATAAATACGCATGTTATCATTTCATTTGTAACAGTTCGTGAATTCCATACCGAGGTGCTGCCGGTGTGAAGACTGATTGTAATCGCTATTATATCAATATAATCAGTGTTTAAAGTGATAAGCAAGCTGTTTCAAAGTCAGTTTCTTATTTTCCGCATCTGAAACTGATAAAATCTCTTCTGAACGACTCGTTTGGGTCACAAACCGATCCTACAAGTGGTATCAGAGCTCAGGAGGAAGAGATCTTGCTAAAACAGCCTGTTTTTGTCACTTTTTCTGATTTCTACACCATTCTTTTTCAAATTTAAAATTTTTCACGGTTAAAAACGGTTCAAACTTTCACATATTGTGCGCAATCATGAATTAACAAATCCTGGAAAGTTTTAGAGCTAAAATCGGTTTAAATCTGATTAAAATTGGAATTTCGCTTGAAATTTGTTCGACTTTTGCTGATGTCATCTGGCTTTCGCTTGAAAAACGACCTTTCGCTTGAACTTTACGTCATGAGTTTCGCTTGAAACCGACACACCACTTGAAAAGTGCATCGAATGTTGTGAAAGTTCATTGATTCATGTGATTTGTCAGGTCATTGATAGTTGGGAAAAGTGATCATGTGATTTGTGTTGTGCATGTGTTGTAGGATTCAAAATATTCGGCTCAATCACTGATTTTTATCGTTGCATGTGAACATTAAACATTTGCATGTGATATTAATTTGAGGTCCAATAGATTTTGAACAACATTAGACGTTGTTGTTGGTTTAGTTTAGTGGATCTCTCGGCCCAATTGATTTTACTTGTTACATGGGCTGCCGTGTGTCAGCATCATTCATCAACCCATGTGATCTGATCAGTTTGTATAAAGGTCCAATCAATTTGCTTTGAGTATTAAAATTTGTCGTCCCAAGGTTTGGATAAATATTGAAAAGTTGCGGCCCAATCAAAGAATTGTGAGATATTAAAGATTGTTGGATAAGCGGATTTGTTTGGCCCAATCATATTTGGCGGTCAAGTAACAAGTGTCTCGACCTGTGTGATTTGCATTGTGATAGCCCACTACTTTTGAGGTTCAATTACATTGTGTGATCAAAGTTTAACATTTCTAAAAGGTGTGTCAGCCCACTAATTGATCGGCCCAATCAGATTGGTTGAATAGATTGTTTTGGAAAAATGAAAGTGGTATTTGATGAAAAAGAAAACCATGATCTTGAAAGGATAAATGATTGGTATCGAGGGTATTTCAGTAGTCATTATCAATGTTTGTCCAAGAATGTTTGGGTTAACCGGTTCGATTGTTTTCTGTGTAAGAAAGATGAAAAATTAGATGATCTGGAGAAGCGATTTGATCGTTTGATTGACTATTTGAAAGAAAACAAGATAATGATATCAGAAGCTGAAATAGTATCAAAGTTTGCTAATGGATTACCAGTTGAATGGGATGATTTTTTGGAAAATCTAAGAAAAAATTCTAGTTTTTCAAAATTATCTTTAAGTAAATTCATCAGTAAACTTACAACACATATGAATGATAATGAAGAGAAAAAGAAAGGGTTGTTGAATAGGATAGAAAATAATTTGAAAAAATTAAGTTTGGATGTGATTGTAGAACTGAACAAAAGAGTCTGTGTGTGTCTTAGTGCAAAAGATGTTATGAAATATGATATGAAGAGAGGTTGTTATATTGATGAGAATGCGAATCCTCTTGATTTCGTTAAAATCTTTTGTGCAGGAACATACAAAACAGAGACAGAGCAAGTTACAAAGAATGAAGAATCTGTGAAGCTTGGATCTTCAAGTTCAGAATCAGTGTGCTCTAAATGTGACTACTTTAAGGCTGATAATGACAAACTCTTGAAAGATGCAGAAAGTTTGACATTGGAAGTCAAAAAGTTGAAGGATGAGAAGCAAGCTGATATTAACCAGATTCTTATGTTGCAGGGAAATTGTGAAAAGCTTAAATCTGAAAATGTTAAACTGTTAAATGACTTGAACAGTTTGACATCAGAAAACAAAACTTTTGAAGAAAAAATTAAAAGTTTTGAAAATGAAAAATCGAAGATTGAAAAAAATTTTCAAAGTCAAATAAAAATTTTAGAAGATGAGAGAGATATGTTTGGTAAAAACAATCTTGAAAAACAAATTGCAATCAATTCTCATCTTGAAAAGATTATTCGACTTGAAAAAGAGGCAGAATGTGCTCAAAAGAAAATCAATGAATGGGAAGAAAAGTTGAAGGTTTTTGTGAATACTTCAACTATTCCTTGCCCAAAACCTTTAAATTCTGTTCCAATAAGTGATGATATCACAAACTATGACAAAGTCATAGTTGAAGATTGCGATGAGAAATCTGATGATGAAAATGAAAAAATGAAGAAAAAGAATTTATTTTTGAAGTTAAAAGAAACGTTTCAAGAAACTGTTCCACAATCAACTGAAAAGGGAGAATGCTCTAAGCAAAAACCTTTGAAGAAGAAAGTGGAACAAAAACAAAAAGAGAAAATTTTGAAAAATGTTCAAAAAGAAAGTAAAAGTTCATCAGATCAATTATCCAATCACAATCAAAAATTACAAAAAGTAAAAAATGAGAATTTAAAAATTGTTGGTAATGAGTGGTGCAGGTTGGACCACAGAGTTCAAAGGCCAAATATAGCAAACAAGAGGAGGAAAGATTATCACCAAGCCAAACAGTGCTTTGATCTAAATGTTTGGACTGAAAATAGTGATTGGTACGATAACAGAGTGTGTTACAGATGCGGCTATCAAGGACACATTGCTGTTAACTGCCAGAGTTGGAGGTTTGAATCAAGGAGATGCTTTAACTGCAACATCATTGGCCATATTGCTAGAGATTACTCAATGAGATCAATGAGAAGATCGATGGCTGAATCTCAGAAGCAGGTGAAGAAACCAGTTAATGTCAAGCCCAAAGAACAGAAGGTTCAAGAACCTAAAGTTCAAGAAAAGAAAGTGAAGCTTTCTCAGGGGCAAAAAGACAGACTGAGGAAGAAGAGGAAGAAGGCGAGAGATTATCTCGAGAAGATTTTGTCCTCGAATACAACTGGTAAAACTGATAAAAGTTCTGATAAATCGTCTTGCTCACCAAAGAACAACAAATCAAGCAAAACGCATTCATCAGATACAAATCTGAGGACGAAAGAGGGAAAGAAGAAGAAGAAAGTTTGTGGTGATGAATCTGTTTCTTCGGAAACAAAGGAGCCACATGTTGGTGATAAATCTGGCTCATCAAAGTCAGACAAGCCACATTCAGGCAATGAATCTGGTATGGTAAAACCAGAAGAGCCATGTGTTGAGGTAAAAAAATGAGAATTCTGGTCTAACAATGGATGATGCAAATTTTCCACCATTGTTGAACAAGAATTCAAAATCACCCAAGGACCGTCAGGCTTGGGTGAATCTGTTTAAATGAAAAACCTGACTTGCCGGAGTTCCCAGGTTGGTAAGCGTGGAACATGAATTGGCACATTTCTTGAGAAATTCACGAAAGTGATTTTGATCTTACAAGTGGTAAATCAGGGACATTAAGTTGTATCTGATTTCCTACTAGTGGTTAAAAAACAATGTGATGAACCAAACCCCTAACCTACAAATGGTAAAATCAACAAAACTAATTTTCCGGAAAAACTATTTGATTAAAACAAACTTAAGTGTTTTGAAATCAATGAGAAAATAGTTTGTTGTGAGGGGGAGTTCTGATTGTTTATGCCAAGTGGATGGCGAATTGAGGCAATTCGATATCAGTTGTCATGTTCTTGTACAGTTTGTTTTAAATTTTCTTTAGATATATTTGTATTTTAGGGGGAGTAAATTTTTTCAGAAAATCCAAAAACATTTGAAAATTTGAAAATGTCAAAAACATTAAAAAAATCAAAATGAGTTTTGTTGTGAAAAAGAGGAAATGATAGTAGATCAGTTAGACTATCACAGCATGCTAAAGAAATGTAAAGTCTAAATGTGATAAGTGATCTCACTAACGATGTGACGATAGGCTCAGCTAGACTAGTAGATTTGTGAAAACGATACAAACCTAAAGCAAAAAGCCTAGTTCTAGTGGGAAACACGGTTGAAAGCATAGTACTTAGTTTTGTCCTTCTTGATTGTGTGCCTACTAGGTAATCGCTGATTGTTGAAAGACATAAAACTAGTTAAGTTTGTGAACTTTCACAACTTTGCTGAAAAGTCGCTGTGATTGTGCATTTCATTTTGCGAAGATTTAAACTTGTTTTATTTCTTTATTTTGTTTAAGAATTGGACATCCTCTGCGTATACGTGAGTATCGACCTGGATGTTATTGCCTAAACGTTCTGCTTTATTTTCTTTGGTGTTTCGTTTAAGCTTTGGATCACCTCTGTGTATACGGGAGTATCGACCTGGTGGTTAAAGCCTAAACAACTTCAACTTGTTTTATTTTTCTTATTTTGTTTAAACATTGGACTTTCTCTGCGTATACGGAAGTATCGACCTGATTGTTAATGTTTAAACATTCTGCTTTGTTTTTCGCACAAATCACAGTTGATAAAAGTTTAAAGGCATTACTTGAGATAGTGTATTGCATGATGATGGGATATGCTGAGATCGTGGGGTCCATAAGAACTTAGTGCAAAATTAATATACCTTAAACGTATCGGTAAGCATGTCGAAAGTTTTTAGATTGAGTTTAAGTGGACAACAATATCGTCAATCTACGTGAATCGTTTAGAACTTAAAATGTATAAAGCTTAACGGTGTTAGTGATTTGTCTCAGAAACTGATATGATCCTCTTACACAAACTCACAAAAATAGTGTTTGTAAATATTTCTTTACTGCATTTCCTTTATTTCAAAAATCCAAAAAGATTTTAGTGTGTTTTAGCATAAATTTTGAAAAATTCAAAAAGATTTTCGACAACAGATGTTGAAGAGCTGATTTTCAAAATTTCAAGTGCTGAACATGATGAACAGGTTTGGGAGTGTGAGTTTAACAGAATAAATTTGTTTTGTGTAAGAAAAGTTTGATTAGTTAATCAAGGTCATTGATTTGAACATGATGTAACTATTTTTAGTAAGTTTTTCTTATTGTTTTAAGTAAAAACTTATGTGGTGGTGAGAAAATTTGTGCAGGTGATGAGCTTAAACAGAGATAAAGCCAGGGATTGATCTCAAGGTGATAGCTAATTCCAGACGGCGATCCCATCATGATGAGAGGGGGAGTCTGACGAGGTTAGAGCCAAAGAGAAGATCCTGGTATATGCTAAGAAAGAAAAGAGACTGATAAAGACTGAAGATTGAGAATACTCGACATTTAAGACTCGTTAACATCTGAGGGGGAGTCTGTTGGTGCATTCATCTGTCGTCTTCGTCTTATGTCGAGTCTCGGGTTCGTTGCGAAGTTGATCAAGCATGATGTCATCATGTTTAAAGATTACATCACACAAGTGACATCATCTTATGTATCATTCTGGTCAACATCACACGAAATTGTATGTTCATATAAGACAAAAGTTGATTTAGATTGAAAGACATGTGTTTCGCTTGAAGACAAATCATGTGGATTCGCTTGAATAGGAATTAGGAGGTTTCGCTTGAACTTGAGCATGTTCATTTCAAGCGAAACATGGATAGTATAAATAGGCATGTTATCATTTCATTTGTAACAGTTCGTGAATTCCATACCGAGGTGCTGCCGGTGTGAAAACTGATTGTAATCGCTATTATATCAATATAATCAGTGTTTAAAGTGATAAGCAAGCTGTTTCAAAGTCAGTTTCTTATTTTCCGCATCTGAAACTGATAAAATCTCTTCTGAACGACTCGTTTGGGTCACAAACCGATCCTACAAACTCAAGTCAACCAACGAGCTCACTCGTTATTCACCCGCATGACCCGTCTGACTTGGATAACACGGTCAAGATCTCAATCGCCAACAACACACAAACACATACAAGTGTCGGATACGGTTTAGAAACTTGATCATTTCGGTTCAAGTTCTAAAAAACATGTTCTAAAAATTTCGCAAAAGAAAACAAGCTCCGTTGTGGCTAGTTCGGGGTCGTTTACAAGGGCCAGTTAGACAATGGCACAAAAAATAACAGTCAAAAGAATGGAATCTGGTGTGATTAGTAACAAAGTGTTAGACGAATCCGAATCAGAAATTTCAGTTATATCAAAGGTTAGAGACTGACGTTTGGTGTCGCTTTTAGGATATTCAACCGAAGGACCAACAAGAATTCTTGTTTATGAATATATGCCACAAGGTGCATTATGTCGGAATCTATTTCATGGGAAAAACTTTAAACTCGATCCGCTTTCTTGACAAAGGAGGTTGAATATTGCTTTGGATGTGGTTAGATGTATCAAGTATCTTCATACTTTGGCTCATCAAAGCTTTATACACCGAGATCTTGATTCGTCTAATATTTTACTCAGAGATGATTTTCGAGCCAAAGTTTTGGACTTTGGTAAGGTCAAACTCGCTCCGGATGGTGAGAAGTCAGTTGTTACTCGGCTAACTGGGATGTTTGGATACCTTGTGCCTGCAAATGCTTGTAACTATCCATTTCATGTTTAAATATCATGGACGTGACAATATGGGCGGGTTAGAAGCTTTGACATTTGCCCAAAATTCTTTGACATGTTTTTTTTTTTTTTTTTTTGCTAATTCTCATTATTTAATCAATTTTACTTGTTATCCATAGAGTATACCCAAAATGTACCTCTACATATGTATATTTGCTATTTCATTTTAGTTTTCGGATATCGGATAATCTGATTATCCAAAATTTTTAGAAATTCATATCCGTTCGGATATCCTAAATTTCAGATACAGATTTTCATATATTTCTGATTTGATTTCGGATTTGGATTTTTTTGAACATCCCGAGACTTATGTAAAAAGAAGAAAGTTAACTCAAGTCAACCACCGAGCTCACTCGTGATTCAACCGCAGGACCCGTCTGAGTTAGATAACACGGTCAAGATCTCAATCGCCAACAACACACAAACACATACAAGTGTACGTTGTGGTTATAACAACCCTAAAATAAACCGACACCCTCCAGAATCTTTCTGACACCCTAATACATTTTAAAATACCCTTATATGTCTCTAAATATACCCCGTATGTGAAAACCGAGCCCAAAATATGAAATATCATAAAAAAATTAAATGAAAACAAAGTTTTTGTATCGCTCGCGGGCCGCGTAAGACCACACATGGGTCTACACGGGGCGCGACAACCCTGCAATGAGGCGTGTCCCTGAGCCGACACGTGTCAGCTCCGTGTCAACCCTAGTTTGACGAATCAGCAACCCTAGCAGTTATACCTCTACTACGCGGGCCGCGTAAGCCTTAAGCTTATTTTACGCGGGCCGCGAGAAACTCGAAATGTGGCCCTATATAAGGAGGCCATCGGCCTTCAGTAAAAAATCGCTCACGAACTTTTTCTCTCTCAAATTTCTGAATATTTAATATAATTCTCGGGTATAATACCCCCCTAAATAATGAGGTTCTACTCCGTTGCCAGTATCATAACCCCTGGATACGTATTAGATACGCTGCCCAATTGATCTAGGGTTCCGTAATGGCTGTCGTGGTTCTGCCCGACGTAGTCGTTGGAATGCCGTCTCGGGAAGGGTATTACTAATGTTAAAATGGGTTATTATACTAACACCTGTGCATTTGTGTAATTTATACATTTTCACCAGGAAACCCTTACAGAAAACCTAAGACAGCAATGTGAGTAATCTCCTTTTTGTAAATTGTTTTTACAAAACCTCATACGATTAATTATATATTAAGCAGTTATTGAGTATTTGTAAGGATACAATTATCGTCGGTATGTTGGGGTTTTGTATACAAAATTTGTTACTGCCTTGCGAGGGGTAACATTTCCACAAGTCGGGTTGACAGTACCGTGGGTGGTAATTGATATGACTTGGAAACAAATATAATTGCGAAACCGTCGTCAATACTGTACAATGGTTTTCATTTAAACTTGATTAAACTGGGATTCACTCACCAGTATTTCCCACTGACAAAATGTTTTTAAACGCATTTCAGGTAACAAAATGTGAAAGCCAAATAAGAAGCCAGCTGGACAGCACTGAAGGCTTGGAAAAGTGGAAATAAAGTTACCTAAAAATAAAGAGATGTTTTTATTAAATAAAATAGGGTTTATCCCTATAAAAATGTGTGTACTTGAAACTTGGGATTTCCCCATGTGTTTAATATATTAAAAGTGTGGTATTTTACTCTGATAAAATATTTCCTAACTACGGTCCTGATGTAAATTCCGCTGCCAAAATGGATAAAATAAGAGATACCACCGAAACTGGCCGCGGCCGCCGGTTCCCGGGTTTGAATTGGAGACGGGGGTTGCGACAGAAGGTGGTATCAGAGCTAAGCCACTGATTCAGCCACTGAAGTGTTCTGCTGACACTAAAATTCAAAGTGTTAGGAAATAAATTACGGAAATATGTGCGTAATTGTATTTTATTGTTATGTGTTATTTGACTATTTGTTAGTTTACAGTATGAGCGACCAAGGACCATCCGACGCGTATCGTCAGTTGTCTGGTTCGCCTAGAAGCGAAGGGGCCTTGATGTGTTCAAATATTAACATATAAATTTCATCAAATGAGGCATAAAACTAACCCCTTTTTAGTACTAATGTTGGAAAAAGTGTGCTTTTGTCTTCCTTTTGTATTTTCAGGATTAAATGAGCTCAAATTAACAAAAGAAGCAAAAAGACATCAAAATCTAACATAAATACGAGAAAAAGGACAAGACGTGACATGCCCGACCCCACAACAGCATCTTCCCAAGCAAAACAAAAGATCAGAAGCCTGAACACGCCCCGTGCTCAGCCAGCACGGGGGCGTGCCCAAGTGTCAGCAGAAAAGACAAAGTGGTAGAAGCTTCTATTGCCCACCACGGGGCCGTGCTCAGCGGACACGGGCCGTGGTCAACTATAAGATTCGCACAATCCAGGCAAATCTTCATAGTACAAAGATTCTTCTGCACACGGGGTCGTGCTCAGCGGACACGGGGGCGTGGTCAACCAATAAGACAAAGCTGCATTTAATGAAGAAAGAGAGGATGTGGACACGGGGCCGTGCCCACTGGACACGGGGCCGTGCCCGAGCTTCTGTTCAGCCTATAAATAGAAGTGCTTGGCTCAAGCTCAAACCATCCCTTGGCACACCACCTCTCTCATACTTCACCCACCACCCACCACCACCATAATACCATCATCCACCACCATCATCCATTGTCCATCGTAGAGTGTGTGAGTCGTCTCGGGATCCAAGATTGATCGTAAGAGTTCTTGACAATCAAGGCCATGTTTGCCTAAGTCTCTTACATCACTTGGTGAAGACAAAGTGTCTAGTGTAATACTTTTTATTTCTAATCTTTTGCACTTTTTATTTGGTTTTGTATTAATGACTTTAATAACTAGTTGCTTATGTTGAAGGTGATCTTTCCTTATCATTTGTCCGTGGTATCTTGGCATTATTTTATTGTCTATATAAAATAAAAGATTTTCACCATTCATATCTCCACGGTCTATATGGAGGTATGTTGGCTACCTGGTCGGGGGTTAAGGGAACGGTTTGGTAAAGGTCTTGCCATTGTTCAGCGTTTAGAGGTCCTGCAATGGACCTGGGTCAAATTTAGTAGGACCTCCTTCAATACTTAACGGTATTGGATGGCGTGGGTCCAAACTCTTTGATCCCCTTATAAGTTAACTACTATTAATACTATAACCTGGCTATTTAGGACTGTATCCCTGCTGACTCAGACTACTTAGTCGAGGGTAACGTCACCTCCAAAAGAGGGGCCTACCATAATATTGCATTAATAACTTAATTAATTATCTTCCAATAATCCACCCTTTTAGGATTGTATCCTTGCTGACTCAAACTACTGGGGTGAGGGTAACGTCACCTTCAAAAGAGGGGCCTACGACAATAACTAAGATAATCTCTTAATTATGTGCAAAAGTGCGAAAATAATCAAAGGTTACACTAGATATGAGTCGGAACCAAGTGATTCATCTTGTCTATCTGTTTTTATTTTTATTTTTATTTTCAGCATTTTAGTTTGTTTTTATTTTTCTTAGTTTAAAACCTTTTTTCTAAACTTTTTATTTTGATTAGACGTTGAGGATAAACTGGTACTAAAAGCTCTTGTGTCCTTGGACGACTTCGGTATCTTACCAACACTATACTACGCTCACGATGGGTGCACTTGCCCATATGTGTGTCTAGTGTTAGTAAATATCGTGTTTTATAAATTTAAAACTTGACTAAAAAGTGTTAAAGGTGCTTAAAATATACACCTAATATATATAACACTTGACAATGCATCAAGTTTTTGGCGCCGTTGCCGGGGACACAAGGATTTTAAGAAAGCTTAAAATCGACGGCCTAATCAGTTTTTCAAAACCTTTTCAAAAGCGCGCACATTTTTCTGCATTTTAGTTTAGTTTTGCATTTACAGTAGCCTGTACACGGGGCCGTGTTCACTGAACACGGGGCCGTGCTGCAGATTTTTCATAAACACCCAGTAACAGTAGCTTGAACACGGGCCGTGCTCACTGAACACGCCCCGTGCTCAACGAAATCAGTTAATTTAATTAAAACGCCCAGATACAGATCCTGAACACGGGCCGTGCTCACTGAACACGGGGCCGTGTCCAGCCTCTGTTTTCGGTTTTATTTTTGTTTTCTGATCTCGAGACTCGGTTGTGGTCTGCTGAGTGATTCTTATGGATCAATACTCAGGAGGTTACAACTACACCTATGAGGAGGATGATTATAGGGGTAATTATTGCACTAATTGTCGTAACGCATGATCATTTCAAAATAATCACTCATATCAACCGTCCAATTCATACACCTACTATGAGGAGCCCAGGTACGAGCCATCAACTTCATACACATCCTATGAAGACCAAAGGTATGAACCTCCTCCCTCATACTCATATTTTGATGAACCAAGGTATGAGCCTTCATACTCGTACTTTGAGGAACCAAGATATGAGCCACCACCTTCGTATGCTTACTATGAGGAACCTTGGCGTGAACAACCCACCTCATATGAGTATTATGAAGAACAAAATGATGAACCTTATGCATCATATGCTTACAATGAAGAACAATGGTGTGAACCATCTACTTCATATGGGTATTATGAGGAACAAAGGGTCGAACAACCTGATTCAAGCTTAGAAAATACCGATTCTTTTTCTATAACCGAAGTAACCGAGAGGATATTAGAACACATAAGAGTTATCGATCGCTGTATAAGAGAATCTCGCGCAAGGGAAGAGGAGTCCCGCGCAAGAGAAGAATTAAAAAAAGAAGAGATAACTGAAAATGTAAAAATGGAAGAACAAATAAGTGAAAAACCGACACGTGAGTTAAACAACGAAATAGGTGAGTCCGACAACGTTAAAATACAAGAAGAGTCTAATTTTGAAGAAATTAATCTCTTGTCACCTTCTTTCGAAAATCATTGTTTAGTACCCACTCATTCTAAGTTTTTAAAAGAGTTAAACACTAACACTAAAATTGACGAAACGGTAAGTGTTAAGTTAACTAATGATCAAACTTCGCTAATAAAAGAAGACCCAAATGAAATTAACATTACACCGGTTCCATGTTTCTTTCAAAATTCATTTATTAGTAACGTCACAATCGATAGAGATCTTTGTGTTAACATAATGCCTAACTACATTTTCGAAAAATTAAGTATTAGTGATTTTTCTCCACTTCAAATACCCATTTTTCAATCCAATCGGAAAGTAATAAAATCAATCGGTATAGTTGAGGATGTCTTGGTTCAAACAAATCAAATGGTAATACCAACCGACTTTGTCATCCTCGATGACGCTCCTCTAATGTTGGGACGACCATTTGTAAAAACACACGAAGCTTTGAAAAACCGGAAGTTCAACAATCTACCTCTTCAATTAGGGGCATTTAAAAGAAGTGTCGATCTTGAACGGTCAATGAAATATCCATTCGGCAATAATGACCCCCTAATTGAAGATGAAGATGAACCACCCGATACAAGTGAAGGGATTGACCACTTTGTTGAAGAAGAGGTTGCCATAGAACAAACTTTTAAAGTTCTTGATCGAAATGAGCAACCAAATAAGGAGTCTCCTAAAGACCCACCGCTTGAGCTCAAAGAACTTCCAAAAGGTTTGGAATATGCTTTTCTAGACAAAGAGGGTAATTTACCTGTAATTATTTCGTCTAAATTAGATAGCTTAGAAAAAGAAAGATTAATTAGTCTTTTGAAAAAACATAAAAATGCAATAGCTTGGAAACTTGTAGACATAAAAGGAATTAGTCCTTCTATGTGCACACACAAAATTTTGATGAATGATGACTACAAATCGGTCATACAACCACAATGACGAGTGAATCCAAACGTTCAAGAAGTGGTTAAAAACGAGGTCATCAAACTACTTGACGCCGGACTTATCTACCCTATCTCCGATAGTCCTTGGGTGAGTCCCGTCCAAGTAGTTCCAAAGAAAGGAGGTATGACGGTGATAACTAACGAAAAGAATGAATTAATACCAACGAGAACCGTCACAGGATGGAGAGTATGTATAGATTATAGACGATTAAATGAAGCAACAAGAAAAGATCACTTTCCTTTGCCCTTCATTGATCAAATGTTAGAAAGATTATCCGGTCATAAATTTTATTGTTTCTTGGATGGTTTTTCAGGTTACTTTCAAATCCCGATAGCACCCGAAGACCAAGAAAAGACAACTTTCACATGTCCCTATGGAACTTTTGCTTATCGACGCATGCCGTTTGGTCTATGTAATGCCCCCGCAACATTCCAACGTTGCATGGTAGCCATCTTCCATGACATGATAGAAAAGACAATGGAAGTCTTCATGGACGACTTTTATATCTTTGGGGATTCATATGACCAATGCCTCGATAACCTTGAACGAATGCTATCCCGATGTGAGGAAACTAACCTCGCCCTTAATTGGGAAAAATGCCATTTCATGGTAACGGAGGGAATAGTACTCGGTCACAAGATCTCGAGCGAAGGAATGGAGGTGGATCGAGCCAAAATAGATACCATTTCTAGATTACCACCTCCATCCTCCGTAAGAGCTATCAGAAGTTTCCTAGGACATGCCGGATTTTATAGACGGTTTATCAAAGACTTTTCAAAAATCTCAAGGCCTCTAACGAAATTACTTGAAAAAGATGTGCCTTTCATCTTTGACAATGATTGCAACCAAGCATTTCTAACCTTAAAAGAGATGTTAGTCAATGCACCTATCATGATAGCGCCTGATTGGAAATTTCCTTTCGAAATCATGTGTGATGCTAGTGACTTTGCAGTTGGAGCTGTCTTGGGACAAAGAAAAGAAAAGCATTTCCACCCAATTTATTACGCTAGTAAAACACTTAATGATGCACAAGAAAATTACACAACAACTGAAAAAGAATTACTAGCTTTGGTATTTGCTTTTGATAAATTTCGTTCTTATCTTGTTCTTTCTAAAACTATAGTCTATACAGATCATGCAGCCATTCGATACCTTTTCAAAAAGCAGGACGCAAAACCACGTTTGATTCGGTGGATTCTACTCCTCCAAGAATTTGACATCGAAATCAGAGACAAAAGAGGAGCAGAAAATACCACAGCAGATCATCTTTCGCGCTTAGAAGACCCAGCTTTGGAGGCAACCAGGGACAAGCAAATCAACGAAAAATTTCCAACCGAGTCCCTGGAAATGGTGGAATATAAGGAAGAGCCATGGTACGCCGACTATGCTAACTACCTAGCTAGCGGTATAGTCACAAAAGGATGGTCACATTATCAAAGAAAGAAATTCTTTGCCAATGTGAAACACTATTTTTGGGAAGATCCATATCTTTTCAAAATGTGTGCCGACCAACTCGTCCGACGATGCGTACATGGTAGCGAAGCACGAAGAATTCTCCGCCATTGTCATGAAGGTCCATACGGAGGGCATCATGGTGCCGCTAGTACCGCACGAAAGGTATTTGATTCAGGATTTTATTGGCCAACCATTTACAAAGACGCCCAAAGTCTTGTCAAGACATGTGATGCTTGCCAAAGAACAGGTAATATTTCTTCCAAAAATGAGATGCCACAAAATGACATTCTTGTTTGTGAAATTTTTGATGTGTGGGGACTCAACTTTATGAGACCTTTCCCACCGTCGAAAGGAAACAAATATATACTTGTGGCAGTAGATTACTTGTCTAAATGGGCCGAAGCCGAGGCACTTCCAACAAATGATGGAAGAGTTGTGGTAAGATTTCTGAAAAAATTATTCTCTCATTTTGGCACGCCTAAAGCATTAATAAGTGATAGAGGTACCCATTTTTGCAACCATCAACTCGAAAATTTTTTAACAAGATATGGGGTCTATCACCGGGTCTCAACAGCATATCACCCTCAAACAAACGGACAAGCCTAAGTGACTAATAGAGATTTAAAATGAATACTCGAAAAAACCGTAGGGTTAAATAAAAAGGAATGGGCAGATAAATTAGATGATGCTTTATGGGCTTTTCGAACTGCTTATAAAACAACAATAGGTACAACACCATATAAGCTAGTCTATGGAAAAAGTTGTCACTTACCAGTAGAAATTGCACACAAAGCCTACTGGGCAATTAAAAATGTAAACTTAGATTTAGGTTCTGTTTGTTTTTGCTTCAAACATCTGCAAATTGCTTATGTCTGCAGGCGGGCAGACATAAGACGTTGAAGACTGTTTGTTTTTTTTTTTAACAGATCTACAAACAGCTTCTTTCTTCTTAAAAAAAAAAGCTAAGAACATTTGCTTCACACATCTTCACAAACCTAGGTTGCTTCTTCTCCACAGCGAACACCTGGTCTCACGTCGCTTCTCTTCCTCCGGTGACCTCCATCAGTTCCGTCACTGCCTCCGGCGACTCCCATTCGTCCCTTCGCGTTCTCCGTCGATTGAATCATCAAGAACCAATTTTATTCGAATCTTTGCAAATTTCGCCTTGAATTTCAATTAATACTCCAAACGGTTGGCGGTACAACTCATCAACCGATTGCGTTATTCTTGCGTTTCCATTAACCTGCAAAAGGTACCTTTTCTTGTTATTTAATTTCATTTCATGCTAGTGGTAGCTAAATTATGGGTTTTTGCTCGTCTATTGCTTCATATCTTTGATGCTTTTGATTGAAATTTGTTTATTAATTTGGGGATTTACTGTATCTGGTTTTTTTTTTTTTTAATTATTTGGATATTGGGTTGAGCTGATTAAAAATATTAAGGAAGAACATTCAAGCAAAAGGATCTTTTTTTTATAATTTTTCTTTAGCGAGCTAGAATCTTTTTATTCTTTTAGGGGAAAACTAATAAGGTGGGGTGTTGTTAAATGGGAAATGTAACCTCAAATACAGCTGCAAAATTTGTATTTTTTCAACCTGAACCACCATCATATGATGTCCGTATAGATGAAGTGGAAGCAAATGGGAAAAAAATATTGTTTTACCGGAATAACAGCTGATAAAAACGTTGATGTTCATGTTCTTGATACGAAAGTTGGAAAAAGATTGTTGAATGTGTAGTTGAGGTAATTGGTTTAGGATGTTTTGATTTGGAAAATAAAACAAAGTTCATGTAGTTTGTACAGACAGTATCAATTTATAAAAACAAACAGTCTTATATTTTCAGCTTGAAGAGCTTCAGACCACATCTTCAGTTGCAGACATGAAAACAGATGAAATCAGCTTGCAGACAGTTTATGTCTGCAAAAACAAACAGCACCTTAGACTATGCTGGTAAAAATCGATTTTGTCAATTAAATGAATTAGACGAGCTTAGGAATTATGCATACTCAAACTCTGAAATTTATAAGGAAAGAATGAAAAATTTGCATGACAAACACATTAAACCTAATGAATTTCGGGTAGGGGATCTAGTTCTTTTGTTTAATTCACGACTTCGATTGTTTCCTGGTAAGTTAAAGTCTAGGTGGTCAGGACCTTTTTCCATCACCCATATTTTCCCACACGGTGCTGTAGAAATTAAATCTCGAAATGGGCCTCCATTTAAAGTCAATGGCCAACGGCTGAAACTCTATCAAGGATTCATTGAGGATGAAGAAGAAGAGATCTCGCTTCAAACGGTGGAAGAATAAAACATCATGCCTGGTAAGTTACGAACGATTGAGACGACAAACAAAGCGGTAAGTTTTCTAACCAATGCTTATGAGAAACAAGGGCACTCACACGAGCACAAAAAAAAAAAAATTTTCAAAACCTTGCTCGGCACGAGGCCGTGTCCGAGCTGCAGTCGGGATAAATCCCCTTTTTCAAAACAGTTACTTCATTCCACACGCACCGTTTCCCCGAAAAAGCTCTGGTTACAGGCGATTTTTCGCAAATTTCGACGTCTCCTATCACTCTAACAACATCAAGGTATGATTCTATCACTTTTAGTAGTTAGATTAGTTACTTGCATGTAGTTAAAACACCTAAAATTTGGGGGAAAATCTAGGGTTCTTGAAGTTCATACGGATCGAACCTCAAATTTTTGTTTGAATCTGTTTGCATTTAGTTAGATTAGTGTTATGGGAAGTAAATACACTTGTATTGTTCATAGATTCACCCGATTTCTCACAAAAACCCCAAACCCTTGTTCTTGAACCGAAAAAGATAAAATTGATAGGGTAAACGGGATATTTTGGGAAAAACGGTACTTAGGGTTTCATTTTCGGGGGAAACCGCACATATTGGACCAAAAATTTTCAAGTTTTCGAAACCGGGTCGAAAAATGGGATTTTTGAGTAACAGACCCCTGGACACGGGGCCGTGTCCGCTGAACACGGGGTCGTGTCCAGCCTACTGTTTGCAGTTTTGTCCGAAAATATTTCTGTTTCGTGCTAACTTTTGGTGTATTCTTTCAGATGGCTAGGAAGTTCACAAGATTCAACGCTAATGAACTCGAGGCTAGAGCTCGATACGAGACACTTCAAACAAGGCCAGAGGGATACCCGAGGCAAGCATGCACAGAATTGTTAACCATGGTGAATCAAATTGACCGTTTCAACAACATTGTCACGGGACCACTCAGAGTCGCCCTAACAACTCGACTCTGTTCCGTCCACGAATGCACTTTAGAGTTCTATAGCACCTTCGCATTCAACTCGAGGAGCGACCCGTTCGACAATGAGGGGGTATCATTCCGGTGTGGCGGAACGAAGTATTCGATCTCTATGGCTCAGTTTAGATCGATTGTAGGGTTGTATGCGGAAGAGGATACAGGAGACGAAGAAAATACTGGAGGAATGAGAGAGATAGGTGAGAACGAACGCCAAGCCATTTGGGCTCAGATTGGTGAGGGGTACTACAATCCGAGCAGCACTAAGAGTACAAAGTTGAGGGATCCGCTCTACAGATACATCCATAGGCACCTCGGCTACTCTCTTAGCCAAAGGCATGATAGTAGTGGCGTCGTTGGGTTAAGAGATTTGGTTGTCCTCCACTGCATCCACAACCGCAGGCCGCTCGATGTTCCGTTCCTCATGCTCCGAAACATGCATCACAACCGCCTTGCTAGTGCACCGACTCCTATCTTCTTTGGGGGATGGGTGTACCGTCTCTTCAGGCACTTCGCCCACATACCAAGGTCATTTGAGAAGAGCCCGTGGTCGGGCATGGTGGATATACACATATGCCGCTCAATAAACCTGATTTATGAGGCAGAAGACGGGACGGTGAGCTTTCAAAGGATGCAAGGTCATGCATGGAACCCACAAGAAGCACTTGTCCTCCAAGCTCCGCAACATCATCAGTACCAATACCAACCCCAAGGTGATCCGGGCCAATCCTCCTCCGGAGGCGGTTTTCCTAATTTCCAAAGTTTGCATGATTTGTTGCAGGAAAACCTTATGTGCACCAGGAACACTTACAACATGGCGAGCAACACCTACCACCGGGTCGGAGCTATCGAAAGTAACATATCCGACATCCAAGATGATGTTGGATACAAACGAGACCACATTGCACGCCATGGAGGGGATGATGACGATGATGATGATGACGATGCTATAGAGTAGGCGGAAGGAGCGGAGGAAGAGAAGGTTGTTTGATGGTTTCCCAGGTTAACCCTTTTCCACTCTTGAACAATTGATGGCCTGCGTGCCAAGTGTTGAACAATTTACTTTCCTAACTTCTTTTATTTTTCTGCATTTATTTTTCCTTTAACTTTGACACGGATGTTAACTTTGGTAAAAGTAGGATGTTTGCTATGTTTTGGTGGAGTGTTTATTGACTAAACAGGTACAAAAGAGGCTTAGAGTGCTAAACATTAGTATTACTAAAGCCGGGGCAGGAAAACAGACGAAAGAAACCTGTTTTTCAACTTTGCATACTTTCCACACGGGGCCGTGTTCAACCAACACGCCCCCGTGCCCATTCCCCTGAACCTGCTGTTTGTTTTAATTCTGCAGACCTTAACAGACACGGGGTCGTGTCCACCCAACACGCCCCCGTGTTCACCTTCTGTAAGTTTTCGTTACTGGCACCTGAGCACGGGGTCGTGTCCACCCAACACGGGGTCGTGCCCAGGAAACCAGTAACACAAAATTTTTGCTTTTTACACCTTTTTACGCATTCAATCAACCTAAAAAATTATTTTTGGGACACATTGAGGACAATGTGTAATTTAAGTGTGGGGGGGATGCTAAAACCTTGAATCTTGCAAGTCCTAAATACAAGCCTTACACAAAACTCTATTGGAACCGCTAATCACCCCAAATTTTTTCAAAAATTTTCATTTTTACTTGTCTAGGTTTAACTCGGGAAATTCAAGTTCTCAAAAAGGTTATATTTTTACGAATTTACAACTGATAGCGTCGTGATAAAAAGAACCAACATAAGAAAATTATGAAAAGGCATGACAAGCTTAGTTAAAATTTGATTATATATACTTGATCACATAAAAACCCATTCCCACAAAAGTGAGTTTTGAGCCTTTATTGAGCAAACACTTACATATCATTTGACTAAATGCTCATTTTTCGTTTCTTGTGTGAATAGCCGCTTGGTTCTTACGACTCTAGAACTTGCCATGACGATACATTCCCGGTCCTTACCAACTTAAACCCGAGTAAGTAAATGATGGAGGCATTAGGACTACCCTTTTTTATTCTACACCATTATTTTTCTTTTTTTTACCACCTACCCAAAATCCCCCTAGTTAGCCCCTTTGAGCCTAAACCTTTTCATTTCATAACCCAAACCAAACACCCTTTTACCCACCAAAACCTTTTTCATTTTTACCCCTTTTGTTTTAGTAACAAGTTCGATTTTTCGTATGACTTCAAAAAAAATAAAAAATAAATAAAAAATAAATAAATAAATAAATAAAAAAATTTGTGTTGATGATGAAGCAAAAGAAAATAAACAAACAAGTTCATCAAAAATAACTTTGTTTGAATGAAAAGCTTCATCAAAATAAAAGTTTCAAAAAAATAGAAAGTCTTATGAAAACCGACACTTGTTACGCTTTTCGCCCTTTTTCTACTAACCACTAACCACCAACCCAACCACCTACCTTTAACCCAAGCCTAACCCTTTACCCACAAAGTCCTCTTGATATTTACAAAGGTATATAAGTTAAAAAGGAGGAGGATTGATTGCTTGGCAAGCCTATGGTAGGAGTAAGTTCCATGCCGCTCTCGAGTGATCCACAAAAATACATTTTCGGCCGAGTGTTGAGTGATCCCCGTGAGGTATGTGAACTTGTATATAAATAGAATTTTACAAAGGCATGTTATGCCCTAATAAGTAATTTCTCTTATGAAAAGTTTTAAATAAATCATGACGAATAGGATTGTAAATAAATAAAAAAAAATTGAATAAAGAATCTTGGAAATCCCGACACTCTACGACAAGCCCAAAAACCTTCTTCTCTACCCATTCCATTTGGGTGTGTAAATAGCCACATATTAAAGAGTTTTGCTTGAGGACAAGCAAAGATTCAAGTGTGGGGGGTATTTGATGTGTTCAAATATTAACATATAAATTTCATCAAATGAGGCATAAAACTAACCCCTTTTTAGTACTAATGTTGGAAAAAGTGTGCTTTTGTCTTCCTTTTGTATTTTCAGGATTAAATGAGCTCAAATTAACAAAAGAAGCAAAAAGACATCAAAATCTAACATAAATACGAGAAAAAGGACAAGACGTGACATGCCCGACCCCACAACAGCATCTTCCCAAGCAAAACAAAAGATCAGAAGCCTGAACACGCCCCTTGCTCAGCCAGCACGGGGGCGTGCACAAGTGTCAGCAGAAAAGACAAAGTGGTAGAAGCTTCTATTGCCCACCACGGGGCCGTGCTCAGCGGACACGGGCCGTGGTCAACTATAAGATTCGCACAATCCAGGCAAATCTTCATAGTACAAAGATTCTTCTGCACACGGGGTCGTGCTCAGCGGACACGGGGGCGTGGTCAACCAATAAGACAAAGCTGCATTTAATGAAGAAAGAGAGGATGTGGACACGGGGCCGTGCCCGAGCTTCTGTTCAGCCTATAAATAGAAGTGCTTGGCTCAAGCTCAAACCATCCCTTGGCACACCACCTCTCTCACACTTCACCCACCACCCACCACCACCATAATACCATCATCCATCATCCACCACCATCATCCATTGTCCATCGTAGAGTGTGTGAGTCGTCTCGGGATCCAAGATTGATCGGAAGAGTTCTTGACAATCAAGGCCATGTTTACCTAAGTCTCTTACATCACTTAGTGAAGACAAAGTGTCTAGTGTAATACTTTTTATTTCTAATCTTTTGCACTTTTTATTTGGTTTTGTATTAATGACTTTAATAACTAGTTGCTTATGCTGAAGGTGATCTTTCCTTATCGTTTGTCCGTGGTGTCTTGGCATTATTTTACAGTCTATATAAAATAAAAGATTTTCACCATTCATATCTCCACGGTCTATATGGAGGTATGTTGGCTACCTGGTCGGGGGTTAAGGGAACGGTTTGGTAAAGGTCTTGCCATTGTTTAGCATTTAGAGGTCCTGCAATGGACCTGGGTCAAATTTAGTAGGACCTCCTTCAATACTTAACGGTATTGGATGGCGGGGGTCCAAGCTCTTTGATCCCCTCATAAGTTAACTACTATTAATACTATAACCCGGCTATTTAGGACTGTATCCCTGCTGACTCAGACTACTTAGTCGAGGGTAACGTCACCTCCAAAAGAGGGGCCTACCATAATATTGCATTAATAACTTAATTAATTATCTTCCAATAATCCACCCTTTTAGGATTGTATCCTTGCTGACTCAAACTACTGGGGTGAGGGTAACGTCACCTTCAAAAGAGGGGCCTACTACAATAACTAAGATAATCTCTTAATTATGTGCAAAAGTGCGGAAATAATCAAATGTTACACTAGATATGAGTCGGAACCAAGTGATTCATCTTGTCTATCTGTTTTTATTTTTATTTTTATTTTCAGCATTTTAGTTAGTTTTTATTTTTCTTAGTTTAAAACCTTTTTTCTAAACTTTTTATTTTGATTAGACGTTGAGGATAAACTGGTACTAAAAGCTCTTGTGTCCTTGGACGACCTCGGTATCTTACCAACACTATACTACGCTCACGATGGGTGCACTTGCCCATATGTGTGTCTAGTGTTAGTAAATATCGTGTTTTATAAATTTAAAACTTGACTAAAAAGTGTTAAAGGGGCTTAAAATATACACCTAATATATATAACACTTGACAACGCATCAGGCCTCTTCACAGCCTGCCCTCTCAGGGTACTCTGCTGATAATGAAGAAGGAATATTCGTGTTTAAGGCTCAGTCTGAAGAGCCATTCCCTCAGAAAAAGAGAGGATGGTTCAGTAGGGGAGCACATGAGCGTAGAAAGCGTATGAAAAAGTTGCAAGAACAACGAGTGCTAGCAGCAGCTAAAAGAGAAACCGATGCCTATACCCAAGAGATGCTCAATAGGGGTATAGCAACTTCCACATTTTAGCAACCACAGCAGCTGACCCTAACCTGGAGCAACTGATAGCACCCCAACCATTACAGCCCATGGAAATAGAAATAACCCTGAAAATCATGTAGAAATGCATGACTTTAACCCGGAGGAGATACCTAGGATACCAGCACCTAATCCCTTAGACCCAGATTATGATCCATGGTTCGATGATCATATGGATTATGTGCCACGCTACCACCTAAACGATGAACCCATGCCGAATATAGGAGCTTACCCAGGTTTGGACCCTCTAGATCCCAATTACGATAATGATGTATTCATTAGGGAGATTTTAGAGAATAGCGAAAGGATGGGACAGGTGGGAGAGCGACTCGTCTGTAAGTACGACGAGCGCAATATGGATTTCTGGATGAATCCATATCCATGAATGTGATGGTAGAAATGGTAATAATAATAATAATATAATAATAAAATATGTGTGTATGTGTATAAAAAAAAACTACGGATGCCTACTACTAGTAGTGTAACTTTAAATTTCAGTCGGTATTATAATTTTAATTTCCAGTATCGGTTTGTAGTAGATGCATATTATATAAAAATAGAGTAAAGTCGCAATGATCGACGCTTTTGACCAAAGTGTGTGTCATGTGATTGGCTATATTAAATATTATTTTGTGATATTAATGCATGGTAAATGTTTAAAAATTCAAATGGACAATGAAGCGAACCAGGAAAACCTGAACAATGAAAACCTGAATGACAACAACCCAAATAATGATAATATGAATTATGAGAATCCAAACAACAATGATAATGGAAACCAAGTGGATAATAGTGTCATTCAACACATAGTGGCACAAGGAATAATAGGTAAGATGCCATTTATTATTCAAACTGTTAAGGAGGCTGATAATAAAAGTAAACATAGCAGTAAGCGACCAACTGAACCGGAACACAGCGTAAACAATGGAACCGTACTTCAAGTGCCCATTCCCAAAAGAAAAAGAACCATGCCTTATGGTTGTTCTTACAAAGAATTCTGGTCCGGCAAACCAATAGAATTCTCGGGCAATGAAGGACCCATTGCAGCTCTACGCTGGACAGAAAAGACTGAGGCTGTTTTAAAAATAAGTAAGTGTGCGGAAGAGGATAAGATAATGTTTGCTTCCAATCTATTCAAGAACTCCGCCTTAGAATGGTGGAACACTATCCTCCAGACTAGGGGAAGTGACCGAGTTTACAATATAGAATGGGAGGAATTTAAAAATATGGTAGAAAGGAAATTCTGCCCCCCCCCCCCCAATGAAAAGGAACAGATAGAAAATAAGTTTCTGAACCTTAGAATGACCGGGGTAGATAGTAAGGGTTATACTACCACATTCTTTGAATATGCCATAATAGTACCAACCCTTGCATCACCTGAACCGGTATTGATCTCCCGTTACATCTGGGGATTAATCGGAGAAATTAGGCATGTAGTCAAGGAAGCTAGACCTCAAACCATAGAAGAAGCTGTAGAACTAGCAAATACCTTGACAGATGAGCTAGTTCGTACACGAGAAGAAGACCAGAGGAGAAACCTAGCTCAAAGGCTTACCCAGGAATTCCGTTATGGAAATTCCAACCGTAGGAACGTTGGATCTACCTCTGCACCATACTACAAAGCTTGTAAAAAGAAGCATTCGGGAAAATGCTCCACTCACTGCAATTTTTGCAAGATGCCAGGACACAAGGAAGAAGATTGCAGGAAGAAATCTAGTAATGGACTATGCTTTAACTGCGGAGAAAAAGGTCATATGAAGCCAAACTGTCCGAAATTGGCTCCAGTTGTGAACAACATGAACACTAAAAATGCTAGAGCATTTGTTCTGACTGCAGATGAAGCCAAGATGATTCCAGACGTAATAGCCGGTACGTTTTTAGTTAATGATGTTTTTGCCAAAGTATTATTTGACTCTGGTGCGAACAAAAGTTTTATTAATACTTCATTTTGCAAACTTCTTAATCAATCATTAACTAAACTCCCACAAGAATGTCTAGTAGAAACAACAAATGGGGAAACCGTTAGGATTTCTGAAATCTTGCACGGAGCAAGAATAGAGTTTTTAAACCAAAAGTTTATTGCAAACCTTTACCCAATGAATCTGGCAGGATTTGATATTGTATTAGGGATGGATTGGTTAATAGCCAATAAAGCCAGTATTTTATGTGATCAAAAGTCAATCCAAGTAAATTCACCTAGGGGTGAAAAGATCACAATTAAATGAGATAAACCATCTAGATCCATAAAATTCATCTATGTGATCAAAACAACAAGTTATATAAGAAAATGATCTATAGTGTATTTGATTTCTATAATCACTAACACTAAAGGAAAAGAACTAAAAAACATTCCAGTAGTGTCTCAGTTTTCAGATGTGTTTCCATAAGAATTACCAGGACTACCACCAGATAGGGAAGTTGAATTCAGAATCCACCTACTACCAGGGACAGCACCGATTGCCAAAGCACCCAACCGTTTGGCACCCGCCGAAATGCAGGAACTGAAGAAACAGTTAGACGAATTATTAGAGAAAAGATTCATACAACCAAGTTCATCGCCATGGGGAGCGCCAATTCTATTCATCAAAAAGAACGGCGGATCAATGCGTATGTGCATTGACTATCGTGAATTAAACAAGGTCACGATTAAGAATCGGTATCCATTACCAAGAATCGATTATCTGTTCGATCAGTTGCAAGGAGCTCGATTTTTCTCAAAAATCGATTTAAGGTCAGGATATCATCAATTAAAGGTACAGGAAGAGGACATTCCTAAAACTGCATTCAGAACAAGGTACGGTCATTATGAATTTACTGTCATGCCATTTGGTCTAACCAATGCCCCAGCTGCATTTATGGACATGATGAACCGAATATATAAGCCATATTTGGATAAATTCATAATTGTTTTTATTGATGATATTCTCATTTATTCTAAAAGTAAAGAGGATCATGCAGAGCATTTGCACGCACTTTTAAGTTTACTGAAAAAGGAAAAGCTTTATGCTAAATTTTCAAAGTGCGAGTTTTGGTTAGAACAGGTACAGTTTCTTGGACACTTAGTCAATCATGAAGGAATTCATGTGGATCCCACCAAGATTGAAGCGATTACTAAATGGAAAACCCCTAAGTCACCAACCGAGGTTAGAAGCTTCTTAGGATTGGCCGATTATTATAGAAGATTTATTCGAGATTTTCTAGAATAGCCATTCCCTTAACTAAGTTAACCTGTAAATCTGTTAAGTTTGAATGGGGGCCAAAACAAGAAGAAGCCTTTAGAATTCTTAAGCAAAGATTAACTATTACACCCATACTATCATTACCAGAAGGAACTGAAGACTTTGTAGTCTATTGTGACGCTTCTAAGTTAGGTTATGGATGTGTGTTGATGCAACGCCAAAAGGTTATAGCTTACGCCTCTAGACAACTTAAGAATCATGAAGAGAATTATTCAACCCATGATTTGGAATTAGGAGCCGTAATTTTTGCCCTTAAGATTTGGAGACATTACCTTTATGGTAGTAAATTTACTATTTTCACTGATCATAAGAGTTTAAGGTATGTTTTTGGGCAAAAAGAACTGAATATGAGACAGAGACGCTGGATGGAAATTCTTAGTGATTATGATTGCATTATCCAGTATCATGCAGGAAAAGCCAATGTAGTGGCTAATGCTTTAAGTCGGAAGTATCATGAAAAGCCAAAAAAGGTACGTTCTCTTAAATTAAATCTACAAGTAGATTTAAATGAGCACATTAGAAAAACACAAGAATCAGTAATAAAGGATGATACTGAAAAATTAAAAGGAATGATTAAGGAATTAGAACAAAGAACAGATGAAATTTGTAGATTCCATAAGAAAAGAATGTGGATACCTAAATTAGGAAACCTACGACACCGTATATTAGAAGAAGCCCATAAGTCCAAATATACGATGCATCCTGGAAGTGATAAGATGTACCAGGATTTAAGAAAGAATTTTTGGTGGATAGGAATAAAAAAGGATATAGCAGCCTATGTTTCTAAATGTTTAATTTGTTCACAAGTTAAAGCTGAACATCAGAAACCCTCAGGATTGCTGCAACAGTTAGAAATGCCAGTATGGAAATGGGAATTGATAACAATGGATTTTGTTACCAAATTACCCAAAACAAGGAAAGGTAATGATACAATCTGGGTGATTGTAGACAGGCTAACTAAGTCAGCACATTTCCTACCAATGAAGGAAACTTTCAGTATGGAACAATTAGCTAAGTTATATGTAAATGAAATAGTTTCATTACATGGAATTCCGTTATCAATTGTTTCTGACAGAGATAGTCGTTTGACCTCTCATTTTTGGACAAGTTTCCAAAAAGCAATGGGAACCAAGTTGAATCTAAGCACAGCTTATCATCCTCAAACGGATGGACAAAGCAAAAGGACAATACAGACAATGGAAGACATGCTTAGAGCTTGTGTAATTGATTTCGGACGTAATTGGGATGAACACTTACCTTTAATAGAATTTTCTTATAATAACAGTTACCACACAAGTATCAATGTTGCACCATTCGAAGCACTTTATGGATGAAAGTGTCGAACCCTAGTCTGTTGGGCAGAAATTGGAGAAAAGCAACCATCTGGACCTGAAATAGTGCAAGAAACAACCGACAAGATCATTCAAGTCAAGGAACGACTGAAAGCATCACGCGATCGACAGAAAAGCTATGCTGACAACAGGCGGAAACCATTGGAATTTCAAGTAGGAGATAAGGTATTATTAAAAGTCTCTTCTTAGAAAGGAGTGGTAAGATTCATCAAAAGAGGAAAGCTAAGTCCCAGGTATGTTGGACCTTTTGAAATTATTAGAAGAATAGGACCGGTAGCCTATCAGCTACAACTGCCAGAGGAAATGGCAGGAATACATGATGTATTTCATGTATCTAACCTCAAGAAATGCTTAGCTGATAAATCACTAATAGTACCTCTTAAGGATATAGAGGTAAATGAACAACTTAAATTTGTAGAGAAGCCTCTACAGATTGAAGATAGGAAAGTCAAGAACCTCAAGCATAAGAGATTAGTTCTGGTCAAAGTGAAATGAGACTCCAAAAGAGGACCAGAATACACAAGGGAGCTTGAATCGGAAATGCAAAGGAAATATCCACACCTATTCCGGTAGATCTCGAGGACGAGCTCTAAAACAAGGTGGGGAGGATATAACAACCCTAAAATAAACCGATACCCTCCTGAATCTTTCTGACACCCTAATATATTTTAAAATACCCTTATATGTCTCTAAATATACCCCGTATGTGAAAACCGAGCCCAAAATATGAAATATCATAAAAAAATTAAATAAAAACAAAGTTTTTGTATCGCTCGCAGGCCGCGTAAGACCACACATGGGTCTACGCGGGGCCCGACAGCCCTGCAACGAGTCGTGTCCCTGAGCCGACACGTGTCAGCTCCGTGTCAACCCTAGTTCGACGAATCAACAACCCTAGCAGCTATACCTCTACTACGCGGGCCGCGTAAGCCTTAAGCTTATCTTACGCGGGCTGCGAGAAACTCGAAATGTGGCCCTATATAAGGAGGCCATCGGCCTTCAGTCGAAAATCGCTCACGAACTTTTTCTCTCTCAAATTTCTGAAGATTTAATATAATTCTCGGGTATAATACCCCTTAATAACGAGGTTCTACTCCGTTGTAAGTATCATAACCCCTGGATACGTAGTAGATACGCTGCCCGATTGATTTAGGGTTCCGTAACGGCTGTCGTGGTTCTGCCCGACGTAGTCGTTGGAATGCCGTCTCGGGGAGGGTATTACAAATGTTAAAATGGGTTATTATACTAACACGTGTTTATTCGTGTAATTTATACATTTTCACCAGGAAACCCTTACAGAAAACCTGAGACAGCAATGTGAGTAATCTCCTTTTTGTAAATTGTTTTTACAAAACCTCATACGATTAATTATATATTAAGCAGTTATTAAGTATTTGTAAGGATACAATTATCATCGGTATGTTGGGGTTTTGTATACAAAATTTGTTACTGCCTTGCGAGGGTAACATTTCCACAAGTCAGGTTGACAGTACCGTGGGTGGTAATAGATATGACTTGGAAACAAATATAATTGCGAGACCACCCACAATACTATACAATGGTTTTCATTTAAACTTGATTAAACTGGGATTCACTCACCAGTATTTCCCACTGACAAAATGTTTTTAAACGCGTTTCAGGAAACAAAATGTGAAAGCCAAATAAGAAGCCAGCTGGACAGCACTGAAGGCTTGGAAAAGTGGCAATAAAGTTACATAAAAATAAAGAGATGTTTTTATTAAATAAAATAGGGTTTATCCCTATAAAAATGTGTGTACTTGAAACTTGGGATTTCCCCATGTGTTTAATATATTAAAAGCGTGGTATTTTACTCTGATAAAATATTTCCTAACTATGGTCCTGATGTAAATTCAGCTGCCAAAACAGATAAAATAAGTGATACCACCGAAACTGGCCACGGCCGCCAGTTTCCGGGTTTGAATTGGGGACGGGGGTTGCGACAGTGGTTCAGAAACTTTGTCATTTCGGTTCAAGTTCTAAAAAACGTGTTCTAAAAATTTCGCGAAAGAAAACAAGCACCGTTGTGGCTAGTTCGGGGTCGTTTACAAGGGCAAGACAATGGCACAAAAAATAGCAGTAAAAGGAATGGAATCTGGTGTGATTAGCAACAAAGCGTTAGACGAATCCGAATCAGAAATTTCAGTTATATCAAAGGTTAGAGACTATCGTTTGCTGTCACTTTTAGGATATTCAACCATAGGACCTACAAGAATTCTTGTTTATGAATATATGCCACAAGGTGCATTAAGTCGGAATCTATTTCATGGGAAAAACTTTAAACTCGAACCGTTTTCATGAAAAAGGAGGTTGAATATTGCTTTGGATGTGGTTAGATGGATCAAGTATCTCCATACTTTGGCTCATCAAAGCGTTATACACCGAGATCTTGAATCGTCTAATATTTTACTCGGTGATGATTTTCGAGCCTAAGTTTTAGACTTTGGTAAGGTCAAACTCGCTCCGGATGGTGAGATGTCGGTTATTACTCGGCTAGCTGGGATGTTTGGATACCTTGCCCCTGAATATGCTAGTAACTATCCATTTCATTTTTTGTATATCATGGACGTGACAATATGGGCTGGTTAGAAGCTTTGACATTTGCCTAGAATTCTTTGACATGTTTTTTTTTTTTTTTTTTTTGCTAATTCTCATCATTTAATCAATTTTACTTGTTATTCATAGAGTAAAACCCAAATTTACCTTTATATATGTATATATATATATACACACACACACTATTTCATTTTAGTTTTCGGATATCGGATAATCCGATTATCCGAAATTTTTAGAAATTCATATCCGTTCGGATATCCAAAATTTCGGATACAGATTTTCAGATATTTATGATTTGATTTCGGATTTAGATTTTTTTGAACATCCCTCGACTTATGTAAAAAAAAGAAAGTTAACTCAAGTCAACCACCGAGCTCACTCGTTATTCACCCGCAAGACCCGTCTAACTAGGATAAGACGGTCAAGATCTCAATTGCCAACAACACACAAACACAAACAATTGTCAGATATGGTTTAGAAACTTGATCATTTCGTTTCAAGTACTAAAAAACATGTTCTAAAAATTTCGCAAAAGAAAACAAGCTCCGTTGTTGCTAGTTCGGGGTCGTTTACAAGGGCCAGTTAGATAATGGCACAAAAAATAGCAGTCAAAAGAATGGAATCTGGTGTGATTAGTAACAAAGCGTTAGACGAATCCGAATCAGAAATTTCAGTTATATCTAGAGACTGACGTTTGGTGTCGCTTTTAGGATATTCAACCGAAGGACCAACAAGAATTCTTGTTTATGTATATATGCCACAAGTTGCATTAAGTCGGAATCTATTTCATGGGAAAATCTTTAAACTCGAACCACTTTCTTGAAAAAGGAGGTTGAATATTGCTTTGGATGTGGCTAGATGGATCAAGTATCTTCATAATTTCGCTCATCAAAGCTTTATACACCGAGATCTTGAATCGTATAATATTTTACTCGGTGATGATTTTCGAGCCAAAGTTTTGGACTTTGGTAAGGTCAAACTCGCCCCGGATGGTGAGAAGTCGGTTATTACTCGGCTAGCTAGGATGTTTGGATACCTTGCCCCTGTAAATGCTAGTAACTATCTATTTCATGTTTATATATCATGGACGTGACAATATGGGCAGGTTGTCAGCTTTGACATTTGCCCAAAATTCTTTGACATGTTTTTTTTTTTTTTTGCTAATTCTCATCATTTAACCAATTTTACTTGTTATTCATAGAGTATACCCAAATTTACCTCTATATATGCATATATACTATTTCTTTTTAGTATTTGGATATTGGATAATCTGATTATACAAAATTTTTAGAAATTCATATCCGTTCGGATATCCAAAATTTCGGATTCATATTTTCATATATTTCTGATTTGGTTTCGGATTTGGATTTTTTTGAACATCCCTAGACTTATGTAAAAAGAAGAAAGTTAACTCAAGTCAACCACCGAGCTCACTCGTGATCCACCCGCAGGACCCGTCTGACTTAGATAAACGGTCAAGATCTCAATCACCAACAACACACAAACACATACAAGTGTCGGCTGTGGTTCAGAAACTTGATCATTTCAGTTCAAGTTCTAAAAAACGTGTTCTAAAAATTTCGCAAAAGAAAACAAGCACCGTTGTGGCTAGTTCGGGGTCGTTAACAAGGGCCAGACGATGGCACAAAAAAAATAACAGTCAAAGGAATGGAATCTAGTGTGATTAGCAACAAAGCATTAGAAGAATCCGAATCAGAAATTTCAGTTATATCAAAGATTAGAGACTATCGTTTGCTGTCGGTTTTAGGATATTCAACTATAGGACCTACAAGAATTTTTGTTTATGATTATATGCCACAAGGTGCATTAAGTCGTAATCTATTTCATTGGAAAAACTTTAAACTCGAACCGTTTTCTTGAAAAAGGTGGTTGAATATTGCTTTGGATGTGGCGAGATGGATCAAGTATCCCCATACTTTGGCTTATCAAAGATTCATACACCGAGACCTTGAATCGTCTAATATTTTACTCGGTGATGATTTTCAAGCCTAAGTTATGTACTTTGGTAAGGTCAAACTCGATCCGGATGGTGAGATGTTTGGACTGACGTTTCGTGTCGCTTTTAGGATATTCAACCGAAGGACCAACAAGAATTCTTGTTTATGAATATATGCCACAAGGTGCATTAAGTCGGAATCTATTTCAATGGAAAATCTTTAAACTCGAACCGCTTTCTTGAAAAAGGAGGTTGAATATTGCTTTGGATGTGGCTAGATGGATCAAGTATCTTCATACTTTGGCTCATCAAAGCTTTATACACCGAGATCTTGAATCGTCTAATATTTTACTTAGTGATGATTTTCGAGCTAAAGTTTTGGATTTTGGTAAGGTCAAACTCGCTCCGGATGGTGAGAAGTCGGTTATTACTCGGCTAGCTGGGATGTTTGGATACCTTGCCCCTGCAAATGCTAGCAACTATCCATTTTATGTTTATATATCATGGACGTGACAATATGGGCGGTTTAGAAGCCTTGACGTTTGACCAAAATTCTTTGACATGTTTTTTTTTTTGTTTTGCTAATTCTCATCATTTAATCAATTATACTTGTTATTCATAGAGTATACCCTAATTTACCTCTATATATGTATATGTGCTATTTCATTTTAGTTTTCGGATAATCTGATTATCCAAAATTTTTAGAAATTCATATCCGTTCGGATATCCAAAATTTCGGATACAGATTTTCATATATTTCTGATTTTGTTTCGGATTTGGATTTTTTAAACATCCCTAGATTTATGTAAAAAGAAGAAAGTTAATTCAAGTCAACCATCGAGACCATACTCGTTATTCACCCGCAGGACCCGTCTGACTTAGATAACACGGTTAAGATCTCAATCGCCAACAACACACAAACACATACAAGTGTCGGCAGTGGTTCAGAAACTTAATCATTTCGGTTCAAGTTCTAAAAAACATGTTCTAAAAATTTCGCAAAAGAAAACAAGCTCCGTTGTGGCTAGTTCGGGGTCGTTTACAAGGGCCAGTTAGACAATGGCACAAAAATAGCAGTCAAAAGAATGGAATCTGGTGTGATTAGTAACAAAGCGTTAGACGAATCCGAATTAGAAATTTCAGTTCTATCAAAGGTTAGAGACTGACGTTTTGTTTCGCTTTTAGGATATTCAACCGAAGGACCAACAAGAATTCTTGTTTATGAATATATGCCACAAGGTGCATTAAGTCGGAATCTATTTCATGGGAAAATCTTTAAACTCGAACCACTTTCTTGAAAAAGGAGGTTGAATATTGCTTTGGATGTGGCTAGATGGATCAAGTATCTTCATAATTTCGCTCATCAAAGCTTTATACACCGAGATCTTGAATCGTATAATATTTTACTCGATGATGATTTTCGAGCTAAAGTTTTGGACTTTGGTATGGTCAAACTCGCTCCGGATGGTGAGAAGGCGGTTATTACTCGGCTAGCTGGGATGTTTGGATACCTTGCCCCTGCAAATGCTAGTAACTATCCATTTCATGTTTCTATATCTTGGACGTGACAATAAGGGCGGGTTAGAAGCTTTGGCGTTTGCCCAAAATTCTTTGACATGTTTTTTTTTTTTTTTTTTGCTAATTCTCACCATTTAATCAATTTTACTTGTTATTCATAGAGTATACCCTAATTTACCTCTATATATGTATATATGCTATTTCATTTTTGTTTTCGGATATTGGATAATCTGATTATCCGAAATTTTTAGATATTCATATCCGTTCGGATATCCAAAATTTCGGATACAGATTTTCATATATTTCTGATTTGGTTTCGGATTTGGATTTTTTTGAACATCCCTAGATTTATGTAAAAAGAAGAAAGTTAATTCAAGTCAACCACCGAGCTCACTCGTTATTCACCCGCAGGACCCGTTTGACTTAGATAACACGGTTAAGATCTCAATCGCCAACAACACACAAACACATACAAGTATCGGCAGTGGTTCAGAAACTTGATCATTTCGGTTCAAGTTCTAAAAAACATGTTCTAAAAATTTCGCAAAAGAAAACAAGCTACGTTGTGGCTAGTTCAGGGTAGTTTACAAGGGCCAGACAATGGCACCAAAAATAGCCGTCAAAGGAATGAAATCTGGTGTGATTAGCAACAATGCGTTAGACGAGTCCGAATCAGAAATTTCAGTTATATCAAAGGTTAGAGACTGACGTTTGCTGTCGCTTTTAGGATATTCAACCGTAGGACCTACAAGAATTCTTGTTTATGCATATAAGCCACAAGGTGCATTAAGTCGGAATCTATTTCATGGGAAAAACTTTAAACTCGAACCGTTTTCTTGAAAAAGGAGGTTGAATATTGTTTTGGATGTGGCTAGATGAATCAAGTATCTTCATACTTTGGCTCATCAAAGCTTTATACACCGAGATCTTGAATCGTCTAATATTTTACTCGTTGATGATTTTCGAGCCAAAGTTTTGGACTTCGGTAAGGTCAAACTCACTCCGGATGGTGAGAAGTCGGTTACTACTCGGCTAGTTGGGACGGTTGGATACCATGCCTCTGAAAATGATAGTAACTATCCATTTCATGTTTATATATCATGGGCGTGACAATATGGGCGGGTTAGAAGCTTTAACATTTGCCCAAATTTCTTTGACATGTTTTTTTGCTAATTCTCATCATTTAATCAATTTTACTTGTTATTCATAGAGTAAAACCCAAATTTACCTTTATATATGTATATATATATATATATATATATATATATATATATATATATATATATACTATTTCATTTTAGTTTTCGGATATCGGATAATCCGATTATCCGAAATTTTTAGAAATTCATATCCGTTCGGATATCCAAAATTTCGGATACAGATTTTCAGATATTTCTGATTTGATTTCGGATTTAGATTTTTTTGAACATCCCTAGACTTATGAAAAAAAAGAAAGTTAACTCAAGTCAACCACCGAGCTCACTCGTTATTCACCCGCAAGACCCGTCTGACTTGGATAACACGGTCAAGATCTCAATCGCCAACAACACACAAACACAAACTATTTTCATATATGGTTTAGAAACTTGATCATTTCGTTTCAAGTTCTAAAAAATATGTTCTAAAAATTTCGCAAAAGAAAACAAGCTCCGTTGTTGCTAGTTCGGGGTCGTTTACAAGGGCCAGTTAGATAATGGCACAAAAAATAGCAGTCAAAAGAATGGAATCTGGCGTGATTAGTAACAAACCGTTAGACGAATCCGAATCAGAATTTTCAGTTATATCTAGAGACTGACGTTTGGTGTCGCTTTTAGGATATTCAACCGAAGGACCAACAAGAATTCTTGTTTATGTATATATGCCACAAGGTGCATTAAGTCGGAATCTATTTCATGGGAAAATCTTTAAACTCGAACCACTTTCTTGAAAAAGGAGGTTGAATATTGCTTTGGATGTGGCTAGATGGATCAAGTATCTTCATACTTTCGCTCATCAAAGCTTTATACACCGAGATCTTGAATCGTATAATATTTTACTCGATGATGATTTTCGAGCCAAAGTTTTGGACTTTGGTAAGGTCAAACTCGCTCCGGATGGTGAGAAGTTGGTTATTACTCGGCTAGCTAGGATGTTTGGATACCTTGCCCCTGTAAATGCTAGTAACTATCTATTTCATGTTTATATATCATGGACGTGACAATATGGGCAGGTTGTCAGCTTTGACATTTGCCCAAAATTCTTTGACATGTTTTTTTTTTTTTTTTTTTGCTAATTCTCATCATTTAATCAATTTTACTTGTTATTCATAGAGTATACCCAAATTTACCTCTATATATGCATATATACTATTTCATTTTAGTATTTGGATATTGGATAATCTGATTATACAAAATTTTTAGAAATTCATATCCGTTCGGATATCCAAAATTTCGGATACATATTTTCATATATTTCTGATTTGGTTTCGGATTTGGATTTTTTTGAACATCCCTAGACTTATGTAAAAAGAAGAAAGTTAACTCAAGTCAACCACCGAGCTCACTCGTGATCCACCCGCCGGACCCGTCTGGCTTAGATAAACGGTCAAGATCTCTATCAACAACAACACACAAACACATACAAGTGTCGGACGTGGGTCAGAAACTTGATCATTTCAGTTCAAGTTCTAAAAAACGTGTTCTAAAAATTTCGCAAAAGAAAACAAGCACTGTTGTGGCTAGTTCGGGGTCGTTTACAAGGGCCAGACGATGGCACAAAAAATAGCAGTCAAAGGAATGGAATCTAGTGTGATTAGCAACAAAGCATTAGACGAATCCGAATCAGAAATTTCAGTTATATCAAAGGTTAGAGACTACCGTTTGCTGTCGGTTTTAGGATATTCAACTGTAGGACCTACAAGAATTTTTGTTTATGATTATATGCGACAAGGTGCATTAAGTCGTAATCTATTTCATTGGAAAAACTTTAAACTCAAACCGTTTTCTTGAAAAAGAAGGTTGAATATTGCTTTGGATGTGGCGAGATGGATCAAGTATCTCCATACTTTGGCTTATCAAAGCTTTATACACCGAGACCTTGAATCGTCTAATATTTTACTCGGTGATGATTTTCAAGCCTAAGTTATGTACTTTGGTAAGCTCAAACTCGATCCGGATGGTGAGATGTCGGTTATTACTCGGCTAGCTGGGATGTTTGGATACCTTGCCCCTGAAAATGCTAGTAACTATCCATTTCATTTTTGTATATCATGGACGCGACAATATGGCGGGTTAGAAGCTTTGACATTTGCCCAAAATTCTTTGACATGTTTTATTTTTTTGCTAATTCTCATCATTTAATCAATTTTACTTGTTATACATAGAGTAAAACCCAAATTTACCTCTATATATGTATATATATACTATTTCATTTTAGTTTTCGGATATCGGATAATCCGAAATTTTTAGAAATTCATATCCTTTCGGATAACCAAAATTTCGGATATAAATTTTCAGATATTTCTGATTTGGTTTCGGATTTAGATTTTTTTGAACATCCCTAGACTTATGTAAAAAAAAAAGTTAACTTAAGTCAACCACCGAGCTCATTCGTTATTCACCCGCAGGACCCGTCTGACTCGGATAACACGGTCAAGATCTCAATCGTCAACAACACACAAACACATACAAGTGTAGGATATGGTTTAGAAACTTGATCATTTTGGTTCAAGTTCTAAAAAACATGTTCTAAAATTATCGCAAAAGAAAACAAGCTCCATTGTGGCTAGTTCGGGGTCGTTTACAAGGGCCGGTTAGACAATGGCACAAAAACTAGCAGTCAAAAGAATGGAATATGGTGTGATTAGTAACAAAGCGTTAGACGAATCCGAATTAGAAATTTCAGTTGTATCAAAGGTTAGAGACTGATGTTTGGTGTCGCTTTTAGGATATTCAACCGAAGGACCAACAAAAATTCTTGTTTATGAATATATGCCACAAGGTGCATTAGGTCGGAATCTATTTCAAGGGAAAATCTTTAAACTCGAACCACTTTCTTGAAAAAGGAGGTTGAATATTGCTTTGGATGTGGCTAGATGGATCAAGTATCTTCATACTTTGGCTCATCAAAGCTTTATACACCGAGATCTTGAATCGTCTAATATTTTACTCAGTGATGATTTTCGAGCTAAAGTTTTGGACTTTGGTAAGGTCAAACTCGCTCCGGATGGTGAGAAGTCGGTTATTACTCGGCTAGCTGGGATGTTTGGATACCTTGCCCCTGCAAATGCTAGTAACGATCCATTTTATGTTTATATATCATGGACGTGACAATACGGGAGGTTTAGAAGCCTTGACGTTTGACCAAAATTCTTTAACATGTTTTTTTTTTTTTGCTAATTCTCATCATTTTATCAATTTTACTTGTAATTCATAGGGTATACCCTAATTTACCTTTATATATGTATATGTGCTATTTCATTTTAGTTTTCGGATAATCTGATTATCCAAAATTTTTAGAAATTCATATCCGTTAGGATATCCAAAATTTCGGATACAGATTTTCATATATTTTTGATTTTGTTTCGGATTTGGATTTTTTTGAACATTCCTAGATTTATGTAAAAAGAAGAAAGTTAATTCAAGTCAACCATCGAGCTCACTCGTTATACACCCGCTGGACCCGTCTGACTTAGATAACACGGTTAAGATCTCAATCGCCAACAACACACAAACACATACAAGTGTCGGCAGTGGTCTAGAAACTTAATCATTTCGGTTCAAGTTCAAAAAAAACATGTTCTAAAAATTTCGCAAAAGAAAACAAGCTTCGTTGTGGCTAGTTCGGGGGCGTTTACAAGGGCCAGTTAGACAATGGCACAAAAAATAGCAGTCAAAAGAATGGAATCAGAAATTTCAGTTCTATCAAAGGTTAGAGACTGACGCTTGGTGTCGCTTTTAGGATATTCAACCGAAGGACCAACAAGAATTCTTGTTTATGAATATATGCCACAAGGTGCATTAAGTCGGAATCTATTTCATGGGAAAATATTTATACTCGAACCGCTTTCTTGAAAAAGGAGGTTAAATATTGCTTTGGATGTGGCTAGATGGATGAAGTATCTTCATACTTTGGCTCATCAAAGCTTTATACACCGAGATCTTGAATCGTCTAATATTTTACTCGATGATGATTTTCGAGCTAAAGTTTTGGACTTTGGTAAGGTCAAACTCGCTCTGGATGGTGAGAAGGCGGTTATTACTCGGCTAGCTGGGATGTTTGGATACCTTGCCCCTGCAAATGCTAGTAACTATCCATTTCATGTTTCTATATCATGGACGTGACAATATGGGCGGGTTAGAAGCTTTGACGTTTGCCCAAAATTCTTTGACATGTTTTATTATTATTATTATTATTATTATTTTTTTGCTAATTCTCACCATTTAATCAATTTTACTTGTTATTCATAGAGTATACCCTAATTTACCTCTATATATGTATATATGCTATTTCATTTTTGTTTTCGGATAATCTGATTATCCGAAATTTTTAGAAATTCATATCCGTTCGGATATCCAAATTTTCGGATACAGATTTTCATATATTTCTAATTTGGTTTCGGATTTGGATTTTTTTGAACATCCCTAGATTTATGTAAAAAGAAGTAAGTTAATTAAAGTAAACCACCGAGCTCACTCGTTATTCACCCGCAGGACCCGTTTGACTTAGATAACACGGTTAAGATCTCAATCACCAACAACACACAAACACATACAAGTGTCGGCAATGGTTCAGAAACTTGATCATTTCGGTTCAAGTTCTAAAAAACATGTTCTAAAAATTTCGCAAAAGAAAACAAGCTCCGTTGTGGCTAGTTCAGGGTAGTTTACAAGGGCCAGACAATGGCACAAAAAATAGCAGTCAAAGGAATGGAATCTGGTGTGATTAGCAACAATGCGTTAGACGAGTCCGAATAGGAAATTTCAGTTATATCAAAGGTTAGAGACTGACGTTTGCTGTCGCTTTTAGGATATTCAACCGTAGGACCTACAAGAATTCTTGTTGATGAATATAAGCCACAAGGTGCATTAAGTCGGAATCTATTTCATGGGAAAAACTTTAAACTCGAACCGTTTTCTTGAAAAAGGAGGTTGAATATTGCTTTGGATGTGGCTAGATGAATCAAGTTTCTTCATACTTTGGCTCATCAAAGCTTTATACACCGAGATCTTGAATCGTCTAATATTTTACTCGGTGATGATTTTCGAGCCAAATTTTGGACTTCGGTAAGGTTAAACTCGCTCCGGATGGTGAGAAGTCGGTTATTACTCGGCTAGTTGGGACGTTTGGATACCATGCCCCTGAAAATGCAAGTAACTATCCATTTCATGTTTATATATCATGGACGTGACAATATGGGCGGGTTAGAAGCTTTAACATTTGCCCAAAATTCTTTGACATGTTTTTTTGCTAATTCTCATCATTTAATCAATTTTACTTGTTATTCATAGAGTATAACCCAAATTTTCCACTATATATGTGTGTATATATATATATATATATACTATTCCATTTTAGTTTTCGGATAATCGGATTATCCGAAATTTTTAGAAATTCATATCCGTTCGGATATCCAAAATTTCGGATACAGATTTTCAGATATTTCTCTTTTGGTTTCGGATTTAGATTTTTTTCAACATTCCTAGACTTATGTAAAAAAAAGAAAGTTAACTCAAGTCAACCACCGAGCTCACTCGTTATTCACCCGCAGGACCCGTCTGACTTGGATAACATAGTCAAGATCTCAATCGCCAACAACACACAAACACATACAAGTGTCGGGTGTGGTTCAGAAACTTGATCATTTCGGTTCACGTTCTAAAAAACAAGTTCTGAAAATTTTGCAAAAGAAACCAAGCTCCGTTGTGGCTAGTTCGGGGTGGTTTACAAGGGCCAGACAATGGCACAAAAATAGCACTCAAAAGAATGGAATCTGGTGTGATTAGCTACAAAGCGTTAGACAAATCCGAATTAGAAATTTCAGTTATATCAAAGGTTAGAGACTGAAGTTTGCTGTCGCTTTTAGGATATTCAACCGTAGGACCTACAAGAATTCTTGTTTATGAATATATGCCACAAGGTGCATTAAATCGGAATCTATTTCATGGGAAAAACTTTAAACTCGAACCATTTTCTTGAAAAAGGAGGTTGAATATTGCTTTGGATGTGGCTAGATGGATCAAGTATCTTCGTACTTTGGCTCATCCAAGCTTTATACATCGAGATCTTGAATCGTCTAATATTTAACTCGGTGATGATTTTCGAACCAAAGTTTGAATTTGGTAAGGTCAAACTGGCTCCGGATGGTGAGAAGTCGGTTATCACTCGGCTAGCTGGGATGTTTGGATACCTTGTCCCTGAAAATGTTAGTAACTATCCATTTCATGTTTCATGTTTTTTTATTTTTTTTTTTCCTGGTTATCATTATTTAATCTATTTTACTTGTTATTCATAGAGTATAACCCAAATTTACCTCTATATATGTGTATATATATACTATTTCATTTTAGTTTTCGGATATTGGATAATCTGATTATCCAAAAATTTTTAGAAATTCATATCCGTTCGGATATCCAAAATTTCGGATATTTCTGTAATACCTCGTAAAATCACGTCCAATGATGTAAAGACACGTGTAATGGATTTTAAACGTATAACGGATTGAATATGAGGGACTAAAGTTGACAAACAAAGAAAGTAGGTGTGTAAAAAGATTCAAAGTATCAACATTTGATAATTTTGCCTTTCAACAACTCTACACGATGTTTATACCCTTAAACGGATGAATCATTAAGCGTATGAAATCGTTTGTGGAAGAAAGTGAAAGTTTAGAAGACGCGAGGGTTAAATGTGTCAACATGTTTAAGTTATACCTCTGAGTGACCTTTTAGCGAACCCGGAGCCTTGTAACGATTAATTATACTCCCAAGAATAAGTGATAAAAATTTCACAAGGTTTCGATATCGTATGAGGAAGATACGTTAACTTTCGTAATTAAGGGATTAAAATCGTCAACGAGGCAAAACTTGTGTTTTCGGTTATCGTTTAACGAAACTGGACCTAACGATGTTTGGTTATATATCATGGATCATAAAAATATAATTTTCATGGCTTAATTGTGCTCAAAATGAAAGATTTGAGGTTTTAAAGGTCCAGGGGTCAAAACTGCCAAATTTTAAACTTGTTTGGCTGGTAACTGGGATGGTGGCATTGCGCCACCACAGATGTCCTCTGCCGTCACACGACGCGACGGCCTGATCTGGGCAGATTTCATGCACAGCTGCGAGTACAGCAGGTTGCACCGCCTTAGAAGCCTTGTATTCGAATTCAGGGGCTGCACCAGTGGTTTTTCATGCATAGGGACACTTGTAAATGATCAGGGAACATCTGTAGACTATTGTGGAATGATCTTGTGACTTGTTCTTGGCTATATAAAGAACTTAGTTGCAACCATTTTTATTTGCTCATTTCAATATCACTTCAAGACTTCTCTGGAGCTTCCTGATCCTCAAGCAAGTTTTCTTAAGTTCCAAAATCGTGCTTAGGACCTTTGTAAGTGTCCTTGACCTCCCTAATTCATGTTTTATTAGTTTAATGACCAAAAGTCAAACCCGTCGTAATTAAGGTTTGACTTAGTGATTAATCACTAATGGTCCAGTCAATTCTCGAATTGAAAGTAGCTTTGAGTTGGTAATTATGTGGGTAATAAACCCTTAAAAGGGCACCCTCTGATTCCCACTCTAACTAGGTCAATTGTCGGGTCAAACTTAATTATAAAAAGTCAACAGAAAGCTAATTTTCAAATAAACGCATAATTAGCAATGTAGAAGCCATGAAACCTGTTTTATCACTTGTATAACTTGGTAATTAATATAAGAACATGTCTAAGCATGTTCAACCCGACAATTTTCAGTTTAGGCTCGGTTCGGGACCGAAAGTCGCAAAAGTAGGCTTTTTCTTTGACTTTCAGTTCTGACCCAATGTAGCATATTTTAGAAATGCCTTAGAGCTCTATTAGGACCAGGTTATAGGATAGTGTAACCCTCTGAGGTTATACAACTTGGTTCCTTAGTTATCCGATTCATGTGCATGTTTCCGTTATATGCCTAAATGTTGACCATTATGCCCTTTTGACCTTAAAACGAGATTTTTGAAAATGTGAGAGGACAAAAACCTTTATTACTGATTTATAAATTTGTCCTAAAAATTTGACATCACTTTGAGGTCTAGATTAGGAGTTATGCTCAATATCGTAATTAAGAAGTTTTTTATTAATTAAACGGCGTAATTAGCATAAAGCCTATCTAAACCCAAATTTTGATACCAAACTTTTTACCCACTGATGTAAAATAATATTTTGGGATTTTTGAAGATTTTTATTTATTTTTGGGGAATTGGCCTGTAATAATCCCAACTAGACATTATTGGCCATTAATAATCCCACCTCAGAATATTCCCCCCACCAGTCCCACATTTCACTTATTTTTCCTACAATGGTCCCCCGTTAAAAAAACTTAACGGAATTAAGCTTTTTTCCAAATTACAAACATATTTTTTAGGGCTTTTGATCAGAACGATGATACGAGTACATTGATGTAAAACTTACTCGAAATGGTGCTCCAAGTGACTTGATTTTGGTTAATTGGAAATTTAAACACCCGAATTGAAGCGCCGTTTTCATCGTTTGGAGCACCGTTTCGAGGCAAGTTTTACATCAATGGACTCTAATCGTCGTTCTAATCAAAAGCCCTAAAAAATCTGTTTGTAATTTGGAAAAAAACTTAACTCCGTTAAGTTTTTTTAACGGGGGACCATTGTAGGAAAAATAGGTGAAAGGTGGGACTGGTGGGGGGAACATTCTGAGGTGGGATTATTAATGGCCAATAAGGTCTAGGTGGGATTATTACAGGCCAATTTCCCTTTATTTTTTAAGCTGAGCATAACATAGAGTACTTGCTTCAATTCGGTAATTGTCGGTTATACCCTTTTCTTGGATAAAATGAGTTTTACATAACATATTGATACCCAACTTTTTGCTACTGATTTTATATTATAAATAAAACATTTTGAACTTTATAAACTGATCAAAAACTCAGATTTCATATTTTAAACCGAAAATCGCTTAAAACCGACTTTTACGCGTTTTAAGCGCATAGTATGGGTCAAAACTATTTTTAGCATATAAAACTTAATACCTACTGATGTTTTAAGTAAATTTTTATAATTAAACAGTAAGCAAAAGTTTTGAACTCAGAATTCTAATTTTGACCTTTAAAGCTTATGTGAAATTACCAAAATGCCCCTACGGTGCATAGTTTGGTTATAAAGGATAAATTTCACATATATGCAATACCCTACTGTTATGACTTTTAAAAAATAAATATTTTTACTAAGAATTTCAGACCTGAACCTCAGAATTAACATTTAATCTCTTTTATAACCTTTAAAATGACCAAAATACCCCTACGGGGCTTAATTTGAGTTTAAATTCATTTTGGTCATAATGGAAGGTATCCTACTGATATCACAACATATTTAATGTATATTAACTTAGGAAACCTGTTCATGAATCATTTGGTTACCCGTTATGCAATTATCGCATTCGGTATGGTTTATGTAACTAGTTTGCATAAATTAACCGAAACGAGTCAAACCTTATCATTTTTATCTCAAATTCCAGAATTTGTTTAGTTTACCCATATTACACAAGTCTTCAAACTTGTCAGGTCTAAATCACATCCTATTCTGGTCTTCGCTTAATCTTACGTTTGTACCGTATACCTTTCTTTAAAACTAACCGGTCTAAAGTAAGACCGTTAGGAATCTAATAGGTTAATTAAAACCTTCGTTCCAGATTTAGGATCCCAGTAAAGGATACTTGCACTTGCTGATTTGTAAGGCTGGGATAAATTATATAATTTGCTCAGGTAAATACTTTTAACTTATTTTCCCTTATACGGGCTTGGGGTACGGTATATAAAATACCGCTTGGTCGGGCATTGAATTGTTAATCGTATGAAGGTTAATTTATTGAGATGACCCGTTTAATCTGTTTCGTTTGCTTAAAGCCTTTGGGGGGTTAATGACCATGTCCCGGATATCCTTGACATCATTAATTGAAATGGCCACGACCTAAGCACGAGGTGTAGGCATACACCTGCCAGTGCATATATATATATATATAAAAAAGGTATAACCGCCGGTTCGAGAATAACTCGCCGCAGGATTATATCATGTGGTGTGTCTATTAATCTTTAACCCGGTATTCAGCCCGGGCTACTGAACGTATAACGAACATGTAATTCTTTAACAAGTTTATATTTAAATAATTATCCCAAGTTATAAAAGATATTTTGTGCCTTGTGCATTTAAATCAATTTTCTTAAACATTTTCAAAATGAGTCGGTTAATTGTATTTACCAGTGAAAACTGACGTATTTTCCAAAAAGGTTAAGTGCAGGTACTAATCGAAATAGGTTGGCTACTCCTAGCATCAATAAAGAGTCTTGCAAGCTTAGATGTTAAAGAATCTGTTGAACAATGTTGCTTTTATCTTTGATCCGCCTGTAGATCCCTTTTACAACCGTTTGTAATAATTGATATTACCTTTCATCGGTTTGTAATGATTTTATCTTTCGACTTCCGCTGTGTATTAAACTGTGATAAAATGTCTATGATGATATCAACTACGTCACGATACTCCCCACCGGGCCCACCTGTAATACGTGGAAATATCGTGGTGTGACAATTTCGGATAAGGGAATTTGGATATTTCTAATTTGGTTTCGGATTTGGATTTTTTTAACATCCCTAGACTTATGTAAAAAGAAGAAAGTTAACTCAAGTCAACCGCCGAGTTCACTCGTTATTCACCCGCAGGACCCGTCTGACTTGGATAACACGGTCAAGATCTCAATTGCCAACAACACACTAACACATACAAGTGTCGGTTGTGGTTCAGAAACTTGATCATTTCGGTTCAAGCTCAAAAAACATGTTCTAAAAATTTCGCAAAAGAAAACAAGCTCCGTTGTGGCTAGTTTGGGTTCGTTTACAAGGGCCGGTTTGACAATGGCACAAAAAATAGCAGTCAAAAGAATGGTATCTGGTGTGATTAGTAACAGAGCGTTAGACGAATCCGAATCAGAAATTTCAGTTATATCAAAGGTTAGAGACTGACGTTTGGTGTCGCTTTTAGGATATTGAAAGAAGGACCTACAAGAATACTTGTTTATGATTATATGCCACATGGTGCATTAAGTCGGAATCTATTTAATGGGAAAATCTTTAATCTCGAACCGCTTTCTTGAAAAATTAGGTTGAATAGTGCTTTGGATGTGGCTATATGGATCAAGTATCTTCATACTTTGCCTCATCAAAGCTTTATACACCGAGATCTTGAATCGTCTAATATTTTACTCGGTGATAATTTTCGAGCCAAGGTTTTGGACATTGGTAAGGTCAAACTCGCTCCGGATGGTGAGATGTCGGTCATTGCTCGGATAGCTGGGATGTTTGGATATCTTGCCCCTAAAAAAGCTAGAAACTATCCATTTCATGTTTATATACCATGGACGTGACAATATAGGCGAGTTATAGGATTTGACATTTGCCCAAATTTTTTTGACATGTTTTCTTTTTTTGCTAATTCTCATCATTTAATCAATTTTACTTGTTATTCTTAGAGTATAACCAAAATTTATCTCTATATATGTATATATATACTATTTCATTTTATTTTATTTTTCGGATATCGGATATCGAATAATCTGATTATCCGAAATTTTTAGAAATTCATATCCGTTCGGATATCCAAAATTTTGGATATTTCGGAAACGGATTTTCGGATATTTCTTTTTTGGTTTCAGATTTTGATTTTTTTGAACATCCCTAGACTTAGGTAAAAAGAAGAAAGTTAACTCAAGTCAACCATCGAGCTCACTCTTTATTCACCCGAAGGACCCGTCTGACTTGGATAACACGGTCAAGATCTCATTCCCCAACAACACACAAACACATACAAGTGTCGGCTGTGGTTCAGAAACTTGATCAATTTTGTTCAAGTTCTAAGAAAACATGTTCTAAAAATTTCGCAAAAGAAAACAAGCTCTGTTGTGGCTAGTTCGGGGTCGTTTACAAGGGGCAGTTAGACAATGGCACAAAAAATAGCAGTCAAAAGAATGGAATGTGGTGTGATTAGCAACAAAGCGTTTGACGAATCCTCATCAGAAATTTGAGTAATATCAAAGGTTAGAGACTGACGTTTGGTGTCGCTTTTAGGATATTAAACCGAAGGACCTACAAGAATTCTTGTTTATGAATATACGCCACAAGGTGCATTAAGTCGGAATCTATTTCATGTGAAAAACTTTAAACTCGAACCGCTTTCTTGAAAAAGGAGGTTGAATATTGCTTTGGATGTGGCTAGATGGATTAAGTATCTTCATACTTTGGCTCATCAAAGCTTTATACATCGAGATCTTGAATCGTCTATCATTTTACTCGGTGATGATTTTCGAGCCAAAGTTTTGAACTTTGGTAAGGTCAAACTCGCTCCGGATGGTGAGAAGTCGGTTATCACTCGACTAGCTGGGATGTTTGGCTACCTTGTCCCTGAAAATGCTAGTAACTATCCATTTCATGTTTATATATCATGGACGTGACAATATGGGCGGGTTAGAAGCTTTGACATTTGCCCAAAATTCTTTGACATGTTTTTTTTTGCTAGTTCTCATCATTTAATCAATTTTACTTGATATTCATAGAGTATAACCCAAATTTACCTCTATATATGTGGATATATATACTATTTCATTTTAGTTTTCGGATATCAGATAATCTGATTATCCGAAATTTTTAGAAATTCATATCCGTTCGGATATCCAAAATTTTGGATATTTCCGATTCGGATTTCGGATATTTCTGATTTGGTTTCGGATTTGGATTTTTTTGAACATCTCTGGACTTATGTAAAAAGAAGAAAGTTAACTCAAGTCAACCACCGAGCTCACTTCTTATTCACCCGCAGGACCCGTCTGACTTGGATAACACGGTCTAGATCTCAATCTCCAACAACACACAAACACATACAAGTGTCGGTTGTGGTTCAGAAACTTGATCATTTCGATTCAAGTTCAAAACAACATGTTCTAAAAATTTCGCAAAAGAAAACAAGCTCCATTGTGGCTAGTTTGGGTTCGTTTACAAGGGCCAGTTAAACAATGGCACAAAAAATAGCAGTCAAAAGAATGGAATCTGGTGTGATTAGTAACAAAGCGTTAGACGAATCCGAATCAGAAATTTCAGTTATATCAAAGGTTAGAGACTGACGTTTGGTGTCGCTTTTAGGATATTCAACCGAAGGGCCTACGAGAATTCCTGTTTATGAATATATGCCACAAGGTGCATTAAGTCGGAATCTATTTACTGGGAAAAACTTTAAACTCGAACCGCTTTCTTGAAAAAGGAGGTTGAATATTGCTTTGGATGTGGCTAGATGGATCAAGTATCTTCATACTTTGGCTCATCAAAGCTTTATACATCGAGATCTTGAATCGTCTAATATTTTACTCGATGATGATTTTCGAGCCAAAGTTTTGGATTTTGGTAAGGTCAAACTCGCTCTGGATGATGTGAAGTCGGTTATTATTCGGCTAGCTGGGATGTTTGGATACCTTGCCCCTAAAAATTCTAGCAACTATCCATTTTATGTTTATATATCATGGACGTGACAATATGGCGGGTTAGAAGATTTGACATTTGCCCAAAATTCTTTGACATATTTTCTTTTTTTTACTAATTCTCATCATTTAATCAATTTTACTTGTTATTCATAGAGTATAACCCAAATTTATCTCTATATATGTATATATATACTATTTCATTTTAGTTTTCGGATATCAGATAATCAGATTATCCAAAATTTCGGATATTTCGGTTACGGATTTTCGGATATTTCTAATTTGGTTTCGGATTTGGATTTTTTTGAACATCTCTAGACTTATATAAAAAGAAGAAAGTTAACTCAAGTCAACCACCGAGCTCACTCGTTATTCACCCACAGGACCCGTCTGACTTGGATAACACATTCAAGATCTCAATCGCCAACAACACACAAACACATACAAGTGTCGGCTGTGGTTCAAGAACTTGATCATTTCGGTTCAAGTTCTAAAAAACATGTTCTAAAAATTTCGCAAAAGAAAACAAGCTCCGTTGTGGCTAGTTCGGGGTCGTTTACAAAGGCCAGTTAGACAATGGCACAAAAAATAGCAGTCAAAAGAATGGAATCTGGTGTGATTAGCAACAAAGCGTTAGACGAATCCGAATCAGAAATTTCAGTTATATCAAAGGTTAGAGACTGATATTTGGCGTCGCCTTTAGGATATTCAGCCGAAGGACCTACAAGAATTCTTGTTTGTGAATATATACCACAAGGTGTATTAAGTCGGAATCTATTTCATGGAAAAAACTTTAAACTCAAACCGCTTTCTTGAAAAAGGAGGTTGAATATTGCTTTGGATGTGGCTAGATGGATCAAGTATCTTCATACTTTGGCTCATCAAAGCTTTATACACCGAGATCTTGAATCGTCTAATATTTTACTCAGTGACAATTTTCGAGCCAAAGTTTTGGACTTTGGTAAGGTCAAACTCGCTCTGGATGGTGAGAAGTCGGTTATTACTCGGCTAGCTGGGATGGTTGGCTACCTTGCCCCTGAAAATGCGTATTGTTCAATCATTTGAAGCATATGTCTATCCATGATTCTCAGGTTTTCCTTCTTAATTGGGTTAATATCTTCAAATCTTCTATTTTAAAACTTTGTTTGTAGTTGTTTTCCTTCTTTAGACATCAACACCTGTTTATGAAAAAATGGGTTGTGGTTGTGTTATTTTTTCTATGAAAGATTATTTCTTTTCATGATTTTATTTTAAACGATAACACCCACATACTTAATATTATAGGGTATGGAATTGCTAAATTTATAAATCTAAACATCATGTTACCGATTGCCCGTTTTGCCGTGTTTTTAACCCAAACACTAAACCTTTACATCAGGAGTTGAATACTCTAATTTCCTTCATTTTTTTTTTCTAGAGTATTTTATTCTATGTCTTGTAATTTAATTGATAGAGTGTTATTTTTTCTGTAAATGTAACAGATCTCCCATTAGTATATAGGTTGTTTGATGTTAATTTTCCGTTGAATGACACCCAACCATAACGAATCGTCAATTGAACATGATGCCCAGTATTCTGTCGATGGTAATCTGGCACCGTTGTTATGGATTCAGATTTGATAAATATGTTCAAGATTAACGGTTTTGTGAGCATCGTGACGTGTTATTTGTTGCGCGTTTGCATTCTAGGATCAGGTTTCATTTTGCACAGTCATTTGCACGAATTCTTGTGATTGATCTCAGATTTCCGATAAATCTCAGTTGGTTAGAGCCTCGTGCATGATAACGTGATAAGAAACTAAATGGAAAAATGTATTCAATCTGGAAGATCCATCCATCATCATGTAATACCAATGTGTTTATACATACATAGGGATAACTGCCAACATAGGAATAACTGCCAAGCAGTTGTAATCTGTTAAAGCAGTTATAAGGGATTTGTATATCTGAATTTATAACAATTTCATTCATATATCTTCCTTATTTTGTATGTAAGTGTAATGAAATAGCCTCTATAACAAATTTAATTATTTTCTTAACCTTAAATCATCAAACCTCTAAACAGATGTAAGCAAGGTTTTGTAAGTATATTTAAGTCTAATTAGTTGAGATTGACCTGCCTACAAACCTGAAACGCCGATGCAAAAAAGGGTCAGTTTTGGTTCTGAAATTGGTAAGAATTCGGTCCCAATCCCACTTTGGTTCATGCTAGGTTGGAACCGATGCTCACCCCTACATTAAGTTACCTATTAAAGTTTAGTCATAAACATAAAACATTGATGTTAAAATCTGGATTAATAGGTTTTACTATTTTGTTTAACAAAAATATCATCATGCATAGATGCTTATTGGTAAAAGGATATATACAAGAAAAAAAAATAATAATAATTTAATGAATAGGAATAGGGAAAACTTCAAATAGGAAGTTTATTTTGGCTAGGAAGGATAGGAAACAATAGGATTAGAACATGTTGCAAAATTTAAAATAAAGAGGAAGGGTAATTTAGTCAATCTTATCCTTTCTTCTTCCTTTTCAAAACCCAGTAACTTCAAAACCCACCATCTTCAACCATTTCTTCACTTTCTATCTCAATAATCACTACATTATAGTGCAATTTTCGTCACCAATCAATGATTCAAACACCCGATCAACGTGTTCTTCAACTTTTTTTTTGAAGAAAACCCAGTTTAATTTCATAGAAAATCTCGTTTTTTCCGGTGATTTTGAAGATAATCACTCGATCTGTTCGATTTGAGCGCTGATAAGTGTTTCAATCATTCAAACTTCGTCAATTGTTGAAGAAATCACTTCGATCCATGTAAGAAATTCTTTAATTTCATTTATTACGATCTGGGTTTTTGATTTATTCATTGTGTTTTACGATCTTGGCGGGGGTCCGGGGGCAGCGCCCCTGGTAGCGGGGTCCCAGGGGCGGCAGCCCCTGGCGGGGTCCAAGGGGCAGAGCCCCTGGCTGGGGTTGAGCTGTAATAAAAATGCATCAGAAAAATTAATTTTTTGTAAATTGCCTCTGGAAACAGCATTGGTTCAGACAGTTCACAGCACAAATTGTCTCTGGAAACTGCCATTGCGTTTTAGAAAAACACATTCTTGAAGTGTTTTTGGTGCATTGTGTTTTAGGTAAAACACTTTTTTAGGTGTTTTCAGTCAATTGCGTTTTACAGAGAACACTTTCTTTTGTTTTTTAGGCAATTGCGTTTTAGAATGAGTCATTTTTAAGTGTTTTCTGTCCATTACGTTTTAAAAAAACACATTCTTGAAGTGTTTTTGGTGCATTGCGTTTTAGGTAAAACAATTTTTTAGGTGTTTTCAGTCCATTGCGTTTTACATAGAACACTTTCCTTTGTTTTTTATGCAATTGCGTTTTAGAATGAGTCATTTTTAAGTGTTTTCTGGCCATTGCGTTTTACAAAGAAGACATTTCTTTGTGTTTTTTGTGCATTGCGTTTTAGGTAAAACACTTTTTTATGTGTTTTCAGTCCATTGCGTTTTAGAAAACATACATTTTAAATATTTTCTGGCCATTGCGTTTTAGAAATAAGACATTTGTTTGTGTTTTTGGTGCATTGCATTTTAGGTCAAACACATTTTTATGTGTTTTTAGTCCATTGCGTTTTAGAAAGTACATTTTCTTTTGAGTTTTTAGGCTATTGCGTTTTAGAAATAAGACATTTCTTTGTGTTTTCTGGCCATTGCGTTTTACAAATAAGACATTTCTTTGTGTTTTTTGTGCATTGCGTTTTAGAAAAATGTTATTTTTTAGGTTTTTTTTTTCATTGCGTTTTACGTAACTGGGGGTTTTTCTATTGCGTTTTACGCAACTGGGTTTTTAAATTTTTTTTTTGAAAATATAGCAATGGTATACTCGTTTTAAAGATAAAAAAACGCTCGTTTTTTTTGTGCAATTTTTATAAAAAAATAATGTCGTATGAAAGAGTTATTAACATTAAAAAAATGGGGGAGGGGGGAATTGGAGGAGAGAGAAACTATTGGCTTGGATTGACTAGAATGCCCCTAGGGGTGTTCAAAACTATCCGTATCCGAAAATCCGATCCGAAATATATCCGATATCCGAATCCGAAATATCCGAAAAATCGGATATCCGAAATTTCGGATATCCGAAATTCGGATATACGAATTTTTTGAATTCGGATTCGGATAGTGATTTTCAAAATTTTCGGATATTTCGGATATCCGAAATATCCGAAAATTTAATTTTCAATTTTTTTCGGATATCCGAATATCCGAAAATATCCGAAGTATCCGAAAATATCCGAAAAATATCCGAAATATCCGAAAAATATCCGAAAATATCCGAAAACTTATATTCGGATATCCGAAACTGTCCAAAATATCCGTTTCCGAATATGAAAAAAATAATAAAAAAATAAAAATTAAATAAAAAGTTGGATTTTCGGATATCCGATTAACTATCCGAATCCGTATCCGAAATTTCGGATATCCGAATTCCGGATATTCGAAATTTCGGATACGGATTCGGATAGTGAAATCTGGTATCCGAAAATTTCGGATATCCGAAATTCGGATATCCGAATTTTCGGATATCCGGTTTTGAACACCCCTAAATGCCCCTAAACAAACTCACGCGCCTCTTTTCTTCCCTTCAATTTCCATCATTTAATCTTAGCCCTTGATTAACTAAATGGATGGTCAAGATCACTTCTTAGCATTCCTAGCCAAATAAACTTCCTATTGTATCTCCACCCTTAATGAATATTATATCTACGATTATGATAGATATTCTTCACTTTATTTAGACAATTGTTATTTCATATGCGTCAAATCAAGGCTTAATTAGCAAGCAAAAATATAGTTTCATAAGATCACGTATTCATGAAAACTTACGTCCGTATGTCAATACATGACGTTATCTACGTGGACATTTTTTGGTTGCATTGGAATGGTGGGAGTGAAATTATATACTATAATTTTGTAACACTTGTTGACTTTATAGATTGTACTTTGTGCTTCATGAGTGTGTTGTGCATTAGAGTGTTGTATGCTAATGGTACAAGTTCTACAACAACTCATAGGTATGTATTGTGTCACATGTTAAAGCACATGATACATCCTCTTGATGCGGCTTTTCTTGGTTGCTTGACATGTGTTCTCCACGTGTCCCTGACTTCTTCTTTTGTTACCAAGTTGATTGATGTTTTTTAAAGTTTTGTATTATCATAGGTTTTACATGGTTAATGTTTGATGTCATTTAACCTTCACCACGACAACACGGGGGGCTTCCATCTAGCATTTTTTTACGTTTTGTCTTAATTTGTAAGTTGCCGACCGCAACGCGGCGGGGTTCCATCTAGTTGCTTTTAAGTATAAAGATTACTCACCTCAAAGACATTCTTAATAAATATCCTGTCTCAACGGCAGGGTCGTCTTCGAAAATCTTTGAAAATTTATGGCCCTGTGCGAAGATAAAATACGGGCCCCTAAAATATAAATTTTTAAAAAGAATATACAAAAAAAGTCTTAAATATATGAAAATGAATTAAAAATTTGTGGAATCACCCACATGTTGCGGCAGTCTATTTTTTTACGTGGAAACGTAGATAAAAAGCACATCACACGCGCATTGGACAACGTAACGTAGAAAGAAAACACGTTGTAAGGGTAAATTCAGAAAATGCGGAATAGTTACGTCGTAACTTTAAAAAACGTTATTTACGATCATGTAAAACCATCGTAATCTATTAAAATTGTATTTAGAAAATACACAAAGTTGAAAGAAATAAAACAAAATAAGACTTTTTTTCATAAAAAAAAGGAACACATAAAACTAATTGTAGATTGAATAATATTTTAAGAAATTAACATAAATAATCATTTTTAAACTAGATTTGAGAAGTAAGTATGATTCCCATTTTGATTTAGTGTAACACAAAATTAGTTAATTAATAGCATTTGTATTTAATGCATATGTAACAAAGACAAGGAAACAAAATCAACTAAAAATGAAGCTATCAGGAATAAGAACCCAAGACCTGCTTGCAAAGAAAATGACTTGGAAACCACCAGACCATGCACCTCATCATGTCATTTCCATATCAGTACTTATATATTCTAAGTTCTGAAGCGTAACTTTATTACAAAAAATTCGGGCCCCCGGAGGGTTTGGGCCCTGAGCCGTCGCCCACCCCGCACCCCCTCCGGGCAGCCCCTGCGCAACAGGCAGGTTGGCGTTAACTCGTTAACAAATAAACAAACACGAACCCGTTCATTTTCTTAATGAACAGACAAAAACATAAAATATCGTTCAGTAAGTGTAAGTGTTGATGAACAACTTGTGAACACATGTATTTCTTTAACAAATTAACATGAACAAGGTGTTGTTTATATTCGTTCAGTTCCTTTATTACCCTACCCATCTATAATTTCAAAGTTGGCTCCTTTTATGGTAATTTTTTTGATTTTATCAAATTGACTAATAGAGCATAACCATGGCTTTATAGCCTACTGGCATCTTGGGGTGGGATAAAGCTTTGGGACCAATAGGTTCTGAGTTCGATTCTCACAAAGGGTTTTTTCCCATATTTGTTGGGTTTTTTCCTGAATTGGTGTATAGGCATTATGCCAAGTGGAGATGGATATGATCGGGTGGTTTCGCTGATGACACGATGATACTCCAGTGGTCCGTCAGTGATCCAAATTTGCCGTTCAAAAAAATAAATAAATAAAACTTTGCAGAAATAGGTTCATAAATTCAAGATTTTGTTTCCATCTGATATGAATATATCTAGATTTTGTTTTCATCTGTTATCATTGTTTCCATATGTTATCATTGTTTCCATCTCATATCAATATATCTAGATTTTGTTTTCATCTGTTATCACTAATTCCAGATTTTGTTTCCATTTGTTATCACTAATTCTAGATTCTGTTTCAATCTGTGAAAAGGTAAAGTGACAACAAAGGCCGATGTATTCAGCTACGGTGTCGTTCTTATGGAGCTACTAACCGGTTTAATGGCATTAAACGAAGACAGACCAGAAAAAAGCCGGTACCTAGCGGCATGGTTTTGGATAGGGGTGTTCAAAATTGGATTATCCGGTTTTCGGATATCCGAATATTTCGGATAATGAAGATTAATATCCGAACCCGTCCCGAAATTTCAGCTATCCCAAAGTTCGGATATGGATTTTGATAATATCTAAATTTATTAAAAAAAAACTCAAAAACATCGTTTCGTGAATAGATTAAAACTAAACCTATATTTGATTATCTAAATTTCCAACAATGGAAATAGAAAACCATTCATAAATCCATATTTATTTTTACTATTTTTTAATTTATTTAAACTAAACATAGTACATATATAATATATATTTACTCTTTCTTTTTAGTTTTATGATATATGATAATCCGATTTTCTAAAAGTTTTAGAAATTCATATTCAAATTTGAATCCGAAAATTCGGATTGCCTGGTTTTCGGATATCCAAAATTACGGATACGAATTTTTTTTCATTCGGTTTCGGTTCGGATGTTTTTTAACATCCCTAGTTTTGGAACATTAGAATCGACAAAGAGAAACTAATCGCTGGTGTGGTGTGGACGCCTCTCTTAACTTGAACAAAGAAACATTCGAAACCATCTCCGTCATAGCTGAGCTGACAGGCCACTGTACAGCCGAGAGCCAGGTCAGAGGCCCGATATAGGGCACGCAGTCAACGTGCTTACCCCACTTCTGGAGAAATGGAAATCCATGGAGAATGAAGCTGAGGAATATTGTGGTATTGATTATAGTGTGTCGTTGACTCAAATGGTCAAAGGGTGGCAAAAGCAGAAGGGAAAGATTATAGTAGCTATGTGGATCTTAATGATAGTAAGAGTAGTATTCCTGCAAGAGTTACTGGATTTCCTGATTCCCTCACTCACTTCTGTTGATGGTCGATGAATCGTGTTTTGGGGTTGTACACGAACACGTTCATTTCCTAAACGAATGAACACAAACATAAAATATTGTTCGGTAAGTGTTTTTGAACACTTCTTTAACACATATTCATTCGGTTCAATTGTAGCCCTACCCATCTATAATTTTAAATTTGGCTCTTTTTATGCTAAATTTCTTGATACTATTAAATTGACTGATAGAGCATAACCAATATATAACCATTATATAAATTAAAATATGACTCTCATATTAATAAAACAATGCAGAAATAGGTCCGTAAATTCAAGATTTTGTTTCCATCTTATATCTGTAATTCTATATTTTATTTTCATCTGTTATCACTAATTCAATTTTTCCTATATTTAAACAAAACATAGTACTTATATAATATATATTTACTATTTCTTTTTAGTTTTCGGATATCCATAATTTTTAGAAATTTATATCCGAATCCAAAAATTCGGATTACTACGTTTTCGGATATCCTAAATTTTGGATACGAATTTTCGGATATTTCAGATTCGGTTTTGGTTTTGTATCCGGAATTTTTTGAACACCTCTAGTTTTGGAGCATTAGAACCAACAAAGAGAAACTAATGGCTGCTGTGGACACCTCTCTTAACACGAACAAAGAAACATTCGAAATCATCTCCGTCATAACTGATGGCTGCTGTGGTTTTGGTTTTGGTTTTGTATCCGGAATTTTTTGAACACCTCTAGTTTTGGAGCATTAGAACCAACAAAGAGAAACTAATGGCTGCTGTGGACACCTCTCTTAACACGAACAAAGAAACATTCGAAATCATCTCCGTCATAGCTGAGCTGGCAGGCCATTGTACAACCCAAAAGCCAAGCCAGCGGCCTAATATGGGGCACGCAGTCAACTTGCATGCCCCACTTGTAGAGAAATGGAAACCCATGGAGGATGAAGATGAGGATATTGTAGTATTCATTATAGTCTACGGTTGACTCAAATGGTCAAAGGGTGGCAAGAAGCAGAAGGGAAAGATTACAATAGCTATGTGTGTCACACCCTCAAAATACCACATGCGGAAACACCGCGGGATGTGTGACGTACCAGGATCTAAGCCACCAATCACATTGAACAACGCATAGTATTTAAGTAAAACATTTCATTCATTTCAAAATATAAATCCAAGTCATAGGTAATAACCAAAGTAAGCGTTCAGTGGAAGCATATAGTAAACTGTTAATCAACTGTTTCAATTCAAATGTTCAAAACCAATATAACTAGTGTCCAAGAGTCTCGATCCATGACAACTCTAGCAATCCCAGATAGCAAGCCCATTACGAAGAACCTAACGACCTGCAAGCATGCAGACAAGTGTGTCAGACGACGCTGGTGAGTTTAAAGTTCGTTACACATTTTAGTTACCATATATGAATATAAGACAATTCAATGATTGATGTTGTAATAACTCGTTTACCGCTGATGGCTTAAAGTTGTTTTGCCCAAACCCCATTGCCTCTATCAAAGCAATGGTCAAGACTGGGATCATTAGTTCACTCCCGACCTCCCCGGTACGGTGTGAGGTTGCCAAACCTAATAGCCTGGGGTAATATGTCCCCCTGTGGCGATTTTAGTAGTATTCCTAATCCTACTCCTCTTACATTAGATGCACCATCAGTATATAATATCCAGGATCCTGAGGATTCTCCTAGCTGTTGAACTTCTAGGTCTACCTCGTCCTGAATGTCACTACTAAAGTCAGCCACAAAGTCAGCTAAAGCCTGAGATTTTATGGCACTTCTAGGTTCATATACTAAATCATAAGCACTCAACTTTACTGACCACTTGGCCATCCTGCCTGACATCTCTGGTTTCCTAAGCACATTTTTGACAGGATAATTCGTTTTAACATGTATCCTATGTGTCTCGAAATAATGTCTAAGCTTTGTTGATGCCATGACTAGAGCTAATATCAATTTTTCTAAATAAGAATACCTAGTTTCAGCATCTAACAAACTTTTACTAACATAATAAACAGGATACTGCTGACCTTCATGGTCTTTTATAAGAACGGCACTTACAGCATTCCCTGACACAGCAAGGTACAGGGATAGTGGTTCACCATTTTCGGGCTTCATCAATAGAGGTGCGGTTGAAAGATACCGTTTCAAATCCTGCAGGGCTGCTTCATGCTTTTCCCCCCATTCGAATCTTTTGTTCTTCTTTAGGATATCATAGAAGTCTTTGCATTTTTCTGAGGATCTTGAGATAAATCTGTTTAGAGCTGCTACCCGGCCTGTTAATCTTTGTACGTCCTTCATATTTGAGGGTGATTTTATGTCTAGGATAGCTTTGATCTGCTCTGGGCTTGCTTCTATCCCCCTTTTTGTCACCATATATCCAAGAAACTTCCCTGCCCCCACTTCGAAATGGCATTTAGCAGGATTTAGCTTCATGTTGTTGTGATCCAGGATATCAAATGCTCCCTTGATATCCTGGAGGTGATCCTCAGACTTTTTAGATTTCACCACCATATCATCGATATATACCTCCATGGTGTCCCCCAGTTTGTCTTTGAACATCAGGTTCACCAATCTTTGGTATGTTGCACCTGCATTTTTTAAACCAAAAGGCATAGCTGTATAACAATAAATACCTGTTGGTGTCATGAAGGCGGTATCCTCCTGGTCAGAAGGCTCCATTTGGATCTGTTGAAATCCTGAGGATGCGTCCATGAAGGTCAGCATTTCATGCCCGGCAGTGGCATCTACCATTGCATCAATATGGGGAAGAGGAAATGGGTCTTTAGGACAAGCTTTGTTCAAGTCTGTGTAGTCTACACAAACTCTCCATTTCCCATTCTTCTTCTGTACTACAACCACGTTTGCTAACCACCTTGGGAACTTAACCTCTTTGATCATTCTGGACTTTAATAATCTTTCAACTTCCTCCTGGATAATCGCGTTCCGCTCAGGAGCAAACTTCCTTCTTTTTTGTTGCACAGGCTTGAATGATTTATCAATTCCAAGCTTGTGAGTGATAATATCTTTGGATATGCCTGTCATATCCTCATGCTTCCATGCAAACGTAGACATCCTGCATTTCAAAAAGTTAATTAATTGTTCTTCAATATCCTGAGGGATATTGGTCCCTACGAGCACCGAGATATCGGGGTTATCCTGGTCCAGGATAACTTTCTTCACATCCTGCTCCGGATCCTCCACGATATCCTGGGCCCACGTCTTTAATTGCTATGCTGCACTAGTTTTGGCTGAGGATTTCATCGAGGATGAGTAGCATTCTTTCGCCTCCTACTGATCGCTATCAACTTTAACAACTCCCCAAGGGGTAGGTATCTTGATGCATTGGTGATATGTTGATGGCACGGCCTTCATATCGTGAATCCATGGTCTTCCCAGTATAATGTTATAGCAGGATAGAGAGTCCATCACACAGAAACGTTGTATCGAGTTGACTCCTTCAACGTACACCGGCAACTTTATCTCTCCCACTGTGTTTCTGGCCTCTCCGCTGAACCCAACAAGCACGGTGGACTTCGAAGTGATATCCATTGGAGATACATTCATTCTTTTAAGTGTCTCTAGTTGGATTATGTTGACGGAGCTGCCATTATCAACCAATATCCTGCGTACAAAATGGTTAGCCACATATAACGTTATTACCAGAGCATCATGGTGAGGATCCTGGACAGTATCCCTGTCATCAGCATCAAATGTGATCACTTTGTCAGTTGTGAGTGTAGTCATCGTGACAGGTTTGTCTCCCCTTTCGGCTTTGGCTTCCTTTGCATGTCTCTTTGCTGCCGAATACGAAGTTCCACAAATGTCGGATCCCCCCGAAATGAAGTTGATTATCTTGGCATCCGCGGGAGGTGATGTTGCTCATTCAGGATCCTTCTCAGTATCCTGACCCTTATTCTTCTTTTTTCCTAAGAGATCTTTCAGATATCCCTTGCTCAGAAGATAGCTTATTTCTTTCCTTCAAGCAATGCAATCCTCAGTCATATGTCTGAAATCTTCGTGGAAAGCACACCATTTCGACTTATCTTTCCAGTCAGCCTTTTGTTGATTCTTTCGAGGCCATCTAGCCTTGTCTCCTAGACCCTGCATAGCATACATCAATTCAGGAATATTAACAGAAAAGCAATATTCAGACAATTCAGGATACTCTTCAGGATCCTCATCTTCGACAGCATTCACTCTCTTGTTTTCATTTCTACCATATGGCTTAGGCCGATATGACTTAAATGAGGATTCCGACTTCCTATTAGTCGATTCATAAGTGTTGGATGAGTTCATCCTTTCTTGCATCTTCTTGTCATCTTCCAGACGGATATATCTCAAGGCCCTGTTACGAGCTTCATCGAGATTCCTGCAGGGATTCATTACAAGATCCTGATAAAACTGAGAATCCTTTTGTAATCCCATCTTAAAAGCTTGCACAGCTGTTGCAACATCAAGATGTGGGATATCCAAGGATTCTCGACTAAATTTGTTCACATAATCCCTCAAGGATTCCTGAGGCCCTTGGGTTATCCTGTAAAGATCACTGGTTAGTTTCTCAAAACTCCGACTACAAGAAAATTGACTGTTAAATAAATTAACCAAATGAGCAAATGAAGTAATTGAATGAGGAGGAACGTTTAACAGCCATTTTAAGGCTGATCCTGTTAGAGTAGAACCAAATCCCTTGCACAAGCACGCTTCCTTGAGCTCTGGAGGGATAGGGTTAATCTCCATTCTTTCCCTATACTGGGCAATATGCTCCTCAGGATCCGTAGTCCCATCATAAAGCTTCATGTTGGGGGTTTGGAATCTCTTCGGGATCTCAGCATCACAGATAGGATATGCAAAACGAGATATCTTGTGGATATCTTGAGATACTTTGGGGATCGGCTGGACCACCCCAGGTACACTAGATATCATGTCTTTCAACTTCTGAAGTTCCCTGGTAAGTGCTGATGTTACACCTGCATCCTGCAAAGATCCACCACTGTTAGTAGCATGAGTATTGTTATTATTCGACACGTTACCCGTTGGAGGATTTTGCCCATATCCTGAAGCATATCCTGAGCTCCTCATGGTTGACATCCTAATCGAGGAGGGTATTTCAGGAGTATGATTCTGAGGAAGACTGGGCACGATATTCCCCCTATTATCCTCGGTATACACAGCTGAGCTAAAGTTCAACGCTCTGGGGTGTAACGGAGTGACATTGTCCTCCGCAGATCTGCTCGAGCCAGCCTTCAGGAGTTGTATCTCCCTCAAAAGCATTTGGTTTGTTTCCTATTGCTGCCTCATTTGTTCCTGCACACTTCCAAATAAGGTTAAAATTTCATCATTAGAAGCTAAAACGGGAGCAGATCCCTGGACACTCCGAGTTGGGATAACATCTTGAGATTGTGTAGAGGCTGGCATCCTTGGAGGAGGTGGTGGAAGCACCGAACCGGTAGTAGCAGAAGTCATAGCAGACACAGTAGAGGAACTCATGTTTGATCTTGAGGCCATTATGGACAATGTGACAAAAAGTTTTGAAAATAGAAAATCGATTAGCGATTTGACAAAAAAATTTTAGTAAAGAGAGCACCACTTGCCCCACGGTGGGCGCCAAATTGTTTTGGTCAAAAATTACCGAAGTAATTAAGTGATCAAATTAGTTAAGTGAGGTAGTGTGCTAGAAAGTGTGTTGGAAATATACTTGTTAAGTTATTTGGAAAAACAGTACTCAGGATATGGCTCAGGATATTGAGCTGTATTTATGATCAAACAATGAGCAAAAATAAAGTAAACGACACGAGATGTACGAGGAAAGCCCTTGATCAATCTAGATCGCCGGCATAAAACCTCGGGAGCTGACAATCGCAGCTGCCTTGTTCTTCAATTGCTTCGAAAATCAGGATACAGTGCGGGATGTGGTACGGATCGACTAAGTGTTACAATGAATATGAAATACAAGTGTGGTGTTTGTAATTAGCTAGAGAGTGTAAGTGTTCGAGAGTGTAAGTGTGAATTGATGTGTTCTAAGCTGATCCGGCCTCATCTATTTATAGTAAAGATAAAATAACTAACTACCCTAAACTCGCGGGATCCACCGAATATTCCTTCTTGGAACGTTGTAGACCTGGTCTTTCGGGCTCAACGTCTCTTTCTCAACAAATTCGTCCGAGTCTTGTGGAGAAGAAGTCCTCTTGACCGTTAGCAAGTCTCAACCCTTAACCTGCACGTGGTTAATTCGATAAGCCTCAGGATCTCGCCCAAGATGTTAGCAATATCCTCTTCCAGCATCCTGATCACAAATAAACAAACAAAGGCAGGATATTGGTCAGGATACATATGTTAAGAAAATGACCCCTAACACCAATAACCCAGCATTCCTCCCCGGAACGCTTACCAGATGTCCCTCCCCGGGACGCATGCTTGGAAAAAGAGCAGTGAACTCACCTTAGGTTGCTCAGTAGGTTATGTTACCCGTTCTTAGTTGATCAATCCAAATCCTACCGTGGTTATCAAGACAGTCAGTTTTGCTTACTAACAACACACATATTCTTTACAATCATTACTCAAGTAGCAATCAAGCAGGGCACGTATAGTCATTTATGTCATGCTAGATAATTATGCAACTTATCAGTTTATTGTCATCATACATTCACAAAACAATCACTTAGCAAGTATTTAGGTCATGAGTAATCCGCATCATAGGTTCATGTTTCAAAAAACACACAAGCATTTAACTTATTATACCTCAGAGTGTGCCATCCGAAATTATTGACTAGATTATAAAGTGTGCTATTCATCCGAGTGTACGGCCCATACCAATGGTCCAGCCCAAGTATGCGGCCTGTTATCATACATTGCCCAATTCAACTCAGCGGCCCACAAGGGAATGTGCAACCAGCTGAGAGTGTGCGGCCCTATCACAGATCTGGCCCAAACGGCCCATAATTTCAATACTTAATCAGAAGTCACGTGTTATCGGTCCATTAACTGTAATACAGTTGTCCAATTGAAATCTGATTTAATTCACTGCACGTGAATTGTCGGCCCATTCATTAATTGTCTGTCCACTAAGTCTTAGAAGGTCCAATAGCTTATCAATATGAAACTAGGCTCATCTGATGAATGATGACTGAGTTTGAATAATTGTCAAGGCACACGTGATCATATTAGTGAGTCAGGTCCATCATTTCGATCCATGTAAGAAATTCTTTAATTTCATTTATTACGATCTGGGTTTTTGATTTATTCATTGTGTTTTACGATCTTGGCGGGGGTCCGGGGGCATCGCCCCTGGTAGCGGGGTCCAAGGGGCAGAGCCCCTGGCTGGGGTTGAGCTGTAATAAAAATGCATCAGAAAAATTAATTTTTTGTAAATTGCCTCAGGAAACTGCATTCGGAAACTGCATTGGTTCAGACAGTTCACAACACAAATTGCCTCTGGAAACTGCCATTGCGTTTTAGAAAAACACATTCTTGAAGTGTTTTTGGTGCATTGTGTTTTAGGTAAAACACTTTTTTAGGTGTTTTCAGTCCATTGCGTTTTACAGAGAACACTTTCTTTTGTTTTTTAGGCAATTGCATTTTAGAATGAGTCATTTTTAAGTGTTTTCTGTCCTTTGCGTTTTAGAAAAACACATTCTTGAAGTGTTTTTGGTGCATTGCAAGGTAAAACATTTTTTTAGGTGTTTTCAGTCCATTGCGTTTTACATAGAACACTTTCCTTTGTTTTTTATGCAATTGCGTTTTTGAATGAGTCATTTTAAGTGTTTTCTCGCCATTGCGTTTTACAAAGAAGACATTTCTTTGTGTTTTTTGTGCATTGCGTTTTAGGTAAAACATTTTTTTATGTGTTTTCAGTCCATTGCGTTTTAGAAAACATACATTTTAAGTGTTTTCTGGCCATTGCGTTTTAGAAATAAGACATTTGTTTGTGTTTTTGGTGCATTGCATTTTAAGTAAAACACATTTTTATGTGTTTTTAGTCCATTGCGTTTTAGAAAGTACATTTCTTTTGAGTTTTTAGGCTATTGCGTTTTAGAAATAAGACATTTCTTTGTGTTTTCTGGCCATTGCGTTTTACAAATAAGACATTTCTTTGTATTTTGGTGTATTGCGTTTTAGAAAAATGTTATTTTTTAGGTTTTTTTTTCATTGCGTTTTACGTAACTGGGGGTTTTTCTATTGCGTTTTACGCAACTGTGTTTTTAAATTTTTTTTTTTGAAAATATAGCAATGGTATACTCGTTTTAAAGATAAAAAAACGCTCGTTTTTTTGGTGCAATTTTTATAAAAAAATAATGTCGTATGAAAGAGTTATTAACGTTTAAAAAATGGGGGGAATTGGAGGAGAGAGAAACTATTGGCTTGGATTGACTAGAATGCCCCTAAACAAACTCACGCGCCTCTTTTCTTCCCTTCAATTTCCATCATTTAATCTTAGCCCTTGATTAACTAAATGGATGGTCAAGATCACTTCCTAGCCTTCCTAGCCAAATAAACTTCCTATTGTATCTCCACCCTTAATGAATATTATATCTACGATTATGATAGATATTCCTTCTTCACTTTATTTAGACAATTGTTATTTCATATGCGTCAAATCAAGGCTTAATTAGCAAGCAAAAATATAGTTTCATAAGATCACGTATTCATGAAAACTTACGTCCGTATGTCAATACATGACGTTATCTACGTGGACATTTTTTGGTTGCATTGGAATGGTGGGAGTGAAATTATATACTATAATTTTGTAACATTTGTTGACTTTATAGATTGTACTTTGTGCTTCATGAGTGTGTTGTGCATTAGAGTGTTGTATGCTAATGGTACAAGTTCTACAACAACTCATAGGTATGTATTGTGTCACATGTTAAAGCACATGATACATCCTCTTGATGCGGCTTTTCTTGGTTGCTTGACATGTGTTCTCCACGTGTCCCTGACTTCTTCATTTGTTACCAAGTTGATTGATGTTTTTTAAAGTTTTGTATTGTCATAGGTTTTACATGGTTAATGTTTGATGTCATTTAACCTTCACCACGACAACACGGGGGGCTTCCATCTAGCATTTTTTTACGTTTTGTCTTAATTTGTAAGTTGCCGACCGCAACGCGGCGGTGTTCCATCTAGTTGCTTTTAAGTATAAAGATTACTCACCTCAAAGACATTCTTAATAAATATCCTGTCTCAACGGCAGGGCCGTCTTCGAAAATCTTTGAAAATTTATGGCCCAGTGCGAAGATAAAATACGGGCCCCTAAAATATAAATTTTTAAAAAGAATATACAAAAAAAGTCTTAAATATATGAAAATGAATTAAAAATTTGTGGAATCACCCGCATGTTGCGGCAGTCTATTTTTTTACGTGGAAACGTAGATAAAAAGCACATCACACGCGCATTGGACAACGTAACGTAGAAAGAAAACACGTTGTAAGGGTAAATTCAGAAAATACGGAATAGTTACGTCGTAACTTTAAAAAACGTTATTTACGATCATGTAAAACCATCGTAATCTATTAAAATTGTATTTAGAAAATACACAAAGTTGAAATAAATAAAACAAAATAAGACTTTTTTTCATAAAAAAAAGGAACACATAAAACTAATTGTAGATTGAATAATATTTTAAGAAATTAACATAAACTAGAATTATGACCCGCCGCAATGTGGCGGGAATTCCTTAGTTATAACTAAGTCGATTTAGGACGCACACGTTATGTTGAACCTGTCAAACAGGAAAAAAATAGACGATGTAAAAACGTTCACCCACACACGTACGTTGCGTCGTGTTAACTCGCAAAATTTAGACTGAAACGTGAAAACGCTAAACCAAAGACGCACGTTGCGATGTTTTAAGTCACAAAATTTAGAACGAAGCATAAAGCGAAAAATTTGCGAAAAATGAAAGCTATAAATGACCAAAGTTGAAAGTAAAAAAAGTTGTGAGGATAGATTGCAAAAGATAAAAGGTTTAATGTTAAAAGTAAAAAAAAAAACAAATAGTTTTGGGTTAACAGTAATTTATGAAATACTTTTGGATGAAAAGTAAAAAAATTATATTTTTTTTGAAAAACCTCCAAAGCCAAAGTTACAACAACAATATGCATAACTATTTTTTCTTTGAAAAACCACCAAAGCGAAGATTACAACACATAAGTAAAAAAAAATCAAAGTGATTAAATCGCAAAAGATGAAAACTTTTGAATTAGAAGTAAAAGAATCAAATTAATCAAAGGGATTAAATTACCAAAGATTAAAAGTTTAAACTTAAATTGTCAAAGATTAAAACTTTAGGGTTAAAAAGGAAAGAAAGATTAATTTTTTTTTAACTTAAATTGTCAAAGATTAAAATTGTAGGGTAAATTGTCAAAGATTAAAACTTTAGCGTTAAAAAGGAAACAAAGATTAGAAGTTTAAACTTAAATTGTCAAACATTAAAACTTTAAGTTTAAAAAGGAAAATTTCTATTTTTTTTTTAAAGACTCCCAAAGCCAATTGTACAACTATCATATGCACAAATTAGTTGCTTATTAATAAGGTTTTAATAATCATTTTTAAACTAGATGTGAGAAGTAACTATGATTCCCATTTTGATTTAGTGTAACACAAAATTAGTTAATTAATAGCATTTGTATTTAATGCATATGTAACAAAGACAAGGAAACAAAATCAACTAAAAATGAAGCTATCAGGAATAAGAACCCAAGACCTGCTTGCAAATAAAATGACTTGGAAACCACCAGACCATGCACCTCATCATGTCATTTCCATAACAGTACTTATATATTCTAAGTTCTGAAGCGTAACTTTATTACAAAAAATTCGGGCCCCCGGAGGGTTTGGGCCCTGAGCCGTCGCCCGCCCCGCACCCCCTCCGGGCCGCCCCTGCGCAACAGGCAGGTTGGCGTTAACTCGTTAACAAACAAACAAACACGAACCCGTTCATTTTCTTAATGAACGGACAAAAACATAAAATATCGTTCAGTAAGTGTTGATGAACAACTTGTGAACACATGTATTTCTTTAACAAATGAACATGAACAAGGTGTTGTTTATATTCGTTCAGTTCCTTTATTACCCTACCCATCTATAATTTCAAAGTTGGCTCATTTTATGCTAATTTTTTTGATTTTATCAAATTGACTAATAGAGCATAACCATGGCTTTATAGCCTACTGGCATCTTGGGGTGGAATAAAGCTTTGGGACCAATAGGTTCTGAGTTCGATTCTCACAAGGGGTATTTTCCCATATTTGTTGGGTTTCCTCTTGAATTGGTGTATAGGCATTATGCCAAGTGGATATGGATATGATCGGGTGGTTTCGCTGGTGACACGATGATACTCCAGTGGTCCGTCAGTGATCCAAATTTGCCGTTCAAAAAAAAATAAATAAAACTTTGCAGAAATAGGTTCATAAATTCAAGATTTTGTTTCCATCTGATATGAATATATCTAGATTTTGTTTTCATCTGTTATCATTGTTTCCATATGTTATCATTGTTTCCATCTCATATCAATATATCTAGATTTTGTTTTCATCTGTTATCACTAATTCCAGATTTTGTTTCCATTTGTTATCACTAATTCCAGATTTTGTTTCAATCTGTGAAAAGGTAAAGTGACAACAAAGGCCGATAAGCTACGGTGTCGTTCTTATGGAGCTACTAACCGGTTTAATGGCATTAAACGAAGACAGGCCAGAAAAAAGCCGGTACCTAGCGGCATGGTTTTGGATAGGGGTGTTCAAAATTGGATTATCCGGTTTTCGGATATCCGAATATTTCGGATAATGAAGATTAATATCCGAACCCGTCCCGAAATTTCAGCTATCCCAAAGTTCGGATATGGATTTTGATAATATCTAAATTTATTAAAAAAAACTCAAAAACATCGTTTCGTGAATAGATTAAAACTAAACCTATATTTGATTATCTAAATTTCCAACAATGGAAATAGAAAACCATTCATAAATCCATATTTATTTTTACTATGTTTTAATATATTTAAACTAAACATAGTACATATATAATATATATTTACTCTTTCTTTTTAGTTTTATGATATATGATAATCCGATTTTCTAAAATTTTTAGAAATTCATATCCAAATTTGAATCCGAAAATTCGGATTGCCTGGTTTTCGGATATCCAAAATTACGGATACGAATTTTTTTCATTCGGTTTCGGTTTGGATGTTTTTTAACACCCCTAGTTTTGGAACATTAGAATCGACAAAGAGAAACTAATGGCTGGTGTGGTGTGGAGGCCTCTCTTAACTTGAACAAAGAAACATTCGAAACCATCTCCGTCATAGCTGAGCTGACAGGCCACTGTACAGCCGAGAGCCAGGTCAGAGGCCTGATATAGGGCACGCAGTCAACGTGCTTACCCCACTTCTGGAGAAATGGAAATCCATGGAGAATGAAGCTGAGGAATATTGTGGTATTGATTATAGTGTGTCGTTGACTTAAATGGTCAAAGGGTGGCAAAAGCAGAAGGGAAAGATTATAGTAGCTATGCGGATCTTAATGATAGTAAGAGTAGTATTCCTGCAAGAGTTACTGGATTTCCTGATTCCCTCACTCACTTCTGTTGATGGTCGATGAATCGTGTTTCGGGGTTGTACACGAACACATTCATTTCCTAAACGAATGAACACAAACATAAAATATTGTTCGTTAAGTGTTTTTGAACACTTCTTTAACACATATTCATTCGGTTCAATTGTAGCCCTACCCATCTATAATTTTAAATTTGGCTCTTTTTATGCTAAATTTCTTGATACTATTAAATTGACTGATAGAGCATAACCAATATATAACCATTATATAAATTAAAATATGACTCTCATATTAATAAAACAATGCAGAAATAGGTCCGTAAATTCAAGATTTTGTTTCCATCTTATATCTGTAATTCTATATTTTATTTTCATCTGTTATCACTAATTCAATTTTTCCTACATTTAAACAAAACATAGTACTTATATAATATATATTTACTATTTCTTTTTAGTTTTCGGATATCTGTAATTTTTAGAAATTTATATCCGAATCCGAAAATTCGGATTACTACGTTTTCGGATATCCTAAATTTTGGATACGAATTTTCGGATATTTCAGATTCGGTTTTGGTTTTGTATCCGGAATTTTTTGAACACCTCTAGTTTTGGAGCATTAGAACCAACAAAGAGAAACTAATGGCTGCTGTGGACACCTCTCTTAACACGAACAAAGAAACATTCGAAATCATCTCCGTCATAACTGATGGCTGCTGTGGTTTTGGTTTTGGTTTTGTATCCGGAATTTTTTGAACACCTCTAGTTTTGGAGCATTAGAACCAACAAAGAGAAACTAATGGCTGCTGTGGACACCTCTCTTAACACGAACAAAGAAACATTCGAAATCATCTCCGTCATAACTGAGCCGGCAGGCCATTGTACAACCCAAAAGCCAAGCCAGCGGCCCAATATGGGGCACGCAGTCAACTTGCATGCCCCACTTGTAGAGAAATGGAAACCCATGGAGAATGAAGATGAGGAATATTGTAGTATTCATTATAGTCTACGGTTTACTCAAATGGTCAAAGGGTGGCAAGAAGCAGAAGGGAAAGATTACAATAGCTATGTGTGTCACACCCTCAAAATACCACATGCGGAAACACCGCGGGACGTGTGACGTACCAGGATCTAAGCCACCAATCACATTGAACAACGCATAGTATTTAAGTAAAACATTTCATTCATTTCAAAATATAAATCCAAGTCATAGGTAATAACCAAAGTAAGCGTTCAGCGGAAGCATATAGTAAACTGTTAATCAACTGTTTCAATTCAAATGTTCAAAACCAATATAACTAGTGTCCAAGAGTCTCGATCCATGACAACTCTACCAATCCCAGATAGCAAGCCCATTACGAAGAACCTAACGACCTGCAAGCATGCAGACAAGTGTGTCAGACGACGTTGGTGAGTTTAAAGTTCGTTACACATTTTAGTTACCAGATATGAATATAAGACAATTCAATGATTGATGTTGTAATAACTCGTTTACCACTGATGGCTTAAAGTTGTTTTGCCCAAACCCCATTGCCTCTATCAAAGCAATGGTCAAGACTGGGATCATTAGTTCACTCCCGACCTCCCCGGTACGGTGTGAGGTTGCCAAACCTAAATAGCGCTATTAACTAATATCCCGTTGCCTCCCTAGCAACGATCGGTAGATGGGACTTAGGTGATAGATATGCGAGTATTAACAAACATCCCAATAACCCAGCATTCCTCCCTGGAACGCTTACCAGATGTCCCTCCCCGGGACGCATGCTTGGAAAAAGAGCAGTGAACTCACCTTAGGTTGCTCGGTAGGTTATGTTACCCGTTCTTAGTTGATCAATCCAAATCCTACCGTGGTTATCAAGACAGTCAGTTTTGCTTACTAACAACACACATATTCTTTACAATCATTACTCAAGTAGCAATCAAGCAGGGCACGTATAGTCATTTATGTCATGCTAGATAATTATGCAACTTATCAGTCTATTGTCATCATACATTAACAAAACAATCACTTAGCAAGTATTTAGGTCATGAGTAATCCGCATCATAGGTTCATGTTTCAAAAAACACACAAGCATTTAACTTATTATACCTCAGAGTGTGCCATCCGAAGTTATTGACTAGATTATAAAGTGTGCTATTCATCCGAGTGTACGGCCCATACCAATGGTCCAGCCCAAGTATGCGGCCTGTTATCATACATTGCCCAATTCAACTCAGCGGCCCACAAGGGAATGTGCAACCAGCTGAGAGTGTGCGGCCCTATAACAGATCTGGCCCAAACGGCCCATAATTTCAATACTTAATCAGAAGTCACATGTTATCGGTCCATTAACTGTAATACATTTGTCCAATTGAAATCTGATTTAATTCACTGCACGTGAATTTTCGGCCCATTCATTAATTGTCTGTCCACTAAGTCTTAGAAGGTCCAATAGCTTATCAATATGAAACTAGGCTCATGTGATGAATGATGACTGAGTTTGAATAATTGTCAAGGCACACGTGATCATATTAGTGAGTCAGGTCCATTATTTGATAAGTGGTGTCAGTTCTTATGCATTAATATTGATAGTCAAAATAACAAATTAAGATTGCATGTGCAAACCCGGGCCCAGTCCGTTATCCCTCCCACGAAAAACTCACTCGACGAAACTCCCATGTTTCGCCATCACAAGCTCCGGAGAAACTCTCATGTTTCGTCGTCGCAAGCTCCGGCGAAACTCTCATGTTTCGTCGTCACAAGGGTTTGACGAAACTCATCACCCCTAACACTTAAAGTTTAGGGTTTATCAGATCATCCCATCCTTTCAGTAGCGGTCATAAGCAATCACTTTCAACAACCATCAAAAGTCTACAAGAAATTAGCACTAGATCATCATAATCATCAAACATTTAATTCCACTTAACATTCCCTTGATTCACTACATAGCCGATCACATTAACTCGATTTATAACACACGTTTAACATCCTAAGCATCTACCTTATTCATAGCATCACATCATGATTTCATAGAACATGCACATATATTTTTTTGTTGACCAATATCACACACAAACAAGATCACCAATAAGAATTACATACATAAGGATTTACTAACCCAATAAACTTGATCGAATCAGATAGTGCTTCGAGAGGGGGGTATCGTCTGCCGTCGATTAGTTTAGGAGGACATAGGGTTTGAAAGTAACCTATGTATCCTTATATATAGTATACGTAAACAAGGAATAAGGATAGATGGGCTCGGTTTTAGCTTGGGCTTGCAAAGACCGAGTAAATGTTTAAGTTCACTATAGGCCCCTAGCTAAGCTAAACATATTCGAAACCCTTGGGCTCGTGCGACTTGGATTTGGGTTTCACAAGTATATGGGCCGAGATGATATGTGATGAATCATTCAGCCAAGAGGTGTGTGTCTCAAGTAAGTTTGCGGCCCAAAAGATTATACGGCTCAGTTTAGTTAATAACGAATTCCCCAAGACTAACTAACACTAGAAAACATTCAACGGTTCCACTATAAGTAATCAACACGCACAAAAACGTCTAATGGTGCAAGAGTGCAATATGTAGATAATTAAATGTAGAAACACACGCCAAAGATTGTGGAATTTAAGGTAATGCAATTAACACAATAACACAGTACCAACAATAACACAGTAACACAGTATATCAATCATATATCAAACGTGCACCATTTTACAATGCAAACACAATTATGAAAACACTGGTGTGAAACAAGTAACGTGTCGAGGAAAGACCTTGAAAGTTCAGGTTGTCACATCATCCCCATCTTGAAAGAAATTTCATCCTGAAATTTGATAAGTACTGCAAAAGTGACACGGTAACTCAAGGGTGACACAATGTTAGGTCAGGATGACTGTGGATTTTCCCAGGTGCCAAATCATCCCCAACTTGAAAGGGAATTTCATCCCGAAATTTGCCAATGATAACAGACGTTGATACAACCGTTTAGATAACTGCGGATACTGGGGCTTATTCCGACCATTGCGTTCCCATGTGAACTCTGGTCCACGTCTTGAGTTCCAACAAAATTTCGCGATTGGAATCCAACTGTGTTAACGAATCTCGACTTCCTGGTTCATGCTCTCAATAAATAACTTGACAACTGCAACTTGTCGTTAACCTTAAACGCTAGTAGGGGCATCACAAGTGTCTCATTGAACAACAGTTCTTTAGATTCGAGACATAAATGACATGGTGAACATTACTCGATTCGTCAGGTAACTCGAGTTTGTAGGCCACCTTACCGATTCTTTCCAGAGTTCTGAATGACTCAACATAACGTAAATTAAGCTTGTCGCGCTTCCCAAGCGTACCACACCCTCCCAGGGTGAGACTTTCAACATGATACGATTTCCCACAGCGAGCTCCCGGTGTTTCCTAACCCAATCAAACGATTTCCGATCCAAGGAATCTTCCCAAGAGTTTCGAGTTGAAGCCCTGGACCTGTGTTTAGGTTGTCACCCACCTTAGCCCAACAAGGAGATTAGCGTTGTTGCCCATGCAATGTCTCAAACAGAGCTGTATGCATACTAAAATGGTAACGGCTGTAGTAGAACTCACCCAAAGATAAGTGTCCTACCAAATATTTACTAAACTCAGTCACGCACATGTTCGCGGCATATCTTCGTGGGCCAAGATGGTTCGTTACTCTACCCGGTTGTCCTACAGTGATAAGTAATGCTCATGTCTAGATGTGAGCCAAGGGTATCGTGTATTGCCTATCATAAATCAGGTGTACCTCAGAATCAGAAATAACGGGAGTTGGCACCTCGTGTCTAAAAGTCGCCTCTCTCAGAGGGACATTCACAGCTATGAAGACTCGTCAGTTTCCTTGATTGCAATAAAGTTCGCTGGTCACGTAAGACAACCAACGATCATCCAGGTGTTATTGCTTCTATTTTGATGCTTCTGGTTGCTGATACTCTGTCTTGACTTTCCCACAAGTCATTCATTGTTCACATACATTGCCAGGTGGGCCTTCATGCTCGACCGCCAGTACAAGATTTATGGATCCTAATATCTCCTATCGAAACCCAGACGACTAGAATATCGAGGCCGGTGTGCTTGCTCAACACAAGTTCCCTAAAGTTGCCGTATAATGAGACCCACATTCGTTCCGTGAGGTAGCAATATCATTCGACTTACCAAAAGTTGCTCCTCCATGCCCCGCATGGACCCAACTCGAAGATCCTCTTCCTTCAGCGCTTCAGTTTGAACAGGGTGAATCTGACTGGGTAGGGTAGAGTCAGTGATGAGATGCACGCTCATACGCGTTTAAATTCCATAGTCGTAATCGCTCAAGAGTTCCATCCAGTGATGCCATCACGTGCTTTAGCTCGTTCGAAACAAGGGTACACGGGAGGCCCTTGTGATCGGTCTAAGTGGTGCCTTCGGTACCGTCCAAGTAATGCCTTCAACTTAAATCCAAAGAACACAGTTTCCATCGCAGGTTGTGTGTCGTGCAGTTCCTCTTTGAAACCCCATTCCGTAAGTCATCACTCTCTCGTGTTGCATCGGTGTGTAACTGGGACTCTGATTCGAACCATCATGGTATACCACTAGATCTTCAATACTCTCGGATAGAAGCGATGCTCAGTGCATTGCAGAGTTGGGTTTCAAAAGCTGAAAAGATGCCCGTCTGTTCTATCACTCACAAGTACACAGCACCCTGCTGTGCTAAAGAGGTTAAAGCTGCGCAGTCTTCGAAAATTCCACGATGTATCTGCGATAGCATCTAACTAGACCAAGAAGTTATTGTATCCCCGATGGATGTCTTTGGTGCCGATCAATATCTAATAAAATGGATCTTTAGCGAGATCCACGTGTATTCCCACTTCGTTGATTACATGACCAAGAATGTACCCCTCGAATCCAGAAGTTACATTTAACAAGATTTCACGCGGAGTGACTCTTCCCCCAGGTGCTCTACCACCCATGACGTTCCTTTCTCCTGGAATCAATAAACACGGTCGATTCATGCGATCCATATAGCTGCCAGTGTGTTGGTTAATCCCCAAAGGTCATGGATTACAAAGTCGCAATGACCGCATTGCGTTTGATATGCCGTTTTAGGAGCATCCTCCCCTTGGACTTCCCTCTGATGATAGCTCGTTCTTTAGCCAATCCTCGAATGAAGCTTGTCCTTCCCATTAGTCGACGGGTTGTCAATACCTGGTCGAGGCAAACGGTTCTTGACTGCCACCTTGTTAAGTTCTCGATAATCAGAACACATACGAAAAGGCTTATCTTCATGGATATAACTGAGGCAAACGGTTCTTGACTGCCACCTTGTTAAGTTCTCGATAATCAGAACACATACGAAAAGGCTTATCTTCATGGATATAACTGGGGCTCCCCAAAGTGAAAAACTAGGTCCGCCAAAACTCCTGTTCAACAGTTCCTGTAGTTGATTAGACAGCTCTTGCAACCCTCTTGGTGCAAGACGGTAAGAGTACGAGTATTTGGAGCTGCATCTGGTGTGAGATCAAACTGAGATTCTGCCTAACAGTTGTGGAAGTAATCCTGGAAGTTCTTCAAGTGGCTCATCGGAAGAAATCACAACCAACTGGTGGATCCTCGATCCTCTCTTCCTTAGCCTTAACATCAATAACGGTTGCTAACAATGGCGGGGTAATCCCTCCGTAGACACTTCTGGGCTTTCATTGCAGAATTGATGCTAACCATTACACAACTCTGACGCTTTAGAATAGACAATGATCCTCCATTAAGGAGAAGGATGCGCAAAATTTCCTCCTCACAGGGTATATCTAAGTGGTCTCTGGATAACCAATCCACACTAACTACTGCATCAAAACTATCAAGGGTAGCAGAAGGAAGGTCGATGTCGAACGCTTATCCCACAAGGTCGAGTTTGCATCCCAATGAACATGTGAGGTTTCCATTGTCTGGCCATCAGTAGATTCCACAACAGGTTCAGGTTCAAGAAGCATCAGGGTTAAACAGAATAGAAACGAAGCGGTTAGCCATCCATACAAGCTACCATGTTGTTATTATGCCTAGCGTCGCCTACGCCAACCTTAAACGTCCTTCCCCGAGTACCACTGCCAGTGTTATTGTTACGGTCATGAAGATTCCCAATGCTGTCATTGTTTCCTTGGTTGTTGACATTTTGACTTAACGACAATAAATCCACATCGTAGACGCCTTAATTTCCATCATGTAGGCTACGACTTAAGTAACTTGATGTTGCCGTGACTGTTGCCTCTAATGTCATTGCTTGAAACGGAACCCTACGATCTTTCACCGACAAAGTCCATCTTGTCACATTCCCGTGCCACGTCCTAAGGCGCTACTCATTGTGCCGGCCGTTACACATTTCCGCACCATGGTCAATTGTCATCGTTTATGCCCCGATTAATTCATAGGAGTTGGCTCCCATGAGCCGCTGACTAGGGTTAAAGATCCGATTGGCGTCAAATTGCTGGTGTTCGTTGTTGGTAATCGGGGTCGTCCAAATACTGAAGTCAGTAAAGTACTACTCTCATCCTTTTGTCCACTGATGCTGCAAGTTGCTTGAGTAATACACAGTCTGTTACGAGAGTGCTGCAGAAGTGATCGTACCTCGAGATCTAAGACATCGATACATTAAGTTCCAGCAAACAGAGAGAAGTGAGGGAGGTATAGACCAATCATTCGACGCTGTGACATCCAACTCAGGGACGTCCGTACAAGCACCTAGCATTCTACACAGTTCGCTAGACCTTCAGATGGGAGTTCAGGTAATACTCGATATGATCGAGATTCGTAAGGGTTCAGAGAGGAGTGAAAAGATCGCGTTCAAGTAGGAGACAATCACTGCTATGACTCCTATAGACTTGTTACATTTCACATTGATCAAATAACAGAGCAGAACCCCTTTTTCACTTGTTAAGCCTCACTGGGACTCACATGCACCCCACATTATTATTATGTGCACCCACAATAATGTTGTGATTTGCATGCTCATCTCAGTTCCTCCTAACTCATGTCAAATGGTTCCTCAAACTCAGATATCAACGGAGGTTGTCAAAGTAATAAGATCACAAAAATCCAAGGACTATGGCATACTATCTACGCATCATAAAGTAAGCAAGCAATCCATGACATCATGCTATAGTGACGAGTATGTGTTCGTATGTTACGTCATAAACAAATGTGTACTAGTCATGTAATTAATGCAACAAGTGAGAAAGACGAACCTTGCAATCTAGAGCTAAGTGTCATGGTCGTATTCACGTATCAGAACTGTTTGTTTATAGTCTGGTTTTACAAAAACGTTTTAAAACCAAGTTCACTATAACCAGTGGCTCTGATACCAAACTGTCACACCCCCAAAATACCACATGCGGAAACACCGCGGGACGTGTGACGTACCAGGATCCAAGCCACCAATCACATTGAACAACTCATAGTATTTAAGTAAAACATTTCATTCATTTCAAAATATAAATCCAAGTCATAGGTAATAACCAAAGTAAGCGTTCAGCGGAAGCATATAGTAAACTGTTTCAATTCAAATGATCAAAACCAATATAACTAGTGTCTAAGAGTCTCGATCCATGACAACTCTAGCAATCCAAGATAGCAAGCCCATTACAAAGAACCTAACGGCCTGCAAGCATGCAGACAAGTGTGTCAATCGACGCTGGTGAGTTCAAAGTTTGTTACACGTTTTAGTTACCAGATATGAATATAAGACAATTCAATGATTGATGTTGTAATAACTCGTTTACCGCTGATGGCTTAAAGTTGTTTTGCCCAAACCCCATTGCCTCTATCAAAGCAATGGTCAAGACTGGGATCATTAGTTCACTCCCGACCTCCCCGGTATGGTGTGAGGTTGCCAAACCTAAATAGCGCTATTAACTAATATCCCGTTGCCACCCCGGCAACGATCGGTAGATGGGACTTAGGTGATAGATATGCGAGTATTACCAAACATCCCAATAACCCAGCATTCCTCCCCGGAACTTTTACCAGATGTCCCTCCCCGGGACGCATGCTTGGAAAAAGAGCAGTGAACTCACCTTAGGTTGCTCGGTAGGTTATGTTACCCGTTCTTAGTTGATCAATCCAAATCCTACCGTGGTTATCAAAACAGTCAGTTATGCTTACTAACAACACACATATTCTTTACAATCATTACTCAAGTAGCAATCAAGCAGGGCACGTAAAGTCATTTATGTCATACTAGATAATTATGCAACTTATCAGTCTATTGTCATCATACATTCACATAACAATCACTTAGCAAGAATTTAGGTCATGAGTAATCCGCATCACAGGTTCATGTTTCACAAAACACACAAGCATTTAACTTATTATACCTCAGAGTGTGCCGTCCGAAGTTATTGACTAGATTATAAAGTGTGCTATTCATCCGAGTGTACGGCCCATACCAATGGTCCAGCCCAAGTATGCGGCCTGTTATCATACATTGCCCAATTCAACTCAGCGGCCCACAAGGGAATGTGCAACCAGCTGAGAGTGTGCGGCCCTATCACAGATCTAGCCCAAACGGCCCATAATTTCAATACTTAATCAGAAGTCACGTGTTATCGGTCCATTAACTGTAATACATTTGTCCAATTGAAATCTGATTTAATTCACTGCACGTGAATTGTCGACCCATTCATTAATTTTCTGTCCTCTAAGTCTTAGAAGGTCCAATAGCTTATCAATATGAAACTAGGCTCATGTGATGAATGATGACTGAGTTTGAATAATTGTCAAGGCACATGTGATCATATTAGTGAGTCAGATCCATTATTTGATAAGTGGTGTCGGTTCTTATGCATTAATATTGATAGTCAAAATAACAAATTAAGATTGCATGTGCAAACCCGGGCCCAGTCCGTTATCCCTCTGACGAAAATCCCACTCGATGAAACTCCCATGTTTCGTCATCACAAGCTCCGGCGAAACTCTCATGTTTCGTCGTCGCAAGCTCCGGCGAAACTCTCATGTTTCGTCGTCACAAGGGTTTGACGAAACTCATCACCCCTAACACTTAAAGTTTAGGGTTTATCAGATCAACCCATTCTTTCAGTAGCGGTCATAAGCAATCAGTTTCAACAACCATCAAAAGTCTACAAGAAATTAGCACTAGATCATCATAATCATCAAACATTTAATTCCACTTAACATTCCACTTATTCACTACATAGCCGATCACATTTACTCGATTTATAACACACGTTTAACATCCTAAGTATCTACCTTATTCATAGCATCACATCATGATTTCATAGAACATGCACATATATTTTTTTGTTGACCAATATCACACACAAACAAGATCACCAATAAGAATTACATACATAAGGATTTACTAACCCAATAAACTTGATCGAATCAGATAGTGCTTAGAGTGGGGGGGTATCGTCTGCCGTCGATTAGTTTAGGAGGACATAGGGTTTGCAAGTAACCTATGTATCCTTATATATAGTATACGTAAACAAGGAATAAGGAGAGATGAGCTCGGTTTTAGCTTGGGCTTGCAAAGACCGAGTAAATGTTTAAGTTCACTATGGGCCCCTAGCTAAGCTAAACATATTCGAAACCCTTGGGCTCGTGCGACTCGGATTTGGGTTTCACAAGTATATGGGCCGAGATGATATGTGACGAATCATTCAGCCAAGAGGTGTGTGTCTAAAATAAGTTTGCGGCCCAAAAGATTATACGGCTCAGTTTAGTTAATAACGAATTCCCCAAGACTAACTAACACTAGAAAACATTCAACGGTTCCACTATAAATAATCAACACGCACAAAAAAGTCTAATGGTACAAGAGTGTAATATGTAGGTAATTAAATGTAGAAACACACGCCAAAGATTGTAGAATTTAAGGTAATGCAATTAACATAATAACACAGTACCAACAATAACACAGTAACACAGTATATCAATCATATATCAAACGTGCTCAATTTTACAATGCAAACACAATTATGAAAACACTGGTGTGAAACAAGTAACGTGTCGAGGAAAGACCTTGAAAGTTCGGGTTGTCACATCATCCCCAACTTGAAAGAAATTTCGTCATGAAATTTGATAAGTACTGCAAAAGTGACACGGTAACTCAAGAGTGACACAATGTTAGGTCAGGATGACTGTGGATTTTCCCAGGTGCCACGATGTGGATCTTGATTAAAGTAAGAGTAGTATTCCTGCAAGACCAATTGGATTTGCTGATTCCCTCACTTCTGCTGATGGTTTATGGGGCTCTACATGAACATGTTCATTTCCTTAACGAACAATGACAAACATAATGTTTTGTTCAATAAGTGTTCATGAACAGTTCGTGAACACATATATTTCTTTAGCAAATGAATATGAACAAGGTCTTGTTTGTATTTGTTTAGTTCGTTTGTATCCATACCCATCTATAATTATAAATTTGGCTCATTTTATGCTAATTTTCTTGATTTTATTAAACTAACCGATAGGGCATAACCGAAATATAACCAATATATAATTCAAAAAATGAGTCTCATATTAATAAACTTTGTAGAAATAGGTTCGGAAAATCAAGATTTTGTTTCCATCAGATATCAGTAATTCTAGAATCTGTTATCACTAATTCTGGATTTTGTTTCCATTTTTTGTCGCTAATTCTTGATTTTTTTCCATCTATTATCAGTGACAGGTACAAAGGCCGATGTATTCAGCTACGGTGTCATTTTATGGAGCTACTAACAGGTAGGGGTGTGCATGGGTCGGTTTTGACCAAAAACCATAACCATAACCGCGATTTCGGTTATTGGATAACCATCACCATAACCGATCGGTTATGGTTATTCGGTTTTGATAGTTATAGCGGGTCAGTTATGGGTGGTTAACCGTGTATTTAGCTTAACTAAAAATAACTTAATTTTTTTTTTCATGGAATAAACTGTTATTGCATGTATATATTAGTATGTTACATAGTATTAAAAAATACATATAATCTATAATATTAATACCAATTATTATCGAATATTCAAATAAAGTGATATGATACATTCCATAAATTCAAATAAACATTCAACCAAAACCACAAAACGATATGAAAAACCAATAAGTACTAAAAATCTTTAGTAAAAAACATCAAGTATTAAAAATATGGTGAAAAGTCCTAAATCCTACAAAGATTTATTACATGTCGGTTCGGTTCGGTTATGGTGGGTATGGAAAAAATGATAACCATAACCGACCCGCTACTTTTGGTTTTCAAAAAAACCATTAACCGACCCACCAGTTTTTTATTTGGTTCGGTTTTTTCGGTTTGGTTTTGTCGGTTAATTCGGTTATGGTTCTGTTAATTCGGTTTTTTGCACACCCCTACTAACAGGTTTAATGTTGTTAGACGAGGACAGACCAAAAGAAAGTCAATACCTAGCAGCATGGTTTTTGATAGGGTGTTCAAGATGGTATGAACGGGTTTTTGGATATTCGAAAACCAGATTTCTGAAAATTTCCGATAGTGAAGATTAATATCCGAACCTGTATCCGAAATTTCGGATACGGATTTGGATATTTAAACGGATATTCCAATTTATAGAAAAAAATAAAATAAAAATCGTTTTGTGCATAAATTAAAACTCAACCTATATTTGATTATCTAAGTTTCCAACATTGAAAACAAAAAAAATATTCATAAATCCACATTCGAATCAGGTTATTTACTGTTTTTACTTTTTTTTCCTGTCTTAAACTAAACATTATACTTATAATATATTTGTATACATATATATACTAGATTTTGTTTTTGTCTATTATCAGTTATTTAAGATTTTGTGTCCATCTGTTATCAGAGGTAAATTTACATCAAAGGCCGATGTATTCAGCTACGGTATCTTTCTTATGGAACTATTAACTGGTTTAATGATGTTAGATGAGGACAGACCAGAAGAAAGCCAGTGCCTAGCACAGGGTTTTGGATAAGGGTGTTCAAGATCGGATATCCGAGAATTTCGGATAGTGAAGATTAATATCCGAAACGGTATCTGAAATTTCAGATATTCAAAAATCGGATATCCAAAATTTCAGATACGGATTCGGATATTTAAACAGATATCCGAAATTATAATAAAAATAAAAAAAAATTCATCTGGTTCATAAATTTAATCTCAACTATATATGTGTATATATATATATAGAAAAAGTATATCGTACATTACGGCTTAACCTACTTCACGTACGACAACGTGCGTGATTTGTTCTATAACATGCGTTATTAATGTTTTCAATATACGTTATTGTGTTTCAACATGCTTGATTTTGGATTTTTGAGTTATAACGTGCGTGATTTTAAAATGAACGTGCGTAATTACCTGTCGTACGTGATGTACGTTAAGCCGTAATGTACGTAAACATTCCTCTATATATATATATATATATATATATATATATATATATATATATATATATATATATATTTACTATTAGCTTTTAGTTTTTGGGATCCGATTATCCAAAATTATCAGAAATTCGTATCCGAATCCAAAATTATCCGATTATGTGGTTTTCGGATATCCGATTTTTCAGATATCCACAATATCAGATACGGATTTTCGGATAATTCTATTTTTGTTTTGGATCTGGATTTTTTTTAACACCACTAGGTTTGGAGCACTATAACTGACAAAGAGAAACTAATGCCTATTGTGGATGCCTCTTTTAACGCGGACGAAGAAACATTGGAAACCATCTTCTTCATAGCCGAGCTGGCAGTCCATTGTACAGCCCGAAAGCCAAGTCAGCGGCCCGATTTGGGTCACGCAGTCAACGTGCTGGCTCCACTTGTGGAGAAATAGAAACCCATAGAGAATGAAGTTGAGGAATATTGTGGTATTCATTATAGTCTGTCGTTGACTCAAATGGTCAAAGTGTGGCCAGAAGCAGAAGGGAAAGATTATGGTAGCTAAGTGGATCTTGATGATAGTAAGAGCAGTATTCCTGCAAGAGCAATTGGATTTGCTAATTCCTTCACTTCTGCTAATGGTCTATAAATCGTGTTTTGGGGTTCTGCACGAACACGTTCATTTCTTTAGCAAACTGACAGAAACATAAAGTCTTGTTCGGTTAGTGTTCGTGAACACATATATTTCTCTAACAAATGAACATGAAGAAGATCTTGTTTGTATTTGGACAGTTCGTTTGTAGCCCTACCCATCTATAATTTCAAATTTGTCTCATTTTATGTTGATTTTCTTGATTTGATCAAATTGACTGATAGACTATAACCAAAATATAACCAATATAAAATTTAAAAAAGTGACTCTCATATCAATAAAACTTTGCAGAAATATGTTTGTAAATTCAAGATTTTTTTTCATCTGATATTAGTAATTCAAAAATTTGTTTTCATTTGTTATCACTAAATTTGGATTTTATTTCCATTTGTTATCACTTATTCTAGATTTTGTTTCCATCTGTTATCAGTTATTTAAGATTTTGTTTCCGTCTGTTATCAGTGACAGGTAAAGTGACAACAAAGGCGGATGTATTCAGCTACGTTGTCGTTCTTATGGAGCTACTAACAGGTTTAATGACATTAATCGAGGACAGACCAGAAGAAAGCCAATACTTAGTAGCATGGTTTTGGATAGGGGTGTTCAAGATGGGATGAACTAGTTTTCGGATATACGAAACCGGTTATCCGAAAATTCCGGATAGTGAAAATTAATATCTGAACCCGTATCCAAAATTTCAGATATCCGATACGGGTTCGGATATTTAAAAGGATATCCAAATTTATAAAAATAACAAAATATGGTTTCATGCATAGATTAAAACTCAACCTATATTTGATATCTAAATTTCCAACATTGAAAAAAAAAACAATCATAAACCCACATTCGAATCAAATTATTTACTATTTTTCCTATATTTAAACAAAACATAGTACTTATATAATATATATTTACTATTTCTTTTTAGTTTTTGGATATCCGATTATCCGATCGATATCCGAAATTTTTAGAAATTCATATCCGAATTCAAAAATTCGGATTACTAGGTTTTCGGATATCCTAAATTTTGCATACGAATTTTTGGATATTTCAAATTCGGTTTCTGTTGGTGCATATGTCTGTTGACTTCGTCTTGTATCGAGTCTTGTAATAGAATTGTTAGATCAAGTCACGTAGTTTGAGAAAAACGGAAAACAATCATGAAATGGACATTTCACACGAAATGGCTATTCCACACGAAATGGACATTTCACACGAAATGGCCATTTCTATCGAAATGAAAAGTCCATTTCCTGCGAAATGAAAAGTCCATTTCGTGCGAAATGGAAAAGTCCATTTCGTGTGAAATGAAAAGTCCATTTCGTGCGGAATGGAAATCCTATAAATAGGTGACTTGAGATTTCATTTGTAACTTTTGGATTCCGGTAGCGAAGCTCTGCCGAAGTGTCTCCAGGTTGTAAATTGTTGTCAAATCAATACAGAAGACATTTAAACTACTTCTACACGCAAATCAAGCTGATTCAACATCAAAACGGTTGTTTCCGCCTCTCGTTTTGATCAAAAACTCTTCTGATCAACTCATTTGGTCGTTACAACGATCCTACAGTTTCGCATCCGGATTTTTTTGAACACCCCTATTTTTGGAGCATTAGAACCGACAAAGAGAAACTAATGGCTACCGTGGACACCTCTCTTAACACGAAAAAAGAAACATTTGAAACCATCTCCGTCATAGTTGAGCTGGCAGGCCATTGTACAACCCAAAAGCCAAGCCGCCGGCCCAATATGGGGCACGCAGTCAACGTGCATGCCCCACTAGTAGAGAAATGGAAACCCATGGAGAATGAAGTTGAGGAATATTGTGGTATTCATTATAGTCTACGGTTGACTCAAATGGTTAAAGGGTGACAAGAAACAGAAGGGAAAGATTACAATAGCTATGTGGATCTTGATTAAAGTAAGAGTAGTATTCCTGCAAGTCCAATTGGATTTGCTGGTACCCTCACTTCTGCTGATGGTTGATGAATCGTCTTTTGGGGTTCTACACGAACATGTTCATTTCCTTAACGAACAATGACAAACATAATGTCTTGTTCGGTAAGTGTTCATGAACAGTTCGTGAACACATATATTTCTTTAGCTAATGAATATGAACAAGATTTTGTTTGTATTTGTTTAGTTCGTTTGTAGCCATACCCATCTATATTTTCAAATTTGGCTCATTTTATGCTAAATTTCTTAATTTTATCAAATTAACCGATAGAGCATAACCGAAATAAAACCAATATATAATTTAAAAAATGAGTGTTGTATTAATAAACTTTGTAGAAATAGGTTCGTAAAATCAAGATTTTGTTTCCATCTGATATCACTAATTCTAGAGTTTGTTTTCATCTGTTATCACTAATTCTTAATTTTGTTTCCATTTTTATCACTAATTCTCGATTTTGTGTGCATCTGTTATCAGTGACAAGTAAAGTGACAACAAATGCCGATGTATTCAGCTATGGTGTCGTTCTTATAGAGCTACTAACATGTTTAATGGTGTTAAACGAGGACAGACCAGAAGAAAGCCGGTACTTAGCAGCATAGTTTTGGATAGGGGTGTTCAAGATGGGATGAACTAGTTTTCGGATATACGAAACCGGTTATCCAAAAATTCCGGATAGTGAAAATTAATATCCGAACCTGTATCCGAAATTTCAAGTATCTGATACAGGTTCGGATATTTAAACGGATACCCAAATTTATAAAAAAAATAACAAAATATCGTTTCGTGCATGGATTAAAACTCAACCTATATTTGATTATCTAAATTTCCAACATTGAAAACAAAAAAAAACATTCATAAATCCACATTCGAATCAAATTATTTACTATTTTTCTATATTTAAACAAAACATAGTACTTACATAATATATATTTACTATTTCTTTTTAGTATTCGGATATCCGATTATCCGATCGATATCCGAAATTTTTAGAAATTCATATCCGAATCCGAAAATTCGGATTACTAGGTTTTCAGATATCCTAAATTTTGGATACGACTTTTTCGGATATTTCAAATTCGGTTTCGAATCCGGGTTTTTTTTAACACCCCTAATTTTGGAGCATTAGAACTGACAAAAAGAAACTAATGGCTGCTGTGGACACCTCTCTTAACACGAACAAAGAAACATTTGAAACCTCCTCCATCATAGCTAAACTGGCAGCTCACTGTACAACCTAAAAGCCAAGCCAGCGGCCCAATATGGAGCACACAGTCAACGTGCATGCTCCACTAGTGAAATGGAAACCCATGGAGAATGAAGTTTAGGAATATTGTGGTATTCATTATAGTCTACGGTTGACTCAAATGGTCAAAGGGTGGCAAGAAGCAGAAGGGAAAGATTACAATAGCTATGTGGATCTTGATTAAAGTAAGAGTAGTATTCCTGCAAGACCAATTGGATTTGCTGATTCCCTCACTTCTGCTGATGGTTAATGAATCATGTTTCAGGGTTCTAAACGAACACGTTCATTTCCTTAACAAACAATGACAAACATAATGTCTTATTCGGTAAGTGTTCATGAACAGTTCGTGAACATGTATATTTCTTTAGCAAATGAATATGAACAAGGTCTTGTTTGTATTTCTTCAGTTCGTTTGTAGCCATACCCATCTATAATTTCAAATTTGGCTCATTTTATGTTAATTTTCTTAATTTTATCAAATTAACCGATAGAGCATAACCGAAATATAATCAATATATAATTTAAAAAGTGAGTCTCGTGTTAATAAACTTTGTAGAAATGGGTTCGTAAAATCTAGATTTTGTTTCCATCTGATATCAGTAATTCTAGAGTTTGTTTTCATCTGTTATCACTAATTCTGGATTTTGTTTCCATTTTCTATCACTAATTCTTGATTTTGTTTCCATTTATTATCAGTGAGTGACAGGTAAAGTGACAACAAAGGCGGATGTATTCAGCTACATTGTCGTTCTTATGGAGCTACTAATAGGTGTCATGGAAATAATCGAGGACAAACCAGAAGAAAGGCAATACCTAGTAGCATGGTTTCGGATAGGGGTGTTCAAGATGGGATGAACTAGTTTTCGGAGATACGAAACCGATTATCCGAAAATTCCGGATAGTGAAAATTAATATCTGAACCCGTATCCGAAATTTCAGATACGGATTTGGATATTTAAACGGATATTCCAATTTATAGAAAAATTAAAATAAAAATCGTTTTGTGCATAGATTAAAACTCAACATATATTTAATTATCTAAATTTCCAACATTTAAAACAAAAAAAAAACACTCATAAATCCACATTCGAATCAGGTTATTTACTATTTTTACTATTTTTTTCCTATATTAAACTGAACAATGTAGTTATAATATATTTGTATACATATATTAAACTCAAGATTGTTCAAAGCTCCAAAACAATGAGTTTTGAGCTTGTTCTTCAACTTTTCTTCTTCCCTCTCCTTGGATAACCTCTAGGAGCAGTACCACATGTTTACCAAGGTAAACAAAGTTGGTATGTACCATTTTTGAGGTCCAAGTGAGGATTTTGTTAAACCTTTTAAACTTGTTTTTTTTACTTTACCTTGTTTTCTTGGAACTTTGGACACATGTTGGACCTACAAAAGAACAGATGATATCCAAAAGCCAAAGCATAATCCATTGATCAATAAATAAGTAAAAGATTGAACTAGTCTCTCCCCAAAAATAGTAAATCCTGAACACCTAATCAGAACAGGTGTTCAAGAACAAAGAAAACATATGTTCAAGGCTTAGAACCGTTGTTCAAGAAGAAACAACATCTGTTGAAAGCTAAAGATTGTTGAAGACCAAAGCACTAATGAAGTCAAAGGTCTGATCAGGAAGACCAAACATCTGTATGGCCAAATAGATGTTTGGATAACTGCAACAGAGGATAACTTAGACAGAGATTTCCTAATGTAAGAGTATTTATCTTGTAACAGTGTTTAGACTAGTCAGAACAGGTGATAAGATTTACACAGATGTTAAACATCTGTGAAATTTTTTTGTTAGGAATGTTAGATGTCACTATCAGGGTGACGTTAGCATATCACCGAACAGAGCTTCCGTACTTAGTATAAATAGATTACACGTGTTAGTGATCTATCATCACACACTTCACTTTTTCTCTTGTACGAACTGATTTGTTACGTGATCAGCTGAGGGGGAGTATTGTGATGATCAATATTTGTTTACAAATATCATTGAGATTTAATGAAAAATAATAATTGATAATGACTTCCTATTTGTGAATTGTATTGTGATGATCAATATTTGTTTACAAATATCAAACTCAGTTCTAACAACACCAAACCAAGTCACCAGCTAATCTCTATGTTTAGGGACTTATGTTAAGGTTTATTCCAGAAAACATGAGGTTCATATGCCTCCTCATACTAGACCCTAAGTAATCTTCAAGCCATGAAAATAATGAAACCACGCCAAGTCTCCAATGATACAATATTAGAAGCACTCGTCTTAGTTAACACTCACTTGGTTACTTAGCATATTAGATAGTTGTTTATGTATTCATACTTATATTCATGACCATCCGAATCATCCATGGGATTTTATTCATTGGTGAAATCTTGAGGTTCATGGATTTATCTAACCTATGCTTGACAGTACATGGCTAGACTAATATGTGGCTTAGACATTGTTGATGCAACAAATAACAGACCAAAGGTAGTAGCTGGGTTGGTTAGGCAAAAGGGTTGAAGGGTTCAACTTTGCCTAACGCAGGTCGTGGGGTCCCCCCACGTTTGCAAGACGTGGAAGGAGGTTCACTAGATTAATTTTGTTGTTTGCTAAAGATCCTCCTCTGAAGTATGTTTAGATTCGGATGTGTAGGCAAAAGGAATGTGTGTGTTGAATGTGAAAGCAAGTGACTCGCACGAAGCAAGTACTTGAGAGTAATGATCAGAGATTCTTCAAGAATCCGAGCTGATCGGAGTGTCCTGCTTAGTAAATGAAGTGTCTCATTTATAGGAGAAGACATCACTCGAAGAGGAATGAGTTTGACTAGTGAACATGCTTGCAGTGGGGGACTTGCCCTTTCGGGGGTTAAAGCCTTTTGACCCGCGGATAATAGAGTGTGCTCTGTGGACCTGCATTGCTTTTGCGGCTGGTGAGTTGGTGAAGCAATCTAGAGACATGACCTTTTACTGTTCCCGCATTGCTTTATCTCAACTCCCCAGGTTTTTAACCTTTGAACCATTTTGCCTTATGAGCATTTACGTATTTAAGTCATTTATATTTGGTCTTGGGCTACCCCCGTCATCAGCCCCCCAAGTCAGAGGTTTTTGGGAGATGAGCTCTAAGACTTCTGACTTTTATACGTGTATTTTACTGCCTAAAGGCTTTAAGGGTTCAAAGGTTAGAAGGTTGAGAACGGTTGAGATTTTTGAGTTTCAAAATTTGACAAGACAGTTGACATGACTTGTGGCAGTTTGTCAGGCGGCGGTTTTAATTCTATCACTTAATTATTACCTTTTATCTCATTTATTTACACATATTTTATCAGAAGAACATTATTTGCCCTCTTTTTCCTCAAGTTTTCCCCTTTATCAAATCAGGTTAGTTTCCTTTGCTTATTTTCTGTTTAATTTCTCATATCATGGGTACTCGTAAGGATATGGCAAAGTCGTTTTCTCGAATGACTCAAGAGGAAGTCGATTTGTTTTGTATGGAATGGGGGATAGGGACGAAGTTTAAACCGGTTGCACCGGCTTGTGATAAGTCTATCGATCAATGTCCCCCTGGTTTGATTGCTTTGTATTGTCGACATTTTGAGTTTTCAAATCTTCGTCATCCGTTTTCAAACTTTGTTTTGAATATCTTGGAATATTATCGTATATCTTTTGGTCAAGTTCACCCCCTTGGAATGGCTAGGGTTTTACATTTTAAAATTTTGTGTCGGGCCTCCGGGTATGATCCCACTCTTTTATCATTCTGCCGTTTTTTCCGATTGGCTAAGAATGGTGATTGGTTCACCTTCGAGACCACTCAAGTTGACACCTGCTTGATTTCGTCTATGGTTTCTACCCTTGGGGTCTGGAAGGACCTGTTTTTCTGAGTGTCGGAAGGAATTGTCCCTTTTAAACTTGTTTGGAGACACCCGGATGTTGTTTTGAATGAACCTGAGCCTTCTGCGTCTGATATAAATACTCGGTTTTTAGAAACCCTTAGGGAGTGTTCTTCAAGGCTTCGTCCCTTTCCTGAGCATTTGTTGGTGTTATTGGGTCTTAGTAAGGTGTGGGAAAAACGTGATCGAGACCCGGTGCTCATGAGAGATGGGAAAGGTATGCATTTGTTTTTCTCGTGCTCTTGTGTTCCTATTTTTGTGTTTGCTTATGTGTTTTTTGTTTGTTTTGCAGTTATGTCTGCACTTGACTTTATCAAAAGTGATGACACCTCCGATGTTGCCTTTGATGATGTTGGTTCTACTCCGGGTGAGCATGCGGTTGTTAGAGGTTCTGATTATAGGTTCGAGGGTTCTGGGTATGTAAATGTCCCAAATGTTAAAGGCTTTACCACGACTACTGCTTCCAAGGTTTCCACTCGTCGTTCCCAACGTTATCTAAAAGGTGTTGATCAGCCATCTGGTTCGGAGGCTGTTGATGTTAGTGATGATATTGAAGTATCAGCAGATCAGGCCATTGATGTTGGCAAGGGTAAGGAGAAGGAGCTAGTTGTTTCAAGCAAAAAGAAGAAGTTAATTAAGAAAGGTACCACTCCTGTCATTCAAGGTTCGTCAGTCAAAAACGTTGAGAGCTTCGAAGGTTCAGAGGGTCAAGAGGTTTATGTGCCCAACTGGGGGGTTAAAGTTGGAGATAGTTTCAAAGACCCAGCTGTTTGTGCTGAAGCCTTAGCTCATTTTGCTCCTCCTGGTGTTCGGGATGTCATTTCAGAGATGGAGGCTAATCATCTTATTTCTAGGATGATGCTCAGTTCCTGCAACCTTTCAGCCCTGTTGGCTGAAGGTGTTACTCGGTTTGCCAAAGGCATGCAGGAATACGAGGAGGCCTCTAAGAAGAAGGAAAAGATGAAAGCTTCAATTACCTCCATGAAGAAGGAGATTGATAGTTTTTCTGAAAAGGAGTTGGCTTGGACCAAGAAAGTGAGTGAGTTGACAAAGAGGCACGAGATTGAGATGAGTGATCTCAAAAAGAGTTTTGAAGCTGACCGATTGAAGCTGAAGTCTGATAGAGAGGCTTTGTTGTTCAACAGAAGGCTTTTGATGTGGAAAAAGATGGTTTGAAGACTTTGGTTGCCCAAGCCACTGGGGATAACCAGTGGCTTATTGAGCAGGGTTTTCATCAGGTTGTTATATATCTTCTTCACTCTAAAGAGTCTAACTCTGCTCTTGGTGAGGTTTACACTAAACTGCTCAATCTGGGAAAACATCAAGGTCTTATTGCGGGTTATAAGCTTCATGAGTCTGACCATCCTTTAGAGAAATCTCCCTTGTACCGTCCCGAGGCTTCCGACATCTTCAAGAGTTCCGTTGAGCAAATGGAGAGGTTAACATACCCGTATGTGAGCCAGGTTGCTTCTTGCTATGGTAAGCCTCTCTCCGTCTTGCAGGAACTGAAGCCGGATGGTTTAAATGAAAAGGTATGTGTTGAAGTGCTTAGCTCTCTTTCAAGGAAACGTTCCTATTCAGGAGATAGCGAAGATACCTTTCCTGGAGAACCTGATGCTCCTAAGGATGCCAGCTTGGAGGGTTCAGCTGTTGGTGATGAGGGTCCAAAGACTAAGAAGATCAAGAAGACTAAGAAGGCTAAAGGTAACAGTTCTAGGGCCTCTAAGCCTTCTACAGATGCATGATATTCGTAGCTTTCTTAGCACTTGTTAAAACAATTTGTGGTTTGTAATGTTACCTTCAAACAATATTAGGTTTTGCAGGAACCCTTGAGGTTCCTGTTATGTTGTTGTGTTTTAGGCATGTATGGCTGTTTGAACAATTTCTGAACTTACAAGTCACTAGGACTTGTTTTAACTTGTATTTGGATGGTTGAAAGTCTTTCAAGGCTTTCTTTGCTATGCTACTATATTTAACTATTTTCTTTGTGTTGTGTTTTTTAGACTTGTGCCTATTTTGTTAAGGCAGCTTGGTTGTCTTTAAGCCTTTAAGCTTTTGGGCGATCCTGTATCTAGGTTGAAGCCTTTAAGGTTTGTATATAGCTTGAAGCCTTCAAGGCTTCTTGGATTTGTGCCTTTGCTTGGTTTGTATCTTTGAGTTTCTATAACTTTTTGTTCAAGTCGTTGCATTGTTCCTCAAGTTATTTCCTTTTTCTTGTAGCTTTGTCTTTGTCAAGTTTGTGTTGTCTTTATGCTTTTTATTCCTTAAAGGGTTCAGTGTTGCAGTCACTTAGCCTTGGTATTTTTTAACAAGAAGACATAGCACCTATCCTATTTATTTTCTTATTTGATTTCGTAAGCCTGTTTGTTGATTATTCTTCTAAGGTTTAAGGAACATTTGATGTAGGTTGTTCAAACCCGTCTATGAGACAATTTTGTTTTTAATAATAAGTCTCATGGAGTTGTATTGATTTACGAACTCACCCCTTATATAGGTTCATTCAACCCTTGAACCTATTGAGCGATGTGGCCTGGGAGCTCATCCCCTTACATGGCCCTTGCCATGGAGTTTTTTGCTAGGTTCTCGACCTGATCTTAGGATAGAAAGACAAATTTGATAAAATAACTTCATTCATTCAAGAGATACTTGTTTTTACAAAAGGTGTTCGTAGTGCCATTCTTGAAATACAACTTGTGAAATACAAATCAATCTTTCATGTTTAGACATGGAACCTTTTCAAGGTTTTTCCATTCCAATGCCTTGGAAGCCTTTTACCCTCTGAGTCTGCTAGCTTGTAAGATCCACCCTTATGTGCTTCAAGGATGGTATACGGGCCTTCCCATTTTGGGCCAAGCTTTCCTTGATTCTCTTTTTTGCTAGCTTCATTGTTTCTAAGGACCAGGTCTCCTGGCTTGAAGCGTTTGTTCTTGACTCTCTTGTTGTAGTAGGCTTCCATTCGTTGCTTGTATTTGGCTTCTTGAATTGCAGCTTGGTCTCGTGCTTCCTCTAGGAGTTGTAAGTTGAACATGGTCTCTTTTTGGTTTGTTTCGGGATCCATGTTGACAATTCGTTGTGTTACAACTCCTACTTCAGTGGGGATCACGGCTTCGGAACCAAATACTAAGCTATAGGGTGTTCTTTTATGGCTTGTTTTTTCGGTTGTTCTTATGGCCCATAGAACACTAGGCAATTCTTCAAGCCAGTTGCTTTCATACCTTCCCAATCTTGTTTTGATACCTTCCACTATGCTTCGATTTGTCCTTTCAACTTGACCATTTGATTGAGGGTAAGCCACTGAGCTGAAAACCTGATCAATTCTGTATTCTTTGCACCAAACGCTGAAAGGCTTCTCAGCAAATTGCTTCCCATTGTCAGTGACAAGTACTCCTGGCAATCCATAACGGCAAATGATGTTTTCCCAAACAAAGTCAATGACCTGTTTTCCGGTGATCTTTGCAAGAGGTTTAACCTCAGGCCACTTGGTGAAATAATCTACAGCCACCAGCAAGAATTTTACTCCACCTTTGCTTGGGGGAAATGGACCGACAATGTCCATCCCCCATTTATAGAATGGCCATGCTGAGGTTATTGGGACCAGATCGTGTTTGGGACTTTTTGGGATTGGTGCATGAATTTGGCAGGCATCACATTTCCTTAATTGTTCAACGGTATCCCGGTGCATTGAGGGCCAAAAATACCCAAGGTTCATAAGTTTTGCAACCACCGACCTAGCTCCAAAATGAGCTCCGCATATACCTTCGTGAATTTCTTTGATCAAATACTGACTTTGCTCGGGACCCACACATCTTAGCAAGGGAGCAAGATAACCCTTTTTGTAAAGGGTTTCACCTTGTAGTACATACTGCCTTGCCTTGATCTTAACCCTTTCAGCTTCTATTTGATCACTGGGCAATTCACCGTTTTTAAGGAATTTCTTGATTGGAGTCATCCAATTTGGGTCTTCCTCGGTGACTACGTCTTGAACTTCCAACTCATCGATTGATGGAGCCTTTAACACTTCTACCAACACCTTCTTGGTAAGGTGGGCAAAAGTGAGAGATGCAAGCTTACTCAAGGCATCCGCTTTTTTGTTTTGGGATCTGGGAATTTGTTTGATGTTGCATGTTTGGAAGGTATTCATCAGCTCCTTGGATTTTTCTTTGTATCTTTTCATGTTGGGCTCCTTTGCAACGTAGTTATCATTCACTTGGCTCGAGACCAGCAACGAATCCATGAACACTTCAAGCTTTTGGACCTTCATTTCTTTGGCCAGTCTTAAGCCGGTGATCAGTGCCTCGTATTCAGCCTCGTTGTTGGTGGTCTGAAAATCAAAACGGAGAGCATACGTGAATTCCAACCCTTCTGGGTTGATCAAAATGAGCCCAGCCCCTGACCCTTCAACGCTTGAAGCCCCATCGGTGAAAAGCTTCCAGGCTTCAAGGTCTGAGGGTTCAGCGGTGGCGGTGTTCACTTCAGTGACTGTTTGCTTTGGGACTTCTATAATGAAATCAGTCAAGACTTGGGCTTTGATAGCTTTTCTTGGGACGTAGGTGATGTTATGCTCACCTAGTTCCACTGCCCATTTGGCTAATCGTCCCGAGTTTTCTGGTTTTTCAAGCACACTCTTAATAGGTTGGTCGGTGACCACTTGTATAGGGTGTGCTTGAAAATACCTTCGAAGCCTTCTAGCTGTTTGAACTAGGGCTAGGGCAAGTTTTTCAAGAGGAGGATATTTGGTTTCAGCCAATTTTAGGGTTTTGCTGAAGAAATAAACGGGTACCTGAACCTTGTCTCGCTCAATGGTGAGGACCGCGCTTATGGCCTCTTCAGCAACCGAAAAGTACACCGAGATTAACTCTCCCATTTCTGGGGCTGCAATGTCAGGTAGGGAAGCTAAATGTTGTTTCATCTGGTTGAAGGCTTCTTCAGCTTCCTCAGTCCATTTGAAGTCCTTCTTATCAGAGCAGCTTTTGAGCGTTTTGTAAAAGGGTAAAGACCTTTCATCCAACTTGGAGGTAAAACGCTTCAAGGCTGCAAGTTTCCCATTTAAGCTCTCAACTTCCTTCTTGCTTCTCGGTGGTTTGGTTTCAAGAACGGCTTTCACCTTGTTTGGATTGGCTTTAATGCTTTGTTTTCCCACAATATGCCCAAGGAATTTACCTTCCTCAAACCCAAATGAGCATTTCTCGGGGTTGAGTTTCATGTTGACTTTCCTTAGGTTCTTGAAGGTTTCTTGGATGTCATCGAGCATTTGATACTCTGTCTTGCTTTTGATCACCAAGTCGTCGACATATGCCTCCATGTTTTTACCAATTTGACTTGCAAAGGCCTTGTCAACTAGGCGTTGATAGGTTGCTCCAGCGTTCTTGAGGTCAAAAGGCATCTTTTGGTAACAGAAGATCCCTTTGTCCGTATGAAAGGCCGTTTTTTCTTCATCCTCTTCCTTCATGAGGATTTGATGATAACCTTTGTAGGCATCGAGAAAGCATTTGAACGGGTAACCGGTAAGGGAGTCGACCTTGAGATCAATTTCTGGTAACGGGTAGCAATCTTTAGGACAAGCCCTGTTAAGATCCTTGAAATCTATGCACATTCTCCACGAGTTGTCTGGCTTTCGGACCATCACCGGGTTTGCAACCCAGGATTGATACTTGACCTCGCGGAGAATGCCGGCTGACACAAGCTTTTCAACCTCTTGGCATGCAGCCAAGCTTCTTTCGGGTGCTAGGCTTCGTTTCTTCTGGACGACAGGCTTGACATTGGGTAGTATCTTCAATTCATGTTCAGTGATGCTTCGAGGGACGCCTGTCATATCTTCTGGGCACCAAGCAAAAACATCACTGTAATGTGTTAACAGCTTTTCAAGATACGTGAGGGTCTCTTGTGAAAGGCTTGGATTGACCCTTATCCTCTGCTCATGGTGCTTGGGATTTATGATTAGCCTTTGTTTGTCTTCTTCACTTTTGGAACTTTCATCTTCAATCAGGTAGGCCTCCTGAGAAGGTTGAAGGGTTGCTATTCCCCTCTTGGTGGGAAATTTGACAGTGCCATGACCAACGGACACAGCCATATAAAATGCACACTGTCCCGACCTCTCGATGACCACATCATAGTTTGAAGGTATATTGATAATCACGAAGGTGAGTGGCTGGACTCTCTCTTTCTGACCTTCGCTGAAACAAACATTAAGTGTCAGTTGCCCTAAAGGCTTAAGGGGTATATCGGCAATACCTTTTATGGAGGTTCCGGAGGGTTGAAGCCTTGAACGTTCTTCATTGCATAGACGGTTGAAGAACTTCTCAAACATGATTTCGGTGGCAGCACCAGTGTCTATGTAAGCTTTACTTGTTTGCAATGTTCCCACAGTGGCCTCAACCACAAGAGGGCTTGAAAGAGGGTCCTTCTTAGTTGGGGGGAAGCAAACACACTGAAGCTCCCAAGCTTCCAACCGCTGCCTTTTGTGTGGAACCCTTCCATAGAAATCTACCATATTGACTTCCTTGCCTTTTCCTTCAGCCATTTTGTCCCTTACCCCCTTTACCAAGTGGGCAAGTTCCCCGGACTTGACGGCTTCTTCGATCCTCTTTTTAAGTTGGAAGCAATCATTGGTGTGGTGTCCCTTTTCTTCGTGGAATTCACAGTATTGTGTGGAATTTTCGTTCTTTCTTCTTTTGGGGAGAGGCCTAGGAGGACGAAAGTTCTGCTTGACTTCTTCCGTTGCGAGGATTTCTTGAGGAGTCTTTGTGAGGGGTGTGAAACTTATGCCTTTCTCCCTGGTGGAAGGGTTTAGACCTTCAAGCCTTCGGTGGTCTGAACTCTTTTGACGTCTGTCAAAGGAGTTAAAGTTCCCCATTTTTCTGGCTGGGCTGTTGCTTCACCAACCGGATCCTCTTTTCCTTTGCTCTTTAATGTCTACTGCCTCCTCTCTCCGGATGTGGGCTTCAGCTCTTTCGAGAGCTTCTTCCAAGGTCTTGGGCAGGGATTTGTTGAAATCTCTTGTGAAATATTTTGAGGTGATAGCATTCATAAAACCAGCCACCCTCATTTTTTCGTCTGCCCCTACATATGTTAGACCTTTCTTCTTGTATCGTTCGATAAATTCTCGAAGACCTTCATCATCACGTTGTTTTAACTGAAAGATCACTGTTGCATCTTTGACATATCGCCTTTGTTGGGAGAAATTGGCCAGGAATCCCTTGCTGAGGTCGTCGAAGCTTCGAATGCTTCGAGCAGGTAAATCATTGAACCAAATTCTGGCTGATCCGACAAGAGTTTGCATGAACATTAGACAACATTCAACGTTTGACCATTTCTCGATCCTTGCGGCACCAGTGAAGATCTGAAGATGGTCCTCAGGATCTTCAGTCCCATCGTATGTTTTGATGTGGGATGGCATCTTGATCTTCGTTTAAAAATCATAATCGGCTATTTGTTGTGAAAAGCATGTGAGGTTACTCGGCTTGTAAGGTTTGGCCAAATCTTCTTCAGCCCTTGCACCCATGTTATCGCTGCTGTTGTTGTTCCCTTGAGTGGCCAGCACCTGATTGATAAAGTGCTGCCATGGGAAGCTGGCCATCATCTGGGGCATAGGGTTGAAGACTTGAAGGCTTGCAGGTGCAACTGGGCAACTAACTCCAAAGGGGGTGCTCATAACAGCACTTCGTGCCAATGGGAGCACGGACAAAGCTTGTTCCCATGAAGTTGTTGTAGAAGGTGGAAGGCTTGTCACTGGGGATTGTAGGAGCTGGTCTAAGGTCAGCTCATGGCCCAGAGGAGCACCACTTGTAGCTGGTTGAGATGAGGAGATAGGATATGCTGTAGGATTCGGCCTTGCGGACAGATACGGGTTAGGGTTTGGAGGATTACTAGGACCAGCCTCATCTCTAGATACAAAAGGAGGGATAGGAGGTCCGAGAGACAGTGTTGGTTCTGGCTCATCATAGTCTAAACGGACCCTCACTCCCTTGTCCCTTTCCCTACTCACATATTGGTTGAGGAGAGACCTTAACTCAAGGAAATTGTTGGCAACCCCCTCAGGGGTAAGTTCAACACGTGCTGGGGTGTCAGAGACACCAACATTAGGGGAAGGGACTCCGGATCTGGACGGAGTTGGAGTGTTGAAAGTGAGGAACTCGGGAGTGCTTCCCGGGGTCGAGAAAGAAGTGGGTATAGCCACATGAGCTTGGCTAGTACCTGGGGTAGAGGTGTTTGGGACCTGATTTACTTTTCCCGGGGATCCGCTTTCTGACATGGTAGTTTCAAGAGAAAGGAGCTACACTACTAGGTATCTTAAGGAAAAATAGTGGCGTAGCCCCACGGTGGGCGCCAACTTGTTGATGCAACAAATAACAGACCAAAGGGAGTAGCTGGGTTGGTTAGGCAAAAGGGTTGAAGGGTTCAACTTTGTCTAACGCAGGTCGTGGGGTCCCCCCACGTTTGCAAGACGTGGAAGGAGGTTCACTAGATTAATTTTGTTGTTTGCTAAAGATCCTCCTCTGAAGTATGTTCAGATTCGGATGTGTAGGCAAAAGGAATGTGTGTGTTGAATGTGAAAGCAAGTGACTCGTACGAAGCAAGTACTTGAGAGTAATGATCAGAGATTCTCCAAGAATCCGAGCTGATCGGAGTGTCCTGCTTAGTAAATGAAGTGTCTCATTTATAGGAGAAGACATCACTCGAAAAGGAATGAGTTTGACTAGTGAACATGCTTGCAGTGGGGGACTTGCCCTTTCGGGGGTTAAAGCCTTTTGACCCGCGTATAATAGAGTGTGCTCTGTGGACCTGCATTGCTTTTGTGGCTGGTGAGTTGGTGAAGCAATCCAGAGACATGACCTTTTACTGTTCCCGCATTGCTTTATCTCAACTCCCCAGGTTTTTAACCTTTGAACCATTTTGCCTTATGAGCATTTACGTATTTAAGTCATTTATATTTGGTCTTGGGCTACCCCCGTCATCAGACATAATAAGATATACATAATATAAATATAAATATCCAAAACCGAATCACGATATCAATCAAACTCATGGTTGAATATTATATGTTAAGGTGGAAAATATCTTAGTTTCGGATTCCTTAGGTTGGACTTCTAATGGGTGACTTAGTACCCATGAAAAACACAATTAACAATAGTGTCCAACTTAAGTGTCCAAAACAAGGTATGTTTTATGTACTTTCATACGCATATAATTCCCATTTACTTTCCACTTGTATTTCTTTTTCTTGAAAAATATAACGTGTTATTCGATGAACGAAATGAAATTTGAACTTTAATATATTGTCACAATTTAGTGTTATGTTGTATTTGAGCAATCTATTACGTTTCGCCTCGATATTTCCGCCATTGGTTGAGGTGTGACACTTGCTATAATAAGAAGTCTTAAATCATATGTTATGAACATGAACAGAAAGTGCAAGTATGTGGATCTTTGAACACAACAATGGATAGCTTTGTTTACATCATGCGGTGGTTGTACTAATGTTCGAGGTGGCTGCATTTTCTTTATTGTCATGTTGTTTTGACTTTTGTTTTGCTTTCGTTTATCCTTGATGTTTTGAGAACTTGTATTTTCAAAAAAAAAAAAATAATAAATAAATAAAATAACAGTGGCCGCATAAATCCATCTTTTAACAGACAATTAGAGACTTAAAACACATTGACTAATTAACAGTCAAACAAAATTAATAATCAAAGTAATCTCAAATCAATGTTTTTGTTTTTTTTCAAAGTATGATAACAGAGGTAATTGTTTGTTTTTAATCATTTATGTGTATAGATGTGTTAGGCAACTTACTTTTAAAACTTTATTTTAAAAAAATAGTCATTACTCGTTGTTGTATTATTTGCACTGGACATGGGCTTCTTTTTAAATTCGTGTAATTGGGCTTTAGTTAGTGCATATATAAAGTTTAGTAGAAATTTAGAATTGGGTTTTGGTTAAACTTAGTTACATTTTTATATGGACTCTAAAATTCAATAGTTTTTTTTTTAATTGCATTTTTAAATACAACTTGATGTGTGCATATAATAATTACGATACACGTTCTAGAAAAGAAATATAACTTATCCATGGACAGGTTAGGCGTAGCCCGATCGTATAATTTGTTATATTATTGGAACGTGTAACTAACACACCCGCTAAATTACTTTTAAATTTACACTAACAACGACCATAAGACTAGAACGGTCAACCATTTGGGAAGAAATGCATTTACTACATTCCTTGATACCGCAAGGCTGCACCTATAAGCCTTCGATCCCAATCTTTAAACAACATATATCTTAAAGATACCTAATGTTTTTGGTTATGCCATTGCCTTTCGTAGTTTCTTGTGAAAATGTGCTCATCGGTATATACCGAAGATCGCTCTAATGATTTTTTTGGATGGCAGAGATGATTACGTCATTTTTTTGTGATTTTAGAGAATATAGGGTATAAAGAGTGGTTAAACACTTTCAAGTAAACTTTCAAATCGACCAATCAAAGAGTGCCATGTCACTTTACCTATTATGTTTACCTATTGCTCAAAAACGTTGGTTGTTAGACACTTTGGAATAGGTAAACTATTTTTTTATTTTTTATTTTTTAAACTAGTATATTTAATATTTAAACATGTATTTTAACATAATAAATGTAGAATAAATTAAGAATACCATTACATCAAATTAAAAACATTAAAATTACATTAAATTGAAATAAATTAAACTAGTCTTCGTCGGAATCGACCAAAAGGTGGGTTAAATCTTAACTTGCGAGATGATTCATGAGATCGTGTTTTAGTCTTCAATGCGTGTCTTCATCCATCAGCTCGTCCAACACCGTATTGATGTGTGTAAAATGCAACATATAAATTACATCAAATGAGGCATAAAACTAACCCTTTTTAAGTACTAATATTGGAAAAAGAGTGTTTTTGTCTTCCTTTTGTATTTTCATGATTAAATGAGCTCAAAAACACAAAAGAAGCAAAAAGACAGCTGAATCCAACATAAATACAAGAAAAGGACATAAGTGGACTGCCCGACCCCTCAACGGCATCTTCCCAAGCAAAATAGAGAAGGCAGAAGACTGAACACGCCCCGTGCTCAGCCAGCACGGGGCCGTGCCCAAGAAGCAGCAGAAAAGACAAACCTATAGAAGCTTCTATTGCCCACCACGGGGCCGTGCCCAGTGAACACGGGGGCGTGGCGAAAGTACAGCAGGCGCATTAATTGTAATTGCGAATTACAATTAATGAAGAGAGAGAGTGTCAGACAGGCACGGGGCCGTGTCCAGCGGACACGGGGGCGTGCCCAGCCTCCTGTTCAGCCTATAAATAGGAGTGTTTGGTTTCATTTCAACTCATCCCTTGGCACACCACCTCTCTCACACTTCACCCACCACCCACCACCACCATAACACCATCATCCACCACCATCATCCATTGTCCATCATAGAGTGTGTGAGTCGTCTCGGGATCCAAGATTGATCGTAAGAGTTCTTGACAATCAAGGTCATGTTTGCCTAAGTCTCTTACATCACTTGGTGAAGACAAAGTGTCTAGTATAATACTTTTTATTTCTAATCTTTTGCACTTTTTATTTGGTTTTGTATTAATGACTTTAATAACTAGTTACTTATGTTGAAGGTGATCTTTCCTTATCATTTGTCCGTGGTGTCTTGGCATTATTTTACTGTCTATATAAAATAAAAGATTTTCACCATTCATATCTCCACGGTCTATATGGAGGTCTGTTGGCTACCTGGTCGGGGGTTAAGGGAACGGTTTGGTAAAGGTCTTGCCATTGTTCAGCGTTTAGAGGTCCTGCAATGGACCTGGGTCAAATTTAGTAGGACCTCCTTCAATGCTTCACGGTATTGGATGGCGGGGGTCCAAACTATTTGATCCCCTCATAAGTTAACTACTATTAATACTATAACCCGGCTATTTAGGACTGTATCCCTGCTGACTCAGACTACTTAGTCGAGGGTAAAGTCACCTCCAAAAGAGGGGCCTACCATAATATTGCATTAATAACTTAATTAATTATCTTCCAATAATCCACCCTTTTAGGATTGTATCCTTGCTGACTCAAACTACTGGGGTGAGGGTAACGTCACCTTCAAAAGAGGGGCCTACTACAATAACTAAGATAATCTCTTAATTATGTGCAAAAGTGCGGAATTAATCAAAGGTTACACTAGATACGAGTCGGAACCAAGTGATTCATCTTGTCTATCTGTTTTTACTTTTATTTTTATTTTCAGCATTTTAGTTAGTTTTTTTTTTCTTAGTTTAAAACCTTTTTTCTAAACTTTTTATTTTGATTAGACGTTGAGGATAAACCGGTACTAAAAGCTCTTGTGTCCTTGGACGACCTCGGTATCTTACCAACACTATACTACGCTCACGATGGGTGCACTTGCCCATATGTGTGTCTAGTGTTAGTAAATATCGTGTTTTATAAATTTAAAACTTGACTAAAAAGTGTCAAAGGGGCTTAAAATATACACCTAATATATACGACACTTGACAACGCATCAAGTTTTTGGCGCCGTTGCCGGGGACACAAGGATTTTAGGAAAGCTTAAAATCGACAGCCTAATCAGTTTTTCAAAATCTTTTCAAAACGGGCCCACATTTTTCTGCATTTTAGTTTAGTTTTGCATTTACAGTAGGTTGAACACGGGCCGTGCTCGCTGAACACGGGGCCGTGCTGCACATTTTCATAAAAACACCCAGTAACAGTAGCTTGAACACGGGCCGTGCTCACTGAACACGCCCCGTGCTCAACGAAATCAGTAAATTTAATTAAAACGCCCAGATACAGATCCTGAACACGGGGCCGTGCTCACTGAACACGGGGCCGTGTCCAGCCTCTGTTTCCGTTTTTATTTTTGTTTTCTGATCTCGAGACTTGGTTGTGGTCTACTGAGTGATTCTTATGGATCAATACTCAGGAGGTTACAACTACACCTATGTGGAGGATGATTATAGGGGTAATTATTGCACTAATTGTCGTAACGCAAGATCGTTTCAAAATAATCACTCATATCAACCATCCAATTCATACACCTACTATGAGGAGCCCAGGTACGAGCCATCAACTTCATACACATCCTATGAAGATCAAAGGTATGAACCTCCTCCCTCATACTCATATTTTGATGAACCAAGGTATGAGCCTTCATACTCATACTTTGAGGAACCAAGATATGAGCCACCACCTTCGTATGCTTACTATGAGGAACCTTGGCGTGAACAACCCACCTCATATGAGTATTATGAAGAACAAAATTACGAACCTTATCCATCATATGCTTACAATGAAGAACAGTGGTGCGAACCATCTACTTCATATGGGTATTATGAGGAACAAAGGGTCGAACAACCGGATTCAAGCTTAGAAAATACCGATTCTTTTTCTATAACCGAAGTAACCGAGAGGATATTAGAACACATTAGTGTTATCGATCGCTGTATAAGAGAATCTCGCGCAAGGGAAGAGGAGTCCCGCGCAAGAGAAGAATTAAAAAATGAAGAGATAACTGAAATTGTAAAAATGGAAGAACAAATAAGTGAAAAACCGACACATGAGTTAAACAACGAAATAGGTGAGTCCGACAACGTTAAAATACAAGAAGAGTCTAATTTTGAAGAAATTAACCTCTTGTCACCTTCTTTCGAAAATCATTGTTTAGTACCCACTCATGCTAAGTTTTTAAAAGAGTTAAACACTAACACTAAAATTGACGAAACGGTAAGTGTTAAGTTAACTAATGATCAAACCTCGCTAATAAAAGAAGACCCATTTGAAATTAACATTACACCGGTTCCATGTTTCTTTCAAAATTCGTTTATTAGTAATGTCACGATTGATAAAGATCTTTGTGTTAACATAATGCCTAACTACATTTTCGAAAAATTAAGTATTAGTGATTTTTCTCCACTTCAAATACCCATTTTACTATCTAATCGGAGAATAATAAAATCAATCGGTGTAGTTGAGGAAGTCTTGGTTCAAACAAATCAAATGGTAATCCCAACCGACTTTGTCATCCTTGATGACGCTCCTCTAGTGTTGGGAAGACCATTTGTAAAAACTCACGAAGCTTTGAAAAACCGGAAGTTCAACAATCTACCTCTTCAATTAGGGGCATTTAAAAAGAGGGTCGATCTTGAGCGGTCAATGAAATATCCATTCGGCAATAATGACCCCCTAATTGAAGATGAGCCAGAACCACCTGATAAGGAGGGTCTAGCCAAGGACCCTTATAAACGTGGCGCACCACGGAGGCATTCCGCGGAACTATCCGTAGTTTAGTTTAGATTAACCTTTATGTTTTCTAGTTTAGTTTTTAATTTTCAGGAATAAAACACACTCGGGATGGTGAAGGATGATAAGGGAAGCTTGAACCAACACCCCATACACAAAAACAGAGTCTCCCGGCGATTTTTCTTCATTACAGCAAGTTCAGCACGGGGCCGTGCTCACCCCAGCACACCTCGTGCCCAAGGTTCTGTAGAAAATGCCCAGTTCAGGTACCTGGACACGGGGCCGTGATCACTGGACACGCCCCCGTGCCCAGCCTTCTGTTTACTTTTGGTACTGGCAGTCTGGACACTGGGCCGTGCTCAGCCAACACCACCCCGTGTTCAGTTACCCAGTACCATAAAATCTTGTTTTTAACCCACTTTTACACATTCAATCAACCTAAAAACTTATTTTTGGGACACATTGAGGACAATGTGTAATTTAAGTGTGGGGGGGTGCTAAAACCTTGAATCTTGCAAGTCCTAAATACAAGCCTTACACAAAACTCTATTGGAACCGCTAATCACCCCAAATTTTTTCAAAAATTTTCATTTTTTTTACTTGTCTAGGTTTAATTCGGGAATTTCAAGTTCTAAAAAGGTTATATTTTTACAAATTTACAACCGATAGCGTCGTGATAAAAAGAACCAACATAAGAAAATTATGAAAAGGCATGGCAAACATAGTTAAAATTTGATTATATATACTTGATCACATAAAAACCCATTCCCACAAAAGTGAGTTTTGAGCCTTTATTGAGCATACAAATATATATCTTTAAACTAAATGCTCATTTTTCGTTTCTTATGTGAATAGCCGCTTGGTTCTTACGACTCTAGAACTTGCCACGACGATACATTCCCGGTCCTTAAACCCGAGTAAGTAAATGATGGAGGCATTAGGACTAACCCTTTTTTATTTTCTACACCATTATTTTTTTTTTACCACCTACCCAAAATCCCCCTAGTTAGCCCCTTTGAGCCTAAACCTTTTCATTTCATCACCCAAACCAAAAACCCCTTTTACCCACCAAAACCTTTTTTATTTTTAACCCTTTGTTTTAGTAACAAGTTCGGTTTTTCCGTATGATCGTTCAAAAAAAAAAATGTGTGTTGATGATGAAGCAAAAGATAAACAAACAAATTCATCAAAAATAACTTTGTTTGAATAAAAGCTTCATCAAAATAAAAGTTACAAAAATAGAAAGTCCTACGAAAACCGACACTTGTTACGCTTTTCACCCTTTTTCTACTAACCACTAACCACTATCCCAACCACCTACCTTTAACCCAAGCCTAACCCTTAACCCGCAAAGTCCTCTTGATATTTACAAAGGTATAAAAGTTAAAAAGGAGGAGGTTTGATTGCTTGGCAAGCTTATGGTAGGAGTAAGTTCCATGCCGCTCTCGAGTGATTCACTAAAAATACACCTTCGGCCGAGTGTGAGTGATTTCTCCCGTGAGGTATGTGAACTTGTATATAAATGGAAATTTAAAAAGGCATGTTATGCCCAAATAAGTAATTTCTCCTATGAAACGTTCTAAATAAATCATTACGAATAGGATTGTAAATAGATAAAAATAAAACCCAAAAGGATCTTGGATTCCCAACACTCTAGGACAAGCCCTAAACCTTCTCTTCTACCCATTCCACTTGGGAGTGTAAGCCACATACTAAAGAGTTTTGCTTGAGGACAAGCAAAAGTTCAAGTGTGGGGGTATTTGATGTGTGTAAAATGCAACATATAAATTACATCAAATGAGGCATAAAACTAACCCTTTTTAAGTACTAATATTGGAAAAAGAGTGTTTTTGTCTTCCTTTTGTATTTTCATGATTAAATGAGCTCAAAAACACAAAAGAAGCAAAAAGACAGCTGAATCCAACATAAATACAAGAAAAGGACATAAGTGGACTGCCCGACCCCTCAACGGCATCTTCCCAAGCAAAATAGAGAAGGCAGAAGACTGAACACGCCCCGTGCTCAGCCAGCACGGGGCCGTGCCCAAGAAGCAGCAGAAAAGACAAACCTATAGAAGCTTCTATTGCCCACCACGGGGCCGTGCCCAGTGAACACGGGGGTGTGGCGAAAGTACAGCAGGCGCATTAATTGTAATTACGAATTACAATTAATGAAGAGAGAGAGTGTCAGACAGGCACGGGGCCATGTCCAGCGGACACGGGGGCGTGCCCAGCCTCCTGTTCAGCCTATAAATAGGAGTGCTTGGTTTCATTTCAACTCATCCCTTGGCACACCACCTCTCTCACACTTCACCCACCACCCACCACCACCATAACACCATCATCCACCACCATCATCCATTGTCCATCATAGAGTGTGTGAGTCGTCTTGGGATCCAAGATTGATCGTAAGAGTTCTTGACAATCAAGGCCATCTTTGCCTAAGTCTCTTACATCACTTGGTGAAGACAAAGTGTCTAGTATAATACTTTTTATTTCTAATCTTTTGCACTTTTTATTTGGTTTTGTATTAATGACTTTAATAACTAGTTACTTATGTTGAAGGTGATCTTTCCTTATCGTTTGTCCGTGGTGTCTTGGCATTATTTTACTGTCTATATAAAATAAAAGATTTTCACCATTCATATCTCCACGGTCTATATGAAGGTATGTTGGCTACCTGGTCGGGGGTTAAGGGAACGGTTTGGTAAAGGTCTTGCCATTGTTCAGCGTTTAGAGGTCCTGCAATGGACCTGGGTCAAATTTAGTAGGACCTCCTTCAATGCTTCACGGTATTGGATGGCGGGGGTCCAAACTCTTTGATCCCCTCATAAGTTAACTACTATTAATACTATAACCCGGCTATTTAGGACTGTATCCCTGCTGACTCAGACTACTTAGTCGAGGGTAACGTCACCTCCAAAAGAGGGGCCTACCATAATATTGCATTAATAACTTAATTAATTATCTTCCAATAATCCACCCTTTTAGGATTGTATCCTTGCTGACTCAAACTACTGGGGTGAGGGTAACGTCACCTTCAAAAGAGGGGCCTACTACAATAACTAAGATAATCTCTTAATTATGTGCAAAAGTGCGGAATTAATCAAAGGTTACACTAGATACGAGTCGGAACCAAGTGATTCATCTTGTCTATCTGTTTTTACTTTTATTTTTATTTTCAGCATTTTAGTTAGTTTTTATTTTTCTTAGTTTAAAACCTTTTTTCTAAACTTTTTATTTTGATTAGACGTTGAGGATAAACCGGTACTAAAAGCTCTTGTGTCCTTGGACGACCTCGGTATCTTACCAACACTATATACTACGCTCACGATGGGTGCACTTGCCCATATGTGTGTCTAGTGTTAGTAAATATCGTGTTTTATAAATTTAAAACTTGACTAAAAAGTGTTAAAGGGGCTTAAAATATACACCTAATTTATACGACACTTCATACGCATCAGTATCGTCTAGAGCGGGCTCGACCGGAGGATCCTGAATGTGTACCGGTGCTATCGCGTTTCTGTCGTCTTTCAAAATCAAGTTGTGTAAAATAATACACGTGTACACAACATTCCTAATTTTTCTAACGGTTCTTGCTCGCATCGGCCGACTCAATACACCCCATTTCGACTTCAAAACACCAAAAGCCCGTTAGAAGGGACCGGGGGGGGGGGACCCCCCGAACTTTTCGCTCAGTAGTGTTATATGTGTTGCTTTCGTATAGAACTTTTTGGGTATATACGTTTTCGGCCCCCGGTTCTATAGAAATTTTTGGATATATACGTTTTCGACCCTCCGTTGAAAATTTCAAGTTTCGCCACTGCTGAGAAATGATATCTTCTAGGGTTGTACTTGATGCAAATGCAATGTTACCCGAGATTGACCGGAACAAGTCAACAAGGGCAAAACTAGATGAAGCAAGGCTTCGGTTTGAAAAAGAATTTAAAAACCAGCGGCTCTTCATGTAGGAATCTTGTGAATGCAACAAAATTAAGAATAGTTCTTGCTCATTTTTTTTTAATTGTGTTTCTTGTTCTAGATTTGAAAACTTAAAAGACCTAAAATGTTACTCTCAAAATATAAAAATGTTTAATTTTTTAGTATGCTCTACAATGAGGATCAAACCGAATTGAAAAATTAGGGTACGGGGTTTTTTAAGCTAAGTTTTATAGTATAATTATGGTTATAAATGTATAAGAAATCAGTGGCGCAGGTTAGAAGGGGTCGCGGGGGAGGGGGACCCCCGAACTTTTCGCTCAATAGTGTTATGTATGTAGCTTTTATATAGAAATTTTTTTGTATATACGCTTTCGACCCCCAATATATTTTATATATAACAAATTATATATTGAAAATATTGGTGTACGACAAGACCCAACTTGTTGTGTAAATGATGAATCTTGCAAGAAGCTTTGTTCATCAAGTATGCATATTCGCATATAGATAAAAATTAATATAAATCGATATGACGATATCCATATGTGTGATTCTTATAGGAAAATTCTGTGTGCTAGACAATTTGTGCTTTCAATTTCACTATCATTGCCATGTATATTTTCACACAATTTCTTTGAAATTTATGGGTTATAATCCAATAACTACCTTCACATGATCAGATCATATTATTTGAAGTTGCTGACACGACATAAGAATAATTTGTTTTGGTTTAATAAACATGTTATATTCTGGTTGAAATATTTAATCTGTTTAACTAAACGCGTTGTTTGTGATCAGTTGACAAATTTCACTCGATGAAATAAACATGTCGACCCGTCAACCTGTTTATGGCCCATTTATTACAATCCAACAACTTGTTTATAACTTAATTACAACCTATTTGCTAGTTTACAAACCACTAACATGACAATCCATTTAACTCGTTTTTGATAAAATAAAAATTCCATTTCTTCAAAATCTAATCACGCATGTTCGATACTTGAATCAAACTTCAAAAACTATTCTAAAAATTTCAAAGAATCAAAATAATTAAACAACAGAAGAATAATCGTCGATGGTACGGTTCGACAATATTTAGGCAAATAAAAAATTGATATTTCACTCGATGGATCGTATCCTACCGAGGCATGGTGCGGTCCTGAGGGCACACCCGGTTTTACCCAGCTGTTACCCCAGTGAGTTTCTCGTGTGGGGGCAGTATGGTTTCCGGGGGAGACCAGCTTGCGCGGGGACGGGGCCCGATAGAACATTGCGTCTTCAAGTGCGGGGCTGACGGGAGTTTGTCTTTGACAAACTCCCGGTGACAGCTAGTCATGTACATAGAAAGTCACTCTCCAAAAAAAATCCATTCACCCCTAACTCTACGTTTTACAGTTACCTATGCACCTCTAATTGATGAATGTGGGTTTCTAATTCTTAGACCACCCATAGTGGGGTTTTTAGGTGTTTTTCCAAAAAAAAAACTCCCCTTAATGTCGCCAGACTGCCCCCTTGGGCGTTGTTTTCAAAAAATTGGGGGGGGGGGGGGGGGCGTGGTTTAAAGAACACTGGTGCAATGTTCCTCCATTTTTGTTTGTCCAATAAGAAGCTTTCAAGTAATATTATTTGTTTTAATTTTTTTAAAGATAATAATCGGGTAATCATTGATGGGGCATTATTGGGCATTTTCCCACTACACCCATACATGAAAAACGTCCCATAATGTCCCATAATAGAAAAACCATAGCAAACGATTGGAGGAAAATGGTTATTTTTAAAGGTTTGGGGCAAAACCGTTAAAGTGACCAAACCACAGGGAGCAAAACGGAAGTTTACTAAAAAATAATAAACAAAAAAAGTAATCTATACATATAATAAAAGAAACCATATTATGGACACTTGTCATCATATTAAGGCTTCTCTTATAGATCATTCTTATTTTAATTTAATCTCTTTTAATTAATAATTCATTATAGATAATCATCCTATTAAATATTATTTAGTTTAATATCTTATGGATAATTACTATTAATTTAATATCTTCTAACTAATTATAGATAACTCTCCTACTAAATATTATTTTGTTTAATCTCTTCTACTTAACTATAGATAATTATTATTTATTTTAAATTAAATTTAATGCATACTTCTCATTTATAATATTAACTAGGTTAGAACCCTGTGTATTACATGGGTTGAATAAAATAAATATACTTAGTAACTACATACGGTTGTTGCAATAAGATATTATTAATTTTTTTAATTAAAATTTTAAATTTGAATCCGGAAGTAATATATTAGTAAACTTAATACATAAATCGAAAGTTAATAACAAACTCAACCGTGAAATGAAACCGATGACCATTTTGATCGGTTTCACGGTTTTAAATCGAATTGTGAACATCCTTAGTAATAACTAATAAGGTTAATTTGTGTTTTTTTTATAATACGTTATTAAAATAACTTTTGAAAATATTGTAAAACCACAAAGTTTGAAATATATATATATATATATATATATATATATATATATATTTTGTTTGATGAAGATATAACTTAATTAATTTTATTATATATTTAGAGTTTGCACCTGGGTTATAAACCTGGTTAAATCAGTATTTAGAGAGAACAAGTATACTTTATATACTTTAATATTTCATTTCTTAACTATTTATTTTATTTTCTCTTCTTATTACTAACTATTTAATATTTCATTGATTCAACTGCATGTCCCCATAGGTATATAATCTGAAAGAGAGTAAAATAAGAGGGGAAATAAATCTTCGACTCACTAAATTATTTTATTATTTAGTATATAAAATTTATTTATTCAACCCGTGTAATACACGGGGTTATAACCTAGTAAAATTATAAGAGAAAAGGTTGTATTGACTTTTTATTGAACGGCGAAGAAAATTATTTAAACCATTAGCAAGAGGCTAGAGCTCATAAACTTACAAGTTAAACATAGATTTAAGAGTAAAATTGTTAAAGTGTTATATGACTATATGTGTTTTTATTGTTATACCTTTATACATGTTCTTTATTTTATATATATTTGTTTCTCACACATTTTATTTATGTTTTTTTTATTGTTAAAAAATTTAGGGCTCGTCTAAATGAACTGGGTTGGTTTACTATTGTGCCGATTAGTGGGCTTGCTGTGAAGATAGCTGCAGTTGGGCCTTTAGAGTCTGATGCAGTTAGGCTAATGTGCTTTGTAGGAGAAAAGGTTTGTGGCAGTTATAGCGATAAAGAGCTTGTATCACAGTTCCGTTCGTAGATTTTTGGAGATATTTTTCTTTTTCTAACATATTTCAGAATTCCAGAAAGTTCTCTCTAGATCTAGGATTTGTTCAAGTGTTCTTTGTTATTTGCGTGTAAATCCGTTACATCTTTAAATAGGATATTTGCATTTTATTAAGTTGATGATCTATTATGGTTTGGTTCATGTAATTCTGGACTTGTTCTTTGGTTTCAATTGAAAAGTTACTTTAGTGTTCATCTGATTACCATTATTTTGACTAAAATCAAGTTCTTTAGTCTGTTACATCCAAAATAAGATTTTTCTTTAAACCCCTAACGTTCTATTTTTGTTGTCAAACCTCAGGAACGATTTTGCCATTTTACTCTAGATTTAAATAAGGATTAATTTTTTTTTAAGATTACCACTCTAAATAAGTCAAATTCACTCTTTTTTTTTATCCATAGTAATGTATTAGCACGAATCTCCTCTACCTAAAAATAAAATTGTATTGGTTGATACCCTATTGTTGCTCACTATCTTCTTTTTCTTCCTCTTCTTCCTAATTATCCTTCATATTCTTTAGTTATCGACTAAATTTAGAGGGGGCAATCTTTACCAAAAGGCTTTCAAGTGGGTCAGTTTGGGTTGCTTTTAAAATTGTATGGGTTGGTTTGAGTAAGATATTTTAAATAAATGGGTCACAATGGGTTACTTGAAATTTCATCTTGTTATTTTCGGGTCAAAGCGGGTCGACAACATTAAAGAAATGGGTCGATGTGGGTTAGTGTCTTAAAGAAACGGGGCAGGTTTCGGATCGGAATGAGTTCAGTTCAAATTGAGTTTCAGGCCGAGACGGGTTTCGGCATGACGCAGGTTTTGGATCGGAACGGGGTCGGTTCAGGTCGGGTTTCGGGCCGACACGGGTTTCTGCATGGGACGGGTTTCAGATCGCAACGGGTTTTGGGCCGAGACGAGTTTCGTACCGTTTCGACCCGTACCGTTTCGACGCGAACCGTTTCGACGCGAACCGTTTCGAATCGAATCGTTTCGACGCGAAGCGTTTCGACCCGTACCGTTTTTGCCAGTACAGTTTTGACCAGTACTGTTTCGACGCGAACCGTTTCGAATCGAACCGTTTCGACGCAAACCGTTTCGACCCGCACCGTTTCGACCGGTACCGTTTCAACCGGTACCGTTTCATGTTTTAAATAAAATATGGAAAAAGTGTTAGAAATGTGCGAATGCATTACTTCATTTTGTTCTGTGTACACATAAAATTCATTGTCAAAAACCCAGTATTAATTAACAAAATAATAAACCTACATGCATATTATCCTTTTTTTCCAATTCTCAAAAAGATATAATATACATGCATATTGAAATAAGAGAATGATAAGTATTGAGCTCATATTATCTGCTATATCAAAATGAAAAATCACCATACAAACACCTCTTCTTATATAGAGAGGGGGATTGGGGAAGAATCTAGAACCTAACCAACTTAACAAACTCAAGCTAAGTGCCTCTAACTAACTAGATGTACATACATTTGACACATACACACACTGCCCCTTATACTAGTGGGTATGGGGAGGCTCATCCCCATGAGTATGGACCGTCACGTAGGCGCCACATCACCATCTCATGGATGATGGGCCTCCTCCCAATTTGAGGGGGGTGGATGATGGGGCTACCCCCACGTAATTATTTTATAATTTTCTAAAGTTTTTTTTGTTAACTTAATAAAAAGTTTATAAAAATTAAAAAATACAACATAAAACAAGATAAATAAATTCATTTCATAACATAAAAAAAAATTACATTTCCTAAAAATAAAAATTACTAATCCTAGAAACGGAAAACATAAAAACGAAAAAAAAATTACGATACGATTAAAAACCTAAACAAACTACAACGTCCATTTTTTCTTCACCTCTTCCTTCATCCTCCGATAAACCTCGCGTCCATTGGTTCGGGTTGGGATTGTTCGGTTTGGGATTGTTCAGGTTGGGGTTGTTCGGGTTCAATGGATTCATGATTGTATAAAAAAAGGGGAGTGTTTTTTATAAAAATGGATGAGGATGGGAGAAATATTAAGGAAATGGTATAGAAAATAGATGAGAGGGGTATATATTTAAAGTGAAAACGTTTTTTTTTTTAATAAATATAGCCTTTACCAATGGCTAAAAGTTTGAAAATGAGGCCCGTCATCAACGTCGTGAGGGAGCCGGCTTTCACAAGACGGGGCGAGGGGGGCGGTGTGGGGGACCGGCGCCGGGCCTCGCCGGGCCTAAGTCGGCCCCCATACCGCTTGGTCTTATGTACAATCACTTTTTAAGAAAAAAAAATTTTTTAACCAACCCGACCCGACCCGAAACCCTTTCTGACCCGAACCCGTTTCGACCCGAATCCGTTCTAACCCAAACCCGTTTTGACCCGAACCCGTTTCGACCCGAACCAAAACAACCTTTTTTTAGTTGACCCGTTTTGACCCGAACCCGTTTTGACCCATGACCCGACCCGTTTGCCAGGTCTACTTGTCTAAATCCATTAAAAAATGTACGGACCAACAAATTCAGGTCGTCGGTGCAAAACCATCTATCGCCTCCAAGTCTCCAACTAATTAAGCATATGGGAGAATTAATGAATAACGATTATGGATGACCAACAATTTTCTCTCGTAAATCATTATTCTGACCAACATTTTCGTCTTAACATTTGCATAAATAAATATTAAAAAATACGATAGTTCACACACAACTTGCATGTGCCCATGGTATTATATTTTGTTCACACTAAACAAATTACACACATCATGCATATATATGCATGGTATAACTTTTTCAAAGTCAACAAAAATCTTTCTGTTACCAACAAATTATACATAATACGCACATGTGTTTAGTACACAATACAATGATACCCTACATGAATATTCATATAAACCACCATTATACATTCAAATTATATGTGTGTATGTGACAGAAATATTACATATTTCAACAAATAGGTATCTTTATAATTTTTTCCTTATATGCATACCATACACATATATTACTCGAATAAAAATATTGCAGTTAGGGCTGGCAATAGATATCTGTATAAGACACGATTAGACCTGTTTACTTAAAAAATACACAACATGATTTTTTACTTTTTAAAAATAAATAAAATTATGAGGTTAGGATCCATCATTTCTTCTTCTTGGTACATAAAACATAGAACTGTGCTATGGACATGAGATATAAAGTAGTTAAACGAGTTGTATTCATGTTTAGTACCTGTGTTATACGTGTCGTCAGATACCTGTTAAACCCGATAAGACACGATTTGCCAGCCCTAATTGCAGTTATACTTAATGTTTAACAAATATAATATAAGTTAAACAATGAACGAGAAAAAAAAGGTTAATAACCATCTTGTATATATAAGTGGTGATTAATTAAAGAAATATTGGATTTTAATAATCTCAACAATTCGTCGTTGGCCGCCAACAATCTTAACTTCAAAAATAACCACTGGCAGTCTTAACTATTGACATATTGGCCACCAATGGACCCTGACTAACAGAACACTAACGATGTTAGTCTTCGGTTGTCGGAAAACCGTTTTCGGCCAGAAAAAGATTTCTAAAGGTCCGATCTAAGGTTGCAAAGAGGTTTGGGACGAGGATGTTAAGCTTTCCGACCAAAAAGTTGAATTTTCCTGCCAAAAAGAAGTTTTCAGGCGAAAGAAGCAGTTTTCCGACGACTTCAATAATTTGGGATTTTACTAGAAAAAAGGTTTCTAAAGGTCCATAATAAGGTTACAAAGAGGTTTGGGAAGAAAATGTTGAGTTTTCCGCCCAAAAAGGTTTTTCTGGCGACCGGAGACTAATGACGGTAGGGTTCTGTTAGTCAGGGTCCATTGGAGGCCAATATGTTAATAATTGGGACTGCCAGTAGTTATTTTTGAAGTTGAGACTGTTGACGGTCAACGACGAATAGTTTGGATTATTAAAATCAAATATTCCTTAATTAAACACATATTCAACTTTAAATAATGACTCGAATAAGCTAAATATTGCAGTTATACCTAATGTTTAACAAATATAATATAAGTTAAACAACTTGTTGCCCGCTTACCGGCTATCTTGGTGTAATTTGTTTGGCTAACCTATTTATAATACATCATTTCTAGTTAAACAACGAACGAGATATTAAAGGTTAATAACCAGAGGCGGACCTACCTTGTAACAAGGGGTAATTCGATGATAGTGTAAATTTTAGAAAAATTTGATGTTTTTTCGATTTCGTTATTATTTTTTTTAAACGTTGCCCGGTAAGGATTTTATAGATTCACCGTTAATAACCATCTTGTATGTATTATTTGGTTTGTTTTCATCAATAGTTATGTATAATATATTTTTATATCTTATTTTAAAATATATAGTTGAACATGTGAATTTTAGTAGAACTTTACTCGTTACACTTTTTTTCCTATTTTGGACATGAATATCTTAATGTCCGGTCAAAGGTAAGGTATCTTCTCCCTTTGAAGTTTTAAACGAACTTTCTCAACTAAGGGCACTACAGTCATTTCCTCCACCAACACAAAAGATAAACCAAAGCATTTTATTAATTCACAGAAAAAACCACGAAGCGGCATCCGCGTCATCTTCACGCGCCACCGATCGCTACTTGGGCCCCAAGTAATCTCAACGATAAGCATCTCCAACCTGACCCAAATTACCATTTTACCCTCTAACCGCCTTAATCTAAACCCCTGCCTCTTTATTATACAATATATATATATACACCCCTGTTTCAGCTCATACCTGTTTCAACATCTATACACACAAAAATGTTTGAAGAATTCGAAGGCAAATCGGTTGAGTTTCCGGTGGTGTTCTACGACGGCGACCGCCAAACCGACGTCGGAAACATAACAATCAATCCTACACTTGATTTCAAGCAGTTTCAGAAGATGCTGAAGGAAACAATCGGTATATCGTATAATAATCTGACAACTTACTTAATCGACAACAATTCGTCACCAGATCGCCGGAAAATTCTCATAACCGGTAAGGTTAACTTTGCGGTTATAGCTCTGGAACAAAACTGTTACTTCCTTGTCGTGTTGAAGCGGTCACGTAGAGATCGACGGAGAAAACCTAATAACAATATTATTAATAAACAGGCTCCGTTTGTTCCGATTGTACCGACCGTGAAAACTGATTACTCGTATTTGAATCCGACTGATTTTGATTTAATCGATTCGTACGGTTACGGTTATGGTTACGGTTACGGTGATCGGTTACTGGATTTGGAGGCGATGAAACAGAGTTATATCAACTCGGTTATGAATGGGAGTTATTTGCCGGTGAATGCGAGTTTTACGACGGTTGAAGAGGCGTACGATAGCGGAAGGAGTCGATGTAAGGAATGCATGAAGGCGGAGAAGCAGGGGAGTAAGGCGGCGTTTCACTTTTGTGTATACGACGACGTCGTTTCGGGTGGTTTCCGGTCGCCGGTAGGGCCGATTTGTAGGCCGGTGTGTAGTAAGGGTTAGGGTTAAGGAGTTATGTTAGATGTGATTTGTGTTAGAAGTGGTGGTTAATTAAGATGGACATTATTGTTAATGACTTAATGGAAGTATATGCTTCAAGGACTTGTACGTTTTGCTTGTTTTTTTTTCTTTTTTTATTTATTTATTTATTCAGTAGAAAGGAAGGATACGCCCCGCTTGCGGTAAGCTCATGTAATGTATGGGCGTTCGTGGACAAAAGTGAAAGTGCTCTAATTTTAACGTTATTTTATTAATTTCGTGGAAATAACATTAAAAGATGGGATGGTTAATCATGCTATCATGTGGTGGCATTGATAGTCGAAAGACGAAGGGTACATGCACTAATTGGCGTTTGTCTCAATTGCTGAGTGTTATATGTCTTATGTCCAAGGCTTGTACAAAATTACTATCGAGCCGGGGGTCTCACTGGAAGCGGTCTATTTATTACTACGAGGTAGAGGTAAAGCCGTCTATATCTTACCCTACTCAGACTCTACCTTATCTTTGCTACTGGTAGGATATACCGGGTGTGAAGATGAGTAGAGAGGAAAGAATATAAAGGTTACAATCTTGGGCTCCAAGTATTGAGGATATCATAATGTATATCTAGTACATAAAAAAATAAATGGTATTTAGCTATAATTAGTTGATTTGACATTAATATTTTTATGAAACCATTGATAATTCGGTACATAACTTAAATTGTGTTGTTAACGGTCACTAGTTTGGTACATAATTTAAATCACTATGAAACATGACGAACAAAAATGTGTGTTGGTGTCAACTGTCAACTGTTAAGGTATCTCAAAAATCCCTAGTATTAAATGGTGGTGTTTTAAATGTTGGTGGCTCTAGAGCAAACTTCATGGAGACCAAAATGTAGTTGACTTTGGACATGGAAGCCAAACTTTTAAATATATGAAGGGATGAGGTTAAGACTGAAATTGCAATAGACACAATCATGTTTGAAGATGATGTACTTAATTAAGCATAGTTCTAGAAGTCGATTTTGCAAATTTGCGAGTCACAATATAGGGAAGGAAATGACATGGTGATAAATTGGGGTGTCGAAGAAGATGGCGTTGGGGAAGGATGAGTTGACATGGACACACACTGGGCTGTTGTGAAGGAAGGATTACAACCTTCGGTCATTGTCGTCACTTGCTTGCAAGCTTGTGTCAGTGATATGGGATACCTAATTACTCTCGTCACTTGCTTGCAAGCTTGTGTTGGTGATACGCGATACCTAAACTTGAGGCGGACTTGGAATAAACATGTATAAAAGTTACTTTATGAAAACTTAACAAGACATAAAAAGGAGGATGGGCGTGGGTTTTAAGTTCTTATAATAAACATGTATAAAGTTACTTTATGAAAACTTAACAAGTTATTTAGTTTCAGTTAGTAAAAGAACCAAATATGTTACCGCTAAACAAACACTAAGGATGATATGCACAATTTATTAAAAGTTGTTGCAAAATATATATAGAACTTTAATTATTTACTGTATGGACTATTTAAACTTATGTAGGCTTGTGAGTCCTGTGAATTAAACACTATAAAGAAGCAAGTGATATGTGCATATATGTGTTGTAAGTTAGGCTTAGGGTGTTTTTCAAAAAAAAAAAAAACTTTTGTGGTTCTCATTTATCCCTTATAGCTTATTTTGTAATTCAAAATTGGTTTGTAAATGTTGACTTATTATGGAAAAATCAACAATTCATAGAAAAGTACAATTTGTAAGTATTACATAGATAAATTCATGTATGAATAAGTAAGGCAGTTTGTATATGATTTTTCAATTTTCATTTTTGTCAGCATCAAGATTAAGACTTTGGTCAAAAACCGTTAGTTATAGACATTGGCAACGTATATACCTATACGAAAGTACTATTCATAACACTACGTATCGAAAAGTTCGGGGGTTCGGGCCCCCCCCCCCCCCCCGTACATACCTTATCCTGCGCCCCTGGTTATAGAGTTATGTCTTATATAGACTTATTTAATTTTAGAGGCTGTTTGACAACTTTTGAATGGTTAAGTGCTGAACCAGTAAAATGACTGAAGAGGCATTATCCAAGTGAGGTGTATGTTTGAGGTGTGGGGAATATCTTTTGTTTTATTTTGGTACAATTATTACACTATAAAGAAGCAAAAAATTTAGGCATAAGTGGTTACCGTAACTTATGCTTTGGGACTTTTCTAAGAAAAAAACTTGATTTTTTATTTTTAACCCAAAGGTTTTTACCTTTGGTAATTTTAACCCAACATAATTTGTTTTTTTAACTTTAACCCAAAAGTTTTCATTATTTGCAATTTAACTTCACAACTTTTGTCACTTATACTTTTCATCTTCACAAATTTTCGTTTTACGTATAGTTCTAAATTTTTCGAGTTAATGCGACAAACGTACGAGTGTGGTTCAACTTTTTTATGTTTTGTTCCAAATTTTGCAAATTAACACGGCGCAACGTGCATGTGCGGTTCAAAGTTTTTACCTCTATTTTTTCATGTTTGGCAGGTTTGTCACAGCACACAGATCCTAGATCGAGTCAGTGTTGGTGGTCGATGACGATTGTGTGACATTAGTACTATTTGACACCGTTTTACGCCCCGCCGCAACGCCGGGTGTACTTTGGGGGGTTTTCAAAGAAGAAATGGTTATGCATATGGTTGTTGTAACCTTAGCTTTGGGGGTTTTCCAAAAAAATGTTTTTTTTTTTTCACTTTTCACCCAAAAGTATTTCATAAATTACTTTTAACCCAAAACTATTTGTTTTTTACTTTTAACCCAAAACTTTTTATCTTTTGCAATCTATCCTCACAACTTTTTCTACTTTCAACTTGGTCCTTTATAGTTTTCATTTTCCACAAATTTTTCTCTTTATGCTTGGTTCTAAATTTTGTGACTTAACACATCGCAACGTGCATCTTTGGTTTAACGTTTTTACGTTTCGTTCTAAATTTTGCGAGTTAATACAATGCAACGTGCGTGTGTAGGTGAACGTTTTTACATCGTCTATTTTTTTCCCGTTTAACAGGTTTAACATAACGTACGGGTCCTAGATCGACTTAGTTATAACTAAAGAATCCCCGCCGCATTGCGGCGGGTCGCAATTCTAGTTAAATTAAACTTCATGAATAATAGTGAAAACTTAACCTTAAACTAATTTTTGCACATATATTAAGGTTGAGATGAACATTATTTTCAATGAAAGTACAAGCATAAAGGACTTGTGCGTATGGCTTGTTGACGTGTGTTTGAATATTTTATTATTGGATATCAGAGAAAAGAATATTATAAGATAACATTCTTGGCCTCCAAGGTAAAAAATAGATGATACTCAACTATAAATAAAGATAAGAGGTTATTTGGTGATTTTACAGGACGCTATTCTTTTATCTGTAAAGATCAATTATAAATGAGTTTTAACATAAAAAGTAAAGTATTTTTTTTGTATCCATTTAAGAATGATTTTTAGTTACAAAATGTAAAAAAAAATCATGTATTTACTTTAGTAGAGTAATTATGTGTAATTAGCATAGAGTGATTAGTAATTACATACTTATTCTGCTTGTGTAAATTCACGATTCTTTTTATAGATTATGGGACTAAAATAAGTGTTTGACAAGGTGGGAAAAAATTTTCAACATTTTTTTTACCTCCTTTACTTCTTATGTTAAAACCTATTTGTATGTTAACCCGCTTATACTGGAAAGTTACTCATATTCTTATAAACTAATGATATAATTCGGTAGATAACTTAAATTGTCTTATTAACTGTCATGTTAGCTTAGTTATTTACCTTTTTAGCAATTTACATGAACACATAAATCTTTATCTTTATACTTAAATTAATATATGTGTGGTGTCATGTATTTGATTATAGTTTACCTACACTTTCTTTTCTCTTTTGATAATTGTTGATGCAACAAATATTAGACTTGTGGTAGTAGCTGGGTTGGTTAGACAAAAGGGTTGAAGGGTTTAGTTTTGCCTAACGCAGGTCGTGGGGTCCCCCCACGTTTGCATGACGTGGAGAGAGGTTCACTAGTTTGATTTTGTTGTTTGCTCGGGATCCTCCACTTAAATGTGTTCAGTCTCGGATGTGGGAGCAATAAGAATGTGTGTGTTGAATATGATGAAGAGTGACTTGCATGGAACAAGTACTCAAGAGCAATGACCAGAGATTCACGTGGAATCAGAGCTGATCAAAAATGTCCTCAGCAGTAAATGAAGTGTCATATATATAGGAAAGGTTATCGCTCAAAGAGGAAACCATTGACTAGTGAACATGCTTGCAGTGGGGGACTTACCCTTTTGGGGGTTGAAGCCTTTTGACCTGCGGGTAAAAGACTGTATTCTGTGAACTCGCCTTACTTTTGTGGCTAGGAGAGTTGGTGAAGTAATCAGAGATGTGACCATTTACTATTCATATATTGCTTTATCCTAGCTCCTGGGTTTTTAACCTTTGAACCTTTTAACCTTTTGAGCATTCATGTATTTAAGTCATTTTATTTGGTCTTGGGCTACCCCCGTCATCCACCCCCCAAGTCAGAGGCTTTTGGGCGTAAGCACAAATGTTTCTGACTTTAATACATGTGTTTTATTTTGCTTGAAGGCTTCAAGGCTTCGAAGCTTGAAAGTTTGAAAACGGTTGAGACTTTTTTGAATTTTGAATTTTGACAAGAAAGTTGATATAACTTGTGGCAGTTATTCTTTTGTGTCAGGCGGCGGTTTTAATTCCTTTGTTTAATTATATCATTTTCTTTTCATCGATTTACATTAACTTTCATAGAAGAACATCATTTGCTCTTTTTCTTTCAAGTTTTCCCCTTTCTCAAATCAGGTTAGTTCCGATTGTTTACTTTTTTGCTTATTTACTTATATCATGGGTGCTCGTAAAGATTTAGCGAAATCGTTCTCTCGATTAACTCAAGAGGAGGTCGAATTGTTTTGTATGGAATGGGGGATTGGGCAGAAGTTTAAACCGGTTGCACCGGCTTGTGACGTTTCGATCGATAAATGTCCCCCTGGTTCCATTGCTCTCTACTGTCGTTATTTCGAGTTTTCTAACCTTCGTCACCCGTTTTCGAACTTTGTTTTGAATATCCTGGAGTATTATCGCATATCTTTCGGCCAGATTCATCCTCATGGTTTGGCTAGGGTTTTACATTTTGAAGTTTTGTGTCGGGCTTCTGGGTATGATCCAACCCTTTTATCGTTCCGTCGTTTTTTCCGACTGGCTAAGAATGGTGACTGGTTTACCTTCGAGACGTCTCAAGTTGATACTTGCTTGATTTCATCTATGGTTTCTAGTCTTGGTGTCTGGAAGGACCGGTTTTTCTGGGTGTCCGAGGAAATTGTTCCTTTTAAACTTGTTTGGAGGCACCCGGATGCCGTTTTGAATGAACCTGAGCCTTCTGCCTCTGATATAAATGCTCGTTTTCTAGAAACTCTTAAGGAATGCCCTTCAAGGCTTCGTACATTTCTCGAGCATTTATTGGTGTTGTTGGGTCTTAGTAAGTTATGGGAAAAACGCGATCGAGACCCGGTGCTTTTGAGAGATGGGCAGGGTATGCATTTATTCTTGTTGTGCTGTTATGTTCCTGTTTTTCGCTTGCTTATATGTTTCTTTTTTGTTTATTTTGTAGTCATGTCTGCACTCGATTTTATCAAGAGTGATGATATTTTCGATGTTGCCTTTGATGATGCTGCTGCTACTCCGGGTGAAGATGCAGTTGTCAGGGGATCTGATCATAGGTTCGAGGGTTCTGGCTATGTGAATGTCCCTAATGTTAAGGGTTTTACAAAGGCTCCGGGTTCCAAGGTTTCTGTTCGTCGTTCAAAACGTTATTTGAAAGGTGCTGATCAACCATCTAGCTCAGAGGCCATTGATGTTAGTGACGATATTGAAGTATCAGCAGAGCAGGCTATTGAGGTTTATATGTCAAAGGGTAAGGAAAAAGAATTGGTTGTTTCCGGCAAGAAGAAGAAGTTGGTTAAGAAAGGTAGCACTCCTACCATCCAGGGTTCATCTGTCAAAAGCATTGAGAGCTTCGAGGGTCCAGAGGCTGCAGAGGTGTATGTTCCCAACCGGGGGGGGGGGGGGGTTGGAGATAGCTTCAAAGACCCGGCTGTTTGTGCTGAGGCGTTGGCCCACTTTGCTCCTCCTGGCGTTCGAAGTGCTATTTCTGAAATGGAAGCTGGTCATCTTATTTCAAGATTGATGCTAAGCTCCTGTAACCTTTCAGCCTTGCTGGCTAAGGGTGTTACCCGTTTTGCAAAGGGTATGTAGGAGTATGAGGAAGCTTCCAAGAAGAAGGAGAAAATGAAGTCTTCGATGGCCGACATAAAGAAGGAAATTGATAGTTTTTCCGAGAAGGAGTTAGCTTGGGCCAAGAAGGTGGGTGAGTTGACGAGAAGGCACGAAATTGAGATAAATGATCTCAAGAAAAGTTTCGAAGCTGACCGATTGAAGCTAAAAACTGATAGGGAGGCCTTGGCTGTTCAACAGAAGGCCTTTGATGAAGAAAAAGATGGCTTATTGAGCAAGGTTTCCACCAAGTTGTTACCTACCTTCTTCACTCTAAAGAGTTCAATTCTGCTCTTGGTGAAGTTTATACCAAACTGCTCAACTTGGGGAAATATCAAGGTCTCATTGCCGGTTACAAACTTCATGAATATGGTCATCCCTTTGAAAAGTCTCCTTTGTACCGTCCTGAAGCTTCTGAGGTCTTTAAGGGTTCCGTTGAGCAGATGGAGAGGCTGACCTATTCGTATGTTAATCAGGTTGCAGCTTGTTTTGGTAAGCCCATTTCTGTCTTGTCGGAGCTAAAACCGGATGGTCTTAACGAAAAAGTTTGTGCCGAAGTGCTCGGTTCCCTTTCAAGAAAGCGATCTTATTCAGGAGACAGTGAGGATACCTTTTCGGGAAAACCTGATGCTTACAAGGATGCGAGTTTAGAAGGTTCAGCAGTTGGTGGTGATGGTGGTTCAAAGGCTAAGAAGTCGAAGAAGACCAAAAAGGCTAAAGGTAACGGTTCTGGGGCTTCTAAGCCTTCTGTTGATGTTTGATAAACATTTGTAGCTTTCTTAGCACCCCTGAAAACAATTTAATGGTTTGTATGTTACCTTAAACAATCTTAGGTTTTGCAGGAACCCTTAAGGTTCCTGTTTTGTGGTTGTGGTTTGGCCTTGATGGCCATTTGAACAATTTCTAGGTTTACAAGTCGTTATGGCTTGTTTTAACTTGTTTGAATGTTTGGGAGCCGTTAAGGCTCTTATCTTATGTTATTACCTTTCTACTATTTGCCTTGTGTTATGATTGTTGTGTTGGTGCCCGTTTTTGTGAGGCAGCTTGGTTGGCTTCAAGCCTTCAAGGCTTCTGGCTGTTTAAATCTATATAGCTTGAAGCCTTCAAGGCTTCTGGTTACTACTTTAGTTTTGTGACCCGATGTCTTGGCTTGTATTTTTGAGTTTTGGGTTGTGTGCAACCTTTTCACTTGTGCTATTGCATTGCCCCTTGAATTATTTCTTATCTTTGTGGTATTGTCTTTGTTGAGTTTGTGTTGTCTTTATGTTTTTCATACCTTAAAGGGTTCTGTGCTGCAGTCACTTAGCCTTGGTATTTTTAACAAGAAGACATAGCACCTATCCTATTATTTTCCTTAGTTTGATTTTGGTTCGTAAGCCTGTTTTTTGATAAATTTACTAAGGCTTAAGGAACGTTTGTTGTAGGCTGTTCAGACCTGTCTATGAGACGACTTTGTTTTCAATTCTAAGTCTCATGGAGTTGTATTGATTTAGGAACTCACCCCTTATATAGGTTCATTCAACCCTTGAACCTATTGAGCGATGTAGCCTGGGAGCTCATCCCCTTACATGGCCCTTGCCATGGAGTTTTTTGCTAGGTTCTCAACCTGATTTTAGGATAGAAAGACAAATTTGATAAAACATCATCATTCATTCAAGAGATATTGTGTTACAAAAGGTGATCATAGGACAACTTTTGAAATACAACTTGTGAAATACAAACCAATCTTTCTTGATTAGACATGAAACCTCTTGAGGGTTTTTCCATTCCAATGTCTGGGAAGCCTTTTACCTTCTGAGTCTGCTAGCTTATAGGATCCACCCTTGTGTGCTTCAAGGATTGTATATGGCCCTTCCCATTTTGGGCCAAGCTTTCCTTGGTTCTCTTTTTTACTAGCCTCATTGTTTCTAAGCACCAGGTCTCCTGGCTTGAAGCGTTCGTGCTTGACTCTTTTGTTGTAATAGGCTTCCATCATTTGTTTATACTTGGTTTCTTGAATAGCAGCTTGGTCTCGTGCTTCCTCTAGGAGTTGTAAGTTCAACATGGTCTCTTTGTGGTTTGCTTCGGGATCCATGATGACCGTTCTTTGAGTTACAACTCCTACTTCAGCTGGAATCACGGCTTCAGATCCAAACACCAAGCTGTAAGGTGTTCTTTTGTGGCTTGTTTTTTCAGTTGTTCTTATGGCCCATAGAACACTTGGCAACTCTTCAAGCCAATTGCTTTCGTGCCTTTCCAATCTGGCTTTGATCCCTTCAACTATGCTTCGGTTCATCCTTTCAACCTGACCGTTTGATTGTGGATATGCCACTGAGCTGAAAACCTGAGTTATTCTGAACTCTTTGCACCAAACGCTAAAAGGCTTCTCAGCGAATTGCTTTCCATTGTCGGTGACAAGCACTCCCGGCAATCCATAGCGACAAATGATGTTTTCCCAAATGAAGTCAATGACCTGTTTGCCCGTAATTTTTGCAAGTAGTTTAACCTCCGCCCACTTGGTGAAGTAATCTATGGCGACTAGCAGGAACTTCACTCCACCCTTAGCTGGTGGGAATGGACCAACAATATCCATTCCCCACTTATAGAATGTCCATGCTGAGGATATTGGGACAAGGTCATGCTTGGGACTCTTTGGTACCGGTGCATGGATTTGACAAGAATCACATTTTTTCAATTGTTCAGCGATGTCTCGGTGCATGGAGGGCCAGAAATACCCAAGGTTCATTAGTTTTGCAACCACCGCTCTTGCTCCAAAATGAGCCCCGCATATCCCTTCATGAACCTCTTTGATCAAATATTGGCTTTGCTCGGGACCAACACATCTCAGCAAGGGTGCAAGGTAACCCTTTTTGTAGAGGATTTCTCCTTGCAACACGTACTGTCAAGACTTGACTTTAACCCTTTCAGCCTCTGTTTGATCAGCAGGTAATTCACCATTTTTAAGGAATTTCTTAATTGGAGTCATTCAATTGGGGCCTTCTTCAGTGATTACGTCTTGAACTTCCAATTCTTCAATTGATGGAGTTTTCAACACTTCTACCAATACCTTTTTTGTGAGGTGGGCAAAGGTGAGAGAAGCGAGTTTACTCAAGGCATCGGCTTTCTTATTTTGAGACCTGGGAATTTGCTTGATGGTACATGTTTAGAATGTGTTCATCAGCTCTTTGGATTTTTCTTTGTACCTCTTCATATTAGGCTCCTTTGCAACATAACTGTCGTTCACTTGACTTGACACCAGCAACGAGTCTGTGAAGACTTCAAGCTTTTGAACCTTCATTTCCTTAGCCAACCTTAGGCCAGCTATCAGTGCTTCGTATTCAGCTTCGTTGTTGGTGGTCTGAAAATCAAATCGAAGAGCATACGTGAATTCTAACCCTTCCGGGTTGATCAGAATGAGCCCAGCCCCTGACCCTTCAACGCTTGAAGCCCCATCACTAAAAAGCTTCCAGGCTTCAAGGTTTGAGGGTTCAGTGGCAGCTGTGTTTACTTTGATGATTGTTTATTTTGGGACTTCCACAATGAAATCAGCCAAGACTTGAGCTTTGATGGCTTTTCTTGGAACATACGTGATGTTGTGTTCACCGAGTTCCACAGCCCACTTAGCTAATCGCCCTGAATTCTCCGGTTTTTCAAGCACACTTTTTATAGGTTGGTCGGTGACCACCTGTATGGGGTGTGGTTGGAAATACCTTCGAAGCCTTCTAGCCGTTTGGACTAGGGCTAGGGTAAGTTTTTCCAGGGGAGGATACTTGATTCTGCCAATTTTAGAGTTTTGCTGAAGAAATAAACGGGTACCTGAACTTTGTCTCGTTCAATGGTGAGGACCGCACTTATTGCTTCTTCGGCAACTGAAAAGTATACCGAGATCAATTCTCTTGTTTCTGGGGCTGCAATGTCAGGTAGTGAAGCTAGGTATTGCTTCATCTGGTTAAAGGCTTCTTCAGCCTCATTAGTCCATTTGAAGTCCTTCTTGTCAGAGCACCCCTTGAGCATTTTGAAGAAAGCTAAAGACCTTTCAACCAATTTTGAGGTAAAACGCTTCAGGGCTACAAGCTTCCCATTTAAGCTTTATACTTTGTTTTCCCACAATGTGTCCTAGAAACTTTCCTTCTTCGAACCCAAACGAACATTTCTCGGGGTTAAGCTTCATATTGACCTTCCTTAGGTTCTTGAAGGTTTCTTGGATGTCATCAAGCATTTGATATTCCGTTTTGCTTTTAATTACAAGATCATCGACATATGCTTCCATGTTTTTGCCAATTTGACTAGCAAAAGCCTTGTCAACTAGGCGTTGGTAGGTTGCACCTGCGTTTTTGAGACCAAAGGGCATCTTTTGGTAACAAAAGATTCCTTTGTCCGTGTGAAAGGCAGTTTTCTCTTCGTCTTCTTCTTTCATGAGAATTTGATGGTAACCCTTGTAAGCATCTAGAAAACACTTGAAAGGGTAACCGGTGAGTGAGTCAACCTTGAGATCAATTTCTGGCAACGGGTAACAATCTTTAGGACAAGCCTTATTCAAGTCCTTGAAGTCTATGCACATTCTCCAAGAGTTATCGGGCTTTCAAACCATGACCGGGTTTGCAACCCAGGATTGATACTTGACTTCCCGGAGAATGCTAGCTGACACAAGATTTTCAACCTCTTGGCATGCAGCCAAGCTTCTTTTGGGTGCTAGACTCCGCTTCTTTTGGACAACAGGCTTAACATCAGGTGGTATTTTCAACTCCTGTTCAGCAATGCTTCGAGGGATACCCGTTATATCTTCCGGGCACCAAGCGAATACATCACTATAGTGTACCAGCAACTTTTCGAGATATGAGAGAGTTTCTTGTGAAAGGCTTGGATTAACCCTTATCCTTTGTTCAGGATACTTAGGGTTTATGATTAGCCTCTGTTTGTCTTCTTCACTCTTGGAACTTTCCCTTTCAACCATGTAGGCCTCTTGAGTAGGTTGAAGGGTTGCAATCCCCCTCTCGGTAGGAAACTTGACAGTGCCATGACCAACAGAAACAACCATGTAGAATTCACACTGCCCCGGCCTTCATATGATCACATCATAGTTTGAAGGTATATTGATGACCACAAAAGTGAGAGATTGGACTCTTTCCATCTTGCCTTCACTGAAACGGACATCCAAGGTTAGTTTTCCTAAAGGCTTGAGGGGTATGTCGGCAATACCTTTTATGGAGGTTCCTGAGGGTTGAAGCTTTGAACGTTCCTCATTGCTTAAACGATTGAAGAACTTCTCAAACATGATCTCAGTGGCTGCGCCAGTGTCTATGTATGCTTTGTTTGTTTGTAGTGTACCCACAGTGGCTTCAACCACAAGTGGGTTTGAAAGTGGGTTCTTTTCTGTTAGAGGGAAACAAACACACTGAAGCTCCCAAGCTTCCAACCGCTGCCGTTTGTGAGGAATCTTTCCATCAAAATCCACCATGTTAGCTTCCTTGCCCTTTCCTTCGGCCATCTTGTCCCTTACACCCTTTACTAAGTGAGCAAGTTCCCCAGATTTGACGGCCTCTTCAATCCTCTTTTTCAGTTGAAAGCAATCATTAGTATGGTGGCCCTTCTCTTCATGAAATCCACAAAATTGGGTGGAATTTTCGTTTCTTTTGCTTTTGGGGAGAGGCCTCGGAGGCCGGAAGCTTTGCTTTACTTCTTCTGTAGCAAGAATCTCTTGAGGGGTCTTGGTAAGGGGTGTGAAGCTCATTCCTTTTTCCCTGCTGGAAGGGTTCCGGCCTTCAGGCCTTCGCTGTTCTAAACCCTTTTGGCGTCTGTCATAGGGATGGAAGCTTCCCCTTTTTCTAGCTGGGCGGTTACCTCGCCAGCTTGATCCCCTTTTTCTTTACTCTTTGATATATACGGCCTCTTCTCCTCTGATGTGGGCTTCGGCTCTTTCGAGAGCTTCTTCCAAGGTCTTAGGCAGGGATTTGTTGAAATCTCTTGTGAGATATTTGGATGTAATGGCGTTCATAAAACCGGCTGTTGATGCAACAAATAATAGACCAATGATAGTAGCTGGGCTGGTTAGGCAAAAGGGTTGAAGGGTTCAACTTTGCCTAACGCAGGTCGTGGGGTCCCCCCACGTTTGCAAGACGTGGAAGGAGGTTCACTAGTTTATTTTTGTTGTTTGCTAAGGATCCTCCTCTGAAGTGTATTCAGATTCGGATGAAGGGGCAAACAGAATGTGTGTGTTGGATGTGAAAGGGAGTAACTCGCATGAAGCAAGTACTCGGAGTGAATGACCAGAGATTTAAGGAATCTTGACTGGCCAGGAATGTCCCAACTCAGTAAATGAAGTGTCAAATATATAGGAGAAGACATCTCCCAAAGAGGGATGCATTTGACTAGTGACCTTGCTTGCAGTGAGGGGCTTACCCTTTCGGGGGTTGAAGCCTTTTGACCCCTGGATAATAGAATGTGTTCTGATGACCTGCATTGCTTTTGCGGCTGGCGAGTTGGTGGAGCTGTCCGGAGATGTGACTATTTACTGTTCCCGTATTGCTTTACTTCATCTCCTCAGCTTTTCAACCATTGAACCGTTTAACCCTTTGAGCGTTCACGTATTTAGTCATTTTTATTTAGTCTTGGGCTACCCCCGTCATCACCGGCCACTCTCATCTTTTCGTCTGCCCCTACATATGTGAGACCTTCCTTCTTGTATCTTTCTATGAACTCTCGAAGGCTCTCGTCATCCCTTTGTTTTATCTGAAAGATTACCATAGCATCTTTGACGTACCGCCTTTGCTGTGAGAAATTGGCTAGAAACCCATTGCTCAGATCATCGAAGCTTCGAACACTTCTGGCAGGTAAATCGTTGAACCATGTCCAGGCTGACCCGACGAGAGTTTGCATAAACATGAGGCAGCATTCAACATTTGACCATTTTTCAATTCTAGCGGCACTAGTGAAGATCTGAAGGTGATCTTCTGGATCCTCGGTTCCGTCGTATGTCTTGATATGGGATGGCATCTTGATCTTCGTTTGAAAATCATAATCGGCTATTTGCTGTGAGAAGCACGAGAGATTATTGGGTTTGGCCAAATCCTCTTCCACCCTTGCACCCGTGTTGTTGCTGTTGTTGTTCCCTTGAGTGGACAACACTTGATTGATGAAGTGCTGCCACGGGAAGCCTGCCATCATCTGAGGCATAAGGTTGAAGCCTTGGAGGCTTCCAGGTGCAATTGGGCAGTTTACCCCTAAAGGGGTGCTCATAACGACACTACGGGCCAAGGGAAGCACAGACAAAGCTTGTTCCCAAGTAGTCGTTGCTGAGGGTGGAAGGCTTGCTACTGGAGACTGTAGGAGCTGGTCCAGAGTCAGCTCATGCCCCAAGGGAGCACCGGTTGTAGCTGGTTGGGAGGAAAAGAGAGGAAATGTTGTCGGATTTGGCCTCGTGTACAGGCATGGATTAGGATTTGGAGGAGGATTGCTGGGAACAGCCTCATCCCTGGATGCAGCAGGTTATGAATTTGCAAAAGGAGGGATGGGAGGTCCAGGAGATAGTGACGGTTCTGGTTCGTCATAATCCAAACGAATCCTCATACCCTTGTCTTTTTCCCTACTCACATATTGGTTGAGGAGAGACCTCAACTCTAGGAAATTGTTGGCGACCACTTCGGGAGTAAGGTCAATACGTGAGGGGGTGCTAGAGACACCAACGTTAGGGGATGGAACCCCCGATCTAGACGGAGTTGGTGTTTGGAAAGTGAGAAACTCGGGGTATGTGGCTCCAGAAGGAGTGTTCCCCGGTGTCGAGAAAGACGCTGGTATAGCCACATGAGCCTGGCTAGCACTTGGGGTAGAGGTATTTGGGACTTGATTTACCTCTCCCGGAGATTCACTTTCCGACATGGTAATGAGAGAATGGAGCTACACTACTAGGTCTTCTGAGGAAAATTAGTGGCGTAGCCCCACGGTGGGCGCCGACTTGTTGATGCAACAAATATTAGACCGGTGGTAGTAGCTGGGCTGGTTAGGCAAAAGGGTTGAAGGGTTTAGTTTTGCCTAACGCAGGTCGTGGGGTCCCCCCACGTTTGCAAGACGTGGAGAGAGGTTCATTAGTTTGATTTTGTTGTTTGCTCGGGATCCTCCACTGAAATGTGTTCAGTCTCGGATGTGGGAGCAATAAGAATGTGTGTGTTGAATATGATGAAGAGTGACTTGCACGGAACAAGTACTCAAGAGCAATGACCAGAGATTCACGTAGAATCAGAGCTGATCAAGAATGTCCTCAGCAGTAAATGAAGTGTCATATATATAGGAAAGGTTATCGCTCAAAGAGGAAACCATTGACTAGTGAACATGCTTGTAGTGGGGAACTTACCCTTTTGGGGGTTGAAGCCTTTTGACCTGCGGGTAAAAGACTGTATTCTGTGAACTCGCCTTACTTTTGCGGCTAGGAGAGTTGGTGAAGCAATCAGAGATGTGACCATTTACTGTTCATGTATTGCTTTATCCTAGCTCCCGGGTTTTTAACCTTTGAACCTTTTAACCTTTTGAGCATTCATGTATTTAAGTCATTTTATTTGGTCTTAGGCTACCCCCATCATCAATAATCAACCTAGCCTGATTCATAAGCCAAAATGTGGTTGACTTGAACGACATGTTAGACAAACTTTCAAATGTATAAATGATTGTAATTAAGACCAAAATTGCAAGAGATGCTTATCTGAAATTGAACAATCATGTTCAAAGATTTAATACTTATTACATACAGTTCTAGAAGTTGAATATGCAATTACAAGAGCTCCTCACTAAAGGGACTCCAAGTGACTAACTATAGGGGAGCGACGAGTCGACTTGGAGACAAATTGGGGTGCCAAAGAAGACGTTAAGGCAAGAAGGACAACAATCGACATACAATTGAGACTAATGTTTTCACTTTTCACGAGTTACGACATGGGTTGCCCAATTACTCTAGTGACCTTGAGGAATATTGTCACTTAGGATGTCTCCAACGCTCCTACGTGGAAGTGGATCCGCGAGAATTTTTTCTTATGTCGAGGGAAAGAGAAGAGAGAGAAGAGAGAGTAATGTGAGGGAGAGGGGAGTGAGAAAGAAGGAGAGAGAAGTAGTAGGAAGCGAAAGAGTGGAGACTAATGTGGAAGGGGAAGGACGGTGATGAATGCTCGTAGGGATAAAGATCGCCTTAGGGGTCATGTGTTCCGAGTATGAATAAACAACAATTGTGGGACCTAAAATTGAGGCAAACTTGCAATTGAGACCAACATTGTTGTTAGCAATGGCATTAATGAAGTAACTGGTAGATGGTTCGGTGGGAGTTTTGACAAAGTCATTAAAAAAGGGGATGTTTTTTTTTTACAAAACAAGTATAATGGTGAGTTTATAAAAAAACTTAACACATTTTTTAACTTTAGTAAAAGGACCAAAGATACATTTAGGATAACATGCGTAATTTTCAACAACTAGTACTAAATATGAAACTTTTACTTACTTTATGGAACATACGAATAATTATAAAATAAAGAAATTCCGTGTTTATGGGTAAAGAATAAGTCAAAGTTTCGTAATCTAAATGGAAGTAAATTGTGTAACCTTAATCTTGATGATATATTTATGTTTTTTTTAACGTCAAATTTCATTAAATAAATTCTAGCAAGGAGCTAGAAAAAAAACAAAACAAACAATTTACAAGGCGCATTTAACCCAATTCAACCAAGCTAGGTCCATATGCATCGATCTATTCTTAATTCAGAAAAAGCTCAATGATTTTTATGTCCTAAAAAATTTCACAATACTCCTTTTCTTTGCCGAAAAACCATCTCGTTCTTTGATTTACACAAACACTAATACGTAGAAAAAAATGTTGCTCGTGTACTCATTTGTACTTTTCTAGCTCCTTGTGCTTGATAGAAGAATATGTTTTGCTTTCAATGTTAGTTTCTCAAGCCGTCCAAAAAATGATTAAAAGTAATAAAAAGGTAACCTTAGTTTTGAATTTTTTGATGTTATATCTTTGCACGTATAAAGATGTGGCAATTTGTAAATAATTTGGATTGTGAAATTTTATTTAAACCCCCTCTTTATTTAACGTATAGTTTAACATACAATTTACCCCGGCAATTTTTTCTCACCAAATTCATAATTTGTATGTTTCTAAGAACTAGATTTATCTCTCGCCGGGATGCGACGGGGATTCATTTCATGTGCATTATAGTTAATAAAACCCAAGTGTTTGTTACATCTACTGTTGCTACAACAAATACAAGACCAAGGCCTGTAGCGATATCTCCTGGGTAAAAGGGGTCAAGGTTTCAGTTAGCCTAACGCAGGTCGTGGGGTCCCCCCACGTTTGGCAAGACGTGGAGAGAGGTTCACTAGTATTGTTGTTATTCTCCTTAGATCATGAACTGATTAGAATCAGCCCAGAAAGCGATCGTTGGAGAAGATGAATTATTTAGTGTGAAGAAGAGAAGTAAGCATGAAGCTAGTTCTCGAGATGGAGAGGAAGAATCAGAGAGTTAGGACGATTCCTACTGATTCTGGAGTGGTTTGCATGTCTATCATGGTCTGCATTTTATAGTGAAAGAGGTTTCTCAAAGGAGAAACCTTTGACTAGTGAACCTGGCTTGCAGTGAGGGGCTTACCCTTTTAGGGGTTGAAGGGTTTGGACCTGCGGACAAAAGGGTGTGCTCTCCGACATGTTCTGGTTGCGGCTGGGCAGGAGGTTTCACACGCAAAGGGTGATGTGACAAGGCCCTGACTTGTCCTTTTTACTGTTCACGACAGCTGACGATTTATGAAGCTTTTAACCTTTTAACCTTTTAAGCTGTTGTGTCTCTAATCAGTTTATTAAGGTTCGAGCTACCCCTGTCATCAGTCCCCCAAGTCTGAGGTATTTGGGGTGTAAGCTCAAATGCTTCTGACTTTTGTACACGATTTTTATTGCTTAAAGGCTTCAAGGCTTGAAAGGTTATCAGGCGTCTAAGTTTTTTGGGTTTCAATTTTGAAATGACAGTTAATGTGATGGATGGCAGTTTTTTGCCTTTTGCGTAATAATAACTGGCTAGACTTCACTTTCTTTTTTCTTTCGATCGTCTTTCCTGAGTGCTAGCAAAGATCTGTATGTGAGTTATTGTTGTCTCACTCGAGGTCTTGCTGGGATTTTACACTTTGAGGTACAGAGTATTTTCGTGTGTCATTTGGTCAGTTGCGTCCTCAAGGTCTTGCTGGGATTTTACACTTTGAGGTATTGTGATAGGGTATGACCCATCATTGTTGTTCCGATGTTTCTTCCGGTTGACCAAGAACGACGATTGGGTCACGTTTGAGACATCCCAAGTTGATGTTTGTTTGACTTCCTCAATGGTTACTACCTTTGGTTCTTGGAAGGACCGATTTTTCTGGATTTCTGAGTCCATTGTTCCCTTCGAGCTTGTTGTGAGGCATCCAGATGCTGTGTTAAACAAGCTTGAGCCATTTGAGTCTTAACTAGATAGTTGGTTGTTAAAAGCCATTAGGAAATGTCCTTTGAGGCTTCGTCCCTTTCCTAAACACCTTTTAGTGATGATGGGTGTGAGCATCTTGTGGGACAAGCCAGATCGTGACCCTGTGCTCATGAGGGATGATCAGGGTATGATGTTTTGCCTTATGCTTTATAAAGAGTGATGATACCTCTGATGTTGTGTTTGGGGATGCTGAGGTTAGCCCCGGCGAAGATGTTGTTGCCAAAGGTACTGAACACAGGTTCGAGGGTTCAGGTTATGTGAACGTTCCAAATGTCGAAGGCTTTACTAGGTTCAGTGCTTCCAAAGCTTCTATTCGTTGTTTAACCTGACGTATATTGAAGGGAGCTGAACTACCATCGGCCTCTGAGGCAGTGGAACCAAGTGATGACATAGAGGCTTTGGACGACTCGGAATGTGGGGTTGAGGGAAAATAAAAAAAGACAAGGAGTTGCCCTTGGTGATTGTTAAGGAGAGTAAAGCAGCGGGTAAGAAGGTTGTGAGCTTGAAGGGTTTCGGGAAGGGTGGTGAAGGTTCCACCAATGTTAATCCGGAAGAGGTTTATATGCTGGATTGGAAGGTCGCAGTTGGTGACAGCTTCAAGTCTTCATCCGTTTATGAGTATGTTCTTACCCATTTTGCTCCTCCTATTGTTCGAGGTTCTTGCTCGTCTATGGACGGCGACCTGATGATCTCGAAGATGATGATGGGTTCTGCCTTGCTTCTAGAGGGTGTATCACGATTTCGAAAAAGGATGCAAGAATATGAAGTCTTTTCGAAGAAGATGGATGAGATGAAAGCTTCAATGGTTGCTTTAAAAGAAGCTGAGGGTTATGCTGAGAAGGAGAAAGCATTGGTGTTTGAAGATTTGAGGAGTTTTCTTCCCGCACAAGACTGATATGGTTGAGTTGGAAAAACGCTTGGAGGTTGACAGGGTTTAAGTCAGGGTCTTTAAGGCTGCCTTGAAGGTTCAGTAAAAGGCCTTATTAGAGGAGAAAGAAGGGTTAAAGGCTTCACTTGCCCAGGCAACTAGTGATAATAAATGGCTCATTGAGCATGGATTCCAGCAAGTGGTTACCTATCTTCTCCATTCATCGGAGTTCAAAAAGGTCTTGGGTGATGTGTACACCGAGCTTCTTGCTCATGGGAGACACCAAGGTTTGTTTGCTGGTTACAAAGCTTTGTGAGCCTGGGGAGCCTCAGGAAAAGTCCTCTCTTTTTCAACCCAAAGCCTTCGAAATCTTCAAGAAAACTGTTTTGAAGATAGGGCATATGATTTACCCTTATGTTGGTGAAGTCTCCAAGTGTTTTGGTAAACCTTTGCCTGTCTTGCGGGAGCTAAAACCCCAGGGCCTTAATGAGGCTGTTTGTAACGAAGTGTTGAAGTCCCTCTCGAAGAAACGTCCTTGCTCCGGAGATAGCGAGGAAACGTGTTCTGAAGGTGGTGAGGGCTCAAAGGGTTCAAGCCTTGGAGCCTCCAAGACAGCGGGTGTTGTAGGGAGGAAAAAGAGGAAGGCTAAAAACACCCAAGTTGATGATGCAACACAGTCTCTCATCTCTGATGCTGCCAAATGAAGAAGAAACCTTAATTCATAGCTTTCTTAGCATGTCGAACAATGTTATGGGTTGTTTGCTTAAACATCTTTTTGTTTTAAGGTAACCGTTTAGGTCCTTTGGTGGTTAAAGCCTGGAAGGCTTGTGGACAATGTTTTATGTTTGATGGCCAGTATGACTCTTGATATCTTTAACTTATCTTGCTATGTTTATTGTGTTGTTTTGATTACTCCCTTGTGTTTTCATTGGTTTTGTATTTTGTCTTTGTTTTGGGTGGTGCATCTTATGTTACTCATACCTTAAAGGGTTCAGTGCTGCAGTCACTTAGCCTTATGATATTTTTAACAAGAAGATACAACCTCTATCCTATGTATGACATTTACTTAGAGTATTTTAGGTTCGTAAGCCAATGTTAGGGCTTAAGGAACATTTGGTGTAGGCTGTTCAAACCCGTCTATGAGACATGATTTTTAAGATTTCTATGAGTCTCATGGAGTTGTATTGATTTAGGAACTCACCCCTTATATATGTCCATTCAACCCTTGAACCTATTGAGCGATGCGGCCTGGGAGCTCATCCCCTTACATGGCTCTTGCCATGGAGTTTCTTGCTAGGTTCTCAACTAGATTATAGGATAGAAAGACAAATTTTGATTCATTGTTTATTTATTTCAAAGTACTTTGATTACTAGGGGAATAGAACAACTTTTTGGAACTATTTGTAACACGTTTTGGTTGAACATGAAACCTTTTAAGGTTTTTGCCATTCCAATGGCGGGGAAGCTTTTTGCCTTGCGGACCTGCCAGCTTGTATGATCCCCCTTTGTGAGCTTTAAGGATAGTGTATGGCCCTTCCTACTTAGGGCCAAGCTTTCCTTGGCTTTCTTTCTTGCAGACCTCATTATTTCGAAGCACAAGGTCAATAAGGCTTGAAGCATTCATGCTCCACCCGTGTATTGTAATACAATTCCATGTTTTGCTTGTACCTTGCTTTTTGTATGGCTACTTAATCACGAGCCTATTCGAGGAGTTCCAAATTCAACATCGTCTATTTCTTATTTGACTCGAGGTCGATGTTTTATGTTCTTTGTGTTGTTACTCCGATTTCAGCTAGGATTAAAGCCTCTGATCCAAACACTAGGCTATAGGGTGTTTTCTTGTGGCTTGTTTTCTCAGTTATTCGAATTTCCCATAGCACATTGGGAAGTTATTCTAGCCAGTTGTTGTCGTATCTTCCCAATCAAGATTTAATCCCTTCAACAATGTTGCGGTTTTTCCTATCAACCTGGCCGTTGGATTGTGGGTAAGCTACCGAGCTGAATACTTGAGTTATTCTAAACTCCTTACACCAGGAGCTAGAAGGCTTCTCGGCAAACTACTTCCCGTTATCCGTGACTAGTACCCCTGGGAGCCTAAAACGACAGATTATGTTTTCCTAAATGAAATCAATGACCTGTTTCCCTGAGATTTTTGCCAATGGTTTTGCTTCTGCCCACTTGGTGAAGTAATCCACGGCTACCAATAAGAACTTGACTCCTCTTTTGCCTAGTGGGAATGGTTCAACAATGCCTATTCCCCGCTTGCGAAATGGCCAAGCCGAGGAGGTGGGAACGGGGTCATGTTTGGGGCTTTTGGGTACCGGAGTATGTAATTGACAAGCTTCACATTTTCGCAGTTTTTCGAAGGTATCTCGATGCATGGAAGGCCAAAAGTATCCGTCGTTCATCAGCTTTGACACTACCGATCTTGGGCCACAATGAGCCCCACATATCCCTTCGTGAACCTCTTTGATCAGATATTGGCTTTGTTTTGGGCCAACGCATCGAAGTAGTGGTGCAAGGTATCCTTTTTTTGTAAAGGATATCTCCTTGTAACACGTACTTCCTTGACTTGGTACAAACCCTTTCAGCCTTAGTCTGATCATCAGGTAATTCACCATTTTTGAGGAACTTTTCAATGGGAGTCATCCAATTTGGCCCTTCTTTAGTGATCACATCTTGAACCTCAAGTTTTCGGATGGATGGGGTTTTTAATACCTCAATTAGTACCTTCTTGGTGAGGTAGGCAAATGTAGGAGATACAAGTTTGCTTAGTGCATTAGTTCTCTTGTTTTGAGATCTTGGAACTTTTTTGATGGAACATGTTTGAAATGTGTTCATCAATTCCTTTGATTTCTCTCGATACTAATACATGCTATCTAGCTGTTATTGTCTTAGCTTTAGAGATTTTGTGAGGACTTGAAGCTTTTAAACCCCCATTTCTTTGGCTATGTAGTTGTCACTTATTTGGTTTGAAACAAGCAACGAGTCTGTGAAGACTTGAAGCCTTTTGACACCCATATTTTTGCAAGCTTGAGCCCAGCAATCAATGCTTCATACTCAGCTTCGTTGTTTGTATTCTGAAATTCAAGACGAAGGGCATATGTGAATTCCAATTCGTTAGGATCAATTAGAACTAGCCCTGCTCCTGACCCGTCAATGCTGGAAGCTTCGTCGGTAAAGAGCTTCCAGGTATGGGGGTCGGAGGGTTCAGTGGAGGCTGTATTGACTTCCGTTGTGACTTCTTTAGGGACTTCTATGATGAAGTCAGCTGGGACTTGGGCTTTAACAACTTTTCTCGGGACACATTTGATTTTGTTTTCACCTAGTTTTCACAACCCATTTGGCTAATCGTCCGGAATTTTCTTGTTTTTCAAGCACATTCTTAATAGGTTAGTCAGTGACCACTTGTATCGGGTGTGACTGAAAGTACCTTCGAAGCCTTCTAGCCGTTTAGACTCGGGCTAGAGCAAGTTTTTCCGAAGAAGAATATTTGATTTCTGCTAATTTTGAAGTTTTGAAAAAGTAAACGGGTATCTGAACTTTGTTTCGTTCAATGATCAGAGCCGTACTTATGGTCTTTTCAGCGATCGAAATAGAGGTTGTTCCTCCTGTTTCCATAGCCAAAATGGCTGGGAGTGAAGCCAAGTGTTGCTTCATTTGGTTGAATGCTTACTTTTGTGGTAAAACGCTTCAAAACTGTAAGCTTTCCATCGAAAGTCTTTCTTGTTAGCACATCACTTGAGGGTTGGCTTTTATTCTTTGTTTCCCCATGATGTGCCCTAGAAACGAGAACTTGACTGGATTAAGCTTCATGTTGATCTTTCTCGAGTTTTGGAAGGTTTCTTGTATGTCATCGAGCATTTGGTATTCCGTTTTGCTCTTGATCACCAAATCGTCAAGATAAGCTTTAATGTTCGTGCCGATTTGTCCGGCAAACGCTTTGTCAACCAGACGTTGATAAGTGGCACCTGCATTTCTTAAACCAAAAGGCATTTTTTGATAGCAAGATATACCTTTATCAGTGTGGAATGTGGTTTTTTCTTCATCTTCTTTTTTTATTAGGATCTGATGGTAACCCTTTTAGGCGTCAAGAAAACACTTGAACGGGAAGCCTGTGAGCGAGTTATCCTTGAGGTCTATCTGGGGCAGCAGGTAGCAATCCTTTGGGCATGCTTTGTTCAAGTCTTTAAAATCGATATACATTCTCCAAGACTTGTCGGGTTTTCGAACCATTATGGGATTGGCCACCCATGATTGATACTTGACATCTCAAAGGATTCCGGCTAGAATAAGTTTTTCCATCTCTTGGCACTCTGCAAGGCTTCTTTCAGGGGCTTGACACCGTTTCTTTTGTATAATGGGCTTAACATCAGGTGGCATCCATAACTCATGTTTAACAATTCTACGAGGGATGTCGGGCATATCTTCCGGACACCAAGCAAAGACATAGTGCAAGAGCAGCTTTTCAAGGTATGAAAGGGTTTCCTTGGAAAGGTTAGTGTTTACCCTTATCCCCTGTTGAGGATATTTTGGGTTTATGTCCAACCCTTGTTCATCGTCTTCGTCCTTTCTTGAGCTTTTCCCTTCAACCACAAAAGCTTCTTGGGCAGGTTGAAGGGTTGCTATCCCTTTTTCAATGGGAAACTTCACAGTGCCTTGACCAACTGAAACTGCCATTCGGAACACACTTTGCCCTGGCCTTCCTATGATGATATCATAGTTGGAAGGGATATTGATCACCGCAAAAGTGAGTTGTTCGGTTCGTCCCTTTGTTCTCTCGTTGAACAAACATTATGGGTTATTTGGCCTAAAGGCTTGATAGGTATGTCTGTGATACCTTCGATGGAGGATTCAGACTGTTGAAGCTTTGAACGTTCATGGTCGCTGAGAGGGTTAAAGAATTTCTCAAACATGATTTTGGTGGTTGCACCGGTGTCAATGTAAGCCTTTTGTTTCTTGATGGTTCCTATGTTGGATTCCATCACCAGAGGGTTTGAAAGCAACTCTCCTTCTGGTGGTGGGAAGCAAACATATTGACGTTCCCATGCCTTGGAATGATGGCGTTTGTGGGAAGCTTTGTTTTCAAGGTCGACCATGTTCACTTCCTACTTTTTTTTTCTTCAACCATCTTGTCCTTGACCCCTTTAACCAAGTGAGCCAGTTCGGACTTGACGGCTTTTTCGATTCTCTTTTTGAATTGGAAGCAATCATTAGTTTGGTGACCTTTCTATTCGTGAAACTCACAATACTGGTTTGATTTTTACAATCTTTTGTTTTTTGGCAGAGGTTAAGGAGGGCGGAAGCTGTGTTTTACCTCTTCGGTTGCCAAGATCTCTTGTGGAGCCTTGGTTAAGGCTGTAAAGTTTATGGTTTTTTCTCGGCTTGGAGGGTTCCGGCCTTCAGGCCTTCTGGAATCCGAACCTTTGAACCGTTTGTCATAAGTGCCATACTGGAAGCTCCAATTAAGAGTCTTTTATTTTGTTCTTTGATATCTACAGCCTATTCTCCTCGAATGTGGGCTTCAGCCCTTTTGAGTGCTTCTTCAAGGGTTTTGAGCAGGCATTTATTGAAGTCTCTTGTGAGATATTTGGAATTTAGCATTCATGAACCCTGCAACCCTAATCTTTTCATCAGCGTAAGTTAAATCTTCCTTCTTGTACCTTTCGATGAAGTTTCTGAGACTTTCATCATCATGTTGTTTGATCCGGAAGATTATCGTGGCTTCCTGGACATTCTTCCATTGTTATGGGAAACCTTTGCTAAGATCGTCAAAGGTCTGAATGCTTCGTTCAGGAAGGTCATTGAACCATATGCGTGAAGACCCTTCAAGGGTTTGCATGAACATGAGACAACATTCGGGGCTGGGCAATTTTTCAATTCTTACTACCCCCGGCGAAGATTTGGAGGTGGTTTTCAGCACCGTGATAGCATCTTTATCTGGGTTTGAAACTCGTAATCAACGATTTGTTGGGAGAAGCAAGACAAGTTGTTGGGCTTGTAGGGTTTTGAGAGGTCTTCTACTACCCTTGAAGCTGGGTTACCGCTTGAGGTACCCTGGTGAGTGGTTGGCACTTGGTTGATGAAGTTAAGGTTAAAGCCTTGAAGGCTTTCTGTGTCATCATCCAGCTTTCACGTGCTGCAAAGGAAATTGTGCCATCACCTATGTCATCAGCTAGGGCATAAGGTTAAAGCCTTGAAGGCTTTCTGATGGTACTGTATAAGGTATTCCCATGGATGTGCTCATGACCATATCTCGAGCCAAAGGCAGGGTGGCCATGGCTTGTTTTCATGAAGTAGCAATGGGAGGGGGAACACTTGAAGCTGGTGACTGCCATAATTGATCAAGAGTGGTTTCATGCCCAATAGGTGTACCGGTTGTAACGGGTTGGGAGGTAAATAAGGGAAAAGCGGTTGGACTTGTCCTCCCTAAAAGCTCAAGGGCTTGAGTGGTTGGTCTGTCATACTAGGACAAGCTTCAATGTAAGATGTGGCTGAACGTGAGCTGCTAAAAGGAAGAGATGGAGGGCCAGGTGATAATGAGGGTTCGACTCCTCATAATTTAGTCTTATTCTTACCCTTTTTTTCCTTTCTAGGCTCACATGCTAGTTGAGAAAAGATCTCAGTTGTAAGAAATTTCTAGCTACTCCCTCGGGTGTTAGATCTATATGTTTCGATGTACGCATTACACCGATTTGAGGAGATGCAACCCCTGATCGAGATGGGGTTGGTGTTTGAAAATAAGTGAACTCCGGGAACATAGTTCTGTTGGAGTACTTACGGGAGTAGAAAGAGGTGTAGATCTGACCGGTGAGATCCGACCAGAATTTGGTGTTAAATTGGTGTTGTTAGGCTCCTGATTTTCCTCGCCGAGAGATTCGCTTTCAGACATGATGTAATAAGAAAATGGAGCTACACAACTGGTCTTTAAGATAAAGTAAGTGGCGTAGCCCCACGGTGGGTGCCAACTTGTTGCCACAACAAATACAAGACCAAGGCCTGTAGCGATATCTCCGGGGTAAAAGGGGTCAAGGTTTCAGTTAGCCTAACGCAGGTTGTGGGGTCCCCCCACGTTTGGCAAGACGTGGAGAGAGGTTCACTAGTATTGTTGTTATTCTCCTTAGATCCTGAACTGATTAGAAATCAGCCCAGAAAGCGATCGTTGGAGAAGATGAATTATTTAGTGTGAAGAAGAGAAGCAAGCATGAAGCTAGTTCTCATGGGAGAAGAAGAAGAAGAGAAGCAAGCATGAAGCTAGTTCTCGAGATGGAGAGGAAGAATCCGAGAGTTAGGACGATTCCTACTGATTATGGAGTGGTTTGTATGTTTATCATGGTCTGCATTTTATAGTGAAAGAGGTTTCTCAAAGGAGAAACCTTTGACTAGTGAACCTGGCTTGCAGTGAGGGGCTTACCCTTTTAGGGGTAGAAGGGTTTGGACCTGCGGACAAAAGGGTGTGCTCTCTGACATGTTCAGGTTGCGGCTGGGCAGGAGGTTTCACACGCAAAGGGTGATGTGACAAGGCCCTGACTTGTCCTTTTTACTGTTCAAAACAGCTGACGATTTCTGAAGCTTTTAACCTTTTAACCTTTTAAGCTGTTGTGTCTCTAATCAGTTTATTAAGGTTCGAGCTACCCCCGTCATCATCTACCTTCCATAGTCACATCACTTAGTCTATGTATCAAGGATGTACAAAATGCTATGTGTGAAAATTGATCACAAATTACCATACTAACACCTAGTGTGTTATATGGACACGTTGCACAAAAGGTGTGCTTCTATTTAAGGTGTTGTACGACGACGTCTTGTTTTGAGTTTCAGCTGCCTGACCTCATCATCTACAACCATAAAAAAAGTTTCTTTTGAGGTTTTTCATTCGTTATGCGCCTTCTTGGCGCTATGGCTTGATTTTGTCCATAAGAGACAGTGGTAGCATGATGTTAGTTAGGTTTTCTAATATGCAGGTTTGAATTTATTGTTGTACGTCCCTCAGGCTTTTCTTTTTCTTTCTTCTTACCAACACCATCTCTTGCGATTCTCCGGCGAACTCATGTACTTTACCTTATTCTCTTCATTGTCGTACTTTGTTTGATGGTTTCATTTTACGATTTCAATTGTTCGTATGAAGTTTGTCTACATTTGCTAGTGTTTGTTACTATTCCGCTTTATTTTATGGTCATTTCAAACGTTTAGTTTACCTTTTTTGTTATTGTGGAATACTTTAGGTATTTTTCCATAATGGTTTGATTTTACGATTTCGATTGTGTTACGAATTTTATATACGTTTGTTGTTCTTTGTTTGCATTGTCATTTGGGTAACAAATGTGCATGTTACGTTCTGTTTTTGGACTACAATTGTTGTTGTTGGGTTTTGTATTTATCGGTTGCTTTTGACGGTTGGCTATGTTACGTTATGATTTTTTAGGCTACAATTCTTTCTGTTGGGTTTTGGGTTTACCGATGGCTTTTGATAGTTCGTCTCTGATGTTGGCTTTGATATTGTCCTGTTGGTTTTTTTATTTTTGTGTTTTAGCATGCGATCACATAGGTGTTTCAAAGTGGTTAGATTTTGTGTGTTTAATGTTGTTTTGTCGATGATGACTACTGTTAGTTTACGGAGAATGTTTATACATGCATTTACATACTTTTTCTTTTGATTGCATGGCTTTCAATGTTATTTGATTTTGGTTTTGGTTTTGTCAGTGTGGTCAGGTCTCTGATGATGACTTTTTGATTATCAGAGATTGTTTACAATTTCCTTTTCGATCTATGATGCGATACTGAGACGTTTGTTCTTCAATGCTTGTGTTTTCCAATGTGTTCGGTCGGTGAGGATGACATTTAAGCTGGATATAATTTGTTGATTATTGAAGAATGTTTGTGTATTGATAGGTGTTCAGTGTTTGTGGATGATTGTTTACCTGTGCGATGCTGTTTACGATGTTCGCTTTTCTTGCATATGTACAGAAGATCTTAATACTGTGGCGTTTCGAATTAGTATGGTGTGCTTTGGGTCTATGATGCTATGTTGAGACCTACTGTAAGGCTTTAACATGTTTTTATTTAGTTGTTAAGTTCTTACAAGTTCATCACGTTTGTGTTGGTTGTTTAGGTATTGTTGGTTTCACTGTCATTTTAACTTCGTACATGTTAGCGTACCTATGTTGTTTCTTCTCGGCTATTTTGTTTTACATTTTTATGTGGTTGATGATGCTCTTAGCTTTTGGGTTGGCATGAGGTTTAATGCTTTGATATTTCGTTGTTGTTTTTGGGTTTACGTTTTATCTTGTAGATGTGTATTTAAAACGAATAATCCTTACCAAATTGTGGTGTAAGTGTTGAGGTTGTGAAGATTCTTTTATCTAGGCATGGCAGCTAAAGTGGCTTTAACGAAGTCAGCGGTTGCAGCTAAATGTCTGAGCCTCAAAATCTGTGTTATATGGTGTTAATTACTAACAGTTTAATGCATTGCAGACTATACCTTTACCTTTGTTGGTTTTCCTTAATTTAGGTGACTTGATCCTTTTGTTGTTCGTTTTGTACCATTTGAGTTTGGGGGGGGGGGGGGCTTATGATGTGTTCATGATTGATTTTAGTTTTGTTGCTTTACCATACGCGTATGGAGTCTAACCTACTTATTGGTTGTGACAAGCATCAATTCATTTTTGGTTCTTGATTTACGTTTGCTGTACTTGGCATGATTTATGATTATTTGATGGGCATATTTTGTTGCAAGATGTCTTTTCCACACCTGGACCCTACTGTTTTACAACCACTTGAGAGGCTTTTAGAAGATGTTATCGAATTAGATCGACTGTTGTCCGAGAAGCTTGACGACTTAACCACGAGGGTTGCTAGTATACACAAGAGAAAGGCGGAGCTACAACTCTCCATTGACGCTCTTTATGCGCGCTACGAAGGCTAAAAGGATGTTGAAGTCTAGTTTTAACATTACTTCTTTGCGCGTATGTAAAATTGATGTAAATTTTGTATGTCTAAATACTTTATAAATTTTACAACGGCTAAATCACATCACTTATGTCTTTAAAGGATTTGAACTCACGACTACTTGTTTAGACAATACACCATTTTACCATCAGCCTATCCTCTTGGAGATATGGAATTCTTCGTTAATTAAAATATAGTTTTACATACAATTTAGGGTAAATTGCATTTTACGTTCTTTAATTTTTAGCTAAATTTCAACCGTTGTCCTTTAACTACCGAAATTATAGCGGATTTCCTTTATGTTCTAATTTCTTTATAAGCGGTGACGTTTCTCCTTTAAAAAAATACAAAAATAAGGGACATCCGCTATAAAGAAATTAAAACATAAAAGACATCTGCTGTAAAGAAATTAAAACATAAAGAATATTCGTTGTAAATTTCGTTAGTTAAAAGAAAACGCCTGAAATTTTGCTAAAACTTAAAGAACATATACGCTACAGTTTATCTTGACACGTTTTTCACCAAATTCATAACGTTGTACATTTTAAGAACGTGGGTAATCCTAAGTGTAGGATCGATAACTTTATTGCTATTTGCAAGTATTAAAGTATATTTGAACTCTAATTACTTATAAGATATAACTGATTATAAGTATCGTATTTGTTTTTGTTATTTACCTTTATTATAATTTGGTTATTCGTTATTATTTATCTTGTTATAAGTATCTGATGACGGGGGTAGCCCAAGATCAAATAAAATGACTTAAGTACATACACGCTCGAAAGGTTAAATGGTTCGAAGGTTAAAAAGCTCTGAGGTGGGAAAAAGCAATACGGAAACAGTAAGTAGTCACATCTCTGGATTGCTTCACCAACCCACCAGCCGCAAAAGCAATGCAGGTCCACAGAGCACACTCTATTACCCAGGGGTCAAAAGGCTTCAACCCCCGAAAGGGTAAGCCCCTCACTGCAAGCATGGTCACTAGTCAAATGTATTCCTCTTTGAGAAACGTCTTCTCCTATATATTAGACACTTCATTTACTTCATGAGACATTCCTGGCCAGCCCTGATTCCTGAAATCTCTGGTCATTCACTTTGCGTACTTGCTTCATGCGAGTTACTCCCTTTCACATCCAACACACACATTCTGTTTGCTCCTTTATCCGAATCTGAACACATTTCAGAGGAGGATCCTTTGCAAACAACAAAAATAAACTAGTGAACCTCCTTCCACGTCTTGCAAACGTGGGGGGACCCCACGACCTGCGTTAGGCAAAGTTAAAACCTTTAATCCTTTTGCCTAACCAGCCCCGCTACTATCCTTGGTCTATTATTTGTTGCATCAACAAGTTGGCGCCCACCGTGGGGCTACGCCGCTATTTCTCCTCAATAAGACCTAGTAGTGTAGCTCTTTTCTCTTGAAACTACCATGTCAGAAAGTGGATCCCCGGGAGAAGTGAATCAGATTCCAAACACCTCAACCCCGGGTATTAGCCAAGCTCATGTTGCTATACCAACTTCTTTCTCAACTCCGGGAAGCACTCCCGAGTTCCTCACTTTCAACACTCCAACTCCGTCCAGATCCGGAGTCCCTTCCCCCAATGTTGGTGTCTCTGACACCCCAGTACGTGTTGAACCTACCCCGAAGGGGGTTACCAACAATTTCCTTGAGTTGAGGTCTCTCCTCAACCAATATGTGAGTAGGGAAAGAGACAAGGGAGTGAGGATTCGCCTAGACTATGATGAGCCAGAACCAACGCTGTCTCCTGGACCTCCCATCCCACCTTTTACAACTAGGAATGAGGCTGGTCCCAGTAATCCTCCAAACCCCAATCCATATTTGTCCGCAATGGCAAATCCTACTACACACCCTCTTTTCTTATCTCAACCAGCTACAAGTGGTGCTCCACTGGGCCATGACCTGACCCTAGATCAGCTCCTACAGTCCCCAGTGACAAGCCTTCCAGCCTCTATAACAACTTCGTGGGAACAAGCTCTGTCCGTGCTCCCCTTGGCACGAAGGGCTGTTATGAGCACCCCCTTTGGAGTTAGCTGCTCAGTTGCACCCGGAAGCCTTCAAGGCTTTAACCCCATGCCCCAGATGATGGCCCAAATGATAACCAACTTCCCGTGGCATGTTAGGACCGGTTTGACTCCGATACGATTGCTAAACGAAAGTTCGATGTGCGGAATCCGTGAACTATCGAGACCGAAACACACAAGATGTAATATAAACGTGATTCTATATAAGATCTGAAATTGTACAATCACTTGAATCACTTAGAGACTTTCTCTCTCTAGTTTCTCTCTCTAGAACTAGAGCTCTCCAAAAGTCAAATGTGCAAAAGTCTTCTTCAAGCTAAATCATGATTTAGCTTGAACCCTATATATAGTGTTGAGGTTTAGCTTGAAACTGTTCAACCTAAATCATGATTTCCCTTGAACTAGTTCAAGCTAAATCATGATTTCCCTTGAAATGATATGTGACACCTTCAAGCTAAATCATCACTTTCAAGCTAAATAACCTTCTGCACTGAAAAACCTATTACATGATACAAAGACGAAGTCAATAGACATAGTGCACTAACAGACTCCCCCTTGGATATTGACGCAGTCTTCAGTGACTAATCTCTGTTATAACACCTTCTTCAGTCTTGATCATTCTGCCTTTTCTTTCGTTCAGATTGTAACATTGTACGCATCCATCACTCTCTTCTTCTATCAGCTTCAGGCTCCCCCTTTCATCAAGCTTCCGTGCTTTGGGATCGACACCTAGCTTTCCATCTACAAGCTCCTCCTAACTTTCAGCTTGTCTTCAGACTCCCCCTTAGACTTAGCTCTCGGGATTGTAGTCTGGACTATCTGCAATTTCTCAAACATTTATAAGTAACAGCATTTTGAATTTTCAATCAAAATCTCTAATCCACTCCCCCTATCAACAAACTTCATAGATTTAGCAGTATTAAAGAATTCAACTCCCTCACAGTTTATCATCCAAGTTCAAGTTAATGACCTTGGAGATATCACAAACTGTTTTTGAAATTTTTGATTTTAATTTCAAGTATCAAATTAATGAACTTGTTTTATTTTCAGAAACACAATCAGCTTACTTAGATTTTGAAACTCAGCATTTCAGATATCGGTTGTCGAAAATAAAGCAGAAATCAAAATCTTTTTGTATTTTCTGAAAATATAAAGCAGTAAAGAAATATGTACAAACATATTTACAGACAATATTTTTGTTTGAGTAAGCGTTAGAAGATCATATCAGTTTATGACAAGTCACAAGTACCGTTGAGCTTAAAATCACATTATGCATTAAACAATTCACTTAGATTGTCGATATACTGATCCACTTAAATTTTCATACAAACTTCAACTGATTCAGGATACGAATTAGGTATTTTAGGAACTTAAACTCATTCATGTGTCCCACCTCTTGAATATACTCCCGTATCCAGATCCCAATATTCAGTCTTACAGGTGAGTATACCTAGATGATATCTGTCAGGGGTTAAATGCGAGGGCCGTGAGAGCTCAGGTCGATCTTTCGATACGCAAAGAGATGACGGCTTCGACTTTTCGGTGTGTCCCCTTTAGAGGATCTTTTAGTTTCAACAGCACACGATTAGCATTTTGCAATGTTTCATCGTTTTTTATGCTGAGGGTGGTGCTATATTACAAGCAAAGCAGAAAGTATTCTCCGGGGACTAGGTCAGAAATTCCTTTCAGCAGAAGTCCCGGGATAATACCCCAGATATCACTAAACATAAAGACCTAGTATCTCAGAATAAGGGACCTTTCAAACGAGATTTCAGGGGTTACCTATATATCCAAGTAGTGTTCCCCACGAAATAAGTAAGTTTGAATTTATGTTTATATCCCGAAAAAGTTTACTAAATGTATAAAAATCTACCGACACATCCACGGTGAGATCGTTTAACACATTTAAACTTTCCAATTCTTTAGCATACTGTAACTGTCTACTGATGTACTATCATTTCCTCTTTTTACGCAAAAACTCAATTTTTTTAAATTTTTATCATGTTTTTGACTTTTTCAAATTTTCAAATGTTTTTGTATTTTCTAACAATATATCTCCCCCTAAAATGCAAAATCATATAAAGAAAATTTGACAACCAACACTGATAGCTTTGTCTCGCCATCCATTTTCTGCTTCACATGCTCTGATTTGCAGAAAATCTAACATACCCCCATGATTTACAACCCACTGATTTTAACAGTTTGAAAACCGTTTTTCAATCTGATGAAAGTAATCATGTTTGTTCAGCCGTGAGGGTTTCGGCGTATTCAATCAACACTCTCCCTTACAACAAACTATTTTCCCATAATGATTTCAAAACACTTAAGTTTGTTTTAATCAGAATGGTTTTTCCGGAAAAATTAGTTTGTTTATCCAACACTTGTGGATTCGGGGTTATCACATCACCTTGTTCTCTTTTAATCATTTTGTACAGATTTTAACAATATAAGGTCAAACACCACAAACACTTGTAGAAAATCAAGTACAACTTAATGTCCTTGATTGACCACTAGTAACACGAAATATCACAGTTACCATCCTGTGAATTTCTCAAGAATGATGCCGATACCTGCTTCACACTTACCAACCTGGAAGCTCCGGCAAGTCAGATTTTTCCATTTGAAAAGTTTCACCCAAGCCTGACTGTCCTTGGGTGTATTTTGAGCTTTTCTCTTTTCTTCATAAAACTCTTTCACTCCTTTTTCCTTACCATCAACCATCTTACTAAAAATATGTTTAACATTGCTATTAAACATTTTTCCAGCATCAACACCTTTTGATTTTGTGTTTGTGGCTTGTAATGGAGGAAATTTTTCATCATTCATCAAAAGAACAGTTTCTTCCTTCTTTACCTCAACTTGTGGCTCCTCTAATTTTGTAGAATCAGATTCATTGCCCGAACTTAGCTTGTCTGACTTAGATGAGTCAGATTCATTGCCTGATGGTGGCTTGTCTGACTTTGAAACATCAGATTCATCGCCGACCATTTTCTTCTTTTCCTTTTTCTCTTTTGTCCTCAGATTTGTATCTGAAGAATTCGATTTGCTTGACTTTGCTGTCGAGTGAATCGATTCATCAGAACTTTTATTCGAACCAACCGGTGAACCCGAAGACAAAATTTTCTCAAGATACTCTCTCGCCTTCTTCCTCTTCTTCCTCAGTCTGTCTCTCTGCCCCTGTGAAAGTTTAACTTTCTTTTCTTGAATTGTCTGATCCTGAACTTTAGGTTTTAGAACCTTCTGTTCATGGGGCTTGACGTTGACTGGCTTCTTTACCGTTCTTTGAGATTCAACCCTCGATCTTCCCATAGATTTCCTTGGGCAATCTCTAGCAATATGACCTCTGATATTACATTCAAAGCATCTTCTTGTTTCACAATACCAATTCTGGCAGTTAACAGCAATGTGTCCTCTAACACCACAGGTGTAACACACTCTGTTATCGTACCATCCACTTCTGTCAGTCCAAACCTTCAGATCATAACATTGTTTGGCTTGGTTATAATCATTTCTCCTCTTCAATGCTGGATTTGTCTTTTGAGCACTGTGGTCAAACCTGCACCACTTATTACCAACATTTTGTGAGTTTTTATTTTTAAATTTTTGTGACTTTTGATAATGATTGGATGATTTATCTGATGAGCTTTTATTTTCAATTTTAGAATTTTTCAAATTTTTATCTTTTTATTTCTGTTCTGCATTCTTCTTAACAGGTTTTTGTTTAGAACATTCACCTGTTTCAGTGGTTTGCAAAACAGTATTTTGAAATTTATCTTTTAATTTCAAAAACAATTTTTGTTTTTCAATTTTTTTTTTTTTTTCATTTTCATCATCAGATTTCTCATCACAATCCTCAACTTTGACATTGTCAAAGTTTGTGACATTGTCACTTATTGGAACAACATTGATCGGTTTTGGACAAACATACGATGCAGAAGAGGTCACAAAACCTTTCAATTTCTTCTCAAGATCATCAATTTTGTTCCTTGAATTCTCAGCTTCATTTTCAAGCTGAGATATTCTCTCAAAATGAGACTTGATTGTCTTTTCATTCTCAATCTTAATGTTTTCAAGAACAGACTTTTCATTTTCCAAAGCTTCTATCTGTTCTTGAAATTTTGTTTCATTTGCTTTCAAATTTTTGTTCTCAAGTTTTATCCAGAAATCGTCATCTTCTGAAGATTTCTTTTTGCTTTCAAAAACCTTTTCTTTCTCTTTCAAATTTTTACTTTCTGATGACAAACTCTCAACATTCTCCAAAAGTTTATCATTTTCAGATCTCAATTTTTCGCAGTTCAAGCGCAACTCCAGAATCTGTTCATCATCAGCTTTCTTCCCATCTTTTAAAGCTTTGTTTTCCAATGTCAAATTCTCCACATCACTCAAGAATTTGGCATTGTCTACTCCAAGTTTATCACATTTTGAACACTTTTCATTCATCTTTTCAGCATCGACTTCTTTCTTTGTTTCCATCCTGTATGTTCCTGCACAAAAGAGTTTAACAAAATCAAAAGGATTCATACTTTCATCAATATAACATTTCCTTTTAATATCATATTTCAGAATACTCTTTGTTGCAAGACACATACGAATTCTATTATCAATTTCAGTAATAACATCCAATTCCAATTTTTGTAAATTCTTTTCCATTTCGGTCAAAATTTCCTTCTTTTTCTTATATTCTTTACGAAACTCTCCATTAACCTCATTAAAAAACTGTTTTGGATAAAGTTCTTGAAAAAAATCTTCTCTTTTTAGCTTAACCAAGAATTTATCCCATTTAGCAGGTAATGCATTTGCCAATTTCGATATCTGTTCATCATTTGATATTCTAATATTCTTGTTTCTCAAACTGTCCATTAAATTTTTAAACCGTATTTCCAACTCATCCAGCGTTTCATCCTTTTGACACATGAAATATTCAAATCTTTCAACTAAAACCTCCTTTTTCTCAAAAGAAGAACAACAAGTCCAATTGTTTATTCTTTCAAATTTAGTGTTTTCCAGTTCATCAAACATTTTGAATTCTTGGTATTTGTGCCGTGTAAATCACCTCGAATCACCTGCAAACAAACAAACAAACAATCAGTATACACAATAATATCCTGAAACAGACTGATACTCAGTTGACGTGGAATAATCTCGACACGAAATTTCACTTTTCAAGCGAAATAGAAAATTTTAATCAAAATCACTTGTTGAACAGTTGAAGCGAAATCAACTGTTTGCCTCTTGAAGCGAAATCAACTATTGGTCTCTTGAAGCAAAATCAACTGTTAACTACTTGAAGCGAAATCAGTACTATTATGTTCAAGCGAAATCCCAAGTAATCAGTTTTGAAGCGAAATCAGCACTATTCTGTTGAAGCGAAATCCTAAGTTGATGTTTCAAGCGAAATCAAACACTATTCTGTTCAAGCGAAATCCCAAGCTGATGTTTTGAAGCGAAATCTGATCTAATCTGTTCAAGCGAAATCTAGCTGATAGTTACGGATTCGGACACAAAAACTCGAAAATCTCCTAAACGACAAGGAATTTGAGTCTGAAACTTGGTAGGATTGTAAATCAACTGTTTTCGTACGATATACTAAAAAATCATCCAATTCGGACCGTGAAATCCTGTTCAATTTGTCAAAAATCCATAGAAAACGTGAAAGAAAGAGTAGATGAAGAAGAAATGATGCAATTCAGATCTGAAAACGTTGTAATCTGGTACGAATCTTGTTGTTTGATCAAAGCAATCGAGCTCCTGCTCTGATACCACTTGTTAGGACCGGTTTGACTCCGATACGATTGCTAAACGAAAGTTCGATGTGCGGAATCCGTGAACTATCGAGACCGAAACACACAAGATGTAATATAAACGTGATTCTATATAAGATCTGAAATTGTACAATCACTTGAATCACTTAGAGACTTTCTCTCTCTAGAACTAGAGCTCTCCAAAAGTCAAATGTGCAAAAGTCTTCTTCAAGCTAAATCATGATTTAGCTTGAACCCTATATATAGTGTTGAGGTTTAGCTTGAAACTGTTCAAGCTAAATCATGATTTCCCTTGAACTAGTTCAAGCTAAATCATGATTTCCCTTGAAATGATATGTGACACCTTCAAGCTAAATCATCACTTTCAAGCTAAATAACCTTCTGCACTGAAAAACCTATTACATGATACAAAGACGAAGTCAATAGACATAGTGCACTAACATGGCAGCACTTTATTAATCAGGTGCTGGCCACTCAAGGGAACAGCAACAATGGCAACAACACGGGTGCAAGGGCTGAAGAAGACTTGGCCAAGCCTTATAAGCCAAGTAATCTCTCATGCTTTTCACAGCAAATAGCTGATTATGATTTTCAAACAAAGATCAAGATGCCTCCTCACATCAAAACATACGATGGGACTGAAGATCCTGAGGACCATCTTCAGATCTTTACCGGTGCAGCAAGGATAGAGAAATGGTCAAACGCTGAATGTTGCCTAATGTTCATGCAAACCCTTGTTGGATCTGCCAGGATCTGGTTCAACGACTTACCTGCTCGAAGCATTCGAAGCTTCGACGACCTCAGCAAGGGTTTTCTGGCCAATTTCTCCCAACAAAGGCGATATGTCAAAGACGCAACAGTAATCTTTCAGATAAAACAACGTGATGATGAAAGTCTTCGAGCGTTTATCGAACGGTATAAGAAGGAAGGTCTAACTTATGTGGGGGCAGGCGAGAAAATGAGAGTGGCTGGTTTTATGAATGCCATCACATCCAAATATCTTACAAGAGATTTCAACAAATCCCTGCCCAAGACCTTGGAAGAAGCTCTCGAAAGGGCTGAAGCCCACATCCGGGGAGAGGAGGCAGTAGACATTAAAGAGCAAAGGAAAAGAGGATCCAACTGGCAAAGCAATAGTCCAGCTAGAAAAAGGGGAAACTTCAACTCTTATGACAGACGACCAAAGGGTTCAGACCATCGAAGTTCTGAAGGCCAGAACCCTTCCAGCAGGGAGAAAGGCATGAGTTTCACACCCCTCACAAAGACTCCTCAAGAAATCCTCGCAACGGAAGAAGTCAAGCAAAACTTTTGGCCTCCTAGGCCTCTCCCCAAAAGTAGAAAAAATGAGAACTCCACATAGTATTGTGAGTTTCATGAAGAAAAGGGTCACCACACCAATGATTGCTTCCAGTTCAAGAAAATAATTGAAGCAGCTGTTAAGTCCGGAGAACTCACTCATTTGGTGAAAGGGGTACGGGACAAAATAGCTGAAGGAAAGGGCAAGGAAGTCAATATGGTGGATTTCGATGGAAGGGTTCCTCACAAAAGATAGCGGTTGGAAGCTTGGGAACTTCAGTGTGTTTGCTTCCCCCCAACAGAAAAAGACCCTCTTTCAAGCCCTCTTGTGGTAGAAGCTACTGTGGGAACGTTGCAAACAAATAGAGCATACATAGACACTGGGGCAGCCACTGAAATCATGTTTGAGAAATTCTTCAACCGCTTGAGCAATGAAGAACGTTCAAGGCTTCAACCCTCTGGAACCTCCATAAAAGGTATTGCCGATATACCCCTTAAGCCTTTAGGGCAACTGACACTTAATGTTTGTTTCAGCGAAGGTCAGAAGGAAAGAATTCAACCACTCACCTTTGTGGTTATCAACATACCTTCAAACTATGATGTGATCATTAGAAGGCCAGGGCAGTGTGCATTTTACATGGCCGTGTCTGTTGGCCATGGCACAGTTAAATTTCCCACCGAAAGGGGTATAGCAACCCTTCAACCCTCTCAAGAGGCCTACCTGGTTGAGGGTGAAAGTTCCAGAAATGAAGAAGACAAGCAAAGGCTGATCATAAATCCTAAGTACCCTGAACAGAGAATAAGGGTCAATCCAAGCCTTTCACAAGAAACCCTCTCATATCTAGAAAAGTTGCTAACACATTACAGCGATGTCTTCGCTTGGTGTCCAGAGGATATGACGGGGATCCCTCGGAACATTGCTGAACATGAGTTAAGAATACCACCGGATGTCAAGCCTGTGGTCCAAAAGAAAAGAAGTTTAGCACCTGAGAGAATCCTGGCTGCTTGCCAAGAAGTTGAAAAGCTTGTGTCGGCCGGCATTCTCCGAGAAGTCAAGTACCAATCATGGGTTGTAAACCCGGTTATGGTCAAGAAACCAGACAACTCTTGGAGGATGTGCATAGATTTTAAGGATCTTAACAAGGCTTGTCCTAAGGATTGCTATCCACTACCAGAAATTGATCTCAAGGTTGACTCCCTCACCGGTTACCCTTTCAAGTGCTTTCTTGATGCTTACAAAGGGTATCATCAAATACTCATGAAAGAAGAAGATGAAGAGAAGACAGCGTTCCACACTGATAAAGGAATCTTTTGTTACCAAAAGATGCCTTTTGGCCTCATAAACGCTGGAGCAACCTACCAACGTCTAGTAGACAAAGCCTTTGCAAGCCAAATTGGTAAAAACATGGAGGCATATGTCAATGACTTGGTGATCAAAAGCAAGACGGAGTATCAAATGCTCGATGACATTCAAGAAACTTTCAAGAACCTCAGAAAGGTTAACATGAAGCTCAACCCTGAAAAATGTTCATTTGGGTTTGAGGAAGGAAAGTTCTTGGGACACATTGTCGGGAAACAGAGCATCAAGGCTAACCCAAACAAGGTGAAAGCTGTTCTTGAAACCAAACCACCAAAAACCAAGAAGGAGGTTGAAAGCTTAAACGGGAAGCTTGCAGCCTTGAAACGTTTTACCTCCAAGTTGGCTGAAAGATCTATGCCCTTCTACAAAACGCTCAAGAATTGCTCTGATAAGAAGGACTTCAAATGGACCGATGAGGCTGAAGAAGCCTTCAACCAAATGAAACAACATCTTGCTTCCTTACCTGACATTGCAGCTCCAGAAATGGGGGAGTTGATCTCGGTGTACCTTTCGGTCGCTGAGGAAGCCATAAGCGCGGTCCTCACCATCGAGCGAGAAAAGGCCCTGGTACCCGTTTATTTCTTCCGCAAAACTCTAAAATTGACTGAAACCAAATATCCTCCCCTTGAAAAACTTTCCCTAGCCCTAGTTCAAACAGCTAGAAGGCTTCAAAGGTATTTCCAAGCACACCCTATACAAGTGGTCACCGACCAACCTATTAAGAGTGTGCTTGAAAAACCAGAGAATTCAGGAAGGTTGGCCAAATGGGCAGTGGAACTAGGTGAACATAACATCACCTAAGTCCCACGAAAAGCTATCAAAGCCCAAGTCTTGGCTGATTTCATTGTGGAAGTCCCAAACCAAGCAATCACTGAAGTGAACACTGCCATCGCTGAACCCTCCAACCCTGGAAGCTTTTTACCTATGGGGCTTCAAGCGTTGAAGGGTCAGGGGCTGGACTAATTTTGATCAACCCAGAAGGGTTGGAATTCACATATGCTCTCCGTTTTGATTTTCAGACCACCAATAACGAGGCTAAATACGAGGCACTGATCACCGGTTTAAGGCTGGCCAAAGAGATGAAGGTCCAGAAGCTTGAAGTGTTCACAGATTCATTGCTGGTCTCAAGCCAAGTAAATGATAGCTATGTTGCCAAAGAGCCCAACATGAGAAGATACAAAGAAAAAGCCAAGGAGCTAATGAATACCTTTCAAACGTGCAACATCAAACATATTCCCAGATCACAAAACAAAAAGGCTGATGCCTTAAGTAAGCTGGCATCTCTCACTTTTGCCCACCTCACCAAGAAGGTGTTGGTAGAAGTGTTAAAGACTCCATCAATCGATGAATTGGAAGTTCAAGACGTAATCACCGAGGAAGATCCAAACTGGATGACTCCTATCAAAAAGTTCCTAAAAAATGGTGAACTACCCAATGATCAAGTAGAAGCTGAAAGGGTTAAAATCAAGGCAAGGCAGTACGTACTACAAGGAGAAACCCTTTACAAAAAGGGTTACCTTGCCCCCTTGCTAAGATGTGTTGGTCCTGAGCAAAGTAAGTATTTGATCAAAGAGATTCACGAAGACATATGCGGAGCTCATTTTGGAGCTAGGTCGGTGGTTGCAAAACTCATGAACCTTGGGTATTTCTGGCCCTCAATGCATCGTGATACCGCTGAGCAATTAAGGAAATGTAATGCTTGCCAAATTCATGCACCAGTCCCAAAAAGTCCCAAGCATGATCTGGTCCCAATAACCTCTGCATGGCCGTTCTATAAATGGGGAATGGACATCGTTGGTCCGTTCCCCCCAAGCAAAGGTGGGGTAAAGTTCTTGTTGGTAGCAATAGATTATTTCACCAAGTGGCCAGAGGTTAAACCACTCGCAAAGATCACAGGCAAACAAGTCATTGACTTTGTCTGAGAAAACATCATTTGTCGTTATGGACTGCCGGGGGTACTTGTCACTGACAACGGAAAATAATTTGCTGAAAAGCCTTTCAGCGTTTGATGCAAAGAATACAGAATCAACCAGGTTTTCAGCTCAGTGGCTTATCCTCAATCAAATGGCCAGGTCGAAAGAACTAATCGAAGCATAGTGGAAGGTATCAAAACAAGACTGGGAAGGTACGAAAGCAACTGGCTTGAAGAACTGCCTAGTGTTCTATGGGCCATAAGAACGACCGAAAAAACAAGCCATAAGAGAACACCCTATAGCTTGGTATTTGGATCCGAGGCTGTGATCCCCGCTGAGATAGGAGTTGTAACACAACGAATTGTCAACATGGATCCCGAAACAAACCAAAAAGAGACCATGTTGAACTTACAACTCCTAGAGGAAGCACGAGACCAAGCTGCAATTCAAGAAGCCAAATACAAGCAACAAATGGAAACCTACTACAACAAGAGAGTTAAGAACGAACGCTTCAAGCCAGGGGATTTGGTCCTTAGAAACAATGAAGCTAGCAAAAAAAAGAATCAAGGAAAGCTTGGCCCAAAATGGGAAGGCCCGTATACCATCCTTGAAGCACATAAGGGTGGATCTTACAAGCTAGCAGACTCAGAGGGTAAAAGGCTTCCAAGACATTGGAATGGAAAAACCTTGAAAAGGTTCCATGTCTGGACAGGAAAAATTGGTTTGTATCCCACAAGTTGTATTTTGAGAATGACACTACAAAAACCTTTTGTAAGAACAAGTATCCATTGAATGAATGAAGTTGTTTTATCAAACTTGTCTTTCTATCCTAAGATCAGGTTGAGAACCTAGCAAAAAACTCCATGGCAAGGGCCATGTAAGGGGATGAGCTCCCAGGCCAAATCGCTCAATAGGTTCAAGGGTTGAATGAACCTATATAAGGGGTGAGTTCCTAAATCAATACAACTCCATGAGACTCATTATTAAAAATAAAATTGTCTCATAGACGGGTTTGAACAGCCCACACCAAATGTTCCGTAAGCCTTAGAAGAATAATCAAACAGGCTTACAAAATGAAACAAAAACGAGAAAATAAATAGGATAGGTGTTATGCCTTCTTGTTAAAAATACCAAGGCTAAGTGACTGCAGCACTGAACCCTTCAAGGTATAAAACACATAAAGACAACACAAATTCGACAAAGACAAAGTTACAAGGAAAAGACATAACTCGAAGGGTAGTACAACAACTTGAACAAAGAGTTATAAAAACTTAAACTACAAACCAAGTCAATTCAAAAAACTAAGAAGCCTTTCAAGGCTTCAAGCCACCTAGATGACAACTCGAAACCTCAAAGGCTTCAACTTACCTGCGGATAGCCAAAAGGCTTAAAGGGTTGAAGCCAACCAGGCTGCCTTAACGAAATAGGCTAAAGTATAAAAACACAACACAAAGAAAATGGATAAACAAAATATCATACCAAAGAAAGCCCTGAAAGACTTTCAGTCACAAGTTAAAACAAGTCCTAGTAACTTGCAAGTCTAGATATTGTTCAAACGGCCATACAGGCCTAAAACATAACCAACAGGAACCTTAAGGGTTCCTGGAAACCTAATATTGTTCGAAGTTAACATTACAAACCACAAATTGTTTTTGGGTGCTAAGAAAGCTACGAATTAAGCATCAGCAGAGGACTTGGAAACCCCGGAACCTTCACCCTTGACCTTCTTAGCTTTTGCACCTCCATCATCACCTACTGCTAAAGCCTCCAAGCTTGCATCCTTCGGAGCACCTTGTTCTGCCGAAAAGGTGTCATCACTATCTCCCGAGTAGGACCTCTTCCTTGAAAGGGAACCCAAGATTTCAGCACAGACTTTTTCATTAAGGCCCTCCGGCTTTAAGTCCTGCAACACAGCAAGAGGCTTACCAAAACAAGCAGAAACTTGATGGATATAAGGGTAGGTCAGCTTCTCCATTTGTTCAACGGAGCCTTTGAAAATATCGGAAGCCTCGGGACGAAACAGGGGAGACTTCTCCAAAGGATGGCCGGATTCATGAAGCTTATAACCAGCGATGAGGCCTTGGTGTTTCCCCAGGTTGAGCAACTTAGTATAAACTTCACCAAGGGCAGAGTTAAACTCCTTGGAGTGAAGAAGGTAAGTAACAACCAGGTGAAAACCCTGCTCAATTAACCACTGATTGTCAATAGTGGAACGAGCTACCGAAGCTTTCAACCCTTCCTTTTCCTCATCAAAAGCCCGCTGCTTAACAAATAAAGCCTCCATGTCCGCTTTAAGCTTCAACCGATCAGCCTCAAAGCTCTTCTTCAAATCACTCATTTCAATGTCATGCATCCTAGTCAGCTCACTAACCTTTTTGTCCCACGCTTCTTCTTTCCCAGCAAACCCAGCTATCTCCTTCTTCATCGCAGCCATTGAAGATTTCATCTTATCTTTCTTCTTAGAAAATTCTTCATATTCCTGCATCCTCTTACGAAAACGAGTAATCCCTTGAGGAAGCATAGCAGCAAGGTTGCAGGTGCTCAAAATCATGCGGGACAACATCAAGTCATCATCCATCCCAGCAATAGTATTGTAAACTGAAGGAGGAGAAATGTGACTCAGAGCATCTTCACAAACAGCAGCATCCTTAAAGCTGTCATCATTTTTCACCGACCAACTAGGCACATAAACTTCATCCGGATCCAACCCTTCAACATCCCTGCTTGAAGAACCCTGAACAGGGGTAGCAATAACCTTCTTGGCTGAAGCCTTCTTACCATGAACAACCAGTTCCTTCTCCTTTTCAGCACTCGCTTCAACACCTTGATCTTCAGAAGCTTCAATATCATCACTCAACTCCACTGGTTTAGTAGAAGTGGATTGAGGAGCAGCCTTCAACAAACGGCGGGTAGATCGACGGGTTGAAGACTTGGGAGCATGAGACTTAGAAAAACCTTTGACATTGGAAGTACTAATATAACCCGAGCCCTCGAACCTTTGCTCAGCAGTTCTAACTACAACGTTTTCACCAGGAACAGATGGGACATCCTCAAACACAACATCAGAAGTGTCATCACTCTTAATGAAATCCAAGGCAAACATGACTGCAAATAACAAAACAAAAACAAAAACACATAAGGCATAAGTCAAGAAAAATGCAAAGAGGGGGAAAAAGGAAAACGCATACCCGTGTCACTCCTCATTAGAACCGGATCCCGATCAGCATTTTCCCACAATTTACTAACCCCTAATAGAACTAGCAAATGTTCAGGGAAGGGACGAACCCTCGAAGGGCACTCCCGGATGGCTTTGAGAAAAGCATCATTTAACTCAGATTCGGAGGGCTCCGGTTCATTGAGAACGGCATCCGGGTGCCTCCACACCATTTTAAATGGAACAATAGAATCAGAAACCCAGAAAAAGCGATCCTTCCAAGTACCAAGTGTTGTAACCATAGACGAAATAAGACAAGAATCAACCTTGGATGTTTCAAAGGTGAACCAATCACCATTTTTGGCCAAACGAAAAAACCGGCGAAAGAGCAACAAGGAAGGATCATATCCAAGGGCACGGCACAAAACCTCAAAGTGCAAAACCCTAGCCATGCCCTTCGGATGAACTTGCCCAAAAGAAACTCGATAATATTGCAATAGATTCAAAACAAAGAGAGAAAAGGGATAACGAAGGTTCGAGAACTCAAAATGACGACAATACAGAGCAATCGAACCAGGGGTCGGTTTATCAATAGGAACATCACAAGCAGGAGCGGTCGGTTTAAACATTTTATCAATACCATATTCCACACAAAATGATTCTACCTCTTCTTGTGTTAATCGGGAAAAGGATTTTGCTAAATCCTTACGAGCACCCATTTTGCAAGAAAATATGAAGAATGTAAGGAAATACAAAGGAAACCAGAACTAACCTTGAAGAAGAAGAAAGGAATCGCAGAGGAGAAACTTGATAAGATAATAAGGAAAGTGAATGAGAAATTCAAATATAAAAAGAAAATAAAACTCAAAATATGGGTGATAATTGCGAACAGTTACTTCTGCAAAACCGCCACCCTATGAACTGCCGCACATCAATCAAATCAATTTTCAGTTATCTAAAATTCAAAAATTAACTGACTCCAACCCTTTAAGCCTTCCAGCATTGAACCCTTGAAACCTTCAGGCAATAAAATACATGTATAAAAGTCAGAAGTCTTTGAGCTCATTCCCCAAAAACCTCTGACTTGGGGGGCTGATGACGGGGGTAGCCCAAGATCAAATAAAATGACTTAAGTACATGCACGCTCGAAAGGTTAAATGGTTCGAAGGTTAAAAAGCTGGGAGGTGGGAAAAAGCAATACGAAAACAGTAAGTAGTCACATCTCTAGATTGCTTCACCAACCCACCAGCCGCAAAAGCAATGCAGGTCCACAGAGCACACTCTATTACCCATGGGTCAAAAGGCTTCAACCCCCGAAAGGGTAAGCCCCTCACTGCAAGCATGGTCACTAGTCAAATGTATTCCTCTTTGAGAAATGTCTTCTCCTATATATTAGACACTTCATTTACTTCATGAGACATTCCTGCCCAGCCCTGATTCCTGAAATCTCTGGTCATTCACTTTGAGTACTTGCTTCATGCGAGTTACTCCCTTTCACATCCAACACACACATTCTGTTTGCTCCTTTATCCGAATCTGAACACATTTCAGAGGAGGTTCCTTTGCAAACAACAAAAATAAACTAGTGAACCTCCTTCCACGTCTTGCAAACGTGAGGGGACCCCACAACCTGCGTTAGGCAAAGTTAAATCATTTAACCCTTTTGCCTAACCAGCCCCGCTACTATCCTTGGTCTATTATTTGTTGCATCAATAGTATCATATATTTTTTTTTGTTATTTACCTTTATTATACTTTCTTTATTCGTTATTATTTATCTTGTTATATTATTTTTAAATTGATTGTCGAATGTTCACCAATATTCTAAAGTTTTTGAATATTGTTGGTCAACAAAAATCAACATGCAGTACTACCTGCAAGAGAATATTGTTGATCACATGAGTTTCTACTACTGTACGGTCGCACACGTTTTTTGTTGTTTACCCTTAAATGTATTCCTCTCTATTATTTGTTATACATCCTCTTTAAAAGAGTAAATTATGTTTTTGGCCCCTATGTTATATCACTTTTACTATATTAGCCTAAAATAAAAATTTTTAACATATTTGTCCTCATGGTCTCTAAAACTAACTATTTTGGCCTCTAATTCTAACCATTTTGGCCCCCATGATCTCTAGACTTAGAGGTCAAAATGGTTAGTTATAGAGACCATAGGGGCATATATGTTAAAAATACTTATTTTGGGTTAATATAGTAAAAGTGATATAACCACAGGGGCCAAAAACGTAATTTACTCTCTATAAAAAAATAGAATAACTTGTTATACTTACCCCCTAAAATCATTATATTTAGAATGTTTTTAACCTTAAAATATAATTTGAAGGTTATATCGTCGTTCTTTTTCTTCACTGAGAATGTTTTTTAACCTTAAAATATAATTTGAAGGTTATATCTTCGTTCTTTTTCTTCACTGATATCATAAAATATTATTTTTTAGGTAGTAGAATATTGTCTTTTCCATAAAAGTTAGAGTTAAATGCTTGGTTGGTCCCTGTGGTTTGTAAAAATTTCATACTTGGTCCTAATGATTTACTAATTACACGCGTGGTCCCAAAAGTTGTCAAAAATGAACTCAGTTGGTCCCCTGACCTAACCTCTGTTAAATTTCTCAGTTAACTATATGTGAAATGACTATATTACCCTTAAACAATTAAAAACCTAAAACTAAGAATTAAAAAATTAACTTGTTGCCCGACTACCTGCCATTGCTTTGTAATTGCCCTTTTCGTGTGGAATGATATTGCAGACTTTGTGAAAAACCCACTGCATCATCTTCATCACCATCAAAAGGAGATTACACAACTTACCACAGAATACCGTTGATGATGTGTTCGGCATCTAACAGTAGTAATCGGAGACCAGGACGACAGATGTTGCGAATTGAGAAAATCAAGGTGGGAAGCCGGTTGTTTCGGCTTCGATAACACCATTGACGAATTCAAATAAGAAGCCATTCAATCGTTAATGGCTGCTTGCTTCTTCTGATATATGATATATCTAACACAGGAAGAAGAACTTGGTCATTCACAAGGATTTGGTTGGTTGTTGCCCAAATTGTCAATTACGGGATGCTACTTTTCTTTATCATCTTCATCACCAACCCACACTGATTCAACAGATCCTGGATTTTTAGACACACATATTGTTTGATTCGCCGGAGAAACCGGACGACCGACAAGTCGCCGGAGAAATAATCCGGTGACCTGATTTTTAAAGAGAGAGTAGAGACCTTGTGTGCGGCTTAATTTTTTAGAGAGAGAGAGAGAGAGAGAGAGAGAGAGAGCGGTGACCAGATGTGCGGCTTAATTTTTAGAGACAGAGAGAGAGAAAGAGCGGTGACCAGATTTCTAGAGAGAGAGAGAGAGCAGGACCTTAAGCTTCTGTGGGTTGGTGATGAAGATGATGATGGTTATGAAGATGATGCAATGGGTTTTTTAATTTTTTAATTCTTATTTTAGGTTTTTAATTGTTCAAGGGTAATATAATTATTTCACATATAGTTAACTGAGAAATTTAACAGAGGTTAGGTCAGGGGACCAATCGAGTTCATTTTTGACAACTTTTGGGACAACGCGTGTAATTAGTAAACCACTAGGACGAAGTATGAAATTTTTGCAAACCAGGGACCAAGCAAGCATTTAACTCTAAAAGTTAGCAAGTTCAAAGAAGTTCACCCTTTTGTTGTTACATGATGATTTTCAAACTTATCTGATTTATTGTTTTTATCTAGAAGTCAGTTTGGTGGTTGAATATATAAAAGAAAACTACTATATGAAAAGCCTGAAAGTTTTCCCTTGTGTTATTGGCCATACATGCAGATCATCGAACATCATGTACTCCCCTGATGCCACTAGGATCAGTTTTTAAGACAACGACATCAACTTCACTACTATCCTCTCCATTAATATAGAGTAGGGGTGTTAAAAAAATCCGAATCCGAATCCGAATTATCCGATATTCCGAATCCGAATTATCCGAAAATTCGGATTCGGATTCGGATAGTGATATTCAAAATTTTCGGATATTTCGGATATCCGATATCCGAAAAGTTAAATGATATAATATTTATATTATTAAGTATATATGATAGATGTTGCTTGAAAACCCTAGATCTGCCCAAACGCCTTTTATCTTTTCACTCTCTGCCCCCACCTCCTAATGAACTGTGGCTTCTCCTTCAATCTTTGTATACATCGTTCCACAACCAGCTTGTTCGACCACCATAATCATCATTCGAAAACAGGTTGTCACCATTGCCGACTGCAACTAGAATCGTTCGACAACCAATCGAGATTTATGCTCTGATTATTGGTTTAGGTATTATGTATCTAAAATCAAATCACGATGCGAGATTATCAATTGTAGTATAATGTGTTTGGTAGAAAGTTGCTAGTCGCAGAGTTGTTTCATTTTGATTTACTCAAATTTATTTCCGTTGTCTTCTGCAAATTGGGTTATTGAGTGGTAATTCAATCTCAAGGCTTACTTTTTATTTCTAAATTTGATTACTATGTCTGCACATTGATAAATTGTTGATAACTATGGGTGTTTTTTCAATTTGTTGGTTTGGGAACATGGAACCTGTTCTTGTATGTGGGAACAATGTTTTTTTATTTTTTTTGGTTTCGGATATCCGTTTTACTATCCGAATCCGTATCCGAAAATTCTCGAAAATTCGGATATCCGAATTTTCGGATACGGATTCGGATAGTAAAATTAACTATCTGAAATTTCCGGATATCCGAAATTCGGATATCCGAATTTTCGGATATCTGGTTTTGAGTAGGGTGTGCATAGGTCGGTTTGGGTAAGGAGCAGTGATGGATCCAAGAATTTTTTTATAGGGATGCGGAATATTTTTAAAAATTTTAGGCCGCCAAGATATAGAAATAAAAAATTCGGTTCGGGTCGGGTCATGTAAAACAAAAAAAAACATTAAACTAAAATTTATATAATCATCAAAAACATGTCAAACGTTGTTACAAACATATTAAAATGTCGTCCTCTGGGTTTTCATTTTTTGAAATCTATCCAAAACACCATCTAGAGTTACTTTCTTAAGCAAGTCCTTCTCTATATATAACATATACAACTATCACTCAAACCTTATAGTAAAATCATATAATCAATAAGAGATTAAGAGACAACAAACTCATCCTATAAAGACTAGAACAACCCCATATTTTCTCAAAACACATAAAAGTTTAAACTTTTTTTAACCATTCCTATTATCTTACGAGTCTTGAACAAAATCACATAAACATCAAAATAACAAAAAATAAAACACGTACCTGTTCGTGGTCGGAATTTTGCAGTCCCCGTCAGGGGTGGGGGTGTCGCATGTCGCTGGCAGTGAGATGAGGCAGAGGGAGAGCGGGAGTCGCACAAAGCTGGCAATCGATTGGGTTTTTTTTGTAAACTGTACTGATTTTGTTTAATTAAAGATGTATTTGGGTTGGGCTTGAATTTTATTAACTTATTGGGCTTAATGGAATGTGTTAGGACACGATTTTTTAATGACCTGTGATCCTCAGTTGTTATCCTCTTTAGTGATCCTTACTTCTGTGTCAGTTAGTGATCCTCAGAAGTGCTTCAGGATCAGGATCATGGATCATTCTAAGGATCCTTATACTAATGATTGTTCACTTTGAATTTGATATTGTTTTGCAGGAGTGCCGGATTGGACTTGGTCATGGCGACATTCCTGGAGAATATTCCCTGCAATTCTGCACGTGTTGACCATTTGTGAACGTTATGGAGAACGTGGGGAGAAGGCACGAAATGCGGATAGTTAGTTAAGCTAGTTATTTTCTGATTTAAAGGGGTAGCGAGCTAATTAGACAACACTTTCGGCTATTTTTGGCTACACACACTCTTACAACCGCTAACACCAGCTCTCGTTCATTCACTTAGCAATTTCATACACTTTTTACACACTACACTATAGTGATCCTTGTATTTAGCTCGCTATCATCCGAAGTTGTAACACATTACTTGTTTAATTTGAGTTGGTGATCGGTAGTTTCCATCACCCGGGGTTTTTTATGCCGGAGATCAACTCTTGATCAAGGGCTTTTTCCCCGTATAAACCTTGTGTCATTCGTTATTTATATTTCATAGTGATCCTTATTGCTATAAACCAATTCAAGCATCATACCCCGTAACAAAGAGTTTGGTTACATTATCCTCATCTGATTTTTTGACCAAAACAGTTTGGCGCCCACCGTGGGGCAATTGGTGCTTCGTTCCTAAGAAATTCTCATTTTTGTGATCATTCCGGTTCATTGCACCCGAGCAGATGGCTTCATCATCAAAGAATACCTCCAGTGCGACGTCTGCAGTCAATTCATCCCAGGGCATTCCACCTTTGCCTCCACCACCTTCTGGACCTTAGAAAAATGCCGAGAAGAAACCAACTCCCATTTTCTCAAAACCTCCAACTTCTTCTGCTTCTTATACTCCTACTACTAGTGACTTGTTTACTCTAATTTTGCAGATGAAGGATCATATACAGCAGCAGGATAAGACCAATGAAAGGATTCTTAGAGAAATTGGAGACATCGAGAAACAGAAGAGATCGGCAGAGGATCACTCCCCACTGATGCCCAGATCTTTGAATTTCGATACTCCGGTTATAACTTCTCAGCCTTCATTGGTTCCAGACGTTCAATATGTGGGAGGACCAAAAGGAGTGCATTACGGATCATCAGCAATGACTCAGGCTTCAGGGTTACACTTCCAACCATCAGGATCCCATCCTCAGCATATAGGATCCTTTGCAAGCTCAGGAGGATACTCGGGAGCGCAGTAGATTCAAGGGTACTGGCCGTTTCAAGGATCCTCCCAGGTTCAACGATCCTCCTATGTTCCAGGATCCTCCCAAGTTCAAGGATCCTCCCAGGTTCAAGGATCCTCCTACGTCCCAGGATCCTCCCAAGTTCAAGGATCCTCCCAGGTTCAAGGATCCTCCTACGCCCCAGGATCCTCCCAAGTTCAAGGATCCTCCCAGGTTCAAGGATCCTCCTACGTCCCAAGATCCTCCCAAGTTCAAGGATCCTCCCAGGTTCAGGGATCCTCCTACGTCCCAGGATCCTCCCAGGTCCAAGGATCCTCTCAGTTTCAAGGATCCTTCCAGATTCCGGGATCCTTAAGGAGTTTGCAATCAGGAAGTTCCGATATCCATCAGGGAGATTTCATTCCAATGCAGACCATTGCTTCTACTGGTCCATCGGTCATCCCAGAGCCCCAACAATATGGATTCACATCCACTCTTCCTAATTTGAATCCAATGGGAGGTAACACTTTTAATAATTCTTATACTACTAACCATGGCCTTATGCAGGATACAGGTATCAATCATGCCATGGCCAGAGAATTGCAAAAGTTAAAGGATATGATATCAAGTATCCCAGGAGTAGTCAAGCCTATCCCGGAGATTGCAGATGGGAGCCACAAGATATCTCGTTTTTCACCACCAATCTGTGATGCTGAGATACCCAAGAGATTCCATGTGCCTACCATGAAGTTGTATGATGGCTCGACAGATCCTGAGGAACACATAGCACAATACAGGGAAAGGATGGAGATTAATCCCATCCCAGAAAGGTTAAAGGAAGCATGCCTGTGCAAAGGATTTGGATCCACTCTTACTGGATCAGCTCTTAAATGGCTGCTAAGTCTTCCCCCTTACTCTATTACCTCATTTGCTAATCTAGTTAACCTATTTAATAACCAGTTTTCTTGTAGTAGAAAATTTGAGCGTTTAACTAGTGATCTGTATAGGATAACCCAGGGCCATAATGAATCATTAAGGGATTATATCACTAAATTTAGTAAAGAATCCTTAGATATCCCTAACCTGGATATAGCTACAGCTGTTGAAGCCTTTAAAATGGGACTGCTTAGGGATTCGTTATTCTATGATGACCTTGTTATGACACCATGCAGGAATCTAGATGAGGTAAGAACCCGGGCCCTTAGGTTCATCCGGCTAGAGGATGACAAAAGGATCCAGGAGAGGTTAGCAGGATCCTCAAAGCAAGAGAAGCAAGGATCCTCATTCAAGAACAACAAGTTCAGATCCTATAATAGATCTGATAACCAGAATGTGCATGCTGTTGAACAAGAAGAGGATGATGAGGATTATCCTCCAATCTCTGAATATTGTTTTTCCGTTGATAACAATGAACTAATCCTTGCGATGCAGAATTTAGGTGATAAAGCTAGATGGCCCAGAAAAAATGATAGACCAGCTGCAACTAAAGATAAGTCAAAGTGGTGTGCATACCATGAAGATTTTGGGCATCTCACAGAAGAATGCATCGCATTAAGAAAAGAAATTGGATACTTGTTGAGCAAGGGGCACTTGAAAGAATTATTGGGGAGAAAGAAGTCAAGGACTCAGGATCCTGAAAGGATCCCAGAGAAAGCTCCAGCCCCTCCAGCAGATGCACAAGTTATAAATTTTATTTCTGGAGGATCAGACATCTGTGGAACATCCTTCTCTGCAGCCAAAAGACATGCAAAGGAAACCAAGATGGATAATGGAGACAGACCCATTCGAACATCCAGTGTCTCTGAAGGAAAAGTTATAACTTTTGATGAGGATGATCGTGTTGACATCCAGGATCCTCATCATGATGGTTTGGTTATCACTCTTTTTATTTCTAACCATTTTGTTCGCAGGATCCTTATAGATAGAGGAAGCTCTGTGAACATTATCCAGCTTGATGTTCTTAAGAAGATGAATATTCCTGAATCCGACATCATACCAAGATCCTCTGTGCTCGTTGGATTCAGTGGCGAGACTAAGAATACTCTGGGGGACATTAAACTCCCAATCTATATCGAAGGCCTACATTCTTACCAAAAGTTTTGTGTTATTGACTGTTTATCTTGTTGTAATGTTATCCATAGCAGGCCTTGGATACATGACATGAAGGCAGTCCCATCCACTTATCATCAATGTGTGAAGCTTCCTAGTCCTTGGGGAATAGTGAAGATTGATAGTGATCAGCTAGAAGCTAAGAACTGTTACACATCATCAATGAAACCAGCATCGAAGTCTAGGGAGCAATAGCAATTAAAGCATCCTCCAAGGGATGTCTTGGAGGCAAGAGAACAGGATATAGTAGAAATCCTTATGGATCCTGATGATCCTGAATCTGTAGTTTATATAGGATCAGGGATCCTTGGCGAAATGAAGGAAGACCTCATATCCTTCCTCAAAAGGAGAAAGACTACCTTTGCATGGAAACACGAAGACATGACAGGTATATCTAAAGATATAATCACTCACAAACTTGGCATTGATAGATCCTTCAAACCAATCCATCAAAAGAGGAGGAAATTTGCACCAGAAAGAAATGCCATTATCCAGGAGGAGGTAGAGAAATTACTCCGAGCAGGTGCAACTTATCAAAGGCTAGTGAATATGATGTTCAAGGATCAGATTGGACAAACTATGGAGGTTTACATAGACGATATGGCGGTAAAATCAATAAAGGCTGAGGATCACCTAAGAGACTTGGAGGAAGCATTCAATATCCTTGACAAATATAATATGAAACTTAATCCTTCAAAATGTCACTTTGGTGTTAAAGCAGGTAAATTCTTAGGATATATGGTGACAAAGAGAGGCATTGAAGCCAGTCCAGAACAAATAAAAGCTATAGTGAACATCAAGTCACCTGCCAATGCTAAGGATGTTCAGAGGTTAACTGGCAGGATTGCAGCTTTGAACAGATTCATATCCAAATCCTCAGAAAAGTGCAAGGAATTCTATGATATCCTAAGGAAGAACAAGAAATTCGAGTGGACTGAGAAGCATGAGAGTGCCTTAAGAGCTCTTAAGGATTACCTATCCTCGGCCCCAGCCTTGATGAAACCAGAAAAAGGAGATGTGTTATCCTTATATCTTGCGGTATCCTCAAAAGCAGTAAGTGCTGTCCTTGTTAAGGATCACGAAGGTACACAACATCCTGTCTATTATGTTAGTAAGAGTTTACTTGATGCTGAATCCAGGTATTCACACTTAGAAAAACTTATTCTTGCATTAATTATGGCATCTACTAAATTAAGACATTATTTTGAAACTCATGCTATTATCGTTAAAACTAATTTTCCAATCAAGAATGTCCTCAGGAAACCTGAAATGTCAGGAAGGATGGCTAAGTGGGCAGTGAAGCTTAGTGCATATGATATAAGATATGAGCCCAGGACAGCCATTAAATCCCAAGCATTAGCTGACTTTGTGGCAGATTTCAGTAGTGATTTGCAAGAGGAAGCTGAATTAGAAGTCCAGCAGCTTGAAGAGACCAAGGATCCTTGGATACTCTACACTGATGGATCCTCAAACGTCAAAGGAACAGGGCTTGGAATACTACTAAAATCGCCACAGGGGGACATAATACCCCACTCTATAGCTTGTGAGTTCCAAACCACTAACAATGAGGCTGAATATGAAGCCTTGATAGCTGGTTTGCAAATTGCTAAGCATATGAGGATCAGGTATCTTGAGGTACATGTAGATTCTTTGTTAATCACTAATCACTTTAATGGATCCTATGCTGTTAAAGGTGAAAAGCTAATCAAATATCTGGAGTTAGTCAAAGAGTTGGCACTCTCTTTTGTATCCTTTAGTTTGACACAGGTACCAAGGGAAGAGAATGCATAGGCGGATGAACTAGCCAATTTAGGATCATCCTTGAAGATCCCGGAGGATATCAAGATCCCTATTATCCATATACTGACCCCGGCTATCGAGGATCATGTAGCTATGGAGATAGGAGAGGATTCTGCAATCACCCCTAGCAATGATAATCAATCCCATTCAGGATCATGGATCCTCCCAATCATGAGATACTTACAACATGGAGAGATTCCTACAGAAGAAAAGCCTAGGGCTTTCAAAATTAGGGTATCTCAATTCACAATTTTAAATAATTTGTTGTACAAACGATCTCTTGCAAGACCATATTTAAGATGCATTGAGGATCCTGAAATCCAAGAAGTTTTAAAAGACTTCCATGAAGGAGATTCTGGAAACCACACTAGGGGCAGGGCATTATTCTCAAGGATCCTGAGGACAGGATACTATTGGGCAACTATGAAGAGAGATGCTGTGGAGTATGCTAAGAAGTGTGATCCTTGTCAAAGACACAGCAATATCCTTCATCAACCAGCTGAATTATTGCATCCTATATCCTCTACTTGGCCATTCATGAGATGGGGCATGGATATAGTTGGTAAGCTCCCTAAGGCACCTGGTGGAAAAGTGTTCATGCTTGCTATGACAGATTACTTCTCCAAGTGGATAGAGGCTGAAGCTTTTGCCCAAGTCAGAGAAAAGGAAGTTATATCCTTCATTAAAAGAAATATTATAACTAGATTCGGCATTCCTTCGGAAATTATATGTGATAATGGTTCCCAATTTATTGGGGGTAGAACTACTAACTTTTGTGACAGTTGGGGGATTAAGATGATAACATCAACACCAGTCCACCCACAAGCTAATGGTCAGGCAGAATCATCCAATAAGATCATCATCAACAATTTGAAGAAGAAGCTTGGATCCAAGAAAGGGAAATGGGCAGAAGAACTACCTTATGTGATTTGGGCTGATAGGACAACTCCTAAGAATGCTACAGGCCAAACTCCATTCTCTTTGGTATTCGGGGCAGAATCAGTGATCCCTACAGAAATGGTGGTTCCAACTGCTAGAACCAGTATTCGTGATCCTGAGGAAAATGATGAGAACTTGGTTCAAGACCTGGATACTATAGAAGAAATCAGAGATTTGGCAAGGATAAGGATGGCCAGTTATCAACAAAGAATGGCTGGAGCCTACAACAAAAATGTCAGGATCAGGAAATTCCAAGTCGGTGATATGGTACTAAGGAAAGCATTTCAGAATACCACCAATCCTGCTGATGGAAAGTTGGCACCAAAATGGGAAGGCCCTTATTTAATTGAAGCTGAGGCAGGAAAGGGGGCATATCGATTGCTAACAATGGAAGGTGACTTACTACCAAGAGATTGGAATGCTGTCCATTTGAAGAAATATTTCATGTGATAAGGATCCTTGATCCTCACATGATAAATATCCTTAAAGGATCCCTAAAGCACAGATGATCCTCATTTTGGTAACCTTTTAATCCTAAACTATTTCATATCCTTATTTTCTCATATATGGATAAGGATCCTGTATCCTTTATCCCCCTTTCACATGATTTTGAGTTTTGAAGGTTCAGGTACTCTTAACAAAAGGATGATTATCCACAAAAGCAACCAGTTACTTGGGTTTGACCCCAGTTATTTGGGCTTGACCCCAGTTCCGCCAGTAGCGCACGATGATCCTGGTATAGTTCATGGCAGTGGGACTAGTACTCGTTTTAGGGGCTGATAATTCCATTGTACTGGCTATACCTAGGATCCTACGTATAATGGTAGACGTACCATACATCCGTTCTTAAGGTTTCTAGCGTTTTCACGTTAGCTAAGGTTTTGGCATTTTCATGCCACTAAGTTTGGATAGTCGCCAGTTAGGGCCATACTCCAATTTACATACGATCCTTGGGCTTGTCCCCAGTTATCCTTGGGCTTGTCCCCAGTTATCTTTGGGCTTGTCCCCAGTTATCCTTGGGCTTGTCCCCAGTTATCCTTGGGCTTGTCCCCGGTTATCCTTTGGGCTTGTCCCCAGTTGCTAACCTTTATCTTATAATGGCTTAGTCCCAAGTTATGTTCTATTTCAGGTCGTCGAAGTTAAACAACCAAGGATCCTTGATCCTTACCTTTCACTAAGGTTTGTTCTGTGGTTATCCTGTTTATAGTATTAAGAGTTAGGATCCTAACTTGGATCCTCAGGTATGATCCTTAACTATTTTGATTTTATTCATTGATTATTTGAATAACCCTAATACTTTGACAACTGAACTCATGATCTTTAAAATATACCACTTTTTGGAATTTTTCAACTATAGGATATTTGATCCTGGATCATATCCTAAATATTCTCTATCTAATTTGTTCAACTTTTTCTATTCAGACAAGTGTATGTCAAAACAATTGAAAATTAGAAGGACAAACAAGGATAACAACATAAGATAAGCCAAAAAAAGATTAAGGTTATTTTATTAACAAAAGTTTAACCATCGAAGGTTGTCAAAATTACCTACCCCGATCATCTATCAGCAATACGTGGCCCATCCGCTGGGGTAGGTAAAGGGTGTCCATTGTCTAAAGGTCTTGGTAGTGCAGGAATTGAAAAGATAGCAGGATCACAATGGCTTCATCCCTCAAACAGAGGATCCCTCCACCAGTAGTAATCCTACCTATTGTCCAAAGGATCCTAGATCCTTAATCCTAAAACTATTTTTCAAATACAGACCATAATTGTTTTGAAACAGCACAACCACAAAAAACTACTACCAAATTTAAAAATTGGGCTCCGGCTACGTCTAGGAATGTCCATCATTGCCCAATCATGCAGCCTACACCTTTGCTGCATCCTCGTCCCCTCCAGCTTCGGTATCCTTAACCTGATCCTTCCCATTACCTCCAGCCTCGATCGCCAAAACCACCTCAGCCTCCTCATCATCTTCAAGATCAGCCAACCTCGCTTTCCAGCCCTCAACATCCCAGCTGCTTCTGTCGAAGTTAGGATCTTGAGCTTCCTGGGCCATCTTTAGTTTTGTCTGGTACATTGTGATGGCAGCGGAGACCTTTGCACCTTCCACGAGTTCATGTTTCTCGTAGTCAATGTCGATCAACATTTTAGCTGTCTGAGTCTCAGCGTCTTTAAAGGCTTTTTTAAGATCAGCAATCTTCAGATCCTTAAGCACTGCAACTTGTTGGAGGTCAGCAATCTTCTTATCCAGCTCCTCGATGCTCCCCACATAATCTTCAATCTCAGCAAATTTCTGCAAAAAAAGACAAAGCAATCCAAGATCAGATGATCCTCAAATGAGTAGGATACCTAGGCAGAATTGGTGATCCTTACCTCATTGAAGTATTCAAGGAACTGGTGGCGGATCAGTGGCAGGCCTTGTAGGTCCTCTGCATCAGAGGTTTTCCTCTTCTTGCCACCCCTTCCTTTAGTGGGTGCCTTGGGGATGGAGACACTAGGGCTGGCAATGGCCTTCTTCTTCCTGGATCGAACAGCATCAAGGTCGGCCGTATTGAATTGGGAGGCAGGCTTGGAAGATTTTCCGGCACCTACACATTCAAAGCAAGATAAGTATCCTTACCCTATTTCAATTTAATTATTTTAATATTCAACTATACAAAAAGCAGGATACTTACTTGACATGGTGATGGAACCTGAGGATACTTCTTGTGAGTCTTGGGTGTCTGTCTTGAATGACCTTATTTCAGGATCAAGCCTCCGAAAAGTAGCAAGCCTTTCCTTGGCTGCGGGTGTTGTGATGAGATGCGATACAGAGATAGCTGCATAACACAAGACAAAAAGGGGTTAGTGATCCTATCACAAGAACAAGATTACCTGGTGATCTTTCTCAGGATCCTCTGTCCTACCATTGGTGGACCACTTCCTTGGTAAATGCTTTCTGTTTAGAATGGTATTCCTCCTGACAAAGAAAAAGCGTCGTTTCCAATTTGTATCGTTCTTGGTGGCTTTAAAAATGGGATGTTCCTCGCCGGGTTTTCGCTTAAACAGATATCGGTGGGATCCAAACGTCGTGAGATCATACATCTCTGCCAGTTCCGACATTCCTAAATCAATCCCTTCCTGCTCTATGATCCTCTCCAGGGTATATAGAACCCTCCAAATCATCGGCATAGCCGGGATGTAAGAGATGCCGGTAAGGGAGAAAAAGGATTGGGTAAAAGCTGGAAAAGGATAGGTGTATCCTATGGTGAATGGGGTAACTGGAAAGGCAACCCATGTTTCAGAAACGTAGTCGCTCAGAACAGTGGAATCGAAGGGTTTGAAAAAGGCGTTCGCCGGAAAGCAGTGTCGGATCTTATCTACTTGAGGATCGGTAAAGCAACACCTCTCATTCATTGAGTCCTTGATGATCCCTTGACTCTTCAAGGGGCTATCCTTCTGGTGATCCTTGGTGGGGGAAGATCGGAGCATCATTCTTAACGAGAGAATGAACAGAGAAAGTAAAACAGAATAAGAGAAGAGATACCTGATTGATCTTCGACTGAGAATTTAAAGGGAGTTTCTTTCGGATTTAAATGCATATTGATCCTATCTCTAACTCTTATTTATAATGATGATTTGCAGGATTGTCACTTCAGTGACGTCACGATCGCAACGGCTAGTTTGATCTTAACGGCTATATATCCGTTAGTTTGTTACGGATAAGATCGATAAAATATAACTCGTTTATTTAAGATATTACTCCTTATATTTTGGGGGCAATTGTTAGGACATGATTTTTTAATGACCTGTAATCCTCAGTTGTTATCCTCTTTAGTGATCCTGACTTCTGTGTCAGTTAGTGATCCTCAGAAGTGCTTCAGGATCAGGATCATGGATCATTCTAAGGATCCTTATACTAATGATTGTTCACTTTGAATTCGATATTGTTTTGCAGGAGTGCCGGATTGGACTTGGTCATGCCGACATTCCTGGAGAATATTCCCTGCAATTCTGCACGTGTTGGACCATTTGTGAACGTTATGGAGAACATGGGGAGAAGGCACGAAATGCGGATAGTTAGTTAAGCTAGTTATTTTCTGATTTAAAGGGGTAGCGAGCCAATTAGACAACACTTTCGGCTATGTTTGGCTACACATACTCTTACAACCGCTAACACCAGCTCTCGTTCATTCACTTAGCAATTTCATACACTTTTTACACACTACACTATAGTGATCCTTGTATTTAGCTCACTATCATCCGAAGTTGTAACACATTACTTGTTTAATTTGAGTTGGTGATCGGTAGTTTCCATCACCCGGGGTTTTTTATGCCGGAGATCAACTCTTAATTAAGGGCTTTTTCCCCGTATAAACCTTGTGTCATTCGTTATTTATATTTCATAGTGATCCTTATTGCTATAAACCAATTCAAGCATCATACCCCGTAACAAAGAGTTTGGTTACATTATCCTCATCTGATTTTTTGACCAAAACAGAATGAATTCAAGTTTTATTAAAGGGGTTGATGGGCTAACTTGTTTATATAATTGGGTCGGGTTTCAATCCGTGTTCACAATTTTTTTAATATAAATCCCTAACATTTTTTTTTCTAACGGGTCCGAATGAAAATTTCCAAGGGGTGCGGTCGGAATTTTCCAAGGGATGTGGACAGTGGCCGAGGTCGGCGGTGGCGGAGGGAGACGGATAGGACTCGAGTCGAAGCATTGCTCGAAATTTTTCAAATAATGGTTTTGGTAGGCTCTTTGTGAAGATGTCCGCGACTTGTTTGTCCGTGGAGATGAACCTTGTGTGCAGATGTCCGGCAGCAACTAGTTCTCGAACAAAATGATAATCGAAATCAATGTGTTTAGCTCTTTTGTGAGAGATGGGATTTTGACTTAAGAATAGTGCGCTTTTATTGTCACGAAACAGTGTTGGCGGTCCCGGTGGTAATGCATGAAGTTCACGAAGAAGATGAGTTATCCAGATGATTTCCGACGCCTTGTTTGCCATAGCCCTGTATCCCGATTCGCAGCTTGAACGAGAGACGGTTGGTTGTTTCTTTGTGCTCCAAAAAACTAAGTTACCACTTAAGTAAATGTAGTAGCCATATGTGGATCTTCGAGTGTCAATGCAACATGCCCAATCTGCATAAAAAAAAACCTAGTAAAGTGGTGTTAGGTGGTCTATCAAACGTTAGACCATGTGATAAAGTGCCTTTGAGGTAACGAAGAATTCTTTTGACAAGTTGAAAGTCAGAGGTGGTGGGATTTTGAAGGAATTGACTAGCCTGGTTAATAGCATAAGAGAGATCTGGATGGGTAATGGTAAGGTATTGGAGTGAACCCACAAGAGAACGATAGAGCGAAGGGTCATGGAAAGGTTGACCGGTATAGTGAAAGGTGTCTTTGGGAGTGAGGGGTATGGCAACGGGTTTGGAGTCAAGGAGACCAGCTCAAGAAAGAATGTCGTGGGCATATTTTGATTGGTTAAGGAAGAGACCGGAGTTTGTGTGGGTGACTTCCAAGCCAAGAAAGAAGCAAAGAAGGCCAAGGTCTTTGATATTGAATACGTTATGAAGGCGAGATGTGAATGAGGAGATAAAAGTTTAATTGTTTCCCGTAATGATGATGTCGTCCACATATACGATGAGATATATTAACGTGGCATCACGGTGAAAAATAAACAAAGAGGGATCGGCTCGACTACACTTGAAACCAAGAGTGAGAAGGAACGTACTTAGGCGTTGAAACCAAGCTCGTGGGGCTTGTTTGAGGCCACAGATAGCTCGATTTAGCTTACACACATGAGTGGGATGTTTGGGATTTTCAAATCCAGGTGGTTGTTCCATGAAAACAGTTTCGGTGAGGTTCATTGAGGAATGCATTGTTGACATCGAGTTGTCGCAGCTTCCATATTTGAATGGTGGCAAGGCTAAGTACTACCCGAATGGTGGACAATTTGACTACGGGGCTAAACGTGTGAGAAAAATCGATTCTCGATACTTGATTGAAGCCTTGAGCGACTAACCGTGCTTTGTATCGATCAATGGATCCATCGGCTTTGTATTTTATCTGATATATCCATTTAGAGCCGATGATGTTAGTGGAAGAAGGACGTGGAACAAGTTGCCAAGTATGATTTCGATGTAACGTATTTAGTTCGACATGCATGGCGTGAACCCATTTAGTGTCTTTTAAGGCGGTTTTTATGCCTTTGGGAACGTGAGTGGAAAGGGGGAATGATGAAGAGAATGGTTGGAGAAAGAAGTTAGGTCGGTAAAATGTTTCTGTTTGAATATACCGGCCTTAGATCTAGTGGTCATGGGGTGGTCATTAGTAGTTTGAGAGTTGGTGTTGATGTCGGGTGAAATGGGATGAGTAGAGTCGGTGTTGGCTGGAGTGGTGTTGGTTTCAGTGGAGGGGTGGGGAGGGTTGGTGTTAGGCCCCTGAAGGTTTATGGATAAGAAATTAGTAGATTAGTAGGAGTGTTGGACTAATTGTTGGTTTTGGGCTTATTTGGGTAATCATGGGCCTAGGGTTTAGGGAGCCTCCTCCCTAATCCCTTTCTATAAATAGAAGGTGTTGTCGTAGGTGCATGTTTGGTGGTTTTGGTGAATCTTGTATTAGACAACAAGCTTTGTATGCAAGATTTGAATCAATTGAATAGATAATCATCCTTCTTCTTCATCTCTTTGTTTCTTTTACAACTTGTTTGTGTGATTCCGCCACTTTACGAGTTGTGCGATATCATTGTGATCTCAGTTTTGGGACTTACAATTGATATCAGAGCCTGTCGAACCTGATTTCCAGGCTCGGATCTGATATCGCGTTGGATTGTTTCGCTGTTACTGTTCCGTATTTGCTACTGTTCCGGTTTCTGGATTTTTCTATGCATTTCGGACTGTCTCTGCTGATCTCGGACTGTATTCAGAGGATTTCGGACCATTTCGGATCGTCATCAGTCATCACGGACTTGAAGATTGCTTTATTTCGGATCATCGTCATCGGATTCCGGATTGTAATCATCAGATTACGGATCGCAATCATCAGATTACGGATCACAATCATCAGATTACGGATCGCAATCATCAGATTACGGATCGCAATCATCAGATTACGGACACAATCATCAGATTACGGATAGAAGTTAATCATTTCGGATCATACTGTTTGAAGATTGCTTGTTTCCATTTCGGACCCATCATTACGGATAAGGACCCATTTCGGATAAAGCCCATTTCGGACAACTGTTTATTTCGGACTTGTTTCATCTCGGATCTGTGATCATTTCGGATCATTTCGGACTTTTCATTTCGGATCTAATTTCGGACCTCATTTCGGATCTCATTTCGGACCTGTTTTACTCATGTTGAACCAAACCGGTGTTATGAACGGTGTTGTAAATGCAGCTGATCTCGCTAATGCTACCCTTGCTGCAATCCAGACTCAATCTTTGGCTATCCATCAAGAACTTGACCAAGTTATCGGCACGTCTACCAAGGTTCCAAGGTTATTGTATGGGGACGACTACTGATGCGTGTGAAGTGTATATATAAGTTTAAGTATTTTTTAAGCCCTTTTACACTTTTTTAGCCAAGTTTTAAATTTATAAAAGACGATATTTACTAACACTAAACACACATATGGGCAAGTGCACCCATCGTGAGCGTAGTATAGTGTTGGTAAGATACCGAGGTCGTCCAAGGACACAAGAGCTTTTAGTACCGGTTTATCCTCAACGTCTAATCAAATCAAAAAGTTGAAAAAATGTTTTAGACTAAGAAAAATAAAAACTAACTAAAATGCTGAAAATAAAAATAAAAATAAAAACAGATAGACAAGATGAATCACTTGGTTCCAACTCGTGTATAGTGTAACCTTTGATTATTTCCGCACTTTTGCACTTATTTAAGAGATTATCTTAGTTATTGTAGTAGGCCCCTCTTTTGGAGGTGACGTTACTCTCAACCTAGTAGTTTGACTCAGCAAGGATACAATCCTAAAGGGTCGGATTATTGAAAGATAATTAATTAAGTTATTAATGCAAATTATGGTAGGCCCCTCTTTTGAAGGTGACGTTACCCTCGGCTAAGTAGTCTGAGTCAGCAGGGATACAGTCCTAAATAGCCAGGTTATAGTATTAATAGTAGTTTAACTTATGAGGGGATCAAAGAGTTTGGACCCCCGCCACCCAATACCGTAACTATTGAAGGAGGTACTACTAAATTTGAGCCAGGTCCCTTGCAGGATCTCTAAACGCTGAACAACGGCAAGACTCTTACCAAACCGTTCCCTTAACCCCCGACCAGGTAGCCAACATACCTCCATATAGACCGTGGAGATATGAATGGTGAAAATCTTTTATTTTATATAGACAGTAAAATAATGCCAAGACACCACGGACAAACGATAAGGAAGAATCACCTTCAACATAAGAAACTAGTTATTAAAGTCATTAATACAAAACCAAGTAAAAAGTGCGAAAAGATTAAAAATAAAAAGTATTACACTAGACACTTGTCTTCACCAAGTGATGTAAGAGACTTAGGCAAACATGGCCTTGATTGTCAAGAACTCTTACGATCAATCTTGGATCCCGAGACGACTCACACACTCTACGATGGACAATGGATGATGGTGGTGGATGATGGTGTTATGGTGGTGGTGGGTGGTGGGTGAAGTGTGAGAGAGGTGGTGTGCCAAGGGATGGTTTGAGCTTGAGCCAAGCACTCCTATTTATAGGCTGAACAGAAGCTCGGGCACGGCCCCGTGTCCAATGGGCACGGCCCCGTGTCCACATCCTCTCTTTCTTCATTTAATGCAGCTTGTCTGTATTAGTTGACCACGCCCCCGTGTCCGCTGAGCACGACCCCGTGTGCAGAAGAATCTTTGTACTATGAAGATTTGCCTGGATTCTGCGAATCTTATAGTTGACCACGGCCCCGTGTCCGCTGAGCACGGCCCCGTGGTGGGCAATAGAAGCTTCTACCACTTTGTCTTTTCTGCTGACACTTGGGCACGCCCCTGTGCTGGCTGAGCACGGGGCGTGTTCAGTCTTTTGTCTTCTTGTTTTGCTTGGGAAGATGCTGTCGTGGGGCCGGGCATGTCACGTTTGTTCCTTTTCTTGTATTTATGTTAGATTTTGCTGTCTTTTTGCTTCTTTTGTTAATTTGAGCTCATTTAATCTTGAAAATACAAAAGGAAGACAAAAGCACACTTTTTCCAACATTAGTACTAAAAAAAAGGTTAGTTTTATGCCACAATTGATGTAATTTATATGTTGCATTTTGCACACATCAAATACCCCCACACTTGAATCTTTGCTTGTCCTCAAGCAAAACTCTTTATAATATGGCTTTACACTCCCAAATGGAATGGGTAGAGAAGAAGGTTTTTTTTTTTTGGGCTTGTCATAGAGTGTCGGGATTTCCAAGATTCTTTATTTAGTTTTATTTTTATTTATTTACAATCCTATTCGTCATGATTTATTTAAAACTTTTCATAAGATAAATTACTTATTTGGGCATAACATGCCTCTTTAAAATTCTATTTATATACAAGTTCACATACCTCACGGGGATCACTCAACACTCGGCCGAAAATGTATTTTAGTGAATCACTCGAGAGCGGCATGGAACTTACTCCTACCATAGGCTTGCCAAGCAATCAATCCTCCTCCTTTTTAACTATAAACCTTTGTAAGTATCAAGAGGGCTTTTTGGGTGAAGGTTTAGGCTTGGGTTAAAGGTAGGTAGTTGGGTTAGTGGTTAGTAGAAAAGGGCGAAAAAGCGTAACAAGCGTCGGTTTTCGTAAGACTTTTTATTTTTGTAACTTTTATTTTGATGAAGCTATTATTCAAACAAAGTTATTTTTGATGAACTTGTTTGTTTATTTCTTTTGCTTCATCATCAACAAATAAATTTTTTTTTTTTGAAAAGTCATACGAAAAACCGAGCTAGTTACTAAAACAAAGGGTTAAAAATGAAAAAGGTTTTGGTGGGTGAAAGGGTGTTTGGTTTGGGTTATGAAATGAAAAGGTTTAGGCTCAAAGGGGCTAACTAGGGGGATTTTGGGTAGGTGGTAAAAAAAAATGGTGTAGAAATAAAAAGGGTTAGTCCTAATGCCTCCATCATTTACTTACTCGGGTTTAAGTTGATAAGGACCGGGAATGTATCGTCATGGCAAGTTCTAGAGTCATAAGAACCAAGCGGCTATTCACACAAGAAACGAAAAATGAGCATTTAATTTAAATATATGTATTTGTATGCTCAATAAAGGCTCAAAACTCACTTTTGTGGGAATGGGTTTTTATGTGATCAAGTATATAAAATCAAATTTTAACTAAGCTTGTCATGCCTTTTCATAATTTTCTTATGTTGGTTCTTTTTATCCCGACGCTATCGGTTGTAAATTTGTAAAAATATAACCTTTTTAGAACTTGAAATTCCCAAGTTAAACCTAGACAAGTAAAAAAAATGAAAATTTTTTGGAAAAATTTGGGGTGATTAGCGGTTCCAATAGAGTTTTGTGTAAGGCTTGTATTTAGGACTTGCAAGATTCAAGGTTTTAGCATCCCCCCCCACACTTAAATCACACATTGTCCTCAATGTGTCCCAAAAATAAGTTTTTAGGTTGATTAAATGTGTAAAAAGGTATGAAAAGCAAAAATTTTGTGTTACTGGGCGCTGAACACGGCCCCGTGCCTTGTGGGCACGACCCCGTGTTCAGGTGCCAGTAACGAAAACTTACCGAAGGTGGACACGGGGGCGTGTCGGCTGGGCACGACCCCGTGTCTGTCAAAGTATGCAGAAATAAAACAAACAACAGGTTTGGGGGAGTGGGCACGGGGGCGTGTCGGCTGGACACGGCCCCGTGTGGACAAACTACAAGGTTGAAAAACAGGTTTCTTTCTTCGGTTCCCCTGTCCCGGCTTTAGTAGTACTAATGCTTAGTACTCTAAGCCTCGTATGTACCTGCTTAATCAATAAACACTATACCACACCATAGCAAACATCCTAATTTACCAAGTTCAACATCCATGTCAACAAAGTAAAAAAAAAAAAAGGAAAATAAGTGCAGAAAATTAAAAGAAAGTAAATTGTTCAACACTTGGCACGCAGGCCTTAAATTGTTCAAGATTAAAGGTTAACCTAGGGAATCACCAACCAACCGCTTCTTCCTCCGCTCCTCCCGCCTAATCCATGTCCTCGTCCTCATCATCATCATCCCCACCATGGCCAGCCATGTACTCCCGGATATTTCCAATATCATCTTGGATATCGGATATGTTTCTCTTGATCGCCCCAACCCGGTGATACGTGTTGCTTACCATATTGTAGGTGTTCCTGGTGCACATGAGGTTTTCCAGCAACAAATCATGTAAACTTTGAAAGTTAGGAAAACCGCCTCCTGAGGAGGATTGGCCCAGATCACCATGGGGCTGGTATTGGTACTGATGATGTTGTGGAGCGTGGAGGACAAGTGCTTCTTGCGGGTTCCATGCATGCCCTTGCATCCTTTGAAAGCTAACCGTCCCGTCTTCAGCCTCATAAATTAGGTTCATTGAGCGGCAGATGTGTATATCTACCCTACCCGACCATGGGCTCCTTCCTAATGATCTAGGTATGTTGGTGAAGTGCTTGAAGAGACGGTACACCCATCCCCCAAAGAAGATAGGGGTCGGTGTAGTAGTAAGGCGGTTATGATGCATGTTTCGGAGCATGAGGAACGGAACATCAAGGTGCCTGCGGTTATGGATGCAGTGGAGGACAACCAAATCTCTTAACCCAACGACGCCACCGCTATCGTGTCTTTGACTAAGAGAGTAGCCAAGGAGCCTATGGATGTATCGGTAGAGCGGATCCCTCAACTTCGTGCTCTTAGTGCTGCTCGGATTTTAATACCCTTCACCAATCTGAGCCCACGCGGCTTGGCGATCGTTTTCACCTATCTCTCGCATCCCTCCAGTGTTTTCCTCGTTACCTGCATCTTCTTCCGCATACAACCCGACAATCGACCCAAATTGTACCATAGAGATCGAATATCTAGTTCCGCCACATCGGAATGCTACCCCATCATTGTCAAATGGGTCGCACCTTGAGTTGAACGTTAAGGTGCTATAGAATTCCAAAGTGCATTCGTGGACGGAACGGAGTCTAGTTGTTAAAGCGACTCTTAATGGCCCGGTGACAATGTTGTTGAAACGGTCGATTTGATTCACCATAGTTAACAGTTCCGTGCATGCTTGCCTCGGGTATTCCTCCGGCCTTGTTTGAATTATTTCGTATCTAGCCCTAGCATCGAGCTCATTTGCGTTAAACCTTGTGAACTTCCTTGCCATCTGAAAGAATACACCAAAAGTTAGCACGAAATAGTAGAATTTTCGGACAAAACTACAAACAGTAGGCTGGACACGACCCCGTGTTCAGCGGACACGGCCCCGTGTCCAGGCGTCTGTTACACAAAATTCCATTTTTCGACCCGGTTTCGAAAACTTGAAAATTTTTGGTCCAAAAGGTGCGGTTTCCCGAAAATGAAACCCCAAGCGCCGTTTTTCCCAAAACAACCCGTTTACCCTATCAATTTTATCTTTTTTGGTTCAAAAACAAGGGTTTGTGGTTTTTGTGAGAAATCGGGCGAATCTATGAACAATACAAGTGGATTTACTTCCCTTAACACTAATCTAACTAAATGCAAACAGATTTAGGCAAAAATTTGAGGTTCGATCCGTATGAAGTTCAAGAACCCTAGATTTTTCCCCAAATTTGTGATGTTTTAACTACATGCAAATGCTAAATCTAACTAATAATAGTGATAGAATCATACCTTGATGTTGTTAGGATGATAGGAGACGTCGAAAATTTGCGGAAAATCGCCTGGAACCAGAGCGTTTTCGGGGAAACGGGGCGTGTGGAATGAAGTAATTGTTATGAAAAAGGGGAATATATCCCGACAGTTGCGCGGACACGACCTCGTGCCGAGCAAAGTTTTTTTTTTTTTAGTGCTCGTGTGAGTGCCCTTTGTTTCCCATGAACTTTGGTTAGAAAACTTACCGCTTTAATGTCGTCCCAATCGTTCGTAACTTACCAGGTATAATGTTGATGCTTTCATTCTTCGATCGTTTGAAGCGAGATCTCCTCCTCTTCATCCTCAATGAATCCTTGGTAGTCTTTCAGCCGTTGGCCATTGACTTTGAATGGAGGTCCATTCCGAGATTTAATTTCTACTGCACCGTGTGGGAAAATATGGGTGATGGAAAAAGGTCCTGACCACCTAGACTTTAATTTACCAGGAAACAATCGAAGTCGTGAATTAAACAAAAGAACTAGATCTCCTACTCGAAATTCATTAGGTTTAATATGTTTGTCATTCAAGTTTTTCATTCTTTCCTTGTAAATTTCTGAGTTTGAGTATGCATAATTCCTAAGCTCCTCTAATTCATTTAATTGACAAAATCGATTTTTACCAGCAAATTCTAAATCTAAGTTAACATTTTTAATTGCCCAGTAGGCTTTGTGCACAATTTCTACTGGCAAGTGACAACTTTTTCCGTAGACGAGCTTATATGGGGTTGTACCTATTGTTGTTTTATAAGCAGTTCGAAAAGCCCATAAAGCGTCATCTAATTTATCTGCCCATTCCTTTTTATTTAACCCTACGGTTTTTTCAAGTATTCGTTTTAAACCTCTATTAGTCACTTCGGCTTGTCCGTTTGTTTGAGGGTGATATGCCGTTGAGACCTGGTGATAGACCCCATATCTTGTTAAAAAAATTTCAAGTTGATGGTTGCAAAAATGTGTACCTCTATCACTTATTAATGCTTTAGGTGTGCCAAAACGAGAGAATAGTTTTTTTCAGAAATCTTACCACGACTCTTCCATTATTTGTTGGAAGTGCCTCGGCCTCAGCCCATTTAGACAAGTAATCTACTGCCACAAGTATATATTTGTTTCCTTTCGATGGTGGGAAAGGTCCCATAAAGTCGAGTCCCCATACATCAAAAATTTCACAAACAAGAATGCCATTTTGTGGCATTTCGTTTTTGGAAGAAATATTACCTGTTCTTTGGCAAGCATCACATGTCTTGACAAGACTTTGGGCGTCTTTGTAAATGGTTGGCCAATAAAATCCTGAATCAAATACCTTTCGTGCGGTACTAGCGGCACCATGATGCCCTCCGTATGGACCTTCATGACAATGGCGGAGAATTCTTCGTGCTTCGCTACCATGTTCGCATCGTCGGATGAGTTGGTCGGCACACATTTTGAAAAGATATGGATCTTCCCAAAAATAGTGTTTCACATTAGCAAAGAATTTTTTTCTTTGATGATGTGGCCAACCCTTAGTGACTATACCGCTAGCTAGGTAGTTAGCATAGTCGGCGTACCATGGTTCTTCCTTGTATTCCACCATTTCTAGGGATTCCGTTGGAAATTTTTCGTTGATTTGTTCGTCCTTGATTTCCTCTAAAGCTAGGTCTTCTAAGCGCGAAAGATGATCTGCTGCAGTATTTATAGCTCCTCTTTTGTCTTTGATTTCAATATCAAATTCTTGGAGGAGTAGAATCCACCGAATCAAACGTGGTTTTGCGTCCTGCTTTTTGAAGAGATATCGAATGGCTGCATGATCTGTATAGACTATAGTTTTAGAAAGAACAAGATAAGAACGAAATTTATCAAAAGCAAATACCACAGCTAGTAATTCTTTTTCAGTTGTTGTGTAATTTTCTTGTGCATCATTAAGTGTTTTACTAGCATAATAAATTGGGTGGAAATGCTTTTCTTTTCTTTGTCCCAAGACAGCTCCAACTGCAAAGTCACTAGCATCACTCATGATTTTGAAAGGAAATTTCCAATCAGGCGCTATCATGATAGGTGCATTGACTAACATTTCCTTTAGGGTTAGAAATGCTTGATTGCAATCCTTGTCAAAGATGAAAGGGGCATCTTTTTCAAGTAATTTTGTTAGAGGCCTTGAGATTTTAGAAAAGTCTTTGATAAACCGCCTATAAAATCCGGCATGCCCTAGGAAACTTCTGATAGCTCTTACGGAGGATGGAGGTGGTAGCCTAGAAATGGTATCTATTTTGGCTCGATCCACCTCCATTCCTTCGCTTGAGATTTTGTGACCGAGTACTATTCCCTCCGTTACCATGAAATGGCATTTTTCCCAATTAAGGGCGAGGTTAGTTTCCTCACATCGGGATAGCATTCGTTCAAGGTTATCGAGGCATTGGTCGTATGAATCCCCAAAAATAGAAAAGTCGTCCATGAAGACTTCCATGGTCTTTTCTATCATGTCATGGTAGATAGCTACCATGCAACGTTGGAATGTTGCGGGGGCATTACATAGACCAAACGGCATGCGTCGATAAGCAAAAGTTCCATAGGGACATGTGAAAGTTGTCTTTTCTTGGTCTTCGGGTGCTATCGGAATTTGAAAGTAACTTGAAAAACCATCCAAGAAACACTAAAATTTATGACCGGATAATCTTTCTAACATTTGATCAATGAAGGGTAAAGGAAAGTGATCTTTTCTTGTTGCTTCATTTAATCGTCTATAATCTATACATACTCTCCATCCTGTGACGGTTCTCGTTGGTATTAATTCATTTTTTTCGTTAGTTATCACCGTCATACCTCCTTTCTTTGGAACTACTTGGACGGGACTTACCCAAGGGCTATCGGAGATAGGATAGATAAGTCCGGCGTCAAGGAAATTTGATGACTTCGTTTTTAACCACTTCTTGAACATTTGGATTTACTCGACGTTGTGGTTGTATTACCGATTTGGAGTCATCATTCATTAAAATTTTGTGCGTACACATGGAAGGACTAATTCCTTTTATGTCTACAAGTTTCCAAGCGATCGCGTTTTTATGTTTTTTCAAAAGACTAATTAATTTTTATTTTTCTAAGTTATCTAATTTAGACGAAATAATTACAGGTAGATTACCATCTTTGTCTAGAAAATCATATTCCAAACCTTTTGGAAGTTCTTTGAGCTCAAGTGGTGGGTCTTTAGGAGACTCCTTATTTGGTTGCTAATTTTGATCAAGAACTTTAAAAGTTTGTTCTATGGCGACCTCTTCTTCAACAAAGTGGTCAATCTTTTCAACTGTATCAGGTGGCTCATCTTCATCTTCAATTAGGGGGTCATTATTGCCAAATGGATATTTCATTGACCGCTCAAGATCGACACTTCTTTTAAATGCCCCTAATTGAAGAGGTAGATTGTTGAACTTCCGGTTTTTCAAAGCTTCGTGAGTTTTTACAAATGGTCGTCCCAACACTAGAGGAGCGTCATCGAGGATGACAAAGTCGGTCGGGATTACCATTTGATTTGTTTGAATCAAGACATCCTCAACTATACCGATTGATTTTATTACTTTCCGATTGGATAGAAAAATGGGTATTTGAAGTGGAGAAAAATCACTAATACTTAATTTTTCGAAAATGTAGTTAGGCATTATGTTAACACAAAGATCTTTATCGATTGTGACATTACTAAGAAACGAATTTTGAAAGAAACATGGAACTGGTGTAATGTTAATTTCAAATGGGTCTTCTTTTATTAGCGAGGTTTGATCATTAGTTAACTTAACACTTACCGTTTCGTCAATTTTAGTGTTAGTGTTTAACTCTTTTAAAAACTTAGCATGAGTTGAAACTAAACAATGATTTTCAAAAGAAGGTGGCAAGAGATTAATTTCTTCAAAATTAGACTCTTCTTGAATTTTAACGTTGTCGGACTCACCTTTTTCGTTGTTTAACTCATGTGTCGGTTTTTCACTTATTTGTTCTTCCATTTTTACACTTTCGGTTATCTTTTCTTTATTTAATTCTTCACTTGCGCGGGACTCCTCTTCCCTTGCGCGAGATTCTTTTATATAGCGATCGATAACTCTAAGGTGTTCTAATATCCTATCGGTCACTTCGATTATAGAAAAAGAATCGGGATTTTCAAAGCTTGAATCCGGTTGTTCGATCCTTTGTTCCTCATAATACCCATATGAAGTAGATGGTTCACACCATTGTTCTTCATTGTAAGCATGTGATGGATAAGGTTCATAATTTTGTTCTTCATAATACTCATATGAGGTGGGTTGTTCACGCCATGGTTCCTCATAATAAGCATACGAAGGTGGTGGCTCATATCTTGATTCCTCAAAGTATGAGTAAGAAGGCTCATACCTTGGTTCATCAAAATATGAGTATGAGGGAGGAGGTTCATACCTTTGGTCTTCATAGGATGTGTATGAAGTTGATGGTTCGTACCTGGGTTCCTCATAGTAGGTGTATGAATTGGATGGTTGATATGAGTGACAATATTGAACCGAGTGTGGGTTACCACAATTAGTACAATAATTACTCCTATAATCATCCTCCTCATAGGTGTAGTTGTAACCTCCTTAGTATTGATCCATAAGAATCACTCAGCAGACCACAACCAAGTCTCGAGATCAGAAAACAGAAATAAAAACAGAAACAGAGGCTGGACACGGCCCCGTGTTCAGTGGACACGGCCCCGTGTACAGAATCTGTATCTGGGCGTTTTAATTAAATTTACTGATTTCGTTGAGCACGGGGCGTGTTCAGTGAGCACGGCCCGTGTTCAAGCTACTGTTACTGGGTGTTTATGAAAAAAGTGCAGCACGGCCCATGTTCAAGCTACTGATTAGGCCGTCGATTTTAAGCTTTCTTAAAATCCTTGTGTCCCCGGCAATGGCGCCAAAAACTTGATGCGTGTGAAGTGTATATATAAGTTTAAGTATATTTTAAGCCCTTTTACACTTTTTTAGCCAAGTTTTAAATTTATAAAACACGATATTTATTAACACTAAACACACATATGGGCAAGTGCACCCATCGTGAGCGTAGTATAGTGTTGGTAAGATACCGAGGTCGTCCAAGGACACAAGAGCTTTTAGTACCGGTTTATCCTCAACGTCTAATCAAATCAAAAAGTTGAAAAAATGTTTTAGACTAAGAAAAATAAAAACTAACTAAAATGCTGAAAATAAAAATAAAAATAAAAACAGATAGACAAGATGAATCACTTGGTTCCAACTCGTGTATAGTGTAACCATTGATTATTTCCGCACTTTTACACTTATTTAAGAGATTATCTTAGTTATTGTAGTAGGCCCCTCTTTTGGAGGTGACGTTACCCTCAACCCAGTAGTTTGAGCCAGCAAGGATACAATCCTAAAGGGTCGGATTATTGAAAGATAATTAATTAAGTTATTAATGCAAATTATGGTAGGCCCCTCTTTTGAAGGTGACGTTACCCTCGGCTAAGTAGTCTGAGTCAGCAGGGATACAGTCCTAAATAGCCGGGTTATAGTATTAATAGTAGTTTAACTTATGAGGGGATCAAAGAGTTTGGACCCCCGCCATCCAATACCGTAAGTATTGAAGGAGGTCCTACTAAATTTGACCCAGGTCCCTTGCAGGATCTCTAAACGCTGAACAACGGCAAGACTCTTACCAAACCGTTCCCTTAACCCCCGACCAGGTAGCCAACATACCTCCATATAGACCGTGGAGATATGAATGGTGAAAATCTTTTATTTTATATAGACAGTAAAATAATGCCAAGACACCACGGACAAACGATAAGGAAGAATCACCTTCAACATAAGAAACTAGTTATTAAAGTCATTAATACAAAACCAAGTAAAAAGTGCGAAAAGATTAAAAATAAAAAGTATTACACTAGACACTTGTCTTCACCAAGTGATGTAAGAGACTTAGGCAAACATGGCCTTGATTGTCAAGAACTCTTACGATCAATCTTGGATCCCGAGACGACTCACACACTCTACGATAGACAATGGATGATGGTGGTGGATGATGGTGTTATGGTGGTGGTGGGTGGTGGGTGAAGTGTGAGAGAGGTGGTGTGCCAAGGGATGGTTTGAGCTTGAGCCAAGCACTCCTATTTATAGGCTGAACAGAAGCTCGGGCACGGCCCCGTGTCCAATGGGAACGGCCCCGTGTCCACATCCTCTCTTTCTTCATTTAATGCAGCTTGTCTGTATTAGTTGACCACGCCCCCGTGTCCGCTGAGCACGACCCCGTGTGCAGAAGAATCTTTGTACTATGAAGATTTGCCTGGATTCTTCGAATCTTATAGTTGACCACGGCCCCGTGTCCGCTGAGCACGGCCCCGTGGTGGGCAATAGAAGCTTCTACCACTTTGTCTTTTCTGCTGACACTTGGGCGCGCCCCCGTGCTGGCTGAGCACGGGGCGTGTTCAGTCTTCTGTCTTCTTGTTTTGCTTGGGAAGATGCTATCGTGGGGTCGGGCATGTCACGTTTGTTCCTTTTCTTGTATTTATGTTAGATTTTGCTGTCTTTTTGCTTCTTTTGTTAATTTAAGCTCATTTAATCCTGAAAATACAAAAGGAAGACAAAAGCACACTTTTTCCAACATTAGTACTAAAAAAAAGGGTTAGTTTTATGCCACAATTGATGTAATTTATATGTTGCATTTTGCACACATCAACTACTACGAGTGGAAGTTTCGGTTTGAGCGGTACTGCAAGGCGAAAGAGCCTCATGTTTGGAGAAGCATCAAGAATGGACCACGTACTATCATGTACGCTACTAAAGTTGACCCTCAAACTCAAATTCCGAAACCCGAAAACATTTACACTGATGATGGCAGAAAGGTCATTGCTGAAGATGAAGCTGCTTACGGAAACCTATCAATGGCACTTGGTCCAGACATTTCGATTGGGGTTAGAAACTACAAAAGTGCAAAAGAAATTTGGGATCAACTAACACACCTATTTGAAGGAAATGCTGACATGAAAGCTAGCAGTGTCAACACGATGAATCAACAGTTCAGTTCCTTCAATCACATCTATGCAGAAACTGTTGAAAATCAGATTAGAAGGTTTGTCAAACTCGTGTCACAAATGGTGAGTGCTGGAATTAGCATAACGAACAGTGGAATGAATCATCAGCTTCTTAACTCTCTGCCTAAAGGATGGGATGCCGAGGTTTCTATGATCAAGCGTACGAAGGATCTGAATGAAATTACACTGACAGAACTAATTGCTACTATTAAGTCTTGTGAGATCGACAATCAGCAAAGAGAAATTAATCACAAGAACTCACTGATGGCTGCTGGAGTAACTAGTCCCAACAATGCTGCACTGATGTCTCAAGCTCACCCAAATCTGGTCTTCATTCCTGTTCATGGAGTTATGAACCACAACCCAAACATTGTTTTCAGTCCCATTGCAGCACCAAAATCAAACTATGTGTATGGGATGACTGTTCCCACCTCTCAAGCACTCGCTGTCAATGCTTCAAATGTGCAGTCACAATCTCAGCCTCAACCTCAACATGCTAACGCTGCTTTTAGCTCAAACACTCAGTCTTCTCCTCAGAACACTGCATCAGTGGATCACATGGCTTTCTTAACAAAACAAAATGAAGAGAAACTTGCTCTTGCAGCCTGGCAGGAGATCTCATGCCCTTAGGGGAGATAACACCAGATGTTAATCAAGTTGTGGAAGAAGAACTGGATGAGCTAGATGTGGTGTGGAACATGGCTATGTCAGCATTTAAGGCAGATAAGTTTGCGAAAAGATATGGACGTCGTCCTATGTATGCTCGTCCTGGAGTGCTGAAAGACAGGCTAAGGTGCTACAGGTGCTATGAACCAAGGCACTTTGCTAGGGATTGCAAGAAGGTTCTTACAGGGTATGAAGCTACTCAGGCAGCAATAACAAGGAACAAGGAAAGGTCTATGGTTCCCGTCACACCTGCTGAGACTGCAACCTCAAGTGGACAGGGAAACTCTGGAGCTGGAAGGGCTTTGATCGCTCAGGAGCAGAATGGATTCAATTGGGCTGATGCTGTTGCTCAAGTGGAATCAATGAAGCTGTCTGAAACTGCTGTCGTGGCGAGGGTCATCAATGCTTGATGGCTATGACCGAGGAACCAAAATCTCTCGCCGAGACGGTAAATTCCCTTTTATGTACTGAACATTGTAGGAAGAAAGTTGCTCTGTTGAGATCTCAAAACTCAGCATTAATCACCAATTACAATACTATGATGGGAAAGTACATCAGTCTTCGAGAGAATAATAAAATTCTCTATGAGAAGATTGAGGCACTCAAGAAGGACATAGCTTAACTTCACAGAGATGTAAACCAACAGCAGTGTTGGGTTCATGACTACAAACATAGACTCACAGTCAAAACTCTTGAATGTGAATCTGTGAAGGGTGAGCTAGAACTTCTCACTGGAAAATACAAACAAAATGAGTTAAATATCAAAAAGTTTGATACTTCCAGTGACACAGTTCATAATCTGTGTAATGTGCAACTTGCTTATAAAGATAACAAGGGAAAGGGATTGGGATACACGAAGGTTTCGCCACCATATAATCATAATTATTCCAGATTGCCCATCACTGAGCAAGAAATGGAAAATTATGACAAAATGATGTATGGCAAGCCTAGTGATTAAGTTTCATATGATCCATCTCAGTTTAAAAATGGTCCACAAGCTGATTGCAAAAAAACCAATGAATTTTGTCAAAAATGAAAATGTTCAAAACGAATCAACTGATAAGTCCGATCATATAAAAGAAACAGTAACAAATACAGAAGCCGAAACTGAAACAAAAACGGAACCAGTTAACACACCCGCAAAGGAGATGAAGGAAGGTTCACCAAATTCTGATTCTGTTGAAAATACTAACTGTTCTAGTTTGTGTGCAGAGTCAGTAAGAACTGAAGAGAAGTCTAAAGAGGATGATGAACCTGCTGCTGATAATGTTATTTCTGTTAAAAATGACCTTTATGCTTGGAATTGTGTTTTTTCTTGGTTTGCTGAGACTTGGGGTGTTCCCACTAAGACTGATGAATCTGGTGCTATAATCCTAGATTATGCATGTGATAAAAATGAATGTGTTGAGAATGTTGTGAATGTTGAAAATGTTGAAAATGTGTTGACAGGAGAGCATGATGTGTCGACTGAGGAATCTGAAACATCTGTGTCAAGTAGCTCAGAAAACAATTCTGATGATTCAGAAAACTATACCTATATGACTGAAACCTCTAATGATGCATCAGATGACGCATCAGAAGCTCCCTGCAATAATGAAAAACTTGATATCTTTGCTTGTAATAATGAAGAAAATATTGTTGAACAGGGATCATCTGACGATCTTGGCAGCCAAACAGAGGATTCAGGCATCTCGGAATATGAGCTCAAATCTTCAAACAGTTCCGATTGTGATGAGCAATCAGAATCTAGCGGCATTGCGAAAGAAGACAGTCCAACTGTCTTAGACACAGACTGCTCATCATCTAACTTACCAGGATCATCTAATGTCGAGAGCTCAGAGGTTGATCTGACTGAAGAAGAGACATCCATAGAGTCCAGCTCTACAGAAACCCATGGGAACATGAAAACTATGGAGAAGGAGACCATGGAAATCAATTCCACAGTTGAATCAGATGATGAAACTGTAGAAGAAATTATTATGGAAACCTTCTCTGCAGATTCCTTTGAGAACATGGTCTCTAAAGAAAAGGAAGATGTGAAAGTCACTTCCACAGACAGTTCATCTACAGATCCAAAAGATGACCTTAACAAAACAGAGTCAACTGGATCTGTTCCCCCTAAAAGAAAGCGGTCACGTAAAAACAGAAGGCCAAAGAGAAAAAAATGCAAAAAGGGAAAACCTAAATCTTAAGCAAGCAGAACCCAAGCTCAAGGGTAAGGTCGCAGATAGTTACTCTTGTGCTGACAGCTGTGAGCCGGGTTCATCCAAGAACAAGCATACTCGAAAGCACTCAGCGTCAAATGAATTGAAAAAACGAGATCAGTTCTCGAGAATAACGCTAGCTGAACTAGATGTCTTTTTCTCAAAAAGGCAGACATGTTTTAATTGTGGAATTCCGGGACACATCGCAAGAAATTGTGTTCATCGTCCCTACTACTCTAAGAACACGTACCATCAGAAGGCCATGAAATCTCATTTTATCAAAAATCGACATCCCAAAGCAAGGCCTTCTGATAGAGACTGGAATCTTGCTAAACAGGAAAACCAAAATCTTTTAAAAACAAACAGGTTTCAAGAAAAGACAAAAGGTTTTTCATCAAACGGAAGTATCTCGGACACCAAACATTGGAAACCTAAAAAACCTGTTAAATCCCAGTCTCTGTGTTCACAACCATCAACTTCTACCGCGCCACCTAAAACCACAAACAACGATAAGAACCATATGATCTTTTGCGAAGTTACCTACACAGATAGCGATTGTAAACTCAGGTCTTCTATGGCCTGGGTTCCAGTCTCTAACTGATTCCGTTGTGTGTGCAGGAACGACTATGGAGGGCTATCTTTAGACTTTGGTTTATTGATAGTGGTTGTTCTAGACACATGACGGGAGACATATCCCAGTTGAATGATATGAAGATATTCGACAGTGGATGTGTCAACTTCGCTGGAGGAGAATCAGGAAGAATCACCATGAAAGGCACAGTCAAGAATGGCGTCCTCACCTTTTCAGATGTTAACTATGTCCCTGAGCTTAAGCACAGTCTGTTGAGTGTATCGCAGATGTGTGACAAAGGAATGGAAGTTCTCTTCACTAAGAGTGGATATGTTATTTTGAAACCAGGAATTCTCATACCTGAAGACTAGTTTCTGATTGAAGCCGACCGTAGAGGAAATGCCTATGTAATTGATATGAACAAAGCTCCTACTTATCAAATTACTTGTCTGTTTTCAGAAATTGCTGAACATGATGCTATGCTGTGGCACCGTCGGTTGGGTCACCTGAACACACAAAATTTGAATCGACTAACAAAAGGAGGTCTCGTCAGGAACTTGCCAATCAAGGATTTCATGCAAATAGAGAAATGTCAAGCATGTGCTCGAGGAAAGCAGCATCGTCGGCCTCATAAATCCAAACCTGTTCACACCACTTCAAAGGTCGTGGAACTACTGCATATAGATTTGTTTGGTCCGGTTCATGTACTCAGCATCGGGGGAAAGTCTTACTGTTTGGTCATCACAGATGATTTTTCTCGTTTCACTTGGGTATTCTTCTTGGAGCAGAAAAGCGAGACTACTGGTTTAATTAAGAAATTTGTAATACTCATGGAGAATCAGTCAAATGAACGTGTGAAGATTATTCGCTGTGACAATGGAACTGAATTCAAGAATGCTGAACTAAACGAATTCTGTGCCCTAAAAGGAATTGACCGTCAATACAGTACTGCTAGATCCCCTCAACAGAATGGGGTTGCAGAAAGACGAAATCGTACTCTAATCGAAGCTGCTCGCACTATGCTGATAGATTCAAGTCTTCCTCTCATATTCTGGGCAGAAGCAGTCAACACAGCTTGCTATGTTCAGAATCATGTGTTGATCAACAAGCGTCACATGAAAACTCCATATGAGATCGTTGAAGGTCAAAAACCCTCGGTGCAACATTTTCACACTTTTGGTTGTCCGTGCGTACTTCTTCTCATGGACTCCAAAGGAAAATTTGAAGCTCGAGGAGATCCATGCTATTTCATTGGATACGCTAAAAACACTTCTTATCGTGTGTACAACAAGGTCAAAAAGCAGATTGTGGAAGCATATCATGTGGATTGGCTAGAAGAGAATCCAAAAGATGCACGCATTGGACCTGATTGGCTATATGATTATTCCTCCTTATTTAAATCGTTTCCTGTTTTGACAGATGAAATTGCTGATGCAGGAGTTTCAAATGCAGAGATGTTTATTCCCTTTGAAGATGAAGATGAGGATATGCCCTTGCAGACTTTAATCAAGAAGCTCACTGTGAATCCATCAGAATTTAGCAAGGAAGCAACAGCATAACGTCTCTCTTCCCCTATTCAGGAGCCGATTCATGATTCTTCAACAGCTTCCCCTGATGGTGAAGGTAGCAACTCTGAAGCCTCTACAGGACCGTCAAACGTTCCAGGAGCTTCTCTTTTTCAAGAAACAATTCCATCGGATTGTACTGTGGATCCTTTGGTTATCAACACCGATGCACCAAATGAGGGGGGGACATCTGGAATAGCATCAAGAAGCTTTTCAAATTTACAACCGAACTTACAAGTCCCTGCAACAGCAATTCCACAGCGTGTTCAGAAAAGTCACCCAATCACGAATGTCATCGGTCCAGTATCTGCTGGCGTTCAGACCCGTAGCAAATCTGTAGACATCAACTCATGCTTATACTCTTGCTTCATATAACAGATTGAGCATAAAAACATTAACGTTGCTTTGCGGGAACCTGGATGGGTTGATGCGATGCATGAAGAGCTCAATCAATTCGAACGGCTTGGTGTTTGGAAACTTGAGAAGCTGTCCCAAGGAAAATGAGCCCTTGGCACACGATGGGTATATCATAACAAGCAAGATGATTCTGGTGTGATTGTGAGAAATAAGGCAAGATTAGTAGTCCAAGGTTTCAGTCAGGTTGAAGGTCTAGATTATGATGAAGTATATGCCCCGGTTGCACGTTTGGAAGCCATTCACATTTTCTTGGCATATGCACTCTTTATGGGATTTAAAGTCTATCAAATGGATGTCAAGACATCATTTCTTTATGGGGAAGTCAAGGAAGAGATCTATGTCGCTCAACCGCCGGGCTTTGTTGATCAAGAAAAGGAAGGGTATGCCTACAAGCTGGACAAATCTCTGTACGGTTTGCATCAAGCACCTCGTGCATGGTATGCTACCCTAACATAACATTTGCTCACTCATGAATACACTCGAGGGATGATCGATCAGACATTGTTCATCAAACGTGTTGACAAGGACATCATTCTTGTTCAAATATACGTTGACGACATCATCTTCGAATCGACTAATGATGCGCTCTGCAAAGAGTTTGAAGAGGTCATGAAGAGGAAGTTCGAGATGAGTTACTTAGGAGAGATGACAATGTTTTTGGGCCTGCAAGTCCATCAGAACAATCAAGGAATCTAGATTCACCAAAGTAAATATGTAAATGACGTTCTTGCAAAATTCAGCATGACAGATTCAAAGCCGATAGACTTCTCAATTGCAGAATGGCCGTTGTTGACTGAGGATCCGGAGGGAAATCCTGTTAATCAAACGTTGTATCATTCCATGATCGGCTCACTAATGTATCTGACTGCGAGTCAGCCACACATTCTATATGCCGTCTGTCAGTGTGCTCGTTAGGGGTGTGCATGGGTCGGTTTTGACCAAAAACCATAACCATAACCGTGATGTCAGTTATTGGATAACCATAACCATAACCGATCGGTTATAGTGGTTATGGTTATTCGGTTTTGATGGTTATAGCGGGTCGGTTATGGGTGGTTAACCGTGTATTTAGCTTAGCTAAAAATAGCTTAATTTTTTTAACATGGAATAAATTGTTATTGCATATTTGTATATATTAGTATATTACATACTACTAAATAATATATATATATATAATCTATAATATTAATACCAATTATTATTATCGAATATTCAAATAAAGTGATATGATACATTTCATAAATTCAAATAAACATTCAACAAAAATCACAAAATGATATGAAAAAACCCATAAATACTAAAAATCTTCAGTAAAAAACATCAAATATTAAAAATATGGTGAAAGTCCTAAGCCCTACAAAGATTTATTACATGTCGATTCGGTTCGGTTATGGTGGGTATGGAAAAAATGTTAACCATAACCGACCCGCTACTTTCGGTTTTCAAAAAAACCATTAACCGACCCACCGGTTTTTTATGTGGTTCGGTTTTTTCGGTTCGGTTTTATCGGTTAATTCGGTTATGGTTCGGTTAATTCGGTTTTTTGCACACCCCTAGTGCTCGTTATCAGGCTAACCCCAAACTCTCTCATCTAACTGCTGTTAAAAGAATTTTCAGATATTTGAAGGGAGCTCCTAAACTCGGACTCTGGTATCCCAGAGATTCGAACTTTGGTCTGTTTGCCTTTTCAGATAGCAACTTTGGAGGAACAGACAGGGATAGGAAGTCAACATCAGCTGGATGCCAGTTCTTGGGAGATAGACTCGTCTCTTAGCAGTGCAAGAAGCAGCAGACAGTATCTCTCTCCACAGCGAAAGCAGAGTAAGTTGCAGCATCTGCCTGCTACTCCCAGGTTCTTTGGATGCAACATCAGCTGGAGGATTACGGTTTGACTTATCTTGATACAACCATTTGTTGTGATAACGATGCCGCTATCCAGATCACTAAAAACCCTGTTTTTCACTCCAAAACCAAGCACATTGACATCAAAATTCACTTCATAAGAAATTGCTGTGACAGAGGTCTTATTAAACTTGAGCAGATCCATACTGATGCTAACACAGCGGGTCTTTTTACAAAACCTGTCAGCATCTCTAGGTTCAATGTGCTTGTAGATCTCTTGAAAATGATACGCTTCACCGACTGAGCAAAAAAAAACCTTAATATATTTTTTAAATAAAGGGGTTTTATGAATAACAGTATCTCATCCGGTAAATTTGGGCATAAAGTATTCTACTTTTGCACAAATTTAGGGGGAGAAAAAGTTGCTGGGAAATGAAATAAGTTTTTGTGGTAAAGAACTTGATTAACACACGTAAGGTTTCAATGTTAAACAGGCCAGGCTCCACTGCGATGTGTTGATAGGTCTACCGCTCGAAAAGCAAAAAGAGGCAAAGTCATACAAACATAATGGACTGGACATCTCGTGGGTAGCAGACCAACGGTGTATGATTTCATGGTCTTAAATCCTGCGTTGATAGATAGCCAACATCTAAGGTTTTGGGTCTTTATACTGATAAATCATTCGGAATATCAGGGCTTTCCCTCTGTTGCATCCAGACTATATGCAAACCTGGGCACAGTCAGGATATCTTGCAAAAAGAGCCACAAAAAGGGCCAAAACCTTGAAACGGAAGAAATCTCACTAAAAGGAGAATTCCGTGTGCTATTAAAGCCAAATTCATACCGTTTAAGGTATTTGTCTAGCCCTCGTCGGATCTTCTCTAGTCACTCTGCTGTACGGAAGTACTGACCTGTTCACCAGGAAGTCTGGCGTTGAAAAATTTAACGATGATCTCAGTATACTCACCTGCTACGATGAACCGTTGTGCTTACCTTGATCGCGGGGGTATGCCTTGGAATGGGACACACAGATGTTTCAGTATAAAAATACCTTAAACGTATCGCAAAGCTAAAAGTTGAAGTTTGAACGGTGGATTTAAGAGGACAAACATATCAACAATTGCATGGACCGGTCCAAGTAAACGAATGGCTGAAAAGTGTCCCTTAATCAGTTCGAGAACAATTTGATCCCGTGACAATCTTCCCAAAATCACCCCTGTGTTAGTACCTTGTGCATATCATTATTTTATTATTTTAATATATTTTAATGGTGCTCAGTGGGTTGTTTCGTTGATTTTGAAGGGGGTATTTTTGCTATTCTGAAAAGTTGAATAGAATAAAAGTAAAAAATTGGATCTGGATGGCCCAGTGTTTCAGATGGGACCCATCAGGAATTGACTTAGTCAATCCTGAACAGGCCCATCATTTCGGACCAAAAATCCGAAATGGGCCCGGCCCATTAATCATTTCGAAAGTATTTAATGTGTAAAGGACAAAAGTCCGAAACACATTTCGCATCATTTCGGACTAAAATTCTCTCTCAAATTTCTCTCATTATGGACGACTATGGATTGATTACGGACTGAAGGTATGCCATTCCGGATCAAAAAGAGGCATTACGGATGATTCCGGATGATTCGGGATTGGGAGATGTTCATTTCGGATGATTTCGGACGGAATGTCATTCCGGATGAAGAGGTTCATCCAAAATGAACCCCATCAGTCCGGATCTTAACCATTTCTGACCTGACCCTTGACTTGATCCTTGATTTGAACCTTTTCAAATGGACCTTTTGGACTGCTTTTGAACTGCCTTTGTAACAAGTTGCTTGTGTTTAAGTTTTCGACGTGTTGATTTTATTAACTCGTCGTTGACTTGAATATAAGTTAACTTTCATGTTAAAAATGATCTAACAACGATGTTTTAGTGCAGAAAAAGGTCGATACAATGTTACAAGAAGGGAACCAACGCCAACTGGAAGTCAATGAATTTCATAATCAAGCAGGATTCTTATCAGAACCTCCGGCAGATCAAGCAGAGTTATTTGGATCCTTAATCAGGGGTCTGAACAACTGTCCTCTCATGCATGCTTTGAGAGCAAATCCTGTCATATACAGCAATTGCGTTTTGGAATACAGCAAAGATAAATAGGCAAGGAGCAGGATCTATTGAAGCTACAGTACAAAAGACAAAGATTATTGTATCTGAAGCAGTAATTCGAGAAGTGTTAAGATTGGGAGATCTACCGCATCATCAGATGTTATACGATCAAGCTAGAGTTCAAGCTGCATTAAGAAGGATGAGCTATGAAGGTGGTTATCCAACTGTCCTGAAGAAACTATTCCCACCATATTGGAGGCTTCTAGTTCACTTCTTCCTTCAATGTATTACTGAAAACAAGGGTGGATGGGATCAGCTAAACAAAACGCAAACTTCTGTTGTCGTGGCGTTAGTGAATGAATGGGATTACAACTTTTCGGCCTTCATCTTCGATAACAGGAAGAAAATGTTGGATGATCCAAAGAAAAAGATTTTCATGCTATACCCAAGGTTCATTCAGATGATTCTCGACGAACGATACCCAACGTTAGTCAAGGGGCCGAACTAAATCAATTTAAAGCCAATGGGGCCAAGATGCTTTGAGAATGCATGTAGAAACAAAAGAGCCAAGCATCATAATTTCGAGGCGAGGTTTCCACTTGAGAAGCATGGGAGGTTTGTCGACGTCGTGCAAGAAGCTCCTGTCGCACCAGCTCCTCCAGTCATTCCTGTTGCTCCAGTTCCGCCTCCAATCAATGCACAAATAGCAGAAGAGCATGATGTACAGCTCATGCAGCAAGTACAACAGACGGCTAATGATGAAGATGAAGTTCTTTTAGTTGATTCTGAATCAGAAACAGACTAGAGTGAAGAAACAGATTCTGAAAGCGAAGTGGAAATAGTGACGTCTGATAAGGAAGACGATGCCATTCGTCAACCTGTGCCAATGACCTCTGATAATCTTGCAGCTTTGATTCGAAGTTTACAGGGTGGCGATGGAGACCCTCCATCCATCTCCACTGCTGATATACAAGAAACAGCTGATATTACTGAAGAATCAGCTCCAAAGAAACAAAGAACCGACACTACACCAAACAACACTATTTCTGGTCCCTCGACTGCCCCTGAGTCTACTCCTACAGTTGATCCTCAACCTGATCCACCAACAATTGATGCATCGAAGAGAACAAACCTAGAGGATACAGATTTGTATGATTTCAACTTCGATTTTGAAGCCACATCCTCACAGCCAGGCAGCTCTAGTGGCGGTGCTCAATTTGAAGCAGGGAGTTCCAGTGGTGCACATACAACTGAGCATGATGAAGCAGCATTTCGATATGCAAGCGAAAAGAGACAAGCCTTTGAAAGCGATAGCGATAGTGATGAAGAAGAGTATGTTAAAAGATTGAAAAGGCGAGTGGTGATACTGGAACAAGATGGAGAGCTAAAAAGTGCTCAGATTGTTTCTCTCCAACAAGATGCTGCATTGAAAGAAGCCCAGATCGCGTCTCTACAATCTCAACTCAATAACAGAGATCTTACCATAGATCAACTGCAAGGAGATGTAGGAATGCTAATGTCAACTGTCTACGATCTGAAGGCAAAACTTGAAAAGAAATTTGGAAATGAATTTGTGGATAAAGAGGATGAACAGTTTCACGTTGGAAGACCAGAGCAAACTCAAGAGCAAAGAGCAGCAGCACACGCAACAGCTGAAGCTAAGCGTGCAGCAGCTCTAGAAGCATATCTGGCAGCAAAACCAAAGAAGCATAGCAGCAAGTCCAAGAAGAGACGAGAGGAGAAAGAGAAAGAGAAAGAAAAACAAAGTAAAAAGCAGTTGCTGGTGATGAAGAATCAAGATATGAATCCTCTGGATGAAAACTTTCAGTTAAAGGATCCCTCGACAAGGCCCGATAGACTTGTGATGGAATTAGGATCTACTCATTACGATGAAGTGGGAAACAAATCAGAAGTGGCATGTTGGAGGTATGAACCAGACAAACAGATGTGGTTGATTACTCGAAAGAGTGGACATAGGGAATATTATGGCAAGGAAAGTCAATTTGAATCTTTAACTCGGATTGACTTGAAGTCACTGTTGCGTGCTCCTTACTATGATCCAGATCTAAGCAAGAAAGGCAGAGGTTGGGCATTCCACTCACGTCTTGAAAAGGAAGTAAGAACAAACTTTGCGACTATGAAGACTGCGGAGCTAATAGTGAGAAGAAATCCTGGTGTTCGTGACTCCTTCACCAAAAGGACTGTCAAATCAATCATCTGGCCTCCTACTGATAAAGAGAAGATCATTCCTCTTACAAGAAAATTTGAGGAAGGAATACTGAAGAAGGTCAAGTTCTGGGCCTATGATCCTAAAATGGCCGAAGCCGTCATAGTTACTGAAGAACAGGCCATCAGGATCCCTAACTCTTATGATCTAATGAGTTTTCATGAAGAAAACATCATGATTCTTACAAGTTATCAAATCCGAACCAGCGAAAAGTATGAGGAATGTGCCAAATCTTGGACAAGTGCTGCTGCAAACATCTTGAAGAATTATCTCTTTGCTGATCCTCCACCAGGTCCACATGATCCAAGGGTTTGATGCGTCTACTTATCCGATAAACCTAGGGGGAGATTGTTAGGCCCCTGAAGGTTTATGTATAAGTAAATTAGTGGATTAGTAGGAGTGTTGGACTAATTGTTGGTTTTGGGCTTATTTGGGTAATCATGGGCCTAGGGTTTAGGGAGCCTCCTCCCTAATCCCTTTCTACAAATAGAAGGTGTTGTCATAGGTGCATGGTTGGTGGTTTTGGTGAATCTTGTATTAGACAACAAGCTTTGTATGCAAGATTTGAATCAATTGAATAGATAATCATCCTTCTTCTTCATCTCTTTGTTTCTTTTACAACTTGTTTGTGTGATTCCGCCACCTTACGAGTTGTGCGATATCATTGTGATCTTGGTTTCGGGACTTACGGTTGGAATGGTCCGATTGGTAGTGTTGGGTGGGTTACGTTGAGGTGGGCTGGGAACTTTAAGTGTATGGGCCGAAGGGAATAGGTGGCGGGATAGAAGAAGGGCCTGAAGTTGTTAGTGGGCTGGGGTCGGGTAACGTTGGGCTGGAAATGGTGTTGGGCTGATGAGTATGAGTGTGAGTATGAGAGGTTTCGATGGAACAGTGAGGGCAAGTAGTATCTTGTAGTGAGTTTGGTACAGTAGGTAAAGTGGTTGGTGTGGAGTGATTTTGTGTTGGGGAGGTAAAGTATCTTCAAAGTTTTAGAAAGGGATGAGGGAAATGTCCATGGCGGTAGTTGCGGATTTAAAAGGGAGTTGGTCCTCATCGAATTTGGCATGCCTAGTGATGTATATTCGACCCGTAGTGGAATATAGACATCGGAAACCTTTGTGTTTCGGACTATAACCGATAAAAATGCAAGGTGTTCTTCTAGGTAGGAGTTTATTTTTGGTATAGTCGCGAAGGTAAGGGTAGACAAGGCAACCAAAAACTCGTAGGTTTGAGTAAGTGGGTGGATGATTGAAGAGTATTTTAAAGGGAGATTTATTGTTAAGTATTGGTGTGGGGACACGGTTGATGATGTATGTGGCGGAAGTAAAGGCATCAATCCAAAAGGTGGATGGAGCATTTGCAATGAACATCATTGCTAAACCAGTTTCGGTTATATGACTATGTTTTTCGTTCCGCTCTTCCGTTTTGTTGTGGAGTATGGCGACAGGATAATTGATGTTGAATTCCACTTTGTTGAAAGTGATTTTGTACACGATTGTTTGTGAACTCGGTTCCTCCTTCACTTTGAAAAACTTTGACATTTGTGGAGAATTGATTTCGTACAAGGTTTAAGAAAGTAACTAAAATGCTGAAAAAATCGGATTTAGCCTTAAGAGGGTAAAACCAAGTGAACCGAGACTGGTCGTCCACAAAAATGACGTAGTACAAATAGCCATCGGTAGAAGCTATTGGTGCGGGTCCCCAAAGGTCACAATGAATTAAGTCTAGAGTGTATTGCGCGCGTTTGTGATTTTCAACAAAAGGTAAACGTTTAGCTTTAGATAATTCACACGAATCGCAAAGACCTGGTTTGGGTCATAATGAAGTAGCAAACACATGACCCAGTTTGTTTGAAATAACATTAGTATCAAACGAAACATGACCAAGGTGATTATGCCATTTATTGAAAGATGCACTAAGATGAGTGGCCGAAAGCGCGGCAATGAGAGACTTGTGACCTTGGATGAGAACATAGAAGCCATTTTCGCAAATACCTCTAGCTAGAACTTCCATCGTTTTTCAGTCATGTATGTGAAAATAATTGTTAGAAAACAAAACATCAACCGGTGAGTCGTTTGTGAGTCTACTAATGGATAATAGGTTTTGTGAGATTTGGAACGACAATGACATTTTGTAATGAAATAGAGTTGTTTAGTTTTGTGTTCCCTATATGAGTGACGGGTAAAGATTGCCCGTTTCCAAAAGTGACACTCATGTTACCGGTTTGTTTTTGAAAGAAATGTAGACCGTTTTTATGTTTTAACATATGTGTGGTTGCACCTGTATCGGCGGTCCAATCCGGGGTGTCCGAATTGACGGTGCATTGCGCGTGAAAGGCATGTGCTAGGTTAGCATCGAGAGGAGTGGCCTTTTTTGCATATGAGGCGAGATTTGGGCAAGCACTTGCGTAGTGCACATCGGTGCGACACAATTGGCCATGAGGACGCCTTTTTGTGTAGTTGTTTTCGCGACCTCTATTGGAGGTGTTGCGTCCACGGCCACGAGAGGATGTGCGGTTATTTTTGGACGGATTCGCATAATAGGCAGCTTCCGGTGGTATTTGAGAGCCATGAAGTTTTTGTACCAATATTTCTTGGTTCTCGGCATTAGCCAAGAGGTCACGAAAGGATGGAGCAGGATGGATAGTGCGTTGAGAGGTGGAGAAGTTTTCAAAACTAGCTCCCAAACCGCAAAGAAACCAGTGCCTTTTGTCTTCATCACTAACCGGGTGTCCGATTGCGGCAAGTTGGTTGGATATAGCCTTAAACTTCCGACCGAATTCTGAGACCGAGGAGGTACCTTTTTGGAGGGTCCGAAGACTGTCTTTCAGGTTGTGGATGCGTTCGATAGAGCAGTAACTGTAGGCGTTGCTAAGGCTGCCCAGACGGAGCGTGCTGATGCGTGCCCTATTGTTTCGGCCATAGCCTCCTCTGTGAGTGTGGAATTTATGAGCAACAGGACCTTTTGATCGGCTGACTTCCAGGTTGTGAAGTCTGGATTGATGATGGTTTCATTGTCTTTGGTTTGGGTTTTGGGTGGTGGTTGAGTGGTACCATCGATGTGATGAAGAAGTTTGAGGTAGCCAGGTAGGCTATAATAGGAGTTATTTGTTTCTCCCAAGGTAGGTAATTTGTGGATGTGAGTTTTATGGTAACGAGGTGAGTGAGAGAGTGGAGAGGGATGGAAGAGATGTCAGCAGAAATGGACATAGTGGTTCAAAAAAGTAAAAGAAAGAGAGATAAGGAAAAGGCGGACAGAAGGGGGGACATAAAAGAAAAAAGAAAGGAAGGATCTCTATCTTTTGGCTGATACCATGAGAGTTTGTAATTCCCAATGAATTGCATTACATATGGTACAAGAATATATATACATGTGTGATTACAAAATTAGAGAAGAAGATTACTCCTATCTACAATATACAATATGGAAATAAATATACGGAGATAATGTGATGAAGACCTAAATGTGGGTGTGATTGATTGACACACTGATGTCGCCTATTAGCAACGTTTCAATTCTTTGGACTAAACTGACAAAATAACTCAAATCACATGGACTAAAATAACATTTAACTCTTAAAAAATAGGAAGAACAAAATGAGAATCAACACTTGTTTCTAGCTACACAAATCCCTCAATGACACAAATTCAGGATGGAACCGAAGAGAAGGGACAATAATTTCTCTTAATGACCTATCTGACACTACTAGGAAATAGGCCTTTAATTGCATGTACTGATTTTATGACATGCAAGAGTGTGTCATAAAGTTATCAAAGAGGTGGTGGTAGAGTGGTAAGGAAGAGATTTGGTGTTCTAAGGGACTTAAGTTTGATTCCTGCCCTCCCCATTATTTTATGCGGCACGTGGTGATGATGGGAGACTAGACGAATAGGTGGAGATCGCTAGTTTGATCCTTGAACTGAGCGGGTTTTACCTCACCGCACTTTCGTGCCTTCGGGCGAGTGTTCACGGGCTTCGGCCCTAGGTGAGGGTTTTCCCCGGTTCGGAGGCGAGTGTATCCCAATGCGTTAGTAGTCCATTTGGAGGATTCGTTGGTCGTTAAAAAAAAGAGTGTGTCATAAAAAGTCATCTTTTCTAAAGTACGAAAGATTTATAACACGCATTTTCTTATGTCATCGTTTAAGTGTCATAATAATAAAAAAAAAAAAACATGGAGTGCACTATAAATATATGTGTGTCATCTTGTATGTTTCTTTGTTTAAGGATTTATAACACCTATTTTTCACTTCATATTTCATGATGCCTCATATACCGCATGTTAATTCATACCCAAGAGTGGGGCATTTGTTTTACTCACCACTACACATGATCTAACTAGAAAAAGAAGAGTTGGAAAAAACTCTCAAATTCAAGGCCAAACCTTTCAACAAAAAGGTAATAATAATATACATCAGCATATTATTTATTACCAAAACAATATAGATATATGATAACTTTGATTGTTTCAAATATGTTGTGTAGATTTTTGAAACAAATGGTGTATTGGGGCTGTTTTGTAAGGCTGGAGGGTGTGGAATGGAGCCCCTAGGGGCTTTATCAAGACACGTAAGCGCCACGTAGGATCCACGTCAGCCATAACGCCCCTTTTAATTTGCACGGTGTGGGATGGAGCCCCCTATTAAACAAAATAAAAAAAAAAAAATTTTTTGATTGGATGACATGTGAGGGCCCCACCTGATAAAGCCCCTTCTCCCTCGTTACCACCATGGAGCCCCCTCTATAGCGCCCCCTCTTAATCGTGTGGGTGTGGGTGTATAGCGCCGGGGGCGCTATAGCCTCTGACGTGGCGAGGGTGGCGCCCCCCACACCCTCTGGCCTAACAAGAAACGACAAGCTACAATACCTGAAAAGTTACTTTTTGAAGCTAATGAAAGAAATCCACCTTCTAAAGCTATTTTTGCTAATAAAGTTTGTCGGAAATTCGGAATCGATGTACAATTTTAATTTAAAATTCTAAGTTTGTCGTTTATTAACATCACATATTAACTAAGTAGCGGAGGCGAGTATACGTTGTTTAAATCCGATTTAAATTCCTGTCAGTGACCAAGGTACAATTCGTTTAAACAATTATACACAATCATAGGTTGTTTCAGATCATATACCTTTTTGACGAAAACCGCAGAAACACACGATGGTTCAACAAACATCACGCTAGTTGACACGTTCATGATCTCCAGACCTTCCTTAATCAACTCTTGAAATGAACTCGGAAATCCAGAAGCAAAACCGAGAACGCATGACACGAATAATGACGAAACTATTTATTAATTGATTTTATGTATTTATATAAATGGGTTCAACATTTAATTTTTATATATCTATATTTTAAATATAAGTGGGGTCCCACTTGATTTCTTTTAATGTTTAAGTTATTACTTTTTAAGGGTAGTTTAGTTATTTTGCACGCAATTAACCGGAAAAGTTAATGTCCATCTAACCAGCAGAGCATCCGGTTAACAACACAAGTGTAAACCAAAACAAAACATGTAACTTAAAAAAAAAGTGAGGACTAATGGTGAAATTTGAGTAAACCCAAGTGAGCATTTAGGTACTTTACTCTTAAATACAATATAGCTCAAATTGCCCTTCTATTCTATCTAGTAACTAGTAATAGCTCAAATTGCCCTTCTATCTAGTAACTAGTGTAATCAGAAGAGGCACATGTATGTACTCGCTTATGGGTTATTGCTTATGAAATCAATGTCAACACTCTAGAGCAAACCTCAACAGGTACTGAAGTGGTTACAGGATCAGGGCCGGCCCATATGAGTATAGAGGTAAGGCAAAATGAAAGTTTGTAACAAAATGAAAATGATTTGGATAGTATAGTTTTTCGACGAATCACCATAATTTGCTTAATTAATATTGATTACCAACAAATCATACACTACGACTGAATAACATATTATCTGAATCTTAAAAGTATAAAAAACATCATGACATCAGAAATACGACTGAATAACATATTATCTGAATCTTAAAAGTATAAAAAACGTCATGACATCAGAAATAACATAAAAATCTTGAAAGTACTCGAATCAACATTTTTGAATGACAAAATATTAAAAACGCCATATTATTAGATGTATCAAACTACTTTACATGTTTTGTGTTAGTTTGTATCCTTATTTGATTTGCTATCATTTTGTTTCATTATGTCACAATTACATACTTTGGATTGTTTGACCTTTTAAACATCTTGCATGCATTAGGATTAATTGTCAAGGTGGTTGATTTTTATTTAATTGTTTGGTTTATTTATAAAAAACAATAAAAAGGGGGGGGGGGGGGGGGGGGGGCACAACCTTCCCATGGTTTTTGAGGCTTGGGGTTTGGGGACAAAACCCCTTCTGCTGACGTGACAGACACGTGATGATCCACACACTCTTCATACCCTACCACACCGTGTAGTCTTAGGATGTTTGTGTGCATCCAAGTCGCGTTTCATGTTTTACGTGTTTTATAATGAAAAGCTTTCATAAGAAATAAAATAAATAAAAGTCTTTATTACTATTTTTCGTTTTATTTTTGTGGAACATTATGTATATATAAAAATAATTATCTATGTCTACTTACAATTGAAAGTAAGGATGTGCATTTGGTACTAGGTACCGGTATCAAATTTTCTGTTCTGAATTATTTTCGGTACCAATTCGATACCCACTTTTTGAATTTTTGGTACTGCTACTTTCGGATTACTACGATACCGGTAAAATACTGATTTTTATCTTTAAATACCGGTCCCGTATCGTACTGTATCGAACATTTTTTATACCCGTACCCACTTTTGACGATTGTCGGTACCGGTACCAGTACCACGCTCATCCCTAATTGGAAGTTACGTTAAATTTGTCTAGATGGTGAAACACAATATATGAGTTTGTAAATTGTAATTATTTATGTAAATGTCACTTGTAATTCATTGTCATGATAAAAATGTAACTATATTCCACGTTCATTGAACAAATCTATGTGTTTCATACCTATGAAAACTTTTAAAACTAATCTTGTATTCGGTTTTATATCTGTCAGACTTCGAGTATACGCATCCCATATGTTTCGAGTATATCCGTTGAGTTTATCAGTGCCTTAACTAATATTCTTTTCCAAGATACTTATCTCCATTGACTGTATACTAGGTACAGTATAGAGTGCTTTCCAAAAGCGATTAAAAAAAGATGATTATAAATCAAGATATCAATGAACAATGAACAGTATCAACTCCAAACTTAGAACTTATAGTGTTCTAAAGTCTTTAATAAAGTTTGTCATGCAGCAGCATGACCTACTAGCCGACGACCCGAACCTACCGGCCGGACAACCGACAACCACTGTCACACCCCCAAAAATACCACAGGCGGGAACCCCCGCGAGGCGTGTGACGTACCAGGATCTAGCCATTAATCATATTGAACCATAAATGAGATAAAACTTTCCATTAAAGGAATAGTATAATTCAAACACCAGTGTAGAAAATTAAACATGGTCAGCGGAAGCATAATAATAATTTGTTCAATAAGCTTAAATGAAAATGTTCAAAACAACGCAACAGCGAGAAGCGTTTCCAATTGTCACGACCCATGACCATTCCAGCTTCCAAGACAGCAAGTTCCATGACAGTGTACCTAAGGACCTGCAAGCATTCAGAAAAGTGTATCAAGGAAAGCTGGCGAGTTCACATTTTGTTTAATCGTTTGTTACCACGTATTGACTTATGTTACGTTGATAATAACTCGATACCGCAGACGGCTACTTTTTGCCCTTCTCCAATGCTCTATCAAACATTGGTCATGATTTTAAAGTTATTAGTTCACGCCCGTCCTATCCAGGTACGTCGTGAGGGTGCCAAACCTAATAGCGCTATCAACTAATAACCCTGTTGCCCTACAAGCAACTAGTTCGGTAGTATGATGGGACTTAAGTGATAGAAAGTGAGTGTATTATCCAACATCAACATTTACAGAAAACCGCCTCATATCCCCTACAAGGATATGGGTTTGTGAAAACTGCCTCACATCCCCTACGAGGATATGGGTTTATGAAAACACCGGACGCATGCTTGTATTGAGAGAAGTGAACTCACCTTAGTTTTACTCGGTTTGTTAAGTTACCCGTTCCAAGTTAGTCAACCAACCCTACCATGGTTACCAATGAAATCAGTTTCAAAATCAATTGTCACGTATATTCATAGGGTGCATTCATAGCAAAGATCATCGTATAACAGATAGTAATTATTCAATCTCATACATGTCATAACTATAGAGACCCTACTGTTTTAAAAGGTTCTGTTTGTTCACATTGCAGCATCTCCACGAAGAACCAATTCTTCGTGGGATGCTCTTACGGCGAAGAACCATGTTGGTGAAGAACCGCTCTTGGCGAAGAATCAGACTTCGTCAAAAGTGATCGCGACCAAGCACTTTAATTGTTCGTCATAGGCTTGTCGACGAAGAATTAGTTCTTCGTCGACATGGGTACTTCGTGGGGGGGGGGGGGGGAAATCTTCGTCGCTGCACTAACAGTTTCATGATTTCCTTTTTAACTATACTCTCGTAATTTCAGTAAACACGTTCTATATTCCAAAACGGATCGAACAATATGATTTATTCAGTTATCATTCATGTTATACAAATTTCATGATTGCAGCAGTTTCCTTAATTCTCGTAAACACCAATCATAAGCAACCTTAATCATTATGCTCATCATAACACAATCTAGATTATCCAATAACCATACACAATCAGATTTCTGTGTTTTAACATAATATAAATTCAACAAGCAGAATTATCGAACCGCGTAGTGAACATGAACGAATACAAGCCATCGAATCCTCATCATGCATGTTCTAATTTCTTTGGTTTAATAATGAAACATCAAAACCCTAATTAACACAATATGAGAGCATGGTTTCTAACAAAACCCTATATCCACCGTAGATCTCAAGCATCACAAAACAATCATCAAACAACGTGAAGTGTGGTGGGACACTAACCGAATGATGAGATGATCACGAAAGTGCAAGAGGGCTTCGAGGGAGATGAAGGGTACTGCCGCTGTTCACAAATGAGGAGGAGAGTTTAGGGTTAGACATGTTTGTGTTTATATGACGCGAACAGGGCCGGGCCACAACTCGGTTTCATTTGGGCTGAAGGCCCTCTTGACGAACAACACCCTCGACGAAGAACCATACTTCGTCCAAAATGTTGATGACGAAGAACTATCTTCGTCAAGAAATGTTTGCGACGAAGAACTACCTTCGCCAAGAAATGTTTGTGACGAAGAACTATCTTCGTCAAGAAATTGGGGGCGCCCGAAGGACCTTAGTTTTGAAGTTATGAAACATGAACGTGCTATGTCTAAACATTAAACAATTCTTAAATTTTCATTAACCAACCATACATAACAATACTTTAATTATTTATCAATCATGCACATGTTACAACGCAAAACGAATTATGAAAAGAGAATTGCGAAACAAGCAATGCCTAGAGGAAGGACCTTGAGATTTCAGGTTGTCACATCATCCCCAACTTGAAAGAAATTTCGTCCCGAAATTTGATAAGTAACCCAATGCAGCAAGGTGTTAGATCAGGATGACTGTGGATTTTCCCCGGGTGCCACATCATCCCTTACTTGAAAGGGAATTTCGTCCCGAAGTTCACCAGTTGTATCAGGATTAGATTGGCCAGTTAGGAAAAGGTGAGGATACTTGAGCTTCATCTGATCCTCGCGTTCCCATGTGAACTCCGGTCCACGTCTTGAGTTCCAACGGACTCTCACGATCGGGATTCGGCTATGCTTACGGACGTTGACTTCCCGATCCATAATTTCGATGGGTTCTTCGACAAACTGCAATTTGTCGTCGATTTTCAGTTCTTGAAGTGGTACCACAAGTGTTTCATCGGATAAACACTTCTTTAATTGCGCAACATGGAAGACATCATGAACGTTACCCAACTCCGCAGGTAACTCGAGCTTGTACGCCACTTTACCAATTCGTTCCAAAATCTTAAACGGACCGACATAACGTGGATTGAGCTTGACGCGTTTCCCAAAGCGTACCACACCCTTCCAGGGTGAGACTTTCAACATGACATGATCACCAACAGCGAACTCCAAAGGTTTCCTACGCTTATCAGCGTAGCTTTTCTGCCAATCACACGCTGCCGCCATACGATTTCTGATCTGTACAATCTTCTCAGAGGTTTCGAGCATAAGTTCTGGACCTGTGATTTGGCTGACACCCACTTCAGCCCAACAGAGGGGTGATCGACATTTCCGTCCGTATAAAGCCTCGAACGGAGCTGCCTAGATACTAGAATGGTAACTGTTATTGTAAGAAAACTCCACCAAGGGCAAGTGTCTCTCCCATCCCTTACCAAAATCGATAACACATGCCCGTAGCATGTCTTCTAATGTCTGGATGGTTCGCTCACTCTGACCATCCATTCGAGGGTGATAGGTAGTGCTCATGTCAAGACGTGAGCCAAACGATTTGTGCATCGCTTGCCACAAATCGGATATGAAACGCGGATCACGATCAGAGATAATGGAGGTTGGCACTCCGTGCCTGAAACCACCTCCTTCAGATAGATACTAGCCAGTTGTGAAAACTTATCAGTTTCCTTGATCGCGAGGAAGTGTGCTGATTTTGTAAGACGGTCGACGATCAACCGAATGGTATCGTTCCCGTTTTGAGTTCTAGGTAAACCAGTGACGAAATCCATAGCAATTTGCTCCCATTTCCACATGGGTATCTCTGGTTGCTGAAGCAGGCCAGAGGGTTTTTGATACTCTACCTTGACTTTCGCACAAGTCAAATATTTACTCACATAGGTCGCGACGTGTGCTTTCATTTTCGGCCACCAATACAAGACTTTTAGGTCCTGATACATCTTATCAGAACCTGGGTGAACAGAATATCGGGACTTGTGTGCTTCGTCCATCACACGTCCTCTAAGATTTCCATACAACGGAACCCATATTCATTCCATGAAGTAATAAATGCCGTCAGATCTCTCTACAAGTCGTTTCTCCATACCCCGCAATTACTCAACTTTAAGGTTTTCCTCCTTCAACGCTTTAGTCTGAGCAGAACGGATCTGATCAGGTAAATTAGAGTGGATAGTAAGCTGCAGATCGCGGACACGCTTGGGTTTCATTTCCTTTCGACTAAGGGCATCAGCTACAACGTTAGCTTTACATGGATGGTACTTAATAGCACAATCATAGTCATTTAAGAGTTCTACCCAACGTAGATGCCTCATATTCAATTCCTTCTGGTCAAAGATATGCTGAAGGCTCTTGTGGACGGTATAAATAGTGCATTTAGTACCGTCCAAATAATGCCTCCAGATTTTAAGCACAAACACCACGGCCCCCAACTCTAACTCGTGAGTCGTGTAATTCTTTTCATGGACCTTCAACTGTCGAGTGGCGTAAGCTATCACTTTCTCCGTTGCATCAGCACGCAACCGAGACCTTGAATAGAGGCGTCACAGTACAACACAAAATCTTCGGTACCCTCAGGTAAGGATAGAATTGGTGCACTGCAGAGTTTTTGCTTCAAAAGCTGGAAGGCATCTTCCTGTTTCGTCCCCCAGGAATACACTACGCCTTTCTGTGTCAGAGCGGTGAGAGGTTGAGCGATCTTTGAAAACCCCTTAATGAATCTACGATAGTACCCAACGAGACCCAGGAATTGTCGCACCTCCAAAGGATTCTTTGGCGCTGCCCAATTCCTGATAGAGTCGATTTTAGCGGGATCCACATGTATTCCCAGCTCGTTAACTATGTGACCAAGGAAGTGTACTTCTCGAATCCAGAAGTCACACTTAGAAAATTTCGCATAAAGCTGCTCCTTCCTCAGGAGCTCTAAGATAAGACGCAAGTGCCGTTCGTGGTCCTCTTGTTGTTAGAATAGATCAGAATGTCATCGACAAACACGATGACAAAATCATCAAGGTATGGTTTACATACGCGGTTCATGAGATCCATGAATACCGCTGGTGCGTTGGTTAACCCGAATGGCATGACCAGAAACTTGTAATGACCATACCGTGTTCTGAAGGCTGTTTTGGGAAAATCCTCTTCTCGGACTCTCATCTGATGATAGCCCGACCTTAGATCAATCTTTGAGTAGAAACTCGACCCTTGCAATTGGTCGAACAGGTCGTCAATGCGAGGTAAAGGATAATGATTCTTGACTGTCACCTTGTTGAGTTCACGATAGTCAATACACATGCGAAATGATCCATCCTTCTTCTTTACAAACAAAACTGGGGCTCCCCAAGCCCAAGGCGAAGAACTGGGTCGGATAAAGCCTCTATCCAACAGTTCTTGGAGTTGATTAGACAATTCTTGCAACTCTCCAGGAGCAAGACGATAAGGTGCACGAGCAATCGGGGTTGCTCCTGGTGTAAGGTCGATCTGAAACTCCACCTGACGGTGTGGAGGTAACCCCAGAAGTTCTTCAAGAAATACATCAGGAAATTCACAGACAACCGGTAGATCTTCGATTTTCCTTTCTCCAGACTGATTGTCAGTAACAAGTGCTAAAATAGCAGGGTAGCCCTTTCGTAGACACTTCTGAGCTTTCATGGCTAAGATGATGCCGACCATTACACCACTTGATGCTTAGACAACCAGTCCATCCCTACGACTACATCGAAACTTCCAAGAGTAACAGGAAGTAGGTCAATATTGAACACTTGACCCATAAGATCGAGTTTACACCCAAAAAGAACATGTGAAGCTTCAATCGATTTGCCATCAGCTAATTCTACTACGTGTTTGTTTACAAGAGATGTAGGAGTCAACCCTAACTGAAGACTAAACCCCAAAGACACATAACTCTAGTCGACACCAGAGTCAAATAATACAGAAGCGAAAGTACCATTGACAGAGAGCGTACCAGTCACGACATTGCCATCGTTCCTTGCATCACCAGCTCCAATAGTAAACACTCTCCCACGAGCGCCATTCCCACTAACATTCCCATTATTATTGTTTCCTGCGTTGTTATTGTTGTTCTGGCGATTATTGTTCCCACCGTTATTGTTGTTAGTGTTCTGATTCAGTTGTGGGCAATCCTTCTTGAAATGCCCTTCATTGCCACATTGATAACATCCCCTCTGATTACCCCGATTCTGCTGGGGTTGCTGCCTTTGTTGCTGTTGTTGGGGTTGTTGTTGTTGTTGCCTGGGATATGGAGCTCTACAATCCTTTGCCATGTGACCCACCTTGTCACACCTTTGACATGCTCGATTACACGAGCCATAGTGGTGAAAACCGCACTTGTTGCACTTCGGTTGTTTCCCCGCATAAGAACCTGACGTTTGACTGGTGTTCTGATTCTGGTTGACAGAGGATGACTGGTTAAAGCTACGGGTGTTGTTGTTGTCAGGCTTCTTTTGCGACTGATTCGAGTTGGTCGCCTTATCTGCGTCGTTCCACTTACGCTTGTTGTTAGTGGTGGGGGTAGTAGTAGCAGCAGTGGCAGTAACACGTGGTGGTAGCGAGCCACGCTCCACCTCCTGATCGGTGATCTTATGAGCCAACCTGATGATCCGTGGTAAATTGTCATGATTTGCTGCAATGACCAAACCCTTGATTTGTGGTGCCAATCCCGTGATGTAGAGTTCGATTCTGCGGGGCGGGGGTCGGGATAGGTTGGGACACATACTCACTAGCTCGTGTGACCGTTTCGTATAAGCCTCAATCTCAGACCCCACCATCTTCAAGTTATAGTACTCGTTTTCCAGATTTTGAATTTCATCCCGAGGGCAGTACTCTTCCCGAATCAACTCCTTGAAATCATCCCAAGTAGTCGCGTTTGCCATTTCAATGCCCAACATCTGCACCTGAGCATTCCACCAAGTCAAGGCACCATCCTCCAAGGTGCCTGAAGCAAACTTCACCCTGTCCCCAGCTGGACAGTTACACATAGCAAAGACGGATTCGGCTTTCTCGAACCAACGAAGCAGTCCCCAGGACCTTCAGTTCCACTGAAAGTTTGAGGCTTGCAATCCATGAACGTTTTGAACGTACACACGGGTGGATTGTTCTAGTTTTGGTTCACAGCTTGACCTAATACAAGAGAAAATACGCATAAATGAGAATCGAGTAAAATAACTAAGGATTATGCTTGGTCTGGTGTGTATTGTACCAGCTTGCTGAGCTGCCAGAGCTGCCAGAGCCTCAGCCACACGTGTGTTAATCAGATCTGTCAACTCTGCCTGAGTCATTACAATGTTGCCACGTCCACCGCTGCGGCCTCCTCCACGTCCACCGTTACGTCCGCCACGCCCTCTCATGATTCTATATAGGAAGGGTGGAAAAGATAAGGGTCGCAATTAAGTAGAAGTCAATCATCACTACGACTTCTATGGATTGGAGGAACTCTTTCATTAAATTGGATATCGGAACAGAACCCCTTTCACACTTATTAAGCCTCACTGGGACTCACATGCACCCCTCATTATTATTATGTGTGCACCCATAATAATAATGCGATTTGCATGCTTATCTAAGTTCCTCTTAACTCATGCTAGAAGGTTCCCCATACTCGAATAACAAAACGAAGGACATCACAAAACTAGGGATTTCAATAGTTAAAAGGTAGTGTCTCACTATCAAACATCACTTATGCAAGCAGCACATGTAGTCACATCACAGTGTCAAGTATGTAGTTTCATGCAAGTCGTGGGTGTGTGTATACTAGGTAAGTAATGCATAAAGTAAACAGAGGACGAACCTTGCAATCTGGAGCTGAGTGTCATGGTCATTTTCGATACTGTTTGGTTATAGTCTGGTTTTATGAAAACGTTTTAAAACCTAGTTCACTATAACCAGTGGCTCTGATACCAAACTGTCACACCCCCAAAAATACCACAAGCGGGAACCCACGCGAGGCGTGTGACGTACCAGGATCTAGCCACTAATCATATTGAACCATAAATGAGATAAAACTTTCCATTAAACGAATAGTATAATTCAAACACCAGTGTAGAAAATTAAACAGGTTCAGCGGAAGCATAATAATAATTTGTTCAATAAGCTTAAATGAAAATGTTCAAAACAATGCAACAGCGATAAGCGTTTCCAATTGTCACGACCCATGACCACTCCAGCTTCCCAGACAGCAAGTTCCATGACAGTGTACCTAAGCACCTGCAAGCATGCATAAAAGTGTATCAGCGAAAGCTGGCGAGTTCACATTTTGTTTAATCGTTTGTTACCACGTATTGACTTGTGTTACGTTGATAATAACTCGATACCGCAGACGGCTCCTTTTTGCCCTTCTCCAATGTTTTATCAAACATTGGTCATTATTTTAAAGTTATTAGTTCACGCCCGTCCTATCCAGGTACGTCGTGAGGGTGCCAAACCTAATAGCGCTATCAACTAATAACCCCGTTGCCCTACAAGCAACTAGTTCGGTAGTATTACTTAAGTGATAGAAAGTGAGTGTATTATCCAACATCAACATTTACTGAAAACCACCTCATATCCCCTACAAGGATATGGGTTTGTGAAAACTGCCTCACATCCCCTACGAGGATGTGGGTTTATGAAAACCCGTTTATTTATTTGCCTGTTTGATTGTCCCCACCGGACGCATGCTCGTATTGAGAGAAGTGAACTCACCTTAGGTTTGCTCGGTTTGTTAAGTTACCCGTTCCAAGTTAGTCAACCAACCCTACCGTGGTTACCAATGAAATCAGTTTCATAATCAATTGTCACGTATATTCATAGGGTGCATTCATAGCAAAGATCATCGTATAATAGATAGTAATTATTCAATCTCATACATGTCATAACTATAGAGACCCTACTGTTTTAAAAGGTTCTGTTTTTTCACGTTGCAGCATCTCCACGAAGAACCAATTCTTTGTGGGATGCTCTTACGGCGAAGAACCATGTTGGTGAAGAACCCCTCTTGGCGAAGAATCAAACTTTGTCAAAAGTGATCGCGACGAAGCACTTTAATTGTTCGTCATAGGCTTGTCGACGAAGATGGGTACTTCGTGGGGGGGGGGAATCTTCCTCGCTGCACTAACAGTTTTATGATTTCCTTTTTAACTATACTCCCGTAATTTTAGTAAACACGTTCTATATTCCAAAACGGATCGAACAATATGATTTAATCAGTTATCATTCATGTTATACAAATTTCATGATTGCAACAGTTTCCTTAATTCTTGTAAACACCAATCATAAGCAACCCTAATCATCATGCTCATCATAACACAATCAAGATTATCCAATAACCATACACAATCAGATTTGTGTGTTTTAACATAATATAAATTCAACAAGTAGAATTATCGAACCGCATAGTGAACATGAACGAATACAAGCCATCGACTCCTCATCATGCATGTTCTAATTTCTTTGGTTTAATAATGAAACATCAAAACCCTAATTAACACAATATGAGAGCATGGTTTCTAACAAAACCCTATATCCACAGTAGATCTCAAGCATCACAAAACAATCATCAAACAACGTGAAGTGTGGTGGGATACTAACCGAATGATGAGATGATCACGAAAGTGCAAGAGGGCTTCGAGGGAGATGAAGGGTGCTGCCGTTGTTCATAAATGAGGAGGAGAGTTTAGGGTTAGACAGGTTTGTGTTTATATGACACGAACAGGGTCGGGCCACAACTGGGTTTCATTTGGGCTGAAGGCCCTCTTGACGAACAACACCCTTGACGAAGAACCATACTTGCTCCAAAATGTTGATGACGAAGAACTATCTTCGTCAAGAAATGTTTGCGACGAAGAACTACCTTCGCCAAGAAATGTTTGTGACGAAGAACTATTTTCGTCAAGAATTTGGGGTTGGCGAAGGACCTTAGTTTTGAAGTTATGAAACATGAACGTGCTATGTCTAAACATTAAACAATTCTTAAATTTTCATTAACCAACCATACATAACAATACTTTAATTATTTATCAATCATGCACATGTTACAACGCAAAACGAATTATGAAAAGAGAATTGCGAAACAAGCAATGCATAGAGGAAGGACCTTGAGATTTCGGGTTGTCACAACCACGATAGCACATTGATCCGTTTGCATAGGAGTTTGAATCTGAATATTCTTTTATCATTTCGTTTTATTCTTTTTCCTATCATTAACCGGTGGTGTTTATCTTGTTTGGGTTTAATTTTTTTTTTTATTTTGGTTTCAAGCGCTTATAAATGTTTTTGTGTTAAAGAATGGAGAAAGGAATAGAAGTTTACTTTTTTAAATAGGGTTATTGGATTTTAAGAATCTTAAGTTTCACCAGTTGGCCGATAATAATCCCAACTTTAAAAATTCCCTACAATAATCCTAACTTGTAAAAGTTTGGCCGCCATTGATCCTTTTATAACATAAGACTTAAATCAATTAAGGAGTCTCTATGTGTAATTGAATCTATTGAGGAGACCAAATTCTTATATGTTTGAAAAGGATCAATTGCGGTCAAACTTTTACAAGTTGGGATTATTGGAGAGAATTTTGAAAGTTGGGATTATTATCGGCCAACTGGTGAAACTTAGGATTATTAAAATCCAATAACCCTTTTAAATAAAGAACATATTGTTAGAGTTAATAAGTTAAACAACGTTAAGTAATTGGTGTATAATTATCTAGTATCTTAGGTGTTGGGGGAGGTTTCTTTGAAAAGAAAATTAAATATTTCTTATACTAATAAACAAAAATACTTTTTGGACACGTGTCATTCTCTGGTAATTTATCACCCTTACTTTTTTATTTGTCTCTTTTGTTTAATTGATTTCTTTTTTAACTCTAAAGTTTCAATCTTTGGCAATTTAAGTCTAAAGTTTCAATCTTTGGTATTTTAACCCCTTTGATTAATTTGATTTTTCACTTCTAATTCAAAAGTTTTCATCTTTTGCAAATTAACCCGTTTAAATTTTTTTTTACTTTCAACACAAAGCTTTTCATCTTTTGCAATTTAATCTCAACACTTTTTTTACTTTCAACTTTAGTCTCTTAGACCATGCGTAGTGGTTTGAGCAATAATGCCCCCACCATTGGGCGTTTTCTGCCACGTGGCAGTCCAGTCAGCATGGGGGCATTATTGGGCGTTATTGCAAAAGTGGCGTAGTGAGAATAATGCCCAATAACGCCCCTTCCAATCATTAAACAAATATTTTTTTAATTAAAAACTTAAAATGCTTCATTAAATTAAAAAAAAATACAATACTAGAAATAAAAAAATAAAATCCGACTAAATTAAAAAAAAAACACATAAGTTTTCGTCTTCGCTTTCTTCACCCTCGCCAACTTCGTCTTCCTCATCCTCCGTTTCTTCTTCACCCTCAGGTGGGACATACCAAACCGACCATGCGTGTTGTACCAAATCAACTGTTAACGCGGAATGGTACGGTTCGTAACGCAATTCTCGCGCATTATTCACTCTTTCTTCCATTGACGCCTGTGGATGCTCCTCTTGAACGGCTTCTGGCACATAATTCTAGCATATCGCCTTTCCTTCGTCTTCCAAAATCATGTTGTGCATGATTATACAAGCGTACATAGCATCTCTCATTTTTTGCTTGGTCCATGCACGACAAGGATTTCTCAAATACTGTCATCGTTGTTTAAGAACCCCAAAGCATCTCTCAGTGTCTTTTCGTGAAGACTTTTGAACCTTTTTAAGGTGTGCTCTTTTTCATCGATAGGATCACTAAACGTCATAACGACAATCGAATACCTAGGATAAATTCCGTCGCACAAATAATATCCATGAGGGTAGTAGTTTCTGTTTGCGTAAAAAGACGCTTTTGGAGCTCTGACAGAAATCCAGACCTCTAACAACAGAGATTGTTCAAAAACATTTATATCATTGCATGACCCGACCACGCCAAAGTAAGCCGACCAAACCTAAAGGTCATGTGAGGCAACCGCCTGAAGAATAACAGTAGATCCTTTTTGGTCACCCCGTGTGTGTTGGCCTCGCCATGCGGTCGGGCAGTTATCCCAACGCCAATGCATGCAATCCAAGCTCCCGATCATACCAGGCAAACCATGCTCAGCCGAATGTACCTCGTAGATCTTTTGAAGGTCGTCCCATGTGGGCGTTCTAAGATAACGCGCACCATACAAATCAATAATACCTTTATAAAAAAACATACACAAACATAAGCTTAAAAAAAACACTTGTAAACATTATACTAAAGTATAGGAATTGTACCGCGACAAAAATGCTCCAAGGTGTCTCGCGTTGTTTTCTTGGCCATTTTTAAATACTCGTCGTTGATGTCGGTTGTGTTTCCGTAAGCAAGGACTCGTAGCACCGACGTACGCTTTTGGATACCGGTAAATCCAAGTGTCCCTTTCACATCCGCTTTTTGTTTAAAATAATCGTAGTTGGTTTCCAAGTCGTCGACTATGCGTAGAAACAAACGCTTACTCATTCGGAAACGACGCCTAAAAATTTTTGGGTTCGAAAATGTCGGCGCCTCATCAAAATAATCTTTCATCAACCGATCGTGTGCCGCGCGTCGTTCTCGTTCAATATAATCTCTTGTTTTAATTTCAGGTTCGGGGCGGCGACAATACTTCACATATCTCACCGCTAGTTGACAAGCACTCGTAACCGCCTCTTGCTCGACCTCATCGGTGGATTCATTGCCATCCGCAAAAAACTCTTTGTAGTAAAAATTCACTATGGAAGAGGAACTAAGGGAATCCATATTTTTATAAAATGGTAGTGTTTGTGTGAAAGTTTTGGTGTTTAAAATTGAAGAAGTTTGTGTTATATATATAGGTAGGAGGTTAAAAAAGAAAAAAAAATAAATCAAAACTAGCCGTTAACTAGCCATTGGAACAGTCCCATTGGTCAGTCAAATTCAAGTTTAGCGTTATTCAAAAAACGCCAAACACAAATTCGCCCAAGATCACGCCCGAAAACGCCGCTGGGGGCGGAGGAGGGGCGATATCCGGCGTGTTTTGGCAGTTTTTTTTGACAAAAAACGCTCGAGTACGGGTGGTCTTATATACTTTTCATCTTTCATAAGTTCTCCGTTTAATGTGTCGTTCTAAATTTCCGACTTAACATGCCGCAACGTGCGTATGGGGTTCAACTTCAGAGAATGACACGTGTCCAAAAAGGATTTTTGTTTATTAGTATAGAAAGATGTGTTAGATAATTATATGTAATCAAATAATTAGTATCCTAGTTATAGTTTAACGCGTTAGATTAGCTATATATACCATGTTTAGTGGTAGAGATTTATAATTAAATTTTTAAGTAATATTGTAGGAGTTAGTCATAATTTTACGCTCATTTGAGTATCGATTGGAACATGACATCTTTAAGGTTTCTTTTAACTATTAAATTCTTGAACGTTTTGATTTAGTCAACAAGTTATCTAGCCATTTGATTACTTCTGTTCCACATCTGTTTGTGTGTATTTACCAACGGTATGTTTTATCTTAAATTGTATATAAAACTGACTACTTCTAAGCTCAATGATGCATGTGGGCTTTTACAAGCATCAGAATACAAAATCCATAGATACAAAAAGATGTAAAGCAGGGGCGGCCCTTGGCATGGGCGGGGAGGACCACCGGCCAGAGTCCGATATTTCGAAGGACACGTTATTAAAAAAAAAAAAACGATATGTATATGTAAAAAAAATTTAGGGTATACCCATACAAACGTCAATATAGGCCCACTTACAAAACTACTCTTATGGTTTAAATTAGTTATTAGCTCATTGGCGTTAGGTTGTATGAAATACTAGTTTATATTATATATATTTTGTTAAGACGCAAGGACATATTTATTCAAGCTCGAAAAGGGTACCCGAATTCTTAGGACCGATCTGAAAGCATGTCTTACAAATTCTGCACATAACATGTTGTCATGTTTATGGTAGACTTTCAACTTCAAGGATGTTAAATGGCCCAACTTTTATATAGCATAACTGTCCACTTAATGTTTGGGCCAAAATATTAATTCATATTTTGGGCTTCAATTCACAGAATTTGACAATATGTCCATAATGTCCATAGATTTGTATCACACAACACCATCAAGAATATTAACCACCAACATTAAGCAATTGTGAAAACCTCATTAATGTGTGATGATGTGATTATTATTGTTAAAACATGTTTTGTGAGTGTGAAATGAAACTTATTAAATACTAAAAAGTATTTTTCAATCTATTGTATACTTCTTTTATTATATATTAAAAGAGGGGTTCAGTACTTTTAGAATGTTGCTATTGCAATTTTTAAAATTTAGGTTTAGGGGAGAGAATAGGGGATAGATGTAGCGTCTTTTTTTAACGACAAATTTGGATCACTAACAGACCACTAGAGTATCACTGTGTTACCAGCGGAACCACCCGATCATATCCATCTCCACTAGACATAATGCATATACACCAATTCAGGAGGAAACCTAATAAATATGGGAACCCCCCCCCCCCCCCCCTTATGAGAATCGAACCCAGGACCAATTGGTCCCAAAGTCTTATCCCACCCCAAGATGCCACTAGGCTATAAAGCGTCTTTTTAGAAGAAAATAATTAATTTAAAGATGGGATGGTTTGATGTGGGGGCGGTAATGCTTGACACGACCGTCAACCTGACCCGAACTCGACAAGAAAAAAAACAGGTTTGGGTCGACTAACACGAACCACTTTAAAAAATGGGTCGGGTACGGGTTGACCCATATTATAAACATGCCGGGTTCGGGTTGACCCGTTAACCCGTTTAACTATTTAGAAAAGAAAAAAAAGCTTTTATATAGTTGTTTTCTCCGTTTCCATTTTACATGATTAATCATAATAATGTTAGTTTTTACACATTATATTATGTACATGTCACACTCATCCAGTCATCCTCAACATTTAAACATGTTATCGATAACCCACTTAAAACCCAACAATTTGCTTATAAATCGTCAACTTGTATGACTCGTTTAAAAATACATCTTAAACGGGTCGGGTTCGGGTTGACCCACATTTATATGTGTGTGGGTTAGGGTTGAAATCGTTGACCCGAATAATAATATGGGTTGGATTCGGGTTGAACATTTAAACCCACCAACTCGCAACCCATCAACCTGCCAATCCACCAACCCTTTAACCTGACACGATTGACACCCCTAGTTTGATGGATGAGATGTGAATGCTCTTATGAAACACACATACGTGAATTTCATGGGAAATGATACTTGCACTAGAATAAATGTCCACGTCTTTTGTAGCAATACATGTAACCACGTCTTTTGTAGCAATACATGTAAAGTTGGACGAAACATTGTATTAGGTTAGACACACTAATTTTATGCTAGACTTACATTTGCATAATAAAAACTTATTACAATACCATATTAGAACCTTTAAAACGTTATTTCTAAAAAAAAATAAGATGTCCTAATAGGGAAGCTTGCATTTCTCTTGGAAGATGCATGTTCAACTCTCATTTGGTGCTGAGTGAGACACTAGTAGGTAATGATAAGAGACCCATGAAAATTTGGGTTTGATCCTAGAGCCAAACGGGTTTTACCGGTAATTTCACCGCCGTGTTTATGGGCAGGTGGGTTACCAGGTTTTTTTCCGGAATTGGTGGTGGACTTGGGTTACTTTCGGAGTACTCCGTTTGGTCCAGTGGTACCCCTGCCCAAAAAATGCTTGAGATTGATTTTGTTGCTGTTAAAAAAAATGAGTCACTGCAAACGAAATTGATAACATGAATCAAAGTAAGAGTACTAACAATTCAATTCAATAATTTATATATATTGTTACAAGATGAATTATTAAGAAAGATGTGATATTAAGTGCAGTTGTTGATAATTGCTTTTTCCCTTGCAATTTTGTAGCCTTGCAATTTCCATATCAATCAACATATTCCCTTTCTCCCTTTCTTTATCAATTTGTCTCTTTCACCAACCAACCTTCAACTTTAGTCTAAAATCACATTAAGAACCAACTTCTATTTTTCATCATTAAATTTTTACTTTCATCCTTTGTTTGAGTGTTGCTTTAGACATACTTAACCCATATTGCTACACACAGAAATTATCCTTCAATGTGTACTTTGTAGTGATATTTTCAAGTGTGTTGTAGTTTATTTTACTTTGTAGTGATATTTTCAAGTGTGCTAATCCAGACTATGTGTTTTTCCAAAAAAAAAAAAAAAAACTACGGTTTTGTGGACGAGACTTTCCAGTCACAATGAAAGAGAAGAAAAACGAGAACTAGTTTAATTTTCAAAACTATTGTATTTTTAAATAATATTTGAAAAACATGCAAATATTTGTGTATTTAATTCCAAGGTAACGGATTTAATGTATTTTTGCCTTGTAATTATTTAAAAAACTAACTCTTAAGTAGATTTGTATATATTTTCAGTCAAAATTATATTTAAAATGTAAAACAGAAAACTTAACAAAACTGTGCTTATCAAATAACTTAACAAAACTATGCTTATCAAATATGACAAGCTATAAAAAAAAAAAAAAAAAAAAAAGAAGAAGAAGATTTTTCCTACCTGAAATTAGAAAAAAAATGACGTATTTTAGATTCGTAAGATGAGAAACTAAGGTTATAAACACTAGTTACATTAACTTTAAAATTAAGAAACATTTATATATTTGAAAAAAGAGTGAATTTCAAGGATTGTACTTTATCTTTATACCCATTTTCAGGCGTTGTCCTTTATGTTCAAAATTGACGAGTTTTGTCCTTTATGTTTTCATATCATACACGTTTTGTCCTTTAGGCCTAACTCAGTTAGTTTTTTCAGTTAAATTTGGTCATGTGCTTTGCACATGAGGGCATTTTTGTCAATTCAAAGGTAAGTTCAACGGCAGATTTACAGCTCAAAGTTTTTACAACCTTTGAATTGACAAAAATGCCCTCATGTGCAAAGCACATGACCAAATTTAACTGAAAAAACTAATTGGGTTACGCCTAAAGGACAAAACGTGTATGATATGAAAACATAAAGGATAAAACTCGTCAATTTTGAACATAAAGGACAGCGCCTGAAAATGGGTATAAAGATAAAGGATAATCCTTAAAAATAAAATTATATATATATTTTTTAAATTAAGAAGAAGTTTTTATATTAATAAGTCACCAGTCTGATTACTAAGCGCTTCGCTGCGGGCCTTTGTTCATTATCGGTTTGGTTCATTACAGTACTCGTACGGTCACTCGGCATAACAATCTTTATCAATCGACACGTGTTTTACATCGATTGAAAACAATAAAAGTGAATACATGTACCAATACCGGTGTTGTTTGGTCGGTATTAGTCCGTTCGATATCGGTATCGTACAGACACTCGACATAGCTTACGATACCAAAAAATATTTGATTACGAATATAACTTTGTGTTCAATGAATTTTATACCGCCATGTCGAGAAAACTAAAAAAATGAATACGGTATCGTTACTAATGTTGTTTGGTCGGTATATGTTCAGTTTGTGATGATTAAAAAATCAACTATATATGGCTCGTTCGAATAGAACTTTTATCGAATTGTACATAATAATAATAATCACATGATGACGCTCATAATAAAAAAACTATACCGATGTTATACTGTACAATACTGATGTTGTTCAGACAGTATTAGTAATATTAAAAAAAGAAAATCATTAAAAGTTAACTTTAAAGTAATATGTTTACGGTTAAAGTAAATATAATAGTAATCTATTGTAATACTGAAATGATAAAAGTACGGAAAAACTATGTATGTTGTTATAAAAATCAAATTTCTAATCATAATCACTTTCCAATTATACTTGTTGACGGCATGCGTTGCGGCGAAACGGAACAAATGATAGTGTAAAAACAAACGTTATTTGAGAATGGATCATGTTGTTTAGAAAGCTAAATCATTTTTATCATGATACCATTTTAGGATACCAAATAAATACTCAATTTTGAATACAACTTCGTTCTTAACAAAACTTATACCCTAATGTCGAGGGAAAAAATTAACCAACAGAAGTTATTAAAGAGATATCAAATTAATTGATAAAGGAAATATAATTTAAAAAAACAAAATTTTTTTATTAAAAACCAAAAACAAATGATAAACGAAATATGATTTTAAAAAAGGAAAAAAAATGTGACAACCCGCACTAAACCAGGTATCCGTACAACTTAATTAATGATTAATTACTACTTGATTACTGTGCTTGTTTGAACTAGCTGATAAACTGCTACCTGCATACTGATACATGCACTTACTTGCATCATACTTTATTTGCTGTCACTACATTATTTACATGCTGAACCCTAGTGACAAACATGATGCACAAGAAGCACAGTAGCACTAAACGGATACACAGTGAACATGCTGATATAACCAGCATCAGGCAAATACTGCCTCTAAGGCCTGTTAAGAGCCTCAAATATTTTGGCTACACTGGTAGTGAGTGTAGGGATATAAGGGTTGTGGTACTGCGTCTCTAGGAATAAGATACACTGATTCGGATGTGCCAAAAACGTACTTTAAGTACCAAACACAGCACTTTAATAATTAATCCAGCTTCTAGCTGACTAGTAAAGTGCCAGAACATGAGAAAATAACACTAGACACTTTCTAAAGTGTCGGGAAAACAAATTGTGTCACTAAAAGTAACAATAACGACACTTTAAAGCTTTTGTAACGCTTTAACGGATTACTATCCAACCGGACACCCGGACTTTACCCGGAACATGAAAATATTACTATTTTCACTATTTATATTTTTCTGAGCCAGTTAGGGTCCCTGATTACCCTAACACCCGTCATAACGCATAACATACAACTAACTAAGTTAAATACTTAGTTAACCTATTTAACCAAACTAAACCCCCTAATTACTAGTTTAAATCGAACCAACCCCCCACCCCTTCTCATAACCGGCCCCTCACCATGGGGACACACATGGTACTTGTTGATTTGGCTAATCTAAATTGCTAAGCATCTTGGGGACATATTGACCATTGGATAATAGCACATGAATTTGCCTATAAAATACTAGAGATTAACTAACATAACACACACTAATCAACACCACAAAAATTACTCTCCCTCTTGCTCTCTACCTCTCGGCTGAACACCCCACCCCCCTTACCCATCATTTTCGGTCCTTGATCTTGCATTCCATCATCATATAAGGGAGAAAGGTCACGTATTAGGAGCTTTGGTGCACTCGGAACACGAAGGACCTCTACCGTTAGCTTTTATCCACGCATTTTTCACCAAAGATCTTCCCTAGCCCCGAGCTAGAGGTATAACACTTAAAACTTGTTTTTAAGCTTATCTAAGGTGGTTAAAAGGAATATTGTCGGTTAAATATCGATAACTTACATTTTGATGCGTTAAAGTCTAGTAAAAACTATAAAGATGGTGGTTAATAGCTCATAACTTGTGTAAAAGATGTAGTATTTGGAATTTGTGATTATTGAGACCCGATCTATGATGTGGTAGCTCGGATCACCGTTTAACCCGACTTTGTAAGATCATGGATCTTCACATAAGCTCGTTTTTAGTTAACACAAAGGTTAAAAGGTGAAACTCTACCACACTAGAGACATGAACTTGTGTAGAAATATTTTACTTGTGTAAAAGTGATTTAACTTGTACAATGGAGTTTAAAACTAGCGGATCTACGTATCTGCAAGTGGTTTTTTTGAAGAACCACACTTTAAAGGAACCAGGTATTTTAAAGAAAGGATCTTACACTAATAAATATGGTTTTATAAACCACAAGTGTGTAAACACTTGTGAAACAAAAAGATCCGACAAAGAAGTAAATTTGTCACTTGTTACTAGAAGTTGTAAAGACGGGTTTCTCTAAACACGAGGTTTTTACAAGATTAAAGTTACTTTATATAAAGATCTACATATATAAAGGGGATTTACACTATAGATTCGGAAAAACTGCAAGATCATGCGATTATGCGATTTACATACTTATCGACTAGTTTGATGTGTCGGAAATTGTTTGATTGAATAAAGAAGTTGTTGAATTGATTTGTTAAAAGAAAATGATACGCTTGAAAGCGTGGCCACCTCCAGTTACAGAGGAAACTCTGGCGAAATTTTCCTAGAAACCTAACACTTAGAATTATTACACAACAAGTGTTAGAATTATTTTTGACATGTTTTCGAAACATAAATTTCGCCATGACATTATTTACTAAATATTCGGAGGTGGGATTTTCACAAAGATTAACGTGATAAGTATAATTGTCACAACACTGTTTATGATTATTTTGTGAAAATACATAAATATTATTTTAGAGTAAAAATAATATTTACAAGCGTTAATGATTCCAAAACTTTACGAACGCTTCCACATTAACATATAAGTTACACCGGTAATTACATTACCACACGATTATTAAAACGTAACTTACGCACATGTATTGTATCCCCCATCCTTGGGAAGAAGTATAACTACCAAGTGTATACAGAACATAAACACGAAATAGTTGTCTAACTATTTCCCAAAGACTTAAACTATAAAGCTAAAGCACGGCCGTCCGTCTAATAGAATTAGCACTTGTAGGTCGTTGCACAGCTTACTGTATTGGAGACACTTGGTAGAGACGCGCATTCACTGTGAGTTCATGTCCCCCTTTTCTCTAACTGTTTTCAGTTTTCTTAACTGCGGGGGTGGAATACATGTTACTTTGTTTACAAGTACTATTATACACGGTATGATTAACGTAAGGAGGTTTTAGATCATGTGAATGGGTAGTTAGAACACCGAGGGACTCGAGCGGTAGATCTATCTGGGTGTAGCGAGCCCAGCTCTAGGCCCAACAGAACGGACCTCTCGGAGGACCAACAGAACGGACCTGGAGTGACTTGGTACCCAACGCAAAAATCGGCTAGGGTTGTGTCTACCTACTTGCATTTCACAACATGCTAATGGCTTTGCAAACCATTGGTGATCACAAGTCCTCTTACACTGCTACATACCAGGAAACTTTTATACTTACAAGTGTTTTTACTTACTCACTTGCACATGAACTCGCTCAACATTATTGTTGATTTTTCAACTCACATGTATTTCAGGAAATTAACGAGATCTGGCACGGTATGGCATGTTTTCCGCTGCACTAGTTTCCGAGGTCATCCGGGGTTTAGGGGATGTGTCTCTTTCCTGGACAAGACACAGTCCTTAAACCATGTTTATGTTATGTTTCAGTTTGTAATGTTGTTGAACAAGGTTATGGTTGTTGGTTAAAACAATGGTACTGTATTTGGTTTTCAAAACTTAATGGATGATCTTGCATGTTTTTAATTCATATAGCTTGTTATGGTTAAGCTATGGTATTAAGAAGTCACACCAAAATTAACCACGCTTCCGCAAAGCCAGGGTGTGACAGCTTGGTATCAGAGCTCTGATCATAGCGAACTAGGATTCTTTCTCGAGTCTAGACTATGATCACTAGGGCTCTCACGAAAACATTTTTCTGCATACCACTTAAGTCCAGATCCAAAACTTTTTACAAACAAATGTTGAGCACATTTTATTTATTTATAGGCTCAGCTTGGAGGGCTGAGGATCGGTCTGGAGGATCGAGGTGATTAAGGTAGTTGAGGACGTTGGTTTGTTATAGGATCGATCTGGAGGATCGAGGCTCGGTCTAGGTGACCGAGGTAGTGGGCTAGCAAGGCTAGGAAGAAAGGGCTCAGCTTGGAGGGCTGAGGATCGGTCTGGAGGATCGAGGTTTGGTTTAGGTGAAGGATAGAGCAGTCTTGTAGACTGGATGGAATTGGCTAGTAAGACTAGGAGGATTATGTGATGCCTTACTTGATGACTTATGTGATTACTTGATTTATGATTGACTATTTGTGCATGTTTGTGTATATGTTACAGACACATGGATTCTGCAGACACTGGTGGTTCAGGCACCACAGGCCCGAGGCCTATAGTTTCAGACGACATTGAGTCATCGGAGCACGAGGTTTACACGTCCGACTTCACTAGCACAGATGAGGACGATTTCCAGCCTTTTGCACTACCGGACGGTGCTGGCGAGCTCGCAGATGGTCCTATCGACGGGGATCTACCATTGGCATTGATCCCTGCCCCTATACCGCTTGCTGCATACCCAGCTTACGATTTACCCATCGACGATGAGGAGGATGATGTCGATATGTTTGATGAGGAGCCTTTCGAGGAGGATGCTCAGGGCGAGGCCCTTCCTGCTGCCGATCCCTTGTTGATCGCAGATGCTCCTGCCGCGGAGTCACCTGCTCACTCCCCAGTTGCGGACTCCTTTGAGTCTGTGGCTTCTGTACCCTCACACGTCCAGAGTGCACAGCACTTCTCTCATGAGTTAGAGCCTGATCAGGCATCTTCTGTCGCCCCTATCCCCAGTTTCGCTTTTGACCATGATGATGAGGGGGATTCCGATCCTATGTTTCCCCCAGGATTCGACCCTGATCGTGACATAGAGTTTGTTCCCATGGATCAGTTTATGGAGGATCCAGTAGACGCTGTTGACCTATTTGATCCTATTGACCCAGATTTTGAATTTGAGATGGCTTTTGATGACTTCGAGCCTGCCGTTGCTCCTGAGCAGGCAGCCGCTCTAGACCCTATACCAGAGCATGACTTAGTACATGCTGATATCCCTTTTGAGCCTGTTGTTGCTGATCTCCCTGTAGATGTTCCTGTGATTGAGGGCGATCATGTTGCTGTTGATCCCGTTGTTCCTTTACCCGTTGGTGATATACCTGCTGACCACCCTATAGAGCACTTTGCACCCGTTCACCCTATTGTTGCTCCCTTATTTGATCCCATCCCACTAGAGCCCGGACATGCACTGTTCGCGGCACATATGGATCCACCGGATGAGTCCGCACAGCACGGTTGGATACCGGCTGACGAGGATGTTCCACCTTTTCCTCCACAGATTCCTGTTGCACCACATGTTGACTTTTCATTTCAGGTTCCTATGTTTGTACCTCCAGCAGGGCCTGGAGAGGGTTCTTCAGCTCACCCTGTTGGGCATGTACCGATGCCTATCCCTTTCATGCCTCAGACGTCATCTGTTCCATCCGCTGTTGCACCATTTCACGTGGCACCTTTCGACCCCACTAGTGAGCCATTTCTTTGGGCACCTGGCTCTGGTATGCCACCCACTGACCCCTATCATGCTTTTCACAGGGGACACACTATTGAGGACGTCTTGATGTCCTTTGTCGCACAGCACGAGTCCCACACACAGCGTATCCAGGAGCTCGAGAGAGCTCGGTTGTCACCTTGTCAGTGCCATGGACAGGCACCCTCCCCTCTACAGCCGTTTCGACCTTTACCTCCGGATTTTGCTGCTCGTCTCTTTACACTGGAGCAGCAGGTTGCTTCCATTATTCGTACTCAGCGAGCCCAGGAGGAGGACTGGCTCCAGTTACGCCGCTTGTTTTACACCCACTTTCCCCCTCCTCCACCACCATCTGCATAGAGCTCACCAGTTACTGATTAGATAGACGAGGATGAGAAGACGGCGATTGTTGGATTGCACAGCATTTTGGAGACCACTTTATGATTTTGACTTTTGTTGACATGTACTTGATGTTGTATTTGACACTGATTTGTTATGATTTTTGGACAGGGGTGATGTAGCCCCTAGTTGATGGATGATTGTATGACACTATGATGTACTGATACACTTACTCTGTGGTCTTGATGTATGACAATCGCAGTATTCTCATCATATCTGTTTCGCTTGATTACTTATTTGCATTGTTATGGTATGAGATGTGGGTGATTGGTATTTGTGATGTATTGATGACATGAGATATTACGTGCTATTACTATTACTATATACGTACTTTTCGCTATGGCCTGACCAACGTAAACCATCTTTTAGAAGATGCCGCCAAGACGCGAGCCAAACATGCCAACTAATGAGGCAGAACTCCAGCAGATTATTGCTGCTGCCATAGCACAGTACGCAGCATCTCAGCCAGGAGCGAGCGGAAGTGTTAACCAAGGCAATAACAATCCACCTCACGGTAATACCACGCCATTTGGACCTACCATGAACTAGCTGGAGATTTTAGCGATGATGCTAACGCCAAACACATGTTTTAACATACGTGCAGGATGCACCTACAAGCAGTTCTTAGACTGCAAACCAGTTAACTTCGATGGCACAGGAGGTGCAGTTGCCTTTACCCGCTGGGCTGAGAAAACCGATTCTGTTTTACGCATGAGCAAGTGCGCAGAGGATCAACAAGTCACATACATTTCAGGGCTGTTTCTAGATGGAGCCCTATCCTGGTGGAACCTACAAGTACAAACTCTAGGCGAAGCTGCCGCCTACGCACTGACTTGGGCCGAATTGAAAGAACTGATGCGCAAGAAGTACTGTTCACGCGCAGAAATTCAAAGGTTGGAGACTGAATTTTGGCACCTAAAGATGGAGGGACCAAAGGTTGCAGAATATGTCCAGAGGTTTCACGACTTATCTCAAGTGGTTCCTTACATGGTTACGCCTGAATACAAGCGAATCGAGCGCTTCATTTGGGGTTTGGCTCCCCAAATTATAAGCATGGTAACCTCCTCCAAACCAGCGACTATCACTGAAGCCATCGATTTGAGCGTGGCTCTCACAGAAGAGGCCATTCGTCTGAACAGGTTTGGTGATGTTAAGGCAAAGGAGAAAGAGACTCATGTTGAGTCGTCAGGAAGTAACAAAAGAAAGTTTTCGAACTTCAAACAAGGTGTTAGCAGTGATGGTAAGAGAGGAGCACCAAGCACGCCAGCTCAGGGTGCAGCTGGCAGTGGAAGGAGAGGAAGGGGATATATGGGCACCCAGCCCAAGTGTAATGCCTGCCAGCGTCACCATTCTGGTCAATGTGGGCTAAAAGTATGTGAAGCATGTGGGAAACGTGGTCACTCGAAGGATACTTGTTGGGTCCCTGCCGGCCGCGGAGGCCAGGGAGGATATGGAAATAGGAATGATAACCGTGGTGGAAATGGAAACCGCCCACAAGGAAATTTTGGAGGTAACAGAAATCATGGCAACAATGCTAACCAAGCGGACGCAGTGAATCGTAATCCGGGGAATGATCAAGCTGGTGGAAACGGGCAGAGACTCGGATGTTATAACTGCGGGGAAATCGGGCATTTTAAGAAGAACTGCCCAACGTTGAATCAAGCCCGTGGTAGAGTGTTCCAACTCGAAGCTAGGGAAGCACGCCAGGACCCAAATGTTGTTACTGGTACGTTCCCTATCAATCAACGCTATGCATCCGTTTTATTTGATACTGGTGCCGACTATAGCTTCGTATCATTAGAATTTAAGAATATGCTTGGGTTAGCCGCTAATAAGTTAGACCTTCCCTACTCGATCGAATTAGCCAATGGAAAGTTAGTTGAAGCCAACGAAGTAATCAGAGGCTGTGTGATAGAATTGGGAGAACGTGAGTTTACTTTGGATCTACTACCAGTCCAATTGGGAAGCTTCGACGTGGTGGTAGGAATGGATTGGTTATCCGGAAACAAGGCTGAGATAGTATGTCACGAGAAAGTTGTTCGTATCCCAACTGATGATGGTGAGACAATTGTGGTTCACGGAGAGAAGCGTGACACACCACTAAGATTTATCAGCTGCTTGAAAGCAAGGAAGTGTTTACAGAAAGGATGTGTTGCTTTTCTGGCACACATCGTGGATAAGAAGGCTGCCGAGCCAAGGATCGAAGACATCCCTGTCGTAAGGGAGTATCCAGAAGTCTTCCCGGAAGACTTACCCGGACTGCCACCTCAGAGGCAAGTGGAGTTTCACATCGACTTAGTTCCAGGCGCAGCGCCTGTGGCTAAGGCACCTTATAGACTTGCCCCGTCAGAGATGCAGGAACTGTCAACACAACTTCAAGAGTTGTTAGACAAGGGTTTTATCCGACCAAGCTTCTCGCCTTGGGGAGCTCCGGTCTTGTTTGTCAAGAAGAAGGACGGAAGTTTCCGCATGTGTATTGACTACAGAGAATTGAACAAGCTGACGATCAAGAACAGGTATCCTCTGCCAAGAATTGATGATCTGTTTGATCAACTTCAAGGTTCAAGCTTTTACTCTAAGGTCGATCTTCGATCTGGATACCATCAATTAAGGATACAAGAGGAAAGTATCCCGAAAACAGCCTTCCGAACTCGTTATGGACACTACGAGTTCCTCGTTATGCCATTTGGTTTGACAAACGCACCGGCAGTATTCATGGATCTAATGAATAGGGTTTGCAAGCCATACTTAGACAAGTTCGTGATTGTATTCATCGACGACATCTTGATTTATTCAAGGACAAAGGCTGAGCACGAACAGCATCTAAGAGCTATTTTGGAGCTGCTAAAGAAGGAACAGCTGTACGCCAAATTCTCCAAGTGCGAGTTTTGGCTACGCGAAGTCCAGTTTCTTGGACATGTGGTTAATGGAAATGGAATCCATGTTGATCCCACAAAGATCGAGGCAATCAAGAATTGGGAAACGCCTACAATGCCAACCGAGATTCGACAATTCTTGGGTTTGGCTGGCTACTATAGAAGGTTCATCGAGGATTTTTCAAAAATCGCTCAACCTTTGACGCTCCTCACCCAGAAGGATAAGACGTTTGATTGGGGAATCAAACAGGATGAAGCATTCCAGATACTGAAGGATAAGCTTTGTAACGCGCCAATCTTAGCTCTACCAGAAGGTACTGACGATTTTGTGGTATACTGCGATGCATCGCGTCAAGGATTGGGTTGTGTGTTGATGCAACGCCAAAAGGTCATTGCTTACGCATCACGCCAACTGAAAGTGCACGAAAAGAACTATACCACCCACGATTTGGAGCTTGGCGCAGTGGTTTTTGCACTAAAGATCTGGAGACACTACCTGTATGGTACGAAGTGCACAATCTTCACAGATCACAAAAGCCTACAGCATATATTCAACCAGAAGGAGTTGAATATGAGGCAAAGACGATGGGTTGAGTTGCTAAACGACTACGACTGCGAGATAAAGTATCACCCAGGGAAGGCGAATGTAGTCGCCGATGCCCTAAGTCGTAAAGAAAGAATCAAGCCCATAAGGGTTAGAGCTTTGGAAATGATCATACGAACCGACCTTTCCCTGCGCATTCGTGCCGCACAAAAGGAAGCTCTCAAGGAGGGAAACCTTGAGGAAGAATATCTCCGTGGAATGGAGAAGCTTTTGGTGCCAAACGAGGAAGGAACGTTATGTTTTGAGAAAAGGATTTGGGTTCCTCTGTTTGGTGGATTAAGGGAAGTTATTTTCGATGAAGCGCACAAGTCACGGTACTCTATCCACCCTGGATCGGATAAGATGTACCAGGATCTCAAGGAATATTATTGGTGGCCTAGGATGAAAGGCGATGTTGCTGTTTACGTGAGCAAATGTTTAACGTGCGCTAAGGTTAAGGCGGAATACCAGAAGCCTTCGGGACTTCTGCAACAACCTGAGGTTCCCAAGTGGAAATGGGAACAAATCTCAATGGATTTTGTTACGAAATTGCCAAGAACGCCAAGAGGCCATGATATGATTTGGGTAATAGTTGACCGCCTAACAAAGTCCGCACACTTTCTGCCAATCAAGGAGAAAGACAGCACTAGTAAACTTGCGGAAATTTACATGAGAGAGATCGTAGCACGTCATGGAGTACCTCTCTCGATCATCTCTGATAGAGACGGAAGGTTTGTGTCAAGGATATGGCAATCCTTCCAAGAATCTTTTGGCTCACAATTGAATCTGAGCACTGCGTTCCATCCGCAAACTGATGGCCAGAGCGAGCGAACAATACAAACTTTGGAAGACATGCTGAGGGCATGTGTTATGGATTTGGGCGGTAGCTGGGATAAACACTTACCTTTGGTCGAATTTTCATACAACAACAGCTACCACACCAGTATTGGTGTCGCGCCATTTGAGGCCCTATACGGACGCAAGTGCCGATCACCACTATGTTGGTCTGACGCAGGTGATAGGCAACTTGCTGGTCCCGAAATCGTCCAAGAGACGACAGACAAAATTGCGCAAATACTTAAACGCATCGAAGCTGCTCGCCACAGGCAAAAGGCCTACGCGGATCCAAACCGGAAGCACGTGGACTTCCAAGTCGGAGAGATGGTGTTATTGAAAGTTTCACCCTGGAAGGGGGTGGCACGCTTTGGGAAGCGTGGGAAGTTAAATCCGCGCTACATTGGTCCTTTCAGAATTCTGGAAAGAATTGGGACAGTAGCATACAAGTTGGAACTACCTGCTGAACTGAATGGTGTTCACGATACATTTCATGTATCCAATCTAAAGAAAAGTCCAACTCAAATTGACGTTGCCATTCCCATCGACGAGATTCATATCGACGACACGCTCCACTTCGTTGAAGAACCTGTTGAGGTCACAGATTGGAAAGTTAACAAGACCCGCCGGAGCAGTGTCAAGCTCGTCAAAGTTCGTTGGAATGCCAGACATGGTCCTGAATTTACCTGGGAACGTGAGGACTGGATGAAAGAGAAATACCCCCACTTATTTCCTAAGAACTCTGCATCTACAAGCAGAACTTAAATTTCGGGACGAAATTTATTTAACGGGGGGAGAATGTGACAACCCGCACTAAACCAGGTATCCGTACAACTTAATTAATGATTAATTACTACTTGATTACTGTGCTTGTTTGAACTAGCTGATAAACTGCTACCTGCATACTGATACATGCACTTACTTGCATCATACTTTATTTGCTGTCACTACATTATTTACATGCTGAACCCTAGTGACAAACATGATGCACAAGAAGCACAGTAGCACTAAACGGATACACAGTGAACATGCTGATATAACCAGCATCAGGCAAATACTGCCTCTAAGGCCTGTTAAGAGCCTCAAATATTTTGGCTACACTGGTAGTGAGTGTAGGGATATAAGGGTTGTGGTACTGCGTCTCTAGGAATAAGATACACTGATTCGGATGTGCCAAAAACGTACTTTAAGTACCAAACACAGCACTTTAATAATTAATCCAGCTTCTAGCTGACTAGTAAAGTGCCAGAACATGAGAAAATAACACTAGACACTTTCTAAAGTGTCGGGAAAACAAATTGTGTCACTAAAAGTAACAATAACGACACTTTAAAGCTTTTGTAACGCTTTAACGGATTACTATCCAACCGGACACCCGGACTTTACCCGGAACATGAAAATATTACTATTTTCACTATTTATATTTTTCTGAGCCAGTTAGGGTCCCTGATTACCCTAACACCCGTCATAACGCATAACATACAACTAACTAAGTTAAATACTTAGTTAACCTATTTAACCAAACTAAACCCCCTAATTACTAGTTTAAATCGAACCAACCCCCCACCCCTTCTCATAACCGGCCCCTCACCATGGGGACACACATGGTACTTGTTGATTTGGCTAATCTAGATTGCTAAGCATCTTGGGGACATATTGACCATTGGATAATAGCACATGAATTTGCCTATAAAATACTAGAGATTAACTAACATAACACACACTAATCAACACCACAAAAATTACTCTCCCTCTTGCTCTCTACCTCTCGGCCGAACACCCCACCCCCCTTACCCATCATTTTCGGTCCTTGATCTTGCATTCCATCATCATATAAGGGAGAAAGGTCACGTATTAGGAGCTTTGGTGCACTCGGAACACGAAGGACCTCTACCGTTAGCTTTTATCCACGCATTTTTCACCAAAGATCTTCCCTAGCCCCGAGCTAGAGGTATAACACTTAAAACTTGTTTTTAAGCTTATCTAAGGTGGTTAAAAGGAATATTGTCGGTTAAATATCGATAACTTACATTTTGATGCGTTAAAGTCTAGTAAAAACTATAAAGATGGTGGTTAATAGCTCATAACTTGTGTAAAAGATGTAGTATTTGGAATTTGTGATTATTGAGACCCGATCTATGATGTGGTAGCTCGGATCACCGTTTAACCCGACTTTGTAAGATCATGGATCTTCACATAAGCTCGTTTTTAGTTAACACAAAGGTTAAAAGGTGAAACTCTACCACACTAGAGACATGAACTTGTGTAGAAATATTTTACTTGTGTAAAAGTGATTTAACTTGTACAATGGAGTTTAAAACTAGCGGATCTACGTATCTGCAAGTGGTTTTTTTGAAGAACCACACTTTAAAGGAACCAGGTATTTTAAAGAAAGGATCTTACACTAATAAATATGGTTTTATAAACCACAAGTGTGTAAACACTTGTGAAACAAAAAGATCCGACAAAGAAGTAAATTTGTCACTTGTTACTAGAAGTTGTAAAGACGGGTTTCTCTAAACACGAGGTTTTTACAAGATTAAAGTTACTTTATATAAAGATCTACATATATAAAGGGGATTTACACTATAGATTCGGAAAAACTGCAAGATCATGCGATTATGCGATTTACATACTTATCGACTAGTTTGATGTGTCGGAAATTGTTTGATTGAATAAAGAAGTTGTTGAATTGATTTGTTAAAAGAAAATGATACGCTTGAAAGCGTGGCCACCTCCAGTTACAGAGGAAACTCTGGCGAAATTTTCCTAGAAACCTAACACTTAGAATTATTACACAACAAGTGTTAGAATTATTTTTGACATGTTTTCGAAACATAAATTTCGCCATGACATTATTTACTAAATATTCGGAGGTGGGATTTTCACAAAGATTAACGTGATAAGTATAATTGTCACAACACTGTTTATGATTATTTTGTGAAAATACATAAATATTATTTTAGAGTAAAAATAATATTTACAAGCGTTAATGATTCCAAAACTTTACGAACGCTTCCACATTAACATATAAGTTACACCGGTAATTACATTACCACACGATTATTAAAACGTAACTTACGCACATGTATTGTATCCCCCATCCTTGGGAAGAAGTATAACTACCAAGTGTATACAGAACATAAACACGAAATAGTTGTCTAACTATTTCCCAAAGACTTAAACTATAAAGCTAAAGCACGGCCGTCCGTCTAATAGAATTAGCACTTGTAGGTCGTTGCACAGCTTACTGTATTGGAGACACTTGGTAGAGACGCGCATTCACTGTGAGTTCATGTCCCCCTTTTCTCTAACTGTTTTCAGTTTTCTTAACTGCGGGGGTGGAATACATGTTACTTTGTTTACAAGTACTATTATACACGGTATGATTAACGTAAGGAGGTTTTAGATCATGTGAATGGGTAGTTAGAACACCGAGGGACTCGAGCGGTAGATCTATCTGGGTGTAGCGAGCCCAGCTCTAGGCCCAACAGAACGGACCTCTCGGAGGACCAACAGAACGGACCTGGAGTGACTTGGTACCCAACGCAAAAATCGGCTAGGGTTGTGTCTACCTACTTGCATTTCACAACATGCTAATGGCTTTGCAAACCATTGGTGATCACAAGTCCTCTTACACTGCTACATACCAGGAAACTTTTATACTTACAAGTGTTTTTACTTACTCACTTGCACATGAACTCGCTCAACATTATTGTTGATTTTTCAACTCACATGTATTTCAGGAAATTAACGAGATCTGGCACGGTATGGCATGTTTTCCGCTGCACTAGTTTCCGAGGTCATCCGGGGTTTAGGGGATGTGTCTCTTTCCTGGACAAGACACAGTCCTTAAACCATGTTTATGTTATGTTTCAGTTTGTAATGTTGTTGAACAAGGTTATGGTTGTTGGTTAAAACAATGGTACTGTATTTGGTTTTCAAAACTTAATGGATGATCTTGCATGTTTTTAATTCATATAGCTTGTTATGGTTAAGCTATGGTATTAAGAAGTCACACCAAAATTAACCACGCTTCCGCAAAGCCAGGGTGTGACAAAAAATATGTTAAAACCTAAAATAAATATAAGAGTAAACTTCCGTTTTGCTCCATGTGGTTTGATCGTTTTAATGGTTTTGCCTCAATCATTTAAAAATAGTCATTTTCCTCCAATAGTTTACTATGTTTTTCCCATTTTGCTCCCCGCCTCTAACTTCATCCAAATTGTTTGTTAACTGAAAGGGTATTTTGGTAACTTGCCACATAAAAGTAACGATATTATGGTAATTTTACTTATAAAGATATTTTAATTATTATATATAATATATACATACATACATACATAACACAAACACAAACACATACGTACACTCTCTCCTCCTAATCATCAGCCACCACCAACAACCACCATCCCCACCAACTCAACACCGCCAACAAGCACCACCACCACTGCCACTGCCACTCTACCCCACACCGACGACCGATCACCGTCAACGACCCTCACCACCACCGTTGAATATTGAACCCATAACCATAACAGATCTGAATGTTCTCTTTCTATCTCTCTCTAAACCCCACCAACACCATTGCAGATCAAAGCCATCTCTTTCTCTAAACCCTTTCCACCACCACCATAACAAATCTGAACTGCCAGTAACCCCACCTCAAATCGCACCCTCTCTCTCTCTAAACTGTCAGTGAACTTCGTCTCAAACAGATCTGAACCATCTTTGATTAGGGTTTGATTTTGGATTTAATTTTGGAGATAGTGGTGGCTGGCGCACGGTGCCCAGGTGGTGACCGACACATGGTGTTCAAGTGATTTGGAGAGAAAGGGTGATGTTGCTGCTTCGGGGCCGAGCAAGAAAGAGACTAAGGCGAAGAAGAACGATGCGCCGTTGCCGGCTCCGGCTTCCGGTGATTTTTCTCTCAACATTTCATTATAATATTAAGAGTTAATTAAATCGTTAGTCCTTGTGGTTTATGCAAAGTAACAAGATTAGGTATTAATAGTTTAAAGTCACACTCAACATTTCATTTTGAACGAGTTTGGGTATCAACGCTAACTTCTGTTAAGTTTTCTTTTTAGCTCATGGGTATTTCAGTCTTTTCGCATTTTAGGACTAATTTAATCTTTTATAAAGTGAAGGGGCCATTATGTAAACTGAAGAAACTAATATTTCTCTTTTATAAATAAACTAATATTTGTTTAACGTTTTTAATTGCTAATTTGCGTAATATGACAAAACTTACTTTCTTTAAATTGTAAACAAAAATTAGATAAGTTACTGAAATAAAAGTATAATGATCTCAAAAGACGTATTTTTACTAAACACCCTAGTACTCGTATAACATATCATGATAAATGTTTCCAAGAACAATGGCAGAGGCAAATCAGTTTTGAAGAACTATGCTACTCAGCTGGTGAGCAAATACCCTATTGTAATAATATTTAAAAAATGTTTGAATTATAAACAAAATAAAAAAAACGTTTAAAATTCAATTAAGTTAACAAGCATTACAAGCGACAGTCAACCACCATCTCCACCACCACCAACACTTCCATTCTTGCCACCAACTCCCAAACCATCAAATGATCGCCCATTGTCATCCCCCAAATTAAAAATCATAAATCTGTTGAACGAATCTGTCTACCCCAAATCAACCGCTGCCACTTCAACCAGACGTCTCTTTCCCTCTACATTCGTTTGTAGTGCAGAACTCGTAGATCGGTTCTGTCACACCCCAACCGATGGCGGAATCATCGGGGCGCGGCACTGAGCGAAACAGATTTTTCAAGAGAAATTCCATAACAACTACTTTACCGAATAGTTAAACATTATGTCCCATACCATAAACTATTAAGCAAGTAAGTCATTACAGACATAGATATCTCCAAAACAAATAAACTGTTCCGACAACTCAGATTCAAATAAAAATAAATTGTCTTTGTTTGTTTCTAGACTCTCCTAGGCTCGGTTCCATCGAGTAGCAACCAAAGCACAGCATCCTAAACCCCTGTCACATACGTTAAAATATGGGTCAATACACATAGTGTAAAGGTGAGCATACAAGTTTATTAGTATAATACAGTTCGAAATCGTTTACGCGTAACCAGTATATACAACGTATAATGTGAAGCATGTAAGTTATCGACAAAGATCCTATCAATACCAATGACTGCACTTCGAGTAGTGAGTGGGCATCACATGTTCACCACTGCGAACACGTGAAGTAATATCCTTAACAACCCCTGTCTACGACAGGTGCTGAGTCCAAACTATAGTACTATCGTTGCTAAGGCAGGTAGACAGCAATCAATGTGTAAACATAACAAACATGCATTCATCGAGTCACGTATAACATGCGATAATGGTCAGCGTATAAATAGTATTTGCGTTGTGTGTCGATGTGATTTAGAATAAGTAACGTATGTAACACCCAAAAGTGCATAAAGCAAAAAGGGATCGAGTATACTCACTGCGATGGTAGTTAATGGATTGAAGGGAGCGCTAGAGTGGGATTAGCCTGATCAGAATGATAGCATAAACGATGAGCGGTGCGTAAAACGGTGCAAGTGAAATATGGTGACGAGTGGTCATTCGGTCGGATTGACACCTCGTTTGGGATGGATGTGTTTGTGTATGATGGTTTGTCCTTTGAAGTTTTCGTTGTAGCATTTTGAAAATGGAGAAGTATCTCTACCTTTCAGGTCAGTCGATCGGACGGTGGTTCGATCGGACGGCGATCCGATTGGCAAGGCTTCTCAGTTGAGAACAAGTTCACAGCAGGACGGTCACTCGATCGGATAGCAATCCGTTCGGATGGCAATCCGTTCGGATGGCAATCTTGTGTATTGAACATGTTGAAAATATTTTAAGTGTTGAAGTTCCAAACATCACATGGTCGGATGGTCGTTCGATCGGAGGTCAATCCGATCGGACAGTAATCCGTTCGACGTTCAGAGCCTTGAAAGTTGAAGATGGAAGGTTTAGGTGTGGAACCAAGTGTAACCCGATCGGATGGCCGGTCGATTGGATGGCAATCCGATCGGACGACACTCCGTCCCGACGGTCTGATCGTCTTGACACTTGATTATTTTGAGTGTTTGCAGTTTGTTCGAGACGTTTTGACATCATGCTAAACAACAGAAACCCCATCTTGACCCAAGTAACCCTATCGAACAGGAATCACCCTAGTCCGACCAGCTAACTGTTCAAGACGGTGGTTCATGTTTAACCCGAAATCAGTCATCCCTTGGATAGAAATCAGATCTTGAACTAATACTTCACTAAGAATGAGTAGAAGATCAGAACGAGCTCCGATTCTATCGGTTTTGAGTGTATTGAGTGTAAAAGAGTTGAAAGAAAGTTGGAAAACCTTCTTTCAATCCTTTTATCCATGAATATGTGTAAATCTATGCGAAAGCATTGTTTAATCTTGTGGAAATCCTTTAGATCTAATTTGTTCTTGGTGAATGAAGCCAAACCTTGAAGTTCATAAGAACTCCATGATGACATCACCCTAGAACACCTCAAATCCGGTGATTTCACGGATAAAAGTTAAGATTCAAAGGTGAAAAAGATGAAGAAATGCGTGTAGATCATAGAAGTACAAGATTTAGGTTGGAAACTTACAAGAATAGCGAGAAATCGAGAGGAAAGAGAGCTTGAGCGAGCTGGTCGAGTAGAGGAGCTGTCACATCACAAATTATGTGACAGGAGGGTATTTATAGGGTTTCCCAATAAGGAAAGACACAAGGGTAGAGTGGGACACCGATCGGATGGCTGTCTGATCAGATGACAATCAGATCGGATGGCCACTCGATCCGGGTGTCCGGCGCGTTGAGTTTTGTCGTTTCAATTCGCGTGTTGAGCGTTGCGATGCGATTCGAGCGGGCGATGCGATAGTATTACCCATTAGTTACCCCAATAACATAACTACTATATCTAACATACAATCACTATAATTAACTTTCGTTTAGCGTTTGCGATTCGATTGTGATGCGATAGAATTGCGATTGCGATTAACACCTCAACATAAACATAACATGCACAAGTAACACCTAACTGGCACACACACGTAAAACAATATCCAGAACACATAATTCGAGTTGCGATTGCGATAAGTTGATTAGCGATTAATATGCAATTAAACCTCGATTATTGATAGATACTCCACTTAATACAACTAAAGCAAATAAAATGTAGATTGATTACAAGTCAAAGAAGTCAAATAGTAGTTGAGCAAGGTGTGACAGATCGCCATTAGCAATCTTTTCTTCCTTTGATTTCAATCTTGACTTTGACTTTCGAAAAGCGGGTTGTTACAGCCTTCCCTACTTTAGGAAATTTCATCCCGAAATTTAAGAAGTAGGCGTAACAAACAGTTGTGGGTACTTCGCCTTCATGTCGCTTTCGAGTTCCCAGGTAAACTCGGCACCACGTTTGCCTTCCCAATGAACCTTTACAATGGGAATGCGTGAGCGTCTGAGCACCTTGGTTTCTCGTCCCACGATCTCAACAGGCTTTTCCATGAAGTGTAATGTTTCGTCCACTTGTAAATCCTCAAGAGGGACATGAAATTCCTGGTCGGCCAAGCACTTTCTGAGGTTCGAAACGTGGAAAGTCGGGTGGACGTTACTCAGTTCTTCTGGTAGTTCGAGTCTGTAGGCCACTTTTCCAATCCTTTCCAGAATCTTAAAGGGTCCAACATATCGAGGCGCGAGTTTTCCTTTCTTACCGAATCTGATCACCCCCTTCCAAGCTGCAACCTTTAGGAGTACGTGATCGCCAACGTTAAATTCATGGGGCTTGCGGCGTCTATCTGTGCAACTTTTCTGTCGGCTCCGAGCTTTCAATAGATTGTCTCGAATTTGGAGGATTTTGTCGGTCGTTTCTTGCAACAGCTCGGGACCGGTAATTTGCGCGTCTCCGATCTGGTGACACACAATAGGCGATCGACATTTTCTTCCGTATAAAGCCTCGAATGGTGCCATTTGTATGCTAGAATGATAACTGTTATTGTACGAGAATTCGACCAAAGGTAAGTGCGCGTCCCAATTACCACCGAAGTCTATGGCACACGAACGGAGCATGTCTTCAAGGGTGTGAATCGTTCTTTCAATCTGACCGTCGGTTTGGGGATGGAAAGCGGTACTTAGATTAAGAGTAGTACCGAGAGCAGATTGAAACGTTTCCCAAAGACGCGAGGTAAACCGAGCATCGCGGTCAGAGATGATGTCACGGGGTGTCCCATGTCGACAAATGATCTCCTTGGTGTAGATTCGTGCTAATTTTTCTACCTTAAAGTCTTCTCGTATCGGTAGGAAGTGAGCTGACTTGGTTAAACGGTCAACCACAACCCAGATGCTATCATATCCTGATGTTGTGCGCGGAAGTTTTGTTATGAAATCCATAGCTATACTCTCCCATTTCCACGTCGGGATCTCGGGTTGTACGAGTAAGCCAGAGGGTCTTTGATGTTCCGCCTTAACCTTGGAACAGGTCAGGCATTTTGAAACATAGATAGCGATATCCTTCTTCATGCCCGGCCACCAGTACTTGTAGCGCATGACCTGGTACATTTTGTCAGCACCGGGATGAATAGAATATCGAGATTTGTGGGCTTCGTCCATCAGCAGTTGTCGCAAATTAGTACGCTTGGGAATCCAAATTCGGTCCAAATAGTGAAAAATACAATTCGACTTATTCTCGAATTGAGCACCATCGTTTAGAATCCTTTCCTTCTTCAAAGTTCGTTCGGTAAAGCAAGCATGTTGAGCATCGCGTATAAGAGCTTCGAGATTAAACTGGGCTCGGGAATTACGAACGCTAAGCAAGTAGCTTCGTCGACTGAGAGCATCGGCAATGACGTTTGCTTTGCCTGGGTGGTAACGGATCTCACAGTCATAATCGTTGAGCAGTTCTACCCACCGGCATTGACGCATATTCAGTTCCTTTTGGTCAAAGATGTGTTGTAGGCTCCTAGGATCGGTGAAGATCGTACACTTGGTACCATAAAGATAGTGTCGCCAAATCTTTAACGCAAAAATAACTGCGCCAAGCTCGAGGTCGTGTGTTGTGTAGTTCTTCTCGTGGATCTTGAGCTGTCAAGAAGCGTACGCGATGACCTTGTCTCGTTGCATAAGAACACAACCCAGACCAAGGTTCGAGGCATCGCAGTAAACTACAAAGTTGTCGTTTTCGTCAGGCAATGAAAGCACGAGAGCATTGCAAAGCATAGCTTTGAGAGTTTGAAAGGGTTCCTCCTGTTTAGTTCCCCAAACAAAAGGTTTATCCTTATGCGTAAGAGAGGTCAGCGGCACAGCGATTTCAGAGAAACCTTCGATAAAACGACGATAATAGCCTACCAGTTCGAGAAAAGAGCGGACTTCAGATGGATTCTTGGGTGTAACCCAACTCTTAACAGCTTCGATCTTTGCAGGGTCAACGTGGATACCTTGACTATTGACAATGTGACCCAAGAATTGGACCTCCTCTAGCCAAAATTCACACTTGGAGAACTTGGCATAGAGACGGTTTCCCTGGAGTAACTTAAGAACCAAACGTAGATGTTGTGAGTGTCTGGCTTTTGACTTGGAATAAATCAGGATATCATCGATGAATACGATTACGAAGCGATCAAGAATGGGTTTGCACACTCGATTCATTAGATCCATGAAGACCTTGTAACACCTTGTAGCTGATCAAATAAATCATCGATTCGAGGCAAGGGATAGCGATTCTTGATTGTCAGCTTATTCAATTCCTGATAGTCGATGCACATCCAGAACGAACCATCCTTCTTTTTGATGAAAAGGACAGGCGCGCCCCATGGAGAGGTGCTAGGGCGAATAAAGCCTTTATGAAGTAGTTCCTGGAGCTGACTCGAGAGTTCGCGCATTTCGGAAGGAGCGAGACGATAAGGCGCTTTAGCAACAGGGTTTGTTCCAGGAATGAGGTCGATTCGGAAATCAATATCATGAGCGGGTGGTAAACCGGGTAGATCATCGAGGGAAACGTTGGGAAATTCACGAACAACAGGTACCTGGTCTACTTCCTTAACTTCCTTTTTCTCTGCTACTACTATGTGTGCCAAGAATGCTTGGTATTCCTTGCGGAGATACTTACTAGCCTGGACACACGACATGAGTTGGAGTTTCTTTGACGCGACTTCACCGTAAACACACAATTGATCACCATTAGCGAGCGATAAGCGAATCATCTTTTCGAAATAAACAACTTCAGCATGATTCTCGCGAATAAAATCCATGCCTACTATGACGTCAAAACGACCAAGTTGCATCGGGATAAGGTCGATAGGGGAAGACGTGATGGTTGAGTTCGAGCATACAATCATGTAGGACAGAATTGATGGCAACGGTTCTTCCGGTGGCAACTTCAACATCGAACATCGTGGGGAGATGAGCGCGCTTACCATTGAGGAGCTTTTCGAATTCGAATGATAAAAACAGTTATCTGCTCCAGTATCAAATAAACACGTAGCATATATACCATTCACAAGGAACGTACCATTGACCACATTGTTGTCAACTTGAGCTTGACGTGCGTTAATGTTGAATGCACGTCCGCGGGCTGCTTGTTGTTGCTGCTGTTGCTGAGGCTGCTGCTGGGGCTGCTGCTGTTGTGGCTCTTGCTTGACCACTTGGTTCGGGCACCTGTTTGTGAAGTGGTTGGGATCACCACACGCATAGCGAGCTCTAGCATTGACCGTGGGTGCAGGAGCCGCTTGATGGCCTTGAGGAGCAGTAAGTAGAGCTTGTTGAGCAGGAGCTTGACCTTGTGTTGGAGCTGGGGTTTGACGTGGACCTGTACGGAAGTTGGCGGTGAAATGACTGTACATGTTGCAATGCACACAGTATCTGCAAGCGATTCCCATGGGGTGGTGATAGGTACAAGTAGAGAAAACCGGATGAAGACCAGTATATGCACACTTTACCGGCGGTGCGTTGGTAGCCGCGGCCGCTACTTGGCGGTGTTGAGGTTGAGCGGGAACTGATTAGAGAGGGGCAACATTGGTTATAGCTCAGTTCTTGATGCTAGAACTGCTGTTGTTCTTTCTCTTGCGTCTCGAGAGCTTGAATCACTGAGGAGCGGTGGCGGTTTCAGCGGTTGGAGCGGTGGTAGCATGATGCAGATTCTTGGAAGCTTTATCCCAGAAACCAGACTTGACTCGCTTGTCGCTGATCTCAGCAGCGAGTAAATAGGTTTCTTCAATTGTCGTCGTCTTTGCAGCTTGGACGAAATCAGCCACGCAATCCGTAAGGGCACGGATATACTTTTTATGGTGATTTCGGGAGTCTTGACTTGGTCTGGACAAATAATACTCAACTGCTTGAAGCGCAGTCAAACCAGCGTTGTCACCATCTTTCTGCTTAATATGCCAGAATTCATCTTCCAGCTTTTGGCGCTCATGGGGAGGGCAGAACTCTTGCATCATCATGTCCTTCAACTCATCCCATGTTAGCCCGTAAGCCGCATCATTTCCGTGTTTGTTTCTCTCAGCCGTCCACCAATCTAGCGCTCGGGATTGGAAGACGCCAGTTGCGTTCAGAGTGCGGAGATCATCAGGATAGCCACTCTGGCGCAGGGTGACTTCGATCGAATCAAACCATTGGAACATGGCCGTAGGCCCTTCTTCACCAGTAAATTCTTTCGGTCCGCAGGCCTTGAACTGCTTGAAGCTAAAGGCAGCTTTAGGAGAATCGGTCCGAGACTCTTCAAAAGACTTGCTTGTGTTTTCGTTCAACTCACTAACGATCTGTGGAATAACTTTCACGATCTGACTTATGATGAGGGAAGCGAGTCGCTCGTCAGCTTGCTTGCGTTTACCAGCACGGGAGCGAAGTGATCCAGATGACGACATTGTCTGCAACAAATATCGTCACAGGACTCAAACTCAATTTCGATCATTCCTAGTATAGTCTAGCGATTTACCATAAAGCTCAGGAACACATCAATCACTTAGGCATGTAATCACATAAGCACATAAAACACATAGTCCACTTGAGCACGTAAGTACAGAAGCATATAAGCACGTAGTTCACGTGAGCACGTATTCACCTTCCTATTTTGCACGTATTCGCCTACCTATGGTGTACGTGTTCCCTTATCATTCAGAGTTGTGAAAAGCGATCCAGAGTAATATGGCATGCGATTTGTTAGCGTGTTGAGATAGATGTACAGTGCGAGTTGTGCGCGTTGATCAAAGCGAATAGCGAAAAGCGAGTAAATCACCAAAATCGAAGCATATGAACACATAAAATTCACATAAAAGCAATAGGTCCTTAGAGTTAGCGGCGGTGAAATCCAGAATCGAAACACATAAAATCGAAGAGCGGTTGTCTTGGCTAGATAGACGTTGACTACCCAAAGTGATTCGACTATTCACAAGGACTCGTAAGTGTACACTTTGGCCTTCGGGACTGTGCTCTCACTTCGATTTGAGCGAATGGCACGCATCCTTCCAGTTGTAACGTGACTTCAAGTCGTTGGAGTCCGTCGAGACTTTGGTGAGAGTTTCGTAAAACCACATTAAACGGTGGAACGAGTCATCAAGGTTCGGGTTTCACCCCTAACTTAGCGACTACATTCCTATTTGTGTGATGAAATCACGAGATAGATAAGGAGATTCACGTCAACGTATGGATTCCACCCCTAATTCGACGGAATTTCTCTTGTTTATAGCAATTCGAACGAGTAATCTGGTGGAGAGTTTGCGGTTTTCACACCTAATCTTAACCTGATCATTCGTTCGTGTGTGTAATCAGCCTTAGGAAAGGCTGATCTTGCGCGGAAGGTAGTATGCGATGCTTGCGCAAGTGTGTAGTGTACAGCGAGTTCGAGCGAGAAATAGCGAGTAAGCTCGTGCATAACCCCTACTGGGTAGGCACAAGTCGGTCTGTTAACATCGACCCGGACTAGGTCGAGTCTTGCCTAATTCCCTATAGTTATGGCACTGATACCAAACTATCACACCCCAATCGATGGCGGAATCATCGGGGCGCGGCACTGAGCGAAACAGATTGTTCAAGAGAAATTCCATAACAACTACTTTACCGAATAGTGAAACATTATGTCCCATACCATAACCTATTAAGCAAGTAAGTCATTACAGACATAGATATCTCCAAAACAAAAAAACTGTTCCGACAACTCAGATTCAAATAAAAATAAATTGTCTTTGTTTGTTTCTAGACTCTCCTAGGCTCGGTTCCATCGAGTAGCAAGCAAAGCACAACATCCTAAACCCCTGTCACATACGTTAAAATAGGGGTCAATACACATAGTGTAAAGGTGAGCATACAAGTTTATTAGTATAATAGAGTTCGAAATCGTTTACGAGTAACCAGCATGTACAACGTATAATGTGAAGCATGTAAGTTATCGACAAAGATCCTATCAATACCAATGACTGCTATTTGACTTCGAGTAGCGAGTGCGCATCACATGTTCACCACTGCGAACATGTGAAGTAATATCCTTAACAACCCCTGTCCACGACAGGTGCTGAGTCCAAACTATAGTACTATCGTTGCTAAGGCAGGTAGACAGCAATCAATGTGTAAACATAACAAACAGGCATTCATCGAGTCACGTATAACATGCGATAATGGTCAGCGTATAAATAGTATTTGCGTTGTGTGTCGATGTGATTTAGAATAAGTAACGTATGTAACACCCAAAAGTGCATAAAGCAAAAAGGGATCGAGTATACTCACTGCGATGGTAGTTAATGGATTGAAGGGAGCGCTAGAGTGGGATTAGCCTGATAAGAACGACAGCATAAACGATGAGCAGTGCGTAAAACGGTGCAAGTGAAATATGGTGACGAGTGGTCATCCGGCCGGATGGTAATCCGAACGGATGGCCATTCAACCGGATGTCAATCTGTTCGGATGGTCATCCGTTCAGATGGTCATTCGGTCGGATTGACACCTCGTTTGGGATGGATGTGTTTGTGTACGTTGGTTTATCCTTTGAAGTTTTCGTTGTAGCATTTTGAAAATGGAGAAGTATCTCTACCTTTCAGGTCGGTCGATCGGGCGGTGGTTCGATCGGACGGCGATCCGATTGGCAAGGCTTCTCAGTTGAGAACAAGTTCACAGCAGGACGGTCACTCGATCGGATAGCAATCCGTTTGGATGGCAATCTTGTGCATTGAACATGTTGAAAATTGTTTAAGTGTTGAAGTTCCAAACATCACATGGTTGGATGGTCATTCGATCAAAGGGCAATCCGATCGGACAGTAATCCGTTCAACGTTCAGAGCCTTGAAAGTTGAAGATGGAAGGTTTAGGTGTGGAACCAAGTGTAACCCGATCGGATGGTCGGTCGATCGAACGGCACTCCGTCCCGACAGTCTGATCGTCTTGACACTTGATTATTTTGAGTGTTTGCAGTTTGTTCGAGTCGTTTTGACATCGTGCTAAACAACAGAAACCCCATCTTGACCCAAGTAACCCCATCGAACAGGAATCACCCTAGTCCGACCAGCTAACTGTTCGAGACGGTGGTTCATGTTTAACCCGAAATCAGTCGTCCCTTGGATAGAAATCAGATCTTGAACTAATACTTCACTAAGAATGAGTAGAAGATCAGAACGAGCTCCGATTCTATCGGTTTTGAGTGCATTGAGTGTAAAAGAGTTGAAAGAAAGTTGGAAAACCTTCTTTCAATCCTTTTAACCATGAATATGTGTAAATCTATGCGAAAGCATTGTTTAATCTTGTGGAAATCCTTCAGATCTAAGTTGTTCTTGGTGAATGAAGCCAAACCTTGAAGTTCATAAGAACTCCATGATGACATCACCCTAGAACACCTCAAATCCAGTGATTTCACGGTTAAAAGTTAAGTTCAAAGGTGAAAAAGATGAAGAAGTGCGTGTAGATCATAGAAGTACAAGATTTAGGTTGGAAACTTACAAGAATCACGAGAAATCGAGTGGAAAGAGAGCTTGAGCGAGCTGGTCGAGTAGAGGAGCTGTCACATCACAAATGATGTGACAGGAGGGTATTTATAGGGTTTCCAAAAAAAGAAAGACACAAGGGTCGAGTGGGTCACCGATCAGATGGCTGTCCGATCAGATGATAATCCGATCAGATGGCCACTAGATCGGGTGGCCACTCGATCCGAGTGTCCGGCGCCTTGAGTTTTGTCATTTCGATTCGCGTGTTGAGAGTTGCGATGCGATTCGAGCGGGCGATGCGATAGTATTACCCATTAGTTACCCCAATAACATAACTACTATATCTAACATACAATCACTTTAATTAACTTGCGTTTAGCGTTTGCGATTCGATTGCGATGCAATAGAATTGCGATTGCTATTAACACCTCAACATAAACATAACATGCACAAGTAACACCTAACTGGCACACACATGTAAAACAATATCCAGAACACATAATTCGAGTTGCGATTGCGATAGCGATAAGTTGATTAGCGATTAATATGTGATTAAACCTCGATTATTGATAGATACTCCACATAATACAACTAAAGCAAATAAAACGTAGATTGATTACAAGTCAAAAAAGTCCAACAGTAGTTGAGCAAGGAGTGACAGATCGCCATTAGCAATCTTTTCTTCCTTTGATTTCAATCTTGACTTTAACTTTGACTTTCGAAAAGCGTGTTGTTACAGGTTCCCTATACCCAAAGGGGCTAAATCGGTATCTTCTTCTCGCACACCCTAAAACCCAAATCGAGTCCTAAGATCTGTAATTGCGTTTTATTTTGGAAATGAAGAAAAGTTGAGTTTGATTTTGGAAACCAAAATCAAGAACATATGATATTTAGGGGTCTTCATGAGGCGAGCCGATCCGAGCGAGGGTCTGCTCGTGCTCAGATTGAATTACACTAAGCAGATCGGTTCGGATCGATTTTGCAAAACCGAGCACAAAAGTGATGCTCGTGCTCGGTTCGAATTTTAATCGAGCGTATCATTTTCGCTTGGTTTTTCTCAGCACCTTAATTAAAACGTGTGCAACAACAAAAAAAAAACTAAAATCAAGACTATTACAAGGCTGCATTATCACGTACTCTCATAATCAAATGTATAAATTCAGATAACATATTAATTGATGAATATTAATGGATAACAAGCACAAAGATGTTGTGTAACATAAGAAAACTGACCTTTACTTGAAAATTCAAATTGGGGATGAAGATGTAGGACATACCTTTCAGTCGTCGGAGCGAGGGTTTTTCGCGGGGCAAGGAATGGACGTCAGAGCAAGGGGCAGTCGCCGGAGCTAGGGGCGATCGCCGGTGTCTCTGAAGTTCAGTATTCACAGTTCACTCAATGTCACACAGTCGCAGAGTGCAGAAACACATCAGCAAGTCACTGGGAGTAGGATTTAGGAATTAGGGTAAGGACTCAGTTTTGAATTGGGCTAAATCTGATTTTTAGGCTTTGCATTTTTATGGGCTACTTATACTTATAAGTTATAAATCTTTAAAATCTATATAATATATATATATATATATATATATATATATATATATATATAAAGTATTTAATAAAAATAATTCGAGCGAAACCGAGCGATTGAGGAGCGAGCGGACCTTTGCTCATGCTTGGCTCGTTTTCAAATCGAACCGATCCGAGCGGCTCATTTACAAACTGAGTGGGAATCGAACGAACATTTTTCGGGCATTTTTCGAGCGATCGTCGAGCAGTTTGGACAGCCCTAACGATATTTGAGGGGGTGGTCAGACGGGAGAGAGTGGTGGTGTGTTAAGGAAGCGAGATGGAGAGGGAGAGAGACGTGATGATGAAATCAATGTAAACATAGAGGTGGGGTATCGATTCAGAATTAGAGGTAGCCGGTGGTGGTGGAGGTGATGGTGGAGGTGGTGGCCGGCGGTGGTGATGGAAGTGGTGGTAGGGAATCTCCGTTATTTGTTAACAAGAGTATAATGGTTTTTGTGTTTACTTATAAAAGAGAAATATTAGTTTATTCAGTTTACATAATGGCCCCTTCACTTTATAAAAGATAAAATTAGTCTTAAAATGCAAAGAGACTAAAATACCCATGAGCTAAACAGAAAACTTAATAGAAGTTAGTGTTGATACCCAAACTCGTTACAAATGAAATGTTGGTACCTTAGAGTGTGACTTTAAACTATTAATACCTAATCTTGTTACTTTGCATAAACCTCAGGGACTAACGATGTGAATAACTGTAAAATTAAATAAATAATAAATATTAAATACTATATATCATTATATGTTTAAAAATATAAAAATAAAATTACTATTCATACTCAATTTATAATATAATTATAATTATATATAATATAATAATATAATTAAAATAATTATAAATATAAAATAATTATATATGTTTAAAAATTTGATATTTTAAATAAAAATTTAAGCAAAAGACGAGGTTTCGCACGCATCTTCATGGCAGCATTTGGAGATACTTTTACTGACAACCGGAGAATTTGATTCCATCTTCCATATCAACTTTGGGAATCTCAACTTTATATCCATTATATCAAATCAATTTTCGACTATTTGTTTTCTTGGATATCAAACTCAATTTTCTAATCCAAAAGTTATAAACATAGATTACTTTTTTTTGTTACATCAAATATATCCATTTAAAAAACCTTGCAAGATTTTTACTTTTATTTTTTTAAAAGGCACTTAAATTTAATCATGATAACTTGAGTTGGTTTAAAATAAATTAAGGATTTTAAGATTTAACTACGTCATGTAGCCCTCCATTCGTATTTGGTGCAAAATAGATTGTGCTAATGGACCTTAGACCATCCGTAGTGGTGAAGTTTCTGGGCGTTTTTTGGTTCGAGAACGCCCCTCCACGCCCTCATCTCTGCCCCCGTGGGCGTTTTTTTTACCAAAATTGGGTTGGAGTGTTTTTTTTTTCCACGCCATAGAGAACTTTGAATTGGCCAATCACATACAGGTTTAAACATATTGCCCAATAAAGTATTTTTGATGTTTTTTTTATTTAATTTTATTTAAAACCCCTTTTTAACATAATGCCCCACACTGCCCACATCCCCACTACACCAATTTTAGAAAAACGCCCCATAATGCCTCATTGCTGACTGGGCTATCACATGGCGCAAAACGCCCGAATGTAGGGGCATTACCACTACACATGGTCTTAGCAGGTTCAACCTAAAAATTATACTTGAACTTTAGATTTGTGTCAGATATATGAACTCGACACGATATGTTTATTCAATGTTTAACATTATCATGACTCTTTTAACATTTTTATTTATCTCTATTTTTATGTTATATATCAAAACTCTAAAATTTTATAGTTATAATAAAAAAATTATATCATACATATATACAAAAAAGCAACTTCTTTAACGCATCATCGCATCAGAATGCACTGTTTTATTCAAAGTTACCTTTTAACACCGTATAACAAAGCACCTTAACAAAAATAATGTGTGGCTATTATGATATTTTATATATACAAATGCACCATTTTATTAAAAGTTTCCTTTTAACATTGTTTCATTCAAATCAGGTTTTGATTGTTTGTCACTCTGGAACTTTAACCCCACTTCTTCCCTCTCTTAGATCTCAAACTGTAACACCCCAAGAATATAAAGTATATTATTTTATTAGTATGCATTTAAATTGAGTTAGGGAAACTAGGGTGTGATTTAAACCTAGTTAATTCTTTCCCTTATGACAATAGAACATGCAAGTGTTGCTCTAACTAAATTAACTAACTAAACCTAAGGGGCTAAAGTTGGATAAATGAAAAATAAATAGATTAAAGGGGAAGGAGCACACACTAAAACCTAGTTCATCATAATTCCAGCAAATTGAGGGATGAATTGGGGTTAAATCATATGCATGAACATAGACTATTTAACATCTAAGCTTGGTGATCTTAAGGTATGTTCTAAATTTGTTTTTGGTAAAGTAGTTAATGAGAATGAACTTGCTTGTTTGCAAGTTCTTTGATGGATTGTAGATTGTATGGTAAAATTGATAGTATTTAGATGCTTAGGGATATCATGCTTGTTGAAATTGTAAAGTATTGGACCTAAACAAGGTGTTCGGATTATCACCTATGTATATGAGGAAGTGGGTTTTGATAAAAGAGTAGAATCCATGAAATCTTGATGGTCAAATTATGTATCAACACATAATAAACAGAAATTTAGGTGCTAATTTGATTATAATGAAAGTATGAACTTGTGGAATTGAGATTACATGGTTGGAAGTTTTTCAATTTTAGCTAATAGAATAGCTTAAATACAACACCCACTAGGTATTCGATAAAATGCCTAAACGAAACTTAAATTGTATCTAGCTTTGAAACTTGGTGATAGAGATATGAAGGAATTCTAATGAAACTGTAACACCCCGTGTTTTCGGGAAGTCACAGTCAAAGTCAAGGTCAAAGTCAACGACCGATTTCGCACAACTTGACTTGTAATAGATTTCTTTTATTGTAACTATTATGTGGAGTAAGTGTCTATAAATGCAATAAATCGACACATGTTAATCGCTATTCAAACGACCTACGACTGTGAACTATAGGAAGTAACAATGCGATAAAGTTAATCAACTAATGATCAAGCTATGCTAATCAAATCGACATCGAATCGCAACTCGAGCTACGTATTTTTACTTGTTGTTATACGTGTATGTGTGCCTTACGTGTTACCTGTGTATGTTTTTATGTTGTGTTGTGATAATCAAGCAAAACTCAATCGAAACTCGAATGCAATCGAACACAATCGAACTCGAACTCGAATCATAATCGAACTATGATATTTAGTAGTTGGGACTGAAAGTAATTTGACTAGGAAACCCTATCGTATCGAACCGCTCGCAATCGAAATCGAAACGCCAAAAATCGTTGCGTCAAACATCCGAACAAAGTGCCATCCGGCCGGATAGCCATCCGACCGGATAGCCACAATGCTACAGGCCAGGCGCCATCCGACCGGAATGTCATCCGACCGGACAGTCATCCGGGCGGTGTGTCATCCGATCGGATAACCCTTTCCTCTTTTGGAACTCTATAAATACCCCTGTCATTGTCATTCTTTCCACTTTTGGAAATCGTTTGTCCGAACAGCTCGTGATCCCCACCTTTTCTTTGATTTCTCTCGATCAAGGTAAGATCTCGTCCTAAATCTTGTACTTTCTTGATCTACACGCGAGTGACTCCTACACCCTTCTATCTTTTAAATCTTAACTTTTAACCGTGAAATCACTAGATTTCGGGTGTTCTAGGATGATGTCATCATGTGTTCTTTAAGAACTTCATGTTTTGGCCTCAATCCACCAAGAACAACTTAGATCTAACCGATTTCCACAAAGATCTTGTAAAGATCTCGACACAAGTGTGGTGAAAGAGTATTGAAAGATGGTTTTAACTTTCTTTCAACTCTTTTGCACTCAATGTACTCAAGGCCGATAGGATCCGACCCTGATTTAGTCTTCCACTCGATTGTAGTGTTGTACTAGCTCAAGATCCGGATTCTACCCACGAGACTACTGATCTCGGGTTAATCAAGAACAACCGTCTCGAGCCGGTAACCGGCCAAACTAGGGTGATTCCTGGTCGGGTTGGTCATCTGGGTCAAACCGGGGGTTCTGTTGGTTAACAAGATGTCAAGACGTCTTGAAATAACGACAAACCATCAAAACGACCAAATGTAAGACGAACGGAACACTCGGAACGGATTGCTGTCCGACCGGATTGCTGTCCGATCGGATTGCTGTCCGATCGGATAGGTCATCCGAACGGATTGCCATCCGAACGGATCACACTTGGGTCCCACTTTTAAACAACCTTATCTGAAGTTTGAGTATCGAACGAATTGCAATCCGATCGGACGACCATCTGACTGGATTACTCTTCGGATCATGAGATACTAAGACTTTAAAGACTTACACAATTTTCAACATGTTCAATAACAGGGTTGCCACCCGATCGGATGGACATTCGATCGAGTGACCCTTCTGATGTGAACTTGTTCTCTTCACCAAGACGCCGTCCGACCGGACCACCAAGACGCCGTCCGCACGACCGACCGTCCGATCGACCGACATGAAAGACAGAGATACTTCAATGTTTTTAAAATACTACAACGAAAACTTCAAAAGTCAAGCCATCATACACAAACACATCTTTCTTATAGGAAGAAACAATCCACTCGAATAGTCATCCGACCGGATAACCTATCTGACCGGATGACCATCCGAACGGATTGTTATCTGTACGGATTGCTGTCCGCTAGGATTACCATCCGATCGAACCACTATCCGACCCAATTTACACTTTGTGATGTTTTACGCATCACTTATCGTTATGCCATCGAATCTATTCAGGCTAACCTTACTCGCTAAGCGCTCCCTTCAATCCATTAACCACTGTGAGTATACTCGATCCCTTTTTGCTTTACGCACTCTTGGGTGTTACATACGTTACGAATACTCAAACTACAACAATCACACTACTCAATACTATTTGAACGCTAACCGTTAACGCATGTTATACGTGGCTTATGAATGCTTGTTTGTTATGTTTACACATGGAATGCTGTCTACCTGCCTTAGCAATGATAGTACTATAGTTTGGACTGAGCACCCGTTTACACGGGGGTTGTTAAGGACCATTACTTGCATGGATTACGGTGGTAATCATGTATTGCGAACTGCCTCAGGCAGTCAACCCGCAGTCATTGGTATCGATGGATCTATGTCGATAACTAACGTGCTTCATTTCACTATGTGTACGTGCTGGTTACGCGTAAACGAATTCGAACTCTATATGCTATTATCAAACTTGTATGCTCACCTTTACATTATATGTATTGACTTTATTTTAACGTATGTGACAGGTGCTTAGGACGCACACTTGGTAGGAATTTGAAGCTAGAATAAAGCTTTAGAGCCCAACAAATAGTTATCTGTAGTGGTCAAACTAAGGGTCTCTAGAAGCAGATAAACAATTGCTGACTATTTTAAATCTGAGTTGTCGGAACAGAATATTTGCCTGGATTTATGTCTGTAATAATTATTTTACTGTTTGAGGTACGGTATGGGACGTATTATTTAAATTGAATAGTATTGATAATTGTTATGGAAACTTCTGGACAATCTGTTTCGCTCAGTGCCATGCCCCGATGATTCCACCATCGGTTGGGGTGTGACAGATTGGTATCAGAGCCATAACTATAGGGAATTAGGCAAGACTCGACCTAGTCTGGGTCGAAGTCTTGGATACCTAGACTATAGTTAAGAACCAACAGACCGACTCGAGTAGATCCAGTAGGGATTACATACGTGCTTATTCCGCACGAATCTCACTTATGCTACACTATCATTACACTCGAATTTTGAACTACAAAAAGGGCGATAAAGTCGAGATTAGGTGTGAAAACCACAAACTCCCGACTAAATTGCTTAATCGATACTGTTCAGCGGGGGAATTATACCAAATTAGGGGTGAAACCCATATTTTGATGAATAATCTCCTCTATTTTATCAAAAACAGGGACGAAGTTGTTAAGCCAGGGGTGAAACCCTAACCTTGACGACTTGTTCCGCTTTTATACAAAAACTCTCACCAAGGTCTCGACGGACTCCAACGGCCTAAAGTCACGACATGACTAACGGGATGCGTGCCAAATGCCCAAGAATCGAGGCAAAGGCACAGTCCTGAAGGTTAAAAGTGCACAACTGATCCTTGTGAATAGTCGAACCACCTTGGTTAGTCAAAGTCTACTAGCCGTAGATAATCTATCTCTCGATTTTTATACGTTTCGATGATTCATCGATTTTATGTGAATTATGTGGTTTATAATTATTTGTTAGTGTTTTGGGGTATTATTGGATTCGATCTAACGCCTTTTGCTTCTGCTGATCACACAACACACTACAAAGCGTTAACAAATCGTGGGATTATGGGCGACTTTATATACGCTCATGTTAGGTCCCGGTTTTCGCTCTGAAACGATTGCAAACCGAACGTGTGACGAGTGGAATCCGTACACGAACGTGACCGAACACACGAGAACGTAATATAATCAGTGATTCTATTGATAGATCTGAAATCGTACATGTAACACCTCGGAAATTTATGTCCAGTAAAATAAAGACACGTGTCATGTTATGCAAACATGTTATAAATACGGATCCAGATAAAGATGTACGGTAGGATTTAAAAACGTCGACATGTTAATTTATACCTCTGAGCGACCTATTAATAAATCCCTAACCATGATATATTTTATCAACATCTGAATTATGTTTATAAATCTGGCCATCCTAAATAATAAATTGGTTACAACTTTAGACATGGACCCAATGTGAATTTCTTGGTATTTTTCCGTCAATTTAAACCTCCCACAAGAATACAAGATGTGTAAATACATGCCTAGACATGCAATGGCTGAAAACATGGTCCCCATTCTTATTAAAATGCATGAGATTCAGAGATGTAAGTGTTGCATGGTCACAGCCTGAATTAAAACAAGGTTTTGTCCTCTGGCGAAGGCTTGCACACCTCAACACCCAGAACGTTATGGTGCGCAAGAATGCTTACGGACCTCAACACCCAGAACGTTGAGGTATGCAAGGTCTGCATCTGGGCGTTTTTTCAGGACAGCTGCCTGTTAAAACGGTTACACCGCCTCATTTAAGTGGTATTCGAAAATCAGGGATTCTCTAGGTGGTTTTTAGCATCCTAGGCACACCTGGGATGATCTTACAACACCTCTAGACTAATTCGGCATGATCTAAAGCTCTTGGGTTCACTATATAAGAAAATCAAGTTGCTACATTTTGGACATTCATTTGCAACTTCTCTCAAGATAGTCTCTGGAGCTCTCCTGATCAGCAACAAGTTTCCTAGTGGTCCCTAATCATACTTAGGACTTTTGTAAGTATTCTTAACCCTTCCTAATTCAGTTTAGCTTAGTTAATTAGCTAAAAGTCAAACCGTCGTAATTAAGGTTTGACTTCGTGATTAATTAATATGTGCTCAGTCAAATCACGAATTAAAAGTACCTATAAGTAGGTAATTATGTGGGTAATAAACCCTTGAAAGGGTACTTTCAGATTCCCACTCTAACTATGTTAATCGTCGAGTCAAAGCTTACTTTAAAAAGTCAACAGAATGTTTATTTTCAAATTAAAGCATAATTAGCAATGTAGGATACATGCAACCTGTTTGATCATTAATATAACTTGGTAGCTAATGTAAGAACATGTCCCAATATGTTCAACTCGACAATTTTCAGTTTAGGCTCGGTTTGGAACCGAAAGTCGCATAGTTTGACCTCTGCTTTGACTTTCAGTTCTGACCCGTTTAAGCCAAGTTTAAGATTGCCTTAGAGCTTTATTTGGACCAGGTTTCACATAAGTATAACTCTCTGAGATTATACAACTTGGTTCATTAGTTATCCGATTCATATGCATGTTTCCGTTAAATGCTTAAAATGTTGACTATTATGCCCTTTTGACTATAAAAGTGATTTTTGAAAAAGTAAAAGAGTAGAAACCTTAGTTACTGATTTATAAACTTGCACCTAAAATTTGACATCAGTTTGAGGTCTAGATTAAGAGATATGCTCATTAGCGTAAATTGAAAGCTTTATGTTAATTAAACGGCGTAATATCTAAACCCGCTTTTTGATATCAAACTTTTTACCCACTAATGTAATATAATATTTTAGGATTTTTGAAGATTTTTATTTAATTTTTGGCTGAACATAACATAGGTCTCTAAGTTTGATTCGGTTAATGCCGGTTTTGCCCTTTTAAGCCATAAAATGAGTTTTACAAATCCTTTTGACCCCAAACCTTTTTCTACTGATTTTATTTGACAAATAAAATATTTTGAGCCTTCTGGAATTGTAAAAATATCAGCTTTCTTTCAAAAACCCGGAAATGGCTCCAAATCGCCTTTTTAAGCGTTTTTAACGCATAGTATGTACTAGAACTATATTAAACATATAAGGTTGATACCTACTGATATTTTTAGTATAATTTTTATATTATAACAGTAAGTAAAAGTTCTTAAACACAGGTTTCCAGTTTTGACTTTTTAGCCTAAGTGAAATTACCAAAATACCCCTAAGGTGCATAGTTTGGTTTTAAATGATAAGTTTCACATATAGGTCATACCCTACTGTTATAACTTATTAAATTAAGTGTTTTTACTGAATAAATCAGACCTCTAACTCAGATTACTAATTAAACTCTTTTATAATCTTTTAAATGACCAAAATGCCCTTATGAGGCATAATTTGAGTTTAAATTCGTTTGGGGCATAATAGAAGATATATTACTGATATCACAACATGTTAAGGCATACTAACTCAGGAAACTTGCATATGACTCCTATGGTTACCCATAACGCCCTTTTCGCGTTCGGTTCGGTTTATGTAACTAGTTTGCATAAATTAGCCGAAACGGGTCAAACCTTATCATTTTTGTCTCAAAATCCAGAATGTGTTTAGTTTACCCATATTATACAAGTATTCAAACTTGTCGGGTCTAAATCACATTCTGTCCGGTCTTCGCTTAATCGTGCGTTTGAACCATATCTTCCTTTAAAACTAACCGGTCTAAGCTTAAGCTTAAATTAAGACCCGTTAGAAATCTAATAGGTTATTATAAACATTCGTTCCAGATTAGGAGCCCAGTAAAAGCCATCTGTACTTGCTGTATTTGACTTATACATTGCTCAGGTAAATACTCTGAACTTATTTTCCCTATACGGGCTTGGGATACGGTATTATAATAATACCGCTTGGTCGGGTGTGTGGTTATTTAAATCGTATTGTGATTTATGTATTTACAACATGTTTAATATGTATTATTTGGTGTATGGCCTTTGGGGGTTAAATGACCATGTCCCGGATATCCTTGGCATCATTTTACGAAATAGCCACGACCTAAACACGGGGTGTAGGCGTACACCTGGCAGTTGCATATGTAAAAACTGGTAGCCCATTTAAAGGAATTAACCTTGTGGGTATTATACCTGTGGCGTGTCAGTTAATCTTGACCGGCTCTACCAACCGGCCCTGATGGACGACAAATAAGTAAAACTGTATACATGATTATTTAATAATTGTCCCAAGTTATAAAAATATATTTTTGCGGAAGTGCATTCAAATCAATTTTCAAACTCTTTTCAAAATGAGTCAGTTGAGTTGTATTTACCAGTGCAAACTGACGTATTTTCCAAAAAGGTTAAGTGCAGGTGCTACACGTAATAGGCTGGATACTCCAGACATCAATAATCAAGTCTTCGCAAAGCTCTAGGTGTCAAAGTCTGTTGAACAGTTTTCCTCTTTATTTTGATCCGCCTGTGGATCTGTTTCAACTACATTGTGATACTTTTTATTACAATTTATTTGGTTGGAATAAATCTATCTTTTGCTTCCGCTGTGCATTTAAATATTGTGTTGTTTGACTATGATGATATCAACTACGTCACGATACTCCCCACCGGGCCCACCGGTAACACGTGGAAATATCGGGGTGTGACAGATTGGTATCAGAGCCAACTCTGAGTGAATTAAACACTAGCCTTTTGTGTTTAATCTCAGTTACACAATTGCACATTCCTCGATTCTCGAGTCTAGACAAAGAACTTAGGAATTATCCAAATTTGTTTTATTTCTAACTTTGTCTTGTATATTTTTCTTGTTGTATCACTTGTTTGCTTTTGACAGGTTGACAAAATGCCGCCAAGGATGAGAGGAAGAGGAAGAGGAAAAGGGCCACTTGTCGCCCCAAATGACCATGAGGCCGGACCCTCGCACCGGTGAACACCTTCAGATCCCCACAACCCGGGTCCTCAAGATCTCTGGAGGACCTACATTGAACCAGCTAGGCGCTCAGTTTCACTGAGTACCTCCCCTTCTATTCCACACTCTTTCGGGCCTCATTCTGAAAATGAGCCCCACAACTCCCACCAATCCTACATACCTCTTCAAGGACATAACTCACCCTTCGACCACCTATCACCTGTTTTCCAGGGCCAGTTCAACCCTGCCGACTACCTTGGAGTACCAGTGGGTTTTAACCCACTTGGACCTGAAGATCACTTTTCCGGTGGCAACGCGATGGATATAGATGAGGACACCGATCCTGCTGAGCCACCATCCGGAATTCCTAACCACCCCATCGAAATCTCAGATGGGTCACCTTTTGTGGGATCACCTTACAATGGTCCCGACAGCTTCGAAGAGAGATTCAGGCTGTGTGACTGGGCATTTACTCCCAGTTTCGACAACTCTCCCCAGCACCAGCCGCAGCAGCTTCAACAGCAGCAAGATCCTTCTGAGGATTCCCGATTTGTCGCGGTCACTCCACCGCCGCCACCACCTCAGCTACAGCCTCCGGAGCCCCCGAGGCGAAGAAGAACGAACGCCCGGATATCCGCGCTAGGGGGAGTGCGCATCAGCACCCCTCCACTTTCAAGTGGCAGCCGGTACTCGCCACTTCACGAAGAACCGGAGATGGGAGAATCTTCACACCCCGTCTCAGAAGTGAACTCTGCGCCAGTCGCGCCACCACCACCACTGGGTTTTGGAGACCCAATTCCTACTTACATTGGTGCGGCGGCGTATAATCCCTTCGAACAGCCGATCCACACCAATTACAACTATGCCGAGGTCGATCCTTACTTGGTAGGTGCGAACTACAACGCTCTCCATCCGGAAGGTCCCTATGGAGGTCCCTGGACTACGGGATACCCGACCTATGGATACCCACCATACGGGTATTAGAAACCGTCGCCTCCTCAACCTCCGCACTTTCAGCAACCTCCGCAGATGTCTCCGCCGCAGCATCAGGAGATTCTGCAAAACATTAGAGAGGTGCGGCATGAATTGTGGGAAGACCGTAGGCATAACCGAGGGATGTTCAAGAAAATGGTGGATTTGATCAAGGGAAAAAGCAAGAAGGATCACTAAATCCTTTGTTTGTATGTTTATTTTAGTATTGTAATCATGTCCCTGCGAGGACATTTGTTTCCGTACTCTGCCCCTGCGTGGGCATATTTTCTTTTCTGTTCTGCCCCTAAGTGGGCATGTCTTTCTGTTTGGCCCCTGCGTGGGCATGTTATTTATGTAAAAGTCCCGTTTAGGGCAAACTTGTACTAGTTTAATTTTAATTGGAATGGTTAGTTCAATTTTTTTTCATTTTAAATTATGTGCATGAATATAATATATGAATAAATGAAAAATAACATTTATTATTTTGATTTACCATTTTAATAAAATAATAAGAATCTTAAAAGGTAAAACCTGTTTTTAAAAAGATTCAAATCTCTGTTAACATCTGCAAACATGTTAATATTCTTGGCTAATGTGATCCGTAAAATCACACATGTCACCCTTTTAATAAATTATCCAAATTCTTTATTAATTAAACATCTGTTTGTGATGTAATGCCTACGGGCTACAATTATTGTCATATAAGACAAAAGACAGTGGTAGCCTACAAACTCCCTGTCAAGAGAAGGTGATGAACTTTGATTCAAACCTTAATGCCTCATTCCATAAAATCTAGGCTTATGAAATAAATTTGCCTACATGACTTGACCTATTGTGTTATTATTAATTTATGATTCTGGATTATGATAAAGATCCTGAATAATTAACAAATTAACTAAAATGGTTATTAAAACCATGGTTAATAAATCGTCAAAAATGATAGTACTGTTTAGGCTTATAAATAAACCTTGTCCTTATTTTCTTTATGTAGCAATTACAGTTACATGGCCAAGTCAGAAGAAATAAACAGTCATTCGGCGGAAAACCCTGAAAATGCTAAAATACTTGTAACTGGTGCGGAGCTACAAGCATTAGTAGAAAATGTTGTTACTAAAGCGGTAAATAGCAGTTTAGTGAAGCAAGCGGGACCCGAAGTAGGACCCGATCCGCACCACTTTCCAAACCAAAGGTTCACTCAGAGGCTCATAGCAAACCGCCCTCTAAGAAGGATGAACCCAAGAAAGATGATGATCGACATTCATCAAATCAAAACAGTGTCCCCTCAAAAAAGTTAGTGTTTGATGCTAAACCTCATACCAAGTCCTGTACCTACAAGTACTTTGTTTCTTGCAAACCCCGGGACTTCACTGGGGAGAAGGGAGCAATAGATTGTATGACCTGGTTGGATGAAATGGACACGGTAGTTGACATCAGCGGATGTGCTGAAAGGGACATAGTGAAATATGTATCCCAATCATTCAAGGGAGAAGCACTGGCATGGTGGAAGTCTCTCATTCAGGCTGCTGGAAAGATCCCACTCTACAACTTGTCATGGGATCAGTTCGTTTCTCTCATTAAGGAGAATTATTGCCCGCAGCACGAAGTCGAAAGAATCGAATCAGATTTCTTATCATTGGTGATGAAGAATTTAGATTGTCAGGCTTACCTCACCAGTTTCAATACCCTATCTAGGCTGGTTCCGTACTTGGTAACCCCGAAACCCAAAAGGATTGCTCGCTTCATCGGGGGTTTAGCCCCAGAAATTGAAGCTAGTGTTAAGGCATCAACGCCTGCTACCTTCAGATCAGTAGCTGATCTGTCTCTATCTCTTACCTTGGACGTAGTCAGGTTGAGATCGCTCAGGAATTCAGACGAAGGTAAAAGGAAGCGTGAGGATGATACCTCACGAAGATCTGAGAAGAAGCATAAGGATAATACTGACTCTAGGAAAAGCCAAAGTGCAAGCTGAGGATGATACCTCACGAAGATCCAATAAGGGTAGCCAGCAAGCTGAGGAAAAGCCAAAGTGCAAGACTTGCCAAAAGCGCCACTTTGGAAAGTGCCGACTTGAGTCCAAGTCTAAGTCAGGACCACATGCGTGTGGGTTATGAAAGTCTAAAGAGCACAAGACTGTCGATTGCAAGAAGATTAAAGATGTCACATGCTACAACTGCAACGAGAAGGGGCACATTAAAACCAACTGCCCTAAATACGCCAAGAAGCCGGAAGATGTCAAGAAGACAAATGCTAGGGTCTTCAAAATGGATGCAAAGGAAGCAGTCTAGGACGATAATATGATTACAGGTACCTTTCTCATTAATGATGTTTATGCTAGAGTATTGTTTGATTCTGGAGCGGATAAGTCTTTTGTTGATGATAAGTTCTGTAAGTTGTTAAACCTACCTGTTAGAACCTTAAGTGTGAAATACGAGGTGGAATTAGCTGATGGAACCATAGAAACAGCCTCAACTGTTTTAGATAGATGTGTTATATCCATTAGGAACCATTCTTTTCCTTTGTCCTTACTTCCCTTTAAGCTAGCCGGTTTTGATATAGTTATAGGTATGGATTGGTTATCGCATAACCAAGCCCAGATTGTGTGCAACAGAAAGCAAGTGGTAGTCAAAACTCCGTCTGGTGAGTCACTTACCATTCAGGGGGATACCCAGCATGGATTGCCTGAGCAAGTGTCCATGCTCAAGGCATCTAGATGCTTGAAGAAGGGTTGTGTTATTTATATGGCACAGGTTACTATTGATGAGCAGAAACCCAAGATTGAAGACATCCCTGTCATTTCGGAATATCCTGAAGTTTTTCCTGAAGAACTACCTGGATTACCACCAGATAGGCAAGTAGAATTCCGAATTGACATCATTCCTGGAGCAGCACCTGTTGCTAGAGCACCTTATAGGTTGGAACCAATAGAAATGAAGGAGTTAAGGACACAGTTAGATGATCTGCTAGCCAAAGGTTTCATTAGACCTAGTTCGTCTCCTTGGGGAACGCCGATCTTGTTTGTCAAGAAGAAGGATGGATCGATGCGTCTGTGCATCGATTACCGTGAGCTTAATAAGGTCACTATCAAAAATAGGTATCCTTTGCCCAGGGTCGACGATTTGTTCGATCAACTCCAAGGGGAAAGTTACTTCTCTAAGATCGATTTGAGGTCAGACTACCATCAGTTGAAAGTTAAGGACGAAGATGTTCACAAGACTGCATTTAGGACTCCTTATGGTCATTACGAGTTCCTAGTGATGCCTTTTGGGCTCACTAATGCACCTGCCGCATTCATGGACCTCATGAATCGCGTCTGCAAGCCTTACTTGGATAAATTCGTCATCGTCTTTATTGACGACATCCTTATTTACTCGAAGAACCAGGCTGACCATGAGAAACACCTTCGTTGTATTCTTAAACTTCTACATCATGAGAAACTCTACGCCAAATTTTCGAAGTGCAAATTTTGGCTTCGAGAAGTCCAATTCCTTGGACATGTGGTTAGTGAGCGTGGTATCCAAGTAGATCCCGCTAAGGTAGAAGCGGTTATGAATTGGCAAGAACCGAAGACACCTACTGAGATTCGTAGCTTCCTGGGTTTAGCAGGATACTATAGGCGATTTATCAAAAATTTCTCAAGGATTGCTACGCCCCTAACTTCGTTGACACGTAAGAAGATTAAGTTTGATTGGGGCCCTAAGCAGCAGGAATCCTTTGACATCCTTAAGAAAAAGTTACGCAATGCACCAGTGTTAACATTGCCCGATGGAATAGAAGAATTCGTGGTGTATTGTGATGCATCACACACTGGTATGGGCTGTGTGCTTATGCAGAAAGGCAAGGTCATTGCTTATGCTTCACGTCAGTTAAAGGTGCACGAAAAGAATTACACCACCCATGACTTGGAGTTGGGTGCTGTTGTATTTGCACTAAAACTATGGAGGCACTACTTGTATGGAACTAAGTGTGTGATCTATTCCGATCACAAGAGCCTTCAACACTTGTTCAATCAGAAGGACTTGAACATGAGGCAGCGACGCTGGATGGAAACTTTAAATGATTATGACTGTGAGATAAGATACCATCCAGGCAAGGCAAATGTAGTTGCTGACGCATTAAGCAGTAAGGAAAGAGTAAAGCCGATAAGAATCAATGCCAAGAGCATTGAAATAAAGAATAGTTTGATCGAGAGGATATTGGCTGCACAGAAGGAAGCTGTGTTGGAAGCTAACTATCCTGAAGAAAAGCTAGGAGTAACTGAGGAGCAGTTAGCCTATGACAAAGACGGAATGCTGCGATTGAATGGACGAATATGGGTTCTAGTTTTTGGAGGACTTCGAGATGTTATCCTCCAGGAAGCCCACAGTTTCAAATTTTCCGTTCATCCTGGAGCTGATAAGATGTACCAGGATCTAAAGGCAAATTACTGGTGGATAGGCTTGAAAAAGTCTGTAGCTAAGTGTTTGACGTGTACGCAAGTCAAAGCTGAGCATCAGAAGCCGTCAGATCTGCTACAACAGCCTGAACTTCCCACATGGAAGTGGGAGATGGTGACAATGGATTTCATCACCAAGTTGCCGAAGACAAGGAAGGGAAATGATACTATATGGGTCATAGTAGATAGACTGACCAAGTCAGCACATTTCCTACCCATTAAGGAAACTTATAGCTCTGACATGTTAGCTCAATTATACGTAGATAAGATTGTAGCTCTGCATGGCGTACCAGTGTCAATTATCTCTGATAGGGATACAAGGTACACCTCTCATTTTTGGAAAAGTTTCCAACAGTCTTTAGGCACGCGCTTAAATTTTAGTACGGCTTACCATCCACAGACGGACGGACAGAGTGAGCGTACCATCCAAACATTGGAAGACATGCTTCGTGCATGTGTGATTGATTTAGGTGGCAGTTGGGATAAGCACCTGCCATTGATCGAGTTCTCCTATAACAATAGCTATCACACCAGCATAAAGGCTGCGCCTTTCGAGGCACTATATGGTAGAAAATGCAGAACACCTATTTGTTGGGCGAAAGTAGGAGAAGTTCAATTATCAGGACCTGATTTGGTCTTTGAAACAACGGACAAGATTGTCCAGATTCGCGATCGCTTGAAAGACCAATCTTTTTACCCATCTGCAATTATCAGGACCTGGTTAGGGATTTATTAATAGGTCGCTCAGAGGTATAAATTAACATGTCGACGTTTTTAAATCCTACCGTACATCTTTATCTGGATCCGTATTTATAACACGTTTGCATAACATGACACGTGTCTTTATTTTACTGGACATAAATTTCCGAGGTGTTACATCCTCACCCCCTTAAAAGAAATCACGACCTCGAGATTTACTGGAACAAATGAGGGTATTTTTCCTTCATGGTAGACTCTACCTCCCAAGTATATTCGGGACCTCTGCGGGCATCCCATTTGACCTTTACGATAGACACATGCTTCCTTCGAAGCTTCTTTACCTGTCGATCTTCAATCGACAATGGTTTTTCCACAAATTTCAGGCTCTCATCTATATGCACATCCGTATGTGGTATAACTAGCGACTCATCAGCTAGGCATTTCTTCAGATTGCAGATGTGAAAAACATTGTGAATACCACTGAGCTCTTCAGGCAAGTTTAACTTATAAGCCACTGACCCAACACATTCGATAACCTCGAATGGTCCTATATACCTTGGGCTTAACTTACCTTTCAACTATCTAAACCCGCTTTTTGATATCAAACTTTTTACCCACTGATGTAATATAATATTTTGGGATTTTTGAAGATTTTTATTTAATTTTTGGCTGAACATAACATAGGTCTCTAACTTTGATTCGGTTAATGCCGGTTTTGCCCTTTTAAGCCATAAAATGAGTTTTACAAATCCTTTTGACCCCAAACCTTTTTCTACTGATTTTATTTGACAAATAAAATATTTTGAGCCTTCTGGAATTGTAAAAATATCAGCTTTCTTTCAAAAACCTGGAAATGGCTCCAAATCGCCTTTTTAAGCGTTTTTAACGCATAGTATGTACTAGAACTATATTAAACATATAAGGTTGATACCTACTGATATTTTTAGTATAATTTTTTTATTATAACAGTAAGTAAAAGTTTTTAAACTCAGGTTTCCAGTTTTGACTTTCTAGCCTAAGTGAAATTACCAAAATACCCCTAAGGTGCATAGTTTGGTTTTAAATGATAAGTTTCACATATAGGTCATACCCTACTATTATAACTTATTAAATTAAGTGTTTTTACTGAATAAATCAGACCTGTAACTCAGATTACTAATTAAACTCTTTTATAATCTTTTAAATGACCAAAATGCCCTTATGAGGCATAATTTGAGTTTAAATTCGTTTGGGGCATAATAGAAGATATATTACTGATATCACAACATGTTAAGGCATACTAACTCAGGGAACTTGCATATGACTCCTATGGTTACCCATAACGCCCTTTTCGCGTTCGGTTCGGTTTATGTAACTAGTTTGCATAAATTAGCCGAAACGGGTCAAACCTTATCATTTTTGTCTCAAAATCCAGAATGTGTTTAATTTACCCATATTATACAAGTCTTCAAACTTGTCGGGTCTAAATCACATTCTGTCCGGTCTTCACTTAATCGTGCGTTTGAACCATATTTTCCTTTAAAACTAACCGGTCTAAGCTTAAGCTTAAATTAAGACCCGTTAGAAATCTAATAGGTTATTATAAACATTCATTCCAGATTAGGAGCCCAGTAAAAGCCATCTGTACTTGATGTATTTGACTTATACATTGCTCAGGTAAATACTCTGAACTTATTTTCCCTATACGGGCTTGGGATACGGTATTATAATAATACCGCTTGGCCGGGTGTGTGGTTATTTAAATCGTATTGTGATTTATGTATTTACAACCCGTTTAATATGTATTATTTGGTGTATGGCCTTTGGGGGTTAAATGACCATGTCCCGGATATCCTTGGCATCATTTTACGAAATGGCCACGACCTAAGCACGGGGTGTAGGCGTACACCTGGCAGTTGCATATGTAAAAACTGGTAGCCCATTTAAAGGAATTAACCTTGTGGGTATTATACCTGTGGCGTGTCAGTTAATCTTGACCGGTTCTACCAACCGGCCCTGATGGACGACAAATAAGTAAAACTGTATACATGATTATTTAATAATTGTCCCAAGTTATAAAAATATATTTTTGCCGAAGTGCATTCAAATCAATTTTCAAACTCTTTTCAAAATGAGTCAGTTGAGTTGTATTTACCAGTGCAAACTGACGTATTTTCCAAAAAGGTTAAGTGCAGGTGCTACACGTAATAGGCTGGATACTCCAGACATCAATAATCAAGTCTTCGCTAAGCTCTAGGTGTCAAAGTCTGTTGAACAGTTTTCCTCTTTATTTTGATCCGCCTGTGGATCTGTTTCAACTACATTGTGATACTTTTTATTACAATTTATTTGGTTGGAATAAATATATCTTTTGCTTCCTCTGTGCATTTAAATATTGTGTTGTTTGACTATGATGATATCAACTACGTCACGATACTCCCCACCGGGCCCACCGGTAACACGTGGAAATATCGGGGTGTGACAGCACAAAGCACCTGAATCACCATGTCACTTTTTCTCTCTAGTTTCTCTCTCTAGATCTAGAGCTCTTCAATTCCCCGAAATACCGAAAGTGCCAAAAGTTCTAAATCTAACACCTTAGGTTCCTATTTATAGGCCAAGGGATCTAGAGCTCTGTTTTCTGACTGCCTCTAGTGATTAAATGCGTATGTGTTTCCTTGCTTCTGTGCCTTACGTGCTTAGGTGTTATGTGATTATGTGCTTTACGTGTTTATGTGTATATGTGAATTTGTGCTCTCTGTGTTATGTGTTTACATGAATCTGCGTGTTCCTGAGCTTTAGTAAGTAATAGACGTGTGAGGTGAGATTCGAATACAATGTATTGAGTCCTGTGACGATGTCTGTTGCAGACAATGTCGTCTGGATCCTGTCACGCACTTTCTCGACAAGAAAAGAGGGACAAACGCCTTACTGCCATCATCGCAAAAAGTGTGGCAAGGGCCGTGAGTGATGTTTACGAGAATGCCAGCAAATCATCTAAGGAATCAAGGACCGAAGCTCCTAAAGCTACCACCAAGTCCTTCAATTTCAAGCAATTCAAGTCGTGTGGGCCAATGGAATTCACTGGCGAGGGAGGTCCAACTGCACTATTCCAATGGTTTGATTCCATTGAGGTCACTCAGCGACAGAGTGGTTGCCCTGATGACCTTCGAACTCTGAATGCTACCGGCGTTTTCCAGTCCCGTGCACTAGACTGGTGGACGGCCGAGAGGAACAAGCGAGGGAACGATGCAGCCTACGGTCTGTCGTGGGACGATCTCAAAGAAGTCATGCTAGAGGAATTCTGCCCTCCTCACGAACGTCAAAAGCTAGAAGATGAATTTTGGCACATACATCAGCATGAGGGTGACAACGCTGCTCTCACTGCTCGTTTCAAACAATTCAGCATCATCTGTCCCGATCAAGTCAAGACTCCGGAGATCACAATCAAGAAGTACATCCGAGCTTTGCCCGACTGCGTAGCAGATTTCGTGCAAGCGGCTAAGACTAAGACGATCGAAAAGACTTACCTTCTGGCCGCCGAAATCAACGACAGGAGGGTCAAGGCTGGTGTCTGGGATAAAACTTCGAAGCACCTGCATCAAGCTACTACCGCCGCACCAACTGCTGAACCTACCTCATCGAACAACAAGAGGAAGAACAAGAGAAAGAATAGCTCCAGCAACAAGAACTGTGCGATCACTGCTGCACCGATTCAAGCCATACCAGCCCAACATCGTCAAGTAGCGGTGTCTGTGGCTAATGCACCACCTGCAAAGCGTGCATACACTGGGCCACACCCGCTCTGCCCTACTTGCACCTACCACCATCCAACTGCCATTGCTTGCCGTTTTTGTGCTCATTGCAATGTATACGGCCACTTTACTGCCAACTGCCGTATTCGACAAGCTCCTGCTCATCAAGCTCTACTCACTGCCCCACAGGGTCAACAAGCTCCTCCGGCACCCGCGGTCAAAGCCAGAGCCTGCTTCGCATGTGGCGACCCGAACCATTCCGCCAACATGTGCCCAAACAGGGTCGTGAAGCAAGAGCCTCAGCAACAACAGCCTCAGCAGCAGCAGCAACAACAACAGCAACAACAACAGGCCGCACGCACCAGAACTTTCAACCTCAACGTGCGTCAAGCCCAGGCCGACAACAACGTGGTCAATGTTACGTTCCTTGTGAATGGTATTTATGCTTCATGTTTGTTTGATACTGGAGCCGATAATTGCTTTGTGTCATTCGAATTCGAGAAACTCCTTAGTCGTAAACGCTCCCAACTCTCCTCGAAGTTCGATGTTGAATTCGCTACCGGAAGAACCGTCACCGTTAATTCTGTTCTTCGTGATTGTACTCTTGAGCTCAACAATCACATCTTCCCAATCGACCTTATTCCGATGCAACTCGGAAGTTTTGACGTCATAGTAGGCATGGACTTTCTTCGAGAAAACCATGCTGAAGTTGTGTGCTTCGACAAGATGATTCGATTTTCGCTCGCGAATGGTGACTTATTATGTGTATACGGTGATACTACTTCGAAGGGTCTCAAGCTTATGTCATGTGTGCAAGCTAGCAAGTATCTCTGCAAGGAATACAGGGCTTTCTTGGCTAACATTGTAGTAGCGGAGAAGGAAAAGAAAGAGAAGAAGGATGTGAAAGACGTTCCTATGGTTCGAGAATTTCCTAATGTCTTTCCAGAGGATCTTCCCGGACTACCGCCAAGTCGTGATATCGAATTTGGTATCGACCTCATTCATGGAGCCAACCCCATTGCCAAAGCTCCCTACCGCCTCGGGCCGTCCGAAATGCGCGAACTCTCAAATCAACTCCAGGAATTACTTGAAAAAGGCTTCATTCGTCCGAGCACCTCTCCTTGGGGCGCGCTAGTCCTTTTCGTCAAAAAGAAGGATGGGTTGTTCAGGATGTGCATCGACTATCGGGAATTGAATAAGTTAACTATCAAGAACCGCTATCCTCTACCTCGCATCGACGATTTGTTTGATCAACTACAAGGCGCTACGTGTTTCTCGAAGATCGATCTGCGTTCAGGATATCACCAGCTACGTATTCAAGAGGAAGATATACCCAAAACCGCGTTTCGCACTCCTTACGGCCATTACGAATTCGTTGTCATGCCTTTTGGTTTAACCAACGCACCAGCGGTTTTCATGGATCTGATGAATCACGTGTGTAAACCGTATCTCGACCATTTCGTCATCGTATTCATCGACGATGTCTTGATCTATTCCAAATCGAAGGCCGAACACGCGCAGCATCTACGTTTGGTTCTCGAGTTACTCCAGGGGAACCAACTCTACGCCAAGTTCTCCAAGTGTGAATTCTGGTTGGAGGAAGTTCAGTTTCTGGGTCACATTGTTAATAGTCAAGGCATTCACGGCGACCCTGCGAAGATTGAAGCTGTCAAGAGCTGGGTTACGCCTAAGAACCCGTCTGAAGTCCGTTCTTTTCTCGGACTAGCGGGCTATTATCGACGATTTATCAGGGGGTTCTCAAAGATCGCTGTACCGCTTACCTCTCTCACACATAAAGACAAGCCTTTTGTTTCGAAAGCTGAACAAGAGTCTGCCTTTCGAACCCTCAAGCACATGCTTTGCAACGCTCCCGTTCTCACATTGCCCGACGGAAACAATGATTTCATTGTCTATTGTGATGCCTCCAACCTTGGTCTTGGTTGTGTTCTCATGCAACGGGACAAGGTCATAGCTTACGCATCTCGTCAGCTCAAAGTCCACGAGAAGAACTATACAACCCATGATCTCGAGCTAGGCGCAGTTGTTTTTGCATTAAAGATTCGGCGACACTACCTGTATGGTACCAAGTGTACGATCTTCACCGATCATAGGAGCCTACAACATATCTTTAATCAGAAGGAACTTAATATGCGTCAACGCCGATGGGTAGAACTTCTCAACGATTATGACTGTGAGATCTGTTATCACCCAGGCAAAGCAAATGTTGTTGCCGACGCACTTAGCAGGCGAAGCTATCTGCTTAGCACTCGTAATGTTCAAGCCCAACACGATCTCGAAACCCTCATCCGTGACGCTCAGCATGCATGTTTTAACGAACGCACCCGGAAGAAAGAAAGAATCTACCACGATGGAGCCCAACTTGTGAGCAAATCAAATGGGATATTTCACTTTCTGGACCGAATTTGGATTCCCAAACGAACCAATTTGCGACAGATTTTGATGGACGAAGCCCATAAATCCCGGTATTCTGTTCATCCCAGTGCCGATAAGATGTACCAGGACCTTCGTTATAAGTACTGGTGGCCGGGTATGAAAAGGGATATCGCTCTCTACGTCGGAAAATGCTTAACTTATGCTAGAGTCAAGGCTGAACATCAAAGACCCTCTGGCTTACTCGAACAACCACCAATTCCCATGTGGAAGTGGGAAAGTATAGCTATGGACTTTATAACTAAGCTACCACACACGTCATCAGGTCACGACAGCATTTGGGTTGTGGTCGACCGTTTGACTAATCAGCTCACTTTTTGCCAATACGGGAAGACTACAAGGTAGAACGATTAGCCCGAATCTACACCGACGAGATCATTTGTAATCATGGGACGCCTCGTGACATCATCTCTGATCGTGATGCTCGGTTTACCTCGCGACTGTGGGAAACATTTCAAACGGCACTCGGTACATCGCTTAATCTAAGTACCGCATTCCACCCTCAAACCGACGGTCAGACTGAAAGAACAATTCGTAATCTTGAAGACATGCTCCGTTCGTGTGTCAAAGACTTCGATGGTAATTGGGATAAATACCTGCCGTTAGTCGAATTCTTGTATAACAACAACTATCATTCTAGCATCCAAATGGCACCATTCGAGGCATTGTACGGAAGAAGATGTCGATCGCCTATTGTGTGGCACGAGATCGGTCATTCGCAATTAACCGGTCCTGAGCTATTACAAGAAACGACAGACAAAATTTTCCAAATTCGAGACAACCTGGTGAAAGCTCGGAACCGACAGAAAAGTTACGCCGATAGAAAACGCAGGCCCCTTGAATTTGACGTTGGTGACTACGTACTCCTAAAGGTATCACCTTGGAAGGGTGTGGTCCGATTCGGCAAGAAAGGAAAGCTCGCGCCTCGATATGTTGGACCTTTTAAGATTCTGGAAAGGATCGGAAAAGTCGCCTACAGACTCGAACTACCGGAGGAACTTAGTAATGTCCACCCGACTTTCCACGTGTCAAACCTCCGAAGGTGCCTAGCCGACCACGACTTACACGTTTCTCTAGACGATCTGCAAGTGAATGAAACATTACACTTCGTGGAAAAGCCTGTCGAAATCATGGATCACCAAACCAAGCAGCTCAGACGCTCTCGCATTCCTATTGTGAAAGTCCGATGGGAAGGCAAACGAGGCGCAGAGTTCACTTGGGAAGTCGAAAGCGACATGAAGGCAAAGTACCCGCAGTTGTTTAAAGAGAAAGTCTAGAAAGAGAAAGTTCTCAAACGTGATTCACGACGTTGTATAGCTTCCAGCTTAATTTCGGGATGAAATTCCCTAAACAAGGGGAGGCTGTAACACCCCGTGTTTTCGGGAAGTCAAAGTCAAGGTCAAAGTCAACGACCGATTTCGCGCAACTTGACTTGTAGTAGATTTCTTTTATTGTAACTATTATGTGGAGTAAGTGTCTATAAATGCAATAAATCGACACATGTTAATCGCTATTCAAACGACCTACGACTGTGAACTATAGGAAGTAACAATGCGATAAAGTTAATTAACTAATGATCAAGTTATGCTAATCAAATCGCAACTCGAGCTACGTATTTTTACTTATTGTTATACGTGTGTGTGTGCCTTACGTGTTACCTGTGCATGTTTGTTTATGTTGTGTTGTGATAATCAAGCAAAACTCAATCGAAACTCGAATGCAATCGAACACAATCGAACTCGAACTCGAATCATAATCGAACTATGATATTTAGTAGTTGGGACTGAAAGTAATTTGACTAGGAAACCCTATCGTATCGAACCGCTCGCAATCGAAATCGAAACGCCAAAAATCGTTGCGTCAAACATCCGAACAAAGTGCCATCCGGCCGGATAGCCATCCGACCGGATAGCCACAATGCTACAGGCCAGGCGCCATCCGACCGGAATGTCATCAGACCGGACAGTCATCCGGGCGGTGTGTCATCCGATCGGATAACCCTTTCCTCTTTTGGAACTCTATAAATACCCCTGTCATTGTCATTCTTTCCACTTTTGGAAATCCTTTGTCCGAACAGCTCGTGCTCCCCACCTTTTCTTCGATTTCTCTCGATCAAGGTAAGATCTCGTCCTAAATCTTGTACTTTCTTGATCTACACGCGAGTGACTCCTACACCCTTCTATCTTTTAAATCTTAACTTTTAACCGTGAAATCACTAGATTTCGGGTGTTCTAGGATGATGTCATCATGTGTTCTTCAAGAACTTCATGTTTTGGCCTCAATCCACCAAGAACAACTTAGATCTAACCGATTTCCACAAAGATCTTGTAAATATCTCGACACAAGTGTGGTGAAAGAGGATTGAAAGATGGTTTTAACTTTCTTTCAACTCTTTTGCACTCAATGTACTCAAGGCCGATAGGATCCGACCCTGATTTAGTCTTCCACTCGATTGTAGTGTTGTACTAGCTCAAGATCCGGATTCTACCCACGAGACTACCGATCTCGGGTTAATCAAGAACAACCGTCTCGAGCCGGTAACCGGCCAAACTAGGGTGATTCCTGGTCGGGTTGGTCATCTGGGTCAAACCGGGGGTTCTGTTGGTTAACACGATGTCAAGACGTCTCGAAATAACGCCAAACCATCAAAACGACCAAGTGTAAGACGAACGGAACACTCGGAACGGATTGCTGTCCGACCGGATTGCTGTCCGACCGGATAGGTCATCCGAACGGATTGCCATACGAACGGATCACACTTGGGTCCCACTTTTAAACAACCTTATCTGAAGTTTGAGTATCGAACGAATTGCAATCCGATCGGACGACCATCTGAATGGATTACTCTTCGGATCATGAGATACTAACACTTTAAAGACTTACACAATTTTCAACATGTTCAATAACAGGGTTGCCACCTGATCGGATGGACATTCGATCGAGTGACCCTTCTGATGTGAACTTGTTCTCTTCACCAAGACGCCGTCCGACCGGATGACCATCCGAACAGATTGTCATCCGCACGACCGACCGTCCGATCGACCGACATGAAAGACAGAGATACTTCAATGTTTTTGAAATACTACAACGAAAACTTCAAAAGTCAAGCCATCATACACAAACACATCTTTCTTATAGGAAGAAACAATCCACTCGAATAGTCATCCGACCGGATAACCTATCCGACCGGATGACCATCCGAACGGATTGTTATCCGTACGGATTGCTGTCCGCTCGGATTACCATCCGATCGAACCACTATCCGACCCAATTTACACTTTGTGACGTTTTACGCATCACTTATCATTATGCCATCGAATCTATTCAGGCTAACCTTACTCGCTAAGCGCTCCCTTCAATCCATTAACCGCTGTGAGTATACTCGATCCCTTTTTGCTTTACGCACTCTTGGGTGTTACATACGTTACGAATACTCAAACTACAACAATCACACTACTCAATACTACTTGAACGCTAACCGTTAACGCATGTTATACGTGGCTTATAAATGCTTGTTTGTTATGTTTACACATGGAATGTTGTCTACCTGCCTTAGCAATGATAGTACTATAGTTTGGACTCAGCACCCGTTTACACGGGGGTTGTTAAGGACCATTACTTGCATGGATTACGGTGGTAATCATGTATTGCGAACTGCCTCGGGCAGTCAACCCGCAGTCATTGGTATCGATGGATCTATGTCGATAACTAACGTGCTTCATTTCACTATGTGTACGTGCTGGTTACGCGTAAACGAATTCGAACTCTATATGCTATTATCAAACTTGTATGCTCACCTTTACATTATATGTATTGACTTTATTTTAACGTATGTGACAGGTGCTTAGGACGCACACTTGGTAGGAATTTGAAGCTAGAATAAAGCTTTAGAGCCCAACAAATAGTTGTCTGTAGTGGTCAAACTAAGGGTCTCTAGAAGCAGATAAACAATTGCTGACTATTTTAAATCTGAGTTGTCGGAACAGAATATTTGCCTGGATTTATGTCTGTAATAATTATTTTACTGTTTGAGGTACGGTATGGGACGTATTATTTAAATTGAATAGTATTGATAATTGTTATGGAAACTTCTGGACAATCTGTTTCGCTCAGTGCCATGCCCCGATGATTCCGCCATCGGTTGGGGTGTGACAGAAACCTTCATTCAAAAAGGATATGGATAATATGTATGTTAATGATCACTTGGGTTAATTATATAGGAAACTCACGTGAGGCTTCGGGAAGCCAAGCCGGAAGAGACGCTCGCCTCAAGGAGAAGGTTTAAGGTACATAGCCTTATGGTTGTTTTTAGTAGTTAATGTATTAATGATGATTTAATATATTTTTAAAAGATTTGAATTGGAGATTTATGAAATAAGTAAATATGGATGGATTTCCAAAAGAACCGTGTCGAAGGCATGTGAAACCAAAGCATAAATGACCTGCGGGGTCATAGAAGTAGGGTTGATGCCTAACGCAAACGAACATGGTCAAGGACCATGGAGAAAATGACTAAAAGTGGAAATCGCCAGTTGTGAACGATGAGAGTCACAAGGGTAAACTAAATGGGTTGTTTATGGTCTATAAGACGATAAACTTGATTACGGACAAGTAAAACCAAGGTATAGATGACCCACGGGGTCGTAGAAGCTAAGGTATTGTCCAAGATGCCAACCATAATTGTAAATGATGGTTGGAAAGTAATAAAAAGATTAATCAAGGATGTGGGTTGAATCGAGCCAAATAGCTTGAATATCATAACGGGTCAAACAAATAAGATACCGAATGAAAGGATGGCATTTAGACGCCATGGTTATTTCTAAAAACGACCAACCATGACGTTGGTTGTGGTTGGGAAAAAATAATGAAAAATTTTGACAAGAATATATTAAGTGACTCAAAGTCTCATAACGGGTCAAACGGGTAATAAACTCAAACCGAATAAATTAAGTGACAAACCCATTGAAAAACGGATCCGGGTAGTGTATTCAGGGTCATTAATATAAGGGAAAAAACTTTATGTAAAGAAATCACGTTTTAGCTTACACGACCGAGTGGAAACCTGACCCGCCCGGACAAGGGTGCTGAAAAAAGAACATGTTTCAGCTAACATGGTCGGGTGGTAACTTGACCCGCCCGGGTAAGGGGGATGAAAAAATATATTTCTTGTTTTTAATGTTTTTGTTCAAATGCTTTGATTTCTAATCTTTTGAATGAAATTGTATGATAGGTAACTAAGCACTTGAGACCCCGAATGAAGATCGAGCCATGTCAAACACTTCCTGAAAGCTCGTTAGCTTTCATTGTTATTTTAGGTGCAGTTTGTTTTTTAAGAGATAAAATGTATGCAGTCTGCGGACCACATCTGCAGACATCTGTAGAAGAAGAGGTGAACCAAACCTCTGTAGTCTGCCAAAACAAAGATGTTTGTTTTTAACATATGTAGACTTCTAAAATAAACTGGTGATGGTATACGAACGATGGTGGTGGGTGGTGGATGTGGACGGTGGGTGGTGGTGGTGGACGGTGGTGGAAGATGGTGGTGGGTGGTGGTGTTTAACCCTCCGCAGATCTTAGAAGATCTTAAAAGTGTATGGGCCAAGTCTGCATTAAGAAGAGCTCGCGCAGACGTTTTTTAATGGAACGTCTTCTAAAAAATAAACAGTCTGCATATAACAATGTCTGCGCGTGGTCTGCGCGGCATAGACAGAAGAGCCTTCGCAGATATTTTTTAGAAAACAAACACCACGTTAGTCATTTTAACTAATACCATTCGGCTTGTATTTTGGATAAGGATTAATTCTACCTTGTAGTAGTTTACAATTTTAATACTGTCGCACATGTAACCTTTTGTTTAAATCGCTCGTTTAAAATGTTATATTTATACGTACGAGGCGGGTATTACAAGTTGTATTTAGAGCTTAAGATTAAAAAGAATGAATGTGTTCGGTTCAACGCTTGATTGTATAATGTGAGTATGTTTTAGTGATTAGATCAAATAAGAATTTTGTGGGCAAGAAATTCATTAAACCGACTAGGTTGATAGGTAGCATATTATAGGACTTCAGGAATTCGGGTAAGAAATTTTTTTAAGGCATGAATGGGATCACCACGCATGTGATTTACATAAATAAATTGTAGGGTTAAAATACGTTTGATAAAACAATGCGATTTGAGATACATGTATACGTAGGAAATTTGACATAATGATAAAAGGTTTAAGTAAAAGAGTTAATTGAGTGGTTATCGTGGAGTTGATCAAGTTACGATTTAAATCTCTCTATTGAGATGTGGACATCACTCCTAACTCAAGGTTAAAACTTCTTCGGGGAAGGGGATTTGGTATGATTACCGAGGTAAGGAAATCATTCCCTACTCGTTGGCGAATATATATATATATATAGCGAAATTGATCGTCAAGGTAAGGGAATCACTCCTATCTTGATGATAATAGCCTTATTTTTGGGAAAAGAGTAGCGTCTTCCTTGCGGTTGACGTTTTGAGATTTCACACATGGGTAGTATGGTAAAAATAGTTGAAAGGGGTAAATGAAATAAGTATAAAACCATTGAAAAAGTATATTTTGAATTTTGGAAAAGGGAAGGTTGAATCGTCTTATGCGTAAAGTAGGTATTAGTATAGCGGTGGTTTGATTAAAACTTGGATTGTTCTGAAACGGAACTTTGACTAAACCAAAGTGATCGAAAGTTCTTTTGAGTTTGGGAAGCATGCTTTGCCTTAATAGGTAGAATACTCTCGCCAAAATTTCAGTTAACAGTATTCACCCTTCCGGTTACTACATGCCCCTAGTCAATCAAAAGTTCGAGACTTGGCGAGATTGAAAATCGAGGAGTTGGACTAGTTACCAAGATGCGGGTATCACCCCTAACTTGATAACGTCGTTCCCTAAGTGTGGTTGGTACTTACCAAACGAGATAAGGAACAAAGTGTAACAACCCGACTTCCCGGAAAGTCATGTCATTACTTAGATCTGTCTTTTATTGCTTAATTGATTGTACTCTCGAGATTTCGATTTTCGCTATGGGTCAAACTATGATTTTCTAATAAGTGAAGTAACAATGCGATGTCAGGTGGACACCAAATGCATTCCAAACGCAGAAATCATAACTAAACGCATATTGTTTAAACACACTTCGCTTGTTTAGACTAAACGCTATCGCAACGCAAACGCAAACGCAGACTCGAAACACGGATTTACTTTTATGCATTCTAGTTTTATGTATGGATTGTGTGATTATTAGTTTAAATGTAATGTGGTTATGAACGCAACGCTTACACGCTCAACGCTCACTCACAACTCGCTTAAACGCAACGCTTAACGCACGAAACGAAAGTCGGAAACCAATAAAACGCAACTCGGCTGGTCGAATGACCACCCGGTCGAATGGACATCCGACCGGATGGCCATCCGACCCACTTACTTGCACCGCCTTACCTCTCTCTCACACTATAAATAGAGCCCGTACACACCACTGTTCACTGATGTGACAACTCTATCCGACCCAACTCGCTCCCAAGTCATTCTCAAGCACTTTTCACTCGATTCAAGGCCATTTCATAAGTATTTCTCCCTAAATCTTGTACTTCCATCATCACTACACACTTCTCCATCATCCTCTCCACCAAAATCATTGGTTTTCACCTTGAAATCACCTGATTTGGACTCTTGGAAGGTGGTTCTCACATGGTTTCTTATGCAAACTGTTGTGTGACATCATCTCACCAAGATTTGTCCAAATCTAAAGAATTTCCACACATTTTAGGCTGAATCTCAACAAGATTTCAGCAGTTTTCATCTCTTTTCAAAATTTTCTTCAACATTCTACACAAAACCGATGGAGTCCATGCTCATTCAGACTCTCTACTCATTCTCTAGTTGAAAGCCAGCTTGAAAATGGATTTCCACCGGAGAGACGATTGATTCACGGGTTGAACATGAAATCTCATCAGGGACAGTTAGTCTGATCGAATGGGGTGATTCACATCTGATCGACTGAGCTGGAATTGGTGTGGATTCCCGTTGTTTGACACGTCATCACGCCGTCTCTGTTAGACTTCAAACTTTTAACTTAGAAATTTTTACAAGTTTTCAAACAAACAGGACGCCCACTCGAATAGCCACCCGATCGGATGACCAACTGATTGAATGGTTATCCGTTTGAGTAACCTGTCCCTTCATAATCTTCAAGACTTAATGATTTGACCAAAACTTCAAACTATCAAGCTCTCGATCAAATAGCCATCCGATCGAATGGCCATCCGTCCGGATGACCATCCGACCGGATGACTTGTTTAAACACTACAACGAAAACTTCAAAAGTTTCAAAATAATTTACAAACACACACTCACTCATTCGAATGATCAACCATTCGAATGACCATCCGTCCGGATGACCATCCGATCGAATGGGTGTTCACAGTTCGGTTCATCATTCGACACTCATACTATTACACGCTGTTCAATGCTTACGCTAGTGTTCTATGATCAGGCTAAACTCCAACGCGTCCCCTTCAATCCAAGTACTATGTTTACTAGCTAAACACCTACTGTGAGTATACTCGAACCCTTTTTCGCTTAACGCAGTTTGGGTGTTACATACGTTCTATATCAAAACACAACAACACACAACGCAAACTCTTTTATAAACGCTAACCGCTCTCGCATGTTATACGTGACTCGATGAATGCTTGTATGTTATGTTTACACAGTGATTGTTTTGCCTGACACCTTAACAACGATAGTACTATAGTTTGGACTCAGCACCTGTCGTGGACAATGGTTGTTAAGGGCTTTACTTCACTTGGTCACAGTGGTGATAATGTGTTGCGCATTCTACAACTCACAGTCATGTCGGTTGCATGCGTCATTGTCGATAACTTACTTGATTCGCATTTCTACGTGTTACATGCTGGTTATGCGTAAACGCTTTCGCTATACTATATGCTATGCAAACTTGTGTACTCACCTTTACACTCTGTGTATTGACTTTATTTTAACGTATGTGACAGTTTAAATAGGATGTTATGCTTGCTATGTTTTGGTGAATAAAGTAGGAAGTCTCTAAACCCACCGAATAAGAAATCTGAGTTGTCGGAACAGTTTGCTTTTTTTTAGACTATTATCTGTAATAACTGTTTTGCTTTATATGTTAGTGGTATGGGACATTAACGTTAAATATATTGTCATTAATAGTTGTTATGGATTCTCTTGGACAATCTGTTTCGCTCAGTGTCACGCCCCGATGATTCCGCCATCGGTTGGGGTATGACAGATTGGTATCAGAGCCATAACTATAGGGAACTAGGAAATACTCGACCTAGTCTAGGTTCTGAGTCTTAGGATTGACCTAGTCTATAGTCTAGGTACCAACAGACCGTTTGTGCAAACCTAGTAGGGGTTTCGTACGAACATACTCTCGTTCGAACTCGCTAAAACTACATCTTTGTGGGAACACCGCATACTACAGCTTCGCACAGAGAAAGCCTTTCCTAAGGCAGAAAAACTACATTACTTTTCCTAAAGCTAACACAACACACACATTTACGAAAACACTCGCACAACACAATCGAGTGATTTGATCGAGATTAGGTGTGAAAACCAAAAACTCTCGATAAAAATCACTCACTCTATGTGAATTTTTACTCATCACGAGAATCTCTGTTGAGTTAGGAGTGAGATCTGATGTGTCTAGAATTATACACATTTTTTATATCAGATAACCCCTGTTTCAGATGAATTGTGTGTGTTTATCCGTTGTTTTCGATACTTATTCGATAAAATTATGAATCTGCAGGAATCGGAGAATTATCTGTAGATTATGCGAGAAAATAGTACAAGATCGAAGAAGGAATCGATGCCTCGGGAAACGTGCCAAAGAAAAGTCAGAATTTGACCTCAGTCAACGGTAGCGCACCGCTACCAAATATGTGTAGCGGTGCGCTAGGCTCGTGTCGACAGAAAATGTTAGGAAAGTGGTAGCGCACCGCTACCTTGAAACCTTAGCGGTGCGCTACCGTGATAAACGACAGGAAAAAGTGCTAGCACTTAGTGCTAGCAATCTGGTTAGGTGTAAAGTGGTAGCGCACCGCTACCACAACACCGTAGCGGTGCGCTACGGGTGTTCAGAGGCCAAAAATTGTTCCTATAAATAGCCATTCACCCCCAAGTCGAAAACACACCTCTCCCACACAAAACCTTCGGGTTTAGAGCAATGTAATCGATATTGGAGCATCTTTGGAGGTCTTTGGAGGTCTCGAAAGCTCTCGGTTCGAGTTAAAAGCAGCCCCGGTTCCGACAAATGTCCGACAAACGTTAAGTTTTCATATCTTTTACTTTTTATCATGTTATCTTGTGTTTGTAATTGTGTTTACTTTCTGTATTTGTGTAATATGTGTGGCTAAACTTATAAACTGCCTGGGTTATGATGAACTAAAAGATCGTAATGCTTGTTTGATGTAATTTTAGTTATTTTATGTGATGTAAAAGAATTTTATCTTTGAAGTTAATCTTGTTATTGCATATTGGAATATTTTTGTTTAATTATTTGTTACTCATAATAATTATCAAAATACTAAAACTTGCAATCCTTACTTTATTAATTGAAAGATATTAGGGTAAGATAGGGTATTAGCTAATCATTGGTGGAGTAAATTCAGTAATCGATAAAACGAACTTGTTTATTACATCATGATTAATAATTTCCTAAAGATAGTTCAGTAAAAGATTTATTCGCTTTGCGTGTTTAAAAGATCGTCTCACAACTTAGTCTCTGAGGTTCCAACGGTTGGATTCACGTAGGATTTGGTATCGATAGCTCGAGCCGGTTCGTTCTAGCACTTCACATTTCGTCTTAATCTTTTGTTTAAGTTGCATCTCTAACGGGGGATTAATCAATTGAAAAAGATACTTAACTGTTGTTATCAAATTAGCATTACATGATTCTAAGGATTCTAAACCAGGTAGTCCGTTTATTATTTTGTTTCTGTGATTGTTATATTGTGTGTTTATTTATTTGTTTCATTTTTCTTGTTTTGCTTTCTTCATTCAAGTAAATTATTATATAAAATATCAAAAAATCAATTTAAATCAAACTTTTAAAATTTAACTTTATATTCGATAAAGGTTCATTATCTAAAGTCCGCCCATAGTGTCCACGGATTGATATCCGGTCTTGCCAACAAAACTACACCGCGACCGGTGCACTTGCCGATTATGTGTGGTTTAGTTAGCGATTCCATTTTTAAAACTTGTAAGCAACTCAATCAATGATGTAATTATATCACGCTTTCCAACGCTTAAAACATATTTTGGAAATTATAATTACTATCAAAATTAACAACACGTTTCGCACACATCAACATCATACCTCGAAGAAACTCTCCATCTCTATCTAGTGGCTTCGCCACACTTTCGGGAATGAGTTGTTAAGTTAGGGGTGAAACCCGCATCTTAACGACTCATTCCACTCTCTATATTGGTTTTACAAAACTCTCACCAAAATCTCGATGGGTTCCAACGACCTGAGTCACGTAGTAACCAAAAGGATGAGTGCTGATCGCTGTGTTACAGCGAGAGCACACTCAATTAGGCCAAAGCATGTACTCGAATCCGTTGTGAATAGTCGAATCACTTTGGGTAGCCGACGTCTAACACCCAGGACGCTCTATCTCGCTTTCAAGACCGCAATCGCCAATTTTACGCTTATTCGATTTTATGTGGTTATACGTTTAGTGAGTTTTAGTGTTTTGGGTGGCGAGAGTTGTGCTCTACGCTAACACCTTAGCAACGATAGTACTATAGCTTGGACTCAGCACCTGTCATGGACAGGGGTTGTTAAGAGCTTTACTTCACATGGTCACAGTGATGATAATGTGTTGCGCATTCTACAACTCGCAGTCATGTCAGTTGCATGCGTCATTGTTGATAACTTACTTGATTCACATTTCTACGTGTTACATGCTGGTTATGCGTAAATGCTTTCGCTATACTATATGCTATGCAAACTTGTGTACTCACCTTTACACTCTGTGTATTGACTTTATTTTAACGTATGTGACAGGTTGAATAGGATGCTATGCTTGCTATGCTTTGGTGAATAAAGTAGGAAGTCTAGAAACCCACTAAATAAGAAATCTAAGTTGTCGGAACAGTTTACTTGTTTTTTAGACTATTATCTGTAACAACTGTTTTGCTTTATATGTTAGTGGTATGGGACATTAACGTTAAGTATATTGTCATTAATAGTTGTTATGGATTCTCTTGGACAATCTGTTTCGCTCAGTGCCACGCCCCGATGATTCCGCCAACGGTTGGGGTGTGACACAAAGCCATCTCGTAGGTAAGGGTCCACTAGAATGAGTATAGTGAAATTTACTTCAAGGTAGGAATGTCACTCCTAACTTGATGTATAACTTCATGAAAATCAAGAATATGGATTGAGAGTCTTTCACCAAAGTGTGGGTTTCAAGCCCATTTTGGTGAAATCGTCTCGTTTGTATAGTACGAGTATTTTTGTTCCTTCGTATGGTCGTGCAAATTTGCCTTAGGAAAGGCATACGTTTTGAAACAAAGGAAGTAGATATGAGCACGTAGGATGACTTTAAGAATTTTAGCATAAATAATCAAGAATGGTCAAATAAGGTACTTAACTATAGAGTAGGTCAAAAGCATGGCAATTTTCCTAATTCCATATAGTTATGGCTCTGATACCAATCTGTCACACCCCAACCGATGGCGGAAACATCAGGGCGGGACGAAATTTATTGCAAGAGACTTCATAACACTAATGGTGACGATATTTAATAATCAAAATTTTATTTCATTGCTAAACAAAGTACATCATTTGGAAACAATTTACAACAGGTTGAACAAAAGACAAAGTACAACAACAATACAAAATTAAAATGAATTTCTAGTCAATTCTACTAGATTTCGTTCATCATGATCAATTTCCTGCAACACGTATTAAAGTATAGATCAATACATAAAGTATTGACGAGCATACAAGTTTGAGTACTAGCATATGTATAAAAGTTTAAACGAATCCACATGGCATATTGGTTATCTAGAACTAACGTACGATACTAGCATGTAACAATAATTGCCAACCCAAAGATTCCCGCTAGCGTACTCTTATCGTAGCAATGATAAGACCATTTTGTTTAACTTAACATGACCTCAAGAATACGGGTGGTGCGTTACTCCTATAGCGCTATACATGTTAAGGGAGGCTTGTACGAAGTTAATGACAAGTATAAAGCAAAAGAATAGTCTTGCATATACGAATTAAAGCATAACATATTAAGCATGTATATTGGATTGTTTGTTTGTGTTTTAAGCATAAAGTAAGTGATTGTGTGAGTTTGATAATGTATACGTATTGCACCCAAAAGTGTTAAAATAAAAAGGGTCATGTACACTCACGATTTTGCAAAGCTTCCGATTAAACTAAGAGTTGATGAGTCGTTGAGATGGGAATATCGAAGTTACCCTACATGGGGGAAACGAAGGCGTGTGAGTATTTGGAGTTGTAGGAAGTTCAGATTTAAATTTACTATGCAAAAATTATATCTCATCTATACACTCGTTTGGACACTAAGTTTTTAATGTGTTTTCATGGGTCCTAACGTGCCCATTAGAATCGCAAACGAGGAATAAAGAACAAAGATAATATAACCTACATTCATGAAATATAACCATAACCCGGTTAACATCAAAAATTCGGTTAAGTATATTATATTTTATATAGAATATATTATAGTTTGTTTATTTAGTCCATCATGTATAATCATAGAAATCATGTAAGTCAAGAATGGAGGTATGTATACCTCTTTGTATGATTCACCAAAGCACAAAGTCATCAACTTAGTTGATGACCTGGTTGGTCATGAATAAAAAGAAAAATACAACTAATCCATTTAGTTAATCAAGTAGCAAAGTAAGAGCAACCCGAGTGTTTCATACCCATCATGAAATATGTTGGAGATGCGGCGGGGTTGTGTTACTTTAGGTCTAGGAAACTACTTGGAATAATATGATAAAACATCAAGTGAGGTAGTGGAACAAGTTTGGAAAGCCCAAGCTTCCATGCTTCACACATTTAGACACATGCAAGACTCACCATATTAACAATGGTGAGCTTGGATGGTCACTACACTTGTAGGTTGTCTAAACCTTGTCAAAACAGAAAGTTTAGAGGGTGTTTTCACCTCAAAACTTATAAGAATCAACCTTAAACAAGTCCCATAACCATAAATGGGTTTAGGAACAAGTTAGGCACAAGATTCATGTAAGAAAGTTAAAGTTTTATAAAAGTTTGCCACACAACTTCCAAAACAAAAAGTTTAGGAGGTTCTTGGACCTTAAAATTGATGGAGAACAACCACACACAAGCCCCACAATCATGGGTTTGATTGAGGACAAAGTGGGTACAAGTTCTTCACAAGGAATGAACAAAAAGATGAATATATATAAAGTTTAGTGAAACTAGAAAATTAAACCTACTTTGGACACCAAAATCAGAGTTATACCACCTTGTTACACCTCGGTGAACATTGGATAACAAACCTTGATGTTGTCCAAGTGTTTTGAAGCAAGAAAACTCAAAAAATAAGTAGTAGAAGTGAGTTAGAACTCACTTTGAACTTCAAAGATATTCTGCCCAAAAATAAGAATTTATGGATGATTTTGAAGTGTCGTGAGAGTGATTAAGTGTTTGGAAAGTGAAAATGAGGTGTAGGAGGCTCATATCTATAATGGGGGATTAGGGTTTAGGTAATTAATGAAGTTGGAGGTGGTTGGGAGTTGGAAAAGGGGAAATGGAGCCAAAATTCGCGTATTTTAAAAGATTATGCCAGATCTGGTCATTTTGCACGGTCGTGTGGATCAAGTGCACGGTCGTGCAGATCGCGGATTGCAGGGTGATGCATTTTAGGTGCGCAGTCATGCGGAACGCAGTGTGAATGGCCGTGCGCCTCAGTTGCATGGTCGTGCACTACCTGCAGAATTTACTAAACTTTCTAGAATTGTAGTTTGACCCTTTGAGTTTGATAATTCCATTATTTTATGCTAGAAACTCATAATTAAGCATGTCTTTAAGTATCCCAAGTGTATCAAAGTAACGTATGAGTATAATGCACGTATAATTGATAATTTCAAGTGTCGGTTTTTGTGTATAAACACGTATTCGAGTTTGTAGCGTATAACACAAGTATGTAACATGTATAAGTATAAAAGTAATTCCATTATGATCAAAGCCTTCAATTACAAGATTGGGAAGAGAGTACGAATGGGATCTGATTATAAGTTTCCGAAAATAGAGTTACGAATACACTTTCTAAATAAGGAAGGTACGGAAACTGCGAAGCGTTACACATATTGGGGACATGATTCACACGTTATACCTACTTGTTATAAACGCAAGAGATACAACCAACTAGTAATGTTAAGCTAATAAGCAATAATTAGTTAAACATGTGTGACCAATTTGTCTTAAACCAAGTTTTACAAAACAAATATAAAAAATAAAGTTCAAAATTGAAGTTACATTAGACATACAGACCAGATCAAATTGACGACCTATTTACACCAAAAAAATCCAAAATATTTTTGTGAACCGGCAACAAAATTCACTGTCTCGGCTTAGTAAAAAGAATAAAAAAAAATTAATAAACTTACAAAAAATCGAAAATTGTGACCCTGATAAATTCTTTTTATTTTTGTGTAAGTTAAATTCTTGTAAAAGAAAATATAAATTACTCCCTCCGTCCCATTAAATGTGTCTTATTTTGAATTTTCAAAGTCTTTATTTATAAACTTTGACTTTAATTATATATTGTTGTGTTATATAAAACTTGATGAAAATTAACCCGATAAAAACACTTGTAAATCACACTTAAATCATATAACTTTCATCAAGTATTATCTAACACAAATAAAATTATTTAAGGTCAAAGTTATAAATAAAGACATTGAAAAATCAAAATAGGACACTTTTAATGGGACGGATGTAGTTTTGAAAATAAATAAATCAAATAATGGTGTAATTAATCAGTGTAAAAGAATGGCATTAAATTAAGAGTCCAAAAGTCATCTTTGGCTTACCGTGAGTTTTTGTCATCATGGAAGGTAGGTATGGGCCACGCTCACAATAAGTGTCGACTAGTACTCTCAACACAAATAGATACAAAAAAAAGCCTTGTAAGATTTTTATTTCGTAAAGATATAATTACCATTTCTGAAAATTTTATTTTAAAAATTTGTTTTTAGTGCTATTTTAACACATTCAGAAAGTTGATTGAATTCCTTACCTTATTACTTTTAAAACACTTTAAATTCATTATTATCGATGCACAATATATTATTTAGAGTAAAACACTAAAATGATTTCCGAGTTTAGGTTATTTTTGTCACTTTAGTTCAAAAATAAACTTTTTGAATCTGGGTAAAAAGGTAGGGGTTAACAAAAAATTCTGATCCAGTTTACCTTTTGGATGAAAATGATATCAAAATGGAAACCTCAGATACCCCGATTGAAAAAAGGGTTATTTTTAGACTAAAGTAACCTAAACTTAGAGACCATTTTGGCATTTTACTCTATAAATTTATTACAAAATTAAAATAAAAACAAATGAATGAAGATGAACAATTATACTATTAGAGATATTGGATTAGTGTGCAAATAGTAATTTTCTAGCATACATGATTTGAACAATAATGTAAAAATCCATCGTATTAATCAATCAAAGCTTTGAAATTGATAACTCGTGACATTATACGTCTTTTTCAATAGCGTCACTATAATAAATATTATATTTTGATTTTCTGTTGATTACAATTGAATTTCAAAAGTTATTAAAAACGACTTAATTTCAGGAAAGCATTTGAGTTTTTGTCAAAATAAAGTCAAAAGGAATCGAACATATATTTTTGTTTGAAAGAAAGGCTTAGCTTTATAATAATTTCAGGAACAAAGAACCTTTTATGAAGTATGATATATTAGTGCTGTTGGTATATATTTTTTTGCTAATATTCCACTAAACTAAAAAGAAGAAAAAGCCCTCTTTTTCATGAGTTGATACCTACACCAGAGGGGACTTTTTTCGTTATTTCATCAACTAGAAAAAAAAAAACCTTCTTGTATAGTTGCATATTGTGACAGTAAAAGTTAAGCAACCTTCATAATTATTCAAAAATTATAATTTTTACATAATTATGTTCCCTCTTTATGAAAAATTATGACTTAAACGTGTCAAAAATTTAATGATAAAAAAATTTAACCTTTTGAAAATATTTATAAGTTTGTTACAAACCTAAATTATCAATACCATTTTGTAAAAAAAAAAAAAAAAACATGTTACTTTATAATGTTGGATCTTTTTTTTTTGTACGATTCTCTCTGTAATCCCATTAACAAGCTTTATGCTTTAGAAAAAAGAGTAACGGTTTTACGCGTCTCGGCAAACCTGGATTACTGACGGACTACTGGAGTATTATTGTGTCACCTGATCATATCCATGTTCACTATTGTAATAACCATAAATTTTAAAACCATTATTCTAGAAATAAATTATAAATTACCCACTAGAAAACCCTAATTAAGACACCCAAGTAATTCTGTACAAACCCTAGAATTTTCAGAATCAGGATTAGGGCCCCTAAAACTCAGGGGGGGGGGGTAGTCCCTACTTAACGATTATCTTAATAATTTGCGGACGAAGTTGAGATTTAAAAATCTATCGACTCAGCTAGGCTAGTCCCACACGTGGCAACCCTATACATAAAATAAGTTGTCTCGCGGGCCGCGTAAGAATAGGTTAAATGTCACGCGGGCCGCGACAAGGTCAAAATTCGACTATAAATAGAGGATGCTGGGACTTGATTCTGGACACAAAAACGACGAAGAAACTCCAAATACGCGCTGAGATATCGTCCGATTACTCTCAAAACACACACGAAACACAAATTAGTATAGCGGGGTGCTGCAGAACAGGGTAATAACTCGATCGCTATTACGATTCATTGTCCGATCGATCAATATATCCAATGGATGTTTAAGTGCCGCCCACATTAGGGTTATACTTTGTCGTTCGTCGTTAATTCGATGGATGTTTAAGTATCGTACTTTGTCGTTCGTCGTTAATTCGATGGATGTTTAAGTATCGCACTTTGTCGTTCGTTGTGAGAATTTGATCTCGTGAGTTATCGTAAAGGCTGTATTAAGTTACTAACCTAGTTGTGTGCATGTTATTTAAATTAGGTTAAAAGACTAATCAGTAGTCTAAATTCTGCCCGTATAAATCTGAAATATCATCACAAGGCAGCTTCACTTTGGAATTATTAAGGTACGGATCCTTACCCCACTCTTTATTGCTTCATATTCAAATTGTTATAAACCATTAAATTTGTAAACTCCTCACGTCTTTGATTATCGATTCATTTGACAGTCCGTTCGATTTCTATTCTAATCATTTGATTTAGCTTTCATGTCATGCGATAGTATTATGTTGTTATACTCATTATCGCATGTTCCAATATATGTTCCGTTTTGTTATGAAAATAAGTTTTATAAGTTATGTGAATAAGACCTTTTGTACTCTGATACCCTGAGTATCGCTTCTCGTGGAGTGTCCCACGAGCATGTTGTTGCGGCATCGACATCATGTGCTCCAACCGTGACGGAGATATTAGTTCACGGCGTCTCTTAAGTACAAGTGTGGTACATAAGGCTATTAGGAGGCGTATGGATCGATCCTAGGATTTAAGTATAAGGAGGTGGATAACGGGTATGCCAATTCGCCATCTCATGTGATAATTATGCAGGAGTAGCTACCTGTGTATTGTCACGTTTTAAGTTTGCTCATGGGTACATCCGTAAGATATGATTATGAAATTATGTTTTTGTATCGTATCATTTTCACAATAAGTTACATTCGGATAACATTTCTATAAAGCGTTAATTGTTATTTGAGCCTATTATTCCGTACTGAGCATTCGGCTCATTCAGTAAATTTTTGTATATACAGGTCTGCATGTTACTTTGGGCGGGGAAAAGAGAGAAGAATAAAGCCTAGGAATAAATCTGAAGATATTAGTTAATGAAGTCGAATGTTTCCACTTGTATATTAACCTTAAAGTTTCGTTGTTATGAATAAAGCCTAGGAATAAATCTGAAGATATTAGTTAATGAAGTCGAATGTTTCCACTTGTATATTAACCTTAAAGTTTCGTTGTTATGTGATTGTATCCTTGTCAAATAAATAAATGGAATTATGACTTTTGTTTACGATATCACTGTTATTGTGACACGTCAGCCCTTCCGGGTTGGGGTGTTACAGCTATGGTATCAGAGCAAAGGCTCTTTCCTGTAGAAAACTTGAAGATAGTAATTAAAAACCTGTGAGGAATGGGTAGATATTTATGATAGGATTCAACTTGGTCTCTTATGTTTTCTTTTCTAATTCCTACGTCTATTCTTATAGATGCCTCCTCGTCGTCCGCTACGTAGGAGTACTCGTACTAACCATGTACGTAACAACACTTCTTCGAATGAGACTCCAGTTGATCCAAACGTAATTAATGCTATCAACCAGGCTGTTGCCGAGTTGCTTCCAAACCTTGTTGCTCAAACAGCTGAGGCCGTTATTCAACAAACTCGTCCTCCAGAACGTAATAACATGAATCCAATCTCTGGTGAAGAAATTCGTGAGAATACCACGAACCATACTACCTATAGTATAGACATATGGATCTCTAAATTCCAAAAACAAAAGCCGAAATCCTTTAGTCACGCTACTAATCCCGTCGAAGCAAGGAACTGGATAGCTCATGTTGAAAAGATCTTCGGAGTTCTTGGAGTTCCGGAGCAATACAAAGTTAGATTGGCTACCTACAAATTTGAAGATGACGCACAAACTTGGTGGGAAGGATATAAGCAAGTCAAAGGAGGGGATGATTTTGACGCTAATCTTTCATGGGTCGACTTTCGTAACATCTTTTACGACAAGTATTTTTCGACCGCTGATAAAGAAGCTTATATCAGGGAGTATGCAGTGATTCAACAGGGGAATGATGAACCAGCCTCTGAGTTCATTACTCGATTTGCAAGGTTGGCTAGTATTGTAGGAGACATTGCAGGATCAGCAGAAGTCCAGGCAGAAAAATGCAAGTGGGCAGTCAATGATCGAATTCGGAAGTCGATCATGTACATGAAATTTAAGGATATCACCGAAGTTGCTGATGCAATCAAAACTTTTGAATTGGAGAGGAAAGAATTTTTATCTCGAACTGGGGATAATAAGAAGAGAAATGGGGAAGGACAAATTAAGCAGGAAATCGGCCAATCATCCACTACGCCACAGCATCAAGACCGCAAAATCCAAGGAAATCAAAACTCTGGAAATCAGGCACGTCCATGGCAACCTAGACTGCAAAACCCGAGGCCTGCTCAAAACCAGATTCAGTTGTATGCAGAACCTATTAGGGCTCAACCACTGAATCAGCATGTAAACCCGAATCAGATTACATATCCTTTATGTAATACTTGTGGTAAGCAACATCAGGGCGTATGTCACCAAAGTACAGGAGCATGCTTTAGCTGTGGCCAAACTGGACACATGATCAAGGAGTGTACAAAGAAAGACACTAGGAAGAATAACCGACCAAACGTTGCACCACCCAATGTTGGAGGAAGAGTTTTCGAACTTTCTGCTACTGATGCTGCTAATGTCCCAGGTACTGTGTCGGGAACCCTTCAGCTTGGTAAACATAGTATCTATGTGTTATTCGATACAGGAGCGACTCATTCTTTAGTATCCCACTCGTTTACTAAGTACCTTCCGATAAGACCAACTCTCTTAAATCATACCTTAACCATTTCCACTCCCATGGAAAATTCATCCGTAATCACTTACGTATATAAGGATTGTCCGATCCGTATTGAATCTATTGTGTGTAAGGCAGACTTATTTCCAATACATATGTGTGACTTTGATGTTATTCTAGGAATAGATTGGTTGTCTCGACATCGCGTAACTATAGATTGTCATTCTCGCCGTGTTATTTTCGATGATCTTCATCATCCTGATATTATATATCAGGGAACTCAAGCTCATAAATCTCTTAAAATTATCTCCGCATTCAAAGCTCGAAAAATCATATCAAACGGCTGTGCTGGATTCCTAGCATCGATTAAGGATACTTCTGCTAGTGTTAAGAATATCGATAGCCATTCCGTTGTTCGTGAATATCCTGATGTATTTCCGGATGAACTACTAGGATTACCACCCGACCGTCAGGTAGAATTCACCATCGACTTGATCCCTGGCGCCGAGCCTATTTCTAAAGCTCCATACCGTATGGCTCCAATAGAACTGAAGGAGTTGAAGGAACAATTGCAAGAATTGTTAGATCTAGGATTCATAAGACCCAGTGTTTCACCTTGGGGTGCTCCGGTCTTATTTGTGAAGAAGAAAGACGGTAGTATGCGCTTATGTATTGACTACCGAGAGCTGAACAAGATTACTATTCGTAATCAGTATCCTCTGCCTCGCATTGATGATCTCTTTGATCAACTTCAGGGGGCTCAGTTCTTCTCAAAAATCGACCTGAGGTCAGGGTACCATAAGCTAAAGATCAAGAATGATGATGTTCCCAAGACAGCCTTTCGTACTCGATATGGTCATTACGAATTTTTGGTTATGCCCTTTGGGCTAACTAATGCACCTGCAGTCTTCATGGATTTGATGAATCGCATATTTCACAAATTCCTAGACAAATTCGTAATTGTTTTTATCGATGACATTCTGGTATATTCTAAGAGCCGTGAAGAGCATGAAGCACATCTACATGCAGTACTTGGAACCTTGCGGCATGAGAAATTGTACGCTAAGTTTTCCAAATGTGACTTTTGGCTTAGCCAAGTGGCATTTCTAGGTCATGTCATATTAGCCGAGGGAACTATGGTAGGCCCAACAAAGGTTGAAGCTATTACAAAATGGCCAAGACCCACTTCTGTTACCGAAATACGAAGTTTCTTGGGTCTTGCTGGCTATTACCGAAGATTTGTTGAAAGATTCTCGGTAATTGCTTTACCACTCACAAAACTCCTAAGAAAAGGGGTGAAGTACTCATGGAATGAGGAACAAGAGAAAAGCTTTGAAGAATTGAAGAAACGACTCGTATCCTCCCCGATACTCGCTCTCCCTTCTGGATCAGGAGGTTACCAAGTCTATAGTGATGCCTCAAAGAAAGGATTAGGTTGTGTGCTAATGCAACATGGGAAGGTTATCGCTTATGCCTCCCGTCAGTTGAAGCCTTATGAAGTTAACTACCCTACACATGATTTAGAACTAGCCGCAGTCGTCTTTGCACTTAAGATTTGGCGACACTATCTGTATGGTGAAAGTTGTGACATTTTTACCGACCATAAGAGCCTCAAGTACATATTCACTCAGAAAGAGCTAAATATGAGGCAAAGAAGGTGGTTAGAACTTTTAAAAGATTACGACGTAAATATTCAATACCATCCAGGCAAAGCCAATATTGTAGCTGACGCGTTGAGCCGAAAGAATTCCGGGACTATATCTTGCTTACAAATTCAGCCTCGTATTAGGAGGGATCTCGAAAGAATGAACATTTGGCTTCAGGTTAGTAAATCTGATGGATATCTAGCTAGAATGCAGATTGAACCCGACCTCATATCACGGATCAAAGATGCACAAAAGCAAGATGGAGAACTTTGGGCAATTGTGCAAAATCTTGAGGTGGGTAAGCAATCTGAATTTCGTATAGACCATTAGGGGGTGATTTGGTGCGGTAAAAGACTTTGTGTACCCGATGACTCCACCCTTCGTGAGTCATTGTTAGCCGAAGCTCATAGCTCACCATTTTCAATTCACCCAGGATCTACCAAGATGTATCGAGACTTAAGACAGAACTTCTGGTGGAATGGTATGAAGGAAGACGTTGCTCGATACGTAAGTAAATGCCTCACTTGCCAACAAGTGAAAATTGAACACAAACGAGCAAGCGGTCTGTTGCAGCCATTGGATATTCCCATATGGAAGTGGGATGAAATCACAATGGATTTTGTTACCGGTTTGCCTAAGACTTTCAAGAAGAATGATGTTATATGGGTTGTTGTCGATAGATTGTCGAAGTCAGCACATTTTCTACCAATTCAGCAAGGATTTTCGGTTAATAAGTTATCCGAAATATTTCTTCAAGAGATTATTCGACTCCATGGCACACCATGTTCCATTGTTTTCGATAGAGACCCACGTTTCACCTCACGATTTTGGAAAGGTTTTCAGGCAGCTTGGGGTACACGACTGAAGTTTAGTACGGCTTTCCATCCACAAACAGATGGGCAGTCGGAACGCACGATTCAGACCTTGGAAGACATGCTCCGAGCATGTGCACTTGAATGGTCTGGAAACTGGGATGAATATCTATGTCTTGTTGAATTCGCTTACAACAATAGTTGGCAAGCAAGTATTGGCATGGCACCTTTTGAGCTTTTGTACGGTCGGAAATGTCGAGCACCGATATGCTGGGATGAAGTTGGAGAAAAGATTATTGAAGGGCCAGAACTAGTTCAGATTACAAATGAAAAAGTCACTATGGCACGAGAAAAACTGAAAAAAGCTCAGAGCAGACAAAAGAGCTATGCAGATCAAGATAGACGACCACTCGAATTTAAAATTGGTGATCACGTATTCTTAAAGGTATCACCTTGGCGTGGCGTTCGTAGATTTGGAATTAAAGGAAAGCTTAGTCCCCGTTTTATCGGTCCGTTTGAAATACTTGAAAGAATTGGAGAAGTGTCATATCAACTGGCTTTACCACCTCAACTCTCTCACGTTCATAATGTTTTTCATGTCTCCTCGTTAAGAGGATATAATTATCATCCACTCCATGTCATTAGTTATCCGTTACTTACAATTCACGAGGATTTGTCCTACGAAGAGGAGCCAGAAGCCATCTTAGATCGACAAGAAAAGGTTTTGCGTAGGAAAGTAATTCCGTTTGTTAAAGTCCTCTGGAAAAATCACTCTGAACACGAAGCAACATGGGAATCTGAAGAATCAATTCGATCTCTATACCCTAATCTATTCTCGTAATAGAATTTTAGTCGAGTAACGGTAAATCTTGTTCTTTGATATATGTTTATTTATTTCTGTTTACGGTCAATCATGCTTTACCTTATGTGAATATATATCTTAGCTATGATTAAGCATATCTATGTAGGAGATATCAGTACCAATAGTCACTCTATTATCTGTAAGTCTCCATTGACTTTTCGTACGGTAAGATATTTTATTAAGATACGTAGTGGAAGAACCATTAGGACATGATGGTAATGTAATTAAGAATTTTGGTCATGAACGTAATTATGAATTTCAGATACACATGTGTGTTTAAGAGATTCTTGTTATATAAGTTAGTAACTCTGCTATGAAAGTTCCGTTTCCGTTACTTATGCGATATGTTATATTCTTATTTGAAAAATTTCGAGGACGAAATTTCTTTTAAGGGGGTAATAGTTGTAATAACCATAAATTTTAAAACCATTATTCTAGAAATAAATTATAAATTACCCACTAGAAAACCCTAATTAAGACACCCAAGTAATTCTGTACAAACCCTAGAATTTTCAGAATCAGGATTAGGGCCCCTAAAACTCAGGGGGGGTATTCCCTACTTAACGATTATCTTAATAACTTGCGGACGAAGTTGAGATTTAAAAACCTATCGACTCAGCTAGGCTAGTCCCACACGTGGCAACCCTATACATAAAATAAGTTGTCTCGCGGGCCGCGTAAGAATAGGTTAAATGTCACGCGGGCCGCGACAAGGTCAAAATTCGACTATAAATAGAGGATGTTGGGACTTGATTCTGGACACAAAAACAACGAAGAAACTCCAAATACGCGCTGAGATATCGTCCGATTACTCTCAAAACACACACGAAACACAAATTAGTACAGCGGGGTGCTGCAGAACAGGGTAATAACTCGATCGCTATTACGATTCATTGTCCGATCGATCAATATATCCAATGGATGTTTAAGTGCCGCCCACATTAGGGTTATACTTTGCCGTTCGTCATTAATTCGATGGATGTTTAAGTATCGTACTTTGTCGTTCGTCGTTAATTCGATGGATGTTTAAGTATCGCACTTTGTCGTTCGTTGTAAGAATTTGATCTCGTGAGTTATCGTAAAGGCTGTATTAAGTTACTAACCTAGTTGTGTGCATGTTATTTAAATTAGGTTAAAAGACTAATCAGTAGTCTAAATTCTGCCCGTATAAATCTGAAATATCATCACAAGGCAGCTTCACTTTGGAATTATTAAGGTACGGATCCTTACCCCACTCCTTATTGCTTCATATTCAAATTGTTATAAACCATTAAATTTGTAAACTCCTCACGTCTTTGATTATCGATTCATTTGACAGTCCGTTCGATTTCTATTCTAATCATTTGATTTAGCTTTCATGTCATGCGATAGTATTATGTTGTTATACTCATTATCGCATGTTCCAATATATGTTCCGTTTTGTTATGAAAATAAGTTTTATAAGTTATGTGAATAAGACATTTTGTACTCTGATACCCTGAGTATCGCTTCTCGTGGAGCGTCCCACGAGCATGTTGTTGCGGCATCGACATCATGTGCTCCAACCGTGACGGAGAGATTAGTTCACGGCGTCTCTTAAGTACAAGTGTGGTACATAAGGCTATTAGGAGGCGTATGGATCGATCCTAGGATTTAAGTATAAGGAGGTGGATAACGGGTATGCCAATTCGCCATCTCATGTGATAATTATGCAGGAGTAGCTACCTGTGTATTGTCACGTTTTAAGTTTGCTCATGGGTACATCCGTAAGATATGATTATGAAATTATGTTTTTGCATCGTATCATTTTCACAATAAGTTACATTCGGATAACATTTCTATAAAGCGTTAATTGTTATTTGAGCCTATTATTCCGTACTGAGCATTCGGCTCATTCCGTAAATTTTTGTATATACAGGTCTGCATGTTACTTTGGGCGGGGAAAAGAGAGAAGAATAAAGCCTAGGAATAAATCTGAAGATATTAGTTAATGAAGTCGAATGTTTCCACTTGTATATTAACCTTAAAGTTTCGTTGTTATGTGATTGTATCCTTGTCAAATAAATAAATGGAATTATGACTTTTGTTTACGATATCACTGTTATTGTGACACGTCAGCCCTTCCAGGTTGGGGCGTTACAACTATTTTACGCGTCTCTTTAAGTAGTTAACTTCGATCCAAAGGCTAAAATTTTAAAGTTTTGATGTTGGGTTTGTGAGTCTCTATAAAAGCATTTTCTTTATAGCTACCTTTTTCTGTTAGATATGTGATGATGATGTGCTTGTTTTATAGACATGTTTTATATCACTTCGTCCATTAATGTGAGAGGACAAATCCTTTTTTCTTAAATTCTATGAAAATTACACTTCTTTTCTTATATATCAATGCAGGGTGACAATTTATTAGACTAAGAGGTTGTTTGTTTACCTTTTAATGGGGCTTTTAATGGTTCAGACTTCTTACTGGTTAAGCACTTAATGGTTCAGACTGTTTGTTTCGCAAGCAGATGTCTGAATGGTTCAGACATTTGCCTCTGAATGGTTAAGCATTATACTAAGTCTGAATGGTTAAGACCTCTAATCTTAATTGGTTAGACATTTGCATTTGAACGGTTAAGCATTATACTGGCTCTTAATGGTTCAGACAGGGGCGGACCTACCTCTTTGGTAGGGGTAACCCCCGCTACCCCTTGGTCGGAAAAAATTTGGAAAAATTAGTGTATATTTTGGAAAAATTTGATTTTTTTTCGATTTCGTTACGGCTTATTTATAACACGTTACCCCTTGGTCGGAATCCTAGATCCGCCACTGTGTTCAGACATCTTACTGATTTAGCACTTAATAGTTCAGACTCTTACTAGTTCAACATTTAACCATTCAGAAGTTGCCAACAACCCCTAAGTTTCATAAAAAAATTGCACATAAAACCCCAAATTAAAGGTTTGCTTGAGAACCTCAAAAATGTTAATCCCCTAGGAGCTACCTTAGATGGTATGATAAATGTTCTTGATTTGTTATACAACACACGACTCATTTTCATATGGATGTTATATATCTAACATTCTAGTAACATAAAAAATTCTAACAAAGATTACATTAGAAAAAAAATAGGGTTATTGGATTTTAATAATCATAAATTTCAAATGTTAGCCGATAATAATCTCAACTTCAAAAATTCACTCCAACGATCCCAACTTTAAAAATTCTATCCAACAATCCCAACTTGTAAGAATTTGGCTCTTATTGATACTTTTCCAACATAAGTGTACTTAAATCATTTAAGGAGTCTGGAGGTGTACTCGAATCTATTGAGGAGTCCAAATTCTTATATTGTTAGAAAAAAATTAATGTGGCAAAATTCTTAAAAGTTGGGATCGTTAGATGTAATTTTTAAAGTTGAGATTATTATCGCCAACAGGTGAAACTTAGAATTATTAAAATCTAATAACTCTAAAAAATAATTGTTGAACCAGTCGATAAACACACCCATAATTTCCACATTGTTTAAAACATAGAATGTGAAGGCAATGATGGTTTAAAACACACAAGTGACAATGTCGGTATTGTTAGTAGAGGTGTTCAAAATAACCGGTTAATTAACCGTAACCGGTTATTAACCGAAACCGTAACCGGTTATTAACCGATTTAGGAATAACCGGTTAGTGGTTATTTTTAACCGTAGGTTAGTAACCGGTTACAAGTTTTTAGTATAATAACCGGTTATTAACCGGTTTTTTTAAACCGGTTTTTTAACCGATAGACCGGTTAACCGAAAAAATAACCGAAAAATTCAAAAAAAAGGCAAAAAAACCGGTTTTTAACCGAAAATAACCGGTTAATTAACCGGACCGGTTAAAGTAATTAACCGGACCAGTTAATAAAATAACCGGTTAAAGTAATAACCGGTTAAAGCATTAACCGGTTAAAGTCAAAAAGTCAAATTAACCGGTATAACCGGTTAACCGGTCCGGTTATTAAAATTAACCGGTTTGTGCACCTCTAATTGTTAGGTTATGTAGTCGGCCAAGTGTATATGTAGATGCATGTGAGCACATGCAAAGCACAACTGTATTTGTCGTTTTACAATTTCTTTTATATAGTGACAATGAACGCCATACTTGGACTTGTGTAATGTATCAATCATTGTACACGTCATTAACTAAGACAAAGAATCAAATATAATACTATTTTACTAGTTTATTATCATAAATCACCGAATTAATTAATCGTTGTTAAAAATTCAAAAAAGAGAGAAAGAAAAAGATTGTTTTATGGATTAGAATAGAAATCCAAATCAGATTTAATTAATAACATATCATCATTCATCAAAAGCAAGACATAGCAGAAGGGTTCACCAAAAGCTAAACCGGACAATATAATGTTATATGTTTATGATGATATATTAAAAATATGGTCTAGCGAGGGGTCAGATCACAATATTATGTACGCAATTTTACCCTAAACTTTGTCCAGGAAGCTGTTTCCCATAACTAGAACGCAATTTTACCCCCCCCCCCCCCCCAATGTTTTGGTTAAGCTCCGCCACTGTCCATGACCTCAAGGTCATAAAGCAGCAACCTTACTTGTTCTCTTAGACTAGACGGTATGGGGGTTCGTCCCCCTCCGTCCTGGATAGTCGCCGACCCAAACAACACGCCGCCCCCTCCCGTCGTCGTCCTTGGTGTCGAGTATGGGACGTTGGGGATGATCCACAAGAAGACAAAAATCTACCCTCTCCTTCACACACACACCTATACATACAATATATATATATATATATATATACATTTTAGGTCCATCCTCCCATTTCCATACCTCCATCCTCTTTGCCCCATCCTCATGCCCATCCTACGTGGCGTTTACATGACGGACCATCCTTAAGGGAGAACCATCACCATACCATGTAGCCTTATATTGATATAGAAGAAGTTGTTTTTAAAAGTACGACAGATGGTTATATATCTTTTCACGTATGGAGCTTTAATCTAATAAATATTGGCATATGCGAACACATTGTTATAAATGTGAGAAAATGCATTTCGTTGAGTACATTGTTCATATTTGTTTGAATTTCACGTTCTTTTATTCTTCATATTGTTTATATTTAAATTTTAACAGTTTATTGTTTAAATAGAAAAGTGACCCATCAACTCAAAACTATGTAAGATATTTCATTTGTAACTAGTTAGCAATTCAATCTACTTGAGATAATACGCTCTAGCCAATTGTGAGTTATAAACGTACAATTATGTTTGAAAATATCTATTTGAATCACATGTTTAGTGATGTAGACATCGAATAGTATAGCAACACAATGAATTTTAGCATGTTTTATCGAAAGAATGAGAAGACCCAATATAAATATTTTACTAGCTAGGTGTTTCTACCAATTTTTTTTTAAATATATAAACACCTAATAAAGTAACTATTTTTGGTCTTCTCCACTAACAAGCTTTATAAGCTACCAATGTTATTATATATTGTTAGCATCGGTCGCTAAATTAACAAGAAGACAACAACTTTTAGATATTATGCAACTTAGGGGCCGTTTGGCAACTTCTGAATGGTTAAGTGCTGAACCAGTAAGAGGTCTGAATCATTAAGTGCTGAATCATTAAGAGGTCTGAACCATTAAGTGTCAGTATAAAACTTAACCGTTCAGAGACAAATGTCTAACCAATTCAGATTAGAGGTCTTAACCATTCAGACACAGTATAATGCTTAATCATTCAGAGTCAAATGTCTGAACCATTCAGACATTTGCTCATGAAACAAACAGTCTGAACCATTAAGTGCTGAACCAGTAAGAAGTCTGAACCATTAAGAGTCCCATTAAAAAGTAAACAAACAGCCCCTTAGTGAAAGGTAAGTGAGTGTGAAGATCAATAACTTAGTAAAAGGTAAATAGTTTTTAATACTAAGGTTTTACGTCAAGAGTGTTATAATACTAAGATTATGCAATATATAAATTATTATAAAGTCAAAACCATTTTAAAATAAGACTAACTAGAAGAAGAAAGTATTACAAAACATTGTGGTCCAAAGAGAATGTACTAGTTGAAATTGCGAGTTAGGGTTCTTGTGGTCCTTTCACTTTGATGATTTTGGCTTTCACCTTGATTTCGATGTCGTCTAGTATGTCCATTGTCTCTGATGTTTTATCCTCAAATCATCCTCACCGATCTCTTGTTTTCGAGAACTCGTCATGTTATCATCGGTTGCGGATGAACTCGGTGAAGGAGAAGATGAAGGATGTGGTTTCTCTTTCTTCTTATCTGATGTTAATACACGCTTCTTTTTCCTAAACCTAATTCCACAAGCATTACATAGCGACTGTGAATCGAACAGATTGAATTAGGTCCAACAGATCATGAAATATGTAAATCGTAAGAATGAATTAAAAAGACAGGAAACAAAAGCACCTTTGGACCGGCTGGACCGCTCCTCCACAACGGCGTTTTGGAGGTTTTGCAATCGAAGCAAAGCTTCTCGTCCTTACCTATCGTCTCTGCAAAAGTCATCGATTCCTGAAATTAACAGTGTTAGGTTTACTCTGGTGTTGTTGTTGAATGGTGGTGGAGATGGTGAACAATGGTGGTGGCAGATGGGGTGGATGGTGGTTGTGAGTGAGGTTGTGGTTGGGAGTGTGTTTGTGTGTGAGAGAGAGAGATAGATGATAAAAGAGTTTTTATTTTTTAGTTTTGTACAAAATAGCCTGAATAATAATCCTTTACAAAATAGCTTATAGGGAGATAAAATGACAAGAATACCCTCATGTGCAATGCACATGACCATATACTTTACCAAAAAAGTTTAGCCTAAAGGACATAACATGCAGGATTTTGAAACATTAAGGACAAAACTCATCAGATTTAAAGGTAAATGACACCGCCTGCAATTTGGTACAAATATAAACGACAAAACTTGTAATTTACTCTTTTTTCTAACTAAAAAAATACTAACATTTACATTATTGTTCTATTGTTGTACAATTTTTTTAAATAAATGTTAAATTTCTAGAAGGTTAAGCGACTTAACTATATACACATATTTAAAAAAAATGTAGCTAGAAGAACACGTTACAAGGTTTCTTTCCTCTAATAATTGATTAAAGGTTTCTTCCCTCTAATAATAGAGCACAAAGATTTGTGAGAGCAGTCAGAAGCTCAAAGGCACACACTTCAAGCCACCTGGAACAGATTTAACAAACTTTAATATAAAATATATAATATATAATATATATTTACTGGTTGGCTAGGTTAGGCTAGGCTAGTACACCTTCTAAAATGTTCTCCACACCTGTGGGGTACTGGCTCTCTTCATCGACACCGGCCCACTGCTTTTACGGAGGGCCCTCCTTCAATTGGACTTCCCACTCTTTCCTTTCCTTTCTCACAAATTAGGGGTGTGCATGGGTCGGTTTGGTTCGGTTTTTACTATTAACCATAACCATAATCGCTAGTTCGGTTATGGAGTTTTGGTAACCATAACCATAACCAAACTTCGGTTATGTTAATTGGTTATGAAGTCGGTTATGGTTCGGTTTTGGTTAATTTCTGTTAAGTAACCAAGTAAGGTTTGAAATAAATAGGGTTGTGCACGATTTGAACTTAGCTTGAGCCTATTTTATGAGATAACGGAGACTAAACTTTTTGGTTAAACTACCGATTTGGGGTTCTTTTTAATAAGGTAATTCCCAAACAAAAAAAAAAAAATTATGGACATCACACCTTAGTTCTTTATCAAAATAAATGACAACTACATCAAGATCATTTTGTTACTAATATACTTTTATCTTAGTAAAAACCCTCTATATGGTTTTGTAAAGCACAAATCCATTATATAAAGTTATCATTACAAGTGCGGTTCGGTTTCGGTTATATCGGTTAACCAAAGCTTCATAACCATAACCATAACCGATTGAGCGGTTATACAAAGTTTCATAACCATAACCATTGGTTATATTGGTTATCGGTTATTAGTGGTTCAGTTATATCAGTTATGGTTCGGTTATCGGTTATGGTGGTTAATTTGCTCACCCCTATCACAAACCTCCTTCTTCCATACGGACGGCTCTTGTGTTCACTTCTTGTCACGTATGTAAACGGCCCGCCACTCTCTTTCACGTCCCTACCGGTGACTAACGGGTGATGCGATGCACATGGTCTAAATTCACTTGTGTAAAAAATTATATGTTATTAATTTATTATACAGTGGCGGACCTAACCCATTAATTTAGGGGTATCCTAAAAATAACTTTTTACGGGGCAATCATACAATAATAAAAAAATTATTTTGGGGCTTGGGCTATGTTTATCAATTTGGCGTCTTTCAATTATATTATACTTAATTTGTGCTTAATTATTATACAAGTTTGGTTTTGTAAAAGGTTTGTGCTTATAAAAATTTGGAATTTTAATAAATTAAAGTATCATATTTTTTGGGGTATCCCTTTATTTGTTCAAGGGTATCTTTTATATAAAACCGGAAAAAAATAAACTACGAAAACGGGGTTGAGCCGTAGCCCGTGATACCCCTCATTATATTATAAGTCCGCCACTCTTATTATATGTATTTCATGTTTTATAAATAAAACTAAATTTTATCTATAAAACTATTTTTTAACTGACATATTGGAAAGGAGATCCACTCTTAGACCAGGCGACATTTTGGTCTTTGGATGAGTAGGAGGAAAACATGCATGTGTAGATCTAACAGGGGGTTCCCTCGCTTGTGGGCATAGGGGGTAGTGCTTTCACGGTGGATCAAGCTGCAAAGTGACCAAACACGAGAAAACGTGCCTTGATAACCAACATGTGTTTATCCCATTTGCATTTGATACTTCTGGTTTCCTGACGCTAGAGGCTGTGGACCTACTTAGTCGAGTTCAAAGGGTCATTGTCACACCCCAACCTGTCACACCCCAACCGATGACGGAAACATCGGGGCATGGCACTGAGCGAAACAGATTGTTCGAGAGAAATTCCATAACAACTACTTTACCGAATAGTTAAACATTACGTCCCATACCGTAACCCATTAAGCAAGGAAGTTATTACAGACATAATATCTCTAAACAAATAAAATTGTTTCGACAACTCAGATTTCAAATAAAATATAAATTGTCTTTGTTTCTAGACTCTCGATCCTACTTGATTCCACAAAAGCAGGTAAGCACATCCTAAGCATTCAAACACATGTCACATACTTTAAAATAGAGGTCAATACATTTAGTGTAAAGGTGAGCATACAAGTTTGATAATAGCATAATAGAGTTCGAAATCGTTTACGCATAACCAACATGTACAACGTATAATGTGAAGCATGTAAGTTATCGACAAAGATCCTATCAATACCAATGACTGCGAGTTGACTGCGAAGAGCGAGTGCGCATCACATGTTCACCACTGCGAATACGTGAAGTATTGTCCTTAACAACCCCTGAGTAAACAGGTGCTGAGTCCAAACTATAGTATTATCGTTGCTAAGGCAGATAGACAGCAATCAATGTGTTAACATAACAAACAGGCATTCATCGAGTCACGTATAACATGCATTAGAGGTCAGCGTATATATAGTGTTTGCGTTGTGTGTTCGATGTGATTTAGAATAAGTAACGTATGTAACACCCAAAAGTGCATAAAGCAAAAAGGGATTGAGTATACTCACAGATAGCGTTTAACTTAATAAACACTGCCTTGGATTGAAGGGAGCGCTGAGAGAAATTAGCCTGAACAGTTAACGATAGCATTACGATGAGCGGCGCGTAAAACGATGCGTTTAATGGTACCATGCATCAAGTGTCGAATGGTAGCCCGATCGGATGGCCACTCGATCCACTTGTCCGGCGCGATGAGTTTTTTCGTTTCGATTCGAGTGTTGAGCGTTGCGATGCTATTCGATTCGAGAGAGCGATGCGATAGTATTACCCATTGGTTACCCAAATATATAACTACTATATCTAACATACAATCACTATAATTAAGTTGCGTTTAGTGTTTTCGATTCGATTGCGATGCGATAGATTGCGATTGCGATTACACCTCAACATAAACATAACATGCACAAGTAACACATAAATAGCACACACACGTAAAACAATATCCAGAACACATAATTCGAGTTGCGATTGCGATGGCGATAAGCGATAAGCGATAAGCGATAAATCGATTAAACATGCGATAAAATAGCGATTAAACCTCGATTATTAATAGATACTCTACATAATACAACTAAAGCGATTAAATAAATAGATTCGGTTACAAGTCAAAGAATTCAAAACAGTAGTTGAGCAAGGAGTGACAGATCGCAATTAGCAATCTTTTCTTCCTTTGACTTCAATCTTGACTTTGACTTTGACTTTCGAAACACGGGGTGTTACAGCCTCCCCTACTTAAGGGAATTTTGTCCCAAAATTAGGCTTTAGCCGTAATAAACAACTGCGGGTACTTTGCCTTCATGTCGCTTACGAGTTCCCAGGTGAACTCTGTGCCTCGTTTGCCTTCCCATCGGACTTTCACAATGGGGATGCGTAAGCGTCTGAGCACCTTGGTTTCTCGTCCCACAATCTCGATAGGCTTTTCCACGAAGTGTAATGTTTCATCCACTTGCAAGTCCTCAAGAGGGACATGTAATTCCTAGTCGGCCAAGCACTTTCTGAGGTTCGAAACGTGGAAAGTCGGGTGGACGTTACTCAGTTCCTCTGGTAGTTCGAGTCTGTAGGCCACTTTTCCAATCCTTTCCAGAATCTTAAAGGGTCCAACATATCGAGGTGCGAGCTTTCCTTTCTTGCCGAATCTGATCACCCCCTTCCAAGGTGCAACCTTTAGGAGTACGTGATCACCAACGTCAAATTCAAGGGGCTTGCAGTGTCTATCAGCGTAACTTTTCTGTCGACTTCGAGCTTTCAATAGATTGTCTTGAATTTGGAGGATTTTGTCTGTCGTTTCTTGCAACAGCTCGGGACCGGTAATTTGCACGTCTCCGATCTCGTGCCATACAATAGGCGATCGACATCTCCTTCCGTATAAAGCCTCAAATGGTGCCATTTGTATGCTAGAATGATAATTGTTATTATACGAGAATTCGAGCAAAGGTAAGTACGTGTCCCAATTACCATCGAAATCTATGACACACGAACGGAGCATGTCTTCAAGGGTGCGAATCGTTCTTTTAGTCTGACCATCGGTTTGGGGATGGAAAGCGGTACTTAGATTAAGAGTAGTACCGAGAGCAGATTGAAAAGATTCCCAAAAAAACGCGAGGTAAACCGACCGTCACGGTCAGAAATGATGTCACGAGGCGTCCCATGTCGACTAATGATCTCGTTGGTGTAGATTCGGGTTAATCTTTCCACCTTAAAGGCTTCTCGTATCGGCATGAAGTGAGCTGACTTAGTCAAACGGTCAACCACAACCCAAATGCTATCATAACCATATTGAGTACGCGGAAGTTTCGTGATGAAGTCCATGGCTATACTCTCCCATTTCCACATCAGGATCTCGGGTTGAACGAGTAAGCCAGAGGGTCTTTGAAGCTCAGCCTTGACCTTGGAACAGGTCAGGCATTTTGAAACATAGATTGCGATATCCTTTTTCATGCCCGGCCACCAGTACTTGTAGCGCATGTCCTGGTACATCTTGTCAGCACCGGGATGAATGGAATATCAAGATTTGTGGGCTTCGTCCATCAGAACTTGTCGCAAGTCCATACGCTTGGGAATCCAAAATCGATCCAAGTAGTGAAAAATACCATTCGACTTATTCTCGAGTTGGGCGCCATCGTTTAGAATTCTTTCCTTCTCCAGAGTTCGCTCGGTAAAACAAGCATGCTGCGCATCACGGATAAGAGCTTCGAGGTTAAACTGGGCTTGGGAATTACGAACGCTAAGCAAGTAGCTTCGTCGACTGCGCGTCACGGATAAGAGCTTCGAGGTTAAACTGGCCACTCGATCCACTTGTCCGGCGCGATGAGTTTTGTCGTTTCGATTCGAGTGTTGAGCGTTGCGATGCGATTCGAGAGAGCGATGCGATAGTATTACCCTTTAGTTACTCAAATAACATAACTACTATATCTAACATACAATCACTATAATTAACTTGCGTTTAGCGTTTTCGATTTGATTGCGATGCGATAGGTTGCGATTGCGATTACACCTCAACATAAACATAACATGCACAAGTAACACATAAATAGCACACACACGTAAAACAATATCCAGAACACATAATTCGAGTTGCGATTGCGATGGCGATAAGCGATAAATCGATTAAACATGCGATAAAATAGCGATTAAACCTCGATTATTAATAGATACTCCACATAATACAACTAAAGCGATTAAATAAATAGATTCGGTTACAAGTCAAAGAAGTCAAAACAGTAGTTGAGCAAGGAGTGATAGATCGCAATTAGCAATCTTTTCTTCCTTTGACTTCAATCTTGACTTTGACTTTGACTTTCGAAACACGGGGTGTTACACAACCGATGGTGGAAACATCGGAGTGAGAAAAAAATGAGATTGCAAGATACTTTATAACGCTAATTGTGACAACGTTTAATAAGCAAGATTTCATTTCATACTAAAACAAAGTACAATGTTTGAAAGCAAAGTTACAACACTTAAACAAGAAACAAATTACATCAACAATACTAAAATTAAAGCAGGTTTCTAGTCATCCTACTAAATTCCGTTCATCATCATCGTCATCAATTTCTTGCAATACGTGTTAAAGTACATGTCAACACAAAAGTATTGGCGAGCATACAAATTTAAGTACTAAAATAAGTATAGAGTTTAAACGAATCCACATGGCAAAATTCAGATACTAAAACCTAACATGGCAATACTATCATGCAACTATAAATGTCAACCCAAAGATTCCCGCTAGCGTAATCTTATCATAGAAATGATAAGACTGTCACACCCTGACTTTTGCGAAAGCGTGATTTGGTGTGACTTGCTTAATATCATTGCATTCAACCATAACCAACATCTATATGATAAAACCATGATGTTCATCCATAAGTTTCAAAACGTTACAGTCGTCATTGTTTAACCACAAACCAAGACTTCGAATTCAAGTACATAACAACCCAAGTTTTAAGTTCCAAATCCGGACTTAGCAAAAGACACTACTAAAAGCTAGGCTTTGAACTATGTATCTTATCCAAGATAAGATGCACAATCCAAACCCTTCGACACTGGATGACATCTTTTATTCGAAAACGCAACTTGAAATCTTGAACGCCCGCCTAGATCCATAATCAGTTTCCTGAAATACATGTAGTTTGAAAACATCAACAAAAGTTGAGCGAGTTCATGTGTTTTGTATGTGTGCATGAACATTCCTTGAAAACCTTGGTGTAGGAAGGCTAAACCCTTTATGCGTAGTTCGTACCGGCCATCCGGCGGGAACGACATAGTCACCACATGGTCCATCCAGCGGGCTCATGGGTGGGGCTCGCAACACCCAATAGATCTATCACTCATGCCCCTCGGTCCTTATAGAAGGATTAATGGTCTTAAGTTAACGCCTATCCATTCACATGATCTAATAGTTCATTCCTTAGCTAACCATACCATTTGTAATCATCGAAAAATTTGTAACATGTATTTCACCCCCGAAGTTGTAAAACTGAAAAACAGTTAAAAGAAAAGGGGGACATGAACTCCCAGTTTTGCGTTCTTCGTATCCAATGTAACTCAAAGCTTCATCTAGATCGCACGACTACCTACATGCGTACTACGGTTCATTAGACGGGTGGGTCGTGCCTTGTCCTTAGTCTTAATTAGTGTATTTGAATTACGTTTCTTTGTGTCATCAATATTATTCCAAGTTATATAATTATTTGTTAAAATAATAAATATTTTAACTTAAATTATATTTATTAAATTTTGGAATATTAGTTAAAATAATATATTTGAACTTGACACATATGTGTATTTGTACGTGTATAACTTCCCAAGGATGGGTGTATTCATACTCGTATTCTTAACCGTGCGTATTTTTGCCAAGTATCGGTGTTCCTTCGAGGCGGCATCTTTTAAGAAGAAGATCGGATAGGTCAGGTCTTATTCGTCAAGTAGGTAAATAGTCGTCTAAAGGTCGTATGTACGTATATATAAGCGTTCATCATTGCAAGCAATCATGCGACAACATGATCATCGCACAACATGTAAATCAACAAAGTGTTTAGTGAAAACATGACGATTGAGCTTTCATTAATTACCGACCATAGTTACATTGTTTACAAAGTGTATCACATCAAAAGGGACATAGGGTCACACTACCCCGGTCTAATAAGTCTGTCAATATACCAAAAATCACATGGTCAAAAGTGGTCTTCAAAAGTCTTCACAATCTCAGCTCAATAGTAGTGCTCTCACCAAAAATAATGCATCTGCATAAGACCAAAAACCTACTGTACTGATGGCGGAGGTGGAGGAGGGAAGAAAAGCAAATTGCGAACATGTGCGAGCTCCTCCTCGAGCTCGTATGCATGGCGAAGTAAGCAACCGATCTGCTGCTCGATAGTAAGGAAACGAGCATCAAAACCTGGAAAAGGTGTAAGAGCAGCAGGTGGGTGTGCAAAAGGAGAAAGTGATGAATGTGGAGGATCAAAAGCTTACTGACAGAGACAGGGTGGAGGACGTGGTGTCAGCTCAAGCTCCAAAACTCTACGACTCAAAACCTCAAACTGCAGCTGAAGTGACAGGAGCAACTCATCCCGTGTGTAGCCTCCATAATGTAAGGGATAATAGGGGTCTAAAATCGGCATAGTGTATGGTAGGAACCATCGGAATGACTTGTCCAGCGGTGGAGAAGTGAAAGGAGCAAATGGTGCAGCCTGAGGGATCTGTGGAAGAGCTGCTGAAGCAAAGGATCGTCACGCGGGTGCTGACCTGCAGTACTTTCCCCTGGACGGGGTGTAAGGATGTCCTGAAGGAAAACAATCGGCAAATCAGTGCGATGGACATCAGACTCTACAGGAGGGAGAGGAGCAACAACAGCGGGTGCGGGTGGAGGAATAAATGGCTCAGCAAAAGAAAGATCAACAGGTGCAGGTACTGGGTCGGGAATAGGGAGTGCAATATCTGGTAATTCAAACGGAACATGGTCAGGATCAGGAATCGGCTCAAGATCAATAGGTGCAACATCAGGCTGACCAAAAGGAACAGGAGCTAGCTAAGGAGCAGGCTCTGGATCGTGTGGAGGTGTGGGATCTCGAGCAGGTGATAGTGCGACATACATAAAGGTGTCGTCGTCTGAGTCAGTAGCAAAAAGCTGCAATCCGGCCGTCTGTAAAGCTGAAGATTCACAGACTCAAGGAGTCTGAAACCGAATACAAACTGGTGTCAGAAGGTATCTCCACGACAGGAACAGTAGGAGGTGGGATAGCTACAACATCCTCATCTATCTCTTCTTCACCCTGGGCGTCGACGGGAGGACCATCAACAAACAAATCAACGTCATCATTAAACAAATCGTCGAAAGGCAAATCCTCACAAGAGGAACAGGATCGAGGATCTGAGCCACGATGTGCTCACCATTGGGATGACCAATGATGAGGTGATCATGGGCAGGAACATGGATGACAAAAGGATCCTCGCCAGGGAAACCATCGGCAAGGGGTAAATCATCTCCAAAGTCTGGTAGCGCGAACAGCTGGAAGTCGTCCTCGTCCTCGGACAGCATGTCAGGATCACTCTCAGTGTCTGACGTATATATCTCTAGCGCGAGCATAATCTCGTCGTCTGATGCGACTGCCATCGGGTCACGGGCATCCGACAATCCCACTCTCTGAGGATGACATGTGTGCCTGTATCGTCGTAATCCTAACATATGTATATATAGTAACTGCTAACACTCAGTATATGCAAACAAAGGCAATTTATCATGTAACCATGTATTCACATTATCCTTCATGAAACTTTCTCTATCTTTCCTAGTCTACCTCATGCAGACTAAACCACCAATGTGACCTTGTAATCGTGTTTCTTGTCTTTCCTTTTTGTAAAACGTTTGTTCCATGGATCTGGGCGTTGTGTGTATATGCAATGAAAACATGTTGTAAAAATATTTTCGTGAGAGAGCCCTAGTGATTGTAGTCTAGACTCGAGAAGGATTCCTAGTTCGCTACAATCGAAGCTCTGATACCAAACTGTCACACCCTGACTTTTGCTGAATTCTGCAGAATTCTGCAGTTTATGTGAGTTTTAGGCACTTTTCGGCACTTAAACCATCACTAGGAAGACAGTTTTATGATCCTTACTTTCCTACACACCATACTAGTGTAATTCTTGGTTTCTGGCTCATTCTGTATCCTAATACCATGTCTATCTATGTACTGAACTCCGTCAGCATTTTTCTAATTTGTCTGATAACTGTGCTAACTGTGTTTCGTGCATCATTTGAATCCATAAAGTTTGCATGCAATGATAGTATGTCATTTGCAATATATGATGCACATGTATGTAAGATATCAATAATTAGAAAGCAATTCAAGCCACTAATTGTAAATCAGCACAAGCATTAAATCATAATTACGGTTTAATAGTTGTACGGATACCTGGAATTTTAACAATTGTCACATAAGACCGCTTTGTTTACTTAACATTACCTCAAGAATACGGGCAGTGCGTTAATCCTATAACAATATATACATGTTAAGGGAGGCTCGTACGAAGTTAATAACAAGTATAAAACAACAAGTATCATGTATGAGTTCAAGTATATCGTATCAAGCATGTATATTGGATTGTTTGTTTATAAGCATGTTTATAAGTGTATGTGTGCGTTTTTGATATGTTACACGTATTGCACCCAAAAGTGTTAAAATAGAAAGGGATCATGTACACTCACGGTTTTGCAAAGCTTTCCTAGCGACCGAGAGTTTGACGAGCGTTGAGTTTAGAACACCGAGGTTACCATATAAGGGGGAAATGGAGGTGTGTGAGTATTCGGATTTGGTGAATGATTCGGAGACAGAATTTAAGTATATAAAAAGTATGTATACGAAAATATATCTTGTTTTAAACACTCGTTTTGACACTAAGCTTTTATGTGATTTAATAGGTCCAAACTTGCCCATTATAATCTATATTCGTGACATATAACCATAACCCGGTTAACATCAAGAATTCGGTTAAGTATATTATATTTTATATAGAATATATTATGTCCATCATGTATTATCATTTAGTGTCATAGAAGTCAAACATGGAGGTATGACTACCTCATTATATGATTCACCAAATCACAAAGTTTACCAACATAGTTGGTAAACCCGGTTGGTCATGAATGAAAGTAAAATACAACTATCTATTAAGATACTAAGTAGCCAAATAAGAACAACCCAGAGGTGTCATACCCAACATGGCAAATGTTGGAGGCGAGGCGGGGTAACTTATTTTGGGTCTAGGAAACTACTTAGTTGAACATGAATAAAAACATCAAGTGAGGTGGTGGAACAAGTTTGGAAAGCCAAGGCTTCCATGGTTCACACCTTTACCAAAACACAAGTCTTGTCATATGAACTATGGTAAACTTGGATGGTCTCAACACTTGTAGGTTTTCTAAACCTTGTCAAAGTAGAAAGTTTAGAGGGTGTTTACACCTCTAAACTCATAAGAATCGACCATAAACAAGTCCCTAACCATGGCTGAGTTTAGGAACAAGTTAGGTACAAGATTCATGCAAGAAAGTTTGGACCTCAAAATGGTGATGTTCCACCTTAGTTTACCATGGTAAACTTGTGGAAACACTACTAGAGGTGTTCCAAGCTTTGTAGTGGAAGGAAAGATGAAGAAAGGTGAGTTGGAACTCACTTTAGAACTTAGAGTATTTTGCCTTGTTCTTGTGTTTGCAACATATTGAGAGAGTTTTTAAGAGTGTAAGTGAGTTGGGAAAGTGAAAATGGGAGGATGGATGCTTGGTTTTATAATGGGGAGGTAGGGTTTTGTGTTAAAGAAGGTTTAAAGATGATTGGGGAAGAAGAGATGTTGGGATTGAACCCTACCAAAGGAACAGATAATATAAAGCCAAAACCAGGTCACAACAGTGGACTCATAATAAGCAGCAGTTTACACTTTGCTCTCCCCTTGAAAGTGATTTATAACAACTGATGGTCTCTATCTGCTGCTCATATTCAACTGCTGCTGCCTTTTCAACTGCTGATGAAAACCCTGAAGTATCTAACTCTGCTGATCCTATCTACTGATGATAAAGCACTGCCCAGTCAAGGACTGATCAACCTTGAGGAAAGCACTGATATAAAGGGAGAGCAGCTGTTTAGTGAAATATCTGTTTTATGTATAGTCAGTGGTTAGGTTAGCAGTGTTTGTGTAAGGACAGTAGATACAGGTTGTTAGGCTGTTAGACGTCGCTTTCATGGTGACGTCAGCTGAGATACCTCAGTGGTTTGGTTTGCCTATAAATGTATCAGTACCTTGTACTGTTACATTTGATTGACTGAGCGGGTTCTTCTCCTCATGTCTAATCCTTTCATCTTGTGTGCAACAAACCTTGGGGCATCAGGCTGAGGGGGAGTATAGTTTGTAAGCATAACTGTAATCTTTTGCTTTGATTTGTAATCTTTTGACTCTATGAGAAGCAATTGTTTATCAAACTATTTTCTCCTTTGATTGTGTTTATCTAACTCTGCTGATCCTATCTACTGATGATAAAGCACTGCCCAGTCAAGGACTGATCAACCTTGAGGAAAGCACTGATATAAAGGGAGAGCAGCTGTTTAGTGAAATATCTGTTTTATGTATAGTCAGTGGTTAGGTTAGCAGTGTTTGTGTAAGGACAGTAGATACAGGTTGTTAGGCTGTTAGACGTCGCTTTCATGGTGACGTCAGCTGAGATACCTCAGTGGTTTGGTTTGCCTATAAATGTATCAGTACCCTGTACTGTTACATTTGATTGACTGAGCGGGTTCTTCTCCTCATGTCTAATCCTTTCATCTTGTGTGCAACAAACCTTGGGGCATCAGGCTGAGGGGGAGTATAGTTTGTAAGCATAACTGTAATCTTTTGCTTTGATTTGTAATCTTTTGACTCTATGAGAAGCAATTGTTTATCAAACTATTTTCTCCTTTGATTGTGTTTACAGAGTTTATTTCATTTCCGCTGCACTTAACATAATTTCATATTCATTGATCAGTCATTTTAAACAAACAAACACTATCTTGAGAGCCTCAGATCCTAACAATTGGTATCAGAGCTTGGACAGTCAAATTCGATCTAACAATCATTTTGACATAACAGTTCGGCTCAAAATTCATTGATACTAAGGTTGGTTGTATTTTGTTGAAAAACAGAGTATCGATTAAATCATGTTCAAAATGGTTATTCAAAAACTCTGTAAATCAACCAAGATGTCATATAACACACAAATTTCACACAACAGGTGATATCATGCAAAAGTCACCCATAGCTTTCAGATCTGTGAACATATCTGTCAAATTATGGGATTGTTTTATATTTTTCAATATTGATTTCAACTGTTGTTTTGATATTTGTGATGTTTTCATTAAATACTAAAGTACAAACCTCAGATTAACAAAACCTATGTTCATAAAAGCATTGTTGTTTTGTTAACACTAAAAGAGGGAAATTAAAACTTTAGTTATTTAGATCTTATGTGTTGAAAACAGGTTGAGTTCCAAAAAGGGACAGAATCAACTATGTTCAAATACATTAAGAAAACAGGGGTCAACATAGTCCGCATCATATGTAATGTGAGATTGGATGAAAAACTTGTGAAAACATGACCAAGTCTCTCAAAACATTACTGCAGAATGATTTTGGACTAATATTCACAAAAACTCAGAAGTGTGTTTATCTCAAAACTTTTAAAGTCAAAAGAAAAGAGTATAAACATAAAACACTTATGAGTCAAAGTTTAGGGTAATAATGGTCATTAAGCAACTATGTGCATTCATCTGTTCAGGAAAAGGTTTTGATTCCAGTAAATGAACTCCAAAGAGGACTAGACAAATGTTTTAAAAATATATCCTTGTGTCCTCATGTTTGCAATCAACTGACAAAGAAAATGGTACCAAACAGTGGTCAAAATGACAAACCACTGACCATTTTTCATAAAACTTGAGAATGATATGATTATGTTTTCTATTGAAAACATACCAGATCCTTTTTGATACTGTTTTCAGAAAATCCTTTAATCATTTTTCTTTCAGAGGATTTTCTCAAATAACCAGGATATATTATTCATTTTTTTTGAAATAATATATTTGGAACTCTTGCTTGTTTTTGTTGGCAACAGTTTCAGCTCCTGTCAGGATGTAATACCTTATTTTTTTTTGGTGGTATCTGTGTCCTCATAAATGGGTCAAAAGGAAATGGTACATATGTCATGATCATGTCTACTCAGGCTTGCTCCTAAATTTCCATCAAAAATTGATTGCAAACTGTGCTTAAATTACTAGGGTGCTTATGTTTAAATTGAATATTAAACGAAAATGAGTTGCCTTAGTAAAAAGTTTTCATCATCTGGGGTACTAATCCACTGTCTTTCAAAATTGACATGTGGCAAAACCTTGAATGAAAATCTTCAAAACTGTTGCTGAAACACCTGTTCTTCAGAAATTATACCATTTACCCTAACCACTGTTTTGTTTTAACGTCTGATCTCTAAACACTGTCCACTGCTGAAAGTTAACCACTGATCCCTCATTTTTTTTAAAGTACTGATGCTCAAAATCAGTGTCTTATCCACTGACATGCTATCCACTGATAGTAAAAATCATCCGCTGCCCATTTTTTTTACCGTTGTAACCTCTGATGCTTTATACGTCAGTGGTTCTTAAAACAACTGTTCTAGATACTTCATCCGTCTCATCAGTGTTTGACACATGGTCAGTTTTTAGCCCTCAGATCTTAATAACCGCTGCCACATCAACGATCGTTTTTTTTAAATAAAACCCTGCCCTAAACCCCAAACAGGGTTTTACACTGTCGAATTGAATTCCAAAATTCTCTTCTCATAGCAGTTTGCAACCCTTCTTCTCAAAATCTCCAAAATCCTCCTTCATTCTTCTCCGCAATAATGACAAAATCAAAGTCAAAATCAAAATCAAAACCTAAATCACCATCACCTTCCAAAGAGGTCGCTCAAATGGCCGAAGAACCCATCGAAATACCATTCAAACAATCTCACAACTATCTGGGTTTACTCACAAAACCTACTGATAATCACACCTTTGACACCATTATTGATACATTATCTGCATCAAAGTACAAAACTTTGTTGACAGCAAATGCTACCGTCTATCTGCAAACCCAGAGAGAGTTTTGGAAAAAGGCGTCGCTTGAAAAACAAGACGGAAAAGTCATAGCCATTAACTCCTCGATACAGGGCAAAGCAGTTCAAATAACCCCACAGTCGATCTCCGAAGTCTTTAATCTCAACGATCAGGAAGGTAAACTCTCTTTTGAGAAAACTGAGATGAAAACTGATTTCGTAAAAAGGGGATATGCAGAAGAATCAAAGGTAGATACCTTACAAAAAGGTTATTTCCCTTCTGCACCTAGGTTTTTATTTCACACACTTCTGATGTGTGCTTCAAATAAAACAACATCTTTTAACGAAATACCATTGAAAATTCAATGCCTGGGTTACACTATTTTGAATAGTAAGGACTACAACTACTCCCAGGAGATTTTCAATGACATGGTGAAAAACGTTGAAAGTAAAGCATTTTTACTTTTTCCAAGATTTTTGAGTTACTATTTTGAACAAAAATTTGAAAAGGAAAGTTTAAATTTGCTAAAACAAGGTGTTCATTGTCAAATAAAGAGCTTAACAAAAGAAACATTTTCAAGGATGATGGCACCAATAAAAACAAAAGCAGGGGTATCTGAGCAGATTTTAGCAGTTACAACTGCTCCTCAGGTATCTGCTGCTGAGCCCACTGCTCCAGGTGATCATAGCAGCACAACCACTGCTTTGAAACCCACACCTGACATAACCAAAAAGACCAAAAAGAAAACATCCAGAAAACCCACCAAACCCAAAACAAAGGCAACTCTGGAAGATGAGATCCCAGAGGAAATGCCTGTGGCAACACAAAAGTCACCACAAACCACTGCTGCTACTTCCTCACAGCAGTTGGAAGAAAGATCTCAACCCATGCCTAAAACTCCTCCTGCATCCTCACAAAAGGATCAGGTTGTAAGCACAGGGACACCACAATATGAAGCTCTGAATCCACTTGGATCCATCTTCCTCAGTCCTGATCCCAAGGACATGTCTCTTTCAACTCCCATCCCCTCACCAATAATAATGCCACAATCCATGCTACCTCTGTTGCATGCAGCTGCTATTGCACAGACACAAACCAGTTCCTCTCTATCACCTATCACTGAGAGTATACATCCACAAGTGACTGGGTCTGATGCTACTACTCCTGCTATCCCAGCAACAGTTGAGGAGGTTACACTGCAGGAGTTACAAGTAACTCTTGTCAGTAGTTCAAGTGGAGCAGCAACTACAACTGGTGGATCAACAGATCCTCAGTTGGACAGTTGTTTCATAAGTAAGTCTCCCTTGAAGGCAATTTCTTCCATGGCAACTTCGGTGACCACCAGTGAGTTGGATCTAACCACTGGTACCTTCAAAGGTTTATCGAGTGCTGAAGAAAGAAGTCCCCAGTACCAAGAAAAAGGGGCATCAATGGGTGATTTTTGGGACTCAGTTCCTAAGTCAAACATTGATATAACCACAAATAGTGGGGATTCAGATGATCCTACTAAAGTAGGTGATGATTCAAAATATCAGGAATTGACGGGCAGAGTTGACAAACTTGAAGAATCAGTTGCTGAAATAAAGGAGATGGTGCAAGAGATTTTAAAAGCTCAGAAAGCACAAGCCTCTGCTATTCCTGCTCAAGCACCTGCACAACATGCATTTGCTGAAAATGAGCTTTGGAATATTTTTCAACCCATGCTTGCAGCACAGCAACTTATGGCTGACAAAAAGCATGCCATTCAAGTACAAATGCTGACCAACATGGTTGAATCAAGGTTCAAGGACACTCAAGAAGATATCAAGGCCATAAAGGCAAGCATTCAAAGTGTCTCTGGCAAAGCTCCTGCTTCCATATCATTCCTTGATAACCCCCCTTCAGATAATGCCAAAAAGGGGGAGAATATCAAGCTGTTGAGAAAACTGAATACGAAGGGAATAGAGCATGGCTTACATATTGAGCCTGAAAAAGCAAAAGAAAAGCAGGTCTCAAAACCTGTAAGCCAAACAGCTGATACAGCAGCAGTTACAAAAACTGTTGTAGCAGCAGTTACAAAAACTGCTGTCAGTAGCCAAACAGCTGCCATGTCATCAACACACACACTTTCAACACACACCACTCTACCACACACCACCACAACTATTGCTCTATCACCATCATCCACAATTATACCACCACCACTGCCTCCTGTCATAAAACAGAAGACAACAGATGTTACAACATCTGTTGTAATGACAACAGCGGTTGAACCACCAGTTGTTTCAACAGCTATTAGTCAGTCACTCTCCACCATTCAAACCACTGCTTCACCAACAGCCCCTCCTCAACCAAAAAGGAGAAGGGTTTTCATTCCTTATGATTCACCACCACTTTCACCACCATCAAAAACCACATCACCACTTCCATCCCCTGCTCAAAAGCAGAAGACAACTGCTGACATATCAGCAGTTGTAATGACAGCAAATGTTGAGACATCAGTTGTCTCAACAGCTGTTAGTCAGTCATCCACCACTGCTCTCACCTCTCCTACTTCACAGCCAAAGCGCTTCAACAGAAAAAGAAAGCCAATCACTGCCGATGAGGGTATACATGATCCTAATGCTGCAAAATATCCACTGGAACTTGAAGCTATCAAAAATGAGATGAGGCAATTCTATGTTGAAGAAGACCCTTCAAAAAGGAGATTCTCCTCACTCATAGGCTACATGCCACCAGAGGATATGGATGATTACCTCAAACTCAAGGCAAGGCAGGCTAAAGCAAGAGCAAAATTTGAAAGTGAACGTGATCATTTAAGCGAAGTTGGCATTGCTAAAAGGCTGGAGTTCTACTTAACAAAAGTAAAGCAGATAGAAGAATTTGCACAAGAACTAAACAAAGAAAAGGCTGATCAAAAGAAAGAATTGAGAAAACAATATCTAGCCTACATCATGAAAGAAAAATTCTATCCTGCTGAAGAACAACAGTTCAAAGAATGGCCAGTAGTAGCTCTTAAGCGTGAAGCAGAAAGGATTGAAAAGATTAAGAATGATCCTACGAAGAAGAGGAATGCTCCTAACTGGAGAAAATATGAAAAGCTCATTGCTGACTTAACTGCTGAATATAAGAGAAAGAAAAAGGAGCTGGTGGATGCAAAAATGGATACTGCTGAAGCCATATCAAAATGGTCAAAACAGCAGACCGATGAAGCCTATGAAAGGCTGAAGAAAAGAAAGATAACTGTTTCAGGCACTTCTAAGAAGCAAGAACAAATGATGAAGCTTGAACAGAAGATAGGAAACCTCGACACACTGTTCCGGTCTACTTTTGCAACAAATCAAAAAGAGGGAGAACAGCTGACTGAAGAAGAGGTAATAGAAAAGGAAGCAGAGTACTTCAAAGATACCATCACGAAAATGGGTCTAAAAGAAGAAACTTCAACAAAGCTTCAAAGCCTTTTTAAGGCATTAAACAAACCTGCATCTCCAAACACTGCTAAAGACAAGACAGAAGCTGAAAGACAAGAATTTATAGAACAAGAAACTGCAGAAGATATAGCTGCAGCAGACAAAGTCATCGAAGAAGCTTTCAAAAGAATGTCTGAAAGTCTGCAGATGTTTTCAAGGCAATTATCCCTCAACTCATCAGCAAATAAGTCTCTCCCAAGAAACCCACTTGGCTTAAAAATACTAAAGTGGATGTCTGATCAAAAGACTCACGTATTGACCTTGGTCAGAGCCAATGGCGATGTGAAGCATATATCAAGGAAAGAAGCACTAGGCCTTAGTGTTCAAGATTTGCAGGATCTCCTTGAGCTTACACTGTGCAGGGATGAAGATGACCAGAGTGCAAAGGAATTTGAAGCTGAATTCAAAGAACAAGCTAAGGCACTCTTGATGAGCAATAAAGGTCCTGAATAATGAAAGGTTTTGGCATTATCTGTTCCAGGGGGAGATTGTTGGGATTGAACCCTACCAAAGGAACAGATAATATAAAGCCAAAACCAGGTCACAACAGTGGACTCATAATAAGCAGCAGTTTACACTTTGCTCTCCCCTTGAAAGTGATTTATAACAACTGATGGTCTCTATCTGCTGCTCATATTCAACTGCTGCTGCCTTTTCAACTGCTGATGAAAACCCTGAAGTATCTAACTCTGCTGATCCTATCTACTGATGATAAAGCACTGCCCAGTCAAGGACTGATCAACCTTGAGGAAAGCACTGATATAAAGGGAGAGCAGCTGTTTAGTGAAATATCTGTTTTATGTATAGTCAGTGGTTAGGTTAGCAGTGTTTGTGTAAGGACAGTAGATACAGGTTGTTAGGCTGTTAGACGTCGCTTTCATGGTGACGTCAGCTGAGATACCTCAGTGGTTTGGTTTGCCTATAAATGTATCAGTACACTGTACTGTTACATTTGATTGATTGAGCGGGTTCTTCTCCTCATGTCTAATCCTTTCATCTTGTGTGCAACAAACCTTGGGGCATCAGGCTGAGGGGGAGTATAGTTTGTAAGCATAACTGTAATCTTTTGCTTTGATTTGTAATCTTTTGACTCTATGAGAAGCAATTGTTTATCAAACTATTTTCTCCTTTGATTGTGTTTACAGAGTTTATTTCATTTCCGCTGCACTTAACATAATTTCATATTCATTGATCAGTCATTTTAAACAAACAAACACTATCTTGAGAGCCTCAGATCCTAACAAGAGAGCTGGATGAAATGGCCAATCCTTGGAGCTGAAACCATTTTCCGTGGATTAAGGGGCTTGACGCCACGCCAAGCTAAATGGGATTTGTCGTCGCGTCGTGGCACACCTCATTTATCCAATTGTTTTGTTTTATTGCATTTTAGTCCATGAACATTTATATGTTCATCATTTTATGCTAAAACTTTGTAACTTAACATGTTTTCAAGTATGGAAAGCGTATGTAAGTATAATTCATATATCTTGAATGTACGTATGAGTAATTACACGTATAACAAGTATTGGTTTGCATGTAAACACGTATGTAATGATTGATCGTAAGTATAACACGTGTGTATAAAGCATGAATTTTCATTATGATCAAAGTCTCAGAATACAACATTGGACACGAAATACAAATACAATATGATTACAAGTTTCCAAAAATAGAAATACGATTACACTTTCTAAATACAGAAACTACAAAAATGCGGAGTGTTATAGCCATGCATAGTAATGTTATGAACCTGAGATCTATGGACGTAATTTTTAAAAGACTTAGTTTTGCTATTAAAAAAAGGTAGCGGCGTAACTTGTTGCCCGCTTACCATCTATCTCGATGTAAATTCAAAAAGTTTCATAAGTTGATTAATAATAATAAAGTAAAACTTAAAATAGTTATGACATTTTTAGTGTAACTCAATAAACTTGTAGTTCGTCCTTGTTTGAAAAAAGTTCGTTCGAAATTGGCTCGTTTATAAATTAGATGAGCTCATTTATTATCAATTCGTAAAATAAGGTGAAAACAAAAGATATATGAATTGACAATAATATCATTTATTTAACCTGTCTGACTTAACTAGGTTTTAGTTTTTGGACTAAAGTGGTACGTTTCCAGTATGTCAGGGTGAAAACTGGTGCATTTTTGAAAATTGGCTTGAAATGAAAAATGTGAACAAAGCACATGGACGAAAATGACAATTAACTCTTTTTTAAATGAACTAGATGGCTTGATGAGTCACGAGCATGGTCGTAAAAATCTTGCCTAGATTCCGATTAGTCGTTGTTTGATCATTAATTGGAGGTTCATCGAGTAATGACCGATTCCGAGCCTAACCTAAGTCGACTTGACTCCTATACAATCCTAGAAACTTTTTTAAATTAATTATAAAATAAAATGAAAAAGTTGACTACGAATTATTAATGGTTCAAATTCCAAGAACAATACTTGTTGAAACGTAATTTTGCAAACACAAACAACGTTCCAAAAACAAACATAGTTCTCAACTTGTACCATACAACCTCCTAAAGCAGACCCAATCCCCATAAAATCAAACCCACCCTCCACTTGACCCTTCTACATTTCTCTAGCGCACCACACTTCGCTGTCCACACAACCTTTACACCTAGTAGCAAAGCAATAATCTCATCCCACCACCACCACCATCACCATGTCCGTCAAAGAGTGCACCCACCACAAAAACAAATCCCAAAAACTCCTTCGTAAACTCTGCACCTTGTTCCTCATCTTGGCCTTCATCGTCCTCTTAACCTTCTTAATCACTTGGGCCATTCTCCAGCCCAGAAAGCCCAGATTCACCCTCCAAGACGCCACCATCTTCTCCTTCAACGTCTCCGCCCCGATCTTGTTATCCTCCAACTTTCAAGTCACTGTCGCCTCCCACAACCCCAATTCTCGAATCGGTGTTTACTATGATAGACTTAACATTTACGCTTCCTATAAAAACCAGCAAATCACTTACTTCACCGGCATCCAGCCGGTTTATCAAGGCCACCATGACACCAACGTCTGGTCACCTTTTGTTTATGGTACGGATAAAACACGTGTAATTGTTATTATTTCTATTGTCTCTTATATTATACCAACTAATAATAGATATTCACCAAAACTGTGTAAATACACCCCCTCTTGTTTGATACATCCCTTTTAAAAAAAAGTTACGGGCCCCACACGTAACAATACTAGAAAATAAGGGTGTAACTAGTAAAAGGGGGTGTATTTAGGTACATAATTTATCGGGCGGATCTATAGTGTTATAAGGAGTAACCCCGTTGCTTCTTAACGCTTCGGTGACGCTCTGACGGTAGTTTAAATTTTGGAAAAAATTGACGTTTTTTCGATGTTGTTACCTTTATTTTGTTCACATGATTGTTTCTAGTGACACTCCAACGGTAATGTAAATTTTAGAAAAAAAATTCTAACTATGATTGTTCACATTTTGTGTATGGTAATAAAACACCCAACTGGGCAGGTAACCAATTTAGAAAAAAAAAAGATTTTGTGTATATATATTAATTTTCATTAAATATTTTAAGCTTTTTAATACAATTTAATCTTTTATATGAAAATTATATAATTTAAGGACCTGATTTTCATTAATTATCTGGAACTCAATTCTTTTTTTTTTTTTTTTTTTACAATTCTGATTAAAAACAATTGTATATTTAGATAATCTTGTGTTACATGTTGTGTGTACTAGGTACGAATGTTCCGGTGGCACCGTACAACGGACAGTCGTTGAGTGACGATCAAGAGAACGGTTCGATTAATCTGTTGATTATGTTGAACGGACGGGTGAGATGGAGAGTTGGGAGGTTTATTTCCGGGAGGTATCATATTCATGTAAGGTGTCCGGCGTATATTCCGTTCGGGAACAAACCGAATTCGGCGATTCCGGGGATTGTTGTCGGTGCCGGAATTAAGTATCAGTTGTCTACAAGATGCAGTGTAAACGTGTGAAGATGATGGTAAACGGCGTCGTTACGGCTCTCACTTTTCATACTTGTTTTTACTTGATATTATTGGAAGCATACGTGGAGGAGGAATTTGTAAATTTTTAATTTTGGTGGGTTGTAATAAGATAAGGAAAAGATGGGCATCAAGTATAAATGTAACTATTTTTCCTGATAAACAATAAATCTTTTTAGTTTCAGATTTTTTTTTCTTTTTTTTTGAAGAGGAAATAATCTAATTTTGGTTTATTTTCTTATTAATTACCAATACATGCACTTTGTAGGATTTAAGGCCATGGGGTATGGGGCGGGGGTTTGGGCGTGGGTTGGGGGAAAACGCTCAAGCCACCACCCCGGCCCCTTTGGTGTGGGTTTGAAGCCGGGTGTGGGTCGGGCTAGCAAGGTGACATGGCGGGCTCTCAATGGCCAAACCAAACTAGCCATTTCACATGCCCCCATGTGTCAACCCATGCCCCCAACCCAAGCCCCACCATACCCCATGGGCGTGGGTTTTTTTTTTCCCATTCCACGTGTCAACAAATACCCAAACACATACCCCAACCTAAGCCCACCATACCCCACGATTTAAAATCTTTATTATTAAGGTAGAGGAGAAACACCTTATCATCACGATATGTCTTAGGTGATAGACTTTTTTATGAGTATTTATTTTTATTTTAATGATTGTTGTTAGCTTTTTTATTTGATAAAGGTATGAAAGAGCTTTGGTTTTAGTGGACTCAATAATTGAAGAAATTGTGGTGATTAGATTTTCATTTTTTTTTAAAGAAAAGAGATATTAAAAAAATAAGAAATAAAATTTGATGGTTTGTTATGTGAGGTTTGGTTTTATTAGCTATTAAAACATCAACACTCCATGTGATGGTATTTGAGAATATTTAAATTTACCTAATATGGTTAGGTGTCAAAGTTACACAAATTGTGTTATTTAAATTTACAAATTGTGTTAAAGTAAAATTTCGGTTTTAGTGATACACAATTTAAGTTTAAACATTTATGGAAAGCGAGGAATAGCATTATTTTTGAAGGGAAACAAGTGAATATGGTTGACATCTTCAGTGAAGTTCGCTCTATTGCATTGTTTTGGATCAAGAATAGATTGAATCTTAAGAATTTAATTTGAAATAATTGGTGTAATTATGTAGTTGTTTGGTTGGTGTACCTCTCGGTTTTCAGGTGTTTTTTTGTTTTTTTTGTTTTAATGAAGTTCTCCTTTCCAAAAAAAGAAAAAAAAAAAGAAAATTGAATGTGACTTTCAATATATTTGTAGATGGTTGGATAGCTACAAAAAATTTGTGTTGCCATATCCATATCTCATAGGTAAAAGAAACAGATTGATACATGACGCGAGCATAAGTATTATTTTTTGTCGGTTAACTGTGACCTGATATATATTACGTCGTATAATGTCACGTAACATCTTGTTTATGTCAAGAAAGAACTTTAATATATGAGTGTGATGTCATGTACTATAGAAGTCATATGTTTTAATATAGTTTGGTGTTATAATATACGAATTACGATTGTTATTTTTATGATTCTTGTAGTGAGATTAGTGTTTTTCATCTTTATAAATTAAATATTATAGTTTTTCAATGTACTTTATTTTAAAAATACGCATGTATAAAGTGCTCCACAATGTGTATATTAATAATAAGATGCTATGATCATATGCACACCAAGTGTTTTAGGGTACAAATTCCCTCTCTTTAGCAAGGTCATTTTCTACCATCACAATTCATGTAGTGCAAGAGACATACTAGAGATATATCTCAATCATCCATTAAAATATGATTTTTTTTTTTAAATTAATCTTGGATTTTGTTCAATTCCAATTACCAGGACAAATTACATAAGGATAGCAGGTAGACGAGCATCAAACTACGCCGTCATCCCTTTCTGAATAGAAAACCCTAATCTATTAAAAACAAAGCCTCGCCCCTTGAGGAGTCGAAAAGTTGATGTGGCCAGAAATATAGACCATCATTTCATGTGTGTATGTTTGTATATATACTCGCACATATTTGTATCGCACCATATAGTCAATTGAGTCGGCTTACCATCACTTCATATTTATATAATATTTAACAGTTTTAGTTAATAGAAAAGTTCACAATGTTTCTTTTGTCAAGATAAGACATCATGTATCGTCTAGGAAGTTATGAATTCAATGCCTTCTCCTAATGTCCCTCTTTATACGGAAATATTAACAAAAGAAGGTAGAGAATCGTGTTCTTTTCAATAAGAAAAGTGAGTGTGACGCCTCTTATAGTAAAGCTAGCTAACATTAACACAACCTATATTATAAAATAATATAAAACTTTAATCTACTAATCGTATAAAACTTTAACAATGTTTCTTTTTCATGACCTAACCAAAAAAAAAAAAAAAAAAAAAAAAAAAATAATAATAATAATAATAATAATAATTAAGGTGTGAATGATTATAACATGTTTTATTTCTTAAAAGAATAAAATCAACTTTTAAAAAAGTAAAATCTTTTTATCAAGCATATGATTGACTAATTTTGATGTCAATCGAACGTCATGGCTAAAAAATCAATATTAGTCATTGTCGGTACTTGGTTGTGTTTAGTTGGTAGTAATGGATCATGGCAAACAAAAGTTTTACTAGTAATCAAGTATCCTCTACTCAATTTCCAATAAAGAAAGTCACCACTAACATATGGATATTATTTAAAGATCTTGACACTATGAATATATTCTTTTACGAAAGTGTAGCAAAGTGTTATCTTTCAAACAATGTGACTGCTAGTCTCTAGTTAACATTATCTATAATATAATTAGTAATTAGTAATTTTGTGTGAATAGTGCTAGGCTATTTAGCTTAAATTATTCATCATTGTATTTTTCAATGTTTGGGTGACAATGAATAATTTTTCAACTTTTTAGGGGCTTTATATAAAGAAAAAAGGTACATTCCGATTGAAGATGCCCTTTGTGCAACTTTGGAGATGAAACGGTGGAACACCTCTTTACGTCGTGTTTGATGGCCACACTGTGTGGCAATATGTTAGCACATGGTGTAAAATGCCTAGTATTTATGCGTTCTCTTTTAGGGACCTCATTGATCAGCATAATATCATTGGGCTTTCGGATCTAAGGAAAGAAGCAGTTCAAGGAATCATCATGATTGGATGTTGGAGTATTTGGAAAGCTAGAAATGAGTTTAAATTCTCGGATAAACAGGTTAAAATTGAGAATATTATTAGCGAGATCAAGGCGTTAGGCTTCTTTTGGTTTTCTAATAGGTCGAAGTATAAAGATGTTTCATGGGAAAGTTGGTGTAAATTTGTATTAATGTAATTGTCTGTTGTGTTTGTGCCGGCCTGGTTTTGGGCCGGTTCTATTTCTATTTCTAATGAAGTTCACTTAAAAAAAGGATATGTAACGTAGGTTGTGCATATGATGATGGTAATATGGTATTATAGTATTATTCATTCTTTAATCAGTTTAATTTCTTTATTTTGGTTTCACCTGGATTCAAGATTTCAAGTGCTGCTTCGATTTTTTTTATTAATTTAATTTTCTTTTTGTTTTCACTTGGATTCTTGCTTTATTGTTTTTTCTTACTTTAATGTTTCTAACCAGTTTTAGGGACAATTTAGCATTCATTTAAGTATAGAGTTAATAAAATTTGAAGGTTATATTACGATTCGCTCTAACATATGATATAAATTTAATTCGAAACCGAGTTTTCGTAACAATATACAAATTTCGAAGCAAGGGCTTACAAGCCACCGACTTTGTTTCAAGGTTTCATTTTTTAATTAGTTTTTTTTCTTATAACCTCTCAAATACGATGTTTTATAAAATTTTGAATTTTTCGTTTGGCGTTAAATTTTTTCATTGGCTAAATACCGGTGTACATGTTGTCGAAATCGAGCCTCACAAAGTTTAACACCTCGCCGCAGTGCGGGTGTAATATCTCACTAGTTAACATAATATATTAGAAGTAGAGAGATGATTAAATAGGAAATTTATTTTGCATAGGAAGGATAGAAGCAATAGTATTATAACATGTGGCAAAATTTAAAATAAAGAGGAAGGGTATTTTAGTCAATTTTACCATATCTTCTCCCTTCTTCTCTCTGTAACTTCAAAACCCACCATCTTCAACATTTTCTTCACTTTCTATCACACTAATCACTACATTATAGTGCGATTTTCGTCACCAATCAATGATTCAAACACCAAATCAACATGTTCTTCAACTTTTTTGAAAAAACCCAGTTTAATTTCTTACAATATCTCATTTATTCCCTGTGATTTTGAAGCGAATCACTCGATTCGTTCGATTCGATCGCTGATAAGTTTTCTAACATTCAAATTTTGTCAATCGGTGAAGAAATCTGAAGAAATCGGCTTCGATCTATGTAAGAATTTTTTGAATCGCATTTTTACGATCTGGGTTTTTGAATTTAGTCATTGTGCTTTACGATTTTGGCGGGGGGTCCTGTAACAACCCGCTTTTTGGGAAGTCAAAGTACAAGTCAAAGTCAAAGTCAAAGGAAGAAAAGATTGCTAATTGCGATCTGTCACTCCTTGCTTAACTATTGATTGTACGTCAACGACTTGTAATCGAACTATATTATTTAATTGCTTTAGTTGTATTATGTGGAGTATCTATTAATAATCGCTATTTAATCGCATGTTTAATCGCTAATCACTATCGCAATCGTAACTCGAATTATGTGTTCTGGATATTGTTTTACGTGTGTGTGCCATTATGTGTTACTTCTGCATGTTATGTTTACGTTGAGGTGTTTAATCGCAATCGCAATTCTATCGCATCGCAATCTAATCGCAACGCTAAACGCAAGTTATTCATAGTGATTGTATGTTAGATATAGTAGTTAGGTTAGTTGTGTAACTAATGGGTAATACTGTCGCATCGCTCACTCGAATCGCAACGCAACGCAACGCAACGCTCAACACGCGAACCGAAACGACAAAACTTATCGCGCCGGACACCTGGATCGAGTGGCCAACCGATCGGGTGGCCATCCGATCGGGTTGCCATCCGATCGGTGACCAATCCGACACTTCAGCACTTTCCTCTTTTGGAAACCCTATAAATACCCTCCTGTCACATCATTTGTGATGTGACAGCTCTTCACTCGACCAGCCGCACTCAAGCTCTCTTTTCTCTCGATTCCTCGCGATTCTTGTAAGTTTTCAACCTAAATCTTGTACTTCTATGATCTACACACACTTCTTCATCATTTTCACCTTTGAATCTTAACTTTTAGCCGTGAAATCACCGGATTTGAGGTGTTCTAGGGTGATGTCATCATGGAGTTCTTATGAACTTCAAGGGTTGGCTTCATTCCACCAAAGACAACTTAGATCTGACGGATTTCCACAAGATTAAACAATGTTTTCGCATAGATCTACACATATTCATGGTTGAAAGGATTGAAAGATGGTTTTCCAACTTTCTTTCAACTCTTTTACACTCAATGCACTCAAAACCGATAGAATCGGAGCTCGTTCTGACCTTCTACTCTTTCTTAAGTGATGTGTTGGTCCAAGATCTGAATCCTATCCAAGGGACAACTGATTTCGGGTTAAGCATGAACCACCATCTCGAACAGTTGACTGGTCGGGTGTCACGACCCCTGACCACACCCTGGGCGGGAGCCGCGAGCTGTTAAGTGGTACCGGTGGTTATTTTGAAAACATTGCAGCGGAAATGTTCATCAGGACCGTGAGTTAGGAAAAATATCAGAGTTTAGAAACACCAGATTTTATTTATTAAACAAATGGGAATAAACCCATGTTTTACAAAGGTAGCTTTTATATTGGATAATCTGAATACATAAACAACTTTTCTTAATTTAATTTAATGATAAAATAAGCCACTTCTTTAAGCCTTTTGGTGCGTATCCAACTCTTATTCCGATCTACTGTAATCACCTGAAACGCGTTTTAAAAAGATTTGGTCAGCAGGAAATACTGGTGAGTTTATTCATTTTGTACAAAAACACATTTGTTATAATTCACAGCATTAAGAGTTTTCACATTTGCCCCTATCTTATAATTAGCTGGTTCAGTTGTCACTCGACCGGATCTATGACTGTGGACATATCACAAATTAGGCTCGCCCACCTAAGTGATAAATCATTAGTAGTAATGTGCACAAAACCCCCACTTACTGCCAGTAATTAAAGATTAGCAAAGACTTAATCACTGCAAAGCATAACTGGAAAACATTTAGGGTTTTGTAAAGCAATTTGATAAAAACAGAATGACTCACATTGTTAGCATACAGTCTTGATTAACAAGCCTTCTGATTCTATGCCTTTTGATAACTAAGCATCTCCTTTCTTTAGAGTTCTGAATCTTCTGATGATTAAATATTTTGTTTGGTAGTAAGTGTATAGTTTGGAGTTTTCTGACAGTTAAACATATAGTTTAACAGAGTGGAATACGTTTTAGTGTAAAACCATATCAAAACTAACGATGGTCACGAGATCAGAACCTTAACGAAATCCACAAAGTATAGTCTTATTTAGACAGCACTTTGGCATTCGTTAGTTGGTTCCCGAATCGAACGGAAAGAATATCGTATCGGTGATTATTGGTTAGAACACCAATGTATAGAGAGAAGAATAGAAGGAATGAGCAAAGAAAAATGAATCCTAAGCTTCCTATTTATAGGTAAGGGGATAAGTCTTACCCCTATATAGAACTTCCCTAGGTGTTATCTTCCTCAGTTGAATCTTCCCTAGATAAAACCTTCCCTATATATTACTTTCCTTAGATAATATATTTCTTAGATAATACCTACCCCATATATACCTATTTTCATGTATATCTATTTAGGTGTTTAATAAATCTTACTTAGCTGATTAATTAATCTTACTTAGCTTAATTAATCTTACTTAACTGATTAATTAATCTTACTTAGCTTAATTAATTTATCTTACTTAGCTTAATTAATCTTAATTAGCTGATTAATTAATCTTACTTAACTTAATTAATTTTACTTAGCTGATTAATAAACTTACTTAGCTGCTAAGTTTCCTTAAGTGCTAAGTTTTACATAACTATTAAGTTTACTTAATCACTAAGTATTCTAGTTTAGCAGCTTCCTGGTTACGAGTTCTAATTTCTAGATATGACGGAACTCGTATTAGTGTATTAACTCAATTCAACTTTAACGATAATCACGAGATGGAAACCCTCACAACGAATGACAAAGTATAGCCAGATATTGGCAGCACTTAAACATTCATTGGATCAGTTCTAATCGATCGTATATAGTATCGTACCAGTGATTAGAGTTATTACCCTAATAACGGGCAGAGTTTCGGGATTTAGGGGTATTATTCCTGAGCTATTACTTTGCTATAATATAGGCTAAGAGAAAGAAAAGAATTGAACGAATTGAAATGAAACCATCAGCTTCCATTTATAGGCTGATATCGGGGAGCGTCGCGGCCCGCGAAGCTCATCAGCTTCTCCTTCGCGGCCCGCGAGGGAGTCTGGTCGGAGTGAAGGTTGTTGAGTCATGGTGTGGTCTTGACACGTGTCCCTCAAGCTTATCCGGAAACTTGCAGAGTTGTCGCGCCCCGCGAAGACTCTCTCTTAGCCCTTCGCGGCCCGCGAGAGAGTACCAAATTTTGATTTTCTTGGTTTTTCATAAAAATTAAGGTTTTATGGGTTTGGGTTTTCACTTACGGAGCGTTTTAAGACATTTTGGTGCGAGTCGTTACATCCTCCCCACCTTGTTTAAAATCTCGTCCTCGAGATTTACTGGAACAATTATGGATATTTTCTTTTCATCTCTGATTCTAGTTTCCAAGTATATTCTGGTCCTTGCTTTGAATTCCACCTTACTTTGACCAGAACCATTTCCCATGCTTTGAGATTTTTATTTATAACTTGTAAGATCTTTCAATGGACTTTTTATTTACCTCTATATCCTGCCATTTCCTTTTTAAATTTTTAACTGATAAGCTACTAGTCCAATTCTTTCGAACGATTCAACAATTCTCGGACTTAACTTTTCTTTCTTACTGAATCTGACTATTCCTTTTCATGGAGAGATTTTTAGTAGTATTCTTTCTCTGATTTGAATTTTCTAATGGTTTGTCGATCCCATGGCTCGATAGTTGCTTTTCTCATATTTCTGCTTGACATAATGGATGGTACCTTCATCCATAAAGTGCTTCTTATGAGCAATACTAACTATGGGAGAATCTTATGAGCGATAAGTGATAGTACTACTTGCACCAATATTTATCACACATGTACTTAGCATGTCTTTCTATGTTGGTAGTGTTCCTTTTACACTGTTCAAAATTAGTCGAGTTAAAATTTTCCCAGAAATGAGAAGTAAAGTGACTATCTCGATTTAATACAAAAGATGATGGGATTCTATGTAATGAGACTATTCCGTCCATGTATAATCTTAACTAAGCATTTTATACTAAAGGGTTTCCTTCATTGGTAGGGATTGAGCAGACTTGGTTAGTTGATCTACAATCACCCAGATTGTGTCGTCTCTTGTTTTTTTTGGGTAATTTGGTAACAATATCCATTGTTATTAATCTCATTTCCATACTGATATCTTTATTGTTGAGGTAAACCTAAAGGGTTCTAATGTTTAGTTTTAACTTGCTAATAAACTAAATACTTGTAACTTGCTACATCCTTCTTCATTCCTATCTATCCGCAATTTAATCTAAGAGCACACACTTGTTTCGGCTTCTTAGGAAACTTATGACGAGCATTAATTACTACATTAGTCTTAACTTTGTGATATAACAATCAGTGTTGTTCCTAGTCTCAGTTGAATTCTGAGTTTCTCCTCAGGATCGAGTGATAGTCCAAGTAGATTCTCTGGGAAAACGTCGGTCGGAATTTCTTTCAGTTCCATGCCTCTAGTGTTAATGAATTTCGAGACCATATATGCTATGTCTTACTTCCGTGCAAAATTCGCAGCTTTCATCACAGGGACGAATTTTGTCGGCTGGTCTGTCTTGTCTCCTTGTGGTCACTTCTCCGGGTGGCTTTCAAATCTAAACCTAAGTCAGCAATCATGTCGAGAATCATCGTTTTCATTTGTTCCTTTTTATGAAACAGACATAATTTCCTTTCTGTCAGTTCTTTTCACTTTTTCCATTTTATGGCATATGTCTTGACCATGTGGTTCGAAGCTCGGGTCTCACTATCTAAATGTCTAAATTTTGAAGCATACATTACTTCATTTTTCTTAACATATATACTAATGGTTATGAGACTTTAGTCCTTTAAGCCCATGTATTGTTGCAGCAATTCTTTTGTTACTGGTAATCTTAGTAGAGTTATAGGTGAAGAGAGTCTTGGTAAGTGCACCTAGTCGTGGTTACTCTTATCTTCGCAAGAGTTCTTAAAGAAAGTAGAATTACTCTTATTAGTGTAAGTTTTTAGACGTCTTGTGCCTAGCATGACTTTTAGTTACAAATTTCCTACTGTGTTAATAACCTAAGGTAACACATAGGGAATTCTTATACTTTCGATGGCGTTTCCACTAAAAGGGTTCCCGTTGTTTATATTGTCGCACGAGTTACAAGATAGATGATCAAACGAAATAATGTTTGATATCGGAATTATAGATGTATACGAGAGATTCCTGATAAAGAAATCTATAATTATCATTGACACTTATGCTTGTGCTTTATTCTAAATTGTCAATCCTTATGGTTTTTGGATTTCCTTATAGATATACATATCTATATAATCATATATTTCACATACTGTAATATACATACCATTCATAAGGTCAATGTATTTAACAGATTCATATTTTCAAAAACAAGTCAGACATCAGGTCATGATACTATTTAGGGAATTCTTGTCACTTGTTTGACATATCATATACCCCATCTTACCCGGTTCTCGCCGGAGAGGTAATTATTATTGTATTTCCCATTAATAGAATTTTCTCAATTCATTATTTTGAAAGTGCATCTTTTATTAGGACTTACATCAAAGAACAAGGAAATTAGTATTCACATGACGGATCATATTCCAGAACCACGCAGTATCAATAAATAAGAAATAACAGTGGCCAAGTGTTATTGCTTATTTATCATACTTGCAATGTTCTAGTTATCATCCTCACGGCATACCAACACCCATCACACTTTATCTACACAAGTAATTAGCTTATCTCGAAGCTTATATTAAAGCATCTTTCTTAAGTTCAAGTCTAAATACTATCCTGGGTGCTACCAGTTAATAATAATTTCTTAACTCTTTCGTTCAAGCTTAGGTATTATTATCACAACACCTATTGGCTTAAACCAGTGGCTCTGATACCACTTCTGTCACGACCCCCGACCACACCCTGGACGGGAGCCACGAGCAGTTAAGTGGTACCGGTGGTTATTTTGAAAACATTGCAGCGGAAATGTTCATAAGGACCGCGAGTTAGGAAAAATATCAGAGTTTAGAAACACCGGATTTTATTTATTAAACAGATGGGAATAAACCCAGGTTTTACAAAGGTAGCTTTTATATTGGATAATCCGAATACATAAACAACTTTTCTTAATTTAATTTAATGATAAAATAAGCCACTTCTTTAAGCCTTTTGGTGCCGTATCCAACTCTTATTCCGATCTACTGTAATCACCTGAAACGCGTTTTAAAAAGATTTGGTCAGCAGGAAATACTGGAGAGTTCATTCATTTTGTACAAAAACACATTTGTTATAATTCACAGCATTAAGAGTTTTCACATTTTGCCCCTATCTTATAATTAGCTGGTTCAGTTGTCACTCGACCGGATCTATGACTGTGGACATATCACAAATTAGGCACGCCCACCTAAGTGATAAATCATTAGTAGTAATGTGCGCAAAACCCCCACTTACTGCCAGTAATTAAAGATTAGCAAAGACTTAATCACTGCAAAGTATAACTAGAAAACATTTAGGGTTTTGTAAAGCAATTTGATAAAAACAGAATGACTCACATTGTTAGCATACAATCTTGATTAACAAGCCTTCTGATTCTATGCCTTTTGATAACTAAGCATCTCCTTTCTTTAGAGTTCTGAATCTTCTGATGATTAAATATTTTGTTTGGTAGTAAGTGTATAGTTTGGAGTTTTCTGACAGTTAAACATATGGTTTAACAGAGTCGAATACGTTTTAGTGTAAAACCATATCAAACCTAACGACAGTCACGAGATCAGAACCTTAATGAAATTCACAAAGTATAGTCTTATTTAGACAGCACTTTGGCATTCGTTAGTTGGTTCCCGAATTGATCAGAAAGAATACCGTATCGGTGATTATTGGTTAGAACACCAATGTATAGAGAGAAGAATAGAAGGAATGAGCAAAGAAAAATGAATCCTAAGCTTCCTATTTATAGGTAAGGGGATAAGTCTTACCCCTATATAGAACTTCCCTAGGTGTTATCTTCCTCAGTTGAATCCCTAGATAAAACCTTCCCTATATATTACTTTTCTTAGATAATATATTCCTTAGATAATACATACCCCATATATACCTATTTTCATGTATATCTATTTAAGTGTTTAATAAATCTTACTTAGCTGATTAATTAATCTTACTTAGCTTAATTAATCTTACTTAGCTGATTAATTAATCTTACTTAACTTAATTAATCTTACTTAGCTGATTAATTAATCTTACTTAGCATAATTAATCTTACTTAGCTGATTAATTAATATTACTTAACTTAATTAATCTTACTTAGCTGATTAATTAATCTTACTTAGCTTAATTAATCTTACTTAGCTGATTAATTAATCTTACTTAACTTAATTAATTTTACTTAGCTGATTAATAAAAGTTACTTAGCTGCTAAGTTTCCTTAATTGCTAAGTTTTACATAACTATTAAGTTTACTTAATCACTAAGTATTCTAGTTTAGCAGCTTTCTGGTTATGAGTTATAATTTCTAGATATGACGGAACTCGTATTAGTGTATTAACTCAATTCAACTTTAACGATAATCACGAGATCGAAACCCTCACAACGAATGACAAAGTATAGCCAGATATTGGCAGCACTTAAACATTCATTGGATCAGTTCTAATCGATCGTATATAGTATCGTACCAGTGATTAGAGTTATTACCCTAATAACGGGCAGAGTTTCGGGATGTAAGGGTATTATTCCCGAGCTATTACTTTGCTATAATATAGGCTAAGAGAAAGAAAAGAATTGAACGAATTGAAATGAAACCATCGGCTTCCATTTATTGGCTGATATCGGGGCGCGTCGCGGCCCACGAAGCTCATCAGCTTCTCCTTCGCGGCCCGTGAGGGAGTCTGGTCGGAGCGAAGGTTGCTGAGTCATGGTGTGGTCTTGACACGTGGACGATACGTGTCCCTCAAGCTTATACGGAAACTTGCAGAGCTGTCGCGCCCCGCAAAGACTCTCTCCTAGCCCTTCGCGGCCTGCGAACGAGTACCAAATTTTGATTTTCTTGGTTTTTCATAAAAATTAAGGTTTTATGGGTTCGGTTTTTCACTTACGGAGCGTTTTAAGACATTTTGGTGCGAGTCGTTACATCGGGCTAGGGTGATTCCTGTTCGGTCGGATCACTTGATTCCAGATGGGGTTTCTGTTGTTTAATACGTTGTCAAACCGTCTCAAACAAACCGCAAACTTCCAAAATAACCAAGTTCAAGACGATCAGATGCGTCGGGACGGATTGCCGTCTGATCAGATTGCCATCCGATCGACGGGCCATCCGATCGGATTGCACTTGAGCTTCCAAACACTTAATTACTTCCACGTTTTCAAAGGTCTGAACATCAAACGGATTGCCGTCCGATCGGATTGCCATCGGATCGAACGACAATCCGATCATGTGACATTTGGAACTTTGGAACTTTGGTACTTGATCATTTTTCAAAGGGCAACAGTTTCCAACGGATTGCTACCCGATCGTATTGCCATCTGATCGAGTAACCATCCTGCTGAGAACTTGTTCTCACCAAGTGTCTAGCCAATCGGATCGCCATCCGATCGAACGGCCGTTTGATCGATTGACCTGAAAGGCAGAGATACTTCTCTGTTTTCAAAATGCTACAACGAAAACTTCAAAGCCATCATACACAAACACATCCTTACCAAACGAATGTCAATCCAATCGAATGGCCATCCGATCGGATGACCATCCGAACAGATTGACATCCGATCGACTGGCCATCCGATCGGATTACCATTCGACACTTGGTCATTTTTCATCGTTTTACGCACCGCTCTTCGCTTATGCTATCGTTAACTGCCCAGGCTAACCACTCTAGCGCTCCCTTCAATCCATTACCATCGCTGTGAGTATACTCGATCCCTTTTTGCTATATGCAATTTTGGGTGTTACATACGTTATGTATATTCAAATCACATCGATCACACAACGCAAACACTATTTATACGCTGACTGTTATTGCATGTTACTTGTTACTCGATGAATGCTAGTATGTTATGTTAACACAGTGATTGTTGCCTGACGCCTTAGCAACGATAGTACTATTTGTTTGGACTCAACACCTGTCGTGGACAGGGGTTGTTAAGGTTACCTCTTCACGTGTCACAGTGGTGATATGTGTTGCGCATTCTACAACTCGCAGTCTAGTCTGTGCATATCTCATTGTCGATAACCTACTAGCTTCACATTATGCATGTTTCATGCTGGTTATGCGTAAACGATTTCGAACTCTATTATTACTATTAAACATGTATGCTCACCTTTACACTATGTGTATTGACCTCTATTTTAACGCATGTGACAGGCGCTTAGGATGCTTGCTTGCTCTTTGATGGAATCAAGTAGGAGAGGGTCTAGAAACAAACAAACAATTTATTTTTAATTAAATCTGAGTTGTCGGAACATGTTTTGTTTTGAGGATATCTATGTTTGTAATAATTTGATTGCTTGGTAGGTTATGGTATGAGACATAATATTAACTATCTGGTAATCTAGTTGTTATGAAATTTCTCTTGACAATCTGTTTCGCTCAGTGCCATGCCCTGATGTTTCCGTCATCGGTTGGGGTGTGACAGGTCTAGGGGCAGCGCCCCTGGGAGTAGGGTCCAAGGGGCAGTAGCCCCGGGCGCGGTCCAAGGGGCAGAGCCCCTGGCTGGGGTCGAGCTGTATCAGAAAATTTAATTTTCTGTAAATTGCCTCTGGAAAATTGCATTAGAAATAAGACATTCTTAAGTGTTTTCTGGTCATTGCGTTTTATGAAAACACATTTTAAAGTGTTTTTAGTCATTGTGTTTTAGGTAAAACACATGTCCATTGCATTTTAGAGAGAACACTTTCTTTTGTGTTTTTAAGTCATTGCGTTTTAGAAATAAGACATTTTTATGTGTTTTCTGGCCATTGCGTTTTAGAAAAACACATTTTTAAGTGTTTTCAGTCCATTGTGTTTTAGGTAAAAACACATTTATATATGTTTTCAGTCCATTGCGTTTTAGAAAAAGACATTTTTAAGTGTTTTCTAGCCATTGCGTTTTAGAAATAAGACATTTCTTTGTGTTTTTAGGCCATTGCGTTTTAGGTAAAACACATTTTTATGTGTTTTTAGGCCATTGCGTTTTAGAAAAAAAGATATTTTAATTACTTCTGGCCATTGCGTTTTAGAAATAAGACATTTCTTTTGTGTTTTTGGTGCATTGCGTTTTAGGTAAAACACATTTTATGTGTTTTCAGTCCATTACGTTTTAGAAAGTACATTTTTTTGTGTTTTTAGGCTATTGCGTTTTAGAAATAAAACATTTCTTTGTGTTTTCTGACCATTGCGTTTTAGAATTAAGACATTTCTTTGTGTTTTTGGTGCTTTGTGTTTTAGAAAATAGACATTTTTACGTTTTTTTCCATTGCGTTTTACGCAACTGGGTTTTCAAAATTTTTTTTCGAAAATATAGCAATAGTATACTCGTTTTAAAGATAAAAAACGGTCGTTTTTTGGTGCAATTTTTATAAAAAAATAATGTCGTATGAAAAAGTTATTAACGTTTAAAAAATGGATGTGTATTGGAGGAGAGAGAAACTATTGTCCTGGATTGACTACAATACCCTTACACAAATCGACGCGCCTATTTTCTTCCCTTCAATTTCCATCATTTAATCTTAGCACTTGATTAAATTAATTGATGGTCAAGATTACTTCCTAGCCTTTCTAGCCAAATAAACTTCCTATTATATCCTAACCAAACAAGTAGATTTGGGGGATATCTAAAGTTTACGACATTTTAAAAAAATTAAATAAATATTCTTTCAATAAGTAAAATGGGGATGGAAATGTTGAATGTCTAGTGGCATCTTGGTGGTGGGATAAGGCTTATGATCAATAGGTCATGAGTTCGATTCTCACAAGAGGGGTTTTTTCCCAAATTTATTGGGTTTCCCCCTGAATTGGTGTATATGCATTATTGACTAGTGGAGATGGATATGATCGGGTGGTTCCGCTAGTGGCACGATGATGCTCTAATAGTCCGTCAGTGATTCAAATTTGCTCTTAAAAAAAAATCAACATAGATAATTTATGTAAAATATTATGATTTCACTCCGAAAGTTAAAGATTTGGTGTATCATAAAGGCAGGAATAGTTTAAGGTATCATAGCATTTCTACAAAATAACCTTAGATATTTGTAGTATGTTTGATCTTTTAAAAGATAACGGCATCATCTTTGAACTTGACCCTTCAATTTGATTTTTTGTGATACATTCATCAATATCTCAACTACCTGATCACTAGTGCAAGTAACAAGAACATTGATCGTCTCACATATAACATAAAAGATCAAACATAAATATTTTTTATATGGACCCACTAAGTATAAAATATTCTCTAGATGTGTTATTGAGATCCTCGGCCACTAAATCTTATAAACCGGCCTAGAGATATGAAGAGTTCTCAATTTGTGAGTCGACTTGGTTTAGGCTAAACGGTACGGGGAAGTCCTGGCCCGGCGAGGCCCGGCACCACTGCCCCCACCCGGTCCGTCCAGTCGCCTCCGTCGGCCCATTATCGCTTGTGACAATCGTCTCTTTTCCTTATCCAACACTCACCCAGATATATACATACATCTTGTATATATAAAGAGGCTCATCACCTACATCCTGTCATCCTAGGCCTATCCCTCATACCCGATGACGTGACCGTCTACATGACAGGCTATCCCCAAATGACTACCCTACTCCACACCCAATAGCCTTATAGCCTTATAGCATAGGTCTGGGACTCCAATTAAGTCCTATGAATCCAATATGATACGTTTTATATTGTATCAGACTTAAGTGTTTTCAAGTGTCTTCATAAAGGTCTTCGATTCAAAGTCATACCTCATAAAATATCATTTATTTGTAATATTAAATGCTTTTGAAATGGCCACTGCCAGTGATTTTAATCCATTTGTTCCTTATCGATGCTTAAGATATTGATACATGCCATACAATTGTCACATGCATTTAATGCAAATAACATATATTGATTTGCCCCGTTCATTTGTAAGTTTCTATTATTCTAATCAATATAGCAGGAACCCGTGCGTTGCAGCAAAGTCGACAATATGGGCCAAGAACATAATTCAAAGTAACCTAAAAACGTTTAAAAAATCATATATACGTTGTGTGTGTATATATATATATGGTATACTTCAACATTTTTTTATCTAGTTGGAAAACTTTTATGATAAACATTATATCGTTCTCTAGTTGGGAAACTCGCGCGTTGCGGCGAAGTCGACAATTTACATCTAAATTTTTAACTAACATCCCTAAAATTACATAATAAATTTATGTTAGATTTGATTAATTTTGGTTCATTGATTAGTCATTTTCAAATACACAAATACAATAGAATGTATTTTTGAATATATGTTACTGATGAATGTGATGAGTTTATAATCCATAAGTTAATTTTTTATTAGTTATAAATAATCTAATATATAGTATAGACTAGATTATCACCCGGAAACTTTCCGGGTAGGAAAATTTAATTTACAACAAATAAAAGTATAAAAATAACATTTTATGGAATACAATGTTGAATTCATCATTATTTCAAGAGCATCCATGGAACTTATATGTGGAAGTGAACCCGTACGATCGAAGCCATTAAGATACCTACAAAACGTACATTAAAGTATAACCTTACCAAAATTCCTTTGCATATATGACATAACTTTAGCACTTATCTCACCATTTTTCTAGAAAATTAATCTTATGTGTACAGTCTAAATTGAACATACATAGAAAGAGGGTGATACCTCTTAGACTACAAAGATAAGCATTTAGGAAATTAGAAATATTGATGTCATTTCCACCAACAGCATCTTCCCGGTGTACTGCATAATGAAACATGTTCACCACAATTAAATCATGCAATTGGTAAGTAGAGACATGTTGGTTCATAAAAAAAAAAATCATATAAAAATTGGTGATAATAACAAAAGTCATAATATGTTCATATATGGTGTCATGGCCACAGTTTAATATTTAAAGATTGCTAAAATACATTATTAACACTTATAACTTGGTTTATAAAATCTTAACTTATCATGAAATCTTCATCAAGTTGGCTCTCACTTTATTCGGTTATTTGAACTTGGTAATTTGAAAGTTGATTTCAAATTCAAATAAGAATCAGAAAACCGATTCAAATTTGAATAAGATAAAAAGATGATTTTGAATAAAGTTATATGAATATGTGTCTATTCGAATTAACCGAATTAGCTAAGGAAAATACAAAGTTTGAAAAAAATTACAAAAAACATGTTCAAGCACATTAGTTTGAAATAATAATATCATTCTGCCTATTGAACAGCTTATTTCGCCTCTAAATAGAGAGCACTTTTCTCCATCCAAACACTCAAAAGTGATTATCTACTTATAAAAGCCTCAATAATCATATAAGTTGTTAAATAATTAGTTTCAAATCCCTTAACAGGCCACTTTCCTGAATATGTTAGTGCATCTATGTAAAATTTAGGACTATCGATGAATGTAGAGTCATTCTATTACTTCTTATTCAAAAACCTAACATAAGAATTATCATTAATCCATAATTCCGGTAAAGGAGGTGATCGATTCAATAACCCTATAAACATACCTGATATAAAATTTATGATAATCATAATGAATAACAAAATGTTGGTATATGACTAAATATATATTGAATTCCGCTTCCTAAGCGGTGTTTTGTTAAAAAAATCTGGTTATACAAAGGCAACTAAACCAAAGTACCAGCCAATACAACGTTCGAATACAGTCTTAAAAAGGGTAAATGTAAGCCAAAATAAACAACAAAAACCGAGAATCGCAAGAAAAAAGTATGGAAACAAACCTGAAGAACGACGTAGCATATGCTACACAATTATTTTAGGAGTCCGAACGCTGGAGTAAGTGTCGCAACCCCCGTTCCCTATCTGTCCCGGGAATGGGTGGCCGCGAGACCAGTTTTGGTGGTATCGGTGTTTATCATTTTGACAGCGAAAATTACATCAGGACCGTAGTTAGGAAATATTTTATCAGAGTAAATAACACGCTTTAATAATATTAAACATATTGGGATACAACCCAAGTTTTCATTACAACTAATTTCATAGGGAAAATCCCTATTTTATTGAATAAAACATCTTCTTTTATTTAGTTAACTTTTATATCCACTTTTTCAAGCCTCTAGTGCTGTCCAGCTGGCTTCTAGTTGGCTTTCACATTTTGAAACCTGAAACGCGTTTAAAAACATTTTGTCAGTGGGAAATACTGGTGAGTGAATCCCAGTTTAATCAAGAAGAGTTTTATCAATTTTCATAGTATTGAGAGCGATTACAATGTTTACATCTACACAATTACTCATTCAGTACTGTATATCCTGACTGGTGGGTCATATTACCCATTGGCTAACTCTTTGTCCAATGGTAACGTGTTCCACATTTTGTATACAAAACCCCAACATACCGGCAGTAATTGAAGAACTACAAAGACTCAATCACTGCTAATCACATTGTAAATTATTTAAGGTTTTGTAAAAACAGTTTACAAAAAGAAGATTACTCACATTGCTGTCTTAGATTTCTTCTAAGGGTTTCCTGGTGATTATCTATAATTTACACAAATGCACACGCGTTAGTATAATAACCCAATATTTACATTAGCAATACCCTCCCCGAGACGGACTACGTCGGGCAGAACCACGACAGCCGTTACGGAACCCTGGATCAATCGGGCAGCGTATCTAATACGTAACCGGGGTTATGATACTTACAACGAGGCAGAACTTCATTAATTAGGGGGTATTATGCCCGGAAATTATGTTATCTATGCAGAAATTCGAGAGAGAAAGCGTGAATGAGCGAGTTCGACTGAAGAATGAAGGCCCTTATTTATAGGTGACCTTTCACCTTCCCTCGAGGCCCGCATAAGAGAAAGGAAAGGCCTACGCGGCCCGCGTAGTAGGGTAAGTAGGCCCTAGCTATGACTGGTCAGCACCATAGCTTCGACACGAGCTTGACACGTGGCGGCACCGGGTGCAGCCCCGACTCCGAGCTGTCGCGCCCCGCGTAGGAGACGCTAAGGGTCTACGCGGCCCGCGAGCGACACATAAAACTTGATTTTATTTTATTTTTATAAAGGTATTCGGGGTCCGTTTTCGCATATGGGGTATATTTTAAGACATATTGGGGCACTTTAAATATATTAGGGGTGTTGGAAATATTTAGGAGGGTTGTTGTATCCTCCCCACCTTGTTTTAGAGCTCGTCCTCGAGATCTACTGGAATAAGTGCGGATACTTCCTTTGCATTTCTGATTCAAGCTCCCATGTGTATTCTGGTCCTCTTTTGTATTCCCATTTTACCTTGACCAGAACTAATCTCTTGTGCTTGAGGTTCTTAACTTTCCTGTCTTCAATCTGTAGAGGCCTTTCTACAAATTTTAACTACTCATTTACCTCTATATCCTTAATAGGTACTATCAATGATTCATCAGCTAAGCATTTCTTGAGATTGCATACATGAAATACATCATGTATTCCTGTCATTTCCTCTGGCAGTTATAGCTGATAGGCTACAGGTCCTATTCTTCTAATAATCTCAAACGGTCCAACATACCTGGGACTTAGCTTTCCTCTTTTGATGAATCTTACCACTCATTTCCAAGGAGAGACTTTCAATAACACTTTATCTCCTACCTGAAATTCCAATGGTTTTCGTCTGTTATCAGCATAACTCTTTTGTCGATCACGTGCTGCTTTCAGTGGTTCCTTGACTTGAATGATCTTGTCTGTTGTTTCTTGTGCTATCTCAGGTCCAAATAGTTGCTTTTCTCCAATTTCTGCCCAACAGACTGGCGTTCGACACTTTCGTCCATAAAGTGCTTCGAATGGTGCAGCATTGATACTTGTGTGATAACTGTTATTATAAGAAAATTCTATCAATGGTAAATGATCATCCCATTTACCTCCGAAATCAATTACACAAGCTCTAAGCATGTCCTCTATTGTCTGAATTGTCCTTTCGCTTTTTCCGTTCATTTGAGGATGATAAGCGGTGCTTAGATTCAACTTGGTTCCCATTGCTTTTTGGAAACTTGCCCAAAAATGAGAGGTAAAACGACTATCTCTGTCAGAAACAATTGATAGAGTAATTCCATGTAATGAAACTATTTCATTTACATAAAATTTAGCTAATTGTTCCATACTGAAAGTTTCCTTCATGGGTAGGAAATGAGCTGACTTGGTTAGCCTGTCTACAATCACCCAGATTGTATCATTACCTTTTCTTGTTTTGGGTAATTTAGTAACAAAATCCATTGTTATCAATTCCCATTTCCAAACTGGCATTTCTAACTGTTGCAACAAACCTGAGGGTTTCTGATGTTCAGCTTTAACTTGTGAACTGGTTAAACACTTTGCAACATATGCTGCTATATCCTTTTTCATTCCTATCCACCAAAAATTCTTTCTTAAGTCTTGATACATCTTATCATTTCCAGGATGCATTGTATACTTAGACTTATGGGCTTCTTCTAATATACGGTGGCGTAGGTTTCCAAATTTAGGTATCCACATTCTTTTCTTATGGAATCTCCAAATTCCATCTGTTCCTTGTTCTAATTCCTTAATCATTCCTTTCAATTTTTCAGTATCATCCTTGATTACTGATTCTTGTGCCTTTCTAATCTGTTCATTTAAATCTGCTTGTAGATTTAATTTAAGTGAACGTACTCTTTTTGGCTTTTCATGATACTTTCGACTTAAAGCATCAGCTACTACATTTGCCTTTCCTGCATGGTACTGGATATTACAATCATAATCACTAAGTATCTCCATCCAGCGTCGTTGTCTCATATTCAACTCCTTTTGTCCGAAGACATACCTTAAACTCTTATGGTCGGTGAAAATGGTAAACTTACTACCGTAAAGGTAATGTCTCCAAATTTAAGCGCAAAAATTATAGCTCCTAATTCTAAATCATGGGTTGAATAATTCTCTTCATGATTCTTAAATTGTCTAGATGCGTAAGCTATAACCTTTTGACATTGCATCAATACCATCCATAACCTAACTTAGAAGCGTCACAATAGACTACAAAGTCTTCAGATCCTTCTGGTAACGCTAGTATGGGTGCATTGGTTAGTCTTTGCTTAAGAATTCTAAAGGCTTCTTCTTGTTTTGGTCCTCATTCAAACTTAACAGATTTACAGGCTAGCTTAGTTAAGTGAATGGCTATTCTAGAAAAATCTCGAATAAATCTTCTATAATAACCGGCCAATCCTAAGAAACTGCTAACCTCGGTTGGTGATTCAGGGGTTTTCCATTTGGTAATCGCCTCGATCTTTGTAGGATCCACATGAATTCCTTCATGATTAACTAGATGTCCAAGAAATTGTACTTGTTCTAACCAAAACTCACACTTCGAAAACTTAGCATAAAGCTTTTCCTTTCTTAATAAACTTAGAAGTGTGTGCAAATGCTTTGCATGTTCCTCTTTGCTCTTAGAATAAATAAGAATATCATCTATAAAGACAATTATGAATTTATCCAAATATGGCTTACATACTCGGTTCATCATGTACATAAATGCAGCTGGGGCATTGGTTAAACCGAATGGCGTGACACTAAATTCATAATGGCCATACCTTGTCCTAAAAGCGGTCTTAGGAATGTCCTCTTCCTGTACCTTTAATTGATGATATCCTGATCGTAAATCGATTTTAGAGAAAAATCGTGCTCCTTGCAATTGATCGAACATATCATCAATTCTCGGTAATGGATACCGATTCTTAATCGTGACTTTGTTCAATTCACGGTAGTCAATGCACATACGCATTGATCCGTCCTTCTTTTTAACAAATAAAATCGGTGCTCCCCATGGCGATGAGCTTGGCTATATGAATCATTTTTCCAACAATTCATCTAACTATTTCTTCAGTTCCTGCATTTCTGCGGGTGCCAAACGGTAAGGTGCTTTGGCAATTGGTGCTGTTCCGGGTAGCAGATGGATTCTAAATTCAACTTCTCTGTCTGGAGGTTGTCCTGGTAACTCTTCTGGAAATACATCTGAAACTGGGATACTACTGGAATATCCTTTAATTCTTTTCCTTTAGTGTTAATGATTATAGATATCAAATACACTAATGATCCTTTTCTTACATAACTGGCTGTTTTCATTACAGAGATGAGTTTTGTGGATCTAGAGGGGTTATTTCTTTTAATTGTGATCTTTTCACCCCTTGGTGAATTTACTTGGATTGACTTTTGATCACATAAAATACTGGCTTTATTGACTATTAACCAATCCATTCCTAACACGACATCAAATCCTGCCAGATTCATTGGGTAAAGGTTTGCAATAAATTTCTGATTTAGAAATTCTATTCTTGCTCCCTGCAAGATTTCAGAAATCTTAATGGTTTACCCATTTGCTGTCTCTACTAGACATTCTTGTGAGAGTTTAGTTAATGGTTGATTGAGAAGTTTGCAAAATGAGGTATTCATAAAACTTTGGTTCGCACCAGAGTCAAATAATACTTTAGCAAAAACATCATTAACTAAAAATGTACCGGCGATCACATCCGGGATCATCTTTGCTTCTTCTGCAGTCAGAACAAATGCTCTAGCATTTTTAGTGTTCTTGGTGTTTGTGGCTGGAGCTAGTTTTGGTCAGTTTAGCTTGATGTGACCTTGCTCTCCACAGTTGTAGCATATTCTGTTGTTAGGCTTCTTCCTGCATTCTTCCTCCTTGTGTACAGATATTTTGCAGAAGTTACAGTATATGGAGCATCTTCCAGAATGCTTCCTTTTGCAATACTTGCAATAGGGTGTAGAAGTAGAACCTATATTTTTCCCACGATTAGAATTTCCAGAACGAAATTCTTGGGTAAGCTTCTGGGTTAGGTTCCTCCTCTGATCCTCTTCTCGTGTACGGACTAACTCATCTGTCAAGGTGTTTGCTAGTTCTACAGCTTCTTCTATGGTTTGAGGTCTAGCTGCCTTGACTACATGTCTAATCTCCCTAATTAATCCCCAGATGTAACGGGAGATTAATACTGGTTCAGGTTGTGCAAGGGTTGGTACTATTCGATCATATTCAAAGAATAATGTAGTATAACCCTTACTATCTACCCCAGTCATCCTAAGGTTTAGGAATTTATTTGCTATCTGTTCCTTTTCATTGGGAGGGCAGAATTTTCTTTCTACCATGTTTTTAAATTCCTCCCATTTCATATTGTAAACCCTATCACTTCCCCTAGACTGGAGGATAGTGTTCCACCATTCTAGTGCTGAGTTCTTAAACAGATTGGAAGCAAACATTATCTTATCCTCTTCCGCACATTTGCTTATTCTTAAGACTGCCTCAGTCTTTTCTATCCAGCGTAGAGATGCAACGGCCCCTTCATTGCCCGAGAATTCCATTGGTTTACAAGACCAGAATTCTTTATAAGAACAACCATAAGACATGGTTCTTCTTCTTTTGGGAATGGGCACTTGAAGTATAGGTCCATTGTTTACACTGTGTTCAGGTTCAGTTGGTCGTTTACTATCACGTTTACTTTTATTTTCTGCTTCCTTAACTGTTTTGATAATATATGGTATTACATCTATTATCCCTTGTGCCACTATGTTTTGCATGGCACTGTTATCCACTTGGTATCCATTATTGTTGTTGTTCGGGTTTTCGTTATCCGGGTTATTGTTACTCTGATTATCATTATTCTGGTTTTCCTGATTCACTTCGTTGTCCATCTGAATTTTAAACATTTGCCACTTATTAATATCACAAAATAATATTTAAGGCAAACAATCACACATCACACATATTGGTCAAAAGCGTCGAGCATTGCGACTTACTCTTTCTTATAGTATGCATCTAATACAAACCGATACTGGAATTTAAAATTACAATATTACTATGCATCACTAACCACTAAGTGGTCTATACTATGATAGATTTATTATAATTTTTTTCTTTCATACACACACATATATATATATATATATATTATATTATTATTACGATCTTCATCATTACCTTCACTGATATGGATTCATCCAGAAATCCATATTACACTCGTCATACTTCCAGACGAGTCGTTCTCCTACCTGCCTCATCCTCTCGCTATTTTCTAAAATTTCTTCTCTGAAAGTTCGGAGCTCTTGCACATTTTCTGCACTCATTGGGGGTGCAGGTGCTGGTACTGGATCTGGGTACTGTGGCATGGGTTCTTCCTGAGGGCACGAATTTTCTAAGATCTCCCTAATGTATTCATCATTATCATAGTAGGGATCTAGAGGGTCCAGACCTGGGTAAGCTGCTAGGTTTGGCATGGGTTCATCTGTTAGGTGGTAGCGTTGCACATAATCCCTATGATCATCGAACCATGGATCGTAGTCTAGGTCTAAGGGATTGGGTGTTGGTACCCTAGGTATCTCCTCTGGGTTGAAATCATGCATTTGAACTTGGTTTTTGGGTTGTTTTCAATCTCCATTGGCTGGGTGGGAAACAAGGGTAATGGTTGAGGGGCTGCTAGTTGTTCCAGGTTTGAGTCGGCAGCTGTGGTTGTAAAATATGGAAGTTTGCTAAACTCCTACTAAGCATGTCTTGGGTATGGGCATCTGTTTCTCTTTTAGCGGCTGCTAGCACTCGTTTCTGTTGTAACTTTTTCATTCTCTTCCTACGCTCATGTGCTCCCCTACTGAACCATCCTCTATTTTTCTGAGGGAATGGCTCTTCAGACTGAGCCTTAAACACGAATATCCCATCTTCATTGTCAGCTGAATACCCTGAGAGGGCAAGCTGTGAAGAGGTGCCTTCGCTCCTAGGTGAGCCGGACAACTGACGATAAGCGTCGGAGGGTCCTTGATCACTCATACAGTAAACTAACAAATAGTCAAATAACACACAACAGTAAAATACAGATATGCACGTATTTCCGTAATTAATTTCCTAACAATTTGGATAATATCTTGGTGTCAGCATAACACTTCTGTGGCTGAATCAGTGGCTTAGCTCTGATACCACCTTCTGTCGCAACCCCCGTCCCATATCTGTCCCGGGAACGGGCGGCCGCGAGACCAGTTTTGGTGGTATCGGTGTTTATCATTTTGGCAGCGGAAATTACATCAGGACCGTAGTTAGGAAATATTTTATCAGAGTAAATACCACGCTTTTATAATATTAAACATATTGGGATAAAACCCAAGTTTTCATTACAACCATTTTCATAGGGAAAATCCCTATTTTATTGAATAAAACATCTTCTTTTATTTAGGTAACTTTTATAGCCACTTTTCCGAGCCTCCAGTGCTGTCCAGCTGGCTTCTAGTTGGCTTTCACATTTTGTCACCTAAAACGCGTTTAAAAACATTTTGTCAGTGGGAAATACTGGTGAGTGAATCCCAGTTTAATCAAGAAGAGTTTTATCAATTTTCACAGTATTGAGAGCGATTACAATGTTTACATCTACACAATTACTCATTCAGTACTGTCAATCTTGACTAGTGGGTCATATTACCTATTGGCTAACTCTTTGTCCAATGGTAACGTGTTCCACATTTTGTATACAAAATCCCAACATACCGGCAGTAATTGAAGAACTACAAAGACTCAATCACTGCTAATCACATTGTAAATTATTTAAGGTTTTGTAAAAACAGTTTACAAAAAGGAGATTACTCACATTGCTGTCTTAGATTTCTTCTAAGGGTTTCCTGGTGATTATCTATAATTTACACAAATGCACATGCGTTAGTATAATAACCCAATATTTACATTAGCAATACCCTCCTCGAGACGACATTCCAACGACTACGTCGGGCAGAACCACGACAGTCTTTACGGAACCCTGGATCAATCGGGCAGCGTATCTAATACGTAACCGGGGTTATGATACTTACAACGAGGCAGAACTTCGTTGATTAGGGGGTATTATGCCCGGAAATTATGTTATCTATGCAGAAATTCGAGAGAGAAAGCCTGAATGAGAGAGTTCGACTGAAGACTGAAGGCCCTTATTTATAGGTGACCTTTCACCTTCCCTCGTGGCCCGCGTAAGGGAAAGGAAAGGCCTACGCCGCCCGCGTAGTAGGGTAAGTAGGCCCTAGCTATGACTGGTCAGCACCACAGCTTCGACACGAGCCTGACACGTGGCGGCACCGGGTGCAGCCCTGACTCCGAGCTGTCGCGCCCCGCGTAGGAGACCCTAAGGGTCTACGCGGCCCGCGAGCGACACATAAAACTTGATTTTATTTTATTTTTATAAAGGTATTCGGGGTCCGTTTTCGCATATGGGGTATATTTTAAGACATATTGGGGCACTTTAAATATATTAGGGGTGTCGGAAATATTTAGGAGGGTTGTTATAGTAAATGTCGAAGTACAAATATGCATAATATATCCATTCGAATAATAGATTAGTATCATAACTCAGTTTTTCAAAAATGCATGACTTAACATAGTTCAACATGATAAGTTAAAGGCAAATGTACCTTCGTTCTTGAGCCCCTTAGATAATACACCAAACTGATCGCGGTCCCTGATAAGTTTCACATCGGTCCCTGAGATATTGCATTTTGGCCCCTTTTCAATTATAATCTATACACATAGAACCAACAGAATAAGTAACAACCATATAACACTCACATAACACATTACCAATGTTATATGGACATCTTAAACGTGACATAGACAAAAATGAATGAATAAGTGATATATTTTTAACAAAAACTAACGTGCCAATCAACATTTAATTATGGAACTGAAACCTACTCCATTGCCAGTTTTTATTTGATACATTTGCGATAAAACATGATCTCAATCGAACGGGTCAAAATTGTCACCTATATTTTTCGGGTACCATGGCATCGACAACATTGTCGTCAAAAATTGGTTACTAATCTGTCACACCCTGATATTTTCACGTATTACCGGTGGGCCCGGTGGGGAGTATCTTGACGTAGTTGATATCATCATTGTCAATTAATCACAGTTTAATGCACAGCGGAAGTCTTGAAAGTAAAATGTTTAATACAAACCGAAATACAAAGTATAATTAAATATTATACAAGCGGTTGTATGTGGATCCACAGACGGATCTAAAACATAAAGAAAATATTGTTCGACAGACTTTAAGTATTAAGAGCTTGCAAGACTCTTTATCTAATACTCAGAAGCTTCCAGCCCATTACGTGTAGTAGCTGCACTTAATCTTTTTGAAAATACGTCAATTTACACTGGTAAATACAATTAACTGACTCTTTTGAAAACATTTATGAAAAATTGATATAAATGCACAAGGCACAAATTTCTTTTATAACTTGGGACAATTATTTAAAATAATCTTGTATATAGATTTACATGTTTGTCGTACGTTCAGGGCCCAGAATAGAAGAGCCGAGACAAAATTAATAGACACACCACTAGTATAAGCCCACAAGAAGTTTCCTCACGAGTGAGATACGGTTTTACATGCCCAACTGTCAGGTGTATGCCTACACCCCGTGTTTAAGTCGTGGCCATTTCAAATGAATGAGCCGAGGATATCCAGGACACGGTCATGTTAACCCCCAAATGCTTTGTATCAAACAAAACAGATTAAAACAAGTTATCTCAATGATTTAACCACTAATCGATCAAATATTCAATACCCGACCAAGCGGTAATAATTTACCGTATCCCAAGCCCGTATAAGGGAAAATAAGTTAAAAGTATTTACCTGAGCTAAAAATGTAAATTATACTCAGCCGTTTATTCTAATCAGCAAGTGCAGATAGATTTTACTGGGCTCCTAATCTGGAACGAAGGTTTTAATAACCTATTAGATTCCTGACGGGTCTTATTTAAGTTTTAACTTAGACCGGTTAGTTTTAAAGAAAGGTTTACGGTACGAAACGCGAGATTAAGCGATGACCGGATTGGAATGTGATTTAGACCCAAAAAGTATGAAGACTTGTATAAAATGGGTAAACTAAATACATTCTGGATTTTAAAATAGAAGTGATAAGGTTTGACCCGTTTCGGCTAATTTATGCAAACTAGTCACATAAACCGTACCGAACGCGTATAAGCATAACGGGTAACCGGATGAGACAAGTACAAGTTCCATAAGTTGTTATGCTTAAATTATGTTGTGATATCAGTAGGATATCTTCAATTATGCCCAAAACGAATTTAAAACCAATTTAAGCCCCGAAAGGGTATTTTGGTCATTTGAAAGTTTATAAAAGATGTTTAATAGCAAACTGAGGTTCGGGCCTAAAATATTTAGTAAAAATATTTATTTTATCAAGTTACATCAGTATGATATCATACATATGTGAGGTTTATTATTTATGGCCAAACTATGCACCGTAGGGGCATTTTGGTCATTTCACATATGCTTTTAAGGTCAAATTTGGAAATCTGAGTTAAAGAATTATACTTACTGTTAAGGTATAAAAATGTATTTTTAAAATCAGTAGGTAACAAGTCTTAGGCGTTAAATATGGTTTTAAACCATACTATGCACCTAATTAGCGTAAAAGTCGGTAATTAGCGATATTAAAGATGTTTATAAAATTCTGAAGTTTTGATCAGTCTCAAATGCTTAATATATTTTATTTAATATATAACATCAGTAGGAAAAGGTTTGGCATGTAATTGATATGTAAAACTCATTTTATTAATGAATTTGGCATTATCGTCAATTACCGATTTACACGAGAACTCTATGTTATAGTCGGTATAAAATCTAACAAAAACTTACAAAATTCCTTAAATATTATATCAAAACAGTAGATAATGATTTTGGTGCCAAAAATTGGGTTTAAATATGATTTATGCTAAATATGTCATTTAATTAACAAATACTTTCATTTTACACTATCTTGCATAACTTTTGTTTGGGACCATAAACTGATGTCAAATTTTATGGACATCCTTATATTTCAGTAATAAAACTTTTTGTCCTCTCACATTTTCAAAAATCTCGTTTTTATAACATAAGGACATAAATGTCAACTTTTAAGCAAATAACGGAAATTGCAATGTACTATGATTTCTAAGGGACCATGATGTATAACCTCAGAGGGTTATACTAACATGTAACATGGTCACAAAGGAACCCTAAGGCATATCTAAACTATGCTAATTCGGGTCAGAACTGAAAGTCAAAGCAAAAGTCTACTTTTGCGACTTTCGGTTGCAAACCGAGCCTAATACTTAGAATTGTCGGGTTGAACATGCCTAAACATGTTTTTATATTATTTACCAAGTTATTTTAATGAAAAAATATATTTTATAGCTTCTACATTATCAGTTATGCATTATTTTATAAAAACTGACTCGTTTGACTTTTCTGTTCGTAACTTTGACCCGATAATTGATTGAGTAAATGTGATAATTAAGAGGTGCCCTTTTGAGGGATTAACACCTACTTAATTACCAACACTTAGCCACTTTCAATTTGAATAATGGTTGGACCGTTAGTGATTAATCACAAAGTCAAAGCATCATTACGATATCTTTGACTTTCGGTCATTAAGCTAATAAAAACTTAATTACAGGAGCCAAGAACACTTACAAGAGTCCTTAGCACGAAAATTAAACTTGAGAAAGCTTCCTTGAACACCAGGATGCTTCAGAGAGTGAGTTGTGAAGTGAAAATGAAAGTGCAAGTTCAAGTGTTCAAAGTATGGAGCTATTTATAGGAGTTTGATGGCCCCCAAGATCAATCCATCTGTTATTAGGAGTCACCAGATGATCCCAAGTGTCTTTATGGCAGTAAAAACCATTTGCATAGTCCCTAGTATCGAAAACCAACATGCAAAGGCGGTGGAGGAGCTGATACATGCAGCTGTACAGTGTTCTGTCGCTGGTGACTCAGTCGCGGCCCGTGTAGACATTAGAGGAAGTCTACACGGCCCGCGAGGACCTGTTATTCTGGTAAAAACTTTCCCAGCTTTGCAATTTCAGTCCCTGGTCCATATTTAGTTTAAATAACTTCCATTTATTGCAGTATTGGCCCCCATAGTTAACTTTTAAGTGTCTTGGGTCATGAAACCAACATCGTTAAGCTCCCGGTTAGTTACGAGATCACCCAAAAGGTCTCAATTTCACACGCTGGCGCTTTTAATCCCTATATCTTGGAATCTATCGCTTTAAGCATTTATTTGCATCGATATTCTACGAAATCAATATCCGACATCCGTGAGAATATAATTAAAATATTACAATGCTTCGGGTTCGTTAGAAGGTCACTCAGAGGTAACATTTAACATGTTGACACATTTAACCCCAATGCTTTGTAAATTCTAAATTTTTAAGCACAAACGGCTTTCCGCGTCCGACAATTTATTCATTAAAGAATACGAGCGTCGTATGGGGTCAATCAGAGGCACAAGTTTGGCATGTTGACGCTTTTGGGTCTTTCCATATACATCTTTACTCTGATCGACAAATTTAGTCCCTCAAAGTTATCTTTTTAACATGATCAGGGTTTATGACACGTGTCACCACTATATTGGACTTGATTTTATGAGGTGTTACATAACCCAAGAAGAACCACAGTAAAGCCCATGATTCCCATGAACAGACGGTTTTTAGTAACACCTTTGAAAACATTCATTTCATCAGGTTTCCGTGCATTAAATTCATTGAATATCTGCAAATAGTTACAATGATTGGTGACTTGTTTTAGTAAAGTAGCAACATGAAATCTGGCATAATCCAAAATAATTACCTGAGAAAAGATGAAGGCATTGAATATGAGAGTATTTTTCTCTTTATTAGCATGTTCGTCAGGGTCATGCTGTAAATGTAGAATTTTTCTGCCTCTAAAATTGAGTACAAGAAGAATCGACACTTGATAAAGAGCCTAGAGTTTCATTGCAGCAAACATATCTAAAATTGAGTACAACTGAGGCAAAATTATCGTCCAAAATGATGATGTCACTGCTCTCTTTTGCTACTTCAATGCCTTGAAGCCCCATTGCAAGACCAATATCAACCTATAAGTTACAAAAAATATTAAAAATATGTAATAAACTGATTTCGAAATATGAAAAGATGAAAACATATAGTAGTGAAGAGTTATAATTATCTCATGTAAAGCAGGGGCGTCATTTGTTCCATCTCTAGTAATAGCAACAACATATCCTCTATTCCTCGGTGCTTGCACCAGTATACTCTCTGTATGAGATCCAGCCTGGCCTAGCTTGTACGACAACGCCAATGAACAAAAACTTCTGAAGACCGTGGAAGCATAAAATGAAGTACTTGATTATAAAACACAATATCCAAATTAGAAAACAACGGAAAATAATTTTTACCTAATAGAAGAAGAAGACAAACCAGGAACATCAAGTCCGTGAGTAGAAATACCAGTGGCTAGTAAAACATTGAAACGACCGTCTCTAAAGCTTGATAGCATTTTCTCCCGCTGATCTTGACATATATCTCGCCAAGCCAACCGATCGACACCGCGCTTTCTTGGCATAAAAATTATACATTTAAGCCATTTGTGTGCACCTGAAAATAAATTAAAATAAATATAAATTTCGCTAGTGGTATATTTATCAATACGACTATAGTAAAATCGAAAAAAGTTAATAGGATTTGGCAAGTCTGGCCCAAAAATGTCTGGTCTTTATAAGCTTGATCCTAGATTGCTAGATGGACATCATTTTACTTGATAACTTCGTCTATCTTAAAGTATATTAGCCTAAGAGCATTTGTACATGATTCAAAGATCTAGCATGATATTTATCATAAGCATCCAAAAACGCACTATCATGACGGCGGAATCACATATTTTCAAAAATGACATTGTAAATCTCAGAGAAATTGTAGTATACTATCAAGATTTAAAAATATTTACATGTTAATTAAGCATTATCAATTAGGTGGAAGCGAAAAAAAAAAAGCAAGACATGATAGTTTTGACAAAATATTTGGGACGAACCACCTGCAGTTTCAAAAGACGACAAACCAATCCAGCTAATTAGGTGGAGTTTTAGCGGTTTGGCGTTTCGGTTATTAGTGGTGTAAACCTTTATACATGACAGCTAGTGTTTGGCATCTGTTTTAGCCACAATTTTTTTTTAAATTACATAAAACACAACTGGTAACCTTTTTAACCGGTTAAAAAGACATATTTATACAAATGCTAAAGTCAATGAGTTGAACAACTTACTCGTGTTTAACTTATATGATATAACCATATAAGCTCTTCACAATTATATCGTTTTCATTGTTCAACCAATTAGACGCAAACCAAATTAATACTTTCTTTGAAATGACTTGTTTTGAGCCGAACCCAGTTTCACCCGAACCAGATTGATAGTTATTTTTAAAAAGACTGTTCTGACCTGAACCTCTGTAAGACGAACCGAATTTATACTCTTTAAAATGGACCGTTCTGACTTGAACCAAGTTGAGACCTTTTAAACGACCTGTTTTATATATCCATAATCAATCATCATACGATTCAATAATTTAGTGTATATGAAAACGATAATTTATTTAATAATCATTCAATTTTCACCAGAAATCTAAACTAAATAAACGCTTAATTTCGACCAGAATCTAAACCTAGTTTCAATTTAATAGAATATCGTTTCAAAGATTGAAAGAAAATTGGCAAGGAAATCTTGACTTACTTCCATAAATTGAGATCGGGATTGAGACTATAGGTCTTGAGGAGTGAAAAGAAGCTCTATAGGCCTTGAGGAGTGAAAGGAAGTTGGTCGGATGCATTAGCAGTGGTCGAACTCCGCAAAAGTGCTTCCTCAAGAATGGTTTGGAAATTGGAATGTTGTTCTATATATTTTATCGTATACACCTAAAAGAACTTTGGTTCCCTTAGTAATTCTTCCTACAACAGCATCAGCAATGTTAGTACCTGTTGTCATTGGTTCAAAGTGAACTGTTAAATAAAAAAGAAACAAAATGAGACATCTAATATTGAAACTAAATTTAATCCAAAATTGGGTCACCGAGACTAAAACTGTAACCAATTAGTGGTTAAAGTGAGATTTCATACCTAATTGATTGTATTGTCTGGATCGTAGATGATTCAATCAGAAGGAAAACACGTCTAAATGTTGCTTCCTCTGGCTACAATTTTATCCCATAATCAAATAAATATGTTCATAATACCATAATTAAAATTTTCCGTCTCAGTTTATTCAAAGAAATTTTATCAAAGTCTCCACCAATTTATTCAAAGATTCCAGAAATTAATAAATTAATAGAAAAATGTAATTTGGTTAAAGAATTCAATAACACCACCTAAAGCATTTGGAGTGCATAATCGATTGAAAAGCAAAACTCGATCTCAATCCAAGGCTACATAGAAAATAAACCCTAACTAAATGAAACTTAACCCATACATCAAGCTGTAAAAATGGATGGACAAAGACAATACCGATAAATTCTGGATGATGAATCAACGTAGAAGAAGAACAGGGCGTGTTGATATCTAGGGTTTGTCAAAGAGTGTACCTATTTGTTGAATCATTTGCAGAAGACGATGATGATAGCAGTAGAGCGATGAATGTGAGGGAGGCTAGGGTTTACATGATTGTCAACAGTATCAATCCTAACATTATAGATCTAAATTCAAACGATAACACATTAGTGAATAGATAAAAACATGGAGGATCTATAGAAAACAAATGCCCTGTAATAAATCTCTTACCAGAACACCACGAAGCAGAAATCTTCATCAAATCGCAATAAATCTCTTATCTGAACACCGCGAAGCAGCAATCTTCATCAAATCGCGCAAAAAATTATAATCGACTAAAAAAGTGAAGTGTAGATGGGAGATGTGATAGTTCGCTATGGAATTAGGGTTTGAATAGGTGGGAGAAGAACAGAGCGTGAGAAAAAATATGGCTATGAAGCATTAGGGTTTGATAAAAACAATATATAGTATCCATTTATTGGTGACCCGAATACAAAGGCCCACCCGAGCTTATACGGATCCCGCGTCCCACATCTTTATTGGTTTGTGTTTTGAGAATTTTGGTTTATGTATAGAGAATTGAGATCGATTCCCTCTCAAAATCACCATCTACTCCACCATAGGATGCCACATAAGCAAAATTGCTCCATCATCACATGACACATGGCCCAAATCATCTCATTTATTAATATATATAGATTTATGAGAAAAGTGCTCGGATAGTCCCTGTTGTTTGCTCTGATTTCATCTTTAGTCCCTATATTTTCAAAATTACAGCTATAGTCCCCAACTTTGACAAGTTCATTCTCGGATAGTCCCTTAAGTGGATGGAGGTTATTTTCTCAGTTAAGTGGATGTGAAATGACCTAAATACCCTTACTTAAAAAATAACTATTAAAACGCTAAAAACATTACTTAACCACCACCGTTCACCTCTCACCTGCAACTCTCTCACACCACCGGACCACCCTAACCCACCGCAGACACCACCTTCACGGCTGCCAACAACCACCGTCCCCCACCTTCATGCCACCGCCCACTGTCTTCTCGGAATACAAACACCTACATATACCACCTCCAACCTACAACCCACCATCACCACCGCTATTCTACAAACCTTATCCCTGACGGATTCCTCACCCTCCACTCCAAATCTAATTACCTAAATCTAATCACCAGGTGAACAATAACAACTGTGTAAAAGTTAAATAAATGTAAAAAAAATCTAAATTCGCTACACAAATCCGTAAACCGCAAACGATATCATGTAGACAATAGCGTTTAATCGTATGAACTCTGATATGTTGAAGAAACATGGAATTGAGGTACGATGGGTTTGAATCAGAAACAGATCTGGAATCATCGGAGGTTTAAACGACGTCGCATTCGATGATAGTATTTCCAGAGAAAACCTTTCCACCACCATAACCACCAGCCCCCAGGTAAGCTCCAATCGATTTCATTAACAACCACCTTCGAACCTGCCCCACCTCTCGACTACTACACCACCTCCGTTGCCGTTAATGTTGAATCATGAAATCTAAATACTCTTAAACTCATGAAATTGGTGGTGGTTTAATGTTGTTTTGATAATGGTGGTGGTTGAATGGTGTTGGGTGTGTGTTGGTAGAGATGAAGATGAATGAAGAATGGTGTTGGTGATGGTGATCGTGATGGTTGGTCATTCATAGAGAAACATAAAGAGAAAGAGGGAAAAGGGGTGGGTGGGGTGTAGGTGGAGGTGGTGTGCCCTACTTATTTTGTTTTACATTAAGGGCATTTTAGTAATTTCACAGTCACTTAACTAAGAAAACTAACTGATGTATGTAAAATGCAACATATAAATTACATCAATTGAGGCATAAAACTAACCCTTTTTAGTACTAATGTTGGAAAAGTGTGCTTTTGTCTTCCTTTTTGTAATTACAGGATTAAATAAGCGTAAATGAACAAAAGGAGCAATTATGCAGCAAAATCTAACATAATTACAAGAAAAGGAATAAACGTGGCATGCCCGACCCCTCGACAGCATCTTTCCAAGCAAAAACAAGTGAACAGAAGGCTGACCACGGCCCCGTGCCCAGTGGACACGAGGGCGTGGTCAGGTGTCTGCAGAAAGGACAAAGCTATAGAAGCTTCTATTCCCGACACGGGGGCGTGCCCAGCTCAACACGGCCGTGGTCAACGCTAAGATTCGCAGAATTCAAGTAAATCTTGATAGTACAGATACGCTTCTGCACACGGGGCCGTGCCCGGCGGACACGGGGGCGTGTGGAGCTAATGCAGACAAATTGCAATTAATGAAGAAAGATAAAGTAGATGGACACGGGGCCGTGCCCAATGGACACAGGGCCGTGTCCGGGCTTCTGTGCAGGCTATAAATAGAGGTGCTGGGTTCACTTCAAAGGCATCCCTTGGCAAACCACCTCTCTCACACTCCACCTACACTCCACCACCACTACAACCCACATCCACCACCATCATCCATCATAAAGTGTGTGTAGTAGTCTCGGGATCCAAGATTGATTGTAAGAGTTCTTGACAATCAAAGGCCATGTTTGCCTAAGTCTCTTACATCACTTGGTGAAGACAAGCATTTAGTGTAATACTTTTGATTCTTAATCTTTTCGCACTTTTTATTTGGTTTTGTATTAATGACTTTAATAACTAGTTTCTTATGTTGAAGGTGAAACTTCCTTATCATTTGTCCGTGGTGTCTTGGCGTTATTTTACTGTCTATATAAAATAAACGATTTACACCATTCATATCTCTACGGTCTATATAGAGATATGTTGGCTACCTGGTCGGGGGTTAAGGGAATGGTTTGGTAAGGTTCTTGCCTTGTTCAGTGTATAGATCCTGCAAGGACCTGGGTCAAGCTTACTAGAACCCCCTTCAATACCCACTGGTATTAGATGGCGGGGGTGCGAATGGCTTGATCCCCTCATATGTAAACTACTATTAATACATTAACCCAGCTACCTGGGATTGTATCCCTGCTGACTCAAACCACTTAGCCGAGGGTAACATCACCTTCAAAAGAGGGGCCTACCACATTACGCATTAATAACTTAATTAATTATCTTTCAATATTCCGACCCTTTAGGATTGTATCCTTGCTGACTCAAACTACTGGGTTGAGGGTAACGTCACCTTCAAAAGAGGGGCCTACTACTATAACTAAGATAATCTCTTAAAAAATGCAAAAGTGCGGAAATCATCAAAGGTTACACTAAAGGCGAGTCGGATCCAAGTGATTCATCTTGTCTATCTGTATTTTTTTTATTTTATTTTTCAGCATTTTTAGTTTTTATTTTTCATGTTTAAAACTTTTTCTAAACTTTTGATTTGATTAGACGTTGAGGATAAACCAGTACTAAAAGCTCTTGTGTTCTTGGATGACCTCGGTATCTTACCAACGCTATACTACGCTCACGATGGGTGCACTTGCCCATATGTGTGTTTAGTGTTAGTAAAATATCGTGTTTTATAAATGTAAAACTTGACTAAAGTGTTAAAAAGAGCTTAAAATATACATAAAAATATATTCACACCGACACACATCAAGTTTTTTGGCGCCGTTGCCGGGGACACAAGGATTTTAAGAAAGCTTAAAATCGATGGACTAATCAGTTTTTCAAAACCTTTTTAAATCGCGCGCACATTTTCCGCATTTTAGTTAGTTTTTGCATTTACAGCAGACTGAACACGGGGCCGTGCTGCATATTTTTTTCAAAACTCCCAGATACAGAGTCTGAACACGGGGTCGTGTTCGCTGAACAAGCCCCCGTGCTTCACAAAACCAGTCACTTTTATTAAAACGCCCAGATACAGAACCTGAACACGGGCCGTGCTCACTGAACACGGGGCCGTGTCCAGCCTCTGTTTCCGTTTTTATTTTTGTTTTCAGGTCCCGAGACTCTGTTGTGGTCTGTTGAGTGATTCTTATGCATCAATACTCAGGAGATTACAACTACCACTATGAGGAGGATGATTATAGAGAAGACTATTGCACCATTTTTTGTAATCCTCATTCGGTACAATATTGTGACTTCTTTGAGCCATCCCCTTCATACACCTACTATGAGGAGCTCAGGTATGAGCCGTCAACTTCATACACACCCTATGAAGAGCCAAGGTATGAACCTTTTCCCTCATACTCATATTTTGATGAACCAAGGTATGAACCTCAATACTCATACTTTGAGGAACCAAGATATGAGCCTCAATCTTCATATACTTACTATGAGGAAAAATGGCGTGAACAATGTGACAACCCGCACTAAACCAGGTATCCGTACAACTTAATTAATGATTAATTACTGCTTAATTACTGTGCTTGTTTGAACTAGCTGATGAACTGCTACTTGAATACTGATACATGAACTTACTTGCATCATACTTGCTTGCTGTCACTACATTATTTACATGCTGAACCCTAGTGACAAACATGATGCACAAAAAGCACAGTAGCACTAAACGGATACACAGTGAACATGCTGATATAACCAGCATCAGGCAGACACTGCCTCTAAGGCCTGTTAAGAGCCTCATATATTTTGGCTACACTGGTAGTGAGTGTAGGGATTTAAGGGTTGTGGTACTGCGTCTCTAGGAATAAGATACACTGATTCGGATGTGCCAAAAACGTACTTTAAGTACCAAACACAGCACTTTAATAATTAATCCAGCTTCTAGCTGACTAGTAAAGTGCCAGAACATGAGAAAATAACACTAGACACTTTCTAAAGTGTCGGGAAAACAAATTGTGTCACTAAAAATGTTAATAACGACACTTTAAAGCTTTTGTAACGCTTTAACGGATTACTATCCAACCGGACACCCGGACTTTACCCGGAACATGAAAATATTACTATTTTCACTAATTATATTTTTCTGAGCCAGTTAGGGTCTCTGATTACCCTAACACCCGTCATAACACATAACATACCACTAACTAAGTTAAATACTTAGTTAACCTATTTAACATAACTAACCTCCCTAACTATCTAGTTTAAATCGAACCAACCCCCCCCCCATCATAACCGTCCCCTAACCTTGGGGAGACACACTTGTACTTGTGATCTTGATAAATCTTGGTTGTTAAATATCTAAACTACACATGGACCATTGGGTAATAACACTCTAATTTGCCTATAAGTTCTAAGGATTACACACTAATCTTTCATCACTAAACTCACCACAACAAACTCTCTCCCTCTTGCTCTCTACCTCTCGGCCGAACCCCCTCCACTACATCCACCCAGCTTCGGCTCTTGATCACTACATTTCATCATCATACAAGCTTCACAAGTCGCATATTAGGAGTCTTGGTGCACTCGGAACGCGAAGGACCTCTACCGTTAGCTTTTATCCACCACTTTTTCGTCAGGATTCTTCCCTAGCCTTGAGCTAGAGGTATAACACTTAAAACTTGTTCTTGAACATAACTAAAGTGGTTAAAAGGGATTTTGTCGGTTAAATATCGTTAACTTATGTTTTGATGCATTAAAGTCTAGTAAAAACATAAAAAATGGTGGTTAATAGCTTGTAACTTGTGTAAAAGTTGTAGGACTTGAAATATGTGGTTATTGAGACCCGATCTATGATGTGGTAGCTCGGATCACCGTTTAACCCGACTTTGTAAGATCATGGATCTTCACATAAGCTCGTTTTTGGTTACCACAAGGGTTAAAAGGTGAAACTCTACCACACTAGAGACATGAACTTGTGTAAAAATGTTTATTTGTGCAAAAGTGATTTAACCGGTACAATGGTGTTTAAAACTAGCGGATCTACGTATCTGCAAGTGGTATTTTTGAAGAACCACACATTAAAGAAACCATGTATTTTAAAGAAAGGATCTTACACTAACAAATGTGATATTTTTATAAACCACAAGTGTGTAAACACTTGTGAAACGAAAAGATCCGACAAATAACTATTTTTGGGAAAAATGACTAGAAGTTGTAAAGACGGATTTCTCTAAACACGGGGTTTTTACAAGATTAAAGCTACTTTATATAAAGATCTACAAGAAATAATGGGATTTACATTATAGATGCGGAAAAACTACAAGTTCATGCGATTATGCGATTTACATACTTGTCGACTAGTTTGATGTGTCGGAAATTGTTTGATTGGATAAAGAAGTTGTTGAATTGATTTGTTAAAAGAAAATGATACGCTTGAAAGCGTGGCCACCTCCAGTTACAGAGGAAACTCTGGCGAAATTTTCTAAAAACCTAACACTTAGGCTTATTTACACAACAAGTGTTAGAACTATTTTCGACATATTTTCGAAACATAAAATTTCGCCATGACTTTAATTACTAAATATTCGGAGGTGGGATTTTCACAAAAATTAACGTGATAAATATATTTGTCACAACACTGTTTATGATTATTTTGTGAAAATACATAAATATTATTTTAGAGTAAAAATGATATTTACAAGCGTTAATGATTCCAAAACTTTACGAACGCTTCCACATCAACATATAAGTTACACCGGTAATTACATTACCACAAGATTGATAAAACGTAACTTACGCACATGTATTGTATCCCCCATCCTTGGGAAGAAGTATAACTACCAAGTGTATACAGAACATAAACACGAAATAGTTGTCTAACTATTTCCCAAAGACATAAACTATAAAGCTAAAGCACAGCCGTCCGTCTAATAGAATTAGCACTTGTAGGTCGTTGCACAGCTTACTGTATTGGAGACACTTGGTAGAGACGCGCATTCACTGTGAGTTCATGTCCCCCTTTTCTCTAACTGTTTTCAGTTTTCTTAACTGCGGGGGGTGAAATACATGTTACTTTGTTTACAAGTACTATTATACACGGTATGATTAACGTAAGGAGGTTTTAGATCATGTGAATGGGTAGTTAGAACACCGAGGGACTCGAGCGGTAGATCTATCTGGGTGTAGCGAGCCCAGCTCTAGGCCCAACAGAACGGACCTCTCGGAGGACCAACAGAACGGACCTGGAGTGACTTGGTACCCAACGCAAAAATCGGCTAGGGTTGTGTCTACCTACTTGCATTTCACAACATGCTAATGGCCTTGCAAACCATTGGTGATCACAAGTCCTCTTACACTGCTACATACCAGGAAACTTTTATACTTACAAGTGTTTTACTTACTCACTTGCACATGAACTCGCTCAACATTATTGTTGATTTTTCAACTCACATGTATTTCAGGAAATTAAACGGATCTGGCACGGTATGGAACGTTTTCCGCTGCACTTGTCATGGAGTCATCAGGGTTTAGGGGATGTGTCTCTTTCCTGGACAAGACACAGTCCTTAAACCACGTTTATGTTATGTTATAAGTTGTAATGTCTACTGAACAAGGTTATGGTTGTATGTTAAAACAATGGTATTGTGTTTGATTTTCAAAAACTTAATGGATGACTTGCATGGTTTTTAATTCATATAGCTTGTTATGGTTAAGCTATGGTATTAAGAAGTCACACCAAAATTAACCACGCTTCCGCAAAGCCAGGGTGTGACAGCTTGGTATCAGAGCTCTGATCATAGCGAACTAGGATTCTTTCTCGAGTCTAGACTATGATCACTAGGGCTCTCACGAAAACATTTTTCTGCATACCACTTAAGTCCAGATCCACAACTTTTTACAAACAAATGTTGAGCACATTTTATTAATTATAGGCTCAGCTTGGAGGGCTGAGGATCGATCTGGAGGATCGAGGTGGTCAAGGTAGTTAAGCACGTTGGTTTGTTATAGGATCGATCTGGAGGATCGAGGCTCGGTCTAGGTGACCGAGGTAGTGGGCTAGCAAGGCTAGGAAGAAAAGGCTCAGCTTGGAGGGCTGAGGATCGATCTGGAGGATCGAGGTTTGGTTTAAGTAAAGGATAGAGCAGTCTTGTAGACTGGATGAAATTGGCTAGTAAGACTAGGAGAATTATGTGATGCCTTACTTGATGACTTATGTGATTACTTGATTTATGATTGACTATTTGTGCATGTTTGTGTATATGTTACAGACACATGGATTCTGCAGACACTGGTGGTTCAGGCACCACAGGTCCGAGGCCTATAGTTTCAGACGACATTGAGTCATCGGAGCACGAGGTTTACACGTCCGACTACACTAGCACAGATGAGGACGATTTCCAGCCATTTGCACTACCTGACGGTGCTGGCGAGCTCGCAGATGGTCCTATCGCAGGGGATCTACCACTTGCATTGATCCCTGCTCCTATACCGCTGGCTGCATACCCAGCTTACGATTTACCCATCGACGATGAGGAGGATGATATCGATATGTTTGATGAGGAGCCTTTCGAGGAGGATGCTCAGGGCGAGGCCCTTCCTGCTGCCGATCCCTTGTTGATCGCGGACGCTCCCGCCGCGGAGTCACCTATTCACTCCCCAGTCGCGGACTCCTTTGAGTCTGTGGCTTCTGTACCCTCACATGTCCAGAGTGCACAGCACTTCTCTCATGAGTTAGAGCCTGATCAGGCATTATCTGTTGCCCCTATCCCCAGTTTCGCTTTTGACCATGATGATGAGGGGGATTCCGATCCTATGTTTCCCCCAGGATTCGACCCTGATCGTGACATAGAGTTTGTTCCCATGGATCAGTTTATGGAGGATCCAGTAGACGCTGTTGACCTATTTGATCCTATTGACCCAGATTTTGAGTTTGAGATGGCTTTTGATGACTTCGAGCCTGCCGTTGCTCCTGAGCAGGCAGCCGCTCTAGACCCTATACCCGAGCATGACCCAGTACATGCTGATATCCCTTTTGAGCCTGTTGTTGCTGATCTCCCTGTAGATGTTCCTGTGATTGAGGGCGATCATGCTGCTGTTGATCCCATTGTTCCTTTACCCGTTGGTGATATACTTGCTGACCACCCTATAGAGCACTTTGCACCCGTTTACCCTGTTGTTGCTCCCTTACTTGATCTCGTCCCACTGGAGCCCGGACATGCACTGTTCGCGGCACATATGGATCCACCGGATGAGTTCGCACAGCACGGTTGGATACCGGCTGATGAGGATGTTCCACCTTTTCCTCCACAGATTCCTGTTGCACCCCATATTGACTTTACATTTCAGGTTCCTATGTTTGTACCTCCAGCAGGGCCTGGAGAGGGTTCTTCAGCACACCCTGATGGGCATGTACCGATGCCTATCCCTTTTATGCCTCAGACGTCATTTGTTCCACCCGCTGTTGCACCGTTTCACGTGGCACCTTTCGACCCCACTAGCGAGCCATTTCTTTGGGCACCTGGCTCTGGTATGCCACCCACTGACCCCTACCATGCTTTTCACAGGGGACACACTATTGAGGACGTCTTGATGTCCTTTGTCGCACAGCATGAGTCCCACACACAGCGTATCCAGGAGCTCGAGAGAGCTCGGTTGTCACCTTGTCAGTGCCATGGACAGGCACCCTCCCCTCTACAGCCGTTTCGACCTTTACCTCCCGATGTTGCTGCTCGTCTCTTTACACTGGAGCAGCAGGTTGCCTCTATTATTCGTACTCAGCGAGCCCAGGAGGAGGACTGGCTCCAGTTACGCCGGTTGTTTTATACTCACTTTCCCCCTCCTCCACCACCATCTGCATAGAGCTCACCAGTTACTGATTAGATAGACGAGGATGAGAAGACGGCGATTGTTGGATTGCACAGCATTTTGGAGACCACTTTATGATTTTGACTTTTGACATGTACTTGATGTTGTATTTGACACTGATCTGTTATGATTTTTGGACAGGGGTGATGTAGCCCCTAGTTGATGGATGATTGTATGACACTATGATGTACTGATACACTTACTCTGTGGTCTTGATGTATGGCAATCGCAGTATTCTCATCATATCTGTTTCGCTTGATTACTTATTTGCATTGTTATGGTATGAGATGTGGATGATTGATATATGTGATGTATTGATGACATGAGATATTACGTGCTATTACTATTACTATATACGTACTTTTCGCTATGGTCTGACCAACGTAAACCATCATTTAGAAAATGCCGCCAAGACGCGAACCAAACATGCCAACTAATGAGGCAGAACTCCAGCAGATTATTGCTGCTGCCATAGCACAGTACGCAGCATCTCAGCCAGGAGCAAGCGGAAGTGTTAACCAAGGCAATAACAATCCACCTCACGGTAATACCACGCCATTCGAACCTACCATGAACTAGTTGGAGATTTTAGCGATGATGCTAATGCCAAGCACATGTTTTAACATACATGCAGGACGCACCTACAAGCAGTTCTTAGACTGCAAACCAGTTAACTTCGATGGCACAGGAGGTGCAGTTGCCTTTACCCGCTGGGCTGAGAAAACCGATTCTGTTTTACGCATGAGCAAGTGTGCAGAGGATCAGCAAGTCACATACATTTCAGGGCTGTTTCTAGATGGAGCCCTATCCTGGTGGAACCTACAAGTACAAACACTAGGCGAAGCTGCCGCCTACGCCCTGACTTGGGCCGAATTGAAAGAACTAATGCGCAAAAAGTACTGTTCACGCGTAGAAATTCAAAGGTTGGAGACTGAATTTTGGCACTTAAAGATGGATGGACCAAAGATTGCAGAATACGTCCAGAGGTTTCACGACTTATCTCAAGTGGTTCCTTACATGGTTACGCCAGAATACAAGCGAATCGAGCGCTTCATTTGGGGTTTGGCTCCCCAAATAATAAGCATGGTAACCTCCTCCAAACCAGCGACTATCACTGAAGCCATCGATTTGAGCGTGGCTCTCACCGAGGAGGCGATTCGTCTAAACAGGTTTGGTGATGTTAAGGCAAAGGAGAAAGAGACTCATGTTGAGTCGTCAGGAAGTAACAAAAGAAAGTTTTCGAACTTCAAACAAAGTGTTAGCGGTGATGGTAAGAGAGGAGCACCAAACACGCCAGCTCAGGGTACGACTGGCAGTGGAAGGAAAGGAAGGGGATATATGGGCACCCAGCCCAAGTGTAATGCCTGCCAGCGTCACCATTCCGGTCAATGTGGGCTAAAAACATGTGAAGCATGTGGGAAACGTGGACACTCGAAGGATACTTGTTGGGTCCCTGTCGGTCGCGGAGGCCAGGGAGGATATGGAAATAGGAATGATAACCGTGGTGGAAACGGAAACCGCCCACAAGGAAACTACGGGGGTAACAGAAATCAAGGCAACAATGCTAACCAAGCGGGCGCAGTGAATCGTAATCAGGGGAATGATCAAGCTGGTGGTAATGGACAGAGGCTCGGATGTTATAACTGCGGGGAAATCGGGCATTTTAGGAAGAATTGCCCAACACTGAATCAAGCCCGTGGTAGAGTGTTCCAACTCGAAGCTAGGGAAGCACGCCAGGATCCAAATGTTGTTACTGGTACGTTCCCTATCAATCAACGCTATGCATCCGTTTTATTTGATACTGGTGCCGATTATAGCTTCGTATCGTTAGAATTTAAGAATATGCTTGGGTTAGCTGCTAATAAGTTAGACATTCCCTACTCGATCGAATTAGCTAATGGAAAGTTAGTTGAAGCCAACGAAGTAATCAGAGGCTGTGTGATAGAATTGGGAGAACGCGAGTTTACTTTGGATCTACTACCAGTCCAATTGGGAAGCTTCGACGTGGTGGTAGGAATGGATTGGTTATCCGGAAACAAGGCTGAGATAGTATGTCACGAGAAAGTTGTTCGTATCCCAACTGATGATGGTGAGACAATTGTGGTTCACGGAGAGAAGCGTGACACACCGCTAAGACTTATCAGCTGCTTGAAAGCAAGGAAGTGTTTACAGAAAGGATGTGTTGCTTTTCTGGCACACATCGTGGATAAGAAGGCTGCCGAGCCAAGGATCGAAGACATCCCTGTCGTAAGGGAGTATCCAGAAGTCTTCCCAGAAGACTTACCCGGACTGCCACCTCAGAGGCAAGTGGAGTTTCACATTGACTTAGTTCCAGGCGCCGCGCCTGTGGCTAAGGCACCATACAGACTTGCTCCGTCTGAGATGCAGGAATTGTCAACGCAACTTCAAGAGTTGTTAGACAAGGGTTTTATCCGACCAAGCTTCTCGCCTTGGGGAGCTCCGGTCTTGTTTGTCAAGAAAAAGGACGGAAGTTTCCGCATGTGTATTGACTACAGAGAATTAAACAAGCTGACGATCAAGAACAGGTATCCTCTGCCAAGAATTGATGATCTGTTCGACCAACTTCAAGGTTCAAGCTTTTACTCTAAGATCGATCTTCGATCTGGATACCATCAACTAAGGATACAGGAGGAAAGTATCCCGAAAACAGCCTTCCGAACTCGTTATGGACACTACGAGTTCCTTGTTATGCCGTTTGGTCTGACAAACGCACCTGCAGTGTTTATGGACTTGATGAATAGGGTTTGCAAGCCATACTTAGACAAGTTCGTGATTGTATTCATCGACGACATCCTGATTTACTCAAAGACGAAGGTTGAACACGAGCAGCATCTTAGAACCATATTGGAGCTGCTAAAGAAGGAACAGTTGTATGCCAAATTCTCCAAGTGCGAGTTTTGGCTACGCGAAGTCCAGTTTCTTGGACATGTGGTTAATGGGGATGGAATTCATGTTGATCCCACAAAGATCGAGGCAATCAAGAATTGGGAAACGCCTACAACGCCAACCGAGATTCGACAATTCTTGGGTTTGGCTGGCTACTATCGAAGGTTCATCGAGGATTTCTCGAAAATCGCTCAACCTTTGACGTTCCTCACGCAGAAGGATAAGACGTTTGATTGGGGAATCAAACAGGATGAAGCATTTCAGATATTGAAGGATAAGCTCTGTAACGCGCCAATCTTAGCTCTACCAGAAGGTACCGACGATTTTGTGGTATACTGCGACGCATCACGTCAAGGATTGGGTTGTGTGTTGATACAACGCCAAAAGGTCATTGCTTACGCATCACGCCAACTGAAAGTGCACGAAAAGAACTATACCACACACGATTTAGAGCTTGGCGCAGTGATTTTCGCTTTAAAGATCTGGAGACACTACCCGTATGGTACGAAGTGCACAATTTTCACAGATCACAAGAGCCTACAACATATATTTAACCAGAAGGAGTTAAATATGAGGCAAAGACGATGGGTTGAGTTGCTGAACGATTACGACTGCGAGATAAAGTATCACCCAGGGAAGGCGAATGTAGTCGCCGATGCCCTAAGTCGTAAAGAAAGAATCAAGCCCATAAGGGTTAGAGCTTTGGAAATGATTATACGAACCGATCTTTCCTTGCGCATTCGTGCCGCACAAAAGGAAGCTCTCAAGGAGGGAAACCTTGAGGAAGAATATCTCCGTGGAATGGAGAAGCTTTTGGTACCAAACGAGGAAGGAACGTTATGTTTTGAGAAAAGGATTTGGGTTCCTCTGTTTGGTGGATTAAGGGAAGTTATTTTCGATGAAGCGCACAAGTCACGGTACTCTATCCACCCTGGATCGGATAAGATGTACCAAGATCTCAAAAGTTATTATTGGTGGCCTAGGATGAAAGGCGACGTTGCTGTTTACGTGAGCAAATGTTTAACGTGCGCTAAGGTTAAAGCGGAATACCAGAAGCCTTCGGGACTTCTGCAACAACCTGAGATTCCCAAGTGGAAATGGGAACAAATCTCAATGGATTTTGTTACAAAATTACCAAGAACGCCAAGAGGCCACGATATGATTTGGGTGATTGTTGACCGCCTAACAAAATCCGCACACTTTCTGCCAATCAAGGAGAAAGACAGTACTAGTAAACTTGCGGAAATTTACATGAGAGAGATCGTAGCACGTCATGGAGTACCTCTCTCGATCATCTCTGATAGAGACGGAAGGTTTGTGTCAAGAATATGGCAATCCTTCCAAGAATCTTTTGGCTCACAATTGAATCTGAGCACTGTGTTCCATCCGCAAACTGACGGCCAGAGCGAGCGAACGATACAAACTTTGGAAGACATGCTGAGGGCATGTGTTATGGATTTGGGCGGTAGCTGGGATAAACACTTACCTTTGGTCGAATTTTCATACAACAACAGCTACCACACCAGTATTGGTGTCGCGCCATTTGAGGCCCTATACGGACGCAAGTGCCGATCACCACTATGTTGGTCTGACGCAGGTGATAGGCAGCTTGCTGGTCCCGAGATCGTCCAGGAGACGACAGACAAGATCGCGCAAATTCTTAAACGCATCGAAGCCGCTCGCCACAGACAAAAGGCCTACGCGGATCCAAACCGGAAGCATGTGGATTTCCAAGTTGGAGAAATGGTGTTATTGAAAGTTTCACCCTGGAAGGGGGTGGCACGCTTTGGAAAGCGTGGGAAGTTAAATCCGCGCTACATTGGTCCTTTCAGAATTCTGGAAAGAATTGGGACAGTAGCATACAAGTTGGAACTACCTGCTGAACTGAATGGTGTTCACGATACATTTCATGTATCCAATCTGAAGAAAAGTCCAACTCAAATTGACGTTGCCATTCCCATCGACGAGATTCATATTGACGACACGCTCCACTTCGTTGAAGAACCTGTTGAGGTCACGGATTGGAAAGTTAACAAGACCCGCCGGAGCAGTGTCAAACTCGTCAAAGTACGTTGGAATGCCAGACATGGTCCTGAATTTACCTGGGAACGTGAGGACCGGATGAAAGAGAAATACCCCCACTTATTTCCTAAGAACTCTGCATCTACAAGCAGAACTTAAATTTCGGGACGAAATTTATTTAACGGGGGGAGAATGTGACAACCCGCACTAAACCAGGTATCCGTACAACTTAATTAATGATTAATTACTGCTTCATTACTGTGCTTGTTTGAACTAGCTGATGAACTGCTACTTGAATACTGATACATGAACTTACTTGCATCATACTTGCTTGCTGTCACTACATTATTTACATGCTGAACCCTAGTGACAAACATGATGCACAAAAAGCACAGTAGCACTAAACGGATACACAGTGAACATGCTGATATAACCAGCATCAGGCAGACACTGCCTCTAAGGCCTGTTAAGAGCCTCATATATTTTGGCTACACTGGTAGTGAGTGTAGGGATTTAAGGGTTGTGGTACTGCGTCTCTAGGAATAAGATACACTGATTCGGATGTGCCAAAAACGTACTTTAAGTACCAAACACAGCACTTTAATAATTAATCCAGCTTCTAGCTGACTAGTAAAGTGCCAGAACATGAGAAAATAACACTAGACACTTTCTAAAGTGTCGGGAAAACAAATTGTGTCACTAAAAATGTTAATAACGACACTTTAAAGCTTTTGTAACGCTTTAACGGATTACTATCCAACCGGACACCCGGACTTTACCCGGAACATGAAAATATTACTATTTTCACTAATTATATTTTTCTGAGCCAGTTAGGGTCTCTGATTACCCTAACACCCGTCATAACACATAACATACCACTAACTAAGTTAAATACTTAGTTAACCTATTTAACATAACTAACCTCCCTAACTATCTAGTTTAAATCGAACCAACCCCCCCCCCCCCCATCATAACCGTCCCCTAACCTTGGGGAGACACACTTGTACTTGTGATCTTGATAAATCTTGGTTGTTAAATATCTAAACTACACATGGACCATTGGGTAATAACACTCTAATTTGCCTATAAGTTCTAAGGATTACACACTAATCTTTCATCACTAAACTCACCACAACAAACTCTCTCCCTCTTGCTCTCTACCTCTCGGCCGAACCCCCTCCACTACATCCACCCAGCTTCGGCTCTTGATCACTACATTTCATCATCATACAAGCTTCACAAGTCGCATATTAGGAGTCTTGGTGCACTCGGAACGCGAAGGACCTCTACCGTTAGCTTTTATCCACCACTTTTTCGTCAGGATTCTTCCCTAGCCTTGAGCTAGAGGTATAACACTTAAAACTTGTTCTTGAACATATCTAAAGTGGTTAAAAGGGATTTTGTCGGTTAAATATCGTTAACTTATGTTTTGATGCATTAAAGTCTAGTAAAAACATAAAAAATGGTGGTTAATAGCTTGTAACTTGTGTAAAAGTTGTAGGACTTGAAATATGTGGTTATTGAGACCCGATCTATGATGTGGTAGCTCGGATCACCGTTTAACCCGACTTTGTAAGATCATGGATCTTCACATAAGCTCGTTTTTGGTTACCACAAGGGTTAAAAGGTGAAACTCTACCACACTAGAGACATGAACTTGTGTAAAAATGTTTATTTGTGCAAAAGTGATTTAACCGGTACAATGGTGTTTAAAACTAGCGGATCTACGTATCTGCAAGTGGTATTTTTGAAGAACCACACATTAAAGAAACCATGTATTTTAAAGAAAGGATCTTACACTAACAAATGTGATATTTTTATAAACCACAAGTGTGTAAACACTTGTGAAACGAAAAGATCCGACAAATAACTATTTTTGGGAAAAATGACTAGAAGTTGTAAAGACGGATTTCTCTAAACACGGGGTTTTTACAAGATTAAAGCTACTTTATATAAAGATCTACAAGAAATAATGGGATTTACATTATAGATGCGGAAAAACTACAAGTTCATGCGATTATGCGATTTACATACTTGTCGACTAGTTTGATGTGTCGGAAATTGTTTGATTGGATAAAGAAGTTGTTGAATTGATTTGTTAAAAGAAAATGATACGCTTGAAAGCGTGGCCACCTCCAGTTACAGAGGAAACTCTGGCGAAATTTTCTAAAAACCTAACACTTAGGCTTATTTACACAACAAGTGTTAGAACTATTTTCGAAACATAAAATTTCGCCATGACTTTAATTACTAAATATTCGGAGGTGGGATTTTCACAAAAATTAACGTGATAAATATATTTGTCACAACACTGTTTATGATTATTTTGTGAAAATACATAAATATTATTTTAGAGTAAAAATGATATTTACAAGCGTTAATGATTCCAAAACTTTACGAACGCTTCCACATCAACATATAAGTTACACCGGTAATTACATTACCACAAGATTGATAAAACGTAACTTACGCACATGTATTGTATCCCCCATCCTTGGGAAGAAGTATAACTACCAAGTGTATACAGAACATAAACACGAAATAGTTGTCTAACTATTTCCCAAAGACATAAACTATAAAGCTAAAGCACAGCCGTCCGTCTAATAGAATTAGCACTTGTAGGTCGTTGCACAGCTTACTGTATTGGAGACACTTGGTAGAGACGCGCATTCACTGTGAGTTCATGTCCCCCTTTTCTCTAACTGTTTTCAGTTTTCTTAACTGCGGGGGGTGAAATACATGTTACTTTGTTTACAAGTACTATTATACACGGTATGATTAACGTAAGGAGGTTTTAGATCATGTGAATGGGTAGTTAGAACACCGAGGGACTCGAGCGGTAGATCTATCTGGGTGTAGCGAGCCCAGCTCTAGGCCCAACAGAATGGACCTCTCGGAGGACCAACAGAACGGACCTGGAGTGACTTGGTACCCAACGCAAAAATCGGCTAGGGTTGTGTCTACCTACTTGCATTTCACAACATGCTAATGGCCTTGCAAACCATTGGTGATCACAAGTCCTCTTACACTGCTACATACCAGGAAACTTTTATACTTACAAGTGTTTTACTTACTCACTTGCACATGAACTCGCTCAACATTATTGTTGATTTTTCAACTCACATGTATTTCAGGAAATTAAACGGATCTGGCACGGTATGGAACGTTTTCCGCTGCACTTGTCATGGAGTCATCAGGGTTTAGGGGATGTGTCTCTTTCCTGGACAAGACACAGTCCTTAAACCACGTTTATGTTATGTTATAAGTTGTAATGTCTACTGAACAAGGTTATGGTTGTATGTTAAAACAATGGTATTGTGTTTGATTTTCAAAAACTTAATGGATGACTTGCATGGTTTTTAATTCATATAGCTTGTTATGGTTAAGCTATGGTATTAAGAAGTCACACCAAAATTAACCACGCTTCCGCAAAGCCAGGGTGTGACAAACAACCCACCTCATATGAGTATTATGAAGAACAAAGTTACGACCCTTATCCACCATATACTTACAATGAGGCACAATGGTATGAACCATCTACCTCATATGAGTATTATGAGGAATCAAGGATCGAACTTCCGAATTCAAGCTTTGAGGATACTTATTCAACTCAATTTGACGAACCATCAACTATTTCACCCGTAGCCGAAAAGATAATAGAACACCTTAAACTATCGAGCGCTATATAAAAGAAGTCCGCGCAAGAGAAGAGGAATCACGTGCAAGGGAAGAATTAACATGTAATAAAGAAGAGATAGTTGAAGAAGTAAAAATGGAAGAACAATTAAGTGAAAAACCGACACATGAGTTAAACAACGAAAAAGGTGAGTCCGACAACGTTAAAATTCAAGAAGAGTCTAGTTTTAAAGAAATTAATCTCTTGTCACCTTCTTTCGAAAATCATTGTTTAGTACCCACTCATGCAAAGTTTTTAAAAGAGTTAAACTCTAACACTAAAATTGACGAAACAGTGAGCATTAAGTTAACAAATGATCAAACCACGCTAATAAAAGAAGATCCATTTGAAATTCACATTACACCGGTTCCATTTTTTTTCAAAATTCCTTTATTAGTAATAATACAATTGATAAAGATCTTTGTGTTAATATAATGCCAAACTACATTTTTGAAAAATTAAGTATTGGTGATTTTTCTTCACTTCAAATACCCATTTTTCTATCTAATCGAAAAACAATAAAATCAATAGGGATAGTTGAGGATGTGTTGCTCCATTCTAATCAATTGGTAATCCCAACCGACTTCGTCATCCTTGATGACGCCCCACTAGTGTTGGGACGACCTTTTGTAAAAACTCACGAAGCTTTGAAAAATCGAAAGTATAACAATCTACCCATTCAATTAGGGGCATTCAAAAAAAGTGTCGATCTTGAGCGTTTAATGAAATATCCATTCGGCAATAATGACCCCTTAATTGAAGATGAAGATGAACCACCCGATACAAGAGAAGAAATTGACCACTTTGTTGAAGAAAAGGTCGCCATAGAACAAACCTTTGTGGTTCTTGACCGAAGTGAGCAACCAAATAAGGAGTCTCCTAAAGACCCACCTCTTGAGCTCAAGAACTTCCAAAAGGTTTGGAATGTGCTTTTCTCGACAAAGATGGTAAATCACCTGTAATTATTTCGTCAAAATTAACTAGTTTAGAAAAAGAAAAATTAATCACACTTTTGAAAAAACACAAAAACGCAATCGCTTGGAAGCTTGTAGATATTAAAGGAACAAGTCCTTCCATGTGCACGCACAAAATTTTAGTGAATGATGACTATAAATCGGTAATACAACCACAACGTAGGTAAATCCAAACGTCCAAGAAGTGGTTAAAAATGAAGTCATCAAATTACTTGACACTGGACTCATTTACCCAATCTCCGATAGTCCTTGGGTAAGTCACGTACAAGTAGTACCTAAGAAAGGAGGTATGACGGTAGTGACTAACGAGAAAAATGAATTAATACCAACAAGAACCGTCACAGGATGGAGAGTATGTATAGATTATCGTCGATTAAATGAGGCAACAAGGAAATATCACTTTCCTTTACCTTTTATTGATCAAATGTTAGAAAGATTATCCGCTCACAAATTTTATTGTTTTTTAGATGGTTTTTCAGGTTACTTTCAAATACCAATAGCACCCAAAGACCAAGAAAAGACAACATTCACATGTCCCTATGGAACTTTTGCTTATCGACGCATGCCTTTTGGTCTATGTAATGCCCCCGCAACCTTTCAACGTTGCATGGTGGCCATCTTCCATGACATGATAGAAAAGACAATGGAAGTCTTCATGGACGACTTTTCTATCTTTGGAGATTCATACGACCAATGCCTTGATAACCTTGAACGAATGCTATCCCGATGTGAGGAAACTAACCTCGCCCTTAACTGGGAAAAATGCCATTTCATGGTAACGGAGGGAATAGTACTCGGTCACAAAATCTCAAGCGAAGGAATGGAGGTTGATCGAGCAAAAATAGACACTATTTCTCGATTACCACCCCCATCCTTCGTTAGAGCTATCAGAAGTTTCCTTGGGCATGTGTTGGAACCCGAAGGTTTTTACATAGAGGGTTACATAGTTCAAGGGTTGCTTTTGTAATGTTTTGCTTTTGATATATGTTTTGGGTTGAATACTTAGTGGGTTATGTTGTGGTTTCGGCTGGGTCCATAGAGGGTTCGGCCCATATGGTAGGATAGTATATAATCACCCCTTGTATGTTGTTTAGGGGTTGATCAGTTATTTGTTTTGCTAGAGGCCAGCCGAAACCAAGTGATAGTCTTGTATTCGTCATCGTTAATCGTTGAATGCAAGATAGTTCTAGTTTGTGTTTATTACTTTGTGTTTCGGTTAAGCTTATTCTTGAATCGACTTGTGTTTGTTATTCCGCACTCTCACAAGTTTCTGTCAGATATCATTGAAAGATCCTATTCAGAACTTACAGCATGCCGGATATTATAGGCAATTTATCAAAGATTTTTCAAAAATCTCAAGACCTCTAACAAAATTACTTGAAAAAGATGCCCCTTTCATCTTTGACAAGGATTGCAACCAAGCATTTCTAACACTAAAAGAAATGCTAGTCAATGCACCTATCATGATAGCACCTGATTGGAAATTACCTTTCGAAATCATGTGTGATGCAAGTGACTTTGCAGTTTGAACTGTCTTGGGACAACGAAAAGATAAGCATTTTCACCTAATTTATTACGCTAGTAAAACACTTAATGATGCACAAGAAAATTACACAACAACAGAAAAAGAATTTCTAGCTGTAGTATTTGCTTTTGATAAATTTTGTTCTTATCTTGTTCTTTCTAAAACGATAGTTTATACAGACCATGCAGCCATTCGATATCTCTTTAAGAAACAGGATGCTAAACCACGTTTGATTCGGTGGATTCTACTCCTCCAAGAATTCGACATTGAAATAAAAGACAAAAGAGGAGCAGAAAACACCGCGGCAGATCATCTTTCCCGCTTGGAAGACCCAACTTTGGAGGCAACTATGGATGAGCTAATCAATGAAAAATTCCCAACGGAGTCCCTGGAAATGGTGGAATACCGAGAAGAGCCATGGTACGCCGACTATGCTAACTACTTAGCTAGCGGTATAGTCCCAAAAGGATGGTCACATCATCAAAGGAAAAAATTCTTTGCCGATGTAAAGCATTATTTTTGGGAAGATCCTTATCTTTTCAAAATGTGTGCCGACCAACTCATCCGTCGATGCGTACATGGTAGTGAAGCAAGAAGAATTCTCTGCCATTGTCATGAAGGTCCATACGGAGGACATCATGGTGCCGCTAGTACCGCAAGAAAGGTATTTGATTCAGGATTTTATTGGCCAACCATTTACAAACACGCCCAAAGTCTTATCAATACATGTGACGCTTGCCAAAGATCAAGTAATATTTCTTCCAAAAATGAAATGCCACAAAATGACATTCTTGTTTGTGGAATTTTCGATGTGTGGGGACTCGACTTTATGGGACCCTTCCCACCGTCAAAAGGAAACAAATATATACTTGTGGCGGTAGATTACTTGTCTAAATGGGCCGAGGCCGAGGCACTTCCAACAAACGATGGAAGGGTTGTGGTAAGATTTCTGAAAAGCTTATTCTCTCGTTTTGGAACTCCAAAAGCATTAATAAGTGACAGAGGCACCCATTTTTGTAACCATCAACTTGAAATTTTTTTAACAAGGTATGGGGTCTATCACCGGGTCTCAACAGCTTATCATCCTCAAACAAACGGACAAGCCAAAGTGACTAATCGAGGTTTAAAAAGAATACTTGAAAAAACCATAGGGTTAAATAAAAATGAATGGGCCGATAAATTAGACGACGCTTTATGGGCTTTTCGAACTGCATATAAAACAACAATAGGTACAACCCCATATAAGTTTGTCTATGGAAAAAGTTGTCATTTGCTGGTAGAAATAGCACACAAAGCTTACTGGGCAATTAAAAGCGTAAACTTAGACTTAGAAATTGCTGGTAAAAATCGATATTGTCAATTAAATGAATTAGACGAATTAAGAAAGTACGCATACTCTAACTCCGAAATTTATAAGGAAAGAATGAAAAATTTGCATGATAAACACATTAAACTTAATGAATTTCGGGTAGGAGATCAAGTTCTATTGTTTAATTCACGACTTCGATTATTTCCCGGTAAATTAAAGTCTAGGTGGTCGGGACCTTTTTCCATCACCCACATTTTCCCACACGGTGCAATTGAGATTAAAGAATGGAATTCCATTCAAAGTCAATGGCCAACGGCTAAAGCTTTATCAAGGATTTATTGAGGATGAAGAGGAAGAAATCTCGCTACAAGCGGCCGAAGAATGAAACAAAGGTTTGAGCATCAACATCATATCTTGTAAGTTACGAACATCGGGAAAGCATCTAAATTGGTAAGATTTCTAAAACCAAGCTTCGGGAAACAGGGCATTCACACGTGCACTTAAAAAAAATTATTTCCCGCCCACGGGGCCGTGTTCGCGCAACTGTCGGGGATAAAACCCCTTTTTCTTTCATTTTCTCATTTCAACACGCCCCGTTTCCCCAAGAACTCTCTGGTTCCGGCGAAATTTTCTGCAGATTTTAACCTTCCCCCGACTTCTAACAATGTCAAGGGATGATTCTATCATCATAATTAGTTAGTTTAATCAATTGCATGTAGTTAACATCAAAAATTTGGGGAAAATCTAGGGTACTTCAACTTGAACCGAATCAAACCTCAAATTTTTGCTTAGATCTGTTAGCATTAGTGTAGATGCATGTTATAGGAAGTAAATCAACTTGAATTGTTTGTAGATTTGCCCAATTTCTCACAAAAACCTCAAACCCTTGTTTTTGAACCGAAAAAGATGAAATTGAAGGGTAAACGGTTTGTTTTGGGAAAAACAACACTTGGGGTTTCATTTTCGGGGAAAACCGCCCCTACTGGACCAAAAATTTTCAAGTTTTTGGGACCGGGTCGAAAAATGGGATTTTTCGGAAGCAGACGCCTGAGCACGGGGTCGTGCTCAGCGAGCACAGGGGCGTGTTCAGCTAATTTTTGGTGAACATGGGGCGTGTCCACTGAACACGGGGTCGTGTTCAGCTGACTGTTTTCAGTTTTCTTCAAAAATTTTACTGTTTCGTGCTAATTGTTTGGTGTTTTCTTTCAGATGGCCAAGAAGTTTACTAGGTTCAACCCGAATGAGTATGCTGCTCAAGCACGGTATGAGGTGCTCAAGACTAGGCCCGAAGAAAATCCCCGACAAGTTTGCTTGGATACTCTAGAAGCACTAGGCCAAATCGACCGCTTCAACAACCTTGTTACTGGTCCACTACGAGCAGCTCTTTGCACTCGGCTTCACTCCGTGCACGAGTATAACATGGAATTTTACAGCACGTTTGCCTTCAAGACAAGAGCGGAGCCGTTTGACAATGAGGAGGTAGAATTCTGTTGTGCAGGGGTTATGTACCCAATCTCAATCGCACAATTTGGGGCAATTGTCGGGTTGTATTCGGAAGAGGATGCTGGAGAGGAAGAGAACACTGGTGGTCTCCACGAACTTCCAAAAGATCAATGCCAAGCTGCATGGGCTCTGATTGGGGAGGGGCACTATAACCCGAGCCGAACCAAGAGCACATTGTTGAGGGACCCTATCTAACGCTACATCCATAGGGTCCTCAGCTACTCTCTTTGCCAGAGACATGACAGTGGTGGTGTTGTAGGGTTGCGCGATCTAATAGTCCTCCATTGCATTCACAACCGTGTCAACCTCGATGTTCTATACCTGCTACTTCGTAACATGCACTTGAACCAACTTGCCACTCCCCCAAATCCTATCCTTTTTGGAGGGTGGATTTACCGCCTCTTCAAACATTTTGTGCCAAGGATGCCGAGGTCCTTTCAAAAGGGCCCATGGTCAGGAAAAGTGGACCTTGTCATATGTCGCTCCATGAACTTAATCAACGAAGCGGATGACGGGACGGTCAGATTTCAGACGGTTCAAGGGCATGTGTGGAACCCTCAAGAAGCTCTCGTCCTACACGCTCCACATATCCGTCCTCCTCCCCAATACCACTACCAGCATCAGGGTGATCCGGGCAAATCCTCCTCTCAAGGAGGTGGTTTTCCTAACTTTCAAAGTTTACATGATTTATTGCAGGAGAATCTCATGTGTACCCGGAACACCTACAACATTGCCAGCAACACATACGCCCGGGTCGGAGTTATAGAAAGAAACATCTCCTGCATGCAGGATGATATCAACAACATCCGGGAGTACATGGCGGGCCAAGGAGGGGATGATGACGAGGATGAGGACATGGATTGAGCTAGAGGTGTTGGAGGTGGTATTACATGGTTGAAGGTCTAACAGGTTAACCCTTTATCTCTCACAAACAATTTCATGGCCTGCGTGCCATTGTTGAACAATTTACTTTTCTTAACACTTTTAATTTCCTGCATTTTTTTTAGTTGGTGATGTGAATGGTGAATGTATGGTTAAGTAGGATGTTGGTTATTTTGTTTGGTGTGGTATTTATAAGTAAAACAGGTACCTACAAGGATTGAAGCACTAAATATTAGTGCTACAAAAGCCGGGAAAGCAGAACCAAAAGCCGAAACCTGTTTTCAATTATTGCAGATTGTCCACACGGGGCCGTACCCAGTCGGCACGCCCCGTGTCCACCGCTCAGAACCGGCTGTTTGTTTAATTTCTGCAGATTGCTATTTAATTTCGGCCAACATGGGGTCGGGTTCACCAGACACGCCCCTGTGTCCACCTTCTGTAAGTTTTCGTTACTGGCAATCTGACCACGGGGCCGTGCTCATCCAGCACGGGGCCGTGTCCAGATGCCCAGTAACAACAAAACCTTGTTTTTAACACCTCTTTACACATTCAATCAACCTAAAAACTTATTTTTGAGACACATTGAGGACAATGTGTAATTTAAGTGTGGGGGGATGCTAAAACCTTGAATTGTGCAAGTCCTAATAACAAGCCTTACACAAAACTCTATTGGAACCGCTAATCACCCCAAATTTTTTCAAAAACTTTTCATTTTTTTACTTGTCTTGGTTTAATTTAGGAATAACAAGTTCTAAAAAGGTTATATTTTTACAAATTTACAACTGATAGCGTCGTGATAAAAAGAACCAACATAAGAAAATTATGAAACGGCATGACAAATCTAGTTAAAATTTGATTATATATACTTGATCACATTAAAAACCCATTCCCACAAAAAGTGAGTTTTGAGCCTTTATTAAGTATACAAATACACATCTTTAAACTAAATGCTCATTTTTCGTTTCTTGTGTGAATAGCCGCTTGGTTTCTTACGACTCTAGAACTTACCATGACGATACATTCCCGGTCCTTACCAACTTAAACCCAAGTAAGAAAATGGAGGCATTAGGACTAACCCTTTTTCTTTTCTACACCAATATTTTTCATTTTTTTTACCACCTACCCAAAATCCCCCTAGTTAACCCCTTTGAGCCTAAACTTTTTCGTTTCTAAACCCACAAAACAAACACCCTTTACCCACTAAAACCTTTTTTTATTTTTTTAACCCTTTATTTTAGTAAAAAGCTCGGTTTTCATGTGACATTCCTTATAAAAAAATGAAGTATAGCAATAAACAAACAAGTTCCTCAAAAGAAACTTTGTTTGAAAATGTTTCGTTTGAATAAAAGTCACAAAAACAAAAAGTTTTACGACGACCGACGCTTTTTACCCTTTTTGCCCTTTTTACTAACCACTAACCCAAAACCACCTACCTTTAACCCAAGTCTAACCCTTCCCGAAGTCCTCTTGATATTTACAAAGGTGTATAGTTAAAAAGGAGGAGGATTGATTGCTTGGCAAGCATATGGTAGAAGTAAGTTCTATGCCGGTCTCGAGTGTTTCACAAAATACATCTTCGGCCGAGTGTTGAGTGATCTCCCGTGAGGTATGTGAACTTGTATATAAATGGAATATTAAAGAGGCATGTTATGCCCAAATAAGTTATTTCTCTTTTGAAATGTTCTAAATAAATCATAACGAATAGGATTGTAAATAACATAAAAATAAAAGCCTAATAAAGATCTTGGATTCCCGACACTCAAGACAAGCCCAAAACTTCTCTTCTACCCATTCCATTTGGGAGTGTAAGCCACATTATAAAGAGTTTTGCTTGAGGACAAGCAAAGATTCAAGTGTGGGGGTATTTGATGTATTTAAAATGCAACATATAAATTACATCAATTGATGCATAAAACTAACTCTTTTTTAGTACTAATGTTGGAAAAAGTGTGCTTTTGTCTTCCTTTTTGTATTTACAGGATTAAATGAGCGTAAATAAACAAAAGGAGCAATTATGCAGCAAAATTTAACATAATTACAAGAAAAGGAATAAACGTGGCATGCCCGACCCCTCGACAGCATCTTCCCAAGCAAAAACAAGTGAACAGAAGGCTGATCACGGCCCTGTGCCCAGCGGACATGGGGGCGTGGTCAGGTGTCTGCAGAAAGGACAAAGCTATAGAAGCTTCTATTCCCGACACGGGGGCGTGCCCAGCTCAACACGGCCATGGTCAACGCTAAGATTCGCAGAATCCAAGCAAATCTTGATAGTACAGAACGCTTCCGCACACAGGGTCGTGCCCAGCGGACACGGGGGCGTGTGGAGCTAATGCAGACAAATTGCAATTAATGAAGAAAGAGAAAGTGGATGGACACGGGGCCGTGCCCAATGGACATGGGGCCGTGTCCGGGCTTCTGTGAAGGCTATAAATAGAGGTGCTTGGTTCACTTCAAAGGCATCCCTTGGCAAACCACCTCTCTCACACTTCACCCACACTCCACCACCACTATAACCCACATCCACCACCATCATCCATCATCCATCATAGAGTGTGTGTAGTAGTCTCGGGATCCAAGATTGATAGTAAGAGTTCTTGACAATCAAATGTCATGTTTGCCTAAGTCTCTTACATCACTTGGTGAAGACAAGCATTTAGTGTAATACTTTTGATTTTTAATCTTTTCGCACTTTTTATTTGGTTTTGTATTAATGACTTTAATAAATAGTTTCTTATGTTGAAGGTGAAACTTCCTAATCATTTGTCCGTGGTGTCTTAGCGTTATTTTACTGTCTATATAAAAGATTTACACCATTCATATCTCTACGGTCTATATAGAGATATGTTGGCTACCTGGTCGGGGGTTAAGGGAATGGTTTGGTAAGGTTCTTGCCTTGTTTAGTGTATAGATCCTACAAGGACCTGGGTCAAGCTTACTAGGACATCCTTCAATACCCACTGGTATTGGATGGCGGGGGTGCGAATGGCTTGATCCCCTCATATGTAAACTACTATTAATACATTAACCTGGCTACCTGGGATTGTATCCCTGCTTACTCAACCCACTTAGCCGAGGGCAACGTCACCTTCAAAAGAGGGGCCTACCACATTACGCATTAATAACTTAATTAATTATCTTTCAATATTCCGACCCTTTAGGATTGTATCCTTGCTGACTCAAACTACTGGGTTGAGGGTAACGTCACCTTCAAAAGAGGGGCCTACTACTATAACTAAGATAATCTCTTAAAAAATGCAAAAGTGCGGAAATCATCAAAGGTTACACTAAAGGCGAGTCGGATCCAAGTGATTCATCTTGTCTATCTGTTTTTTTTTTTTTTTTTTTTCAGCATTTTTAGTTTTTATTTTCATGTTTAAAACTTTTTCTAAACTTTTGATTTGATTAGACGTTGAGGATAAACCGGTACTAAAAGCTCTTGTGTCCTTGGATGACCTCGGTATCTTACCAACGCTATACTACGCTCACGATGGGTGCGCTTGCCCATATGTGTGTTTAGTGTTAGTAAAATATCGTGTTTTATAAATGTAAAACTTGACTAAAGTGTTAAAAAGGGCATAAAATATACATAAAAATATATTCACACCGACACGTATCACTAACCTCCATCCGCTTCAGGGACTATCGGAGAACGAATTTGTTAAAGTTGAGAACTATAGCTATAATTTTGAAAATGTGGGGACTAAAGGTGAAATCGGAGTTAACCACAGGGACTATCCGAACACTTTTCTCTAGACTTATTAAACATAAATGTCATTAATGAAGGGAAGAGGGGGTATAAATGGAAGAAAATGGCAAAAAAAAATAGGCATTTTAATTTGACGCTTCATATACCATCTTAAAATTTGATAGAAATTTACCATTTTGTACATAGGAAATGCTTTATATAGTAATATAGATTTATCCCTCTCTTATTTTCTAAAATTATCCACCATTGGTGCCTTTTTGAAAACAAAATTAAATTAAATTGTGTAGTCGTCTTTAACTAATGATTGGTTTATTGATGGATGAGGCTCTGAGACTTCTTTTTCCCTAAAGGCTTGCGTTCTAATGGTATCAAGGTGTATTAGAAAGGTATCTATCCCCGTTAGGTTAAGTGTTCAAGTCCTATGATGGTTAAATATGTAAATTTAGGAGTAGTAGGATTAGAGGGTGTGTGTTGACATTCAAAAAATCTTCTATTTATTTTGAATTCAACAAACAATTTTAAGAAATCATAAAATAACATGCATCCCTCATGGATACTATTCCGAGTCGTGCCATAGTACCACTACATACCGACATCTTCCATGTGTTAAAGCGGTGTATTGGAAAGGTATTCATCTTATGTAGGTTAATTGTTCAAGTCCTATGGTGGTTAGATGCGTAAATTTAGGAGCAGGATTAGAGGGCTTGTGTTATGCATTAAAACATGCTCCTAATTATTCTTAGTTCAATAAACAATTTAAGAAAAACCATAAAATAACAAACTTTAGGTTAACATTACCCAATTTAGGAGTACGATTAGAGTCGTGCCATAGTAGCGCTATACGCCGACATCTTCCATGTGTCAAAGTGGCCTAATCCACCAAATCGCTCTTGATGACATTAGGTTATCATTACCCAATTTTCATTGATGTCTTGAAATATAACAATGCCCATATGCCTAAATAACGGCCTCATGGGATTATAAAGATTATATATGTGACAACCGGCAAAATAAATGGTAATTCCGTACAGCTTAATAACTATTTATTCGATTAATTGCGTTCAATGGTGACTTAATTTATGCATGATTAGGTCATACGAAGTCTAGCAATTGTAGGACATGTTAAACTTGACAATTGATATTGTTACATTCGTCGCGTTGCGAGAAAACAACTAACTATGTCCGAATATGTTGGATAAAATGCTGAAAATCACTATTCACTGAACACACTATTCAGGTCAGCTAGTTCTGAAAAATGTCCAAACGATCAATGAACGAAATGAAAGCATATCATCACTAAATATGAACTAAAACCCCTAATTAGGGACACAAAATGCAAAAACACTTTAACTTTCCGGAAATGCTTATATTTATAAATCGACCGACCCGCACTAAACTGTAACAAATATGTTTGTCCGCAACTTAAAAATTCAGCATTGGCAATGCCAATAGACCTTGTAAAGGGTGTTGAACACATTAAATAAACCCAAGGATATCGATGGAATATTAGGGACATCGTTTACGGCATTATGATTCATTTTTCACGTATTATCCGGTTTCGAACCGACGAATGAACGAGTGTTATTTTTATCATTCTAACACCAAAGTTTCTAACTTAGTGAACTAGTTAAGACTAGTTACTACCCTACACTACCATTAATGGCCTAATGGTGCAAGAACTCCATTAATTACATAAATATCTATATATGAGAATTATGTGGACATGTTGTATTTTATAAAAGTTATTTTATAAATAACTTACACTCCCTAACCCCCCCCCCCCATGTGTCACACCCCGACCGCGTAAAACAACAAATCGCGGCGGAAACATCGGGGCGTGTCGTAACAGAATAAATTGTTTCATAACCATGGCATAAATAAATTCTGTTTTATTGAATAAATGAACTCATTGTTTTAATACAATCAAATAATTACAACTATGATCTTCCAAGTTTTAAAGTTGCTAAGGCACGAGTCCATCCTAAATGTAGCATGTATCAACAATCATTGCAAAGCAGTACCTGAAACATGTGTAAAAATAGGTACGTCAGCATAAAAATGCATGTGAGATACATAGGTTTTGTGAAAATAGGATTCATGACTTATGTTTGAGAAAATGTTTAGTCATGAACCTTGTAATTTGCTTTGTCTTGTAAATCATTTGAAAAACGATAATATCAGATGATATGTATAAATAAATGTAAGGTTAAATGAATAACCATAAAAATGTATTTGTATAAGATAAGTTGTTTATAAATCAATGTCTTGTGAAAAGTATGTTATTTGTATAAAAATGTTCTATGTCTCAAACTGAAATGATTCAAATAACGCTACGTTATGTAATACCATACAAACACTTATATATAGGAAGTACCAGCGGCGTATCCACCATGCTTGTATCATATTACACACGCATCGTTACTTAATCACTTAATCAAACCAAACCAATCAATGTAAGATGTACATGTTTAAACCAATAGTCAAATGTTTCTGTATAACCCAAATTAAATGTAAACCATGTAATGTGTACGCAAAAGTTATGTTCTGTAACGTAATGTAAGATTTAAACAAATGATCTTAGTAGCATATCAAAAGTATACTTTGGATTTGTAAGTAACATATTAAACTATGTTTTGGTTTTGTAAATAACATATCAAAATATGCTTTAGATGTGATAAATAACATATTAAACTATGTTTTGGTTTTGTAAATAACATATCAAAATATGCTTTAGATGATTAACAAATATATGTTGGTTTTGTACAATACCACACATGAGAGTATATCAATATATACTTTAATAGTGTGATTTGAGAATTCATTCAGACCTGGTGCATCAAAATACACCTTTGAGACTATAGAAATACCACAAAGGCAATCCCTATTTGGATGGAGCAACAAATTGGTTTCAGACATTCCATGACAACAGGAATGGGGTGTCAAATCCTATAGCGCTATATCATACTAACAATCGGTCTGTGAACATAAAATAAGTACAATTCAACATTTTATTTTATGTTCTTTGAGAAATTAATGCTTAAATCATAGATAGTCATTCAATTTGTTAATAGATAAGTAATAATCATGTATAATCAATTATACTTTGAAATTATGAAAGTAATAGATAGGTACACATGCTTCACCCCAAAACAGTTTGAAAACGGTAAAAGAGGGGAACTATGTACTCACTTGAGAGTGCTCAGATGTCTAAGGATAACCACCAAGTAATGCTAGAGATCTCGGAATAACAAACGGCACCTAATATAGGTAACTACATTAATAAACCGGACCTAAATCGGAGGATCGGATAGAATGAGGGTTTGTAAACCAAACGAGTGTAGAGACTCGTGTCATTTGGTTTAACAAAGCCTACATACTAAATGAAACCTAACATAATTGTTTACGACCCATTACGACCCGTTTAGATAGCTTATGCTACTTTAACGCGTCGTTCGCGTGAAACGCGATCGGACCGCCTAACTAGCCCTATGACAAGTGTTATATGCCTAAACATGTTACATAATCAGTTATGTGACAAAAGTTTTGGTTACTTATGCTTAATTACCAATTATACATGAAAAGGGTATTCTGGTAATTTACCTAAGGCATATAAACTACCTATCATACAACTACTTAAACGATGTGACCATAAGGTATAACCTCGGAAGGTTATTCCCTACACTATGGTCACCTAAAGTATTTGGTCGGATCCTAATGATCGACCAAACTGGGTCGGGTTCGAAGGTATAAGCGATTGATCAGATCGCTTACCCTACGACCCTAGACAACGTGGTAATCAGTAGGCATAGTCCCAAGGGACTATGACCATCGTGATTACAATCACGTTGCGAAGTTCAAACGAACTTCGCATTGACCATTACTGGTCAACGCTGAAAGTCAAACAAAGTTTGACTTTCTGACTCTAAAGCAATAAAATAAGGAAAAGAACGAAAGAATACTGACGAAGGGTCCCCTAATGCTAAACTCGATTCAAAAATCTCAGGTATGAAACAAATGTTTCAACTTAGAGTTTCTCAAATCAAATTTCTTGTGATTTTGAAGTTAAAAGGGTTGGGTATTTATAGGAATACCCGAACCGTTAGGATCGTTTCATGTAAAACGTGCCATGATCCAAGGCGTACACTTGTCGGGACCTTATGGTAGCTCAAAGTGATCCTTATCATCTGACTAAGCGAATGAGAATATGTGGTTGTGAACGAAACAGCTGGAACCTGCTGTTAAATGCAGTGAATCTGGTCTGAACCCAGGCTAGCGCACCGTTACATAATAAGGGTAGCGGTGCGCTAGGCCCTAGTTTGGCAGTTTTACACTTTTGGTCCCTGTTATGCAATAAGGTCATTTTTGACACGTTTAAGGCCCGTTAACCCCATTTCAAAGCTCTAAAATGAAGTTAAAGTATAGGGAACTTAAAATGTGTTCAAAAATATCTTGGATGTCGGTTCGTTTAGCCGTACGGTTGCGTTGTTCGGTTAATTACGACGGAATGCGCACAAGCGCGAAAAACGATCCAAATGACGTGACGAGTGGATTTTTCTTAAGGCGAACACTAAAATATAATATAGTCATGCTTTCATAAATTTTTGGATGTCCGGATGTATTCAGAACGTAAGTTATGCGCGAAAATGCAAACTTGTGCACTTTTTGACACTTTTAGTCCCTGAATGAGCCAAAAGTTTATTTTAGCACACCGAACCCCTCAAAGCCTATTTCTAAGCTATTTGAAGGATATTTATGGTATGTTTAACTTATGGTCATGTTCCGGAATGTCTGTTACAGTTCAAATTGGCATACTTTCGCAGTTTGTCAAGTTTAGTCCCTGTAAGCGAATTAACTTGTTTTTGCCATACCAAAGCCTTCAAAACTTATTTCTAAGTTATGTAAAGGTTATTTAAGGTATGCTAAGCCTATTTCACTATTCCGGAGTGTTTGTTGCATTAAACTGGTTATATTTACGCATCAGTGCGCGTATAACCTTCCAGAAAGTGATATAGAGTTTACAATTTAACAAGAGTTGATATGTGCAAACGATACACATATTTTTATAAATCTCAAGTATGAAATACAATATTTCATTGGTTTGGAATTTGTTTGATGGTTGAAGTGACACAGGTGTCACAGTCTCCCCTACTTTAGGAAATTTCGTCCCGAAATTTAATTCTAGAGGAAACTTGTGAAGACAGCTGTGACGGTTTCGCCTTCTAATAGATCCATTGAACCCTTAAGTAAAACTCTGGGCCATTTTAGAACTCTTAGCGAATTTGTAACCCACAACGTGAATTCCTTGCAGTAGTAAAACATGAAATTTTTTGAACTACGGACAGAAGAACGTTTCTTATGAAGACTTATCATAGGAAACTTGGTGTGTGATTGAGATCAGTATTGGGGAGTGTGAGAATAAATGACATTGGTCAAAGTCCGAGACTTTTCCCGTATCATTATTCTTGCCACTATAGGTCTTAACACATGACAAAACTTCTTGTGGTTTCTGTGCACTGACTTCCATAATTATGTAGGCCTCCATAATTACGTAATCCCTTGCACAGTCCGCACAGTTCATTTCATAATGTGTAGAGGAAAAAATCAATTGAATAACCATGAAGCGACTTGACTAGATCACCAAAGGGTCCTTTTAATTAGATCAATGAACGAGCCTTATAACTAGATCAACGTATGATCTTCTTAAATAGATCGTCGTATGATCTCTTTAAATAGACCACTTAAGGGATCTTTTCAATTATATCATCACATGATATTTCTAATCAGATTTTCAAAATCAATCTGTTTATCTAGACCACCCAAGGGTCCAATTATAGAACAGTACTTTAAAACCCAAGGGACTTGACTACAACGTAGAAATCCATTAAGGATTTAAGATAGTAACTTTGGATATCCTTTTATGAATCTCTCGTAAGAAATATGGAAGATTCTATGAGGATTTGGATAGATCACAAAACATACATGAAAACATATAAGTACATAAACACATAATTAGTTAGCTTGTTTCTTTAATTTGTTATCTTTGAGCATGGATATTTAAAACACACCAGGAATCCATCAATGGATTTTATTTGGCACATTTAACCAATTCCAAGGATCCATCTATAAAGATAGAAGGATTTTCAATAAGAGTTTGGCTTTGTTTCTTAAAAGAAACAAGTGTTTAAGGTTCTTAGGGAGATCACAAGTGATCATAAAATGACAGAACCATACGAGTAGTTTGTCTTTGGGTTGACATCATAAGATTGTATCCAACGTTCACACAATCGTATCAGTTTTGCAAAAATAAAAACGACGAATTTTTATTTATATTACAACTGACTTGTCTTTAAACATCATAAGATAACAACCAAGGAAATAACAAAACACTAATTGTTCATTGATGCATCATTGTTAATGTTTGCCTCATTGATGTTGAACACTCGTCCACGCGCTGGAGGTATGTTCACAAGTCTTGGGCAATTGTTCCTGTAGTGGGTAAGGTCACCACAGTTATAACATGACCCCGGAGGGAACCGTGCTCGAACAGCAGCAGGGTTTGCAGCAGCTTGATTTGCATAGCGACACACATTGATCAAGTGTCCCAACCGCCCACAATGGGTACATTTGTGACACTGCTCTTGCGCTAGATGATGACGGTTGCACTTGTTGCACAGAGGTGCGGTACCAACATAGTTTTGCCTTTTGCGAGGTTGTGCTGGTTGGTTTGGTGTAACCTGTTTGTCTTGAGCAGTTACAGCGCAGTTCTGAGAGGCTTTGCGCTTCTTCTTCTTGGACACCTCAGCATGTTCTTCCTTTGGTTCAACGGAAGCAGTCTTGTCGGTTGGTCTTGGGTCGCCCTTTCGAAACAGCTTTTTCTTTCTGATGTGGGATTCAGTCAGGGTGGCAGACAGTTCAATGGCTTGTCTGACAGTAGTAGGGTTACTGCCAGTAACGATATCCTGAACTAGGTCAGGAAGACCATCAGTATATTTCTCGATCGCCTTATCCACAGGAGTAACCATTGCAGGACACAACATGCTCAATTCTTCAAAACGGTCAGTATAGGCTCGATGCTCGCCACTGTCTTGCTTCAAATCATCAAACTCCCTCTCCAAAGCTCGCAGTTCATGACGAGGGCAAAACTCCTTCATCATAAGAGCCCTAAGTTCAGCCCAAGTTTGGGCTAAAGCAACCTCAGCACCACGGTCTCTCATCACCCCGTTCCACCATGTAAGAGCCCTCTTCTGAAATACACTGGAAGAAAACTCGACCTTGTGATTTTCTGGACACTGAACGTGACGGAAGGTATTCTCAATGCTCTCAAACCATTGAAGAAGCCCAGTTGCTCCCTCAGAACCACTAAACTTGAGCGGTTTGGCTGAGTTGAAACTCTTGAAATTGCATGGAGTATTGTTGTTGTTGATGGCTTGCATCATTTGAGCATAAAGATTTGGGAAGGCAACAGCCATTTGTTGTGCGATGATTTCCGCCAGTTCGGCATTTTCCATCTGATTGTCGCGTCGAGGAGGCATTCTAAAAGAGGAACATGAAAGGAAACGAGTGAGAGATTTAGACGAAAAGAATGAGATGAAACAAATCTGATGAAAGCAAGGATAGTGGTCATTTGTTTGTTACTACACAGCAAATAAACTACACACAGTGACTAATCAAAGTAAGTGGGTCAAAAAATAATGTATCACGAAAACATGCTCGCCTATAAGTGAACACTCATCCCGAGAATTCCCAGGTAAGCACAACTGGTCTCGCGTCTGATGAGATATATACGAAGTGCTTGCCTAGACAGAAAACCCAGAATACAGGCATTCACCCTTCCAGTTTGCACGTGTTCACATTATTTAGAACCCAAAACCTTGACGAGATTTTGAAAACTCAAAGGGGTTCAAAACCATATAACAGAAGGTTCAAAACCTAGCAATCAATCATCCTAGAACAGATGATTAGTTTTCAAAACGGTTTTGAAATTTATGTTCTTGTTGTGGTCGTCGCCTAAGGATAGGTGACGGTATTGTTTTATGACTAAACGCAAGTAAACTCGCGTTAGGGTCCTAAGAAGGTTATAGACTAGGTCAAAGCATTACTAATAACCTAATTCCCTATAACCATTGGCTCTGATACCAACTTTTCTGTCACACCCCGACCGCGTAAAACAACAAATCGCGGCGGAAACATCGGGGCGTGTCGTAACAGAATAAATTGTTTCATAACCATGGCATAAATAAATTCTGTTTTATTGAATAAATGAACTCATTGTTTTAATACAATCAAATAATTACAACTATGATCTTCCAAGTTTTAAAGTTGCTAAGGCACGAGTCCATCCTAAATGTAGCATGTATCAACAATCATTGCAAAGCAGTACCTGAAACATGTGTAAAAATAGGTACGTCAGCATAAAAATGCATGTGAGATACATAGGTTTTGTGAAAATAGGATTCATGACTTATGTTTGAGAAAATGTTTAGTCATGAACCTTGTAATTTGCTTTGTCTTGTAAATCATTTGAAAAACGATAATATCAGATGATATGTATAAATAAATGTAAGGTTAAATGAATAACCATAAAAATGTATTTGTATAAGATAAGTTGTTTATAAATCAATGTCTTGTGAAAAGTATGTTATTTGTATAAAAATGTTCTATGTCTCAAACTGAAATGATTCAAATAACGCTACGTTATGTAATACCATACAAACACTTATATATAGGAAGTACCAGCGGCGTATCCACCATGCTTGTATCATATTACACACGCATCGTTACTTAATCACTTAATCAAACCAAACCAATCAATGTAAGATGTACATGTTTAAACCAATAGTCAAATGTTTCTGTATAACCCAAATTAAATGTAAACCATGTAATGTGTACGCAAAAGTTATGTTCTGTAACGTAATGTAAGATTTAAACAAATGATCTTAGTAGCATATCAAAAGTATACTTTGGATTTGTAAGTAACATATTAAACTATGTTTTGGTTTTGTAAATAACATATCAAAATATGCTTTAGATGTGATAAATAACATATTAAACTATGTTTTGGTTTTGTAAATAACATATCAAAATATGCTTTAGATGATTAACAAATATATGTTGGTTTTGTACAATACCACACATGAGAGTATATCAATATATACTTTAATAGTGTGATTTGAGAATTCATTCAGACCTGGTGCATCAAAATACACCTTTGAGACTATAGAAATACCACAAAGGCAATCCCTATTTGGATGGAGCAACAAATTGGTTTCAGACATTCCATGACAACAGGAATGGGGTGTCAAATCCTATAGCGCTATATCATACTAACAATCGGTCTGTGAACATAAAATAAGTACAATTCAACATTTTATTTTATGTTCTTTGAGAAATTAATGCTTAAATCATAGATAGTCATTCAATTTGTTAATAGATAAGTAATAATCATGTATAATCAATTATACTTTGAAATTATGAAAGTAATAGATAGGTACACATGCTTCACCCCAAAACAGTTTGAAAACGGTAAAAGAGGGGAACTATGTACTCACTTGAGAGTGCTCAGATGTCTAAGGATAACCACCAAGTAATGCTAGAGATCTCGGAATAACAAACGGCACCTAATATAGGTAACTACATTAATAAACCGGACCTAAATCGGAGGATCGGATAGAATGAGGGTTTGTAAACCAAACGAGTGTAGAGACTCGTGTCATTTGGTTTAACAAAGCCTACATACTAAATGAAACCTAACATAATTGTTTACGACCCATTACGACCCGTTTAGATAGCTTATGCTACTTTAACGCGTCGTTCGCGTGAAACGTGATCGGACCGCCTAACTAGCCCTATGACAAGTGTTATATGCCTAAACATGTTACATAATCAGTTATGTGACAAAATTTTTGGTTACTTATGCTTAATTACCAATTATACATGAAAAGGGTATTCTGGTAATTTACCTAAGGCATATAAACTACCTATCATACAACTACTTAAACGATGTGACCATAAGGTATAACCTCGGAAGGTTATTCCCTACACTATGGTCACCTAATGTATTTGGTCGGATCCTAATGATCGACCAAACTGGGTCGGGTTCGAAGGTATAAGCGATTGATCAGATCGCTTACCCTACGACCCTAGACAACGTGGTAATCAGTAGGCATAGTCCCAAGGGACTATGACCATCGTGATTACAATCACGTTGCGAAGTTCAAACGAACTTCGCATTGACCATTACTGGTCAACGCTGAAAGTCAAAAAAAGTTTGACTTTCTGACTCTAAAGCAATAAAATAAGGAAAAGAACGAAAGAATACTTACGAAGGGTCCCCGAATGCTAAACTCGATTAAAAAATCTCAGGTATGAAACAAATGTTTCAACTTAGAGTTTCTCAAATCAAATTTCTTGTGATTTTGAAGTTAAAAGGGTTGGGTATTTATAGGAATACCTGAACCGTTAGGATCGTTTCATGTAAAACGTGCCATGATCCAAGACGTACACTTGTCGGGACCTTATGGTAGCTCAAAGTGATCCTTATCATCTGACTAAGCGAATGAGAATATGTGGTTGTGAACGAAACAGCTGGAACCTGCTGTTAAATGCAGTGAATCTGGTCTGACCCCAGGCTAGCGCACCGTTACATAATAAGGGTAGCGGTGCGCTAGGCCCTAGTTTGGCAGTTTTACACTTTTGGTCCCTGTTATGCAATAAGGTCATTTTTGACACGTTTAAGGCCCGTTAACCCCATTTCAAAGCTCTAAAATGAAGTTAAAGTATAGGGAACTTAAAATGTGTTCAAAAATATCTCGGATGTCGGTTCGTTTAGCCGTACGGTTGCGTTGTTCGGTTAATTACGACGGAATGCGCACAAGCGCGAAAAACGATCCAAATGACGTGACGAATGGATTTTTCTTAAGGCGAACACTAAAATATAATATAGTCATGCTTTCATAAATTTTTGGATGTCCGGATGTATTCAGAACGTAAGTTATGCGCGAAAATGCAAACTTGTGCACTTTTTGACACTTTTAGTCCCTGAATGAGCCAAAAGTTTATTTTAGCACACCGAACCCCTCAAAGCCTATTTCTAAGCTATTTGAAGGATATTTATGGTATGTTTAACTTATGGTCATGTTCCGGAATGTCTGTTACAGTTCAAATTGGCATACTTTCGCAGTTTGTCAAGTTTAGTCCCTGTAAGCGAATTAACTTGTTTTTGCCATATCAAAGCCTTCAAAACTTATTTCTAAGTTATGTAAAGGTTATTTAAGGTATGCTAAGCCTATTTCACTATTCCGGAGTGTTTGTTGCATTAAAATGGTTATATTTACGCATCAGTGCGCGTATAACCTTCCAGAAAGTGATATAGAGTTTACAATTTAACAAGAGTTGATATGTGCAAACGATACACATATTTTTATAAATCCCAAGTATGAAATACAATATTTCATTGGTTTGGAATTTGTTTGATGGTTGAAGTGACACAGGTGTCACACCATGTGCCCCCCCCAACCTACAACTAGCAACTTATGATGCAAATCCTTGATTGAGTATGGCTAGAAAGATATGAACTTTGACTTATAGGATTTTCAAGAGCATTATAACCATCCATACATCACCTTCTATCATCTCTCACACTTAAAAAAATCACATAACAACCTCCCTCTTTCTCTCTCATTTTTAACCACACCCCACCACCCTAAACCACCATTTTTCCACCACTAAACACCACCTTCAAGGATCTACAAGTCCATCATATGATGATCTAAAGGGGTTGCAAGCATGGATGCACACTAGGAGGCACTTTGGAGCTTCTACACCTTCATCTTCTTACTTTCTAGTGCTTACATAATCTTGTGCAAAGTTGTAAGATCATTTCTAACAATTTTTGAGCTTCTTATGTTATGTAGAACACTAAAGTACAACTTGATCATCTTGAACTCTAAAGAAATCAAAGCTTAAAACCCTTATCACAACTTAAAAAGTCTACAAAAATGATATATTATATGTTGATTAATGTTAACTAGTGTGTATGATCTTGATGATTATGTTAAAGTAGGTTGTTTAAGTGTGATGATCTTGTATGAACTTAGCTAAGGATGATGATCTAAACATCAAGATGTTTAGATCTAAACAAGATCATCTTCATAATCCATGAACTTTAATCATAAACTTGAAGGTGATTTTTAACAAATATAACTTTTACAAAGGCTAAAAACCGTGATTTACAATATAATGGTCTTAAAAGTAGCCTAAACAAGTTTGTTTAAATGAGAGGACTAGATTAAAAAGCATGAGAAAGATGTTGGTTTTAATGACCTAGTTGAAATATATAAAAAGTGCCATCATTTTTAAAAGCATTGTTAAAAATATATAAAAGTTCATGGAGAAAATTAAAAGTGTATATGTTGATTTATACATGAAAAGTTGATATTTGAGCTTGATTTGAGATTGATGATGATTATGGGGCTTAAACATGTTTTAAAATACGTTTAGAAAACGTGGAAAACGTCATAGTTTAAGGGGAAACTATGACGAAATTTTCTAAAATCCTAATTGTGATTAAGGTGTAATTAAAAGTGATTAAAATGACTAAACGTGATTAGTGACCTTAATCATGATTAGGCAAGTGTTAATGGTAAAATTTAAGTCTTAAACTCCTAAGTGTTCTTAAACACTTGTGTATATATTTTTATAAGTTAACAATGGAAATATTATATATATTTTTAGAATGAAAAATATATATATTTAGAAAACTCTAACTTATGTGTATAAATACTTGTGTGTGTATATGTGTATGTATTGGAAAGTTAGGAAAATACTAACTAAATACAAACACACCACACATGAGAACCTTCAAATAGTTGGAAATGTACAAGTATAAAAATGCATATGGGAATACATATACAAACATGCTCATGTTATATCTCTAAACGCTACGGGGACAAAACGGACATCGGACAAACCGTCACACACACACACACACACATATATATATATATATATATTGACAAAATAATATATATCTGAAACTGACACCAAATACGATAGAATTTCGGTAATAAATTATATATGTTGTCACCCACAACGATCGCCATATCGACACGACAAGGAACATGTACATATCGTGGGTGACACTTGGGCATTCTCGATACGAAAATATATATGAACGGTTACTACGACGAACTCTAAAAATAATATATTTTTAGACATTGGAAATATATATATTTCAACACTTCTAATTTTCGAAAAGTATAAAATAAATAATTACTAAGTGTAAATACATGAGTATAAAAGTGTACTAATGCGTGTAAGAATACCTACAATAATACACTTGCTGAAATTGCAAGAATACGAGAAATGTACATGTACATAAATACGACATAAATACCGATAATAAAATATACAAGTAAAGTATATTCATGGTATACGTATATGTATAAATTCGCAAGTACACAGTGATGTACTCAAATACACTTTTTGAGGCGTACACACACAAAGAATACCGTACATGTCCGTCAACATAAATACGGTGTTAAAAATAAATATTTTTAACTGTTATATTCAGAAAAAATATACATATATATTTGTGAAACAAATATACGCAATCGAACCGAACATACATATACATGTGAACGAAGTTTACCAAACTTAAAAATACATATTTGAAGAATATATATTACACGTAACAAACATATACCGTGCGTGGCACGGAGACGCTTATGGGCTAGGCACACTCACACCATGTGGAACACGGAGACTCAAATGGGCTAGGCCCATTCTTACTTGTGCGAGGCACAAAGACACTCATGGGCTAGGCCCACTTATACCGTGTGAGACACAGAGACTCAAATGGGCTAGGCCCATTCTCACTTGTGCGAGACACAAAGACCCTCGTGGGCTAGGCCCACTTATGCTCGTGCTAGGCACGAAGACTCACGAAGGGAACACCCGTTCGTACACATTGTGAATGCAATATATATATATATATATATATATATATACACACACACACTAAAAACAGACACACGAAACAAATGCCAACATATAATAAATGCACAAGGGTTCCAAATACATAACAAATACAAATGTAACAACTTTCAAGATGAGCAATGGCTACACGGTCTAGTAGAGACCTAAGTGTCTAATGAGTATGAACACTTGTAGGTTGACTCACGCTTTTTGATACCCTGCTTGATATCACTCATTTATACTAAGGGTGCAAATGAGCCGAGCCGAGCCTGAGCTCGACCAGGCTTGAGCTCGAGCTCGATTAACTTATGAGAGCTCGGGCTCGGTTCGTTTATTATCCATTAATTAATATATTAAATAAAAATAATATAAATAATAGACTTTTTAGGCTCCCGAGCTCGATAAGTGAAGTTCGGGATCGGGCTCGTTTACTATAAGCTTATTTTTAGGTTCGAGGTCGGCTTGTAAACAAGTTTAAATAAGCTCGGCTCGACTCGTTTACACTAAGGCTCGATAAGGCTCGACGAGCCTAACGATCTTCACATGCGAGGCTCGAGCTCGGACTCGATAAACAAACAAGCTTTATTTTAGGCTCAAGCTCGGCTCGTTTCGAGCTTTTTCTCGAGCCGATCCAGAGGAGCTTGCGAGCCGCTCGGCTCGTTTGCACCCCTAACTTATACGGACACAATATTGTGAGTTCATGTTCCCTTTTTCTTTTAAACGTTTTTGGTTTTACAACTCTCGGGGGGGGGGGGGAATACATGTCACTATGGTATGGTTAAGCTATGGGATGAAACATTTGTATCATGTGCGAATATGGGCTCTATTAAGCGCCATTAATCTTGTATAAGACCAAGGAACAAAAGGGGTAGATATATCGGGTAAGGGCGAGCCCCACTCATGGATCCTTGTGTGGCCGCATGGAATGCTTTTGTTGTCCCTGCCTAGTGGACCGGTACTAAATCATCTAGGGTTGAGTGCTTCCTATGTCGCCACACATATTAATGTCCTTGCAAAACGTTAATGATCAACAAGTTCATTGGCACCTTACATACCATATTTTTACATACGAACTTTCAAATATTTTTAAGATTCATTTGATGCGAACACAAAACACATGAACTTGCCAACTTTTGTTGATGTTTTAAACTTACATGTATTTGAGGAAATTGAGTGGATCTTGGCGCATTTGGTTATCATGAAGAATTTGGTTATCAAGTTGACGATGTCATCCGTTGAAAGGTTTGATCCATAAATCTCATCCTCGATGAGATGTAGAATGCAAAGCCTTGGTATTTGAAAACTCTATTTTGGAACAAGTCTTTGTAAAACTTTATAACTTATGTTATCTTTTCTTTTAAACAACTTATGACTTGTATTTTAATTTCGTTGTTGAATGGATGAACATCGTGCTTTTTATTCATATAGTTTGTTTACTTACATCATATGCAATGAAAACCGATCAAGTTCACACTGTGCGCTTCCGCCTATGAGCAGGTGTGACAATATATATATTTTTTTAAAAGGCAACTTTATAAAAACTATTCGGTTAACAAACCGCTAATTGGGGAAAAACATATTGTAAAAAATTACATGACAAGTAGGGGGTTTTTAACCCAGTTAGTGCAACCCAACTTACAAATTGTCACATTGTTGGAATTTATAAGATTGTAGTACACCAATTAAAGTTGAAGACAAGAAGTCTAGAAGCTTGTTTTGTATGGTCAATGATTAGAATAGGTGTAGTTGTCTAGCTGGTCCTTTGTATTGGTCAGTTGCAGTTGTCACTCAAAGTGACGGCTATGAGACTGCCGTCGAAGGGTTCGGTCAAAGATAGATAGAAAATATGTTCCTAAGGACCTCTAACTAGATAGTAAATGTTAAAAAGGGTATCGAATCCACGAAGAGTTTGTGGTCCGTGTTCTAAGTTATATTGATTAGGAAAAACATTATGAAGCTTGCTGTGTTACTTTTTATCTTTTAATTTTGATTTGTTTGAAAAGAAAGTTGAAATGTCCGACAATTGGTGATCACTATGCCAAAACTATATTAAAAATAAGAACACGATACTTGGATTTGATTTAGAACAATACTATGTAAAAGGATTCAGACCCGGGTTCAAAATTATAAGCACAAAGGTTCAATCACACAAGTAGATATGGAATTAGGATAAACAATTGGTATTAACGGGGTTAGGTTTCAAGGCTTAGGCATAAACAATCATCAACATTAACAATGGATAATAGTATTCTTCGTTACTCAAGAACCTGAACCTGAACAAACCATAATTTGTATTAATGCATAATTAGTAGAATTCATTTCATAAAGTCAATGATGCAAGAAAATCTCAACAATTTATGAATGCAAAACAATACTAAAACAATCAACACAATTGTTCAAACATGCAAATATAAAATTAACAATTCAAAAATCAACTAGTGTACCAATAACCCTAAATAGCTTACAAAATCTACACCCAAGGTGAAGCTCGGAGGATTAGCTGCTCATGGTTTAAGGAACTTGGAATCAAGAAGAAAACATCTTGAAATCTTGATTTGGATCTTCGTTTTCCGTGTTGTATGATGGATTGGAGAGTTTAGGATGATAAGATATGATGGAAAATGGCTCCAAGAACTCTAATGTTACTCCCATAATACGAATTTGGTCAAATCTAAGCATTAAACCTAAAAATCCAAGCAAGGAAAATGGCTAACCGACCATCGGCGATGCCTTAAGGCTGCTGACGGAGAATTTGGTTGTAGACGCCCCTGCCTACGTTATACTAAGCCATCAACGATGGCTTAGAGGCCCGTCATCGATGCTAAAAAAATCCCAAACACTTCGTTTTCTTGTTTCTTCGATTTGGATCGTCTTAGCTCAATTCCAAAGCTCCGTTAAAATCCTAAAATGTACCTTAAACCTATCAAAGCTTGCAAAACACAAACCATGTCAAAGTAGCATATTCAAAAACTCAAATTCATATAATTAGCAAATTTAAACACGAAAAGCTAAGGACTTTCAACCACCTATCACTACAGAACTGTCACTCGCGTCACTAGCGCCCATGCACATGGTGTCAATGATGTTGGTGCCCTAATTCTTGGCCTATATATATTGGCTTGTCTTTCATTCTATGGTTAGGCCTTTAATTTATCCATTCCAACATCAAGTGTGTATTATTGTGCATATTTAGCAAAGTCCAGATCTGATTATAGATCTTTTCGACTATAATTAAAGCTTCTTTGTGTTCATATCTTGTTCTTGTTTATGCTTTAAGGTTTTTTTAGTTTTCTATAATTTTCGAGTAAAAAATCAAACTAATTGATGTTTTAAGTCTAATTATTGTTTAGAAATGTCATTTACATTGATAGATCCATGTTTTGTAACTTACATTTTTGTATCAGAGCCTTGATGCTATTGATAATTTGAATTTTTGAGGTTTTTGAAAAAGTTTCAAAGTAATTTTACGTTTAGATTTTTTGGTGTAAAAGTAATTGTTTGTTGAAAATTTGGTGAATGGATATTTAGTGAATTATAATTTAATGAAATTATAATTATTAATAAACTCTTCATATGGTGAATTAAAGACTAAACTCTTAAGTAGAGTTTTAATGTCTTTTAATTTGAGTCTTTATGTCTCAAATTAAGTCTCTAATTAAGTGAGACTTTTCACTCATCCTTAACTCTTGTATAATAATAGGCTATGTGCCTCATTTGAGAGGTAGAACATCTAGAAAAATACAAGAGGAGATACAAGAAAATTACATGAATATATGGAGAGTTATTGAAAAGAAAAAAATACTTGAAGACCCATGTGTTGGGTACTTAGAGAGATATGTTTTCTATATTCGATTTCACCACCGTCACATCTTTATTTGTTCCATAAGTTCAAACACTACAATTATCCGGTGTAACCTCAGGCGCGTGGCCATCTTCGGCACTACAGACTGCTTCGGCTGTTGTACCCTGGGAGACAGACGCGTCGTCTTTGGTAGAGGCGTGAAATCTGTTTTAAGGGAAGCGTGTTGAACACGTGCCTCAACCAAAATCGTCAACGTTTTAGTGTGCTCTTTGTTGCAGTCAACGAGTATTTTTCAAGACTCAAGATGATGAATACTCGAGTCTAGGATGCTATCAAGTGCACGTGAAGGACCCACCAGAGATGCGGCTTGAATCAAGAATGGTATATATAATTATATTATATATTATTTTTATTTAGTTATTGCAACCGGTATTGTACTATAATATTTCCTACGAATAACGAGAGTCTCGTTATTATATATTTTGTAATTATATTATATAAAAGGTGAACCTAGTTCGTACAAACTTAAAACAGATTTCACGAGATTGTTGCTACAATCTTAAAACCTTATTTATAAGGATTTTGGGTTCACAAATGGATTTATAATAAAATATATATATATATATATTTAAAGATTATGATTTTATAAATATTTTCTTTTGGGAAATATGTATGTGGTACAACCTGTTGTGTTTGGATTTCTTGAGATTGAGATACAATCTTAAATCCTATACCGTGGTACAAAACGAATAATTTTGGTTCAACCGTTTGGTTTTTGAAACGATTTTGGGAATCGTTAATTTTTCTAACTTTTGTGTTAGATCGGGTTTATTAGTGTAAACCATACGTTTTTTTTGTAAATGTTCAATTCTCTAACATGTGTGTTAGACCGGAATTATTGGTGTAAACCATGCGTTTTTTGTAAACGTTAAATTCTCTTAAGTAAAGTTTTTTATGTCTTTAAATAAGAGTTTTATATTACTTGATTAGAGTTTTATGTCTCTAATTAAGTCTCTATTTAAAGTAGACTTTTCATCCACCCATGGATTGATATGAACAAATAAGTCTTATAATGATTTTTGTAATCATTTGTCTTCTAACATGTGTGTTAGAAACGTTCATGAAACGCGTTAGTTTGGAAGCAATTTTTTAATTGTTTAGTTTCTAACGTGTGTATTAGAAATGACTTATTTATTTGAACCATATATGTGTTTTTAGCAAGTCGAATTAGCATTTTGTGGAAATGTTAATATTTCTAATGTGTGCGTTAGAATTTCTTTCATCTTAACATGATTGTTAAAAAATGGTTAAAATACAAATGCTTTGAAATGTTTTATGTAAACATTTTATATAAGTAATTTGTTGTAACATTGATTTTAATGCTTTGTATGATTTAGAAATAAAAGGTATACATTGAAGTTGATGTTTGATTGGCTTCAAGAATTAATTCACCATAAAGTAATGGTGTAGTTGTGTGGGATTTATCACCAACTTTAATTTGTGATTTCTAAATCTATTTGAGTGAAATTTTAATTACTAATTAAACTCTTCATATGGTGAAACTCTTGAGTAGAGTTTTAATGATGACATTTGATGAGTTTTATTAGAGTTTAAGTCTATAATTATTGAGACTCTTAACTCTTCATATGGTGAAACTCTTGAGTAGAGTTTTAATGATGAGTTTTATTAGAGTTTAAGTCTATAATTATTGAGACTCTTAACTCTTCATATGGTGAAACTCTTGAGTAGAGTTTTATTGATGACATTTGATGAGTTTTAATGATGACATTTAATGCTTTAATTTGGTCATATTTTGTCTATATAAAATGACTTTTCTAACACGTGTGTTAGAAAATGTGTATCACGAATACGAGGTTAGAGATTGTTCATAATGAACTGTAAACATTTAATTGCCTATGTGTGCATTAAAAATGATGAGAAATGGTTTATTTTATAAACTGTATCTTTCGAAAACGTTTTATGTAAACGTTCGATTCTATAATGTGCTTGTTATAACATTTTTTTTTCTAACATGCGTGTTAGAAAATGTTATTTGGTGAAAAACAACTTGGTGTTGTGAACAAATTTAATTGTTCAAGTTTACTACTTAAATGTAGTATTTGTAACAACTTGGTGTTGTTTTGAGCATAATTGTCCAAGTTTAAAGTTTCAAGATGAAATGGGGGAACTTGTACATACAAGTGCATGGAGTCTTATTGAGGGAGTACCTCAAGACATGCCATGGGACGATATTGTTGAGAAGATTTCGGTCAGGTTATAAAGTGTTGAAGATAAAAGCACTTTGCTATTTGATGTCTACATATTTTCTATGCTTCCGTTTAAATTTCAAAAGTGATTGGCACTTATGATTTAGTTTCCAATGTATTTTATTGTTTTGTGTTCAATATCTTCGGATAACACATGCAATTTTTTACAAAGAAATAAATCACTAATGGTTGTGAAGTATAAATAATTTTGTGGAAAATAATTATAACGTCGGTTATACATTGTTTAAAAGAATATGGTTTTAAACGGATAGTACATGAAAATACTTGGACATAAACAACTTGAGAGTTGTTACATTGACTAAAAGTCAAAGACGAAACATCAAATGTATAACCACATCATGAGTGAGTAATGAAAGAACGTAGTGAGTGTATTAAGATGAAATACACTAACGACATTCATGTCGACATACTTCATTAAAAGTCATTGGAAAATCCACAAGTGTGAATTCTAATATATGAAAGTAAAAGTACAATATGTTATTGTATACCTTTAATAAATCTTGCGATATTTATAAGTAGATGCGTCTACCACTTGATTAATGTTAGATCTATATAGAGATTTTACCTTCATTTGGGAGAGCATCCTAAATATACATATCTCCTAATGAATAACAATAGATGTGTGCAAATCACTTATGGCAAAATTATGAGTCACTTGTTGTTGAGTGTCGATCTAGTTGACTCTATCTCATACATAATGGTGATTGTAGACGAGAAACATTCATCTTGTTGGTGATGAATGTGTTCACCAAGTGACTTGAATTAAGACTTATGTTTAAGTACTTATGAGTCAATGGTAGATTGTTGGAGATCAAAGGTAAACAAGTTATGTTCCTTAAATGAATGATGAAATTTAGCTATGTGCTATATACAATAATTTATGAGACCTTCCTAAATATTGATGTTCTAGAATTATGAATAAGTCTCATTATTTTGTCTTAATAAGGGATGAATGTTGCAAAGTGATATTATGATATCCTTAGGGCTGTGAAGAATCAGAATGATGCATCTTCTGTTCACATGCTAAAGTATTGTAGTCTTAAGCATGCTAGACTAGTACTTGGTTAATTATGGGTCTTGACGGAGACTAATTAACTCTAAACATTCAAATGTGTATGAACACAAAAAGAATTTGTGTATGGTCAAAGTTGAGGGAGAATTTTCATTCATTATAAGGAAAAGACATGTAACTTTTGAAGAGTTTGTTCGAAAAGCTAATGAGGAGAACTCATTGTCTAGGCTTATTCTAGGTGTTAAATTAGAATTATTCTAAGTTGGTGACAAACTTATGACAATGGCATGTGTTGCTTTGGTTAGCTCGGAAGCTTATGTAAGCTAATGCAATACGAGTTGAATTCACTGATACAATGAGGTTGATCTTGTTCAATCATATGTGTATAAATGTCGTCATAAGTGAAGTTATGAAAATGTTGATCAAATGGCAAGAAATGTGGGGGAGGATCCATTTAGAAACAACCCTATAAGGGTATGTAGAAATGGCTTTCATTACCCCATCTGGATGATATCCTATAACACTTAAATGTGGGGGTGTCTTGCATTTGAATCATAAAAGTTTGGCAATAAGGATTTTGTAATCAAATCTAACATTGCAAACAGACGACTATGTGGAGGACACAAAGGTCGTAGTGCATAATGGAGATGTGTTTGCCTTAAATGATAAGCGTATCTTATAAAGACATATATTATAACCAGATTCAGATGGCCACTGAGGTTATAGTCTTAGAAGTTGACAATAGGCAAAATTAACTTACAATTTAAGAACACATCATGACAACTGATCTCAAATACGCAAAGTTATTTGTTAATGTTATGGATCCAACAACCTGAGGGTTTATTAGAGATCAAGTTGTGGAATGAGACTGAAGCCCATGGAAAAAGGGTATGTGAAGGACACCTAACTTAGTTGACTGGAGATCCCAAGATCTAAGTTCAATAGGACAACTAACTCATATGCCTAAAGGTGGTCACTGTGGGGGCATAAATGATATGCATAAGCTAGTATATATGGTTATACATACCCCTAAAGTATAAAAGGGTGTTTAAATACGTCCTAGTCTATTCCTATGATATTCGATGACAAAGAGTTAGGCTAAGTGATATGTCTAAAATCATACATATTTTATACATCAAATTCCTTTCATTTTTAATCTATTTGGATGTGGTTTTCTCGTGATATTGGTACTTATTTGATTATTTGTTATATTTGCAGGAAACTGTGAATAACATGTGGATTTAGCGAGGAAAACGAAGGAAAAAAGTTCAGCGAAGAAAGCACGGAAAAGATGCGTTGGAAAACAAGAAAGAAAAAAAAGAAAAAATTTTCTTTCAAGAGGCCTTACGGACCGTAAGGATCAACCTTTACGGTCCGTAATGCATCCATGTTCTAGAAGCATCAGGTCCGTAGAAGGGGGCATTACGGAGGCTTTACCACACTGACTTACGGACCGTAAGCCACCAGCTTTACGGTCCGTAAAGGACTGTCGGCAAACTTGGTCAGATCCGATCGTGGAGCAGTTGATGACTGGTCAACATAGGACAGCTTACGGACCGTAAGGTCAGACCTTTACGGTCCGTAAAGCTGTGTCGGCAACAGTTCTTTCGTCCGGTTGCGGAGCAGGTCACCAATGTCACAAAGCATGGGCTTACGGACCGTAAGGCATCACTCTTACGGTCCGTAAAGGGCTACAGTAACTAAAAAAATTCACTATAAATAGCCATGCACCCCCAAGTCGAAAACACACCATTCACAACACAAAATCTCAGTTCTAAGTCCGTTCTAAGGCGAGTTTTAGCACCCGGAAAGTGCCGGTGAAGTCCTGCGGAGCTCTCGAGAAGTCTGGAGGCCGTCGGTTCTAATCCTAATCGACCCGGTTCGGTTAATACTCGTAATTTCCATTCCAGTAAGTATTGTTATTATAGTTGTAATGATTTGTGTAAGTGTGTTATTGTGTAATATGTGTAGCTAAACTTATAAACTACCTGGGTTATGATGAACTAAAAGATTGTAATGCTTGTTTGATGTAATTTCAGTTATTTTATGTGATTTAAAGAATTTTATCTTTAAAGTTAATCTTGTTATTGCATGTTGTTATTATTTCAATTAATTATTTGTCACTTAACCAAGTCTAATAATAATTCAAATTGAAATACTAAAATTTGCATTTTTATCTTATGACTTGAAAGATATTAAGGTAATCTAGGTTATTAGCTAATCATTGGTGGGGTAAATTAGGTAATCGATAATACGAACTTGTTTATTACATCATGATTAATGGTTTCCTAGGATTTTAATTTTCAAAGATTTGTTCGCTTTGCGGGTTTTTAAAGATCTTCTCACAACTTAGTTTCTGAGGTCCCAAAGGTCGGATTCTCGTAGGATTTGGTATCGATAGTTCGAGCCGATTCGTTCTAGCACTTCACATTTCGTCTTAATCTTTTGTTTAATACATCTTTAACGAGGGGTTAATCGAGGGAAAAAGATATTTAACTGTTCTTATTATCAAATTAGCATTGCATGAATTTAGGAATTCTAAACCCAGGTAGTCCGTTTATTATATATATCTTTAATCCAAATATTTTATAAAACTTTGTTTTTGTATTTGTGTTTGTGTTCTTGTGTAATTGTATGTTTATTTGTTTCTTGTCTTATTTTTCCCGAAAGTTTTTATATTATTAATGTTTGTTTTAATTTAGTACAAATTCATTTTAAATTAATATTTTTCTATAAAACTAAAAATCACAAATCCAATTTCAAATCAATTTAGCCAAATATTCGATAAAGGTTATTTTCAATATTTCTCGCCATAGTGTCCACGGATTGATATCCGGTCTTGCCAACAAAACTACACCGCGACCGGTGCACTTGCCGATTATGTGTGGTTTAGTTAGCGATTCCATTTTTAAAACTTGTAAGCAATTCAATAAATCATGTAATTATATCACGCTTTCCAACGCTTAAAACATATTTTGGAAATTATAATTACAAACAAAATTACAACACGATAAGCACACATCAAGTTTTTGGCGCCGTTGCCGGGGACACTTAGAAAAATTTTGAAAACAACCCAAATCGTTTATTTAGTTGTTTATTTGCTTTCTTAGTTTACTTGCTTTATTAGAATTTTATTTGCCTTTAGGTGCCTTTGCTTGCAATTTGTGCCCTTAGTGTTAGATTTGCTTTAGTAATTTTAGTACTTGTATGCACAACACTCGTTCAAAAGGGTTAGCTTTAATTGCAATTTCACCTGAGCCCGAGCGAGACTTACACGAGCGCCTACGAAATTCTCAAGATAGTAAAGCACACATGGCTGAAAACAATCCCCCTGTTAGGAGAGTTGTTGCGGACTACGCCAGACCGAATGCGGGAATTGGTCAATCCAGTATCTCTCGACCCGCTATTGAAGCTCGAAGGTGGCAAATCCCACCTCAAATCATCTCGATGGTTACGAATACCATTCAATTCCATGGTTTACCTTCCGAGGACCCAAATGTCCATCTTTCTCGCTTTTCAGCTATCTGCGATACGTTTCAAGAACAAGATGTTAGCGAGGACGCATGTAAACTGCGTTTATTTCCATTCTCACTTGCCGATCGAGCTCATGCTTGGTTAGAATCCCTCCCTGCGGGATCAATCACCACTTGGGCTGGTATGAAAGAAAAATTCTTAGGAAAATACTTTCCTCCTTCTAAAACTGCTCGTCTGAGGAGCATGATTCAAGAATTTCGCCAAAGAGAAGGAGAGTCTTTCTACGAGACATGGGAACGATTCAAGGAGCTGTTACTCAAGTGTCCACACCACGGATTCGAGGACTGGGCCTTAGTAGAGAAATTCTACCACGGAGCGACGCCTGCCACACGAAACATGCTGAACATTACTGCTGGAGGAAATCTGATGACTGCCAAAACACCAGAAGAATGCACAGAGATGTTTGAAGACATCGCAATGAGTAGCTACGAATTTCCGGATTCTAGAAACTCATCCACTACACATAGAGGAGTGCATAAGGTCGATGATACCACCTTGATGCAATCACAGATCGATGCTTTGAAGAAGAAGCTGAATGACATGGAGCTAAAGAAGGAACAATTGTGCGAGATATGCACTGGGAGGCATGACACGACCGCGTGTCCCATTGCCCCTACGGAGACAACAGAGCAAGTGGATTTCATAGGAAACAGAAATCAGACCAATTTCGGAGGTGGTTACAATACGAATTGGAGGAACCACCCAAACTTTGGCTGGAGGAACAACAACCCACCTGGTTTTCAGCCACGTCAGAGTTTGTTTCAAGACGCAGGAGAAGGATCGAGTTCAGGAACGAAGAACCCAACCATAGAGGAGATGCTAAGACAAAACAATGAGGCCTTATCAAAGCAAACGCAGTTACTTACACAATTCGTTACACAACAGGAAACTCGACATCAGGAGACACAGACGAAGTTCATGGAGCATGAGGCCTTCATGAAGAGTCAGAGCACTGCACTGCAGAACTTAGAGAGGACAGTTGGTTCACTGGCCGATCAGTTGAACCAGAGACCTCAAGGAGGTCTCCCTAGCAACACTGTCAGAAATCCAAATGCCACTGCAAAAGCTGTGACCACAAGAAGCGGACGAGGAGCTGTAGAGATTGAACGAAAAAATGCTGAAGATCAAGAGATTGATGAAGAGATAGAGATGGAGACACCATCTGGAAATGTACAATCTAGGCCACGCCCAGAAAGTACAGTACAGCCCAGTAAATCTCCAGAAGAGAAGAAAGAAGAGAAGAAAGAGCCGATGAGGGTGTACAAACCAACACCACCTTATCCTGGGAGATTGATGAAAGCAAAAGACGGAGAACAGTACAATCAATTCATAGGAATGCTGAAGAAGCTGCACATTAACATCCCGTTCATTGAAGCTTTGGCTAAAATGCCAAAGTACGCCAAGTTTCTAAAAAATCTCCTAACGAACAAAAGAAAATTGGAAGATCTTTCAACCATCACTCTGAACGAAGAATGTTCTGCTGTCTTGCAGAATAAATTGCCAGCGAAGATTGCTGATCCAGGGAGTTTCACCATTCCCTGTCTGATAGGAAGTCTTACTGTGAGCAATGCACTTGCCGACTTAGGAGCCAGTATAAATCTTATGCCCTATTCAATATTTGCAAAGCTTCACTTGGGAGAACCGTCTCCTACACGAATGAGTATTCAGCTTGCAGATCGATCGATAAAATACCCAAGGGGCATTGTAGAGAATATGCTAGTTAAAGTCGACAAGTTTGTCTTCCCTGTTGACTTTGTTATCCTTGACATGGACGAGGACTCCGAAATTCCGTTAATATTAGGACGTCCATTCCTTGCTACTGCACGTGCAATCGTAGACGTGTACGATGGCAAGTTGACTCTCCGTGTTGATGAAGATGAAGTCACATTTGACATTCAACAATCAATGAGGCACACCGAACAACATGACGATACTGCTTACTGTATTGATACTCTCATGACACATATGGGAAGTCTACTTAGTGACGTATGTGGGAGTAAAACTTCTGATGCTTCTGAAGATTCAGAAGATACACCATCATCCGATAGTAAACCTTCCTCTGAATCTAAAGAAGGAGAAGTATTTGAAGTTATTGATAAAGAAAATCCAAAAGAAAAACCGTCAGTTGAGGTACCGCCAACGTTGGAGCTGAAAGAGTTACCATCTCATCTGGAGTACGCATTTTTGGGAGAAGGATCACAGTTACCCGTCATTATTTCTGCTGGATTGACGGAGGAGGAGAAGAAGAAATTGATGTGTGTCTTGATAGATCATAGGCAGGAAATTGCGTGGAAGCTAATGGATATAAAGGGTATTAACCCTTCATTTTGTACGCACAAGATCTTGATGGAAGAAGAGTTCAAGCCGGTAGTTCAGCCTCAGAGAAGGCTAAACCCTAATATGCAGGATGTCGTAAAGAAAGAGGTGATCAAGCTGCTAGATGCAGGACTGATTTACCCAATCTCGGACTCTGCATGGGTGAGTCCCATCCAGGTGGTCCCCAAGAAAGGGGGTATGACAGTTATCGTCAATGCCAAGAATGAATTGATACCCACCAGGACCATTACCGGCTGGAGAGTTTGCATTGATTACCGCAAACTGAACGATGCCACACGAAAGGATCATTTTCCTTTACCATTTATTGATCAGATGTTGGAGCGACTGTCAGGACAGCAGTTCTACTGCTTTCTTGATGGATTTTCAGGTTACTTCCAGATCCCTATTGCACCAGAGGATCAGGAAAAGACTACATTTACATGTCCTTTTGGCACATTCGCATATCGACGCATGCCATTTGGGTTATGTAACGCTCCAGCCACTTTTCAGCGATGTATGGTGGCAATTTTTCATGAGTTGATCGAGGATTCCATGGAGGTATTTATGGATGACTTTTCAGTGTTTGGAAATTCCTTCGATCAATGTCTGCGTAATCTTGAGCGTGTACTTACACGATGTGAGGAGACGAATTTGATGCTTAACTGGGAAAAGTGTCACTTTATGGTTCGTGAGGGGATTGTGCTAGGACACAAGATTTCACAAGCGGGGCTTGAGGTTGATCAAGCAAAAATCGATGTTATTTCCAAGCTCCCGCCGCCTACTACTGTGAAATCTATTAGGAGTTTCTTGGGTCATGCAGGATTCTACCGCCGTTTCATTCGTGATTTTTCAAAAATTGCTCGACCAATGACCCAACTGTTGGAAAAAGATAGGCCGTTCTTATTCGATGAAAAATGCTTACAAGCCTTCGAGTTAATCAAAGAGAGGTTAGTGATTGCTCCCATTCTGATTTCTCCAGATTGGAGCCTACCTTTTGAGATTATGTGTGATGCAAGCGACTTTGCCGTTGGGGCAGTTTTAGGACAGCGTAGGGAAAAACATTTCCATCCCATCTACTACGCTAGTAAAACCTTGAATGACGCCCAAGAGAATTATACCACGACAGAAAAAGAGTTGCTTGCAGTCGTATTTGCATGTGATAAATTCAGGTCTTATCTTGTATTATCCAAGACCATAATTTTCACAGATCACGCGGCTCTTAGGTATTTGTTCACAAAGAAGGATGCGAAGCCTAGACTGATTCGATGGATTCTGTTGCTTCAAGAATTTGATTTGGAGATAAAAGACAAGAAAGGAGCTGAAAATGTTGCAGCAGATCATCTGTCAAGACTGGAGAACCCCGAGTTAGAGAGAACTCGGAAAGAGAGGATAGGGGATGATTTTCCCTATGAGAGTTTGATGTTTGTGAAAGCTACTGATGAAGGCTTTCCCTGGTTTGCTGATATAGCAAATTATTTGTCTACTGGTTACCTTGTGAAGGGCATGACTTATCAGCAAAGGAAGAAATTCTTTGCAGATGTCAAGTACTACATTTGGGAGGATCCGTACTTATTTAGGATCGGTGCAGACCAGGTAATCAGGAGATGTGTGCATGATCCAGAGTCTCGTAATATTCTACGACATTGTCATGAGGGACCGACTGGAGGCCATTATGGTGCGTCTTACACTGCCAAAAGAGTGTTTGATGCTGGTTTCTTTTGGCCTACCATCTTCAAAGATGCACACGAGTTTGTGAGAAGTTGTGATGCCTGTCAAAGGACAGGAAGAATCTCATCTCGTAATGAGATGCCCCAGAACCCTATACAGGTGATTGAAATCTTTGATATTTGGGGTATTGACTTTATGGGACCGTTTCCTATGTCAAGAGGAAACAGATACATCCTAGTTGCTATAGATTATGTTTCTAAATGGGTTGAGGCAGAAGCCTTACCTAAAAATGATGCTAGGGTTGTTGTGAGGTTCTTAAAGAAGCTGTTTGCCAGGTTTGGAACACCGAAAGCCTTGATATCTGATCGAGGCACCCACTTTTGCAATGCACAGATGGAAAAGGCACTGAAACGCTATGGGGTAACCCATCGCCTTTCAACAGCCTATCACCCACAAACAAGTGGGCAGGTGGAGAATGCAAACCGAGGAATAAAGAGAATCTTGGAGAAAACTGTCGGAAACAGTCGTTTAGACTGGTCCGAAAAGTTAGATGATGCACTATGGGCTTTCCGTACTGCGTATCGGACACCTATTGGGACCACACCCTTTAGGTTAGTTTATGGGAAAGCTTGTCATCTTCCGGTTGAACTAGAACATCGTGCATACTGGGCACTGAAGGCAGTCAATCTGGACTTGTCAACTGCAGGTAAAAACCGGTTTCTTCAGATTCACGAGTTAGAGGAGTTACGCGATGAGGCGTACGAGAAGTCGTGGGCATACAAAGAACGAACAAAAGCGCTGCACGACAGACACTTGAAGCAGGTGAAAGAGTTCAAGTGTGGGGAAAATGTATTACTATACAATTCCCGGTTAAAATTGTTCCCAGGAAAGTTGAGATCACACTGGAGTGGACCATATATGGTTACACAGGTATTTCCGTACGGGACAATTGAGGTTGAAAATAAGGACGGTCAGAGGTTTAAAGTCAATGGACATCGACTGAAACATTTTGTCGAAGGACTGACCGAGGACAGAGAGGAGGAGGTGATGTACCTCCCTGTGATAGGAGCTTAGACATAGATAGTGAGTGGTAGGAATTGTAAATATTAGGTTTGATTGTGTGTTTTGCATGAATGTGTGGATTGCTTTAGATAGTTTGGTATTTTAAATCAATTTTACGCTGGGGTTTCTTTGTTTTTGTGTATGCAGGTTTGGATCGTACCACCCGTACTCAATCTCCATTCGGGTGATTTTGGAGCTGCTACAATCTCAGAAACATCCTCCCACGTGTAAATTAGGTTTAATATGCATCCGTTTGATTTTAAATTGCTTTGTTGTTTAGAATTTGCAAAACCAGGTTTACCTACAGAACTTAAGGAGAAAATCTTTCTCCTAACTGCTGAGGTAAGGAAAGACTGGCATCGTCAAGAACAGGTACCACCATTCTGTGGAACATCTAAAAGTGCGATGAAGCGAAGAGCGAAACGCTATGATAGATGCATAGACTGTGGAAACTGGTCACACACTGGAAAATGTAAACGAAGTCAAACGGAATCCCAAAGTGAGTACATTCAATTAATGAGGGTGGGTGCCATTAGGCTAGATGCTGAACGCTCCACTAGGGTTGGAAGTTATGTACACTATAGGATAAAGGAAGACATCGCGCACATTTACGATAAAACTGGGCTTGACAAACAGACTTTACGAAAGTCCTTGGGTTTGTGAATAATTTTTAGTGGTAAACGTATTTTGTATATATTTTTAAATTTGGTTTGGTGTGATTTTGTGTGATTTTGTTTATTTTTATTATGTTTCTTTCTATTTGATGTGTTTGCTTATTATTTTGCAAGATTCGTATACAGGAGATTATGCGATGAGGCAACACATATACAGGAATATGGCAACACATCAGGGAAGTAACATTTTTAAATTTTCTTGCAAGTGTGTTTAATTCCATTTCTCATTTTCACACATTGAGGACAATGTGTCTTTCAAGTGTAGGGATGAGGAATTTGTATTTTATTTAGTATATACATAAAAAAAAAAATAAAAAAAAAAAAAAAAAAATTTCAACTTCATAAATATTCTATTCTTGTCCCGGTATTTCTAAACGCATTTAAAACTTGAACATTTTGCAAAAATGTCTGTCGAAAACAATTTAAATGCTGAATTTACAAAATCTGAAAATATATGTTTCTTTAAGTTGCGGGATAGTAGGTTGATTAAATCAAGTTTTTGTGAAAATTTTTACGAGATACTTAAGATAATTTTTCAAACTTTAAAGTAAATTAACTATGCAATAACAAAAACTTTTAATCCTTACATTACCACATGACAGTAAGATTTGAACCTAAAAGTGTTTATTACATAAACACTACTTTCGTTTCATGTGTGTTTACCAACTTGTTGCATTACTTTAGAACTTGTACGTTTTGATACATTTCAAAACCTTTAGTTTAATTATTGATACAAAATCACAAGAGGCTTTAGGATCACCCTTTCCTTGTATAAATTAACCATTCACCTTTAGACACCACTTTGTACCTATTACCTTTTGTTGTTACTCTTTATAAACCGGAACGTTTATTATTGTATTGTAAAAAAAAAAAAAAAAAAAAAAATGAAAAAGAGAAAAAATGAAAAAAACAGAATAAAGTATGGTCAAAAGACCAAATTGTTGTATATTCTTATATTGTATTTTTCCGGTTTATCGTAAATTCTCATATTAGCCACTTTCACCCAAATAAACATCCCCATTTCAGTCCTCTATTTTTGTTTCAATTTTTAACAATGAGGTAGAGATTTGATTGACGTACAAGCTTATAGTAGTCATGTTTCACAGTCTGGTTTTGAGAGTTCACTTGAAATTATATACATATTATCCGAGAGAAGAGTGAATTCAGTGAGTGGTATTGTTTTTGCATAATTAATTACTTAAAAGTAAGAAAATTTTGACTAAGTATTCTCGGTTTATCGTTTCATTTTCTTGATTTTCTCAACCTTTTGAACGTTGTAAGTCTTGTGAAACCTCTGTGTTTAAATATTTTGTAGTTCATATTTAAATTTGTTCGAAATATACGTTATTGTTTAATTGTTTAAGTTTAACATGTTGCTTAGGATTTTGCTTAGGGACAAGCAAAAGGTTAAGTGTGGGGATGTTTGATATGTCTAAAATCATACATATTTTATACATCAAATTCCTTTCATTTTTAATCTATTTGGATGTGGTTTTCTCGTGATATTGGTACTTATTTGATTATTTGTTATATTTGCAGGAAACTGTGAATAACATGTGGATTTAGCGAGGAAAACGAAGGAAAAAAGTTCAGCGAAGAAAGCACGGAAAAGATGCGTTGGAAAACAAGAAAGAAAAAAAAGAAAAAATTTTCTTTCAAGAGGCCTTACGGACCGTAAGGATCAACCTTTACGGTCCGTAATGCATCCATGTTCTAGAAGCATCAGGTCCGTAGAAGGGGGCATTACGGAGGCTTTACCACACTGACTTACGGACCGTAAGCCACCAGCTTTACGGTCCGTAAAGGACTGTCGGCAAACTTGGTCAGATCCGATCGTGGAGCAGTTGATGACTGGTCAACATAGGACAGCTTACGGACCGTAAGGTCAGACCTTTACGGTCCGTAAAGCTGTGTCGGCAACAGTTCTTTCGTCCGGTTGCGGAGCAGGTCACCAATGTCACAAAGCATGGGCTTACGGACCGTAAGGCATCACTCTTACGGTCCGTAAAGGGCTACAGTAACTAAAAAAATTCACTATAAATAGCCATGCACCCCCAAGTCGAAAACACACCATTCACAACACAAAATCTCAGTTCTAAGTCCGTTCTAAGGCGAGTTTTAGCACCCGGAAAGTGCCGGTGAAGTCCTGCGGAGCTCTCGAGAAGTCTGGAGGCCGTCGGTTCTAATCCTAATCGACCCGGTTCGGTTAATACTCGTAATTTCCATTCCAGTAAGTATTGTTATTATAGTTGTAATGATTTGTGTAAGTGTGTTATTGTGTAATATGTGTAGCTAAACTTATAAACTACCTGGGTTATGATGAACTAAAAGATTGTAATGCTTGTTTGATGTAATTTCAGTTATTTTATGTGATTTAAAGAATTTTATCTTTAAAGTTAATCTTGTTATTGCATGTTGTTATTATTTCAATTAATTATTTGTCACTTAACCAAGTCTAATAATAATTCAAATTGAAATACTAAAATTTGCATTTTTATCTTATGACTTGAAAGATATTAAGGTAATCTAGGTTATTAGCTAATCATTGGTGGGGTAAATTAGGTAATCGATAATACGAACTTGTTTATTACATCATGATTAATGGTTTCCTAGGATTTTAATTTTCAAAGATTTGTTCGCTTTGCGGGTTTTTAAAGATCTTCTCACAACTTAGTTTCTGAGGTCCCAAAGGTCGGATTCTCGTAGGATTTGGTATCGATAGTTCGAGCCGATTCGTTCTAGCACTTCACATTTCGTCTTAATCTTTTGTTTAATACATCTTTAACGAGGGGTTAATCGAGGGAAAAAGATATTTAACTGTTCTTATTATCAAATTAGCATTGCATGAATTTAGGAATTCTAAACCCAGGTAGTCCGTTTATTATATATATCTTTAATCCAAATATTTTATAAAACTTTGTTTTTGTATTTGTGTTTGTGTTCTTGTGTAATTGTATGTTTATTTGTTTCTTGTCTTATTTTTCCCGAAAGTTTTTATATTATTAATGTTTGTTTTAATTTAGTACAAATTCATTTTAAATTAATATTTTTCTATAAAACTAAAAATCACAAATCCAATTTCAAATCAATTTAGCCAAATATTCGATAAAGGTTATTTTCAATATTTCTCGCCATAGTGTCCACGGATTGATATCCGGTCTTGCCAACAAAACTACACCGCGACCGGTGCACTTGCCGATTATGTGTGGTTTAGTTAGCGATTCCATTTTTAAAACTTGTAAGCAATTCAATAAATCATGTAATTATATCACGCTTTCCAACGCTTAAAACATATTTTGGAAATTATAATTACAAACAAAATTACAACACGATAAGCACACATCACTAAGCATAATATGTGGTAAATGATTAGGATAAATCATGATAACCGCAATGCTTTTAATGATCTAAGGAGAATCACCTATGTTAGAGAGAAGTGAGGTCACTTCGAATGGAATTGAGGGCACAATTCCTAAAGCTCTCGCAGAACTAGGAAAGTGTTCTACGACCATTACTGGACACGACTATGAGGAGATGACCCGGCTAAGGAGAGTCTTGTGTGAAGTGTATTGTCGTTGTTATGGGTCATTTTCTAAGCATACATATCTTGAACTATATCCTGCTATTAATTGTTTATCTGTGATCAGGATACTGGACGGGGATATTGCTAACATCCTGGGTAATATCCTGAGGTATATCGAATTAATCACGTGCAGGTTAAAGACTGGGACTTGCCAACGGTCAAATGGACTTCATCTCCTCAAGACTCGGACGTATTTGTTATGGGAGAGACGTTGAACCCGAAAGACCAGGTCTACAACGTTCGACTAAAGAATATTCGCTGGATCCCGGTTATGTAGGATAGTTAGTTACATTTGTTTTACTATAAATAGATGGGGGCGGATCAGATTAAGGCACTGAACTTACACATTTTCAAACACTTTCTCTCTAGCTCATCGCAAACACTACACACAACACTTGTATTCGAATTACATTGTAACACATAGTCGATCCGCACCACATCCTGCACTGTATCCTGATATTTGAAGCAATAGAAGAACAAGGCAGCTGCGATTGTCAGCTCCCGAGGTTTTATGCCGGCGATCTAGATTGATCAAGGGCTTTCCTCGTACATCACGTGTCAACCTTTTCTTTTTTGCTCATTGTTTGATCATAGATACAGCTCTATATCCTGAGCCGTATCCTGAAACTGTTTTCATATTTAATTTGGTTAACACATTTTTCACACATAATTTTAGCACACTACCTCACTTAACTAATTTGATCACTAAATTGCTTCGGTAATTTTTGACCAAAACAATTTGGCGCCCACCGTGGGGCAAGTGGTGCTACTTTTACTAAAAATCTTTGTGAAATCGTTAATCGGTTTTCTATTTTCAAAACTTTTTGCCACATTGTTTACAATGGCCTCAAGATCAAACATGAGCTCCTCTACTATGTCTGCTGCAACCTCTGCTACTACCGGTTCGGTGCTTCCACCACCTCCTCCAAGGATGCCACTTTCTTCACAACCTCAAGATGTTATCCCTACTCGGAGTGTTCAGGGATCTGCTCCCGTTTTAGCCTCTAATGATGAAATTCTGACTTTATTTGGAAGTGTGCAGGAACAAATGAGGCAGCAACAGGAGACTAACCAAATGCTATTAAGAGAAATACAACTCTTAAAAGCTAGCTTGAGCAGACCTGCTGAAGAAACTGTCACTCCTATACAGCCCAGGGCTTTGAACTTCAGTTCCGCAGTTTACACTGAGGATAACAGGGGGAATATCGTCCCAAGCCATTCTCAGAATCATACCCCTGAGATACCCTCTTCGGTCAGGATGTCGACTGTGAGGAGTTCAGGATATGCTTCAGGATATGGCCAAAATCCTCAGACCGTTAATGTGTCAAATAATAATATTCTTACTACTAACAACAATGGCTCTTTGCAGGATGCAGGTATGACGTCAACATTTACCCGGGAGCTCCAAAAATTGAAGGACATGATATCCAGTGTACCTGAAGTGGTCCAGCCAATTCCGGAAGTATCCCAAGACAGCCACAGGATATCCCGCTTTGCGTATCCTATCTGTGATGCTGAAATCCCAAAAAGATTCCAGACTCCCAACATGAAACTGTATGACGGGACTACGGATCCTGAGGAACATATTGCCCAGTATAGGGAACGGATGGAAATCAATCCAATCCCTCCAGATCTCAAGGAAGCATGCTTATGCAAGGGATTCGGTTCTACCCTGACAGGATCAGCCTTGAAATGGCTGTTAAACGTCCCTCCTCACTCAATTACTTCATTTGCTCATTTGGTTAATTTATTTAACAGTCAATTTTCTTGTAGTCGGAGTTTTGAGAAACTAACCAGTGATCTTTACAGGATAACTCAAGGGCCTCAGGAATCCTTGAGGGATTATGTGAACACATTCAGTCGAGAATCCTTGGATATCCCGCATCTCGATGTTGCAACAGCTGTGCAAGCTTTTAAGATGGGGCTACAAAAGGATTCTCAGTTTTATCAGGATCTTGTAATGAATCCCCGCAGGAATCTCGACGAAGCTCGTAACAGGGCTTTGAGATATATCCGTTTGGAAGATGACAAGAAGATGTAGGAGAGGATGAATTCTACCTCAACCTATGAATCAACTAACAAGAAATCAGAATCCTCATATAAGCCATATCGCTCCAAGCCATATGGCAGAAATGATAACAAGAAAGTGAATGTTGTTGAAGATGAGGATCCTGAAGAATATCCTGACTTATCTGAATACTGCTTTTCTGTTAATATACCTGAGTTAATGTATGCTATGCAGGGTTTAGGGGACAAAGCTAGGTGGCCTCGAAAGAACCAGCAGAAAGCTGATTGGAAGGATAAATCTAAATGGTGTGCCTTCCATAAAGACTTTGGACATATAACCGAGGATTGCATTGCTTTAAGGAAAGAGATAAGTTACATGTTAAGCAAGGGGTATCTGAAGGACTTGCTGGGAAGAAAGAAGAATAAAGGGCAAGATCCCGAGAAGGATCCTGAACGAGCAGCATCACCCCCAGCAGATGCCAAGATAATTAACTTTATTTCAGGAGGATCCGACATTTGTGGGACTTCGTATTCGGCGGCTAAGAGACATGCAAAGGAAGCTAAGAGTGAAAGGGGAGACAAGCCAGTCAGGATGACTACCCTCACAACTGATAAAGTGATCACTTTCGATAGTGATGACAGGGATACTGTTCAGGATCCTCACCATGATGCTTTGGTAATAACATTATATATTGCTAACCATTTTGTACGCAGGATATTAGTGGATAATGGTAGCTCCGTCAACATAGTTCAGCTGGAAACATTGAAGAGAATGAATGTATCTCCAATGGACATTACTTCGAAGTCCACTGTGCTCGTTTGTTTCAGTGGAGAAGCTAGGAATACCGTAGGGGAGATAAAGTTACCAGTATATGTTGAAGGGGTCAACTCGATACAACGTTTCTGTGTAATGGACTCCCTATCCTGCTATAACATCATACTAGGCAGACCGTGGATCCATGATATGAAGGCTGTGCCTTCGACTTATCACCAATGCATCAAGATTCCAACTCCTTGGGGGGTCGTCAAAGTCGATAGTGATCAGCAGGAGGCGAAGGAATGCTACACATCCTCAATGAAATCCTCAACTAAGCCTAGTACAGCATAGCAATTAAAGATGCGGGCCCAGGATATCGTGGAGGATTCGGAGCAGGATGTGAAGAAAATTATCCTGGATCAGGATAATCCTGATATCTCGGTGCTCGTAGGAACCAATATCCCTCAGGATATTGAAGAGCAGTTAACTAACTTTTTAAAATGCAGGATGTCAACGTTTGCATGGAAGCATGAGGATATGACAGGCATATCCAAAGACATTATCACTCACAAGCTTGGAATTGACAAGTCATTCAAGCCTGTTCAGCAAAAAAGAAGAAAATTTGCTCCTGAGCGGAATGCGATTATCCAAGAGGAAGTTGAAAGATTGTTGAAGTCCAGGATGATCAGAGAAGTCAAGTTTCCAAGATGGCTAGCAAACGTAGTTGTGGTACAGAAGAAAAACGGGAAATGGAGAGTCTGTGTAGACTACACGGACTTGAACAAGGCTTGTCCTAAAGACCCATTTCCTCTCCCTCATATCGATGCAATGGTAGATGCTACTGCTGGACATGAAATGTTAACATTCATGGACGCATCCTTAGGATTTCAGCAGATTCAAATGGAGCCTTCGGACCAGGAGGATACTGCTTTCATGACACCAACAGGTATATATTGCTATACTGCCATGCCTTTCGGTTTGAAAAATGCAGGTGCAACATACCAGAGATTAGTGAACATGATGTTCAAAGATAAGCTGGGGGACACCATGGAGGTATATATTGATGATATGGTGGTGAAATCTAAAAAGGCTGAGGATCACCTCCAGGATATCAAGGGAGCATTTGATATCCTGGATCAGTATAACATGAAGCTGAATCCTGCTAAGTGCCATTTCGGAGTGGGGGCAGGAAAGTTTCTTGGATATATGGTGACGAAAAGGGGGATAGAGGCAAGCCCGGAGCAGATTAAAGCTATCCTGGATATAAAATCACCTTCGAACATGAAGGATGTCCAACGGTTAACAGGACGAGTAGCAGCATTGAACAGATTTATTTCGAGATCCTCGGAAAAATGCAAGGAATTCTATGATATCCTCAAGAAGAATAAGAAGTTCGAATGGGGAGCAAAGCATGAAGCAGCCTTGCAGGATTTGAAGCGATATCTCTCAACTGCACCTCTATTGATGAAGCCAGAGAATGGTGAACCACTATCCCTATACCTCGCTGTATCAGGGAATGCTGTAAGTGCTGTTCTTATAAAAGACCATGAAGCTCAGCAATATCCTGTTTATTATGTTAGTAAAAGTTTGTTAGATGCTGAAACTAGGTATTCTCATTTAGAAAAATTGATATTAGCTTTAGTTATGGCATCAACGAAGCTTAGACATTATTTTGAGACACATAGGATCCATGTTAAAACGAATTATCCTGTTAAAAATGTGCTTAGGAAACCAGAGATGTCAGGCAGGATGGCCAAGTGGTCAGTAAAGTTAAGTGCTTATGATTTAGTATATGAACCTAGAAATGCCATAAAGTCTCAGGCTTTAGCTGACTTTGTGGCTGATTTCAGTAGTGACATTCAGGATGAGGTTGACCTAGAAGTTCAACAGTTAGGAGAATCTTCAGGATCCTGGACGTTATATACTGATGGTGCATCCAATATAAGAGGTGTAGGTTTAGGTATACTACTAAAATCGCCACATGGGGACATATTACCCCAGGCTATTAGGTGTGAATTTCCTGCTACTAATAATGAAGCAGAGTATGAGGCTTTAATTGCAGGATTAGAATTGGCTAAGAATATGAGTATCAAGAATTTGCAAGTATATGTTGACTCCTTGTTAATTACTAACCATTTTAATGGATCCTATGCAGTTAAGGGTGAGAAATTAATCGAATACCTCGATATTCTCAAAAAATTAGCCGGATATTTCGATGTTTTTACACTTGAACAGGTACCAAGGGAGGATAATGCTGAAGCAGATGCCTTAGCAAATCTGGGATCATCGATCAGGATACCAGAAGGAACCCAAATACCAATATTACATGTCTTATATCCTGCAACGAATCCTCGGGATAAAGAAGTAGCGGGTATTCAGGATCCTGGAGCAGAGCATCCTGAAGAGGATCCTAAATCCTGGACGGCTCCAATCATGAGATATCTCAAAGAAGGACACATCCCCGGAAATGAAAATCCTAAGGCATTTAGGATGAAGGTATCACGATTCACTATTATAAATAATGTTTTATACAAGAAATCTCTTGCAGGACCGTATTTGAGGTGCTTGGAGGGTCCTGAAGCCAAAGAAGTACTTCAGGATATACATGAAGGGGATTGTGGTAACCATACTGGGGGCAGGTCGTTATTCTCAAAAGTATTAAGGACAGGATATTATTGGCCAACAATGAGAAAAGATGCCGCAGAATATGCTCGAAGATGTGACGCATGTCAAAGACATAGTAACATACTGCATCAGCCTGCTGAACCATTATATCCTATTGTTTCCCCTTGGCCATTTATGAAGTGGGGTATGGATATAGTGGGAAAGCTTCCAAAGGCTCCAGGAGGGAAGGTTTTTATGTTGGCAATGACAGATTATTTCTCCAAATGGGTTGAAGCCGAGGCATTTGTCCAAGTCAGGGATCAAGAAGTAGTATCCTTCATAAAGAGAAATATCCTGACCAGATTCGGAGTACCAGCCGAGATAATCTGTGACAATGGTTCTCAGTTTATAAGCAAGAGAACTACTGACTTTTGCAAGAGTTGGGGAATCAAAATGATAACATCTACTCCGGTACATCCTCAAGCGAATGGACAAGCAGAATCCTCAAACAAGATAATTATCAATAACTTAAAGAAGAGACTTGGAGCCAAAAAAGGAAGATAGGCAGAAGAATTACCCTTTGTTTTGTGGGATGATAGGACAACGGTAAAGAATGCAACAGGCCAAACCCCATTTTCCTTGGTATTTGGAGCAGAAGCAATGATTCCAACGGAAATGGCAATACCTACTGCAAGATCTACCCTACGGGATCCTGAACAGAATCCTGAAGCCTTATGTCAGGATTTGGATACTATAGATGAAAAAAGGGATGCAGCAAGGTGATATGTTTAGAATTATACATATCTTTTATATCAGATAAGCCCCTGTTTCAGAAAGATTGTGTGCGTTTATCCGTTGTTTTCGATACTGATTCGATAAATTATGAATCTGCAGGAATCGGTGAATTTTCTGTAGATTATGAGAGAAAATAGTACAAGATCGAAGAAGGAATCGATGCCTCGGGAAACGTGCCAAAGAAAAGCAAAAAGTTGACCTAGTTCAGTGGTAGCGCACCGCTACCACAAATGTGTAACGGTGCGCTAGCCCGTGGCGGCAAAATTATCAGATCAAGTGGTAGCGCACCGCTACCACCAAACCTTAGCGGTGCGCTACGGTGTTAGACGACAAGAAAAACTGCTAGCACTTAGTGCCGGCATTAATGTTAGGTCGAAAAGTGGTAGCGCACCGCTACCACAAAACCATAGCGGTGCGCTACGGGTGCACAGTTGTCAAAAATCGCACCTATAAAAGGCCATCACTTCTAGTTCGAAAAAAATACACCTCAACACACCATTACACTCGAAAACCCATCTGAAAGAGCTGAATTCAGGCGACCGTAAGCAGCTTGGAGTGAAGTCAAAGCACCTCGGAGTTCTCGGGAATCATAGAGCCGTTCGGTTCAAGTCCTAGGCGTTCCGGGTTTGTTAACCTTCCATTTTCAGTTCTTAATCTATCTTGTATGATGTTGTCAATTACTTTCAAACTTTGTTTAGTTGTAATGTTTAAATTTATGTCTAGCTAAACGTTGAAACTATCTAGGTTATGATGAACACTCGTTAATATGTAATTTTTACCGGGTATTGTGTGATTATAATTTGTACTTGTTAAGTAAATAATTTAAGTTATATGTTTTGGTGTTTATGCATGTTTTAACTTGGTTTATACTTTGATCATTTGTTTCACATAAATTCCGGTGAATTTGTTTTCATAAAAAGAATTAATGTTGATATTCAATACTTTGCGGTTTGGGTAATCTTATGGTGAATTGTAAAATAAACCATAGAACTAATGATTAAAGAATTAATCCGGTTTTAATGTTCTACTATTTTTAACACTGTAAGGTTTAAAAATATTAATAGATCGAATTTAGTGTATTATTAATATTGTGTTTTGTAAGAAACCAGTTTTAATTAAATTGTCACTAATTTGTCTATTAAACCAAATCAAGTTTTCTTAAATTGCTTTAGACTTATAACCGAGAGGAAGTTAGTCTTTCCAAGCACTTTTTTAAGTACACTAGATAACTGTAAAGAAGTCTAGTAAATCGGTAATAAAAATAAACCTTTCAAATTACATAGTTGGTTTTCCAAGTAATTAGGAATTCTAAAGATGTCTTTAAAGGTTTAATATCTAAAGATCCCGGTTTCATATCACACAATTATCCGGTAGAAAGTATATTATTAATGAGTGGGATTCTAACCTAGATAGTCCTTTATTACTATTGAATCTTCATTGTAAACTGTTTTAAGTCACTTTTATTAATTAGTTTCTAGTAATCTACTTTTTAAAGCAAAACCCCCCTTTAATCAAAAATACAAAAATATCTACTCTTGTGTAATTTTTAGTATAAACAAATTATTTAACATAATTCAACTGTGTCCTTTTGGTTCGACATCCGGACTTAATTTTACTATACTATACTGACCGGTACACTGCCGGTTGTGTGTTTTAGTTTTAAGATCGAGTCTAAGTATAAATTTAAAGCTTAGAGTGTCTAGTTAAAGTTATTTTAAAAGTTTACATTTTTAGTTGTTTTTATTTAACCACCCGACACACATCAAGTTTTTGGCGCCGTTGCCGGGGACTACTTTGCAATTGTGTTAAATTAGTTTGTTTATATATATATATATTTTTTTTTTATTAATTAATTAGTGTAAATTTTATTACAAATTTTTTTTTTGTTTATTTTTAGTTTTTATTTAATTTTTAGTTAGATTGTGTTTACTTGTTTATTTCCAATTCCTAGTTTAAGTTTTTATTAGTTTATGCGACATACACGTTCCCAAGGACCACCTGAATACGAACCACAAGACGATCCTGAACATCTGTTCAGCCAACGTATAATTAATCAGGAAGGAGAAACAAGTGAATACCAAGTTTTTAGAAATCCTTACTTTGAATCCGAAACAACCACAGAAACCGATTCTTTAGAAATTTCACGTTCTCCAAGTCCAGTAACCGAAGCACAAATGGCTAACCGCACTGTTTACCAACAAGCCACAATCGGTTTTACCGGTGAAATTTCACCCATCACTCTTCCTTTAATCACCAATGATAGATCTTGGCAAATCCCATCCTACATTATGACTGCTATCACTAACTCTTGCCAATTCCATGGCCGTGACGATGAAGATGCACCCGCTCACATAAACCGTATCACACGTCTTTGCACCACTTATTCTATCGAAGGTGTAAACCTTGATTCCCGTTATCTTCAAGTCTTTCCATTTTCTCTCGCTGGACGAGCAGCCATCTGGTTCGATTCGCAACCAGCAGGAACTTTCACCACTTGGGCAGGTCTTCGAGACGCCTTTTTAGCCAAGTACTTCCCACCAGCCAAAGCATCTCGCCTTCGTGATCAGATTCACTCCTTCCGTATGGAGCCTGACGAGCCATACCACTTAGCATGGGAGCGTTTTCAGACGCTTCTCTCTCGTTGCTCGCAGCATGGTTTGTCTGATTGGGCGTTAGTTGAAAAGTTTTACAATGGTCTTACTCCTGAGATTAGAGCTCGTTTCGATACTTCAGCAGGAGGGCAGCTTATGGGGAAAAAGACGGTGAATGAGTGCAATGATTTGTTCGAGAGTTTTGCACATTCTGATATGGACTACAGCTCTACCCGTAGGAATTCCATTCCTATTCAACCCACCTCGGCCGGTCGAGGGGTAAACCAAGTTAGCTTGGATTCATCTGTAGCTGCTATAGTCGAGAGTTTGAGGCAAGAAATGAGGCAAGAGTTGAATGAGATCAAGAAGAAAGTTGATAGGTGTGAGGTTTGTAGAGGAGGTCACGACACGATCGATTGTCCCACTATTACACTTGAGCAGGTAGAGTACATAACCGGTCAGTCTAGAGGTCCCACGAATCCTTTCAACTCCAATTACAACTCCAACTGGCGCGGTAGTGGCAACAATAGTAGTTTTCGTTCATCTAGCAATCCCCCTGGTTTTCCATCAGGTCAATATCAAAATAGGGGGCCGGGCCTTTACACGAGTAGTGGCTCAGGAGGTCAGTTTGCTAGTGGAGGTTCGAATCAAGAAAGTCAGGGCAGTGGAAAAGCGTTCGAAGGCAGGGTGGAGGAGATGTTTGCCCAGATGATGACACATAATCAGGCGATGATGACACAAAACCAGGTGACGCAAAAATCTTTCACTGATTTCACTAAAACTCAGGACCAGATTAACAAAAATCACGAACTTCAGCTCAAAAGTCAGCAATCCACACTTCTTGATCTTCAAAGAACAGTAGGTGGAATTGCTAAACATTTGCAGGAACATCCACCTGGTCAGTTTTCGGGAAATACTTTCACGAATCCCGCAAATCATTCAGCAAAAGCTATTACTACTCGTAGTGGCAGGATTCTAGGAGAGGTTACTCAAGAAAGAACAGAGACAGAGGATGAAGACAAAGTCGATGAAGAAATTATAATGGAAACTCCCGGAAAGGTGCAAGAGAAATCAGATCCAGCAAGTACCTCACAAACCAGAGAGCCCCAAGTTGAAAAGAAACCAGAAAATCAACCAGTAGGAGTTAAGCCATCCCCTGTGGTTGATCATTCACGTGTCCCATATCCAGCTCGCCTTAAGCAACAACAGTATGCTAAGGAATATGGTCACTTTCTAGAGATCTTTAAGCAATTAAAGATAAATCTTCCGTTCATTGAAGCACTTCAAGCAATGCCTAAATATGCTAAATTTCTTAAGGACCTTCTTAAGAGAAAAGATAGGTTAGGTGAACTTTCAAACATTCCATTGACTGGAGGTTGTTCCGCGGTAGTCTTGAATAAGCTACCTGAGAAATTAACCGATCCAGGCACATTCACCATTCCATGTTTCTTTGGAGGTACCATTGCTCCAGCCAATGCATTAGCCGATCTAGGTGCGAGCATTAATTTGATGCCATTTTCACTCTACGAAAAGCTAGGTTTAGGAGAGCTTACACCCACACGCATGTCACTCTCATTAGCCGATCGTTCAGTTAAATATCCTAGGGGGATTATAGAAAATCTGTTAGTCAAAGTCGATAAATTTGTATTCCCCGTTGATTTCGTTGTCCTTGACATGGAGGCTGATGAAAAAGTTCCAATCATTCTAGGCCGTCCATTCCTTAGAACAGCTAAAGCAGTCATTGATGTCTACGACGGTAAAATCTCACTTCGTGCAGGTGACGAGATTGTCACATTCGAGATAGAAAGAGCCATGCAACATCCCAACGATTTTGATAATGATGATTATGATACTTATCATTCTGCTTACTTTCTAGATTCCTTCATTTCGTGCATTCGAGGAGCCGATCCAGTTGAAGACGAGAAGGAAGAAGAGGATGAGATTGAGATAGAAAATGATCCGGAGCCGATTCCGGAATCATTGGAGCTGTGTGAGATCAAGGAAGAGAATGAGAGCAAACCCATAGAGCCACCTCTAGAGCTCAAAGTCCTTCCTTCCGATCTTGAATACGTTTTCTTGGGAGAAGAGTCAAGTTTGCCCGTCATCATATCATCTAAGTTGACGGAGGATGAGAAAAGCAAGTTGATCGAGGTGCTACGAGAGCACAAAGAGGCCATAGCATGGAAGTTGTCCGATATCAAGGGTATTAGTCCCACTTTCTGCACACACAGAATTCTCATGGAGGATGAATTCAAACCGGTAGTACAACCTCAAAGGCGTTTAAATCCTAACATGAAAGAGGTGGTTAGGGAAGAAGTAATCAAGTTGATGGGAACCGGGCTAATTTATCCTATTTCTGATTCCGCATGGGTTAGTCCAACCCAAGTCGTTCCTAAGAAAGGAGGGATGACTGTTGTCATGAATGATAAAAATGAGCTTATACCTTCCCGTACAGTCACCAGTTGGCGAGTGTGTATCGATTATCGCAAGCTTAATGATGCCACTCGAAAAGACCACTTTCCACTCCCATTCATTGATCAAATGCTTGAACGCCTTGCAGGCCAGCAGTTCTACTGTTTTCTCGATGGTTTTTCTGGCTATTTCCAAATTCCAATCGCACCAGAGGACCAAGAGAAAACCACTTTCACTTGTCCATACGGCACCTATGCATACCGACGCATGCCTTTTGGATTATGCAATGCACCGGCGACGTTTCAACGGTGTATGGTTGCCATCTTTCAAGACATGATTGAGAGGTCCATGGAGGTGTTCATGGACGATTTTTCTGTGTATGGAGACTCTTTTGAGCAATGTTTAGCAAATCTTGAGGAAATGATGAAGAGATGTATTGAAACAAAGCTAATGCTGAATTGGGAAAAATGTCACTTCATGGTGACAGAAGGAATTGTGTTAGGACACAAAATTTCACGAGCCGGTATAGAGGTTGATAGAGCAAAGATTGATACCATCAGTAGGTTACCTCCACCGACAAATGTAAAGTCCGTTCGCAGTTTCCTTGGTCATGCGGGCTTTTACAGACGTTTCATCAAAGATTTTTCTAAAATCACGCGTCCCATAACACGTCTCCTTGAAAAAGACGTCTCGTTTGTCTTTAACGAGGAATGCCTAAAAGCCTTTGACTTTTTGAAAGCAAAACTTGTAAGTGCACCGATTCTTATCTCACCCGACTGGAGCTTACCTTTTGAGCTCATGTGCGATGCTAGTGACTATGCTGTAGGAGCAGTTTTGGGCCAAAGAATCGAAAAACACTTTCATCCGATCTACTACGCGAGCAAAACTCTTAATGATGCACAAGAGAATTATACCACCACTGAGAAAGAGCTTCTCGCCGTAGTGTTCGCATTTGACAAGTTTCGTTCATATCTCGTTTTATCCAAAACCATCGTTTTCACTGACCATGCAGCCTTGCGTTATCTTTTCAAAAAGAAAGACGCAAAACCTGGTCTCATACGGTGGATTCTACTCCTTTCCGAGTTCGACATAGAAATCAGAGACAAAAAGGGAGCAGAAAACACAGCCGCAGATCACTTATCACGATTGGAGGATCCCGAGAGAGAGGAAATTCGAGAGGAAGAAATTGGTGATAAATTCCCTCATGAACACATAGATTTTATCACAGCCGAGAAGGAGGGTATGCCATGGTTCATAGATTTGGCAAATTACCTGGCAAGAGGGGTGGTGATAAAAGGTATGACCACCCAACAAAAGAAGAAGTTCTTTCGGGATGCGAAGAGGTACATTTGGGATGACCCCTATCTCTTCAAGATAGGAGGAGACAGGATTCTGAGAAGGTGTGTGAGTAAGGAAGAAGGTTTAGAGATTCTGAGGCATATACATGAAGGATTAACAGGAGGCCACCATGGTCCACACACTACTGCACAAAAGGTCTTTGATTGTGGTTTTTATTGGCCTTCGGTAGTGAAGGATGCGGTAGAGTTTGTGAGGACCTGTGATCGTTGCCAACGTACTGGTAATATTTCATCCAAGGATGAGATGCCCCAAAACCCAATTCAAATTGTCGAAATCTTCGATGTTTGGGGTATTGACTTCATAGGACCATTTCCCTCATCTCGAGGAAATCGATACATACTTGTGGCGATAGACTACGTCTCAAAGTGGGTGGAGGCACAAGCTCTTCCTACAAACGATGCCCGAGTAGTGGTTAAATTCCTCAAGAAACTTTTCACTAGATTCGGTACTCCTCGTGCTCTTATAAGTGACCGTGGCACTCATTTCTACAATGCAATCATGGAAAAGACATTAGCTCGTTACGGTGTCACTCATCGCTTCTCCACGGCCTACCATCCACAAACTAGTGGGCAAGTCGAGAATGCGAATCGAGGAGTGAAACGAATTCTGGAGAAAACAGTAGGGAAAAGCAGGAAAGATTGGTCAGAAAAGCTTGACGATGCATTGTGGGCATTTCGAACCGCCTACAAAACACCCCTGGGCACCACACCATTCATGATTGTCTATGGCAAGGCTTGCCATCTTCCCGTTGAGTTAGAGCATCGAGCACTTTGGGCTCTAAAAACTGTTAATCTCAACTTAACGGAGGCCGCCAAGAGACGATACTTCCAAATTCATGAATTGGAAGCCTTGAGAGACGCCGCGTATGAACGATCTTGGAATATCAAGGAAAAGACTAAGGCGTTACATGACAGGAAATTGAAGGGGTTGAAGGAATTCAAAACAGGTGATAAAGTGCTTCTTTACAATTCACGATTAAAACTGTTTGCAGGAAAGCTGAAATCAAAGTGGACAGGACCGTATGTTGTGAACGGAGTTTTTCCATACGGGACAATTGAATTAAAGAACGAAGCAAACGGAAGCACTTGGAAGGTGAATGGACATAGGTTGAAACATTACCTAGGGGGACCAATTAACACCACCGAGACAGAAGAAACTCGTCTCGGTGTGCAACCAATCGCCATCGTTTAAAATCTTGAGTGAAAACTCAAGATTAGGGTAGATAGATAGTTTATGTGTGTTTTAAGCTATTGTTTAGGAGTCTAAATTAGTGTAATGTGAGTCTTTTATTTTTAGGTATTACTTGGAATTTTTGCTTGTTTTTGTATTTGCAGGTTTGAATCGTACCACCCGTACTCAATCTCCATTCGGGTGATTTCGGAACTGTTGACAAATTCAACAACATCTCCAAGCGTGTGATCTAGATTTAAAATGCATCCATTTGATTTTAATTTACTTTGTTGTTTAGAAATTGCAAAGCCAGGATTACCTGTAGATCTTAGGGAGAAAATCTTTCTCCTAAGCGCTGAAGTGAGAAAAGAATGGCATAGAAAAGACCAAGTACCCCCATTTTGTGGAACATCCAAAAGTGCAATGAAAAGAAGAGCAAAACGCTACGATAGATGCATGGGATGTGGAAATTGGGCACACACAGGAAGATGTAAACGAAGTCCTACTGAATCCCAAAGTGAGTACATACAACTAATGAGGGTGGGCGCTATTAGGCTTGATGCTGAACGGTTCATTAGAGTTGGGAGTTATGTAGATTATCGGGTTAAGGAAGACATCGAACTCATCTTCGAAAAAACAGGTCTTGATAAACAGACGCTACAGAAATCCCTCGGTTTGTAAATTATTTTTAGTATTTTATTTTTTATTTTGCTTTGATTTTTGTGTGACTAATGATTTTTATTGTGTTTATTTCCTATGATGAGTTTATTTCCAATGTTGCAAGTATCACAAAAACAGGAATCAAAGCAGAATTGACATAAAGTGGTGATGCAACATTTAAACACGACATATCGCAAACACATCAGGGAAGTAACATTCTAAATTTCAGTGTGCATTTTATTTTACAATTTCAGTGTGCATTTTGTTTTACATTTTCAGTGTGCATTATGTTTTCTTATTTTCACACATTGAGGACAATGTGTCTTTCAAGTGTGGGGATGAGGGAATATTTTATAAAAAAAAAAAAAAAAAAAAAAAAAAAAAAAAAAAAAATTTACTTGTCCCAGTCTTTTAAACACATATAAAACATGAACATTTTTCAAAAACGTCTGTCGAAAAGCAATTTAAATGTTTAACTTACAAAACAAAAAACACATGTTTCTTTAAGTTGCGGGATAGTAGGTTTTAAATCAAGTTTTTGTAACAATTTTTCCGAGAATGTTTAAAAGAATTTTTCTTAACTTTAAAGTAAATTAACTATGCAATAACAAAACCTTTAACCATTACATTACCACATGACGGTGAGATTTAAGCCTAAAAGTGTTTATTACAAAAACACTACTTTCGTTCCATGTGTGTTTACCGACTTGTGGCATTACTTTAGAACTTGTACGTTTTGATACATTTCAAGACCTTGGTTTAGACATTGATACAAGTAAAAGAGGCCTTAGAATCACCTTTTCTGTAAATATTCACCATTACCATTCGATACCACTTTAAACCTGAAACCTTCTGTTGTTACCCAAATTAAACCGGAACGTATAATATTGTGATATTATTGTTATCTTTGTGAAAAAAAAAAAAAATAGAATAAAGTATGGTCAAATGACCAAATTGTTGTCAATTCTTATCTTGTGTTTTTTTTTTTTTTTTCCGGTTTATCGTAAATTTTCTGTTAGCCACTTTCACCCAAATAAACAACCTACCTTTAAACCTCACCTACCCATTTTAAGTCCTCTTGATCTGTATCGATTTCTAACAATTAGGTGGAGATTTGATTGACGTACAAGCTTATAGTAGTCATGCTACATAGTCTGGTTTTGAGAGTTCACTAAAAAAAAAATCACAAACATATTATCCGAGAGAAGAGTGAATTCAGTGAGTGGTATTGTTTTTGCATAATTAATTACTTAAAAGTAGGAAAAATTTGATTAAGTATTCTCGGTTTCTCGTTACATTTTCTTGATTTATTAACCTTTTGAAAGTTGTAAGTCTTGGGAAACATCTGTGTTTATTAATTTTGTAGTTAATATTTCTAATTTGCTCGAAACTTGCGTTCTTGTCAATCGTTTATGTTGGACATGTGCTTGGGATTTTGCTTAGGGACAAGCAAAAGGTTAAGTGTGGGGATATTTGATATGTTTAGAATTATACATATCTTTTATATCAGATAAGCCCCTGTTTCAGAAAGATTGTGTGCGTTTATCCGTTGTTTTCGATACTGATTCGATAAATTATGAATCTGCAGGAATCGGTGAATTTTCTGTAGATTATGAGAGAAAATAGTACAAGATCGAAGAAGGAATCGATGCCTCGGGAAACGTGCCAAAGAAAAGCAAAAAGTTGACCTAGTTCAGTGGTAGCGCACCGCTACCACAAATGTGTAACGGTGCGCTAGCCCGTGGCGGCAAAATTATCAGATCAAGTGGTAGCGCACCGCTACCACCAAACCTTAGCGGTGCGCTACGGTGTTAGACGACAAGAAAAACTGCTAGCACTTAGTGCCGGCATTAATGTTAGGTCGAAAAGTGGTAGCGCACCGCTACCACAAAACCATAGCGGTGCGCTACGGGTGCACAGTTGTCAAAAATCGCACCTATAAAAGGCCATCACTTCTAGTTCGAAAAAAATACACCTCAACACACCATTACACTCGAAAACCCATCTGAAAGAGCTGAATTCAGGCGACCGTAAGCAGCTTGGAGTGAAGTCAAAGCACCTCGGAGTTCTCGGGAATCATAGAGCCGTTCGGTTCAAGTCCTAGGCGTTCCGGGTTTGTTAACCTTCCATTTTCAGTTCTTAATCTATCTTGTATGATGTTGTCAATTACTTTCAAACTTTGTTTAGTTGTAATGTTTAAATTTATGTCTAGCTAAACGTTGAAACTATCTAGGTTATGATGAACACTCGTTAATATGTAATTTTTACCGGGTATTGTGTGATTATAATTTGTACTTGTTAAGTAAATAATTTAAGTTATATGTTTTGGTGTTTATGCATGTTTTAACTTGGTTTATACTTTGATCATTTGTTTCACATAAATTCCGGTGAATTTGTTTTCATAAAAAGAATTAATGTTGATATTCAATACTTTGCGGTTTGGGTAATCTTATGGTGAATTGTAAAATAAACCATAGAACTAATGATTAAAGAATTAATCCGGTTTTAATGTTCTACTATTTTTAACACTGTAAGGTTTAAAAATATTAATAGATCGAATTTAGTGTATTATTAATATTGTGTTTTGTAAGAAACCAGTTTTAATTAAATTGTCACTAATTTGTCTATTAAACCAAATCAAGTTTTCTTAAATTGCTTTAGACTTATAACCGAGAGGAAGTTAGTCTTTCCAAGCACTTTTTTAAGTACACTAGATAACTGTAAAGAAGTCTAGTAAATCGGTAATAAAAATAAACCTTTCAAATTACATAGTTGGTTTTCCAAGTAATTAGGAATTCTAAAGATGTCTTTAAAGGTTTAATATCTAAAGATCCCGGTTTCATATCACACAATTATCCGGTAGAAAGTATATTATTAATGAGTGGGATTCTAACCTAGATAGTCCTTTATTACTATTGAATCTTCATTGTAAACTGTTTTAAGTCACTTTTATTAATTAGTTTCTAGTAATCTACTTTTTAAAGCAAAACCCCCCTTTAATCAAAAATACAAAAATATCTACTCTTGTGTAATTTTTAGTATAAACAAATTATTTAACATAATTCAACTGTGTCCTTTTGGTTCGACATCCGGACTTAATTTTACTATACTATACTGACCGGTACACTGCCGGTTGTGTGTTTTAGTTTTAAGATCGAGTCTAAGTATAAATTTAAAGCTTAGAGTGTCTAGTTAAAGTTATTTTAAAAGTTTACATTTTTAGTTGTTTTTATTTAACCACCCGACACACATCAAGTTTTTGGCGCCGTTGCCGGGGACTACTTTGCAATTGTGTTAAATTAGTTTGTTTATATATATATATATTTTTTTTTTATTAATTAATTAGTGTAAATTTTATTACAAATTTTTTTTTTGTTTATTTTTAGTTTTTATTTAATTTTTAGTTAGATTGTGTTTACTTGTTTATTTCCAATTCCTAGTTTAAGTTTTTATTAGTTTATGCGACATACACGTTCCCAAGGACCACCTGAATACGAACCACAAGACGATCCTGAACATCTGTTCAGCCAACGTATAATTAATCAGGAAGGAGAAACAAGTGAATACCAAGTTTTTAGAAATCCTTACTTTGAATCCGAAACAACCACAGAAACCGATTCTTTAGAAATTTCACGTTCTCCAAGTCCAGTAACCGAAGCACAAATGGCTAACCGCACTGTTTACCAACAAGCCACAATCGGTTTTACCGGTGAAATTTCACCCATCACTCTTCCTTTAATCACCAATGATAGATCTTGGCAAATCCCATCCTACATTATGACTGCTATCACTAAATCGGAACCCTACGGTCAGTTCGCTTTTACGCTCTGCGCCTCAACTTAGAAGACTCGGTCTGCCTCATGGTTTTTTAAAACCAAGATTCATGGAGATGAAAACTTATCCTGGGAACCCTGCAATACAGTTACAACCAAACCCCTGATTTCAATAATAACATTTCAAGAAAATTTCATTAAACAAAAATTTCATAGATAGAGTATATAATCTGAAGAAAGAAAAGAGATTACCTTTATCCTCTTGGCGGTTAACCCAGTTTTGATGTCCTTTTACAACAACAAGCTTGGTGTGCAGGACGTTACTGTACAAAATCTGAATTCGACGAATAATGAATGACTTATTTCATTATTTTGGAATAAAACATCACTTGAGTTCTAAAAGTATAAGATAAAGTTGAAAATAACCTTGTGTAAAGCATCTACTAAAGCTGATATGATATAATCAGACAACTGCTTCACATATGACTCATTTCGGCCCTGAGATTGACCCTTCTCAACAGCTAATTTTGCTGAACGGAGAAGCTCCGGCATAGCTACAAATCAAAGAGTAAGTTAATGCTCAAAACAGAATATTTAACTATTATTAAGCTTATTATAGGTAGGTTTGTACCTGAAACTGCAGCCTTCCTAACTTCTTCATGAAAATAAAATTTAAGAAGTGGTATCAGTGTTGGAGCAACCTGATTGAATTTGATCATTAAAAAAGTCAATTTGTTATATAAAAAAGACGCATAAAAAGACGATAAAAGTTAAGTAGCATACATTTCACCTAATCAATCCAAGGGAAAAACCCTTCCTTTAGCTCATCAGCAGAGCAACACAATATGTTGCATGTCGTAGCTTTCTCCTCAAGGACACTTGTCTTGATCCCTATTCTCTTAACTAATCCGAAGAACATCCCTACACCAAGGCTTCAATTATCTGTGAAAATTTTAAAAATCATATTTTAGGTTATTCGGTTAGGCTTTTTCGGTTTTCATAAAATGCAAAACAGAAATCGAACCATAAATTTCGGTTCGCTTTTTTGGGTGGTTCCGTTCTTTTGTTCGGTTTCGGTTTGGTTTTCTGCTCACTCCTCATAAATCCATGTGCTGTAGTTAGGAAACAGTTCGTAAAATGCAAAAAGAAACTATTGAAGAACTGACCCCTTGGTTAGGGGAGGCTTGTGTTCTACCAAATTGTGAATTTGGTTCTTGCCGGTTGTCGAAACGGCCGAAATCGTGGTTTTCTCGACCAGTATCCCAAGACCGCTCATCCACTGACGGTGGAGCTCTTCCACGCTAGTCTCGATTATCGGACTCAAAGTAGCGTACTTGAGGCTGATTTGGCACCTTCAATTAAGTATACCATCATATATGAGAATAAAGTATGAAAAATAAAAAATTTAAATGTGAAACTAAGACAAAATTCGGGTACTTACGTTTCCTTCAGATTTAGTCCAGCTTTGGGACTCCCCGAAAATTCAGTTTCAACTTCTTGTTTGACTTTTAGTATCACCTCAGGAATATCTACAACCTACCACATAAAAAGCATAAATTTAATGCGTATCAAAGATCGCAAGAAAAAATATTTAAAAAGTTTCTAGCAAAAACATATAAATAAAATCTGCTTGAAAACCTTACTATTAAAAGTGGAAGCATTTGACAAGAGTTCAATACGATTGAAAAAAGTGCTAAGAAACTGCTTTTGTATCAAATGAATGAGAAACCGACGTTTTTTATTATTTGTTTTTGAGATACAATAAACAGTATCAAATAACTAAGTTAAAACAATGTTTACACGATTAGATGAAATAAGAAAGCTCAAATGCATAGGTTAAAGCATTACCTCTCTAAGTTGTAACAGTTGGTCTCGGGTGTAATGAATACGCTCACCAAACTCCCTGGAATCATTGCTCTAGAAAAAAAAAAGATTTGAAAATGAAGACAAATGCACAAATTAGTAATGACGCGATCGAGAGAAAAAAAATAAAGTAGAAATATTTAGCAACAACAAACAAACTATTAAAAAAATAACCATAATGACAAACTCTTAACAACATATGTGTTCTTTTAACATTAACTTGCTAACTTACACTATGTATAAAAAATATGTGAAACTCGGTACTAACAGAAGAACATGCTTACTATTTAAATGCTAAAGAAGCTTTTAAAACAACTAAACTGACATGAAGATCTATGCTAATACCAACATCAGATGCTTCAAATCAACCTGCAGTTCATTTTTGAGCATTAATAACCAACATATAAAATTCAAAATAAATTTACCTCAACCAAGTGCAAAGACGAACTGTAGTTAAAAAAATCCACACATGAAAGTTAAACCCTAGATCTGCAACTTTAGAGCAACAAAAATCAGATTCAAGAACTGAAGCAAGTGACCTAATAAAATCAAAAGAAGGTCGTCGAACATACCTCTGTGTTTCACTGAAACATTACCTCTACAACATAAATCAAAGGTATTTTAATAAAACACAAATTGAACCCTTCTGTGTTTCACAAAGACTGATTACATTAACAATAAAAATCATAAAAGGAATGAAATTACAAACATACCTTTGATTATCATGAAAGAAGATGTCATAATACAGTCTTCAAAAGTGGTTAATCCATTCTGATTATGGGGCCGTAACAATTAGTTAACGGTATTAGGGATTTAGGGCTTAAGAACTTTGAGCAATTTTAATTAACAACTCCTTTGACCGGTCAATCGCCTCCTCAAAATCTTCAACATGTAATCCTACAATAGACATGAGCATATCCAACTCTATGTAATCAAAGGCGCTAATGGCAAGTGAAAGACATGAAATATAATTATCATTTTGTAGTCAAATAAATATACAGTGTTGGCTACTCTTAGCTTGAAAAAAAAAACAAAAAAGTGACAGATTTACCTTTAGAAACTTTTGACCAGCCCAAGGCAGCTTCTTTTGCATATGAGCAAATAGAGCCCCAATTGATGCAAAGATCAAGAGACGCATCCTATTGACGTTGCCACTTAAGAGAATATAGCTTAGAAGAATTACGAAATTAAAAGTCGCCATTTGTTCGGTAGCTTATTTCCTTGATTGCACTATTTTTCTCTTCGTAAATTCCATTGAAAGTACGCCCTATATTTTCTTCAGAGACCTCCCCTGGTACCAGATAATAGATTCAATGTAACACCTCAAATTCCAAAATGAAACTAAAGAGAGCTTCTAAATTAATAAATAGCAAAGCATACATCCTAGAGGCAGTCTAATCCATTTCATTCATAAGTTTTGATGTTATAATTATCAACTTCTAGGGTTATTCGTAGCATTTATGTTACATATAATAAACAATATGTGGGAAAGGAAATATGAATGCTTAACTCTACATACCGAGCAACCTAGAGCTTCATGTCTCTCTCGGGGACTTCACTTGTAACAGCTAATGCAACCTGCAACTTAACACAATCAGAATCACAAAATAAAAATATGAAAAAAGGGATTACTGATGTGTTCACATTTCACTAACACTTTAGACTTATGAATTACCGGCAACACACATGATACTAAATTTCCTCATCAGACTTACGAATTACCAGCAACACACATGATGCTAAATTACCGGCACTCCATATTAGTCAAGCTGGAATACATTGCTGTAAATGACGAAACTTACCCTTTAGTTTCTTGCATATCGCTGTTTGTAGTTCCAAGGTACCAGCATTAGGAGTATACCTTGTGTAACCGTCACGTATTGCATTTATTCCAGCCTATTGCAGAATTTTATAAAAAGATACAATTAGCAAGACAAAAAGCGGAAACATATTACATTACAAAAATAATAATAAATTTGAATCAACCACCTGAGCAATAACCGCGGGGGTATCAAAATCAGGCTCTCCAGCAGCTAAACGAATGACAGGAACACCGGCTTCTACAAGTGCAGTGGCTTGATCAGTTATAGCCACTGTTTTGGAAGGATGGATAGATAGTGGCTTGGTAAATTATCATCACATGTTATCAAATCTATCCTGCTTTCTGTTACACTTAACAAATGAAAATATATGTTTTGAAAGGGACCTAAGTACCTAACTTTACATTTTTTTTCCAATTTACAACCAACTTTAGAATAGACACAAAATAGATACCAACTTATAATTTATTACCAGTTTTAGTTTTAAAACCGGCACATCAGAAACCGACTTATAAGTTATCGCCAATTCTAGTAACCAACCTCGTTTTGACTGATTTTACCAGCTAAATGGTTATGTGGCATTGGTTGATACCATGTCAGTTGCAACATAATCAAAAAATGCTTGTAAAATAAAACTCGAAAACATGTTTTACTTTTAAAAACGTTCATTATATGCAACGTATCAGACATGATGTGTCATATATATCTACACGCTAAAATGACAAAAAAAGTATACCACGATAGCTACTTTATAACCAGCAAAAAACAACCAACTACCAGTCGAAAAGGTCATTTGTTGCTACAGTCTTGGTTTTAAAAAGCGTGAAGTGCACAAAAGCGACAAGGTCTAAAACCGATGCGCGAAGCACCAGGCGCAAAAGCGCACCGCTTTGGCGCAAAAAATAATATTATTTTTATATTTTTTCTATAGCATTGTAGCATCATTTATCCAATATTTAGAGACAGTTAAGCTTTATATATGTTTTATAATAAAATTTACATACATGTAGTCATGTACAACCTGAAAAGCATGTTGTACAACAACCTGCTGCACAATAATATGAGGCGCATACATGAGGCGCATGCCTCAGGGTCAACTTTTTGCCGAAAAATTGAGCCTTATGTGAGCTTTTTGAAAAATAGTGCGCCGTATGCTACTAAAAGCGCAACTAAACTCAGTAGTGATAAGTTGGTTTCTAATTTGTGATTAATCCGAAGTTGTTTGCTAAATCCGACGAAAATTTAAATATCATTTTTATTTCACACACTTTGCCCTAACAATAAAACTTGCACAAACATTGACCAGAAGTTTGACTTACCGTGCCGCTTGTTCGTGAAAATATCTAGCAGGCTGCAAGAAACAGCAAGAGTTCCAACTGCCATAGCCGATTTTGATCGTGTGAAGAAAGTAGAGATCAGGGACGATAGCATTATGCCATTGAGCCCAAACAGAAAGAAATAGACAAACACCAATGTTTTATCACTGTACTGAAACAGTGTGCCCATCGTGCACACAGTGATGATTGCTGCTGTAATCGCAAACTGTAAAAAAATCATCAGAAACAGATAATGCTCAGGCTTTGCAATTGCAGGTTTTTAATGCTCAGGCTTTCCAAATGTGTACTGATCCATCCACTGGTGAGATTATCATACAGTTAATCTTTTCGATGACGACTAACACTTGTTACTTGCCAACACAACATGAACTTTATTAAGTACATTTTGAAATTAAGAGAAAAGGCTATTAGGTGTCTTGAGTTCTGATAACGAATCTACCACTTCTAGACTTTAAATTTGAAATACACTATCCCACACTACCCTTTTTCTCCACTCACTAATTTTACATATAGTTCATAAAACTATATTGTTAAAAAAGTAGTTAAGCTTTTATAATGAGTAATTTAGAAGGTTTTAAGTATATGAAAAAACCAGGGCACCTTTTTGCACTTTTGACCAGCTTAACCCCATATGACCCGTTGGAGATAAAGTTGCGCCAATAACAAACGACCACTTTCAATAAAGTCCCTTCTTATAGGGGCCAATTTTATAGCCTTTGATAACTCTTCCAATGTACTCGCTTTAGAACCACACGACTTCAAACAAAATTCCATTGATTCCAACACTAATGCTAAGATAACTTCTGAACCTTTCGAGGCGTGTTATTTTTAAACATGATCTAATAATATATCAACTAAATTAACGGAAAATATTATATCGAGCATACTTGCAGGATACTAAAGGGCAGAGGCAGCACAACAAATGGAAGAAATTGCAGATAGATCCCCTGAAATCCATAGTAGAATTACTTAAAAATGAACATATTGTCATTATAGACCCCCATGTACACCACACAACACTCAAAACATTACACATGAGAACCTACTATTCTATAATCTCTATAACACTTTAGCGGCGGTTTTTTAATAATCACAAACTTCTATTCCTTTGTCTGATAGTAAGTGCTCTAATTCCGTGGTCAAGTGGACCACCCTTTTACTTAAATGATAAGTTTAAACCAGTGACCCAACTCGCCAAAAGTTCAACGAATGGGCATCGAGCAAAGTAAAGTAATTACTTTAATGATTCATTAATCAAGTCAAATACCTCCATAACTGAGATGTCATCTTTGTTTTCAACTTTTCATGCACCAGTTGACATTTCTTCATCTGTGAAAAAAATTTAACTGATTAGTATTTTAATTTTCGTTTGATGATTTGGTTTATTCAGCAATATGGCTTTTTCGACCTGCATCGGCAATCAAGGTCATGTTTAACTCATTTTAACTAACCAATTCCAAACAAAACTGAAGAAAAACTCGATTATAGCACTCACCACCACATCCATTGATGGCTTCCAACTGTTGCGACTTCTGAAAAACTCGACATGTAATCAATCAATATGGTAGACGAATGCTATAAGTGCATGTAGTTCATATACCAATTTTTGCATAATTACTAAACCAGTAAAGTGAAGAAAGAAAAAGAATATTTTCCTTCTCAAAAGCATCTCTGCAAAGCCTACACCAATTCAATTCAATTTAATTTTTCTAACTTAAGTGAAAATGATATTAAAAATAACTAATGTTATCAGATGTTAATGAACCCTAGTTTTCTACATTAAAGATACATATATTCATGAACCCTAGTTTTCTACATCTATGCAATAGACTTGAAATTACATTAAAAATAACGAACAAAATTACAATCTGCCACCACAGTGTGAAAGGAACCTAAGATCCAAGCGGAAGAAATCATACAGCCCAAGATTCACCAAATTTTTTAAACTTGTTTTTGTATATAAACTATTTTCCAAATTTCGTAACCAGCGTCGTTTTATACCGAATTTGAGGTTTCGAACTTCAATAATAATAATAATCAAAAACTACATATTCTACTAAAAAATGCAACAATTAAAGAACAAAGGTTGATAAACTCAATTAACGCAAAAATCATTAACACAAATCGCACCGTGAGAGAGAGTCGGAGTGAAGAACACTGAAATTGAAGCCCTAATTGCTGAAGCGTACATGTTGGAGACCTAATATCAGGCAAAAATCATGAAGCGCACCTGCAATCGAAGTGAAGAACACTGAAATTGGAGCCCTAATTTGTTGAAGCGTACATGTTGGAGCCCTAATCTTAGAAGAAAAGCATCAGACATACTTGTCATAGGGGTGAAGAACACTGATTGAATATCTAATTGTTGATGCCTAGCTGTAATCCGAGACAAATTATGATAGGAGTGAAGAACAGGAATGATCTGCGATGGTCATCCATTCAATCATTCATTTAAATCAACTTATTATTTTCCCCGAAAATCCTTCACTTATAAGTTATATCAACTGTATCAATCCAATCTGATTGCACATCTTATCAAATCACTGATCAAAGCATTAACACTTGAAATCAACATAAACCAAAACAACAAGCCCTAAATAGTGCTAAAAATCAAATCAAGTTACAGATAAGAAACAACCTTATGATTTAAGGAATCAAACACTGAGAGGTGGAGTGGAGTTGTTAGAAGCCAATGAAGTGTCGGAAGTGAAGAATCGAGTAAGAATGGAAAATGAAGCCATTGAAGTGTCATCAATGTTTCTGAAATCTCGGTCCACACACTCTTGAATGAATAAACGAAGATGAGAGAGAAGCTGAGAGAATGCAGGGTTTGACTTTTGAAATTAGAGAATACATGCTTTGAATGTAAATGGTCTGCCCAAATATTCATTTCAAATTTTAAAAGTAGAAAAATATGGAGCCAAATACACTCCCAATGCACTTTCAAAATTTCCCTCTCTTTCTTTCTATTATTATTGATTATTTATTTTTTTTCTAATTATGACATCACCAAAATCGACATGGCATATCTAGATTGTTGACACGTATACAAATTTACATCAGCATTACTTCTCCTTTTATATATAAGTAGATAGATATAGAGAGTGGGGATCCTGCGGAAAGTGTGTTTTTCCTAGAAAGTGTAGGAAGCGATCTAGGCCATCAGATGAGTGTGTTTAATGGTTGAGATCATTTTGGTGGCATTTTGGTAATATACATGTCTTTAAAATAGGCTAATTTAATTGATTGGGGGTAAATATGTCATTTAAGTTGTTTTAAATAAGGAAATAACTACCAATCATAAAACCACCTCCAAAAATGTCGCAATTTTCTCTCTTTCTCTCTCTCTCTCTCTCTCTAATCCCTCACATTTGAAAACACCAAATCATACAAAAAAAAAATGATAAATCAGATCTAGATGTGTTCATAGTAGTGTGTTTTAGCGATAAAACACAATGTGACGAACTAATGACTGACTGCTAAAACACAACACTAAGAATGCCAAAATCATATCAACCAGTAACTGATAAAACACAACATCAAGAATGCCAAAATCACATCAACTAGTAACTGATAAAACAAATTGTGATGAAACAGTAGATAAAATACAAAAGAACATGCCATTCATGAATCATAACTGGTATAACACATTGTGTTGAAACCGGTAATTGATAAAGCACAACATCAAGAATGCAAAAATCATATCAACTAGTAACTGATAAAACACATTGTGATGAAACAGTAACTGAAACCAGCAACTGCTAAAACACATTGTGATGAAACCAGTAACTGATAAAACACAACATCAAGAATGGCAAAATCACATTAGCCAATAAATGATAGAACACATTGTGATGAAACAGTAACTGAAACTAGTAACTGATAAAACACATTGTGATGAAACCAGTAACTGATAAAACACAACATGAACCAGTAACTGATAAAACACACTGTGATGAAACCAGTAACTGATAAAACACAACGTGAACCAGTAACTGATAAAACACATTGTGATGAACCCAGTAACTGATAAAACACAACATGAAGAAATTGTTAATGATTTGAACTTCGTAATTTAAAGTAACTGTCCTTTTGAAATTGTAATGATTTGAAATTGTCAAAGAGCTATACGTTTTCATAAATATCTGGATAGTTAGTTTAGGATATATATAATATTCCAAGATTAAATTAATAATCAAATTACCATCATTCCCTTCTGAATAAAAAAACTAAAAGTCACATGTCACCTCTCTATTGCTTCCTAGACTTTCTAGAAAACTTAGGCTTTCTAGCTAATTTCCACTCTAGATATAGATATAGATGTATTTAATCTTAATTTTAATATTTTACACAAAAACATGTGTTTTTCTTTTGTTTCATACAATTAAAATTATAATTATAATATTACAAAACTTATTATTCAACAGGAACCATCTTAGCTCATTGGTCGAAATCTTGATATCAAAGTGTGTTTGGAAAGCTTTCAGTCTTTCACAGGTATCTTTCGATTCTAAAGAAAGTAATCTTTATGCAACTTGTTTTTACCTTTATACATCATATCATCTTTTGTTGAAAATATAAGCTTTGTTGTGTGTAAGAGCATTCACATTGGAGCACATCGGAGAAGTTCATTTCTATCTATATATTAAATAAAATAGTATATTTTTCTCTAAGTTTTTGTCAATTTCTAAAAATTTCTTACATCCAACCCTCTATTGCTACATCTATCTTACTCATATTAACTTAGTTTATTATTATTATTTTCTCTTTCCTACACACTTAAATAGAGTGTTAAATATAACCCTCTAAATATAGAGATGTATCTTAGTCTTTTTAAATTCATCTCTACTATAGAGATTCCAATATAGTAGCATTTTTGTTGTTTTCTCTACTTTTTCCTCTATATTATATAGAATGTCCACATATAGAGGCTCCAATGTGAATGCTCTAACGCATAATATACGCTTTATTCTCCAATGTGCTTGTGGCGCGGTTAGAGATGGGCATAATACCCGGTTCCAAACCAGAACCCGTAGAACCGGTCCGGAACCGGTTTCAGGTCCAACCCGATACATAGAAGAACCGGGTCCAGGTTCAAAAAACCCGGAGGTTCTTACCCGGTTCCACATTTTCTCATAAAAAACGGGTAGTACCCAGTTCCAAACCCGTACCTGGTTAATACCCGTACCCGATTCCTCCAGTACCCGGTTCCATTGTACCCGGTAATATGTTACCGTTAGAACCGGTTACTAGCCGTTAGGATCGATTTTGGGGGTTGCAAAACGCATTAAATGCCAAATATTACCGTTGGAACCGGTTACTATCCGTTGGAACCGGTTACTAGCCGTTGGACTCGGTTACTAGCCGTTAGAACCGATTCCTATAAATTGTTTTCAAATTTCATTTGTTTAACTCACCAATCCTCTTATTCTTCTTAGATCATTTTCTTCTACTTCTTGAAATATTTTTCTACAATGGCTTCAAAGAACTCTAAAACCACAAATTCCCCATCCGTCAGTAATGTTCCTCAAGCAAACATTGTGGCGCCTTGTTAAGCAAGGACTCTAATTCCACGTTAACGAAGCATGCTAAAAAGTATTGTAAAGCTTTAAAAGATTTGACAACCGGTCAAGTTCAACTCTCAAGAGATGGTACGATATTCCGCTATGAACAAAAGATAGCTCGTGATAGGATGGCGAAGTTGGTGATTCAAAAAGCGTTGCCGTTTGGACACTTCGACGACCCTGATCTTACTAAGCTTATTAGGGAAACGCTTCAACCTCGCTACAAACATGTAAGTCGTCGTACTTTAAAACGCCATTGTTTAAATTTATGGGAAAATGCAAGAAAATATTTAATTGTTTTTTTTTTAACTTTAAAAACTAGTGTAAACTTAACTAGTGATGTGTGGTCAGCTCCACACGGTTTACCCGAATCATACATTTGTGTCACTGCTCATTGGGTTGATCCCGATACATGGCAAATGATGAAGCGTACAATTGCATTTGAAGAGTTTCCTTCTCCTCATACGGGAGAAAATATTTATAAAATTATAAATGCCACAATAATGAAATATTGTTTAGAGGATAAATTTTTTTCAATATCATTTGATAATGCTTCAAACAACTCAAATGCAATCGACAAATTAAAGTTGAAGTACAAACCAATTGTTGATGGTGTTTTTTCCACACACGGTATGTTGCACATATTATTAACTTAGTTATGCAAACCGGTTTAAAAGATAAATTTGTATCGGATTTTATTATAGCTTTTAGAGCTATGCTTCAAGATGTTTTCAAAAGTGGCAAAGAATGATACCAAGATTACAAAAAGCTTTGTAAAGATGTTAACCAAAAAATAATTGGACTTAATTGGGATATTCCAACTCGGTGGAATTCAACTTGTCATATGTTTGAAATGGCGTTAAAACAAATATGAACTTTAAAATCATTTCATACAAATCTAAGTGATGACTACCAAGTCGACCCGTTTCCCGACACGGCTTGGGCTAATATTCAAACACTAATTAATTTTTTAAAAGTTTTCAAAACCTCAACAACTTTGATTTCGGGTGTTTATTATCCCACAAGTTCTAAAGTTTTATCCGAATTGTATTTGATAACAACAAATTTTAAAAAGTTTGAAAATAAAAGTGACATGTTGAGGAATATGATCTTTCGCTTTCAATAAAGAAGTAAGAAAGTTCGACCTTTGTCGGCTAGCAAGTTTTGGTAACACAGGTATGGTTCCGTCCGAGGAGCGGTTATTGGGTAGGTATTGAGTAGACCAATCGACGGTACTACCCCTCGCGAGTAGCGACTGATTGGAGCTCCGTTAAGGCAGGTCATGGCAATTTAAAAAATATTTTTTGGATTTACCACCCATTTTTCTATGTGCCGCCGCTTTAAACCCAATTTTAAACGTACTGGGTGTTGAAGCTTTAATTGAAGAAATTTATGACAAGTTGGATATGGATGAGGAGGATCCAACATTGAAAGATAAAATGAAAAAATTATTCAACAACTATTTGTCCAAGCTTTATGATCATTATTTAAAAAAATATGGGAAAAAACAACATAGCAATTTGTTTGCGTCTAGGTCGTCGGCCTCTAACGATGAAACAATTGGAGGCCAGATCATAACCATGTTAAATGTCATTAGAGACGAAACGGCCAAGCAACAAAGGGGTAACGAACCATCAAGTGAACTCGGTCGATATAAAATATTTGATTATTCGCGTACTATGACCGCCGAGGAATATACCAACTTTGATATTTTGGCATGGTGGAAATCAAAAGAATCGGAATTCCCGATTCTAGCCACCATGGCTCGTCATATACTAACAGTCCAAGCTTCCACGGTAGCTTCGGAAAGTGTCTTTTCTCTTAGTGGTAGGGTATTATCCATTCGAAGAACAAGACTAACACCGGAATCGCTAGAGATGGCAATTTGCCTAAAGGATCATTTGGATGTCGTTGACTGTGTTCAACATAAATCGAGTCTAGAAAACGAAGTGAAGTTAGAGCACAAGATTATTGATGAAGATGAGGAAGACGAAGTAGAGACTAATGATTCCGAAGATGATTGTACCGAAGTTCTTGCACCAAAGCGTAGCGCATGTGAAAGTGCCGCACCTGACACAAGCAAAAGGCAAAGGAAATAAATCGGTTACTGTAGAACCGGTTACTGTTTTAAATTTTGAAACGGGTTTTTTTTTTTAATTCTGGAAACCGGTTACTGTAAACCGGTACTGTAGAACCGGTTACTGTTTAAGAACTTGATCTTGATGTGATTTATTAATGTGAGTTTTTTTTTATAACCCGTTACTAAAACACATCGTTTATTTATTTCAAAGGAACCGATTACATCAATAACTAAACGGACCGATTACATCATAACTTAACTAAACTTAACGCACCTAACTTAACTAAACATAACACACCCGACTTAAACTTTCCTAAACATAACACAACAACCTTGGTCACGGGGCAATGGCAATGGCGTTCGGTGTGTTTCTTTAGCGTCGAGTTGGGGGCCGCTTTCATAAACTTTCCGCAACCCTTGCACCTAGCCATCTCATGGTTGTCGGTCATCAAACACAAGTCGAAGTGCTTTCAAATAGTCGGGTTTTGTTTGGTTTCCAAAACCATCACAACCTCGTCGTTGCATGCCATTCTCTCTTCGTTTGATGAAGTTTTTGAGTAGTAATTGAAGGTAATGAAGAACTTGGGTAGTAATGGAAGTGAAGGGTAAAAATTGGGGGTTTTATAGGAAAAAAAACCGATTTTTTTAATATTAAATCGGTTTCCAACAGTCTTATATCCGTTGGAACCAGTTCCAAACAGTGTTTTGCAGCTTTTTGATTTCAAATACCCGACAGACCCGGTTCCTGACAGTACCCGACATACCCGGTTCCAAACAATACCCGAACCCGGTTCCACAATACCCGTAACCGGTTACATCTGTTACACTATTTTTGACTTCTACCCGGGTTCAACCCGGACCCGGTTCTTTAGTGTACCCGATTCCACTGACTATTATCAGTACCCGGGTATGGGTAGTACCTGGTTCCGGGTATTAAAAATACCCGATTATGCCCATCTCTAGGCGCGGTTAAAAAAGGTTATTAAAGAAAGGTGACGTTTATACACCATATAAATCATTTCACACACCATCAACGGTATCAATGGTGTGAGAAGTTTTTTAATATTTTACAAATCACCTCTCAAAAACATATTTTTTCATAAGTAATGTGAACTTAAAAGGAAAACCAAATGCCAATGGTAATAAAACACACACTTATAATTATTAAGTTAATAACGGACTTTGTCTAATGGGCTCATTTCAAAGGATAAACATGCCCATTGTTGATTGGATGTTATGGTTAAAAAACTAGCCTGTGTTTCCTTACACCATAATGGGCTGGCTTAAACTATGGGCTTGTCTCCAATTTCAAACCATTAAACTCTTCTTTTAAACAAAAATAGTAATTATCAACTCATTTTGTCACTTTTCTAATTTTCAAACTTTTGAAACAGGTTTAATTAACAATGGAAACATACGTACTTTTCATTTGTTAATAGAGTAAAAAAAAAGGGTAAGTGCACGGTACCCTTGACCGCGGAGGAGATACCCCCTCCCAAGCCGCTACCCGACCAAGCAAGCCTGGCGGTGAAATCCCCAGCCGAGTTGACAACGGATCCGCATGAGGGTCGAACCCGCGTCCACACACATGTTTCTCCCCATAATAAATTGATGTTTGTATCCTTAACGTATTATCCCATGAATGTCAACACTGTATAAATAAAAAAAGATACATTAGTTGGTAAATAAAAGAAACTTTGAATAGTTGGCAAAACTCATCCCTCTTGTTCTTACAACAATCAACTTTTACCTCAAAAAGAATCATTTTGTAACATTTTCTTCATTGTTTTTGTTCTTCAGATTGGAAAGTCCAACCACCAAAATCACTCTCTGAAAACAATGAAGTCGGTATGGCCTTGTAGAAAGCCAATGGAACCTGCTTAACTCTCCTTCTCATCTGCATTCACAAGATACCATATGAAATCACCCTAAAATCAATTTATCATGGTTTTCAGATCTAAAATATATATACCTCATCTCTAAATATGGTTGCATATGAACCTGAACTGAAATCTTTCACAGCAACTTCTGTTGTTTTGGATCTAACCGTTAAATCGTTCTCCAGTGAAAGTACAAACCTACATAAATATTGCGTGTGAATACTTGCACAAACACAGCGTACTGGTCGCAAATAAATACGTATACTTCACCTGGACACCGGGGGGCAGTAGTGGTGGCGCAGGGTATCAATTTCCCACAAAGAACTCCCTGCAAAAGTTAATATTCAGTAGACTGAGAAAAAAACCGACTAGTATGCAGAACAGTCTTGTAAGTTGTGTAACGTGAAGAACAAAGTTTGATTATTTTCGAGAAAAGCTCAAATGCACTTGCACTTACTCAAGGCATTGGTTTTCGTAAGATCGGTTTCTTCGTTTTTAAAATGATCAATGCCCGGGTTGGCGCTGATGTCATTCTTGGCCGTTTGATCTTTCTCCTCCTGAAAAAATAAACAGAATTTTGAAGAAACAATGTGATGAGGCCTTATGTAGCCACACAACCGCTACTCTCTCCCACTATATCGAATATTCACAACGTACAAGTGCGTATGAGTTCAAAATTTGTTAGTATTGAATGCACCTAATATATATGTATACAACTAGGGATGAGCTTGGTACTGGTACCGAAACCCAGGGATGAGCATTTGGTACCGGGTACCGGCACCGTACCGAAGTCCGAATTATAATTCGATTCAGTACCCACTTTTTGGCATTTTTGTTACCAGTACTTTCAGTTCAGTACGTTACCAGTATTTTACCAACTTTTACCTTCAAATACTAGTACCGTACAGTACCAAGCGTTTTCGGTAGCGGTACCGAATTTTAGCGATAATATAACATCACGTACTAATACTATGACAATAAAAAAAAATCACTAATCAGTTCCCACAACTCAAAGGGTTTAATTGTCTAAGGGGATATAAACGAAATCATAATGCATGTCATCATTCAAGCATACTATGTGTAATCTAAAAAAAGATTTACAAAAATGGTCAGATCATATTTTATTACCTGGTGCACTAAACAGTTGATTGAAGGATGCCTTCGCAAGAGATTATGGATTAGAGCAATAACGACAAGATTTCCTGAAGGGGGTATGGTAAGAGCTAGCCTACTTAGTTTCTTAGCAAACGAAGCAGCCAGATAAGCCGGAAGAAGAGGTGATTTCAGGCATGAATCAAGAAGCTGCAAAAAATATGAACTTTTATTAGCATTATAAAGCTATTACAATTTGACCAATAAATAGTGACATTTATATAGATAGAAATCCAGATTCAAAGCTAAAAAAAAACTTGAAGCATATAACGTGACTAGGCCTGTAAACGAACCAAACGTTCATGAACTGTTCGTGAACTTGTTCAGCGGGAAGTTCATTTATTTAATATACGAACGAACATGTACAAAAAAATTGTTCATTTCATTTATGTTCGGGAATGCTCGTTTATTTACATTTGTTTATGTTTCTTTAAATTCAATAAATACACAAGTAGTTATATTATTTACATAAATATAAGCATAAAAGTGGCTTTCTAACTACTTATATAAACATAACTAGTTAGTAATTGGGTATTCTGGTAAAGAAAATACGCTTTCCAATGGAACTTATCGTGATTAATCACTGATTATACAAAACAACTACCTTATGTTTGTTTGAGTTCGTTAATGTTTGGTCATTTGTTGTCATTTGTGTTGTTTAATGTTTTTAAAAACAATGTTCGTTTAAGTTTGTTTATTTATGTTCGTTTACTTTTGTGAACAGTTCATTTAGGTTTTAAAAGAACGAACATAAACGAACACGACATGCTCATTTTCTTAATGAATGAACATGAACAAAAAAAAAAATTGTTCGAAACATGCTCATTATTTGTCCGTGTTTGTTCGGTTCGTTTACAAACCTAAGTGTGACAATAAGCAAGAGTAACCTGAAAGAACTTGGCTCTGTGTTTTGCGATGAATATAGAGGGTTGAAGGAGTGCATAAAGCTTCACGTAGAAATTGGGATACTCAAAACCATGTTCCGTCATTAGAATGAACAAGCTGCTAAGAGCCATTACACTTATAACACCTCCGATGTCGTAAGATTTTGTCAAAAAATCACTGCACGTGAACCACTCTTGTTAAAAGACGTGTATATAATGTAAGTCAAAAAAATTAAAGAATATATCTTCAAATGGGACCCACCTCAACAATTTGGGGTTAGACAAATAAGGGATCACTGCTTGATGAAGAGTAACAAGAACCTAAGAACGAAAAGACAAAATGTAGTCACGTACCACAGAATATAAAAATTCAATGCACAATAACAACCAAATCACGACAAAGTTACCTCCTTGTAGACGTCAATAGGAAGCGGTTCTAATGTAAGAAATGCCATCCATGCTTTAGAAAACTTCAACTTCATCTTTTTGGAAATAATAGCCGAAGATGGAACCTGGAATTAAGAAGCATGGAAAAAATGTAATGTGTTAGATATTTGCATAAAACACCTGACAAAAGAAGCAACGAATCCATGGAGGAATATGAAAGAAAATATTATATATTTTACCTAGGCAGTGGCGGATCTTGCCCGTTGAACGTGCCAGGGCCGAAAGACACGGGCACTAAAAAAAGCCCGGGCAAACATAGTATATATAAAAAATTTCGATCGAAATGCAGAAAATTAGCACTACGCCCGAAAAACTTGCCCGGGCCGTGGCCCTACCATAAGCCTCTTAAGAACCGCCCCTGGATTCAGTTAGTTTGGGAGTGCCAAAGGAAAATAAGTTGAAAGTTGGGAGTGGCATGATATAATTCATAAGTTGAAAGTGTTATCGGCTAAATGGTGAAAGTTTAAGTTATTTAAATCCAATATCACTTTTCAGTAAAGAAGGCAAGTCAAAATGGCCATTTTCGTGATTTTCTCTCCAAACACCACCCCTGAAGTTTCAAAACATTGCAATTAATCCCTAGGACTTTGACCAAGTGATAGCAGTTGAAATTTGAAAATATGATTGGTCACTTAACAACACTTTACATGACAGAAATAATACACTGAACTTGCAAGTTGTATCACCATATATTATGTCTTTTTTGGTAGGAACAAACAACCTGCTGTACTCCAAACCTGCTGTACTCCAATAGAATCTACCCTTGTCCTCAGCCACTTATCACCTTGCAATCTGATTTTTTTTTTCTTTTTTGGGTATTAATTTCTTTTTTATTTTTCATTTTCTTTACTACTAAATTTCTCCATCTCATCAATCCTACTTTAGTGAGCCAAGAACTTGAAGATAGGGCGTAAGCCAGGCAAAACGGATGGTCGGGCAATGTGTCAAAACGGGTCCAGTTAAAACTGGGTTCCGGTCAAAACGGGCCATTAGCTCATGACCGAAGGAATTGTCAATAAATTTGCACATTTTTCCTTTAAATCACATTTACGGCTAAAAAGAGCTGATCTTTAAAAGCAAAAAATAAGCTCTGGTACACTTAAACAAAGAACCGGCTTTCCATATAGTCTATCCAACAGGAAGTATATTTCCTCACAAGATTCATGATACTTATCCGAAGCTGAAAACCGATGAATTTTCCCATTTATCTCGATCCAACTTGATCCAGGGCTCTTTTTTTCCACATGAAGATCTTTCATAGTGGCCCGTATTCTAGCTACTTCACTCCATCTGTTTGCTTCGGCAAACATATTAACTAAAAGCGTATAATATCCACTGTTATCCGGTTCCAAAATCATCAACTTATCAACAGCAATCATAGCAATGTCTAGATTCTTCTGAAGTTTACATCCACCCAATAACGCACCCCAAATAACCGCATTCGGTTCCCTTCTCATTTCTTCTATCACTTGCAGTGCGTCTTCTAGTAAACCCGCCTTGCATAACAAATCAACCATACATCCATAATGTTCGATTTCCGGAAGAATATGAAAATCATGAATCATGCTCAGAAAACACTTTTGACCCTCTTTGACCAAGCCCGCGTGCGTACACGCGCTCAGGACACTGATAAAAGAAACCCCGTTTGGTTTTATACCATCTTTCACCATAAGATTAAACATTTTTAATGCTTCGTTCGCGTAACCATGTACCGCAAGCCCTTCGATTACCGAGTTCCAACAAAAAAGATTTTTTTCAGGTAGTTTATAAAACACTGCTAGAGATTGATCTAAGCTGCCACACTTTGCATACATATCAATCAGTGACGACCCGATATAAACATCGAGTTTTAAACAATGTTTTTGTATATAACGATGTATCTTTTTGCCTATGTTGAGTGCCCCGAGGTGAGCACAGACTGAGATAGCGGTAGCCATGGTTACTTCATCGGGAATGATACCGTGTGCTGTCATATCATTAAACGTTGCTAACGCGTGTTGGTATAGTTTGTTTTGAGAGTAGCAGTTTATCATAGTCGTCCATGAAATTAAGTCTTTTTGAGGCATCTTGCTGAACAAAACATCTGCAGACTCGACATCTTTTATTCTAGCATATCCGTCGATCAAAGAGTTCCATGAAGCAAAGTTTCTTTCGGGCATTTCATCAAACAGTTTCTTTGCGGAAACTAAGTCTCCAGCCCTTGCATGAACCGAAACCATTGAAGTCCAGACAAAGACATCCCTCTCCGTCATTTCATCAAACACCTGGCGTGCGTCAAAGATCCTCCCTACACTCGAATAAAAATCGATCAACGCTGTCTGAACAAACACGTGAGATTTGAACCCAAACTTCCATATATGCCCGTTAACCGCTTCACCGATTCTTGAATGTGCAACTAAAGCACAACCTTTAATAACCGACGAAAAAGTATAGCTAGTGGGAAGAACTTGAGCACTTAACATTTTTGAATAAAACCGAAGAGCTTGAACCGGGGAAGAACAACAAACACACGCTCGGATCACAGCATTATACACAAATACATTCGGATGATCCATCTGCGTAAAGGCTCGAATACCATAATCCATCTTGTTAAAGATGGAACAAGCTGACACAAACTGGTTAATCATGAAACAATCTTGATTGTAGCTGTTCTTGACAATGCAGGCGTAAATACACTCTAGTTGTGTCGAATTCGAGCACATTTTCAAGTAACTGATTATGTTCTCCTTATTCATCGCTCCCACAACACCTGGGAAAATGAAATGATGAATCTTTACATAAGTCTTTAATAAAAATGTGGTACGGGCATTTTATCGAACACCTGGAGTGCACTACGAATATTGTAGTGTTAAAGACTGAAATGCTTATATTGTCATGTGGGTAAATCAGATAATCAATGAATTTGAATAAAACTAGCGAAAGTTTGAATCTTTAAACCTTGTGGTGCTGCAAAACTGGTGATTGGTGAATGAAGTTGTGTTGCTGCTGCTGTAAAGTGGAAAGAAAGAAAGTGTGTAAGCGAGAAATAATTGTTCAGGTGATGGGGAAAAGGGTAGCGATGAGAAGTTGCAATCAAATCGGTTAGTTTGCAGGGAAAGTTCATCACCAACGAACTTTTGTGAATAATTTGGAAGTGGGAAAAGGAACGTTAAATAGCATAGCAAAGCTATTCCTCGACCCAATATCAGCACAAAAAAAAAATAACTGAGTTAGGATTTGCGATTTGCGATTGCGATTAAACACCTCAACATAAACATAACATGCACAAGTAACACATAATAGCACACACACGTAAAACAATATCCAGAACACTTAATTCGAGTTGCGAATGCGATAGCGATTAGCGATAAACATGCGATTAAACCTCGATTATTAATAGATACTCCACATAATACAACTAAAGCGAATAATAAAAGGATTCAATTACAAGTCAAAAGTACGATTTGCTTAGTCAAGCAATGAGTGACAGATCGCAATTAGCAATCTTTTCTTCCTTTGACTTTGACTTTGACTTTGACTTTGACTTTGACTTTGACTTGTACTTTGACTTTCCAAAAAGCGGGTTGTTACAACTGTGGAGTTGGAGGTGGTGGGTTTTAGAGAGAGGGGGGGTGAGGAAGAAGATGAGAGTGGGCTATCTTTATTTTTTTATTTTTTTTATTGTTCAGGGGTAATTTAGTCATTTCGCATACATTTAACTGAGAAAATTAACATGAGTTAGTGATAAGGATCACCCAAGTGCAAAATTTGCAACAACTAGGACGAACTCTGTAATTAGTAAACCACCGGGACTAAATCTGTAATATTTGCAAACCACAGGGACCAACCAGGTGATAGAGATCGCACACGTATTAGTATATTGTAATAGTGTAAGGGGTATTAGTGTAATTACTTTTTTTTTTTCTATCACCAGGCATTTAACTCTACTCTATGCTACCACACATTTCTTTCTCTTTCTTTATTTCATATGTTTATTTCATCTGTACCAAAACCTTCCTCAATATGGTAATTTTAAGATTAATATATCTATAACCCATTTCAACTCTAATATTTTTTTACACACCCTAATTTTTTTAATACAAGTACGTTTTTATATAACTTTTAAAATTTGATATACCGTTCATAAGTGATAAAGACCATCATTTGTTAGTTTATATTCTTTATTAAACGAATTGATATTTCTTGAAGTTCTTCCGCCTTGCAAAAGTTTTCATAAGCTTCGACTAGTTGAGAAATGTTCCACATTTGATCTTTATATGTAATTTTTAGGTATTTTTTCGTGTAGAAATGTTCGATGTTCGACAAAGAGTTGACCGATGATTCATGAAGCTCTACTTGTATTTTTTATAGCAAATTGATGGATCAACTTTCAGTGGTCCTCCTCGCTCATAGTGACGGATCCAGAAATATTTTTTTAAGGGGGGGGGGGGGGGGGGGCACAAACCGATAGGGTTAAAAGAAGTCAGGTTAAAACAAGTCGGATTAAAAAAAAGATGGGCAAAAACTAATACATACTTGATTAATATTTTAAATTATTGAAAATTGCACCTAATTAAGAATTATCATATTAATTGATTAATAACCCACCTTTAAAAAAAATTTAATTATCATATTAACTGATTAATAATTAAAGGATATTAAAATTGTGTTAAATTTAGTTAACAAGTTTACTTGCGTTTAACAATGTTAAATGGTATTAATTTACAAATTAATTGTGACATTTTTTTGTGACGTTAGTTAACAAAAATGTATTTGAAAAACTTGCGATAAAAATCCTTACTAAATCTCACATTAGATTAGATAAGTAATAAAATAATGAGTAAACTGTCATTTTGGTCCCTGAAGTTTTGTCAGTTTTGCCATTTTAGTCTAAATTTCAAACTTTTTGCCATTTTGGTCCCTGTGGTTTTGTTTTTTTGCCATTTTGGTCCAAATTTTAAATTTGGCCAGATTCCCAACTTAAAACCTAATATTTTGTCTTTACCCTCAGAGGTATTTTAGTTATTTTGGAATTATTATAACACATTTTTAATTAAACAATACACATTAATCAATAAACCCTCATCTTCAAAACCCTCATCTTCATCTCCCCTTTCAGATTACCACCGCCACTATCACCACTCTCTCTCTCTCCCCTCTCTCATTTCTGCCGCCATAAGCACCACCACCACCATATCTGAAACTCCGGCCTGGTCTTATGTCATTCATCTCCGCCGTACACGGGTTGAGATTTCTGGGTTGTATTTAAGGAAATGGCTTTGAATGTTAGGATCTGCAAGTATGTTAATAACCCTAATTTGGGGCGGCAGATGATTTGGGGGTGTTAGAGAGAGAGAGAGAGAAGATAGAGAGACAGAGGGTTGTTTAAAGAGAGAGAAGAGAGAGAGAGACAGGGGTGCTAGAGAGAGAGAGAGGCAGGTGGTGGTTAAAACGTAATTCAGCAATTCCGGTGAGCTTGATTATATGTTCTTCATCATCATAATGCTGGTGGTATTCGAAGCAACCAAAATTCATTATATGTTTCATCATCATCCGCTTAATTTGATTCTGACCTCGTTGTGGTGAAATCATAGGTTTGTTCGACGATCTCTTTGATTGATCACGGTAGAATGATGCAGATGTCATTTTTGTAACAATTGAGAATGAAATTGAAGTGAATTTGTGGTGTATTTGGGTCAGAAGGGACTGTAGATTTGTGATGTATTTGGGTTTAATTATTTTAATTAATTTTGAGTTATAATAAATCTAAAATGATCAAAATACCCCTGAGGATAAAGACAAAATATCAGGGTTTTAGTTGGGCAATCTGACCAAATTTGAAATTTGGACCAAAATGGCAAAAAAAACGAAACCGCAGTGACCAAAATGGCAAAATGTTTGAAATTTGAACTAAAGCGGCAAAACTGCCCAAACTCATGGACCAAAATGGCAGTTTACTCTAAAATAATTAGATATTATGCTAGAAAGTTAAGGAAATGTTCTTTTTACTTAAAAAGTGAACAAAGTGAAAGGGGTGATAATGTAAATTCATTAATACCTGCTCATCATGTTGCCGTCTTCCATCTCTGTTCCCGTCTACCATCCGATTACCTGTAGATATGCAGTGTGGGTTGGAATTGGACGGTGGGCACAGGCCCACCCTACTCTATGCATGAATCCTCCTCCCCCAGAGCCTCCCATAGTTGTTTGTTAATGATATTGGGTCGAGGAATAGCTTTGCTATGCTATTTAACGTTCCTTTTCCCACTTCCAAATTATTCACAAAAGTTCGTTGGTGATGAACTTTCCCTGCAAACTAACCGATTTGATTGCAACTTCTCATCGCTACCCTTTTCCCCATCACCTGAACAATTATTTCTCGCTTACACACTTTCTTTCTTTCCACTTTACAGCAGCAGCAACACAACTTCATTCACCAATCACCAGTTTTGCAGCACCACAAGGTTTAAAGATTCAAACTTTCGCTAGTTTTATTCAAATTCATTGATTATCTGATTTACCCACATGACAATATAAGCATTTCAGTCTTTAACACTACAATATTCGTAGTGCACTCCAGGTGTTCGATAAAATGCCCGTACCACATTTTTATTAAAGACTTATGTAAAGATTCATCATTTCATTTTCCCAGGTGTTGTGGGAGCGATGAATAAGGAGAACATAATCAGTTACTTGAAAATGTGCTCGAATTCGACACAACTAGAGTGTATTTACGCCTGCATTGTCAAGAACAGCTACAATCAAGATTGTTTCATGATTAACCAGTTTGTGTCAGCTTGTTCCATCTTTAACAAGATGGATTATGGTATTCGAGCCTTTACGCAGATGGATCATCCGAATGTATTTGTGTATAATGCTGTGATCCGAGCGTGTGTTTGTTGTTCTTCCCCGGTTCAAGCTCTTCGGTTTTATTCAAAAATGTTAAGTGCTCAAGTTCTTCCCACTAGCTATACTTTTTCGTCGGTTATTAAAGGTTGTGCTTTAGTTGCACATTCAAGAATCGGTGAAGCGGTTAACGGGCATATATGGAAGTTTGGGTTCAAATCTCACGTGTTTGTTCAGACAGCGTTGATCGATTTTTATTCGAGTGTAGGGAGGATCTTTGACGCACGCCAGGTGTTTGATGAAATGACGGAGAGGGATGTCTTTGTCTGGACTTCAATGGTTTCGGTTCATGCAAGGGCTGGAGACTTAGTTTCCGCAAAGAAACTGTTTGATGAAATGCCCGAAAGAAACTTTGCTTCATGGAACTCTTTGATCGACGGATATGCTAGAATAAAAGATGTCGAGTCTGCAGAGGTTTTGTTCAGCAAGATGCCTCAAAAAGACTTAATTTCATGGACGACTATGATAAACTGCTACTCTCAAAACAAACTATACCAACACGCGTTAGCAACGTTTAATGATATGACAGCACACGGTATCATTCCCGATGAAGTAACCATGGCTACCGCTATCTCAGTCTGTGCTCACCTCGGGGCACTCAACATAGGCAAAAAGATACATCGTTATATACAAAAACATTGTTTAAAACTCGATGTTTATATCGGGTCGTCACTGATTGATATGTATGCAAAGTGTGGCAGCTTAGATCAATCTCTAGCAGTGTTTTATAAACTACCTGAAAAAAATCTTTTTTGTTGGAACTCGGTAATCGAAGGGCTTGCGGTACATGGTTACGCGAACGAAGCATTAAAAATGTTTAATCTTATGGTGAAAGATGGTATAAAACCAAACGGGGTTTCTTTTATCAGTGTCCTGAGCGCGTGTACGCACGCGGGCTTGGTCAAAGAGGGTCAAAAGTGTTTTCTGAGCATGATTCATGATTTTCATATTCTTCCGGAAATCGAACATTATGGATGTATGGTTGATTTGTTATGCAAGGCGGGTTTACTAGAAGACGCACTGCAAGTGATAGAAGAAATGAGAAGGGAACCGAATGCGGTTATTTGGGGTGCGTTATTGGGTGGATGTAAACTTCAGAAGAATCTAGACATTGCTATGATTGCTGTTGATAAGTTGATGATTTTGGAACCGGATAACAGTGGATATTATACGCTTTTAGTTAATATGTTTGCCGAAGCAAACAGATGGAGTGAAGTAGCTAGAATACGGGCCACTATGAAAGATCTTCATGTGGAAAAAAAGAGCCCTGGATCAAGTTGGATCGAGATAAATGGGAAAATTCATCGGTTTTCAGCTTCGGATAAGTATCATGAATCTTGTGAGGAAATATACTTCCTGTTGGATAGACTATATGGAAAGCCGGTTCTTTGTTTAAGTGTACCAGAGCTTATTTTTTGCTTTTAAAGATCAGCTCTTTTTAGCCGTAAATGTGATTTAAAGGAAAAATGTGCAAATTTATTGACAATTCCTTCGGTCATGAGCTAATGGCCCGTTTTGACCGGAACCCAGTTTTAACTGGACCCGTTTTGACACATTGCCCGACCATCCTTTGCCTGGCTTACGCCCTATCTTCAAGTTCTTGGCTCACTAAAGTAGGATTGATGAGATGGAGAAATTTAGTAGTAAAGAAAATGAAAAATAAAAAAGAAATTAATACCCAAAAAAGAAAAAAAAAATCAGATTGCAAGGTGATAAGTGGCTGAGGACAAGGGTAGATTCTATTGGAGTACAGCAGGTTTGGAGTACAGCAGGTTGTTTGTTCCTACCAAAAAAGACATAATATATGGTGATACAACTTGCAAGTTCAGTGTATTATTTCTGTCATGTAAAGTGTTGTTAAGTGACCAATCATATTTTCAAATTTCAACTGCTATCACTTGGTCAAAGTCCTAGGGATTAATTGCAATGTTTTGAAACTTCAGGGGTGGTGTTTGGAGAGAAAATCACGAAAATGGCCATTTTGACTTGCCTTCTTTACTGAAAAGTGATATTGGATTTAAATAACTTAAACTTTCACCATTTAGCCGATAACACTTTCAACTTATGAATTATATCATGCCACTCCCAACTTTCAACTTATTTTCCTTTGGCACTCCCAAACTAACTGAATCCAGGGGCGGTTCTTAAGAGGCTTATGGTAGGGCCACGGCCCGGGCAAGTTTTTCGGGCGTAGTGCTAATTTTCTGCATTTCGATCGAAATTTTTTATATATACTATGTTTGCCCGGGCTTTTTTTAGTGCCCGTGTCTTTCGGCCCTGGCACGTTCAACGGGCAAGATCCGCCACTGACTGAATCCTAACTCAGTTATTTTTTTTTTGTGCTGATGTGACACTTTACACTTGTTTAGTGATGTGTCATCTGATGCAACACTTATTTAGTGACGTGACATTTTTTATGATGTGGCATCCGATCAGGGGCGGATCTTGCCAATTGAATGTCGTAGGGCCGAAAGCCACGGCCACGAAAAATTTAATTTTGGCGCGATTTTACGGGTCGTTCCGATAGGCAATTCGCCTCGGGAGTCGGGTCAGCGGGTCGGGGCGGGTCGGGTCAGATTCTCGTTTAATAATTCAAATTGTCATTTTTAAACATAACAACGGTTTTTTATAACAAAAGACCTAAAATGTTTATAAAGATGCAAAAGAAAACATGAGTACCTGATTTAGAAATTACAATTCAACTTGACGACCTTTAAGCTCTTTAAACTCATCAATTACGGAGGACGAATCAAACGTTTCAGCTAACAAAGTGAATCAATGAAGCAAAAACCCAAAATCAAATTCAAGCAAATGAAGCAATGAAGCAAAAACCCAAATCTAATTGAAGCAATGAAGCAAAAACACAAATCAAATTAAAGCAATGAAACAATTCAGATTCTATTTCTATCTAATTCTATCAAATTGAATCAATATTATAATTTACAAACCTCTGAAGGTTCGAGTTCGAGCAGGCTGCAGGCGTCTTCAGCTTCAAGCAGGCTGCAGACCGTCTTCAACTTCAAGCAGGCTGCGTCTTCAACTTCAAGCAGGACCGCAGGTCTACATCAGTCGCTGTGATGATGGTTCGACTTCGAGCAGGGCAGCAGGCTGCAGACCGTCTGATGGTTCGAGTTCCCTAGTCGCGGCAATGAATCAAACGAAGGTATGGAATGGAACCCTAATTCCTAGTCGCTGCAATGAGTCTGTGAGAGCGTGGGACTGTGGGAGGGGGTTAATTGGGTTATTTTCTTTTGGGCTTATGAAGTTATGGAGTTATGGGCTATTGTTACTTCAATTGGGTTGGGTTATCAAAAGAAAAAACCAACAGTTTAGCCAAAATAATATGCCAGGGAGGGCCAAACAAAGGAGGTATAAAAAATTTCGAACAAACCGCAGAAAAATAGCACCTCTGGGCGAAAAAAGTGGCAGGGCCGTGGCCCCAGCACCCACCTACAAAGAACCGCCCCTGTACCTAGGGTATGCATGGTTCGATTTAAACCCATAACCGGAAGTTTTGGTTATTGTACATATAAAATCAACTGCTTCTGTTGATATTCAGTTATCAGTAAATTACTTTTATAAATACAGTAGCTGGTTTAATTATATACTGGTTCAGTTTGGTTAATTCGGTTATTGAAAATGTATGTAAATGAACCAAGATAGTGCCTTATCATAAAAAAGAAAAACAGAACCACCGATTAACCACTTTCTTCGGTTACTCTGATACAATTATTCAGTTATGGTTTGGTTTTTTCTACTCACCCATAATTTAAATGGAAGGGGAATCATATAACGTATTTCATTATACAATCTCAGAATTTTAATCATTACAAGGAACAAAAAAAAAAGAAGATCAAAGAAAACCAAGGACTAACATCATTGGTCTCGGTTTTACTGTCTTTACTCTTCTTATTGGTCTCGGTTTTACTGTCTTTAGTGAAAACACCTAACATGAAGAGAAAGTATAAGAACATCTGTAATCTATGAATTATTAAACATGGAGCTGGATGTGAAATAAACGGAGTCAGCTTTATATGTAAACCAAGAGTTCTCACCAGATGCATTCCACATTTCAAATTCAGATTTTTCACCAAGTTGTTGAAGGGGAGGAATTTTAGATAGTGCATGATGTATATTGCGTATTAAAAGCTCTCCGCTGCACTTACGAAAGCTTGCTGTTAGATTCATATCATGCAACAGCATTGCTAGATCATTTAACCATATAGGAAAACTTTCACAAAACTTAAGAGACAGAATGACAAGCTTTTAAAGAAAGAACTAGAAGGTATGCATGCTCATGTGTCAAACCGCTAACTGAAATAGGAAAACTTTCACAACTATGAAACTAACAAGCACAGCTAAACAGCATATACCAACCTGGCGCATGCCGGACTTTCCTTTTCAGACTCCGCACTTGCAGATCTGACATCTGTTGAAAAAAAAAGTCATTATCCTCCGATCATAGTGAAATTAGCGATGAAAAAAGATATATCAACTGAAAACATTGTTGAACTTTGTAATAAAACCATTAAAATGAATGTACAGGAGTAGTACCAAGTGTTCGAATTAGCTTCTCCAAACTTATGTAAGTAAAATAGCTGTCAGAAAGAAAGGAAGTTGAGTATCACTTAAACAGATGTTCACATAAACAACTATAATAAAAAAATCAACTTTGTTCGAGATGATTAGATCTTTTTACCAGACATCGATGTACTTGAAATATTTTGATACAAGCAAGTCTAACAAAGTATCAGCCTCCTCGATGGAGTAAACCTGTAAACCATCAAAGATGTCGTATAATAAATAAATCCTCATACAGAGAAGCATGAAGAAAGTAAGCTGAGGTAAACTATTTAAAAAGAATCGTGCAAGTTTACAACATGAAATCCCCTCCAGGGATCCACCATGCTAGTAAAACAAGAAAAGAGGTATCAACTATATTTTGCCTAATAATTATCATGAATGATAAAATCCATTTATTCATGTTTTGTTCTAGCTATAGTAAGCTATGAACCATTGGTAGTTATCTTGTTAATTTGCTCAGTTTCTCGTTTAACTAGTTCATAACTATAAGGTTTGTGGATAAGAGCGTCGTATCAAAATGAAATACTTTTTTCAATTCTTTTATTATACATTCTTTACTTTAACTTATCATTTACCAGATCAAAAAATTCTTAACTGGAAGATGAATCGTTATCAGCTTAAGGAAGGGGCTGATCACTGATGAAATGTTGTTTATTCAAATTTCAAAAAAGTAGAGATATTAATGAGCTACAGCATATTACCTATCGATTTTCGGTAGCTTTTAATCAAAGTAAAGCGTGCATAGCACCTTGTAATAACTTTGCACCACCTATACAAAAACTCCGACTCCTGTTCTAGACTATTTTAAAGATTAGAAAATTACAGATTCCCCCAACTTATTCAAGCAATGGATCTTCTACTTACTTTGAACTATCAAACAAGTCTCACTGTGATTAAAACATAGTTGTTAATAGCGAGCATAGCCCGCCATAGTGAATAGCGTAACAAAGCGGCAGTAAGTCGCAATCTGATGGTTAGGGACTCTATGGCGGGAAAATAGCGGATTTAAGGTGTTTTTTTGTTTACCATTTAATATAAGTAGCGTATTTAGATGAAAAACAATGTATTTTAATAACATATATACTACGCATTCAATAGCGTGCTATAGCACTTAGCGGACATACAAACCCATAGCGGTCCAAATAGCGGTCTCTTATAGCGGTTCTGCTATTAGCGGTGCTAAATCCCGCTATTGGACCGCTATTTTGAACCCGTATAGCGGTCATAGCACTGCTTTTAGCGGCTTTTATATTTTAGCCCAAAAGTAGGGTAAAACCCACATTAATCAACTTTTTGTTTGAAATAAACCCAAAAGTAAAGGCACAAACCCAAAATTAAACCTAATTCGAGGCCAAAAGTCTTCATTCGCTGGATTCTCTGGACGTTGATTCTTCATCAGTTCATCGTTCAACAAAAGTAAACCTAAGGGGCTGTTTGTTTAGTTCTTAAGGAGGCTCTTAATGGTTCAGGCCTCTTACTGGTTCAGCACTTAGTGTTTCAGACTGTTTGTTTCGCGAGCAGATGTCTGAATGGTTCAGACATTTGCCTCTGAATGGTTAAGCATTCTACTGAGTCTGAATGGTTAGGACCTCTAATCTGAATTGGTCAGACATTTGCCTCTGAACGGTTAAGCATTATACTGGCTCTTAATGGTTCAGACCTCTTGTTGGTTCAGCACTTACCCATTCAGAATTTGCCAAACAACCCCTAAATCTCTAAATCGCTGGAATTCTTCAGTTTATGTATTGGATTTTGATATTACTACTAATATTTTGCATGATATATTACTATGAATTTTGATATTATTATTAATATTTTTCAAACATATATATATATACATATATAAATATATAAACTATGCATGATATAAAAATTGCCCCTATGCCACCGTCGCTATAACCTATATATCATATAGCGGACCTTGACCGCTATTGGATTTTGGACCACTATAACTGCGTAGAAAATATACGTAAAAAATATTTCTTAAACTTTCTTCTAGTGCATCGCTAAACATGAAATAGCACCCACTATTTAATCGCTATCTCTATGTAGAGTATAGGTAGCTTGTCACTATCATCCAAATAGCACCCACTATTTAATCGCTATCTCTATGTAGAGTATAGGTAGCTTGTCACTATCATCCACTATACGCGGTTGACACTATGAACTAAAAAACAGCGTGTGAAGCAAACAACAGATTATATAAATAGCGCAGAAACAGAGTAGCAAACTCACCATAGTATGAATAAACTTATGATATATAGAGGAATGAAACTTCCCAGCATTTCCAACCTTCACACACTCCATCAAAGTATCCACCACCACTTCCTACATTTCCACATCATTCAACAACACATATTATTATTAAACAACAGTTAAATATCACAGATTATAAAACTAAACCTAATCTGCAAATAACAAAAACAATAAAAGCCATAATTACTCTGAGAGCTTCTTCAACAAGTGTTGTGGAAACAGATAACCGAATCAGAAACTCAACAAACTCATCGAACTTCGACCGCAACCAAACTTGATAAACCGATTCCGGATCTTCAGTAGGTTTAGCGGAGGAAGACGGAAGGTCAGCAACGAGTGGAGTGAAGAACGACTGCACAGAGAGGAGAGCTTCAAGGATGAATTCAGGTGGAGAAGACGACGTCGGATTGAGGATATTGAGTAGAAGCGGGAGGTTGTTGATGTGAGATCGGTTTGAGAGCAGTTGTTGACCTAGTTTTCTGACGTCAGCGAGATCCTGATTCTTCTTCTTCTTGTTTCCCTTGTTGATTTCTGTTGATTGTTTGTTGTTGTTGTTGTTCTTTCGTTTCTTTGGTGAAGGTTGAATTGACGCCATTGATGAGCCAACTTTGAAGCAGAATTTGCAGTGAAAACCTGAAGATGAATGAAAAAGGAAAAGGGTTTAAACAAGGGTTTAGAAAACTTGAATTGGGCCTGGTGGGCCTAAATGCATAATCCATCTCACTTGGGCTATTATACACGGCAGTAGGCCTGTCAATGGATGGATATGAATTGGATCATGATCTGATCCATTAATAATCCAACTTAAATGGATCATGATCCGATCCATATCCAAATAATTTTAAATGGATGGATCACTATCCGGATCGATCCATATAAAAAATATAATAAAAAACCTCTAAAAATAAAAATAAAAAACACAAAAAATCAAAAAATTGTAAAAATTCAAAAAAAATCTAAAAAGAATAAAAATATATATAAAAAATTAAAAAAATTTAAAAATAATAAAATTCTAAAAAATCAAAAAAAATCAAAAAAATAAAAAAATGAGTAAACTTCTTTTGTCTCGGGCCGGGCGTGTGCTTTTTTTGCCTTTGCGCCTTAAGTGCACCTTGAGACTTTGACTACTATGCTATCTACCCCAAGTGAAACCTATCTAAATTTCTCCAAGCTATCAGGTTCAACCAAGAAGAGGTGAAGTGTAATTAGTATGGGTAATTTATTCATGTTGACTCGCCACATAAGCTGAATGAAATCATTCATAAAAGATACCACAAACTCCCTTAGTTTTAGTGACCAAACATATGTTTAATTGATTTAACTTGTTAAAACTAAACCAACAATTAGCCTTTTTGTATCCTGCTCCGTTACATAAGACAATAAGGAATGCCTATTAAGAGAACATGATCTTAAATGTGGAAGATATGTTTCAAGAGTAAAGTTTTTTATGACTCTTCAATTCTGCATACCTTTCCTTTATTTTTTAACACATATTCTTTCTTGGCACCATCAGCATTATCTGCTTAAATGACTTTAAATTACATGACATTCATGCCAAAAATGACCTACAGAAAGGCAAATAACTGTTGGAAGTTAATCCTAATTTCTAATGTGCCAAACCGAAAGAAAGTTATAAGATAGGTTGAGTTTATTTTAGTATGTTTATTAGTAATTATTAGTTTCATAATCGTACTTGACAAAGTTTAATCTTTTTGGTCAAAAAGTGACACGGCCAACCCCGTTTTGCTATCTATAATCTTAACCGTAACGAGATTTGTATTGGTTCAATTTACAGATATCGTCACGTCACTGATGGAAGAGAACAAGAAGCTAAACGAAACGCATGGAAATGCTAAAAATGAATTCCAGACAATTATAACCAGGGGCGGACCCAAGCCCAGCCCAAGGTGGGCGGGCGCACCCCCGGGGAAAAAAATTTAGTGCTAAGTTCCGTCGAAAATCCCGTCCGCACCCCTTGGAATTTTTCGACCGCACCCCTTGGAATTTTTCAACCGCACCCTTGAAATTTTTCGTCCGCACCCCTTAGGTAAAAAGCATTATCAATTTATATTTTAAATTTTTTTTAGTAAACTTCTATTTTAAAAAAAATACTACCTAAATTATATACCTATTAATACCTAACTAACTAAACCCAAATACCCATACCTTTACCCACTTATAATTCCTAACTAGCTAGCCCACTAAGTTTTAGCCCATTGACCAAACCCAACAATATTTCAAACTATAATAAAATAATTAAAGCCCAAAACCTTTTAAAAATTCTCTCCCGCTCTCTCTCTCTCTCTCTTGCGTCCCTGCACTGCCAACGAACAATATCACCCAGCGACAACAGTCCAACAGCCGGTGTCACGGCCCCCGACCCACCCTGGACGGAATCGGGAGTCGTGAACAGCCCAGTGGTACCGGTGATTATTTTGAAAACATTGCAGCGGAAATTTCATCAGGACCGTGAGTTAGGAAAAATATCAGAGTTTAGAAAACACCGGATTTTATTTATTAAATAAATGGGATAAACCCATGTTTTACAAAAGTAGCTTTAATAAAGATAAATTTGATTACATAAAACAATATTTCTTAATTTGATTTAATTAATAAAATAAGCCACTTCTTGATGCCTTTCAGTGCCGTATCCCTCTCTTAATCCAATCTACTGTAATTACCTGAAACATGTTTGAAAAAGGTTTTGTCAGCGGGAAATACTGAGTGAATCATTCTATTTAATAAAATGACACCTTTGTTATAATTTACAGTATTAAGAGCGATTACAATGTTTCAGATATCAACCAACTACCCTCGGTATTTGTCACTCGACTCGTTTCTGTGACTATGGTCATATCACCCATTGGCTAACTCGTTGTCCAATGGTGAAGATTATCAAGTAATGTATACAAAACCCCACATACCGGCTTTAATATGGTGATTACATAGACTTAATCCCTGTAATTATAACCTTGAAAATAAACATGATTTTGAAAGTAATTTGATAAAAAGAGAATGACTCACTTATAATCATGCAGATTCATACGGCCAAAGTTTAGTCTACAGATAATCCTTGATATATTGCAGATTTATGCAGGCAGAGCTTAGCCTATTGATTTAGCCTTGTAACCTAGTGCACACGAACTAGGTAGGTAACTTAATACAGCAATTACGATAACTCACGAGATCAACCCTCACAACGAATGACAAAGTGCTATGCTTAAACATCCATCGAATTAACGATTAATGACAAAGCATCACCCTAATGTGGGCAGCACTTAAACATCCATTGAGTACATTGATCGATCGGACAATGAATCGTAATAGCGATCGAGTTATTACCCTGTATCGTAGCAGCACCCCCCTACTAATTAGTGTTTTTGAGATTGTTTCGACTATAACTCAACGTACAAAGTGAATTTGATCGTCGAACGAACGCCAGAATGTAAGTGCCAATGCCTGCTATTTATACGAAAATTTTGACATGCTTACGGACCGTAAGACTCAACCCTTACGGTCCGTAAGGGTCATTTTTTCGCAATTGGGTGGCCACGTGTTGGACTAGCCTTGCTGAGTCGACTGTTTCTCGAAATTCAATTTAGACAACGAGATATGTGGATAATCATGGAGTAGAAAATACCCCCCCTGAGTTTTAGGGGCCCTGATCCTGATTCTGATTGTTCTGAAATTTGTAGGGTTTGTGTAGAATCACTTGGGTGTCTCAATTAGGGTTTCCTATTGGATAAAATAATAATATAAATAGGACTTTTAATGAGGGTTGTTACATTCTCCCCACCTTAATAAAAATCTCATCCTCGAGATTTACTGGAATAAGTAAGAATACTTTTTCTTCATCTCAGATTCCAGCTCCCAAGTGTATTTGGGTTATGATATTTATTTTAGATTTATGTCATTTTTATTCAATAAAAACAGTATTAAGGTAGATGATACAGAATTTAAAATATCAAATTTTGTGAAATACGAGTTGTACTATAAGTAGGATTCAATGGTTCAACTGAATTAGTTCAAGAAATTGATGACAAATGAATGAGATGAAATGATATAAATTTCCAAAGTGACTAAGTTCAAGTCAAAAGATATATGATCAATAGATATTTAAATGAATGTGAAGGACTTTTTAGAATCAATAAAATTATTTGTCAAAAGAAAGCTTACTTGGATTAACAACCGAGGAAGACTTAGAATTGACAGGTTCTAAATGAAATAAAAGCATGAAAAATGATTTGTCAAATATTTATGATATGAGAAAAGTGATGAGATGAGTGAATTGCAAAGATATACCAAAAGACAATAGAGTTAGTGTATCATCGTTTAGAGTTCCAAGTTATTTTAATTGTGAAATAATATGATATTATATTATTAGTGACCATATTTTTCATACTATGTCCTAGAGATTGAAATATGATAAAAACAAGTTGTTTGGCATGACCAACTATTATATTATATTTGTAAAACAAATGTAATATATATTATTTGTTACACATTTTTACTATATGTAAATGGTCACCACTTTTAAATAAATATTATTTTAGTATTTTACTATACTAAAAATAACTTATATTTACTATGTAATATATATCGCACTGAAGTTATTACATATTATTTCGTAAAAGAAATCACTTTTATTTATAATGTTAAATAAAAGTTAAAAGTGTAAAAATATTTATTGTACAAAATATTCGTAAAATAATTTGTAAATATATAACATTTAATGAGTCAATTCTATTTGATTATTTATTTTTATTTTGAAATCATATAATGTTGTGGATGTATTTACAAAGGTTGTAAATAAGTGAAAACGGAGAATATTACAATGTTCCCCTAACCCAAATGTAGTTGATGACTACCATATTATTCTTATATGGTCATTTTCTTGCCAGAGTGTTACATAGTTACCACAAAATATATGTTACTTTAATTTATTAAATATCTTTTCCTTTTATGTTATCATAAAGAAAAATACTAAATTAATATAGATAGTTTTTAAAACTTGTGGTAATTTTGAGAAAATAATGATATACGTTTTATTAATATGTTGATCCAAATATCCTAGAATTCACGATTATCATTTTTAAACTTAAATATGTTAAACTGTAAGATTTACAATAAAATATTTTAAATTATAAAAGTAAAATAGTAAATGTTTATTTTAATATCAAGCATACTTAAATATTGGCTTGAGTAAATAACATTTGATATTTTAATATATATTAAAATACATATATTATAAAAGTATTGTAGACTATTTAAACAAGATGAACAATTACATATAAGTATAAATGTCTTGTTCATGAATACTTAGACAGTTATTTAGATAGTTTTATTCGTTCCTCTAATTCTTGTATTGTTTTATGAAAATATATCTTTTTCTTACAGTACAAAGTAAAATATTTTTACATATAATTAAAATTTACTAAATAAGTATGATGACTTAATTTATATTTATTAACTAGTCATTATCCTGGTTGGATATTGGTTAGTACTGCCTTGTTTAAGCATAGGTGGCCAGTCCATGCCTAACTAAGGCTAGGCTATCCAATACCTGATCGGAGTGTCGCGCTCCAATCAAAGATAATATTTATATGCCCAAATTACCCTTAACAAATAGCTAGTGGTAGCAAGGGGTCGATCCACGAAGAGTATGTGGTTTGCGAATGGATTTACTAGAACTTAAATGGTTGTCACACTTTATGAAGCTTGCTAATAAAATTCTTGTATTGTTTGTTTTGTTGGAAAGATGTTTAAATTATATGTCTAATAAAAATGATGAACTTAACCAAAAAATGGTGAATTATATAAGCACTTCTTTGAATACAAACTCCTAGTTAACAATGGTGATAAATATAAGATTTCTAAACAATGACAAGTAAGGAATCACACCCGGTTTCGATAGTTGCTAACTTATGGTTTCTACAAGTTTAAGGCTTCAACTCAAATGCATACGATTAGCGGATTTAGTGTACCGTGACTTAGGTGCTAATAACTATCAACGCTCAATGAACGGACAAGAATACACTTTGTAATCAACACAAGTAAATCCTAACCAAGACAACGCATATTACACATAACCATTTCATAAAGTCATAACTTTTATATTCGCTCGACAGTTTATGAATTCGAAACAAATGTAAGCTATTGCCAGAGGTTTCTAAAATCATACACAAATTGTCACAAATTGAAGCAAGAACAATTCAAAACCATAAATTAAACAACTACCTACACCGGGGTGAAACCGAGATGATTAGCCACTCATGATTGCCGGAACTTGTTCACCGGATAATTGAAACTTGCCGGAAGTCATGTTGGAGAAGTATGTGGTTATGAGTTACCGGAGATGGACTTGGATATGGAGGTTGTGAACCGTCTTTGGTCCTTCGACCTGGACACGGTTGTGGCTTCCTTCTTCTTTGATGATGAACTCCTTTTATATCCATGGAAGAGCTTGAGCATTTACACTTAGCTTCAAAATCTTTGGCATTTATTTCTTGATGGTAGACTTTGATCACCTTCTCCATGTGTACTCCCATGCTAGAAGACTTTGGGGTTGCTAAATTTCTCCAATTGCTGCTTATGATTAATGTTCTTGGTCCCCCCAAAGACTAAAACCCGTAGTTGACCAAAACAAACAAGTTCCAATCAATAAAAAGCATCCAAGAAAAAGTTTCCCGGAGTGGTTTTCCCTTGCCCGTCGCCGACGGGGTCCCTGCCCGTCGCCGACGGCCTCTCGTTTGGTCAGTTTTTCCCGAAACTGTTTTCTTCATAACTTCTTCGTTATAGCTCCGTTTTACGCACCGTTTTCGCCCACGTGCTCGTAATTCCGGCCTCTATCATAATATATTCCAATGTCTTCATGTTAACTCCATTAACATTCCCTAAAGCACATCCAATCTTCGTGGTTAACCCGGTCTTTGTCATTTTTCATCCCCGGTTGATGATGTTTGATCCCGGTGACCCGTAAAGCTCCCAATTAGCTCCTTAATCTTCACAAGACCTACAAAACATAATTCCTTTTACAAGTAGGCTATTCGAGATTAAACATATGTAAAAACATTAAGTTAAGCATAATAAGGCACCGGTTTTTGACCACACATCAATACCTGCTCTTGATAATAACCTTAGTACTTAATAATAATATTAACACTTCTGTTTTTAATTTATTACTAATAATAAAATAAATAACTTAAACATAAATTTAAATGAGAGTATATCTTATTCATACTTTTATAAAAATATAAATTCTTCACCTCAATGGTTTAACAAGAATTTTAAATATAGTAATACTATATTGTAATTTAGGTAATTACTTATGTATATATAATCAATTAAATTTATCACGAAAGGCTCAATTAATGCTATAAGAACCATTAAGAGATATACTAAAATATGACATAACTTTGTATATTATTATCTTAGCACACAATTGTTTTAAGATTGCTTTTATAGAATAAATCAACAAAGCGGATTCAATATAAATAAACAAATAATCAAATCCGATATTTAGAGCAATCTTCAGATTTTGTGAAAACGTCATCACAAAGTGATCGTACTCAAAGAAACGATTCAATGAAGTCAAAGACCAATTAAGCATGTTATGTTTCAAGAGAAATGAAGTGATTGTTGAGATTATTTGGAATATGATAGTTTCCATCCACCATATGGGATTTTAAAATGAATATGTAATATGAGCAAGTCAAATAATTTGAATTTAAACAAAACAAGTTTTAATAAAAAAAAATTCGGACATGGTTACTATAGAAACTATGTATTGTCAAAGAAAATTAAAATTTTCAAGAAATTTATTGACTCGATATCAAGGAGTTATTGTTTTTGCAATAATGTGGTTCATAGTACAAAAAGCGGAATGATAATTGAGTTTGGATAAAATAACAAATCGAAATGAAGCCCTCCAGTGGTCTTTTATAATTCAAATGAACCAAATGCATAACAAAAAATGCATGTGTAACGTGTGGATTTACCAAAAAAATGAAATAGATTTACCAAAAAAAAGAAATAGATCAATATTTGCTACTATGAAAGAAATCTTCATGGTATGATGATCTAGGGGAAGTAGAAACACGAAAGTCAATTCATTATATGCAGAAGTCAGAATTTCAACGAAAGAAATATAAGAACTTTTATCTGGAATTTCGTGTAATAACTGTTGTTAAGTGACATTACCAGGGAATGTGAATAAAATGAAATAGGAACTTTGCAAAAGTATGTAACTTCTTTTGCAGTGATAATAATTATGACTCTGATTAGACTGTGCAACGATGGTTGTGAAATCTTGTTACAACGTACTTCAGTGATATTCATTTTGTAAGATTATGTGGCAAAGTGCTTCTTTTTGATCAGTCGTTCTTCTACTGATGGAATTAACGTTGGTGTCATCGTGCCTAATTTATATTTTCCAAAGGTCTTGCCTTGAAAATCGTGTGTGATATACTTTAATGTATGTGAACGTTTAATTTTCATGTGTTTTCTTTGTGCACTAACACGACTTTACATGCTTCTTACTTGCGTTAATAATTTATGGTAACGCATTTGGAAATTTTTACACTTTTGATGGTATCCCAACTTAATGGGTTTCTATTGTTATTATTATTGCTCAAGTTACGAGGCAGATGATCAAACGAAATAATGTTTGAAAAAGAGATTCCTAATAAAGAAATCTAGACACATATGCTTGTGCTTTATTCCTATTTGACTTTTTGGAATTTCTTATAGATATACATATTTATATAATCACATATTTCACATGCTGAAATAAACATACCATCTATCATGTCAATGTATTTAACAAATTTATATTTCCAAAAAAAAACAAGTCAGATATCAGGTCATGATACTATTTAGGGAAATCTTGTCACTTGTTTGACATATTATATATCCCGTCTTATCCGATTCGCGCCGAAGCGGTAACCTCAGTATATTCTGACAAACTGGAGAGTCTGCTACACCATACCCAGTCTTGTCGGAGAAAATTTTCTATTTCCCATAAATAGTATCTTTTCAAAAGTGCCTCTTTTATTAGGGCTTTTATCCAAAATCAAGGAAACTTGTATTCCCATAACATATCTTATTCTAGACCAAGTAATATCAATAAGCAATAATTACTATTAATTCTTGCTTATTTATCATATCTTGCAATATTCTAATTACCATTCTTATGGTATATCAAAACACATCATCATTTATTCACATAAGTACTTAGTTTATCTTGAGGCTGATACTAAGGCATCTTTTCTTAAGTTCAAGTCTAAATGCTATCATGTGTGCTACCAGTTAACAGCAATCTCCTAACTCTTTTATATAAACTTAGGTATTATTATTACAACACTTATTGGCTTCAAGCAGTGGCTCTGATACCACCTTCTGTCACGGCCCCCGACCCACCCTGGACGGAATCGGGAGTCGTGAACAGCCCAGTGGTACCGGTGATTATTTTGAAAACATTGCAGCGGAAATTTCATCAGGACCGTGAGTTAGGAAAAATATCAGAGTTTAGAAAACACCGGATTTTATTTATTAAATAAATGGGATAAACCCATGTTTTACAAAGGTAGCTTTAATAAAGATAAATTTGATTACATAAAACAATATTTCTTAATTTGATTTAATTAATAAAATAAGCCACTTCTTGATGCCTTTCAGTGCCGTATCCCTCTCTTAATCCAATCTACTGTAATTACCTGAAACATGTTTGAAAAAGGTTTTGTCAGCGAGAAATACTGAGTGAATCATTCTATTTAATAAAATGACACCTTTGTTATAATTTACAGTATTAAGAGCGATTACAATGTTTCAGATATCAACCAACTACCCTCGGTATTTGTCACTCGACTCGTTTCTGTGACTATGGTCATATCACCCATTGGCTAACTCGTTGTCCAATGGTGAAGATTATCAAGTAATGTATACAAAACCCCACATACCGGCTTTAATATGGTGATTACATAGACTTAATCCCTGTAATTATAACCTTGAAAATAAACATGATTTTGAAAGTAATTTGATAAAAAGAGAATGACTCACTTATAATCATGCAGATTCATACGGCCAAAGTTTAGTCTACAGATAATCCTTGATATATTGCAGATTTATGCAGGCAGAGCTTAGCCTATTGATTTAGCCTTGTAACCTAGTGCACACGAACTAGGTAGGTAACTTAATACAGCAATTACGATAACTCACGAGATCAACCCTCACAACGAATGACAAAGTGCGATGCTTAAACATCCATCGAATTAACGATTAATGACAAAGCATCACCCTAATGTGGGCAGCACTTAAACATCCATTGAGTACATTGATCGATAGGACAATGAATCGTAATAGCGATCGAGTTATTACCCTGTATCGTAGCAGCACCCCCTACTAATTAGTGTTTTTGAGATTGTTTCGACTATAACTCAACGTACAAAGTGAATTTGATCGTCGAACGAACGCCAGAATGTAAGTGCCAATGCCTGTTATTTATACGAAAATTTTGACATGCTTACGGACCGTAAGACTCAACCCTTACGGTCCGTAAGGGTCATTTTTTCGCAATTGGGTTGCCACGTGTTGGACTAGCCTTGCTGAGTCGACTGTTTCTCGAAATTCAATTTAGACAACGAGATATGTGGATAATCGTGGAGTAGAAAATACCCCCCCTGAGTTTTAGGGGCCCTGATCCTGATTCTGATTGTTCTGAAATTTGTAGGGTTTGTGTAGAATCACTTGGGTGTCTCAATTAGGGTTTCCTATTGGATAAAATAATAATATAAATAGGACTTTTAATGAGGGTTGTTACAGCCGGCGACCACCGTAATCAGCCACCATACCACCGTCGTTTGTGTCACGACCCACGACCCACCCTGGACGGAATCGGGAGCCGTGAACAGCCAAGTGGTACCGGTGATTATTTTGAAAAATATTGCTGCGGAAATTTCATCAGGACCGTGAGTTAGGAAAAATATCAGAGTTTAGAAAACACTGGATTTTATTTATTAAATAAATGGGATAAACCCATGTTTTACCATGGTAGCTTTAATAAAGATAAATTTGATTACATAAAACAATATTTCTTAATTTGATTTAATTAATAAAATAAGCCACTTCTTGAAGCCTTTCAGTGTCGTATAAATCTCTTATTCCGATCTACTATAATTACCTGAAACGCGTTTTAAAAATGTTTTGTCAGCAGGAAATACTGGTGAATCATTCTATTTATTAAAATGACACGTTTGTTATAATTTACAGTATTAAGAGAGATTACAATGTTTCTAGATATCAACCAACTACCCACAGTATTTGTCACTCGAACATCCATCGGTAGCCTCTTAGCCCGATGGTATCTGTGACTATGGTCATATCACCCCTTGGCTAACTCGTTGTCCAATGGTGAAGTTTATCAAGTAATGTATACAAAACCCCACATACTGGCTGTAATTTGGTGATTACATAAACTTAATCCCTGTAATTATAACCTTGAAAATAAACATGATTTTGAAAGTAGTTTGATAAAAAGAGAATGACTCACATTATAAGCATGCAGATTCATACGGGCAAAGTTTAGTCTACATATAAGCCTTGATATATTGCAGATTTATACAGGCGGAGCTTAGCCTATTGATTAGCCTTGTAACCTAGTGCACACGAACTCGGTAAGTAACTAATACAGCATTTACGATAACTCACAAGATTAAAACCCTCACAACGAATGACAAAGTGCAACACTTAAACATCCATCGGATTCACAACGAATGACAGAGTATTCCCCGAGTTTGGGTGGTACTCAAACATCCTGTCGGAATCACGACTAATGACAAAGGATAGAACTTAAACATCCTGTCGGATAGTTTCAATCGATCGGACATTGAATCGTAGCAGCGATCGAGTTAATACCCGGTATCGTAGCAGAATTCGAGCTAGTGTGTGTTTGGTAGTAAACGGACAATATCTCGAAGTGTAAAATGAATTTTAACATCGTTCCAACTCCAGAAATCAAGTCCCAACATCCTCTATTTATACTGAGATTTTGACCCCCTCGCGTGACGCGAGGGGTCACCCTGGGGGCGTCGCGTGACGCGACGGGTCACCATTCACCATAGGGTTGCCACGTGTCCAACTAGCTTGTGTGAGTCGACGGATCGAAGAAATTCGATTTAGACAGCAAGATATGTGGATAATCGTCGAGTAGGGAATACCCCCCTGAGTTTTAGGGGCCCTGATCCTGATTCTGATTGTTCTGAATTTTTTAGGGGTTATGCAGAATTACTTGGGTGTCTCAATTAGGGTTTACTTTTGGATAAAATAAAATAATAGATAGGACCTTTAATGAAAGTTGTTATGGTTTGGGACAAAAAGGGAATAAAACAGTGAGAAAAGAAAATGGACCCACTTTGTAACTTTTAGAGTTCAACTAGAAAACCTCATGTTAGAATTTTGGGTATAACTTCTGAGCTAATTTTAATAAAATATATATTTACTCGTGTTAAGTATAGTACCCATAATTCAACCTTGTCCCTATGTCACGAAACAGAACCCCAATGAACTTAGTTAGGCAAAGCCTTGACATGTGTTATGGGGCTCAGATCAATCGGACCGGGTAGCGGTGACCGGGAGTTAAAATACTTAAAACAGGGCATGGCTTTATTATTATTATAAATAAAATAAATAAATACTAGAGATTTTTAGAGAGAGAAAGATGGGCGATAGAAAGGTAGTAGAAAAGGAATCATGATAATTCTTTCTTTTCAAGTCTATTTATAGTTAAATGGGGCTCCCAACCTTTGTCAGAATTCATCTATTTTGAAGCCACGTACATATGCATAATATTCATGAATGTTAATAATAGAAGGACACCTACTCCATGACTCTTCATTCTCATCTCTACATTCCATACATGTAGAGATGCATTATATATATATATATATATATTGATTTTATTATTTTATATTTGATTCTTATCTCTTCAGTCGATATACATACATATATTTCAAAATCTCATTTGTTAATTTATTATTGAGTTAACTACCATTTTCGTCCCTGTGGTTTGGTCACTTTGGCCATTTCAGTCCATTTTTAAAAAATGCGCCATTTTCTTCCCCGACGTTCTGGAAAGGTGCCATTTCAGTCCAAAAATCATAACCTAGTTAAGTCGGTTTGTAAATAAGGATTGATTGTGTAAATTTGTAACATAAATGACCATTTAAGTAAAATGTATAAATATTAATATAATTATAATATATATATATATATATAATGTATACACACCGCCGCCGGAACCGGAGCTCCGGTGGTCACCACCGCCGCCGCCGGAACCACCACCATATATGTTTTTTTTGCAGGCGCCACCATCATCGTCATCATCTCTCTCTCTCTCTCTCTCTCCGACTGTTATCATCACCATCATCGTCATCATCTGTTATCATATAATTATATGTTTTTTTTTTTAAAGAACAACAATTATTGAAAGAACGGCAACAACATCGTCATGAAGATCACCACCACCATGCCGTTTTTCCGGTGAGTTGCAGGCGCCGCCGGAACCACCACCATCATCGTCATCATCTGTTATCATCATCATCGATCATCATCGACCTTCATCATCATCATCGCGATCTTCATCATCATCATCGACCTCACCGGAAAAACGGCACCCCCACCGTCGCCGGTTCTCTCTCCCGCCTCCTTCTCTCTCTCTCTCTCTCTCTCTCTCTCTCCGACTGTGATGATGATTGATGAAGATGAGTTGCAGGTTGTCGGTTTTACAGCGGTGAACGGAGGTGATGACAGAGGTGAACGGTGGTTTACGGTGAAGTGGTGGTGGGTTATGGTGATGGTGCAGCGGTGAGGAGACGGTGGTGTTAATGGTTGTCGGAGGTGACTGCGGTGTTCGAAGTGTGCGGTGATGAGGAGTGTGTCGGAGTAATGACGATGGAACGAGAATGGAGATGGTGGTATGAGATGTTGGTGGCAGATCGGAGTGGTGGTGGTGGCAGTGGCGGTGGTGGGAACTGGTTACAAATTATTTAGAGTTAACTGCCATTTTCGTCCCTGTGGTTTGGTCACTTTGGCCATTTCAGTCCATTTTTCAAAAATGCGCCATTTTACTTAAATGGTCCTTTATGTTACAAATTTACACAATCAGTTCTTATTTACAAACCGACTTAACTGGGTTATGATTTTTGGACTGAAATGGCATCTTTCCAGAACGTCGGGGAGGAAAATGGCACATTTTTGAAAAATAGACTGAAATGGCCAAAGTGACCAAACCACAGGGACGAAAATGGCAGTTAACTCTTTATTATTTTATTTTAAATCGTAAGTTTTTGATTATTATTATTTTAAATGTAAACGTACACTTACTTTTACATGTAAGTTTATTTAATTTATATTTTATCATATATATATATTATAATTAATTTAACTGCTTCACTTATTTGGCGCTTATAACTTCTAAAATATAATGTTCTAGAAAATAATAAAAATGTCATTAGAACGAGAATATTTATATCTATATTTTGAACCAAGTTTCATTAAAAACAGAGTAGGTTCAAAATATAATGTATTTTTATAATTTAATTATTAAACGGTTCATGGGCCCGTATAGTTACTTCATATTTCTTATCTTCAACTTACCCGTAATCTACCCGTCTAATAATATAAGTTTTTATATACTTTTATTTTATTAGAAAGGTCACCCATATATAAGCCAATTAATTAGTATAATATTTCAACCAAACTATATAAAATAGTGTTTAAAACTATTTTGGGTTAAATATTTATATTAAAAATAAACTAGTTACTAGTGGTTAATAAATTTAATCAAACCTATAATTCTTTATATAAAAATAGGAATGTTACATTCTCCCCACCTTGTTTTAAATCTCGTCCTCGAGATTTGGGTTACGATATTTCTTTTAGACTTGTGTCATATTTTAGTTAATAAAAACAATATTTAAGGTAGATGACACAGAATTAAAATATCAACTTTTGTGAATATGAGTTGTATAATAAATAGAACTCTATGGTTTAACTGAATTAGTTTAAGAAATCAATGACAAACGAATGAGATGATATAATTTCCAAGGTGACTAGGTTCAAGTCAAAAGATATATGATCAATAGATATTTAAAATGAATGTGAAAGACTTTTAGAATTAATAAAATTCTTTGTCAAAAGAAGCTTACTTTAATTGGCAACTGAGGAAGACTTAGAATTGATAGGTTCAAAATGAAATAAAAGCATGAAAAATGATTTGTCAAATATTTATGATATGAGAAAATCAAAGTGTTGAGATGAGTGAATTGCAAAGATACACCAAAAGATAATAGAGTTAGTGTATCATTGTTTAGAGTTCCAAGTTGTTTTAATTGTGAAACAATGTGATAGTACACTATTAGTGACTATATTTTTCATACTATGTCCTAGAGATCGAAATATAATAAGAACAAGTTGTTTTGACATGACCAACCATTATATTATATTTGTAAAGCAAATGTAATATTTATTATTTGTGTCCCTGTCTGAACCGTATCTTACATATCAAATATAAATATTATGTAATATATATTATTTGTTACGCATTTTTATTATATGTAAATGGTCACCACTTTTAAATAAATATTATTTTAGTATTTCACTATACTATGTAAAATAACTTATTATTTACTATGTAATATATATTACAAAACACCGTAATGAAGTTATTACATTTACAAAATATTTTAGTATTTATTATTTTGTAAAAGAAATCACTATTATTTATAACGTTAAATGAAAGTTGTAAATAAAGGTGTAAAAATATTTATTGTACAAAAGTATTTGTAAAATATTTTGTAAATATATAACACTTAATGGGTCGATTCTATGTGATTACTTATTTTCATTTTGAAACCATATAACGTTGGGAATGTATTTACAAATGTTGTAAATAAATGAAAATGGGGACTATTATTATATATTACAATGTTCCCCTAACCCAACGTAGTTGATGACTACCATATTATTCTTATATGGTCATTTTCTTGCCAGAGCGTTACGGTACATAGTTACCACAAAACATGTGATAGACAATTATTTATATAATTTTATTCGTCCCTCTAATTCTTGTATTATTTTATGAAAATATGTCTTCTCCTTATAGTACAAAGTAAAATATTTTTATATATAATTAAAATTTACTAAATAAGTATGATGACTTAATTTATATATATTAACTAGTCATTATCATGGGTGGATATTGGTTAGTGCTGCCTTGTTTAAGCATAGGTGATCAGTCCATGCTTAACTAAGGCTAGGCTACCCAATACCTGCCCCTGACAATAACCCTAGTACCTAAAAATAATACTAATACTATTACTATTATTACTAATAATAAAACTAATATTAATTACCAATAATAAATAACTAAACATAAACTTAAATGATAGTATACCTCAAACATAATTTTATACACATATATAAAAATATATATTCTTCACCTCAATGGTTTAACAAGATTCATTGACTCGATATCAAAGAGTCACCGTTTTGCAATAATGCGGTTCATAGTGCAAAAAGCGGAATGATATTTGAGTTTGGATAAAATAACAAATCGGAATGAAGCCCTCCAGTGGTCTTCATAAATCAAACGAACCACATGCGTAACAAACAATGCATGTGTAATGTGTGGATTTACCAAGAAATGAAACAGATCAATATTTGCTACTATGAAAGAAATCCTCATGGTATGATGAACATTAAGGAAATAGAAACGCGAAAGTCAACTTATTATATGCAGAAATCAGAATTTCAATGAAAGAACTATAAGAACTTTATCTGGAATTCCGGGTGATAACTGTTGTTAAGTGACATTACCAGGGAATGTCGAATAAAATGAATAGGGGATTTGCAAAGGTATGTGACTCCTTTTTCAATGCTAATAATTATGACTCTAATTAGACTGTGCACTGATGGTTGTGAAATATTGTTCCAACGTACCTCAGCGATATTCATGTCGTTTGTAGGATCACATGGCAAAGTGCTGCTTTTTTGATCAGTAGTTCTTCTACTGACGGAATTAGCATTGGTGTCATCGTGCCCAATTTATATTTTCCAAAGATCTTGCCTTGGAAGTCGTGTGTGATATACTTTGACGTCTATGGACGTATAATTTAAGTTTCATGTGTTTTCTTGTGCACTAGCACAACTTTATATGCTTCTTACTTGCATATTGGAAATTCTTATACTTTTGATGGCGTACCAACTTAAAGGGTTTCCATTGTTTATATTTTCACACGAGTTTCGAGGTATGTGATCAAACGAAATAATGTTTGAAAAAAAAATTATTGATAAAGGAATCTATATTTATTATTAACACATATGTTTGTGCTTTATTCCTAATTGACTTTTGGAATTTCTTATAGATATACATATCTATATAATCATATATTTCACATGCTGTAATATACATACCCTTCATAAGGTCAATGTATTTAACAGATTCTTATTTCCCAAAACAAGTCAGATATCAGGTCATGATACTATTTAGGGAAATCTTGTCACTTGTTTGACATATTATATACCCCGTCTTATCCGGTTCGCGCCGGAGAGGTAACCTCAGTATATCCGGACAAACTGGAGAGTCTACTACACCATACCCAGTCTTGCCAGAAAAATTTATATTTCCCATAAATAGTATTTTTTTTAAAGTGTCCCTTTTATTAGGCTTTTATCCAGAATTAGGGAAATTTGTATTCCCGTAACATATCTTATTCTAGACCAAGTAATATTACTAAGCAAGAATTAATAGCAATTAAGTGCTATTGCCTGCAATGTTCTAATCGTCATTCTTACGGCATACCAAAATCCATCATACTTTATTTACACAAGTACTTAGCTTATCTCGAAGCTTATACTAAGGCATCTTTTCTTAAGTTCAAGTCTAAATGCTATCATGTGTGCTACCAGTTAATAGCAATCTCCTAACTCTTTTAGGTATTATTATCACAACACCTATAGGCTTAAATCAGTGGCTCTGATACCACCTTCTGTCACGACCCTCGACCCACCCTGGACGGAATCGGGAGCCGTGAACAACCAAGTGGTACCGGTGATTATTTTGAAAAATATTGCAGCGGAAATTTCATCAGGACCGTGAGTTAGGAAAAATATCAGAGTTTAGAAAACACCGGATTTTATTTATTAAATAAATGGGATAAACCCATGTTTTACTATGGTAGCTTTAATAAAGATAAATTTGATTACATAAAACAATATTTTTTAATTTGATTTAATTAATAAAATAAGCCACTTCTTGAAGCCTTTCAGTGTCGTATCCATCTCTTATTCCAATCTACTGTAATTACCTGAAACGCGTTTTAAAAAGGTTTTGTCAGCAGGAAATACTGGTGAATCATTCTATTTATTAAAATGACACGTTTGTTATAATTTACAGTATTAAGAGAGATTACAATGTTTCTAGATATTAACCAACTACCCACAGTATTTGTCACTCGAACATCCATCGGTAGCGTCTTAGCCCGATGGTGTCTGTGACTATGGTCATATCACCCCTTGGCTAACTCGTTGTCCAATGGTGAAGTTTATCAAGTAATGTATACAAAACCCCACATACTGGCTGTAATTTGGTGATTACATAAACTTAATCCCTGTAATTATAACCTTGAAAATAAACATGATTTTGAAAGTAGTTTGATAAAAAGAGAATGACTCACATTATAAGCATGCAGATTCATACGGGCAAAGTTTAGTCTACAGATAAGCCTTGATATATTGCAGATTTATACAGGCAGAGCTTAGCCTATTGATTAGCCTTGTAACCTAGTGCACACGAACTCGGTAAGTAACTAATACAGCATTTACGATAACTCACAAGATTAAAACCCTCACAACGAATGACAAAGTGCAACACTTAAACATCCATCGGATTCACAACGAATGACAGAGTATTCCCCGAGTTCGGGTGGTACTCAAACATCCTGTCGGAATCACGACTAATGACAAAGGATAGAACTTAAACATCCTGTCGGATAGTTTCAATCGATCGGACATTGAATCGTAGCAGCGATCGAGTTAATACCCGGTATCGTAGCAGAATTCGAGCTAGTGTGTGTTTGGTAGTAAACGGACAATATCTCGAAGTGTAAAATGAATTTTAACATCGTTCCAACTCCAGAAATCAAGTCCCAACATCCTCTATTTATACTGAGATTTTGACCCCCTCGCGTGACGCGAGGGGTCACCCTGGGGGCGTCGCGTGACGCGACGGGTCAACATTCACCATAGGGTTGCCACGTGTCCAACTAGCTTGTGTGAGTCGACGGATCGAAGAAATTCGATTTAGACAGCAAGATATGTGGATAATCGTCGAGTAGGGAATACCCCCTGAGTTTTAGGGGCCCTGATCCTGATTCTGATTGTTCTGAAATTTTTAGGGGTTATGCAGAATTACTTGGGTGTCTCAATTAGGGTTTACTTTTGGATAAAATAAAATAATAGATAGGACCTTTAATGAAAGTTGTTATGGTTTGGGACAAAAAGGGAATAAAATAGTGAGAAAAGAAAATGGACCCACTTTGTAACTTTTAGGGTTCAACTAGAAAACCTCATGTTAGAATTTTGGGTATAACTTCTGAGCTAATTTTAATAAAATATATCTTTACTCGTGTTAAGTATAGTACCCCTAATTCAACCTTGTCCCTATGTCACGAGATAGAACCCCAATGAACTTAGTTAGGCAAAGCCTTGACATGTGTTATGGGGCTCAGATCAATCGGACCGGGTAGCGGTGAACGGGAGTTAAAATACTTAAAACAAGGCATGGCTTTATTATTATTATAAATAAAATAAATAAATACTAGAGATTTTTAGAGAGAGAAAGATGGGCGATAGAAAGGTAGTAGAAAAGGAATCATGATAATTCTTTCTTTTAAAGTCTATTTATAGTTAAATGGGGCTCCCAACTTTAGTCATAATTCATCTATTTTGAAGCCACGTACATATGCGTTCATGAATGTTAATAATTGAAGGTCACCTACTCCATGACTCTTCATTCTCATCTCTACATTCCATACACGTAGAGATGCATTTTATTATTATTTTATATATATATATATATATATATATATATATTGATTTTATTATTTTATATTTGATTCTTATCTCTTCAGTCGATATACATACATATATTTCAAAATCTCATTTGTTAATTTATTATTTTATTTTAAATCGTAAGTTTTTTATTATTATTATTTTAAATGTAAACGTACACTTACTTTTACATGTAAGTTTATTTAATTTATATTTTATTATATATATATATATATATTATAATTAATTTAACTGCTTCACTTATTTGGCGCTTATAACTTCTAAAATATAATGTTCTAGAAAATAATAAATATGTCATTAGAACGAGAATATTTATATCTATATTTTGAACCAAGTTTCATTAAAAACAGAGTATGTTCAAAATATAATGTATTTTTATAATTTAATTATTAAACGGTTCATGGGCCCGTATAGTTACTTCATATTTCTTATCTTCAACTTACCCGTAATCTACCCGTCTAATAATATAAGTTTTTATATACTTTTATTTTATTAGAAAGATCACCCATATATAAGGCAATTAATTAGTATAATATTTCAACCAAACTATATAAAATAGTGTTTAAAACTAGTTACTAGTTACTAGTGTTTAATAAATTTAATCAAACCTATAATTCTTTATATAAAAATAGAAATGTTACAGTTTGACACCAAATATTACCGGAATCCGAACACGGGTAAGTTTCTTTGTTATTTTGATGATTTTGGTTGATATTATAGGAGTAAAAAAGGGTAATAAAGTTGTTAAATATGTTTGAAATTTTGTGTGTTTTTACGTTATTTATAGTTGTTTAGATGATTTTTAGGGTGATTATGTTGTTTATATATTTTTGGGTGATTATGTTGTTTATATTTTTAGGGTGATTACAACTTACATTATGATTTCTAGGGCTTGAATAGTTGAAAATTAAAATTAAATTTGAAACATTATGTTATGGAGCGATGAACTTATATTATATAGAGAAATAATTGCTTAAGAAATTAGTTTTAGATGATGTTTTGGATAGATTTCAAAAAATGAAAACCCGTAGGGCGTCGAAGTTTTAATTATGTTTGTAACAAGGTTTAACATGTTTTTTATGATTATATAAATTTAGTTTGATGTTCGTTTGTTTTACATGACCCGACCCGATACAAACCGATTTTTTTACTTATATACCAAGGGGCCTAAAATTTTAAAAATGTTTCGCACCCCAATGGAAAAATTCCTGGGTCCGCCACTGATTATAACTAAGCTTGAAGAGCAAGTGAAAGAACACACATCTAACGAAACGTCTCTAAAAACTGAGCTGGAACATCTAAAGGTAGAGATCGAAGAGAATGCTGCGTTAAAGACCAGTTAAAGAATCTTGAAGAAAAACTTGCAGCAGCTCAAAACACCATTGTTGAACAGGCCAGCTGCTGTTTATATGCCATAACCATTTATAATTGAATCCAATGAAAATATTAATGGTCCCCAATCAGATTCACAAACTTTACACAACTGAAACAAAAAGGTGGAAGTATGACAAAAAAAAAGTTTAAAAATCATCAATTTGTTCACCCAGTAGTCAGCCACTCATCAGATCAAACGTATTACTAAGGGCTTGTTTGGCTAAGCTTATTTAACTCAAAAGGACTTTCTGTTAAAAGAACTTATTGACTTATGACTTTTTGAAAATGAGTTTTTAAAAAAGTGTTTGGATTAGCTTAAGGGGTGGGAAAAGCCAATAAGTCAATAAGTTGTTTTTTAAAAAGTGTTTGGCTTAGGGGGTGTTTGGCCTAGCTTTTTTAACAAAGCTTATAGCTTTTTTTTTTACAAAATAAGCTTAATTTAGTGTTTGGTTTAGCTTTTTAAGCTTATGCTTATTAGCTTATATAAGCTAATTTGAAGAAGCTTAGTTGAAGATGGTTTTTTAGCTTATTTGAAGAAACTCCTTTGTGTAAGGGCAAATGATATAAAATAAGCTATAAGCTAATCCAAACACTTAAAAAGAGTTTATCAAATGATAGAAAATAAGCTATAAGCTTGTTGGGATTGAACCCTACCAGATGAACAGATAATTAAAGCCAAAACTGGATCAGAGCAGTGGATCCAGAATAAGCAGATGTTATGTTTACATGTCTCTCCCCTTGAAAGTGGTTTCAACATCTGATGACCTCCTATCTACTGATCGTACAAACTGCTGACCTACAAGCTCTGCTGTTCAATCTAGTGCCTTGAGTCAAGCTCTGCTGATCCGGACAAGTACTGCTGGGTTCACATCAGTGGAAGGATGCAGCAGTAGTTTAGATGTCTTTTTGTAATGAAATGTAATAACAGTAGTTAGCATAGCAGAGGTTGTATAGATCAGATGTTAGAGTTTTTTAGGAGGTTAGATGTCACTTTCATGGTGATGTCAGCGTAGATGCTTCAGTGGTTTGCTCGTGCCTATAAATAGAACAGTGCTCTGTACTGTTCTATTAGCTCTTTGCAAAATCTTCTTTCTGCACGAACAAACACTGTGAGCTCAGGCTGAGGGGGAGTTTGTATTCAGACATTGCATTGTAATCGTTATTGAAATAAATTCAATCTTTCGGTTCTTTGTGGAAAATGTTTGATTAAAGCAATTCTCTCGTTTGATTGTGTGCAAAGTTTGTTTCCATCTTAATTCCGCTGCACAACTCATCCATCTTCATCTTAATTCAAACGTAAAAACACAATCAAAACCAAACTCAGATCCTAACAATTGGTATCAGAGCAAGGACAGTCAACTTCGATCTAACAATCAATTTGACATAACTGTTCAGCTCAAAAATTCATTGATACTAAGGTTGGTCGTATTTAGTTGAAAAACAGAGTAATGAGTGATCACGTTCAAAGTGGCTACTCAAAAGCTCTGTAAAACAACCAAGATGTCATAGGAGACACAAACTTCACATAACAAGTGATGTCATACATAAACCACATATAGTTTTCAGATCTGAAAATATGTCTGATAACTATGGTAAAATCATTTACGAAAATTGATTTCAATTGTTGTTATGAAGTTTTTGCTGTTTCCATCATGATTGCTACTAAGGTGTGAACCTCATGTCAACAAAAACCTATGTTCATAAAAACATTAGTGTTTTTGTTTACATAAAAAGAGGGAAATTAAAACTTTAGTCATTTAGATCTTATGTATTGAAAAACAGGTTGAGAATCCTTCAAAAGGACCAAAATCAATGGTGTTAAAAGTACATTAAGAAAATCTGGGGTCAATGTAGTCCGTATCATATGTAATGTGAGATTGGTTAAAAACCTGTGCAAATATGACCAATTCTCCCAAAGCATTACTGCAAAATGATTCTGGATTAAGTATTTCTTCAATAAAGACCTCCTAGTAAGTATTTCATTACTTATGAATGGGAAGGGTATAAAGGGAAGAAGAAAATTCACAAAAACTCGAGAGTGTGTTTATCTCAAAACTTTTGAAGTCAAAAGAAAAGAGTATAAATATAAAACACTTAAGAGTCAAAAATTGGGGTAAAAATGGTCATCAAAGCAATTGTGTGCATTCATTGGTTCAGGAAAGTTCAGGTAACAATAGTATCTCCAGTGAATGAACTTACAAGAGGACTAGATAAATTTCCAGAATCATCACATGGTAACAAAGTCTATAACAGGGTTTTCAAAAACTCATGTGTACTTGTGTCCCCATTTTTGTTGTCAATCAATCAACAAGAAAATGGTACCAAACAGTGGTCAAAAAGTATTTATATTGTCATACCACTGTCGTCAAACCACTGACCATTTTCATAAACTTGAGAATGATTTGATTAGGAGTTTTAGTTGAAAATTATACCAGATCCTTTTGATGCTGTTGTCAGAAAATCCTTTAATTTTTTCTCTGAAAAAGGATTTTCTCTAATAAAGCAGGATATATTATTCTTTATTTTTCTTTAAGAGTAATATATTTTGAACTTTTCACTGGTTTTTGATAGTAAATGTTTCAATCTCCTGTCAGGATATATAACCTTTATTTTTGTTGGTAATATTATCCTCAAAAACAAATCAAAAGGAAATGGTACAAGTATCAAGGTCATGTCAAACTCAAGTTTGTCTTAAAATAGATCAAAGATTGATTGCTAAAAGACCTTAAAATGCTTAGGTACCCATGTCCTAATTCAAATATTATGACACAAAATGGGTAGCCTAGCGAAAGGAGCCTACATCATCTGGGGTACTAAATCAATTTTTTCAAAAGTTTAATCACTGTTGTACTAACAGTTGCTGATGTAATAGCTTTTCAAAACCTCACCATTTCCCTACCACTGTTTTGCTCAAACATATGTTTCCTAAACACTGTCCACTGCTGAAAGTCATCCCCTGTTATCTCATTCTCTTGATAAGCACTTTTGTTCAAAATCAATGTTATATCCACTGATGTGCTATCTACTGATTGTGAAAATCATCCACTGATATCACATTATTACAGTTGTAACCACTGATGCTTGCTTCATCAGTGGCTCTCAAAACAACTATCCTCCGTTATTCATCCATTTCATCAGAGGTTGGCATGTGGTCAGTTTTTAGCCCTCAGATCTTTATAACCGCTGCCACATCAGTTGTAACCACTGATGCTTGCTTCATCAGTGGCTCTCAAAACAACTATCCTCTGTTATTCATCCATTTCATCAGAGGTTGGCATGTGGTCAGTTTTTAGCCCTCAGATCTTTATAACCGCTGCCACATCAGCGTCCATTTTTCTTTTCCCTAAATAAAACCCTGATCAAAACCCAAAACAGGGTTTTACACTGTCGAATTGAATTCCAAAAATTCTCTTCTCAAAGCAGTTTCCAACCTTTCTTCTCAAATCACTCTTCGATCCTTCTTCATCAAAATGACGAAATCAAAGTCAAAATCAAAATCAAAATCATCCTTGTCTCCCAAAGAGGACACTCAAATGGCGTCTGAACCCATTGAAATCCCTTACAAATCCCCTCACAACTACTTGGGTCTACTCACAAAACCCACCAACAATCATACCTTCGATTCCATTATCGACATCATGACTGCGTCAAAGTATAAAACTTTGCTAACAGCAGATGCTCCAATCTACCAACAAATCCAGAGAGAGTTTTGGAAAAATGCTACGCTTGAAAAACAAGACGATAAAGTCATAGCCATCAACTCCTCCATACAGGGAAAAGCGATTCAAATTACTCCTCAATCCCATCTCGGAAGTCTTTAAACTCGATGATCAGAAAGGTAAAACATCTTTTCCCAAAAACGAGTTGAAAACTGATTTTCTGAAAAGGGGGTATGCAGAACAAGCAAAAAGAGATACCTTACAAAAAGGTTTCTTTCCTTCTGCACCTAGATTTTTATTCCACACACTCTTGATGTGTGTTTCAAATAAAACAACAACTTTTAACGAAATACCATTGAAGATCCAATGTCTGGGTTATGCTATTTTAAATAACAAAGATTATAACTATTCCCAGGAGATCTTTGATGATTTAGTGAAAAATGTTGATAGCAAAGCATTTCTACTTTTTCCAAGGTTTTTAAGCTACCATTTTAAACAAAAATTTGGAAAAGAAAATGAAAATTTGCTTGAACAAGGTGTTTATTTTCAAATAAAAGGTTTAACAACTGAAACATTCACCAGAATGTTAACACCTTTAAAAACAAAAGCAGAGGTGCCTGAGCAGAATTTAGCAGTTACCACTGCTCCTCAGACATCTGCTGCTGAGCCCACTGCTCCAGGTGATCATAGCAGCGCAACCACTGCTTTGAAACCCACACCTGCCATTACCAAAAAGACTAAAAAGAAAACATCCAGAAAGCCCTCCAAACCCAAAACAAAGGCAACTCTGGAAGATGAGATCCCAGAGCCACTGCCAGTAACAACACAAATGTCACTTACAACCACTGCTGCTACTTCCTCACAGCAGTTGGAAGAAAGATCTCCACCATTGCCTCAAACTCCTCCTGCATCCTCACAAAAGGATCAGGTTGTAAGCACAGGGACCCCACATTATGAAGCTCCAGACCCGATTGGATCCATCTTCCTCAGTCCTGATCCCAAGGACGTGTCTCTTTCAACACCCATACCCTCACCAATCACATTACCACAATCCATAATACCCTTGTTGCATGCAGTTGCTATAGCTCAGACACAAACCAGTTCCTCTCTATCACCTATCACTAAGAGTATACTCCCACAAGTGACTGGGTCTGATGCTACTACCCCTGCTATCCCAGCAACAACTGAGGAGGTTACACCCCTTGAGTTACAAGTAACTCCTGGTGGTAGTTCAAGTGGAGCAGCTACTACAAGTGATGGATCAACAGATCTACATTTGGATAGTTGTTTCATTAGTAAGACTCCCTTGAAGGCAATTTCTTCTATAGCACCTCTGGTAACCACCAGTGAGTTGATTTTAACCACTGGTACCCTCAAAAGGTTATCAAGTGTTGAAGAGAGAAGACCCCATAACCAAGAACAAGGGGCATCAATGGGTGATTTTTGGGACTCAGTTCCTAAGTCACACATTGATACAACCACTGTTGGTGGGGAATCAGATGATCCCATTAATGTGGGTGATGATTTAAAATATCAGGAATTGACGGGCAGAGTTGAAAAACTTGAAACATCAGTTGCTGAAATAAAGGATATGGTGCAACAGCTGTTAAAAGCTCAAAAAGCACAATCCACTGCTGTTCCAGCTCAAGCACCTGCATAACCTGCACCTGCTGCAAATGAGTTGTGGAACTTATTTCAACCCCTGCTTGAAAAACAAAAACAAATGGCTGATCAGCAGCATACAATACATGTACAATTGCTGACAAACATGGTGGAGTCAAGATTTAAAGATACTCAAGCGGACATCAAAGCTATCAAGGCTCATATCCAAAGCACCACTGGAAAAGTTCCTCCCACTGTTATCTTCATGGATAACCGGCTTCCAGATAATGCCAAAAAGGGGGAGTTTGTTGGGATTGAACCCTACCAGAGGAACAGATAATAAAAGCCAAAACCGGATCACGACAATGGATTCACAATAAGCAGCTGTTTACATTAGGCTTTCCCCTTGAAAGTGATTATAACAACTGATGGCTCTCTATCCACTGTCCGTATACAATTGCTGCTACCCTTTAAACTGCAGACAAAGCCCTGAAGAAGTAAACACTGCTGTTTCTATCTACTGATGACAAAGTACTGCCCACTCAAGGACTGATCAACTTTGAGGAAAGCACTGATGGAAGAAGATAGCAGTAGTTAGTGTATTACTTGTCTTATGTAAAATCAGTGGTTAAGATTAGCAGTGTTTGTATAGGAACAGTTGTTACAGGTTGTTAGGCTGTTAGACGTCGCTTTCATGGTGACGTCAGCTAAGATGCCTCAGTGGTTTTGGTTTGCCTATAAATGGAGCAGTACCCTGTACTGTTACATTTGATTTTGATCGTTTTGAGTGAGTTCTTCTCCTCAATTCAATCCTTTCATCTTGTGCAATCAACCATGGAGTATCAGGCTGAGGGGGAGTTTAGTTTGTAAGCATGCTTGTAATCTTTTGATTTGTATTGTAAATCTTTCGACTGAATGTCAAGCATGTGTTTATCAAAACTGTTTCTATCTTTGATCGTGTTTACAAAGTTTGTTAATCATTTCCGCTGCACTTTACATTGTTTCATATTCATTCATAGTTCAAATCATACAAACAAACATAATCATGAGTGCCTCCGATCCTAACAATTGGTATCAGAGCTGGATCACCATGAAAGTGGTTTCAACATCTGCTGACCTCCTATCTACTGATCGTACAAATTGCTGACCTACAAACTGTTGATCTAGTAAAAGACTGATGGAAGACTAAAGCTCTGATGTTCAATCTACTGCCTTGAGTCAAGCTCTGCTGATCCGGACAAGTACTGCTGGGTTCACATCAGTGGAAGGATGCAGTAGTAGTTTAGATGTCTTTTTGTAATGAAATGTAATAACAGTAGTTAGCATAGCAGAGGTTGTATAGATCAGAGGTTAGAGTTTGTTAGGAGGTTAGATGTCACTTTCATGGTGACGGAACGAGTTGACAAACTGGATACAGCTGTTGCAGATATCAAAGACATGCTACAACAGTTGTTGAAAGTACAAAAGATGCAATCCACTGTTATTCCACCTCAAGCACCTGCTCCATCACAAGCACCTGCTTCAAATGAGCTCTAGAATCTATTTCAACCTTTTCTCCAACAACAAAAACAAATGGCTAATCAGCAACATGAAATACATGTACAAGAGCTGAGAAACATCATGGAGTCTAGGTTCAAGAACACACAAGCAGATATCAAGGCTCTCAAGGCCCATTTATTGAAAACCACTGGCACTGCTCCTCCAAATGTTCTCTTCATTGATCAATTACCCCCAGACAATGCCAAAAAGGGGGAGAAAATTAAAGAATGGAAGAAAAAGGGAGTAGATGATGGTCTCTACATAGAACCAGAAATGGAGAATATGACCAAGCAGATACCTTTGCCAGATGGTAGCAAAAAGGTTGATGTTACCCAAAATGCACTTGATGAAGCTATAGTGAGTGTAAAAAGGGACAAAGCGGCAAAGGATATGTCAAGGTGGAATAAGGAGAAAAGAGCTTACATGGAGCTGAATGCGCAGGGTTGTTCTGGGCTAAAGGATGTTCAAAATCCTGAGCTAAAAAGAAATCTCACTAGAAAAGTGAGGAAACCCAAATCCACACCATATATAGACTCACAAAGCATACTCCAAAACCACCATCCAAAAGCCCCCAACATCAAACCTCCATCCAAACAGCTGTTGTAACTCCTGCTGTATCAACTACTGTTGGTACTTCAGAGGTTTCAACATCTGTTATCACTTCAACACACACCACAACCACTGTCTTACCACCACTATCATCACCACCAAAAACAACATCACCACCATCACCTCCTGCCAAAAAGCAGAAGACAACAGATGTTACAACATCAGTTGTAATGACAACAGTGGTTGAAACACCAGTTGTTTCAACAGCTGTTAGTCAAACACAAATCACTGCCACTCAAATCACCACCACTGATCCACCCAAAACATCATCTGCCTCTCCTAAAATAAAAAGGAGGAGGATTTTCATACCAGATGATGATTCACCATCACCACCACCAACATCTTCAAAATCTCTATCACTTGTTACAATACCCAAACCTGTCCCTCTCTCATTAGCTCAAATTCAAAAGCCCTTAGCTCCTGCAGGTGTTCAATTCCCTATTGAACTTATAGCAGTCAGAGAAGAAATCAAATCTTTCTACTATGAGGATGACCCTGCTAAAAGGAAATTGCCATCTGTTGAAGGATATCCCAGGCCTAACAATATTGAAGAATATTTGAAAATCAAGGCTAAGCAAGCAGAGGATATCTCAAAAAGAAATACACATGGGAAATCTGATAGAGAAATTCAGCAGAATTATCAATACTTGCTCACACAAGTCAGATCTTTAGAGCAGTTTGCAAAAAATGTTTGTCAGCAAATCTCAGAGAGAGCAGATGAAACTCTGAGAAAAGACTACATTGAAAGCATCATGGCAACCAAGAAGTACAAAGGAGAAAAACACATGTGCAAAGAGTGGACCATTCCTGAGCTTGAAAAAGAAACAGCCAGGATTCAAGATATGATAAAGAATAAGGTCAAACACACTTCTCCAGATTGGGCAAAATTCAAAAAGAATGTACCTGATAAACAGGTAGAGCTGAGAAGAATGAAAGAGGAATTGGTTGCTGCTGATTATGGGTCCAAAAATCAAGTGATGAGATGGAAAGAAGATAAAGTCAGGGCTACTTACAAAAGTTTGGAGAAATTAAGAAAGACAGATCCTACTGCTCCACAAAAGCCTGACTATCCTGAAGCAGAGGTTTCAAAAAGACCATCAAAGCTGCAAATCAGGAGAGCCACTGCTCCAGCTGGTGCAGCCATCTTTAAAAGAAGGCCACAAAAACGGTTGGATACTGAAACAGTGACAGAACTAATGGCAGGCGATGAGCTTGTAAAAGAAGGTATTAAAGAAATGATAGCTGAAACTCTTGGCCTGAATCAACCTGCAAACACTGCTCAAACAGTCATGAATAGGCCTGCATCTCCAAACACCTCTTCAAATAAAAATCTCCCAAGAAACCCACCAGGCTCAAAAGTACAAAAGTGGGAAACTGACAAACAGACCCATGTACTGACTATGATCAGGTCTAGTGGAGAAGTGAAGAAAATATCAAGGGAACAAGCACTTGGCCTAAGTCTTGAAGATATGCAGGATCTCCTTGATCTTCCACTTAGTAGGGATGAAGATGACACAGATGCCCTAGACTTTGAGTTACAACTTAAAGGTCAGATAAGGGAACTGTTGATGAGGCAATAAAGTTCCACAATAATGAAGGGTTTTGGCATTATCTGTTCCAGGGGGAGATTGTTGGGATTGAACCCTACCAGAGGAACATATAATTAAAGCCAAAACTGGATCAGAGCAATGGATCCAGAATAAGCAGATGTTATGTTTACATGTCTCTCCCCTTGAAAGTGGTTTCAACATCTGCTGACCTCCTATCTACTGATCGTACAAACTGCTGACCTATAAACTGCTGATCTAGTAAAAGACTGATGGAAGACTAAAGCTCTGCTGTTCAATCTACTGCCTTGAGTCAAGCTCTGCTGATCCGGACAAGTACTGCTGGGTTCACATCAGTGGAAGGATGCAGCAGTAGTTTAGATGTCTTTTTGTAATGAAATGTAATAACAGTAGTTAGCATAGCAGAGGTTGTATAGATCAGAGGTTAGAGTTTGTTAGGAGGTTAGATGTCACTTTCATGGTGACGTCAGCTTAGATGCTTCAGTGGTTTGCTCGTGCCTATAAATAGAACAGTGCTCTGTACTGTTCTATTAGCTCTTTGCAAAATCTTCTTCCTGCACGAACAAACACTGTGAGCTCAGGCTGAGGGGGAGTTTGTATTCAGACATTGCATTGTAATCGTTATTGAAATAAATTCAATCTTTCGGTTCTTTGTGGAAAATGTTTGATTAAAGCAATTCTCTCGTTTGATTGTGTGCAAAGTTTGTTTCCATCTTAATTCCGCTGCACAACTCATCCATCTTCATCTTAATTCAAACGTAAAAACACAATCAAAACCAAACTCAGATCCTAACAAAGCTATTTTAAAATATAAGTATAAGCCAAAAATTAAAAGTTAGGCCAAACACCCCCTTAGCTTATTCATGTAAAATGACTAAAAGGGACATTCTTTTATAAGTCAATAAGTTGTCTTTTAAAAAGTGTTTGGCTTAGCTTTTTTGTTTCTCTTCCCTTCCTAATAAAATTTTAATTTAAGAAAAAAAAACCCTACAAAATAAAAATATGTCTTTTACAAAAAAAAAAAAAAAAAAACCCAAAAAATAATACCACCATAGTTCTCACAGTACATTCATCCATATAATTGAAATGATCCTAGAATTTTTAGCGTACAAGTGTAACGGATCCTAGAATTCCATGGTACTTGCGTGAGCTTATTAAAGGCTAAAACCTTCTTAGTCCAAGTTTCACACCATCGCATTCAACTAAATCAAGTATTACAAACAACAACTCACAAGCTACTGCAAAACTGAAGATTTCTTCTCCTCAAGGTTCCCAGTTCCATACCTAAAACCTCCAAGAGTTCTTCCAACACCTTAAACTATCTTTACCTACATGACTATCAAGCAGGGACGGCTCAAAATTTTCTAAATTTTTCTAGGCCCAAAGCGGATTGCAAAACTGGGGCCCTTTTTTTAAATGAAAAAAATTGCTATGGATCCTATTATTCATATATCATCTTTGTATATGCATAATTATAGATTATAAACCTCAATGTTAACAATCTCAAAGCCAAAATTACCAACATATAATATATTTTGTTAAAATTTGAGGCTCTAGGAAAATGGAGGCCTAAAGCCCTTCCTTTATTTCACTCCCCCTTGAGCCGGCCCTGCTATCAAGACATCCAGTCCAGCTACAAGAATGTTCTGGTATGACCTGACTGAATCAATGAATGTCTTACCAAAATTGTCTTTTAAGATAATCACTTAAGCATACCTACTGCCAATATGCACTGAAGATTACAGTCCTTTGGTACTTATTATTCTTGGTATCATTGGCAATCTGACAAACATTCTTCATGTATAACAGATCAACCGCATAATGCACTTGTTTGTTTCAGCTTCACCAAAGCAATAAAACTCTCGAATCTCCTAGTAATTTTATAACATATCATTCAGAAATGCTCTCTAACAAGACGAACTGAGGGACTTGTAATCTTTATTCAGTGTTCAACAATTGCAGTCTGTCTATGAAGGTTCAATCTTAAGAGAAAAAAAAACTTTGCTACAACCAGTCAACCATCTAAACTATGTAAAGACCAGAATAACTGTGATAACCTTATTGAAATATCAAACCTAGAGAGTACTTACATATTCAAATATAATTTGACCTAAAAACACACAATCTGAGAGTCAAATATACAAGAGATCTACATACTCACGACACAACTCCATTGTACATCTTCCAATCTCAGATTCCTAAATTCGATTTCTAAGGATCTCTATATTTGAAAGTGGCAATGCAATAACACAAGACCTAAAGAAGGAACAAATAGGTACCTGCAAGAGGTCACAGGCCTCCTCTGTTCTGAAACCGAAAATCACGTTACTACACTATATTAAAAATTGTCAAGCTACTGGACAAACAGTCTATCAAAATTCAGGAAATTTGCAACTAATGAAGCACATGAGATAACAGAGAATCATAAGATATTCATACTCCTAAAACAATTAAAACTGATTCCAGCTCGTCACAATTTAATGCGGTAAGCAATCACAAACACGCTAAATGATCGTAAACAGTGAGTCATGATGTAAAACATATTCAAACAATTGAACAAACAAAAGCAGAAATTGATTTACAAAAAACAGCAGCAGCCGGAACAAATCAATCAAATTGATTCCATCTTCTTTGCCTCATCCTCATACCCATCCACGTAAGCGCCACGTAGGATGGGTATGAGGATGGGGCAAAGAGGATGGAGGTATGGAAATGGGGGATGATCCTAAAATATTTATTATATATTGTATGTATATATATGTCTGTGAGGAACATTTGTCCTCACTTGGACCGTCCTGAACGACAAGAAGAAGACGGAGAGCACGTGACGGAGGGGGGCCGAGATGGAGGATCGAACGACGCCGGGCCGGGACGGTGGAGGACGAACCTCCATACCGTCCAGCCTTAGCGGAACAAGAAGCAGGGGACGTGAAAGCGATGTCTGGGAGCCGGAACTGGCGTCGCTATTGGCGGCTGTGGAGAAAAGAAACAAAGCAGGCAAGCAGGCATCGATTTATAGGGCACAGGGATAATTTTGTAATTTTGTTTTTGAAAAGCTCAAAAAGTTATAATATTCTGAATTTGTTATAAACCAGACATTTTAGGCCCAACCCATTACTTATGGGCTTTAGGGTTTATAGTTGTGTTTATCTATATATTGTAATGTCGAATAAAATGAAGTGATGAATTCAGTTTATCTCTATTTCTCTTTGGTTTTTCTCATGTTATCAGCACGAATCGACTCTTCATGAAAAAATTACCGGCGATCTTCAACATCAAGAATTTTTAACATCAGGAATTCATAACACCACTTTTGGATTCAGTTACAGTTCATCAATCCGGGTACACTATCAATTTTTCTGCAATTTTTCTTTTGAACTTTAGAACAAATTAGGACTGCCCTATTTTTGTAAATTAGGACAGAAACCAAAACCTTATACATCGTTGAAGGTTTTTTTTTTGGATTCGAAACAACTCCGACACAACAATTAACGAACCGATATACAATTAAATAAGATTTTTTTTTCAAACACACGATGGTTCCTACCGTCACACATAACAGTCTTACCCGAAAACCTCCCTCCGGCGACTGTGCTCAACCGCAATCTGGCACAGAGACGCTTCTGTATCACCGACGTATGTAGATACGGCTTCCTTTGCGAGATCTGATGACAGTATTGTGTTTCTTTATTTGATTTATTTTTAACTAATAAGCTTTTCAAATTTCTCTTTGATTGTTATCGTATAGTCGTAAATAATTTGATTAATTGCAAAGAAAAGTTTCATCTATTATTAATAATTACATTACTAAATTTATAAAAGAATACCTTATATACATGTATAATTTACTAAATACGAAACCAAATTTACTTGCATAATTTTTATAGAAGTAAAGTTAGTTGGGTGCTTGACGATGTGAAATAATGACAAAATGGCTTGTAAAACGTTCTCTTTTTGTATATTTTATGGAAGAATTATAGAGTTTTAATGGCAACATATGAGATATGAAACCCTAATTGAGTTGAGAGGAATAGATGTGTTTGGAATATACATAAATGAAAAATATATGATTTTATTATTTAATAATAAAATATCTTTAATTAATGATGTGCTTAACAACTGTGCACTATCGAAAAGAAAAAAAAACAACTCTATTTCAAAACTTTAATTTTATTCAAATATTATTTATTAATATTATATTTTAGTTTGTGATTATCTTAGAAATAAAAAGTCAACTCGTAAAATATTTTAGAGTAATCAAAACACAATTTCTATTTTACAATACGAAATCATACAAGAGTTTCTAAATTCCTACTCTATTATTAAAACGGTGTAAAATATAAAACCTGCAGTTCTTCCTATAGAGAACCTGAAGTTCTCCTACAGTATGTATTTTATATTACGGCTCGGTTTTAAATCCATGATTCTTTCATTTGTAGATATAATGTCGAATTTATCAAAACTTGAATTCACCGCACTTGACATCTCGGGTAACAACTACCTCCCGTGGACTCTTGATGCTAAAATCCATTTGACGGCAAATAATTTGGGGGAGACAATTATTGATGGTAATCAAACTTCACCTTAAGATAAAGCGAAAGCTATGATATTCATCTGCCATCATCTTCACGAAGATCTAAAGCGGGAATATCTAACTGTTGAGGACCCTATTGAATTATGGACAAACATCAAAGAACGTTTTGACCACCAGAAGTTGGTCTTACTCCCCAAAGCCCGCTATGAATGGCTTCATTTACGACTACAGGAGTTTAAGACTGTCAGTGAATATAATTCTGCCTTGTTCCGCATTACCTCTGAATTAAAATTATGTGGTGAAAAAAAAAACGATGAAGACATGCTTGAAAAAAACTTTCTCAATGTTTCATGCCTCAAACATGCTCCTGTCGCAACAATACCGGGAACGTAAATTTACTAAATATTCTGAATTGATATCATGTCTTCTGGTCGCGGAGCAAAACAACAAGCTCCTACTACAAAACCATAAATCGTGACCCACCGGTGCAAGCCCGTTCCCTGAAGCGAATGTGGCCAATTATCAAAGTGGACGAGGTAGAGATAGAGGCCGCGACCCCAGCAGAGGTCGTGGTCGTGGTCGAGGACGGGGATATACATGGCATCGAGAGTCCCAGAACACTAAAAATAGCGGTGGTGAATCGAGTCGACACAATACGGGGCGACCTTCGAAAGGGAAAAGTAGCGGGAACCAAAGCAACATTTGTTATAAATGGGGGATGTCAAATCATTGGTCTTGCACATGTCGCACCCCTAAACACCTCGTTGAGGCATATCAACGCATTATGAAAGAAAAAGGAAAGAATGTTGAAACTAATCTGATTGAGGATGCACCTTCAGCCACGATATCAGACGTTCATTTGGATGCATGTGATTTCATTGAAAATAAATATGCATGCTAGCTCCAGTAGAGCTATTATTGGCGATGAATGTCTGGTAGATAGCGGTAGTACTAACACTATTCTCAAAGATATGAAATTTTTCTATGAGTTATCTCCGGCAGAGACACCGATTAGTACTATATCTGGTGTTAGTAACCTTATCGAAGGCTCCAACAGAGCACTCATAACATTATCTTCGGATACCAAATTAACTATTGATAATGCATTATATTCTAGTAAATCCAGAAGAAATTTACTTAGCTTTAAAGATATTCGAAAAAACGATTACCACCTAAAAACAATATATGAAAATAAAATTGAATATCTTCAAATTACTTCAAACAAAAATGGCTAAGAGACAATTGTTGAACAATTAGAAGCCTTATCCTCTGGATTATATTGTACTAATATCAATCCTATCGAATCATACATGGTGAGTAACCAAAAGCTGTTAGATAAAGACACATTCAATATATGGCATGACCGTCTAGGTCACCCTGGTAGCATAATGATGAGACGAATAATCAAAAGTGCAACCGGGCACCCTCTCAAAAACTTAAAAGTTTTGCTACCACAAGACTTATCATGTACAGCATGCTCTCTGGGCAAACTTATAACTTGGCCCTCACAAACTAAACTGATACATAAAACCCCATCATTTTTAGAAAGAATCCAAGGGGATATTTGTGGGCCTATTCATCCTCCGTGTGGACCATTCCGCTATTTCTTGGTCTTAATAGACGCATCCTCAAGGTGGTCACATGTGAGCCTTTTAGCTACTCGAAATGTAGCATTTGCCCAACTTTTAGCTCAAATCATACAATTGAGAGCCAATTTCCCCGATAATCAAATTCAAAACATTCGGATGGATAATGCGGGAGAGTTCATATCTCAAGATTTTAATGACTATTGTATGTCAATTGGGATCAATGTTGAACATTCAGTACCTCATGTTCACACATAAAACGGTTTAGCTGAATCTCTGATTAAACGATTACAAATAATCGCTAGACCACTCTTAATGAGATGTAAATTACCATCTTTTGCATGGGGTCATGCTATTTTGCATGCCGCTACACTAATTAGATTGAGACCAACTGCTGATCACGAATACTCCCCATTGCAATTGGTCTCCAGACGAGAACCAAGTTTGTCCCATCTTAGAATTTTTGGTTGCGCGGTATACGTACCAATACCGCCACCACAACGTACTACAATGGGACACCAAAGAAGACTGGGTATCTATATTGGTTTTAACTCCCCGTCCATTATTAAATATTTAGAACCAATGACGGGAGACATGTTTACAGCACGGTATGCTGACTGTCATTTTGATGAAATGATGTTCCCAGTCTTAGGGGGAGATAAGGACAAAGAAAGACTGGTAACACAAAAAATAACGTGGAATGCATCATCGCTATCAAATCTCGACCCCCGAAGTGGTCAATGTGAATATGAAGTCCAAAAGATCATACATTTGCAAAGAATAGCGATTGAATTACCAGATGCATTCACAGACACGAATAGAGTGACAAAGTCACATGTACCAGCATCAAATGCACCTGCTCGAATTGAAGTAATCCCAGAAGCGATTACTATACAATGAAAGCGTGGGAGACCAATCGGTTCCAAAGACAAAAACCCACGGAAACGAAAAGAGCAAAGTAATGCAGTTGGTGAAAACTCACAAAAGATTATAAGTGAAACCCCGGTAGAAGTAAATGTCCCAGAATAGACAACTATGAATCCAGAGGAAAATGAAGTTTCAGAAGAAACACCGGTACCGAACGAAAATGAGATCTCTATTAATTATGTACAAGATAGTACAATGTGGAACCGGAATAAAACACGTGTTGATGATATATTCGCATATGCTATAACAACGGATGTAATCAATGAAAATGATTACGTACCTAAAACTTTAGAAGAGTGCATACACAGAAATCATTGGCCAAGATGGCAAGAAGCCATAAACGCCAAATTGAATTCGCTCGAAAAACGACATGTTTTCGGACCTGTAGTCCGAACGCCCATTGACGTCAAACCAGCAGGTTATAAATAGGTGTTTGCAATAAAGAGAAATGAAAAGAATGAGATTTTTACTTGTAGCACAAGGGTTTTCCCAAATCCCAGGAGTTGATTATGAGGAAACGTATTCCCCTGTAGTGGATGTGATAACCCTTAGGTTCCTAATCGGCCTCACAATCTCTGAAGGACTTTATATGAGACAAATGGATGTCATCACCGCATACTTATACGAGACACTTGAAAATGACATCTACATGAAAATCCCTAAAGGATTAAAATTGCATGAAGCATTAAAATCAACACCTCGAGATATGTGTTCTATAAAGCACCAGAGATCTTTATATGGTCTCAAACAATCTGGTCGTATTTGGTACAATCGACTTAGTGAATATCTCAAAAAAGAAGGATACAAGTCTGATGTAATCAGTCCATGTGTTTTTGTAAAAAGAACACTCTCAAATTTCACTATAATAGCAGTCTATGTTGATGATATTAACATCATCGGATCTCCTGAAGAGATAGAGAAAGCTGCTCAGTTATTAAAGAAGGAATTTGAAGTGAAAGATCTTGGTATGACGAAATTATGCATCGGACTACAATTTGAGTATCTGTGCAATGGCACATTTGTCCATCAATCAAACTACATCCAGAAGATGGTAGTACGTTTCAATATGGATAAAGCACATCTGTTTAGCGTACCTATGATTGTCCGACCGCTAGATCCACACAAGGATCCTTATCGCCCTCAAGAAGAAGGCAAAGATGTACTTGGTCCAGAAGTACCGTACTTAAGCGCGATCTGTGCCCTTGTGTATCTCGCAAATAACACAAGACCTGACATTGCATTTGCAGTACATGTACTAGCGAGATACAGTTCGAATCCAACACGTAGACACTGGAATGGTGTAAAACATATATTCCGATATATTTGCAGGACACAAGACTTAGGTTTTTTCTATCAGAAAGATCAAAAGTCCCAGCTTGTTGGGTATGCTGATGCCGGATATCTATCAGATCCTCACAAACAAAATCTCAGACAGGTTATCTATTCACATACGGCGGCACAAAAATTTCTTGGAAGTCAACTAAGCAAACACTTACAGCAACATCATCAAATCATGCTGAATTGATAGCACTATATGATGCTGGTCGAGAATGTGTGTGGTTGAGATCAATGATTAATCACATACAAGAAGCATGCGGATTAGAACAGATCAAGAAGGTGCCAACAATTATTTATGAAGACAATGCTGCTTGCATAGCTCAGATCAGAGAAGGTTATATCAAGGGTGATCGAACAAAGCACATCTCACCAAAATTTTTCTCAACATATGACTTGCAAAAAGAAGGGGAAATTGATGTTCGTCAGATTAAGTCAAGTGAAAATCTAGCTGACATGTTCATGAAATATTTACCTAGAAGCAGTTTCGAGCAACTATCACACAAGATCGGTCTTCGTAGATTGAAAGATGTTTGTTGAATTGAGGGGGAGAATTATACACGCTGTACTCTTTTTCCCTTAACTAAGTTTTGTCCCACTAGGTTTTCTTAGTAAGGTTTTTAATGAGGCAGCATAACTGATCCAGTAGTATCAGTTTATTTATTCAGGTCTTGAAGTACCTATTTAATATCATCCTGAAGTATGTTGTTAAACTGTGTATAATTCTAAATGTTTGAGGGGGAGTGTTATAAACCAGACATTTTAGGCCCAACCCATTACTTATGGGCTTTAGGGTTTATAGTTATGTTTATCTATATATTGTAATGTTGAATAAAATGAAGTGATGAATTCAGTTTATCTCTATTTCTCTTTGGTTTTTCTCACAGAATTCTTATTCTTAGCTGACGTTTTCTTCTTATACAAAAAGTCATTTTAAAAACTTCTTTTGGGTTTGCCAAACACCTTTTCTCATTTTAAAAGTCAATAAGTTAAAAGGAGGTGTGGAAAAGCTTAGCCAAACACCCCCTAAATCTATTATTTGTCTCTATTTCTTTTACCGGTGTGGTTAAAATGGATCCATGTGGGCTAGATTTTGCTATATTTTTCTATTGGGATAATCTAGAAGAATTAAGGAAAAGGATTGTTGGCTAGAATTATCAAATCTGTACATGATTGCAATGAGTGATTTGCTTAATCTTTCTTCGATTAGATAAAAGTTTGGGGTTGATTTGGGTTTGGAGGCTTCTTTCCAGGGGTGGGTGGAAGCTACCCAATTTCAATTCACATGTTAGAATCGACTATGGGTGATGTTATCATGGTTGATTATGAGGATATATAGTTGTGGGATATGGATCTTGAGGATGATTCTCGATTAAGTATATTAGAAGATGCATTGATAGAGTGTCTCCTCCTGAGGGGGTTCATACATGGGGGGATTGCTTTTGATGGTTTTCCGACCCGTCTTAGTTTAAGTAAAAAGGATTGGATATTCCTAAAATTTTAGGTATAATCAAATCTTAAACAAATCAGATGAGGTCATATTAAATCGATTCATTGCCATAGTAATAAAAAACACAAGTATAAGTAATGTTCAGCCCAAAATCATAATAATAATAATAATAATAATATATAATAATAATATGTACGAACTCACGTTGCCGGATTAATAAATAATTGAATATACAATGTTGAGATTTAGAATTATAAATCTCATCAATAATAAATTACTTGTAGATTATCATGACCCCTTAAAGAACGAGTCGAACATCATTGTGAGTTATCTTTCAAGGTACGAAATTATGGACCCTTACCCCTCCACCTATTGTTATCATGTTCGATTGTTAAAACCCCATTGACTTTCATATACCTTTGGAATTCCTAAGTAAATTTGAGAACATGAGAGAAACACAATTTATTTGAGAACTTGAGAGAACCACTCACTATCAACTAAGTAATTTTTTTTTAAAATGTTTTTCAAATTTTTTTATTTTAAAAGGTTATTATTGTAAAATAGTAAAAAACCAAAAAACAATATACATGTAGACTGACGATATACATATATGTAGTCTAATGATGTGCATATATGTAACCTGTTGATTAGTAACACATAAATAATTTTCTTGGTTGATATATATATAGAAACGGGATCAGGAGGAAACGGTAGAAAGTGTGAGAACGGTGAGAACGCACCCTGGCCCAACACGTGTCACGCGACATAGATATGGGTGGAGGGGCTTTTTTGTCCTTTCATATTTTTTTAACGCGTATCACATTACCTTTCCATTTTTTGGCGTTTAACAAATACGCGGCGTTTTTATTGTTTTTCGTCAGGATCATTGTAAACATTTTGGCGTTTTAACTAAATAGGATGCAGGCGTATAATGTGACAGACAATTAAGGCGTTTTGAAAAGATAAACTTCAATTTTCCATGTAGTGGCTTTTTAATATAATAATTGTTTTTGGCGTTTTTATATAGCAACAACGTGCTTTGCTAGCATCCGTTCTCACAGTTTTCACACTATCAGGCGTTTTGGTGTTTGTAGTTTTTGGTCTTTTATATTTTTTTTGTTAGTAGAGAATTAGATAATAGAATCAGAGAATTAGATAACAAACAATAGAAAATGAAAAAATAAAAAAAAATTATAATCTAATTTCTCTTCCAAATGTTCACTGTCATCAGCCTCTTCTACTTTAACCTTTTTGGTGTTTTGAATACCTTTTGTAGATCCTTATTTTCCTATATACCTCCCGTCTTTAGAGGATGCTTATTTTTTGGGCATCATTTTTTTGTGGTTTGATATATACTTGTTTGGTGACATGTTGAAGATCATCGCTTGCTCGAATGTATTGATCCCTTCATGCCATCAATATATCCATCAAGAACAAAGTGAAATGATGACATATCAGTGTCATCAGTCTCTTTTCATGAATATTTGTCCATCTCATTCAGCAAAAGCTTATAGAGATACCCACCTCAGAGTAGAATCCATTCAGTGAAATTTCATTCAGAACCATACTCAATATAGAAGAAATGAGGTTCCGCATCTGTGGCTTTTTTAAGTATCTTTTTTGGTGTTTTAATGTGAATGGTTTCTTGGATAGATGGCGTTTATATTTTTTGGTTTGTGATTAGTTGATTCTGCAGAGACGTCTCTCTTATAAGATGTTTTTGGCGCGTAGTTTAGGCGGGATTTTTATTTATAATAAATGATATTAATAAAGTAGCCGTCTTTTCAGTTATTGTGTTTATTTTTTACTCTTTTTGTTCAGCTTTTTATGAGTTTTTATGGTCATAGACCTTGCATCTTCCAAGTTTGGCGTTTTAATGGCTTTAAGTAGTTTTTGGCGTTTTTTTTTCATTTTTAGCTTTTAATAACAGTTCTTCAAATTACTTTTATTATAGGTTTGGAGTTTTTGTCGTTTTACTGCATTATGGCGTTTTACTACATTATGGCGTTTCCCAATCTTTATGACTTTTTGGCTCTTTATTAAACTTTTTTTATTGTTAGTCGAAAAAATACATAACAAACAACAGAAAAGAGAAATTAAAAAACTGAAAATAGAAACAATTCATCTTCCAAATCTTCACTGTCATCAGTCTCTTTCTTCTTTGAAACATGTTCACTGGTGGTCTGGCTTTGTCATGCTTGTGTTTTTGTGGTCATTTGGAAAGACAATATGACATGAGCTTTTTGTTTGGACATGTATCTTCAAAGCACGCATCAGTGTCATTCGTCTATTCATGCCATTATAATATTCATCGATAACAAAACACAAAAAAATGACATAAGTCTGACACCAATATTTTTTTCTTGAAGTTTTGTCCATCTCATTCAGCAAAATGTTATTTGAGTCACAGCACCTCAGGAAAGAATGCATTCTGCGAAACTTCGAGTAGAACAATATTGAATATACAAGAAATGATTTTTGGTATTTTGGCGTTTTACTGAGGAAATAGTGTATCTGAAAGAAACGTCCATTTTTGGAAATTTTTGATATTTGAGAGTTTTGGCATTTTCAAATATGATTGGTATATAGTAAAATATGGCGTTTTTGAGTAGGGGTGTTTGATGTTTTGGAAATTTTGGCGTTGTAAGATGAATGGTATATAGTAGAAAATATGGTGTTTCATGTTGGGGGAGGTGTGTTCTTATGTATGAGAATGTTTTGTCTATATAGGGATGCGTTTTGGCCAGTAATGGCGTTTTATTCAATACTTTGGCGTTTTGATATAGTAGTGTAAAGACCTTTTTACCTTTAATGAAGTGCGTCCACTCAATAGAATTCGTGTTATTTACGAAAATGCCACCATGCCAATCTAGCCCGTAGATTGTTTTGATCGGACGATCCATAAGCGTTCTCACCATTCTCACACTTTCCACCGTTTTCTCTAAATCCTGACCCTATATATATATATATATATATAGGCCAGTTAACGTACAATACAACTTAACATACATCACGTACAACAGATAATTACGCACGTTCATGTGAAAGTCACGCATGTTATAACCTCAAAAACCCAAATCATGCATGTTGAAAACATTAATCATGCATGCTGAAAACATTAATCACGCACGTTATAGTGTAAAATCACGCACGTTGTCGTACGTGATGTATGTTAAGTCGTAATGTATTTTACACTCTCTCTCTCTATATATATGGTGGGGTTCTAGAGTGAACACTACTGAATTTGTGAACTGAGTGAACAAATCTTGGCCTTTGATTTACACATGTGGATGGCTAGGATTTCATCATCAAATCGTAAAATACACTAGTGTATTTCATCATCAAATCCTGGCCATTGATCTACACATATGTATGGCCAGGATTAGTTTGCTCAGATCGCAAACTACATAGTGTTCACTCTTGAATCTAATCCTATATATATATAACACAAGCAAAGGTGCTAAGACAGTAACTTTGGGTATAGTATCGAACATGTATGATTTAAATTTGCTAGGCCACCACTAAGCCACGCAAAACTAACCCAAACACTTAACTTTGGGTCATGTTGGGTGCTTACTATAATCTTTTGGTCTTTATTGGTCATTGTTAATTTTTAGTGGTTATTCTGTAGTAAAGGTAAAATATATTATTTGAGAATAGGCCCGGATGTGCCATTGTTTAAAACCAAAAAAAAAAAAAAGGTTAGAATTGTCACTTCCTCTTGATCTAGTGCTTCTCATCTAACGCTTGCTCTTCTTCATCCCTCATAAACAATTGCAACATGCAAATTTTGTGAATATAATGGGCAATTGCTTCTTCTTCCTCATCGATGATTTATGTTTCCTTTTTAGTTCTAGTAAATTAACTTGAAAACTCATGGAAAACCTTAGACGGAATCCAATAGTCTTGTTCACTGTACACTATTTAAATTTATGGGAACATTATGCTGATAAGTTCTGTAATAATTATATGGAATGATAAAAGATTAATACATGTTACATCAGAGAGTCCAGTAATCGTAGCAGAGAAGGAAGTACACGACATCTCTTTAGCTTAGTCGAGTTTCCGTTTAGGGTGTACAGTTAAGATGGGATTATGTGTTCTTGATGAACACGGTTACGTGAGAGAGTGAAGGATGAATTTCATGAATGATGATGTTAGTACGATTGTCTAACCTTTATCTCGCTAGTTCTTTCTCCTTATATACACCCAAAGGGAAATTCTTGATTAGTTAAAAAGGGTAATTTTGTCTATTAAACAATTTCCAACTAATCTAATAAGGAATATTTATATTTTGATCAAATATATAGTATAAATAATAATAACGATCATAAATAAATATTTTTATACATATTTATTCTTATATTCTCCCGTTAGGCCGAGTAATTATTTATTATGAGCATTGGATTAGTCTACATATTTAGATACTCATTTTAGCTTTAAACCAAAGTCATAGTAGAGAAATACGACCGTTGATTCAGTATTCAACTAATCATACTACAGACCCAAATTGCAAACCTAAATAGTTAGGATCAAAATTGACAAATAAGCCCTTTGACGATTGATTTATATAGTAATTGTCTATATGTCATTAGGCTAGCAGAACATATTTAGAGACATATAGAATCAAAAGCAGAAATTTCATTAATGAAACATAATTAAGTACAATATGCAATTAATAAGGTCTTTAGTTAATCCCATATTTGAAACTTGTTCATTGCAAAAGTTAGGTGGGAGACCTTTAGTCATCAGATCCGGGATCATATTTTTAGTACTTATTTACTCAATACAAAGATTATTATCCCCAACTTGCTCATGTACGAACAAGTACTTTGTATCAAGATATAAACCAAGTACACTCGAACTGTTACTGTTGGAGAAACTAACTTCAACTGAGTTATCACAGTAAAGTTTTTATAAGTCAATTTACAGTCTTTCATCCCTGCAGATATCGAAGTATTTTCTTAGCTACTTTCTAGTGATCAAGGATAGGATTAGTTTGATAACAGCTTAGTATTCCGGCAATATAAGGAATATTTGGGCGAGTACACATGTCACACCCCAACCGATGGCGGAATCATCAGGGCGCGGAACTAGGCGAATCAGATTGCTCAAGAGAATCCATAACAACTAAATTGCGACAGTGTTTAATGCGTTCATTATCCCATACTAATAAACAAGTACAATCACATAAGCTGTCACGAATTTTTCATGTTCTCTCAAACAATACAAATCCGACAACCTAGATTTTAGGAGTGTTTCTAGACTTCCTAGCTTGATTCGATGTAGACTGCGACTAAACCTGCAACATACGTTAAAACAACGTCAATACAAAAGTATTGGCGAGTATACAAGTTTTGATAGTGTAGCGTAAAGTAGTGAAAAGTGTTGCGAATTACCAAATACATAAACGAGATACCTCAACATATATGCATATAAGACAGATACTACCAGCTAAGTCACTCGAGCTGCGATTGCTATTCATCCTAACTAGACCCCGTCGGGTGCTATAGTACTATACTAGTTAAGGCGGGACCTCGCGAGTAAAAGTCCTAACACATATGTAACTAGCATCACGTGTAAATATGCATAACAGTTATTCGCAAGTGATAAATAGTTGGATTGAATAATTCGTTTGATAAATTTGATTTAATAGGAACGTACGTTACACCCAAAAAGCGATAAAAAGGGTTCGAGTATACTCACAGTCGGTGTTCAGCAAGTAAGCACAACTTGGTTGGATTGAAGGAAGCGCGTCTGAGATTAGCCTGATTACAGATGGATAGCGTAAGCGTCGAGCAGTATGTTAAACGATGAGATGCGACTAAGTGTCGAATGGCAACCCGATCGGATGGCCAGTCGGTCAGGTGGCAATCCGTTCGGATGGTCATCCGATCGGATGGCCATTCGATTGGATTGTCACCTCGTTGGTATGGACGTGTTTGTGCAAGATGGTTTGCCTTTTGAAGTTTTCGTTGTAGCATTTTGAAAACAGAGAAGTATCTCTACCCTTCAGGTCGATCGATCGAACGGCAGCTCGATCGGGTGACGATCCGATTAGTAGGACACTTAGCGAGAACAAGTTCACAGCAGTTTGTCACTCGATCGGATTGCAATCCGATCGGGTGGCAATCCGTTTGGAACTAACTATGCATTACACATGTTGAAAATTGTTTGAAGTTTAAAACATCACATGGTCGGATGGTCGTTCGATCGGACGACAATCCGTTCGACGTTCAAAACTTTTGAAGAGTTGGAATATAGTTTAAGTGTGGAACCAAGTGCAAGCCGATCGGACGGCTGTCCGATCGGGTGGCAATCCGATCGGACGGCAATCCGTTCCGGCGGCCTAAGTCATCTTGACACTTGTTTGTTTTGAAAAGTTTTGCGATTTTCTCGAGATGGTGTGACAACGTGCCAAACAACAGAACCCTATCAACACACAGGTGACCCGATCGGGCAGGAATCACCCTAGTCCGATCAGTCCACTGTTTGAGACGGTTGCTCATGTTTAACCCGAAATAGGTAGTCTCTTTGATAGAACTCAGATCTTGAACCAACGCTTCACTAAGAACGAGTAGAAGATCAGAACAAGCTCTGATTCTCTCGGTTTTGAGTGCTTGAGTGTAAAAGAGTTGAAAGAAGGTTAGAAAACCATCTTTCATTCCTTTTATCCATGATTATGTGTAGATCTGTGTGAAAATGTTGTTTACTCTTGTGGAAATCCTTCAGATCTGAGTGGTTCTTGGTGGAATGAGGCCAACACTTGAAGTTCATAAGAACTCCATGATGACATCATCCTAGAACACCTCAAATCCATTGATTTCACGGTTAAAAGTTAAGATTCAAAAGAGAAAATGATGAAGAAGTGCGTGTAGATCATAGAAGTACAAGATTTGAGGTTGAAACTTACAAGAATTGCGAGAAATCGAGAGAAAATAGCCCCAAATCGTGCTGGTCGAGTGGGAGCTGTCACATCACTGTTCAAGTGATGTGACAAGTGCTATTTATAGGTGGAGAGGAGAGGAGGGTGATGGAGTGCCATGGATCGGGTGGCTGTCCGATCGGGTGGCAATCTGATCGGGTGGCCATCCGATCGACCAGTCACTCGATCGGTGGTCTTTGGCGAGTTGCGTTTCGATGTTTCGTTTCGATCGTTAAGCGTTGCGATAGTTTGGTCACACCTTTTCATACCCACATTCATATATTTAGTATAATTAGTCACATAGGGTCGTATAAATATCCACATTTCATAGTTGCGATACAATAATCAGTTTCGTTTCGAGTATGCGTTACTCTGCGACACATCATGGCTATCGAGGAGGGTAGAATAGATCCTCACTCAACGTCATCGTGAGCGTTAGTGTGTGTGATGCGATGTGGTATAGCGATAAAGTATGCGTAATATGCGAAAATACTGCGAAATAGCGATGTATTCGATATAGCTACATTGTGATCCGAATCTCTGGTGCCAGGCGTAATGAGTAGTAACGACGCACGAATGTGCGGGTTGTTACAGTCTCCCCTGCTTTAGGAAATTTTGTCCCGAAATTAATCCATAAGAAGGGTTTCGAGGATCGATGAGAGTGGGAGTAGCTATTAAAACGTCAAAAGAAGCGAACGATCAGTTGAAATTCGACAAGCGGAAGTGTTGCGAAAACTGGGCGATGGCGGCGGGTAAAGCGATTTGTATACAAAAGATGGAAACACGCGAAAAGCGATCCAAAAGTGTTTTGTATTTTTGAAAAGTTGATTAATTCGAAAAGGTTTGGTGAAAACTTGTTTACGAAAACTTTCCCACAGTGCGGTGTTAAACTGTCTCGATGTTCACACCAGCGTTATGAGGGGGGTTTTATCATTAAGTTACTAAAAGGTTTTAGGGTGTTTAAAAACTCGTTTTACGAAATTTTCTCGTCACGTGGCATTAACTTGAGTCGGTTGTCATGCCAACGTTACAAGAAAATCTCGTTTTGTACAAAGGTTTGATTAAGTTTTCTTCGAAAAATTTTGTAGGTAAAAGCTTTGTTTACACAAAGGTTTTGAATAACATTAAAGATTTTAAATTTAAAGTCGGCCCCGCATGGCACTTTCCCACGAAAGTTCGACAATATGGCTAAAACACTTATATATAGGAAGTACCAGCGGTGTATCCACCATGTTTTAGCCATATGGCTTCTTTCCCATGAGGCGGTGTCATGTGTGTCGACATAGTACGGATAGATTTTGATTCCCTTGGTTTGAGCGAAAGATGGTCGGACCAAGTGTAAGAGAAGGATTGAGCAACCTGAGCAATGAAGTCGTTTTCGAACTCAGTTTAGCGATACGAGCAAGTGCGATAAGCGATAAGCGGTACGCGATAATCGATAGCACAACACCAATATAAGCATAGTAAGCGAAGACGACGACAATAAGCGAAAAGCGATAAGCGATAGCGACAACCATCGAGCGGTAAGCGGCGGTCGATGCGTTGCAAGCGATGGAAACATGCGATTTTGATTAGGTTAGACAACACCACAAATTTTAACTAACATTAAGCCCCGCATGGCCCTTTTCCACGAAAGTCTACTGATATGGCTAAAACACTTATATATAGGAAGTACCAGCGGCGTATCCACCATGTTTTAACCCTATCAGTTTTGTCTCGTGCAGCGAGGTCATGTGTGCTACAGGTAACGCGGATAACGGTAAGCAACGACGATAGCGATAATCGTTAGGTGATACACGATGAGCGATAGAGTAATGCACACGATAAGCGATAGCGCGATACACATAATAAGCGATTGATCGAACACTGTCACACCCCAACCAATGGCGGAAACATCGGGATGAGACGAAGTGTGAAGATTGCTAGAGACATCATAACGCTATTTGTGACAATATTTAATAAACCGATTTCATTTCATAATTCATTTGTCAACATTACAAGGAAATCAAATAACATCAAATTCAAGGGAAATACAATACAACATAATCAAAATTGATACAACGATTAAACCTAAACGTCTATATGTGTATCTAGGCATCAACGCTACTTCATTTCATAACATCATCATCCTCAACCTGTAACATGTTTAAAATAAAGTTCAATGCAAAAGCAAAGGCGAGTATACAAGTTTAAGCATAAGTATAAGTATAAGTATAAAAGTTTAAAACGAATCCACATGGCAACTTTGTCTATACGAGATCAACCTAACGTGGCATGCAATATTTCTAGCCAACCTCAGTTTACGCAAGAAAGTTTAATTAATTCAACATGACCCAAGTTTAAGGGGGGCGGTGCGTTACTCCTATAGCGCTATACATGTCAAATGGAGGCTCGTGAAAGCTAATGACTAAAACATATCACATAAGTATGGTCCACGTAAGCATCAAGTATCATAACATAGTATTCATGTATAAGGATTGTTTTGTGCATTGCACAAAGAATAAGTTTAAGTGTGTTTTTAATAAGGTAACATGTTACACCCCAAAAAGTGGTAAACATAAAAAGGGGGTTGCGAGTATACTCACAATATTGCATATGCTTTCCGATTATCCAATGTAACGAAGTTGATGAGGTTTGAAGGTTGAGTGTGTAAGGGTTAAAGTTCAAGTATGTTTAGAGTCGAGATTCGGAATAAAACAATATGAAAATAACATGTGAGAATAACATGTGAAAATGGTCATCTAATACATATGATACTTGTTTTTGACACTATGTACTCCAAGGAGTTTATATGGTTTCATGAAACAAGGTTCCATTAGAATCGTAACAAGTTATCATACTCTAGGATGATATAATCTAGTACTTGGACATATGAACACTAGTTCATCATCTAAGATTCGATTATTTGGATTAGGTGTTTATGTATTACATATATTATATACATATTATTAAGTCCAAAAGATTAATAGTTCAAGCATGAGGTAGAAGATTAACATCTTCATTTAGGTACCTCTAATGTCATAGAAATCATGTAGGAGGTAGGAAGAACAAGCTTCCATTTAGGTACCTCTTAAGTGTTCACCACTACACTTGATGTAAAAACAACCAAGGAGGGTCATGAACTAATAACAATACAAGAATAATAATCAACTATACTATGAGAAATCATCAAGGCATGTGGGGATTCTATGTTGGGCAACCCAAGTTGACCCATAATCTCACCTTCATCAAGCTTGAAGCTTGAACATGACTTGTGGGTTAAAACCCTAATTAAAACCGAAAGTATTTGAGTTTTATCCTCTGATGTTGTATGTCTCAACCTTGTTTTTAAGCCTAACCAACCATAAGATAGGTTGTAAGCATTAGGACATAGGTGTGAGATGAGTTAGACTCAAGTTTGATAAGTTTAAACAAGTTTTGAAAGAGTTTTAAAACATAACAGAAAGTTTATGGACCTTTTTAGGGCAATTCCAGGTCTAATTTCTCCAAGGAGAGATCAAGGAATCAAACCCAATGATTATCCAAGCAAGTAGGAAGAAGAATCAAGTGATTTGGTTTAGTTTTGAGCAAGTTATGCTCACTTTTGTAAAGAGGTATGAATCTGCCCGAATTTCTGATTTGCAAGAGTTTTGAGAGTGATTTAGGAGAAATTAGAGAGTGTTTGTAAAGTGTTTGGAGCTTGGAGGAGGTGGGTATTTATAGGGGATGAGTTTAGGGTTAATTGGCGGTGTTTAATGGAGGTTTAGAGCTGATTGGAGGAGAAGAAGTGTTGGGATTTCGTGCAAAATCGCGGAGAATTCAAGCTGCTGTCCCGCCAGACACCCTTACGGACCGTAAGGGTATGAGGCTTACGATCCGTAAGCCTTTGTCAGGAATAATAATTTTTTTTTATTTTTTATTTTAATGATTTGCAACATGTCTAGATGTTATATATTACGTATTTTATGATCATTTTAGGGTATTTAGGCATACTTAACATGTACTAAAGGTAACACAAGTATCAAAAGAATAATATTAAGTATAAGTCTCGTATGTAATCACGGTATTAAGTATGTATATCACGTATTTATAAATTCGACGTATGTTGTAAGCGTCACGAATAAGTATCAAATTGTTTCACCATCAAATGTACAATTGTGTATGAAGTATGTATAACACGTATTTTAAAGAAATGCAAGTTTTCATTCATGATTCAAGTCTCGTATTTTAAAATGATTGCGACGAAAGAATGATTACAAGAACGCAAGGTTTCTAAAAATAGAATTTCAAGCAAAGGTTTCTATATGTAGAAAGTATGAAAACGCAGGGCGTTACAGTCTCCCCTCCTTTAGGAAATTTCGTCCCGAAATTTATTTAAGAGGTAGACTTAAAGAGTTTTGATAAAAGTTTGAGACTTGAAATTTTGAAACGTTTTGAAAAGTACGAAATTTTGGGAGGATAAAAAAAATTAAGTTTGTAAAATGAATTGTCGGGCTAAAATGGTTTTGAGGCATAAGCAGGGGTAAACGGGTAAAACGATTTTGAATGGCTAAAATTGGAGTTGTTTTACAAATGTATTGTATTTACAAAGGAGGTCTTTACACAATGGTTTGAAATCAATAAAATAGATTGCGTGGGAAGTTTTAAAGATAGTAAGACCACATATTCATAGAAATTGCTTCTCGAGTGGAACGAGGAGGTTTGGTGAGATAAAGTATTAACGTCCTACTAAATGAATTTACACACGAATAAAGAATAGAAAATCGGTTCTAAAGGTAATAAGATAAGTTAGGATTAGAATTTTAAACAAGCTTGATTGCGAACGAGGTTCGTATGAAAGAAAGGATATAGGAGTATAATACGAATATAGAATGAACGAATGACTCTTAAAGAGTGCAAGTATAAGAATAGCATAAATGTTGGATAGATGTACACAGTGTGTTAAGGATGAAGTCTCGTCGTGGATAATCAGATATAATGCGTTTGTGAGTTGTCCAAAGTTGTATTAGGTCTAAATAGGTCTGTAAAACACAGAATTTCTCGTGACACGTTTTACGAAAGTTTGGTAACGTGGGGAAAACACTTATATATAGGAAGTACCAACGGCGTATCCACCATGTTTTTACCACATTACGTCCGTTCCGTACTCGGTGCAATGTTACGTTCCGTGTCTTACCATACACAGTAGTACACTCTATGATTCTCATACGCCTATCACTATAATCCCGTGTGCACCCGTGATTATATTGATCTTCGCATAATCCGCATAGCTTGTACTAGTTGTGTATGAATTTGGGTAGGTGCACTAAAAAAATAAGAATGTGTGTGTATAAGAATAAAGTATGTAAGCAAGTCCATGCTTAAGTATGTATAGGACCCACGTAAGCGAATCCCTCGGATTCCGCTCGCGTACGGGCACGAATGTATGAATCACGAATATGTACATAAGTATAAGTTTAAGTATGAATTTGCACGTAAGTATGAGAATAGACATAAAACGTACGAGTAGTATGAGTGTACGTATAAGCATGGAACGTATGAATATAAGTATAAGCATGAAACGTATGAGTATAAGTAAGACATGAAACGTATGAATGTAAGTAAAAACATGAAACGCATGAATATAAGTATGAATACGATTATAAGTATAAGCGTAAAATGTATTGTTATGAATATGAGTGTGAGTGTGAGTACGAATACTAATGATTGCGTATATAGTATTAATCGAAAACATAACAAGTTTAAGCATGTAAAAGTGCTCCAAAGGTTGAACATGTAAATATGAACGATATAACTGATATTGTCGCGATGCAACGACTAAAACGTGTATGATGATATGCATGTATAGTTGTTTAAATGAAACGTTGAGTTTATCGAATCAAAATAAGATTGAGCTTGGTTTGAAAGGTAGAATATAGTTTGCATATGTAAGAGGGTATAAAGTACTCATTGGTTAAGCATAATGTATTCTGTAATGAATGGGAATGCTACTTTTGTTTTAAAAGAGTTTACGTAATCCGAAGATGGTCGATCCCCATGAAGTCTTCTTGCCCACGTGTTTTGTAAATTAGTGCATGAAAAGGTTTTCAATAAAAGTAAGTTCGTTTCATTAAACAAGAAATTATGAATGTAGGGGGTTCTTGTGAAAACGAGGGTTCTTAGGAAAAGAATTTTAGCAAAAGGACTTAATGATTGTTAAAAGTTCTAACAAATAATTTGTAGAGGTTGAAAAGAGTATTTGGTAAAACGATCATATAACATCTATAAGATTTTATAAGTAATTGAGAAAGGTTGGTTTGATTTTTGATTAAGAATGGAAGTCTCTAGTATGACGATATAATGTGAGTATGTTTTAGTGATTAAGTCGAATATGAAGTTCATGGGCAAGAGTTTCATTGGACCGATTAAATTGATAGGTAGCATTTCGTAAGGTTTTGAAGTTCGAGTAATAAAACGTTTTAAGACATGATTAAGAATCTCGTGTATAAGAGTTGAGTGAAAATAAATTGTAGAATAAGAAGTACGTTTGATAAAACAATGTATTTTGAAATCGGTATGAGTAGGTATTTTGAATAATGATAAACAATTTGGGTATAAAGTATGATCGAGTTTGCATAATAAGATATTTTGAAGAGACGTTTTGGTAACGATCACCTAGGTAAGGGAATCACCCCTAACTCGTTGGTGAGGTCGTTTTTAAGAAAAGGGGAATGGAGTTAATCGTCAAGGTAAGGAAATCACTCCTATCTCGATGATATGTCCCCATTTGTCGATACAAGGAATATGAATTTAAATTATATGAAATCATGCATATGTATAAATGTATGGAAAAGATTCAATATGTTGTGTGTGTGAAAAGAGAATATCGAAAGTAAATTCGAATTTGAAAGATTGCATCGTATAAAATAAATAATAGAAACACGTGTTTGATCAAAATTTGGATGGTTCCGAAACGGAACTTTTACTAACCAAAGTGGTCGAAAAGTCTTTTGAATTTGGGGAGCATGCTTTGGCCTAATAGGTAAAATACTCTCGCCGACAAGTCGGTTAACGGTATTTACCCTTCCGGTTAATACACGTCCCAAATCAATTGAAATTTCGAGACTTGGCGGGATTTATGAAAATCAAGGAGTGGAACTAGTCGACAAGGTGCGGGTTTCACCCCTAACTTGGCGATTTAGTATCCGAAGTGTGGTTGGTACTCGTCGGGTCAAAATTTGATTTCAACACTTTGACGAGGGTCCACTAGAATTTGAGATTTGAATTTCCCCATCAAGGTAAGGATTTCACTCCTAACTTGGTGGTGAATTTCGTGTAAAAAGAAAAGTAGATGGATTGAGAGTCGTTCACCAAATTGTGGGTTTCACGCCTATTTTGGTGAATTCGTCTCGTTTGTGTACTACGAGTGGTTTTGATTTTAGTATAAACGAGTAAAAGACGCATGTTCAAAGTAATAATAACAAGTGTAAGCATAATAAGTATCTCATGAAATAATATGTAAAAGACATTTCAAGGGTAGCACATAAAGGATGGAATGACACCACAAGTATTAACAAACAAAGCAAGTATTAACACAAAAGTGACATATATGTTTAAAAGGCCAAAAGCCAATAAATAAGGAGTAAATAATGTATCACGCAAGTGGTTCAAGCAAAACATAAGAATGAGGCTCTAGAACTATAGACTAGGTAAAAGGCATGGCAATCTACCTAATTCCCTATAGTTATGGCTCTGATACCAATCTGTCACACCCCAACCAATGGCGGAAACATCGGGATGAGACGAAGTGTGAAGATTGCTAGAGACATCATAACGCTATTTGTGACAATATTTAATAAACCGATTTCATTTCATAATTCATTTGTCAACATTACAAGGAAATCAAATAACATCAAATTCAAGGGAAATACAATACAACATAATCAAAATTGATACAACGATTAAACCTAAACGTCTATATGTGTATCTAGGCATCAACGCTACTTCATTTCATAGCATCATCATCCTCAACCTGTAACATGTTTAAAATAAAGTTCAATGCAAAAGCAAAGGCGAGTATATAAGTTTAAGCATAAGTATAAGTATAAAAGTTTAAAACGCAAGGTTTCTAAAAATAGAATTTCAAGCAAAGGTTTCTATATGTAGAAAGTATGAAAACGCAGGGCGTTACAAACACACAATAAGCGATTGAGTTTGCGAGATAGATTCCTGCGATAATGCGATTGCGAGTGTGTTGACTTACGAAAAGTCTTGCGATGACATGCTTTGAGTTGCGATTGATATTTTTACGCCTTGCGAAGTAGTGTAGTGTGTTGAAAGTACAATTAAATAGTATACTTGGTCTAATAACGTTCAACTTGTATGGCACTTTCTTCACAAGACACTGGTTGGCATGGCGAAGCACTTATATATAGGAAGTACCAGCGGCGTATCCACCATGCTTCCACCACATGCCTCTGCACGTGAATAGGTGTCACACTGTGTCGACATGGTCAAGGCGCTTATATATAGGAAGTACCAGCGGCGTATCCACCACGCTTAACCATGCTTTTAACGTTATGGCATCATTGAAACTCATTACGATCTCCATGCACTGATCACAGTAATCCCGTGTGAACCCGTGATTAATTTGATCCTTGCATGTTTATCGTACTTTATCTCAAGAACGCATAATAGGGGTAAAACGCATTATATAGTACATAGTGCTAGCATATAGTCCGTGCGCGAGTGCGAGAGAGTGTGAGATGAATAGAGTCCACATTGCGTCGAGAAATAGAACAAGTTCAACATGCAAAAGAAATTAATCGGCGAAGATCGCATCATTACAAAAATATTGGAAGCATAACTAATATTGCTGTGGAGGACTTCTACGGAGACTGTGATTGTTGCTGAAATTCCTCAAGTCTGCGGCCCCGTGCGGCAGTGATGGGTAAGATGACCAGTCGGCTGTCCACCAGTCGAGTACTCGCGATTGAAATACTCCGGTAGCGCAAGTAGTACGGAAACCATCGGGACACCCACTCTGACGAAGGGTAACTTCGATAGAATCGAATCACTGGAGTAGCTGGGATACACCTCCTTCACCCGTGAAAACCATCGGGTCACAGGCTTTGAAGTGCTTGTAGAGGAAAGTAGATTGCGGCGCTTTCGTGTTGGAGTCTTCCGAAGTTCAAGAGTTGCTGAGAGAGTGCACTTGAGCGACAATTTGAGGAATGACCTTGGCCACTTCCTTGGCCACAAGCGAGGAAATCCTCTTCTCGGCGTTTCGTTTGGCTCTTCTCCTAGCTGTTCGTCTCGAGGTAGAGTCTTGGAAGACATCTAGACAGAGAGAGATTTGGAGTGAGATTCGATCATAATGATTTTTGGGTTTCGCGATGCGATTGAGCGCGATCAAAACTTGTTGTAGATAATATAGTAGGTATCACATAGGAGACACGAGATTTCCTAAGTTCTCACACAATTGATTCGTTTTGTACATATAGTTAGTTGTAGTTTATACTTACACACATACATATCGGTGTAGAATGCGCGAGGACGCGATGAAGAGGGAGAGAGCGAGAGTGAAAGCGAGTAATTGGACATTAGTTTTGTTGCGAACATTCGGTTTTTGTTTTAGATTGCGATGGCTGTGCGAGTTGGGCGTTTGCAAAAGCAGGGAGCCAAAATTGATAAATCGAGAAATCGATAAAGCGTAAAGTTTTAAATTGTAAACACATAAGCGTAAATAGATTCCATAAAGCATAAATTCAGAAAGTCGTATGCTAGAAAATAGATAGAGTTCCTCGGGTGTTTAGGCGTCGACTGCCCAAGGTAACCCCACCATACCCAACAAGTTCGCGCACACGCGTTGCCCTAGGAGACTATGCTTCCACTGGGAGGCAGCTCATGGCATTCGTCCTCCTAGTCATCGCGTGGCTCGAGTCATTGTTATGGTCGAGTCCTTGGTGAGAGCTTTTGAAAACCATTTTTTTACAGAGAGTGGAACGGTTTATTAAGATACGGGTTTCACCCCTGACTTAATCACTTCGCTCCTAACTGTGGTTATGCTCTTTGAATAAATTCGAGAGTTTCCACTAGAATTCGAAATAGAGACTTTCGCCGAGATGTGGATGTCACTCCTAGCTCGATGGAAAGTTCTCGTGCTAGAAAATGCGCTGAGTGAGCGATCTTATCGGGAGTTCTCGGTTTTCACGCCTGATCCCAACTGGACCACTCGGTTGTGTTACACGAGTATTTTCAAAAACGTATGTATTGTGTTGGCCTTAGGAAAGGCTAAGTAACATTACAGCCTTAGGAAAGGCTCTTCGTGTGAAGTTGTAGTATGCGGTGTTCACACAAAGTCGTAGTTTTTAACGGATTTGAACGAGAGTATCAAGTAGGCCCGTGCGATTCCTACTGGTTTCGCACGAGTCGGCCCGTTGGTACTTAGACTATAGACTAGGTCATATCTAAGACAACAAACCGGACTAGGTCGTGTCTTTCCTAATTCCCTATAGTTATGGCTCTGATACCAATCTGTCACACCCCAACCAATGGCGGAATCATCAGGGCGCGACACTAGGCGAATCAGATTGCTCAAGAGAATCCATAACAACTAAATTGCGACAGTGTTTAATGCGTTCATTATCCCATACTAATAAACAAGTACAATCACATAAGCTGTCACGAATTTTTCATGTTCTCTCAAACAATACAAATCCGACAACCTAGATTTTAGGTGTGTTTCTAGACTTCCTACTTTATTCGATGTAGACTGCGACTAAACCTGCAACATACGTTAAAACAACGTCAATACAAAAGTATTGGTGAGTATACAATTTTTGATAGTGTAGCGTAAAGTAGTGAAAAGTGCTGCGAATTACCAAATACATAAACGAGATACCTCAACATATATGCATATAAGACAGATACTACCAGCTAAGTCACTCGAGCTGCGATTGCGATTGCTATTCATCCTAACTAGAACCCATCGGGTGCTATAGTACTATACTAGTTAAGGCGGGACCTCGCGAGTAAAAGTCCTAACACATATGTAACTAGCATCACGTGTAAATATGCATAACAGTTATTCGCAAGTGATAAATAGTTGGATTGAATAATTCGTTTGATAAATTCGATTTAATAGGAACGTAAGTTACACCCAAAACGCGATAAAAGGGGTTCGAGTATACTCACAGTCGGTGTTCAGCAAGTAAGCACAACTTGGTTGGATTGAAGGGAGCGCGTCTGAGATTAGCCTGATTACAGATGGATAGCGTAAGCGTCGAGCAGTGTGTTAAACGATGAGATGCGACTGAGTGTCGAATGGCAACCCGATCGGATGGCAATCCGATCGGATGGCCAGTCGGTCGGGTGGCAATCCGTTCGGATGGTCATCCGATCGGATGGCCATTCGATTGGATTGTCACCTCGTTGGTATGGACGTGTTTGTGCATGATGGTTTGCCTTTTGAAGTTTTCGTTGTAGCATTTTGAAAACAGAGAAGTATCTCTACCATTCAGGTCGATTGATAGAACGGCGGCTCGATCGGGTGACGATCCGATTAGTAGGACACTTAGCGAGAACAAGTTCACAGCAGTTTGTCACGCGATCAGATTGCAATCCGATCGGGTGGCAATCCGTTTGGAACTAACTATGCATTTCACATGTTGAAAATTGTTTGAAGTTTAAAACATCACATGGTTGGATGGTCGTTCGATCGGACGGCAATCCGATCGGACGACAATCCGTTCGACGTTCAAAACTTTTGAAGAGTTGGAATATAGTTTAAGTGCGGAACCAAGTGCAAGCCGATCGGACGGCTGTCCGATCGAGTGGCTGTCCGATCGGGTGGCAATCCGATCGGACGACAATCCATTCCGGCGGCCTAAGTCGTCTTGACACTTGTTTGTTTTGAAAGTTTTTGCGGTTTTCTCGAGACGGTGTGACAACGTGCCAAACAACAGAACCCTGTCAACACCCAGGTGACCCGATCGGGCAGTAATCATCCTAGTCCGATCAGTCCACTGTTTGAGATGGTTGCTCATGTTTAACCCGAAATCGGTAGTCTCTTTGATAGAACTCAGATCTTGAACCAACGCTTCACTAAGAACGAGTAGAAGATCAGAACAAGCTCTGATTCTATCGGTTTTGAGTGCTTGAGTGTAAAAGAGTTGAAAGAAGGTTAGAAAACCATCTTTCAATCCTTTTATCCATGATTATGTGTAGATCTGTGTGAAAATGTTGTTTACTCTTGTGGAAATCCTTCAGATCTGAGTGGTTCTTTGTGGAATGAGGCCAACACTTGAAGTTCATGAGAACTCCATGATGATATCATCCTAGAACACCTCAAATCCATTGATTTCATGGTTAAAAGTTAAGATTCAAAAGAGAAAATGATGAAGAAGTGCGTGTAGATCATAGAAGTACAAGATTTGAGGTTGAAACTTACAAGAATTGCGAGAAATCGAGAGAAAATAGCCCCAAAGCGTGCTGGTCGAGTGGGAGCTGTCACATCACTGTTCAAGTGATGTGACAAGTGCTATTTATAGGTGGAGAGGAGAGGAGGGTGATGGAGTGCCATGGATCGGGTGGCTGTCCGATCGGGTGGCAATCCGATCGGGTGGCAATCTGATCGGGTGGCCATCCAATCGACCAGTCACTCGATCGGTGGTCTCCGGCGAGTTGCGTTTCGATGTTTCGTTTCGATCGTTAAGCGTTGCGATAGTTTGGTCACACCTTTTCATACCCACATTCATATATTTAGTATAATTAGTCACATAGGGTCGTATAAATATCCACATTTCAAAGTTGCGATACAATAATCGGTTTTCCTTTCGAGTATGCGTTACTCTGCGACACATCACAGCTATCAAGGAGGGTAGAATAGGTCCTCACTCGACGTCATCGTGAGCGTTAGTGTGTGTGATGCGAAATGGTATAGCGATAAAGTATGCGTAATATGTGAAAATACTGCGAAATAGCGATGTATTCGATATAGCTACATTATGATCTGAATCTCTGGTGCTAGGCGTAACGAGTAGTAACGACGCACGAACGTGCGGGTTGTTACAACACACTTAAGCATACATCAGGCTACCGACTACTAACGCACAAGGTATCATTCTAATTTTCTCCTTTTTAACCTCTGTTTTCGGGCATTGAAACAGGCAGAAAACATCTCCCTTAACTACTAGAGCTATAGAAGGGTTGCACTGTTGCATGTTCTAACGAGTCAGGATATGTTCAATCTAGGCCCTTTGAGATAACCCTAAGATCCCATTATGTCTATCTAGGTGTATTTCGACGCCAAGAAGCCTCACCGAGATCCTTCATGTCAAAATTAAGCAAAAATAATCGCTTCGACTCGTGCAACATATCTAAACTATTACTTGCCAATAAAAATATCATCTACATAAAGGACAAGTATAGTAAAGTTGCTCCTACTCATTTTGAGGTAGGTGCATTGATCCACTTAATTCTTCATAAAACATTGTTTCTTTATGACTTCATCAAACTTTAGATACCATTGACATGATACTTGCTTCAACCCGTATATGGATTTCTTCAACTTATACACTAGATGTTCTTGATCTTCAGATTTAAAACCATCAGGTTGTTTCATGAACACATCTTCATCCAAGTCGCCGTTAAGGAAAGCGGTTTCGACGTCCATCTGATGCAACTCTAAATCAAAATGAGCTACTTGGGCCATAACGATCGTTAAAGAATCTTTTCGTGAGACAGGTGAAAAGGTCTCTTGATAATCAATTCCCTCTTTCTGAGTGTAGCCCTTTGCAATCAATCTCGCTTTATAAGTGTTCAACGTTCCCATTTGGATCCAGTTTTGTTTTGACACCCATATACATTCTACGGGTTTAACACCGTTGGCTAATTCTACCAAATCCACGTCATTTTTCTTCATGGAGTCAAGCTTATCAATAATTGCTTTATTCCATTCTAAAGACGGATCACTGCTAATGGCTTCATTTTAAGAGATATGATCATTAAACTTTCTGGCATTCATTCCAGCTTCAGTCAGCTAGGTTCATAATCATCATAGTTAGTAGGCCTCTAGTGATTATCAGGTTCAACATTGTCTTGATATTGGTCGTTTGATGTGCCTTCATTTTCTGGTATATTGAGTTCTGAGTGTGAAGGAGTTGGTGTAATGATATTTGGCATAGTTGCATCAGGTACAAGAGGATACAAGTTCAAAATCCTAGAAATAACGATACTAATGATGTTGATCTAAAGCACCAATTAGCTTGATGTTTTGACCAAGAAATGATAGAAAACTATAAAATCATTTAAGAACAAAGTAGAACACGTTAAACAAGATGATAAAGCTTTGATTATAGTCGAATATGATCTACAATACGATCTGGATGAAAGTTCCAGGAATCGATCACGTAGACACGATAAAATGTTTAGAATGACGTGAACGAAATATACGACATAGATATAAGTGCGGAATCCATATATGTGTGTTGTGTATGATCAGAGTATCTAAATAAACGTTCTAATTGAATTTTAGCAGCACTTCATTACAATAGCACCTCCTTTACAAAAGCTTTAATCCAAAAGTTATGAAGTCCATGTGTATCATTACCCTATCTATAAGTGTAGGACCCTCTGTGCAGGACTCCTGTGTGTGTATGAGTAGTTGTTTTTGTAACATTTCCATAAGAATTATAGGTTTATTTAAAATTATTAGTATACCACTAGTAACAAGTTTTATTTTTAATATAACTAGGGTTATTCCTCCCCGCGCGTTGCGTAGGGTAACCCGGGTTAATTATATAAGGACTCGTGCTTTGTGGCAGGTGTAAATTACTTGAATGGTCGATGTTTGCTTGAATAAGGAGTCGCGCTTTGCAGCGGGTGTAAATTACTTAAATGGTCAATGGACAACTCCTTTGACCGGAAGTTTGAGCTCAAAAATACTAAATCGAAGAAGCTAATCTTGTTAAAAAGGAAATTTATCATCCTTCACCTTCCAAAAGTCTAATTGAATTTCTGTCCTACACAAATGAAGTAGATCAGCTCATTGGCAACCTCAATGGATTAAACAAAATTGAAGTTTATAGAAATGCCATTATGTGAAACAATTTGGCTGTGACATGGTGAGATTTATTAAAACCAAAAAAAAAACTTGTATTTTTAGCACAAAAACAACATATCATGATTAAATGACATAATACTTTAGTTTTCTATAAAATTTTAAACTCGAGAGAATCCAATGTAGTGGTACCAGTGTTTTGAGTTTTTCCCTCTATATTATATACAAAGTATGGATATAGGGTTTCTAATGTAAATGCTCCAACCAACAGTCACATGGATATCATGTGACTTAAAAATTAGATTTGTGCAAAACATACAAGATGATGTATTCAACAAACAATCACCTGTTGTGCATTATTCAGCATGCCGGGTCTATTATCATAAGATTTGCGCATATCATCTTCTCCGCAATTGCTGAAGCAACTCATGTTTGGTTTCCTCTACTTGACAAATCTGTACAATTTACAAGTTTAGCTTTACAAAGCATGTCATCATCATTATAAATTTCAGCAGAATAACTTTTCAAACCGAACTAAATATTTTATAATTCCATTAAAGCAGATACAAAATAGTTCTAAGAAAATGGCCATTATCAAACCACTAAGAAGGCATCAAAAAAAATAACATAAAAAACACAACACTAATTACCCACCCATGCCATCCATCTTACTTAAAAAAAAACAACTCATTGCAGCTAAAAGGTCCTTGGAGAGCCCTGGTTTTTGCTTTTCACCACCATCTCTGATGGGTTTTGTTCGATCGATCAATAGTTAATTTGGCTCTTTTAAATCACACATTAGCTCAAAATAGATTAATTGTGTCGAAATTTTGATGAATGATTACCAAAAACTTCATCAATCGACTTAATATTTTCTATAAAACTGCAATAATAAAATTGAAAAATTCAAATTCAAATTACGTTCACTAAGAGACATACCAGATATTTAAGAAAATATGGTTAAATATCATGTTGTAAACTGAGGAGACTCACATGTTGAACCCATCTGTTGAACCAGCTTTTAACCTGTGGGATGTCATTCAAAAAATCAAGCGAAAGTAATGAAAATGAGTTTAAATTTGAACAGCCAATGACTAAAATGTAGAAGGTTTACCTGAAATTATTATTAGACTAACCATTAGAAACACCAATAAAAGGAGGCAAAATATGTACAAATTAGCAAATCACCAACTCCAGTATATCAACCAGACTTCAACATCAAACTTCAACCTACCTCAAAGTTCAAAATCAACAGACAAACATATAAATCTAACTTAAAAGGTTCACACATTCAGTTAGGAAAGAACAAATTGTCGCTATAGGGCAACCCATTTTGCCCTAATTAAGCAGCGTTTCTTTCTCATTTCCCCAATATAATCGTCTCCCACCTCCGATCCGCCTTCACCACCACTCCCTCCTCCGCCGCCGCCAATCGTCCAACCACCACCACCATTCGCCTTCACCATCACTCCCACCTTCGGCGCCACAACTCAATCAAAAAGGGAAAAGATGCCAAAAACCGAGAATGGCCGGAGGAGAAGTGGCTGAGAGAGTTCATGAGGGTGAGGAGATAAACAATCGTGGAGGAATTTAAGCATACAACTTGGTCCCGCCAGAACCCTAGAACACCCGCCGGAACCATAGCCGGTTCCTCCATCACTGTCGCGCCTCTCTCTAGCGTAGCTCTCTCTCTCCCTCCACCGCCCAGTCTCTCTCTATCTCTTTCTACCGCCATGATGGAAGCGATGGGTATTTTAATTTGTTAAAAAAACCCTTAAATTGTCCCTCAAGTTTACTGTTCATTTCGTTCGTTTATTAATATATAGGAGAATTATTCGACCCATTTTATTCTTATACGTTTTACATAGTTTTAAAAACTATTTTATATATATGTATGACATTTCTATTTTCTATATTAAAATAAAGTATAAAAAAACTTATATTATTAAATGGGTAGACTACGGGTAAGTTGACTGTTAGAAATATGAAGTACCTAGACGGGCATAGGAACCGTTTAATAATTAAATTATAAAAATACATTATATTTGAACCTACTCCGTTTTTAATGAAACTTGGTTCAAAATGTAGATGCAAATATTCTCGTTCTAATGACATATTCATTGTTTTATAAAACATCATATTTTAGAAGTTATACGCGCCAAATAAGTGAACCAGCTGAATTAATTATAATATATAAATTAATAAAATAACAATAATCAAAATGAAATTAAAGTTTACGTATGGTGTGGTACGGACAATTTGAATAGAATAATAATAAATAAAAAAAATCAAACCTAAACATTAAATTGTATGTGTACGTGGTGTCGTGGTCATAGAAGGAGTAGCCTCCAAGTTAATGACAACTATAAATTGAAGCACACTCCTAAGCTTTTAAAAGGATGATTCTAAACACACCCCCTCCTAATTATACCCCCCTTGTGAGAGAAAAATTGCCAGTCCCATGCGGGCCCCACCTGTAAGTATGTGAGAGAATGAGAGTGTAAAAAGTAATTAGGAGGGGTGTAGAAAGTAGCACTCCTTTTAAAACTGCTCATTTCCCTTCTCCATCTCTTCTTTCTATCGCCCCCATCTCTCTTTCTTTTATATATTCTTTTTTCTTTCTTTTCTTTTAATATATTCACTCCATAATAATAATAAAGCACTGCCCCGTTTTAAGTGTTTTAACCCCTGATCACTGAGTCGATACTCTATCCGATTGATCTAGAGCCCCGTAACGCATGTCAAGGCTCTGCCCGACTAAGTACGTTGGGGTTCTGTCTCGAGTCGTATTGATAAAGTTGAATTTGGGTTATTATACTTAACGCGAGTGCATTATATAGCTCGGGAGTTATACCCAAGATTATACCAGGAGGTTTCTAGTTGAACCCTAAAGTTACAAAGTGACTCATTCTCCTTTTTATCACTTTTTTTTGTGATACAGTTATATTTAAAAATGTTTTCCAAAACCCTAAATGTTTATCAGTTATACTTACAGTGATTAAATTTTTATATTCTGCAATAACTGCCGGTATGGGGGGGTTTATACATTACTTGACCCTCGTTACTATTGGCCAAAAAGTTAGCCAATAACTAATACTATTTTTACATTACTAATAAATTTAATGTATAATTGAAATAAATCTAAATGGTGTGTATATAAAATAGAGTTTTATTAATCATTATTAAAACATATTAGTTATATTAGAGAAAATATAATTATAAACATATTAAAATAAATAGGATCATTAGTTATATTAGAGAATTACTATTAAAAAATTTGGCTCATAATGTATATAAGATTATGTTAAGATATATTATAATATAACTATATGTATTAGTTTATATTATATAATATCAACACATATAATATGTTATATGCGTTATAACATTATAATATAATATAATATAATTATATTATATGTATTTATAATAATTGAATTTATTATTAAACCATTTAAATCTTAATTGAAACAAAGAAAGTAATTTGGGATTGAAAGGTCGAATCCATTTATTTCAAAGAAAAAGAAAGTCTAATGGTGTTGTGGGAAATATTAATTAAATATAGAGTTAATTGCCATTTTCGCCCCTGAGGTTTGGGCACACTTGTCATTTTCGTCCAAAATGAAGGTTTTGTACCATTTTGCCCCCAACGTTTGTAACTTTTTGCCATTTTCATCCAAATACCTAACTAAGTTACTTTATATCTTATTATGGGTTATTTTTAACCTAACCAAGTTAGTTTATACCTTATTATGGGTATTTTTGAAATTTATCAATTATAAGGGGGTAATTTATAAATTATCTTCTAGCTGACATTAACTCAGGGGCATTTTTGTCACTCTACATTTTTCTTTTCATTTTGCATTTTCATCCAACCCCTTTCATTTTAGAATACAAAAACAACAAATATATTTACTAAAAATTCCTACAGTCCATGTATCATCTCAAAATCTCATTCAAACTTTAATTACAGAGGATGGTGGTTCCGGTCACCATACGTGGATCACCAAATCAATTAGTTAGGTATTTGGATGAAAATGGCAAAAAGTTACAAACGTTGGGGGCAAAATGGTACAAAACCTTCATTTTGGACGAAAATGGCAAGTGTGCCCAAACCTCAGGGGCGAAAATGGCAATTAACTCTTAAATATATATTGCAACATTAAATATTATAATGTTACAATAATATTTTAATAAACAAATGAAATATGTATTTATATATAATACATTATATTCTATTTATTATATAGTAATATATTATTATACATGTATAGTTGAGTTATGTATTCAGCAATTACTACCAATATGTGAAATTTAGTATACATTAATTGATAAGTGTCACTAGTTGAGAGAATGATCAACAGTGATATGACCAGAGTCACTAGTTGAGAGAACGATCAACAGTGATAGGGCCAAAGTCATTAGTTGAGAGAACGATCAACAGTGATACGGCCACCGACACTAGTTGAAAGAATGATCAACAGTGATATGACCACCGTCACGGGAATCGCCTAGTGACAATAGTAAGATATACTATATATCTAGTACTTGATAAACTGCATTATTGGACGAAAGTTAGCCAATGAGTGATATGACCACTATCACATCGGAACTGACACCACTATATTAAGAGAACTAGGTTTTCTACTCTTATGTAATTTTACATTGTGTACATATTTTGAAGCAACATGTACAAGAGAGCCAAACTATTTTAGATGGGGTAAAGTTGCATATTTTTCAAAGTTTTAAGACACTTTAGGGTTATTTTAGGAATTTTGATACCTTTGTAACCTATAATTAGGATGATACATGAAGAGGAAAAATTAATTATTATTTTAAGGCAAAATTAATTGTTATTTTAAAGCAATTAAACAATATAAATAATGTTGATAATGTACCCAAATGGAAACGATGAGGAAAACGGGGCATGCCACATTTCTTTATATGTGGTAATATGTGACACCGAGACCTGCGCAAAAGGATGGGGGATATCTGTTGATGTTTTTTTTTTGTGTATGATCATATATACATCACAACTATGTAACCTTTCAAGGTAAATCTATTTTCCTTTTCCATTATGTATATTTTTTTGAAAAATATTAACTATATATAATGTTAATATGTACGTTTATAGATGTGAATGGGCATAGGACAAGGTTCCATGAGAAGAAGATGACATGGGGTTTTGAAAAATTAATGTCGTTGGAGTCTTTTGTGGAGAGTAAAAATGGATACCTTTTGAATGATTCATGTGTGTTTGGAGTTGAGGTTATTGCAGTTCTAGAGTTTACGCAACTAGATCGTTGCCTGTTGATGACAAGGCCTCCAGCAATTATGAATACTTACACATGGACCATCAATAAGTTTTCAACGGTGACAGAGGATGTTTTGTATTCAGAGGTCTTCAAAGTCGGAAAAGTCAAGTGGTACATTATCATATTCAACATTTTTTTTTTTTAGCTTCTTTTGATTGAAACACCCTAACTTTAGATCTTTAACGATCTAATGAATTACTTTCTTGATTTCAGGAAACTAAAAATCTACCCCAAAGGACACAGATCATGTATAGGTGTAACACCCTTAAATTTATACTTGAATTAATCATATTTTATACCAAAAGATATTAATTTAACATAAGTTTCATAAATAGCATAAACCTTAGTCATCTAATGACTAATTTGGAAATTTCAAAATATGTTTAATTAATTGTTTACAACCCATGAACAAAATCTAAGTATGATTAAAACATTGCGGAAGCTTCAAAAAGTAGTGTTCGGTTCTTCTTCATTCGCTTGATCGCCATTCGTAAGATCCACTTCATTATCTATGGTCAAAACCGTTAAAACATTAGTTTTGACATTATTATATAACATTATAAACACAAGATCCAACGTTTCACATTGTAATAATAAAATTAATAAAATAAATAAAAAAATAATAATAAGTTTTTCTGTTTCACCGTAACTTACGGTGTCACCGTAAGTTACGGTGGGTTATGGAATCATCTGGTTCACCGTAAACCAGGAGAGAACTGCCGTAAACACCTGTTCTCTACCGTAAGTTACGGTGCTACCGTAACTTACGGTAGTCACTGGGAATTCATGTCTTGTTTGTCTATTTCATTATACTCAACCAAATTTTCGGATTTTGCTTTTCTAACAAACCATTACATTAAATCCTCATGTTTCTAACATGTTATACATTAACCAATATCAAAGATCAATTCATCATACTCCAAAACATTAACCATGCTCTACACGATTATTCGACCCGTTGGCTCGTCTAAGGAATCCTCCCATATGACGACTACCAACGAGCTCAAACCAAGTTTGACCAATCCTTCAATATAGCGACATCTCTGTTTAATTCAAACCATTCTTGTTCTCAAATTCGAATACATATTATACAATCATCAAAATCTAATAAATGTAACGGGTCAAGTTACATACCTTTAAAGCAAGCCCTTCAAACGTGCGTCCACACCGGTTTGTTCGCTAGATGCCCCGGCTTCCTTTCCTATAGAGTTCAATCACTTTATGTTTAGAACTCTATGTTTTACATACTTAACGCACATTTGCCATACTTCATAATTATGCGTTTTTAACTTAACAATTCAGTTTCAAGCCTTCTTTGAGGCATTACAACAAACACTATAAGGGCAGAATTCTTACATCTTTCATATTCATGTTTATAGCTTGCTAACTAGTTAACTTAACTTCAAATAAGCCATCATATAGCATTCAAACATCATACTTTTTCTGAAATTACTTTCTAAGATCGAATTACACTAGAATAATCCTTCTAAACCCTAGTGTTCATCATCATCATGTAAAACCCACAACCCACCTTCAAGGTGTTCATGGAACTTCCTGAATTTGGTCATGATTTCACATGTAGTTGGCTAGGTTTCACTTCTAAACACCAAATCAACTATAATCTAACCACATAACACACATGCAACATCAAATTTTAGATTTTCCAAAATCATGAGAATTTCAAGTTGAGAGATTTCAACAAATTTTACATACCTTACAATCCTCTTGTGATGAGGATCATGATTCTAAGCTCAATTTTCGATTTTGACTTGGATTAATCCTTCAATTTGCAAGATTAAGGAAGTTTTAGGTTTTTGGAAAATCTCCTGGTCGCCCTCTCTCTCTGTTCGATCGATGCCCACCCATAATGAGTGGACTTTGTGTTTTGTTATTAAATTAGTACTAAACTTTCAGATTTTGACTAGTTTAGTCCCTCAACTTATCATTTAGCTTTAAGTTTAAGTGTTTTAACTTTAGAGTAAGTTATTTCAAGACTATCAACTAACTAGGTTATAGTTTCCGAGTTAGTTAATTCTTGTTTAATTAACATTACATATTAAACGCAAAGTTTTATATTTTTGGGGTGTTACAAGTCCACCCCCCTTAAATAGGGTTTCGTCCCCGAAACCGTAGTACGTACCAAATAACGTAGGGTGGAGACGTCGCATTTCCTCTTCGGACTCCCACGTAGTGTCCGAACCTTTCCTATGCTCCCATTTGACTTTGACTTGGTCAATTTGTTTACTTCGTAAAAGTTTGACCTTCCGGTCTAAAATCTCCACCGGTCTTACCGCATAATTCAGACTATTATCCACTTCGATGTCATCGTAATGGATATAGGTCGTTTCGTCTGCCAGGCACTTTCTTAACTGTGACACGTGGAAAGTGCCATGGATCCCACTTAGTTCCTCCGGTAGCTCAAGGCGGTAAGCTACCTTGTCAACTCTTCCGATAATTTTAAATGGCCCAATAAACCTCGGGCTTAGCTTCCCCCTTTTTCTGAATCTAATAACGCCCTTCCATGGGGAAACTTTTAGCATGACCATGTTACCAACCTGAAATTCGATTGGCCTTTTCCTTTTATCAGCATATGCCTTTTGCCTGTCTTGAGCTGCTTTCAAGTGTGCCCGAACTATATCGATCTTTTCATTCGTGGCTCGTACTATATCTTGATGAGCGAGTTCACGTGGACCCACTTCACCCCAACATACCGGGGTTCGACACTTCCTACCATAAAGCATTTCGTACGGTGCCATTTTAATACTAGATTGGTAGCTGTTATTATACGAAAACTCGACCAACGGTAGGTGGACATCCCAACTGCCTCCAAAGTCGATTATACACGCCCGTAGCATGTCCCCCAATGTTTGTATCGTTCTTTCACTCCGCCCATCCGTTTGAGGATGGTACGCAGTGCTAATGAATAATTTGGTTCCCATTTGCTCTTGGAAATCTCGCCAGAAATTTGAAGTAAATCGGGTATCCCTATCAGACACGATGGATACCGGCACTCCATGACGTGCTATTATTTCATTAGTGTAAACTTCTGACATCTTTTCTGACGTGTAAGTCTCACGAATCGGAATGAAGTGAGCACTTTTCGTCAATCTATCCACCACTACCCATATGGTATCGAAACCATGATTCGTCTTAGGCAACTTGGTTAATAGGTCCATTGTAATATGTTCCCATTTCCAAACCGGAATTTCTAATGGTTGGAGTTTGCCGTATGGTTTCTGGTGCTCCGCCTTGACTTGTAAACATGTCAAGCATTTTTCCACATACTTTGCCACATCCCTCTTCATTCCGGGCCACCAATAATTTTGTTTCAAATCATTGTACATCTTGGTCGCACCCGGATGAATTGAATAACGGGATTTATGAGCTTCGCTAAGTAGAAGCGCCTTCACTCCACAGGTATGTGGGACCCATATCCTTCCGGATCGAGTCTTCAACCCGTGATTCCCATCCGACAAATCTTTCAATTGACCAAGTATTCTTTCTTTCTTCCAATTCTCCTCTTTTACTGCTTCTAACTGCGCCTCTCTAATACGTTCAAGTATACCCGAGGTCACTACGAGTTGCATCGACCTCACTCGTATTGGGACGTAGTTCGCTATTCTGTTCAGAACGTCTGCTACCACATTTGCCTTTCCGGGGTGATAATGTATCTCACAATCGTAGTCTTTCACCGTTTCCAGCCATCGCCTTTGTCGCATATTTAACTCCTTCTGATCAAAGAAGTATTTCAAGCTCTTGTGGTCGGTGAATATGGCGCACTTTACCCCATATAAGTAATGCCTCCATATTTTTAAGGCAAATACCACCGCAGCCAACTCAAGATCATGTGTGGGATATTTCTTCTCGTGTATCTTCAGTTGTCTCGAGGCATAAGCTATAACTTTGCCCCGTTGCATCAAAACACAACCGAGCCCCGATAGTGAAGCATCAGAATAAACCACCATGTCTTCGACTCCGTCCGGCAATGTCAGTACCGGAGCTTGAGTTAACTTCTCTTTTAGTGTTTGAAACGCCCTTTCTTGATCTACACCCCAAATGCACTTTTCTTTCTTCCGGGTTAATTGTAACAACCCGACTTTCATGCGTTGTTACTACTCGTTACACTCGTTACGCCTAGCACCAGAGATTCGGATCATAATGTAACTATATCGTATATATCGCTATTCGAAGGATAATCGCATATTTTCAAGCTACAATATCATTATACTACACTATTATCACACTAGCACTCACGGAGGCATTGAGTAAGGACCTATTCTACCCTCCTCAGTGGCCGTGAGGTGTCAAACGTAAACAATTAACGCTAACAAGGACTCTCGGGTGAGTGCTGTAGCTCCAGTCGTCATGACGATGAAGACAATACGAGTAAACGGTACCCCGTCAGTCTTTGTGGCACTACACGAAATAACGTTCACGATGACGTCAAGAAAGGACCTGTACTACCCTCATTGATGGCCGTGAAATGTCGCTAATAATCGCATACTCGAAACGGAAACCGATTGTTAATTATCGAAACTTTGGATTATGGATACGTAAATACGACCCCTAGTGATATATATAATAATAACGATATAATGATAATATATAATAATTATGGAAAGTACGCACTTCGAAATCCATCAAAACGAAAAAAAAACGGAGAAGTCCAGCTCGTCAGGATAGCTATCCGGACGGATGGCCATCCGGACGGATGGGCATGCGCACGGATGGGCCATCCGCACGCATGGGCCATCCGCACGGATGGGCCATCCGCACGGATGGGCCATCCGCACGGATGGGCTATCCGGGCCAGATCTCTTTCCCTCTCATCTTTCGCCTATAAATAGCCTGCCACACCACTATTCAAGTGATGTGACAGCTCCTGTTCAACCAAACGCGCACCAAGACCCTTTTCTCTCGATTTCCTCGCGATTCCGGTAAGATTTCAACCTAAAACTTGTACTTCTACAATCTACACTCGATTCTACATCATTCTATCTTTCAAAACTCTAATTCTAACCGTGAAATCTACGGATTTGAGGCGTTTTGAGGTGATGTCACCAAGAGTTCTTATGAACTTCAAGTTGGGGTCTCATTTCGCTATAAACGACTCAGATCCAGGTGATTTCCACATGTTTTAATGACAAATCACACCTAAATCTGTACGATTTCGAGTTAACCATGAAGAACCACCATGAACGGCCAGATCTGATGGAACGGGGTGATTCCCGGCCGTTAGAATGAGTCGGAATTGACGGAACTTCAAGTGTTAGTGCGAAATTACACAACCCTAGTAAAAACGAACGTATTCCTTCCGTTAAACATTCAGAAACGGTGGTCAGAGTGCGAACCAGACAAGTCAGTCCGCACGGATGACATGTCAGTCCGCACGGACCACTGCCATCCGCACGGATCATGATGTCCGCACGCACACCTCACCCGCACGGATCATGTCACCACACGCACATGTCACCCGCACGGATGACATGTCACCCGTGCGCACCAGCCAACCGCGCGTACACTCATCCGCGCGCACAGGCAAAGCCCATCCGCACGTACCACCATACCAACCGCACGGATGACTTGCCATCCGCACGGATGAGGCCCAATTCAATCAAACGAGTAACTTTTCAAGTTAATCTTGCTTAACCGTACTTCGTTTACTCTATTTCTTCAAGGATCATTACAGACAACTCGTAACCGACCCAATCAAGTTGTAATCTCGCTAAATACGCACTGTGAGTATACTTGACCCCTTTTTAATCGAATTTTGGGTGTAACATACGTTTCTAACAAATCGAACTGATCAAACGAAATATTCAATCAATCGACTATCACTTGCGAATAACTGTTATGCATAGATATACGTGATGCTAGTTACATATGTGCTAGGGCTTATACTCGCGACGTCCCACCAAGACTAGTATAGTACTATTGCGCCCGACGGGGTCTAGTTATGCCATCGTACATTCGAGCATCGAGGACTTAGTTGGTAGTATCAGTTTTGTGAGTATATATGTCGTGTATTACGTTTATGCATGTGGAGATTCGCAGCACTTTTAATCTATTATGCTATACTTATCAAACCTGTATACTCGCCAATACTTTTGTATTGACAAATATTTTAACGTATGTTGCAGGTTAGATCGCAGACTGTATCAAATCAAGCTAGGAAGTCTAGAAACTCAACTAAAATCTAGGTTGTCGGATTTGCATTGTTCGAGAGGACGATAAATCTGTGATAACTTATGTGAATTGTATTATTTGTTAGTATGGGATAACGAATGTATTAAATATTATCGCAATATAGTTGTTATGGATTCTCTTGAGCAATCTGATTCGCCTAGTGCCGCGCCCCGATGATTCCGCCATCGGTTGGGGTGTGACAGATTGGTATCAGAGCCATAACTATAGGGAATTAGGTCAGACTCAACCTAGTCCGGGTCGACGTCTTAGAAATTGACCTAGTCTATAGTCTAAGTACCAACAGGCCGACTCGTACGAACCCAGTGGGGTTTGTATTGGGCTTACTTGATACTCTCGATCGAAATTGCTAAAAGCTACGACTTTGTGTGAACACCGCATACTACAATTTCACACGAAGAAGCCTTTCCTAAGGTTGAAATACTACTTAGCATTTCCTAAGGCTGACACAATACACGTGTTTTCAAAAATACTCGCGAAACAGAACTGAGCGATCTAGTCGAGACCAGGTGTGAAAACCAAGAACTCTCGATATGATTGCTCACTCAGCGCATTTTTCTAGCACGAGAACCTTTCATCGAGTTAGGAGTGACATCCACATCTCGACGAAAGCCTCCATTTCGAAATCTAGTGGAACTCACGAAGTTATTCGAAGAGCACAACCACAACTAGGAACGGAACTGTTAAGACATGGGTGAAACCCGTACCTTAATAAGTCGTTCCACTCTCTATAAACTGGTTTTCAAAAGCTCTCACCAAGGACTCGACTATTGTAATAACTCGAGCCACGCGATGACTAGGAAGACGAATGCCATGAGCTGCATCCCAGTGGAAGCATGGAGTCTTCTAGGTCAACGCGCGCGCACGAACTTGTTGAATATAGTTGGGTTACCTTGGGTAGTCGACGCCTAAACACCCAAGGCACTCTATCGTACGAACGACCAATTTTACAACTGGCTGGAACTTATTTACGTTTTGAAACTTTACGCATCATCGATTCCTCGATTTAACGATTTTCACTCCCTACTTTATAAACGCACGATTCGCACAGCCATCGCAATCAAAAACGAAATCCGAATGTTCGCAACAAAAAAAAAAAAAAAAAAAAACTAATGCATAATCTATCGCATTCGCTCTCGTTTTCTCACTTCAACGCGACTTCGCTTATTCTAAATCGACCTATATGTGCATGAATTCGGATTACATCTATATAAATATATGTATATATACGTATAAACAAACAAGCCATTGTGTGAGAACTTAGGAAATTTCGTGCTTCCTATGTGGCTCCTATGTGAATCGCATTACTATTATACTATCGCATCAAGTTTGAACGCGCTCAAATCGCAACACAAACTCAAAAATCATTATGATCGAATCTCACTCCAAGTCTCCTTCTGTCTAGATGCCTTCCAACAACCCTACTTCGAGAATGATCGCAAAGAGACGAGCCAAACGAAGGAGCGAAAAGAGGATTGCTTCACTTGTGACCAGGGAAGTGGTCAAAGTCATTCCTCAGATTGCCACACGAGTTCACTCTCTCAACCATTCTCGAGCTTCGGAAGACGTTAAGACGGGAAAGCCGCAATCTACTTTCCTTTACAAGCACTTCAAAGCCTGTGACCCGATGGAATTCACGGGTGAAGGAGGTGCGACTCAACTACTCCAGTGGTTCGATTCTATCGAAGTTACCCTTCGTCAAAGTGGGTGTCTCGATAGTCTCCGTACTACTTGCGCCACCGGAGTATTTCAATCGCGAGCACTCGACTGGTGGACCATCGAACGAAACAAACGTGGGATCTCCACAGCTTACGCTCTCTCTTGGGATGAGCTGAAAGAGCTCATGAAGAAAGAGTATTGTCCTCCTCACGAAATCCAGAAACTAGAAAACGAATTTTGGGAAATCAAGCAAACCGAAGGTGACAATGCTGGCTACACCGCAAGGTTCAAACAGCTTAGCATAATCTGCCCAAGTCAAGTCAACACTCCGGGAAAGGCCATCGCGAAGTACATTCGTGGCTTGCCTGAGTGTGTGGGTGATTTTGTCGAAGCTGCAAGACCTGCTACCATCGAAGAAACATACCGCTTAGCCGCAGAGATCAACCACAAACGACTCGTGGAAGGATTATTCTCACGGAATCCTGTTAAGCAAGCTCATCAAGCAATCGCCAGTAATCCTTCAGGCGAACATGTTGACGAATCTTCTGATGATTCTACTGACGAATCTTCTGACAACTCTGTTGGCGATTCTTCTAATGAATCAGCTAACGATTCTTCTGACGGATCTGCTAATGATTCTTCGGAGGGATCTGCTGCCGATTCTTCTGACAAATCTGCCGACGGATCTTCCGACAAATCAGCCAAAGACTCCGCAAGCGAGTCTTCAGACGAATCCTCCAACGACAACACTTCTTCGCAAGACACCGACAAACCCAGCCGCAAGCGAAAGATTTCAAGCCCGAACTCATCAACAACCGAACTGCTGCAACCGGAACCCCTTCGAACAGTTCCGATGTTTCCAAAACAAGCCTACACTGGGACTCATCCTCAGTGTTACTCGTGTACCTATCACCATCCAGTTGGGGCTGACTGTCGTTATTGCAATAACTGCAACCGTTACAGTCACTTCACCCGCAACTGCCGCGTCGAACCGTGAACTTGAGTACAACAACAACAGCTCCAGCAAAAGTCCTCAGCATCCGACATCTAGCAAGCGTAGGATAAAAGTTGTAATGGTACGATTCTCGACGTTTATTTCTAAGTTTCGAGCCTACTCTATTAATCGATGTTGCCACTATGTGTAACAACAACTCTTGTTTTCGTCTTCTCTAACACGCTCTAGTCGTCGCACTTAGACTAGATTCACACACATACTATATACTATATCACGAAATAATGTGTTTTACCCTCACTACACTCTTAGAACGAGGTACGATAAACGTGCAAGGAACAAATAATTGCGGGTGCACACGGGATTATTTGGCTCAGTGCACGGTGATCGTAGTAAATTTTAAAGGTGCCATAGCGTTTTGACAAAAGGTGACACCAAAACACGGGATGAAAGTAGTAGGGGTCGGGCGAGGAATGCCTTACCATACTACCGAAGTTCCGTGAAGAAAGTGCCACGTGGAGTTGAACGTTATTAGACCTATATACTATTGTCATTGTTTTCAACACACTACACTCAATCGCAAGGCGTAACAACTGAAATCGCATCATCGCAAGACTTGTCGTAAGTCTGCAAACGCAATGCAATCGCCTCATCGATGGACTCTGGGGAGTCTACCTCGCAGGACAATTGTATCAACGCAAGACTGGACGTGAGTCTATAGCGAGCAATCTCATCAAACACACTAACGCTCACGACATTATCGGGTAAGGACCTATTCTACCCTCCTCGATAGCCGTGATGCGTCGCAACGAGACGTTAAGCTTACTCGAAACGAAACTAGACAAATCGCAATCATTTATTATGCGAAACTCGAAATCTCTATCGCTTATTATGTGAATCTCTATCATCTGCTGTGTATCAGTCTATCGCAATACCGTTATCCGTGATATTCGTGTTAAGTTAGCACATGACCTCGCTTCACGAGATGAAGCTCATATGGCTAAGATAGGGTGTTTTAGCCATATCAGCGACCTTTCGTGGAAAAAGGCCATGTGGGGTCTAATGCTAGTCCAACTCTGTGGTGTTAATCAATCGAACCGAGTCGCGTAAATCAAAATCGCATGCCTCCATCGCTTACAACGCAACTACCGATTATTGTAATTCGTTTATCATCACCATCATTACTAGTGGTGTGTTTCGTGTTTATTCGTCTAAACACCAAATCCCTGATCGCCTATCGTGTATTATCTACCGCCTATCGCTCGTATGGTATTAAGTACACATAACACCGCTTCACGAGGCAAAGCTAATCTGGTTAAGCACGGTGTTTCGCCATGTTAGCAAACTCTCGTGGAAACGTGCCATGTGGGTTTAATGTGTAATCTAATCGAAAACGTGCTATTCGCTTCTCGCTTATCAACTCGCTGGGTTAATCTATTCGATCCTATCCTATGCTCGGTCTGACTTTCTATCGATTGGGCCGAGTAAACGCAATTCTATCCGAGTCATATCGGCACACCTGACACTGCCTCACGAAACGGAAGTAATATGGGCAAAGCATGGTGGATACGCCGCTGGTAATTCCTATATATAAGTGTTTTAAACATATTAATGAACTTCCGTGGGAAGGTGCCATGTGGGGCGTGATGCTAAATCATCCTTTTCAAAAGGTTAAAACTGATTTTTATAAACTTTTATTAAAACCATGGAACAAGTGAAATTCCTCACAATGTGGAGTTAACATCGAATCAGCTTAACACCATGTTCAAAGGGAGCTTCATGAGTTCAATTTTTCCTTAAAACCTTTTTCAAGATCAAAAACAAGACTTCTTGAGACGTAGGTTCCAAATCGAGTCCAGCTGGAACCCATGTCATAGGAGAGTTTTCGTAACCCTTGTTTTCACCTTCAAATTCCTTAAAATGTTAAAAACTTAAACTTCTTTGCAACATCGGTTAACATCGATTCTGTTGACTGCACGTTAAAAAGGAAAATTTGCAAAATATTTTCGTCCTAAATCCCTTTTCAATATCTGAAACGAACGCTTCTTGTAACGTTGGTTAACGATCGACTCAGTTAACTCTACGTTATGAGAAACCCTTCAAATTACAATCACATCGAACTAACGAATTCTACACAAGACAAGGTACTTTGGAATGCCAACTCGTGGGATTAATACTTTTGTCATCTACGTCGCTTTCTCGCTATCGCAGTCGATCTCTCTTATTCGAAACGTTCTCGCTGTCAATTTACGATCGAATCGCTCGCTGTGTCGCTACTTATACAAGAACAACTCTCAGAAGTCTACCTATTGGATTAATTTCGGGATGAAATTTCCTAAAGTAGGGGAGACTGTAACAACCCGCACTTTCGTGCGTTGTTACTACTCGTTACACTCGTTACGCCTAGCACCAGAGATTCGGATCATAATGTAACTATATCGTATATATCGCTATTCGAAGGATAATCGCATATTTTCAAGCTACAATATCATTATACTACACTATTATCACACTAGCACTCACGGAGGCATTGAGTAAGGACCTATTCTACCCTCCTCAGTGGCCGTGAGGTGTCAAACGTAAACAATTAACGCTAACAAGGACTCTCGGGTGAGTGCTGTAGCTCCAGTCGTCATGACGATGAAGACAATACGAGTAAACGGTACCCCGTCAGTCTTTGTGGCACTACACGAAATAACGTTCACGATGACGTCAAGAAAGGACCTGTACTACCCTCATTGATGGCCGTGAAATGTCGCTAATAATCGCATACTCGAAACGGAAACCGATTGTTAATTATCGAAACTTTGGATTATGGATACGTAAATACGACCCCTAGTGATATATATATATAATAATAACGATATAATGATAATATATAATAATTATGGAAAGTACGCACTTCGAAATCCATCAAAACGAAAAAAAAAACGGAGAAGTCCAGCTCGTCAGGATAGCTATCCGGACGGATGGCCATCCGGACGGATGGGCATGTGCACGGATGGGCCATCCGCACGCATGGGCCATCCGCACGGATGGGCCATCCGCACGGATGGGCTATCCGGGCCAGATCTCTTTCCCTCTCCTCTTTCGCCTATAAATAGCCTGCCACACCACTATTCAAGTGATGTGACAGCTCCTGTTCAACCAAACGCGCACCAAGACCCTTTTCTCTCGATTTCCTCGTGATTCCGGTAAGATTTCAACCTAAAACTTGTACTTCTACAATCTACACTCGATTCTACATCATTCTATCTTTCAAAACTCTAATTCTAACCGTGAAATCTACGGATTTGAGGCGTTTTGAGGTGATGTCACCAAGAGTTCTTATGAACTTCAAGTTGGGGTCTCATTTCGCTATAAACGACTCAGATCCAGGTGATTTCCACATGTTTTAATGACAAATCACACTTAAATCTGTACGATTTCGAGTTAACCATGAAGAACCACCATGAACGGCCAGATCTGATGGAACGGGGTGATTCCCGGCCGTTAGAATGAGTCAGAATTGACGGAACTTCAAGTGTTAGTGCGAAATTACACAACCCTAGTAAAAACGAACGTATTCCTTCCGTTAAACATTCAGAAACGGTGGTCAGAGTGCGAACCAGACAAGTCAGTCCGCACGGATGACCCTAGTCCGTACGGATGACATGTCAGTCCGCACGGATGACATGTCAGTCCGCACGGACCACTGCCATCCGCACGGATCATGATGTCCGCACGCACACCTCACCCGCACGGATCATGTCACCACACGCACATGTCACCCGCACGGATGACATGTCACCCGTGCGCACCAGCCAACCGCGCGTACACTCATCCGCGTGCACAGGCAAAGCCCATCCGCACGTACCACCATACCAACCGCACGGATGACTTGCCATCCGCACGGATGAGGCCCAATTCAATCAAACGAGTAACTTTTCAAGTTAATCTTGCTTAACCGTACTTCGTTTACTCTATTTCTTCAAGGATCATTACAGACAACTCGTAACCGACCCAATCAAGTTGTAATCTCGCTAAATACGCACTGTGAGTATACTTGACCCCTTTTTAATCGAATTTTGGGTGTAACATACGTTTCTAACAAATCGAACTGATCAAACGAAATATTCAATCAATCGACTATCACTTGCGAATAACTGTTATGCATAGATATACGTGATGCTAGTTACATATGTGCTAGGGCTTATACTCGCGACGTCCCACCAAGACTAGTATAGTACTATTGCGCCCGACGGGGTCTAGTTATGCCATCGTACATTCGAGCATCGAGGACTTAGTTGGTAGTATCAGTTTTGTGAGTATATATGTCGTGTATTACGTTTATGCATGTGGAGATTCGCAGCACTTTTAATCTATTATGCTATACTTATCAAACCTGTATACTCGCCAATACTTTTGTATTGACAAATATTTTAACGTATGTTGCAGGTTAGATCGCAGACTGTATCAAATCAAGCTAGGAAGTCTAGAAACTCAACTAAAATCTAGGTTGTCGGATTTGCATTGTTCGAGAGGACGATAAATCTGTGATAACTTATGTGAATTGTATTATTTGTTAGTATGGGATAACGAATGTATTAAATATTATCGCAATATAGTTGTTATGGATTCTCTTGAGCAATCTGATTCGCCTAGTGCCGCGCCCCGATGATTCCGCCATCGGTTGGGGTGTGACATTAATTTTGTTAGCGGTGACGAAATCTTGGAAAAATCTTGAATGAATCTCCTATAGTATCCCGCAAGTCCCAAAAAGCTTCTAATTTCAGAAGGGTTCTTTGGGGGATTCCATTTTGACACAGCCTCTATCTTCGACGGATCCACCAAAACTCCGTCGGCACTTATGACATGGCCAAGAAATTGTACCTCTCGTAACCAAAAGGCACATTTAGAGAATTTTGCATATAACTTCTCTCGTCTAAGTGTCTCTAACACTTCTTGTAAGTGGTGTGCGTGTTCAGCTTCACTTTTCGAATACACTAAGATATCATCGATAAACACAATGACCGACTTATCCAACATTGGCTTGCAAACCCGGTTCATGAGGTCCATGAAAGCCGCGGGTGCGTTTGTTAGCCCAAATGACATCACGAGGAATTCGTAATGTTCGTATCTCGTGCGGAAAGCCGTCTTCGGCACATCTTCTTCGTTGACCTTTAGTTGGTGATACCCTGATCTAAGGTCAATTTTTGAAAACCAGTTCGCACCTTGTAGTTGGTCGAATAAATCATCTATCCTCGGGAGCGGGTATCGGTTCTTTACCGTGAGTTTGTTTAACTCCCGGTAATCGATATACACGCGCATGCTCCCGTCTTTCTTTCTCACGAACAACACCGGTGCGCCCCAAGGAGATACACTCGGCCTTATGAATCCCTTGTCAAGCAGGTCTTGGATTTGAGACATCAACTCTTGTAATTCCGACGGTGCAAGTCGGTACGGGGCTTTCGCTACGGGTTTCGCGCCCGGAATCAATTCGATCCCGAACTTTATTTCCCGTTCAGGCGGTATCCCCGGTAATTCCTCCGGAAACACATCTTCATAATCTCGTACTACCGGTACATCTCCAATCTTTCGTGATTCTTTTTCGGGCTCATTAGCGTATATCATGAATGCCTTGCATCCTCGCTTCATAAGTTTGTGAGCCTTCAACATTGAGCATACTATGGGGTTGCCACCTTTTTCGCCATAAATGGTGACGTGTTTTCCGCTCGGAGATGTTAGTTTTATCTCTTTACGAAAACACACGACCTTTGCATGATGTTGAGATAGCCAATCCATCCCAACGACTACTTGAAATTCTCCCATTGACATCGGGATTAGGTTTATCAAATATTCTTCGTCATCAATGCTCAGTTTACAATTTTCACATACATCACAAACAATAAAGCTCTTGTTATTACCTATCTCTACTTCTAAGGGCACAGGTAATTTTGTTAGAACAAATGAAGGATGTCGAATAAATCCATATGAAACAAAGGATTTATTCGCACCCATATCAAATAACACGCGTGCAGGAATCGAATTTACAGCAAATATACCTGAGACCACGTCAGGTTCAACTTTTGCTTCTGCGGCGGTTAGTTGAAAAGATCTTGCCTTTGCTTTCGGGGCTTCACCTTTCGGTTCCTGCCCATCCTTCTTTCCAACCAGTTCCGGGCATTCCGACTTCTTGTGACCCGTTCGATAACAATTGTAACAAACCGTCACTTTCTCCGGGCACGATATAGCCATATGTCTCGTTTTTTTGCATATGGGACAAGGCTTATCCTTGTAACGACATTCGCCTTTATGACCCTTTCCGCAGATTCTGCAACTTGGCGACCCTCCTTTCGTATCAAATTTCTTTGCGGTTTCGTTTGTTCGTGCCTTCTTAGTAGGGCTTGGGTTTACATCTTGTGCTTTCCGTTCACCCCTTTCAATACTCTTTTTCAGTTCTATCTCCCTTTCCCGAGCAGCATTTATGATCTCGGTAAGGGTCTCGTATTTGGAAGGGGTGATAAATTCCCTATACTCAGCACTCAACATGTTATGGTAGTAGTATATCTTTTGTTCTTCATTCGTCACTAGGTCATCGCAAAACTTCATCTTATCCATAAACGTTGCCGTAATCTTGTCTATGGTCTCATTCTTGTGCCTAAGTTGCATGAACTCCTCCTTGATTTTATTCATAACCGCTTTGGGGCTATGATGCTTAAGAAATGGCGTCTTTAATTCTTCCCAAGTCATGACCTTAGCAGCTTCAATACCGATCTCTCTCTTTTTGTTATCCCACCAATCTTTCGCTTGACTCCTTAGTTGACCCGTACCATAGGCTACGTAGTCATCTTCGTCACAATGGGTCCTCTCGAATAGCCCTTCGATATCACTTAGCCATCGTTGGCACACTATTGGGTCAACCTCCCCATTATATATTGGTGGTTTACAAGCCATGAATTCCTTGTATGAACAAGGCTTTCGTCCTCCATGCTTTTCCTTTGCTGAATTTGAATCATCTTCCAATTTCTTGATTCTATCTTCTACTATTGATAAAACTGTGTTTTGAATTTTATCAATAAAGCCCGAAAAACTGTTTTCGATCGCCTTTCCAACCTCTTCGGCAATCACTTCCCTCATTTGTTCGGTGACTCTTGGCACCGCATCATCATTACTTCCATCTGTCATCTCTATTTCTGAAATGTTTACATAGGTTGTTAAACATTCCATTTATAACACATGCTTTACTTGTTTTGATTCAATCAAATTCACAACTTGATTTAATCGTTCTTGTTTTGATTCAATCAAGTTCATAACTTGATTTAATCGTTCTTGCTTTGATTCAATCAAGTTCACAACTTGATTTAATCATTCTTGCTTTGATTCAATCATTTAATCATTCTTGCTTTGATTCAATCAAGTTCACAACTTGATTTAATCATTCTTGCTTTGATTCAATCAAGTTCACAACTTGATTTAATCGTTCTTGCTTTTTGCATTTCTTGTATTTGAATGAGCTTACACGCTCTTTTCATGCATATTTGTTCGTTCTCATTCTTTACCTAATACATAATTTATTAACAAAAGAAGTTAATTCTTACCGAACGATCGATCAAGCTTGAACCGAATACTTTGTTGACAACCTTAGGCTCTGATTACCAACTTGTAACACCCTTAAATTTATACTTGAATTAATCATATTTTATACCAAAAGATATTAATTTAACATAAGTTTCATAAATAGCATAAACCTTAGTCATCTAATGACTAATTTGGAAATTTCAAAATATGTTTAATTAATTGTTTACAACCCATGAACAAAATCTAAGTATGATTAAAACATTGCGGAAGCTTCAAAAGGTAGTGTTCGGTTCTTCTTCATTCGCTTGATCGCCATTCGTAAGATCCACTTCATTATCTATGGTCAAAACCGTTAAAACATTAGTTTTGACATTATTATATAACATTATAAACACAAGATCCAACGTTTCACATTGTAATAATAAAAAAAATAAAAAAAAATAATAAGTTTTTCTGTTTCACCGTAACTTACGGTGTCACCGTAAGTTACGGTGGGTTCTGGAATCATCTGGTTCACCGTAAACCAGGAGAGAACTGCCGTAAACACCTGTTCTCTACCGTAAGTTACGGTGCTACCGTAACTTACGGTAGTCACTGGGAATTCATGTCTTGTTTGTCTATTTCATTATACTCAACCAAATTTTTGGATTTTGCTTTTCTAACAAACCATTACATTAAATCCTCATGTTTCTAACATGTTATACATTAACCAATATCAAAGATCAATTCATCATACTCCAAAACATTAACCATGCTCTACACGATTATTCGACCCGTTGGCTCGTCTAAGGAATCCTCCCATATGACGACTACCAACGAGCTCCAACCAAGTTTGACCAATCCTTCAATATAGCGACATCTCTGTTTAATTCAAACCATTCTTGTTCTCAAATTCGAATACATATTATACAATCATCAAAATCTAATAAATGTAACGGGTCAAGTTACATACCTTTAAAGCAAGCCCTTCAAACGTGCGTCCACACCGGTTTGTCCGCTAGATGCCCCGGCTTCCTTTCCTATAGAGTTCATTCACTTTATGTTTAGAACTCTATGTTTTACATACTTAACGCACATTTTCCATACTTCATAATTATGCGTTTTTAACTTAACAATTCAGTTTCAAGCCTTCTTTAAGGCATTACAACAAACACTATAAGGGCAGAATTCTTACATCTTTCATATTCATGTTTATAGCTTGCTAACTAGTTAACTTAACTTCAAATAAGCCATCATATAGCATTCAAACATCATACTTTTTCTGAAATTACTTTCTAAGATCGAATTACACTAGAATAATCCTTCTAAACCCTAGTGTTCTTCATCATCATGTAAAACCCACAACCCACCTTCAAGGTGTTCATGGAACTTCCTGAATTTGGTCATGATTTCACATGTAGCTGGCTAGGTTTCACTTCTAAACACCAAATCAACTCTAATCTAACCACATAACACACATGCAACATCAAATTTCAGATTTTCCAAAATCATGAGAATTTCAAGTTGAGAGATTTCATCAAATTTTACATACCTTACAATCCTCTTGTGATGAGGATCATGATTCTAAGCTCAATTTTCGATTTTGACTTGGATTAATCCTTCAATTTGCAAGATTAAGGAAGTTTTAGGTTTTTGGAAAATCTCTTGGTCGCCCTCTCTCTCTGTTCGATCGATGCCCACCCATAATGGGTGGACTTTGTGTTTTGTTATTAAATTAGTACTAAACTTTCAGATTTTGACTAGTTTAGTCCCTCAACTTATCATTTAGCTTTAAGTTTAAGTGTTTTAACTTTAGAGTAAGTTATTTCAAGACTATCAACTAACTAGGTTATAGTTTCCGAGTTAGTTAATTCTTGTTTAATTAACATTACATATTAAACGCAAAGTTTTATATTTTTGGGGTGTTACAATAGGTACACATTTGTCATTATATTTAGGTGTACATGATAAATTCAAACAGATGTAATTTGTCATTCTATATAAACAAAAGTGTGAATGATTTACAACTATATAAACAAAAGTATGAATGCACAGGGTGTTGCATATGTTGTTCGAAGAGACTGATGAACTACAAATGTTTAAATCATATATGTTTTTAAACAAATGATTTACAACTATATAAACATAAGTGTGAATGCATATGTTTTTTTTAATATTAAACTCAGATGTAATTTTTATTTTTCCTAAAAAGTTGATTTCATTATTTTTTGGCTCATTTTTTTAGTAAATCAACTGAATATGTGTAAATAGACACTCTAATGATTGAATCATTATTGGTATTTCAGGCCTGTAAAGAGAAACTAGGAGATCGGGTAACTACGCTCCAGCAAATTGTTTAGCTATTCGGAAAGGTATATGTCTAATTAACATCGGGCTTTATATATGTTCTTCTGAAATAGGATTACGTTGTACAACGATGACAGGGTTCTAGTGATTGATTGTGGTTGTGCCTAGTGATATCAGTGTAGCCCAAATGGATGAAAGATTAGCCGAACAAGTATTGTTCCTCATGGGTTACATGCTACCTTTTTAGGAAGAGATTGTTTTCAACAATCTATGAGGTAAACAGGTCAATTTGGGTTATATTTTAACTCAACGTATTTACTTGTAAAAGTGTCGATTTGGGTATTATTTTAACTCAACATCTTTACTTGTAAACGGGTCAATTTGGGTTGTATTCTAAGACGACCTTTTTTACTTGTAGACGGGACGATTTTGGTTGTATTATAAGAAAACATGTTTACTTATAAACGGCTCGATTTGGGTTGTATTTTAAGACAATATGTTTACTTGTATAAGGGTCGATACAGGCTATGTTTATTAGGAACACATTATGCATTTCTTCATATAAATAGATACATTATATCGAACAACCATCATCTTACACGATAAACAATTGGTTAGCGTTTACTTATTAAATGTTAGAATTTGAATTATGGTTTTTAATTAAAGCAAAAACAGTTAACTTTTATTTGATAGAGCCAAGAAGAGAAATCCACATTAAGTAATATGTTTACGTTCAATAAAAATGTTATTTTTTTAGTTTAAGAAATGGCCATGGCATGTTTTTACATGCTACAAGTTTAGAATGTGTACCGAATTTATTGAGCAAGGAGCCCGGACGATTCCAGTAGGACCGCATATGGTAGAGTTGTACCATACTGTCACACACACACGATTCCATATATGGTAGAATTGAACCATTAACAACTTTTCCCATGTATCCATTGCAGGTGAGGGGCAGCCGCGTGTATCATTTTGGAAAATTGAACCATTAACAACTTTTCCCATGTATCCAATGTTTCCTCTACGCCTAGAAACGTCTTTGGTATCCTGGAGCCTCCTTTTTTTCGAGGTATCTATTGTGATCAAACAGTTTTATTTTACCTTTTAAAATTGTGTTTTTCTTGTTGCACAGATAGTAGAGAAGATCCAATTAATAGGATGGCATGGATGAGAGGTGAAACCGGGGCCCATGGATTCAATTCTCTGATTTTCAATCGACCAACATGCTTCTTTGGATGCAACAAAAAGTCGACCTGTCATTCGTGATTCCAACCAAAATCGGTAGCGCTATAATCGGAATTGCTACCCGTAATATTTTTTTATTGTTCTCGATCGATCGATGTAAAATACGTTTTGATATCCTTTTTGGCTAGGAATGATAGGAAGCAATATGATTATGACATGTGGCAACATTTAAAATAAAGAGGAAGGGTATTTTAGTCAATGGTATCCTTTCTTCTTCTTTCTTCTCTCCAGTAACTTCAAAACCCACCATTTTCAAAACCCACCATTTTCAAAACCCACCATCTTCAACCATTTCTTCACTTTAAATCTCAATAATCACTACATTATAGTGCGATTTTCGTCACCAATCAATGATTCAAACACCCGATCAACGTGTTCTTCAGCTTTTTGAAGAAAACCCAGTTTAATTTCATACAAATCTCGTTTTTTCCTGTGATTTTGAAGATAATCACTTGATCCGATCGCTGATAATTGTTTCTATTATTCAAATTTCGTCAATCGTTGAAGAAATCGGCTTCGATCCATGTAAGAAATTCTTTAATTTCATTTTTACGATCTGGGTTTTTTATTTAGTCATTGCGTTTTACGATCTTGGCGGGGGTCCGGGGGCAGCGCCCCTGGTAGCAGGGTCCAAGGGGCGGTAGCCCCTGGCGGGGTCCAAGGGGCAGAGCCCCTGGCTGGGGTCGAAAGTTTAATTTTCTGTAAATTGCCTCTGGAAAACTGCATTCCTAGACAGTTTTTGATCTCCTACTTCCTGGTTCAGACAATTCACAGACAAAACTATTGTCCTGGTTCAATGAGTTTTAGAGAGAACACTTTCTTTGGTGTTTTTAGGCCATTGCGTTTTAAAACTAAGACATTTTTATGTGTTTTCTGGCCATTGCGTTTTAGAAAAACACATTTTTGAAGTGTTTTTAGTCATTGCGTTTTAGGTAAAACACATTTTTAGGTGTTTTCAGTCCATTGCGTTCTAGAGAGAACACTTTCTTTTGTTTTATAGGCCATTGCGTTTTAGAAATAAGACATTTTTAAGTGTTTTCTGGCCATTGCGTTTTATAAATAAGACATTTCTTTTGGTTTTTGGTGCATTGCGTTTTAGGTAAAACACATTTTTTATGTGTTGTCAGTCCATTGCGTTTTAGAAAACAAACATTTTAAGTGTTTTCTGGCCATTGCGTTTTAGAAATAAGACATTTGTTTGTGTTTTTGGTGCATTGCGTTTTAGGTAAAACACATTTTTATGTGTTTTCAGTCCATTGCGTTTTAGAAAGTACACTTTCTTTTGTATTTTTAGGCTATTGCGTTTTAGAAATAAGACATTTATTTATGTTTTCTGGCCATTGCGTTTTAGAAATAAGACATTTATTTGTGTTTTTTGTGCATTGCGTTTTAGAAAATGTCATTTTTTAGGTTTTTTTTTCTATTGCGTTTTATGCAACTGAGTTTTTTCCATTGCGTTTTACGCAACTGGGTTTTCAAAAAAAAAATTCGAAAACATAGCAATAGTATACTTGTTTTAAAGATTAAAAAACGCTCGTTTTTTGTGCATTTTTTATAAAAAAATAATGTCGTATGAAAAAGTTATTAATTTTTAAAATATGAGGGGGGAATTGGAGGAGAGAGAAACTATTGTCCTGGATTGACTATAATGCCCTTACACAAACCCACGCGCCTCTTTTCTTCCCTTCAATTTCCCTTATTTAATCTTAGTACTTGATTAAATCAATTGATGGTCAAGATTACTTCCTACCATTCCTAGCCAAATAAACTTTCTATTATATCCTAACCCTATATATATAATAAGGGGTTGGCTAAATGCACCCCAATTTTTACTAATCATACCACCTTTTCAAAAAAATATTAGTTTAAACTTTGTTAAATTGCACCCTTTTAAAGTTTCTTGTTTTTATTTTAAAAATCAAATTCATTCACGTAACTATACTTTTATAATATATACTAGAGTAAACTTTCGTTTTGCTCCCTGACACCTAGCACCACCGCCAACCATCATCGCCGCTACAACTAACACCTAGCACCATGCCTCATCATCGCCCATCACTGACCACCGCCATCTGATTTTATTCCTTCATCTTTTTTTCGCATACCAAACAACAAAAAGTAATTGTTCATTCCATTCACACATGGTAACCAAACAAGACATGGAATGGTAATGATCAATTCCATTACCACATCCATTCCATTACCTCGTCCATTCCATTCCCCAATCCATTCCATTACCTCATACCAAACAGACCCTTAGGTTTACAAACTTATTTTATTTGGATTGTAAAAGACAAGGTATAAATTGATTTTGTCCCAATTAAAGACAATATATTGTAAAGAAATCACAGTCTCATCTACTTATAAGTACGGTGAAATTACAAAACATAAAATAAAGGATAAAAATGACAAAAAACAAACAAAAAGGTTTAACTTGTATTAATGTAAAATATAAGGGAAGGGGGTACGTTCAGTAAAAAGAGGGTGCGTTTAACATCAACTTTTTTTAGTCAATTATATATGCCAACTTTGATAGACATACTGATATTTTTTTAGCGATCACAATTAGTCGAACAAAGACATTTGAAAACCACCTTTTAACTTATTCTAAACGGCATTGTAATCAATAATTGATCAACCTAACTAAAAGAATTACGTATTAAATAACAAAAAGTAAGACAACAAATTAATAAATAAACCTATCCTTTATTTATAAACAATAAATATCGTATACGTATACATAAAATAGAAATAATAACCTAGAAATATACTCCGCAGTATACAAGAATCTACCCCATCAATAAAACTCCAAAAAATATAAAAAGAAAAAAAAATACATAAATAGAATAAAAATCAGTGAATCAATGAAGATGAAGCTGATGATGATCTCTACCAATCAAAATCACACTTGGTCCTTTCAAACCTACGGTTCGAACCCGGACCTCCAGAAGTCAACGGGACCTTCAAGTCACATTCAAACTGCGGTTTAAACTTTGGTTTCGCCCACCAAACCTTCAACCGGACCCTAAGCTTCAACCTCAAATCGATATCGTAAACCCGCTCACTCGTATCCGAATCATATTTCGATCTCAACTCACGGATATCATTGCTAGCCAGCACTTGTTGTCCTACAAACACCGCGCTCACGTCCTTCTCGTCCTTATGTCCCAAATAAAACCTTTCCAAATACTCCGTATCAAACCTTTTATCGCGGTACTCCGCGTGTGCTTCTATTCTATCGTAGTATATCCCAATCCGCTTGTTTGGGTTACGGAACGTCATGTTGACAGCCAGGTTGTAGTACAAAGTGTTGTTGTCCGTGGACAACGTGAATTCGGTGAGAGTGGCGTCGTTGACGTGGAACTTTGGCGCGTTGGGGCGGAAGATGAGCCAGAACACGAGTACGATGATGCCGAGGATGACTAGGATGGTGATGAGGATCTGGAAGATGAGGTTGAAGATGCAACCGCAGATGCAGCTGAAGCACCAGGAGAAAGGGTTGCAGCTTCCTCCACCGCCACCAGGGCGGTGGTAGGATCGGGATTTTTTGGCGGGAGGGGGGATGGAGGGGCCGTAGTAAGCCCCGTTGAGGTGAGATTGCTCAGACATAATGAAGTTGTTGTGGGTGTGTTGATATTGTGAATATGTGGATGTGGTGAGGGTGTTTTATAGTATTTCTTTTTTGTAATGACGCGTTGAGGCTGCGTGTAAATGAAAATACCGCGTGATTGTAACGGATTAAGATTGTTTCAAAGATCACCATCCGGGTAACTTCCTGTATTTGACTTTGTCGTAAGTCGTTGGTTTTTTCTTTTTTTTAATTTTTTAAGTGTCAATTGGTTTGCTACCTACCTGCTCACTTATACCTTTCTATGTAAATGCATAGTATATAACTATATATTATTGGCCAGGTGTTGTGGGTGCGCAGCCGGTGCCATGATGGTGTTCTTTTTTTTTTTTTTTGAGGGGGGGATACAGGGTTTAGGTGTGATATGTGAAAGCCGTTTGTTTATGTGACAAACACCTTTTTTTTTTTTTTAATATTTAACATGAATCGCAAGGCATACTTTGCATACTTTTAGTATACGCATACTTTAAAGTTTTTTTTAACGGTCGACAGAAAAAATTTATTCATTGTAGCAAGACGTTACCCATCATAATTACATGAAATAAAACATACACCAATCAACAATACTAAGTTACATAACTTTAGCCAAAGCAACTAAAACGGCACCACTCTTCCCATGTTAAGTTCATCTCCTTTGACCGATTTTTAACCCACAAGTACGCCATTGCCTTCACTTCCTCCAATACTTTTATGGTATTAGGTGATCCTTGCCTGAAAATGACCTCATTTCTCATCCTCCAGATGCACCAAATTGTAACCAACACGATAGCATTTATAGCCTTTTTCTTTTTCCTCGAGCCTGGGCTAAATCCATGTAACTCTAGTAAATCTTTAACGTCAAAGGCGATGATCGGAGGCATTCTACACCATCCCGCAATATTCTGCCAAATGGATTGAACGAAATGACACGAGACAAACATATGTTCACTAGTCTCGTCATATTCGCCGCATAACGTGCACCATAGATTTTGTACGGGATGTTACGAGTCGATAACACGCACTTAGTCGGCAGCCGTTTCATCTCTGATCTCCACAAAGTATATAAACTTTTAAAATATAATAAGTTTTTCTAAGAAATAGTCAAGGTTTATTATTTATGGGAGTCGTTTTCTATGTGGAAAGCGATTGAGTTTGAATTTTATAAATGATGGTAATATCAAATGTTGGGGCACCTAATACATACGCATTCACAAACACGCGCTTCTATTTGTCTTACTTAGACTATGGGGTATGGGGCGGGGGTTGGGGCGAGGGTTGGAGAGAAACACCCAAGTCACCACCCCCGGTGGGCTTGGATTTGGGCGTGGTCCCTTGGGCGGCAATTTAAGGCCGGGCGTGGGGCGGGCCTACCACATGACATGACGGAACCTCATTGGCCAAGAGCACTAGCCATTTGAAATTGACTTTTTTCCCACGCCACCCAACCCACGCCCCACCATACCCCTTTGAAATTGACTTTTGGTCTTGGGTGTCCCATAGTCCACGTGTCGCACCATACCCCAACCCACGCCCCACCATACCCACGGTCTTGTAATTCAAAATCCACATAATTCTTCATCAGTTTTTTCAATCCTTTCATTTTCTTAATTAATCCAATGACTTTTTTTTTTGAAAATTAATCGGTTTTCTCCACATATTGCGGCACTTTAGTACATGTACAAAACATATAATAATGTTTATGATAGTATGACCTAATAAAAGTAAGTTAATAACAAAAGGTTGCGAGTAACAAAGTTTCGTTGCGATACGTTACCGCTTCTATATAGGAGTTGAAAAATACTGAAAAATATCAAAACGAATCGTACCGAAACCAAAATACATAAAAATGAATCGATGCCGATATTGATATTCCTGTAACGGTGTCAGTTTATTATATTTGAAAAAAATTATATGCGTTGCAGTTTAATTATTTATAGTAAGCAAAAATCTATTAACATTATATGAACTAAGGCCATGAGATGTCCTATAACATTTGAGGTGTTAACGGTGACATGGCATGTTAACTGGCATTAGAAACCACTTCCTCGTTGTGTTAAGGGCTATCAAATGTGTTATTTGTTAACTTTTACCTAATGTTAAGATATTGAATTAATTATTCTTTTTTTTTTAAACCAAAAATCACTAAAAATAGCGTTAGATGAAGTTAATTAGATTGAACAATTTTCTTGGAATAAAGCATAGTAAAATGGGAAAAAAAAATAACTGATATAGCACTTAGGTTGAGTTACGAAGGGCTAAAGTATATCACAAGACCTAACATTGCAACGATGGTTCAAATTAAAAGAGAATGAATGATTTTTATTTTTGGTGATTAAATTAATTATATTAAAGTATTTTTTTTTTTTTTTTTGAAAATAGTACTATATGGAGTGTTCTTTTAGTATCAAGTTGTTATCAACATATAGCCAATCCAAAAGTGAGGGTGGTTTTTAAGAAAAGAGAAACAGAAAAATAAAAAGATAGATTTGTAACCAATGATAAGAAAAAGAGCGTTTGTGATATGTCTTACCTGTTGATGCTTCGTTAACCAAAAATTATCATGGATCACAAGAGCTCGTTTTTGAGGCGAGAAGTTGTATTCTATTAATGCCATAAGGTTATGGAGTTCTATTTTAGGGACCCTCTCGCACTCAACAATATTGGTTTGAATCAACAAAGAAACGCCTGACAAGGTTGGTTCGTACCACAACGATATTGTCGAATCAGCATGGAAACTATATATCATTGTGGTTTAATATTAAGTAAAAAATAGTCATTAGGGGTTTATACGACCCAACACTATGGACCTCATGGCTTGATCCTATCTCCCCAAAAGTAGTGACGATATTATAAAGCAAGTACTATGCATCTTGATCTTATCTCCACGCTTTGGCAAGAATTTACCAAACCCAAAGTCCCATACCAAAACCTTTAACCCTCTTTCAAGAACTTAACATGTCTGACTCTACATAGGCATGGAAAACATGAATGTTTCGTGCTAGTGACAACATAAGGTTATTAATATGTTTTTAAGGATTTAGAAAACTCACTTTCAATATGGTATTCCTTACTTAAAGTCATTAACACTCACACGCACATCTTGTTAACCATAGTTTATTTTAGTTAACTGGCTATCAATGGGGTTGTTTTCCCCAAACACCCACAAGAACCTTAGCCAAGCAAGGCTTCAAAAATAGTTTTTAACAAACTTGGAAAGATTATATTAATTATCACAAGAATGATAATTACTTAATGATTGTTCTTACAATTCCTAATGATTACAATGATTAGAGGAAATGGGTAGAAGAAGAGTGTGTTGTGGGACAAAAAGAAAGAATTGAGCAAATGATTGGGATCCAAAGAGCTTTTTTTATAGTGTTGGTGGCAAGGTATGGCCCATGCCTGGCCATTTTGACCAGATCTCGGGTTGGGCGCATGCACGAGGATTGTCTCCCAGACACATCCTGTGGAGTGTCTTGCTTTCTTCTTTGCTTGTAACACCCTGTGTTTTCGAGAAGTCAAAGTCAAAGTCAAGGTCAAAGTCAACGACCGATTTCGCGCAACTTGACTTATAGAGATTTCTTTATTTTGATTGTATTATGTGGAGTAAGTGTCGTTAATTACAATAATCGACGAACGAATGTGAACTATAGGAAGTAACAATGCGATAAAGTTAACTAAACGATAATCAAACTATGCTAATCAAATCGAATCAAATTGCAACTCGAACTACGCATATTAGTTATTGTTATATGGGTGTGTGTGCCTTATGTGTTACTTGTGCATGTTCATTTATGTTATATGTGGTAATCAATCGAAACGCAATCGAACTCAAAAGGCAATCGAACTCAATCGACATCGAACTCGAATCACAATCGAACTATGATAATTAGTGGAGAAGGGATAGTGCGAGATATGAGTGGTTGGGATTAAAAGTAATTTGACTAGGAAACCCTATCGTATCGAACCACTCGCAACCGAAATCGAAATATCAAAAATCGTCGCGCCGGACACTCGAAACGTGCAGCTGATCGATCAGGCTACCAGCCGATCGAGCTGCCTGGCCGATCGGCCAACACTTTCCTCATTTGGCATCCTATAAATACCCCTGTCATTGTCATCCTTTCCACTTTTGGAAACCTCTGTCCGACCAGCACGCTTAACTCGCCTTTTCTCAGATTCCTTTCGATTCCGGTAAGATTTCGTCCTAAATCTTGTACTTTCTTGATCTACACGCACTCCTACACCTTTCTATCTTTCAAATCCTAACTTTTAACCGTGAAATCATCAAGATTCAAGTGTTTTAGGATGATGTCATCATGGGTTCTTGAAGAACTTCATGTTTTGGCCTCAATCCACCAAGAATAACTTGGATCTAGCCGATTTCCACATAAACAAACAAAGATCTTTCATAGATCTAAACATATACACGGTGAAAAGGATTGAAAGATGGATTTTCCAACCTTCTTTCAACTCTTTTTCACTCAATGCCTTCAAACCGATAGAAACGGGGCATGTGCCGGCTTACAAATCACTCCGGTGGTTGCATGGCTCAAGATCCGGATTCTATCCACGAGGTTAACCGACTCTTGGTTAAACGTTAAACTCCGTTCCGAACAGTTCACCGGCCGGATTTGGGTGAATCCTGTCCGACCAGGGGAACCAAGTAAGGACGAGGGATCTATGGTTCGACTCGTTGTCAAAATACCTCAATAAAACGACAAACAGTCAGAACAACCAAGTGTTAAACGAATAGGCTGATCAGGTCAGGATGCTGACCGATCGGACTGCTGTCCGAACGGATATCCAGCCGATCGGACAGACAGCCGATCGGTTAACACATGGTCCCGCACTTAATCAATTTATTTTGAAGACTAGTATTGAACGAACTGCTGTTCGATCGGACTACTGTCCGATCGGATTACTCTTCGGATCATGAGATACTATACTTCAACACTTAATCGATTTTTCAACATGTTCGATGCACTAGGAGTGCTACCCGATCGAACAACCATCCGATCAGGTGACACCCTGCTGAGAACTTGTCTTGCTAAAGGTACCTAACCGATCGGGTTGCCGGCCAATTGAACAGCCGTCCGATCGACCGACCTGAAGGGTAAGGATACTTCAATATTTTCAAAATACTACAACAAAAACTTCAAAAGACAAGCCATCATACACAAACACATCCTTCTCAAAGGAAGAAACAATCCACTCGAACAGCTATCCGATCGGCCTACCGACCGACCGGACAGCGGTCCGAACGGACTGTCAACCGAACGGTCAGCCGTCCGATCGAACTACCGTCCGATCGACCAGCTGTCCGACTCTCCAACACATTGTATCATTTTACGCGTCACTTATCGTTATACTATCAAACTATTCAGGCTAACTTTACTCGCTAAGCGCTCCCTTCAATCCATCAACCGCTGTGAGTATACTCGATCCCTTTTTGCTTTATGCACTTTTGGGTCTTACATACGTTACAACTATTCAAATCACATCAAACACACTACTCAATACTATTTGAACGCTAACCGTTAATGCATGTTATACGTGGCTTATGAGTGCTTGTTTGTTATGTTTACACATGGAATGTTGTCTACCTGCCTTAGCAACGATAGTACTATAGTTTGGACTCAGCACCCGTTCACACGGGGGTTGTTAAGGACAATTACTTGCATGGATTACGGTGGTAATCATGTATTGCGAACTGCATTTGGCAGTCAACCCGTAGTCATTGGTATCGATGGATCTATGTCGATAACTAACGTGCTTCATTTCACTATGTGTACGTGCTGGTTATGCGTAAACGAATTCGAACTTTATATTTGGTTCGATATACCCACTTTGACCTTACATTCGAGTCTAACGGTTTAGGAACGAATACCTAAGTATGATTTTGCTTCAAAGCTTCCATCTCCTCATGCATTTCCTTAACCATTTAGAGTGTTTAGCCACAGTATTGTAGTCTTTAGGTTCACGGGTTGCAAAAAGAGCCGTATGTAACAAACTATGATCAAGAAGAAGCAAGATCCACATGATGTTTTAATTAGAATATTTTGTATTTGGAATGGGTTTGCATTGGTTATAGAGACATCAAATCAGCTAGTTTAGGTGATGTTCGTGGTTTTTTAACTAGAGAAGCAATACATGATAGGTTTGATGAGGTTAGTAATTGAGAGGGATGTGGTGTACTAGAGGATAAAAGGAAGTAGTTGTAATGGATGGATTTGTTTGGGGTATTGAAGTTGGCAAGGTTGAATTAAGTAACTTTGGCAGAGATATTTGCTCATCAATATTTGATAACACCAAAGTTGCTTCATTAATATTTCGAATTATACCACTAAATAGAAAGACAACCTCATCAAATTAAGCATGTCTTGTTATGTAGTGCCTAGAGGTTGATAGGTTTAGGCAATGGTGACATTTGTGATGTGGAAAACAACCAATAAAAATACACAGTCACTTCGTGGTGAAACTTTATTTGGTATATAATCCCGTAAATACGGAAAAACCCAACATCCAAAAGTCTTAAATTTGCATATGATGGAGGTTGATGAAAAAATTGACTCAAAAGGAGATTTGTTTGAAAGTAGTGGAGTCAGAATTCGATTAATTGTGAAGGTGACCGAAATAAATGCATGAACCCATAATTTAGCCAGAGCATGATCATGAAATGGCATAGCAAGCCTGGTTTTTGGCGTGTAGGGGTATGATAATCGATGATTTGTAAATTATGTTACTCCATAGCTTTGGAATGTTTTAGTTGTGCAAGAAATTTGACTTTGAACATAAGAATGTCTTTAGCACATTAAAAAAAATTCAGATTGCACCTTTAATGGATACAACCATGTAAATCGGGAGGAATTATACATGAAAATCACATAATAGAGAAAACTGTCAATTGAAACAATAGGGGTAGGTCCTCGTAAATCGCAATGAATAAGATCCGAAAATATGAGAAAATCGCTTGGTATTTTGCATAAATGGTAAATGATGTACCTTCGACAATTGACAAGAAGAATAAGTGTAAGACCCTTAGTAGTATTTGGCGGTTTTCATATAATTTGCGTCTAAAAATGTGCATTAACGATTACACATACTTATGAAAATACGGGTTCATTTAAAACTTTACAAATTTAAAACAGTACAACATATTATATATAAGTTCGTCGCTTAAAAATAACGACAGATCAACATGCGGAAGCTTGTATATTGATCGTGTTCGGTTCTTCGTTGAGCTTGATTACCATCCGGGGTATCCCCAACATCACCTAACATCAAAACCAACTTAAATGTTAGTTTTGATAACCTATGTACATGTATGTTCAAGTTCCAACATCAAACAAATGAAAACATAAAAATTCATTTCGGAATTTAGTCTGTCGCGCCACGCGACAGACTTCCTTTGATCTTTCCCGGGCCGCAAGCGTCCCCGCGTGTCGCGCCAAGATCAGTGCTCCCCGTCGCGTGCCGCGGGGGAGACCGCTTTCCAGCAGGTCTGTATCTGGGACCTGCATTTTCCAGCAATACCAGTTTTTATGGAAACGACCATAACTTATTCGTTATCGATCCGTTTTGCACGATTCTTTTTCCTATGCGCTCGTAATTTGATTCTCCATCAAATGGAGTTAAAATCCGACATCCGGATTAACAATATTTTAGACTTTTAAGCTTTCGGCTTAAAATATAATTACTAAATTTTTGACCCGTTCGTGTATTTATCAACAAACAAGTTTGGTTGACCCTTATTTCTCTCGGATCCCTTAATTTCGATATTGTCTAACATATTAGGTTCCTATCACAGGTTTCTTACGCATTTTAGACCCATTTTCGCTCATATGCTTATTTTGACCCGTTAAGGGTATTTAAGCATATTTTAAGCACAAATCGCTTTCATTAGTTTCTAGCTTCATATTTCCACATTTCTTATCAAGTGATCTTCCACCACAACTATATTTGTGGTGGATTCAATGTGGTGATCTATATAATCCGAGTTTTACTCCTCGGATTGTTATTTTACGGCAAAAGACTCATATAGAGCTAGTTGACCAAGGATTTACTTCTTTCGCTTCTTATACTTATTCTAAGTATTTATTTAATCATAAAACTCGTTTCCAAACCACCTTTAAAGGTCATGAGTTCAATTTAGCTTACAAGGGCGTTTTGGTCCCTTTTTGCCTTTCATTTACGAAGAAGTATTTTGAAAGCATGTTTGACCCATAATCCTTTGTTTTAGTTATGATCTTGTTTGAAAAATCATTATGCTTTCCAAAAAACAACGACCACCATTTAAAACATTCGGTTTACTCATTAACATAATCCATTGTCTATCTTATCACCCATTGAACCACACGTTCTAATTGAGTGTTTATTCTATTACACGTACCTGGCTCAGATCAATATATTGACCCGTTTAATATCTTGCTTTAATATCCGCTAAGTCATAGCGATGCTATCCATTCGATATTTACTCCGGAAATCATATAACTCGATGATAGTTGATGTGTGCAAAATGCAACATATAAATTACATCAATTGTGGCATAAAACTAACCCTTTTTTAGTACTAATGTTGGAAAAAGTGTGTTTTTGTCTTCCTTTTGTATTTTCAGGATTAAATGAGCTCAAATTAACAAAAGAAGCAAAAAGACATCAAAATCTGACATAAATACAAGAAAAGGAACAAGACGTGACATGCCCGACCCCACGACAGCATCTTCCCAAGCAAAACAAGACAACAGAAGACTGAACACGCCCCGTGCTCAGCCAGCACGGGGGCGTGCCCAAGTGTCAGCAGAAAAGACAAAGTGGTAGAAGCTTCTATTTCCCACCACGGGGCCGTGCTCAGCGGACACGGGGCCGTGGTCAACTATAAGATTCGCACAATCCAGGAAAATCTTCATAGTACAAAGATTCTTCTGCACACGGGGTCGTGCTCAGCGGACACGGGGGCGTGGTCAACTATTAAGACAAAGCTGCAGTAAATGAAGAAAGAGAGGATGTGGACACGGGGCCGTGCCCACTGGACACGGGGCCGTGCCTGAGCTTCTGTTCAGCCTATAAATAGGAGTGCTTGGCTCAAGCTCAAACCATCCCTTGGCACACCACCTCTCTCACACTTCACCCACCACCACCATAACACCATCATCCATTGTCCATCGTAGAGTGTGTGAGTCGTCTCGGGATCCAAGATTGATCGTAAGAGTTCTTGACAATCAAGGCCATGTTTGCCTAAGTCTCTTACATCACTTGGTGAAGACAAAGTGTCTAGTGTAATACTTTTTATTTCTAATCTTTTCGCACTTTTTACTTGGTTTTGTATTAATGACTTTAATAACTAGTTGCTTTTGTTGAAGGTGATCTTTCCTTATCGTTTTTCCGTGGTGTCTTGGCATTATTTTACTGTCTATATAAAATAAAAGATTTTCACCATTCATATCTCCACGGTCTATATGGAGGTATGTTGGCTACCTGGTCGGGGGTTAAGGGAACGGTTTGGTAAAGGTCTTGCCGTTGTTCAGCGTTTAGAGGTCCTGCAATGGACCTGGGTCAAATTTAGTAGGACCTCCTTCAATACTTAACGGTATTGGATGGCGGGGGTCCAAACTCTTTGATCCCCTCGTAAGTTAACTACTATTAATACTATAACCCGGCTATTTAGGATTGTATCCCTGCTGACTCAGACTACTTAGTCGAGGGTAACGTCACCTCCAAAAGAGGGGCCTACCATAATTTGCATTAATAACTTAATTAATTATCTTCCAATAATCCACCCTTTTAGGATTGTATCCTTGCTGACTCAAACTACTGGGGTGAGGGTAACGTCACCTTCAAAAGAGGGGCCTACTACAATAACTAAGATAATCTCTTAAATAAGTGCAAAAGTGCGGAAATAATCAAAGGTTACACTAGATACGAGTCGGAACCAAGTGATTCATCTTGTCTATCTGTTTTTTCTTTTTATTTTTATTTTCAGCATTTTAGTTAGTTTTTATTTTTCTTAAGCTTAAAACATTTTTCTAAACTTTTTATTTTGATTAGACGTTGAGGATAAACCGGTACTAAAAGCTCTTGTGTCCTTGGACGACCTCGGTATCTTGCCAACACTATACTACGCTCACGATGGGTGCACTTGCCCATATGTGTGTTTAGTGTTAGTAAAATATCGTGTTTTATAAATTTAAAACTTGGCTAAAAATAAGTGTTAAAGGGGCTTAAAATATACACCTAATATATATATAACACTTCACACGCATCAATAGTCATTAGTCGATATTGTCAAAAGGTGGTATCTTCACCTTTTGACCCGTTTGGTCTAGGTGACCAATTGTATTGGCGAGATGACGTTTATTACCATCTCGTCTATATGACTCGCTCCGGTTTACACCGTGCGGTCATTTTACTTATAATTCATTTCTTAACACTTTTGGCCTATTATGGCTTACATCATAAGTATCTTTCGAAAACTAACTGGTTATGGTCAATGTATGACCAAATTACCGTTTTACCCTTGTTGTTTGTTTTGGTTTACCATATAAGGTATCCATTAAAAGTTGTATATTTATTAGTCATTACATGACTAAGTAGCCGTATTAGTCTTTTTTAACCATTAAACATGGTTTATTGTCATCTTCGGTTATCTTGTTCCGTACGACTACACGTCGGAACATTATATCACGATTGTTAACTTATCTTATTCGTAGTTAATACGATGAGAGAGTATTCTATAATTCAAGAGTAGTGTAAGATATACTTACCTTGCAACCTGATCATGCTTTTTCTTCATCCTTGATTCGTTTGACCCGTTTTCTTCCCAACCTTTCACCTAGCTCGTCAAGCGTCAAAATATCATCATAATTCGCAAGATGGTTAGATTAGTCATAATCATTTACGACTATTCCATCCTACGGGTTTTATGTCGAATTTATCATTCGATCATATCTTTGGTCATTTTGACTTTTTAAAAGTCAAAGTGCCTATTGACGAAAGTAGATACACAATGTAATTCAACTACTCGTTTTATTACTTGGTCAATTACCCGGTAGTATCATTCTTAGGCTACCGTTTATCCGCTTTATTAACCAAGTTTTATAACCATAATCCATCGAGTTAACACAACATTAATCTTTCTTAACACATGATGATATCAAACATCATTTTTAACATGAATTTATCATCATTTCCATCTTTTTATACCAAACCCAATTCATGGTAATTATGATTCATGTACTCAAACACCTAATTTGTTCAAGTACCTTGTTTCTACTATCAAATATGATGATTTTAAACACAAACTTATCATCATCTTCACTATTAAATCAAAACCCACTTCCTAGTTTACTTGTTAATCACTTACAAGTAACATTACTTCAAGTTCTTCATAATTTCATCATAACTAACGAAATTAAACATACATAGACTTTCAATTTCGACTTTGGATCATAATCCAACCATCTATTTGTAAGTAACCTACTTGTCTTGAATTTCAACTTTAACCAATCTAGGTTTTATGACATACCTTATGATCCTCACGACTAGGTGATCGTTTCTATGTATTCATGCATCGATTTTGGCCTTGAATCAAGATTCAATTTGATGATTTTGTTGAGTTTAGGGTTTGAGCTCCATGGGAGCACCTCCTGGCCATCTTCACGCACGCACACACACACACACACACACTCTTGTGTGTGTTGTGTTATTTTTTTATTTTGTTTATAAAATCATTTTCAAGTTACCCACTTTTGGTCGCTCATGTTTGGTTAGTTATTAATTAGGTCACAACCTAATTATTTTTAACAATATTCCCACTTATTAACTAGGTTTGGCATTCCTAGTTATCTTAGTGGGTTCGGGGAAGTTTATGACTAGGTTTGTTTTAAGTCCCGTTAACTAGGGCCTTTTATAAACCTTATTTACCCATAAGCCTTTATTCAACTCTTATTTAATATTAGGTCCATTTATTTAAAAATCCTAATATTCACCGGGTAAATTTTACCACTAACGGTACTTTACCCGTCTTTTAGTGTTAACGCGTTTTGATTACCAAATCTGTTTTCGGGGTGTTACAATAAGACCCAAGGTTTAGGTAATAAAGATGTAACAAATAGATGCCAACTTATATTATGTTAGGAAACAAAGGTTGCTTGTTGCGGCTGATCACTAATAAGAAAATTTAAAAACAATTCATGATTCTCGGCGTGAGCTAAGAGATCATGAAACGGTGGTTGCGGTGTAATCGCCCTGCGAGCAGTAGAGAAAATCAGCTGAGACCACATAAAAAACAATGGTGTTTATCACTTTCATCCATGGGATGACCAAGGTGGTCAATGAGTCCCTTGCATTTGTGACAAAAATCAGCAACTATTGAGCCCCCTTTTTGAAGTTGTCAAAGAGAATCGCGAAGTGTATGCATTGTTTCAAGAGAGTCATGGCGATAAGATGCTTCAAGAACCTTCCAGACAAGACAAGAAGTTAATGGACCCAGCGTTTCAACCATAGATTCTTCAGCTAAAGATGTTTGTAGAAGGATGAGTGCCTTTTGATGCGTAGTATGCCAGGAAATAAATTCAGGGTTTATGTTTGTTTTCCCATTCATGGTGATGGTGGCGTAGAGATGAGGACTAGAACTATCAACATACGGAAGGAGGCCTTGATAAGAGAGAGGGGGATGAGTTGATTTCACCACAATAAGTAGTTTGAAGAGGTAAGCTTTATTAAAGTATGTGAAGAAGAGTTCGGAGAGGTAGAGGACAAGTGTAGGCGGTGGGGGCTGACGATGAACCGGTGACCATGGAGGCTGAGGAAGAAGGTCGTTGCGATTGGGGGGGGGGATTGCCAAATTAGGCTGATACATGTGTGAAACTCAAAATCTTGCCAATTATTATTTTTGTTTAAACAACCATTTTAAACAAATAAAAACATGTTCAAGTTAACATTATAAAATAACACTGCATTAATTTAAAAAAAAAAAACATTACGGATCAGAATATAGGATTGTATCTAAAAGTCTCAGAGGCGCAATCGGCTTTTTTAGCAGATCGTTTTATTCTTGATGGCCCGCTTATGCTTAACGAAGTCTTGGAGTGGTTAAAGAAAAGAAAAAGAAAGGCGTTTTTGTTAAAAATAGATTTCGAAAAGGCCTATGACAATGTCAATTGGAATTTTTTGATTTCTATTATGTCTCAAATGGGTTTTCATCCTCTGTGGTGTGAATGGGTTAGAGGCATTTGTATTTCTTCGAGAGCCGCGGTCTTGGTTAATGGCTCTCCTACTTTTGATTTTAAATGTGAAAAAGGCCTGCGTCAAGGAGATCCGCTGTCTCCGTTCTTGTTTCTGATCGTGATGGAAGCTCTGTCGTGGTTATTAAAGAAAGCCAAAGATATTGGAGTTTTTAAGGGTGTTCGGTTGGCAGACGATGAAGCGGATTTAACCCACCTTTTTTATGCAGATGATGCCCTCATTTTAGGGGAGTGGTCTAGAGAAAATATTACGTGTATTGCTAGGATCCTCCGCATTTTTTATCTTTGTTCGGGTCTCCGTATAAATTTGCATAAGTCTAATATTTTTGGTGTGGGTGTGGAGGATTCCGAGGTGGATAACATGATGGATCTCTTGGGATGTAAGAGAGGTGGTTTCCCTTTTAGCTACCTTGGTATTCAAGTGGGGGCAAAGATGACTCGAATCAGGAGCTGGGATCCGGTTTTGGAAGTTGTTAGAAATCGCCTCGTCTCTTGGAAAGCGAGAACACTTTCGATAGGCGGTCGCCTAGTGCTCATTAAGTCGGTTCTTGAAAGCTTACCCGTTTATTATTTGTCCCTTTATAAAGCTCCCAATGCTGTGACTGACTCGATCGAGGCTATTATGAGGCGTTTTTTATGGGCGGGCGCGAGTGATGAATAAAAGATATCGTGGGTTGCTTGGGATATTGTTACAACTCCAAAAAACAAGGGGGGGTTAGGAGTGTCCAAATTGCAAGAGGTGAATGATGCGCTTTTGTTAAAATGGACTTGGAGATTTAAACAAGAGGGTAGTAGCTTGTGGAAGAAAATTATATTGGGGTGTCATGGGTCGAGTAGACCATGGGCTACGCTTCCATGCATGGCGTCGTCAAATGGGTGTTGGAAATATATAGTTAAATCGGGAGAGAAAAAAACCCAAGATGGTATACTTCTTAATTCGTTCTTTGTTGGTGACTTAGGTGATGGTTACTCTATAAACTTTTGGAGTGACATTTGGTTAAGAGATGCCCCTCTTCGAGTTGTTTATCCTAACCTTTTTAGCTTAGAAAGAAGCAAGTGGGTCACGGTTTCTCAGCGGATTCGATGGGTTAACAATTGTAAAGTTTTGCAGTGGGAGTGGCGTGAAACACCTTCATCGCCTGAAGAGGTTGCCGAGTTATTTCATCTTCTAAGTGATATCCATGATTTCTCTTGGAGAGGTGGTAGAGATTATTGGAAATGGAGGTTTGATAAAGATGGTATGTTCTCAGTTTCATCGGCTAAGAAGCTTTTGTCCAACAACGTCTCGGGTGACAATACTTCGACGATTAAATGGAAGAGTTGGGTCCCGCTTAAATGTAAAATTATGGTTTGGAGGGTGGCCCGAAATCGGCTTCCTACAATTGCTGAGCTCATTAAACGTGGAGTGACAATCCAATAGACGGATTGTGTTTTCTGCCAAGGGGAGTTGGAAACATCTTTACATCTTTTCACCGGGTGTGTGTTTTCGCATGAAGTGTGGTATAGAATAGAAACTTGGTGCCGGCTGAATCATGGTTTTGCTTTCGACGTCCTTGATCTTCTTCACATTCCGGAGACTCAATTAACTTCGAAAGACAAGAGGTACATTTTAAGAGGCATTGTTTACACTACGATGTGGGTGTTGTGGAATGAACGTAATGATCGAACTTTCAACAACAAAAGAAGGAGACCGGCCGAGATTGTGGAAAATGTTAAATCGACGGCATTTTTTTGGTATCGCAATAGGTCTAGATGTAAAGATGTTGATTGGAAAAATTGGTGTGTTTGTCCTTTGGATTGATGTTGTATCGTTTGAGTGCTCGTAGGTCCTTGCTTTGAGGGCTCTTTGAGTTGTTTTTTAATGAAGTTTTCTTTTAAAAAAAAATCTAAAAGTCAAAACAAGTCATTTTCCGTTTTGTACTTCTTATCGCTTTAGCATCTTGCTTGACAAAATTTGCATGTTGGACCTTTTGCCCCAGAAAACGTACATGTCCAAAAATGGAAATCCTCGTACGTATACAATATATAGGAAGTTACTCCGATGGTGTTCTTTGAAACAGTCGTATCGGTTACACACACGCTGTTTTCATTTACACAATTTCAAGGAGCCCCAACGCGTTATCACAAAACATTACTAGTATAAAACACCCTCACCACATCCACATATTCACAATATCAACTCCCCTACAACAACTTCATCATGTCTGATCAATCTCACCTCAACGGGGCTTACTACGGCCCCTCCATCCCTCCTCCCGCCAAAAAATCCCGATCCTACCACCGCCCTGCTGGTGGCGGTGGGGGAAGCTGCAACCCTTTCTCCTGGTGCTTCAGCTGCATCTGCGGTTGCGTCTTCAACCTCATCTTCCAGATCCTCATCACCATCCTAGTCATCCTCGGCATCATCGTACTCGTGTTCTGGCTCATCTTCCGCCCCAACGCGCCCAAGTTCCACGTCAACGAAGCCACTCTCACCGAATTCACGTTGTCCCCGGACAATAACACCTTGTACTACAACCTGGCTGTCAACATGACGTTCCGTAACCCAAACAAGCGGATTGGGATATACTACGATAGAATAGAAGCACACGCGGAATACCGCGATAAAAGGTTTGATACGGAGTATTTGGAAAGGTTTTATTTGGGACATAAGGACGAGAAGGACATGAGCGCGGTGTTTGTAGGACAACAAGTGCTGGCTAGCAATGATATCCGTGAGTTGAGGTCGAAATATGATTCGGATACGAGTGAGCGGGTTTATGATATCGATTTGAGGTTGAAGCTTAGGGTCCGGTTGAAGGTTTGGTGGGCGAAACCAAAGTTTAAACCGCAGTTTGAGTGCGACTTGAAGATCCCGTTGACTTCTGGAGGCCCGGTTTCGAACCGTCGGTTTGAAAGGACCAAGTGTGATTTCGATTGGTAGAGATCTTCATCATTATGAATATCTCTGTTCATGATTTTTGGTCGATCATTTGTTTCTTTTGAATTTTGATTCACAGATTCTATTCTATTTATGTGTTCTTTTTACTTTTTTAGTTTATAGATTTCTGAGTTATTATTATGTATACGATATTATTATTATCTATATATATAATAAACAAACAAAGTGTGGGACACGTGGCACTATATTGTGCAACCTCAATAGATTTTTGGCGGGAAAATGTGGGAGACATCTTATTTCTACACGGGATCCGAATGGAGATAATCATACCCGCATATTTTGACCCGGGTATATAATGAACAAAAAAACCCTAAACATTCAGAATCTTCCAGCCTCCATCGTCGTTCTTCTCCAATCGATGAACTAATCAGGTACGCATTCAGATTACAATAACAATCAAAATGATATTGATTAGGTGAGGTTTTTTGTGTACGCATATCTGAAAACCGTATGAAGCAATCGAATCATATTTATGATTCACAAACCCTAAACTCTACTATGCCGCTTCAGATCATATCGCCTTTTCATCAATTGCTCTCGCATCTTAGTTCTTAATCTATCGTCTTCTCTATATCTATCAATTCGATGTATAAGCCTACCAAAGTGAAAAGTGATTTTGGTATGGAAAATCAAATTGATGTTTGTAAGTTTATCAGTTAATTGATTTTGCTTAATTGCGTTGTTTAAATTTTATCAATTTTATGTTTTTTGTATCTTAGTTCCAGTTCATTAAGCAGAGATGTTCTTCTGTTGGTCTTAAATAATGATGCCGGAGATTCTGATGAAGATAATGATCAACATGTCTTTGAAGTTGAGGTTTTTTTTTTTTTTTTTTTTTTTTTTTTGCAATGAAATTCCCTTAAAATTGTTTATCAGTTTACTTTTAGCATTGCGATAGCTTTTATTATTTCTTATCATAAATTAATTTATGGTGTTGTATTATATGTACAGGGATATGCAGTTTAATGATTATGTCGGCTGGCTTAGATTTGTGTTTCCACCTTTGATTTCTGGTGAAACATGATTTTGCTTTGGTTTTTTCATACGGATCATATTTTTGTTTAAATATGGTTGAGTTGAAGTTTCTCTTTTATCTTTATATGATCTTTATTTACAGAGTGATGAAGAAGCAGGGTGTGAAGGGGCAAATGGCTTGGGTATAGAGCTCTATGTGTCAATTTGATTGCATATATTTCTTAATATGTAGTGATATTTACAGCATTTTATATATTGTGTATATGATTTCTGGTTTGAAACTTATGAGAAGCTTAGGTAACTAATTTTAATGCATATATTTTTGTGAAAATGGGAGCCCTAAACAATGCAAAAATTCATCTTATTTCCCCTATGTAATAGGGCAATTCAGCGGACGCTTCTTTGACAATGAAACACCAAGGAAGACACTTTTTGTACGACAATATTGAAGTGGAGCTTGAAAAGCGAAGAAAGGGGACCACTACAGCTTGGGTTCAAGTAAGACACCTTTTTTTTCTTCATCTTTGATGAGCGCGTATGTTTTATATTGTAGTTGATACTAATACGATATAATTTGGTGGCAAAAGTTAACATCACAGTGAGGACTTCTAACTTTGGTGAGATGCGCCAAGAACTGATATGGATCCCAAAGAGTCATCAGCAGGATGGGCCCACACCATATGCTGCTAGAGATATTTTGTTTAAACATTTGTTTATTTAGCTGCTATACAAGTCAATCAAAAATTTTGCAAGAATCAAATCCAGGCCACAAATACATCATATTTTGTTTAAATAGATGCATAGGTCTATCTCTACTATAAAGCTTATTTTGTCTTATATTTAACTAGACTTGCAATATGGTTTTATAATTTTTTACTGTCATGCCAACCAGTTCGTTTTCCTATCATAATTTGCTCCTTTTTTTAGTTATTGAATGGGGAAATTAGCTTTCGTTTTAGATTATGTGCTTTGATGCGTAGAACTTGCTTCTAATATATGTCTACGTTTCCTACTTATAGGGCTGAGCTTCCCCTTTTCGGTTGCAAGAAAATATTCTACGGAAAGGGTATTAGGCTTATTCGATCTGACTGGCAGGTAAACATTCTTGCTTTATGCATTTGTGGTTTATAATTTTCTTACATTTTCGTCGTTGTTTCTAATTGATTTTGACTGCAAGCCTTTAATTATTAATTGACTGGGGTAGGAAATGGATTAAAAACTAACAGTTTCTATTAGGAAATATGGTTCTGGGAGTTTTTTTTAGTTTAGATAGCAGTTGTTTGATTACATTGTTGACTTTTAATTCCTGACGAAACAAGCATATAGGAGAGGTTGGCTGGAGCCGGAATGCGAACAACATCAACAATCGAATGAGGTTGTCTTTGATTTTATGAACAAAAGCTCAAATGTTATGATTGTTGTCTGATCATAACCCTGTATGAATTTCTACCATTGCTAATCACGCTTCCTATTCATGACAAGGTTCAATCAAATGTATAATGTGTTGATTATAGTTTGATTACGATGTCGTTTATAAGTAGATCCCATTATACTCATGACAAAGTTCAATAAAATATATAATGTGTTGATTATAGTTTGATTACATTGTTGTTTATAAGTAGATCCCATTAAAATGTTAACTAAAATTTGTAGCAATGAAATTTATCCTCATCTGCATGTGTATTACCTGCATCCGTATGGTCTTGGTGAGTCAGCCCTTTTGGTAATTCACTTTCTAATGATGCTTCAGTTAGTTATGAAGATAAGAAATTTGTTTCAACATCAGTGGGGTATCAGATCACAAGTAGTTTAGAGAGTGCTATTGAAAACCTTGATGAGGTGGAAATATTGTTGAAGGCTTATTTTATCGTCATTGTCACTGATAACACACTTAATAAGCTTACAATGGTATATTAAATTTAATACAACAACAACAACCATACCCAGTAAATCCCACAAATAGCAAAGCTACTTATAGGGTCTGGGGATGGTGGGATGTAGACAGACCTTGCCTCTATCCCTAGGGATAGAGAGGCTGCTTCCAGAGAGACCCTCGGCTCCAAAACGAACATCATACCAACACACCAAGTCAAAGAACATAGAAATAAGAAGTCAGCCATACCAAGAAAGTTATCAGAGTGACACAATATAATGTAAATCATGTATAATATCATACAACATTTGGGCATGTAAACAGGAATGCAATCACCGGTAAGGTCACTTAAGGAATAAGAAAACCTATGTCCCTAAAATACACCTAAGACCTTTCTGCAATATCCCCTAAAAGTCCTTAACCCTAATCCTACGTCTCCACGCAGTCCTATCTTGGACCATGTCCTCAGAAAGATGTGATAAATTCAACCTATTAATTTAAAAAAGGGTTGTTTTGAATCAAGTTTTTGAGGGTTTTTTTTTTTACGAAATTGATGATTACTAAAGCATGAGTTTTTGCTTCTAGAACTGTGATGTTTAAATTTAGGGTTTAAGTATGTTAGTGAAGCTGTTGTTAATTGATTACGTTTGATGTAAAGATTGTGAATTTCTATTATTAATATAGCTGGAAACATAAAAAATTGCAAAGTCATATTTTATGAGCATTTTTTTTCACCCCAAAGTGTGTAAGTGACTGTTTGATATTGTAATTTGTAGTTTAATAATTGATTGATTAATTCAACTTATTTGGTTGTAGATTTGAGCAATAACTTTAGTGGTCTAAAATGCTATGAAGGAGACTCACTTTGAAAATGTGACCAAGTTCCATCGAGAAATGGTCACTCATTTATTTTTTTATATTGATAAGTTGACTCATATAGATCGACTATTCATCATCCTATCTGCATTGTTTTCGTTCAGAAACAAAGGCGGAATACCGAATGTGAAAAGGAAATAGCGGAAATTGTTGCTGAAATAAGGCTGAAGTATTCAGCTAAACATGTAGAAGCAGATGCAGCTTATAACTCAAAAAAGATGGAACTTGAGACCAATATCAATAGAGTAATCTTGAACAGACTATTGGCCAAAGCTTTCAAATGTAGGGGTCAAGGTATTATATGGAAAAATGATATATAAATAAAAAAATTGTATATTTTTTCGCGTCGTCAGTTTTAATGGAATATTGTTTTCATTCTTTTCAGACTCTCGGGCTGAAATAATGCAGCAACTGCCTAGGTTATTGGTTTCACCTTCTGTGAGGATTTTCCATGGTCAGTCTTTAGGAATCCAGCAGCCACTACAACCACCATCGTCACGGTCGCCTCTTCAGATAGTTCACCAACCAGCAGCTCTGTTCTCAACCACACCGAGCAGGCTATGGTTATCTCCATCTCTCTTGCATTAGCTACTCTACTGATGTCACTCTTCTGATCAACCGATTGAGGCTCCCCTGTATTTTCGCAGTACGCAACCCACAGGGCACCACTACTGTTCTATGCCACGAACAAAGGTAACTTTCGACCGTTTATAGAAAATCTGGCAACTGAAACTTGAAATTTGTTTTTTTTTTTTTTTTGGGGGGGGGGGACTCCGGCACCTAGGAATACAATTGGGAATTGAATAGTGTTTCATTGAATGACTTCATTCACGAATTGGGGTTCGGCCCGATACTCCGGCCCTACGATTGTTCATTTTTCAATCTGAACCATTCGAAACCTTTCATTGGTTTGGATTCACGGATAGTTTCTCAAAAAAAAAAAAAAGAAACCAGTCAGTCGATTTAGGAGCTTTCTAACCGTATCGAACGGTTTGGTTTGGGGGTTTATACTTGAGTTGAAACCGGTCGAGAAATAACCGAACAAGAGCGTATAATTTTGGGCCAGGTGAATTATACACACGATTGAATTTTGCTTAAAAATACCGATCCGTTTGCTGTTTATTTCATTTGTTCTACTTATTTGGAGTAAATTATGTATTACTATATCCCCAATTCTTTTTGATTCACTGAATTAGTCATTTTGTTCAAGATTTTAAAGCAGGTTGTTTAATTTATGTCAATAATACATAGAATGTGTTGTTTGTAAATCTCTATTTTATAATATTATGTACAGTGAAGTGATTCACTGCTTTGTCAAGTCTTATAGAATATATTTTTAAATTAAATTCAGAATATACTTCAAAATATATTTTATAGAGATTGTTTTAGGCGAGTTGGATAATAAATCAAATAGATGAACCACTTCTTCAAGAGGTTTTTGCAAGTACTGGTCCTGTTGAAGGCTGCAAACTCATAAGAAAAGAGAAGGCATCCATTTGTTTAAAACCAGATTGAAAAGTGAAAAGTTTTGATCATCTTTGCGCATTATCTATTTCAAAGATGGCACCGTGCCATATGTTGAGTTATTACACATTTATATATCTTTTTGTTTATCATCTGTGCAGTTGTCTTATGGATTCATTCACTACTTTGATTGTAGATCCGTTGCACTTGCTATATTATCTCTAAATGGGAGGCATTTGTAAGTGTTTTTACAATTTTACCAGAGCTATTTGCTCCTCTCCTATCTTATGTCACACTTCTTATCAACGTTTTTTCAGGTTTGGTCAACCTATTAAAGTCAACTGGGCAATTGCCAGTGGGCAGAGGGAGGACACATCAAGTAGGTTTTATTAGGGGTGTCAATCGTGCCAGGTTGATGGGTTAGTGGGTTAAAATGTGCAACCCGAACCTGACCCTGACCCATATTATTATTCGTGTCAAAGATTTTGACCCTAACCTGCACACATATAAATTCTTATCAACACAAACACGACCCGTTTAACCTGTAATGAGTCATACATGTTGATTTATAAGCGGGTCATCGATAACATTTCAAATGGTGAATGTGAGTGTTATAAGTAAATAATAGTGTGCCAAAACTAACATTATTATGACTAACCATATAAAATAGAAACGGATAAAACAAAAACAAAAATATAAAAGTTTTTTTTCTCTTTATTTTCTAAATAGTTAAACGGGTTAGCAGGTCAACCCGTTTTTATACGACTCAACCCGAAACCGACCTGTTTTTAATAGGGGTCAACGCGAACCCGATGCGTCTTTTAAACGGGTCGTGTTAGTCAACCCAAACCTTTTTTTTCGTGTTGGGTTCGGTTCGGGTTTCGGGTCATGTCAAGAATTGCCCTCCTTAGGTTTTATGTGGTGCTTATTGTTTGTTTAGTTACTTTGTGTAACTATCATGGCATTTATACTTTTGATTATGCCACACTTGGTTTAAAAAGGTGCGCCTCGGGCGCGCGCTAGGTGATTAGAGAAACACCCTAGGGTCTGAAGGTGGCGCGTCATGGACAATTGGATCAAAACTGGTAAGAAGTGAGGGTGCAGAGGATGTTGTTATGTAAAAGAGATGAGAGAGATGCAACTTTTTGTTGTACACTTCGTTGTAAATATTGTGAGGCGTTGCTTTATGTACAACTAAAAGTTGTAGCCTTCTCATATCGTTTACATATTAGACGCGTTCATCAAGTAAACCAATCGCTCCATCCTTTCGGTCATTTTTACATACAAGCCTCTAAGCCCTTAAACTGACCCACATGTGACTAAAGATACACACATATTTTGCTGATATTCATATTTTAAATCCATACTCTCAGTTTCTTTTGTTTTCACATAGTTGATAGATCTAAGTCTACATTAAAAAAGTCACATTGATTAATATATGAAACTGGGTGATTTTTGTGAAGAAAGTTAGCTATTACTAAACATAGGGATGAGCTCGGTATTAACCCGTACCGAACCGGTAACGAAAATACGGGTACCAAAATCCTTAAAAAGGGTACCGGTACTGAAAATACACGGTACGGTTTGGTACCATGCTGAACCGGTACCAAATCGGTACCGAAAATAGTTCGGTACGGGAGATTCGGTAGCAGTACCGGTTTCGAACCGGTACCTGGTACCCTCTGCTTATCCCTAATTAAACATGTATATTTTTTGAAACCTCACTTTGGTACAAGATACTTTCTCCTTAATTAACAAGAGTGAAAGTTCAAATTTTTGACAAATATTAGGCATGAAGTTCAAATTTTAGAAACCTAAAGGAAGAATTGCCATGAATTGTAACCAATTGAAAGTGTATATTTTTATTGTTGAGTTCAACCTATTATATGCTGAATCTTTTTATTTGCAGTGATTTAAAATGCACAGTAGGAGGATGTAGATTGTAGCTTGCATGGGTGCATGCACCGGTATGTTATTTCAATTATTGGATAATGGTTTTAAAATATCGTTTTGTAATTCACATATTATATTGGCATATGTATTATGCAATGACTATTGTAAAATATCGATGTTTTTACTTGAGATTTTAAATCACATGATTGTGAGGCTCATGATGTGGTGGTCTTTGGTTGGCTTCATCATGCCATCAGTGGAGAAACGGTTAGGTGTTCCATATGATACAACCTTTTTTCGCTTAGTAATGAGATTTACAATGCAGTGATGGAAAACATCATAAGAAACCTTGAATTGGACTTCTGGAGGTTTTGGAAAATGGTGTTAAAGTGCTTATATATGGTGGAGAAGATGCCTTTCTTTGCAGCCGGCTTAGTAAGATTTTTAATGTTGAATTTTAAAATTAACATAGATGATATTTTGGTCAATTCAACTATTTAGTGTCCCTTATGTGTCTGTCATGGGCTAGAGTGGAGATATAATTGGGGAGAGGGAATATTACATTTGCTTTTGATATAAATGGTAGTATATCCTGCTTAATTTGCTTAATGTCAGTATTATTTTTTCCCCTAGCACACTGTTTATTACCTGGTAGATTTTGTTTGTGAAAGTTTTCCCACTGTAGCTGTATGTACTTTTTAAAGCGTTTGGTACAAGATGTTTATGCCTATCCCTGTTCTTTCACGTTATTGTGTTAATGGGAGATATTCTACTATGGCTGTTTGTTCATTTCTTTATAGAATTTGGGAGTTGTTGTGTTTGCACAAGATTTTATAGCCCGCCTATCCAATGTTCTCCCTCATGTTTGTACGTAGTGGGCTGTCGTTGTGAGTGGTCTTATATTGTATCTATTATTACGTGTTGATGTCATCGTGTAAGTGTTTGTGGGCTGCATTTCCTTTCTAAACCAGCAAAAATTTGTGGTGGAGAAGGGAAAGAGGATAATTTAGAGGTTCAAAGTGTTATTTAGGCTAATAGATGGTTAAACTTAGGTTTTTATGATCTGTTATATATTATTATCTTAGGTTATTATGTTATTAAGGATTGGGTCAAAATATAGGCAAATGGATCAAAATGAGTCATCTTAACTGTCATGCTTTATTTCGTTTTAGAATTAGTATATATATATATATATATATACACACATACATATGTAATCAAAACATGTGTTGTTGATTGTAGCCATTTAAGCGCTTCAGTGACGTTTTGGTTAGGTTTTGTGGTGGTTCCGGCTAAAGGTATTGGTTTTTTAGACATTTTGGGTACTCATCTCTAACTATCTGTTTATTCATGTCACATTCAGTGTTAAGCTCCATGAGAGGTAATGAAGCAAAGAAAATTTGCCCCGAGTTTCAATTGGTACGTGATAAAGTTGAGTTGAGCATAATGAAGTTGGACATGATATGCATTGGAGTGGCTCGAACCATATGACACCTTTGGTACTGGTACAAATTCTGTAGCATAGGGTACTACTTCAGTAGCAGATAAGATACAGGAGCAAATAAGTTTCAGTTTCGATTACTCAATGTTCATGTATTGTTTTTATGTAATTATACCAGCTGTTTCAATAGCCACATGTTCTTTATTTTAAAATCAAAGATTATATCCTCAATCACTAAACCAATAATCTTATCTCATATTTTATATAGGATTATCAGTGAATGTATTTTGCCATGTATCATATATTTTAAATAAAAGTTTACATTTATTTGTTTACAAAATTCAAATAGTCATGCCGATGAAGTTCACATTTGATGTAATACATTAATAATTTTTTGTTTGTCCTCCAGAATTGCATATCTTAAGCAAAAAGTTGAAGTTCAAGTAATTCAAGATTCAAATGCCGTGATTGTGATGAAAGGGTTATATATCCAGTTCCAACGTAATATGAGCCTTTTTTTTTATCTATTTTAATATTTATATGTTTTAGAAAATAATCGTTTTGTATATATGTGTTTTTATATTTAATTTAACTAGATTCAAGATAAAAGTTCAAGTGCAAGACATTACTGATGATGTTCCAATAATATTATTTCATCCTCTGGTTGATGAAATCATTGAAAAAGTTGTTCTCAAGTCGGCCGAAGAATTGCTTCAAGAAAACACAACACCTGTATGTATAAATAATTTTTACTTCTCCTATATTTTTTTTCTCATTATATTTAAGTATTTAGTTATATTAATTTAATCAGAAATTATTGTGATTCACAAGATCTTGAAGAAGTAATGTTTCCTGTGGATTTAAACAAGTTGATTGGAAAGTTGTTTGCTTTTAAAATCGAGATAACAACTTATAATCTGACTAACTTTGATGAAATGTATGTTGTCACAAACATGACTGATGATGAGTCAGTTATTAATGAGCTCAAAGAAAAGATGAATATTACTGAGGTATTTTTTATTTCAATAGATTATTCATATTAATACATTAATATTTACATCATATTTAACTCTATTATTAGTTACTTAATTTTTTACATTTGTTTCAGGGAAACAATAAAGAATTTATCAAAAAAAAAAGTCATATTCCAAGTGTTAAGAATGATGATGCTAACACCAGTTGTGATATCAATAAAATCAACAAACGTAAATTGGTTGACGTCTACAAGTCTTCAACTCCAAGTAATTTCAAGGATTCGGAGAAAGTTAGCAAGAAATATACTTAGCTCATATCTCTATTAATTTAAAGCAGTTTTTATGATTTTTACGTTTGAGTTAATTACTGTTTTCGTCCCTGTGGTTTGTCAAAAATCACTGTTTCAGTCCATTAGTTTAAAAATTGCGATTTCAGTCCCTGTGGTTTCACTTTCATAACCATTTCAGTCCACCTCGTAACCATTTCAGTCCCTGTACTTAACAGAATAATGGATTGAAATGGTTACGAAAGTGAAACCACATAGACTGAAATGGTTACGAAAGTGAAACCACAGGGACTGAAATCACAATTTTTAAACTAATGGACTGAAATAGTGATTTTTGACAAACCACATGGACGAAAACAGTAATTAACTCTTTACGTTTTTACCAATGGGTATTTTGAATATTTCAGTTTGTTTGACGTGGTTTGTTTGATCTTTATATGTTTTTTATATCTATGAATAAATCTATCCTTTTTAATCAATATTTTTTTTTCTTTCAATTTAATCAACTTATGATCCGTTGTGTACGGATTTCATCACAATGATCAAATTACTAAGTTTAACATTAATCAATGACTATTAATAACATTAAAAAAAAAAACAACATACATATAAATTCCTAAGACACGTTTATAGTGTGTTTCTGAATTTTATTAGTTTAAAATTCAACTAAAAGAGTAATATAACAGAATTAAAAAATAAACAATATAACATTTTCTATGGGTTCACGAAACAACTTCTAACTCAGATCTCAATAAGAATTAAAAGGTAATAAGCTTTACATGAAAACTATGAATACACATGTAGACAAACTTAGGATACTGACGAAACGAAACAAATAAATTATTGTCAGAAGGGAAAAAAGATGCTAACGACTTTCAATACGTTGTTTGTGTACCTTTTATTATCAAAAACTAAATTCTCCTAACCCGGGATGTTCCCGGGTGATAGCCTAGTTGTTTATAAATAAAGAGGTGGTAGATTTTTTTAATTATGGTCATACTTTAATTTTATATGATATTTGTTTTCTAACTAGTGGGTTACCACACGTGCTCCGCGACGGGTTCGAAACTACGTAGATAAAAATAGGTAAATCGTGACATGACATTTTACGTGACGATAAACAATGACACCACGACAGTGTATTCTAAAGCAGGGGCGGACCTACATAGTGGTCAGGGTGGGCGGCCGCACCCCTTGAAAAAAAAAATTAGTGTATATTTTAGGCAAAAAACCCGACCGCACCCCTTGAAAATATGGTTGAACACCTCATCCGCACCCCCAGCAAATAATTTATGGGTCCGCCACTGTTCGAAAGTCACAAAAAAAGTTATCAATTCGGTCCGTTACGATATCGGTAAAAACGAATACCCATGCCTATTCTGAACGTAGTTAAAATAACTCACTTATGACAACACGTACGAAATTCAGGAAAACATTGCATTCATAAAAAAAACTAAAAAGAAACGACAAAAAATAAGTAAAAAGAAAGAAAACTAAAAGTAGGGTCTATATAGTAACGAGTTTTAACGACCCGCGCGTTGCGGCGAAACCGTTAAACCGAACAAAAAGTAGACTTAAAATCGTTGAACCACGCATGTGCGTTGCGGAGTGTTTACTCGCAAAATGAGATCGATACAAAAAAAAATTAATAATTCGACATCAAAATGAAAAAAAAATGACGTAAAATTGGTATACTATGATGACTTCCTTTCTTTGTTAGGCTGTTATATCTTTGCGAACGACATCTAAATCATTTAAATACAAATGCCTTCAGTCATTGAAGATAGTAAAATTAATTTATCTTTTAGTCTCTTAATATAAAATTTATATACGTAATTTATGAAAATATAAATTTAAATATCATTTTTACTTGTTTATTTTTGCATATGACATTAATAAGTTAAATTTATTTAGAAATTGATTAAAGAAAAGGTTACATATGACATTTTTACTTATTTATTTTTGCATATGACATTACAGTTTTCTTTTGTCTTTTCCTTAAACATATTCAAGTTTTTGTTGTTTTGATATAAATTTATCTATTATTATATCTAAATAACTCAAGGATTGGATATGTAATATGTCTAAAATGAAAGGAGGGATTTAGAAAGTGAAGACATTGCAAAAATTCTGGCATACTTCGCTTCTCTCTCTATAATGCCTTTCCCTAACCGTAACAGCACAAACAAACCCACACACATACTCTCACATTAGTGGTGGTGGTGAGATCTGAAAATGGAACCCCCACCTCACCATTATCTCTTCCACCTTCTACCCTAACCCACTTGATTGTCAACATACATCATGAAATCTGGTTGTTGGATACTTTATAGATAAATGGGTTTGCGACCGGAACCCTAAACACATCAGCCGTCGTTGCTAGACCTGACCTAGGTTTTCGCCGTCGTCGGATCCATCTAGAAAGCACCACCATTTCTGCAACTTTTCGGCGACAGAGGTGGTGTTAGCATTTGCGGTAGTGGTGGTCACCGGTGGCGTGTAGTCACGCACTCTCAACGCATTCTTGTCAAAAAGCCCCCAACTTTCTATCGTCATTTTCTTCCTGATAGTTAGATGATATTATTTAGTAGAGAGAAATCTGAGAAAGTTATATAAAAGAAGGGATGAGAGAAGGAAGGAAAGAGAGAGAAAGTGGAAAGAGAATTTGAGAACAAATGAGAGAAAGAGAGAGGAGGTAGAGAGAGAGAAATTGAACAGTATTTTACTGTGAGCTACCAAATTTGATAAATTATAGAGGGAAATAATTGTGATAATGTGTAAAGGGAAAAACTAAAGTTGAGGGTTCAAATAGTAATTATCATAAGGTGTAAAGGAAAGAAAAAAAAACTAAAGTTGAGGGTCTAAATATTAATTATAATAAAATGCGAGGTAGAAAATACCTTATTAAAGTTGAAGGGTTAAACATGTCATAATCAAATTTGAGAGGTCAAAGTATAAAGGAAAGATAAATCCTATTAACATTAAGAGATTAAACATGTTATTACTAAAGTTGAGGGGCTAAAATTGCCTTGATGTGACAACTTAGTCTTCAAATGTTACATGAACTAAGAGGGACTAAGGATATAAAACTGAAAACTCACATGGCCAAAGTTAACAAATGGAAGCAAATAGGGATGTAAAGAACCGAACGTTCAGCGAAGAGTTTAAGAACCGTTTAGCGGGATGCTTGTTTATGTTCGTTCGATTCGCTTAACGAACGAATACGAATAAAAAATTTCGTTCGGTTAGCTTAGTGAACGAACACAAACAAATGTCTTGTTCGTTCGATTGCATTCGTTTTCTTTCGGTAATATATTCGGTTACGCTTGTTCGTGTTTGTTTGATTATATTGAAAAATAAATAAATAATAAACATTTTATCTAAACATATTGAAAACTTGAAATCTTATTTTTTCTAAGTTAGCTAAAATTTGAACATTCAAGATATTTTTTTGGATACTTTTGTCTAAGTTAAACTTTGAATAATTATGTCTAAGTAATTATGGATAATTATGTCTACGTTAGTAAATCCATTGTATATGATGAAACAATGGTTAACCGGGCAGGGTTAACTCACTGATCTCGTCAAGAGGGTTAATCCCTTCTTTCCGAGGGTCGCTGGCTGGATCGTCTTGTGGTGGGTTTCCTGCAAAAGGAAACAAACCGTGACTCGTAACAAGGAGGATGGGGTGGGGGGTGCTCCTTGTTACCACTCTCCGGCGTGAGAATCAGTAATTTGCTTGAGAAGCAAAGTATGATAGTAGTAGTATTGAGAGAGTTGAGAAGTGATACCTCAAACCTGGTTTGGGGTGAGTATTTATAGCCGATGAGTGAAGGAGGGTAGTTGAGTAGCTAGTCTGACATCGCGCAGCTATTTGCAGGTGTGTCAGACCTGTCGGACATTGTGGTGATGCCACGTCCTGCTGTGGTGTCAGACTGTTGTACATACGTGGGCCAGTAGGCGACTGTTCCCAGTGCCACTTGCACTGTGGTGTCAGACCCACTTGCCTTGTGGGCAGGATGCGGTGCCAAGCCGCATCTCTGCCTGCAGTCATTGATGTTGTTCCCGCATTGGTTGTTCCATCCATGATTTGTGCGGGATGCGGTGTTGTGCCGCATCGCTTGTTGAGTGACTGTTACTGTTGTCCAGATCCCTTGTCGCGACGAAAATGTTCATAGGATGCGGTGCGAGGCCGCATCGCTATGCGTAACATTAGTTTCCGTCCCTAAGGTAAGTCTTCTCATCAATGGACAGATTGGACCGCAGTGTTCGCGTGTGTCTACGCGGACACTGGAGAGTTAATTGCTGTTGGGGGTTTTTAATGAGGGTAATGGTCATTCGCGGTTAAGCTGACGCGATATTTGGGACCATACCCCTTCAAGTCCCCTCAGTCTAGTGTTCCTTCCGTATGCGAGTCGCATGTGGGAGGGATACTGGACTATGTTGTCTAGGAGGTTAAGATTGTGCCATGCAGATGGCACCTTCTTTAAGTAGTAGGCCCTTTCGAGTGGATTGTTTCTTCCTTTGAGAAGGGTGCTTGTTGAGCAAACCTGTTGGTGTTTCGGACCAACCTTTGAGACGGTGACTGAAGGTATTTAGCAGGGTTCGAACCAACCTTTGAGATCGTGACTGAAGATGTCTTCTTCAGTGTAGTTGGAACCTCTGCGTTAGTTGGTGCAAAGTTGTAAGTACTTTGCTCAAGCTCTATGTTCAGCAGCTGGACATGTAACGATGATCCCTGTTTTGTGGGGTGTTCGTGTTCTCCAGTTAGCTTTCTAGTAACCGCACGTCCTCTGCGGTTTATCTCTCAAGTAACCGCACGTCCTCAGAGGTTTAGCTCTAGTAACCGCACGTTCTTTGCGGTTACCTCGTTGCCGAACCTTGTTTGCCCTGTTTCTTTAAGGATCGTGGGGTAGTTGCGTTATTGTTGGCCGTGTTTGGTCGAACAATGTGAATCTGGACTATGGGCAGATAAACATGGTCATAGGCAGGGTTGTGCCCACCATTGTTTATTCTATGCGGTCCATAGGTGGGTAACTAGTCATAGGCAGACTTGTTACCGCTGTTCTGGAGCCACTTTCCTTCACGCTTTGGTGGAAAGTAGTTTCCCTGTAAGTAGGGTTGCCGGAAGAGATCGTTTTAGATACTTGGGAAGTTGGTTGAAACTCTTCCGCATTCGATTTGTAGCCACTTTCCTTCACGCTTAGTTGGAAAGCAGTTTTTCTTGAAATAGCTTTGCTCTTCCGCGTGGTGGCTTAGTTGTGGCTCTTCCGTAGCTGCCGTTCGCATGGTTGCGGTTTGCGGTAACTACGCAAGAGTGGTTGTGGTTTGCAGCAAAGAACTCGCTTCTAGAAGTCTTGTAGCCTGGATGTGGCTCTTGAAGGTTCAGGGGACAGGGTTGCTGATGTGCGGTTGCTCAGCATACTTGTCCTTTCCCCTAAGGAGAAGCTGTTTGCGTTCCCTCTGTGGTTGTGAACCGGAAACGAGGGTTTTGAAGCTTGAAGAAGCTTTCATGGAGTGCGGTTTACCGCATCCTGAGAAGCGGTTTTCGCAGTCCAAAGAACCGTGCTGGTTCTGAGTATCTGACACACCTGTGCGGGGTGGTGTGCGTCATCTCCGCATATTCCGCGTGTGCTCGTGGATATGTGCGGTTTATGACTTATACCCCTTTATATAATCTAAAGATATATATTTTTGCCTTTTTTGAGGGGTATGTAAAAAACGACATGCGGTATGGGTTATGGTGCGGTAAACCAGAGAAACCGCATGCCGCTTGTGTTTGGATAAGGTTGTCGCTTTCTGTTGCTTACGTCACGATTGCACGTGTGGGTTGTTGAAGTTGGTAGGATTCTGACATGTGCTGATTTGAAAAGACGTTTGCACTGACCGAGGTCATAACTGCACTGTAGCAGGGAGTGAAAAAGTCTTCTCTGTCAGGCGCGTGGGCGGCTACGCGCGCGTGATAACCGTCAGCGGAAAGGTCGCTGACCACGTGTCGCCTTGTAACTCGTTTATTTTGAACGTGTTTGAGGCGGTTTACTGTATCGAATTTATTGCGATGAGTATATAAAGGGGGAACCGTTTGGTTTCTCCTCACTGTTCAAATTTTTCGGAAAAATTTCTGGTGAGAGAGAGAGCATTCCCTTCGTCTTCTCCGATCAATCTGTCTTTTATTCCGGTAATCTTTTGAGTTTTCTGAGTTTTTCTTTAACTCGAAACTTCTGTTCTACATATTTCTGATGGCTGATCAATCGAACCCACATAATGTGGAGGGTGAAAACCCTGAAGCATCTTCTCCGGTTGCCGGAGAAGAAGAAAATGATGGTGGCAGTGTTGCTGGTGGTGGCCTACCACCATTGAAGTGGTCGAGAGCTTCATTCGACCAACTGATGGCCAAGATTGAGATGCCTCACGAGTATGGGGCTGTTTATCCCCAAACTGGTGATACTGGTGCCTGTGCTCCGGCCGGTCACATCACCATGTGGGCCGAGTGTTTTACTGATGGTAACCTTCGTTTACCATTAACAGTTTTTGTTGCTCAGGTCTTGGAACATTACAAGATCCATATCTCCTAGATGATTCCTTTTGGGATGATCCGTATTAGACATTTTGAATCAACGTTTCGTGCTCTTGGTCTGCCGGTTACCGTTGAAAACTTCCGGGGGTTCTACCAGTTGACGGTGAACACCGGTTTCTTTTCCTTTAGGGAACGGTATGGAAGTATCAAGTTGATGACCCCTCCGAAGGGTATTACGAAGTGGAAGTGTAAGTTCTTCTACGTTAAAGCTGCCGCGGTTGTTGTGGACATGAATATGCGGAACGTCAATGAGCCTATCCCTGCGGAGGATATTGCTATGCCTACCGCGGAGACTGCGGAGTGGTTCTCAAAGCTGAAACCCATTGAGCATAGGCAGCTGACCAACAATGAGTTGTGGGTGCTGCGGATGATGTTGACCCGGCCTAAGAGGAATTTCACGCCTGTGGTGCGGGAGAAAACTGGTGGTAAGTGTTACCACTCTTTTTGCGGTTTCTTTATTCCCGTGTTTGTTATTAATTTGGACATGTATTATCAGAAATTGTGGAAGTGTGGAAGATATTTGATCCAACTTTTACTGGCAACGTTGATCTTATTCCGACTGTGGAAGGTAAAGGTTTTAATTTGACGATTGTCCCTCTCTTCCGCGTTGCTTCACGCGAGGTGATGACTGCACCCCTGCCGCAGGGCAAAGGTATTATTCATAACCTTTATTGCTTTACAAGGTTTGTTATTGATATTCTATACGCAGGTACACTTGGGAACCTTGGTAAATTTGAGTCAAAGGGTGCCCCCAAAAAACATGCTGAGAAGAAACACGTAGATAAAGCCGTGCGGGGTCGCGGTAAGAAAAACCCTGAGGCGCAAGTTGTTCCGCCTTTGGTGCCGCATGCAGCAGGTATCTCTCGTTCTCATTTCCGCAGATATACCGATTACGTGGTAGTATCTGACACCCTTGAGGGCTTGGGTGTTCCAGGTGCTGGTGCGGCCACAGGTGGAACTACTGCGGGTTCCAAAGCAGGTGACGAGAAGAAGAGGAAAACGGAGGAAGCTGGTGATGCTGGTGGGAGAAAGAAGCCGAAAATTCCGACCAGGCGCAAGGCTTTGGTTGGACCAAGGAAGCCTGCGGTTGTATCTGGTATGTGATGCATGACTTTAACAAGTATTTTATGTTTATACTTGTACTTTAAAGTATTTCTGTGTTGATTTCAGAGCCGCAAGATGAAGGGTTCTTCGACTTTGATGCTCCTCCTCCCCCTCCCCCGCCCGACACTGCTGCGGGTGCGGGGGTTCATAAGGCTGATACTCCTGAAGCCTCTGTGCGGGGGGTGGACACTGGAAAGGGTCCCACGGCTCAAATCCATGACACGGTTGATTCGAGTGATAATGTTATCACCCCAGAGGATACTGTTATGGATTTGAAGTTTGGTTACACCGGAAAGCCAAAGTCTCCTGTTGCCGAGAAGGCTTCCGGTTCTGCTGGTGGTGCGGGTTTTGTAGAGACTCCTATTCAGCCTGAAGAGTCTGAATTGGAGTATTATTACCGCTCCTACACAGAAGACCGGGCTACGGCCTATCACCGGCCCCCGTGGACTGTGTTGCAAGGGGATGATGTTACCGTTGACCCCTCCGCTTGTAGGGAGGTTTTGAGTGGTTTGGGCACTCCTTTTGAAGTCAACCGGGCCCGTGCCTTACCAAATGAAGCCCAGATTAATCAACTCTCCTCCCTGCTTGTTGGGAGTTCTGTAATGGCCAACACCATTATGGAAAACTATAAGGTGTTGACGCGCAGGGAGGAAGAGAACGTGCGGTTACGTGCAGAGGCTGAGGAGTTGGTGAAGGTTGCACGTGAGGGTGCAGAACAGCTTGAGAGGGATAGAGCTGCGTTTGAGAAGCATAAGCAGACTGAAGAGTGGGCTGCAACTGCTGAGCTTAAACAGGTTCGTACCCTTACAAAACTGCTGTCTGATGAGCGTAAGCGTTGGAAGGAAACCCTTTCTGATGAACGCAAGACGCTATCTAATGAGCGCAAGACTTGGAAAGAATCTTGGGGCAAACAGAATGAAACTCTCTTTCATGTTCGTCAGGAGCTTATAAATGCCAAGGCAGCAATTTCTGCGTTGGCTAAAGAGAAAGCTGAGGCGGTTGCGGCTGCCCAAGGGGCCAAGGAAGCAGAGGTTCGTCTTGTCAAGGCTCTGGAAGAGGCCAAGGAGGCGGAGGCTCGTGCTGCAAAAGCTCTTGAAGGGGCAAATGTTGACCGCGCCAAGTTAAGCAAAACTATCTTGGACCTTCAGGTATACGTTTTTCCTAACTTTGAAATTGTCTCACAAGTTTGTTGATTTTTTGTATACCTTTGATTCCTTGTTTAAAAGGCTGAAGTGCGGACCCGGGGGGTCGCTATTGAGGAAATCTCTGCCCGTGCTGCTGAAGCTGAAGTGCGGGCAAGAGAGGCTGAAGAGGCTAGGGATAGCCACGCTTCTTCACTTGAGTTGCTCAAGGCTGATCATGAATGGATGCGTATGCGCGGGATCGGGCATGTAAGTATCCGTTGCCTTGTTATTTTTGTAGGTTTGCCTTTGATAACCATTGTATTCATGTTTCGCAGATTGTTACTGCCATTCTTGACGCACCCGAGACCATAGCAGGTATTAACGAGATCAGGGAGCGTGCCCGGGATGCTGGTTTCAAAGCTGGCTACAACCGCTGTATCAGTCATTTGAGCGTTGCAGCGCGTGGTGGGCTTACTGATGAGCGGTCTGGGTTTCATGGCGTGGACACTGAAGCGCTTCTTGCTGCTGCGGTTAAGGAGTTTAACGATACAACTCTCACAGATCTTGAAGAACTTGAAAAGTGTCTAGAAGCGGAGGATTATGTGGACCGCTTGCGAGTCTTATACGCTGATGAAGATGAAGATGAGGAAAAACCGGATGTTGAGGGCACGGATGATGCGGGCCCCAGTGGCACAAAGGAAGATTAGATTTGGCCTGCGTGCCTCTTTTGTTTCCTTATGTAACCATGACAAAACTTTATGTAAAGTCCTTGTGCACCGCGCAGGTGCAGGAATTTTTTGAATATAAAGAATTGTTGTTTCAATTTTTACAAGTGTTTTTAGTACTTGCATGTTTGACTTTGTACGCATTTAGTGTTATTGTGAGTAATACTAAATCTGCAATTGCCTTTTGCATATCTAGGTGATATGCAAGTATGAAGATTTGTCTCTGGCTAGACAAACAGTATTGCCATTGCTGGCCTATTACAATAGTTGCGTGTGGTTACCATTCTGTGTGGGTATCACGAATGAAGATTTTGCTAATCTGTTTTTGTGTATACCTCAGAGTGGAACACGCATTTGTAATAGAAATAAATAAACAATATTGCATTGAATCGTCTATTTATTTATTTGCAAATGGCCTGCGGCCCAATAGATTACATGCAGAAAACATGGCTTACATATAACAGCGTCGAAGTTGCTGTGCGTTCCATGTGCGTGCGATAGTTTCGCCTTCTAAAGTTTGTAGTTTATACGCGCCTTTGCCCAGGACCTCTTGGATGAGGTACGGTCCTTCCCACTTGGGGGCAAGTTTCCCTGGGCGTTCTGCGTTGGATGCTTCGTTGTCACGAAGGACGTAGTCTCCAGGGTTGAAAGTACAAATGCGAACGCGTGCATTGTAGTACTTTTCCAACTTGGTTTTGTACTTGGCCTCGTTGATGGTAGCGTTTTCGCGCCTTTCTTCCAAGAGGTCTAAGTCAACCCTGCGTTCCTCATTGTTGTCCATCTTGTTGATGGCCAACATTCTGGGTGAGGGGAGGCCTACTTCCGCGGGGATCATCGCTTCAGTACCGTAGACCAGGCTGAAGGGGGTCTCGCCGTTGCTTGTTTTTGGGCTTGTTCTGTGAGCCCATAAAATACTTGGGAGTTCATCAACCCAGCCGCGTCTGGCTGTTCCCAACCGTGTTTTGATGCCTTCGACTAAGCTTTTATTGATACTCTCGACTTGGCCGTTCCCTTGCGGATGCGCCACTGAGGAGAATATGTGTTCAATGTTTAGCTCTTTTAGCCATTTTTGAAAGTCGTCGGCAGCGAAGTTGGTACCGTTGTCGGTGACTATGCACATTGGTAGACTGAAACGGCAAATGATATGCTCCCACACGAATTTTCTTGTTATCATAGCGGTGGTTGATGAAAGTGGCTTTGCTTCTACCCATTTTGTAAAGTAATCAACAGCTACTATGATAAATTTCACTGCTCCTGGTGCGTCTGGAAATGGTCCCACCACATCGATTGCCCATTTTTGGAATGGCCATGCGGTGGTGACTGGGATCAAGTTGTTCTTGGGACGCAAGGTCTTGGGAGCATGTCGCTGACAATTGAAACACTTGCGTAAGACTTTGACTGCATCCAGGTGCATGCCCGGCCAATAGTACCCGGCGTTCATGATTTTGGCCACCACCATGCGTGGTCCTGCGTGTATGCCACATATCCCCTCGTGAATTTCTTTGATAAGGTATGTGGCATCTTGGGGGTTGACGCATCGTAGGAGTGGCCCCAGGTATGATTTACGGTATAAGATACCGTCTCCCATTTGGTAATGACACGCTTTGTATTGCAATTTGCGTGCCTCTGCTTTGTTTTCGGGAGTAACACCTGATTGTAAGTATGCAATGAGCGGTGTCATCCAGGATGTTGTACCGTACTGGATGACATTGACTTGGCGCAGGGGTACCGAGGGATTTTGCAGAATTTCGATGCGTACCTCTTTTGCCAGGTGTTGGAAGCTGGTGGACGCAAGTTTTGATAGTGCGTCCGCGGGTTTATTTTCACTCCTGTTGATGTGGCGAATATTGAAGGAGGTAAACTTTGACTTCAGTTGCAGGGCTTGTTCGAGATAGAGGATCATGGTATCTCCTTTTGCGGCATAGTCACCGCGTACCTGCCCTGCAACTAGTAGTGAATCGACATGTGCTTCCAAATGTTTGACGTCGAGTTTTATTGCTAGACGCAACCCTGCCAGTAGAGCCTCATACTCCGCTTCGTTATTCGTACTTTCGAAATCGAGGCGAATTGCGTAGGTTAGCTCTTGGCCATCGGGACTGACAAGTCGCAAACCTGCGCCAGAACCATCTTCGTTGGATGCACCATCTGTAAATAATGCCCAGGTTTCTGTGGAGGATGGTTGTGATACAGGGTTTTGTTCTTCTTCGCATTCTTGGATGCGGTTTGCTGGTATTTCTGCGACGAAGTCAGCCAAGACCTGGCCTTTGATTGCGGGGCGCGGCTTATAGTTTAGTGAAAGCGCGCCCAGCTCGATTGGCCATTTTGCTAACCTCCCAGAGATGTCGGGTTTTGATAGTATCGGGCCGATCCTATAGTTGGTTAATACTGTGATGACGTGGTTTGCAAAGTAACGTCGTAAACGTCTCGATGCGTGCACTAGTGCCAGTACCAATTTTTCCATGATGGAGTACCTTGTCTCTGGGTCGTTGAGCATTTTGCTGATGTAGTAGATGGGTGTTTGGACTCCTTCCCGCTCCACTATAAGTACCGCGCCTACCGCGTTGTCCGCGGCAGACAGGTATAAGATAAGTGGCTCATCTTTTCGTGGTGCGGTTAAAGTTGGGAGTTGGATCAAACACTCTTTCATTTCCCGGAAAGCTTTTTTGGCCTCTGCGGTCCATTGGAATTGTTCCTTTTTTAGACAGCTCCGCAGGGTCTTGATGAAAGGGTAAGACTTAGCTGCATGGTTGGCTAAGAACCTATTGAGTGCGGCTAGCCTACCGGCTAGTCGTTGCATTTCCTTCATCGTAGAAGGCGATGGCATGCGCTCGATCGCCTGAACTTTCTCCGGGTTCACCTTGAATCCATCTTTGGTTACAATGAATCCAAGGAATTTGCCTTCTTCCATTCCAAACGAGCATTTCCCTGGGTTGAGTTTCATGTTAACGCTTCGCAGAGTTTGGAATGTTCTTTCGATGTCGTCGAGCATGGTGTTTTCCTCCATGCTCATGACGACCAGGTCGTCCATATAGATTTCGACACTTTTGCTGATTTGACCGCGAAAGGTGTCGTTCATCAACTTTTGATAGGTTGCGCCCGCGTTGCACAGCCCGAACGGCATTTTGGTGTAGCAGTAATTCCCGATAGGAGTGCGGAATGCCGTTTTATCTTCATCATCGATTGCCATTTGTACTTGGTGATAGCCTTTGTAACAATCGAGGAAGCACTTCCATCGAAATGGTGCGAGGTTATCGACCTTCTCGTCGATCTCTGGAAGTGCGTAGCAATCCTTGGGGCAGGCTTTATTGAGGTCTTTGTAATCGACACACATGCGCCAGCCCCCGCTCGGTTTTTCTACCATGACTGGGTTGGACAGCCAAGTCTGGTATTTCACTTCCCGCAGGATGCCTGCGGAGAGCAGTTCTTGTACCTGCTCTTCCATCGCTGCGTTCTTTGCTGATCCCAGGTGGCGTTGGCCTTGGATCACGGGTTTGATACCTGGCATGGTATTCAAGAAGTGTTGCGCAATTTCGCGTGGTACCCCTGTCATATCTGCGGGTTTCCACGCGAAAATATCTTGGTTCCTGAAGAGTAGTTGCTTCAGGCGCGCTCTGATGGTAGGTGTCAAGGCATGGCCCAACGTGACTGTTTGCTCTGGGTGTCTTGCATTAAGAACCCATTTTTCTGGTTGAGTGTTGGGGGTAGGCCTTGCTACCTTTGTCGGACGCAGTTCGTCCGTAGACATGACTTCTCTTTGGGCGTATATTATCGCGATCCCCGTTTCGGTTGGAAAACCGATGGCAGAGTGGGGGACGGATGTTATCATGTTGAAGTCGCCTTGGGACTCCCTCCCGAGAATTACGTCATACTTTAAGGTGTGAGGTAAAACCATGAAGTTCACCTCCTCCGTCCTTGTGTGCCTTCCGTTGGTGAGGCTCACAGGGAAGGTAATTTGTCCCAGGGGGAAAACGGTTTCCCCTGAAAATCCGGCCAACGGGTAGTCCGCTGGCTGCAGTCGATCTTTGTCTTCTTGATCGAACTGGTTGAAGCATTGCTCGTATATAATATCGGACGTACTGCCCGGGTCGATGAACAATCGCTCGGTGCAGTAGTGAGCTAGGTGCCCAGTGATAACCACGGCGCGCCTATCGCGCGGTCCGCCTCGGACTTTTGGAAAGACGACTTGCTCGTCCTTCCAGTCATTGTCCGGTCTTCTCGCTGCCTTACGCGGTCTTCCTTTTCCTCCATTGATCATGTGGGTAGAGGCCACGTACATGGCCCTTTTACCCGTGGAGGTGCCCTCGTTGTGGGGGGTGATGCGCTTGGTAGCTTTTTGTGCGCCTGTCAACAGGTGTTGCAGTTTCCCCTCCTTTAGGGCTCGCTCAATCTCCAGTCGGAGACTGATGCAGTTGTTCGTGGTGTGGCCCGAGTCCTTGTGATACTCGCAGTAGAGTGCGGGATCTTGATTCTTTTTGGACTTCATTGGTTGGGCCGCTCTCAGGAATTGCGCATCCGTGAGGAGAACGTCGCTTGGCGACTGGTTGATCTCGGTCCAGTTGCGGTCCCGAGACTCTTTCTTTGACGCCCGGTTTTCTCGTTGGGCGTTGATTGTAGCCCTTGCGTCGGGCTGGTTGTTTCGGGGGACATATGGCTTGGAATCGCTGCCGCGATTCCATGTGTCCCTGTTGCGCTTATTGCTGCGCTTGGATTCTTGGCGTGAAGACTGGCCTTCCGCTAGGGGTTGTGCCTTTGACATATGCGGTCTGAGAGACCGCTGAGTTTGGGCATATGTTTTGACCTTAGCCATGACATCTTCCCACTTCTTAGGCAAGCCGTTACCGCCAGAAATATTCATAACCATTTGTTCGTCTTTGACTGCAACAATGAAATGGTTACGTGCCATCTGGTTGTCAACGTCGCCTATCTCTAGGATCTCTTTATTGTAACGGACAACGAATGCGTCAAGCGATTCGTTGTCTCTGCGCCAGATGTTCATGACGTCCATTGAATCACGTTCATGGCGTCGTTGCTGGCTAAAGTGCGCGAGGAACTTTTGTTGTAAGTCCTCGAATGAGGTCAGTGACCCTGGTGGCAGAGAATCGAACCATGCCCTGGCCAGACCTGTTAGGGTCTGTGGGAAGAAATGGCACCAGGTAGGTTCGTCCCACTTACCGTTGCACCCAGCACCGACGAAGATGTTGTTGTGATCATCTGGGTCGGTCGAGCCGTTGTATTTCTCAATGTTTAATGGGAATTTTGTGGTGGTGACGTCGGCGTTGGCGATCTCCGGGACAAACTTAGAGTTTTCGGCCGCAGATTTCGGCCTATAAGGTTTGCCCTGGTTGCGCTTTGCAGCGCGGAGGTATGTGTTGCGGGGTTGATTGGGAGGAACATAGTTGCGTCCGCCCGGTCTACTGTTGGTGGAATGGGACTCCCCGCGGTATGTACTGTCATCTGGATCAGTATGGCCATACCCTTCATGGTGGGACTGTGGTCCCAAACGACTATGAATGTTTGTGTTGCGGCGTATTGTAGACTGCCGCCTTCTTTCTTCTTGAGAGCCTAAGCGGCTATGTACGGAGTCCCTGCGTCGGGACCCGTATGAGGAATCGTCCTCATTGATTGTGCGGACATCACAATAGGAGGAGCCACGGTCCTCCTGCCTGCTTCTGGAGGCTGGATGTGTGGGGGCCCTGTCGTCGTATCGTAAAACACGACCGGCAGGTGTTCGTGGTATCGGGGTAAGTCCGATACCTCCTTGTTCGTCTGCACAAGCTCTGTTGTACGTTGCGGCCAGAAGGGCCGCTTGTTGGTCATACCAGGTATGAGGGTTCATGCCTGTAGGTATGGCAGCAGCGTATTGTGACAGATCGTGTCCAAACGTAAGGGATGCGCCCCCTTGCGCTGATGTGCCAATGTGTTGGGCATTCGGGCCTAGGGGAATGGTTCCCGCAGGCCCTTGGTTTGCGGGGTTTAAGTTATCCCCGGTAGTGTTGTTTTGACGATCAGACATCTTTGGAAAGAAAAGGATGATTGGAAAAAAGTGCTAAGAGTAGCGGTGGGCGCCAATGATGAAACAATGGTTAACCGGGCAGGGTTAACTCACTGATCTCGTCAAGAGGGTTAATCCCTTCTTTCCGAGGGTCGCTGGCTGGATCGTCTGGTGGTGGGTTTCCTGCAAAAGGAAACAAACCGTGACTCGTAACAAGGAGGATGGGGTGGGGGGTGCTCCTTGTTACCACTCTCCGGCGTGAGAATCAGTAATTTGCTTGAGAAGCAAAGTATGATAGTAGTAGTATTGAGAGAGTTGAGAAGTGATACCTCAAACCTGGTTTGGGGTGAGTATTTATAGCCGAGGAGTGAAGGAGGGTAGTTGAGTAGCTAGTCTGACATCGCGCAGCTATTTGCAGGTGTGTCAGACCTGTCGGACATTGTGGTGATGCCACGTCCTGCTGTGGTGTCAGACTGTTGTACATACGTGGGCCAGTAGGCGACTGTTCCCAGTGCCACTTGCACTGTGGTGTCAGACCCACTTGCCTTGTGGGCAGGATGCGGTGCCAAGCCGCATCTCTGCCTGCGGTCATTGATGTTGTTCCCGCATTGGTTGTTCCATCCATGATTTGCGCGGGATGCGGTGTTGTGCCGCATCGCTTGTTGAGTGACTGTTACTGTTGTCCAGATCCCTTGTCGCGACGAAAATGTTCATAGGATGCGGTGCGAGGCCGCATCGCTATGCGTAACATTAGTTTCCGTCCCTAAGGTAAGTCTTCTCATCAATGGACAGATTGGACCGCAGTGTTCGCGTGTGTCTACGCGGACACTGGAGAGTTAATTGCTGTTGGGGGTTTTTAATGAGGGTAATGGTCATTCGCGGTTAAGCTGACGCGATATTTGGGACCATACCCCTTCAGTATACATCATATTTAGTGTTAACTAGAAGATTGACTTGCCACGTTGCGGCGCGGGCTATGAGATTCGCAAGGAGACCATCTCATTTGCATCCTTCCCTAGATAATAAGCTTATGCAAGAAATTTTCTGGTTCCATCTCAACATTTACATGTACCATTGCAATTTTTGTAGAAACAAATATCCAGCTACTCCGTGTGCAACCAATCTATATAGGGTAAGCATCAATAAATAAGCAACCAAAGATAAAATATAAGATTATTGTTTAAAGTCCAAAGCGGAACAATCTCAAGATGGGAATGACAACCTTGTCCTTTGCATCGATCTTTGCTCCATTAGAAAGCAAAATTTCAGCTTTCCCCCCAACCCTTGCTAGTAGCATAGTGAAGAGCAGTTCTGCCACCATCATTTTCAAACTTACATCAGCCCATGTTCATCGAAATCTAATTCTTTCACAAATTTGGAATGTGACTAATTAGAAAGAAAACATATAACTCTTTTAAAATTGCACACCACCATGTGTTCGACAAAATGTGTAAATCAAATAGGCTTTGATTACTATAACATGTGTCGCAACCCCCGATCCCTTATCTGTCCCGGGAACGGGCGGACGCGAACTCAGAGTTTGGTGGTATCAGTTGGTTAATTTGGCAGCGGAAATTACAACAGTACCGTATTTAGAAAATGCTTATCAGAGTAAAACCACCATATTTGATATTAATAAACACATGGGTAAAACCCAAGTTTCTTATTACAATACATTTATAGGGATAAACCCTATTTTATTGAATTTAAAACATCGTCTTTTAGGTAACTTTTATATCCACATTTTTCCCAAGCCTTCAGTGCTCCCCAGCTGGCTTTTTACTAATTGGCTGTCATATTGTGTTACCTGAAACGCGTTTTAAAAACATTTGTCAGTGGGTGAGTGAATCCCAGTTTAATCAAGAAACATTTTATCAATTAAAACAGTATTGAGAGCGATCACATTGTTTATTTCTACACAATTACTCATTCAGTACTGTCAATCCTGACTTGTGGGTCATATTACACATTGGCTAACTCGTTGTCCAATGGTAACGTACTGTCATCCCGACTTACTACTCACAGTGTAGTAAATTTTGTATACAAAACCCCAACATACCGACAGTAATTGAAGAACTACAAAGACTCAATCACCGCTTAATCATATTGTAAAGCATTTAAGGTTTTGTAAAATATTACAAAAAGGTTAACAAAAAGAGGATAAACTCACATTGCTATATTAGATTTCGCGTAAGGGTTTCCTGGGAATAATCTATAATTTACACAATTGTACATAGGTTAGTATCATAACCCTTTGAAAATATTAATGATACCCTCCCCGAGACGGTATTCCAACAACTACGTCGGGCAGAACCACGACAGTTGTTACGGAACCCTAAATCAATCGGGCAGCGTATCTATTACGAAACTGGGGTTATAATACTTACAACGGAGCAGAACCTCGCTAATTAGGGGGTATAATACCAGCTTTCTATGCCTAATATTTCAGAATTTGAGATACAGAAACGTTTGTGAGCGAATTGACTTGAAGCCCGAGGCCTCCTTTATATAGTTGCTGAACTTGACTCTCACGCGGCCCGTGTAAGAGTAAGCAAAGGCTTACGCGGCCCGCTTCGTAGCCCGGGTTGGGTTTAGGTGATCCGGGTCATCGCCTAGACTTGCCACGATGATGACACGTGTCATCACCGGGCTGCGCCACTATCTTGATCTAACGCGGCCCGCCTTAACTAAACGGGGGTCTTACGCGGCCCGCCTGAACTTAAGAATCAACGACATCAGGTTTTTAAACCTTGATACCGGCCGCGTAAAGGTTGGGGTGGGTCTACGCGGCCCGCCTCAGCTTAAGTTTCAGATTTTTAATTTATTTTTAATACTATACTATATTTCGGGCTCGGTTTTCACATATGGGGTGTATTTAAAGATATATTGGGACATTTTAAAATATACTAGGGTGTCGGAAATATTATTGAGGGTGTCGGTTTTATTTTGAGAGTTGTTACATTCTCCCCACCTTGTTTTAGAGCTTGTCCTCGAGATCTAATGGAACAAGTGCGGATATTTCCGTTGTATTTCAGATTCAAGCTCCCATGTGTACTCAGGTCCTCTTTTGGAGTCCCATTTTACTTTGACCAGAACTAGTCTCTTATGTTTGAGGTTCTTGACTTTCCTGTCTTCAATCTGTAGAGGCCTTTCTACAAACTTGAGTTGTTCATTTACCTCTATATCCTTATGAGGTACTATTAGCGATTCATCAGCTAAACACTTTTTGAGATTAGATACATGAAACACATCATGTATCCCTGCCATTTCCTCTGACAGTTGTAGCTGATAGGCTACAGGTCCTATTCTTCTAATAATCTTAAAAGGTCCAACATACCTGGGACTTAGCTTTCCTCTTTTTATGAATCTTACCACTCCTTTCCAAGGAGAGACCTTTAATAATACTTTATCTCCTACTTGAAATTCCAATGGCTTGCGTCGGTTATCAGCATAACTCTTCTGCGATCACGTGCTGCTTTCAGTCATTACTTGCCTTGAATGATCTTGTCGGTTGTTTCTTGCACTATCTCAGGTCCATATAGTTGTTTTTCCCCAATTTCTGCCCAACAGACTGGGGTTCGGCACTTTCGTCCATAAAGTGCTTCGAATGGTGCATCATTTATACTTGTATGATAACTATTATTATAAGAAAATTCTATTAAAGGTAAGTGATCGTCCCAATTACCTCCAAAATCAATTACACAAGCTCTAAGCATGTCTTCCATTGTCTGAATTGTTCTTTCGCTTTGTCCATCCATTTGAGGGTGATAAGCCGTGCTTAGATTTAACTTGGTTCCCATGGCTTTTTGGAAACTTGACAAAAAATGAGAGGTAAATCGTCTATCTCTATCAGAAACGATTGATAAAGGAATTCCATGAAAAGAAACAATTTCATTTACATATAATTTAGCTAACTGTTCCATACTGAAAGTTTCCTTTATTGGTAAGAAATGAGCTGACTTGGTTAGCCTATCTACAATCACCCAGATTGTATCATTTCCTTTCTTTGTTTTGGGTAATTTAGTAACAAAATCCATTGTTATCAATTCCCATTTCCACACTGGCATTTCTAATTGTTGTAACAAACCTGAGGGTTTCTGGTGTTCAGCTTTAACTTGTGAACAGGTTAAACATTTAGAAACATAGGCTGCTATGTCCTTTTTCATTCCTATCCACCAGAAATTTTTCTTTAAATCCTGGTACATCTTATCATTTCCTGGATGCATCGTATATTTGGATCTATGGGCTTCTTCTAATATACGATGACGTAGGTTTCCTAATTTAGGTATCCACATTCTCTTTTCATGGAATCTCCAAATTCCATCTGTTCCTTGTTTTAATTCCTTAATCACACCTTTCAATTTTTCAGTATCGTCCTTGATTATTGATTCTTAGGCTTCTCTAATTTGATCATTTAAATCTACTTGCAGATTTAATTTAAGAGAACGTACCTTTTTTGGCTTTTCATGATACTTTTGACTTAAAGCATCTGCCACTACATTTGCTTTCCTTCATGATACTGGATATCACAATCATAGTCACTAAGCATCTCCATCCAACGTCTTTGTCTCATATTCAACTCTTTTTGCTTGAAAATATACCTTAAACTCTTATGATCAGTGAATATGGTAAACTTACTACCATAAAGGTAATGTCTCCAAATCTTAAGAGCAAAAATTATAGCTCCTAATTCTAAATCATGGGTTGAATAATTATCTTCATGATTCTTAAGTTGTCTAGATGCATATGCTATAACCTTTTGTCGTTGCATTAACACACATCCATAACCTAATTTAGAAGCGTCACAATAGACTACAAAGTCTTCAGCTCCTTCTGGTAATGCTAATATGGGTGTATGGGTTAATCTTTGCTTAAGGATTCTAAAGGCTTCTTCTTGTTTTAATCCCCATTCAAACTTAACAGATTTACAGGTTAGCTTAGTTAAGGGAATGGCTATTCTAGAAAAATCTTGAATGAATCTTCTATAATAACCGGCCAATCCTAAGAAACTTCTAACTTCGGTTGGTGATTCAGGGGTTTTCCATTTAGTAATCGCCTCGATTTTTGTTGGATCCACATGAATTCCTTCATGATTGACTAGGTGTCCAAGAAACTGTATCTGTTCTAACCAAAATTCGCACTTGGAAAATTTAGCATAAAACTTTTCCTTTCTTAATAAACTTAGAAGTGCGTGCAAATGCTTTGCATGATCCTCTTTACTCTTAGAGTAAATTAGAATATCATCTATAAAAACAACTATGAATTTATCCAAATATGGCTTACATATTCGGTTCATCATGTCCATAAATGCAGCTGGGGCATTGGTTAAACCAAATGGCATGACAGTAAATTCATAATGACCATACCTTGTTCTAAATGCGGTTTTAGGAATGTCCCCTTCCTGTACCTTTAATTGATGATATCCTGACCTTAAATCGATTTTAGAGAAAAATCGAGCTCCTTGTAGTTGATCAAACATATCATCGATTCTCGGTAATGGGTACCGGTTCTTAATCGTAACCTTGTTTAATTCACGGTAGTCAATGCACATACGCATTGATCCGTCCTTCTTTTTAACAAATAAAATAGGCGCTCCCCATGGTGACGAACTTGGCTGTATAAATCCTTTTTCTAGCAATTCGTCCAATTGTTTCTTCAATTCCTGCGTTTCTGCAGGTGCCAAATGGTAAGGTGCTTTGGCAATCGGTGCTGTTCCTGGTATTAAATGGATTCTGAATTCAACTTCTCTATCTGGAGGTTGCCCTGGCAATTCTTCTGGAAATACATCTAAAAACTGAGATACTACTGGAATATCTTTTAGTTCTTTTTCTTTAGTGTTAGTGATTATAGAAATCAAATACACTATCGAGCCTTTTCTTATACAACTTGCAGTTTTCATCACAGAGATAAATTTTGTGGATCTAGATGATTTATCTCCTTTAATTGTGATCATTTTATCTTTTGGTGAATTTACTTGAATGAACTTTTGATCACATAAAATATTGGCTTTATTGGCTATTAACCAATCCATTCCTAGAACAATGTCAAATCCTGCTAGATTCATGGGATAAAGATTTGCAATAAATTTCTGATTTAAAATTTCTATGCTTGCTCCCTGCAAGATTTCATAAATCCTAACAGTTTCTCCATTAGCTGTCTCTACTAGGCATTCTTGTGGTAGTTTAGTTAATGAATGATTTAGAATTTTGCAAAATGATGTATTAATAAAACTTTGGTTTGCACCAGAGTCAAATAATACTTTAGCAAAGACATCATTAACTAAAAACGTACCAGCTATGACATCTGGAATCATCTTGGCTTCATCTGCAGTCAGAACAAATGCTCTAGCATTTTGAGTATTCTTGTTGTTTGCAGCTGGAGCTAATTTTGGGCAATTAAGCTTAATATGACCTTGTTCTCCGCAGTTGTAACATATCTTGTTATTAGCTTTCTTCCTACAATTTTCTTCCTTGTGTCCCGATATTTTGCAAAAGTTACAGTATATGGAGCATCTTCCTGAATGCTTTCTTTTGCAATTCTTACAGTAAGGTGTAGAGGTAGAACCTATATTTTTCCCACGATTAAAATTTCCAGAACGAAATTCTTGTGTGAGCTTCTGGGTTAGGTTTCTCCTTTGATCCTCTTCTCGGGTACGGACTAATTCATCTGTCAAGGTATTTGCTAGTTCTACAGCTACTTCTATGGTTTGAGGTCTAGCTGTCTTGACTACGTGTCTTATTTCCCCAATTAATCCCCAGATATAACGGGAGATTAATAATGGTTCTGGTGAAGCAAGAGTTGGCACTATTCTAGCATATTCGAAGAATATTTTAGTGTATCCCTTACTATCCACACCAGTCATTCTAAGGTTTAGGAATTTGTTTGCTATATGTTCCTTCTCATTGGGTGGACAGAATTTCCTTTCTACCTTATCCTTAAATTCTTCCCATTCCATATTGTAAGTTCTATCACTTCCTCTTGATTGGAGGATAGTGTTCCACCATTCTAATGCTGAATTCTTAAACAGATTAGAAGCAAACAGTATCTTATCTTCTTCAGCACACTTGCTTATTCTTAAGACTGCCTCAGTCTTCTCTATCCAGCGTAGGGTTGCAATGTGTAGGTCCCTCGGAGGTTGAGGTTAAACCTTATCCTTGTTATGTTTAACACACTAGCAAGTGCGGAATCCAAGCTAGAATGCAAACCGGTAGTTTATATGAGAACACAAGCTACAAAGAGAAAGGTAGACACACGAGATATCAAAGTTTTCTCTTGTATTTCAGTGGACACGGTTACAGCCCTTGACCAAACTGAAAATACGCTCTCTACAAGACTAAGTTCACTCACACTCACACACACTTTTCTCTTGCTTGCTAAATGCAGTGAACACATTACATGAGTATTTATACCCATTACAGCTCGTCTGGTCGAAGGATCAGATAGACTGATCGAAGGATCAGATAGCCTGATCGAAGGATCATCTATCGATCTGAAACCTATCGAAGGATCCACATATACCTCGAAGGATGATATCCTTCGAGGTCCATCTATATCCATCGAAGGTTTATCCTTCGAGCTCATCGAAGGATATAAACAATCCTTCGATGACTCATCCTTCGACACACATCTTACAACCCATGTTCTAACTGTTTGGCCAAGTCAAACCAGGAGGATGGTTGACTTGGTCAAACTTACATCGAACACACATAATAACAAACCTAAGACGTAACTCAGACTAACACAAGACATCGTTTTGTATCATGACAAAATACAGACAAAGTACAGACACAAGTGCACCAACAAACTCCCCCTTGGCTGTAGCTTTGTCTCGATCTTCGTGTCTTCAAGTCTTTGACGTCCTTTCAAGTCTTCAATGTCGGAGGATCTTTAAGGTCTTCACGTCTTGAAAGCAGAAAGTGTACCAACAAACTCCCCGTTTCATGTAGGAAGTGTGTTGACAAACTCCCCCTTAACATAAGCTCCCCCTTGAGTTATGCTCGTGAAAGTCTTGATCTTTACAAGTTGAGATCCTTGTGGTGTTGATGATGGTCAGCGGCAACTCGATCATCTTCATCACTTGAGTGCCTTCACGTCGTGTCTTCATTCCGAAGCTTGTCATCGACCATGTTCTCCTTGCCTTTAGAATCTGCACACGCAAGAAATCTAAACGCGTAATGAGAACAACTGCTTGAAATATCATAAGTAAACGACACACATGTGACCATTGTTCAATCAACTACCGTCCGACAGTTTGAAAGTTTAACAAATTTATCAATTTTAGGCTTTAACTTTCAAAACTTGCAAATTTCGACCGTTTATGAAGAATCAGTCGTTTCGGTTTTCAATCAGGTTTCAGGTAACGAAGACTCGAGCTCCAACATCGTACGATCGAAAATAAAATAGAAATAAAATCTTTTTGGCTTTTACAAAGTTTTTATTAAAACACACCTAAAATCTTTTTGGTATTTTTGAATATTTCAAATGTAAAGACTGAAAGCAGTAAATAAATATATACAAAGATGCAGAAACTGAAAGCATTCAATAAATATTTACAGACATTCTTTTTGCGAGTTTCGAGGGTAAGAGAATCATATCAGTGTACGGTCATGCCAAAACACTCTTGTTGTTCTATTAGTTAACATTAAGATAAGCGTCCTATAACGATTATCGGTATTGTTGTCCACATAAGCTCAACTTATCATTTGTAATCATGGCGAGGGGATACGTTAAGGTATGATTTATACTTACCGACCGGTGTTCATCCACATCACGACACATTCCCGTATCAAGGTATGCACGAGGGTTCATCTTACCGGTGAGTATACCGATTATCATCTGTTTGACCGTATATGATGTGAGATTCTCACTTATTTTGATTGAAAACAAGCCCTATGTGATAGAATCACTTATTGATGAGGAACTTGATTTTCATATGCATGAGGGCACAGGAGCAAGTCCGTGAACAGGTCAGTACTTTCGTACAGCAGAGAGACGAACTTGACTCCCGGATGAATGTGATATATTATCACTTATTTGTTTGGACATGTGATTGTTGATCACTTATTGAGGTCGAATGCAATATGTACACGTATGTATAGTATCATGGAAGATCTAGACTTGCGTCCCCGTTATTTTTCGGAAAAAGATACAACCATGATACCCAGATGATAAGCAGCATAAAGACCGAATATCTCAGAACCTCGGCAATCTCTCAAACGAAATTTCGGTACTAAGACCATATGCCAATGAGTGGTTCCCACCTGGTCTTCAGTCGATTTAAGATTTATATCACCCTGCACACTTTAAAATGATTGTGAGCCTACCGATACATCTTATATAGAGCTGCTTATCATTTTTCAGTTTAGGTTTAAAGAGGTTTAGACAGACCACTGATGTACTATCATTTTCTCTTATGCTCGCCAGGAAACTCATTTTCGTTTTTCTATTGTTTTTGTGTTTTTGAAAAATTTTTTTTTTTTTTTGATGTTTTTGGATTTTCAAATTTTGGATTTACTCCCCCTAAAATCAACAAACTAAGATAAAATTAAAACACAAAGGTATTTACAAAAATGATTTTCCGATGTTGGTTTTACTCTTGCTTGACCTTAATGCCGTTTACCAATAATAAATAGTCAAATCTTGATTTGTCAAATGCTTTGGTAAAAAGGTCGGCACGTTGGTCATCAGTGTGGACGTAAGCAACATCGATTAGCCTTTTCTCAAAGCAATCACGTATGAAATGATACTTAATTTCGATGTGCTTAGTCTTTGAATGCTGCACAGGATTTCTAGTGATCTGTAAGGCAGCAGAATTATCAACGTAAATAGGAGTAGTTAGGAATTCAAAACCGTAGTCCCGCATCTGTTGTTGGATCCATAGAACCTGGGAGCAGCAACTAGACGCAGCAATGTATTCCGCTTCACATGTAGACGTAGCCACACATGTCTGCTTCTTGCACTGCCAAGTGACTAGGCGATTGCCTAAGAACTGACATCCTGCTGTAGTTGATTTGCCATCTTTCTTGCAGCCGCCGAAATCAGAATCACTGTAAGCCTTGAGATCGAAGTTATCATCCTTAGGGTACCATAACCCGGTGTCAGGGCAACCCTTCAGATAACGAAAAATCCTTTTGACAGCAGCATAGTGAGAGACCTTCGGATTCGCTTGGTATCTGGCGAGAAGGCACGTTGGATACATAATGTCGGGTCTTGATGCGGTGAGATACATTAAAGATCCAATCATAGCACGATAAAGTGAAGAGTCCACAGCTTCCCCTTTTTCATCCGGAGTAATCCCGTGATTCTGCGGAAGAGGAGTAGAAATTGGCTTTGAATCGGACATCTGGAACCGGCTCAAGATGTCTCCGACGTACTTGGTTTGATGGATAAAAATTCCAGATTCGGACTGATTAACTTGCAAACCCAAGAAGAACGTCATTTCACCCATCGCACTCATCTCGAATCGATCTTGCATCACCTTCTCAAATTCCTTGCATAACTTATCATCGGTAGAACCAAAGATAATGTCATCGACGTATACCTGTACCAACAGAAGATCTTCACCTTTTTCTTTGATGAAGAGGGTACAATCGATCAAACCCCGTCTAAACCCGTTGTTCAGCAGGTAGGTAGACAGTGTCTCATACCAGGCTCGAGGTGCTTGATGAAGACCATATAACGCTTTGTTAAGTAGTAAAACTCTATCAGGATGTAATGGATCTTCAAACCCCGGTGGTTGCTCGACATATACTTCCTCTTCGACTACTCCGTGAAGAAAGGCACTTTTAACATCCATCTGGTACACCTTGAATTTCTTGAAGGATGCGTAGGCTAGAAAGATTCTAATAGCCTCCAGACGTGCAACAGGTGCATACACTTCATTGTAGTCAATACCTTCTATCTGACTGAAACCTTGAACAACTAACCTTGCTTTGTTTCGGACAACAATCCCACGGTCGTCCTTCTTGCACTTAAACACCCAACGAGTTCCGATCTTCTTGTAGTGGTCGGGCCTATCAACCAATTTCCATACGCCCAACTTTTCAAACTGCTGAAGTTCTTCTTGCATGGCTTCCACCCAGGAATCATCTTTCAACGCCTCCTTCCAAGATCTAGGCTCTTCTTGGCTAACATAGCAGGCGAAAGACCAATCATTTTGTTGTCCCGATTCTCGTATCTCAGCATACAAGCCAGCATTTTCGTTATTTCTGATTTGATTCCTTGTCCTTACACCACTGAGAACATCACCTATAATATTCTGCTGAGGATGAATGTTATGAATTCGGGTTTCAGGAACTAGAGGAATGTCAACATTGGTCCTTAAGTTATTGATATTTAAATTCCCGATATCATTCTGAAGCTGTTGAGTTGTAGAAGATGATGCATTTTCTTCTTGGACAATTGGCGCAGACACTGGATCCGTTGCTTCTGAAGTACCTTGAACCGGACCCCGTGCTTCACCATCATTTGCATCAACATACTCCTCATCTTCTGATGACAAATTGTAGTCGACAGCATCATTAAACACCTCATTTGAAACGAGATTGTTGACAGAAGAAGATGCTTGTGAGTCAACAATGATTGGGCGAACTAACTGAGAGCCAGTCGCATTCTCGCTTTCAGACAACATTTGAGCAATTGCATTGTCATCATCAAATGTCGGCAGATTGAATGAGTCGAAAAGACCATCATAATCGAACATCCATGGATCTCCAGAAGGCTTCGGTGGATTAGAATATCTTTGAACTTTTACTTCACCCCACTCTCCAATCTTCTTGGTAGTCAGGTTCCATACTCGCAGATTAGGAGTAGCATACCCAAGGAAGTAACCTTCGATAGCTTTGGCACCAAACTTCCCGTCAGGCTCAATCATGGTACATGGTGCACCAAAAGGTTCTAGATATTCCAAGTCAGGAGTCTTCTTGTGTAGGAGTTCGAAGCACGTTTTGCCATGTCTTTTCACTGTGAGAACCCTGTTTAACGTGTAGCAAGCCGAGGCAACAGCTTCAGTCCAGAATCGAACTGGAAGCTGAGACTCAACCAACATGGTTCTTGCAGTCTCAATTAAGGTTCTGTTCTTTCTTTCAGCGACTCCGTTTTGTTGTGGCGTGTACCGAGAGCTGAATTCATGAAGGATTCCTTTTGCAGTGCAAAATTCATCCATAACCCTGTTTTTGAACTCGGTTCCGTTGTCGCTTCGAATTCGCCTCACCTTTAGATTATAAAGATTTTCCAACAAGGTGATCAAATTCTTTAGAATTTCTGGAGTCTCGCTCTTGTGGACCATGAAAGCAACCCATGAAAATCTTGAATAGTCATCAGTGACTACCAAGCAGAAAACTTCCCCGTGCACACTCTTGTGTTTGACTGGGCCGAAAAGGTCCATATGCAGACGTTCGAGTGGCATGTTTACAGTGTTAACCTTCTTCAATGGATGTGATTTCTTGATCTGCTTCCCTTTCTGACACGGCACACAGACATCTTGAAGTTGGAAATTCTTCACATTGACACCTCTCACCAGATTGTTTTTGACAAGGTGATTCATTTTTCTGAGGTGAATATGACCCATCCGTCTGTGCCAAGAGATCGTCTCCTTTTCAGTGGCTTTTGTAATAAAGCAAGTAACTTGTTTGGACTTGGTTATTGCTTGGCTCATATCGAGGACATACAAATCATTAACTCTTGGTGCTGATAAGAGAATCCATTCTTCGGGAATCTTGAATCCTGGCTTCAGCACATAACAACCGGCATCATCAAAATGCACGGTGAACTTCTTGTCGCAGATCTGAGAAACACTCAGGAGATTGTGATCCAACTGTTGCACATAATTGATTTTGTCGAAACTCACAACTCCATTTGAGATCATTCCCTCGCCGGTGATATACCCTCCTTTGTCTCCAGCAAACGCAACATATCCTCCTCTTATACTTCGCACATCGAAAAGAAGACGATAGTCGCCCGTCATGTGCCTGGAAGCCCCACTATCAACAATCCAATGACTATTAATAGTTCCTCCTGAAGCCGCCTGCACATGCAATTAACTTATCAGTTTGAGAGGGGGACCCAAGCCTTTGTGGACTTGGGTCGTCCTTGATCATCAAGGAAAGTGATTTCAATCACTTGATGATTAGGAAAAAGAACCTGCGGTGCTCCCCCTGATTGAATTACCTGCTTTTGCTTCCAAGCTGTTTGTCCTTTACCAGTATTTGAATTTATTGTTTTAGCATTTACTGGTCTTACAGTTTCAGATTTTGCTTGTACAGGTTTTTCTTCTTTGACCTCTGATTTTAAGGCCTTTTCAATTACCTTTTGATTCTTTTGCTTTAACTTCTTTTCCCTTTCTTTCAAGACACGTGGGTCTTGTTTCGGGGAAACTGATCGTTTTCGGTAATCGATTTCTTGGGGAGCACTCGTTTTTGACTTCAGCTTTTGCACGTGTGGGCAATATCTTACAATATGCCCAACTGTCCCACATTCAAAACATGTTCTCCGCTCTACAAACTTCGGAGAAACATGTTGATGACCAGACGGAGAACCAGACAATGAACTTTGTGATCTAGACGTGCTTGGACCTAAATCACATCCGTTGGTGTGTTGGGTGTAATTATTCTGATCATTTCATTTTAAAATTCTAACTTGTTTTATAAACTCAATGTTAGATTTATCCTGAAATGTTTCAAGTTTGTCTGAACCCGTGGATCCAACAAAGTTCATTTTCGGTTCTCGTTTCTTAACAGGAGCTCTTTTGTTTTGCACCTTTTGTTGTTGAACCTTAGGTTGCTCAACCTTTGATTGTTGAATTTTAGGTTGTGCAGCCTTAGGTTGAGTAGCCTTAGACTGTTCAACTTTAGGTTGTTGAACCTTTGGTTGTTCAGTCTTAGGCTGCTGAACTTTAGGTGCTTGAACATTCTTGTTCTGAGCCTTCTTTCCCTGTACCTTACCCTTTCCGGAGTTGACTTGTTGTTTTCGCTCAATTGGTAGTTTTTGGATTTTTCCGTATTGTTTTCTAATTTGTTCACACGGAATTGGATCACATTGAATGACGGTATCTTTGCCACTTTTGTTCCCCAAAAACTTATCAGTGCATCCTTCAAAAATTTGCTCAATTAAATCTTGATTTACATTTTTTATTGGAAAATCTTTGTTAGAGTAGATTTTGCTATCTCCTTTGAGCGTGTACAACAAGTTATTCTCTTCACTGCTAGATACAAGGGACTCTATTGCTTTTGACATTTCAGTCTTACTCGGTTTCACTGGTGGATCACACAGGATGTGATTCTCGATTGGAATATCTGTTGTAACCAAGTTAGACTGTTGTTTCACAATTTCTTCAGATTCATCATCCGAAGAATCAGCATCCTCAACAATGGGAGGACTCTGTTCCTTAACACACGATGAATCTGTCACATTCTCAGATTCTGATTGACCCGAGGATGATGTACCAGTTGTGAACCCGAGGCCTGCTGCAAAGTCATCTAGACCGAGTGGCACAGTAGGTTCAAAACGGGGCATATCCTCGTCATCAGGCAATTTGGTGTAATTGTGATTCATTGGGGGAGGACATGATTTGAATCCAATACATATTTTATCCCCCTTTTTCTTTTGAACGTCAATGATGTGATCCAATACATAGCGGGAATTGGAATAGCTTTCCAGTTTCTGTTTAATTGTCTCACATTCACATCGAGCTGTTGCCAACTCTACCATTTGCTTTTCAATTGTGTCAATAAGATTATTGTTAGCATGTTGTTTTCGCAAAACAGCCTTTTGTAATTCTGAAACATCATGTCTTAATGACGCAATTGTTGCTTTAAATTCCTTTTCATTTCTGGTTAAAAACAAGTTAGCTTCAGTTGCTTTAGAAAGATCTACAATCAATTCTTGATTGTGTTTGTATGTGATTTCAAACTGACTTTCCTTTTCAGCATATTTTAAACACTTTGCACATTCAATAGGAACAGAAATAGAGTCAGAATTAGTATCACATACCTGAGAAGTCTGACCTTCTACGTGAGCCATAAAGGCTGTATGAAAAGAAAAAGATCCATCTTCAGAGAAGAACTGAGCAAGCTTCTCGGAAGTTCCAGCAGATTTCTGGCAAAGAATAGATCTCCTCTTGCATAATGCTTCAGCTTCAGCCAAAAGCTCATCAACTTCCAAATCTAAAGCATCACTTGATAAATCACCAGCATCAAGTGATTCCCCATCCATGCTCCCACTATAACCCGAACTATCTTCATCTTCTGAAGATTCACCAGCAGACACGGGTTCTACTACCTTCTCAATCACTTTAGCATAACATGCTGTTCCACCATTTCCTCCTTCTCCAAGCTGAAGGTTCCAATTGCAGATTTCATCAGCTTGAACAACCAATCCTCTGTGGAGATTAGTGTTTGTGGATCCAGATGCATTTCCTCCAACGGGAACTATTGATCTGTCAGAATTGTTGTTCTGTTGCTGTTGTGGCTGTCCTTGATTCCTGAAGGGATTCTGATTTCCTTGCTTAGGTGGCTTCTGACACTCCCGCTTGAAGTGACCCTTTTCACCACAATTGAAGCAAGTGACAGCATTCTTATCAAAACCATACTTGGTGTTGTTGTTGCTATTCAAGTTGGTTCTCCCCGTCCTTTCCATAAACTCCTTTGCTCTTCGAATTGCACTAGCAAGAGCCCATTTGATATCCATCATTTCAAACTCTTCTCTATCCACTTGCTGATAATCTTCATTGGTTAGATTGATATTCCCAATCTGACCTGCGACCAATCCACAATAAGCACTAACCAAGGTGTTCAACATCTCCATATGCTCCTTGGCTATTTCGACACTGACTTTGGAAAAATTGGAAGTGTCTAATCTGACTGTGTTCGGATTGGAAGTGGCTTGAAAGTTTGAAGAGCTTCCATAAAACCCTTGTTGTTGCGGTTGTTGCTGCTGAGCTCTGCTTGGGTCTAAGAAAGGCGGTGGTGTGAATTGCTGAGCTGTCGGTTGCACATTCTGTTGTAGAGAAGAAGAATCTGGTCTTGAATACATCGTGTATGCTGAAGGATCAAACTGATTTGTTGTGGAAGGTCCGGTGTTTGAGATGAAGGCTGTTTGAAGCTTCGCATGTTGAGAGGCTGGTTTTTCTCCACTGATACCTCCTGCAATCCCATAGTACATCTCTGGATTTTGAGGCGTTAGTGTTCTTTTTGCCTTAAGCTTTTCTTCTACATCCTTGTTCTCCAATTTTTGAATTAACTCATAAACGGTGATTGTGTCTAGAACACCATTTTCTTTGAGAATTTCAAGATAACTGCTCCACTTTGCTGGTAAGCTATCTGCGAATCTCTTCACCATTTCTTGTGGAGTGGCAGTGACTCTAAAACCAAACATCTCGCTCAACAAGTGATGGAACCTTGTAGATAACTCTGCCAAAGTCTCATTCTCCATACACGTGAATCCTTCAAACTCTTTCTTCAGTAATTCTTGCTTGATCTTTCTAGATTGAGCATTTCCTTCACATCGTAACGTGAGCATATCCCACAAGCTTTTAGTAGTCGTGCAGTAAACAAACTGGTGGTAAATGTCTCTGTGAAGAGCTTGTGTGAGAATCATGAATGCTTTCTTTTCTAACTCAAATTTCTTCTTATCATCATCAGACATAGTGCTGTAAGTTTGTGGATTAGATCCTGCAACTTCCAAATCATTTTCAAATGCGGTGAAGAAGCACATCCATAGATCTTGACCTTGCCCCTGAACATAAGTTCTCAGCCTTTCTTTCCACCATCCCCAATCATTGATGTGATTTAGCTTTGGCGGTTTTGTGCTTGTACCAGTTTCACTGTCGTTCTGCATCATAGATTGAATGCTGCTGCTTTGATTTGTGACCAATGCCCATTGATTTGCAGTTATCATTGCAGCTTGAGGTGGGGCAATAGCCTGCATCCATGCTTTGTTGAAATCTGACGCAGATTGCGTAGCTGATGATTGCGTAGCTGATGATTGTGGAGTCAAAGTTGTTTGAGTCCACGCGGTTGGATCCCACTGACTGTTTGTTCCCATTTTGTAAAGAAAATTAATATATTAAGTGAAAATTGATTTGAAATTTGAAAAACAAGTTTTCCCTTTTTAAAAATTTAATTTTCACAAACTATGTTAATATCTCGAATGATAACAACCAGCCGAAGGATCCTTGATCGAAAGACCTGAAAAACACAAAATTGTTAAACTTAAACAGACTAGGATAGAAGGAACAGAACTTGTTCGAAGGATCAACAGTGTTCGAAAGATCACTGTTGAGTTTCGAACAATGATTTCGAAAGACTCTCCAATCGTAGGATCCTTATCTTTCGAATAAGAGCTGTAGATCGAACAAAGTATCCTTCGAAAAGATTCCTTGGATCGAAGGATAAGTCACAGACTTCGAAGGATGTTCGAAGGATGATTATCTATCGAACTTCCTTTGATCGAAAGATGATCTTTCGACTTCGAAGGATATCCTTCGATCTGCACTGACACAGTTGACAAAAGTGACAGGTTGGTGAAAAGTTGATGGGTTGGTAGAAAGCTTTCGGCAGAAGGTATGCTCAGGCCATACTTTCTGCCATAACCAAGATTTGAACAATAAAACAATTACTTAAAAAGGACAGTTCTTTTCCAGAAAACCGGTCACCGGAGTAAGCCGGAATTTGGCCGGAAATTACCAAACTTCTTAAAAACAAGTTTTTAAGTTACCCAACCCGTCCTTTAACACACCCGGTTAGTTTAGAACACGTTTTTACGTCAAGAAATGCGAGAAAAACACTAAAAACGGGTGCTAAACCATGTGAGTTTTTGTCCAAACACTCCAAAGTCTTGAATAAACTCGGTTTTTAACAAGGAAAAGAGCCACGGCTCTGATACCACTTGTAGGTCCCTCGGAGGTTGAGGTTAAACCTTATCCTTGTTATGTTTAACACACTAGCAAGTGCGGAATCCAAGCTAGAATGCAAACCGGTAGTTTATATGAGAACACAAGCTACAAAGAGAAAGGTAGACACACGAGATATCAAAGTTTTCTCTTGTATTTCAGTGGACACGGTTACAGCCCTTGACCAAACTGAAAATACGCTCTCTACAAGACTAAGTTCACTCACACTCACACACACTTTTCTCTTGCTTTCTAAATGCAGTGAACACATTACATGAGTATTTATACCCATTACAGCTCGTCTGGTCGAAGGATCAGATAGACTGATCGAAGGATCAGATAGCCTGATCGAAGGATCATCTATCGATCTGAAACCTATCGAAGGATCCACATATACCTCGAAGGATGATATCCTTCGAGGTCCATCTATATCCATCGAAGGTTTATCCTTCGAGCTCATCGAAGGATATAAACAATCCTTCGATGACTCATCCTTCGACACACATCTTACAACCCATGTTCTAACTGTTTGGCCAAGTCAAACCAGGAGGATGGTTGACTTGGTCAAACTTACATCGAACACACATAATAACAAACCTAAGACGTAACTCAGACTAACACAAGACATCGTTTTGTATCATGACAAAATACAGACAAAGTACAGACACAAGTGCACCAACACAATGGCCCCTTCGTTGCCCGAGAATTCCATTGGTTTACAAGACCAGAATTCTTTATAAGAACAACCGTAAGATACAGTTCTTCTCTTTTTGGGAATGGGCATTTGAAGTACAGGTTCATTGTTTACGCTATTTTCGGGTTCAATGGGTCGCTTACTGCTATGCTTACTTTTATCATTCGCTTCTTGAATTGTTTGAATAATAAATGGCATGGCATCTATGATTCCTTGTGCCACTATATGTTGGACGGCACTATTATCCATTTGGTTTCCATTGTTATTGATGCTTGGATTCTCATTAACCACGTTAATGTTACTCTGGTTATCATTATTTAGATTTCCTTGATTTCCGTCATCGGCCATCTGGATTTTAAACATTTACCCCATATTAATATCACAAGATAATATTTAATATAGTTAATCACATGACACGCTATCTAACCAAAAACGTCGATCATTGCGACTATTACTCTATTTCCATATACTATTATGCATCTATTACACACTGGTACTGAAATAAAAATTACAATACCATCAGAAATAGAATCACACTAATAGTAATAGGCATCCGTACACACATATTTTATTTTATTATATTATATTATTATTACTATTACCATTTCCTCCATCACATCATGAATATGGATTTATCCAAAAATCCATATTGCGCTCATCGTATTTCCATACGAGTCGCTCGCCCACCTGTCGCAATCTCTCACTACTTTCTAGAATTTCCTCACCAAATGTCCTAAGTTCTTGTACGTTTTCTGCACTCATTGGGGGTGCAGGTTCTAGGACTGGGTTCGGAATCTGGGGTGCGGGTTCCTGATATGGAGGTGAAAGTGCCTGAAATCGGTAAGGATCTTCTAAGATCTCCCTAATATATTCATCATGGTAATAGGGATCTAAAGGGTCCATACCTGGATAGGCTCCTATGTTCTGTATGGGTGTGTCTTCATGGATAGGGTAACGTTGCACAAAGTCCCTATTGTCGTCCCACCAGGGGTCGTAATTTGGGTCTAGGGGATTTGGTGCAGGTACCCTAAGGATTTCTTCTGGGTTGAAGTCATGCATCTCCACTTGGTTTTCAGGGTTTTCTATCTCCATGGGTTGACCTGTGATTGGGGGTTGTGGGGCTACTAATTGTTCCAGACTTGGGTCAACAGCAGTTGTAGCTAGGATATGGAAATTAGCTAGGCTTCTTGATGTGTGCAAAATGCAACATATAAATTACATCAATTGTGGCATAAAACTAACCATTTTTTAGTACTAATGTTGGAAAAAGTGTGCTCTTGTCTTCCTTTTGTATTTTCAGGATTAAATGAGCTTAAATTAACAAAAGAAGCAAAAAGACTGCAAAATCTAACACAAATACAAGAAAAGGAACAAACGTGACATGCCCGACCCCACGACAGCATCTTCCCAAGCAAAACAAGAAGACAGAAGACTCTGAACACGCCCCGTGCTCAGCCAGCACGGGGGCGTGCCCAAGTGTCAGCAGAAAAGACAAAGTGGTAGAAGCTTCCATTGCCCACCACGGGGTCGTGCTCAGCGGGCACGGGGCCGTGGTCAACAATAAGATTCACAGAATCCAGGCAAATCTTCATAGTACAGATATGCTTCTGCACACGGGGTCGTGCTCAGCGGACACGGGGGCGTGGTCAACTAATACAGACAAGCTGCATTAAATGAAGAAAGAGAAGGATGTGGACACGGGGCCGTGCCCGAGCTTCTGTTCAGCCTATAAATAGGAGTGCTTGGCTCAAGCTCAAACCATCCCTTGGCACACCACCTCTCTCACACTTCACCCACCACCCACCACCACCATAACACCATCATCCACCACCATCATCCATTGTCCATCATAGAGTGTGTGAGTCGTCTCGGGATCCAAGATTGATCATAAGAGTTCTTGACAATCAAGGCCATGTTTGCCTAAGTCTCTTACATCACTTGGTAAAGACAAAGTGTTTAGTGTAATACTTTTTATTTTTAATCTTTTCGCACTTTTTAATTGGTTATGTATTAATGACTTTAATAACTAGTTTCTTATGTTGAAGGTGATTCTTCCTTATCGTTTGTCCGTGGTGTCTTGGCATTATTTTACTGTCTATATAAAATAAAAGATTTTCACCATTCATATCTCCACGGTCTATATGGAGGTATGTTGGCTACCTGGTCGGGGGTTAAGGGAACGGTTTGGTAAGAGTCTTGTCGTTGTTCAGCGTTTAGAGATCCTGCAAGGGACCTGGGTCAAATTTAGTAGGACCTCCTTCAATACTTAACGGTATTGGATGGCGGGGGTCCAAACTCTTTGATCCCCTCATAAGTTAAACTACTATTAATACTATAACCCGGCTACTTAGGATTGTATCCTTGCTGACTCAGACTACTTAGCCGAGGGTAACGTCACCTTCAAAAGAGGGGCCTACCATAATTTGCATTAATAACTTAATTAATTATCTTTCAATAATCCGACCATTTAGGATTGTATCCTTGCTGACTCAAACTACTAGGTTGAGGGTAACGTCACCTTCAAAAGAGGGGCCTACTACAATAACTAAGATAATCTCTTAAATAAGTGCAAAAGTGCGGAAATAATCAAAGGTTACACTATACACGAGTCGGAACCAAGTGATTCATCTTGTCTATCTGTTTTTATTTTTATTTTTATTTTCAGCATTTTAGTTAGTTTTTATTTTTCTAGTTTAAAACCTTTTTCCAACTTTTTGATTTGATTAGACGTTGAGGATAAACCGGTACTAAAAGCTCTTGTGTCCTTGGACGACCTCGGTATCTTACCAACACTATACTACGCTCACGATGGGTGCACTTGCCCATATGTGTGTTTAGTGTTAGTAAATATCGTGTTTTATAAATTTAAAACTTGGCTAAAAAAGTGTAATAGGGCTTAAAATATACTTAAACCTACATATACACCTAACGCACATCACTTCTATTAAGCATATCCTGTGTATGGGCATCTATCTTTCGCTTAGCAGCTGCTAAAACTCTTTGCTGTTGCAACTTTCGCATTCTTTTCCTACGTGCAAAGGCTTCCTTACTGAACCATCCTCTTTTCTTATGAGGGAATGGCTCTTCTGACAGAGCTTTAAAGGCAAATATCCCTTCTTCCTGGTCAGCAGAATACCCAGAAAGGGCAGGCTGTGAAGAGGTACCTTCACTCCTAGGTGAATCAAACAACTGACGACACATGTCTGAGGGTCCTTGATCACTCATACTGTAAACTAACAAATAGTCAAATAACACAAAACACATAATCACATAATTTATTTCCTAACACAAAATTTTGATTTGAAGTGTCAGCATAACACTTCTTTGGCTCAGACCAGTTGCTAGGCTCTGATACCACCTTCTGTCGCAACCCTCGATCCCTTATCTGTCCCGGGAACGGGCGGACGCGAACTCAGAGTTTTGGTGGTATCAGTTGGTTAATTTGGCAGCGGAAATTACATCAGGACCGTAGTTAGAAAATGTTTATCGGAGTAAAACCACCATATTTGATATTAATAAACACATGGGTAAAACCCAAGTTTCTTAATACAATACATTTATAGGGATAAACCCTATTTTATTGAATTTAAAACATCGTCTTTTAGGTAACTTTTATAGCCACATTTTTCCCAAGCCTTCAGTGCTCTCCAGCTGGCTTTTTACTAATTGGCTGTCATATTGTGTTACCTGGAACGCGTTTTAAAAACATTTGTCAGTGGGAAATACTGGTGAGTGAATCCCAGTTTAATCAAGAAACATTTTATCAATTAAAACAGTATTGAGAGCGATCACATTGTTTATTTCTACACAATTACTCATTCAGTACTGTCAATCCTGACTTGTGGGTCATATTACACATTGGCTAACTCGTTGTCCAATGGTAACGTACTGTCATCCCGACTTACTACTCACAGTGTAGTAAATTTTGTATACAAAACCCCAACATACCGGCAGTAATTGAAGAACTACAAAGACTCAATCATCGCTTAATCATATTGTAAAGCATTTAAGGTTTTGTAAAATATTACAAAAAGGTTAACAAAAAGAGGATAAACTCACATTGCTATCTTAGATTTCGCGTAAGGGTTTCCTGGGAATAATCTATAATTTACACAAATGTGCATACGTTAGTATCATAACCCTTTGAAAATATTAATGATACCCTCCCCGAGACGGTATTCTAACAACTACGTCGGGCAGAACAACGACAGTTGTTACGGAACCCTAAATCAATCGGGCAGCGTATCTATTACGAAACTGGGGTTATAATACTTACAACGGAGCAGAACCTCGCTAATTAGGGGGTATAACACCAGCTTTCTATGCCTAATATTTCAGAATTTGAGATACAGAAACGTTTGTGAGCGAATTGAGTTGAAGCCCGAGGCCTCCTTTATATAGTTGCTGAACTTGACTCTCACGCGGCCCACGTAAGAGTAAGCAAAGGCTTACGCGGCCCGCTTCATAGCCCGGGTAGGGTTTAGGTGATCTGGGTCATCGCCTAGACTTGCCACGATGATGAACGTGTCATCACCGGGCTGCGCCACTATCTTGATCTAACGCGGCCCGCGTTAACTAAACGGGGGTCTTACGCGGCCCGCCTGAACTTAAGAATCAACGACATCAGGTTTTTAAACCTTGATACCGGCCGCGTAAAGGTTGGGGTGGGTCTACGCGGCCCGCCTCAGCTTAAGTTTCAGATTTTTAATTTATTTTTAATACTATACTATATTTCGGGCTCGGTTTTCACATATGGGGTGTATTTAAAGACAGATTGGGACATTTTAAAATATACTAGGGTGTCGGAAATATTATTGAGGGTGTCGGTTTTATTTTGAGAGTTGTTACTGTTGGACTCTGTATGCCCAAGACACATATTAAATTGATGTGGCTAGTACGTTATGATCCAAGTCGAGTCATACCCAAATACAAGCTAGACAAACACTTACAATATTATTTATTTGTGATATGATCAAACAAATAAATATTAACACTTACAATATTTAGAAATTGGTTTTCTAAATAATTGCACTTGACAAACTAATAAATTATATGGATAATTTATTTTGAGAGAATATTTTATCTTGTTATTTAATGGGTTAAATAACATTATAAAAGTTTATGATTTATTGCATAAAGTCTTGTAAACATATGATGTTAAATTTATAAAACTTATAAATTAATACAAGACGTAAAATTTAAAAGGGTGAATTTTCATTGGGCAGAAATGTGGCCCTATGGCCGAAAATTTTGTGTCTTCCCTAGATGGGATATGGCCAATGAAAATACATGCAACATATCTAATAACAAGGGGGTCTTGATTGGTTGGTGTCTTCCCAAGAAATTTGACCAATAGAATTGCATGCAATTTTATTTGTTAGATGACCAATGATTGGGTGGATGTGGTGGCAACCTATCTCACACTTTTATTAACTTTTTTTATGACAAAAAAAATATAAGGGTGGAAGACTTGAACTTTGATGTTCTCTCAAACTTCTCATAGAGAATTTTATGTCAAAAATTCAAGAGAAGGACTTTGAAATTGCTCTAAAATTTTCGGCCAACATAAGGCTATACATGAGGGCTTTTCAAGTTTGAAAATCAAGTGTATGAACTCTAGAACAAGCTCCAAAATTTCGGCCATGGGTGGTTGTCTTGATGGAATTTTTCAAGTGAGTTCATAAGTATAGAAATCCTAGCTAAACACAAGGTGTTTGTTGGAAGGCTTGGGGTATACAAGCTTAAGGTCTTCTACACTTGAAGGCAACCGTTCAAGAAGCATCATTCGTTTCATTTCTCTTTACTCCTTGAAAGGTAGTATTCTAAACACTCTATGGTTGTGTTTTATTTTGATAGCATGCATGTTCGTATATGGATTCGGGTTTGGGTTTTACATATAAAATGAGTTTTATATCTAGTAAGTAACATGTTTTAAATAATTATTTCCGCTGCGTTTTTATTTCATAAGGATGAAATTACTTTGATAAACATGTGAAAAACCCAACAGTGGTATCAGAGCCGCTTATATGAATGCATGCTTCATAGGATATGAAATTTTCGGGTTTCGGGTTTGGTTAAAACCCTATGGCCGAAATTTTATATATGGTTATCCTTTTGTTTTTCAAGATTATTTTAATACATGCATAAAAGTATCTTGAAAAATTATGTCATTTGGATGATTTGTTTGTTTGGACAAAAACCCACTTTTCGTTTTTTTTCATTCTTGACCGAAAAGTAGGTTGTAAAAAGGAAACCACTATGCTTCTTGAAATTAATATACATGTATATATTTGGATATATATTTTGGTGCATATGACCTAGCCATGACCTTGTGTTGAATGATTGTGTTGTGATTTATTTTATTTGATTATTTCAATGGGTTGTAATAATTAATTATCCTTGTTCTTCCATTTGTGAAATATGTAATTTATTTATTTTCATTTGGTATGTAAGTAAATAGATTAGGTGCATTTCAATTTTACTAGAAAAATGTATTAGGATATTTTTTGTAAAAGAAGATGCACACAAAAATGCGATTTTGGTTTTGGCTAATTTCGGGCCAAAAGGACTTCATAGTTCTTAACGGGATTTTAGCCCGATAACCAAAACACATTTTTGAAGTCCAAAGGAGTTTGGACCTGAATATAAAAGACATTTGGAAGCCCAAAGAATTTGAAGAAATCACAACACAAGATGGAGACTTGAAGCATTCGGATGCGGGATCAAGTGGGAGTTCCACAACACATTATTTGTGTCAATATTCACCCTTTAGGAAGGACCTTTTGGCACACTTGTTTCGGCTAACAAGTGTTGTCAAAATAGTTGGCTATGGTTATGCACCTATTGTTAAGTATGTTGTGCTTGTGTGGTTGCTTATTTTATTGTTTGGATGATATTTGGATATACATGCTTAACAAACTAATAATCAACAACAAGCTTAAAATTGGTTCTTTAAAGATCATTAAAAAATTGGTTAACAAAAGGTTATTAAAAATTAATGATTTTATAATAAAATGGGTTTTTTATCAAAAAGAACCTTGAAAATTGATTTTCACTAAAGTACCAAGGATTTGAATGCATGCAAATGTATGGTACATAAAGTTTTCTAAACTAGAATTTTGAAAACTCAAAATCCCTTTTATAAAGCAAGTCAAACACCATCCTTTTATACAACACTCGAATCACTTGGGAACTCTTTTGTGGGATAAATGTCACCTAACCATATTTGAGGGAACTTGTATATTCGAGGTGGGTTTACCATGTTTGTGGGATAAAGGTCACCTAACCACTTATGTGAATAAACTCACACGTGTGTGTAAGTTGGACGACTTGATTTGGAAACCATGAACTTAGGGTCACCGAAGCATGGGGAACAAAGGTGTTGATGGGATTAAACATGCCAACTAAACATAAAGATGTTTAACCGATCCCATATGGCTAGAAGTTGCAAAGAGTTGCAATTGTCAAACGTTGACTACCTTGTTAATTTAAATAGAGGGATAAAGGTCACCTAACCAATATTTAAATGTAACGTTGGATTCTAGATTTTAATTATTAATTGTCTATGAGACACAAAAGGGTATTAATGATTAAAATATAATAATATCGAAAATACTAAAATTGAACCTTGTTAAATTTTGTAGATGGCCGCTAACAATATTACCCAAACCGTCTGTAACCTATCACTAAAAAACAAACCTTAAAAGGATCGTTTCAATCAAGACACTTTATGGATTAATATCGAAACTTAAGAATCGTTCTCAAGTAAGAAAAGTAATCCTATGTGTTGAACGATCCTAATCCCGATGAACATCTTATGGAAGATAAGGATGCCTGTAACGATTGGATTAAGTATATCGAGGATACTATGCAAGCCTCTTGCCTCATGTTAGGAATTATGTTTCCCGAGATTCAAAAGGATTTTTGAACATCATGAGCATACGACATGATTAACCAATTGTAGGAAATGTTCCTAACTGTAGAACGCTTCGAAACGGTTCGAGCGCTTCATACATGTCGAATGGAGGAAACCCAATCGGACTCATCTTATGTCTTTAAGATGAAAAGCCACATTGATCACCTCGAAAGGCTCAATATGGATAAAAGGGTTTTATCCATTCTAACGATCAATGAGGGTGGCAACTAGAAAGGGCATCACCCCGACACCAAAGCAAATGTTGCAAATGGAAACGGGCACATCAAAGGGAAAAGAAAAGAAAGGCTAAAGCGGAACCACCGAAACCAAAATATAAGAAGGCAAAGGTTGCCACGAACGATCCATGCTTTGAGTGTGAAGAGATAGGGCATTTAAATAGGAATTGTCCAACCTGTCTCAAGGAGTTGAAAAACAAGAGGGATGCAAGGCAAACCTCAAGTACAATCTTAATGATACATATTGACCTTAATGTTATTTCTTCTAACACATGGGTATTAGATACCGGATGTGGAACTCATGTTTGCAATTCGTTGCAAAAGGTTCAAAAGAAATAAACATTACAAGAAAGGAGACTATGTTTTGAAACTTCCAAATGGTTTGGAAATTGTTTTAAAATGTCTTGAATGCTCCTAGTTTGACTAGGAACATTATTCAAAGTTTCCCTTATAAGACAATATGGTTTTGACTTAAAGTTTGCAAACATTGACATTTATATCGATGAATGACATGTTTTACTTTAAACCTATGCCTTCAAATGGTATTTATGAATTGGTTCATAATAATACATCATTTGATAGTTTATTGTACCAATCAATCACCAAGAAACTCAAAATAGATTTGAGTAAGACCTATCCTTGGCATTATCGCCTTGGTCATATAAACAGATGTCGCATGTAAACACTTCGAAATAATTGTCTTTTGGAAACAAATGAAATTGGTTCATGCGAATCTTATTTACAAAGTAAAATGACCAAGTAATCCCTTAGTGGGAAAGGGTAAAAGATTTATTAGGTATCATACATTCGAATGTATGTGATCCTTTTAAGCCAATGACTAGGAATGGTGATAGATACTTCATTACCTTTTACCAACAACTATAGTAGTTATGGTTATGTGTACTTACACAAAGTTGAAGTTTTGAAATGTTCAAAGCCTTCAAAAGGTGAAGTACAATATCAACTCAATTAAAAGTTCTTCGTTCCGATAGAGGAAGAATCGAACTCTATTTGGATATGGTTCGATCTATGATGGCTAGGAGCGCCTCATCTCTATCACTTTAGGGTTACGCTTTGCTCTCCGTGGCTCGTATATTAAATATGGCCCAAGCCAAGAAAGTGGATAAGACACCTTTTGAAATATGGGATGGAAGGATTCCATCATTATCATATTTAAAGGTTAGGGGTTGTAAAGCTTATGTTAAGCTATACACCTCAAATAAATTGAAAGTCCGATCCACTAAGTGTATCTTCGTAGGATATCCTAAAGATGGTATAGGATATTAATTCTACGATCCAATAGAGCAAAAGGTATTTGTTGCTCGAAATGCTAAGTTCTTGGAAGCTAAGTTCCTTATGGAAGGAACTAGTGATAGAACAGTGGAACTTGAGGAGGATCAAGAACCACAAGACGATACACGTTTGGTTGATACTAGCACTCAACAAGAGGTTGTTGAAAATGATCAAGAGGTTGATCAAAACACACAAAATGTTCGCAGATCTGGTAGAATTAGTAATCCACCTGAAAGATATGGATTTTTCATGGATGGATGCTACGTGGTAGATTCAGATGAACCAACCACATACCATGATGCAATGTCAAAATCCGATTGTGACAAATGGCTTGAAGCCATGAACATAGAGATGCAATCCATGTATGAAAACCAAGTTTGGGAATTGGTTGTGCCACCACTCAACTCCAAAGTAGTTGGAAGTAAGTGGGTTTTCAAGAAGAAAACAGATATGCATGGTAACTTCGATACTTATAAAGCGATACTTATAGCAAAAGGTTTCACTCAAACTCAAGGGGTTGATTATGATGAGACTTTTTCGCCTGTGGCGATGCTAAAGTCAATAAGGATATCATTTGCCATACCTGCATAATATAATTATGAGATTTGGCAAATGGATGTCAAAACAGCTTTCCTTAATAGATATCTTGAGGAAGATGTCTATATAGTTAAGCCTGAAGGTTTTGTCGATCCAAAACATCCTGACAAAGTATGCAAGTTAAAGAACTCAATCTATGGATTGAAACAAGCATCTAGAAGTTGAAATCACCGTTTTGATGAAAAGATTAGGGAATATGGATTCATCAAGAACGTCGATGAAGCTTGTGTGTATAAGAAGGCTAGTGGGAGCATCATCACTTTCTTAGTATTATATGTCGATGACATTCTACTATTTGAAAATGACATTCCAACCATGGAAGGTATAAAAGCCTGGCTTGGAAGTTGTTTTTCTATTAAGGATCTTGGTGAAGTCGCCTATATTTTGGGAATAAAGATCTATAAGGATAGATCAAGGCGCTTGATAGGTTTATACCAAAATACATACATTGACAAATTCTTGAAAATGTTCAAGATAGAGAACTATATGAAAGGTTTGGTACCTATTCAAAGAGGGGACAATATTGAGTGCGTCTCAATGTCCAAGCTCAAAGGATGAGCAGGAAAGAATGAAAAGAATCCCATATGCGTCAGCTATAGGATTCATTATGTACGTAATGATATGCACTAGACCGGACAAGTTATGCGCTTTAAGCATGACGAGAAGATACCAGTAAAATCCAAATAACGGTCATTGGATGACTGTTAGAAAGTATATTGAAATACCTTTGAAGGACTAAGGATATATTTCTAATATATGGATCTGGTGAAGAAGAACTCGTTGTAAAGGGTTATAGGGATGCGAGTTTCGGAATTCGTTGTAAATGGTTACATGAATACGAGTTTCCAAACTAATCGAGATGATTCTCGATCACAATCAGGGTAGCATTGTCCACTACATAATCAGAATACATCGCCGCTTCATTGATTGAGATAATTCACATGAAGTTGCCACTTGAATTATTGATCTAGGGGTAGTCCATACCATTCAGGACCCCTAGAGATCTTTGTGATAACGAAGGTGCGATTGCTTAAATCAAGGAACCTCGTGTACATTGAAAGACTAGACACATTGAGCGGAATTTCAACTACATAAGGGATGAAGTTGAAAAGGGAAAGATATGTATTCGCAAAGTTCACGCTGATCAAAATATTGCGGATCCACTCACGAAGCTCCTTGAAAGGGCAAAGCATGAAGGGTCATACTTGTGCCTTAGGACTTCGATATTCTAGTGATTGGATTTGATCTATTTTATATTTGGATATTGGAACAACTATTATTATAACTCTTTATGGTATTTTGAGTTATGTTCCATTTTAGCATGTTTAAATCCGTGAATAAGTTGATTATTCTAAATGTCCGTAGTCGATCATACTTGTGGGAACAAATATGAATGTAAGACTATTATGAATTTGGATTGGTGGATATTCATTAGATATGAATATATAGCAAAGTGTTGCTGCCAAAGTTCATAGATATTTGTGGGAGACAAATATTGGACTGACTCGCTCTCAAATATTACTACATGGAATCATTTGTGATTGATCATAAGTAAATTTTGAGTAAAGGAGAATATCATAGTATCCTCTGACCTGAGATGCATATTGGGTCTTGATATTCACCGAATATTATACCTTGACTTTTTCTTCGCTGTTAGTAATATGACAGTACATAAGGCTAAGCTCAGGTATGGTACAAGGTGATTGTGAGAGACGTATGTAGTTAAGATGGGATTTGTTCCTCTTATTCGTTGAGAGTAAGACGTCTAAGGCCTGCTAAAGTTAAATCAACAGAGAGTGATCACTCTGTGTCTCTGGATTTAACATGACATCTGTAACGAAAGGATAAATGATAGATTCACCTAAATCATGTTCAAGTAAGGGACTTGAAGGGGATGATGTTATTGAATGGGACATATAGTCATACGTATTAGGGGTAGTAAACCGTAGTTAGGCGTCATTTACTACTTGCATCAATCTTCTATGTATCTTGTGCAAGTGGGAGATTGTTGGACTCTGTATGCCCAAGACACATATTAAATTGATGTGGCTAGTACGTTATGATCCAAGTCGAGTCATACCCAAATACAAGCTAGACAAACACTTACAATATTATTTATTTGTGATATGATCAAACAAATAAATATTAACACTTACAATATTTAGAAATTGGTTTTCTAAATAATTGCACTTGACAAACTAATAAATTATATGGATAATTTATTTTGAGAGAATATTTTATCTTGTTATTTAATGGGTTAAATAACATTATAAAAGTTTATGATTTATTGCATAAAGTCTTGTAAACATATGATGTTAAATTTATAAAACTTATAAATTAATACAAGACATAAAATTTAAAAGGGTGAATTTTCATTGGGCAGAAATGTGGCCCTATGGCCGAAAATTTTGTGTCTTCCCTAGATGGGAGATGGCCAATGAAAATACATGCAACATATCTAATAACAAGGGGGTCTTGATTGGTTGGTGTCTTCCCAAGAAATTTGACCAATAGAATTGCATGCAATTTTATTTGTTAGATGACCCATGATTGGGTGGATGTGGTGGCAACCTATCTCACACTTTTATTAACTTTTTTTATGACAAAAAAAAATATAAGGGTGGAAGACTTGAACTTTGATGTTCTCTCATACTTCTCATAGAGAATTTTATGTCAAAAATTCAAGAGAAGGACTTTGAAATTGCTCTAAAAATTTCGGCCAACATAAGGCTATACATGAGGGCTTTTCAAGTTCGAAAATCAAGTGTATGAACTCTAGAACAAGCTCCAAATTTTCGGCCATGGGTGGTTGTCTTGATGGAATTTTTCAAGTGAGTTCATAAGTGTAGAAATCCTAGCTAAACACAAGGTGTTTGTTGGAAGGCTTGGGGTATACAAGCTTGAGGTCTTCTACACTTGAAGGCAACCGTTCAAGAAGCATCATTCGTTTCATTTCTCTTTACTCCTTGGAAGGTAGTATTCTAAACACTCTATGGTTGTGTTTTATTTTGATAGCATGCATGTTCGTATATGGATCCGGGTTTGGGTTTTACATATAAAATGAGTTTTATATCTAGTAAGTAACATGTTTTAAATAATTATTTCCGCTGCGTTTTTATTTCATAAGGATGAAATTACTTTGATAAACATGTGAAAAACCCAACAGTTACAAGATGGCATGCACGTCTTGTTTCTATAAAGTGAACACCAACTGTTCGATGAAATGCATGAACTAAATTTGAAAAAAAAATTAATGCTAGTAACATGCCAGTAATGGAGATGTTGGATTCTTTGGCTGATGATCAGCCATTGGACAAAAGACAGAAAAGTGGTGGCGATGACGACAAACAACCTCGCAAATGACAGCTAACACTATTCTATCAAACCCCTTAAATTCAAACCAGCCAATAAGGTAGTGGTGGAGTGGTTGGGGAAAGACTTGGTGTTCCTTGTGACCCAGGTTCAACTCCCACTCTCCTAATTGTTTTCTGCGGCATCCAGGTGAAGGGCGAATACGGGTGGCGCCGGTTCGTCTTGGATGGGAGGCGATGTTTTACCGATTATTCCACTGTCGTGCCTTCGGGCGGGTGGGGGCCGGGTTTCCGCACATCTAGGAGAGCCAATGGGCTGGCGACGGTCGAGTAGTCGACCTTGGCCACAGTGCCCGATGTCACGGTGGTTGGCACGTAGTTCCTTTCCATTCCAAAAAACCTTTAAACCAACTGTGAAAAGATCATAACTACAACCAAGTGAAAACAAAGTATATTTATGAACAGGTTCTTGTCTTTTAGGTTCATTTGGACCGACAGGTGTACGTAATAATCATCTACAATAATTAATACAAACTAACTAAATAGTTCGAGTGTGCGTATCTATACCTTCCCACTCATAACCAACTTGTATGCTCCTACTGACTGCTCCTAATCGGTAATGCATAAATGAATGTTTGAGATAACGGAGTTTGTGTTAACGGAGTTAACCGAAAAATATAGGGTGTCACAGGTCAGCCTGGTCAAGCTCCCATAAGTTAATCGAGCTCGAGCCAAGCTCCCATAAGTTAATCGAACTTGAGCTTGGTCAAGCTTGGGCTCGGCTCGGCTCGTTTGCACCCTTATGTTTTTGTGCCATGTGTGAAATTCACACCCTTGCTATATACAATAGTTGTGTGTCGCTGGACGTCGTCTTTGGCAAATACTATAACAGCCTATATTTTTTCGTTTTCATTTTACTAATTGACATTTCAATTCCTGAACTTTAAGGGGGGTCGGGGCGCCCCGTGATAACACCTTCTTCACGCGTTGATGCACGTTAAACACCGCCGCCGGCCAGCATTTCCACGTGTGAACTTTACAACATGTTGCCATGATCACGCGTTGAAACCAGGTAGATTTGTTGTATTTCTCAAACAGGTTTATTTTTATCACAAACTAGGTCAACTATTTGATATTTGAGTTGCTGCTAGAGATGAAGGGAGAACGGCTGCTAGAGATGTAGGGGTAAACGAAACCCTAGGGTGGGTTTTGGATTTATACATACACTTGATTGTAGTCCTTGACCCAACAATCTTGACCCAAACGCTAGAGATGAAGGGAGAACGGCTGCTAGAGATAAAGTCGTTAATAGTAATTCTTCGTCGCTAAAGGTTGCAAACTTTGTATTTAGTAGAATTGGTTTTTCTATTCAAAAGGGGGTGGCGGCGCAACTTGTTGCCCGCCTACCTGCCATTGCTTTGTAATTGCCCATTTTTCGTGTGGAATGAAATATGTAATTAAGAATAGAAAAAAATTTATGGACTTAACTTTAAAGCCTTTGGGTTCTTGGGTTTCAGTACTAATTTGCAATGTTTAGTTTTTTTAGTTTGTAATTTAAGATTTATTTAATATAATTTTTATTTAAATAAAATTGTTATCGTTAATTTATAATTTAAAAAATAAAATGAAAAATCATCAGTATTGATGGGTATCCCTAGTAAAATCCATCACTAGTGATGGAATGAATCTCCATGACGTACGGAACTTGATTGGATGTTGTGAGTGATGGAAAACCATCACTAGTGGAGCTTCCCTACCTCTAATAAGATCATCATACACCCTCTAAACTTCAATAAAGTTAGCGTACAGATACTAGATACTATGGCTATACGCGGGGTGAAATACTAGATATGTCTAAAGGCCAAACCTGAGTTTTGGATTGTAAAAGAGGCTAAACATGTAAACTCTAGAAACTTTGTTGAAATGAAATGGGTTGAAAGAACGAAACCTATAATGTTGACAAAATTTGTAACCAAGGATGCATGTCCAAAAACGGAAAGCCACGCGTACAATATAGGAAGTTACTCCGATGTGGTGATCTTTGAAATAAATAATAAGCGGTTACACACAGACGGTGTTTTCATTCACACGCAGCCTCAACGCGTCATTACAAAAAAAAAAAAAAAAGAAATACTATAAATACCCTCACCTCATCCACTTATTCACAATATCAACTCCTCTACAACTACTTCATCATGTCTGATCAATCTCACCTCAACGGGGCTTACTACGGCCCCTCCATCCCCCCTCCCGCCCGAAAATCCCGATCCTACCACCGCCCTGGTGGCGGTGGAGGAAGCTGCAACCCTTTCTCCTGGTGCTTCAGCTGCATCTGCGGTTGCGTCTTCAACCTCATCTTCCAGATCCTCATCACCATCCTAGTCATCCTCGGCATCATCGTACTCGTGTTCTGGCTCATCTTCCGCCCCAACGCGCCAAAGTTCCACGTCAACGATGCCACTCTAACTCAATTCACGTTGTCCCCGGATAACAACACTTTGTACTACAACCTGGCCGTCAACATGACGTTCCGAAACCCAAACAAGCGGATTGGGATATACTACGATAGAATAGAAGCACACGCGGAGTACCGCGATAAAAGGTTTGATACGGAGTATTTGGAAAGGTTTTATTTGGGGCATAAGGACGAGAAGGACGTGAGCGCGGTGTTTGTAGGACAACAAGTGCTGGCTAGCAATGATATCCGTGAGTTGAGATCGAAATATGATTCGGATACGAGTGAGCGGGTTTACGATATCGATTTGAGGTTGAAGCTTAGGGTCCGGTTGAAGGTTTGGTGGGCGAAACCAAAGTTTAAACCGCAGTTTGAGTGCGACTTGAAGGTCCCATTGACTTCTGGAGGCGTGGGTTCGAACCGTAGGTTTGAAAGGACCAAGTGTGATTTCGATTGGTAGAGATCATCATCATTCACTGATTTACTGATTTTATTCTGTTTATGTATTCTTTTTTTATAATTTTTGGAGTTTTATTGATATGGTTGATTCTTGTATACTGCGGAGTATGTTATTATTTTCATTTTATGTATACGTATACGATATTATTGTTTATAAATAAAGGATAGGTTTATTTTATTTATTCTTTGGTGTCTTACTTTTTTGTTATTTAATAATTATTTTATTTAGGTTGATCAGTTATTTATTACTATGTCATTTAGAATACGTTAAAGGTGGCTTGCCAAATGTCTTTGTTAGACCAAGTGTGATCACTATAAAGTATAAAATATCAATATCCCTGTTTTTTTTTATTAATTTTAGAGTTTACATAATTGACTCCATCAAGTTGTATTATATAGTTGAAAAAGAAAATCTGTATAAAAAGAAAAAGATGGACTCGTTCTTGCAGATTTTGAACTTCACGATAAGCATTTCGAAAAAAAATGGTAGGTTCACGTTAAAACATACTTTTAGTGTGGTACAAGATGGATCAAGATTGGTTTGATCCATCAACGGTCAATGGTTGATCTAAAAATTTTTGTCAGTAGGACGGACAAAATAGAACGGGATTAAGTTATTAATTAAGAAACTGAAAAATAAAATGGTTAATATGATTGATGACAAACTAAATATCTAAATTTAAGTTACTTTTGGCTGTTTAAAAAAATACCTAATCTATACTATCTATAATAAGAAATTATGAGCTGATGTAAAACTGCCTATGTGTCAATTTCTAAGTTATGCCACATGTAATCGCTGATGTCATAATTCCTTTTTCAATATTTAGATATGTATAAATTTTTCTAAAATATATAATCAGATTTTATTATTAGTAAATAAGAGATTTCTTTAGGAGGGAAGTTTGAAATTGCATGGGGAGAAGAAATCAGCAATTAATGCACTGTAAGAAGTAATCATATCTATTAATTAATAATCTATCTAAAATATATAATCAGTATCTAAATGGGCAAAAGGGCAAACACTGATGATCATCCAAACCACTGGCCAACTCCAAAAGTCACGAACTGATGATTCAAAATCAAAATTATGGCTCCAAATTCAAAATTCAAAATTATGGCTCCAGATATATAACCTATCATCTTCTTCAATCAATTATCCTCTCTAATCAATTTCTCTCTCAACTCTCTCTCTCTAAAATTCACAGTCTTTTGAAAGATAAATCATTCGGTTCACAGTAGCAGGCCCCTCTTTTGAAAGATAAATCTTTTTTCTTTGGCAAGAATCTGGAATTATTTCAATTTCTTCTTCATATCGAAATCTTCTGCCCTAATTCTGTCTGCCGTCCTTCAGCCTTACTATATCTTCATCACAAAGGTACAATTCTATCTCTTTGGTAACATTCAATCTTGGTTTTCTTGCCTTTTCTTTCGATTTCTTACTTTTTATTTACTGGAACCATATTAGGGTTTTTAGAGTCATCAGGGCACAGGTAGTTGAATATTACACCGAATCTTGACCCTCATGTATTGTTTATTCATCATCTTTACCATCGATTTGAATATTATTGTATTTGTATGACCTGTTGTTAATCGTTACCTGACCCTCGATGTGTAGATTATGAGCCCATAAACAAACATATATCATTAATAACCTAGGGGATAAAAAGCATTTATGTTTGGCAGAGTATTATGAGCTAATTTCACTAGGTTAAAAAGCATTTATGTTTGGCAGAGTTTTATGAGCTGATATTTGTGCAGTATAATCTTATACATAGTTAAAAAAATATGAATACCCCGATCTTACAAATGGTGATGAACGAGTTTTTTTTATTGAAATTACTAATTACTATGGTTGTGAGTAACAAGTTGATTGTTAATTTAGGTAATGGGGATTTCCGTGTCATCAGTATGTATCTGTGGTATTAGAAGAAAGAGTTTCAGGTATGAGAACCAACTTAAGAGTTATTAGTTATTATAAAGGAAGATATGTTCTTGCTTATAAATGTGAAGTTAGAATTGATGACAACGTTATCGGAGAAAGGTCTAGTGGCAAGAAGAAAGACTTTCAGGTATGAGTTTCAGTTTTATATATAGATATATAGATCATTATAGTGTCGGTGTATAACGTTTCAATATGCTAAGCGTAATGGTTATTAACGTTTTGGTTGAATTTTATAGGCGTAGTGCGGAAACTGCTGGAGAGGTGGAGGCTTGCAAGCGATGTAACTGTAAGAAATCCAAGTTTTTGAGGCTGTATGTAACTTTGTTGAAGAAGCAACCAGTGTGAGGGTTTTGGTGTAAAACTTGGAGGGGTCGGTGACGTTGTCGAGGTTGTCAGGAAATGCAAAGTGATAGCATTTCCTGACAACCCTCGACAATGTCACCGACCTCCTAATCTGAGCGTGACCCTCTGAAAATATAAATGTTTTGCAACTTCACCATGAATAGAGAAGAAAGAGACAGTTGGGTTTCTAGCTCTAGTTGTGTTGCAGCCGAATCAACGGCAAATTCAGCAGCAGTAGTTGTTGATGCATGAATATGAAGATTGAATTTGTGAGGTTCAGTTAATAATCGACTGATTGAAATTATATTATTTATTGTATTCACCATTGTTAAACCAAAATGATTGAATTTGTGAGGTTCAGGAATATGAAGATTGAATTTGTGAGGTTCAGCAGCAGCAGTTGTTGATTTAGCAGCAGTAGCAGTAGTTGTTGATGTAGGTGAGTTTTGCAAAGGTTTGCGGGTTGAAATAAAATTATTTATTGTATTCACAATTGTTAAACCGATTGTGCTTTATGTTTATGATTTGAACTTGTGATAATTTGTGCCTAATAATCGACTGATTGAACGGATTTTGATTTTTAATTAAGTTTATTAATGTGAACCAAAAGTTTTGGTAAACCAAGGTATGTGTTCTCACATATTCTTGGTTCAAATTAATTTCATGGGATGATAACATCTTCATTTTTATTATTTAGTTTAGGGATTGAATTTTGTGTAGAGATGGATGGATAAAGTGGGCACCTGTTTCATCGGACGAGTTTTGGTTTAATCGAATCGAATGTAATGTTGGATCCTTATGCTAATCTCAATGGAACTGTTAGCAGCGAAGAATCTTATTGGTGCTAATCTGAATGGAATGTTGGATCCTTATGCAATCATCACTTGTGGTTCAGAAAAGCGGTTTAGGTAATAGATAGTATAAATTAAGTTTGTTGTGAAACATGTATTTGGCAAAGGTCTGTTTTATCTTTGAAACCTCTGTTTGTTGTGAACAGATGTTAGAATATAAAACAGATGTTTCAAACGACTGTTGGGTTAAACAGTGTTTTGTGTAGAAAATAGTGGTTGAAACCACTGTCGGGTTAAAACGGTGGTTGAAACCAGTGTTGGGTTAAAACGATGGTTGAAACCACTGTTGGGGTTAAAACGGTGGTTCAAACCACTGTTTTGTTCAAACCACTGCTTGAAACTACTGTTCGGTTAAAACGGAGGTTTGAAACCATTGTTGGGTTAAAACAGTGGTTGGAACCACTGTTTGGATGTGTGTTGAAAGTGTTTGGATGTGTTGAAAGTGTGGAAGCGAAGGGTAATAAAGTGGTTTTGTGATTTGGTGGTTTCATATCGATGTAGTTCTTTCCAGTTACGTTTTTTTCTATTTGTATGTAGTGAAATTGGCTGAATTTATGAAATGTTTTTAGAGCTTTATTGGAAGAACCGAGACGAGAGGGTTTTTGAACTAAAGTATATGGATACATCAACACATCTCCTGGAAAGTATAAAGGCAGAATGAAATCATACCGGTGGATGGTTAAAAGGAGAAAAATTGCGGATCTCACCTTAGATAGCTGGAACAATTTTGTAAAACTTGGATTTTGTATAGGCTTATCTGTAGTTTGTTTGTTGTTTTTGTTCTATTTGGGGTGTATTTGTTCTTATGTTATGGCTAATATAGCAGTTATCAGATAGAAGCATTAGCTCAGGCAATTAAGGAGAACACTATAGTGTTCTTGGAGACGGGATCAGGCAAGACGTTGATCGCGATTATGCTTTTATGTCACTACGCTTATCTGCTGAAAAAACCATCCCCGTGTATTGCTGTGTTCTTGGTAGTTGGTACCCACTGTTGTATTGGTCAAACAGGTATGTCGGTTGACTTAGTTGTTTCTTGAACATGTTTTCAACATGTGGTTAAAGCATACTAATGGAAGCTTTGTCTGTCTTATTAGCAAGCGGAGTATGTGAGAAAGCACCTTGATTTGAAAGTGGAGGAGTATTGGGGTGAAAAAGGTGTTGATTTTTGGAATGCTGCTGATTGGAAGAATCAACGATATCAGAATCAGGTATGACAAGTCAACATTTGACTTTTTTGTTGACCGCATACAATCTCATCGGAATTTTGACTAATGATCAAATACGTAAAGTACCCCTGAGGCAGACAAATGCATTCTTGAGTAATAAACTTTTATTGTGTTACTCTTTACCTTTGTTGTATCATGTAGTTTTTATTTTTCAATTTAAACTGAACACATGTATATGTTATACATCATTCTTACAGCTATTGGTCATGACCCATGACATTTTAAGGAATGCATTGAGGCATAGATTCTTAACGTTGGATATTATCAAGGTGTTAATATTTGATGAATGCCACAACGCAAAGAAAAATCATGCGTATGCTATCATCATGAAGGTATATTAATGATCGTAATTTTTAACGTTATTAATTTGTTTTAGTTGAGTTTAAAAATTGAAATAATATTTGTTCAAACCACTGCTTGAAACTACTGTTCGGTTAAAACGGAGGTTTGAAACCATTGTTGGGTTAAAACAGTGGTTGAAACCACTGTTTGGATGTGTGTTGAAAGTGTGGAAGCGAAGGGTAATAAAGTGGTTTTGTGATTTGGTGGTTTCATATCAATGTAGTTCTTTCCATTTACGTTTTTTTCTATTTGTATGTAGTGAAATTGGCTGAATTTATGAAATGTTTTTAGAGCTTTATTGGAAGAACCGAGACGAGAGGGTTTTTGAACTAAAGTATATGGATACATCAACACATCTCCTGGAAAGTATAAAGGCAGAATGAAATCATACCGGTGGATGGTTAAAAGGAGAAAAATTGCGGATCTCACCTTAGATAGCTGGAACAATTTTGTAAAACTTGGATTTTGTATAGGCTTCTGTGTAGTTTGTTTATTGCTTTTGTTCTATTTGGGGTGTATTTGCTCTTATGTTATGGCTAATATAGCAGTTTTATATTAATTATTCAAAAGAACAATTTTATCAGCATTTCAATATTAAAGTTTTCAAATTAGAAGAAGAGGTACCACCATCTTATTTTTCAATATCATAATATTTTTATTAACCATCGAGATAGTGTTGTTAATGATGTTTTTTATAGAATGTTAGATGTATTTTGATCTTATCCACTAAAGAAAATCCGTTTGTTACACTTAACTAAGAACAAGTTTTGTTTGGGCCAAATAAGACTGCTTTTAATGAAAGTTTGTGCGAATGTCAATTCATCAAATATTTGTTCACATGATAGTTTACATAGACAAAAACTTTTATCATTATGGTTATTATAATACTAATACATACTGTATTTAACATTATTTTATAAAGATATAGAACTAAAGACCACAATTTAAATGATATATTATAATCTGAATTTGATGCGCCTCTTTTGTTGGGATTGAACCCTATCAGAGGAACAGATAATAAGAGCCAAAACTGGTTCACATCAGTGGATTCATCATAAGCAGCTGTTTGCATTAGACTATCCCCTTGAAAGTGGTTATAACATCTGATGGCCCTCATCCATTGTTTGTATACTACAACTACTGTCCATTAAGTACTGCTTGTGTACAACAACTGCTGAAGACAAGGTGCTGCTACTTAATCTACTGTCCTAACTCAAGTGCTGCTAAAGAGCAAAGCCCTGCTTGGAATGAAGCAGTGGAATGTAAAAACTGCTGACAAATTAATACGATTAAAATATGAAGTATTAAGAAAGTAGCAATTACATACAAAAAAAGAAAACTAATCAGACACGTCTAACTCTAATAACAAGAATCAAGAAACTTTAACTTCAACTCCATGGAGCGCTGAACCTCTCGATGTATCTCGTTGATCTTTCTCATGAACTCCAGGTCTCTTTCTCCACATTCTATATTACTCGCAACACACAGGTCACGAACGGAAGTAGTCGGCATCGCCCTCAAGTCCCTCGAAACATGGTCTCTTATCAGCAGACCAACTTCCAGACCGTTAAAACACCTCTTCAACTCTTGAAGAGTATACCTATCAGCCAAAACTTGGTCTTCGATTTGTTTAATAAAACGTTGCTTGAAATCGTCAGATTTTGCAGAAATATATGACTCCATTTTAGTATATTTATAAGAATTAAGGCAAAATAATAATAGTTGCTCTTCTGTTTCACTGAATGAATCTGTTTTGATGAAAAAACTTTTTTATTAGCAATGCTATTATATAGAATATATGTAAACAGGCCAAAGGTCAGATTTAAATGCAATCATTAAATAAACATTTATACTTAAAAACCATGTACATTTAATGATTTAACAGTCAAAAACGTGTATATGGTAGATGCCTGTTCAGTCACCCTATCAAACATTTTAATGCAAAACCTTTGAAAAATGAGTTTTCATGGGAAAACAAGTAAAATTAAATATCTAGAAAACCAAAGAACAAAATTAAAACCTTCAAAAAAGGTTATCGTAATTAGGAGACGTCTCTTCAGTTATCCTATCAAACATTTTAAACACTATAAAGGATCATTATTAGTTTACTTGAAAACATCAACACTTCAATTTAAAAAAAACGTTCATCCTAAAGCAAACCGTCCAAAAACACTCACATTCTTCCTAAATGGCAAGGAAAACCTTCTACCACTGGTCGGATACTACTGATCTTAAAATCGAATTTTCAACATGGTCACTCCAGGAACAGAGAAACGCTGAAGAACTCAACAAAAAAGTTGGTATGGTTAGTGATAAATATTATAAGCAAACCTGGAGTAGCATTGCACTGCTGATGAAGTTGCCTCTTCTACTCCAACAGAATTTAAAGAAAAAGCGGAAGAGTTTATCACAAATTTGCTGAAACAGGATCAGAAGACCTGTGATATGCTAGCTGATCTGCAAATTAAAACAAAAAATGAAATTGGATGGAAGAAGGCGAGAGAACGAGATATTCTAGGAAATGTTAATTGTAATGTTTAATTTTTAATTTTTATTATTTTTCAAAATCATAATTTTGTAATACTATGGTTTATTATTGAATGAATGAAGAAAATTCAAACTTTGATAAGTTTTACAGTACTGAAAAATAATCTAAAGAGTATTGGGATTGAACCCTATCAGAGGAACAGATAATTAAAGCCAAAACTGGTTCACAACAGTGGATTTATCATAAGCAGTAGTTTACACCAGGCTTTCCCCTTGAAAGTGTTTATAACATCTGATGTCCTCTATCCACTGTCTCTATACAACAGTTGCTGTCCTTCAAACTGCTGATGAAGCCCTGAAGACTGTTAAGGATTAAAGACTGCTGGTTCAATCTACTGATGCTATATAAGTACTGCTGTTGATTAAAGTAGTGCCCACTCAAGGACTGATCAACTTTGAGGAAACCACTGAATGTCAAACATCAGTGCTTGACATGCAACAATGGAAGGAAGAAGCAGTAGTTTAGTTTGTCACTGTTCGGTTAAAATAGTGTTGTTAATGATATGTTTTGAAACCATTTTTGGGTTAACACTGTTTGAAACTACTGTTGATTTAAGGACAGTGTTTGAAACCAATGTTTTAAGCCAAAAGTGTTTTCAAAACAGTTTTTTAACAACACTAAGTATAATTCACCAATCTATCATTGTTTGTATCTTCAATGGTCACACAACTTGAATCGTCAAATCATAACATTGAGAGCAGCCCATTAACAAATATTACAAACTGTATTCTCTATAGAGTTTTCTTATAACTATTAATCATTCATTGAATGTTGATTTATCTATTGTAACTGATGAAAGGAGGACATCTTCCAGAAGAGTTGCTTATTACAGAAAAAGTTGATCCAGTTGGTTCTCTCATATCATTCACATAACCTGATATTTAAGGAGAGTTGTTGATGAAAGTTGTATTGGCATTGTTAATATTTTTTATAACAAATTATAACAAATTATTAAAGCCTAAATTTTATATTAAATGTAAAGTTTTAATACATACAATACAGAGACAAATCGTCATACCAACTTCGTAGACTTGACGGAACTTACAGACTAGATAACAAAAGACTGTAACATACAATACAGAGACAAAACGTCATACCACCACAAGCAATTGTGGATCTTTACTGACGGTGCACTTCGGAATGTAGCAGATATGAATGAATATAACCCCAGTGTAGCTAATTACATATCTGCCACTTGGGTTATATTCATTCATATGAATGAATATAACGCCAGTGTAGCTCTTAGATTTTCCTTGAAATTCCAGAGCTCGCTAATTACATATCTACCACTGGGGTTGTATTCATTCATATGCAATTGATCGTTTTGATCAATCACTTCCTTATGTGCACCGTACTATCTTCTAGGAGGTTGTCAAGTGTTCTCGCCTTCATAGTTGGTGTTTTGCGTATCTTTACATCCACATCCATTCTGTACAAAATTTTCACAAAAAACATCACAAACAAACCGGAACAAAGCAAAATAAATCAACCCTCTGTTTTTTCAAAGCAAAACAAACAAACATAACAAAGCAGAACAAAAACAAAACAAACAAACAGAACAAAACAGAACCGAACCAAAACAGAACAAAAACAGAATAAACAAACCTGAAAAACTGAAAGCAAAATACCCAAATCAACCCATTCACAAATAAGTGATTATGATCATCATACGGCATTCAGATTATCAAAGAACTGATTATCAAAAACTGATTATCAAAGAACTGATTCACAAATAACTGATTATCATCATCATCATCATGCGGCATTCAGATTATCATTATCAAAAACTGAAACCTAAATACCCAAATCAACCCTCTGTTTTTTCAAAAAAAACATTCACAAAAAACTGATTATCATCATCATCATGATGCGGCATTCAGGTTATCATTATCAAAAACTGAAACAAAATACCCAAATCAACCCTCTGTTTTTTACAAAAACATCACAAATATCAAAAATATATATAGATAAGATGATGATTCAAACCTCTGTTTTCAAGATGAAGATGGATGAAGATGATGAAGCTGGATGAAGATGATGAAGATCTGTGTTGACTGTTGAGAGTTGAGAGAGATATTTGGAGATTTTTGGAGAAGTGTGATGATGATAATGATCGGTGATGATGTTAGTCATTTCATACAACTTATAACAGTCAAGTTGCATTTTTGGAGAAGTGTGATGATGACAAGGAGATTAAACTAAAAAATAATTATCCATAAGAAATTAAACTAAATAATATTAAGTAGGAGGATTATATATAAATTAATTAGAAAAGATTAAACTAAAATAATATTTATCTATAAAACATGGTCTAATATAGTATAAATAGAACTAAAGACCAAAATTTAAATGATATATTATAATCTGATGTAAATCTGCCTATGTTACGTGTATTAAGGGATAAGGGTATTAAGGAATATTAAGGGATATTAAGGGATAAGGGTATTAAGGACATTTCATACATGTATTTAACAAATCTAATCCATATTTGATAGAAGGGTTTTAACGGGCCTACAAAATCTAATCCATTAGTAAGCTTAATTGGATCAAATATAAGGGGCTTTATTGAACTGTTTAATAACATTTGGTTATTTGAATTAGGTCAGGCTTTAATTATTAGACAATATAAAATTAGGTCATGCTTTCAGTTTAGACAAGAAATTTTGAGTTAGTTAGCTAATTTCTATATCAAACATGAACTAAATACAAACAATTTAAATGATGTATTATAATCTATTTCGATGGTTATTAAAACTACCCGTGTGGTCACACATACTGTCTTTAACATTACTTTATAAAGATATAGAAATAAAGACCAAAATTTAAATGATATATTATAATTTGTTTTTTAGTATTTGATTTCGATCATTACTAAACCTACCCGTGTGGTTACACGGGTACTACACCTAGTTTTGGGAAATGAGAGACATTTCTTCTAGAAGCTAGAAAAAAATTGTTAGGTAAAGTGTAAACCCAATCCAACAGCTGCCAGATGCAACTCGTTCTATTTAATAGTTTTGTGTTCTATTCAATGACTAAATTGATTATGCAAGAAATGCGAATTTTTTCCCAAACTAGTGTACTTACAAAAAGTATTTACTATTTTGTGTATTTTGAAAAGTATTTACTTAAATGGGTATTTTTCTAATTGGTTTGTCTCTCTCCTAAACTAATTGGTTAAAGCCAAAATTAATTATTCCCAAATAAAACATAGTGATTTTGTTCAACAAACTTATTTTTGTAAATTATTATATTTTTTTAGCTTACGTATTTTAGTTAATATATATGTATATTTTCAATTTGTAATAAAAATACTTCAAGTTTGAAAGTAAAAATTTATGTATTTAGCTGTTATTCTAAGAACAACAAACTTATCTAATTATTTACTTAACTAAGGATACCTAAAAAAATATGTATTTAGCTTGTTATAAGTTTTTTTATCATACGTTTTTGTAAATTGATGTTCAACGTAATTTTGTTTTTCAATTAATATATCTCGGTTTTTCAATTTTTAATTTGTAATAAAAATATCTTTAAGTTAAATATATGTAGTTTGGCTTTTATCTTAGTAATAAAAAAACTAATTTAATCATTCACTCAATTTATTAAGAGAGTAATCTTGTTCTCTTTACTATTTTGGGTATATTGTTCTCAATTGTTGTTCGACTCTGTTATTATGTAATGACTAAATAAGTTTTTATTCTTAGAATAAAAAGCCAAGCTAAATACATAAATTTTTACTTTTAAACTTACAGTATTTTTATTACACATTAAAAACAGACATATATTAATTATAACTAAAAAACGTAAGATAAAAAATATAATAATTTACAAAAAGTCAGTTTATTAAATAAAAATACTATGTTTTATTTAGGTATCATTAATTTAGTATTCAACCAATTAGATTAGGAGAGTTAAAAAAAATTAAAAAACAGATAAACAAAAGTACCCATTTAGGTAAATATTTTTCAAAGTACCCAAAAAGGTAAATAATTTTTGTAAATACACTACTTTGGGAAAAAAAACTTCAAGAAATGCTACATTTAAACTTATCAAAGACTAAAAACACGGTAAATGATATATCATGTACATTAACTGAACTATGAGGAGCCTTTATGACAAAAAATATAAAAAAACGAGTATATTAGACTGGAGGGTATGGGGGCCGGCCTTGGCCCGGCGAGGCTGTAAGACCCTAATACGTAATTGACGAAACGTCGCAGCGGAAATTCGTGCCATAAAATTTCTTTCATTATAAACTTCTTGCCTTACTTGAAGGTCCATTTTAAAATAACTCTTTTACATTAAAATCATCAACCAAACTCATTTACGAAATAAAAGCATAACTTATTTACCACATTACATACTCAAGCATTCCCGTACAATCTCACTTGTGACTCGATCTTCAATCTCTACTCCCCGATGATCCTTCGTGTCTCGTACAACCTGCACTCACCACATACATTCATAACATTAGTTCACATTATAAATATAAACAAAGATTCATCCTCGTATACTTTTCATTCCGTTATCCTTTTACATTTGAGCATTCCATCCGAGCATCAAACCCCTGGTGAGACTACAATATTGTACCTGCATTACTCTTCATTCTCAAGGTACATTAATAATAATTTCAATATTCGAGCCTATTGAAACCTTGCGTACATACATACATACATACATGCATACTTACATACCTACATACCTACTTACGTACATACATACCGCGTACGTTCATACATACCTACTTACATACATACAAACATATATATACATACATACATTTCTGCATACGTGCATAAGTTCATACATATCTACCTACATACACATGAACATATATACATACCTACATACATACATGTATACATACTTACGTACATACATACATACTTTATTCCTTTGTGTACATTCAATCACATCTAATACATACGTACATACTTTCATATATGTATACTCATACATCTATTTACATACACCCGAAAACATACATGCAAACATAAACACATCTATACGTACATGCTTACATACTTACATATAGTTATACAATGCATATAACGTAGTTAGATAGCCTTCACACAAGTTTGGAGTTGAAGAATGCGAAAAATATGAAAGAACCAGCGATTGGCGCAAGAAGAAACCCATCTGGCGCAACCTTGTGCCAGTTCTGGCGCAATACAGAAGACATCAGTCAGGGGCGCAACCTTGTGCCAGGGGGGCGCAACCTTGCGCCTGGTTCAGACCTACAACTTTCAGCTTAACGAATTTTTACAATTTTGGTCATAACTTTCTCATTTCTTGTCCGTTTAACCTCCCGTTTCTTCCCACATGGCCGTAAATTGGTCCTCTATCATAAGGACTCAAAATCTAACATCCGGATTAAGGAAATTTCTTAACCTATAAGCTTTCGGCTAAATATTCAATTACGAATTATTCGACCCGTTCATGTTTTTAATAAACAACTCCTATGTTTATGCCCAAAACTCACATGAACGTTATAACTATGAAACTTTTACATTATCCGGAGTGCCGTACATGGGGTTTATGAACCCGATTCCCGGTATACGTTAAACTTATTCGTTTCAATCAATTTTACGTAACTGAACTTTATTAGCACAATTTCCTTACACGAAATTGTTCCCTTTAGTCATAACTCAAAACCGAGTCTTTTGACTATTTATCCACGTCTCCGTTTCCCGATTAGCGTACTTATGTGCAATTCTACCCATTACCCGGTTATAATATCGTAGCCATTTCTTACACTTTATTCCGTTATAACAACAAGACCTCATCTTGACCCGTTATATCTACTTAGCGAAAATTATCGATTTCATACAACCAAATCCATATTTGACTTCAAACATCATGCTTAATTAACTAAAATGCTACCTTACTTAAACAAACTAAGAAGTGATTCCGGAAATCACTTACCTTATGCGTCCGTATTCGCATCCACTTCCTTGTCTCCTTTTGACCCGTTGCCTTCCTTGCTTGAGTCTATCTCAACATGATCCCTATGCTTTCATGTCATCACAATCACATTCTCGTTAGCATACATGATTGTACATATTAACGATCACATCATTTGCATAACTCACATATGGCTCTTTCTTAGTCACTTATAACAAGCATAAGGCATATACCCAAAATCACATCTTTTCAATTTCATATAATTCATCATGTCATCATATTAGGCTATCACAATGACATTATATACGCTTCATACTCATGATGTAATATGCTTACAACCACATGATCAATCAATTACATACTAATGCTTTCATGATCCCATAATAGACGACCGTATTTAGAGTAAATAATCAACATGACTCTACCATCCTTGCTTGCTATATATCAACACTAATTTCATTTCATAATCCCAACTAAACCATCCACTAAGCACATAATGTGTACCATACAATGCAAGTGAACAATGCAAGACACTAGTGCACATCTCTACCCAAATGAGAAATCAACAAAACCTCCATATGGATTCAATCTTACACATGTTCCTTGTGTAAGTTTACTAACAATTTAATCTACACATTATATGCATATTCATCCACTACTTGCATACATTTTCACATAATATTGTCATTTAGTCATTTCATCAAACGCTTGGCGTGCGTACTACTATCTAAGCATAATGTACAAGTAGTCCATGCCTAATCTTCCTAATTCATACACAATTCATCAAATCTTCTTGCTAATCAACAAGTATCATTAACACATAAACATCAACATATTAACACCACATTTCTTTCAATTCATCTCACAAGAATTCATCATATCCATCATAATACATCAACAATCAATAAGAATTGAATATGGATGATCATTCAAGTCATCATCCTTACCAAAACAAATGGGTTTCACCTCTAAACATCAAATTAACCCAAACCTTGCATAATTTATGTTCTATATGATGATTCTAACACATACTCATGCTCAATTTCATACAAATCCACGGATTAAAACATAACCCACTTCATAAAAGTTCATCAATCTTAGTTTTAAAACATACCTTATGATCCCCTTGCTAAGGTGATCATTAATTCATGTTTGGTTGTGAATTTGAGCTTCGATTCACCCTTCAATTTGAAGCTTCTTGAAGAACTAGGGTTTGAACCCAATGTTCTTCTCCAGAACACTCCACGCACACACACACATGATGTGTGTGTTATGTGTTTAATTCTTGTTTTATAAAACATTAGTTTTCCCATGTTACAATTTAGCCCCTCGTGTTCACCACTTAAATATAATTGGCACAAACTTTCATCATTTAATAGTTTTGACTACCCATTTAACTAGGTTAAATAGCCTAGTTATTTATTTCATGATATGTCCTATAGGAACATACGACAAATATAAACATTCGGGTTTTGGGGTGTTACAAAGGCCCGTTAGGAGCGTCCCGGCTTCTCCGTCTCTCCAGCGACGTGCTCGACGGGCCCATTTTCAAAACTATAGCCGTTTGTAACGGCTACTTTATTAAAAAAAAGGTTTTTTCAATTTAAATAAATACCCCACCTCAATCCATTTTTTATATCCAAAATCTCCAACTTCTCCCTTCTCTCATCCATTTTTATAAAAAAAACGTCTTCCAGGGCGGGTTCGAAAATGGACGAGTTGATATCCGAATTCTGTTCGTTCAAAGAGCTCACGGCGGAAAAATATAGTTATAAGAAAAACTTATCGGCCGACTATGCTCGAGCGGAGGATTTTAGGATTATGAGGTTGGATCTCGTCTTGGTTCCGGAGGATGAACGCGAGGTTTATCGGGGGATGAAAGAGGAAGTTAAGAAAAAATGGACGTCGTAGGTTGTTTCGTATATTATTAGTCGTATCGTTATTTTTTTTTCGCTTTTATGTTTTCCGTTTCTAGGATTAGTAATTTTAATTTTTAAGAAATGTAATTTTTTTATGTTATGAAATGGATTTAATTATGTTGTTTTATGTTTTAATTTTATTTAATTTTTAAGAAATTTTTATCAAGTTAACCAAAAAAAAGTTAAAAAATTATAAAATAATTATGTGGGGTAGACACATCCTCCACCCCTTCAAAATGTTAGGAGGGTCATCCCATGGAGGATGGTGATGTGACGTCCTACGTGGCGGTCCATCCTCATGATCCTCCCCATACCCTCTACTTTTATATGCTGGAATCACATGACAAAGTTGTATCTATGTGATAAAAATTATATATTTTTGATAGACATGTTATTTTTCAAATCAAAACAAGTAGTGGTAGAACATGAACCTTTTATCTTGCAAAGCTAATCGACTATATTTACTCTTCTAAGGAAAAAAAAAAGAATAGGTGTGACTAGAGGTGTAAAAAAACGATTTTAGAACCGAAACCGGTTTTAGAACCGAACCGTCGGTTGTAGACCGGTTAGGGATATTTATCTTCAACAGGGGCGCAGCTATTGAGGGGCAGGGGGGGGTCGTCCGACCCTCCGAACTTTTCGGTTAGTAGTGTTACGTATATGTTTTTCGTATAGAAATTTTTAGGGATATACGTGTTAGACCCCCCGGTTTTAAAAAAAAAATTTATGTATATACGTGTTAGACCCCCCGGGTTTCTAAAAAAAAATTATGTATATACGTGTTCGACCCCTCCGGTTTTCTAAAAAATAAATTATATAACCCAAACAAAATACCCCAAATAAAAGAGTGTGTTATTAACTTATTATGTATGTCAGTTATCATAAGCCCAAACATCCCTACCCAAATTAAAAGTAATGGCCCATTTAAGAAATTTGACCCAATATGAAACTAATTAACTAAACCCATATCAAACTCATATGTGCAGAAAAAGAAACAGAAGAAAAAACGCAGGTCTGGGGGGAAACTGGCGACTGGGCTGCTGCTGCTTGTTCGACGGGCTGCTGCTTGTTCGAGACTTCAATTCGAGATTCCTTGTTCGAGACTTCTTGTTCACTTGTTCAATCATCCTCACAGGTATGTTAATTTTTATGTTTAGATTTGATTTAGGGCTCCAATTTATATGAATTAGGTTGAAATAAGGTGTGAGTTTTAGCCCTAAACTTGTTGAATTTTTATGTTTAGGTTTGATTTAGGGCTTCAATTTATATTAATTTTTATGTTTAGGTTTGATTTAGGGCTCCAATTTATATTAATTTTTATGTTTAGGTTTGATTTAGGGCTCCATCATGGGGAAGAAGAATAAATGCATAACCTCTTTTTTCAAAAGAAAGAATGAAAATGAAGAACAAGTAGAGGGAATTGTTGATGGAAACAATGAGAACAAACGTCAAAAAGCTTCACCAAGCGAACCGGTTAGTGAAGTGAACAATGAGGCGAATCAAAACATTTCACCGGTTAATGAAGCAAATAATGAGGCGAATCAAAACATTCCTCATCCAACTAAACCGGGTACCCACCTTCCTCTTCTTTTTAATGTTTTGGTATCTTTATTCAATTGTTTGTTAAACACTGTTTACGTTTTAATGTTTGAGAACGGCTTTTAATTTGATATTAATGTTTGACCCGACCCGAATCACCGACACCCTACCCGACCCGACCCGAATCGAATCACCGTTGCCCGACCGAACATAGAAATTTTTTTTAGGTCTAATGCCTTCCGACCCCTCGAATGTTTTTTTCAAGCTTCGCCACTGATCTTCAAAACCGGTTTTAAAACCGAAACCGGTTATAAAAATCCGGTTTAAACCGGTAAAAAACCGGGTTTTTTTTTTAATAAACCGGTTAAAAACGGACCGTAACCGGTTGGACCAATTATTGTTTTGAGTAAAAAAAACAGTTAGTAACTGAAACCGGTCATAAAAAAACCGGTTTTTGTTTTTGATGAAAAAATCGGTTCGGTTAATAACCGGAACTGGTGTTTGCAAAATAACCTATTTATACACCTCTAGGTCTGACCCCAATAAACCTCCGCTCCTGAAGACCCGTACTATCTATCCACTCTAACTAGAGAATTCTGTGTGAGTGATGAATTGGCTCACAAGATACAATCACCAGGGCCGGCCCAAAGGGCTTCAGACCCTAGGCCCAGGCCTAGGACCACCCAAATTAAAAGGCCTCTAAAATTTGGTGTGTTTTCTTTATACTAGGCTCAGTCATTATAAGATAATACACTGAAAACCCACTAAAATGGCCAGCAATTGAAACAACTCGTTAGTCCATTGCCCAAATTGAAATGACTACAATCATTAGCTATTATATCAATCGAAAAAGATTTTTAGAAGAACTTGAGTACGATAATTTCATCAAACAATTTGCCTCAGGTAAAAGTAGAAAAACAAATCTTATTTAAACATATGCTATATCTATAAAAAAATGTAACTTAAATTTTTTTTTAACTACGCCAATTATAAAATTTTTAGTTTTTAATTGCATATCCCAAGCCCGGGTAAAGAAGGAGAGTTTTGTTACTAAATATGTTGAAAAGGATAATTTTGTAAAATGGCCTCCACTTTGTAGTTCGCTCACTGAAAACGTAGGAACGGCCATGACAATCACAACGGGTGTGTCACATTAATCAACTATGTTTGTAGAGGTGACAACTCAGAAGAATTCTTTAGTGTTACAAATATTTCTACATAATTAATCGAGCTATATGCTTCTATATATAGTAACAAAACTGAAATTATAGATGGTTTGAAACTGACAGAGATTAAACTGTTCCAAAAAATATAGAGGCGTGGTTGTATTTATAGCCTCAAGACACCCTTTCAATGTAGTTTTTGGCCCAACAACCTTCACATAAACACCATTCGAATCTATTAAACCGAAGGCTTGTGATAGTCCGTCTTCTACTTGGAACCATCATGATCAAGTTAACCACCATGTCAGTTTAACGGGTGTGTTTATTAGAACCATCACGGTTGTTTGTATGTAAGGAATTTAAAACAGTCGTTCGACATATTATATCCAACTTTCACGCCCATGATCACACCGGCACATATGGGCGTGTTGAACTTTTTTAATCACGTAGCACTTTCTTATAACTTATAAAGAAGTAATTACCCTTCGAACATCCCACGTATGAACCCTGTAGCGGTTTTCGAGTTCTTCTATACGCGTGGGACAATAAGAACCCGTCTAATTTATTTCTATCGAAATTTATTAGGTCATGTGTTATACTATTACTCTTCATGCAGGGGCGAAGTATAGTGGGTGCCCGGGGGTGCACCCGCCCACCCCAATGTTTCGGTTATAAGTGTATAAGTTCCGATTTTCGTCTGAAAATCTTAAAGTTATATAGTATCCCCCCCTCCCGATTATTTTTCTTAAATTGTATATACTAAATATTTATAAACTTTATATATAAATGATGGGTAGTTTGGTAAATATACAGTTTGTTTTATTTGGAACTATTATTATTTGACCCGACTTGAATCGAATAGCCAACCTGACCCCGACCTGAAACATAACGATAGGAAAAAAAAATTGGGTCTCATCACTTTACGCCCCCTCGAAACTTTTGATCAAGATTCGCCACTACTATCTTTATGTCACCTCACCATAACATCAGCACTCAAGCACTCAGCACTCCATCATTATTTACCTCTAATATTCAACTTATGTTATACCCATCACTAACCATTCATCTTTTTATACATTTTTAATACAAGTAATATTTATTTTAAAACAATAACTTACTAAAAAAATTATAAAGATAGATTAATAAAAAAAACATTACATAACAAAAAAATGATTGTAGATTACATATCAAATTATGAAACTCGGTTTTCGTAAGAATTATTTTGAAAACAACTTGTTTACCGGTTTTATAATTCCTCGCAATCTCGATCCAAGCACGTGTCAAAGCCGCCTGATAAACAAAAAAAAAAAAATACTTGATTTTGAATATAACTTAGTTTTCATCAAAAATGATTTCGGAATTTTGACAACAAAATGAAACAATGTTGCCTTCATTCTCGCTTATAATACATGGCCTTAACTGTTGGGAAAATTAGTGAATGGATATTTAGTTAATTTATAATTTAGTGAAATTATAATTACTAATTAAGCTCCTTCATATGGTGAAACTCTTGAGTAGAGTTTTATATCACTTGATTAGCTTTTATTAGAGTTTTTATGGCTCTAATTAAATCACTAATTAAGTGAAACTTTTATTAGAATTTTATGTCTCTAATAAAATCACCACTTAAGAGAAACTCTTCACAACACACAACTCTTGTAAAAAATGGTAGGCTATGTGACTCATTGGAATTATGAGAAAACTACAAGAGAAAGATAATATGTATGAAAAATTCTTGGAGAAGTGGTGAAGACTTGAACATCCATATGTTGGGAATTATTGAGAGATAAGTTTTCTCTACTCGATTCCATCACTTTCATATCATTATTTTTTCACAAGTTCAAACACTATAATTCTATTCGATGTAACCTCGGGCGTGTGGCCATTTCCGGCAGTACATACTGCTTCGGCTGTTGTACCCTGGGAGACAGATGTGTCGTCTTTAGTAGAGGCGCGAAATCTGTTTTAAGGGAAGCGTGTTGAACACGTGCCTCAACCAAAATCGTCAACGTTTTAGTGTTCTCTTTGTTGCAGTCAAGGAGTATTTTTCAAGACTCAAGATGATGAATACTCGAGTCTAGGATGCTATCAAGTGCGCGTGAAGGACCCACCAGAGATGCGGCTCGAATCAAGATTGGTATATATAATTATATTATATATTCTTTTTATTTAGTTATTGCAACCGATATTGTACTATGATATTTCCTACGAATAACGAGAGTCTCGTTATTATATATTTTGTAATTATATTTTACAAAAGGTGAACCTAATTCCTACAAACTTAAAACAGATTTCATGAGATTGTTGGTACAATCTTAAAAACCTTATTTATAAGAATTTTGGGTTTACGAAAGGATTTATAATAGAATTAAAAAAAATATTGTTAGAGGTTATGATCTTATAAATATTTTTTTTTGGAAATATGTATGTAGTACAACTTGTTGTGTTTTGATTTTTTTGAGATTAAGATACAATCTTAAATCCTATACCGTGGTACAAAATGAATAGTTTTGGTTCCAACATTTGGTTTTAAAACGATTTTGGGAATCGTTAATTTTTCTAACTTTTGTGTTAGATCGGGTTTATTAGTGTAAACCATACGTTTTTTGTAAACGTTAAATTCTCTAACATGTGTGTTAGACCGGAATTATTGGTGTAAACCATACGTTTTTTGTAAACGTTAAATTCTCTTGAGTAGAGTTTTAATGGTGACATTTGATGAGTTTTATTAGAGTTTAAATATATAATTATTGAGACTCTTAACTCTTCATATGTGAAACTCTTGAGTAGAGTTTTAATGGTGACATTTGATGAGTTTTATTAGAGTTTAAATATATAATTATTGAGACTCTTAACTCTTCATATATGAAACTCTTGAGTAGAGTTTTAGTGATGACATTTGATGCTTTAATTTGGTCATGTTATATATATATATAAAATGACTTAAAGTTTTCTAACATGTGTGTTAGAAAATGTGTATCACGAATACGAGGTTAGAGATTGTTCATAATGGACAGAAATGTTTTATGTAAACATTTAAATGCCTATGTGTGCATTAAAACTGATGAGAAACATTTGATTTTATAAACTATATCTTTGGAAAACGTTTTATGTAAACGTTCGATTCTATAATGTGCTTGTTATAACATTTTTTTCCAACATGTGTGTTAAAAAAAATGTTATTTGGTGAAAACAACTTGGTGTTGTTGTGAACAAATTTAATTGTTCAAGTTTACTACTTAAATGTAGTATTTGTAACAACTTGGTGTTGTTTTGAGCATAATTGTCCAAGTTTAAAGTTTCAAGATGAAATGGGAAACTTGTACTTACAAGTGCATGGAGTCTTATTGAGGGAGTACCTCAAGACACGCCATGGGACAATATTGTTGAGAAGATTTCGGTCAGATTATAAAGTGTTGAAGATAAAAGCACTTTTCTATTTGATGTCTACATATTGTCTATGCTTCCGTTTAAATTTCAAAAGTGATTGACACTTATGATTTAGTTTCCAATGTATTTTATTGTTTTGTGTTCAATATCTTCGGATAACACATGCAATTTTTTACAAAGAAATAAATCACTAATGGTTGTGACGTATAAATTATTTTTGTGGAAAATAATTATAACGTCAGTTATACATTGTTTAAAAGAATATGGTTTTAAACGGATAGTACATGAAAATACTTGGACATAAACAACTTGAGAGTTGTTACATTGACTAAAAGTCAAAGACGAAACATCAAATGTATAACCACATTATGAATGAGTAATGAAAGAACGTAGTGAGTGTATTGAGATGAAATACACTAACGACATTCATGTCGCATACTTCATTAGAAGTCATTGAAAAATTCACAAGTGTGAATTCTAACATATGAAAGTAAAAGTACTATATGTTATTGTATACCTTTAATAAATCTTGCGAGATTTATAAGTAGATGCGTCTACCACTTGATTATTGTTAGATCTATATGAAGATTTTACCTTCATTTGGGAGAGCATCCTAAATATACATGTCTCCTAATGAATAACAATAGATGTGTGCAAATCACTTATGGCAAAATTATGAATGCCATGTTGTTGAGTGTCAATCTAGTTGACTCTATCTCACACATAATAGTGATTGTATATGAGAAACATTCATCTTGTTGGTGATGAATGTGTTCACCAAGTGACTTGGATTAAGGCTTATGTTTAAGTACTTATGAGTCAATGGTAGATCGTTGGAGATCAAAGGTAAACAAATTATGTTTCTTAAATGAATGATGAAATTTAGCTTTGTTCTATATACAATAATTTGTGAGACCTTCCTAAATATTGATGTTTTAGGATTATGAATAAGTCTCATTATTTTGTCTTAACAAGGGATGAATGTTGCAAAGTGATATTATGATATCCTTAGGGCTGTGAAGAATCAGAATGATGCATCTTCTGTTCACAAGCTAAAGTATTGTAGTCTAAAGCATGCTATACTAGTACTTGGTTAATTATGGGTCTTGACGGAGACAAATTAACTCTAAACATTCAAATGTGTATGAACACAAAAAGAATTTGTGTATGGACAAAGTTGAGAGAGAATTTTCATTCATTATAAGGAAATAACATGTAACTTTTAAAAGTTTGTTTGAAAAGCTAATGAGGAGAACTCATTGTCTAAGCTTATTCTAGATGTTAAATTAGAATTATTCTAAGTTGGTGACAAACTTATGACAATGGCATGTGTTGCTTTGGTCAGCTTAGAAGCTTGTGTAAGCTAATGCAATATGAGTTGAATTCACTGATACACTAAAGTTGGTCTTGTTCAATCATATGTGTATAAATGTCGCCCTAAGTGGTGTTACGGAAATTTTGATTAAATGGCAAGAAATGTGGGGGAGGAACCATTTAAGAAACAACCCTATAAGCGTATGTAGAAATGGTTCTCATTAACACATCTAAATGTTATCCAATAACACTTAAATGTGGGGGGTGTCTTGCATTTGTTTTTAGCAATAAGGATTTTGTAATCCAATCTAACATTGCAAATAGACGACTAAGTGGAGGACACAAAGGTCGTAGTGCATAATGGAGATGTGTTTGCCTTAAATGATACACGTATCTTACGAAGACATATGTTATAACCAGATTCAGATGGCCACTGAGGTTATAGTCTTAGAAGTTGAAAATAGGCAAAATTAACTTACGAGTTAAGAACACATCATGACAATTGATCTCAAATACGCAAAGTTATTTGTTAATGTTATGGATCCAACAACCTGAGGGTTTATTAGAGATCAAGTTGTGGAATGGGACTGAAGCCCTTGAAAAATGAAGTTCATATGATGGAAACCTAACTCAGTAGACTGGAGATCCCAAGAATTGAGTTCAATAGGAAAACCTAATCTATATCTCTAATAAAGCAAACCATTGGGGGACACATGTCACCCAATGGAGCAAGCCACCTAAGCATCCACATAAGCAATGACATGGCAAAAGGCTAATAATGTGACAAGTGGCATACCTCTCGGATGGGGATTCAATTGGACGCGGGATCCGTTTGAGTTCGGGTCATCCTATACCGTGAATTCGGATCTATATAAAAGGCACTATCACAATTATTCTGTAAACCCTAGCCACCTCTCCTGCATCGCTCAATTGGAGAAGCCGTCTCTTCTCACCGATTCGTCAGCTGATGATGGTGGTGTTTAGGGTTGGAGAAACGACGATGGTGGTGAGCAGTGGTAAGTGTTTATTCCTCAGGTATTTTATTATTTGATTTTTTTAGATCGGAGAAATAGTTAGGGTTCTTCTACTTTAGATTCATGTTTTTTTTGAATCGTTGTTTCGATTTTGTTTTTTTTTTTTATAAATCAAAAGCCCTAATTTTTGCCGGTTGTGTATTGTTCGTGTTGAATTGGTTTTGTCTCAGCGATCTAGAAATTTGGTGTTCTTGAAACCACCCGTTGATGATTGCTTTTAGGGTTTTGATTTCTTGGTTTTCTATTTCTTTTGAAGTATACACGGATCTGATTTCTTGTATGGGGATGAATCTGGATTCGGGGGAGTTACTTGCTGGTAAACATGTTTAAGGCTTAATTTGATGTTAATTATATGATTATTTGTGATTTATGATAGATGTTATTTGTGGTGTTATTATTGTTTGTATACATATGGTCCTCCACCGTAACGCCGTCGTCATCACCATCCACTTCAAACCCTCTGTTTATTATGGGTAAATCACTAATCATTGTTGATTTGTTATTGGAATACGCTTAACCAAAATCGTAATTTCTTTCTTAGTTTTTTTATTTATTTTGTTTAAACAAGATGCTTATTCTTTAAAGTTGCTTCATAATTATTATTTGCAGTGGAGGTTTGCAAATGCTCAAGCACAAGTCTATATGAATGCTCAGACAACACAAATGGTGGTTTGTTAATGCTTATTGTTTTTGTAAATAACTATTTGTGGTTACATTATGGGCTTGTGTTATATAGGAACCATAAAGGACTTATCTGATTGCATTGTGAATACTGGAAAAGTGTTCTAAATGACATTCTAATTACTGTTTGTTTAATCTATGTGGAGTCAATTGTTTTCTCTTGGAGATGATATATCTTATATGTTTGGACATGTATTGGGTTTGGCCTCAGATTTCAACGTCCAACATTCTACTTGGAGTAAGTGACAGGCTCCTCAAACGCCTTACGCAATTCAGAGATCATCGTTACTGGTCCAAGTTCTAACCAATCTCCCATGTTGTTACCCTGAAGGTAAATAATCTAGCCGATTCTCACATATTCATGTTTGTTAATGCTTATTAATTTACACTTGTGATTGGAAGTACCATGTCACAGGGTAACATGTCACAGCGAGTAATATTTATGTCACAGGGTAACATTGGTTTGACTTCTTAAAATATGTATCTTATTCTATATTGATCTTCATGAAAGATAACTATTTTAGTGAAAAGATGACAAGAAATTATAAAACCATAAAATACAATTTTGAATTTAGAAAGTGTTATTATGTTTAACTTTGAAAGTCATGTTACATGTTTTGACTTTTTATTTCAAAATTTGAAATTTAAATTAGTTATGGATACTTATCAAAATTTTGGAAATTGTAACTTATTTCCAAATATACCGAGACAACTTATTTTAAATTTGTTATTGCTTTTGAATTCCATGTCAATTTCCATTCTCACCATTTGAAAAGATATAGGTCATCTACTTTTCTTTTTAGGGAGATGATTCAGGAAAGTAACAAGGCACTGAAGGAGCTATAAAGATGTATGTTATTTAATCTTTTGTTTATTATTATTCAATAAAATTGTGTTATTGTTCACTGGTTTCGTTGTTGTCGATGTGTGATTTATGTCTTTTTTTCTGAAATGTATTTTGACAGGGGGAACTTCTATGACTTTACCTCGCTTGGTAGGTCTTCATACAAAAAAAAATTAATGGTTTTGTGTTGTCTTTACATCTAATTATGAAGTTGTTGTTTGAAACATTACTGATCAATAAGCCTTTTTCAATGTTTAGAAACTTCTTTTAGTTGTGTTACAATATTTTTTAAATGCTTATGATGGTTTTTTATACGTAGAGCTTCATAAGAAAGAAACATGTGAGGCTGTGACCATCATTGAGACATTGGACGATCCAATGGTAGTCGTCGGTATGCTGGCCTATGTCAAGACGCCACATGGGCTTTGAACTTTGAACACTATTTGGCCCAGCATCTAAGCGAAAATGTGAAGAGGAGCAAAGATGTGAAGATGATACTTTACAAGAACCGGTGCAATTCCTAGAAGAAGGCGTTCACTAAACATTGGAAGAAGTTTGAATCCGATGAGGGAGAGAAGGATATTCAATCCCAGCTGGAGAAAATGAAGAAAAATGCAACCGTTATCAGGGTCCAGGTTCACACTCAGGTAAAAATCTTTGTATTTATAATCTGAAACAGTTTTTGTAACATGTTTTATTAGTTATTACATATTTTTATCGGATTTTTTTTATTCAATTGAGAATAATCATATTCTAATAAAAGTTAACTCTTTTGAAACTATTTTTAGTTTTCAAATTAAGAAACAATATCCATTTGTATAACCCATTGTCTTCAGCCTGATCTGATTAATGCACCTTCTCCTTTTGTGAGTTTGCCTGAGTTTTCGCATGTGGGTTGGGGTCGTTGGTTAACTTTACGCGATCTTCAACTTGGAATAAATTGGTTTTCAAAAGAGAATGCTATTGCAGAGAGTGGAGACGGAGTTGTATATCATGGGAGATTGGTAATTTGAAATCCAGTGGCAGTGAAGAAACTTCTTAATAATCTGTGCGTTTTTTTAACTTTAGTTATGTAAAATTTATTTTAAAATTAATGGCTTTTGAAAAAAAAAGTCTGTTCATGTTATGCGCTATTGATAAACTGGCCAAATAGAGTAAGAAACAGGTTCAACCATAAAAAGTTCAACCCACTAAACAATCTGATGACTATTGTCTTATTAGTTTATCTGTATACACACATTTATAAGAATATGTGCATAATTATGTCTTTAATTAAAATTTTGTTTAACATTGCAGTATCACACAAATAAAGATCACTCAAAGTGATACAAAGCTCACGGTTCAAGGCTCGAAATCAGTTCCGGTAAGGCATTATCTTGACTTCCCAACCTTACTAATAGGAAAACCTAAGCGTATCTGATTACCATGGTTTGCTTTTACAGGTGGACTTTGCATACATGATAGATCTTGATAGACTTAGGTTCAATGTAATTTGATATTGATTATTTTCGTTTACTTGCCACGCTATAAATAACTAGAGTCGAATATGATTACCAAAATTCTACATATTTGGAGGTTTTATGCATTAAAAATCGTCCAGTCCGCCACATAATCGTTGCCATCTACTTGGAAATCGATGGCGAGATTGTTGGTTTGTCATGTATTCATCCCCTTCGTCACTCTGTGCCATCATCACTAAGCTCGCCTATATCATCGTCATTTTTTTCCTTTTCCATCGTTTGCTATATGTTTTTAGTGTTTTTCAATGGTTTTTAGAAAATTAGTGTTTAGCGTTTCTCGATTTTAAATAATGTTGAGTTTGTAGGTTGAATTACATTGGAGAGTTACATTCTAACTTTATAAGCTGCAAATGTAATGGGTCTTCAAATTCCAACAACAACGATGGCGGACAGGCAAAGAAAGAAGGCTACAGTAGTTCACAGTCCCAATCCAGGTTTGTGATTTGCTACTTTGGTATCTTTTTTATAATTCTTCCTTTTTGTACTCATTTAATGAAATACATCGGTTTTAGGCTTGATAATCAATAACAAAACTACATCTGCCCCAAAATTATCCGCACACAAAAGATTAAAGAAAAATATAGTTTAAGATATGTATAACTAATGTAAATTCTGTTGGCACTTAACAGAATGTCAACTTTATTAAAAACACTTGCATTGTATATATATGATGGCAATTAAGGGCAAACTAGGAATTTTATTTTATTAACGTATAACTATCCAGTCTTGAAAGTGGACATTCATTTTGGTATAAGTTAAAATAGAAGCATGGACAATAATTCTGGAGAGGGTAATTATCAGGAGGATATTTGAAACAATTAAAAATAATATTATTATATATGGTAGAAAAGAAATTGTCATTATTGAATGTACATCCTTTAATAATATACCAAGTTGTATGATTACATGGTTGAAGGTAAATGGATCAAATGCCAGATGTTTTTTATTAAATTACATTTTCCATTGTTGTATGATTAAGATCTTTAAATTATTTAAAGGTTTATCGTAATACTGACTTTGAATGAAAAATGTAAATGTAAAACATTTAGTATAGAACACTTGAATAAAATGAACGTAGTCGCAAGTTAGAGGGACACTTACAGAGCAAAATTTTGACCATTATGAGTCAAACATACAAGTTTGGAATTTCAAAATTGATGAGAATAGTTATCTTTACAAGGCTGGATTTATTCTTTATATTGATCTTTTAGAAAGATAATTAGATTGGAAAAAAAGATAGGCCAAAAAACATGAAACCATGAAATTGAATTTTGAATTTAAATTTGTTGTGTTTGATTATTGAAAATTATGCCACAGAGTGTAGTGCTTCTTTTATAGTATGATCCAACATAATGGGATTCTATTATATTGAAACAAGCATCGAGCAAAGATTTCCTCAATGTTGAAGCTGTAACCGAAATCATATTCTCTTGAACATCTTCTCAGTTACAAAGGCTCACGCAAATTTACCACTCGATAACAATTTCGTTTTAAGAATTTCGGTTTGTTTTATTATAAACGTATAATGTTATTTGTCAACACTTTGAAAGCATATTATTTTGTCCACCAATCCAGAAATCAAATTGATATGCTGTCTGTTGAAATTAAAGCTCTTCTTGAGTCGCTCAATGGTGTGTCCAAGTAAGAAGAAATGTAGTCTGCAAGAAAGTTTTTCCCGGCATTTGAATAGTTTTCTGTATTTTTCTTCCAATGTATGTATTTGTACAGAATATTACATTTCAAAGTAAATAATATGGTTTTGGTTGAAGCCCGCGTATTACGCGGGCATTAACCTAGTTGTATGAATAAGTGAGGTCACTGTGGGGGAATAACCCTACGCATTTAATAAGGTAGTTTATTATAAATATTAATCAACTTCCTAGTCCATTCCTAAAAGTGACAAGTATGAGGCTAAGCATAATATGTGGTAAATGATTTGGATAGATCACGATAACCACAATGCTTTTAATGATCTAAGGAGAATCACCTATGTTAGAGAGAAGTGGGGTCGCTTCGAATGGAATTGAGGGCACAATTCCTAGAGCTCTCGCAGAACCAGGAAAGTGTTCCACGACAATTATTGGACACGACTATGAGGAGATGACCCGACTAGGGAGAGTCTTGTGTGAAGTGTATTGTCGTCTACACAAACGGCAGACGAGTTCAAAGACATCGAGATCTACTCAGAGCTAGTGGGCTAAGTGCATTTCATGAGCGAATGTTCAAAGGGTAACACCTACCTATCGTATGCAAAACTCAACTGTCGAGGTTCCATTGGAAATTTTATGTGTTTTGAACAATCTCCATTCATGTGGGGGATTGTTGGGAAAATTAGTGAATGGATATTTAGTTAATTTATAATTTAGTGAAATTATAATTACTAATTAAGCTCCTTCATATGGTGAAACTCTTGAGTAGAGTTTTATATCACCTGATTAGCTTTTATTAGAGTTTTTATGGCTCTAATTAAATCACTAATTAAGTGAAACTTTTATTAGAGTTTTATGTTTCTAATAAAATCATCACTTAAGAGAAACTCTTCACAACACACAACTCTTGTAAAAAATGGTAGGCTATGTGACTCATTGGAATTATGAGAAAACTACAAGAGAAAGATAATATGTATGAAAAATTCTTGGAGAAGTGGTGAAGACTTGAACATCCATATGTTGGGAATTATTGAGAGATAAGTTTTCTCTACTCGATTCCATCACTTTCATATCATTATTTTTCCACAAGTTCAAACACTATAATTCTATTCGGTGTAACCTCGGGCGTGTGGCCATTTCCGGCAGTACATACTGCTTCGGCTGTTGTACCCTGGGAGACAGACGTGTCGTCTTTAGTAGAGGCGCGAAATCTGTTTTAAGGGAAACGTGTTGAACACGTGCCTCAACCAAAATCGTCAACGTTTTAGTGTTCTCTTTGTTGCAGTCAAGGAGTATTTTTCAAGACTCAAGATGATGAATACTCGAGTCTAGGATGCTATCAAGTGCGCGTGAAGGACCCACCAGAGATGCGACTCGAATCAAGATTGGTATATATAATTATATTATATATTCTTTTTATTTAGTTATTGCAACCGATATTGTACTATGATATTTCATACGAATAACGAGAGTCTCGTTATTATATATTTTGTAATTATATTTTACAAAAGGTGAACCTAATTCCTACATTAACCTCAACCCAAAGTTTTACTTAAAACGTTCTTAAAATCCTAACAAGTTTAAACAGTTTTTACACTCAGAACTTCAAAATCTGATTAACTTTTAAAGGAATTACATAAACAAATTCATCATTATTATGTTTAAGCAAATGAAACCCATCAAAATCGAATAGCAATACAAATAAAAATACCAAATGCGATAATATTCATATCTTCACTTACATTCTCACATCCAAATTTAATTAAGTGTTGGTTAGAAAATAGGTGTAGTAAATGTAGTCTAGTCGTACCAAGATGTGATGATAGCAAAGATTGAAGGGACCTCCACATAGGGGTGTTCAAAAAACTCGTGGTTCGCAACTCGCTCGAAGCTCGCTCGAAAAAAGCTCGAAGAAAGCTCGGCTCGAAATTGGCTCGGTTGTAAACGAGCCAGCTCGGCTCGGCTCGATTTGTAAACGAGCCGAGCTCGAGCTTGGCCTGGCTCGGCTCGTGAGCTCGTGAGCTGGCTCGATAAGGTTTACATCCTTCATTTTTTGTCCCACATCGCTTAGAAAACAAAAAGTAAGGGAGTATCTCCCCTATAAAAGTAGGTAAAGACAATGGGGAAAATGAATTAACTACTTATACTTGCATATTTAGCCACATGGTTAAATTAATTGGCAATTATGGCCCTTAGGCTATGAAGAAATTCATTTTTAAGGGCTTTTTAAGTAATAAATTGTGCGGTTCTTTGTTAGTTCGAGCTAGATCGAGCCGAGCCGAGCTAGCTCGAATTCTAAGCGAGCCGAGCTCGAGCCTCAAATCTCAGCTCGATTTGAAATTCGAGCTCGAGCCGAGCCAGCTCGAATCGAGTTCGAGCCGAGCTCGAGCTGGGTCTAGCTCGGCTCGACTCGGCTCGGCTCGTTTACAGCCCTACCTCCACACCCACCGGTTTTAAATGTTTTAATGGGTTCTTAAAGCTTCAAATATTAAATTCGGTTTTACTAGTAATGAATTAGCCGGTTGTTGGATGAGTATGGTGGGTGGTTATACCCAATCAAGGAATTTGTCATGCACACTTCATAGGTAGTGCCTAATAAGAGGCTATAAATAGAGTTACACGCGGGTGGTTTTTGGAGCTGAGAGTCACGTACGTGAAAGAGAATATGTTGCATATGTAAAAGAGAGAATTAAAGTTTGGCATGGGTTTCGAATCGTTTTTTGGATTAGAGAGAAGAAGAAATGTGACACGAACGGGATAGAAGTAAAGAAACCGAATATAAATAATTATACAAGTTAATTTTATCAAATCAGCTAAATCAATTGAAAGAGAAGACAAACTATTAACTTAAAAGAAAAGTAGAACAAAGCAAGGTCAATAAATCGTGAAAATAAAACATTTAAAACCAGTAGCCTTATATTCATGTTCCTACGTGACAAATTATATTTCAACTATGATCCCACACCCTTAGCCGTATGTCTTGGTCAAGAATGATATAAATAAAAATTAAAGCACATGTGAAAAAGAAACGAAGTTGTATAATAATGGTATGTCTAGGTCAACAATGATATAAATAAAGAAATAAATATATTCAACTGAAGAAAAAATCCATATGCCAATATACCTCCATAACATAACCAAACATATTAACCATCCCTTGACTATTCCTTCTACGTTGGATCTGATCTTGTGATTGTTACTGCTGGTGCTCGCCAAATTTTGGCTCTGATCTTCATTTGAACTTTGAAATGTACCCTGGGTTTAAAATATAGAATAAAAGGGGTAACGAGATTACTTTTTGCAATTTTTATTGGGTAAAGAAAAAGATGAAACTGCCCCCACGTGAGGTTACTTAAAAATTAAAATAAGGTTCCTAATATTAACACATGCAAAAAACTTATTTACACATGGTGTATACGGGTATAATATTTATACGTCCCGTATAGAATTTAAAAAACTAACAAAGTTTGTGCCAGTAAATTTTGTCAGTTTTTTTAATTCCATACGGGCCGTATAACAGTATACGGCTCGTATACACCATGTGTAAATAAGTTACCTGGTCGTATACAATGTATACGAACGATGTATACGGGCCGTATACTGTTATACGGCCCATATTCTTCGAAAATTAGATTTTTCTCAAAGTATTTAAGGGATTTAAGGTGCCAATCACACGAGACATTTTACAGTCGTGAGGTGGTCAAACCTTTCTAAAAGTAGAAAAAAATAAAACATTAACAAGTAACAAAGATTGAAGAACTAAAAGCCGCGTCGTATGACTGTAATAAAACGGAAGCTATCAACGCGAGGTTACGGGCATGGTGTTATTCTTTATTTAATATTTACAGAATAAAAGGAATGGTGAGGCATTTGATGAGAGTTGTAAGGAGAAGCGTTGAAATCAATGGTTCCTTCATTACAACCACTTGTTTTCAACGGGGATGTAATGCAATGATAATGCAATGATTCATCTCAATTGAATAGACATACACTTGCTTCATAGGACTCACTTGAATCGTCTTGAAAGTACTGAACAACCGAAATAACAGCTTCGGTTTCATCAGCCTGTACCGAAGAAACCAAATTCGCAACAATGAGTCTGAGTCCATTGTTGTTCGTCTCAAAAGTACTGAACAACCGAAATAATAGCTTCTGCTAGTGGTCGGGCTTCCAATGCTCACACAGGGTGATAAACAACGCTGATATGAACACAAACCAACTGCTTTATCTTGAGTCGTTGGGAAAACTTTTCCTCAGGGGAGGGTGAGTAGTATGAGTCTGAGTCCATTGTGGTTCGTGAATGTTTCGAATTATCATAGAAGAAGTGTCGGGTTCTTCTGCTAGTTATTCGGAATGTTTCGAATCATCATTAAAATTAACAATGCGGTCTTGATTGAAGACGTAATTGAGACTGTTTGTCGGGCTTCCAATGCTCACACAGGGTGAAAAACAACCCTTGATGTTGAAACCGGTTTTACCTCATGAAAAGGAAATAAACAAATTTTTTTAGAGAAACGTTGGGATTCAAGGGTTTATGAGTCAAAGTTAACATTCAGATTCAGATTCAGAAAGCAGATGATTTGTACTTGGTTTATTCTCTTTAATCTATTAGAACGATCCTTGTTTTGTCACGTACATGCGTTTAATTCCCAACATCCTTGTTTTGTCACGTACATTTCGTAAGAAACTTTCCGTGCACTGAACCTTCAGTTGTGTACGCAAATTCACCACCGGTTTCTACTAGGGATGAGCATATGAATACCAATACCGATCCCATACCGATCCCGTACCGATCCCGTACCGATCCCGTACCGATCGGTATCGGTATCGGTATCCCGATCGGTATCCACATTTTGGCGATTTCGGTATCGGTACGGTACGGTATCGGTATTATACCGATACCGACCCTCAAAATACGGTATAATACCGATACCGTACCGTACCGATACCTAACCGACATGTTTCGGTATCGGTATCGGTATCGGTACCTAGTTTGGGTGAAAATCGGTATCGGTATTAGTCGGTATCGGTATCGGTACGGGACGGAATACCGACATGCTCATCCCTAGTTTCTACAGCACAAGCACATACACCGGTTTTCAGGTAGGGTTTAGAATGTTTGAAGGAATGTTGGTTCAATACCAACTCATCTTTAGTAGTGTTTGTTTGAGAACCTGATTCAGATAAACAACGGTTCTCCAATTCCAGAGTAAGCAAATACACAACGGTTCTCCAATTCCAGATCAGTGTTTGAACGAGTCTAGAACACTCGTAATCCTCAACTGGCTTTGAAACCGGACGAAATCTACGAAGAAACTCTTCGATTTCACGGTGAGTGGAGAAATTAGCTACGGAGAAACTGTTCGACACAGAAACTGTTCGATTTCACGGTGAGTGGAGAAATTACAAGTTTTCAATAAAATTTCATTCTGTTGTGAACTTGTTCTCTATGAAATGTCTCACTTAACAAGAAAAGCAACTAAAAAAGCGGTGAACGGTATGTAACGTACACACCGTATTCGAAGATGTTGGAACCTGAAGGTTTATACATGAAGGATTGCTTAGTTAAAGGATTGATTTTGTAATTGTTTAGTTTATATTTTGGGTCGATATGTATGGGTTGGGCTAGTATGGCCGATTTCTAGTGGGCCTAGGTTACAAGTCCATATAGTTAGTATTTAAACAAACCTCAACCATTTGGTTGAGGTTGATCGTTTGGTTGTGACTTGAAGGCTAGCCGAAACACTTTGGAGTCTTGTATCAGTCTTTGTTCATCATTGAATGCAAGTCTCGGTTTGTTTTCATTAATATTGTTTCGGTTTACACTTGTTTTGCTCTTGAATCAACTTGTGATAGGATTCCGCACTCTCACAAGTTACGATTGATATCATTGAACGATCCTATCGGATTTTACAATTGGTATCAGAGCCAAGAAACCAATCTTGGTTCGGTTTTTGATATCATTCTGATTCAAGACATCTTATGCTACTGATCCAGTTTTTTTTTATAGTGTTTGTTTTGAAGTGATAACAGTTTTGGTTGCATGTTCTGTTGTCTACGGATCATTCAATCTTCAAACTGTTCTTGGAAATTATCGAAAGAAGTTACTGATTTTGGTTTGTGTAATTTCAGAGATTTGTTTGCTGATTTCTCGGAGTTTTGGTGATCAAAGAAAATTCAAAGATTACGATATCTTTGAATTTTTAGAAAAGTGCTGAAAATCAGGGATTACGAGTCAACAGTTTTATCTCACATTTGTTTTGCAGGTCTCGACTCGCAACTGGTTGTCTCGACTTGTCTACATTTGGTCTCGACTCGCAACCATCTGCTGTCTCGACTTGTCTGCTTTTGGTCTCGACTCGCAATCAACTGTGGTCTCGACTTGTCCGTGTTTGGTCTCGACTCGCAATCAACTGTGGTCTCGACTTGTCCGTTTTTGGTCTTGACTCGCAATCTACTGTGGTCTCGACTTGTCTGCTTTTAGTCTCGACTCGCAACTGTGGTCTCGACTCGCAACGATACTTGGCAACGTGATTTGGACTTTGAACTGTGAACAGAATTCTTGGACTTAAAATAAGTAATTGATTAATTAATTATGGCTGCAAATAATGTTGACTTGGCTGCCCTTAACAAACAACAAGAACTGGATTCAAAGGTTGGAACCACTACGCGCATTCCAAGGTTGACCGATGCCAATGATTTTCCGGAGTGGAAATGGCGATTTGAACAACATGTGAAGGTCAAGGATTCTAAAATTTGGAGAAGTATTATGAGAGGTCCAAGGGAGATTATGACAGATAGTCCTACTGAACCAGGTTTAAAAGTAAAGAAAGCCAAAAGTGAATATACTGAAGAGGATTTCAATATAATTGAAGAAGATGAAAGAGCACTGTCTTATTTGACCATGGGATTGGGTCCAGATATTGCTATTGGCTTTCGTACCTGCAAATCTGCCAAGGAACTGTGGGAATCTCTGATCGATGTTTATGAAGGAAATGAGGATATGAAGGAGAGCCGAAGAAACTTGCTAAGACAAAGTTTCAACAATTTCAACCATATATATGGAGAAACTGTTGATAACCAACTTCAGAGGTTTGTCATACTGGTTACTCAAATGCAGATGGAAGAAATTCATACGTCAAATGCTTCGAAAAATAGACAACTTTTGAATGCGTTACCAATAAGCTGGGATCATCATGTTGCAATGATCAAGAAAACAAAAGATCTTGCTAGGTGCAGTTTGTCAGAGATGATTTCTCATATTAAAGCATGTGAACTAGATGATAAACAAAGAGAGACCAATTATAAGAACAGCTTGCTAGCTGCAGGATTCACTGTTGCTCCTACTTCGTCAAACAATAACAACGCAGCTCTCTTGTCTCAAGGAGGATTTGAAATGTTTAGCAATGCAGCATCTGCTAAGGCTGCTCCTACTTCAGCAAATGTCTATTACTCTGGGTCTCCTACACAAGCTGCTCCATCACCTTCTACTGCTGCTCCAGCTTCCGCTGTGAATGAATCCTCTGCTGCTCCTACTTCCACTGTGAAAAATGAGATGATTGCCTTCTTTACACAACAGTCTAAAGAAAATCTGGATATCGCAGCCTCTGTTATAAACTGCTTGAATGCATTTGTTGCAGGAAAAATTGACCCTCCTAAATGGTGTGGCGATGACTTACATCAGATTCATCCTGATGATGTTGAAGAAATGGATATCACTTGGCAGATGGCTATGGCTGCATTCAGGGCAACAAGGTTTATGCAAAGAACTGGTAAAAATAGATGGGGTGCTTCATTCACAGGAGCGTCTACAGTGCCTTTTAAACTACGTTGTTACAACTGTCATGAAGAAGGACACTATGCACGAAACTGCAAAAAGCCTCCAATGAATAGAGAACAGACTCTACCCAGCCTGTAACACCTAATCGTGAAAGAGCTCTTGTGACCACATCAAGTTTAACTGATAGTGCTGCTACTGGAAGTCCTCAACCACAGGGATTAGCACAAGCCTTGGTGGTTCAGCCAAACATCAACTTTGATTGGAATTCGGAAATTGAGCGACTGAACATTTCAGCTCCAGAAAATCAAGCTACTTCAAATAACATTGCTTTCATGACTTCAAATGATCAAGTTTCCGTTTCTGAGAATGAGGCTCCAGCACCTGAGGAGGAGACTACTGCTGAAAATCTAGCTCTTATGACTCAGATTCTTTCAGCTCCAGTTAAAGGTCTCACCAAAGAAGAGGTACTTTCTGTTTTCTGTACTCCTGAGTGTAGGGAAAGGGTTGAAGCTTACAGAATACATAATGCTGAGCTAATTCAAGATTATCAAGATATCAAAAATAAAAACTTTACTTTATCAAAAAACGAAAAACTTTATAAAGAAAAGATTGAAGCTCAGCGAAAAGACATCATCAAACTCAAGGATGATGTAAGTGTGAAATCATCTCAACTCTTATATGTTCAGGAGAAACTGTGTGCTGTGACTAAGGAACTGGAAGATATCAGAGATCGATATAAAATAAATGAGCTTAATATTAAGAAATTTGATTCTTCCAGTAAATTAGTCAAAAACTTGTGTGATAAACAGCTCGAATACAAGGAAAAGAAAGGGCTTGGTTTGGGTTTTAATCAGGCTCCTCCTCCCTATAATGATAATTATACTTATCTACCCATGAATGAGGAGGAGATGATTAATGAAAGTAAAATGACTTATGGTCCCAAAAATAATAAGTCATCGTTTAATGACAGACCAATTGAGAAAAAGAAGTCTGCTCCTATAAATTTTGTTTCTAAAGGCGCAATTGATCCTAACATTTCGTCTTCATGTGCAGAAAAAGTATCTGAAGTAAAATGTGGAGAAGTTCTTGGGAGTGAACCAGTTGTTCATACTAATATTTCTGAAAATTATTTTGAACAAACTGAATCTGCTATTGCTTTTGGTCGGTCTTTATTTGCGTCATTTTTCTGCTTATGTTTCGTCTTGTGAGCCTGATGTTTTGGGCAAAACTGATAATGTTTGTGTTGAACCTTTGAATAATATGTCTGATGATGGTTTTTCTTCAGTTAATGATTGTGAATCTGATGTTTCTAACCCTTTGGTTGATGAAAGTGTTACAGGTGAGGTCCCTCAGGACGCATTCAGTGAAACCACTGAAACGACTTCTCAAGAAAATCAAGAGTATCCTGATTCTTCTTCTGAAACTGTCTCAGTGGGTGTCCCTAATGTCGAATCTAGTGGGACCCCATTGGAAACTGTAGTTGAATTTGAACCTGAATTAGTTTCACATGATAAATGCGTTGAGGAAATGCATATTGATGAGACTTCTACATGTTCAAATAATGAACCTGAATTAGTTTCACATGATAAATGCGTTGAGGAAATGCATATTGATAAGACTTCTACGTGTTCAAATAATGAACCTGAATTTAGAAATGAAGAAAAGGGAATTGAGATAAATGAGGAGTCATTATATCAACAGCCACCAAAATGCTCAGAAAAATCACAAGCAAAACATGTTCAGAAAACTGAAACGCCAAATCATTCAAAACCAAGCAAATCTTGTCAAAATTTTCAAAATACTCACAAAGTGAAACGTCAAACATGTTTTAACTGTGGCATCGCGGGCCACATTGCCAGAAATTGTGTTCAACTCCCAAGGGCAACGTACAAGAGGAAGTTTGTGCAAGATCAGAAGGTCAAGTCTAACCGATATCGTTGTTCAGAGTCAATGACGACTAAAAAGACTAAGACAATGAATAACATCTATCGCAAGACTAAACCTTCTGATCAAGATTGGAATGCAGCCAAACGCAAAAATCAAAATCAACAAAATGATTTTCGAAGAAATCAACATAATGCTTTTGGTAACTACAATTCTAACTGGTCAAACAAGCATTGGAAACCTAAAACTAAGGCCACGCAATCCAATCCGTCTCATACATGTAATTGAAATTCTGCCATTAGAAACACTTCGAAGTTTTTAAATAAAGACAATTTAGTGTGGCAGAGAGTGACCTACATTGATGCACAAGGAAAACCCAGATCCACTATGGGCTGGGTTCCTAAATCTAACTAATCCCGCTAATCATGCAGGAACAGCTGTGGAGGACTACCGTGCGCCTCTGGTACATGGATAGTGGCTGTTCCAGGCACATGACAGGAGACTTATCCCAACTGGTGAATGTCAAAGAATTTAATGGTGGATATGTCTCATTTGCGAGAGGAGAATCAGGAAGGATCACATTGAAAGGAACAGTAAGAGACGGCGTTTTAAGCTTTGAGAATGTTAACTATGTTCCAGAACTGAAACACAATCTGTTGAGCATTTCTCAGATTTGTGATCGAGGAAATTCAGTTCACTTTACAAAGAAAGGATGTCATGTACTTAAACCTGGGATTGTCATTCCAGAAGATTGGTTCTTAATGTCAGCAGAGAGACAAGGAAACGCTTATGTGATTGATATGAACAAGAAACCGTGTGAAGAAGTTACTTGCCTATTCTCGAAGATTTCAGAACATGATGGTCTACTGTGGCATCGTCGCCTTGGGCATGTGAACATGAAGAATCTGAACCGACTAGCTAAAGGTCAACTAGTACGTGATCTTCCAATAAAATATTTCATGTTGATTGAAAAATGTGTTGCTTGTGCGAAAGGAAAAGCTCATCGAAAACCTCACAAGGCTAAATCTGCACCCTCAACGAAAGCCATGCTCGAATTACTTCACATGGATCTTTTTGGTCCAGTGAATGTGTTGAGTATTGGCAAGAAAGCTTACTGTCTTGTAATCGTTGATGAGTACTCTCGTTACACCTGGGTGTATTTTCTCAGTCACAAGAATGAAACTGCAGTCTTAGTGAAATAATTCGTCACTCTGGCTGAAAATCAAGCGAGTACCAAGGTGAAGGTTATTCGATCTGACAATGGGACAGAATTCAAGAACGTTACTTTGGACACATTCTGCACTGAAAAGGGAATTGATCGTCAGTATAGTGCACCACGGACTCCTCAACAGAATGGAGTAGCTGAAAGAAGAAATCGTACTCTTATCGAGGCTGCACGAACTATGCTGGCTGACTCGAAGCTTCCTAGTTTCTTTTGGGCCGAAGCTGTTAGCACGGCTTGTTACGTCCAGAATCATGCTTTAGTAAATAAACGTCATATGAAAACTCCTTATGAGATTCTGGAAGGACGTAAACCTTCGGTTTCACACTTTCGTATCTTTGGATGTCCATGTGTATTATTGCTTATGGACTCTAACGGAAAGTTTGAGGTCAAAGGGGACGAATGTTTCTTTGTTGGATATGCGAAAGGCTCTGCCTATAGGGTATACAACAAGCTAACTAAAAAGGTCGTCGAGTCGTGCAACATTGAATGGCTTGAAGAAAACGCTACGGATGCTAGAGTTGGACCAGATTGGTTATATGATTATGCTGAATTGTTTAAATCATTTAATATTTTGTCAAGTGATTTTTCAGATGCTGGTGTGTCTATTCCAAAACAACCGTTGTCTTTTGGGGATGCTGAAGAAGAAGAACAGACAGAAGGAAGTATTAGACATCATACCATTGATCCGCCAGGAATGGTGTTTACACAGCATCCTCTGTCTCAACAAATGTCTCATCAATCTCCTGAAGGTGCACAATCCAGTGGAATTTTAACTAATGCAGCTGGATCAGAACTGTTTGCTGATCTTATTCCTGAAGAATGTACTGTTACCACTCCTGTGAGTCACAGTCCAGTGGCACCTAATGAGGGGGAGTCAAGCAACATACATACATCTCTAGACGAGACGATACCTGAATTTTCCATTCCAACAAGTGTTCAAAGAAATCATCCTATTGAGAATGTGATAGGCCCTGTGAATGCAGGAGTTCAGACCAGAAGCCAATCAGGAACCATTAATTTGTGCTTATATTCTAGCTACATTTCTCAAATTGAACCTAAAACCATTGATGTAGCATTGCAGGAACCAGGCTGGGTGGATGCTATGCACGAAGAGCTAAACCAGTTCGAGAAGCTAGGAGTATGGAAACTTGTGGAGCTGCCAAAAGGAAAACGCAAGCTTGGAACTCGCTGGGTTTTCAGAAACAAGCAAGATTCTGAAGGAGTTATTGTTCGAAATAAAGCACGATTAGTGGTCCAAGGATTCAAACAGATAGAGGGACTGGATTATGATGAAGTTTATGCCCCTGTCGCTCGACTTGAAGCAATCCGGATTTTCTTAGCATACGCATCCTTCATGGGATTCACTGTTTACCAGATGGATGTCAAAACGGCATTTTTGTATGGAGAAGTGAAGGAAGAAATTTTTGTTGAGCAACCACCGGGTTTTATTCATCCAGACCATCCAGAATATGCTTACAAGCTTGACAAGGCATTATATGGGTTGCATCAAGCACCTAGGGCTTGGTATGCTACTCTGACAGAACATCTTCTGGCTCATGGTTACACACGAGGCACAATAGATCAGACTCTGTTTATCAAAAGAGTAGGCAAGGATCAAATATTGGTTCAAATTTATGTTGATGATATTATCTTCGGGTCTACAAGTGAGGAGCTTTGCAAAGATTTTGAGAGAGTTATGCAAAAGAAGTTTGAAATGAGTGCACTTGGTGAAATGACATTGTTTTTGGGTTTACAAGTTAAACAAGATTCACAGGGCATTCTAATTCATCAAGGGAAATATGTGGACGATGTGCTGAAGAAATTCAAGTTCACTGACGCTAAACCGGCAGAAACTCCAATGGCAGAAAGACCATTGTTAACTGAAGATGCTGAAGGATCCTCTGTTGATCAAAGACTTTATAGGTCTATGATTGGATCGATGATGTATCTGACGGCTAGTCGTCCTGACATCATGTTTGCTGTCTGCAACTGCGCACGATATCAGGCTAATCCTAAAACTTCTCATCTTACTGCTGTTAAACGAATCTTTCGGTACCTTAAAGGCCGGCCCAGGTTTGGTCTGTGGTATCCGAGGGATTCGAATTTTGACCTGTTTGCGTTTTCTGACAGTAATTTTGGAGGCACTGACAAGGACAGGAAATCCACCTCAGCTGGTTGTCAATTTTTGGGAGATCGACTCATTTCTTGGCAATGCAAGAAGCAACAAACGGTAGCTATTTCTACAGCTGAAGCAGAGTACGTTGCAGCTTCGGCATCTTGCTCACAAGTGGTGTGGATGCAGCATCAATTGCAGGACTACGGTTTGACTTATCTTAAAACTACCATATATTGTGATAATGATGCTGCTATACAGATTGTGAAAAATCCTGTCTTCCACTAAAAAACCAAGCACATTGATATTAAAGTTCATTTTATATGAGACTGTTTTGATAGAGGTCTTATTAAACTAGAGCAAATCGACACAGATGCAAATGCTGCCGATTTGTTCACCAAACCTGTCAGCAGTTCGAAGTTTCAAGTGCTTGTGGATTTTCTGAAAATGATCCGTTTTACTGACTGAGCATGTTTTTGTTTTACTTCGTAGGTAAATTTGTTCATAAAGTTTTCTATTCTTAGGTAGTTTTTATTTATGCTCAAATTTAGGGGGAGAATTTTTGAAAAATACAAAAACATTAAAAAAATCGAAAAATACAAAAACATTAAAAAATCGAAAAATACAAAAAGAGGCGTTGCATGACTGGGAAATGAAATGAATTTTCACATTATGGTCGAGGGCTGACTCATGTAAGACCAGTATCGAAATAGTTTGACTCTAGTATGATGTGTTGGTAGGCTCTATTCTTAAGACTGGAAACATTGGCTGTTTTGTTAAGAACTAAAATAGTACATGACCTCAGGAAAGAAAATCACTCGGAATTAGCTCATTTCTATTTGAATGTCTGTATGTTGTCCCGATACACACAATTTTGGTCTGACTCTGAAATCTTTTCTGAAAAAGTCGTGTATCTCCTCTGCTGCATCCAGATATATGCTGACCTGGAGGTGCTAGGCAACGACAGCTTCTGCTGCATCCAGATACATGCTGACCTAGCTGTACGTTGTCGCGCTATAGATCTAATACACCCGAAAGAGGCCCTCTAGTGCCCAAAAGAAACCCCAAGAAACCTATATCAAATTGAGAAAAACTCATTTGATCTGTATATTATACCATCTCTGCAAAAGATCTATTCTGTTCTCTTCTCAATCTATTCCCAGTTAAGATTTCAGAGATCTGGATTAGACTTGTGAAATATGTGGTAGGGAAGCTACTTGCATGATAGAGTGTGCTGTATATAACTCCGAGATTTGATTAGTATTTGTTTGGGTGCGCATGGTTAAGAAATTAAAACATGATAAAATTTGTTACAGGCAGTTATATGAAAAATGTCTAGGGAGATGAGTTTAGGTGGATAAATATACTGGCAATTGTCTAGATCATTCGGTAGTAGATCAGTGTTGATAAGTGATGCCAAGCCCGAAACCTCGTGATTTGATCCCTGAGCAATTTTGCAAATTTCCTAATTTATTTTTGTAAATAATAGTTTTTATTATTTATTTTTGTTTTAGGTTTTTGTTTTTGTAAATTATGCTCAGAAGGTTTAGTGGATTATTAAAATTATAACTGATTTATTAAAGGGATTTTTCTCATTAATTAATTAATCAAAATAAATCCTTTAAGTCGGTTAAGTTTGCACAGTTGGTAATGGCCCAAAAGTCAAAGGCCCAGGCCCAGTTGACTTAGGTTGGAGTATAAAACACAGGTCTCGAGTCGAGACCTCATTTCTCACTCGAGACCATTTGATAATTCTCTCTCAAAAGTTCCGGCAAGTTACTTGTGTTTCCGACGTGATTCTCCGGTTTCGATTCATCATATTCAGTTTTCTGGTCTTGATTCATCGATTCTTAAAGGTATGTTGATGATTTGTTTGAAGTTTTGCAGATGTTATGAAGATGTGATGATGATCCGATGAAGATTTGAATATGACCAAGAACCCTAGTTTTAATATATTTTGGTGTTCATGAAGGATCATAGGGTGTTATGGGTTTTTGATCCAAAAAGCTGAGAAGATAAAGTGTTTTTGAGATCTCGACTCAGATAACATAAGGACTCGAGACTGGTGGTTACGAGTCGCAATCTCATGGTCTCGACTCGAGATCTCAAGATCTCGACTCATGGTCTCGACTCGAGACCTCATAATCTTGACTCATGGTCTCGACTCAATAACTCATGGTCTCGACTCGAGAACTCATGGTCTCGACTCATGGTCTCGAGTCAACAGTGATAGTTTTGAATTGAAATTGTTGTTATCTGAGTCATGATACTGTTGTTTGGTTTTGCCTGCTGTTTTTAAAGTTTGAGATTTCTAATAAACTTATGTTTTATGCAGAATATGGATTTGAAGTTTATATCAACACACAATCAAGCAGGATACTTAGCACCACCTCCGGAGAAACACAAGAAGGTGTATACTTCATTGATGAAAGGTCTCAACAGCTGTCGTATAGTTCACGCACTACGAGAAAATCCAATTATCTACGAAAATCTTATTCAAGAGTTTTGGAAAAATGCGAAAATTGAAGTTGTTGAAGGAAAGGGAGTTATTGTTTCTGAAGTTCAAAAGAAGGTTGTTACTGTGACAGAACAAATGATTCGAGAAGTTTTACAGTTCAATGATCAAGAAACAGATTCAATTGAACTTCCCGCTGGTACAGTTGAAGCGATATTGCCAAGATTGAGTTATGAAGGGAAGTATCCACCTCTGGTTAAGAAGTTTGTGCATCCATATTGGCGTCTTTTGTTGCACATGTTTGTTTTGTGTATGACAGAGAACAGAGGAGGCACAGATCAGTTGAACATTACTCAGTCTGCTGCTCTTGTCTGTGTGATAACAAATGAGCCTTTCAAATAATCAAAGTATATTTTGGAAGCAATGAAGAGGAATGTGTTTGGAGTTAGAAAGGACAAGTTTCTCATGTATCCAAGGTTTTTGCAAATGATTGTTAATGCTCGTTATCCAGAGTTGGAGAGATCTGGTAACACATTGGAGTTGAAGCCTATGGGTCCAGCTTGTTTTGGTGCTCTCACTCCAAAGAAGGGTACTGAAAAGAAATTTGAAGGATTAATTCCGTTAGAGAAATTTGGTCAATTTGCAGAGACTGAAGATGTTGTTGCTAATCCAGTAATAGTGCAACCTGTTCCAGTGAATGATGCGCCTGCAAATGCTATAGTTGCTGAAGAACATGATATTCAAATGGGTATTGAAGATGAGCCTGAGACAAATATTTTAACGATTGACTCTGACGATGAAGGCATTAAGATTATGTGTGATTCTGGGGAAGATGAAGAGCTTCCTCCTGAAGCTGAAGTTGATACTGCTGTTTCTGCTGTTCCACCTGTGATTACTGCTGAAAGTTTGGCTTTGCTATTAAAATCTGTAACTGATAAGATGGGAAATCCTCCTTCTGATCTTTCAGTATCAAGTGAAGAGCCTAGTGAAAATCCAAAGGATTCTGATTCCATGCCATTGAAGCGGAAAAGGAGGGATCCTCGACTCGGAATGTATGTTGAGCAAAACAAAGATCAATCCATGAATATTGCTGAAGATGATGACGGTTTATATGATTTCGATTTTGAGAGAAGTGTTGCTGATACCACCACCACTACTGAAGATATCTTTGAGTTCAACACTGACACTCAAGGAAATGCTTTGGAGACCACTGCTGCTGATGTTCAGGTTACAAATGTTGATACAGATCCCATTGTTGATACTATGCCACTTGGTATTTCTGAATCTGCAGGTCCTTCTAGAATTGTTCTTGATGTACCTAGTAGTTCAAGTGGTAAGAGACCTGAAGAGCCATTTAGAATGCCATTTGATGATGATTCTAGTGATGAAGATGAGTTTATTAGCATGAGAGATATGAAGAAACGAATGGTTGTACTTGAGCAAGATTCAATTCATAAAGATGCGAAGATTATCCAACTTGAAGATACTATTGTGAAGAAAGATCAACAGATTGAGCAGCTTCAAGGAGATGTTAGTTTGTTGTTCAATATGGTTTATGATTTACGTGGGAAGTTGGAGAAGAAATTTGGACAAGAGTTCTCTGATCCAACTGATGTTGAAAACAGAAGAAAATCCTTTGAAAAGGATGATGCTAAAAGAAGTGCTGCTATGGAACAATACTTTAAAAGAGTTATTGATCCTGTTACAGATAAAGAGAAGGCTGAAAGAATTAAGAAGAAAAGAGAGTTTGTAATTTTGAAAAATCAGAATCTAAATCCAGATGATGATGATGATGATGATGCTAATGCAACTCACCACTTAATGGATGTTGGTGAAACTCTCTATGATCAGGTTGGAAATCGTTCTGGTGTAGTTAGCTGGGGATATGATCATGATCGCAAAAGATGGTGGATAAAGAGAAAAATTGGTCCTGTTGAGTGGTACAAACATCCAGGCCAGTTTCAGTCTTTCACTAAGGTGGATTTGACAAACTTGTCTAAAGCACCTTATGTGGATGATAAGCCTGGAGGTGCTGGATATATGTTTTTCGAGAGATTGCAGAGGGAAGTTCTTCATAACTTTCCTTCGATGCGTACTGTAGAGTCTTTTGTTAGACCAGCTAAAGGCATTAGAGATCCATACACGAACAAGCGGATGAAGATTGTGCACTGGCCTGTAACTGATAAAGAAAAGGTGATTCCGTTGGTGAAAAAGATTCCATAGGGCGCTCTGAAGTCCTTGCATTTTTGGTCTTATGATGAGCGTCTAGGGCAGGCAGTAATTGTTTGTGATGATGATGTGTGTTTTCGCTTGGTGGATCAAATTGATTTGCTGAATGTTGCTCATGAAGATCTGGAAGTGTTAGCTCGTCATCAAATTAGAGCTACTGAAAAATACGAAGAAATTGCAAAAGCATGGACTGCTGCTGTGGTTTCAGCCATTCATATTCGCACAAAAGGTTTTGGTGGTCTCAAGGATCGGTTGGATGGTGATCGTGAAAATTGAAGTTTCAAGAACCTCCATGCATAAACCTAGGGGGAGATTGTTGGAACCTGAAGGTTTATACATGAAGGATTGCTTAGTTAAAGGATTGATCTTGTAATTGTTTAGTTTATATTTTGGGTCGATATGTATGGGTTGGGCTAGTATGGCCGATTTCTAGTGGGCCTAGGTTACAAGTCCATATAGTTAGTATTTAAACAAACCTCAACCATTTGGTTGAGGTTGATCGTTTGGTTGTGACTTGAAGGCTAGCCGAAACACTTTGGAGTCTTGTATCAGTCTTTGTTCATCATTGAATGCAAGTCTCGGTTTGTTTTCATTAATATTGTTTCGGTTTACACTTGTTTTGCTCTTGAATCAACTTGTGATAGGATTCCGCACTCTCACAAGTTACGATTGATATCATTGAACGATCCTATCGGATTTTACAGAAGATCCTTGCATTAGACACAATTTGTTGGAATTTGTGGATTTCGGTTGGTTCAGATCTCTATTCGGTCATCTTTCCTTGAAGTACTGAATCAACAGAAATAACAGCTTCGGATAAACAACGGTTCTCCAAATCCAGAGTAAAACGGTTGCGGTTGTCCAATGCCAGATCATCTTTAGTAGTGTTTGTTTGAGAACCTGATTCAGATAAACAACGGTTCTCCAATTCCAGAGTAAGCAAATACACATTCCGAATAACTTCACAAAGATTTGTTGAAAACCCAACTCTCTCTATAGATATGACTGAGAGTAAGGGTTACTCTGTTATATACATCAACAAATGACTTGTTTAATACCAACTGTTCGAAATCCCTTTCGTTTTTTAGATCGTTCTAATAGATTAAAGAGAATAAACCATTTTTTACCGTATGAATACGGGCCGTATACAATTATACGGCCCGTATACACAAAGTGAAAAAAAATTACCAGATCGTATACAATGTATACGATGATTGTATACGACTCGTATACTATAGGTAAAAAATGGTTTATTCTCTTTAATCTATTAGAACGATCCTTGTTTTGAGAACCCTAGACCATGGTCTCAGACTCTCTCCCTATAACAACCCTAAATAAACCGACACCCTCCTGAATATTTTTCCGACACCCTAATATATTTTAAATTACCCCAATATGTCCTAAAATTCACCCATACGTGAAAACGGGCCCCGAATACCTTTTATATATTTAAAATTAATTAAATTGGAATTTTTGGGGTTCAGGCGGGCCGCGTAAGCCATCCCCGAACCCTTACACAGGCCGCGACAACTTAAAGGTCCAGCAAACCCCGGTGTTGACACGTGTCACGCAACGTGTTGACCCTAGTCATGACCCGGATCAGCTACGCCTAGACCCCTAGGCCACGCGGGCCACGTAAGCCTTTGCTTACATTTACGCGGGCCGCGAGAAAGCGAGAATCAAGCGCTATAAGTAGCAGACATCGATCTTCAGTCTACTCGCTCATTTCTTTTCTTTCTAATCGAATTCTGAAGTAGTAGAAGTTATACTCGGGTATAATACCCCCCCTAAATAACGAAGTTCTGCTCCGTTGTAAGTATCATAACCCCTGGATACGTATTAGATACTCTGCCCGATTGATCTAGGGTTCCGTAACGGCTGTCGTGGTTCTGCCCGACGTAGTCGTTGGAATGCTGTCTCGGGGAGGGTATTACTAATGTTAAAATGGGTTATTATACTAACACGTGTGCATTTGTGTAAATTATAGATAACTCTCAGGAAATCCTTACAGAAAAACCTAAGACAGCAATGTGAGTAATCTCCTTTTTGCAAACTGTTTTTACAAAACCTCACTTAATTAATTATATATTAAGCAGTTATTGAGTATATGTAAGGATACAATTATCGTCGGTATGTTGGGGTTTTGTGTACAAAATTAGTTACTGCCTTGCGAGGTAACTTTTCCACAAGTCGGGTCTGACAGTATCGTGGGTGGTAATTGATATGACTTGGAAACAAATGTAATTGCGAGACCGCCCTCAATACTGTACAATGGATTTTATTTAAACTTAATTAAACTGGGATTCACTCACCAGTATTTCCCACTGACAAAATGTTTTTAAACGTGTTTCAGGTAACAAAATGTGAAAGACAAATAGAAGCCAGCTGGCCCAGCTGGACAGCACTGAAGGCTTGGAAAAGTGGCAATAAAGTTACCTAAAAAGAAATAGATGTTTTTATTAAATAAAATAGGATTTATTCCTATGAAAATGTGTGTACTTAAAACTTGGGTTTTATCCCATGTGTTTAATATTATGAAAGTGTGGTATTTTACTCTGATAAAATATTTCCTAACTACGGTCCTGATGAAAATTCCGCTGCCAAAATTAGACAATACCAGATACCACCGAAACTGGCCGCGGCCGCCCGTTCCTGTATTTGAATAGGGGTACGGGGGTTGCGACAGAAGGTGGTATCAGAGCTAAGCCACTGATTCAGCCACAGAAGTGTTCTGCTAACACCAAATTTCAAATTGTTAGGAAATAAATTACGGGAATACGTGCATAATTGTATTTCTTGTTATGTGTTATTTGACTATTTGTTAGTTTACAGTATGAGCGACCAAGGACCATCTGATGCGTACCGTCAATTGTCTGGTTCGCCTAGAAGCGAATGTGCCTCTTCTCAGCCTGCTCTCTCAGGGTACTCTGCTGATACAGAAGAAGGAATATTCGTGTTTAAGGCTCAGTCTGAAGAGCCATTCCATCATAAAAAGAGAGGATGGTTCAGTCGAGGGGCACATGAGCGTAGGAAGCGTATGAAAAAGTTACAAGACTAGAGAGCACTAGCAGCAGCTAAAAGAGAAACCGATGCCTATGCCCAGGAAATGATTAATAGGGGTATAGCCAACATCCACATCCTAGCAACCACTGCAGCTGACCCTAACCTGGAACAAATGATAGCACCCCAACCACAACCACCAATTCCTGACCAACCGATGGAGATAGAAAACCCTGAAAATCAAGTAGAAATGCATGATTTCAACCCAGAGGAAATACCTAGGGTACCAGCACCTAACCCCTTAAACCCAAATTATTACCCGTGGTGGGACGACAATAGGGACTACGTGCAACGTTACCCGATACACGAAGACATACCCATGCCGAACGTAGGAGCCTACCCAGGGTTAGATCCTCTAGATCCCTATTACGATAATGACGTATTCATTAGGGAGATTCTAGAAAATCCTTACCCATACCAGGCACCTACACCTCCGTACCAGGAACCCGCACCCCAGTTTCCGAACCCAGTCCTAGAACCTGCACCCCCAATGAGTGCAGAAAATGTACAAGAACTTAGGACATTTGGTGAGGAAATTTTAGAAAATAGTGAAAGGATGAGACAGGTGGAAGAGCGACTCGTCTGGAAGTACGACGAGCGCAATATGGATTTCTGGATGAATCCATATCCGTAGAAGTGATGATGGAGAAGGTTATAATAATAATATAGTATAATATAATAATAAAATATGTGTGTATGTGTATGAAAAAAAAAACTACGGATGCCTACTATTAGTAGTGTAACTTTATATTTCAGTCGGTATTGTAATTTTAATTTCAGTACTGGTGTGTAATAGATGCATATTATATGAATAGAGTAAAGTCGCAATGATTGACGCTTTTGACCAAAATGCGTGTCATGTGATTGGCAATATTAAATATTATTTTGTGATATTAATACATGGTAAATGTTTAAAATTCAGATGGCCGACGAAGGGAATCAGGAAAATCTGAATAACGATAACCAGAGTAACATTAACTTGGTTAATGAGAATCCGAACAACAACAATAACAATGGAAACCAAGTGGATAATAGTGCCATCCAACACATAGTGGCACAAGGAATTATAGATGCAATGCCATATATTCTTCAAACTGTTAAGGATGCGGAAAATAAAAGTAAGCATAGCAGTAAGCGACCAACTGAACCTGAACACAGCGTAAACAATGGACCCGTACTTCAAGTGCCCATTCCCAAAAGAAGAAGAACCATGCCTTATGGTTGTTCTTACAAAGAATTCTGGTCCTGCAAACTAATAGAATTCTCGGGCAATGAAGGACCCATTGCAGCTCTACACTGGATAGAAAATGTCACACCCCCAAAATCCACAAGCGGAGTACTACCGCTGGAGGCATGACATGACCAGGATCAAGCCACCAATCATATTGAACATATAAGTAAATAGTAAAAGTCATTCATCAATACGAAAGGTGTTTTCAAAAACCAAACATCAACAAGTGTGTAGCAGAAGCATAAGTATGTAAACCCAATGTAAATCGTAAATTCAAATGTTTAGATATATAACATGGCATCATCGATCCATGTCCCACAACGACCTGCTCCTCCCTGTGCAAGCTCCATATGTACCTAAGGTCCTTCAAGGCATGCAGCAGAGAGTCAACAACTAGTTGAGCGAGTTCACAGTTAATAGTTCAGTAATAGTATAGCGTGAGTAGTAGCATGTTCGTTCGTTACGTCATGTATCGTATTAGTTTCCATCGCGGCCTCCCAGGCAGGTATGCGAAGATATTAGGGGATGTTTTTCCCAAGTATTCTAGACTAGGTTTATTTGTATCGCGACCTCCCAGGCAGGTGTGCGAAGATTTGTAAATTTAGTTCGCGGCCTTCCTATGGCAGGTGTGCGAAGTCAGTCATAATATCGCGGCCAACCCTTGGCAGGTGTGCGAAGATCAGTTCAATAAGTGTTACTAGTCTAGTCGTATCTTATCGTTAGGTTCTACCGTCTGAGTATACACAATAATTCATCAAATCCCATTCCCACCCGGGAACCCCATGCCTTGGCTGTATGAACTCACCTTGGTTTTGCTCGGTATGCTAAGTATGTGCTCAAAGTAAATCAATCACGTCCTAGAGTATGCACGTATACATAATCAGTTTGTGTTCAAGTTGTTCACGTATAAACATGTAGCACGTATTCACAATCATATACAAGATGGTTACACTTAACAGCAGTTAAATATCTCAGTTAACTTCTAACAGAATTAATGCAGGTTACTGAGCTGATTACACATTTGGCGAAACACACATATTGGCGAAACACACTATTGACGAAACACATTCTGTTTCGTCGTGGCCTTGTTTGGCGAAACATGATTCTAATTCGTCGATGACTCTTGGCGAAACACATTCTGTTTCGCCGAGAGTTCTGTTTCGTCGAATGTCTGTTTCGTAGACACAGTTACAGCAGTTACGAAATACGCAGAAACCCTAATCAATCTAACAGCCGTCATCAATAACAGAAATCATATGAGGGTCAATGTGCATCTAGAATCATCATAACTCAATCCTCCAAGAATCATTGTCTAGCATAAACCCTAGTTTATGTGTATAACATATCAATTAACATACAACATCATATCATCGACAACAATCACGCATATCGTACATAAATCTGATCTTGACAGTTTACCAATATCTGCTTTGGTTTCAGGTATAACTCTTACGTATTTATCAATCGAATCAACGGATTATATTACAACATCAAACCCATTCATAATCATAGCAAGAACCCTAATATTTGACATGTATCGGTTACACATATACATCATCATAGCAGAATCACGAGACACATAAACACGTATACGGATGAAAGATCAATCAAGACACATAGATTTACTAACCGAGATAATGATAGAGATGCTTTTGAACGTTCAGAAATATTCAGGGCCGCCGACACACACAGAGGAGGTCCTAGGGTTTCAACTTTTGTCAAAGATGTGAAACATAGGTTGTTACACGCTAATAAACACGATTTAACGTTCTGGGCCCGTAATGGGCTTCGGCGAATCTGGGCTCGGCGAAACAGCCAGTTTCGTCGAGATGCCATTGGCGAAACGTAGCTTGTGTTTCGTCGAGCAGTTTCATGTGTTAATCAGTTTATGTGATTTCTAATACACTAAGTCTTATGCTATAATATCAACACATAATCAAGCAAACACAATACTTTTATTATCACACGAAGTGTACCGTTACAAATCAGACGAGCCAAACAACTAAAACCGTTACAAATCAGACGAGCCAAACAACTAAACAGTCAAAGTCAACGTGCAATAAATGCGAATAAAGAATGTCGGAAACTCGAGTTGTCACAGAAAAGACTGAGGCTGTTTTAAAAATAAGCAAGTGTGCTGAAGAAGATAAGATAATGTTTGCCTCAAATCTGTTTAAAAACTCAGCCTTAGAATGGTGGAACACTATCCTCCAGTCTAGAGGAAGTGATAGGGTTTATAATATGGAATGGGAGGAATTTAAGAATTTGGTAGAAAGGAAATTATGCCCTCCCAATGAAAATGAACAGATAGCGAATAAGTTCCTAAACCTTAGGATGACCGGGGTAGATAGTAAGGGTTATACTACCACATTCTTTGAATATGCTAGAATAGTACCAACCCTTGCATCACCTAAACCGGTATTAATATCCCGTTACATCTGGGGATTAATTGGAGAGATTAGACATGTAGTCAAGGCAGCTAGACCCCAAACTATAGAAGAAGCTGTAGAACTAGCAAATACCTTGACAGATGAGTTAATCCGTACTAGAGAAGAAGACCAGAGGAGAAACCTAGCTCAAAGGCTTACCCAAGAATTCCGTTCTGGGAATTCCAACCGTAGGAGTATAGGTTCTACCTCTACACCATACTGCAAGGCCTGCAAGAAAAAGCATTCGGGAAAATGCTCCACTCACTGCAATTTCTGCAAGGCACCAGGACACAAGGAAGAAGATTGTAGGAGAAAATCCAGTAATGGACTATGGTTCAACTGTGGAGAAAAAGGTCACATCAAGCCGAACTGTCCGAAACTAGCTCCAGCCGCGAACAACAAGAACACTAAAAATACTAGAGCATTTGTTCTGACTGCAGATGAAGCCAAAATGATTCCGGACGTAATAGCCGGTACGTTTTTAGTTAATGATGTTTTTGCTAAAGTATTATTTAACTCTGGTACAAACCAAAGTTTTATTAATACTTCATTTTGCAAACTTCTTAATCAACCATTAACTAAACTCTCACAAGAATGTCTAGTCGAGACAGCGAATGGAGAAACGGTTAGGATTTCCGAAATCTTGCAGGGAGCAAGAATAGAATTTTTAAACCAAAAGTATATTGCAAACATTTATCCCATGAATCTGGCAGGATTTGATATCGTATTAGGAATGGATTGGTTAATAGCCAATAAAGCTAATATTTTATGTGATCAAAAGTCAATTCAAGTAAATTCACCAAAGGGTGAAAAGATCACAATTAAAGGAGATAACCCCTGTAGATCCACAAAATTCATCTCTGTGATGAAAACTGCAAGCTATATAAGAAAAGGATCTATCGTGTATTTGATTTCTATAATCACTAACACTAACGGAAAAGAACTAAAAGACATTCCAGTAGTGTCTCAGTTTTTAGATGTATTTCCAGAAGAGTTGCCAGGGCTACCACCAGACAGAGAAGTCGAATTCAGAATCCATCTGCTACCCGGAACAACACCAATTGCCAAAGCACCCTACCGTTTGGCACCCGCCGAAATGCAGGAACTAAAAAACAGTTAGATGAATTATTGGAGAAGGGATTCATACAGCCAAGCTCATCGCCATGGGGAGCACCAATTTTATTTGTTAAAAAGAAGGACGGATCAATGCGTATGTGCATTGATTACCGTGAATTGAACAAAGTCACAATTAAGAATCGGTACCCATTACCAAGAATTGATGATCTGTTCGATCAACTTCAAGGAGCTCGATTTTTCTCTAAAATCGATTTAAGATCAGGATATCATCAATTAAAGGTACAGGAAGAGATAATTCCTAAAACCGCATTTAGAACAAGGTATGGTCATTATGAATTTACTGTCATGCCATTTGGTTTAACCAATGCCCCAGCCGCATTTATGGACATGATGAACCGAATATGCAAGCCATATTTGGATAAATTCATAATTGTTTTTATTGATGATATTCTCATCTATTCTAAAAGTAAAGAGGAACATGCAAAGCATTTGCACGCACTTTTAAGTCTATTAAGAAAGGAAAAGCTTTACGCTAAATTTTCAAAGTGCGAGTTTTGGTTAGAGCAGGTACAGTTTCTTGGACACTTAGTTAATCATGAAGGAATTCATGTAGATCCAACAAAGATCGAGGCAATTACCAAATGGAAAACCCCTGAGTCACCAACCGAGGTTAGAAGTTTCTTAGGATTGGCAGGTTATTATAGAAGATTTATTCGAGATTTTTCTAGAATAGTCATTCCTTTAACTAAGTTAACATGTAAATCCATTAAGTTTGAATGGGGACCAAAACAAGAAGAAGCCTTTAGAATTCTTAAGCAAAGATTAACCCATGCACCCATATTAGCGTTACCAGAAGGAACTAAAGATTTAGTAGTTTATTGTGACGCTTCTAAATTAGGTTATGGATATGTGTTAATGCAACGCCAAAAGGTTATAGCCTAGGCATCTAGACAACTTAAGAATCATGAAGAGAATTATTCAACCCATGATCTTGAATTAGGAGCAATAATTTTTGCTTTGAAAATTTGGAGACATTACCTTTATGGTAGTAAGTTTACCATTTTTACCGATCATAAAAGTTTAAGATATGTTTTTGGGCAAAAAGAATTGAATATGAGACAAAGACGCTGGATGGAGATGCTTAGTGATTATGATTGTGATATCCAGTATCATGAAGGAAAAGCAAATGTAGTGGCAGATGCTTTAAGCCGAAAGTATCATGAAAAGCCAAAAAGGGTACGTTCTCTTAAATTAAATCTGCAAGTAGATTTAAATGATCAGATAAGAGAAGCACAAGAATCAGTAATCAAGGAGGATACTGAAAAATTAAAAGGTATGATTAAGGAATTAGAACAAGGAACAGATGGAATTTGGAGATTCCATGAAAAGAGAATGTGGATACCTAAATTAGGAAACCTACGTCATCGTATATTAGAAGAAGCCCATAAGTCTAAGTATACGATGCATCCTGGAAGTGATAAGATGTACCAGGATTTAAGAAAGAACTTCTGGTGGATAGGAATGAAAAAGGACATAGCAACCTATGTTTCTAAATGTCTAACTTTCTCACAAGTTAAAGCTGAACATCAGAAACCCTCAGGTTTGTTACAACAGTTAGAAATGCCAGTGTGGAAATGAGAATTAATAACAATGTATTTTGTTACTAAATTACCCAAAACAAAGAAAAGTAATGATACAGTCTGGGTGATTGTAGATAGACTAACTAAGTCAGCTCACTTCCTACCAATGAAGGAAACTTTCAGTATGGAACAACTAGCTAAATTATATGTAAATGAAATAGTTTCTTTACATAGAATACCTTTATCAATTGTTTCTGATAGGGATAGCCGTTTTACCTCTCATTTTTTGTCAAGTTTCCAAAAAGCAATGGGAACCAAGTTAAATCTAAGCACAGCATATCATCCTCAAATGGACGAACAAAGCGAAAGGACGATTCAGACAATGGAAGATATGCTTAGAGCTTGTGTAATTGATTTCAGAGGTAATTGGGACGATCACTTACCTTTAATAGAATTTTCTTATAATAACAGTTATCACACAAGTATTAATGATGCACCATTCGAAGCACTTTATGGACGAAAGTGCCGAACCCCAGTCTGTTGGGCAGAAATTGGGGAAAAGCAACTATCTGGACCTGAGATAGTACAAGAAACAACTGACAAGATCATTCAAGTCAAGGAACGACTGAAAGCAGCACGTGATCGACAAAAGAGCTATGCTGACAACAGACGGAAACCATTGGAATTTCAAGTAGGGGACCAAGTATTGTTAAAAGTCTCTCCTTGGAAAGGAGTGGTAAGATTCATCAAAAGAGGAAAGCTAAGTCCCATGTATGTTGGACCTTTTGAGATTATTAGAAGAATAGGACCTGTAGCTTATCAGTTACAACTGCCATAGGAAATGGCAGGAATACATGATGTATTTCATGTATCTAATCTCAAGAAATGCTTAGCCAATGAATCACTTGTAGTACCTCTTAAGGATATAGAGGTAAATGAACAACTCAAGTTTATAGAAAGGCCTCTACAGATTGAAGACAGGAAAGTCAAGAACCTCAAGCATAAAAGATTAATTCTAGTCAAAGTAAAGTGGGACTGCAAAAGAGGACCTAAGTACACATGGGAACTTGAATCAGAAATGCAAAGCAAATATCCACACTTGTTCCAGTAGATCTCGAGGACGAGCTCTAAAACAAGGTGGGGAGGATATAACAACCCTAAATAAACCGACACCCTCCTGAATATTTTTCCGACACCCTAATATATTTTAAATTACCCCAATATGTCCTAAAATTCACCCCATACGTGAAAACGGGCCCCGAATACCTTTTATATATTTAAAATTAATTAAAAATGGAATTTTTGGGGTTCAGGCGGGCCGCGTAAGCCATCCCCGAACCCTTACGCGGGCCGCGACAACTTAAAGGTCCAGCAAACCCTGGTTGTTTTTATTAAATAAAATAGGATTTAAAGTTACCTAAAAAGTGGCAATAAAGTTACCTAAAAAGAAATAGTTGTTTTTATTAAATAAAATAGGATTTATTCCTATGAAAATGTGTGTACTTAAAACTTGGGTTTTATCCCATGTGTTTAATATTATGAAAGTGTGGTATTTTACTCTGATAAAATATTTCCTAACTACGGTCCTGATGAAAATTCCGCTGCCAAAATTAGACAATACCAGATACCACCAAAACTGGTCGCGGCCGCCCGTTCCTGTATTGGAATAGGGGTACGGGGGTTGCGACACTCCCCCTCCATTTCTCTCTCTGACAACCCTAGACCCAAACCACCGCAATCCACCATGATTATGTCTCTTCTAGCCACCGACACCGCCGCATGACCAACCTGCTGCAGCCAAAAGTCTCCAAGCATCTCTTATTTCTACTCTTTATCTCTCCTCTCAAAAAACCCTAACTCATCCCTTCACTCATTGCCATCGCCGGCTTGTCCTGTGCCCCTACCTGTTGTCGCCGTCTACCACCACCTCCCCTTTGTAAGTTGCGGCTGTGACACGAGGGTTGTTGCATCAGGAACGAATGAGGAGACTCAACTGTCGCTGCACTGTTCTCGTTGTGGTAAACGTATACCAACGGTTCTGCGACAAAAACATCATCTGTTCATCATTGTTCTTGAAGATGAAGATGAAGAAAGAAGGGTTTATTCTCTTTAATCTATTAGAACGATCCTTGTTTTGAGAACCTGATTCTGATTTAAACAATGCACGACATGTCTGTAAAAAAATACAACTGATTACTTGATTGAATAATGGCCAATAAGAAACAAAGTATCTCGATATGGTTGGTGTAAAAGCTCACATTTACTACATTGACCATGTCTTTTGACAAATCATCTGCTTCCTGAATCTGAATCTGAAAGTTAACTAGACCCCTCAAGTTGTCATTCAAAACAAATAAGCGTCTGGAGAAGAGTATGTTGATATAGGAGAGTTGATGCAATTTTCCAAGCATTTTACAGAGACCTTTAAGTACGGATCCTATAGCTGCATTTGGAACAAGTAGTCCAACAATATAAATGCACACAATGAATTTGACAACCGGTCAAATCACACACTATAAAGTGTAAACTTAGCGTGTGTTGTAATTTTAATGAAGCAATGAAGATTGAATATGCAAACCGCATCCGTTTTGTATGTGAAAACTGTCAAATTTGCATGCATCCGTATAATTATTAAATGATGATTAGTGCTTAATGACTGTGTTGATTTACAACTTATGACTTGAATTGCTTTCTGATTATTGCATTATACTTACATGGGCATCACATATTGCAACACATCAATGACTGCATGCAAACATATTGATATAAATGATGCACAAAGCACAGTTAGCGGATAACTCAGAAAAATGCTGACAGAACTCAGCACATAGACAGACAGTGTTTTGACACCCAGTATGGGCCAGAGACTAAGTACTACACCAATATGGTGTGTAGGGAAGTAAGGACCACAAAGCTGCATTCCTAAGTGATAGTTTAAGTGCCAGAAAGTGCCTAAAACTCACTCAAAATGCTGAATTCAGCATAAATCAACAAAATCAGCTTTTTAACAAGCTAGTAACATGCAAAAATATGACTAAATGGTCCTGAATGCTTTCCTAAGTGTCGGGAATTAAAAGTGTTACAAAAGGGTACAAAAAGAACACTAAACGGTATAGTTTAACACTTTAACGAACCAGTATCTAACCGAACAACCGGACACTACCCGAAACACCAAAATTACACTAGAAGCATTGTTTTAATGTTTCCAAGCTAGTTACAATCCCCGAACATCATAACACCTACAAAAATATCTAGTAACCAAGTACTTAACTTATACTTGATTTCTAACTACAAACTAACTAAATTGTTACAACCTAAGCCTACTACCCCCCCCCCCCCACACACACACCTATCTCACGGCCCACATGGCCTATTTGGGAGATCTTATTTGATCTTGCTTGATCTCATGAAGATTTGATTAAAAGATATGTCATGTACTTAAGGGAACATATTATCCATTGGATTATGAAGTGTTGGAAGATTATAAGAATAACCCAAGGACCATAACCATTTCATTCTCACTTCTCACCACACTTGAAAAACCTTCTCCTCCCCCTCCATAAGCTACGGCCAAGAACTCCCCAAACAGCACCATCATCTTCATTCACTTCTCATTAAATCTACACATATACAAAGGTGTTAGAAGCTATACAAAGAAGCTTGGAGCTCTTGAAAGTTGAAGGACCTTTCTCTAGTGCTTTTATCCACTTGTTTTCTCCTCTTGATCATCCCTAGCCTTGTGCTAGTGGTAAGAGTCTTGATCTATCCATTTTACTTCTATTTTAAGTGGTTAAAAGATAATACATAATGACAATCTTGAAGAACACTAAGAAACTTGAAGATGAAACTTTAACATAAGCTTAAAATCATATGAATACATGATGATTAGTGTTGATTTGCTTCTTGATGATTGATTGTTTGTGTTAGTGATGTTAGACATCATAAGAAACCTACTAGATTGAGATTAAACACATGATCTAGTAAGTTAAGATGATGATCTTGTGAAAGACCAAGATGATCATACTTTATGTAGACATGAACTTGAATAATAAAAGTTGTTTTCATATGTAATAATGATTTAAACACAATACAAGTCTTGTAAGTGGATGATTTCCAAAATAGTTCTCTCAAGAAACTAGGTTAAATAACAAGATTTACCTAGACTTGGTTCTTACATAAACAAATACTATTTTTAAGGGTTAAACAAGTGTAGAAACGCTTGTGTAATAAAAAGATTACATAAAGAAGCATTTTTAGAAAATGTGTTTGGAAGTTGTAAACACCCAACTTCTTTAAAGATGAAGTTTTTAAAGAAGTAAATACATTTCAAAGGGGTAATTAAACCTACTAAGCACACTACCAAGTTACTACAAGTCTTTATGAAAGTTCAAGTTCATGTTGTTATGTAAATAACATTGTTTTGGCATTTGGTAAGTGTTGGTTAAGTTGTTGATTGTTTGTGATGATTTTAAAAAGAAAATGATATGCTTTGATAGCATGGACACCTCCATTTTTAGGGGAAACTATGGCAAAATTTTCTAAAAATATAAACACTTAAAAAAATATATTTTCTAACAAATATTTACAAGTGTATTATAACTATGGTTTTCAATATAAACTTTGCCATAATTTTTGTAACAAAAATACAAATATTGGAGGTTGGTTTTTGTAAATAGAAATAACTAAATATGTATTTGAAAGGTATATATTTAGAAGACACATGTGTGTGATTATTTGAATACTTTGTGTATTAGTTATATTATTTTAGGATTTGAAATAATATAACTTAACAAATACCAAGAATTTACAATCCAAAATATTACCAAAAATCACAAGGAATAAATACACAAGTTACACACACAATATTGGGAAACCGAACGAAAGAATGTAACTTACAAAATATTCCGGAAAATACATTTATAAGTATATTTTTGGTGAATAATATTTTGGACACAAGAAAGGAAAATATGATTTTTCCAATTATTACAAAATTATATCATATTTTTTACAAGGAGAAAATATATTATTTTGGGAAGTAAAGATATATTTTCTTGTAATTTTAGAAGATATACTGTTTTTGGGAAAAATATATATTTTATTGGATAAACTTGAAATACATTATTGGATAGAATAAGTTTATAAATATTTTCTAAGTGAGACTTGAAAATATATTATTTTGGAACTACAAATATTTTTGTTAAAAGGAAAAATTATAAATAATTTTTCTAAGCAATAATTCTAAAATAGATATATATATTGGGAAATATATATATATATATATATATATATTAGTGGACCTTTATTAGAAATAATATTCCGAAAAGTTTAACACAAAATTAAATATAAGAATACTTAACTATTACAAAAAGATACGTATCCTCGTACGTATAAATCCACACCGGAATACGACGCCAATACATGGCAAGTTATACAAATACAAATATACCCATCCTTTGGGAAGGATATACATGTTTATATACTTGGGAAGTGTTAAGTTAAAATATTAATTATTTTAACAAATAATTAAACACTTGGAATATTAATGAAGACACCCTGGAACATAACTCAAAGACACTAGTCATTAATAAGTCAAGGCACGACCCGCTCGTCTAATGGACCGTAGTACGCATGTAGGTAGTCGTGCGTTCTAGAGGAAGCTTTGAGTTACATCGGATACAAGGAACGCAAAACTGTGAGTTCATGTCCCCCTTTTCTCTTAACTGTTTTCGGTTTTATAACTCTCGGGGGTGAAATACATGTTACATACTGATTACAAACAATTACAAATGGTATGATTAGCTAAGGAATGTACTGCTAGATCACGTGAATGGGCAGGCGATTAACTTAAGACCATTAATCCTTGTATAAGGACCGAGGGGCATGAGTGATAGATCTATTGGGTGTTGCGAGCCCCACCCATGGGCCTGCGAGTTGGCCGCATGTGGTGACTATGTCGTTCCGCCGGAGGGGCCGGTACGAAATACGCATACAGGGTTGAGTGCTTCCTATGCCATGTCACTTATATTAATGTATTAGCTACACATTAATTGATCTGTTTTTCCTTATTGCTTCATACCAGTTTACAAGTACATACATACAAAGGTTTTCAAGGATGATTCGTGTACACATACTAAACACATGAACTCGCTCAACTTTTGTTGATGTTTTCAAACTACATGTATTTCAGGGAATTAGTAAGTGGATCTGGCGGGCGTTGGAAGTTTTATGCTGTGATAGGAATAAAGATGTCATCCATGGTCTTTGGGTTTGGTCAGTGTGTCTTATTCCTGGACGGGACACGTCTTCCAAACCGTAGTTACATCTAATATATTTTGACGAGTCCTTAGTGAACTCATAAACAATTTGTATGGTTTGTAAAACTTGAATTTGAAGTCTACGTTTTAAACAATGTTGTTATGTTTTAAACTCATATAATGGATGACAAATCTATGGTTTTATCATATAGTTGATGTTATGATTGAATGCAATGGTATTAAGAAAGTCACCCCATAATCACGCTTCCGCAAAAGTCAGGGTGTGACATTGTATACGGAAACGGTGGCTATGGGAAATACAAACCCGACACGTCTTATGTGATGATTCGAAACATTCCGAATAACTAGCAGAAGAACCCGACACGTCTTCTCTAGTTACTCTTTTATTCGATTTCAACAAATCTTTCAAGACCATTCACCTCTTTCAACCTACCAAAACACCGTAAACCCCTTCTTTTAATCTATTAGAACGATCCTTGTTTTGTCACGTACATGCGTTTAATTCTCAAACATCAGCAACCATTTTTCCTTTTCCTTCAATTTCGAGAACATTCTCCCTAACATGAGAAACGAAAGAGATTTCGAGCAGTTGGTCGATGACATGATAGATAAAGATCTTGACACGATCATATCCATTTTCAAGTTTTAGACTAGATAGAAGACGTGTCGGGTTCTTCTGCTAGTGGTTTCTGTAACCAATTGGGAACCACATATTTGCTTCAAGATTTACGTCTGATGTCTAAGTTTGATCACATTTGACTTCATCTACATGTGTTTTGAAATAGGCTTTGTTCTTGGTTTAATGAAGTTACACGTAACATCTAGTTATATTCAGATTTAAACAATGCACGCCTCAACTGAGATAACGGACATCCATCAAGCTCAAAAAGAAAACTTATGTTTCCCATAGTCACAAACGATTGTGGTTTGTATTTCGCATAGCCACCGTTTCCGTAGTAAAAAACAGTTGTGGTTTGCACATTCAATCTTCAATACTTCATTAAAATACCGCTAGTAGAAGAACCCGACACGTCTTCATGTTACGGAGAATGTTCTAGAAATTGAAGGAAAAGGAAAAGATTTGTTGAAATGGAAGAAAAGAGTAAAAAAGATGAATTTAGGCGTGCATTTGGAACAAGAAGTCCAACTATCCGTTTATTATATGTTATTGTCTAAACAATATGAATGCACGCAACAAATTTCACAACTATGACAGCTTATTAAAAGTAGCAATCACCTCCAATCATTTCCTGGTCAAATCACACAATATAAAGTTTAAAGTTATCGTGTGTTGTAGTTTTGAAAGATGACCGAATAGAGATCTGAATAACAAACTGTGGAGAACTTGTTTGTGTCGGGTTCTTCTGCTAGTTATTCGGAATGTTTCGGATCATCATAGAAGACGTGTCGGGTTCTTCTGCTAGTGGTTTCTGTAACCAATCCATAATCACCCTTGGTGGTTTCTGTACCCATCCCCGCCGATAACTAGCAGAATCGATAAATAACTAACACGAAGATCTTTGCGATCGCTAAGGTTTCCATCAACGGACTGATCGGTAACGTTACTCTACTTGTGCTCCGATTTAAGAGGCGTGTTCCGATCAACGTTTATCGACATTGTTAAAGGTGATGAAGAGTTTAGAAACCGTAGAAAGATTGTGTTTTTACTGGAAAAAACGTGATACTTGAAAAAACGCCATTATATACGGCCCGTATACATGTGGTAACATCAAAAACCTCACAAAATAAATCCATTGAGCCGTATATGTTTTACAAATCGTATACACATGTATACGGCTCGTATAACTATATACGGGCCATATATAATAAAATCAAAAAACATTCCCTGCGTATTTTCCTGTTCAAAAAACATTCTATACGGGCCGTATAACTGTATACGGCCCGTATACAATAGGGGGTGTGAAAATAAGATATAGGGTATGTGGGAATAAGGGAGGCCTAAAATAATAAGTTAACTCGGTTACGGAGAAAGGAAACCGTCTCTAAAGATGTTAAAACATAAAGGACATTCACTACTGAATTTTTTTTAGTTAAAGGATACCGCATGAAATTCAAGTGAAATATAAAGAACGAAAAATGCAATTTACTCTATAAGAAATGACAATCGCCATTACCACAAAGTAGGGATTCTCATTCCGGAAATACCATAGCTAAAGTGCAATTGTGCATTAGTATTTAAAAGCTATGCATGAACATATATATCTTTTATTAGAATTTATCAACATGATATAGCACATGTGTAGTGAGGAGACATTGGAATGGTAAAGAATGCAAATATGTCAATACCCTAAAGGTAATAATAATATGTGACTATATTTTACTAATCCAAGATTAAAGAATGGAATACAACATAGCCTTAGATATTAAGGTACTTGTTCGCGAGAGGAGGCACCAAAAGTCTCATAAGAAGATTTTAAGACATTACTCAACATAAAAGATTGCACTTCAAGGCATTAAGCGACAAATCATTGTACAAAATTTTTGATCAACTTTCACAAAAGATCTACGCCAGTCATTTAAAGAATACATGTCAAATTGAGAGAGAGCATTATACAAGTTGCACTATTTTTTCCTTATCTAAGTTTTGTCCCAATAGGATTTTCTTAGCAAGGTCTTTAATGAGGCAACATAACGGATCAAGATGTATCAGGGGGAGACAGCGCGCGTTGCATTCTTTTTCCCTTAGCCGAGGTTTTGTCTCACTGTGTTTTCCTAGCAAGGTTTTTAATGAGCCAGCATCTCCAAACGTATTAAATTGATAACCAATGGGGAGTATTATATATATATATATATATATATTGTATTTATCAATATCTAAATTAGATTATTTATGTGTGTGTATATATATATAGCCAACGGATCACGTACATGAGGGTTAAAACATACGAAGGGTACGCGACATCTGCAACTGTCCATTTGCAAGATCTACGTTCAAGATAAGAACGTGACAGTTTGCTAAATTTCATATTCAAACAATTGAAATAATAAATAGAGAAAGGGCATATTGGTCTTTTCACAATTAACAAGTTTCTCGCTTGATTTTCAAACGACTATAACTTTTTCATACGTTAATATTTAAAAAATAGGGTAAATTACACTTTTCGTCCTTTATGTTTATACCGGATTGCAACGGATAGCCTTTAACTTAAATAATTACAGTCACAATCCTTGATTTGGAAAACTCGTTACATCTTTCATTCTTTAGCACTAACTAGGTTAAAATTTTTAGTTAAGTCTATTTATATGAGGGCACTTTGGTCTTTTTACCAATCTAATTAAAATATACTATAAATCTTAGTTTAAATGATTTATTTACAATATATTTTAAGTAGATTGGTAAAAAGACTAAAGTGCCCTTATATAAATAGACTTAACTACAATTTTTAACCTAGTTAGTGCTAAAGGACGAAAGATGTAACGAGTTTTCCAAATAAAGGATTGTGACTGTAATTATTGAAGTTAAAGACTATCCGTTACAATCCGGTACAAACATAAAGTGCTAAAGGACGAAAGATGTAACGAGTTTTCCAAATAATGGATTGTGACTGTAATTATTGAAGTTAAAGGCTATCTGTTGCAATCCGGTACAAACATAAAGGACGAAAAGTGTAATTTACCCCCAAAAAAATTACACAGTATTAATGAGCATTTCATTCTCTTTAATTCGAGCAGCCTATTGCTATAGTTTTCTTAAAAAATTACATGATTTTAAATATTTATTATGTGATTTTAAATACCAAGCACAAGACTACGTGATTTTGAATATCTATTACGTGGTTACACATTCAACATAAACCATTATGTGATTACACATTCAATATAAATCCATTACGTGATTACACATTCAAATAATAAGAACTTGATTAGACCTGAAATATTTGGTATTATAGATTGATTTGGCTAATATTTTGTATATAATTAGCCCTTAATACGTGATTAGACCTGAAATATTTGGTATTCAAAATCGCGTAGTCACGTAATAATACATAGTCAACTATTGTTACGTAATTACGTAAGCACTTAGTAGGGTTTCACATACTATAATGAAATCACGTAATCACGTAATGGGTGTTCAAAATCACGTAATCATGTTGGGTTTTCAAAATCACGTAATCACTTAATAGGTATTCAAAATCATGGAAATTTTTAAGAAAACTATAGCAATAGGCTGCTTGAATTAAAAAGAATGAAATACTCGTTAATACGGTATAAGTTAAAAAAATATATATTAACGTATGAAAAAGTTATAGTCGTTGAAAATCAAGAGGGGGGTTGTTCACTTAGGAAAGGGTCAAAATACCCTTCCTGCCAATTACACGTGTCCTCATCTCCTTCTCGCGTAGGTCTCGTACGAAATTCTATTCTTGTATAGTAAAAATCAATCTTATGCAAACACTCAATCCACTAAACATGCTACTTGTCATACTATAAGTTTATACATGCTAGAATACTTTTATGCATACTATTTGCATTAACTTTACAAGCCTACCTTAACATGTATAGTACTATAGGAGTAGCACACTGCTCATTTTGTAGTCATTGTTAAGTATTCAATCAAAACGGTCTTGTTTACTTCAGTGAGGAGGTTACGCCAGTAGATACTTTAGTTTGACCTATAGTTGATGCATGCTGGTATGATATTTAATATAGTGTACAAATTGTCATGTTGGATTTCAGACATTTCAGTATTAAATGATATGTGACCAAACTTGTATGCTCATTGGCCCTTTTTGTGTTGATGGATACTTTAATACATGTTGCAGGAAATGTATGATGATGCTCAAGAAATCTACTTAGGGTGGATTTAGAACCGCACCAATTTTATTTATGTATTCCTTTATGTTTCTTCTTGTTACTTTCCAAGTTGTTGTAATTCCTTTTGAAACAATGTATCTTTTAAGGTTATGAATGAAATGAAATTTTGGATTATTAAATTATTCTCACAAATAGTACGTTATGTTGTTTTGAACAATCTCGTTCGTCTCACTCGATGTTTCCGCCATCGGTTGGGGTGTGACACAAGGCATCAAGCGACAAAGCATTCTTTTTTCTTTAACTAAGTTTTGTCCCATTAGGGTTTTCTTAGTAAGGTTTTTAACGAGACAACTTAACGGATCCAGATGTAACGGGGGGAGACAATGCGTGTTGCACTTTTTTTCCCTTTGCTTAGGTTTTGTCCCACTGAGTTTTCTTAGCAAGGTTTTTAATGATGCAGGATCTCCAAACGTATTAAGTTGATAGCCAAATTGGTGTGTTATAAATGTATAACATTATGGTTATCAATACCTAAATTAGATTAGATTTTTTCTCTCAAGTTATCTTCTCCGATATATATTATATTGTATCTCATTTTATTACACACTTGAATAATGAAATATTAGATTTGTTCTTCCTATTATTCTTCTTATAAACGTTTGCTATTAGTCTAGTTTTACACCACATCTATATAATTTACTTTTTTTTTGTTATAATAGTTATTAATCGAAAAGAAATGATTACGGTTTATCATTAATCGACTTCATAAAGTAATTTTACAGAAAGGTAGTACTAGTAAGTAGTTAATAAAATTTCGTTGATCGTTAAGATGTCGCCATCAACTTCACGTAAACAATTTGAAAAAAAAAAAAGAAACGTAAACAATTTGAAAAAAAAAAGACATTTTTATTTGTTTTATTCTTAAACATTCTGGTTGGGTACCGTGTGGGGATACATGGACGAAATTAGCTATGAAATTAATTATTTAAATTTCATAAGAGGCAAAAAGGGTTTGTTTGTCTCCAGCAAAGGGCTGGGTTCGAGCCTCATAAGAGGCAAAAAGGGTTTGAATTTAAAGGGGGTAAGATTTAGCCGTTCAAAAAAAAAAAAATTAATTATTTAAAAATAGGTGATTCCTGACTAATTAACTGAAACCAAATATAACTTTTGTAAATCAAAACCTTCTTTGAGTTGGATATGCCAAAGCCCATAAACTGAGAATACAAACCTTTGATCCATAGGGCTTCAAGACATTTTCTAATATAGATTCAAACCAACATTAGAGATGATAAAAAAATGGTTTGCGGACCGAAACTGGGTCCAAACCGGACCCAAAAATGTCTTTTGAAACCGGTTTGGTATCCCGAATTTAAACCAAACCGCCGGTTTGATATCACTATGAGAACTCCTCCGTTGCAACCGGTTAAAACTGAACCGATTAAATACCAACTTAAAACCGAACTGCACCGATCCTTTTTCAATCAAAACCAAGTTCCAAATTGAACCGACTTTGACTAACGTTGACCTTTACCAAACTGGTTTGGATGAACCGACTTTGACTAACGTTGTCCTTTACCAAACTGGTTTGGAAAAAAATTCTGGAAATGGATACCTCTACCCAACATCCAAATATGGCCCAAACATCCTAAAGCAAGCATGGCACATGTTTTAGTTAGGAGTGTCAATTGTCGGATAGTCGGGTTGAAGAGTTTCAAATTGACGGGCAAACTTGATGAACTTAAGCATGATCCTTATTTTTATTCGTGTCGTATCAAACACACATAAAGAATTACGTTCGGCTCATTCCTTAGGTTGACTTGTTTAAGATACGCTTGCATATATGAATAATATCTAAGCAACCATTTGCTTTGGCCAAAAGAAACATTTTTATAACTTTTGTTTTGTTATCTCTGATGCTCGTTAGAAAAAAAAACTTACTTTAATACATTTAGCTTGAGATTAGAAAGAAGGGATAAAAAAATTATTGAAAACGGATAGTTAAAATTTATGAGTATAATTGTTGAAAACTAAGAGATTATAAAGATCTCAAAACGGAACCTTAGTTTGACATTTTAAAATTAATATTTGTTGAAAATTAAGATATAACTAGGTTCAGACACGTGCCGCGCGTTGCGGCGGCAACATCGCGTTTGTTATTTCGTTACACGCGTAACGATGATGACATTAATATGTGGTGCCCGCACATGACTTTACGTGTTTTTTACTTTGTTACAAACTTTACGTTCATGACATTAACGCCATTAAACATAGATGATAAAAAAAAAAGAATAACATCTCGGACGTTGTTGTGTAAAATTGTAAAAGTAACTTAGACAGTGGTATACAATCGCAAAAGTAACTTAGACATCAACGCGGTTAGGTATACTAATGTGTCACATGTTACGTTGTAAAATCGTAAAAGTAATTTAAATAAAATGAGGTGTCAAGTTATTAAGTAGAAAGGGTTAGTGGGACAAATTTGTCCATTACGAAAAGTTTGAAGGGACCCTCTTGTGGGTTTAATATCCTTGATAAGGTTTGTGACACCATTTTGAATGACACATTGACCTGTAGGATTCATCAACGGGGATGGATGTTTGTAACAAGTTAGACGAATCTCATACGACCTGAATATGAGTAATGTTAGGTTTATAAAGAGCATATAACCTCAAATAGCACCAATGCGTTTTGTGTGCTTTGGTTATGGATATCAGAAGACCTTCATAGTTAAAAGGTTTGGTGGGAGTAGTATCAAAATATGTGACTTCCTGGAAGGTCTCCACCCATGTAACAAAAAACAAAGCAAATTGGTGAGTTTTTTACGAGAAAATCAAGCAATATTAGTGTATAAGAGGTAAAGTGTTACAAACACCCTCGTTAGGGACTCATTATTCTTGATGAGATTTGCCCCAGCGTGCTAAATGAAAAAGGGATGTGGTATTCGCCTATGATATTGAGAACACCCCGTTAGGGACTTGTCACATCTTGAGGGCTTTGTCACCATCCCAATGACGCAAGTTGGCGTTGACACAAGTTCTAGCAACCGGCTCCTCATACCAACACACATGGGCGCAGGATAGAAGGGTCCGCGGGGGGGGGGGGGGGCACCCGACCCCCTGAACTTTTTGCTCAGTAGTGTCCGATGTGTAGTTTTCGTATAGAATTTTTTAGGTATATACGTTTTCGACCCCCGGTTTTATAATTTTTTTAGGAATATACGTTTTCGACCCTCCGGTCGGAAATCTCAAGCTTCGCCACTGCCAACACATATTGTTTGTCGTCTAACCCTTAGTTCACAATTTTATTTTTGGTTACCCGCAAAAAGACTTAGTTGTGTAATTCTCCTCTCATCTACAACCAAATCACTTAAATCTGTTGGTGGTGTTTGAGACCTAACAGTCCTTTCGAAATATGCATAATTCACCTAAGATCTTACATAAAGTACACCATTTATCTTGCTTCCATTGATAAGGTAAATATTACGGGTGACGCGATCCTTGGGAACAAATAAACTAGTACGAAAATGAAAGAAAGAAAGGACCTCTATCAAAGTAAGGTTTCAAAATTCAAATATGGGTTGTTTGATTAAAGACTATCAACACATGTGATTAGGCTAAAGAAAAAACTTTGTTATTGCAGTTGTATTACTATAATGACATGCATAAAAAATATGGACTTCAAGACTATCTTGGGTTAGTGACATGCATAGAAAATATTAAAGTAATTTTGATTAAAGTATGTTTTTTGATACATGCCTTTAATCCTTTAAGTTTAAACACAACCTAATAGGGTCCATACCTATTATGATAGACCCGATATTTTGTCTTTTTAGGTCTAATTGCCATCTTTCCTTAATAAAGTTCAATCTTTTATTCTAAATAAACTACTTTGTGATGTAAAGAATCCTATCATATGAGATTGTATTTGTCATTGAATCCGCTTTCTTTTCTTAATTTCTTCAAACTCAGCCATCCACCATTGTTACACCGATATAAATTTTTATTTAATAATTATAAGAGTAAACTGCCATTTTGGTCCCTGTGGTTTGGACACTTTTGTCATTTTAGTCCAAATCTTAAACTTTTTAAATTTGGGTCCCTGTGGTTTCACTTTTATTGCAATTTTAGTCCAAAATTCAAAAACCTCTTTTTTTAACTGTTGAAAACTGGTTGTTTTGTCTTTTTGTGCAGGGGCATTTTTGTCCATCTCAAGTTTTATTATAGCATATCAATAATTAATAAACTAAACTAATTTAATTCCTTTGGAAAAATTACACTTTTCGTCCAATATGTTTGTATCGGATTACAATGGATAGTCTTTAACTTCAATAATTACAGTCGCAGTCCTTTTTTTGTTAAAAACATTACATCATAGGTCCTTTAGCACTAACCTTGTTAAAATTATCAGTTAAGACTAGTCATGTGCAAAGCACATGAGGGTATTTCTGTCATTTTACCCTACCTTTTTATTTAAAAGTATATTTATATTTATTTATAAATAAAATAAAAACCTAAAAAAACAAAAAAAAACATGAATATAAACACAAACTCACTTCATCTTCTTTATCTGTTGAACCACTGCCCTAGCATCACCATTCACCACCGCCACCACCACCGTCGTAAGCACCGCCACCGCCCTAGCATCGCCACCGCCCTAGCACCTCCACCGTCTAACATTCTTCATCTCTTCGTCTTTATCCCTCTTTTCTTGCTCGATTGCAGCAGTGGAGAGATGCTAGAGGGGTGATGAGAACCTAGATATAAGAAATCGCAGATCTGCAAAAATATCTTCTACTCTGTTTCTTGAAATCTTGGCAACAAATTCGATGGATTACTCTGAGAAACCGATCGAACATGGTAGGTTTAAATCTGATGTTTTGGAGTTTAATCAGGTGAGTTGTTGTTGGAATTGCATTTATGGTCTCTGATTGTTTGGTTGTCTTTGTTTTTTTAGTTGTGGTCTCCGATAATTTGATCCGGATTTTGATATTTATTCAATTTTGACCTAATTTTATGATGTTAAGATGTTTCGTTTGTAATCGTATGCGAATCAGATAGATTTCGGATTGTTTCGGTGTGATTTTGACGTATTTAGATTGATTTTCGGTGTATCGTTTGAGTTTTTCAATGAGTTTCGGTGAAATTAGATCGATCTGGTTTGATTTTTGATAAATTTCGGTGTGACAAAGAGGATGTCATATGGAATCGTTTCAGATCTGAAATGAAAAAATCGTTGCTTGTTTATAATAAAAGTTGCAGATTGTTCTTATTCAAAAATAGGAAGAAGTGATGATTCATGTACTTTCAGTTCTGTTTTGATTCAGAAATTCTGATAAATTAGAATTGAGTTACTGATAGGTATTAATTGAATTTGGAGTATAGACCGATTCATGATAATTGATGTTGATTGTTATTCGTGTTTGTATTTCTGATTGTTTCTCATTTGAGATCTGTAGGTTAAACTTGTTGCAGAAAAAGAAGATTGAAGTTGCAGGTTTTGATCGAAGAAGAAGAGATCTGAACAAATAGATATGTTTTGTTTAATTTAAATATATTAGTAAAATTATTAATTTATCCTCATGTGCAAGGCACATGTTATATTTAACTAAAAAATTTAACCAGGTTAGGGTTAAAGGACCTAAGGTGTAACGAGTTTTACAAATAAAGGACTGTGGCTATAATTATTGAAGTTAAAGGCTATCCATTGTAATCTGATACAAACATAAAGGACGAAAAGTGTAATTTTTCCAATTCCTTGTATACCCTAATATTAAAATACATTTACAGATCATTTGTCATCCTCCCCCCAAATCATCACCCCCCCCCCAAATCATCTTCCCCCAAAGAGGAGCCACCGTGTGCGACGGCGAAGAAACGAGAATCGATGGTGAGAGAGAGAGAGACGCAAGAGGGAGATGGAAAGAGAATGACGGCGTTGCGGCGGTAGACGGGCGGCAGGCGAGTTGCAGGAATTTTTGGCAGTGGTGGTGTCTCCGGTGAGCTTCCTCGTCTCGTGTTTTATTTACTTATTCGTTTCTTTTTCCTCTTTCTCCGGCCGACGTTTTGTTGAAGGTTGGGGTTGTGGTTTCTGGTGATGATATTAACGGCGATGAAGTGATGGCAGCAGGTTGAAGATGGGGTACGACAGGGAGATGGTGGTGGTTCTTGGTTCGAAACTTGGGTCCGTTGTTTGGAGCCGACGTGTTTCAGGCGGAGCTCCGATTCACGACTGTCACAGTGGCTGCATACACCCCTATCATCTTGCAGTCCCTCGGTTAGTGTAGATAACTAGATACACCCCTGTCACAGGTCTTGGCAAGACCGTGGCTCCTCTTTGGGGGAAGATGATTTGGGGGTGGGGGGTGATGATTTGGGGGGAGGATGACAATAAAGATGAGATCTGTAAATGTATTTTAATATTAGGGTATAAAAGGAATTAAATTAATTTAGTTTATTAATTATTGATATGTTATAATAAAACCTGAGATGGACAAAAATGCCCCTGCACAAAAAGACAAAACAACCAGTTTTCAACAGTTAAAAAATGGGGTTTTGAATTTTAGACTAAAATGACAATAAAAGTGAAACCACAGGAACCCAGATTTAAAAAGTTTGAGATTTTGACTAAAATGACAAAAGTGCCCAAACCACATGGACCAAAATGGCAGTTTACTCTAATTATAAACTAATTTAAATTTAAAAGCCAATAATCTTGTTATTAATGCCTCGTTGGTTTACCAAAAGTTATATATTTATTGAAATTCTTTTATATTTGCAAAATTTGAATCAATATTATTTTTGTGAGAGACAAACAGTCACATCACTAGTAATGGATAAATACAACAAACAAATGACTACATATTTGGCAAAATAAAATTTCCGAGAATGTTCCCATATCATATTCTTGAGGTAGACAATAACTCAATAATTCCGCGATCCAGTGACGAAGCTTAAGATTTTTGACAAAGAGGTCGAAAACGTATATAATAAAAAATTTCTATAAAATCGGGGGTTGAAAACGTATATACCCGAAAATTTCTATACGAAAACAACATACTCTTCACTACTGAGCGAAATGTTCGAGGGGTCAGCCGTCCCCTCCCGTCCACTAGAAGTTGCGCCCCTGCTGCGATCTCTATCCAAGTTGCATACTTTTGTAAGGACACATTGCGGACATATGTAATAAGGCAAAAAGCACAAGTAAAATGATTGGTTTTGATCTAGGAAAACATGTAGCAGAACCAATCTCTTCATACTTAATTAACATAAGACGCGGATGCTTGAATATTAACACGATGTTTTTTAAAGATTGAACTCATGAGATAATAATGTTTTTGACGGCTTAACAAAACTTTCATAAGCCCAAACAATAAATACAAAGTTAACGTAATAATCTTTTGGTTGGCCTTATCTTCATACTGTCACTAGTGGTAAGTAATATGACTAAGCAGAATTCGTCGACCATTATTTTCATTTAACTTTGTATGTAATTGTTATTCCAACTAAAAATATGACTAATTTACGTATAAATTATTTGATTTAACCTTATTTTCCAGTTTAGCTATCTATTAATTATTATAATTCAAACAAACAATTTCATATGTAATTACTTTAAAGAATTTATGTATAAACCTATTGGTGCGGGAGTGTGACAACCGATAAATCCAGGATAACACTTGTACAAACGTGAATCTCACACCCATCATGATCTTGCATTTTAGAATTAATTTTTATTAATTAGGTCGTCTTATGCATAACAAATTCCATTCGCGTCAAATCTTGCATTGGTAATTTGTAGAAATTACCGGGTTTATAGGAGTGATTTTAGAAATTATCGTTGCATGTTATTCAATTTGAGGAATGTGAACGTCAATGATTTAACAATAAAGACACCAGGGAAACATTTTACAAGTTATTTTTATGCATGATATTTATATATATTCAATTAGGGTAAGGATCTTGTACATTAATCCAAAAGTGTGAGAAGTGTATTATAACACTATATATAACACTATATAACACCATATAAACACCGTATAACACTATGTAACACCATATAACACTATGTAACACTATATGACACTATATAACACTATACATCTATCATAGACATGCTATCAGACAAACTATAGTGTTATATTTGTTATATAGTGTTATATGGTGTTATATGGTGTTACATATTGTTATACGGTGTTTATATGGTGTTATATAGTGTTATATATAGTGTTATAATACATTTCTCACAATTCTCACACTTCTGGATTAATGTACATGATCCTCTATCTATTTAGTTAAACGTGATTTAATATAATCTTTGGATTATAAAGGGTTAGTGGATTTTATCACCCCTAACTATTGGCTATTGGCTGCTACCACCCCCAACTATCACTTTGACGCATGCAACCCCTAACTTAACACTTAGTGTTCTTTGTTACCACGTCGTTAAGTTATAACTAACTTTTGATCCTGTTACTATACTTTTGGGAGTGTCCTAAGATCCCTATGACACCCCCAAAGTATAGTAATAGGATCAAAAGTGAGTGATCAGTTAACAACATGGTGACAGAACACACTAAGTGTTAAGTTGGGGGTGACGGACGTCAAAATGATAGTTGGGGGTGGCAGCGGCCAATAGCCGATAGTTTGGGTGATAAAATCCAATAACCCGATTATAAAGCGTATCTACGTTTATAAAGATTATGGGTGCAAAATACAATACGTAACGTGTGAGTGTGTGTATATATATCACCTATATTTTTATAAAACAAAGAATAAGTAGCTGCTTTATTTTATAGTGAAAATTATCACTATCAAATGTATTAAGCTAACAAGAGTTTACAACTTCGGAAGTTGATCAAGTTTTGTACAATGTATGCTAGAGTGAGAGTGTATTCGAGATCTAATATTCACGAGAGAGTGTGTGTGTTTCTGCTAATGGTAATTGTTGTTATCTAAAACTTGATCAACCCCTTTAAAATGGAAATAACAAACAAGTCCGTAAAAGGTGCAAGACCACGTCCAAAATGTTAACGTTGAACCATTTCCTCACGTGCAGCATCTTCAACGACTCTAGTCTGATATTCCCGCCATGACTCAATCCACATTGCCCATGATCTGCATGTCGTTACGAAAATATACAAGGGACAACTATTAGTTAAGTTATAAAAATAATAAGGATCCGTGGTCCTCAGACTTTCTGCATCAGACTTTAAGGATCAGTGATCCAGGCGGGTCTAAGGATAAGTGATCCATAAGTATTGAAAATTAACCCCTAACATTTATATTAATTACTCATTTATGTCAATTTGGTATATTAATGTCTACATCTTTGATTTGTATTTATAAGAAATATTTATTATATAGTTTAAATTGTCCAACCCGTGTAACACACAGGGAACTAACCTAGTATATGCATATATATAAAACTCAGTTTTTAAAGATATAATTAGTCAATTACAGACTACTAAAACATAAATGTTTTTCAAAAACTCAATTTTTAAACATAAACTGAAAATCCATAACCGCAATTGCTACGTTAATACCAATGTTTTTAAAACCGGGCCGGGCCGGCCGGTCAGACCGGTTCGGTCGGGATCTGGAGCTTCTACCAGGCCGGTTCAGCCTATAAACTCGTTTCAACAATGACCGGAGGTCGGGTCGGGAGCCGTGCGGCCGGGCCGGCGGATCTCGGTTATGGTCGGGCCGGTTTAGTTTTTTTTTTTTTTTGAATTTCAAAAAGCAAAATAGATAAAGATAATTGCACAGGTAGTATAAATGGGAGTTCGAACGAAGAAGATGAAGTCTAATATATTTAAATATTGGAAAGTGAAGCATGTGGTGTAATTAATTTGCTTGGTGAAATACAAAAAGGAAAGAAAGAGTATGTCAGACCTAACTAAATATTTAAATCTTATATTAATTAAAATTTTACTTTTGAAAATTATACATACGTACAACAAGACCAAGTAATATTAAAAGTATAAATAATTTAAATTAGTGTATATATTTAGTCAATATAACAGGTCATTAGCTGGCTTAGTCTTCTCCATAATGTTAGGAGAATAGGTTGTTCTAGTTCCTTTATATTTGGTGCAGGGCCGGCCCAATGGGCATACAACCCTAGGCCCAAGCCTCGGGCCACCAGATTTGAAGGGCCACCATTTTTCTAACAGGTTTCCTTATACTAGGCCCATTTTTACAAGATAGATTAAGCCCAAATTTGTTATTGTATGTGATAGAAGGCAGGGAGGCCAGAACGTGAAACACAAAAGCGCGTGGAAAGAATCTCTATTTTAGGGCATGAATTTGTTATTGTATGTTATTGTTTATTATTTTAGTTTGTTGTTTAGGGCTCATTGTTAATCTCTATAATAGATTTATATGTTAGCAATGTCGAATCGAATCCGAACTTTTCAATCCGGTTATGCAAAAAGGCAAAAAAAACGTAAACAGGAAGCTTTAATCGAATCACAAAGGGGGGCACTTCTAAAATTCTATACAAGTGAACCTCCAAATGATGATATACCTACAAACGATGATATATCTATAGAAAATATATAACTTTAAAAGAAAAATTAACTACGCCAATTATAAACTTTTTAGTTTATAATTGCCGGTCCCAAGCCCGGGTAAAGGAAGAGGGTTTTGTTATTAAATATATTGAAAAGGAAAATTTTGTAAAAGAGCCTCCACTTCGTAGTTCGCTTAGGGCCTCCAAAAACATAGGAACGGCTCTGATTTAGTGACAGGCCCTCTGTATTCGATTCATTCAAATAAATACATAATGTGATTACTTTCATGGTATCAGAGCTTTGGCTCTAGAACCCTAAATCTCGCCGCCATCACCGTTTTTTTTCGATCTGGTGAACACGTTCACCATGGGCGATACAAACCCTCCTCCTCCTGTCACCGACAACAAGCCCCTGCACCCTGTGTATTCGGTTACGAATATACAGAACAAGATACGGATCCTTGATAGTGAGAAGGTCACGCACTCGTCTTGGGAAAAGCTTTTCTGTTTGCACGCACATGGATATGATGTGTTGAATCACATCGATGGCACACCACCACCTGCAAAAACCGATCCGGCTTACGAGTCCTGGTCGAAAATTGATTCCATAGTCCTTCAATGGATCTATGGTTCCTTATCTGATGATTTGCTAGTCCGTGTTTTAGAGGCTGAATCGACAGCTTTACAGGCCTGGAATCGTATTCAAGCAATTTTTCTTAATAACAAGAACTCAAGAGCCGCCACACTGAAGCACGCATTCACCACTACCACTATGGCATCCTGCACCTCTATGAATGCCTACTTTCAAAAGATGAAAGACCTAGCTGAGCAACTCAAAGACGTGGGTCACCCGGTAACTGAATCAAGATTGGTGCTACAAATGCTTCTGGGGCTGCCTTCCGAGTATGATACAATCGCCTCCTTCATCACTCAGGCAGAAACATCATGGGACAACGCACGAGAAATGATTGATAGAGAACAGCGAAGACAAGCAGCCCGTCAACACACTCAGCAGCAGTCGGCCCTTCTGGCTTCCAATCGTGTTCCTGCTACACCTTCTAACCCAACAGCCCCATCACAAGTTCCAACCAATCCCTTCCCATACCACCCATCGCAGAACATCGAACCGTATTCCTATCGAGGTCGGGGTAACCACAGAGGACGTGGACGTGGGTGTCACACCCCGACCGCGTAAAACAACAAATCGCGGCGGAAACATCAGGGCGTGTTTCAACAGAATTAATGTTTCATAACCATGGATACCAAAAGTGTTTCGTTTTATTAAACATTGAATAATTACATTGTCTGGAAACCTAAATACACAAATTAGACATAGTCTATCATTATTATTGAGTCACTAAGGCCTTGTCCAGTCCTATATGAGCATTCATCTTATCAATCGATATCATCCAACAATACCTGAAACATATGTGAAAACGAGGTCAGCAAAGAAATGCTGGCGAGTACATAGGTTTTGTGAAAATAAGATTCATGACTTGTATTTGAGAAAATGTTTAGTCATGAACCTTGTAATTTGCTTTGTCTTTGTAAATCATTTGAAAAATAATAAGTTTAGGTGATATGTATAAATAAGAGAATAATGCATGATTAAATGAATAACCATGTAAAATGAGTTTGTATACGTTAAGTTGTTTGTAAAACAATGTATTGTGAAAAGTATGTTACTTGTATAAAATGTTCTATGTCTCAAACTGAAATGATTCAAATAACGCTACAATATGTAATACCATACAAACACTTATATATAGGAAGTACCAGCGGCGTATCCACCATGTTTGTATCATATTACACACGCATCGTTACTTAATCACTTAATCAAACCAAACCACCAAGATGTAAAATGTTCATGTCCAATGTAAATCATGTTATGTATAACCAATGTCAAAAGTGATATGTATGGCTAGTGAAATGCATCAACTAAACCATAGGTGAAACGCACAAAACAAAGTATTGAAGTAAAACTTGGTTTAAACCAATACTATGTTTCGTGTAAATGCATGATCAAATGTAAATCATGTACAAATGTTTACCCAAACGTTAAAACTTGTTCTTGTTCTTAACAAACCCTTACCAAAGGGTAAGTTAATATTTTAATGTGAAACTACTTTATGGTCGATTCTCTAATAACATTCAAACCTTCTTGACGCGTTCCTCGCTCCGTCTCGCTCTCGCTCTCGTTCTTAACAAACCCTTACCAAAGGATAAGTTAATAATTACAGATTCAGTCGCTACCCACAACCCCCACACATAACAATGGGTGCAGTAAATAACGGGATTTGTCAGATCTTATGGTACCATAACCTAATACTGGTCGGCTTGATCATTGCTAATGAATGTCATCGGTTATGTAAACTACAACCAACAAGTTTGTTCACTTTTTGAAATTGTTATTAGTTTTTGAAATCATTGTATTCGTTCTTGAAATCATTGTTAGCGTTCTTGAAATCATTGTTATTGTTCTTGAAACCACATTGTAATTGTTCTTGAAACCACATTGTAATTGTTCTTGAAACCATTGATAAAACATTTAGCACATATGAGTCACCCCAAAACAGTTGAAAACAGTAAAAGAGGGGAATAATGTACTCGCCTGAGAATGCTTAGAAGTCTTGAACAACAACCAAACAAAGCTAGAGGAAGCACGGAATCAGTCGGCAATCTAAAACTATATAAATAAACCGGACTTAAATCGGGAGATTGGATAGGATGAGGCTTGGTAAACCAAATGAGTATTGGAACTCATATGATATGGTTTAACAAGGCCTACATACTACATGAAACCTAACCTAAGTGCTTTCGACCCATCACGACCCATTAAGGTAGCTTATGCTATTTTAACGCGTCGTGCGCGTGAAACGCGTTCGGACCATCTAACTAGTCCTATGACAAGTGTTATATGCCTAAACATGTTACATAATTAGTTATGTGACAAAAGTTTAGGTTACATATGCTAAATTACCAATTATACATGAAAAGGGTATTCTGGTAATTTACCTAAGGCATATAAACTACCTATCATACAACTACTTAAACGATGTGACCATAAGGTATAACCTCGGAAGGTTATTCCCTACACTATGGTCACCTAATGTATTTGGTCGGATCCTATTGATCGACCAAACTGGGTCGGGTTCGAGGTATAAGCGATTTATTAGATCGCTTACCCTACGACCCTAGACAACGTGGTAATCAGTAGGCATAGTCCCAAGGGACTATGACCATCGTGATTACAATCACGTTGCGAAGTTCAAACGAACTTCGCATTGACCATTACTGGTCAACGCTGAAAGTCAAACAAAGTTTGACTTTCTGACTCGAAAAGCAATAAAATAAGGAAAAGAACGAAAGAATACTTACGAAGGGTCCCCGAATGCTAAACTTGATTCAAAAATCTCAGGTATAAAACAAATGTTTCAACTTAGAGTTTCTCAAATCAAATTTCTTGTGATTTTAGCAATGGGGGTGTTGGGGTATTTATAGTTTTTAGTCCACCGTTGAGATCGTTTCATGGAAACCGTGATTCGATCACATCCGTACACTTGTGGAAAGGTTATGGAAGCTAAATATGATCCTTATCTAGTGACTAAGCAACTTAGAACATGTGGTGGAGGATCAAACAGCTGCAACTTGTGATTAAATGCAGTTAATCTGGTCCAGAAGGGGGCTCGCGTGACGCTAAGGCCCCTCGCGTCACGCTAGGCCCCTGTTTTGGCAGATTTTACAGAAATGGTCCCTGCACCTTGTTTAAGCGATTTTCGATGCGTTTGAACCCCGTTAACCTCATTTCAAGGATCTAAAATGAAGTTAAAGTATAGGGAACTCAAAATATGCTCAAAAATATCTAGGATGTCGGTTCGTTTGGCCGTACGATTGCGATGTTCGCTTAATTACGACGGAATGCGCATAAGCGCGAAAAACGATCCAAATGACGCGACGAATGGATTTTTCTTATGGCGAACACTAAAATATAATATAGTCATGCTCACATAAATTTTTGGATGTCCGGATGTATTCAGAACGTAAGTTATGCGCGAAAATGCAAACTTGTGCACTTTTTGACACTTTTAGTCCCTGAATGACCCAAAAGTTTATTTTAGCACACCGAACCCCTCAAAGCCTATTTCTAAGCTATGTAAAGGATATTTAAGGTGTGTTTAACTTATGGTCATGTTCCGGAATGTCTGTTACAGTTCAAATTGGCATACTTTCGCAGTTTGTCAACTTTAGTCCCTGTAAGCGATTAAACTTTGATTTCACCACACCAAACCTTCCAAAACTTATATCTAAGTTATGTAAAGGTTATTTAAGGTATGTTAAGCCTATGTCACTATTTCAGAGTGTTTGTTGCATTAAACTGGTTATATTTACGCATCGGTGCGCGTATAACCTTCCAGAATGCGATTTAGAGTTTGGAATTGAACAAAAATTGATATGTGCAAATGATACACATATTTTTACAAATCCCAAGTATGAAATATAATATTTCATTAGTTCGATATTTGTTTGATGGCCGTGGAGGCACAGGTGTTACAGTCTCCCCTACTTTAGGAAATTTCGTCCCGAAATTTATTTAGAGGAAACTTGTGAGAGTTTAAAACATGAAGTTGAAAAGATCGAAAAATATTGGTTAGGGTTCTGAACTTCTAGTTACCGTAATAACATTATGCTTGCAATGTAAGAGGGACACTTATATACAAGTATATGAAGCGTCATTGGTGCGTCCACCGTACCTCCATTACATCGTTCTCATTTTGTTATTATTGTCGCTATCGGTTCTTACACATAATAAATCTTACTGGGTTTCTGTGCACTAAATTTCATAATTATGTACGCGTCCATAATTAGACAATTCCTTGCACAGTACACACAGTCTATTTTATAGTGTGTAGGGGAAAACCAAATGAACAAACCTGTGATGAGTGTAACTAGACCGCCATAGAGTCCTTTTAATTAAATCAATAAATGATCTAAATAGACTATCAAGGAGTCTGTTCAGCTACATCACTAGATGTCGTTCTTTAACCAAATTGTGAATCAATCTTTTAGACGAGACCACTAAAAGGATCTCTTATGAAACATGGAGCGGTACTTACATAATCCAAGGGTCTTAACTATTACATAGAAGCCCATTAAGGATTGAAGGTAGTACCTTTTGAATATCCTGCTACGAATCCCTCATATTAAGATATGAAAGATTCCGCGAGAATTTGGATACGAATATCCAGAGTATAAAAACACAAAAACATAGAGGAGAATACATAACACATAATCGCATAATTGCATACTCGTTCAATCGCATAATCGTTCAATTTGACCTTTAATTTGTTATCTTTGGACACGGGTATTTAAAGCATACCAGGAACCCAATCCGTGGATTTCCTTTGGCACTTTAAATATTTTCAAGTATCTAACTATGAAGATAGGAAGATCTTAAAAGGAATTCGGTTTGTCCTAATTGAGTTGTTTTGTACATTTTAATGTGTACAAGGAATTCAATCAGGGCTCCGATGTCAACGAAGGTGTTGATCGTGATTGGCTCAAGACATGAATAGATCAAGATGTCATCAATAATAACAATGACGAACTGATCCAAATAAGACTTGCAGACTCTATTTATTAAGTCCTTGAAGCTGGCTGGAGCATTTGTCAACCCAAAGGGCATGACTGTAAACTCGTAATGGCCATACTTCGTGCAGAAAACTGTTTTGGGAATATCTTCTTCGAGAATACAAAGTTGATGATACCCAAAACGCAAATCGATCTTGGAAAAGCATGAAACGCTATGCAGTTGATCGGAGAAATCGTTGATTTAAGGTAGGGGATATCGATTCTTGATGGTAAGCTTAATAGGCTTACGTTAATCGATACAAATTCGAGAAGATCCATCTTTCTTTTTCACAAGGAGGGCAAGAGTTTTCCCCCAAGGTGAAAATTTCGGACGGATGAATCCTTTATCAGACAACTCTTGAAGCTGTTTGATAATTCTTGCATCTCGAACGGTGCAAGATGATAAGATACTTTAGATTTAAAAGAAGTAAGTGTTTGAGGTTCTTAGGGAGATTACAAGTGATCATAAAAATGACAGAACCACACGAGTAGTTTTGTCTTTGTGTTAACATCATAAGGTTGAATCAAACATTCATACAATTGCATTAGTTAAAAATAAAACCACAAATTTTATTTATATAACATCCGCATTGTCTTTAAATGTTACAAGATAACAACCAGAGGAAAAACAAACTGCTAATTGTTCACTCCTTCATCATTGAGTGCCTCATTGATGTTAAACACTCGACCGCGTACTGGATTCACATTGACGTTGACGTTCGTATTCGGGTTTGCGTTAGCATTTGCATTCACCAGTCTTGGGCAGTTGTGGCGGAAGTGACCAATCTCTCCGCAGTTGAAACATGAACCCAGTGGAAATCTCACAGCATTCCCTTGAACCGGAGCTTGAACCTGAGCAACCTGATTTTGTCCCAAACGACAAACCTTGGCCAAATGCCCAAGTTTACCACACGTCGTGCATTGCCAGCAAGCTTGTTGTACTGCGTGATGACCGTTGCAGCGTGCACAATAAGGTGCGGTACCGGCATATGCTTTCTTTGCAGGTGGCTGAGCTGGTGGGTTCCGCGGGTTCTGAGCAGTCTGTGCTGTAACAGCAAAGTTCTGAACATCCTTTCGCTTTCTTGATTTCTTTGACGTCTCACCTTCCTTACCCTTCTTGTTTTGACCTTTCTTGCTATCCTCCTTGTCAGCTGACTGTTTCTTGCCCTTGTCACCCTTCCTGTGTAACTTGTTCTTCCGAATCTGCGACTCAGTCAATGTTGCTGATAACTCGATCGCCTGACGGAGTGTGGCAGGGTTACTACCAGTAAGGATGTCTTGTACCGAGTCAGGTAGGCCGTCGATGTACCTTTCGATAGCTATGTCAAGTGGGGTAACCATTGTCGGGCAAAGCAGACTCAGCTCCTCAAACCTATCAGTATACGCCCTGTGCTCACCACTATCTTGCTTCAACTCATCAAATTCCTTCTCCAAAGCTCGCTGTTCATGACGAGGACAGAATTCCCTCATCATAAGGGCTCTCAGTTCAGCCCATGTCTGTGCGAGAGCAACTTCGGCACCTCTGTCTCTCATAACCCCGTTCCACCATGTCAAAGCCCTCTTCTGAAATACGCTCGAAGAAAACTCTACCTTGCGATTTTCCGGACACTGCACATGGCGAAAAGTATTCTCTATGCTCTCGAACCACTGAAGAAGCCCAGTCGCCCCTTCAGAACCACTAAACTTGAGTGGTTTAGCCTGGTTAAAATCCTTGTATTTGCATGTAACATTGTTGTTGTTGTTGGCTTGGATCCATTGAGCAAAGAGGTTTGGGAATTGAGCAGCCATTTGCTGCGCAATGATTTCTGCCAGCTCGGCAGTCTCTATCTGGTTTTCGCGTCGAGGAGGCATTGTCTAAAAGAGGAAACATGAAAGGAAACGAGTGAGAGAATTTAGACGAAAAGAATGAGATGAAACAAATCTGATGAAAGCAAGGATAGTGGTCATTTGTTTGTTACTACAAAGCAACAAACGACACACAGTGACTAATCAAAGTAAATAGGTCAAAAATAATGTATCGCGAAGACATGCTCGCCTATAAGTGAACACTCATCCCAAGAATTCCCAGGTAAGCACAACTGGTCTCGCGTCTGATGAGATGTATACGAAGTGCTTGCCTAGACAGAAAACCCAGAATACAGGCATTCACCCTTCCAGTTTGCACGTGTTCACATTATTTAAAACCCAAAACTTTGCCGAGATTTTGAAAATTCAAAGGGGTTCAAAACCATATAACAGAGGGTTCAAAACCTTGTAATCAATCATCCTAGAACAGATGATTAGTTTTCAAAGCGGTTTTGAAATTTACGTTCTTGTTGTGGTCGTCGCCTAAGGATAGGTGACGGTATTGTTTTATGACTAAACGCAAGTAAACTCGCGTTAGGGTCCTAAGAAGGTTATAGACTAGGTCAAAGCATTACTAATAACCTAATTCCCTATAACCATTGGCTCTGATACCATCTTTTCTGTCACACCCCGACCGCGTAAAACAACAAATCGCGGCGGAAACATCAGGGCGTGTTTCAACAGAATTAATGTTTCATAACCATGGATACCAAAAGTGTTTCGTTTTATTAAACATTGAATAATTACATTGTCTGGAAACCTAAATACACAAATTAGACATAGTCTATCATTATTATTGAGTCACTAAGGCCTTGTCCAGTCCTATATGAGCATTCATCTTATCAATCGATATCATCCAACAATACCTGAAACATATGTGAAAACGAGGTCAGCAAAGAAATGCTGGCGAGTACATAGGTTTTGTGAAAATAAGATTCATGACTTGTATTTGAGAAAATGTTTAGTCATGAACCTTGTAATTTGCTTTGTCTTTGTAAATCATTTGAAAAATAATAAGTTTAGGTGATATGTATAAATAAGAGAATAATGCATGATTAAATGAATAACCATGTAAAATGAGTTTGTATACGTTAAGTTGTTTGTAAAACAATGTATTGTGAAAAGTATGTTACTTGTATAAAATGTTCTATGTCTCAAACTGAAATGATTCAAATAACGCTACAATATGTAATACCATACAAACACTTATATATAGGAAGTACCAGCGGCGTATCCACCATGTTTGTATCATATTACACACGCATCGTTACTTAATCACTTAATCAAACCAAACCACCAAGATGTAAAATGTTCATGTCCAATGTAAATCATGTTATGTATAACCAATGTCAAAAGTGATATGTATGGCTAGTGAAATGCATCAACTAAACCATAGGTGAAACGCACAAAACAAAGTATTGAAGTAAAACTTGGTTTAAACCAATACTATGTTTCGTGTAAATGCATGATCAAATGTAAATCATGTACAAATGTTTACCCAAACGTTAAAACTTGTTCTTGTTCTTAACAAACCCTTACCAAAGGGTAAGTTAATATTTTAATGTGAAACTACTTTATGGTCGATTCTCTAATAACATTCAAACCTTCTTGACGCGTTCCTCGCTCCGTCTCGCTCTCGCTCTCGTTCTTAACAAACCCTTACCAAAGGATAAGTTAATAATTACAGATTCAGTCGCTACCCACAACCCCCACACATAACAATGGGTGCAGTAAATAACGGGATTTGTCAGATCCTATGGTACCATAACCTAATACTGGTCGGCTTGATCATTGCTAATGAATGTCATCGGTTATGTAAACTACAACCAACAAGTTTGTTCACTTTTTGAAATTGTTATTAGTTTTTGAAATCATTGTATTCGTTCTTGAAATCATTGTTAGCGTTCTTGAAATAATTGTTATTGTTCTTGAAACCACATTGTAATTGTTCTTGAAACCACATTGTAATTGTTCTTGAAACCATTGATAAAACATTTAGCACATATGAGTCACCCCAAAACAGTTGAAAACAGTAAAAGAGGGGAATAATGTACTCGCCTGAGAATGCTTAGAAGTCTTGAACAACAACCAAACAAAGCTAGAGGAAGCACGGAATCAGTCGGCAATCTAAAACTATATAAATAAACCGGACTTAAATCGGGAGATTGGATAGGATGAGGCTTGGTAAACCAAATGAGTATTGGAACTCATATGATATGGTTTAACAAGGCCTACATACTACATGAAACCTAACCTAAGTGCTTTCGACCCATCACGACCCATTAAGGTAGCTTATGCTATTTTAACGCGTCGTGCGCGTGAAACGCGTTCGGACCATCTAACTAGTCCTATGACAAGTGTTATATGCCTAAACATGTTACATAATTAGTTATGTGACAAAAGTTTAGGTTACATATGCTAAATTACCAATTATACATGAAAAGGGTATTCTGGTAATTTACCTAAGGCATATAAACTACCTATCATACAACTACTTAAACGATGTGACCATAAGGTATAACCTCGGAAGGTTATTCCCTACACTATGGTCACCTAATGTATTTGGTCGGATCCTAATGATCGACCAAACTGGGTCGGGTTCGAGGTATAAGCGATTTATTAGATCGCTTACCCTACGACCCTAGACAACGTGGTAATCAGTAGGCATAGTCCCAAGGGACTATGACCATCGTGATTACAATCACGTTGCGAAGTTCAAACGAACTTCGCATTGACCATTACTGGTCAACGCTGAAAGTCAAACAAAGTTTGACTTTCTGACTCGAAAAGCAGTAAAATAAGGAAAAGAACGAAAGAATACTTACGAAGGGTCCCCGAATGCTAAACTTGATTCAAAAATCTCAGGTATGAAACAAATGTTTCAACTTAGAGTTTCTCAAATCAAATTTCTTGTGATTTTAGCAATGGGGGTGTTGGGGTATTTATAGTTTTTAGTCCACCGTTGAGATCGTTTCATGGAAACCGTGATTCGATCACATCCGTACACTTGTGGAAAGGTTATGGAAGCTAAATATGATCCTTATCTAGTGACTAAGCAACTTAGAACATGTGGTGGAGGATCAAACAGCTGCAACTTGTGATTAAATGCAGTTAATCTGGTCCAGAAGGGGGCTCGCGTGACGCTAAGGCCCCTCGCGTCACGCTAGGCCCCTGTTTTGGCAGATTTTACAGAAATGGTCCCTGCACCTTGTTTAAGCGATTTTCGATGCGTTTGAACCCCGTTAACCTCATTTCAAGGATCTAAAATGAAGTTAAAGTATAGGGAACTCAAAATATGCTCAAAAATATCTAGGATGTCGGTTCGTTTGGCCGTACGATTGCGATGTTCGCTTAATTACGACGGAATGCGCATAAGCGCGAAAAACGATCCAAATGACGCGACGAATGGATTTTTCTTATGGCGAACACTAAAATATAATATAGTCATGCTCACATAAATTTTTGGATGTCCGGATGTATTCAGAACGTAAGTTATGCGCGAAAATGCAAACTTGTGCACTTTTTGACACTTTTAGTCCCTGAATGACCCAAAAGTTTATTTTAGCACACCGAACCCCTCAAAGCCTATTTCTAAGCTATGTAAAGGATATTTAAGGTGTGTTTAACTTATGGTCATGTTCCGGAATGTCTGTTACAGTTCAAATTGGCATACTTTCGCAGTTTGTCAACTTTAGTCCCTGTAAGCGATTAAACTTTGATTTCACCACACCAAACCTTTCAAAACTTATATCTAAGTTATGTAAAGGTTATTTAAGGTATGTTAAGCCTATGTCACTATTCCGGAGTGTTTGTTGCATTAAACTGGTTATATTTACGCATCGGTGCGCGTATAACCTTCCAGAATGCGATTTAGAGTTTGGAATTGAACAAAAATTGATATGTGCAAATGATACACATATTTTTACAAATCCCAAGTATGAAATATAATATTTCATTGGTTCGGTATTTGTTTGATGGCCGTGGAGGCACAGGTGTTACAGTGGGTATCACCGAGGTGGTCGTGGTCGAGGCCGATACTCTCATCAACAACAAAACTTTTCTCCACAGCCACCTCACACTCAAACTCAACCCACACACAATTTCAGCCCATACCCCTGGTGGACTCCGCCACCACCATGCCCTCACCCGGCACAATCTCCTTGGGCTTCTTCCTGGACCAGACCACAAACAACTTACCCGGCCCAATCTTCACACCCTCCTACACCCGCACCACCTGGCTTCGTCCTTGTGACTCCTCAAACTCCCACCTACCCACTGCTTACACAGCCACCCTTTACCAACACTGATCCACTCCAACCAACCGACCTCGGGGCTGCCCTCTCCACCTTAAGCCTCAACCAGCAAGATCTCACGTGGAACATGGACAGCGGGGCTTCATCCCACATCACTGCGGATCATGGTAAAATTCACTCTCATTTTTCTTCGTCTACTAACGCTAATATTTTTTTAGGCAACGGCCAAACGTTACCAATTTTGGGCTCTGGAAATGGCTTTCACAAAACACCTAACTGAACCTTTCAACTCAATAACATTCTTTATGCCCCAAGTGTCGTTAAAAACTTGCTTTCGGTTCGTAAATTTACTCGTGATAATAATGTTTCCGTTGAATTTGACCCTAATGGTTTTACCTTGAAGGATCTCAAGACTGGCACCTCCCTTTCACGCCATGAAAGCAATGGGGATCTCTACCCGTTCACTCCATCAGCTCAAGCCTTTGTTGCATTGTCTTCCAATAAGTGGCACCATCGCCTAGGACATCCAGGCTCTCAAGTTTTGGATTTCCTATCTAGTCGTTTTCATATTTCATGTAATAAAGACGCAAATAGTTTTTGCGACTCTTGTCAATTGTCCAATAGCAAGAGAAGTTCCTTTCTTAATTCTAATTCATTTACATTTGCACCGTTTGATATTATCCATTGCGATTTGTGGACCTCCCCGGTCCTTAGTCATGCTTCTTATAAATATTACATGGTTCTCATCGACAATTTTTCACATTATGTTTGGGTGTATCCTTTAAAATTCAAATCGGAAACATTTACCACTTTTGTCAAATTCCATAAACATATTCAAACACAGTTTCATAAGAATATAAAATCTTTTCAAAGTGATCTTGGGGGGGAATTTGACAACAATGAGTTTCACCGCTTTGCTTCTTCCAATGGCCTTGTTTTTCGTTTCTCGTGTCCTCAAACCTCTCCTCAAAATGGTAGGTCGGAACGTATGATACGCCGCCTAAACGACATCGTTCGGGCACTTCTCATTCATGCACACGTCCCTCCGACCTATTGGGTTGAGGCGGTACATACCGCCACCTATTTACACAATATCCTTCCTACAACTCGTCTCAATTACAATACCCCTACATTTGCTTTGTTCCATTGCCACCCCACATACGATCACCTACGGGTGTTCGGCTGTGCTTGCTATCCTAACCTTTCTGGTACTCATCCACACCGTTTAGATGCTCGGTCTATCAGGTGTATTTTCCTCGGTTACCCTCCTAATTTTTGAGGGTATCGGTGTCTAGATCCTTCTACCGGTCATGTGCACATCTCTCGACACGTCCAATTTGATGAAGCTACCTTCCCGTTTGCCAAACCACTACCTTCCACCTCATACCATTTTTTGGATGATCCCACTCCTATCCCTACCAACTTTCAATTCCCTACACCTACTGTTGTCTCCACTTCGACACCTACAACATCTACCAATAATTCCACCTCAACTGCCACCTCTTTTATACCCTCAGCTGCCCCTAACATTCATCCCTCAGCCACCAGCTCAAGTTCACCACAACACACGTCTCCACCTCCTACGTCCTCAGTGGCTCCCAACCCTCAACCGTCTACGACCAACCACCACTCCATGACCACCAGGGGAAAGTCTGGCATATCTAAACCCAACACTAAATACACCCTACATGCCTCCGCCGAACCCTCTATTTCACCATTACCCACCTCCCACCTACAAGCCTTAGCAGACCCAAATTGGCAACAGGCTATGCTTCAAGAATATAAAGCTTTACTAGACAACGAAACTTGGGAACTTGTACCACGCCCGTCGTCAGCACCCGTTATTCGTTGTATGTCGCTCTTTCGCCACAAATTTAAATCCGATGGCACCTTGGACCGGCACAAGGCACAGCTCGTAGTTAATGGCAGATCTCAAACTGTTGGTGTAGATTGTGATGAAACATTCAGTCCTGTTGTGAAACCAGCAACTATACGTACAGTTCTTTCGCTTGCCACCTCAAGAAACTGGCCTATCAATCAATTGGACGTAAAGAATGCTTTTTTACATGGGTCATTGAACGAACTAGTTTATATGCATCAGCCCCCCGGGTACACGGATCCACTACGGCCTTCGCATGTTTGTCGCTTGAAAAAGTCCCTTTACGGACTTAAACAAGCCCCTCGTGCTTGGTTTAACAGGTTCTCAAACTTTATTACATCTCATGGCTTCAAGGGTAGTCGTTGTGATAACTCTTTATTTGTCTTCAACAATGGCAGTCAAGTCGCTTATCTTCTATTATATTTCGACTACATAATCCTAACAGCCTCCTCACTGACCCTACTAGCATCCATCATCACACTTCTATCCATGGAATTTGCTATGTCAGACTTGGGGCCGATACACCATTTCTTGGGCATAATGGTTAAACGTGACGACACAGGGCTGTTTCTCTCCCAGTCGCAATATGCTAAGGATATCTTACACCGAGCAAACATGTCAGCATGCAAACCATCTCATACACCAGTCGACACCTCTTCAAAACTGAGTGCTCACGATGGTCCTTTGCTACCAGATGGTTCAATATACCGAAGCCTCGCGGGGGCCCTTCAGTATTTAACATTTACATGCCCCGATATCTCTTACGCAGTCCAACAAGTTTGCCTATTCATGCACGCTCCACGGGAACCTCATTACAACTTTCTGAAACGTATTCTATGGTATATTCAAGGCACTCTCGACTTTGGTCTCCGTTTAACTCGCTCAGCTGACTCCTTTATTGTTGCATACTCGGATGCGGACTGGGGCGGATGCTCGGATTCACGTCGCTCGACGTCGGGTTATTGTGTTTACATGGGCAACAACCTTATATCGTGGTCGTCTAAACGAAAACCCATGGTGTCTCGCTCAAGCGCGGAGGCCGAATACCGTGGAGTTGCTAATGCAGTTGCCGAGACCTCATGGCTTCGTAACCTACTTCTTGAATTGCCTGTCCCAGTGAAAAAGGCAACAGTTGTGTATTGTGATAACATCTCAGCCATCTATCTCACTGAAAACCCGGTCCAGCATCAACGGACAAAGCACGTGGAGTTAGACATACACTTCGTTCGTGACCGTGTTCGTCTAGGCCAAGTTCGAGTTCTTCATGTGCCTTCGGCCTATCAGTACGCGGATATCTTCACAAAAGGATTACCTCGCCAGCTATTTCAGAATTTTCGGTCCAGTTTGAACGTTTCTGTCCACAACCGTTCCAACTGAGGGGGAATATTAGTGTATATATTTAGTATATATTTTCGGTATATATTTGGTCAATATAACAGGTCATTAGCTGGCTTAGTCTTCTCCATAATGTTAGGAGAATAGGTTGTTCCAGTTCCTTTATATTTGGTGACAGGCCCTCTGTATTCGATTCATTCAAATAAATAAATACATACTGTGATTACTTTCAATTTATTATTTTTAAAAGTGTTTATATTCAATGTTATTAGATATAAATTATCATATTATAATTTGTTATCTGGTTCTTAAATCGGTCCGACCGATCCAACCGGTTCGACCAATAAACCTCTTGAGTGACCGGTTTAATGACCGATTCGGTTTTAAAAACATTGGTTAATACTGTCTAGTCAATTACAGAATACTAAAACATAAATGTTTTTCGAATAGTAGGTGGATGCTCTTAAATATTAAGGTCGTTATCTTTGCATAGCTGATCTTGTGCACTTTACAACTCATCTTTAAAATGGTTAATACATAAAGACTAAAATAGTCAGCATCATTCCCTTTTTATTTTATAATAATAATTTTTTTCTTAAATATGCTTAACTTTATTCTCACTATTATAACGTACACCTTAGAGGTCAGTACAAGGATTAAGAATACTTCTTAAAAACAAAAATAAAATAGAGTTTGAACTTTGAAATGACACATGTGATACTACTTTTTAAATCGAACTCCATGAATTAAAAGTTATAAAATGGATACACGTGTTCCACTTCGAACAATTCTTTATTTTTTTATAACGGTAAATTTTAGATCAATGACGGACCACTAGAGTATCACTGTGCTATCAGCGGAACCATCCAATCATAGTCATCCCCACTGTTGACTTGTGGCCTTCAAACTCAAATCTCCCAGATCGTTCACAACAAACAGAATTGCTAAAACTTTTAGCGACACTTTTTTTTATTAAATTGAAAGGATGCAAATTACAATTAATAATGCCCTATTTATAAAGCTACCAACAATATGAAACTTACTGAACTAGGACTCCTTAATTGACTTTAACTCTATCTAAACTAATCAGATAAAAAAAACTAAAAACTCAATTATTAAAACTAAGTCCCTGAACTTTTAGATCTCCACCGAACCACCCCTCGAGATCCTCCGTACCTCCTTAACATGCAACATTGATTAATTTCAATACTCCCTCTCAATGTTGACATTCTTCATATTCATAGCTTCACGAAATTCTTTGAGCTTCACACATGGTAGACTTTTTGTAAATATATCAGCAACCTGTTCATGAGTGTTGACATACCTCAAATCAATCTTCCCTTCTAACACTTTCTCTCGTATAAAGTGGTAATGCACTTCAATATGTTTCGTCCTTGCGTGAAACATTGGATTCTCGGCCAAGTGAATTGAGGACAGGTTATCGCACCATAATACCACTTTTTCATCAACCGACTGCTTCAGTTCGCCAAGTAACAAACGCAACCAAACCACCTCTTGGCCTGCCACTGCAGTTGACCTATACTCTGCTTCAGTTGTCGACAATGAAACAGTTGGTTGTCTCTTGCTACACCATGTTATTACTCCTCGACCTAGTTTAAACACATAGCCAGTAGTCGATCTTCTTGTATCCAGATCACCCGCATAATCAGCGTCGCAATAACCCACCAAATCTAACTTCACATCCCGGTCGAACTTCACTCCATAACCAAGAGTTGTTTTCACATACCTCAGAACTCTTCTTATGGCATCAAGATGTGGTTTTCTAGGTCGTTGCATATATCGACTAAGCACACCTACTTCAAATGCTATGTCAGGTCTCGTTAAGGTCAAATAAATTAAACTTCCTACTATTTGTCGATACATGGTAGGATCCTCTAATTCCTTTCCTTTATCAGCACAAAGTTTAACTGTGGTATCCATGGGTGTATCTATTGGTTTACAATCTAACATACCAAACCGAGATAACAAGTCAATTGAATACTTCTGTTGATGCAGAATCAAGGCTCCCTCTTCATACTGTAACTCTAAGCCTAAAAAATGACTTAACTTACCAATATCTTTCATGTAGAATCTTACACATAAATTAGGTTTAAGCTGCTCGATTCCAACTTCATCATCTCCAGTAATTATCAAATCATCTACATATACCAACACCGCAACCAGCTTTGAACCGGTTATTTTAATAAACAAACTAGCATCAGCCTTCGACATCTCAAAATCGTTATGTTGCAGGAATTCACTCATCTTCCCGAACCACGCCATTGGGGATTGTTTTAAACCGTAAATCGCCTTCTCTAACTTGCATACATAGTCAGGGTGCTCTTTACTTTCAAATCCTTCTGGTTGCATCATGTGAATTGTATGATTCAAATCCCCATAAAGCAACGCATTCTTTACGTCCATTTGATGTAACTTCCAATTCTTTCCGGCTGCCATTGCTAGAACTACCCGAATGGTTGTTAATTTCGCTACAGGACTGAACGTATCTTCATAATCAACACCATACTGTTGAGAAAAACCTCGAGCCACCAACCTAGCTTTGTATCGATCAACCGAGCCATCTGCCTTACGTTTTATCTTAAAAACCCATTTGCACGTCACCGGTTTTACATCAGCCGGTTTCGGAACTAGAACCCAAGTTTCATTTCTTTTCATGGCACTAATTTCTTCTTGCATAGCATCACGTCATTCTTGTTTGTTGGCTGCATGTTTATAGCTTTCAGGTTCCACTTCGGCTGCCTCGGTTACGGCTACATTCACCATGTATCTTGCATTTGGTTTTCTGACCCGAGTAGATCTTCTTGGTTCAGTTTGAGGGCTTTTCTCGGAAGCTTCACTTACAGATTCATGCACACCTGTGTTCCACGGTTGCTGCCTTATTCTCGGTTCTGACCGAGGACTCGTTTCCAGATTCGCACCATCTTCATCAACCTCAACTGTTTGGTTATTTTCATCAAACATTAAACTAATTTCCGAGCTTTTTAACTTTTCTTTAATGAGCTCGGTATCTGGTAGTACTTCCTTTTCATTAGACCACCAAGATGAATTTTCATCAAACACTACGTTCTGAGATACATAGCATCGGTTTGTTGTTGGGTCACAACATCGCCAACCTTTTCGTACCGGATCGTATCCGACGAAGATACATCTAATAGCTTTCTTTTCCATCTTGTCACGTAACTGATTTGGTACGAAAACATAGCATACGCATCCGAACACTCGAAAATAAGATACATTCGGCTTTACCTTTAATAACTTCTCGTACGGAGATTGATACTCTTGATCTTGTTGTGGTAGTCGGTTTATGACATACGCCGCCGTTCGCATTGCTTCTGCCCAAAACCTACCCGGAACATTCTTTGCGTGTATTATACTCATACACATATCACCTAAGTGCCTATTTTTCCTTTCGGATACGCCATTCCGTTGCGGCGTATTAGGGCACGTTAAATGTCTTTGAATTTTGTGTTCTCTTAGGTACTTATCAAAATTGTGTGCTAAATACTCCCCTCCATTATCAGATCGTAAACACTGGATTTTGTTACCCGTTTGCCGTTCGGCTTCGGCTTGGAATAACTTGAATTTTTCAAAAACTTCCGACTTTTCTTTCATAAAGTCTACCCAAACATATCTTGAAAAATCATCTATAAAGGTCACCATGTATCTTAGACCTTTAATTGAGGGATGTTTTACCGGACCAAAGACATCTGAATGAATTAACTCCAAGGGAACTCTAGCTTTATGACTTGATCTTCCATATGGCAACTGATGTGCTTTTCCATATTGACACCTGGCGCAGACAGTTTCTTTCTTAACTTCGAAACTGGGTAACCCATCAACCAATTCATTCTTCATCATCAGTTCTAATTTATCAAAACCAACATGACTTAACCTGGCATGCCACAATTCTGCTGTTTGATTTGCTTTTGTCTTATCAACATAAGCAGACTCAGCCGATAAAACATAAACTGTATCAGTTCTCTTTCCTTGTAAAATAGGAATAGATGAAGTTTCAAACTTATCAAAAATAAGTACATCGTTAGGAGCCGAAAGAACGTACTTACCAGTCGAAGTTATTTGTGGTACTGAAAACAGGTTCTTCTTCACTCCTGGTACATGAAAAACCTCTTGCATCACGAACTCTTCCTGGCCTTTTTCAGGTGGAAACCGAACCTCGCCAATATTTGCAATCTGATGCTTCGAGTTGTCAGCAATAACCACAACCTGATTTCCGGTATATTTTTTGCATTTGCTTAGTTTTTCCTTCTTCCCAGTTAAATGGTTTGAACATCCGGAATCAACGATCCATTCTTCAAGCTTATTTGACTTAAGCTCGGTAGTTGCTGTGAGAGCCGGAACTTCTTCAACTTGCGCCATGTAGGCCTCCACGTCCCATTGCTCTTCGTGTTCGGTTGTTGCTGCGTTTCCTTCGGCCTTTGGTTGTGTGCAATCTTTAGCCATATGTCCTCGAACCCCACAATTATAATATTTAAACGGAAATCTACGATTCTTTCCGTTTTACCCTTTTTCTCGGACTCGGCTTCACCGGATTGTTTTCCCTTGCGATCCCCTTCATTCTGTTTGCTTCGATCTTGGGCTTTGGACCTGTTATGCCAAGGTTTAGAAGTTTGTCCTTTGTTTCTTTTCTTTTCTACAAACAAAGCCTTCTCGTCCTCCGTTTTAATTGAAACGCCACCTGGTTGAGCCGCATACGCTTCTTGTCCGGCAAGAAGATTTTCAAACTCGGTAATGTTCGGTTGGTTTGCCCAGCCTTGAATGGCTGCAACAAACGACCTGTACTCCGGTTTCAGGCCATGAACAAGAGTTCGCTTCATCCTTGCTTCACTTACTTTTGATTGCGGGTCGAGGTCTCCGATTTCCCTGCACAGATTCTTGACTTTGCGGAAGTATTGAGCAATTGAGAGATCCCCTTGAGACACACTCATGAGTTCTCCTTCGATCAATTGCAGCCTCGCCTCATTCTTTTTATTGAACAAAGATTGTAACAGGTCCCATGTTTGTTTCGGATATTCCAGATCTTGAATATGATCCAGAATCTCCTCCTCCACAGTGGTTTTGATTACGAACATCGCGTGACCTGCCTTGACTTGCCACTTACCGACTGCACCATTCACGTCGTTCGTGGGTTGCCTCGTTTCAGTCCCATTCGTAACCTGCCATAAGTCTTGTCCTTGCAAATAAGACTTAATACAAGTAGACCACTGCTTGTAATTTGTCTGGTTGAGTTTCTTGATGCCACCAGCTACTTGCAAATCAGCCATCTTGATCTTCTTCTTCGATTATTCTTCGAATGGTTTCTGGTTCTAATGATTTGGTAGACAAACTACCAATCTTTGTTCTTCACTCGAGCCTAATCGGTTTCAGCAGGCTCTGATACCACTTGTTGACTTGTGGCCTTCAAACTCCAATCTCCCAGATCGTTCACAACAAACAGAATTGCTAAAACTTTTAGCGACACTTTTTTTTTTATTAAATTGAAAGGATGCAAATTACAATTAATAATGCCCTATTTATAAAGCTACCAACAATACGAAACTTATTGAACTAGGACTCCTTAATTGACTTTAACTCTATCTAAACTAATCAGATAAAAAAAACTAAAAACTCAATTATTAAAACTAAGTCCCTGAACTTTTAGATCTCCACCGAACCACCCCTCGAGATCCCCCGTACCTCCTTAACGTGCAACATTGATTAATTTCAATACCCACTACACAATAATGTCTATACAATAAATCTGAAAAATATTTTGAGAGTGTGTATCTCCGATTCGAGCAGGCTCGATCAAATCTTTTTCGAGGCTTCAAACAAAATATTTAAATAACGTATTTTTCTATGAAAAGAGTTGTATAAAATTCTTCCATCCACCTAGATTTGCTGCTATTAACACTAATATACTAGATAGTCTGCTGTAGTCAATGGAGTTGCACAACTACTTACATATTCATGATCATGATGCAAAATATATTTAAAATAAGTTTTCCAATTTGACTTTAGAACTTACACATCAAATACAGTAAGCGTCTTTAAAATGTAGTGGACCTAAAACATAAACTTCTTGTTTTTTTCTTTTTTAAATAAGCATACAGTTTATCCTAAATTTGAAAATAAAAAAATTAAATAAGTTACGATAGTAAAGCGCCTCGAATTTTCGGCTTTTCAATGAGAGATTTGATGGAAGTTCATCAGTTTTCCAGTTTGGATTCGATGGAGAAGGAGGTGTTTCAAGGGATCGGGTTCATAGCATGTCGACTCATTTGGAAGACGAGGAATGAGAAAAGGTTTCAAAACAACGCTGCCAAAGTCTAGGATATCATCGAAGATATTAAATCTTTAGGGTTTTTATGGTTCAAAAATAAATCCAAATGTAATTTGATCCTTTGGTCGGACTGGTGCGCCTTTTAAGCTGATGTAATCGTTCCTTGAGCTACTGCTCCTGTGTTGTGGTGGTTGCTATTGGTTTTGTTTCGTGAATAAGTTTTACTTTTCAAAGCCAACATGAAAGACAATTAACCTAGGACGTTAATGTTACGAAACACAAAAATGTCAATAATAATCGGTACCTTAAGCCATAAGGTATCCATGGTCGTACGAGGAGGTATAAAGAAATCTTTTGTAGTCATCTTTTTTGTTGGAATGCAACTTTCTAACAAGTTTGCACTTAAAAGGTGCAAGTAGTGGAGTGATGGTTTAGGTGATCATAGCACTATGTCAATACTCAATACCATGTGATGGATCACAATATACCCAAGACAAACTAAGCCGACTCACCCACCCCTTCACCCCACCCCACCCCACCCCACATGGGGTTGCTCTTTAATTTGGAAATTTCTTATATCATATATTATTTAAAATTTAAAAGGAATTTATTGATTTAATTTGTTTATATATTTTTTTAAACATATAAAGCATAGAATAACTTACTTTAAAAAGTAAATCAATAATATAATAATTTAGATGTTTAATAAAAAGTAAACTAATAATATAATAATTTAGATGTTTAATAGTAATAAATCTAGAATTAGGGATTACAAAAGAAACTAAACCCGATAATAAAAGATCTAAAATCGGAAACATTTACAACCGAGAACAAGAGGGTGTTTGGGGTTGAGTTTTTGAAGGAGAATTTTAGATTATTGAGTTTTGAAATCGTAAATAATTAGTTTTGAGTGTTTGGGTAAAAAAATTAAAAAATTGATTATTTGCGTTTAGAAAGTTACAAAACGCAGTTTTCCAAAAGCAGCTCCCCCCCCCCCCTACTGCAACAAAACGCAGTTTTCCAAAAATTGATTATTTGCGTTTAGAAAAGGATTTTCAACTTGTTTATTTTTTTAAATGTATATTTGCCAAACACTCAAATAATTGATTATCTAATTATTGTGATATCAAGCAACATAATCAAATCCAAACACTATCTTTAAACATCACGTTTTGTTACAGTTAATTATCTGATTCTTATTATTCAAAGCGCGTAATCTATTTTCAAAACTCAACCTCAAACACCCCCTAAGACATTTATCTGGGTATGGCCGGGGTCAATTTAAAAAAAAAAATCACAGCTGGTTTGAGACATATATGGTGTTAAGTGATACTGACTCAATTATTGAACCTATTTACCTGTATCATAATATAACATACTTATATAATTTTAAAAATATAACAAATAGTATGCCAAAATGATTACAGACTCAAAATTATTATATTTACAGATTTATTAAGATTAAGATTATGTTTCAGCATTTGATTTTTCGGATTGATTTTTAGAAGGCCCAAACTATCTACACACTTGGTGTGTAGATAGTCACCCCAAAAAAAGTATTTTTTGTCTTTATGTGCAAATCATGCAGTGTCGAACTGTGGCCAAAACGCGGCGTTTTGGTCCGGTTAACCAGACAAAGACTGACGGGTGTCTGACGGGTCTGTTGACCGGACCAAAACGCCGAGCTTTGGCCGCGTATTGGTCCTGTCAACCAGACCGGGTGTCAGTCTTTTGTCTGGTTGACAGGACCAAAACGCGGCCAAAGCTCGGCGTTTTGGTCCGGTCAACAGACCCGTCAGTCTTTGTTAGGTTAATCGGACCAAAACGCCACGTTTTGGCCACAGTTCGACACTGCAGGGTGTGCATATAAGGACAAAAAACATCTTTTAAGGTGTGTAGATAGGCAAATGAGTGTGCCAATAGGTACACCCATATAAAATAAGATACTTTTTAAGAGTGAAGAAAATCATTTGTTATGTCGCATCCAGAATCTAGATATAGAATCCACTGTATTTAGGTTAGATATTTGTGGAAATCTTTGTTTTTTTTAGTAAATTGTTAAAATGGTCCCTAAAGTTTGGACGTGTTTGTCAGTTTCATACAAAACAATTTTTTCGTACTATATAGTATATACCCTCATACTTTTGTGATTTTTTACTATTTTCATCCCAACGTCTATTTTTTTTTTGTTTGCTAAAATCGGCATCCAAACGTCTATTTTTTTTTTGCTAAGATCGTCCCTGAGATTTGAGATTTTTTTCATTTTCATCCAAATATCTGACAGGAAATATCAAGCAAATTAGACATTTGGATGAAAATGACAAAAAGTGTCAAAAGTGAAGGACAATATAATACAAAAAAATGTTTTAGATGAAACTATCAAACGTATCGAAAATCTCAAAGACGGTTTTGGTAATTTACACTATTTTTTGGTATATGACTGTTTTTAAACGGTTTTTTAATTCCATGGCAAAAGTTAATGTTTACAACGGCTCTATCTCCATGGTCGTATAATCATATCTTCTTTTGACTTAAGTTCTAACCGTATTCTCAATCCGTCATTAACGTTCGGTCAAACAATTTCAAAATTACAAATCTTCCCTTTTTATATAATAATATTAGATGATGAATAAGGTGTTTTCTAAAAAAGAAAAGAAGTTACAAAATGTCACATTTTTCTAATTAATTATTATATATATAATTGAAGAAGTTGTTAGTTACAGTAAAAATTATATTAATATGTAGGTGACTAACAAACATAATTTTATCCAACCAGGTGAAATATGATGTCATCTTATTAATTAATACATATTTTATATTGTTGTAATTTACATGATTTCTATATTTATTTAATTAAATATATTTTTTGAGGTAACATCCTTATTTTATAATTAAAATGAATAAAAAATAGAATTAATTTTTATGAAATCATATGGGTTTAGTATTTGTGTCGTTTGTATATTACTAGAAGTCTATAATTAATTGAAAAATTCGATTTGAAACAGTCCATAAGATCCAACTACGATTAACAAATACAAAATTGCTATAAGATGTGGGTTCAACCGCATTAACACACCATGAGATCTGACTAGAATGGATTTCTCAAACAACTTTGGAAGAAATCATACGCTGAAAACAATAAGAAAACTGACCCCGCAACGCGGAGAATTAATTCTTGTTTATATAATTAAAAACTTGAAGACTACTTCTCCTAATTTTACTTTCCACAATGTTTCGGAATTGCAACGGTGAGATGGGAAGGATCGCGACGGTCGATGCCCTTATTAAACGGAATTGCTTCAACGGTGATACGCTATGCCCTTTATGCGAAGACGGAGAGGAATCGGCTGCTCATATCTTCTGTTCTTGCTGGGTGGCTGCAAACATTTGGTGGATGATTAGTCAATGGTGCAAGATTAGTCCTATATTTGCCTTCTCTCTCCAAGACCTGCTCCTGATCCACGTCCATGCAGGGTTGAACAAGGTTGCCAGTGAAGCTCTCCACGGTATTATCATTGTTGCCTGCTGGTGCATATGGTCGGCTAGGAATGAGAGGAGATTTAACAACACAAGAAAAGATATTCTAGATATTTTTCAAGATATAAAAGTTTTAGGATATCATTGGTACAAGAATAGATCTAAAAATAGAGGAATTCTTTGGAAAGATTGGTGTTTTTTCAATTTGATGTAATTGGTTTTCGGTTTGGGCTTCCCTCTGTTGAGGGTTGCTTGTGAATAATAGTTAATTTTCAAAAAAAAATGTGAGTATAACTTTTTAAGTTCGTGATCAAAATAACTTTCTAGATATTTTAATATATAAATATGACCAAAACTAAAATATCTTAAGTTTTTCCACAAATTAAGTGAACTGAACTTGTTTTGAATAATATGCACGCTAGCTTACATTTAAACCTGAACGAATATAAGAAATTTATTATAATAATATATCAGTATTACAATTTTCTAAAATCTACAACTGAAAAAACTATTATTCAATTTTCAAACTTTATTTCTTGAAATTAAAAGTGGGATATTATTTTCTTATTCTTTACTTGCATTGTTGCTTCTTGAAACCGAGCCTTCCCTTTTCCAAATCGTACTCCACGTATATATTCTGTTGTTGATAATTTCCTATGATTATCGACGGCCCGAGTTTTTGACCCGACCCGATCCGGTCGCTGGATACGATCGTCATACACAACGCATCCGTATCCCCCAAAAATGAGAAGTAATCCGCAGCCGGAAGCGCTAATTTAGCTCCGCCTTTGAAGTGAAACATTAACTCGGGCAGTTCCACCCGTTTACCACTGACGTTAAAACATGGTCGTAACCCGGTCATGTCTTCCACGTCAGCAGCCCGTTTATACTTTGAAACTTGACTTTCAAACTCTTTTGCCACCAGATTATGGACTTGATCGTCCATAAAGGTAAACGTGGTGCCGGAATCAATGATGGTACCACCGTTACCATCAGATCCCGGCACCAGAAAATCATATGGGATCTTAACCGTCTTACCGCCGACGGTTATTTTCCTAAGGCTCAAGTAGTAGTATTCCTTAAACGCGGAGCTAGAACTCCCCGGGTTCTCACGAAACTTCGTGTAACTAACTCCAGCAGAATTCGAAGAACCCGTATTCTTCGAATTCCGAACCAGAACCATCTCACTACTCACCCGAGCGTCATCAAACTGGTGCGAAACCAAACAATACGAAAACTTTTTAAGTCCCATCTGCACGGGTAACGAAGCCGGCCCACGCCCAAACCCGGCTATACCCGCGGGTTGTCGGGTCGAAAGAATCGAGCACCCGACAACAAAATCCTTCACACCACCCTCCTTGAAATTCAAAGTCTCCGACAACAACAACCCGGATGTCGACCCGGACCCGTATTGCACCATATAAGCCGGGCATATCTCCTTACCGGTACACTGACCCGAGCTACCCGACCCGAAAAGCAACCCGCATTTCTTATTACTACATCCGATAATCTTAGCAGATGAAGACAATCTGGGTATGAATTTGGGCACACGGGTTTCATTCACACCAGGAAAATCACACCCGTAACACATATACCGTTTAGTACAGGGGAACCAAACAAGACTGCTTCCAGTATCCATAACAAACGATAGTGTTTGACCCGGTGACCCGAAACTTAAAGAAACAGAGTATGCACCATAGCTCTGTGGAAACAGGGGAATTTGAGAATTAGTTTTTGAATTAAACTGAGAATTGGAAGCAGAGGAGTTATCTTTAGGGTGTTTAAGATAATGGGCTCTGGCTAATGAAGAAGATGAAAGATGATTTAGTGTTTGAACCCATGGATTGGTGGATTTGGAGCCTGCAATGTGGATTGGTGTGAGAGAGAGTTTGAGGGTGGTTCGGGAGGAAGAAGGTGGGATGAAGAGGGTGGTGATGAGAGAGAAGATGGTGATGAGAGAGAGAGACATTGATTTTGAAGAAGTTGTTTGTGATCGATCATATGTTTTTGGAAACAGGGGAGGGGTGAAGAAGATAAGAAGAAAAGAGGGGCACAAGAGATGGTTTTATTCTTGTTGTTGTGGGTGCATTATTATTATTATTGTTATTTTTAATTTTTAATAGGGAATTCCAGCTCATTGTTTCTAAAATATGTACAAGTTTTGATGCGTAGTGTACTTGTGCTTTTGAGTGATGTTTTTTTCCACAAAGTTGAGTCACTAATTGTTTCTATTACGTGCAATTTAGGGGCGATTTAGTGTGGAAGATTTGTGCAAGACTTGAGACTTGAGAGAATGCGATGTTTTGGTCATCCCATACTACAAGTCAATAATCTATTAACCGTGCATTATGATAATAGTCTAATAGTTCATAAAAGCAAGAATTTTTTCATGAATACAACCATGTTATCCTATTAGGTACGCTCTAAACACGTAGGAGGACGGACACCTGCCTCCCTCTATCCTTTAATTACCTATAACGAAGAGCGGATACACATACAATAATGAAGAGTAATATACAAGGAAGTTGAATTAAAAGTTTAAAACTAAATGATCAATAGATAAGAGACCGTGAAGTTTTGATCGCCCTATATTTCGGTTGGTTATAGAAGTAAACAATATATTAACTTTGTATAATATGTTAATAGTTTATAACAGTAAGTTAATGTGGGGCTAGCCTATTTAGTAAAGGCGTATGCCTCTTAAAAGGGAGGTCTCGAGTTCAAATTTAGCAAAGAAAAATAATTTATGATTTTGATGTAAAGTAATATTCCGTTCAAAAAACGAGTTTCATAATAGTAAGTAACCAATATATTAACCCTTTAACAACTTATAGCTGTCACACCTCAACCGATGGCGAAAACATCGGGATGAGACGAACAAATTGCTCAAAACATCATAACACTATGTGACAATATAAATTAAATTGAATTTCATAAATTGCTAAAGTATAATACAAGAAATCAGCATAAGCAACATCGTTTCGAATATACAACAACAAAAGAGTTTAATCTAAGTGTGTTTCTAAGTCCACTTAAATCTTGTTTCTTCACTTAGCATCATCTTGTCTATCATCCTGCAACATGTATTAAAATACAATCAACAAAAAGTTGGCGAGTATACAAGTTTGATACATAGCATAATATAGAATAAATTTGTTTAACGTGTTCATATCCAATATAAATAACATGATGCAAGTTACTAATACGCTGAAACGGTGTCACTATATGTTCAAACCCTAGAATACAATGCGTTAAAATAGCATATCCCAAAGAATAACGGGGGGTAACATGTTTAACTTAACAATACCCCGAGACTAGTGGGCGGTGCATTACTCCTATGGCGCTATAATTATTAAGGTGGGCTTGTACGAAGTTAATGAGCATGTAGATACTAATAGTTTACATAGCATATGAGATTAACAAGCATCAAATCGTTCATAGATTAACTCCCAATAGACTAGTGGGAGGTGAACATGTTTACATATGGATAGAATATGATTCGAATAGTTTCAAGTGATTAGTGTTTTACATAGAATACATGTTGCACCCAAAAGTGTTTAAAAAGTAAAAACGGGTTCGAGTATACTCACAAAATTGCATATGCTTTCCGATTATCCAATGTGACGAAGTTGTTGAGACTAGAAGGTTGAATATGTTTGATTTGGAGTTTTAAGAGATGGTTACATTCGGTCTAAGGATTTCGAGTTTACGAAAATAGACATATGTGAAAATAATCATCTTGTACACATAACGCTTGTTCTTCGCAGATTTTGTCTGTTTTCATGGACTCAAAGGTCCATTAGAATCGTAATAAGTGCATGGTCAAAAATGATGTAACTTACACATGACAAATAACCAATAAGTTAACATCAAGGTCTAGTTACTTGGATAATTATAGATTATATAGATAATATATGATTATTATATAGAGATTGTAAGGTCCTATAGGTCAACCATGAGGCAGGAGATTAAGTCTCCATTTAGGTACCTCTTTGTGTCATATAATTCATACATGAGGTAGGAAGAATCAAGTCTTCCATTTAGGTACCTCTATTGTTCACCACTACATTTTTTGTTAGAAACAACAAGGAGGGTCATGAACTTACAAGTAAATAGAGAAATAAGAACAACTAATCTATGGAAAACATCAAGAAGTGAGTGGATTCTTATGAAAGATAGCCCAAGCTAGTCTAACAATCACACATACATTAAGCTTCAAGCTTGAACACTTCTTGTGGGTAAAACCCTTTCTAAAACAGAATGTTTGTGAGGTTTTGACCTCTGATTTAACTTGTCTCAGCCTTGTTTTTAAGCCCAACTAACAATTCAATTGATTATGAGCATTAGGACATAGGTTTGAGATAAGATAACTCAAGTTTGGTTAAGTTTAATAAAGTTTACATGAAAACAGAAACGAACAGTCCACTTTGGAGCTTTTTTGGTGACACTCCAGAGCTTGGTTTTCCATGGAAAACCTGTGGAAATGTTCCTAAGGTTGTTCCAAGCAAGTGGGAAAAAATAATGGATGAAAAAGACTAAGTAATGAAGAAGTTATGCTTGATTTAGCAACTTGTGTTGAATCTGTCCAAGCTTCCGAATTCAGCTGATTGAGAGAGATTTGAGAGTGAAATGAGAGTGATGTAAAGTGTAAAAAGCTTGGAAGAGGTGTGGGATTTATAGGGAAGTGATTAGGGTTGAGTTAGGTGTGTATTTAATGCCCAAAGCAAGTTTAAAACTCAAAATAAACACCAACCCCCCTCCAAAAAAACGTGTCTGATCACAATTCTGCGAGCTGGGCTGTTCTCGCGGGCCGCGAAGCCCGAGCCCAAGTTGTTCGCGGGCCGCTACTCTCCCCCAAAGTGGTCAGATATGATTTTTGTCACAACAGCCCCCTATAGTTTCAAGTTTTGACGTTTTAATGTGTAATTAGAATGTTTTAAGCACGATTATCATATTTCAAGGTATGTGATGAAAATAAAACATAAACCAAAATAAAGCAAGTATAATTATGTTTATTTGTCAAGAAATAATATCGAATTCGCGTAATTTAGCATATAGATCAATAGTTTGCAAGTTTGACGTTTTTAGCATAAAGTATGAATAAAGCGTCACATGAAGGATGTTTTTGAACGTATGCACATGTATAAGACGTATATAACACAAATGTAATGATAACACGAATTGCATTATGATATAAGTCTCGGATTTTACATTGATTACAACGAACGATTACAAGAATACAGAGTTACCAAAAATAGAATTACAAGTAAGGGTTTCCAAATATAGAAAGTATGAAAACGCAGGGCGTTACAATAGCATAGATACATATAGGTATCCTGTGGCCCAAGCAAAGATAAACGGATAAACGCAAGACAAATAAAAGAACAAAGTAATAAAGAACATAAAGATATATGGTTCACTCGACCTTGTGCTCGGGCTGCATTGGCTACCAAACTAAACATATTTTGTTGATTATAAATTATAGAGTGAATTTCAAGGATTATCCTTTATCTTTATATCTATTTTCACGCATTGTCCTTTATGTTCAAAATTGATGAGTTTTGTACTTTATGTTTTAAAATCCATCACGTTTTGTCCTTTAGGCCAAACTCAGTTAATTTTTTCTGTTAAATCTGATCACTCAAGGGCAATTTGGTCTTTTAACATTATTCCAAGATATTCAATTTATACAAATCACCTTCATTTCCATATTTTATACACACACAAAAAAACAAACACCAGCCAGCCTACGTGTCATCTCTTTAACCTAATACCCTTCCATCTCACCTCCTCTCCGGACCACCGTACCACCACCCTCTCACGGCGGAATAGCAAAATCAGCCTTATCAACGAACAATTTTCTTCAATTTCTTCTAAATCTCGCAATTTCGATCAAACTCTCCGATAATTTCATATCTATTGCGCTATTAGATACAACAATCTGCTGAACAGGTTACTATCTGACGATTTATTTGAAGTTTTCTCTGTTTTTTTATTATAAATCGATTATAACTATCTAGTTTACTAGCAATAGTACTCGCTGCCTAGTCCATTTGTAAGCCCAAGAATAACTGATAGAAAACAATAGCACTTGGGACCGCTATCACCGATAACCAAATTCGGCAAATCAAAAACCACTAGCGCGAAGCTTCAACGGCAACAATTCGCAGATCTGAAAACGGGAACTACCGGTCATTACTCAAAATAGTTCATCTGAAACCAGTACCATCTGAAACCCTAGATTCAACATCTGTGTTGGATGTTTTGAGTGCATTTAACAGTAGTTTAGATGGTCGGATTTGTGCCGGATGGTCGGATGGGCGGTGGATTAGCGGTTGTGAGCCCAGATGGTCGGAACAAGTGTCGGAGTTATAGTGGGGATGGATTAGCGGCTGGGAGATGGTCGGAACGACCAGAAATAGGCCAGAACTCTCATATGGTCACATCTCTCTCTCAGAACTATTTATCTCTCTCTCTCTCTAGGGTTTGAATGTTTGGGAGAAATAAGAAAAAAAGTGGTGTTTTTATATTAGATGATATTAAATGACATATATACCCTCACGTGACCTGCACATGGTCACATTTAACTGAAAAAACAAACTGGGTTATAAAGATAAAGGACAACGTCTAAAAATGGGTATAAGGATAAAGGACAATCCTTGAAATTCACTCTAAATTATAGAACGATATATCATTACATGGTGTTAAATGTATAATAATCAGGTGTCGGTTAATAACTTGTTCTCTAAGTTTGCACGATAGACCTTAAAAATACGGGTTAATAATTCGTTCCATAAAAAACCAGGCCTAAATCTCCGTGCAAGCCAAAACCATAATTCTGATTTTGTCTTTTTCATAGTCAATGGTGTTGGTTAGTGTAGGTAATCGTCCTGAAAGTCTGACTTTATTTATTTAGTATAGCTAGTCAGCTTACTAAGCATTCGAAAAATTGTTACATACCGAAAATCCAAAGTTTATTAGCGTCTAAGTTAGGATTGTTCATGAGTCGCGCCGAGCTAGGCCAAGCTCGGGCTCAGCTCGATTATAAACCGAGCTGGCTCGGCTCGGATTTGAAACCAAACTGAATATCAAAGCTCAGGCTTGGTTTGGTTTTAAGCCGAGCTGGCTCGGCTCGGCTTTGTTTGACTCGATTTTAAAAAGAAAAATAAATACATACCTCTCAGAATTTAGTAATCTAAAATATTCTTCAATACTTCCAAAGAACATATCCAAAATAAGTTCAACCTAATACATTACAAACCAAAATCAATTCAACAACACAAAATAAGTTTTAAATTCCAACGAAATACAATATTAGTTCTTTAGTATGATAATCAACCTTCAAATACATCATAGATATCAAATTACACTCCTAAATACATGTAAATAATAATCGGTTTTTGTAATATATTATAATGTATATAATAATAAAATATATTATAGAGCAAACTTCCATTTTGCTCCCTGTGGTTTGGTCGTTTTAACGGTTTTGCCTCAATCCTTTAAAAATAGTCATTTTCCTTCAATAATTTGCTACGTTTTATTCATTTTGCTCCCCGGCACTAACTCCATCTAAAATGTTTGTTAACTGGAAGGATATTTTAGTAACTCCAAGTATAAAACTAAGGGTATTTTAGTAAAACTACAAATAAAGATTTTATTTTATATATAAGACATATATATATAACAAAACCTCCACATCTCTTCTCATTATACACACACACACTCTCTCTCTCTCTGCACTCTCTCTTTTTCTTCTCCGTCACCAACCACCACTACCACCACCGTGTACAACCCTCATCCGACCACCATCTTGCACCAGCTCCACCGGACCACCACCACCTTGCACCAACTCCACCCAACCACCACCAGCTTATACCACCCCCACCACCTTGCACCATCTCCGGCAGCCTCATCTAACACCTCAAATCTTTCTGAAACCAGATCTTGTGGGAGACACACCATTTATACCCAAACCACCGTAGATCGACGAAACCATTAAAACCCAAACCACCAGATCTACAACCCACAATCTGAAATCAGAAGCCCTACAGTGGTGGCAGCTGGTGGTGCTTGTTTCAGAGATCTGCGATGTCACGGCCCCAGCCCCGGTTTGACCTGGTCAGGAGCCGTGGAACAGGAACCCGTGGTATTTATTAATTGATGCGATAGCGGAAGATTTAACAGGATCTTTTTAAAACTTAAAATGCACGATTATTTTATTTCATAATTCGGGATAAACCCCGTAATTTTACAATAGAGGAATTTTACTAGGAAATTCCCTGATTTATTAAAACATGTTTATTCATTTTAACTGAGCCACCTCTTCAAGCTTGTTAGTGCTCCGTAGCACGTTTTTCCTTGATTTACAGCAGGTCGCCTGAAACATGTTTTAAAAATATTTTGTCAGCAGGGAAATACTGGTGAATCATTCATTTTGACAAAATGACACATAGTTATCAATTAAAGTATAAGAGCGATTACAATGGCTTCTATCTTATTTTTATCTGGTGCCGTGTCACCTGGTGACGATGGTCATACCACTATTGGGTCTTTCCCCAAGTAGTGACGTTTATCACTGTTAGGATTTATTAGCCTAACCCGTGAGAAACTAGTAATGTGCACAATACCCCACTAGCCAGTGATTTAAGATAACCACGACTTAATCCCTGTAATTATAACATTTGAAAATGGAGTATTGTAAAAATACTTTTGATAAAAGAGAATGACTCACTTTGCAAGTTTATACGAGCAGAGTTTAGCCTACTGATTAGCCTTGTAACCTAATTTAAATAACAATGCACACGAACTAGGTTAGTAACTAATACAGCATTTACGATAATTCACGAGATTAAAACCCTCACAACGAATGACAAAGTGCGATACTTAAACATCCATCGAATTCACGACGAATGACAAAGCATAACCCAATTTTGGGCAGCACTTAAACATCCATTGGATTGATTTCAATCGATCGGACAATGAATCGTAGCAGCGATCGAGTTATTACCCTATTTTGCGGCAGAGTTTCGTGCTGTGTGTGTGTTTTGTAGTAAAAAGTGTAATAACCCTAAATTTTAAAATCATTATTCTAGAAAATAAAAGAATAATAATAATATATATTTATATTATGATTTATCTTTCTGTATATCAACCAAAACTATTATTTTATTTATAAATTATTCAATAAGAAACCCTAATTAAGACACCCAAGTGATTCTGCACAAACCCTAGAATTTTCAGAATCAGGATCAGGGCCCCTAAAACTCAATGGGGGTAAACACTAGCTTACGATTATCCTAATAACTTGCGGCCGAAGTTAAAATTTTAAAAACCGTCGACTCAGCTAGGCTAGTACCACACGTGGCAACCATATGAGAAAAGTGACCCCTCGCGCCACGCGACAGGCACAAGGGGACCTGTCGCGACACGCGACAGGGACCATTTTCCGTGTATAAATAGAGGATGTTGGGACTTGATTCTGGGCACAAAAACGACGAAGAAATTCCAATTCTACACGGAGTTATCGTCTGATTACTCAATTAACACACACGAAACACTAATTAAGTATAGCGGGGTGCTGCAGAACAGGGTATTAACTCGATCGCTATTACGATTCATTGTCCGATCGATCAATGTACTCAATGGATGTTTAAGTGCTGCCCACATTAGGGTGATGCTTTGTCATTAATTGTGATTCCGACTGGATGTTGAGTGCCACCCGAATTCGGGGAATACTCTGTCCTTCGTTGTGAATCCGATGGATGTTTAAGCATAGCACTTTGTCATTCGTTGTGAGGGTTGATCTCGTGAGTTATCGTAAAGGCTGTATTAAGTTACTAACCTAGTTGTGTGCATGTTATTTAAATTAGGTTAAAAGACTAATCAGTAGTCTAAACTCTGCCCGTATAAAGTTGAAATATTATCACAAGATAGCATAACTTTGGAATTATTAAGGTACGGATCCTTACCCCACTCCTTATTGCTTCATATTCAAATTGTTATAAACCACTAAATTAATATATCTTTTAAAACTCTTCACGTCTTTGATTATCGATTCATTTGACAGTCCGTTCGAATTCTATTCTAATCATTTGATTTAAGTTTTCATGTCATGCGATAGTATTATGTTAGTTGTACTCATTATCGCATGTTCCAATATATGTTCCGTTTTGTTATGAAAATAAGTTTTATAAGTTATGTGAATAAGACCATTTGTACTCTGATACCCTGAGTATCGCTTCTCGTGGAGTGTCCCACGAGCATGTTGTTGCGGCATCGACATCATGTGCTCCACCCGTGACGGAGAGATTAGTTCACGGCGTCTCTTAAGTACAAGTGTGGTACATATAAGCTATTAGGAGGCGTATGGATCGATCCTAGGATTTAAGTTAAGGAGGTGGATAGCGGGTATGCCAACTCGCCATCTCATGTGATAATTATTCAGGAGTAGCTACCTGTGTATTGTCACGTTTTAAGTTTGCTCATGGGTACATCCGTAAGATATGATTATGAAATTATGTTACTTATAACATTTCCTATAAAGCGTTATTTGTTATTTGAGCCTATTATTCCGTACTGAGCATTCGGCTCATTCCGTATAAATTTTGTATATACAGGTTCACAGGTTACTTTGGGCGGGGAAAAGAGAGAAGAATAAAGCCTAGGAATAAATCTGAAGATGTTAGTTAATCAAGTCGAATATGTCCGCTTGTATATTAAACTTAATTATAGTGGTTGTATGGTTGTTTCATTGTTAAATAAATAAATGGAATTATGACTTTTGTTTATGATACTGTTATTGTGACACGTCAGCCCTTCCGGGTTGGGGTGTTACAGCTATGGTATCAGAGCAAAGGCTCTTTCCTGTAGAAAACTTGAAGATAGTAATTAAAACCTGTGAGGAATGGGTAGATATTTATGATAGGATTCAACTTGGTCTCTTATTTGGTTTAATTCCTATGTTTATTCGTATAGATATGCCTCCTCGTCGTCCGCTACGTAGGAGTACTCGTACTAACCCTGTACGTAACAACACTTCTTCGAATGAGACTCCAGTTGATCCAAACGTAATTAATGCTATCAATCAGGCTGTTGCCGGGTTGCTTCCAAACCTTGTTGCTCAAACAGCTGAGGCCGTTATTCAACAAACTCGTCATCCAGAACATAATAACACGAATCCAATCTCTGGTGAAGAAATTCGTGAAAATACCACGAACCATACTACCTATAGTATAGACATATGGATCGCTAAATTCCAAAAACAAAAGCCAAAATCCTTTAGTCACGCTACTAATCCAGTCGAAGCAAGAAACTGGATAGCTCATGTTGAAAAGATCTTCGGAGTTCTTGGAGTTCCGGAGCAATACAAAGTTAGATTGGCTAACTTGAAGATGACGCGCAAACTTGGTGGGAAGGATATAAGCAAGTCAAAGGAGGGGATGATTTTGACACTAATCTTTCATGGGTCGACTTTCGTAATATCTTTTACGACAAGTATTTTTCGATCGCTGATAAAGAAGCTTATATCAGGGAGTATGCAGTGATTCGACAGGGGAGTGATGAACCAGCCTCTGAGTTCATTACTAGATTTGCAAGGTTGGCTAGTATTGTAGGAGAAGTTGCAGGATCGGCAGAAGCCCAGGCAGAGAAATGCAAGTGGGCAGTCAATGATCGAATTCGGAAGTTGATCATGTACATGAAATTTAAGGATATCACCGAAGTTGCGGATGCAATCAAAACTTTTGAATTCGAAAGGAAAGAATTTTTATCTCGAACTGAGGATAATAAGAAGAGAAACAGAGAAGGACAATTTAAGCAGGCAATCGGCCAATCATCCACTACGCCACAGCATCAGGATCGCAAAGTGCAAGGAAATCAAAACTCTGGAAATCAGGCACGTCCATGGCAACCAAGAACGCAAAACCCGAGGCCTGCTCAAAACCAGATTCAGTTGTATGCAGAACCTATTAGAACACAACCCCTGAATCAACACGTAAACCCGAATCAGATTACATATCCTCTATGTAATACTTGTGGTAAGAGACATCAGGGCGTATGTCACCGAAGTACAGGAGCATGCTTTAGATGTGGCCAAACTGGACACATGATCAAAGAGTGTACAAAGAAAGACAATAAGAAGAATAACCAACCCAATGTTGGAGGAAGAGTTTTCGCACTCTCTGCTATTGATGCTGCTAATGTCCTAGGTACTGTATCTGGAACCCTTCAGCTTGGTGAACGTAGTATCTATGTGTTATTCGATACAGGAGCGACTCATTCTTTAGTATCCCACTCGTTTACTAAGTACCTTCCGATAAGACCAACTCTCTTAAATCATACTTTAACCATTTCCACTCCCATGGAAAATTCATCCGTAATCACTTACGTATATAAAGATTGTCCGATCCGTATTGAATCTATGGTGTGTAAGGCAGACCTATTTCCAATACATATGTGTGACTTTGATGTTATTCTAGGGATAGATTGGTTGTCTCGACATCGCGTAACTATAGATTGTCATTCCCGTCGTGTTATTTTCGGTAATCTTCATCATCCTGATATTATATATCAGGGAACTCAAGCTCATAAATCTCTTAAAATTATTTCTGCGCTCAAAGCTCGAAAATTCTTATCAAACGGCTGTGCTGGATTCCTAGCATCGATTAAGGATACTTCTGCTAGTGTTAAGAGTATCGATAGCCACTCCATTGTCCGTGAATACCCTGATGTATTTCCGGATGAACTTCCTGGATTACCACTCGACCGTCAGGTAGAATTCACCATCGACTTGATCCCTGGTGCCGAACCTATTTCTAAAGCTCTGTACCGTATGGCCCCGATGGAACTAAAGGAGTTGAAGGAACAATTGCAAGAATTGTTAGACCTAGGATTCATAAGACCCAGTGTTTCACCTTGGGGTGCTCCGGTCTTATTTGTGAAGAAGAAAGACGGTAGTATGCGTTTATGTATTGACTACCGAGAGCTGAACAAGATTACTATTCGTAATCAGTATCCTCTGCCTCGCAGTGATGATCTCTTTGATCAACTTCAGGGGGATCAGTTCTTTTCAAAAATCGACCTGAGGTCCGGGTACCATCAGCTAAAGATCAAGAATGATGATGTTCCCAAGACAGCCTTTCGTACTAGATATGGTCATTACGAATTTTTGGTTATGCCCTTTGGGTTAACTAATGCACCTGCAGTCTTCATGGATTTGATGAATCGCGTATTTCACCAATTCCTAGACAAATTCGTTATTGTTTTTATCGATGACATTCTGGTATATTCTAAGAGTCATGAAGAGCATGAAGCACATTTACATGCAGTACTTGGAACCTTGCGGCATGAGAAGTTGTACGCGAAGTTTTCCAAATGTGACTTTTGGCTTAGCCAAGTGGCATTTCTAGGTCATGTCATATCAGCAGAGGGAATTATGGTAGACCCAACAAAGGTTGAGGCTATTACAAAATGGCCAAGACCCACTTCTGTTACCGAAATACGAAGTTTCTTGGGTCTTGCTGGCTATTACCGAAGATTTGTTGAAAGATTCTCGGTAATTGCTTTACCACTCACAAAACTCCTAAGGAAAGGGGTGAAGTACTCATGGAATGAGGAACAAGAGAAAAGCTTTGAAAAATTGAAGAAATGACTCGTATCCTCCCCGATACTCGCTCTCCCTTCGGGATCAGGAGGTTACCAAGTCTACAGTGATGCCTCAAAGAAAGGATTAGGTTGTGTGCTAATGCAACATGGGAAGGTTATCGCTTATGCCTCCCGTCAGTTGAAGCCTTATGAAGTTAACTACCCTACACATGATTTAGAACTAGCCGCAGTCGTCTTTGCACTTAAGATTTGGCGACACTATCTGTATGGTGAGAGTTGTGACATCTTTACCGACCACAAGAGCCTCAAGTACATATTTACGCAGAAAGAGCTAAATATGAGGCAAAGAAGGTGGTTAGAACTTTTAAAAGATTACGACGTTAATATTCAATACCATCCAGGCAAAGCCAATGTTGTAGCTGACGCATTGAGCCGAAAGAATTCCGGGACTATATCTTGCTTACAAATTCAGCCTCATATTAGGAGGGATCTCGAAAGGATAAACATTTGGCTTCAGGTTAGTAAATCTGATGGATATCTAGCTAGAATGCAGATTGAACCTGACCTCATATCACGGATCAAAGATGCACAAAAGCAAGATGGAGAACTTTGGGCAATTGTGCAAAATCTTGAGGTGGGTAAGCAATCTGAATTTCGTATAGACCATCATGGGGTGATTTGGTGTTGTAAAAGACTTTGTGTACCCGATGACTCCAGCCTTCGTGAGTCATTATTAGCCGAAGCTCACAGCTCACCATTTTCAATTCACCTAGGATCTACCAAGATGTATCGAGACTTAAGACAGAACTTCTGGTGGAATGGCATGAAGGAAGACGTTGCTCGATACGTAAGTAAATGCCTCACTTGCCAACAAGTGAAAATTGAACACAAACGAGCAAGCGGTCTGTTACAGCCATTGGATATTCCCATATGGAAGTGGGATGAGATCACAATGGATTTTGTTACCGGTTTGCCTAAGACTTTCAAGAAAAATGATGTTGTATGGGTTGTTGTCGATAGATTGTCGAAGTCAGCACATTTTCTACAGATTCAGCAAGGATTTTCGGTTAATAAGTTATCCGAAATATTTCTTCAAGAAATTATTCGACTCCATGGCACACCATCTTCCATTGTTTCCGATAGAGACCCACGTTTCACCTCACGATTTTGGAAAGGTTTTCAGGCAGCTTCGGGTACACGACTGAAGTTTAGTACGGCTTTCCATCCACAAACAGATGGGCAGTCGGAACGCACGATTCAGACCTTGGAAGACATGCTCCGAGCATGTGCACTTGAATGGTCTGGAAACTGGGATAAATATCTATGTCTTGTTGAGTTCGCTTACAACAATAGTTGGCAAGCAAGTATTGGCATGGCACCTTTTGAGCTTTTATATGGTCGGAAATGTCGAGCACCGATATGCTGGGATGAAGTTGGAGAAAAGATTATTGAAGGGCCAGAACTAGTTCAGATTACAAACGAAAAAGTCACTATGGCACGAGAAAAACTGAAAGAAGCTCAGAGCAGACAAAAGAGCTATGCAGATCAAGATAGACGACCACTCGAATTTAAAATTGGTGACCACGTATTCTTAAAGGTATCACCTTGGCGTGGCGTTCGTAGATTTGGAATTAAAGGGAAGCTTAGTCCTCGTTTCATAGGTCCGTTTGAAATCCTTGAAAGAATTGGAGAAGTATCATATCGACTGGCTTTACCGCCTCAACTCTCTCACGTTCATAACGTTTTTCATGTCTCCTCGTTAAGAGGATATAATTATCATCCACTTCATGTCATTAGTTATCCGTTACTTACAATTCACGAAGATTTGTCCTACGAAGAGGAACCAGAAGCCATCTTAGATCGACAAGAAAGGGTTTTGCGTAGGAAAGTAATTCCATTTGTTAAAATCCTCTGGAAAAATCACTCTGAACACGAAGCAACATGGGAATCTGAAGAATCAATTCGCTCTTTATACCCTAATCTATTCTAGCAATAGAATTTTAGTCAAGGTAATGGTGAACCTTGCTATTTGATCTATGTTCATTTATTTCTGCTTATGGTCATTCATGCTTTGCCTTATGTGAATATATCTTAGTTATGATTAAGCATATTTAAGTAGGAGATTTTTGTTATATAAGTTAGTAACTCTGCTATGAAAATTCCGTTCCCGTTACTTATGCGATATGTTTGAAAAATTTCGAGGACGAAATTTCTTTTAAGGGGGTAATAGTTATAATAACCCTAAATTTTAAAATCATTATTCTAGAAAATAAAAGAATAATAATAATATATATTTATATTATGATTTATCTTTCTGTATATCAACCAAAACTATTATTTTATTTATAAATTATTCAATAAGAAACCCTAATTAAGACACCCAAGTGATTCTGCACAAACCCTAGAATTTTCAGAATTTTCAGAATCAGGATCAGGGCCCCTAAAACTCAAGGGGGGGTAAACCCTAGCTTACGATTATCCTAATAACTTGCGGCCGAAGTTAAAATTTTAAAAACCGTCGACTCAGCTAGGCTAGTACCACACGTGGCAACCATATGAGAAAAGTGACCCCTCGCGCCACGCGACAGGCACAAGGGGACCTGTCGCGACACGCGACAGGGACCATTTTCCGTGTATAAATAGAGGATGTTGGGACTTGATTCTGGGCACAAAAACGACGAAGAAATTCCAATTCTACACGGAGTTATCGTCTGATTACTCAATTAACACACACGAAACACTAATTAAGTATAGCGGGGTGCTGCAGAACAGGGTATTAACTCGATCGCTATTACGATTCATTGTCCGATCGATCAATGTACTCAATGGATGTTTAAGTGCTGCCCACATTAGGGTGATGCTTTGTCATTAATTGTGATTCCGACTGGATGTTGAGTGCCACCCGAATTCGGGGAATACTCTGTCCTTCGTTGTGAATCCGATGGATGTTTAAGCATAGCACTTTGTCATTCGTTGTGAGGGTTGATCTCGTGAGTTATCGTAAAGGCTGTATTAAGTTACTAACCTAGTTGTGTGCATGTTATTTAAATTAGGTTAAAAGACTAATCAGTAGTCTAAACTCTGCCCGTATAAAGTTGAAATATTATCACAAGATAGCATAACTTTGGAATTATTAAGGTATGGATCCTTACCCCACTCCTTATTGCTTCATATTCAAATTGTTATAAACCACTAAATTAATATATCTTTTAAAACTCTTCACGTCTTTGATTATCGATTCATTTGACAGTCCGTTCGAATTCTATTCTAATCATTTGATTTAAGTTTTCATGTCATGCGATAGTATTATGTTAGTTGTACTCATTATCGCATGTTCCAATATATGTTCCGTTTTGTTATGAAAATAAGTTTTATAAGTTATGTGAATAAGACCATTTGTACTCTGATACCCTGAGTATCGCTTCTCGTGGAGTGTCCCACGAGCATGTTGTTGCGGCATCGACATCATGTGCTCCACCCGTGACGGAGAGATTAGTTCACGGCGTCTCTTAAGTACAAGTGTGGTACATATAAGCTATTAGGAGGCGTATGGATCGATCCTAGGATTTAAGTTAAGGAGGTGGATAGCGGGTATGCCAACTCGCCATCTCATGTGATAATTATTCAGGAGTAGCTACCTGTGTATTGTCACGTTTTAAGTTTGCTCATGGGTACATCCGTAAGATATGATTATGAAATTACGTTACTTATAACATTTCCTATAAAGCGTTATTTGTTATTTGAGCCTATTATTCCGTACTGAGCATTCGGCTCATTCCGTATAAATTTTGTATATACAGGTTCACAGGTTACTTTGGGCGGGGAAAAGAGAGAAGAATAAAGCCTAGGAATAAATCTGAAGATGTTAGTTAATCAAGTCGAATGTGTCCGCTTGTATATTAAACTTAATTATAGTGGTTGTATGGTTGTTTCATTGTTAAATAAATAAATGGAATTATGACTTTTGTTTATGATACTGTTATTGTGACACGTCAGCCCTTCCGGGTTGGGGTGTTACAAAAAGACTATAACTCAGTGTGTATAACGAATTTTTTCGTCGAACAAGTGCCAGAATTCAAGTCCCACACCCCTCTATTTATACTGAAAATTTTGCACCCTCGCGTGACGCGAGGGGTCCACGTAGGTGCGTCGCGTGACGCGAGGGGTCTCACTCTACCATAGGGTAGCCACGTCCCTAACTAGCTTAGCTGAGTTGACGGAATGATAAAATTCGATTTTGACAGCAAGTTATTAGGATAATCGTCAATAGGGAATATCCCCCCCTGAGTTTTAGGGGCCATGATCCTGATTCTGATTGTTCTGAAAATTTTAGGGTTTATACAGAATCACTTGAGGGTCTCAATTAGGGTTTCCTATTGGACAATAAATCATAAGAAATAGTAAATTTTTTACTGAGGGTTGTTACATCCTCCCCACCTTAATAAAAATCTCGTCCTCGAGATTTACTGGAACAAGTAGGGATATTTTCGTTTCATCTCCGATTCCAGATCCCAAGTGTATTCAGGTCCTCTCCTTGAATCCCACTTGACTTTGACCAATACCAGTCGTTTGTGTTTGAGAAACTTGATCTTTCTGTCTTCTATCTGCAGTGGCTTCTCAACAAATTTTAACTTTTCATTTACCTCTACATCTTGAAGAGGTACTACCAGTGATTCATCAGATAAACACTTCTTGAGGTTGGATACATGAAACACGTCATGTACTCCAGCTAGCTCTTTGGGTAGCTGTAAACGATAGGCAACTGGTCCTATACGTTGGATCACTGGAAATGGTCCTACGTATCTTGGACTTAGCTTTCCTTTCTTACCGAACCGAACTACTCCTTTCCAAGGAGAAACTTTCAAGAGTACCTTGTCTCCAATTCGGAATTCTAAGGGCTTGCGTCGATTGTCGGCATAACTCTTTTGACGATCTCGAGCTGTCTTTTGTCTTTCCTTGATTTGAGTGATCTTGTCGGTAGTTTCTTGTACTATTTCAGGACCTGATAATTGACTTTCTCCTATTTCTGCCCTGTAAACTGGAGTTCTGCACTTTCGTCCATACAGTGCTTCGAATGGGGCAGCTTCAATGCTTGCATGATAACTATTGTTATAGGAGAATTCGATTAAAGGTAGGTGGTCATCCCAATTTCCACCAAAATCTATAACACATGCCCTAAGCATGTCTTCCATGGTTTGGATCGTCCTTTCACTTTGTCCGTCTGTCTGAGGATGGTAAGCAGTACTTAAATTTAGTCGGGTTCCCATTGCTTCCTGGAAACTTGTCCAGAAGTGGGAAGTGAAACGACTATCTCTATCCGATACCATGGAGAGTGGAACTCCATGTAAGGATACTACTTCATCTACATACAACTTTGCTAACCTTTCCATGCTAAAGGTTTCTTTCATGGGTAGAAAGTGAGCTGATTTGGTTAATCGATCTACAATTACCCAAATCGCATCATTACCTTTTCTGGTTTTGGGCAACTTAGTAACAAAGTCCATTGTTATGAGCTCCCATTTCCATATAGGCATTTCTAATTGTTGTAGTAGACCTGAGGGTTTCTGGTGTTCTGCTTTAACTTGTGAGCAAGTAAGACACTTAGAAACATATTTAGCTATGTCCTTTTTCATTCATATCCACCAGAAATTATTTCTTAAATCTTGGTACATCTTATTGTTTCCGGGATGCATGGTATACCTAGAATTATGGGCTTCCTCTAATATCTTATTTCTTAATTCTCCTTGCTTAGGTACCCAAATTCTTTTCTTATGGAATCTCCAAATTCCATCAGCTCCTTGCTCTAATTCCTTTATTCTTCCCTTCATTCCTTCAGCATCGTCCTTGATTGTTGTTTCCTGAACATTCTTCAGTTGTTCCATTAAATCTACTTGTAGATTTAATCCAAGAGCACGAACTCGCTTTTGTTTTTCATGATATTTACGACTTAAGGCAATGCATCTACGTTTGCTTTTCCTTCGTGATATTGAATATCACAGTCGTAATCACTCAGGATTTCCATCCATCTCCTTTGCCTCATGTTTAATTCTTTTTGCCCAAATATGTATCTTAAGCTTTTATGATCCGTATAGACAGTAAACTTACTTCCATACAGATAATGTCTCCAAATCTTAAGGGAAAAAATTATGGCTCCTAACTCTAAGTCATGAGTCGTATAGTTTTCCTCATGCTTTTTCAATTGTCTTGAGGCATACGCAATTACTTTCTTGCGTTGCATTAGTACACATCCTAATCCTAGCTTAGAAGCATCGCAGTAAACTTCAAAATCTTCTCTTCCTTCTGGTAAAGCTAGAATTGGAGCGTTTGTTAACTTTTGCTTTAAAATTTTAAAAGCCTTTTCTTACCTAGGTCCCCATTCAAACTTAGCTGCTTTACAGGTTAGCTTAGTTAATGGTACCGCTATTTTGGAAAAATCCTTAATAAATCGTCTATAGTAATCTGCTAACCCTAGAAAACTTCTAATTTCCATAGCTGACTGTGGGACTTTCCATTTGGTGATTGCTTCTATCTTAGCAGGATCTATGTGAATACCTTCGTAATTCACAATGTGACCTAAAAATTGCACTTCTTGTAGCCAAAATTCACACTTCGAGAATTTGGCGTAAAGCTTTTCCTTTCTTAACAAAGTTAAGAGTGCATGCAAGTGCTGACAATGTTCCTCCTGACTTTTGGAATAAATAAGTATATCGTCGATGAAGACAATTACAAATTTATCCAAATACGGTTTACAGATTCTATTCATCATGTCCATGAATGCCGCAGGTGCATTCGTTAGTCCGAAGGGCATGACTGTAAACTCGTAATGACCATACCTAGTTCTGAAAGCAGTTTTAGGTATGTCTTCTTCTTATACCTTCAATTGATGGTATCCGGAGCGTAAGTCTATTTTAGAAAAATATCTAGCTCCCTGGAGTTGATCAAAGAGATCGTCAATCCTAGGTAATGGGTATCGATTCTTAATTGTAACCTTATTCAGTTCCCTATAATCGATACACATTCGCATCGAACCATCCTTTTTCTTTACAAACAACACTGGTGCTCCCCACGGGGATGAACTAGGTTGTATAAAACCTTTACTTAGTAATTCATCTAATTGTTTTTTCAGTTCTAGCATTTCTGTGGGTGCTAACCGATAAGGTGCCTTGGCTATCGGTGTAGTTCCTGGAATTAGATGAATCCTAAATTCTACTTCCCTGTCGGGTGGTAATCCCGGGAGTTCTTCTGGAAATACATCTGGGTATTCTGAGACTACTGGAATTTTCTTAAGTTCCTTATTTTTCGTGTTAATGATTACTGAAATCATATACACCATTTCTTGTTTTCTTGCATAACTGGCCAACTTCATTACTGAAATGAATTTCAGTGGCTTTTGTGGTTTATCTCCTGTAATCACTACTAATTCTCCTGTGGGTGTATGAATTTCTATGGCATTTTTATCACAAAGGATTCGAGCATGGTTGGCTACTAACCAATCCATTCCTAACACGACATCGAATCCGGCTAATTTCATAGGTAACAAGTTTGCAGAAAATTTATGACCTAAGAGTTCTATTTTTCCTTCTCGCAAAACCTTATCTATGTGAACAGAATTCCCATCTGCTGTTTCGACTGTAAAAATCTGCCTAAGGGTGGTTAAGGGTAATTTAAGAGCTTGGCAGAATGAAGTATTTATAAAACTTTGGTTTGCACCAGAGTCAAATAATACTTTTGCATAAACGTTGTGAACTAGGAACGTACCAGCTATTACGTCAGGAATTAGTTCTGCTTCCTGAGTAGTCAATTGAAAGGCTCTTACATTCTTCTTGGTAGTTCCTTCTGCAGGTTTGGCTTTGTTATCAGCTGGTTTGACCAATTTCGGGCAGTCTGGCCTAAAATGTCCAGCTTCTCCACAGTTGTAGCAAACTGTTGCTTTCTTCTTTCTGCAATCTTCCTCTTGGTGTCCTGGAATTTTGCAAAAATTGCAATACCCCTTGCATCTTCCAAAATGCTTTCTTTTGCAGGAATTGCAAAATGGAATAGTGGAAGATTGTCCGGTTCCCCTTTTCTTGAAATTACTACGGTTACGGAATCCTTGGGTAATCTTTTGAGCTACTTCCTTTTTCCGGTTTTCTTCACTTGTGCGTACCAGCTCGTCAGTTAGGGTGTTAGCTAATTCTACAGCATCGTCAATAGTGCGAGGTCTCGCAGCTTTAACGATATTACGGATTTCGCCAATCAATCCCCAAATATAGCGAGAAATAAGTACCGGTTCTGGCGAAGCCAAGGTTGGTACCACTCTCGCATACTCGAAGAATGTCGAAGTATATCCTCGACAATCTACACCCATCATCCGATGGTTCAGGAACTTATTCGCCATTTGTTCCTTTTCATATTCGGGACAAAATTTTCTTTCCATTATCTGCTTAAATTCTTCCCAACTCATGGCATAGGCCATATTTCTTCCTTTGGCTTGAATACCGTATTCCACCATTCTAGTGCCCCTTCTTTAAAAAGATGCGACGCATACATAACCTTGTCTTCTTCAGCACATTTACTTATCATAATTACTGCTTCGGTTTTCTCCAACCAACGCAGTGCCGCAGTAGCCCCTTCATTGCCTGCAAATTCAGCTGGTTTACAAGCAAGCAATTCTTTGTAAGTGCAACCAGGCGTTGCAGCTTTCATTTTCTTAAGGAGTGGGGCCTGCCGTGGATCATTATTGTGATTAGTATGGTTGCCGCCTCCGTTTACACTATTACTGAAGTTATCTTCTTGAGTACGTTTACTAGGAATAATTTGTTGAGGTTCAACAGGTTTCTGGGCAGCAGCAAGGATTGCTGGAATAGCATTGGCTATTCCTTGAGCAACGATATTCTCGATATCTTGCCTAGTCATAAATTGATCTTCCTGATTTTGCTCAGATTGGTTTACTTCATTAACTGGTTCATTATTAGCAGGTTCCATCTGGTAATTAATATATATAAATTATTAGCATAAAATAAATAATAGCTATATGCAATTAATCACACAATTTCATAACACATGTTTAATCAAAATTGTTGATTTCTCAACTGGCATTTTTATATATTATAATATGCATCAGTACACACCGTTATCTTACAAAAATTTTATTTGTAGGTTATTTACACACTTATTTTATTATTATTATTATTACTATTATACAATCACAGCTTCATAACCATCCTATCCCTGGGCACCTTAGAAGCGACGCTCCCTCTCGTCGTATTTCCAGGAGATCTGTTCTCCTACCTCCTGAATTCTATTCCTTGCATTCATCATTTCCTCGCCAAAATGGCAAGGTTCAACTACGTTTTCATTGCTCATTGGTGGGTTTGGTGCAGGTTCTGGGTCAAACTGAGGGAAAAAGGTATAAGGGTTATTGAGGAGGTTTTGAAACTGCCAATCATTGGTCCACCACTCGTCCATTTCTCCTAGAGGTTGGGTATGGATCAGAGGATCTGGAATCGCCGGTTCTAAGTTTATTGGAAGTTGGGTTTCAGCAGGATAAGGGTAGAGATTGGTGTTGATAGGTCTAATGATATCACAGCTTGCCATTAAGCGATCTAATTCTTCTTGCAAAGGCAATTCCTCTATTTGCCTAGAACTTTCCCCAATTTCCATTTCTACTTGCCTAGCATTTTCCTCAATCTCGATCCCTTTTCCTTTATCCATGGGATTCTCTATTTTGGGAATTTTCCTAGTTGCTGGTTTCCTCCTGCGTACCCGCCTCCAGCCTACAAATCTTCTCTTTTTCTTAGGCTTCGGTTTCTCCGGAGGTGGAGCTTGAAATTCCATAGGTTCCTCTATATCGGGTAAGTAACTAGTAAAGACTTTGGAAACTTCCACTTTCACGGGATAGAGATTGAGATTCTGAAGGGCTTCAGATAACTCATTCATCCTGTTTAGCATATATGCAAAAATGCACACAAAATGCTAAGTTAAAATTTTATAATAAAATTTCACAGATAAACATTCAAGTATTATTGCATACCGTGTGCCTAATTTAATACAAAGGACAACTGAAAATTAAAACATACTAGGGTTTATTATAAACTTATTTATTTACTAGGTAAAATTTTCTTTAGAGTTTCTGGATTGTAGATAATATGGGTGCTAATACTGGGTCAGGGTATTTAAAATTTTGCATTTACTGCTACAGTGGCTAACATATAGAGATCTGCCCATTTTTCTTCTAATTCATCTTCCCATGGTGGGTTTTTTCCTATTTCTTGAGTTTCTTTAGGAATCATCACTTCTTTTGGTTGTGACTTCTTTATTTTTTCTTGACTTTTTCTAATAATCCGACTTCTTTTCTTAGGAGAAAGTGGTTTCTCAAACTGTGCGTTATGGACAAATATTCCTTCCTCAGTATCTGTTGGGTATTTTGAGGATGAAGTTCCTTTTTCTTTCGGTGAAGTATCTAATTTATGATAGATGTCCGAAAGTCTTTGTTTACCCATACTGTAAACAAATATTCAAATAAAAACACGTAATCACAAAATGGTAATTAGTAAAATTAAGTATTCTCTAAATACTTAATTGGCTTAAATCAGTGGCTCTGATACCACCTTTTCCTGTCACGGCCCCAGCCCCGGTTTGACCCGGTCAGGAGCCGCGGAACAGGAACCCGTGGTATTTATTAATTGATGCGACAGCGGAAGATTTAACAGGATCTTTTTAAAACTTAAAATGCCCGATTATTTTATTTCATAATTCGGGATAAACCCCGTAAATTTACAATAGAGGAATTTTACTAGGAAATTCCCTGATTTATTAAAACATGTTTATTCATTTTAACTGAGCCACCTCTTCAAGCTTGTTAGTGCTCCGTAGCACGTTTTTCCTTGATTTACAGCAGGTCGCCTGAAACATGTTTTAAAAATATTTTGTCAACGGGGAAATACTGGTGAATCATTCATTTTGACAAAATGACACATAGTTATCAATTACAGCATAAGAGCGATTACAATGGCTTCTATCTTATTTTTATCTGGCGCCGTGTCACCTGGTGACGATGGTCATACCACTATTGGGTCTTTCCCCAAGTAGTGACATTTATCACTGTTAGGATTTATTAGCCTAACCCATGAGAAATTAGTAATGTGCACAATACCCCACTAGCCAGTGATTTAAGATAACCACGACTTAATCCCTGTAATTATAACATTTGAAAATGGAGTATTGTAAAAATACTTTTGATAAAAGAGAATGACTCACTTTGCAAGTTTATACGAGCAGAGTTTAGCCTACTGATTAGCCTTGTAACCTAATTTAAATAACAATGCACACGAACTAGGTTAGTAACTAATACAGCATTTACGATAACTCACGAGATTAAAACCCTCACAACGAATGACAAAGTGCGATACTTAAACATCCATCGAATTCACGACGAATGACAAAGCATAACCCTATTTTGGGCAGCACTTAAACATCCATTGGATTGAATCGGACATTGAATCGTAGCAGCGATCGAGTTATTACCCTGTTTTGCGGCAGCGTTTCGTGCTGTGTGTGTGTTTTGTAGTAAAAAGACTATAACTCAGTGTGTATAACGAATTTTTTCGTCGAACAAGTGCCAGAATTCAAGTCCCACACCCCTCTATTTACACTGAAAATTTGGCACCCTCGCGTGACGCGAGGGGTCCACGTAGGTGCGTCGCGTGACGCGAGGGGTCTCACTCTACCATAGGGTAGCCACGACCCTAACTAGCTTAGCTGAGTTGACGGAATGATAAAATTCGATTTTGACAGCAAGTTATTAGGATAATCGTCAATAGGGAATATCCCCCCCTGAGTTTTAGGGGCCCTGATCCTGATTCTGATTGTTCTGAAAATTTTAGGGTTTATACAGAATCACTTGAGGGTCTCAATTAGGGTTTCCTATTGGACAATAAATCATAAGAAATAGTAATTTTTTTAATGAGGGTTGTTACATGCGAAACCTAGCAATTTGGGGGCACGTAGAAGATTCGCATCAGAACCTCAACCTAACAATACCTAGCAATTTGCGGGCACGTAGAAGATTCAAGTCACCAATCAAAATGTCACCCGGTCACAATACGAAGCTGTTACCACTGCTATATCTAATCGGCGCCGGAAGTAATTCATCTGTTTTTTCTCACTCATCATTTCAAAATTGGTAATATGATTCATCAAATTCGTTAATTGATTGTATCAGTCCTCTGTACGGTTGCAATCAATAAGTGGAGGGCCGTAAAGAAGTTAGAGCTGCGACATCAACAGCACCAGCGATTGTTAGAGGAGCCGTCTAAAGCCGTTGATTGAGATCTGTGAATTGCATATGTCGGTAACTCTGAAATTAGGGTTTCGAACATATTTGGGTTTTTTAAGAGATAGCAGTAGTGGCGCCTGGATGGTGATGGTGGTGGTGGTAGTCAGTGGCGGATCTAGGATTCCGACCAAGCGGTAACGTTTTATCAAATAAGCGGTAACGAAATCGAAAAAAGGTCAAATTTTTCCAAAATTTACACTAAAAACGTCAAAAATTTTCCGGCCAAGCGGTAGCGGATGCCACCCCTTGGCCCATGGTAGATCCGCCCCTGGTGGTAGTGCTCGACAGGTGGTGGTGGCTGGAGATGGTGGCTGACGATGGTAATATCTGGTAGAGAATGGTTGTAGTGAGAGATAGAGAGAGATGTGTTTTAATTATGTAGACAAAGAGAGATAGGTTTTTTTATTTTCTTAATTCAATATCAATAAAAAATACAACATATTTAAGGAATTAATAATAAATAATTTGGTACTTATATATATAATTACCGAAATACCCTTCCTTTAAGTGTATGATTTAACTGAGTTAAGTGTCAGGGAGCAAAATGAAAAAAACATAGCAAACTACTGGAGGAAAATGGCTATTTTTAAATGACTGAGGCAAAACCGTTAAAACGACCAAACCACAGGGAGCAAAACGGAAGTTTACTCTATATTATAAGTTAAATAATTCAAGCTAAGCCGAGACGAGCTACCAAGCAAGCCAAACCGAGCTAATCCGACTCGTTACGAGCCAAGCTAGGCTCACTTTCTAATCGAGCGGAGCCGGCTCCGCTCAGTTTCAAACTGATCAATTTCGAACGAGCTTCGAGTCGCGAGCTTTTTGGACAACCGTAATCTAAGTTGACTCTTAGCTTGCCAATGCTAGTCAATGATGTATTCATCTATTGTAGGAACCTTAGCCTTCTCTTTCTTATGTTCATCTGTTTGTGGTGATTGATTTTTCATAAGCTTTAGATGACTTTCCAAACATGTAATTCTTGCTTTGGCATCCTTCATGTGAAACTTCTAATTAGGGATGAGCATTTGGTACTGGGTACCGTTACCGAACCAGTTCGATACCGAATGGGTACCGTGCTCATCCCTACTTCTAATAATTACCCACATAGGAGGTGAATATGTTACTTTTAATTTATCGGCCACTTTGATAAAATATTATTCACTAACGAGATATTAAGCTTGAAGAAGTTGTAAAAAGTTCAGAGAAAGCGATGTATCGCCACACAACACACACGATATTGAGTGATTCATCTGGCATGTTAACTAATTAATCTTATGTCTACTCCCTGGTTTTCAACCAAGAGTAACTTCATTGTGATCTCTCCAAAGAGGTCAAATCACCTTAGTTTGAAAATGTTGTATGTGCTGATTTTTTTGCAAAAGAGTTAGTCATATACCCCGGATAAACCAACAAGGTTATTTGGTTGGAATATTTTTTTAAGCAATAATCTTTTATAAACTTTGAATTATTTGGTTTGGTTTATAAAAATATGTGTTTAAAGGCTTTATTAAAATGTGTTCGTTTGTAAACAACCTTAAGCTCAATTTAAATAAACATCACTTGTGCTTAAATTAAGGTGTACTATAAACCCAAGAATGTGTAAATTCATTGTTAATTCGATCGATCTTAGTCATTCTAGCGACTCGTTTCTTCAAAATTAATCTGATCAGACACAATCAATACATGGTCGGATAATGCATCAAATATATCGCTTATGTCCGTTAATTCTTTAGAGCTTTGTTTGACTTTACTAGTCTTTATGTTTTGTTTGAGTTAATCAAAAGGTGTTTGAACTAACAAATCTTTACAAAACCAATATGGGGGTTAGACGTGCATCGACAGTGTGCCTTTTATCCACTGTTTCTCATACATACTTGACAACACCTTGATCAAAGTACAAGTGGTATTTTCGTTGACAAATGTTGTAGGTAACGTTATACCAAAGATAACATCAATGCACGAAGTGTTTGCCAATCCAACAATCTGATTCCTCATGCCTCATTATCTTTGGTATTATCTTTGATAATGATTCATGTAGTATTTTCTTGTATAAGTGTTAAAATAAATAGTGCAATATGTTATAATTCATGTTGCAACATTTATCATTGTGTTATAAAAGTTGTTAGTCTGATGAGGGTGTTAAGTGTACAAGTAATAAAGATGGAGGTGTGTTATGATAATGCTTGAGGACTAAAGTGTATCAGCTTGATACTTAGAGGGCTTTTATGGAAGTATCTTTTGCCCTAGGTATTTAAGGGTTGTTATAGTGTTGTTGGTTCATTATCACCCTCTAGAACTTTCTGTTATCTCTCTCTCGTTTGTGCGAGTAGGGTTTGTATCATCTGTACCAGATCGCTTAAGCTTTTTGATCTCGTGTGAGATCCAGTAGTTATGGTTTGTATAGATCAACTGATTATCATCAGTTGATCATCTTTTCCTTTGTATTGTTTACAGATCTCACATATTGTGAGATCTAGGGTTCTGGGGGGTGTTTTTTGGTTTAGGTAACTCATAAAGTTTTGTCACTTCTTTGTTGTTCTGTATTGAGTTCCATACCATTTTACATGGTATCAAAGCAATATTGCTCTTGATTTATGATCTTGGTTGTTCCGCTGTGAGTTTTAGGTTTTGTTTCTTGTTATCTTGGGGTTTGTGTTCTTCTCTTCTTGAAGAGCAGTCTGGATCTTGGCTTTGGGAAGTGTGTCGGTGCAGATCTGGTACGGTGAAACCCTAGTTAGGGTTTGGAGACTTTGCTTGGAAGATCCCTCATCTTCTAGTGATTCTTACATTTTGTGTTGGTCTCTGAAACCCTAGAAGGTTTCAGGGAAACTGACCAGTGTGTATTGTGTTTTTGGCTCTTTGATCTGTGGTTTGTAACCCTAGAAGGTTACAAATTCATATTCACTTGGAAGGTGTTAAACGCACTTGTAAGATCATTCTTCTCTTATCTCCGGTTTATTTTCTTGTTGTTGTTTTTTAGTTGATGTCGGGGTAGTGAGGACCGGTTTTATTGGTTGATTGATATAGTTGATACCGGGGCAGTGAGGACTGGTTTGTCTGTTGAGTGCTTCTTCATGTGTAGATTCTGTCTTGTTTGTTATTTGTGGTGTTTGATATTGTCTTCTTGTGTTTATTTTGTGTATTGAGTCTGTTGGTTTAGTTGTGGCTCCTGAGTAAAGGCTTGTCCAGGCACCATAGAGTGATGACCCTGGAATCTGGTCCCTGACTCAGCTTCGCCTTAGGTTTTGTTGTTACTGGTATTGTCGGTTACTTCTGTGATTTGTTATCTGTTGATAACCTCTGTTCTCTTGTTGATCATCTCTTTGCATTGCGTATTACTGTCTGCTTATCTGTTGTATTGTCATTATAGATCCTGGTACTACATCTGTTACTCTCATTAGTAAGTTAGATATATGATCCCCTATTTACTTGCATCCTAGTGATTCAAGTGTCTTGACTATTGTTAGTATAAAACTTAAGGGTACTGAGAATTATACTGTTTGGGCTAGTGCAATGAAGCTTGCACTAGAATGTCACACCCCCGATATTTCCACATAATACCGGTGGGCCCGGCGGGGAGTATCGTGACGTAGTTGATATCATCATTGTCAAATATACACAGATCATTGCACAACGGAAGTCTTGGTAGAAATTATTATTACAAACCGAAATGTAAAGTACGAATAAAATATTATACAGACGGTTGTAAGATAAGATCCAAAGGCGAATCTAAAATAAAATTCAAAAACTTGTTCAACAGATTTCAGGCATACGAACTTGCAAGATTCACTATCTATGCCCCGAAGCTCCCAACCAATTATGGAAAGTACCTGCCACTTAAACTTTTTGAAAATACGTCAGTTTTCACTGGTAAATACAATTAACCGACTCTTTTGAAAACATTTATGAAAATTTATTTGAATGTACAAGGCACAATTTTCTTTTATAACTTGGGAAAATTATATCAAAATAACCTTGTATCAGATTTACATGGTTGTCCAACATTTAGGGCCGGTATGAAAACCGAACAAGATTAACCAACACACCACAAATATAATCCCACGGTGGGTCACCCCAACAAGTGAGTATATCTTTTACATACGCAACTGACATGTGTATGCCTACACCCCGTGCTTAAGTCGTGGCCATTTACGATTTTTAAATGAGCCGAGGATATCCAGGACATGGTCGTTAACCCCCAATGTTATTTGTTATCAAGCAATACTGATTAAAACGGGATTATGCAATTTAACCATATTCGAATAAAATGTTTCTACACCCGAACAAGCGGTAATATTTTACCGTCTCCCAAGCCCAAATAAGGGAAAATAAGTTAAAAGTATTTACCTGAGCTTAAAAATGCAAGTTTTGTATACTCAGCCGTATATTCTACTCAAGCAAGTGCAAGTAACTTCTACTGGGCTCCTAATCTGGAACGAAGGTTATATTAACCTATGAGATTACTAACGGGTCTTATTTTCGTAGTAAACTTAGACCAGCTAGTTTAAGGAAAGGTTTATGGTACGAAACGCTAGATTAAGCGATGACCGGATCGGAATGTAATTTAGACCCGAAAAGTATGGAGACTTGTATTATATGGGTAAACTAAATACATTCTGGAATTTGAAGCTAAAATGATAAGTTTTGACCCGTTTCGGCTAGTTTATGTAAACTAGTTACATAAACCGCACCGTACGCGTATAAGCATAAACGGGTAACCGAATGAGTCATATACTAGTCTCATAAGTTATTATGCTTAAAATATGTTGTGATATCTGTAGGATATCAACAATTATACCCAAAAAGATTTTAAAACCAAATTAAGTCCCGTAAGGGCATTTTGGTCATTTTAAGAATAATAAAAGAGGTTTTAAAGCAAACTGATGTTCTGGTCTATAATATTCTGTAAACATATTTATTTTATGAAGTTATAACAGTATGATATCATACATATGTGTGGTTTACCCTTTATGGCCAAACTATGCACCGTAGGGGCATTTTGGTCATTTCACATATGTTTTTAAGGGCAAAATTGGAAGTCTGAGTTCATGACTTATACCTACTGTAAAAGTATTAAAATTTATTTATAAAATCAGTAGATAACAAGTCTTGGGTGCTAAATATGGTTTTAAACCATTCTATGCACCTAATTAACGTAAAAATCGATAATTGACGATATTTGCGATGTTTATGTGATTCTGAGATTTTGACCAACCTTGAATGTTTAAAATATTTTATTTTTCATATAAAATCAGTAGGAAAAGGTTTGGCATGCTACTCATTTGTAAATCTCATTTTATTAACCAAAGGGGTATTATCGTCATTTATCGAATTTATACAAGAACTCAATGATATGGTCAGTATCAAATCTGACCCAACCTTCCAAAAATCCCCATAAATATTATCATAACAGTAGGTAATGAGTTTGGTTCCATAATTTAGGTTTAAACATGTTTTATGCACAAAATCGTAATTTAATTAATAAAAAGTTCAATTTTACGATATCTTGCATAACTTCGTTTTGAGACCAGGAAATAATGTCAAATTAATTTGACATGTTTATATATCAGTAACAAAGCTATTTTCATGCTTACATATTAAAAAATCTCGTTTTTACATTATAAGGGCATATTGGTAAAAGTTTAAGCAGAATAACGATAACAAGCAAATAACTCGGATTACTAAGGGACCATGTAGTATAACCTCAGGGGGTTATACTAACATATAATATGGTCACATAGGAACCTTAATGTATAAATAAACTAAACTAATTCGGGTCAGAACTGAAAGTCAAAGCAAAAGTCAACTTTTGCCACTTTCGGTTGCGAACCGAGCCTAAACTCAGAATTGTCAGGTTGAACATGCTTAGACATGTTCTATTAATATTTATCAAGTTATTTAGGTGACAAAACATGATTCATAACTTCTACATTATCAGTTTTAATTATTATTTGAAAAATTGACTATTTTGACTTTTTGACTAATTACTTTGACCCGACAATTGACTGAGCAAATGTGATAATTAGGAGGTGTCCTTTTGAGGGATTATCACCTACTTAATTACCAACACATAGCCACTTTCGTTTAGAACCATGGCTGGACCGTTAATGAATAAACTAAAAGTCAAAGCAGAATTACGCTAACTTTGACTTTCGGTCCTTATACTAATAAAAACTGAACTATAGAAGCTACTAACACTTACACAAGGTCCAAGCACAAAGTTTAAACTTGAGAGAGCTTCCTTTATGACCTGGATGCTCCAGAGACAAAGCTTTAGAGAGATGTTTGAGGAAAATGAATGTGCAAGTCTAAATTGTGAATTGAAGCACCTATTTATAGCAAAGGAGGGTTGTTTGAGATGAATCCAAGTGTCCCCGGGTGTTATTTGATGCATACAAGTGTCTTAGTGGTTTTACAAAACAGTATGCATGCTGCTGTTTCGTTTACAGGTTGCAGAGATTCTCAAAAGATTGCAGGTTTGCATGCTGGCAGCTGCCAGTCACTGGCTAGAAAACGATGTCCCCCGCGTGTCGCGCCAGGTGCAGGAGGATCCTGCGCGACACGCCTGTGGTACCAAATTCAAAACTTGTTTTGTTGTTTAGAGGATCAGCCCATGCACTTATATATCATTCATTTTTCACCTTTTCGACATTAGGGGTCTTTAATATCAGGTTTCAAACATTCTTGGGAATAAGTATCGTTAAGTTCCGGATTCGTTAAAATGGTCTCCCGGAAGTAGAATTATCATATTGACGCTTTCAACCCTTCTTCTTGGAATTTGAAAATTAAATCACATAATTGTACCGAAACTTCATGAAATCATTATCCAATATTCTTGAGAGTATAACAAAACATTATGAAGCCCCGAGATCGTTAAAAGGTCACTCAGAGGTAAGAATTAACATGTTGACACTTTTAAACCCTGTGTTTTATAAACTTTTGATTTTAATCACTAACGGCTTCTTACGTCCGACAATTTACTCATTAAAGAATACGAACATCGTGTGAGGTCAATCAGAGGCACAAGTTTGGCATGTTGACACCTTTAGTCCTTCTACAAACATATTTACACCGTTTGTCAACTTTAGTCCCTCAAAGTTAACTTTTTACATGATTAGGGTTTATGACACGTGTCATCACTACATTGGACATGATTTTGCGAGGTGTTACATAGAAGCTAAAAATAAATATGGTTTTATTGATGGTAAGTGTGGAAAACCTGAGGATGATGATGTGTTATCTGCCCAGTGGGATAGGTGTAACTCAGTGTGCTTACTTGGTTGTTAAATTCTATTTATGAAGAACTGTTCTTGGTCAAGTGTTTTCTAAGTTGGCCTCTGAGGTCTGGAATTATCTCAAAGAGTCTTTCTATAAGGTTGATGGTTCTGTTGTATATGACTTGTATACAAAAATTAATAACATTTCACAAAATGGAAATTATGTTTCAGAATACTATAACAGATTGACAACAATGTGGAAGCAGTTTGATGCTATATTGCATCTGCCTTCATGTTCTTGTCAAGCTGTCAAGGACTACAATGAATTTTCAATGTTAATAATATTAATGCAGTTTCTCATGGGGCTTGATGATGTTTATCAGCCTGTGAGAACAAATCTTTTAACAAGAGAACCATTTCCTTTAGTTAAAGTGGCATTCTCTATTGTGTCTAGAGAAGATTCACATAGATTGTCTAGTAGTAGGTCAAAAACACAAAATGTATCTTTTGTGTCAAAACCTAATCAAGTTTTTGATTCTAAAAAGAAGTTAAATAGAGGTCCTAACCCTAATTTGAAGTGTACTCATTGTAATATGTTAGGACACATTGTTGATAGATGTTTTCAGATTGTTGGGTATCCTCCTGGTTCTAAAAGAAGGGTTAATAGTAATCAGTCTAATAAAACCAATTTTGCTGGTAATAATAATAAGTCTAGTTCTGTTGTTGGGTCATATGTTTCTACTAGTATGTCTGGTTTTCCTTTTACGTCTGAACAGATTACCAAGTTGTTGAGTTTAGTTGGTGAGAAAAGTGGGTCTGATTCTCAGAATCCTAATGTGGGAGGTGAGTGTTTTAATATATCTAACTTTGTTAGTTGTTCAAGTTTAGTCAGTTTTAGTAGTAATTCTGGGTGGATTGTTGACTCAGGTGCTAGTCATCATATGGTTAAATCAGATAAAAACATGATAAATGTGGTTTATGTTAAGTCATTTAATCACGGTTTTGTACGTCTTTGTGACAAAATACGCAACTTTGTGGACAACAATTGGTTTGATTTGATGCATGCCAGTATTGTTATGTTTACATGCCTTAGTATATTTTTATGTCATGTAGGATTGATGACAACTTTTCTACCTATGCTAGTAGCTAAAACTTGTATGCTTACCAATGCTTTATGAGTTTACATTTATCTTAATATATATATATATATATATATTGCAGTAAATTGATGCTACGACGTTCAAGAATCTAGTAGGATGAACTTTAGAAACGCATTTAAATTTATGTACTTCTCAATTTGTCGTATTTGAACTTTCCTTGTTGCATTTCTATTTCAAGACAATGTGCCATTTAGTCATCAATGAAATCGAGTTTAATTAATTACTAGTTTTTTTTATATCGCGCGTTACCGCGAAATCAAGCAAATGATAATGTAAAACAAACGTGAATGGAAAATAAAGCATGTTGTTTAGAAAGTCAAACCATTAGAACAATTTAGTTTATCATCGTACCGTTTTATAATACCAAATAAATACTTTATTTTGAGTATAACATCGTTTTAACAAAACTTACAACGGAATGTCAGGGAAAGAAATCAAGTACAACTACGTACTTAAGTTTTTAGGAAAAAGTTATAAACGTAACTTATTAAAAAAGTATCAAATTAATCGATAAATTAATATATGTTAAAAAAAAAAGAAAAAAACAATTATAAAAAAAGGTAAAGGAAATAGATGTTTAATTAAAAAGAAAAATATGTTATTAAAAGTAAATATAATAATAAACTAATAAAATATATCAAATAATAAAATAATAAAATAACAAAAAACTATATATTATTATAAAAATAAAATTACTATTCATCGTCCCTCGAAATCAAATTATTATAAAATACATAACAATTTACATTTGCATGGACTACATACATGACCAAACTAGAGATATTTTATTGAGTATAAAATACATACAAGTAGAATTAGAGTTAAATAACTTGGTCCACAAGTTTGAACAGGGGACCTTGAAAAACCAAGCCTAGCCATATTTTCCAAATACATAATTACAATTTTGTCGTGTCAATAACATCTCATCATAGTTGTTAATGGCCCATGTAGATAATCATCCCGAATTGATGAGAACTCGAAGTCTCAAAGTTGTCTTCATCTACAACTATCTTCATGTAAACACCCAAAGATAACCAACATATGATTTGCTTTCACCATATGTAAATACTTCATTAGACTCTGTAACTTGACAATACACACACATCCTTTTATTAGATATAATACTGATTAGCTCTCCCTCTCTAGTATAGATTAGTTTAACCACATACCATATTCCAATATAAGACCTAGTTTCAAGTTTTCGTAACTCACCATATTCCAAAAATAGAGATGACGAAACTCATCATCTTTTTCAGTCCCAACATCCATCATTTTTGTGACACCACGATAATTATCGATCAAATCCTAAGGTGACATGTATCTAAAAACCCACTGTAACATTTTGTAAAATTTTGGCCCGTGTTGAAAAATCCTAAGGTGACACCTGTCTAAATCTGCGAAAAAGTAAAATTTGGCTGCTTCGGAGGTCCTTGCGGACCATAAAAATAAACCCCTTGCGGTCCGCAAGGGGTATTTAAGTAAATTAGCTTGTTGACAGTCCTTGTGGACCGTATGGGATACCCCCTTTCCGGTCCGGCATATAATTCACTGGCGGCAACTTAGGCTGCATTTTGACACTTATCTTTAATCTTTGCCACCCTTAATATGGTTATGACACATTATGGGAGACTAAGAAGCATTCTAAGCATAGTAGGACACTTTTCAAAGTCCTAGGCACTCTTTGATCACTATAAATAGCCCACTAATCCTTCCAATTTAGTCACACCAAACTTAAAACACAAAAGTCTTGTGAAAAGTTCTTTACTTTCTGCTTTCAAGCCCTTCCTTTGGGTGTTTGGAGTAGTCTTCTAAAGCTACTAAGTTCTATTTCCTTAGCTCTTTCCATAGCATTTAGTTTTGTAGTCTAGTTTCGTTCGAAAGTCTGGAATTGTTAACAATTTGACTTTTCTGTTGACTTTCGATTCTAACCACTTTGGTGAAGTCAAATTTCAAATTAAATACACTTACATAATCATCATAATATAGGGTATAATACCATGCATTTATATCATCTGATCATCACGTATAAATCGGTCAAATGACAAGTCAAACATGCATTTATAAAAAGTCAAAGTGTTTTATCTAAAAATCCAAGAATGAACTTCTAAAACCTATGGAACATATTGTTTGTCTCAAACAATTTGTTCAACATTATAAAATATATTTTGACATGTCGAACTTGTCACGAACCCATTTCCTCATCCGAACCCATATCTATGCGCACGGCTCGTAAAATAGCATAAACCGTATAAACGAGTCGTAGTGGGTCAAAGTTTTTCAAAAACACTTCCAACTCAAAATGTAAGGTTAAATTAACCATATTACACAAGACCCTTCACTCGTATAGGTATAAACCATATTCTATCCGGTCAACGCTTAATATAACGAAATCGTGCTTAAATCTATATTTACCGGTCAAGTCTAAATGACTTATAACGACCCGTAAACTTTTCTCATGGATAATATTTCCATTCACTCCGGACTAAAGTGCCCTCCATAGAATCGCACCGTAGGCTAATAAACTTTGAATTCGGTTGTACTACGAGAACCAAATACAATGTGAATTCAACTAGTATAGATAAATACATTTTAGCCACTTTTTATTATTAAAAACTTGGGATACGGTACAAAACCACTTGGGTATCACAGTGGGCAAATGTTTTCAGAATGTTGATAAGCCGGTTTTAACCCGTTTTGCTTGAATAACATAAAACATTTGAGGGTTAATAGTACCGTATCCGGACGCCCTAATTCATTTATTATAATGGTCATAAAGGTGCGGGGTGTAGGCATACACCTGACAGGCACAAAAAGAAATGGTGTGTATATTAATAATGAATTGGTTTTGAACACCAGTCTCCGAATGTATGACAATCATATAAATATGGTGCACATCAAATGATTTACAAATGTGTCGGTAAACTGTATTTACCAGCGAAAGCTGACGTATGTTTAAATATTAACACACAGGATAGTAGGCTGGATAAGGTTCGGTAAAAAACGTTAGAATTTGCGACTCCAATGGCAAAAGACCCGTAAAGGCCTGAAATCCATTTTATTTAGATCCTGCCTTTGGGATATTTGTAATGAACATCCATACTTTAATATATTTTAACATTTTTAGTACTCGTACTTTATCATTCTCTACTTCCGCTACAATTTGTGAAATTGATATACAATCGTCACGTATAAACTCCGCATCCGGGCCCATCGAGAAATCTGGGTGTGACAATTTTAGTGCCAACATCCATCATTTTATGTTTAGGTTCATCTGAATTAATACCATTATAAAATATAAACTATCTTCTTTTCATGGTTTGTTGTCGTAGATCACAATAATTAATAATACGTATAATAATGATTTATAAGGTTAAACTATATATACTTTTATAAATTCTTTTTATATTCATAAGTTCTTTTTATATGTATCATTTGTTTCTTATTCAGTTTATACTCTGGTGTTCGTTTTGCAATTTAACTTGTATTATGCAAATAAATAATAATACTATACTTCACAAAGTTAGGTATAGAGTTGTAGTCCATTGCTTTGGAAAAAAAATTGAAGGAAAGAATCATGACAAATCACTTGCTTTATTATTGATTTGCAATTTGATTTCTTTTTACAGAAATTGGATGAGACAGTCATTTTCTAATTTGTCTTGTGGATGTAATGTAAAAAAATGTGGCTGAATTAAATACACCAAGTGTGGTTGGTATGAATGCAGTCAAATAGAGTGGTCTCTACTTAAATATAGAAAGTTGCTACTTTATTTAAATATAAAAGAAATTAGAATTAAAACATTACAAGTGAGATGATCCAAATTAATTTGGTTGGGTTGGGTTGGGTTGGGAATTTATTATATATAGTCAACTGTTGTGGTCTTTTGTGTGGTCATGGTGTAAGTTTCCTACGGCTTCTTTTAACTCCCTAGACGAAGTTCTCGAGCTTGTGATATTTCTCTTTAGTTAAAAAGAAAGTGGGTTTGAGGGTTATAAACTTATAATGACTATGACTTGGCACATATGTAGAGCAAGAAATAACAAAGTATTTAATGATCAAAGGACCTGTATTCATAAGATTGGTAAAGATATAAAAGCAATCGTCTTTAGGGTTTTCAATGAATCAAACTAAATTGAATGAAGCCTTATTCATGTTTGTTTGTTTAGCATTGAACTTGTTCACTAACAGTTCACGAACACATAACCAAATGGTAATTCTTGCTTGTGTTCGTTCAATAAGGAATTTAAATGTTTTCATGAATACAAACGAACATATACCATTTAAAAAAAAATCATTCTTAATCCCAAACATTAGACATAATCACCTTGACGAGCACTTAACAAAGTTATCATACACATAATTATTTTTAAATAAAGGCACAAGTTATTTAACAAAATACAAGCTTCAAATGACTAGAGTTTGTAGTTTAAATGTTAGGGTAATATATTAAACTATAGAAATAAAAATATGAAAAAAACCTTTAATAATCGAACATAAACTAAACAAACGACCATGAATGGATGTAAACAACATATTACCAAATGTTCACGAACTGAATTGGACGAACATGATCTTTGTTCGTGTTCATTTATCTATCTATACTATAAAAGGAGCTTAAAGCATGACCTCACTTTGCTTATGTGTCATCTTCTTAGATATGCCACATTGGATGCCACATAGACTCCGCTGATGTCATAACGCTGATGTCATAATTTCAATCTCCACCTTTAAAATATAATCTATCTATCTATCTATATATTTCAAAATTGAAAATAAGGTCAGAGTTTTTAGGAGGGAATTTCAAAAATCAAATTCAAATGGTAATTTTAATCTTTTATTCTCTCTCAATCAAATATAGTCCAGCTCATTTTCAAAATTGAAAACATAATCTTCACACCTCTCTCTCTCTTCAACTCAGAAGAACATCTTCGATCCGGTTGTCTGCAAGTAACATAAACACAACTTCTTCTCCACGTATCTCTAATTTACTCAACAGGTTTGTGTACGTGTGTGTATGTAGTTTCTATTAATTCTTTTCTTCAATATCAACTCGGTAAATTGATGATGATGATTTCAGTTGAGTTTGTTGGAAAAATAGGGTTAAATCGTCATGATGATGAAGTAAAGAAGAAGATTTCAGCAGCATCAGCTAGGTCTCACACCAGACATTCCAAACCCAAATCTTCTTCTACTTTCTCTTCAGGTTTGCATCAATAGCCCCATCAATTTCATTCCATTCGTTGTTGATTTCATTCTGATTTTGCTTCTAGGGTTTGTGTTCTTGATCATAACATATGTTTGTAGAAATTTAGGAATTTGGAGTTTCTGTGATATGGGTTTTGCTTGAATTTGAGTTAAGATTGTGGGGTATTCAGTCAAACCTAAAAAAGATTTGATCTTGGCTGTTTTGTTGATTAGGTCAATATTTTGTTCATGATTATTATTTTGATGGTGTATGATATTATTTGAAGATGAACGAATTGTTTATAGTATCAATTTAAGGTTACGAGAGTTACTGCAGTATATTAGTTGATATGATTTTGTTTTATAATTTGAAGATTCAGTTTCTTAAAGTAAAATTTAGGAATCTCGATTGATTGATGCTGAATTTAGTGTGAGGTGTGAATTATACAGTTTAGTAGTCCGATTCGGTTTTGTTTCATGAGGTTATGGGAAGTATGTTGTTTTTCGGATTTTGTTTCTTAGAAATTGTAGCTTTGAAACAAGTGAATTGTTTTCTTAATGTTGAAAGCTACTACAATTATGTTGTGATGAGATTTGTTGTATTCTAGGCGTCTAACTGGTTAATTTTCAGTAGTAGAAATGTGTTCCAAATGTACACCAAGACAGAGATAGGTCCAAGAATAAAAAAGCATGTGCCGAGAAGGCATAGGGGTAGAAATTTTGATCTCAACCATAGAAGATATGTTAAGCCGAACAGTCAAAGTGCAAGGGATTCAAGGCGTGAACTTCTTTCATGGTACTTACGTAGATCCCAAAGTTTTATTTATGTTGCTCATACTGTCATATATCTGTCTTAAAGGTGGCAAATTTGACCTGTTTGCTTATGAATTAGTCCATTTGGGTTGGATTTTATCTTTATAGGTGAATGAGTCCCGACCCGCTTATTTTGTCACCTCTAAGTTGTTTATTTGATGTAAATTAAAATATGTAAAAGCAATTGTATGATGTTTCAATTTGATTGCTTGTATAGGGTGGAAACCGAGTCTTCGGGGTGGTTATCAGCCAAATATTGTTCAGTAAGGTTGGAAATAAAATTTGAAAAGAGCATTTAACTTTTTCTAATAAAAAAGGATTTAGGAGGTTTTAAAAAAGAGCATTTACAAGTCTTCTAAATGTAAATACTACTGTTATGACAGTTAATTTAGGAGCTTTCAACTTTGATACAAGCTAATTTAATCCAAATTTGTTGTTTTCGACTGCATATTACTGAACAAATCTATACCAAGAAAAAGTGGAGAAGGTATGACAGTTGTACGTATCATCTCATTTTAGCTCATTTAATCAATTGTTATATTTAAACCAACCTCACACTCTACTCTATTTGTCTTATATTGATTTTAGGTTGAATGAATGAGTCTAGGGGTGAGCTTTTTGTGGTTCCAACCTGCGAGAACCTTTGATTTAGTGATGAAAGGGGGAGAATTGAAAATGCTGGTGGGGTTGTCATGTGGGCAGGTAATTTTGGTTTTCTGTAAATGAATTGTGCCTTTTGTTATGTTCTTTTTATTGACTGAAAAGATAGAAAAAATTAAACCTTTTGTTCTTTTTATGATAAATCTTGGTGTTTGACCATCGTGTTAATAGAATTGGTGATTTTAGATCTTCTTATCATAAATTGCTAAATCAATCATAAGTTTATTGATTTTCCATCGTGTTTTGGATGTTTTTCGATTTGGGGTTAAAAAAGATTTGATTTTTAATATGCCCATGGATTATTGTTTAGGTAAAGCTATGGTAATTGTTGTGCAGCCTGCTAAAGATCCGAGAACGAAGAAGAAAGAAGTGAGGATGAAACGAACATTGATGATTGGGCTGTCAATACTTTCCTACGGTAAATATTATATAGATTGCTGCAATTGTTATTAAAACTGTTATTAATTGTTTTAAAACTCGCGTGTGCTATTAATTCTATTAAAACTGTTAAGAGGAGTTGTTTAATCGTCAGATTGGTTTATTTCTGGATGATGAAAATTGTTGATAATTTAAATTGTGTAGAGTTTAGGTCATGAAATTAGGTATTTAGGTAATTTAAATGAGTTTTTCTATTTGCTCAAACTAATTGATGTTTCTTGCGTAGGTACATTGCATCTGATGTAAGACTGTTCACCAACTTCGATTTCATCTTAAAGGTATGAACCATCACATTCAAAACATTAAATATTATGAATCTTGTGTTTGTTGATTTTGACCATATTTGCCCTTTGAATCTAGCGATGGAGGTAGAAGACAGCTGTGTCATTACTCATGTTCAAGATAAGCTCTTTCGTGTTCATGTGAGCAAGAAGAGAGGAAGACACAAAGGAGGTGTGAAACATAGTTCAGATGATACAGGTTCAGGTGTCAAATCCGTATCATGTGAACTGTGTTTGAGACATCGTTTGTGTCTTTCTCTCTTCTTGCTCACATGAACACGAAAGAGGTTATCTTGAACATGATGTTATCTATTAAGGGAGCTTAGATAATGACATAGAATTGGCTACGTGTCAACTTCTCAGGTATGCTATGTAGTCCTCGCTGATGTCATAATTACGAAACGGTATCCTTTAGTGTTGTTTTCACTAAAGTTTGAAACGGTATTGTTTAGTGTTACTCTACCTTCAAGGAAAGTCCTAAACCCTAAGGTATAATTTTAAATTTTGCCTTCAAATTCTTTCTAACAAAACAATAGAAACGTTGTTGATTATTTGATTTTTTTTTCATTTTTTGTAGCTATGACAAGGTTTAAAGCTATTGAATGGCTTGAAAGTGTAGTTAGGCCATTGGAGATACCAAAACAACCATCAAACTTTTTGATAGGTCAAAGCTTCATGTTTCCAACAACTAATGGTTGTTCTATCGTAAAGACTTCTGGTATGTATCAAACGCGTGTACTTTATATTGTCATTCATGGTGTAAAACAATGTGATTAGAGTAGAAGTTCAACATTGCTATGTTGTAACTTAGTTTCAGTTTGAATCTTTTTGTGTGTTTCCGAGGGCTTTTTTAAGCAAGCTGCATAGTATAAACTCTAACTTTTGGGTGTTGTAGACTATTTTAGGTTGATTTCTAGGATTATTTAGGTTGAAGGTAGCCTTCATTAGGGTTTTTATTGTCACCCGTGTGCTGTAAATTAGGACGAAAATCATCTTAAATGACTACACGGTTGTTTTTCTCATTTTACCTCAACATGGTTTCATAAAATTACTTTCTTGCCTGTTATACGTCTTTTTCTAATCTCAGGGCTATAAAATTATTTTCGTGTTCAACTTCGTTTGTTATCAAAATATGTTGTTAAATAAACGAACATATATTAAAAGATATAAACTTGAGTCTATAAGACTAGCATATTGATTGCTGCTCCCACCAATGGACCTCTCGACTTTAGCCCTAGAATATATACAACTACCAAACAATCTTGTATAAATTAACTGTCATGTAAGTAGTTAATCTTGTATAATGTGCACATCATGCTCAGATACAGGACAAGGCATAATTGTTCTTTGAATTGTGTTCATCAAGTTTTTAATTAAATACCTAATTAAGTTTTGATTCTGCAGGAGAGCTGGGAACGACCGGAAGTTGTGGTGGCTGTGTGACCGAGATATAATCGAATTGAAGTTTGTAGAAGTATTTTAATACATCAGCTTGAAAAGGTACTTAACTTTCGTTGAATTGAAGTTTTTCATAGATCTTAACTATTCATATGATCACCATCAAATGTAACTAACAAAGAATCAATAAAATGCTAATAAAACATTAGAATCAATTGATCAAACAACTACACTTGAGTCTGTAAGAGTACCATATTGAGTGCTGTTGTCCCTAATGTAGCTTTTGACTTTAGCCCCAGAATATCTACAGGTACCAAATAATCTTAATTTAATTAAAATTAAGGAAAAAGTTACCCGTGTTTGTTGAAAGCATTTCGCTTCCAAAATTGTTAAAGTCAGCACATAAATGAACATTAAACAGATCATCCATGGTACCAAACAGCAATGTTAAGAAAAAAAATTTAGATGAAATATTTTCTAATTTATCGAAAATGGAAGACCGTCTCTTTATCTTCAAACTCATGAAAAGATGTAAAACTAAACTGTGATAAAAAAAACAATACTTAATAAATACTTCCTGTATTAAGAAAGTAGCAATTACATATAAAAAAGAAAACTAATCAGAGACATCTAACTCTAATTGCAAGAATCAAGGAACTTTAACTTCAACTCCATGGAGCACTGAACCTCTCTGTGTATCTCATTGATCTTTCTCATGAACTCCAGATCTCTTTCTCCACATTCTATATTACTCGCAACACACAGGTCACGAACGGAAGTAGTCGGCATTGCCCTCAAGTCCCTCGAAACTTGGTCTCTTGTCAGCAGACCAAGTTCCAGTCCGTTAAAACACCTCTTTAACTCTTGAAGAGTAGATCTATCAGCCAAGACTTGGTCTTCGATTTGTTTAATAAAGCGTTGCTTGAAATCGTCAGATTTTGCAGAAGTATATGACTCCATTCTAATATATTTATAAGAACAAAGGCAAAACAATAATAGTTGCACTTTTGTTTCACTGAATGAATCTGTTTTGATGAAAAAAAAAATTTATTGGCAATGCTATTATATACTATATGTAACAGCCCAAAGGTCAGCTTTAAAGGCAAACTTTAAATTAACATTTATACTTAAAAACCATGTACATTTAATGATTTAAGAGTAAAAAACGTGTATATGGGAATTGCCTGTTCAGTTATCCTATTAAGCATTTTAATGCAAAACCTTTGAAAAATGAGTTTTCATGGGAAAACAAGTAAAATTAAATATGTAGAAAACCAAGGAACAAAATTGAAACCTTCAAAAAAAGGTTATCATAATTAGGAGATGTCTCTTCATTTTCTCTATCAAAGATTTTAAACACTATAAAGCATCATTATTATTTTACTTGAAAACATCAACACTTCAGTTTAAAAAAAAACATTCATCCTAAAACAAATTGTCCAAAAACACTTACATTCTTCCTAAATGGCAAGGAAAACCTTCTACCCTGGTCCGATACCACTGATCTTAAAATCGAATTTTCAACCTGGTCACTCCAAGAACAAAGAAACGCTGAAGAACTCAACCAAAAGGTTGCTATTGTTAGTGATAAATATTATAAGCAAACCTGGAGTAGCATTGCACTGCTAGATGAAGTTGCCTCTTCTACTCCAACAGAGTTTAAACAAAAAGCAGAAGAGTTTATTACAAATTTGCTGAAACAGGATCAGAAGACCTGTGATATGCTAGCAGATCTACAAATTAAAACAAAAAACGAAATTGCATGGAAGAAGGCGAGAGAACGAGATATTCTATTAAGTGTTAATTGTAATGTTTAATTTTTAATTTTTATTATTTTTCTAAATCATAATTTTGTAATACTATGGTTTATTATTGAATATTCAAAGTTTCACTGCTTTCATAATTTTGCAATTTTAGTTTTACCAGTTTCTTTTATCCAAGATTGCTACTGGTTGGTTAAAATTTTGGGTTTATGACGTGTTGTTTCGTTAAAATTTGGTTAAAATTTTGGGTTTATGACGTGTTGTTTCCTGTTGTAGGCTTACCTCAAGTTATTGTTGAAGGGGAACCGATGGTCCGAGCATTAAATACCATTGAGTATCCTCTGTTATGGTTGCTTCCATATCAACTGAGACCTACACAGTAATTGGAGTACAAGCATTCTAAGTTTGTTAATCTAATTATTGAAGGGAACCCATGGTCCGACCATTAGGTCGCTTTAGTTTTATTTGTGGGTGATTTTGTAAATGAATATTGAAATAAGTAACCCTATAATCTGAAAACAAGATTTGTAATGTGTACAGAATGTGCAAGGCGTTACTTCCAGTAAATGAAGAACATTTGACTGATGAAGCCATATGGGAGTCACTTCCTGTAAGTCACACTGCTTTTCTTATCACATTCAATTATTACATTTAATGTGATAAAGAAGAAAATAGTAAAAAATAGAATAAAACAATTGTGTAGTTTTCTTGTGTTGGAAACTTAGTTTAAAAAAGCGCGCTTTAAGCTCGCTTAAAGTGTTAACCGTTTGGCAAAACGTTTTATTTTCTCTGAAGCGTCAAAACACGTGAAGCGTTTTGAGGCGACGCCTCGGCCCAATCAGGTGCAAAAAACAACACTTCAGCATAGGGTTTTAGGTTTTAACGTTGTTTCAACATTAAAAAAAACGAACAGGGCGTGCAAAAAACGAACAAGGTCTTTATTAAAGGGTATAAGTGACAGTTGATCAAGTTGAAAAACCTTGAGCTTAACTTGGTGCATTTGTTCTCAGGTAAAGCATGATCACACAGTCATCACTAATGACCTTTCAGCATCGAAAAACATCAAATCCAAAAATCTAATGTTTTCTTTGCTTTTTAAGGGGAACATAGGTGCTTCTCTCCTAGGGCATACAAAACACAGGTTATTGGCGGCAGCCCGCCATATTTAACATATAAAAAAACTTTATATGTTAAATGTGGCGGGCTTCCGCCAACAATCTGTGCTTTGTATGCCCTATGGAGAGAAGCACCCATCTTCCCCCTAAAAAGCAAAGAAAACATTAGGAAAAAGCATTATGAAGGTTAAGGTGGCCTGAATCTACGTAAGTGGCAGGTTTATTATATTTACCGATTTCAAATTTTATTTCCAACCTTTCTGATTTAGGTTTTTTGCAGACATTGACAATGCAAGAAAGGCTGCACCAAAGCCAGAAACACTGTTTGGGTTTTCCTACGATATTGTACGAAAGGTTGCTGCTAAGTATCCCAAACATCCCTGGATCTTGGCATGAAAATCATTAGGTTCAAGGTAATGGTTAGATTTTAAAACTGTTATTAATCATGAGTTAATTATAATTGTGATAAAGTTAAACCTTTTAGTTATGTTCGTTCTAAAATGAAATTCATCCCAATTGGTCGCTAAGAGTTTGTAGAATATAAACTGATAAGTTATAGAGATAATGAATCTCTATCATAGGGTACATGCTGAGATTATTGAATTTTGACTGACATACCCCATATATAGCTTTAACATCGTTTATTATTATTATAAACATAGTTTAACATTAAGAATTGATTGGAGTATTAAGTGTATTATTTTGAACTTTTTGAACGAAATTTTATTAATTCATGTGCTAAAAACTTAGACTTTATTTGATGATGTTGATGTTGATGCAGATGTGTTTTTACATTCAACTGGACTTAAAAATCAAGTGCATAAAAATGCTCATTGTGAAATGGATTTGATATTGCTTGGTGCTTATTTGGACAAAAAAAATCAACGTATTTAAACAGGTAAATTTACACAAGGCTTATTTATGATAGTCTCTGGTAACTTGATTCGTATTAACGATTAGATACTTCCTATTGAGTTTACTCTATAGGTATTGGTGTAGTAAAAAGAGATTTAATTATAATTGAAAAACTAACATAAGGACTTTGTTATAAAAGTGCAGCGAACCAGACCACATTGTCATGCGTCCTACGGTTTCTGGAGCAAATCCTTGTGTTGGGGCAGCAGCGATTTGGGTTGTTTGTGGCTGCGTGGGTGGTGCCTCGATGCTGTAAACAGTGGTCAAATAACATTGGATAGTAGGGGTAACGAGTACCATAACAAAACAAGAAAAGGAATACCAACAACATGCAATTAGGTACAGTTTTGGGACTGGTAATGCTGTCTAAACAACCGTTATAAGCGATGGTTGCGGCTGCCAAAACAGTGAGCAAAGAGGAAGCCATGCTTAAATGATTCTGGGTCGGTTTTCGGGTTGAATCATAGTTTACAAATTGTGAGTTCGTAAGGTATTTTTAGGGTATGTTAAAGGTTATCTCTATTTCATGTTTTGTATGTAGAGTCTAATTTGATATGTAATAGAAAAAAATATGCAAGTTTATAAACATGGAAGTGAAAACACCATGATCAATATTTCTCTTTTGTATGTGTTCGACTTCTTGACTTATTATTTAAGAGTTTGTTTTGACCTTAAAAATAAACAATCATTGTTTAGGTGCTGATGTTAAAAATGGTTAGAAAACATTTAGAAATGATTAATAATCGGATTCATTCATATAATCTGATTTTTAGATACAAATGGTTAGAAAACATTTAGAAATGATTAATAATCGGATTTGTAGACAACATATTATCAATTACTTAGATTATTTCTATATCAAACCTGAACAAATAATTTTTTGAGAAAAATTAAAGCTTAAATTGTATATTAAATCTAATAAATGCAATCTAATAATCAAATCTTTTTTAAATAAATGCAATCTAATAATTATGTGTATACTATATATAACAAATTATTAAAGCCTAAATTGTATATTAAATGTAAAGTTTTAATACATACAATATAGAGAAAACACGTCATACCAACTTCGTAGACTTGACAGGACTTACAGACTCGATAACAAAAGACCGTAACATACAATACAGAGACAAAATGTCGTATCACCACAAGCAATTGTGGATCCTTGCTGATGGGTGCACTTCGGAATGTAGCAGATATGAATGAATATAATCCCAGTGTAGGTAATTACATATCTACCACTTGGGTTATATTCATTCATATATGAATGAATATAACCCCAGTGTAGCTCTTCGATTTTCCTTGAAATTCCAGAGCTCGCTAATTACATATCTGCCACTGGGGTTATATTCATTCATATACAATTGATCGTTCTGATCAATTACTTCCTTATGTGCACCGCACCATCTTCTAGGAGGTTGTCAAGTGTTCTCGCCTTCGTGCTTGGTTTTTTGCATATCTTTACATCCGCAGCCATTCTGTACAATAAAACACATTCAAATGACCAATATAAACACATTCAAATGACCAATATGAGGAACCCATATCATCGAATCAAACCAAAAATCAATATGAGGAACACATCAATCCGAAACTGATCCGATCAGTTCATTTGTATAAAATTTAATTCTGATTTAGTTCATCTTATTAAACAATTCTCAAATGACCAATATAAACACATTCAAATGACCAATATGAGGAACACATATCATCGAATCAAACCAAAAATCAATATGATGAACACATCAATCCGAAACTGATCCGATCAGTTCATTTGTATAAAATTTAATTCTGATTTAGTTCATCTTTTTAAACAATTCTCAAATAACCAAAAATCAATTTTCACATTTCAAGTATCAATATTGATGTGTTCAAATAACTACAGACTGATGCGCTTTATCAATTTCCATCATTTGTTTCTTCGCATTTGATTCAGAAATTAAAACCCACAAGTATCATAGTTTCAATAAACAACCTAGATCTGTGCTCTAATTGTTTTTAGAGAAAAACACACAAGAATCAGCCAAATAATCACATGAGATCTGAAACTATAGAAATCAATGATACATTTTGAACAATATACTCAGTTGATACCCGAGACAAAAACCCACAAGAATCAAAACCAAAACACAGTTGATCTCATATGAGGAACCGAAAACACATTCAAACCCTCTGTTTTTCTACCCGAGACAAAAACCCACAAGAATCAAACAAAACCTCTGTTTTGATACCCGAGACAAAAACCCACAAGAATCAAACAATATTTTCATATAAAACCTGAAACAAACCTTCATAATAAACAAAACCCAAACCTCTGTTTTGATACCCGAGACAAAAACCCACAAGAATCAAACAATATTTTCACACAAAAACTGTTACATTCGTGCATATAAAAAACATAGTGTCAATCATGTTTTAGGTATGTGATATTACCTTCGATTGTTATAGAAGATGAAGATAATGAAGATGAAGATGAAGCTGATGATCGGTGGAGATTACAGAAGAGGAAGATGATTCCGATGAAGATGATTTCGATGAAGATGATTTCGATGAAGATGAAGATGATCCGATGAAGATGATTGAAGATGAAGATGAAGATGAAGTTCTGTGTTTTGGGACTTGAGAGAAGATGAAAATGATTTTATTGAGAAGTGTGAATGTTCTAATCATATATGTTTATCATTAAGATTTGAGGGTATAAAAAAGACATGTTATAAAGATATGTATTCATTTTAAACAACATATTAGTTCATGTTTTCATTTTAGACAACATATTACCAAGTACTTAGCTTATTTGTATATCAACCATGTACACTAACACATAATTTCATTAACATTGTTTTATAAAGATATGTAACTAAATGCAAAGAATTTAAATCATATATTATAATCTGTTTTTAGTATTATCGAATTATACAATAACAATGGACCTTTACTGAATTTTACACTAACAATGTGTCAAAAAAAATTAACATCATATATAAGAAGTTATTAGACAACATAAAATTAGGTCATGCTTTCATTTTCTACAAAATATTATCAATTATTTACCTTATTTCTATATCAAACATGTACACTAAAACAAATTGTCTTTAACATTGTTTTATAAAGATATGTAACTAAACATAAAGAATTGATTTAATATATTATAATATGTTTTTTAGTATTTGCTTCCGATCGTTATTAAAACAAACCCGTGTGTTCACACGGGTGTACACCTAGTTTAATTAATTAAACAAAATTCATTGCTCGTGTTCATTTATTTATTAAACGAACTTTCTGTAAAACGATTCATGAACGGTTCACTAAACATTAGGTTCTTTTATAGCCCTAACATGCTTCCTTTTGGTGAAGCACATGGCTAACATCCTAAATTTTGATTGGACGTCTGTCTTGCTGTAATTTTAATTTACCATCTTCATGAAGAGGTAGTGTTCTTTGTTTTCTTTGTATGTTTTGAGTTAGTTTTTTGCTAGTCTTTTTTTAATAAATTCTCTACATTGTTAGAAAGTTGATTTTATTTAGTAAAATAATATATAAATTGTGTGTGTGGGTCTCTCCGATAAAGTGTTTTGCTTAAGTAGTGATGTGTGTAAAATGCAACATATAAAGTACATCAAATGAGGTATAAAACTAACCCTTTTTAGTACTAATGTTGAAAAAAGTGTATTTTTGTCTTCCTTTTGTATTTTCAGGACCAAATTGTTGGAAATTTAGTGAAAATGAGTTTTTCACTAAATATTTTGAAAATCAATAATTATATTTATATATGTGTGGTATAAATAATAATTAGTGGGTTTGTGTTCTATGTGGTGAGAGGATCATAATAATGAATCAAACTATGTCCAAAATGGAGCTAAGATGAATAGAATATCGATGCTCGAAGTTGAGTGATTGAAGTGAATATTTCTAAACTTTGGTGACTCTAGTATAAATTCATCTTTGTCATAAATTGGTGGTTTTATGACATTTAATCTCTATTCAAGAGTCATGATGTAAGTTTTATTATGTCTTATTATTTTATTTAATATGACATTAACATGAAATTAATCCTTTTTGACTCATAATGAAGGTTTTTATTGTTATAAATATCTTTAAACAATAGAAATTAAATATGGAGTTTTAGTTTTGAGTATAAAAGGAACTTATGACTCTTTGTTGGATGAAAGAAAGAAAATAGAGAAAAATGAGATGAAAGAAATATATTAGAGAAAATTATGCACAAAGTTTTATAGAATTTAGAGAGGAGTACTCTCTAATTTTTCACCATCACTAACTTATCTTTATTTTCCTACGTAAATTAGAACACTATGATACCCGGTGCTATCTCGGGCGAGAGTGTCATCTCCGGCAGTACACATACTGTTCCGGTTGTTGTACCCTGGGAGACAGAACCGTCTGAGAGGAGGCGCGGAATATGTTTTAAGGGAAGCGTGTTGAACACGTGCCTCAACCAAAACCGTCAACAATTTTACTTGTCTTGCAGCGAAGTTTCGATCTCGTAGGTGCGGTTGAAGTTTTCAAAGACATTGGCTTTGAATCAAGATTGGTACATGTATTTTATATTCGTTTATTTAGTTTTGTAACCGGTATTGTACTAGTCGAATTTCTCACAAATAACGAGAGTCTCGTTATTATATTTATTTTATTAATATTTTTAACAAAACGTGAACCTAGTTCCTATACAAATGAGCTTAAACGAACAAAAGAAACAAATATGCAGCAAAAACTAACATAAATACAAAGAAAAGGAATAAACATGACATGCCCGACCCCTCGACAGCATCCCCAAGAGAAAAAACAAGAGACAGAAGGCTGACCACAGCCCGTGCCCACTGGACACGGGGGGCGTGGTCAGATGTCTGCAGAAAAGATAAAGCTATGGAAGCTTCTACGTCCACCACGGGGGCGTGCCCAACTCCGCACGGGGCGTGGTCAACGCTAAGATTTGCAGAATCTTGCAAATCTTGGTAGTACGGGGCCGTGCCCAGCGAACACGGGCCGTGTGGAGCCCAATGCAGACGAATGCAATTAATGAAGGAAGAGAAAAGGGATGGCCACGGGGGCGTGTCCGCTGGACACGGGGCCGTGGCCGGGCTTCTGTTCAAGCTATAAATAGGGGTGCTTGGCTCACTTCAAAGGCATCCCTTGGCAAACCACCTCTCTCCCACTTTGCCACCACTCCACCACCATTACAACACCCACATCAACCACCATCATCCATCATCCACCTTAGAGTGTGTGTAGTAGTCTCGGGATCCAAGATTGATCGTAAGAGTTCTTGTCAATCAAAGGCCATGTTTGGCTAAGTGTAATACCCGAAATTTTTTTATACAAAATATTAGTGGCTAAATTCTTTCAAGTTTTGTTATAAATATATTTGACATATTTAATACTATATAAATTAATAATAGTAAATAAAATCTAAAAGTAGTATTAAAAATAATATAAATATGACTCAACGAATGAACAATATGATAAGGTCAATGTATATTAAAAAAAATGAGTCATCCAAACATGAAAAGGTGTACTACTTCAAAGTTGCCACCTGTGATCACTATGCCTTCTTCACCAAGGAAATTCTCTTCTTTATTTACTAAGAAGATTCTACTATAAATTAAGAGTTTTTATCCTCTACTTGAAAACCAACGAAGCAATCATTTTAATTTTTCCTATAGGAAATATGAAAATATTATTTGGTGAATAAGTGTGTAGAGAAAGATACTGAAAACTCTAAGGTAATTGTTTTATTGTTATTATTTTCATAAACAACTCCTTGTGTTTTATTTATTTTGTTTCACTATCTGTTGTGAAAAAAAAATAATGAAATTAGTAGATAGTATTATTAGTTATCAATTGACATCTTTAACTTATTTTTTTTTACACTAAATTTGTTTTAAAATACCTATAGATAACTTTCTTAAAAAAAAAGTAAACCGTTTTTAATTGTTCGAAAGTCTTAACAGCTATTTTTTTATTAAATCTAATGAATATTACTAATTTTCTACAAGTATGTCTTTTCCAATGTTTCAGATTTTACGAAAAACATATGGATTGTAATCTATATATCTATATATTAATGAGATGATTTGGGCTATGTGTCTTTGAATGGTGGAGCCATTTTGCTGATGTGGCATCCATTGGTTGAGTAGAAGGTGATTTTGGGAGGGAATTCATCTAATTCTCTATAAACAAACCAAACTTCACATAACACAAACCAAAAAAAAAAGTGGGACGCGGGATCCGAAAATTTTCGGGTCGGATGTACCCGATTGTTTTACCCGCCTATAAAAACAATCTAATTAACCTTATTCTCTCATATGCCTCATTTGTTGTGTGCAACCTACGAAACCCTAACCTGGCTTCTACCGCCACAGATTCTTCCATAGAATTCTTCCTTATTCAATCAGTCTTCTACGACGACTTACTGTGAGCATCTCTCGATTCTTCGATAGAATTCTTACTCATAAAGTTTCTTTCGAATTGTAGGTGATGTATGTTCTTTATCCAGATTTTTTTTTTAATTTTTTTGGTATGAACAAACAAATCGTAAGATGTATTCGGTTTCTTGAATCCTTTGATAAAATCTCTCTAAATTACTATATTGTTTATTGATTTTGTTTATCATATTGTCGATTTTTAATTTTAGGGTTTTCGAAATTTCTACTAATGAAATCTGCAACTAAGGTATTACATATCTCCCACAGTTAAACTATGATTTCTCTTTATTTATCAGTTTAGGGTTCTACTTTATCTTATTCAGATTTTGGTTATATATTCTATTAACTCTTTATTTTTCAGATTTGAGTTCTCTTTGTATTCATGCTTGCGATTACGAAAATAGTTAGGTTATGCAGATTTCATGTTGTTGTTACTAAAGAGATGTTAAATCACGTGTTATTGCAGTTATTATTGACGTTTTTGTGTGATATAGTTTTGATTATTTCTGCGAGTAAGACGTTTTTGTGTGATATAGTTATGAATATATTAAGCTCATTGGTTTTGAATTTAAGTTTGAATAATATTTAACTATTTAAGTAAATTGTTTTGACTGATTATTTCAAAATTTGAGTTTTTGAAATTTATATCAATTATGGATACTTATCAAAATTGTCTAAATTGTAACGTATTTCCAAATTTATCAAGATAACTTATATTAAAGTTTTAATTGCTTCCAAATTTTGTGTTAGTTTCCATAATTTTCGACAATCACATTATTTTTCAAGTTTCTCAGAATTTGGAAAGATATATAACATCTGTTTTAAATAGTTATATTATTCTTAGGATGATCATGAGGAGGCAGGAGGCTGATGAAGAATCATCTAAGAAAGAGAAGTTATGAGTTCAATTGTTCAAAATTGGGATTACGAGTTTTATGTCAAAGTCAACAAAGATTTTCAACTTGATATTGGTAAGCCCATATTCCTTTCTGAAATGTACGTCATTGTGCTTTATATTCGTATTTTTGATTTTATGCAGTGATTTTACTTTTCTCTGCTTTCACCCCGAGTTTCTCAAAAGCTTTCGAGGTAAAGAGAGTCATTATGTTGGATGCATCAAATCAGGATAAGTAGTTTCTGAAGTGTAAGTTCCCTTTAATTTAGTCATTATGTTTTTTTCCTGCAGTGCATCTCTGAAGGCGTATGATCATGAAGATACATTTGTTGGTTCATGGATGATGGGTATACAGGCGAATTATATAGATTACAATCATTTGTGCATGTGCCTTGGAGACATTGATGATGGATTTGATAAATTTATATCAACTATGACTAATGTGAAGGAGAGAGATCCAACAGGAGGATCTCATGGTTCGTTTCATGGCAACCCTATAGTGATACGCAGGTCTACACTCTAACCAACAATTTGGTTCAGTTTTCACATCTTATTAGTATGTTTCTTTAATAGTAATTTATTCAATCAAGAATCTATAAAAAGATCTAAGGTGAAACTACATGATGAAGGTTAAATATTGTTTGTTTATGTTGTTCGATCTTCAATTTATTCAAGAAAAGTTAAGTTTTTGATGTTGAAAACAGTTTCGGCAGTTGCTAATGTTTGTTGTTCTTCTTATTTTTTTGTAGATCATTAGACATATAGAGAAGGTATGTAAACAATATTAGATTGTTTGTTTTTGATGATGATTTGCATTATCCCATTCGAATCATATGAAAGGATCTTTTGTTGATGTCTTGATTGTCTTATGATGTTACTGATATTGTTTTGTTAGAAATATAATAATTTTTGATGATTTTTCTGGTTTTTTTTTGTTTGTTGTTGATGATGATTTTGCATTATCCGATTCGAATCATATGAAAGGATCTTTTGTTGATGTCTTGATTGTGTGATCATGTTACTGATATTTTTGTTTACAGTCTTTTAGTTTGTTGTTGATGATGATTTACAATGTTTTGATATTTTTTCATCCGGTATAATGTTTTGTTTCCGGTATAATGTTCTGTTTCATCTTTTATACTCATCCCTTATAATGTTAGGTTTCATTATTTTTGCTCGGTTTTTTTTTACAGTCTTTTGTTATTAGTAATAAATTTTATATTGTATTAATTTTGAATCGATTAAAGAGTATGTAAATTTTTAGTTTGTGATATGTTTTTACGGAATATTGATTGTGTTTCTAAAAATAAATAGTTTTTAAATTTTTTTGAAATCGTTCCTTTTTATTTTTGGTTTTTGAAGTTTCTCCCGTCACTACATTAAGTTTGTTTCTATAAATACTTTACCGTTTTATTTAAAAAAAAAAACCTTCATATTTAATTTTCAGATATGGATCAGATTAACAACAGTCTTTCATTTTTAAAGCTTATTGAGGAAGATGACCCAATATTTTTGGTACGTTTATTGGTTTTCTAATTACTAATCATATTTTAAGTAAACTGATGTTTGTCTTTTTTTTTATTTTGTTTTAAACTCATAGCAAATACCTAATGACTTTGCTTCAATGATGTGAGGAGACCAACCACCTTACAAAGAATCTGTTAAGATTGTTGATGGCAACAAGTTACGGTTTGTAAGACTGAAAAAAACTGATTTGGGCCCTGTTCTTGCTGATGGCTTCACCAAAGTTGTTCGGGATAGTTGTATAAGAAAAAATGGCTATCTTATGTTTCAATCCTTTGGACCATCATCATTCTTTCTATCGGTGTTTAAATCATTTGTTCATCAAAACTGCTTTATATCCAAAATCACACCTGACGAAGACGTTATTGTAAGTAGTATATATTATACAATCAGTATGTTAAATAATGTTTTCTTTCTGTATATTGGTTTTTAAATTTTTAATTATCACTACCTTTGTAGGTCATGGCTGATGAATTTTGGAGGCAATTTTATGGGAAAAATTCAAAGGTGGTCAATCAACTCTTTATTCAGGAGATAGATTTTGGAACATTAAGATGGACGGATAAACTAACAGCTATGTTTTTACTCATGGATGTTCTGAGATGGTAAACGATCTTGCCTTAGACATGCGATCTACCTTTGTCTTTGCAATGGCTGGATATAAAACAGATGTTACAATTTATTGTAAACGATTTCCCCTTAATCCCTAATACAGTAATCAATTTTTTTCAAATCTCTGAAATCCAATCCAGGCGTTTCTTGAATCAATTGTTTGTTGAAACATGTTATGGGTCATTTTCTAAGCGTACATATCTTGATCAATATCCTGCTTCTAATTGTTTATTTGTGACCAGGATACTGGACGGGGATATTGCTAACATCCTGGGCGATATCCTGAGGTTGGTTGAATTAACCACGTGCAGGTTAAAGGCTGGGGTTTGCTAACGGTCAGATGGACTTCATCTCCTCAAGACTCGGGCATGTTTGTTATGGGAGAGACGTTGAACCCGAAAGACTAGGTCTACAACGTTCGAGTGAGGAATATTCGTTGAATCCCGGTTATTTAGGATTGTTTGTTATATTTGTTTTACTATAAATAGATGGGGGCGGATCAGATTAAGGCACGCAACTTTCACATTTTCAAACACTTTCTCTCTAGTTCTCTGCAAACACTACACACAAACACTTGTATTCAAATCACATTGTAACACCTAGTTGATTCGCTCTACATCCTGCACTGTATCCTGATATTTGAAGCAATAGAAGAACAAGGCAGCTGCGATTGTCAGCTCCCGAGGTTTTATGCCGGCGATCTAGATCGATCAAGGGCTTTCCTCGTACATCACGTGTCAACCTTTACTTTTCTGCTCATTGTTTGATCACAGATACAGCTCTATATCTTGAGCCGTACCCTGAAACTGTTTTTATTACTAACTTGGTTAACATATTTTTCACATATAATTTTAGCATACTACCTCACTTAACTAATTTGATCACTAAATTGCTTCGGTAATTTTTGACCAAAACAATTTGGCGCCCACCGTGGGGCAAGTGGTGCTCTCTTTACTAAAAATCTTTGTGAAATCATTAATCGGTTTTCTGTTTTCGAAACTTTTTGCCACATTGTTTACAATGGCCTCAAGATCAAACATGAGCTCCTCCACTATGTCTGCTACAACTTCTGCTACTACCGGTTCGGTGCTTCCACCACCTCCTCCAAGGATGCCAGTTTCTTCACAACCTCAAGATGTTATCCCTACTCGGAGTGTTCAGGGATCTGCTCCCGTTTTAGCCTCTAATGATGAAATTCTAATTTTATTTGGAAGTGTGCAGGAACAAATGAGGCAGCAACATGAAACTAACCAAATGCTGTTAAGAGAAATACAACTCTTAAAAGCTAGCTCGAGTAGACCTGCTGAAGAAACTGTCACTCCTATACAGCCCAGGGCTTTGAACTTCAGTTCCGCAGTTTACACTGAGGATAACAGGGGGAATATCGTCCCAAGCCATTCTCAGAATCATACCCCTGAGATACCCTCCTCGGTCAGGATGTCGACTGTGAGGAGTTCAGGATATGCTTCAGGATATGGCCAAAATCCTCATACTGGTAATGTGTCAAATAATAATATTCTTGCTACTAACAACAATGGGTCTTTGCAGGATGCAGGTATGACGTCAACATTTACCAGGGAGCTCCAGAAATTGAAGGACATGATATCCAGTGTACCTGGAGTGGTCCAGCCAATTCCGGAAGTATCCCAAGACAGCCACAGGATATCCCGCTTTGCGTATCCTATCTGTGATGCTGAAATTCCAAAAAGATTTCAGACTCCCAACATGAAACTGTATGACGGGACTACGGATCCTGAAGAGCATATTGCCCAGTACAGGGAACTGATGGAAATCAATCCTATCCCTCCAGATCTCAAGGAAGCATGCTTATGCAAGGGATTCGGTTCTACCTTGACAGGATCAGCCTTAAAATGGCTGTTAAACGTCCCTCCTCACTCAATTACTTCGTTTGCTCATTTGGTTAATTTATTTAACAGTCAATTTTCTTGTAGTCGGAGTTTTGAGAAACTAACCAGTGACCTTTACAGGATAACTCAAGGATCTCAGGAATCCTTGAGGGATTATGTGAACAAGTTCAGTCGAGAATCCTTGGATATCCCACATCTTGATGTTGCAACAGCTGTGCAAGCTTTTAAGATGGGGTTACAAAAGGATTCTCAGTTTTATCAGGATCTTGTAATGAATCCCTGCAGGAATCTTGACGAAGCTCGTAACAGGGCTTTGAGATATATCCGTTTGGAAGATGACAAGAAGATGCAAGAGAGGATGAATTCTACCTCAACCTATGAATCAACCAACAGGAAATCAGAATCCTCATATAAGCCATATCGCTCCAAGCCATATGGCAGAAATGATAACAAGAAAGTGAATGTTGTTGAAGACGAGGATCCTGAAGAATATCCTGACTTATCTGAATACTGCTTTTCTGTTAATATACCTGAGTTAATGTATGCTAAGCAGGGTTTAGGGGACAAAGCTAGGTGGCCTCGAGAGAACCAGCAGAAAGCTGATTGGAAGGATAAATCCAAATGGTGTGCCTTCCATGAAGACTTCGGGCATATGACCGAGGATTGCATTGCTTTAAGGAAAGAAATAAGTTACCTGTTAAGCAAAGGGTACCTGAAGGACTTGCTGGGAAGAAAGAAGAATAAAGGGCAGGATCCCGAGAAGGATCCTGAACGAGCAGCATCACCCCCAGCAGATGCCAATATAATTAACTTAATTTCGGGAGGATCCGACATTTGTGGGAGTTCGTATTTGGCGGCTAAGAGACATGCAAAGGAAGCCAAGAGTGAAAGGGGAGACAAACCAGTCAGGATGACTGCCCTCACAACTGATAAAGTGATCACTTTCGATAGTGATGACATGGATACTATTCAGGATCCTCACCATGATGCTTTGGTAATAACATTATATGTGGCTAACCATTTTGTACGCAGGATATTGGTGGACAACGGTAGTTCTGTCAATATAATTCAGCTGGAAACATTGAAAAGGATGAATGTATCTCCGATGGACATTACTTCAAAGTCCACCGTGCTCGTTGGTTTCAGTGGAGAAGCTAGAAATACTGTAGGAGAGATCAAGTTACCAGTATATGTTGAAGGGGTCAACTCGATACAACGCTTCTGTGTGATGGACTCCTTATCCTGCTATAACATAATACTAGGCAGGCCATGGATCCATGACATGAAGGCTGTGCCCTCGACTTATCACCAGTGCATCAAGATTCCAACCCCTTGGGGAGTCGTCAAAGTTGATAGTGATCAGCAGGAGGCGAAGGAATGCTACACATCCTCGATGAAATCCTCGACCAAGCCTAATCCAGCATAGCAATTAAAGATGCGGGCCCGGGATATCTTGGAACCTTCGGAGCAGGATGTGAAGAAAGTTATCCTGGATCAGGATAATCCTGATATCTCGGTGCTCGTCGGAACCAATATCCCTCGGGATATTGAAGAACAATTAACTGACTTTTTGAAGTGCAGGATGCCAACGTTTGCATGGAAGCATGAGGATATGACAGGTATATCCAAAGACATTATTACTCACAAGCTTGGAATTGACAGGTCGTTCAAGCCTGTTCAGCAAAAAAGAAGGAAGTTTGCTCCTGAGCGGAATATAATCATCCAAGAGGAAGTTGAAAGATTGTTAAAATCCAAAATGATCAGAGAAGTCAAGTTCCCAAGATGGTTGTCGAATGTGGTCGTAGTGCAGAAGAAAAATGGGAAATGGAGAGTCTGTGTAGATTACACAGACTTGAATAAGGCTTGTCCTAAAGACCCATTCCCCCTTCCTCATATCGATGCAATGGTGGATGCTACTTCTGGGCATGAGATGTTAACGTTCATGGACGCATCTTCAGGATTTCAACAGATTCAAATGGAGCCTTCGGACCAGGAGGATACTGCTTTTATGACACCAACAGGTATTTATTGCTATACTGCTATGCCTTTCGGTTTGAAAAATGCAGGTGCAACATACCAGAGATTGGTGAACATGATGTTCAAAGATAAGCTGGGGGACACCATGGAGGTATATATTGACGATATGGTGGTGAAATCTAAAAAGGCTGAGGATCACCTCCAGGATATCAAGGGAGCATTTGATATCCTGGATCAGTATAACATGAAGCTGAATCCTGCTAAGTGCCATTTCGGAGTGGGGGCAGGAAAGTTTCTAGGATATATGGTGACGAAAAGGGGGATAGAGGCAAGCCCGGAGCAGATTAAAGCTATCCTGGATATAAAATCACCCTCGAATATGAAGGATGTTCAACGGTTAACAGGCCGAGTAGCCGCATTGAACATATTTATTTCAAGATCCTCGAAAAAATGCAAGGAATTATATGATATCCTCAAGAAGAATAAGAAGTTCGAATGGGGAGCAAAGCATGAAGCAGCCTTGCAGGATTTGAAGCGATATCTCTCAACTGCACCTCTATTGATGAAGCCTGAAAATGGTGAACCACTATCCCTATACCTCGCTGTATCAGGGAATGCTGTAAGTGCCGTTCTTATAAAAGATCATGAAGGTCAGCAATATCCTGTTTATTATGTTAGAAAAAGTTTGTTAAATGCTGAAACTAGGTATTCTCATTTAGAAAAGTTGATACTAGCATTAGTTATGGCATCAACAAAGCTTAGACATTATTTTGAGACACATAGGATCCATGTTAAAACCAATTATCCTGTTAAAAACGTGCTTAGGAAACCGGAGATGTCAGGTAGGATGGCCAAGTGGTCAGTGAAATTGAGTGCTTATTACTTAGTATATGAACCTAGAAATGCCATAAAGTCTCAGGCTTTAGCTGACTTTGTGGCTGATTTCAGTAGTGACATTCAGGATGAGGTAGACCTAGAAGTTCAACAGTTAGGAGAATCCTCAGGATCCTGGACGTTATATACTGATGGTGCATCTAATGTACGAGGAGTAGGATTGGGAATACTACTAAAATCGCCACAGGGGGACATATTACCCCAGGCTATTAGGTGTGAATTTCCTGCTACTAATAATGAGGCAGAATATGAAGCTTTAATTGCAGGATTAGAGTTGGCTAAGAATATGAACATCAAAAATTTGCAAGTGTATGTTGACTCCTTGTTAATCACTAATCATTTCTGTTAGGGGAGGATTTTCTAACAATTAGTGATCCTTATTCGTTATCCTAACTAGTGATCCTTACTTCTGTGACAGGTGGTGATCCTCAGAAGAACTTCAGGATCAGGATCATGGATCACTTTAAGGATCCTCGTACTGACGATTGTTTACTCATGTTTTGTACTACCTCGCAGGTATAATGAGCTTGACCAGGTCTTGGCGACATTCCTGGAGAATATTCCTAAACTATTCTACACGTGCTTGACCGAAAATAGACGTTATGGAGAACGTGGAGGCTTGGCATGAAAGTCGGATAGTTAGTTTAGGTGGTTATTTCTATTTTAAAAGGGAGTAACGAGCTAGTAGAAAACACTTAGTCATTTTTTCAGTTACACACACTCGTACAAGCTCTCATACAAGCTCTCGTTCATACACTTAGCAATCTCATACACTTTTTACACATTTCACCGTAGTGATCCTTGTACCTAGCTCGTTACTATCCGAAGTTGTAAACATTTAACCATTTATTTTAGCTTGGTGATCGGTAGTTTCCATCACCCGGGGTTTTTTGTGCCGGAGATCAACTCTTGATCAAGGGCTTTTTCCCCGTATAAATCTTTGTGTTGTTTGTGCACTTTACATTGAAGTGATCCTCACCGCTATTACATATTTAAAGCATCATTCCCTTAAACAAAGAGTTTGGTTGCAATATCCTCATCGGATTTTCTGACCAAAACAGTTTGGCGCCCACCGTGGGGCAATTGGTGCTTCGTCCTTAGGAAAATACACATTTCTGTGCTTAATTCGGTTCACTACAACCGAGCAGATGGCTTCCTCATCGAAGAATGCTTCAAACTTGATGCCCTCATTCACTTCTTCACAAGGCGTTCCTCCTTTGCCTCCACCACCTTCTGGATCCCAGAAGAATACTGAGAATGCTGCGAAGAAACCGACTCCCATTTTCTCAAAACCACCTACTTCTTCTGTTTCAACTAATCCTACTACTAATGATCTCTATGCCTTGATTTTGCAGATGAGGAATCATGCACAAGAGCAGGATAAAACCAACGAAAGGATCCTCCGGGAGATTGACGAAATTAAGAAACAGAAGAAAACGGCAGAGGATCGTTCCCCACTGATCCCCAGATCTTTGAATTTTGATACTCCGGTGATTACTTCTCAGCCGTCGGTGGTTCCAGACATTCAATATGTGGGTGGACCAAAAGGAGTGCACTACGGAACAACAACAATGACCCAGGCATCAGGTTCACTTTTCCAGTCAGCGGGATCCTATCCTCAGCATATGGGATCCCTCACAAGTTCAGGAGTGCACCAGGTTCAAGGATCCTCCTTCGTTCCAGGATCATCCCAGGTTCAAGGATCCTCCTTCGTTCCAGGATCATCCCAGGTTCAAGGATCCTCCTTCGTTCCAGGATCATCCCAGGTTCAAGGATCCTCCTTCGTTCTAGGATCATCCCAGGTTCAAGGATCCTCCTTCGTTCCAGATCATCCCAGGTTCAAGGATCCTCCTTCGTTCCAGGATCACCCCAAGTTCAAGGATCCTCCTTCATTCCAGGATCGTCCCGGTTTCAGGGATCCTTCCAGATGCCAGGATCCTTGAGAATCTTGCAAACAGGAAGTTCAGATGTCCATCAGGGAGATTTTATTCCAATGCAGGCCAACGCTTCTACTGGTCCCTCGATCATTCCAGAGCCCCAACAATATGGATTAACATCCACTCTCCCTAACTTGAATCCAATGGGAGGTAACACTTTTAACAATTCTTATACTACTAACCAAGGTCTTATGCAGGATCCAGGTATCAATCAGGCCATGGCCAGAGAATTACAAAAGCTAAAGGATATGATATCAAGTGTCCCGGGAGTAGTCAAACCTATCCCAGAGATTGCCGATGGGAGCCATAAGATATCTCGTTTTGCACCACCAATCTGTGATGTTGAGATACCCAAGAGGTTCCATGTGCCTACAATGAAGCTGTATGATGGCTCAACAGATCCTGAAGAACACATAGCACAATACAGGGAGAGGATGGAGATCAATCCAATCCCAGAAAGGTTAAAGGAAGCATGCCTGTGCAAAGGATTCGGATCCACTCTTACTGGATCAGCTCTCAAATGGCTGCTAAGTCTTCCTCCCTATTCTATTACCTCATTTGCTAACCTAGTTAACTTGTTTAATAATCAGTTTTCTTGTAGTAGAAAATTTGAACGATTAACTAGTGATTTATATAGGATAACCCAAGGTCATAATGAATCATTAAGGGATTACATTACCAAATTCAGTAAAGAATCCTTAGACATTCCTAACTTAGATATAGCCACGGTTGTTGAGGCCTTCAAAATGGGATTGCTTAGGGATTCATTATTTTATGATGATCTTGTTATGACACCATGCAGGAACCTAGATGAGGTAAGAACCCGGGCCCTTAGGTACATTCGGCTAGAGGATGACAAGAGGATCCAGGAGAGGATAACAGGATCCTCAAAGCAGGATAAGCAAGGATCCTCATTCAGGAACAACAAGTTCAGATCCTACAACAGATCTGATAACCAGAACGTGCACTCTATTGATCAAGAGGAGGATGACGAAGACTATCCTCCAATTTCTGAATATTGCTTTAGTGTTGATAACAATGAACTAATCCTTGCTATGCAGAACCTAGGTGATAAAGCTAGATGGCCGAGAAAGAATGATAGGCCGGCTGCAACTAAGGATAAATCAAAGTGGTGTGCATATCATGAAGATTTTGGGCACCTCACAGAAGAATGCATTGCATTAAGAAAGGAAATTGGATATTTGTTGAGCAAAGGGCATCTAAAAGAGTTGTTGGGAAGAAAAAAGTCAAGGACTCAGGATCCTGAAAGGATCCCTGAGAAGGCTCCAGCTCCTCCAGCAGATGCACAAGTGATAAACTTTATTTCTGGAGGATCCGACATTTGTGGCACATCCTTCTCAGCAGCCAAAAGGCATGCGAAGGAAGCTAAGATGGATAATGGAGAAAGACCAGTTCGAACATCAAGTGTCTCCGAAGGAAAAGTCATAACCTTCGACGAAGAGGATCGTGTTGATATCCAGGATCCTCATCACGATGGTTTAGTTATTACTCTTTTCATATCTAACCATTTTGTCCGCAGGATCCTTATAGACGGAGGAAGTTCAGTGAACATTATCCAGCTTGATGTTCTAAAGAAGATGGGTATCCCTGAATCAGAGATCATACCAAGATCCTCCGTGCTCGTGGGATTTAGTGGCGAAACTAAGAACACCCTGGGGGACATTAAACTCCCAATATATATTGAAGGCTTACACTCTTATCAAAAATTTTGTGTTATTGACTGTTTATCTTGTTGTAATGTTATCCTTGGCAGGCCCTGGATACACGATATGAAAGCAGTCCCGTCTACTTACCATCAATGTGTGAAGCTCCCCAGTCCTTGGGGAATAGTAAAGATTGATAGTGATCAGCAGGAGGCTAAGAATTGCTATACTTCATCGATGAAACCAGCCTCGAAGTCAAGCGAGCAATAGCAATCAAGGTATCCTCCAAGGAATGTCTTGGAGGCCAGAGAGCAGGATGTGGTAGAAATCCTCATGGATCCCGATGATCCTGAATCCAAAATCTATATCGGATCAGGGATCCTTGGCGAAATGAAAGAAGACCTCGTATCCTTCCTCAAAAGGAGAAAGACTACCTTTGCATGGAAACACGAAGACATGACTGGTATATCCAAAGATGTTATCACCCATAAACTCGGCATCGACAGATCCTTCAGACCAATCCATCAAAGGAGAAGGAAGTTTGCACCGGAAAGGAACGCCATTATCCAGGAAGAGGTAGAAAAATTGCTCCGGGCAGGTATGATTAGAGAGGTCAAGTATCCAAGATGGTTGGCCAATGTGGTTGTTGTCCAAAAGAAAACGGAAAGTGGAGGGTATGTGTTGATTTTACCGATTTAAATAAGGCATGTCCCAAGGATCCTTTCCCTTTACCCCACATTGACTCCATGGTGGATGCAACTGCGGGTCATGAACTGTTAACTTTTATGGATGCTTCATCTGGATTTCAACAAATCCAAATGGAACCATCCGACCAAGAGGATACAGCCTTCATGACTCCAACTGGTATATATTGCTATATTGCTATGCCGTTCGGATTGAGAAATGCAGGTGCAACGTACCAAAGGCTGGTGAATATGATGTTCAAGAATCAGATCGGACAAACTATGGAGGTTTACATAGACGATATGGTGGTAAAATCCATAAGAGCTGAGGATCACCTAAGAGATTTGGAGGAAGCATTTGATATCCTTGACAAATATAATATGAAGCTTAATCCTTCAAAATGTCACTTTGGTGTTAAAGCAGGTAAATTCTTAGGATATATGGTGACAAAGAGAGGCATTGAAGCTAGCCCGGAACAGATCAAAGCAATAGTGAATATCAAGTCCCCGGTCAATGCTAAGGATGTTCAAAGGCTAACAGGAAGGATAGCAGCCTTGAACAGATTTATATCCAAGTCCTCCGAGAGATGTAAAGAATTCTATGATATCCTAAGGAAGAACAAGAAATTTGAGTGGACGGAGAAGCATGAAAATGCTTTAAAAGCCCTCAAAGATTACCTATCCTCGGCCCCGGCTTTGATGAAACCAGAAAAAGGCGATGTGTTATCCTTGTATCTTGCAGTATCCTCAAAAGCAGTAAGTGCGGTCCTTGTTAAGGATCATCAAGGTACACAACATCCTGTCTATTATGTAAGTAAAAGTTTACTTGATGCCGAATCCAGGTACTCACACCTTGAAAAGCTTATTCTTGCATTGATTATGGCATCTACAAAGTTAAGACATTATTTTGAAACTCATGTTATCATTGTTAAAACTAATTTCCCAATTAAGAATGTCCTCAGGAAACCAGAGATGTCAGGAAGGATGGCTAAGTGGGCAGTGAAGCTAAGTGCATATGATATAAGATATGAGCCTAGGACAGCCATCAAATCCCAAGCATTAGCCGACTTTGTGGCTGATTTCAGTAGTGATTTACAAGAAGAAGCTGAGCTAGAAGTCCAGCAGCTAGAAGAAACCAAGGATCCTTGGATACTTCATACTGATGGATCCTCAAATGTCAAAGGCACAGGGCTTGGAATACTACTAAAATCGCCACAGGGGGACATAATACCCCATTCTATAGCTTGTGAGTTCCAAACCACTAACAATGAGGCTGAATATGAAGCCTTAATTGCTGGTTTGCAAATCGCTAAGCATATGGGAATCAAGTATCTTGAGGTACATGTAGATTCTTTGTTAATTACAAACCACTTTAATGGATCCTATGCTGTTAAAGGTGAAAAGCTAACCAAATATTTGGAGATAGTCAAAAGTTTGGCACTCTCTTTTGTTTCCTTTAGTTTGTCACAGGTACCAATGGAAGAAAATACAGAAGCTGATGCATTGGCTAACTTAGGATCATCTTTGAAGATTCCAGAGGATATCAAGATTCCTATTATCCATATCCTGACCCCGGCTATCAAGGATCACCAGACTATGGAGATAGGGAATGATTCTGCAGTTATCCCTAGTAAGGATACTCAATCCTATTCAGGATCAGGATCATGGATCTCACCAATTATGAGATACTTACAACATGGAGAGATTCCTACAGGAGAAAACCCTAGGGCTTTCAAATCTAAGGTATCTCAATTCACAATTATAAGCAATATGTTGTATAGACGATCTCTTGCAGGACCATACTTGAGATGCATTGAGGATCCTGAAGTTCAAGAAGTTTTAAAAGACTTCCATGAAGGAGATTGTGGAAACCACACTGGGGGCAGGGCTTTATTCTCAAGGATCCTGAGGACAGGATACTACTGGCCAACCATGAAGAAAGATGCTGTGGAGTATGCCAGAAGATGTGATCCTTGCCAGAGACACAGCAATATCCTTCATCAACCAGCTGAATTATTGCATCCTATATCCTCCTCTTGGCCATTTATGAGATGGGGTATGGATATAGTTGGAAAGCTCCCTAAGGCACCTGGTGGGAAAGTATTCATGTTAGCTATGACTGATTACTTCTCCAAGTGGATAGAGGCTGAAGCTTTTGCCCAAGTCAGAGAAAAGGAAGTTATATCCTTCATTAAAAGAAATATTATAACTAGATTTGGAATTCCTTCCGAGATTATATGTGATAATGGTTCCCAATTTATTGGGGGCAGAACCACTAACTTTTGTGACAGCTGGGGGATTAAGATGATAACTTCAACACCAGTCCACCCACAAGCTAATGGCCAAGCAGAATCATCCAACAAGATCATCATCAACAATTTGAAGAAAAAGCTTGGATCCAAGAAAGGGAAATGGGCAGAAGAACTACCCTATGTGCTTTGGGCTGATAGGACAACCCCCAAGAATGCTACTGGTCAAACACCATTCTCTTTGGTGTTTGGGGCAGAATCAGTGATCCCAACAGAGATGGTGGTTCCTACTGCTAGAACAAGTACCCGTGATCCTGAGGAAAATGACGAAAACTTGGCTCAAGACCTGGATACTATTGAAGAAATCAGGGATATGGCTAGGATAAGGATGGCCAGTTATCAACAAAGAATGGCTGGTGCTTACAACAAAAATGTCAGGATCAGGAGGTTTCAAGTTGGAGATATGGTGTTAAGGAAAGCATTTCAGAATACCACCAATCCTGCTGATGGAAAATTGGCTCCAAAATGGGAAGGCCCTTATTTGATTGAAGCTGAAGCAGGAAATGGGGCATATAGATTGCTAACCATGGAAGGTGATTTGCTACCAAGAGCTTGGAATGCTGTCCACTTGAAGAAATATTTCATGTAAGCAGGAACCTTGTGGTATGGGTGATCCTCACGATAGAGATATCCTTAAAGGATCCTCAAAGTATCGGTGATCCTTACTCAGGTAATATCCTAATCTTGAAACTATTTCATTTCTTTATTTTCTCATATAAGGATAAGGATCATGTATCCTTTATCCATCTCTCATGTGAGTTCAAGTTTTGAAAGTTCAGGTATCCATAGCATAATGTTGGTTATCCGCAGAAGCAATCCATCCTTTGGGTTTAACCCCAGTTATTCGGGCTTGTCCCCAGATTCCGCCTGTAGCGCACGATGATCCTGGTGTAGTTCAAGGCTTTGGGACCAGTACTCGTTCTAGGGGCTGATAATTCCATTGTTCTGGCTATGCTTAGGATCCTACGTATAATGGTAGACGTACCATACATCCGTTCATAAGGTTTCTAACGTTTTCACGTTAGCTAAGGTTTCTAACGTTTTCACATTAGCTAAGGTTTTGGCATCTCCATGTCACTAAGTTTGGATAGTCGCCAGTTAGGGCCATACTCCAGTTTACACACGATCCTTGGGCTTGTCCCCAGTTATCCTTGGGCTTGTCCCCAGTTATCCTTGGGCTTGTACCCAGTTGCTAACTCTTTTCTTATATTGGCTTAGTCCCAAGTTATGCTCTATTTCAGGTCCTTGAAGGTAGGCAGCTAGGGATCCTTGATCCTTATTTCACTCTAAGGTTTATCTTATAGTTATCCTTATTATGGTTAGGATTCTAACTTGGATCCTCAGGTATGATCCTTAACTCTTTTGATTTTATTCATTATTCTTTTAAATAACCCTTATACTTGACAACTGAACTTGTGTTTCTTAAACTATATCATTTTTTAGAACTTATCGGTTATGGGATATGTGATCCTTGATCATATCCTAAACTTTATGGATATATTTTCTAAATTTTTCAAGGCTTGATAAATATAAAATGAACAATACAACAGTTGGAAAGTAACATACTAAAAAGGATAACAACACAAGATAAGCGACAAAAGGTTAAGTTTTTATTTATTAACATAAGGCTAACCCTTTAAAGGTTGTCAAAATTACCTACCCGAGTATCTACCAGCAAAACGTGGCCCGTCCGCTGGGGTAGGTAAAGGGTGTCCATGATAATGAGTTCAAAAGTAGTGCAGGAATATAAAGGCGGCAGGATCACAATGGCTTCATCCCCCAAACAGAGGATCCCTCCACCAATTGCAATCCTGCCTATTGTCCAAAGGATCATACATGATCCTTAAACCTAAGAACTATTGTTTAGAGTTATTACAGACCCACCATTGTTTTAAAACATCACAACCACAAAAAAGAAAACTACTACCAAACTTAAAAATTGGGCTCCGGCCTTGGCACGTATATCCATCATCGCCCAATCATGCATCCTAAACCTTCGCTGCATCATCACCACCAGCCGCTGCATCCTCAGCTTTATCCTTCAACCCGCTGCCACTAGCCTCAATTGCCAGAATCTCCTCAGCCTCCTCTTCATCACCCAATTCAGCCAGCCTTTCCTTCCATTCTTCAATCTCCCAGTTGCCTTTGTCGAAGGCAGGATCCTGAGCTTCCAAGGCCATTTGAAGCTTGGTTTTGTACATTGCTATGGCGGCAGAAACTTTAGCATCATCCGTGATCTCCTGCCTTTCATAATCAAAGTTAACCAGCACCTTGGCCATCTTCTGTTTGGTATCCTTGAGTTCCTTCTGAAGATCAGCAATTGCAAGATCCTTGAGCACAGCAACCTGCTGGAGGTCGGCAATCTTCTGATCTTGATCCTCAACATGGCCGACGTAATCCTCGATCTCAGCAAATTTCTGCAAAAGAAAAGGATAAAGCGGTTCAAGAGCAAGTGATCCTTAGATCAGCAGGATATACAAGCCGAGACAGTGATCCTTACATCATTGAAGTACTCGAGGAACTGGTGGCGAATTAAGGGCAGGCCCTGCAAATCCTCAGCCTCGGAAGTCTTTCTCTTCTTGATTCCCTTCCCTTTGAGGGGCGCCTTGGGGATTGAGGCTGTCGGGCTAGTAGGGACCTTTCTCTTTGAGGATTTAACAGTGGTGAGATCGGTGACACTGAACCTTGAAGCAGCTTTGGCAGATTTTCCAGCACCTATATAACCAAAACAAGATAAGTATCTCCATTATATTTATGTTTCACTATTTATATAAATTTTCAAACAAAGATACTTACTTGACATTGTGACAGAACCTGAGGATATTTCTTGAGAGTCTTGGGTTGTTGTCTTGAAGGTTCTAGTTTCAGGATCGAGTCCCCAGAAAGCAGCAAGCCTTTCCCTGGTTGCGGGTGTTGTGATGAGATGTGAAACAGAGATGGCTGCATGACACAAGACAAAGAAAGGGTTAGTGATCATATTACAAAAACATGATCATCTGGTGATCCTTCCCAGGATCCTCCGGCCTACCATGGGTGGACCATGTTCTTGGTAAGTGTTCTCCATCTAAAATGGTATCCCTTCTTACAAAGAAGAAGCGACGCTTCCAATCTTTGTCGTTCTTGGTGACTTTGAGAAGAGGATGATCTGCACTGGGTTTTCGTTTGAACAAATAACGGTGGGAACCGAAGGTAGTAAGATCATACAACTCCGCCAGTTCTGACATTCCTAAATCAAGACCCTCCTGCTTAATGATCCTCTCTAGGGTGTATAAAACCCTCCAAATCATCGGCATGGCTTGAATGTAAGATATGCCGGTAAGGGAAAAGAAGGATTTTGTGAACTCCGGGAAAGGATAGGTGTACCCTATAGCGAATAGAGTGAATGGAAAGGCAACTCATGTATCAGAAACATAATCGCTAAGGGCAGTTGGATCGAAAGGTTTGAAAAAGACATTCGCCGGAAAACGGTGACGAATGTTATCTATTTGTGCATCGTTAAAGCAACACCTCTCGTTCACTGAGTCCTTGATGATCTTCTGACTCTTCAAGGGGCTATCCTTTTTGTGATCCTTGGCCGGAGAACTTCGGAGCAACATTTTCGAAGTGACGGAGATAAAGATGAAAAACAGAGTAAGAAAGGAAGAAAGAGGAGAAAGAGATACCTGATTGATCTTCAACTGAGATTATAAAGGGAGTTTCTTTCGAATTTAAATGCATAATGATCCTATCTATATCTCTATTTATAATTATGATTTTGCAGGATTGTCACTACCGTGACATCATCATCGCAACGGCTAGTTCTATTTTAACGGCTATATATCCGATAGTTTGTTACGGATAAGATCAAGAAAACATAACTCGCTAATTTTACAATTTCACTCCTTATATTTTGGGGGCAATTGTTAGGGGAGGATTTTCTAACAATTAGTGATCCTTATTCGTTATCCTAACTAGTGATCCTTACTTCTGTGACAGGTGGTGATCCTCAGAAGAACTTCAGGATCAGGATCATGGATCACTTTAAGGATCCTCGTACTGACGATTGTTTACTCATGTTTTGTACTACCTCGCAGGTATAATGAGCTTGACCAGGTCTTGGCGACATTCCTGGAGAATATTCCTAAACTATTCTACACGTGCTTGACCGAAAATAGACGTTATGGAGAACGTGGAGGCTTGGCATGAAAGTCGGATAGTTAGTTTAGGTGGTTATTTCTATTTTAAAAGGGAGTAACGAGCTAGTAGAAAACACTTAGTCATTTTTTCAGTTACACACACTCGTACAAGCTCTCATACAAGCTCTCGTTCATACACTTAGCAATCTCATACACTTTTTACACATTTCACCGTAGTGATCCTTGTACCTAGCTCGTTACTATCCGAAGTTGTAAACATTTAACCATTTATTTTAGCTTGGTGATCGGTAGTTTCCATCACCCGGGGTTTTTTGTGCCGGAGATCAACTCTTGATCAAGGGCTTTTTCCCCGTATAAATCTTTGTGTTGTTTGTGCACTTTACATTGAAGTGATCCTCACCGCTATTACATATTTAAAGCATCATTCCCTTAAACAAAGAGTTTGGTTGCAATATCCTCATCAGATTTTCTGACCAAAACAGTTTCAATGGAAGCTATGCAGTTAAAGGAGAGAAGTTAATCGGGTATCTCGAAATTCTTAAAAAATTAGCAGGATATTTCGATACTTTTACACTTGAACAGGTACCAAGAGAAGACAATGCTGAAGCCGATGCCTTGGCAAATCTAGGATCATCGGTCAGGATACCGGAAGGAACCCGGATACCAATATTACATATCCAATATCCTGCGACGAATCCTCAGGATAAGGAAGTAATAAGTATTCAGGATCCTGATGATGGTTATCTTGAGGAGGATTCTAAGTCCTGGATAGCTCCAATCATGAGATATCTAAAGCAAGGATACATCCCAAAGAATGAGAATCCTAAAGCCTTTAGGATGAAGGTATCACGATTCACTATTATAAATGATGTTTTGTATAAGAAATCTCTTGCAGGACCATATCTGAGGTGCTTGGAGGATCCTGAAACCAAGGAAGTACTTCAGGATATACATGAAGGGGATTGTGGTAACCATACTGGGGGCAGGTCATTATTCTCAAAAGTATTAAGGACAGGATATTATTGGCCGACAATGAGGAAAGATGCCACAGAATATGTTCGAAGATGTGATGCATGCCAAAGACATAGTAACATACTGCATCATCCTGCTGAACCATTATATCCTATTGTTTCCCCTTGGCCATTTATGAAATGGGGGATGGATATAGTGGGAAAGCTTCCAAAGGCTCCAGGAGGGAAGGTTTTTATGTTGGCAATGACAGATTATTTCTCCAAATGGGTTGAAGCCGAGGCATTTGTCCAAGTCAGGGATCAAGAAGTGGTATCCTTCATAAAGAGAAATATCCTGACCAGATTCGGAGTACCAGCCAAGATAATCTGTGACAATGGTTCTCAGTTTATAAGTAAGAGGACTACTGACTTTTGCAAAAGTTGGGGAATCAAAATGATTACGTCTACTCCAGTACATCCTCAAGAAAATGGACAAGCTGAATCCTCAAAGGAAGATGGGCAGAAGAATTACCCTTCGTTTTGTGGGCTGATAGAACGACGGTAAAAAATGCAACTGGTCAAACCCCGTTTTCTTTAGTATTTGGAGTAGAAGCAGTGATCCCGACAGAAATGGTGATACCCACAGCAAGATCCAACCTCTGGAATCCTGAGCAGAATCCTGAAGTCCTATGCCAGGAACTGGATACTATTGATGAAAAAAGAGATGCAGCAAGGCTAAGGATGGCAGCATATCAACAAAGAATATCCAGAGCGTATAACAAGAATATTAGGACTAGGAGATTTTGAGTTGGTGATTGGGTGCTAAGAAAGGCTTTTCAAAATACCACTAATCCTGCTGATGGCAAGCTAGCTCCAAAATGGGAAGGACCATATGAAGTTGAGTCAGAAGCAGGGAAAGGAGCATATAGACTCAAGAATATGGAAGGGGATATGCTACCAAGATCCTGGAATGCAATACACTTAAAGCTCTATTTCAAGTAAGAATAGAATTTAATTTCTATCTCAGAGTGGTATGTATTCTATCTCTTTTAAATATCTTTGGTTTAATTTATTCTTTGAAACCCAATACTGACTTAAGCATCGGAGGGGTGTTAGCCAAGCTAACACCCACCTTAGTTTTGAAATGTTTTGCAGTATATGCTTCGGGATATGCACTCAGGATAACTCGAAAGATTAGAGGATTGGCCCCCTCTCTCACGTATAAGGGATCCTGATCCCTTCACAGGTTTAAAGGTATTCACCTTTCTTTCGAATTGGGTTTAAACACCCCGCCTGGAGCGCAAGTTATTTGGGAATGGCTCAAGGTGGCGGGACCAGTCCATGTAAAAGTGGCTGATAATTTCGTTACTATTGGCTATATCCTGAATCCTAAAGGTATCTGAGGATTGATCACCCTCTCTCACGAAAGGGTATTTTCATACTCTCTAAGGTTTAAAGGTTTTCACCTTTCTAAGTCTTGGAGTTTATACACTCCCGCCTGTAGCGCATGAAAATCTGGGATTTCCCCCAGGATACGAGGGATTCATCTCCAGTACATTTTTTGGTTTTTACCCCTGTAACACGAAAAAATGTCTATACAATGGGAACTGATATCCAGAAGATTTCTAAGTATTTGAAGACATTGTATACAGGGGACAGTCCTACTAAGGCAATGGTGTAAAACTCAAAGGATGAGGCTCTGACTTAATACACTGAGTGTCTCAGACAGGGGAGATCTTCATCGGAAGAGTTGCAAGGGGACTGAAGTTTGAGAATAGGGTTATACCCTATTCCTGGTATGATCTTTCCTTTGTAAACGTTGTTTAAATTTTTGACAGTCCTATGTTTGGTAAAAGGTTAAACATCCTGATCAGGATAAATTGTCGGAATATATTTTCAAAATATATTTTCGAAATACTTTTCAGGATATTTGATTAAGATATTTGAAGCTGGTACTGGTTTGAAACTTTGATCAAGCAAGTATCGTCAAAACAGGTTTTAAAAATGGACTATCTTTTAATTTTCTATAAAGGTGGTTGAATTTTTATAAATTCTATTTAGTAAAAATTTTCATAATATATCACTGAGTATATTTTGCAAAACTAAGGTCTGTAATAAGAAAGACAGGAAGTGATAGCAAGAAAAATGAAAGATGAAATTATTGGAAATAAACGGTACTAGTTGATAACCAAAGGCTTCATCCTAAAACCTAGGACCCATCCACCTTCGGCTATCAAATTGTTTTGATACGGAAATAAAAATTGTTCATAAGACATAAAATTGTTTAAACAAGAGGAAATAAGTTTTAGGGGGCAGTGCCATCTTCGTTCGCGGTAATTTCAGCAGCATCCGTCTCAGGATCCACCTCAGCCTCCCTCTCAGCATCGTTAGCTTTTTCAGCTACTTTGGAAGATCCTTCGGCAGCTGGTGTGGTAGAAATGCCGCCAAGATTCTTTAGCTTCGTTTCCCAGGCACCAACGTCCCAAGAAGGGCATTCAAAACCTAGTGTTTTGGCTTCATGGGCCATCTTCAGCCTGGCCTGGAGAAGAGAAGTGACGACGGAACTCTTAAGGCTATCCCGGTAGCTGACCATATCCCGTTCATGTTGCGCATGGGCAGCTTCAAGATCGGCTTGGGCTTGAAGAGTAGCTTTGTTGAGAGCAGTCTGGTGTTCTTGAATCATAGCCTTGAACTTCTCCTCGTAATGACGAGATTTGGCAGCCGCAATCATACCTTGATCGGAGATCGTGACTTCTGCTTCCTTTAACTTGGACTCAAGCGTCTTGTTAACCCCGCAGGATTCTTGATATAGATGAACCAGACATTCAAGACCCTGCGAAAGTAAGAGGACAGGTATTGATTTTGATAAATCTTTTTAAATGACGTAAGCTGCAGGATATGGTTTGAGAATACTAACCTGGTTAAGAAAGGAAGTCATAAACCCGCTAGCTTCGATGAACCCGTGCTTCTCATAGGGAAAAGTGTCAGAGATGACGGGGGAATCGGGCTCTTTCCTTTTACGAGAGCTGGAGCTCCGGGGCTTGGTAGTTAACGAGGGTTTGGTGATGACAATGGCCTTGGAACCACCGGGTTTGGATGAGGCTGTGGCCTTAGGATTGGGTTCCTTCTTGATCTGAACCTGATCAGAATAGCTGTCCAACTCATCGAGATCAAATACTTCAGGGATCTTAGCCGGTGCTACATAAAGGAAAAAGTTTTACATTATTATTACTCTTCATTCTATTATGCTATACTAACTAACTATTTTAAAAGTAGTCCTTACCAGACATTTCAGATGACGAGTATTGACTGGAAATCGGGATGTGTGTGGTGAAACTCCTGTCTATTGCAGGTAATTGGTAAACAGTCCTGATTCTTTTCTCTGATTCAGCAGTAGGGGGAGCTACTTCCTTGAAATTTACTGCAAAGAAGTCAAAAAGAAGGATATTAGCAAAAGATAAAAATCTAAAGGTACATAGGAACATTCATAATCCTACCGGTGATTAACCACTCCACCGGAAGGCTGGCACCCTCAGCAATGGAATCTCGTTTGACGAAAAAGAACTTGCGCTGCCATCCGTCTTCATTTTTAGTGGCTTTAAGAATAAGGGGTTTGTTGGAAGTCGAAAAAAGCAAAAACCGGCTAGAGCCGTGAGATCGGAGGCGATAAGCGATTGGCAGATCTTCGATACAAAGGTCGGGACAGTGAAGGTTTTTGATTTGGTTAAGCACGATTAATACCCTCCAGACCATGGGCATGGTTTGAGCAAAAGAGATGCCTGTGGTCCGGAAGAATTGCATCATGAATTCGGGAAAAGGGTATCGAAGACCTAGCGAAAAAGGGTATGCTGGAAAGCAAACCCAATCAGTAGAAGAAACATCCGATCGAATTGACCGATCGAACGGTCTAAAGACTGTGTTATCAGGGAAAGCACCGAAAGCTCTCAAAGCCGCAATGTCTGCATTATCAAAGGCACAAACTTCTTTCTCAGGATTTTTGAGAAGATTCTGCTGGGTAAAAGTCTCGGATGATTCACCGGTTTGGGAATGAGTCCTGGTGGCCATGGCGGATGAAGAAAGAAAGATTGATAAGAAATAAACAAGAAGTAGGGAATAACCTGGAGACTCTGTTGAAGATATCTGCTTTTCAAACAAGAAAAGAGAAGATATAGGGGCATTGTGGATCTCCATTGAGCTAAAAGCGCGTTGGAGGTTATGATGTGATTTTGACCGTCGTCTAGATTTAATTGCTTTAACTTATGAGATAAAACTTTTAAAATATATCCGTTGGATTGGTATACCAACAGATATATTTGGGGACAATTGTTATGGGTCATTTTCTATGCGTACACATCTGGATCAAAATCCTGCTTCTAATTGTTTATTTGTGACCAGGATACTGGACGGGGATATTGGTAACATCCTGGGCGATATCCTGAGGTTGGTTGAATTAACCACGTGCAGGTTAAAGGCTGGGGTTTGCTAACGGTCAGATGGACTTCATCTCCTCAAGACTCGGGCATGTTTGTTATGGGAGAGACGTTGAACCCGAAAGACTAGGTATACAACGTTCGAGTGAGGAATATTTGTTGAATCCTGGTTATTTAGGATAGTTTGTTGTATTTGTTTTACTATAAATAGATGGGGGCGGATCAGATTAAGGCACGCAACTTTCACATTTTCAAACACTTTCTCTCTAGTTCTCTGCAAACACTACACACAAACACTTGTATTCAAATCACATTGTAACACCTAGTTGATTCGCTCTACATCCTGCACTGTATCCTGATATTTGAAGCAATAGAAGAACAAGGCAGCTGCGATTGTCAGCTCCCGAGGTTTTATGCCGGCGATCTAGATCGATCAAGGGCTTTCCTCGTACATCACGTGTCAACCTTTACTTTTCTGCTCATTGTTTGATCACAGATACAGCTCTATATCTTGAGCCGTACCCTGAAACTGTTTTTATAACTAACTTGGTTAACATATTTTTCACACATAATTTTAGCACACTACCTCACTTAACTAATTTGATCACTAAATTGCTTCGGTAATTTTTGACCAAAACAAAACAGATGTTACAATTTTTTACTCTAATATTTGTTCACTGAATCTAAATATTTCAGTGGAAGAAGAGAATAAGGAGGTTGAAGTGGACGTGTTGAAAGATGAAATAGAGATCCAAGTAGATCTGTGAATCTCTTTTTGTGATGTTTTATTTTTTTGATTTTTGTTTATTACTGTTTAATTTCAATTGTACAGTAGTGTTTGATGGTGCTTTTGGTTATGACAGGTTTTAAAAGGATGGTTTGCCTTTCAATGAATTAGTTAGTTAAGGTTTATGGATCTAATTACTAAGTATTTAATTACTATTTTTTTTGCCTTCTTTGCTTATGATTTGAAGCAGATTCGGTTTTATATGGGCAGGAAAATTTTCAGGTCAACCTCTACAATTACTCGATTGAAACCCTGGGTATGAAAATCCTTCTACTTCTTTTGCTAATTTGTTAATCCGTTTTTTATTGTTCTTATTTTTTGGTTGATGGTGTTATGCATTACTGATTATAGATTGCTATGGATTTCTGGTGCTCCTTTGTCTCCCCCAAAGTGTTCACCTGTTGATTCATTCACCATGAAAACACCATTGGGTAAGTTACTATCCCCCTGTTAATTAAGAATCATTAATGTTTGTTTTCTAATATCTCCTTTGATTCTTTCATCTTTGTGATTTCGTTGCTGATTTATATATTCTCCAACTAAACTCAATTATGGTTTTGGCGCACTTCAAATTTGTCATCGGATAATGGTCACAGTCTCTCTCTCTCTGGTATTTCTTCTTCTTTTTTCAATCTTTCTTTGCTATTTTAGTATTCTGTTTCATGATACTTTTGGTAAATTGCAAGAGATCATTAATACTAATTGATCTAATAACTGAATTTGATGCCATTGTTTATGGGTTCGTACTGGTGGTGGGGTGATGTGATTTTTGGCTCACAGGTGATTTGTGCTTTCTATTGTGGTTAGTTGTGTTGTACCTGTGGTGTGTGATGTATTTGTGGTTAACGGGCGATCGAAAACGGTTCCAAGGCAGCACAACGGCATCAATCACAATGGAGTGGTATCTTCGATTAGGGTTATTAGTGGCCAGAATTAGGTTAAGGATGGGAGTTTTGGCCGGAATCCTCTTCAGCATCAAGTCAATATAGTTATGCTAATGTTAAGGAAAATATGGTATCTTTTTCATATTTCTCTTTCATATAATTAAGGTTTCATAGTGTAAAGCCAATATAAAACTTCAAATGTATACTTTATTAATTATAAGTATTGCATGTTACATCTTTTTCGTTATATGTTAATCATCATTGATAAATCATATGGTTTAATCAATGTGTAGAAGCTTGATTAATGTTCCAACAAACTTTTTTAGATATATATTCTGAGTGTCCTGTTTTTATGATGCATATGAAACTACTTAATAAACTAAGGTAGAAGTGTTGCTTCCACATAAAATATAAAAAGAAGGATTTTGGAGAAAGACCATTGCTTTTATCCATTTTGGTTTAAAGTTTCTAAATTGATAATGATTTGTGTTTGATATGTAGGAATGAATTTTGAGGAGGGTAGCATGCGTGAAATTGGATCAGTGAATTGTGTTCACAGGCGTTCTAAATGACACCTACTTCTCACATTGGTAACAACTTAAACTTATGAGTAAAAGAGTAGAATTGTCCTTTTTTTAAGAAGACAGTGATCTTATGAAGCTTTTTTTTTTTTTTTTTTTTTTGCATTTAATGGTTGCAATTTTCAAGACAAGAGTAAGCTCAAAGAAGATATCATGGAACCTTCTCAATGTTTTAGGTTGGTAAAGCATGCTTTCACTTATAACCTGTTCATGTTTTTTACCAAGACAAGATTCATGTTTTATTATAAAAAAAAACAATATGATTTATTGGTCCCTGAGGGTGTATGACTATGAGGAGTCAAACTTCTCTCTAAAGTCTGTGTACATTTGACAATGGTAATAGAAGTGTTAATGTTGAAATGATTGTTCTTATGTGAATGATAAATTGTTTTGTTTTTCATACGGTAAATAAATACTTTCATCATGTATATATATCTCTAACCACATATACATATACCAACATTGTTACATGATTTTCAATAGAAACTAACCATGAAATTTGTTGTATATAAAAGTAAGTGACTATAGAAACGGCACTGATGGTGTATTGTTTTAACAAGAGTGTAAGAAGATTCATTTGTTGGTTGTCATTTGTTTATTTTTAACATTATATGCAGATTCATTTGTTGGTTCTCAAATATGTGGAGACTCAAGCCATTCATGCCTAAGGAGAAATCTATACTTGAGCTAAAATCGTTAATTGAAGCAAGTTTGTCGAACAAGGTACTCTTACTTGAGTTTTGATATATATTTGGTTTCATATATTTTGTTTGTGATGTGCTACCTCTTATTTTTTACCTTTGCTCACATTTTTTGTAATCTTTCTTTTTCTTGCTTTCTTAAAATCCCATATAATCTTCCTCTTTCTTGCTTTCTCAAAATCCCAGCTTTGTTTGAAGTAGAGAAGTCTATGGCGTGTTGTGTTGTGTTGTGTTGTGTTGTGTTGTGTTGTGTTGTGTTGTGTTGTGTTGTGTTGTGTTGTGTTGTGTTGTGTTGTGTTGTGTTGTGTTGTGTTGTGTTGTGTTGTGTTGTGTTGTGTTGTGTTGCATATAGATTGAAGTAGAGCCTGTATGGAATAACTTTTCATGGAGTTGGACAAAGCAACCAAGCACGGTGGCTAAGATAGGAGAATTGGTTCAAATAACAAACATGGAGCAACAGGTTGTTTTGTGTTCGGAGAGGATAGGTGGTTTGTGGTCGATAGATGAGACGAGTGGGGTTTCAGTTAAAAGTGTAAAAAGCTGGGAAGAAGTTGTAAAGGTATATGACTGGAACAGGTGTGTTCCTAAGAAAGTTTCAGTTTTCGAATGCCGAGCAAATCTGGAAAGTTTTCGGGTTATAATCGGAACCTATATTTTTAGATCTCAATTACCATTAAGTACTTTCCTTATATTTTATTTTATCTCTATTACGGTTAGACTTATTTTGAATTTCAGAATGATGATTTATTTATTATTTTAGTAGTTAATTACCATTTAATACTTTCCGTATTTTAAATTTTATGTTTATTACGGTTTGACTCAAATCGGATTTCAAAAATGTAAATTACATTTTATTTTAGTAGTTAATTGGCATTCAATACTTTCCGAATTGACTATATTTTATGTTTATTACGGTTTGACTAAATTCAAATATCAAAGTTATAATTTTATATTTTGTATTGGTTTAACATGTGATGATGAGATTCGATTGTTGTGAAGAATGAATATAATAATGTTTAATGTCTTATGGAATATTAATAATTTTTTTATTTTTAGTTTAATGATATTACGATACTTTTTTCCTAAACATATGTTAACATCTAATTCTTAATTGTTGCATACGTTTACAAAATATTTTTTCATTATAATTCAGATACATTAATACCTATAGTATAGATACAAAATACATGACAAGTTTGTGTATAACATTGTAAGACCCATATTAAATAAACGAAAATTGTTTTATAAAAGATGCATTACATATTACTAATACCAAAATGTATATGTATAATTCAAAGTTATTTAAAGTTTCACGAGTTCTTAAACGACGGTCACCACTTAATCGCCAATTTGCTCCCCAGCTCTAACTCCATCCATATTGTATGTTAACTGAAAAGGTATTTTTGTAATTTCAAGTTAACATACAAGATCCAAGTACCATTAAGTTATACTTGAAACCAAACGATTAAGTTATACTTATCTTGCTTTTGTATGTTTTATGGCTCTTTACAACTAGGAAAACTTTAAGAAACCGAATTAAAAATTTGTGGTAGAGATAAGGGAAAGAGGATACTTTAGAGGTTAAAAATGTTATTTATATACTTTTATTTATTGTAAAATAAATTTTCCTACCCGGAAAGTTTCCGGGTTATAACCTAGTTAATTATATATTAGAACTTGTTTAAATCATTATATAATATGCAGTTTAATTTTTTTTTTTAAATTATTAAAATAGAATATGGTAATAGTTAACCATAAATTTTAAAACCCTTATCAACAAATTAACGAATGAACTAAACAAAAGCATAAGGATTAAAAACTAGATTATAACAATAATATGTTGTAGGTCTCTGTGATCGTCTAAGACGTAATCGGTTATCTCAGCTTGTGTTCATCTCTTAAGGTACGGACCCTTACCCACATATGTGTACGAATTTAGATTTCTACTACCTCGTAGTTGGAAATTTAGATTTGTTATTTTACTGCTTATGTGATCTTCAAAATTATGTGCTATTATAATTAAATATTAGTTATATTGTTTTAGCAAATATTGATTATGACACACTGAACTACTGATTGTGTCGCACCGAAAGGTGACGCACTGAAAAACTGAATATGAACTACTGAATGTGATTATGTGACGCACTGAATGTGAACTGACTACGCATTGAACTACTGAATGTGACGCACTGAAAGTGACTAACTGAATGTGTTATATATATTGTTTGATAGATATTATTAAGAAAATATATATTGCGTTGTTGTTGTCCCACTGAGTAAACCCCGTTTACTCAGGCGTACATTTGCCTTCTTATGTACGTTAGGTTGCAAGGATTGTCGGGAAGACTTGGATGGATAGTTCGAGGGATTAAAGACGCACATGGATTTTCTTTAAAAGTTTAAATTGTTTTGTACAATATTTCGAATTTTTGAAATAATGTAAAAGTTTTATAATTTATGGAATGATGTTCTGACCTCTGATGTACTGTATAAGTAACACGTCAGCCCGAGCCGGGTTGGGGTGTTACAGTTATGGTATCAGAGCTAAGGCTCTTTCCTGTCGATAAACAATTTTTTTAAAACAAAACCTGTGCGGTAATGGGTAGACATCAAACTAGAATTTTATCCCTCTTGAAATATGTTATCATCCTTCTGATTTTCTATGTTCTCATAGATGTCTTCGGTCAAAAGAACTAACCGACGCCGTTCACGTAACTCTGGCACGACTTCTAGGCGTCGTAAGATTAATAACGCAGTCCAACGTGCTGTCGAGGGGCTACTCCCAAATCTGATACAAACTGTCACCCAACAAATGCACATTGAAGTACTCCCTGATTTCATGCAAACGGTTATGCAGCAAATGAGTGACGCAAGGAGCACCCAACCACCTCCCACTCCTCCGCGTTCCCCAACTCCTCCTTGTTTTCCAACTTCCCCACCTTCGCCACCAAAAGGCAAGAATGTGAAGGATCCAATTACACCACCCACTGTTGACATTCACAAATGGTTGTCTAGATTTCAAAAACAACAACCAAGATCCTTCAGTGTTGCAGCTACACCAATAGAAGCACAAAATTGGATTGCTCACATTGAGAAGATCTTTGAAGTTCTAGGAGTGGGCGATGAATTTAAAACAAGGTTGTCTGCGTACAAACTAGAAGATAACGCCCAAACCTGGTGGCGTACTGTGAAACATGCCAGAGGTGGTGATACGTTCGCTGCTACACTTCCATGGGACGGTTTCATAACACTGTTCTTCCAACAATATTTTCCTGTTGCCTTCCATGATGAATACATCCGAGAATTTGCATCCATCAAACAAAGGGAGGACGAACCTATGACTGAGTTCATGGAGCGTTTCACGAGGCTTGCTAGCTTCGTCGGACCCAATGCTGGATCCCCAGCTGTGCAAGCCGGGAAATTTAAATGGGCATTGTGTGAACGGATTAAGTAGTTGGTAGTTAACCAAGAATTTAAAGACATCACTGAAGTAGCTAATGCAGTCCAAAATCTGGAAATAGCAAACAGAACTATGAAGCTTCAGTATGGTGGAGACCTCTTGAAAAATCTGGCCTTAACCACTGGACAAACTTCCACCCAAATCCCACTCACCGGAAACCAGAAGTCAAATTCTAATCGGAACTCCCCACCTGCACCCCAGAATAGCCAAACGATCGTTGCACAAACCCATAATCAACCCCGTAAACCATGTTCCACTTGCGGAAAGACCCATGGTGGAGTATGCCTTAAACTCACAGGGGGTTGTTTCAGGTGTAAACAAACTGGACATACAATCCAGAATTGCCCGTTTCCACCGAATGATACTGAAAAGAAGATTTCCATTGGAGCAAACGCTATACCAGCTAATAGAGGCGGAAGGGTTTTCGCTTTAACCGTTGACAATAAACCAACTGAACACCATGGGTATGATGTGATTGGCCGTGAACCTTAATGAGATGAAGGAATTCCCGTTGTTTAAGTTCTAGTCTTGTGATCATGAACCTTGTCTTCCGAATATATATAACTTTTCTAAGTATCGAATAAACATGTTGTCTTTTCTTATACAATTTTCTGCTTATGCTATTAAAGACTAACGTGTTACTGTGCAAATTTCGAGGACGAAATTTAATTTTAAGAGGGGTAGAATTGTAATACCCGAAAATTTTTTATACAAAATATTAGTGGCTAAATTCTTTCAAGTTTTGTTATAAATATATTTGACATATTTAATACTATATAAATTAATAATAGTAAATAAAATCTAAAAGTAGTATTAAAAATAATATAAATATGACTCAACGAATGCACAATATGATAAGGTCAAGGTATATTGAAAAAAATGAGTTATCCAAACATGAAAAGGTGTACTACTTCAAAGTTGCCACCTCTGATCACTATGCCTTCTTCACCAAGGAAATTCTCTTCTTTATTTACTAAGAAATTATTAAAATAGAATATGGTAATAGTTAACCATAAATTTTAAAACCCTTATCAACAAATTAACGAATGAACTAAACAAAAGCATAAGGATTAAAAACTAGATTATAACAATAATATGTTGTAGGTCTCTGTGATCGTCTAAGACGTAATCGGTTATCTCAGCTTGTGTTCATCTCTTAAGGTACGGACCCTTACCCACATATGTGTACGAATTTAGATTTCTACTACCTCGTAGTTGGAAATTTAGATTTGTTATTTTACTGCTTATGTGATCTTCAAAATTATGTGCTATTATAATTAAATATTCGTTATATTGTTTTAGCAAATATTGATTATGACGCACTGAACTACTGATTGTGTCGCACCGAAAGGTGACGCACTGAAAAACTGAATAAGAACTACTGAATGTGATTATGTGACGCACTGAATGTGAACTGACTACGCATTGAACTACTGAATGTGACGCACTGAAGGTGACTAACTGAATGTGTTATATATATTGTTTGATAGATATTATTAAGAAAATATATATTGCGTTGTTGTTGTCCCACTGAGTAAACCCCGTTTACTCAGGCGTACATTTGCCTTCTTATGTACGTTAGGTTGCAAGGATTGTCGGGAAGACTTGGATGGATGGTTCGAGGGATTAAAGACGCACATGGATTTTCTTTAAAAGTTTAAATTGTTTTGTACAATATTTCGAATTTTTGAAATAATGTAAAAGTTTTATAATTTATGGAATGATGTTCTGACCTCTGATGTACTGTATAAGTAACACGTCAGCCCGAGCCGGGTTGGGGTGTTACACTAAGTCTCTTACATCACTTGGTGAAGACAAACATTTAATGTATTACTTTTGATTTTTAATCTTTTCGCATTTTTATTTAGTTTTGTATTAATGAATTTAATAACTAGTTTCTTATGTTAAAGGTAAAAACTTCTTTATCATTTGTCCTTGGTGTCTTGGCATTACTTTACTGTCTATGTAAAGTAAAAGATTTTCACCATTCATATCTCAACGGTCTATATAGAGATATGTTGGCTACCTGGTCGGGGGTTAAGGGAATGATTTAGTAAGGTTCTTCCCTTGTTCAGTGTATAGATCTTGCAAGGACCTGGGTCAAGCTTACTAGGACCTCTTTCAATACCCACTGGTATTGGATGGCGGGGGTGCGAATGGCTTGATCTCCTCATTTGTAAACTACTATTAATACATTAAACCGGCTACTTGGGATTGTATACCTGCTGACTCAAACCACTTATCTAAGGGCAACGTCACCTTCAAAATAGGGGCCTGCCACTTTTCGCATTAATAACTTAATTAATTATCTTCCAATATTCTGACCCTTTGGGATTGTATCCTTGCTGACTCAAACCACTGGGTTGAGGGTAACGTCACCTTCAAAAGAGGGGCCTACTACTATAACTAAGATAATCTCTTAAAAAGTGCAAAAGTGCGGAAATCATCAAAGGATACATTAAAGGCGAGTCGGATCCAAGTGATTCATCTTGTCTATTTGTTTTTTTTTAGCATTTTTAGTTTTTATTTTTCATACTTAAAACCATTTCAAAAAAATTTAGTTTGATTAGACGTTGAGGATAAACCGGTACTAAAAGCTCTTGCGTCCTTGGACGACCTCAGTATCTTACCAACGCTATACTACGCTCACGATGGGTGCACTTGCCCAAGTCTGTGTATAGTGTTAGTAGAATATCGTGTTTTATAAATTTAAAACTTGACTAATGTGTAAAATGGGCTTAAAATATCAATAAAAACATATTACACCTTACACACACCAAGTTTTTGGCGCCGTTGCCGGGGATGCAAGGATTTTAAGGAAGTTGGGAATCGACAGCCTAGTCGTTTTTCAAAACTGCGTGCACATTTTATGCATTTTTCTTAAATTTTTGCATTACAGTAACCTTAACACGGGGTCGTGCTCACTAAACACGCCCCCGTGCTGCATAAAAAATAACAAAACACCTAGTTACAGAGTCTGAACACGGGGTCGTGCTCACTGAACACGCCCCCGTGCTGCACAAAACCAATCACATTTTCTAAACGCCCAGATACAGATCCTGACTACGGGTCATGCTCATTGAACACGGCGCCGTTCTCAGCCTCTGTTTCCGTTTTTATTTTTGTTTTCTGATCCTGAGACTGTTTTGTGGTCTGCTGAGTAATCCTTATGGATCAATACTCAGGAGGTTACAACTACCACTATGAGGAGAATGATTATGAAGAAAAGTATTGTACCATTTGTGGTAATCCGCATTCGGTACAATATTGTGACCTCTTTGAAATGAAGAGCCCAGGTACGAGCCAACCACTTCATATATATACTATGGGGATATTTATTCCGATCGCTTTGACGAACCACCAACTATCTCCCTTGTAGCCGAAAAGATAATAGAACACCTTAAAACTATCGAGCGCTATATAAAAGAAGCCCGCGCAAGGGAAGAGGAATCCTGCGCAAGGGAAGGGGTAATTTGTACCAAAGAAGTGATAGTAGAAAAGGTAAAAATGGAAGAACAAGTAAGTGAAAAAACCGACACATGAACTAAACAACGAAAAAGGTGAGTCCGACAACGTTAATCTTCAAAAAGAGTCTAATTTTCAAGAAATTAACCTCTTAACACATTCTTTCGAAAACCATTGTTTGGTACCTACTCATGGTAAGTTTTTAAAAGAGTTAAACACTAACACTAAAATCGACGAAATGGTAAGCATTAAATTAACAAGTGATCAAATTACGCTAATAAAAGATGATCCATTTGAAATTAACATTACACCGGTTCCATGTTTCTTTCAAAATTCCTTTATTAGTAATATTATAATTGATAAAGATCTTTGTGTTAATATAATGCCAAACTACATTTTCGAAAAATTAAGTATTGGTCATTTTTCTCCACTTCAAATACCCATTTTTCTATATAATCGGAAAATAATAAAATCAATGGGAGTAGTTGAGATGTGTTAGTCCAAACAAAGCAAACGGTAGTCCAACCGACTTTTTCATCCTCGATGACGCTCCACTAGTGTTGGGACGACCTTTTGTGAAAACCCACGAAGCTTTGAAAAATCGGAAGCAAAACAATCTACCCATTCAATTAGGGGCATTCAAAAAATTTGTCGATCTTGAGCGTTCAATGAAATATCCAATCGGCAATGATGATCCCCTAATTGAAGATGAAGATGTGCCACCCGATACGAAAGAAGAAATCGACCACTTTGTTGAAAAAGAGGTCGCCATTGAACAAACCTTTTTGGTTCTTGACCAACTTGAGCAACCAAATAAGGAGTCTCCTAAAGGCCCACCACTCGAGCTCAAAGAACTCCCAAAAGGTTTGGAATATGCTTTTCTCGACAAGGATGGTAAGTTACCTGTAATTATTTCGTCAAAATTAACTAGTGTAGAAAAAGAAAAATTAATCACACTTTTAAAAAACCACAAAAACGTGATCGCTTGGAAGCTTGTAGATATTAAAGGAATAAGCCCTTCCATGTGCACGCATAAAATTTTAATGAATGATGACTATAAATCGGTAATACAACCACAACGTAGAGTAAATCCAAACGTCCACGAAGTGGTTAAAAATGAAGTCATCAAATTACTTGACACCAGACTTATCTACCCAATTTCCGATAGTCCTTGGGTAAGTCCCATCCAAGTAGTTCCTAAGAAAGGAGGTATGAGGTGGTCCCTAACGACAAAAATTAATTAATACCAACAAGAACCGTCACCGGATGGAGAGTGTGTATAGATTATCGTCGATTAAATGAGGCAACAAGGAAATATCATTTTCCCTTACCCTTTATTGATCAAATGTTAGAAAGATTATCCGGTCACAAATTTTGTTGTTTCTTAGATGGTTTTTCAGGTTTCTTTCAAATACCGATAGCACCCGAAGACCAAGAAAAGACAACATTCACATGTCCCTACGGAACTTTTGCTTATCGACGTATGCCTTTCGATCTATGTAATGCCCCCGCAACTTTCCAACGTTGCATGGTGGCCATCTTCCATGATATGATAGAAAAGACTATGGAAGTCTTCATGGACGACTTTTCTATCTTTAGGGATTCATACGACCAATGCCTCAATAACCTTGAACGAATGCTATCCCGATGTGAGGAAACTAACCTCGCCCTTAATTGGGAAAAATGCCATTTCATGGTAACGGAGGGAATAGTACTCGGTCATAAAATCTCAAGCGAGGGAAAGGAGGTTTATCGGGCTAAAATAGATACCATTTCCCGATTGCCACCTCCATCCTCTGTTAGAGCCATCAGAAGTTTCCTAGGGCATGCCGGATTTTATAGACGATTTATCAAAGACTTTTCTAAAATTTCAAGACCTTTAACAAAATTACTTGAAAAAGATGTTCCTTTCATCTTTAACAAGGATTGCAACCAAGCATTTTTAATACTAAAAGAAATGCTAGTCAATGCACCTATCATGATAGCGCCTGATTGGAAATTACCTTTCGAAATCATGTGTGATGCAAGTGACTTTGCAGTTGGAGCTGTCTTGGGACAAAGAAAAGATAAGCATTTTCACCCAATATATTACGCTAGTAAAACACTTAACGATGCACAAGAAAATTACACAACAACTGAAAAAGAATTACTAGCTGTACTATTTGCTTTTGATAAATTTCGTTCTTATCTTGTTCTTTCTAAAACAATAGTTTATACAGACCATGCAACCATTCGTTATCTCTTTAAAAAACAAGATGCCAAACCACGTTTAATCAGATGGATTCTACTCCTCCAAGAATTCGACATTGAAATAAAAGACAAAAGAGGAGCAGAAAACACCGATGCAGATCATGTATCCCGCTTGGAGGATCCAGCTTTGGAGGCAACAAGGGAAGAACTAATCAATGAAAAATTCCCAACAGAGTCCTTAGAAATGGTGGAATACCGAGAAGAGCCATGGTACGCCAACTACTTAGCTAGTGGGATAGTCGCAAAAGGATGGTCGCATCATCAAAGGTGATGTAAAGAATTATTTTTGGGAAGACCCTTATCTTTTCAAAATGTGTGCCGACGAACTTATCCGACGATGCGTACATGGTGGTGAAGCAAGAAAAATTCTATGCCATTGTCATGAAGGTCCATACGGAGGACATAATGGTGCCGCTAGTACTGCACGAAAGGTATTTGACTCAGGATTCTATTGGCCGACCATTTACAAAGACGCCCAAAGTCTTGTTAAGACATGTGATGCATGCCAACGATCAGGTAATATTTCTTCCAAAAACGAAATGCCACAAAATGGCATTCTTGTTTGTGAAATTTTTGATGTGTGGGGACTCGACTTTATGGGACCTTTCCCGCCATCGAAAGGAAACAAATATATACTTATGGCAGTGGATTACTTATCAAAATGGGCCGAAGCCGAAGCTCTTCCAACAAATGATGGAAGAGTTGTGGTAAGATTCATGAAACGATTATTTTCTCGTTTTGGAACTCCAAAAGTATTAATAAATGATAGGGGTACCCATTTTTGTAACCATCAACTCGAAAAAAATTTAACAAGATATGGAGTCTATCACCAGATCTCCACCGCATATCACCCTCAAACAAATTGACAAGCCGAAGTGACTAATAGAGGTTTAAAAAGAATACTTGAGAAAATCGTAGGGTTAAATAAAAAGGAATGGGCCGATAAATTAGACGACACTTTATGGGCTTTTCGAACGACATATAAAACAACCATAGGTACCACCCCATATAAGCTCGTCTATAGAAAAAGTTATCATTTTCCAGTGGAAATTGCACACAAGGCCTACTGGGCAATAAAAAACATAAACTTAGACAAAGAAATTGCCGGTAAAAATCGATTTGTAATTAAATGAATTAGATGAACTAAGGAATCACGCATATTCCAACTCCGAAATTTATTAGGAAAGAATGAAAAATATGCATGATAAACACATTAAACCTAATGAATTTCGAGTAGGAGATCAAGTTCTATTGTTTAATTCACGACTTCGATTATTTCCCGGTAAATTAAAGTCTAGGTGGTCGGGACCTTTTTCTATCACTCATATTTTTCCACACGGTGCAATTAAAATTAGATATCGGAATGGAATTCCATTCAAAGTCAATGGCCAACGGCTAAAGCTTTATCAAGGAATCATTGAGGATGAAAAGGAAGAAATCCCGCTACAAGCGGCCGATGAATGAACAAAGGTTTGCGCACCAACATCATATCTTGTAGGTAATGGACGTCGGGAAAACTTCTAAAATCGGTAAGATTTCTAAAACCAACTTTTGGGAAACAGGTCACTCACACGTGCAATAAAAAAAATTATTAGTTTTTACCCGCCCACGGGGCCGTGCCCGCTGGACACGGGGCCATGGCCGGCTACTATCGGGGATAAAACCCCTTTTGTCTTCTCATTTTCATTTCAACACGACCCGTTTCCCCGAAAACTCTCTGGTTCCTCCACGAATATCTACAGATTTTCACATTCTTCCACCGTTCAACATTGTTAAGGTATGATTCTATCATCATAGTTAGTTAGATTCGCGATTTGCATGTAGTTTAACATCAAAAATTTAGGGAAAATCTAGGGTTCTTGAACTTGAACCGAATCAAACCTCAAATTTTTGCTTAGATCCGTTAGTATTAGTATAATTTCATGTTATAGGAAGTAAATCAACTTAAATTGTTTGTAAATTTGCCCGATTTGAAATAAAAACCTCAAACCCTTGTTTTTGAACCGAAAAAGATGAAATTGAAGGGGTAAATGGTTTGTTTTTGAAAAAACGGCACTTGGGGTTTCATTTTCGGGGAAAACCGCTCCTACTCAACCAAAAATTTTCAAGTTTTCGAAACCGGGACGAAAAACTCAATTTTTGGGAAACAGACGCCTGAACACGGGGTCATGGTCAGCGAGCACGGGGTCGTGGTCAGTGAGCATGGGGGCGTGGCCAACAAAATACAGTCGAACACGGGGCGTGGCCGGTGGCCACGGGGCCGTGTTCAGCTTGTTGTTTTCAGTTTTCTTCGAAAATTTATTGTTTCGTGCTAATTGTTTTGTGTTTTCTTTCAGATGGCCAGGAAATTCACAAGTTTCATTCAAAATGAATGGAACTATCAAGCCTGATTTGATGTTCTCAAGACAAGGCCCGAAGAAGTTCCAAGACAAGTTTGCCTCGAAACCCTGGAAGCTGTGGGACAGCTTGACCGTTTCAACACCCTAGTCACGGGTCCACTAAGGGTGGCCCTCTGCACTAGGCTACATGCGATCCACTAATATAGCATGGAGTTCTACAGCAAATTTGCGTTCAAAGCTAAAGCATAGCTTTTTGATGGGGAGGGGGTTGAATTCCGTTGTGCGGGGGAGATGCTTTCAATCTTTATTGCACAGTTTGGGGTACAAATTGGGTTGTTTTCCGAAGAGGATGCCAGAGAAGAAGAAAACACGGGTGGTCTCTGTGAAATCTCACCGAACATGCGTCAAACGACATGGTCTCAAATCGGGGAAGGTCATTACGATCCAAGCCAAACCAAAAGCTCCCAGTTGCGGGACCCTCTTCACCGCTACATCCATAGGGTCCTTAGCAACTCCCTCAGTCAAAGGCGTGATAGTATAGGTGTTGTCAACCTACGGGATCTGACGGTCTTATACTGCATCCACAACCGTGTCCCTCTTGATGTCCCACACCTACTCCTCTTAAACATGCATCTGAACCAACTGGCCACCTCCCCGACACCTATCTTCTTTGGGGGATAGATCTACCGCCTCTACAAGACCTTTGTTCAAAGAATGCCCAAATCTTTCCGTAAGGGTCCATGGTCGGGCAAGATGGATCTTGTTCAATGCCGTTTAATGGGAATCATCAACGAGGCGGGTGACGGGACGGTCCGCTTCCAAACCGTTCAGGGGCATGTTTGGAACCCACAGGAGGCCCTCGTTCTTCACGCCGCCCCAATCTATCCTCCTCCTCAATTTCATGGCCAGCCGGGTTCATCCTCGTCTCAAGGGGTGGTTTTCCTAACTTTCAAAGCTTACATGACCTTTTGCAGGAAAACCTCTTGTGCACCCGCAACACATACAACATGGCCAACAACACCTACACCCGGGTCGGAGCAATGGAGAGGAACATCTCCGACATGCAAGATGACATCAGCCACATCCGGGAGCACACGGTGTATCGAGGAGGAGACGATGAAGATGAGGACATGGATTGATGCGGAGGCGTCAGAGCTGGTGTGACACGGATGCAGCTTCTACCAGGTTAACCCTTTATCCCACGGACAATTATGTGGCCTGCGTGCCAAAGTTTGAACAATTTACTTTCCTTTAACACTTTTACTTTTCTGCATTTTAGTTTTAGTTTGTGTGATGTGGATGATTAACGTTGGTATGTTTAGGATGGTTCTTATTTGTTGTGTGGTGTGGTATTTAAGCAAAACAGGTACCTATGAAGCTTGGAAGCACTAAGTATTAGTGCTACTTAAGCCCGGAAACCCAAACCGAAAGCCAAAAACCTATTTTCACCAATTGCAGACTGTCACCATGGGGTCGTGCTCAGCCGGCACGCCCCCGTGTCCACTCCCCTGTACCTACTGTTTGTCTGAAAACTGCCCGTCACGGGACGTGCCCACCAGGCACGCCCCCGTGGCCACCTTCTGTAAGTTTCTGTTACTGGCACTCTGAGCACGGGGCCGTGCTCACCCAGCACGTGGCCGTGGCCAGGTGCCCACTAACACCAAACCTTGCTTTTAAATACCTTTTTACACATTCAATCAACCTAAAAACTTATTTTTGGGACACATTGAGGACAATGTGTAATTTAAGTGTGGGGGGATGCTAAAACCTTGAATTTTGCAAGTCCTAATAACAAGCCTTACACAAAACTCTATTGGAACCGCTAATCACCCCAATTTTTTTCAAAAATTTTTTTACTTGTCTTGGTTTAATTTAGGAATAACAAGTTCTAAAAAGGTTATATTTTTACAAATTTACAACCGATACGTTATGATAAAAAGAACCAACATAAGAAAATTATGAAAAGGCATGACAAACCTAATTAAAATTTGATTATATATACTTGATCACATTTTAAACTCATTCCCATAATAAGTGAGTTTTAAGCCTTTATTGAGCATAAAAGCATACATCTTTAAACTAAATGCTCATTTTTCGTTTCTTGTGTGAATAGCCGCTTGGTTCTTACGACTCTAGAACTTGCCACGACAATACATTCCCAGTCCTTACCAACTTAAACCCAAGTAAGTAAATGATGGAGGCATTAGGACTAACCCAGTTTTCTTTCAACACCATTATTTTTCATTTTTCTTTATCACTGTAACACCCCGTGTTTCGAAAGTCAAAGTCAAAGTCAAGATTGAAGTCAAAGGAAGAAAATATTACTAATTGCGATCTGTCACTCCTTGCTCAACTCCTATTTTGACTGGTAGTTAGTCTATTTATGTTATCGCGTTAGTTGTATTATGTGGAGTACTTGTTAATAATCGAGGTTTAATCGCATATTAATCGCATGTTTAATCGATTTATCGCTTATCGCTATCGCATTCGCAACTCGAATTATGCGTTCTGGATATTATTTTATGTGTGTGTGCCTTTTATGTGCTACTTGTGCATGTTTATTTATGGTTATGTTGTGGTGATCAATCAAAACGCAATCACAACGCTATCGCAATCGAATCGCAGCCGCTAAACGCAAGTTAATTATAGTGATTGTATGTTAGATATAGTAGTTGGGATTAAAAGTAATTTAATGGGTAAATCTATCGCATCGCAAAGCTCTATACTCGAATCGGAATGACAAAACTCATCGCGCTGGACTCAAGGATCGAGTGGCCAACCGACCGAGTGGCCATCCGATCGGATTGCCATCCGATCGGGTTGCCACCCGATCGGGTGTCCACCCGATCGGACTGCCACCCGATCGGCCAGCCTCTTCCTCACTTTCCTTTTTAGGAAACCCTATAAATACCCCTCATATGTCACATCAGTTGATGTGACAGCTCTCACTCGACTCAGCTCGCTCCAGCCGCTCTTTCTCTCGATTCCTCTTAATTTTTGTAAGTTTTCAACCTAAATCTTATACTTTCTTGATCTACGTGTACTCCTACACCTTTCTATCTTTTGAATCTTAACTTTTAACCGTGAAATCACTAGATTTGAGGTGTTCTAGGATGATGTCATCATGGGGTTCTTATGAACTTCATGTTTTGGCCTCAATCCACCAAGAACAACTTAGATCTGGAGGATTTGCACATAAATAAACGAAGATCTTGCATAGATCTGAACACATTGTTTTCAAGCTTTCTTTCAACTCTTTTACACTCAATGCACTCAAAACCGATAGATTCGGAGCTTGTTCTGAGCTCCTACTCATTCTTAGTGGTGTGTTAGTTCCAGATCTGAATTCTATCCAAGAGACTACAGATTTCGGGTGAAGCATGAACCCCGGCTCGAACCACGGACTGACCGGACTAGGGTGATTCCTGTCCGATCGGGTCACTTGGGTCTTGACGAGGTTTTGTTGTTTAGCACGTATCAACTCGCCTCGAATCAAAAACTACAGACTATCAAAACAACCAAGTGTAAAGACGATTAGGTCGACTGGGACGGATTGCCGTCCGATCGGATTGCCACCCGATCGGACAGCCACTCGATCGGCTTGCACCTGGGTCCCACACTTAAACTATTAACTCACCTTTTCAAAGTTTGGAATGTCAAACGGTGTAACACCTCGCAAAATCATGTCCAATATAGTATCAACACGTGTTATGGACTTTAAACGTGTAACGGAATGATTATGTGGGACTAAAGTTGACAAACGGAAAAAAGTATATGTATATAAGGATACAAAGTGTCAACATTTGATAATTTTACCTTTTAACAACCCTACATGATGTTTATACCCTAAAACGAATGTATCATGAAGCGTGTGAAACCGTTTGTGGAAGAAAGTGAAAGTTTACAAGACACGAGGGTGAAATGTGTCAACATGTTTAAGTTATACCTCTGAGTGACCTTTTATCAAACCCGGAGCCTTGTAAGGATTAATTATACTCCCAAGAATAAGTGGTAAAAATTTCACAAGGTTTCGATATCGTATGAGAAAGATACGCTAACTTTCGTAATTAAGGGGTTAAAAGCGTCAACGAGGCAAAACTTGTGTTTTCGGTTATCATTTAACGAAACCGGACCTAATGATGATCGGTTTTATCTCATGGATCATAGAAATATAAAATTTCAAGGGTTAAAAGTGCCTAAAATGGAAGAAATTACGCATTAGGAAGTCCAGGGGGTGAAAATGCCATCTTTCAAACTTGAGTTGCTGATCAGCTGCATGTTGGCGCTATGCCAGCACCTGGGGTGCCTCCCCGTCATGCGACGCGAGTAAGTACCAGTATCAGCAAACTTTGTTAAACGTGTCAGCTTGCATGTTTACGCGATTCAGCGAGTTTGCCACCCTCTAGCTCCTTGAAACACGTCCCTAGGCACTTGTCTTCATCCCTGGAGATCCCTTAACACCTGGATCAATCTCCATGACCTTCCTTGGCTATATATAGAGCCCTTGGTTGCACTTGTGAACTCACACTTTGAGCACATCACTTGGAAAGCTTCCAAACACTTGTTCTGAAGATTTATGGAGCTCAAGGGCACTTCCCAAGCATTCTTAGTCGTGCATAGGACATTCTTAGTCGTGCATAGGACTTCTGTAAGTGTCCTTAACCTTCCTTAATTCAGTTTTACTTATTTAATTAGCCTAAAGTCAAACCATCGTAATTAAGGTTTGACTTCGTGATTAGTTAAAGTTTGTCCAGTCAAATCACGAATGGAAAGTAGCTTTGAGTTGGTAATTATGTGGGTAATAAACCCTTAAAAGGGCACCCTCTGATTCTCACTCTAACTAGGTCAATTGTCGGGTCAAAGTTAATTTTAAAAAGTCAACAGAAAGCTAATTTTCGCATAAACACATAATTAACGATGTAGAAGCTATGAAACCTGTTTTCTCACTCATATAACTTGGTAATCAATGTAAGAACATGTCTAGGCATGTTCAACCCGACAATTTTCTGTTTAAGCTCGGTTCGGAACCGAAAGTCGCAAAAGTAGACTTTTTCTTTGACTTTCAGTTATGACCCATTAGAGCATGTTTTAGAAATGCCTTAGAGCTTTATTAGGACCAGGTTACATGTTAGTGTAACCCTCTGAGGTTATACAACTTGGTTCATTAGTTATCCGATTCATATGCAAGTTTCCGTTATATGCCTAAATGTTAACCAATATGCCCTTTTGACCTTTAAACAAGAATTTTGAAAATGTGAGAGTACAATAATCTTTATTACTAATTTATAAACATGTCCCTAAATTTTCACATCAATTGGAGGTCTAGATTAAGAGTTATGTTCAATAGCATAATTAGAAAGCTTTTTATTAATTAAACGGCGTAATTAGCGTATAGCCTATCTAAACCTTATTTTTGATACCAAAATTTTTACCTACTGATATAAAATAATATTTTGGGATTTTTGAAGATTTTTATTTAATTTTAGGCTGAGCATAACATAGAGTTCTAAGCTTGATTCGGTAATTGCCAGTTTTGCCCTTTTGGCCTATAAAATGTGTTTTACAAATCATTTTGATACCAAACCTTTTTCTACTCATTTTATATGATAGATAAATTATTTTAAGCCTTCTGGAATGATAAAAATACCAGCTTTCTTTATTTAACCCGGTAATCGCTTAAAATCGCCTTTTTACGCGTTTTAAACGCATAGTATGTACTAAAACTATTTTAAATAGATAAGACTTGCTACCTACTGATATTTTTAGTAAATTTTTATACTTTAACAGTAAGCAAAAGTTTTAAACTCAGATTTTCAGATTTGACCCTTAAACCTTATGTGAAATTACCAAAATGCTACTTCGGTGCAAGTTGATTATAAATGGTAAATTTCACATATATGTAATACCCTACTGATATAACCTATTAAATTAAGTATATTTACTGATTATATCAGACCCGAAACTCAGATTTATATTAAATCTCTTTTATAACCTTTTAAATGACCAAAATACCCCTACGGGGCATAATTTGAGTTTAAATCCATTTTGGGCATAATAGAAGATATCTTACTGATGTCACAACATATTTAAGGCATATTAACTTAGGAAACCTGTTCATGAATCATTTGGTTACCCGTTACTCATTTTTATCTCAAAATCCAGAATGTGTTTGCACAAATTAGCCGAAACGGGTCAAACCTTATCATTTTTGTCTCAAAATCCAGAATGTGTTTAGTTTACCCGTATTACACAAGTCTCCAAACTTGTCGGGTCTAAATCACATTCTATTCCGGTCTTCGCTTAATCGTGCGTTTGAACCGTATCTTCTTTTAAAACTAACCGGTCTAAGTTTAGGCTTAAATTAAAGACCCGTTAGGAATCTAATAAGTTATTAAAAACCTTTGTTCCAGATTAGGAGACCCGGTAAAAGCTACTTGCACTTGCTGTTTGTGAATTATACTTGCTCAGGTAAATACTTTTAACTTATTTTCCCTATACGGGCTTGGGGTATGGTATATAAAATACTGCTTGGTCGGGCATTGAATTTTTAATTGTATGAAGGTTAATTTATTGAAATGTCCCGTTTAAATTGTTTTGTTTTCTTAAAGCCTTTGGGGGGTTAATGACCATGTCCCGGATATCCTTGGCATCATTCATAGAAATGGCCACGACCTAAGCACGGGGTGTAGGCATACACCCGCCTGTGCATATATAAATAAAAAGGTATAACCGCCGGTTTCGAGAATAACTCGCCGTGGGACTATATCATGTGGTGTGTCTATTAATCTTTAACCCGGTGTCAACCCGGGCTACTGAACGTATAACGAACATGTAATTCTCTTACAAGTTTATATATAAATAATTATCCCAAGTTATAAAATGTTTTGTGCCTTGTGCATTTAAATCAATTTTTCTAAACCTTTTCAAAATGAGTCAGTTAATTGTATTTACCAGTGTAAACTGACGTATTTTCCCAAAAAGGTTAAGTGCAGGTACTAATCGAAATAGGCTGGCCTCTCCTTAGCATCAATAAGAGTCTCGCAAGCTTGGATGCATTTTAAATCTGATGAACTTTGTTTCCTTTTTATTTGATCCGCCTGTGGATCCATTACAGTCCATTGTGATACTTTGATATTACTATTTATTCGGTTTGTAATGTGATTCATCTTTTGCTTCCGTTGTGCATTTAAAATTGTGTTGTTTGACTATGATGATATCAACTACGTCACGATACTCCCCACCGGGCCCACCGGTAATACGTGGAAATATCGGGGTGTGATAGGTTGGTATCAGAGCCAGGTTTCGATCCTGGGACCTGTGGGTTATATACCAACATTGAGTGAATTAAACACTAGCCTTTTGTGTTTAATCTCAATGACACAGTTTTCACATTCCTCGACTTCCGAGTCTAGACAAAGAACTTAGGACTAATCCAAATTGTTTTTATTTCTAACTTTGTCCTTTATATTTCTTTGTTGTCCTTCTGTTTGTTTTGACAGGACCAGCTACAATGCCGCCAAGATTCCGTGGTAGGGGAAGAGGCAAGGGGCCATTCGTCGCCCCTAATGATCACGAGGCCGGGCCTTCACACCGGCGAACGCCATCCGACACCCAAAGCAGAAGTCCTCAAGAACACAGGAGGACCCATATAGAACCAGCAAGGCGCTCAGTCTCGCTGAGCTCCTCCCCCTCATACCTAAACTCTTACGGGCCTTATTCGGAAAATGAGCCCCACAACTCCCACCAATCCTATATACCCCTACAGAGCCACAACTCACACCACTCACCCTTCGATGACCTGACACATGTCTTCCAAGCCGGTTCAACCCGGCAAACTACATTGAAGAACCAGTGGGTTTTAACCCATTGGGACCTGAAGACCACTCCTCGGGCGACCATGCGATGGACATGGACGAAGACACGGATCCCACCGAGCCTCCAACCGGGACCCCTAACAACCCCATCGAGATTTCGGATGGGTCACCTTTTCTCGTATCACCTTATAGCGGTCCCGACAGCTATGAGGCGAGGTTTAACCAGATCGACAGGGTGTTTACTCCCAGTTACCACAACTCACCGCAGCAGCAGCAGGATCCCTCCGAGGATTCCCGTTTTGTAGCGGTCACTCCGCCACCACCACCAGTGCAGCAACAGCCTCCGGAGCCACCGAGGCACATGAGAACAACCGCACGGATGTCTGTGCGAGGGGGAGTCCGCATTAGCACTCCTCAACATTCAAGTGGCAACCATTATCCGCCACTATACGAAGACCCACAGATGGGTGGGCCTTTGAACCCTGTATCTGAGGTGCAGTCTGCGCCGGTTGCACCGCCACCAGTGGGTTTTGATAACCAAATCCCTACATATACCAGTGCAACGGCTTTCAACCCAATACCTACATACGCCGGTACAGCGGCATATAACCCGTTTGAGCAGCCGGCCCACACCAATTACAACTACGCCGAGGCCGACCCTTACCTGATATCAGCGGCAAACTACAATGCCCTTCATCCGGAAGGATCCTTTGGGGTCCCGTATCAAGCTGGATACCCACACTATGGGTACCCACCTTATGGGTATCATCAACCGCCACCTCCTCAACCTCCGCTATATCAGCAACCCTCGCAGCCGCCAGTGATATCGCCACCGCAGCATCAAGAGATTCTTCAAAGGTTGAATCAGGTGCAGCAAGAGGTTCAGGAAGACCGTAGGCAAAACCAAGGAATGTTCAAGGGTCTGGTGAACTTAATCAAGGGGAAAAGCAAAAAGGATCATTAAATCCTTTATTTGTTTAATTGTATTTCTTTAATGTTTAATCAGTCCCTGCGTGGACATCTGTTTCCATATTCAGTCCCTGCGAGGACTTGTCTTTTAGTTGGCCCCTGCGTGGGCATGTTGTTTTAGTTTAGCCCCTGCGTGGGCATGTCTTTTCTGTTTAAGCCCCTGCGTGGGCATGTTCTTCTGTTAAGTCCCGTTTAGGGCATTATTGTACTCCTTTGATTTAAATTATGGAATGTGTTAAATTTTAATTTCAGGCATGAATATAATATGTAAAATAAAAATAAAGTAACATTCCTTTTAAAAATAAATCTGCCATTATATATTAACTAAATCTTAAAGGCAAAACCTAGTCCACGTGTCATATTAAGACAAGACCAAGATGGTAGATCCTTATTAAGATGCAGATTCTTGTTAACATCTGAAAACATGTTAACACTCCTGGCATAATGTGATTCGATAAAATCGCATAAGTCATCCTTATATTGGATTCTTCCAAATCCTTTTAATTAAGGCATCCATTAGGGATGTAATGCCTACGGGCTATACTCATTGTCATATAAGACAAAAGACAGTCGTGGTCTTCGACCCCCTGTTAAGAAGAGGTAATGAATTAAAATTAAAACCTCAATACCTTGATCCTGTAAGATCATGAATAAAAATTTAAAACTATCCATGTGACTTGGCCTTTCTGCCATTAATATATTCTAAATTATAACTAAGGATTATTATAATGAAAAATCCTGAATATATATGCTTAACAAATTAATCAAAATGGTTTCTTAAAATACCATGATTAATAAATCATCTAGAATGATAAAACTGTTATAGACCTCTGAGTAAAATTAAAATCATTTATCTTATGTAGCACTCAAGCTACATGGCTGGGTCAGACGAGGTCAACAGCCACTCCAAAGATAATCATGACACTTCCAGAGTCAATGTAGCAGGAGCGGAACTACAAGAATTAATAGATAATGCTGTTACACGAGCTTTGGACAGACAGTTCAATGAATCCAGTGGTACCCATGTAAGGACTCAGTCTGTGCCACACTCAAAACCACCCTCAAGAACTCATACCACTCACAAGAGTGATTCTCATCACTCATCAAACCAAAGGAGTGTTCCATCTAAGAGAGTTGTGTTAAATCAAGAACCACGTGCTAAAGGTTGCACTTATAAATACTTTGTCTCCTGCAAACCTAGGGATTTCACCGGGGAGAAGGGAGCAGTCGATTGCATGTCATGGTTGAACGAGATGGACTCTGTGGTAGATATCAGTGGTTGCGCTGATAAGGATGTGGTAAAGTTTGTATCTCAGTCATTCAAAGGCGAGGCACTAGCGTGGTGGAGGTCTTTGATCCAAGCTACCAGAAAAATCCCATTGTACAATCTGTCTTGGGATCAGTTTGTGACGTTGATTAAGGAGAACTACTGCCCTCAGCATGAGGTTAAAAAGATTGAGGCTGATTTCTTGTCTTTGGTTATGAAAAACCTAGATTGTCAAGCCTACCTTACGAGCTTCAACACAATGTCTAGATTGGTTCCTTATATTGTGACACCGGAACCCAAGCGAATAGCTCGTTTCATAGGGGGTTTAGCCCCAGAGATCAAGGCGAGTGTGAAAGCCTCTAGACCAGCTACTTTTAGGTCTGCAGCTGATATATCATTATCTCTGACTCTGGACGCGGTCAGGCAGAGATCGTTGAGAAACACCGATGCTGAAAAGAGGAAGCGTGAGGATGATAACTCACGGCGTTTGGATAAGAAACACAAAGGGAATTCCGACCACAAAAAGAGTTCTGGAACTAAAAAGGATGGTCATCAGTCGGGCGATAAGCCCAAGTGTAAAATCTGTAAGAAGCACCATTTCGGGAAGTGCAGATTCGAGTCGAAATCCCAATCGCAGCCGAGGCCTTGTGGGATTTGTAAGTCAAGTGAGCACAAGACCTTAGACTGCAAGAAAATGAAGGACGCAACGTGCTACAACTGCAACGAGAAAGGGCACATTAAGTTCAATTGCCCAAAGTTTGCAAAGAAGGCTGAGGATGGGAAAAAGACCAATGCTAGGGTCTTCCGAATGGATGCACGAGAAGCTGTTCAGGACGATAATGTGATAACAGGTACCTTTCTCATCAATGACGTTTATGCAAGAGTGTTATTTGATTCTGGAGCAGATAAGTCATTTGTTGATGATAAGTTTTGTAAGCTGTTAAATCTACCTATTAGAACCCTAAGCATAAAATATGAGGTTGAATTAGCCGATGGCACCATAGAAACCGCATCAACTGTATTAGATGGATGTTTCATATCCATTAGGAACCACTCTTTTCCTTTGTCCTTACTTCCTTTGAAATTAGCTGGTTTCGACATAGTAATAGGCATGGATTGGTTGTCTCATAACCAAGCCCAGATCGTTTGCAACAAGAAGCAAGTGGTGATCAAGACTCCGTCTGGTGAACCACTTACCATTCAGGGAGATACCCAGTATGGACTGCCTGAGCAAGTGTCTATGCTCAAGGCATCTAGGTGCTTGAAAAAGGGTTGTGTCATTTATATGGCACATGTAACTATTGATGAGTAGAAGCCCAAGATTGAAGATATCCCTGTCATTTCTGAGTACCCAGAAGTTTTCCCTGAAGAACTACCTGGTTTACCACCAGATAGGCAAGTAGAATTCAGAATTGACATCATTCCCGGAGCAGCGCATGTTGCAAGAGCACCTTACAGGTTAGCACCAACAGAGATGAAAGAGTTGAGGACTCAACTAGATGATTTGTTGGCAAAGGGTTTCATTCGCCCTAGTTCATCTCCTTGGGGAGCACCAATCCTGTTTGTGAAGAAGAAGGATGGATCGATGCGTCTATGCATCGATTATCGCGAGCTCAACAAGGTTACTATCAAGAATAAATATCCATTTCCTAGGATCGACGATCTGTTCGATCAACTTCAAGGGGTGAGTTACTTCTCCAAGATCGATTTGAGGTCAGGCTACCATCAGCTGAAGGTTAGAGATGAAGATGTGCACAAAACTGCGTTTAGAACTCGATATGGTCACTACGAGTTCTTAGTGATGCCGTTCGGGCTCACTAATGCACCAGCAGCGTTCATGGACCTCATGAATCGCGTTTGCAAACCCTACTTGGACAAGTTTGTCATTGTCTTCATTGATGACATTCTTATTTATTCAAAGAATCAGGCTGACCATGAGAAGCACCTTCGGTGTATTATTAAACTTCTTCAACAAGAAAGGCTTTATGCCAAGTTTTCGAAGTGTGAATTTTGGCTTGGTGAAGTCCAGTTCCTTGGACACGTGGTTAGTGAGCGTGGTATCCAGGTGGATACCCGCTAAAGTTGAAGCTGTCATGAATTGGCAAGAGACAAAGACGCCCACTGAGATTCGCAGCTTTCTAGGTTTAGCAGGGTATTATAGACGATTTATTGAAAACTTCTCAAGGATTGCTGCACCCCTAACTTCGTTGACTAGAAAGAATATTAAGTTTGATTGGGGTCCTAAGCAGCAAGAGTCTTTTGACATTCTTAAGCAGAAGTTGAGCAATGCACCTGTGTTGACATTGCCTGAAGGGATAGAAGAATTTGTAGTTTACTGCGACGCATCACACACGGGCATCGGGTGTGTGCTAATGCAGAAAGGTAAAGTTATTGCCTACGCTTCTCGACAGTTAAAGGTGCACGAGAAGAATTACACCACCCACGACTTGGAATTAGGTGTTGTAGTATTTGCACTAAAACTGTGGAGGCATTACTTGTATGGTACCAAGTGTGTGATCTACTCTGATTACAAAAGCCTTCAACATATGTTCAATCAGAAGGACTTGAACATGAGGCAGCGACGATGGATGGAAACTTTGAATGATTATGACTGTGAGATACGATACCATCCAGGCAAGGCGAATGTAGTCGCCGATGCCCTAAGTAGAAAGGAAAGGGTCAAGCCAATAAGAATCAATGCCAAGAGCATTGAATTAAAGAATAGTTTAAATGAAAGATTGTTAGTCGCCCAAAAAGAAGCTGTATTAGAAGTCAACTACCCGAATGAAAAGTTGGGAGTAACTGCTGAACAGTTATCATATGGCAAGGATGGAATCCTAAGATTGAATGGACGAATATGGGTTCCGATCTATGGAGGACTTCGGGATGTTATCCTCCAAGAAGCCCACAGTTCTAAGTATTCCGTTCATCCTGGAAGTGATAAGATGTACCAGGATTTGAAGGCAAATTATTGGTGGATAGGCTTGAACATCAAAAGCCGTCAGGTCTACTACAACAGCATGAACTTCCCACCTGGAAATTGGAGATGGTGACAATGGATTTTATCACCAAGTTACCTAAGACAAAACGGGGAAATGATACTATTTGGGTTATAGTGAATAGACTAACTAAGTCAGCCCACTTCTTACCTATTAAGGAAACACACAGCTCAGATAAGTTAGCTCAGGTGTACGTGGACGAGATTGTATCTCTCCACGGAGTGCCAGTGTCTATCATTTCTGATAGGGATACAAGGTATACATCGCATTTCTGGAAAAGCTTTCAACAATCCCTATGCACTCGATTAAATTTCAGCACTGCATATCATCCTCAGACAGATGGTCAAAGTGAACATACTATACAGACACTCAAGTTGCACCTTTTGAAGCTTTGTATGGGAGAAAGTGCAGGACGCCCGTTTGTTGGGCAGAAGTTGGAGATGTCCAACTAACAGGACCCGATATAGTCCTGGTGACGACAGATAAGATTGTGCAGATACGAGATCGTCTCAAAGCTGCCAGGGATAGGCAGAAAAGCTACGCAGATAAAAGGCGTAAACCTCTAAAGTTCGAGGTTGGTGACAAGGTTCTACTTAAAGTATCACCCTGGAAGGGAGTGATGCGATTTGGTAAGAAAGGCAAGTTAAACCCAAGGTATATAGGAACATTCGAGATCATCGAATGTGTTGGAACAGTGGCTTATAAGTTAAAGTTGCCTGAAGAGCTCAGTGGTATTCATAATGTATTCCACATCTGCAATCTGAAGAAATGTCTAGCTGATGAATCACTAGTCATACCGCATACGAATGTACACATAGATGAGAGCCTGAAGTTTGTTGAGAAACCTTTGTCGATTGAGGATCGACAGGTTAAGAAGCTTCGAAGGAAGCATGTACCGATTGTAAAAGTTAAATGGGATGCTCGTAGAGGTCCCGAGTATACGTGGGAGGTAGAGTCCACAATGAAAGAGAAGTACCCTCATTTATTTCAGTAAATCTTGAGGTCGAGATTTCTTTTAAGGGGGTGAGGATGTAACACCTCGCAAAATCATGTCCAATATAGTATCAACACGGGTCATGGACTTTAAACGTGTAACGGAATGATTATGAGGGACTAAAGTTGGCAAACGGAAAAAAGTATATGTATATAAGGATACTGTTAGAACTTTTGAGATCGTTGATACTTGTGCTGGATTAGTTTAGTCATAGTTTGTAGCTATTTTGAATGTACAAGGGCTTATTTTGTAATTCCCTAGAAGATAGTTTCCTGACTTAGTGTAGATAAGATTCCAGCAAATTTATAAATTTGCTGGCTAATCAGGAACACTATAAATAGCCCTCTCATTGTAACCTTGGCAAGCTTTTGGCTCTTGAATGAATATTGGTGTTGTTACATTCTTGTGTTGATCTTGTGCTCAAATCTGATATCCAAGGTGGTTTATTGTTATATCTTATTGTTTGGATTCAATACAACACTTGTTGTATTCATTAATCCATAAGCTTCACCTTCATCTTTGATCTTTCTTAACTTTTCATATCTCAAACACCTAATCAATAGGTGTTATGGGTTAAAACAACCAACCACTGTGATCCGCATTCGTTTTGGGAACTACAATTTGGTATCAGAGCCTCGGTGGCTCGTTTTAGTTTCGGTTTGGTCGGATCCTCACCGGAAAACCGCCGGAGACGTAAAACGGAGTGTAGATCTATGCATTTTAAAATTTTCAGATCTGCTCACTTTGTGTGTTTAGTCTAGCATATTTGTTCATCACGGTTTAGAGAGAAAATCAGATTTGTGTATTTGTTGATACTTTTTCAGATCTGGCTTTATTTTTGAATCAAGCGACATTATTCTTCATGATGTTGAACATGAAACACACCTAGCTGTGTGTGTGGTTTGTAGAGAGGAAACTGGGAAGAGAGAAATCAAGAAAGTTTGGGTCATCGATAGAGTAGAGAACAACTGAAATCGGAAGCATTATCAGCTTTCGTGCAAGAGATTCATGTGAATTCTTTCATGACCCTTTTTAAAGGATGAAGATTAGTACTTCCGATTTCATTTTTTTTTTCGATCGTGACAACACAAATTCAGAACTGGGCTATATCGCTTGGTTTTTATTATGTTTCTCAGCGGATTTGTGAGATTTGTGATGGGATTTTCTGATAAATCATGTTGATTGATGTTTCCGTTCGTTTGGATCTTATTAGATTTGTTTTGCTGGTATTGATGCTGAAGATATATCCATTTTTGTGGAATCGAATCTGATGTAAGCTTTCTATCCGAGTGAAAACTGTTGTGTTTGCCTTGTTTTTTAACCGGAATTGATAAAACGGCCGGTCGTTTTCCGAACGATGGTGTTTGACGGCGGGTTTACGGTGGATGTGCATGATGGTCGCTGACGATGGCGGCTGCGTATTTGTTATGTCGCTAGGGTTTGCAAGGGTGAATCTGAGGGGGTGGCGGCTGGGCACGTTTCTTGTTGACGAGATAGTAGTATTCTAAATTTCCCATTAAAAAAAAATTCCCGATGACGTATGGCGGCTGACTTTGTTGCAGCTAGGGTTTGTCATCAGAATAATTTGGATGGGCTGTGAATGATAATGGGCCAATGATTAGCACATGATTGATTATTATTCTTTGGGCCCACAAGAAAATGACGGTTATTTGAAATGTGAATGTAGCAGGTATTTTTTTTATCGGGCTTCAAGTTGTCATGTTGGTTTGAATTGGGCTTTGTTTCATAAATGGGCCTGGTTGCATATGGAGTGTGGGTGGTCCGTTTTTTTTAGCATATTATTTCAGAAGTTTGGTATAATTTTGAAGGGTTGTTGAATGATTAATGTACGCATGGGCCGGGGCTTTAAGTCGTATATTTGGGCTGGGAGTACAAGATTTTTTTTATGGGCCAGCGATTTTGGTGGGTTTTGCGTTTTGTCACCAAAGAAATTAACGGCGACTTTGGCGTTGGATCAGGAGCCTATTATGCAATCTGACGGAATTGAAGGTCCTCACAATGAAACTAATTATTTGATTTTTATCATTGGAGTTCGAACCCTATCACATGCCTATTACAATTTTATCTTTAATAAGATACGGGGCTTTGATTGACAAAATATAGGAGGGTCTACATTTGCGGGGGGAAACAACAATGAAGATTTTGGGTATTTAGCCGATTTGTGAAGATTCGAAGAAGACGTCAGATTTATTTTTGAAGATCATTTGAAGAATTGATAGCATCATTCTCGGGGGAATATTGTTGGGTCAAATTGGAGAATGATGTTATTAATTAAGGCGACTTTAATTGGCGGTTTTATTATTTGTTTGATGTAACGTGATGTAGCAATGCTAGTTAGTATAGTTGTGCATTTTAGCGAGTTTAGTAGGTTTTCCAAGCAAGAGGCGGCTTGCTTGGAGGACAAGGCTCAAGGTTCTATAAATAGAACACTAGACATCATTTGTGGGTGTGCATTTGTGAGCCACCATCCCGGGGGAGCTCACCCGGGGTGGATGATTATCTTTTGTATTATCTTCATCACTTTCAATGAAATTATCCTTTTACAATCCTTAAAGTTCCTATCTTTCTTGTTTATTCTTGTTAGTTTATGGCTCAAAATCACCCGTCTCGTATTATTTACCGAATCGAAACTAAAACCGGATCGTTTCGGGACTACAGATACAAAGTGTCAACATTTGATAATTTTACCTTTTAACAACCCTACATGATGTTTATACCCTAAAACGAATGTATCATGAAGCGTGTGAAACCGTTTGTGGAAGAAAGTGAAAGTTTACAAGACACGAGGGTGAAATGTGTCAACATGTTTAAGTTATACCTCTGAGTGACCTTTTGGCGAACCCGGAGCCTTGTAACGATTAATTATATTCCCAAGAATAAGTGGTAAAAATTTCACAAGGTTTCGATATCGTATGAGAAAGATACGCTAACTTTCGTAATTAAGGGGTTAAAAGCGTCAACGAGGCAAAACTTGTGTTTTCGGTTATCATTTAACGAAACCGGACCTAATGATGATTGGTTTTATCTCATGGATCATAGAAATATAAAATTTCAAGGGTTAAAAGTGCCTAAAATGGAAGAAATTACGCATTAGGAAGTCCAGGGGGTGAAAATGCCATCTTTCAAACTTGAGTTGCTGATCAGCTGCATGCTGGCGCTACGCCAGCACCTGGGGTGCCTCCCCATCGCGCGACGCGAGTAAGTACCACTATCAGCAAACTTTGTTAAACGTCGCATCTTGCATGTTTACGCGATTCAGCGAGTTTGCCACCCTCTAGCTCCTTGAAACACGTCCCTAGGCACTTGTCTTCATCCCTGGAGATCCCTTAACACCTGGATCAATCTCCATGACCATCCTTGGCTATATATAGAGCCCTTGGTTGCACTTGTGAACTCACACTTTGAGCACATAACTTGGAAAGCTTCCAAACACTTGTTCTGAAGATTTCTGGAGCTCAAGGACACTTCCCAAGCATTCTTAGTCATGCATAGGACTTCTGTAAGTGTCCTTAACCTTCCTTAATTCAGTTTTACTTAGTTAATTAGCCTAAAGTCAAATCGTCGTAATTAAGGTTTGACTTCGTGATTAGTTAAAGTTTGTCCAGTCAAATCACGAATTGAAAGTAGCTTTGAGTTGGTAATTATGTGGGTAATAAACCCTTAAAAGGGCACCCTTTGATTCCCACTCTAACTAGGTCAATTGTCGGGTCAAAGTTAATTTTAAAAAGTCAATAGAAAGCTAATTTTCGCATAAACACATAATTAACGATGTAGAAGCTATGAAACCTGTTTTATCACTCATATAACTTGGTAATCAATGTAAGAACATGTCTAGGCATGTTCAACCCGACAATTTTCTGTTTAAGCTCGGTTCGGAACCGAAAGTCGCAAAAGTAGACTTTTGCTTTGACTTTCAGTTCTGACCCATTAGAGCATGTTTTAGAAATGCCTTAGAGCTTTATTAGGACCAGGTTATATGTTAGTGTAACCCTCTGAGGTTATACAACTTGGTTCATTAGTTATCCGATTCATATGCAAGTTTCCGTTATATGCCTAAATGTTGACCAATATGCCCTTTTGACCTTAAAACAAGAACTTTGAAAATGTTAGAGGACAATAATCTTTATTACTGATTTATAAACATGTCCCTAAATTTTCACATCAATTGGAGGTCTAGATTAAGAGTTATGCTCAATAGCATAATTAGAAAGTTTTTTATTAATTAAACGGCGTAATTAGCGTATAGCCTATCTACACCTAATTTTTGATACCAAACTTTTTACCTACTGATATAAAATAATATTTTGGGATTTTTGAAGATTTTTATTTAATTTTAGGCTGAGCATAACATAGAGTTCTAAGCTTGATTCGGTAATTGCCGGTTTTGCCCCTTTGGCCTATAAAATGTGTTTTACAAATCATTTTGATACCAAACCTTTTTCTACTCATTTTATATTATAGATAAATTATTTTAAGCCTTCTGGAATGATAAAAATACCAGCTTTCTTTATTTAAACCGGTAATCGCTTAAAATCGCATTTTTACGCGTTTTAAACGCATAGTATGTACTAAAACTATTTTAAATAGATAAGACTTGATACCTACTGATATTTTTAGTAAATTTTTATACTTTAACAGTAAGCAAAAGTTTTAAACTCAGATTTCCAGATTTGACCCTTAAACCTTATGTGAAATTACCAAAATGCCCCTTCGGTGCATAGTTGATTATAAATGGTAAATTTCACATATATGTAATACCCTACTGATATAACCTATTAAATTAAGTATATTTACTGATTATATCAGACCCGAAACTCAGATTTATATTAAATCTCTTTTGAACTTCAACACTTAACAATTTTTCAACATGTTCAGTACGTACGGATTGCCACCCGATCGGATAGCCATCCGATCGAGTGACCGTCCTGCTGTGAACTTGTTCTCAAACTGAGAAGTCTTGCCAATCGGATTGATGTCCGATCGAATGACCGTTCGATCGACCGACCTGAGGGGTAGACGTACTTCTCTATTTTCAAAATGCTACAACGAAAACTTCAAAAGGCAAACCATCATACACAAACACATCCTCACCAAACGAGGTGACAATCCAATCGAATGGCCATTCGATCGGATGACCATCCGAACGAATTGCCACCCGATCGACTGGCCATCCGATCGGACTGCCATCCGATCGGACTGCCATACGATCGGACTGCCATCCGATCCTTGGTACACTTGCATCGTTTTACATGCCGCTTATCGTTTATGCTACCGTTCTGATCAGGCTAATCTCACTCTAGCGCTCCCTTCAATCCATCATCGCTGTGAGTATACTCGAACCCTTTTTGCTTTACGCACTATTGGGTATTACATACATTTCTTATTCTAAATCACATCGAACACACTGCGCAATACTTTAACGCTAACCGATACTGCATGTTATACGTGACTCAATGATTGCTTGTTTGTTATGTTTACACATGGATTGCTGTCTACCTGCCTTAGCAACGATAGTACTATAGTTTGGACTCAGCACCTATTCACTCAGGGGTTGTTAAGGATAATTAATCACATGATTCACAGTGGTGAATATGTATTACGAATTGCCTTGCGCAGTCAACCCACAGTCATTGGTATTGATAGGATCATGTCGATAACTTACGTGCTTTATTTCACACGTTGTACGTGCTGGTTATGCGTAAACAATTTCGAACTCTATAATATCTATTAAACTTTTATGCTCACCTTTACACTATGTGTATTGACTTTTACTTTAACGTATGTGGCAGGTGCATAAGATGTTAGAATGCTTGGCTTGCTGTGAAATCGAGGCTAGGAAAGAGTCTAGAAACAAAGACAATTTATTTTATTTGGAAATCTGAGTTGTCGGAGCATGTTTTATTTGTTTGAAGAATATCTATGTCTGTAATAACCAGATTATCTTATGGGTTATGGTATGGGACATAATATTTAAACTATTTGGTAATTTAGACGTTATGGAATTTCTTTGAATAATCTGTTTCGCTCAGTGCCGCGCCCCGATGATTCCGCCATCGGTTGGGGTGTGAGAATCACCTACCCAAAATCCCCCTAGTTAACCATTTTGAGCCTAAACCTTTTCATTTCTAAACCCACAAAACAAACACCCTTTACCCACCAAAACCTTTTTCTTTTCAACCCTTTTTATTTTAGTAAAAAGCTCTGTTTTCTTGTTACGTTTCTATCAAAAAAAATGATACTCTAGCAATAAACAAACAAGTTCCTCAAAGAAACTTTGTTTGAAGATGCTTAGTTCGAATAAAAGTCACAAAAACAAAAAGTTTTACGACGACTGACGCTTTTTACGCTTTTAGCCCTTTTTACTAACCAAAACCACCTACCCTTAGCCCAAGCCTACCCCTTTCCCAAGTCATCTTGATATTTACAAAGGTTTATAGTTAAAAAGGAGGAGGATTGATTGCTTGGCAAACATATGGTAGAAGTAAATTCCATGCCGGTCTCGAGTGTTTCACAAAAATACATCTTTGGCCGAGTGTTGAGTGATCTCCCGTGAGGTAGGTGAACTTGTATATAAATGGAATTCTAAAAAGGCATGTTGTGCCTAAATAAATAATTTCTCCTATGAAACGTTCTAAATAAATCATAACGAATAGGATTGTAATTAACATAAAAATAAAACCCAATAAAGATCTTGGATTCCCGACACTCAAGACAAGCCAAAAACTTCTCTCCTACCTATTCCATTTAGGTGTGTAAGCCACATAATAAAGAGTTTTGCTTGAGGACAAGCAAAGATTCAAGTGTGGGGTATTTGATGTGTGTAAAATGCAACATATAAATTACATCAAATGAGGCAAAAACTAACCCTTTTTTAATACTAATGTTGGAAAAAGTGCGTTTTTGTCTTCCTTTTGTATTTTCAGGACCAAATGAGCTTAAACGAACAAAAGGAACAATTATGGAGCAAAAACTAACATATTTACAAAGAAAAGGAATAAACGTGATATGCCCGACCCCTCGACAGCATCCCCAAGAGCAAAAACAAGAGACAGAAGGCTGACTACGACCTGTGCCCACTAGACACGGGGGCGTGGTCAGATGTCTGCATAAAAGACAAAGCTGTGGAAGCTTCTACGCCCTCCACGGGGGCGTGCCCAGCTCAGCACGGGGCGTGGTCAACGCTAAGATTTGCAGAATCTTGCAAATCTTGGTAGTACAGATACGCTTCTTGTCACGACCCCCGACCCACCCTGGATGGAATCGAGAGTCGTGAACAGCCCGTGGTACCGGTGATTATTTTGAAAAATATTGCAGCGGAAATTTCATCAGGACCGTGAGTTAGGAAAAATATCAGAGTTTAGAAAACACCGGATTTTATTTATTTAAATAGATGGGATAAACCCATGTTTTACAATGGTAGCTTTAATAAAGATAAATTTTATTACATAAAACAATATTTCTTAATTTGATTTAATTAATAAAATAAGCCACTTCTTGATGCCTTTCAGTGCCATATCCATCTCTACTGTAATTACCTGAAACATGTTTGAAAAAGGTTTTGTCAGCGGGAAATACTGAGTGAATCATTCTATTTACTAAAATGACACATTTGTTATAATTTATAGTATTAAGAGCGATTACAATGTTTCTGATATCAAACCAACTACCCACGGTATTTGTCACTCGACCGAATCTGTGACTATGGTCATATCCCCCAATTGGCTGCCCCAATGGTGACGATTATCAAGTAATGTATACAAAACCCCACATACCGGTTGTAACTTGGTGATTACAAAGACTTAATCCCCGTAATTATAACTTTGAAAATAACATGCTTTTATAAACAATTTTTGATAAAAAGAGAGAATGACTCACATATAATTATGCGGATTCATACGGCCAAAGTTTAGTCTACAGATAAGCCTTTGATATATTGCAGATTTATATAGGCAGAGCTTAGCCTATTACTTAGCCTTGTAACCTAATGCATACGAACTAGGTAGATAACTTAATACAGCATTTACGATAACTCACGAGATCAAATTCTCACAACGAACGACAAAGTGCGATACTTAAACATCCAGCGGATTCACAACTAAGGACAGAGTATAGTCCGATTTCGGATAGCACTCAACATCCCGTCGAAATCACGACGAATGACAAAGTATAACCCTAATGTGGGCGGCACTTAAACATCCATTGGATATATTGATCGGTCGGAAAATGAATCGTAATAGCGATCGAGTTAATACCCTGTATCGTAGCAGAATTCGGCTAGTGTGTGTTTGGTAGTAAACTGTGAATATCTGGACGTACGAAATGAATTTGAATGTCGAATGAACGCAGGAATTCAAGTCCCACTGCTGCCTGTTATATACTCCAAACTGGCACCCCCCGCGAGTCGCGGAAGGCACCGGGGTAACCCCCGCGTATCGCGGCGATGATCGGCCCGACCTAGGCCTGCCACGTGTCTTGTATAGCCTTGGTGAGTCGACGAAATTCGAAACTACGTGTTTTATAACTGTTTTCGAAGGATAAATATGATTTAGGGAATACCCCCTTTGGGTTTTAGGGGCCCTGATCCTAGTTCCAACTATTCTGAAATTTTTAGGGATTGTGTAGGATTACTTGGGTGTCTCAATTAAGGTTTCTTTTTAAACAAAATAAAAATAATAATAATAATAAAAATATAATAGTTTTGGTGATAGTTGTTTATGGTTTGGGACATTTTTGAATATAATTATATCATAAAGAAAAAGAGAATAAAATAGTGAGAAAAGAAAATGGACTCACTTTGAAACTTTAGGGTTCAACTAGAAAGATTCCTGGTATAAATTTTGGGTATAACTTCTGAGCTATAAATATATATTTTTGTACTCGTGTTTAAGTATAATACCCCTAATTCAACCTTGTCCCGAAGTCCCGAGACAGAATCCCAACAACTTAGTCGGGCAGAGCCCTGACATGAGTTATGGGTTTCAGATCAATCGGAAAGGGTAGCGGCGATCGGGAGTTAAAACACTTAAAACAGGCATGACCTTATTATTATTATACGTGAATAACTAAAGAAAATGGAGAGATCGAAAGAAAGGAAGAAAGAAACTGAACAATTTAAGATGACTGAATGTGGTTCTATTTATATTGCTTTCTGCCTAACTTACTAGTCACGCAATGTTTTGATTGGTTTGTCTAGAATTGAGCCACGTACAATCAAATGCTTTCAATTTCCTACACGTAGTGTACTTTTACAATTACCATGCATTTTAATCTAGAAGTTAGTTTTAATTTATAGTATTATTATTTTAAAGTATACGAAAATTGAAATGAACACAAAACATATTTTATTTTTTTCAAATATCTTTTATTATTATTTTATGATATATATATTATAATTAATTTAACTGTTTCACTTATTTGGCGTTTACAACTTCTAAAGTATAGCGTTTTAGAAAATAATAAATATGTTATTAGAACGAGTATATTTTTGTCTACATTTGGGTCTAAGTTTCATTAAAAATAGAGTAGGTTCAAAATACAATGTATTTTATAATTTAATTATTAAACGGTTCCTGGGCCCGTCTAAATACTTCATATTTCTTATAGTTAACTTACCCGTAATCTACCTGTCTAATAATATAAATTTTTATAGACTTTTATTTTATTAGAAAGGGCACTCATATACAGGTCAATATAATATTTCAACCAACTATATAAAAATAGTGTTTAAAACTATTTGGGTTGAATATTTATATTAAAAATAAACTAGTTACTAGTTACTAGTGGTAAATAAATTTAACCAAACCTATAATTCTTATAGAAAATAGGGATGTTACATTCTCCCCACCTTGTTTTAAATCTCGTCCTCGAGATTTGGGTTATGATATTTCTTTTATGTCATATTTTAGTCAATAAAACAATATTAAGGTAGATGAATCAGAATCAAAATATTAAATTTTGTGAATATGAGTTGTACAATAAGTAGGACTCAATGGTTCAACTGAATTAGTTCAAGAAATAGATAACAAATGAATGGGATGAAATGATATAATTTTCAAAGTAACTAGGTTCAAGCCAAAAGATATTGGATCAATAGATATTTTAAAATGAATGTGAAGGATTTTTAGAATCAATAAAATTTCTTTGTCAAAAGAAAGCTTACTTTGATTGGCAACTGAGAGAGATTTAGAATTGACAGGTTCCAATTGAAATAAAAGCATGAAAAATGATTTGTTAAATATTAAATTTATGATATGAGGAAATCAAAGTATTTGAGATGAGTGAATTGCAAAGATACACTAAAAGACAATAAAGTTAGTGTATCATTATTTTAGAGTTCGTATCTTAAGTGATGATCGTGAGATAATAGATTACGTCTAGATGATCGCGAAATCCTATAATATTGTTATAACTATATTTAGATATGTTAAACTCTTGTTTAGTATTTTAAATTTCCGGTAACCTTTATGTATAATTTTTTTTTTCTAAAATTTGCTAAATAAGTATGATGACTTAATTTATATACCTTAACTAGTCATTATCATGGTTAGATATTGGTTAATGCTGCCTTGTTTAAGCATAGGTGGCCAGTCCATGCCTAACTAAGGCTAGGTTATCCAATACTTACCCTTGATAATAACCCTAGTAAAAATAATACCAACACTATTATTATTAATATTTTCTTACTAATATTGAAACTTAATATTAGTACTAAATAACTAAACATACACTTAAATTGAAAAATTTCTAATAAAAATGGTGAAACCGGCCGTCCCCAGGATTGAACCCGGGTCTAAGCCACACCCTTTCGCGCGCCTAACCAACCGAGCTAGGTGCCTAGTTTGTGAAATTTTTATTTTGGTTAAATATAAGCATATGTACAATAAATTCTTTACTCCTCATTATAAGTCACCTACTTATCCTCCTTATGTTTTACTAATAAAAATATAGTAATACTATTTGTAAATTAGGTAATCACTTATGTAAGTTTCCATATATAAAATAAATTTTATATAATGTTTTTTTTTTTCGATTGAATATTGTTAAATCAATAATTATCACGAAAGGCTCGATTGAGGTTGTAAGAATTTTTTTTTTTCTTAAGAGATACACTGAAATATGACAAGAATTTGTGTATCATTATCTTAGCACACGTTTTGTGTTAAGTTTGCTTAAATATAAATAAATAATAATTTCCGTATATGAGGTGTGCAAACGAGATTAATGCAGTCTTCAGATTTTGTGAAAACGTCACCACAAGGTGATCGTGATCAAAGAAATAATTCAATGAAATAGAAGACCAAATAAGCATGTTATAATTCAAGAGAATTGAAGTGCTTGTTGGGATTATTTCGAATATGATGGCTTCAATCCATTATCTGGGACCTTGATTTGAATATGTAATGCGAGCAAATTCAAACAATTGAACTTGGTTTAAACAAAACGAGTTCATGTATTAATAAGAAAGTTCTGACATGGTCACAACCAAAAACCATGTATACCAAAGAAAATTAAGTTTCTCAAGAAAGTCATTGACTTGATATCAAAGAGTCATCGTTTTGTAATAATATGGTTCACAGTGCAAGATCAAGGATAGCGAAATGATATTTGAGTTTTGATAAAACAATAATTTGGAATGAAGTCCTCCAGTGGATTTCCTAAATCAAACGAACCACAGGCGTAACAAACAGTGCATGTGTAACGTGTGGATTTACTAGGAAATGTAATAGATCAATATTCGCTACTAGGAAAATCCTCATGGTATGATGACCATTTAAGGAAAAGTAAAACACAGAAGTCTATTCCTAGGGTCAGAATTTTAAGAATTTTATTTGGAAATTTTGTGTGATAACCGTTGTTAAATGACATTACCAGGAAATGTCGAATAAAATGAAATAGGGAATTTGCAAAAGTATATGACTCCTTTTGTATTAATAATAATTATGACTCTGATTTAGACTGTGCACCAATGATTGTGAAATCTTGTTACCATATAACTTAGCGAGATTTATGTTGGTTGTAGGATCACGTGGCAAAGTGCTTCTTTTTTTTTTTATTAATTCTTCTACTGACGGAATTAGCATTGTTGTCATTGTGCCTAATTTATATTTTCCAAAGGTCTTGAAATCGTGTTTGATATACTTCGACGTCTGTGGAAGTATAATTTAAATTTCATGTGTTATTCTTGTGTACTAGCACAACTTTACATATTTCTTACTTGCGTTAATAGTTTATGGTAACGCATTGGAAATTCTTATAATTTTGATGGTGTCCCAACTTAAAGGGTTTCCATTGTTTATATTGTTGCTCGATTTATGAGGCAGATAATTAAACGAAATAATGTTTGATATCGGAAAAGAGATTCCTAATAAAGAAATCTAGACACGGATGCTTGTGCTTTATTCCAAATTGACTTTTGGAATTTCTTATAGATATACATATCTATATAATCATATATTTCACATGCTGATATAAACATACCATCTATCAGGTCAATGTATTTAATAGATTCATATTTCCAAAACCCAGTCAGATATCTGGTCATGATACTATTTTAGGGAAATTTTGCCAATTGTTTAACATATTATATACCCCGTCTTATCCGGTTCTCGCCGGAGAGGTAACTTCAGTATATCCGGACAAACTGGAGAGTCTGCTACACCATACCCAGTCTTGCCGGAGAAAATTTTCTATTTCCCATAAATAGTATCTTTTCAAGATTTTAAAAGTGCCTCTTTTATTAGGGCTTTTATCCAGAATTAAGGAAACTTGTATTCCAATAACGTATTTTATTCTAGTCCAAATAATATCAATAAGCAATAATTACTATTAATTCTTGCTTATTCATCATATCTTGCAATATTCTAATTACCATTCTTATGGTATACCAAAATCCATCATACTTTATTTACAAAAGTACTTAGCTTATCTTGAAGTTTATACTAAGGCATCTTTTCTTAAGTTCAAGTCTAGATACTATCCTGTGTGCTACCAGTTAACAGCAATCTCCTAACTCTTTTATACAAACTTAGGCATTATTGTCACAACACCTAAAGGCTTAAATCAGTGGCTCTGATACCACCTTCTGTCACGACCCCCGACCCACCCTGGACGGAATCGAGAGTCGTGAACAGCCCGTGGTACCGGTGATTATTTTGAAAAATATTGCAGCGGAAATTTCATCAGGACCGTGAGTTAGGAAAAATATCAGAGTTTAGAAAACACCGGATTTTATTTATTTAAATAGATGGGATAAACCCATGTTTTACAATGGTAGCTTTAATAAAGATAAATTTTATTACATAAAACAATATTTCTTAATTTGATTTAATTAATAAAATAAGCCACTTCTTGATGCCTTTCAGTGCCATATCCATCTCTACTGTAATTACCTGAAACATGTTTGAAAAAGGTTTTGTCAGCGGGAAATACTGAGTGAATCATTCTATTTACTAAAATGACACATTTGTTATAATTTATAGTATTAAGAGCGATTACAATGTTTCTGATATCAAACCAACTACCCACGGTATTTGTCACTCGACCGAATCTGTGACTATGGTCATATCCCCCAATTGGCTGCCCCAATGGTGACGATTATCAAGTAATGTATACAAAACCCCACATACCGGTTGTAACTTGGTGATTACAAAGACTTAATCCCCGTAATTATAACTTTGAAAATAACATGCTTTTATAAACAATTTTTGATAAAAAGAGAGAATGACTCACATATAATTATGCGGATTCATACGGCCAAAGTTTAGTCTACAGATAAGCCTTTGATATATTGCAGATTTATATAGGCAGAGCTTAGCCTATTACTTAGCCTTGTAACCTAATGCATACGAACTAGGTAGATAACTTAATACAGCATTTACGATAACTCACGAGATCAAATTCTCACAACGAACGACAAAGTGCGATACTTAAACATCCAGCGGATTCACAACTAAGGACAGAGTATAGTCCGATTTCGGACAGCACTCAACATCCCGTCGAAATCACGACGAATGACAAAGTATAACCCTAATGTGGGCGGCACTTAAACATCCATTGGATATATTGATCGGTCGGAAAATGAATCGTAATAGCGATCGAGTTAATACCCTGTATCGTAGCAGAATTCGGCTAGTGTGTGTTTGGTAGTAAACTGTGAATATCTGGACGTACGAAATGAATTTGAATGTCGAATGAACGCAGGAATTCAAGTCCCACTGCTGCCTGTTATATACTCCAAACTGGCACCCCCCGCGAGTCGCGGAAGGCACCGGGGTAACCCCCGCGTATCGCGGCGATGATCGGCCCGACCTAGGCCTGCCACGTGTCTTGTATAGCCTTGGTGAGTCGACGAAATTCGAAACTACGTGTTTTATAACTGTTTTCGAAGGATAAATATGATTTAGGGAATACCCCCTTTGGGTTTTAGGGGCCCTGATCCTAGTTCCAACTATTCTGAAATTTTTAGGGATTGTGTAGGATTACTTGGGTGTCTCAATTAAGGTTTCTTTTTAAACAAAATAAAAATAATAATAATAATAAAAATATAATAGTTTTGGTGATAGTTGTTTATGGTTTGGGACATTTTTGAATATAATTATATCATAAAGAAAAAGAGAATAAAATAGTGAGAAAAGAAAATGGACTCACTTTGAAACTTTAGGGTTCAACTAGAAAGATTCCTCGTATAAATTTTGGGTATAACTTCTGAGCTATAAATATATATTTTTGTACTCGTGTTTAAGTATAATACCCCTAATTCAACCTTGTCCCGAAGTCCCGAGACAGAATCCCAACAACTTAGTCGGGCAGAGCCCTGACATGAGTTATGGGTTTCAGATCAATCGGAAAGGGTAGCGGCGATCGGGAGTTAAAACACTTAAAACAGGCATGACCTTATTATTATTATACGTGAATAACTAAAGAAAATGGAGAGATCGAAAGAAAGGAAGAAAGAAACTGAACAATTTAAGATGACTGAATGTGGTTCTATTTATATTGCTTTCTGCCTAACTTACTAGTCACGCAATGTTTTGATTGGTTTGTCTAGAATTGAGCCACGTACAATCAAATGCTTTCAATTTCCTACACGTAGTGTACTTTTACAATTACCATGCATTTTAATCTAGAAGTTAGTTTTAATTTATAGTATTATTATTTTAAAGTATACGAAAATTGAAATGAACACAAAACATATTTTATTTTTTTCAAATATCTTTTATTATTATTTTATGATATATATATTATAATTAATTTAACTGTTTCACTTATTTGGCGTTTACAACTTCTAAAGTATAGCGTTTTAGAAAATAATAAATATGTTATTAGAACGAGTATATTTTTGTCTACATTTGGGTCTAAGTTTCATTAAAAATAGAGTAGGTTCAAAATACAATGTATTTTATAATTTAATTATTAAACGGTTCCTGGGCCCGTCTAAATACTTCATATTTCTTATAGTTAACTTACCCGTAATCTACCTGTCTAATAATATAAATTTTTATAGACTTTTATTTTATTAGAAAGGGCACTCATATACAGGTCAATATAATATTTCAACCAACTATATAAAAATAGTGTTTAAAACTATTTGGGTTGAATATTTATATTAAAAATAAACTAGTTACTAGTTACTAGTGGTAAATAAATTTAACCAAACCTATAATTCTTATAGAAAATAGGGATGTTACATTCTCCCCACCTTGTTTTAAATCTCGTCCTCGAGATTTGGGTTATGATATTTCTTTTATGTCATATTTTAGTCAATAAAACAATATTAAGGTAGATGAATCAGAATCAAAATATTAAATTTTGTGAATATGAGTTGTACAATAAGTAGGACTCAATGGTTCAACTGAATTAGTTCAAGAAATAGATAACAAATGAATGGGATGAAATGATATAATTTTCAAAGTAACTAGGTTCAAGCCAAAAGATATTGGATCAATAGATATTTTAAAATGAATGTGAAGGATTTTTAGAATCAATAAAATTTCTTTGTCAAAAGAAAGCTTACTTTGATTGGCAACTGAGAGAGATTTAGAATTGACAGGTTCCAATTGAAATAAAAGCATGAAAAATGATTTGTTAAATATTAAATTTATGATATGAGGAAATCAAAGTATTTGAGATGAGTGAATTGCAAAGATACACTAAAAGACAATAAAGTTAGTGTATCATTATTTTAGAGTTCGTATCTTAAGTGATGATCGTGAGATAATAGATTACGTCTAGATGATCGCGAAATCCTATAATATTGTTATAACTATATTTAGATATGTTAAACTCTTGTTTAGTATTTTAAATTTCCGGTAACCTTTATGTATAATTTTTTTTTTCTAAAATTTGCTAAATAAGTATGATGACTTAATTTATATACCTTAACTAGTCATTATCATGGTTAGATATTGGTTAATGCTGCCTTGTTTAAGCATAGGTGGCCAGTCCATGCCTAACTAAGGCTAGGTTATCCAATACTTACCCTTGATAATAACCCTAGTAAAAATAATACCAACACTATTATTATTAATATTTTCTTACTAATATTGAAACTTAATATTAGTACTAAATAACTAAACATACACTTAAATTGAAAAATTTCTAATAAAAATGGTGAAACCGGCCGTCCCCAGGATTGAACCCGGGTCTAAGCCACACCCTTTCGCGCGCCTAACCAACCGAGCTAGGTGCCTAGTTTGTGAAATTTTTATTTTGGTTAAATATAAGCATATGTACAATAAATTCTTTACTCCTCATTATAAGTCACCTACTTATCCTCCTTATGTTTTACTAATAAAAATATAGTAATACTATTTGTAAATTAGGTAATCACTTATGTAAGTTTCCATATATAAAATAAATTTTATATAATGTTTTTTTTTTTCGATTGAATATTGTTAAATCAATAATTATCACGAAAGGCTCGATTGAGGTTGTAAGAATTTTTTTTTTCTTAAGAGATACACTGAAATATGACAAGAATTTGTGTATCATTATCTTAGCACACGTTTTGTGTTAAGTTTGCTTAAATATAAATAAATAATAATTTCCGTATATGAGGTGTGCAAACGAGATTAATGCAGTCTTCAGATTTTGTGAAAACGTCACCACAAGGTGATCGTGATCAAAGAAATAATTCAATGAAATAGAAGACCAAATAAGCATGTTATAATTCAAGAGAATTGAAGTGCTTGTTGGGATTATTTCGAATATGATGGCTTCAATCCATTATCTGGGACCTTGATTTGAATATGTAATGCGAGCAAATTCAAACAATTGAACTTGGTTTAAACAAAACGAGTTCATGTATTAATAAGAAAGTTCTGACATGGTCACAACCAAAAACCATGTATACCAAAGAAAATTAAGTTTCTCAAGAAAGTCATTGACTTGATATCAAAGAGTCATCGTTTTGTAATAATATGGTTCACAGTGCAAGATCAAGGATAGCGAAATGATATTTGAGTTTTGATAAAACAATAATTTGGAATGAAGTCCTCCAGTGGATTTCCTAAATCAAACGAACCACAGGCGTAACAAACAGTGCATGTGTAACGTGTGGATTTACTAGGAAATGTAATAGATCAATATTAGCTACTAGGAAAATCCTCATGGTATGATGACCATTTAAGGAAAAGTAAAACACAGAAGTCTATTCCTAGGGTCAGAATTTTAAGAATTTTATTTGGAAATTTTGTGTGATAACCGTTGTTAAATGACATTACCAGGAAATGTCGAATAAAATGAAATAGGGAATTTGCAAAAGTATATGACTCCTTTTGTATTAATAATAATTATGACTCTGATTTAGACTGTGCACCAATGATTGTGAAATCTTGTTACCATATAACTTAGCGAGATTTATGTTGGTTGTAGGATCACGTGGCAAAGTGCTTCTTTTTTTTTTATTAATTCTTCTACTGACGGAATTAGCATTGTTGTCATTGTGCCTAATTTATATTTTCCAAAGGTCTTGAAATCGTGTTTGATATACTTCGACGTCTGTGGAAGTATAATTTAAATTTCATGTGTTATTCTTGTGTACTAGCACAACTTTACATATTTCTTACTTGCGTTAATAGTTTATGGTAACGCATTGGAAATTCTTATAATTTTGATGGTGTCCCAACTTAAAGGGTTTCCATTGTTTATATTGTTGCTCGATTTATGAGGCAGATAATTAAACGAAATAATGTTTGATATCGGAAAAGAGATTCCTAATAAAGAAATCTAGACACGGATGCTTGTGCTTTATTCCAAATTGACTTTTGGAATTTCTTATAGATATACATATCTATATAATCATATATTTCACATGCTGATATAAACATACCATCTATCAGGTCAATGTATTTAATAGATTCATATTTCCAAAACCCAGTCAGATATCTGGTCATGATACTATTTTAGGGAAATTTTGCCAATTGTTTAACATATTATATACCCCGTCTTATCCGGTTCTCGCCGGAGAGGTAACTTCAGTATATCCGGACAAACTGGAGAGTCTGCTACACCATACCCAGTCTTGCCGGAGAAAATTTTCTATTTCCCATAAATAGTATCTTTTCAAGATTTTAAAAGTGCCTCTTTTATTAGGGCTTTTATCCAGAATTAAGGAAACTTGTATTCCAATAACGTATTTTATTCTAGTCCAAATAATATCAATAAGCAATAATTACTATTAATTCTTGCTTATTCATCATATCTTGCAATATTCTAATTACCATTCTTATGGTATACCAAAATCCATCATACTTTATTTACAAAAGTACTTAGCTTATCTTGAAGTTTATACTAAGGCATCTTTTCTTAAGTTCAAGTCTAGATACTATCCTGTGTGCTACCAGTTAACAGCAATCTCCTAACTCTTTTATACAAACTTAGGCATTATTGTCACAACACCTAAAGGCTTAAATCAGTGGCTCTGATACCACCTTCTGTCACGACCCCCGACCCACCCTGGACGGAATCGAGAGTCGTGAACAGCCCGTGGTACCGGTGATTATTTTGAAAAATATTGCAGCGGAAATTTCATCAGGACCGTGAGTTAGGAAAAATATCAGAGTTTAGAAAACACCGGATTTTATTTATTTAAATAGATGGGATAAACCCATGTTTTACAATGGTAGCTTTAATAAAGATAAATTTTATTACATAAAACAATATTTCTTAATTTGATTTAATTAATAAAATAAGCCACTTCTTGATGCCTTTCAGTGCCATATCCATCTCTACTGTAATTACCTGAAACATGTTTGAAAAAGGTTTTGTCAGCGGGAAATACTGAGTGAATCATTCTATTTACTAAAATGACACATTTGTTATAATTTATAGTATTAAGAGCGATTACAATGTTTCTGATATCAAACCAACTACCCACGGTATTTGTCACTCGACCGAATCTGTGACTATGGTCATATCCCCCAATTGGCTGCCCCAATGGTGACGATTATCAAGTAATGTATACAAAACCCCACATACCGGTTGTAACTTGGTGATTACAAAGACTTAATCCCCGTAATTATAACTTTGAAAATAACATGATTTTATAAACAATTTTTAATAAAAAGAGAGAATGACTCACATATAATTATGCGGATTCATACGGCCAAAGTTTAGTCTACAGATAAGCCTTTGATATATTGCAGATTTATATAGGCAGAGCTTAGCCTATTACTTAGCCTTGTAACCTAATGCATACGAACTAGGTAGATAACTTAATACAACATTTACGATAACTCACGAGATCAAATTCTCACAACGAACGACAAAGTGCGATACTTAAACATCCAGCGGATTCACAACTAAGGACAGAGTATAGTCCGATTTCGGACAGCACTCAACATCCCGTCGAAATCACGACGAATGACAAAGTATAACCCTAATGTGGGCGGCACTTAAACATCCATTGGATATATTGATCGGTCGGAAAATGAATCGTAATAGCGATCGAGTTAATACCCTGTATCGTAGCAGAATTCGGCTAGTGTGTGTTTGGTAGTAAACTGTGAATATCTGGACGTACGAAATGAATTTGAATTTGAATGTCGAATGAACGCAGGAATTCAAGTCCCACTGCTGCCTGTTATATACTCCAAACTGGCACCCCCCGCGAGTCGCGGAAGGCACCGGGGTAACCCCCGCGTATCGCGGCGATGATCGGCCCGACCTAGGCCTGCCACGTGTCTTGTATAGCCTTGGTGAGTCGACGAAATTCGAAACTACGTGTTTTATAACTGTTTTCGAAGGATAAATATGATTTAGGGAATACCCCCTTTGGGTTTTAGGGGCCCTGATCCTAGTTCCAACTATTCTGAAATTTTTAGGGATTGTGTAGGATTACTTGGGTGTCTCAATTAAGGTTTCTTTTTAAACAAAATAAAAATAATAATAATAATAAAAATATAATAGTTTTGGTGATAGTTGTTTATGGTTTGGGACATTTTTGAATATAATTATATCATAAAGAAAAAGAGAATAAAATAGTGAGAAAAGAAAATGGACTCACTTTGAAACTTTAGGGTTCAACTAGAAAGATTCCTCGTATAAATTTTGGGTATAACTTCTGAGCTATAAATATATATTTTTGTACTCGTGTTTAAGTATAATACCCCTAATTCAACCTTGTCCCGAAGTCCCGAGACAGAATCCCAACAACTTAGTCGGGCAGAGCCCTGACATGAGTTATGGGTTTCAGATCAATCGGAAAGGGTAGCGGCGATCGGGAGTTAAAACACTTAAAACAGGCATGACCTTATTATTATTATACGTGAATAACTAAAGAAAATGGAGAGATCGAAAGAAAGGAAGAAAGAAACTGAACAATTTAAGATGACTGAATGTGGTTCTATTTATATTGCTTTCTGCCTAACTTACTAGTCACGCAATGTTTTGATTGGTTTGTCTAGAATTGAGCCACGTACAATCAAATGCTTTCAATTTCCTACACGTAGTGTACTTTTACAATTACCATGCATTTTAATCTAGAAGTTAGTTTTAATTTATAGTATTATTATTTTAAAGTATACGAAAATTGAAATGAACACAAAACATATTTTATTTTTTTCAAATATCTTTTATTATTATTTTATGATATATATATTATAATTAATTTAACTGTTTCACTTATTTGGCGTTTACAACTTCTAAAGTATAGCGTTTTAGAAAATAATAAATATGTTATTAGAACGAGTATATTTTTGTCTACATTTGGGTCTAAGTTTCATTAAAAATAGAGTAGGTTCAAAATACAATGTATTTTATAATTTAATTATTAAACGATTCCTGGGCCCGTCTAAATACTTCATATTTCTTATAGTTAACTTACCCGTAATCTACCTGTCTAATAATATAAATTTTTATAGACTTTTATTTTATTAGAAAGGGCACTCATATACAGGTCAATATAATATTTCAACCAACTATATAAAAATAGTGTTTAAAACTATTTTGTTGGTGCACTACATCTGTCGACTTCGTCTTGTATCGAGTCTTACTAGTTAGAATAGATCAGGGCATGTAGAACGAGAAAAGGTAAGATAGTTATTAGATTTCGCTTGAAGGTTTAATGTGTTTTAGATTTCGCTTGAAGCAGCTCAAGCGAAATCAACATGTTAAGATTTCGCTTGAGTTATGCTGAAGCGAAATCTCCAAGTCTATATATAGGGATTCAAGCTCAAGCGAAATAAGGATAACATTTGAGTAATTCCATACCGAAGTGCTGCCGGTGTGAGAACTGATTGTATTTGTGTTCAAATATCAATATAATCAGTGTTAAAGTGAAGATTCAGCTGTTTTATAGTCAAATACTTGTTTTCCGCACCTGTATTTGATAGAATTCCTTTGAACCGACTCGTTTAGGTCGACAACACGATCCTACAATTGGTATCAGAGCCAGTTGAGGAGTTCTGAAGGATTTCAGCTGAAATTGACATCGTTCTCTTATTTCTACACCTTCTTTTCTCAGTACAGAAAGATTTTACGGTCAAAACCTGTAGAACTTCTCACAGATTGTGTAAAAGTACAAGATAACAAACCCTTGAAAGTTTCACTGCAAAATTCGATGTAAAACTATCAGAAACAAACCTCCGAATGGATTTCGCTTGAACATATCAGTTTTATTTGAAGGATTTCGCTTGAAATTCCAAGCGACACCTAGATTTCGCTTCAAATAGCTTTCTATTTCGCTTCAGGGTTGTTGTTTCAACGATTCCGTTTCAGAAATTGTTACTTGTCAATTTCGCTTGAACAATTTCGCTTCAAAGAGTTGATAGTTTCGCTTCAAGATTTGACTTGAGATTTCGCTTGAGGGTATAATCTGATTTCGCTTCAAGAACTTATCTCACTTGAAAGGTTTCGCTTGAACTGTGATTGAATTGGTGATTTCGCTTGAACTCACTGTTGTGTGAAATTTTTGAATTCCGAATCATGGACGAAGATTTTTACAACGCGTTTGCTACTCCTGTTACTCCGATTAGTATTACACAGAACACATTGATGGAAAACGAAACAGGGACGATGCAAAAGCCGCCCAAACTAATGAACATTGAGGAATACAAGGGTTGGGAAGGTCGTTTCGAGAATTGGGTGCAAGCAAACTATCTTGATGCATGGGAATGTGTGGAAACAAAATACATTCGGCCGATGAATGATGATGAAGAAGTGGTTCCGATTAAAGATCTGACTGCTGATGCTAGAAAGAAGTACAAAGATGAGAAAATGATGCTGAGTTTATTGCAACAAGCTGTGAAAGAAGATATTTTGGTTCTATTGCAACATAATGGAACTTCATATTCGATTTGGAAAGCTTTACGGTCTAAGTTTCGTGGTAGTGAAGAAATGGTCAAAAGCAAGAAATCGCTTCTAAAGAAAGAATTTGATCTATTTCGCATATTAAAGAATGAAAGTACTAGAGAGATGATTGAAAGATACTGCAATTTGCTTGCTAATATGAAGAGATTGAGTATTGAGAAAACCAATGAAGAGTTGATCGAAAAACTTGCTGATGCTTTGCCATATGAGACTTGGGGAACATATCTTATGATGCTCAAAAACAAGAAAGGTTTTAGCAATTTGACACTTAGCAAGTTTATTGAAAAGTTGGAAGCTCAAGAGATGGAGCAACGAAAGATTATTCGAATGAAAGATTTCGATGGTGAACAGGATATTGGGTTGTATTATAAAGCAGGAGTGAATGAGAAGTCTACAAATTTATCTCCAAAAATAGAAACTGCTTACAATGTCAAGAATTCTTCTGGAAGTTCATCATCAGGATCAAACAGCAAAACAAGTTTCACATCATTTCCGTCTTTCGATCCAAACATTTCAGCAACAAAGAATGGCAAAAAGATTCAGTGCAATATTGTACTGAATTTGGAGAATGATGAAGACTATTCAGTAGAAATTGCTAAAAGCCATATGTCTTTATTGGGAACTGTTCTTGAATCTTATGGTAGTTTTGTTGCAGGTCGAATAGGGAATTCAATGCTGACAAAGGAAGATTATGACCAGATCGATGCAGAAGAAATGGAACTGATGGACATAAAATGGTGCTTAGCTAGTGTGTTGAGGAGAGCTGAGAAATTCAAACAAATCACTGGAAGAGATGATCTTCGTGAGGCTGGTAATTCTACTTTAGGTTTTGACAAATCTAAAGTCACTTGTTTTCGTTGCAGGGAAAAAGGACACTTCAAGAGGGAGTGCAAAAACCGCGAAGCAAGTGGAGCTCAAAATCCATTTAACAACAACAATGATTACTATCGAAAGGCCATTTACCATCAAGTTGCTCAACAACCACCTCAACAACAACAACATCAGGCACAAACTGCGCATGGAAGATATGTGATTGAAGATTCTGGAAAGAGAGCTTGTGCGATTAATCAAAATTCTTCAAAGAGAGCTGATGGTAGTGCATTGATAATAGATCAAGATGATGAAAAACTACCAGAGGGTTTTAGCTGGGAGAATTTCAATTGGGATAACTATATTCCTGATCAAAACAAAGCTTATACAGCTTTTGTTGCCAAAGTTGAAGAAGATAGTGATGATGATCGTGAGTATTGGGCAAGAAAATTCAAAGCTGATATGAAACTGCTTGCTGAAAGTGACAGTGAAGATGAAAAGGTTAAAAAGAAGAAGAAAAAGATCAAAACTCCAGTAAGTAGTGATGACGAAGAAATTCCAGTAATCAAAAGGAATGTAAAAGTTGAAGTTGCAAAGTTTAAAGTTGAAGATGAAATTGATGCAAAGAAGATTCCAGTGAAGTGTGAAAACTGTGAAGCAGTGAAGAAGCAGAACAGTACACTGATCTATAACTTGAATAGTTTGAAGGAATCTTATGATGTACTGAACAAAGCAATGAACCAATACAATTTAACTAGTGAAGAACAAGCAACAGCGATGAAAACACTTCAAGGAGCTTTTATGACAAAGCAAAAAGTGGTGAACAATTACATTGAAAAGTGTGCTGCTCTTGAACAGAAACTGGAACTGCAAAGAATCGAAACTGAAAGAGTTAATCATTTGTTGAAAAGTTATTCATGTACTTCTTATGTCATTGACATGATTTATCCAACTGTTGAAGGCATGAAGGCATTTGAAGAAGATGAAGTAACTGAAGAAAAGAAGGATGATGGAAAAGAGACTGAAGAAAAGACTCCAGAAAAGAAGAACAAGAAGAAGAATGATACAAAGAAAAATACTGACAAGAAGGATTCTGGTAAGAAACAAGAAGTCAGTTATAACAAATGTCCACCCCCGCTAGAAAATGGATATTTGCCCAGGAATCCAAATCAGGAAAGAGTCGAAAAAGCAACAAATTTACAATGGGAGTCGGAGTCCTCGGTCAATTTGCCAGAAAATATTGATGTCGTGTTTACATCATCTGACACTGGTCATGAGTCCGAGTTAATTAAGAAAGTCGTCGATCAGGTGTTGGATAAAGATGAAACTGAGGAGTCAAAGTTGGAGTCAAACTCAGAGTCAAAGTCAGAGTCAGAGTCAAAGTCTAGTTCTGAAAGTTCGAGTTCGACGATCAACAGTCAAAATTCTTCAGTTAAAAGGGTTTACAACAAAGAATTCTTGTTATCAAAATCTAATTTGAATGACGAAACATTCAAAGTTGCATATACATTGAATGATTCCGACAAATTATATTCTGATGAGGAATTTCCACTAAGAGGTGTAAAAACTGAGATGATCAAAAAGATTTTCAAACTAACAGAAATCAGTTTTTCTGAATTAAAAGATGTAAATCTTATTGATAAACCTAAAAAATACACCTCAAGAGTACAACAAAGATTAAACAAGAAAAAAGGTTACAGTTCTGGTTCTGGTTTTCACAAGAAATCAAACCCTAACCGTAATTTCAAAAAGAAAGGTCTTGGTTTTACTCCAACAGAAAAACAGAAAAATGAAACATATGTTCGTGATTTTAAAGCAAAGATGACATTTGTTTCAGGTACATCAAGAGATGAGGAAGAAAAGGAAAGGTTTTGGAGGCAGTCGAATAGTAAATTTCTTGCAAAGAAGCAAGAAGAGATGACAGAAACGAGAACCTGTTTCCAATGCAACACTGTTGGACACATTGCCAGAGATTGTTCTAAGGCAATATCATCAAAACAGGGAGTTTTTCGTAAACAAAGAGAGAAAGTGGTTAAGTTTGAACCGCCAATTGACCGAACCAAATTATTCAAAAATTCTACTTTTGAAATTGGTGAAAGTTCAAACAGATTTTACAAGAAGAAAGCAAATCTTGACACTCAGAAATGGGTTGTTAAGAAATTGGTTGATAGTTCTGGCGATGAATCTGATTCCATAAAATCAGAGGAGCCACAGGTTGAGTTAAAATTGAAAACTTCAGTCCCTCAAATGGATGATGTTCATTTTCCACCATTGAAGGATGAAAATTTTAAGAAGAAAATTGGTAAAGTTGAAATATCAAACCAATTTTATGATGATAACAAGGTTTTTGATGTTGATAAAGCCTTTAACCCCACTGTGAAACACATTTTTGGTAAAATGATTGATCGAAAAGTCAAAGGGGTTAAAGAATTTTATGAGAAGAAGATACAGAAGGAGAAAATTGAACCATCCCTAGTTCGTGACTGGGATGGTTCATACTACGAACAGTAAGTCTGTGGACTTGCCGGAGATCCCAAGTTGGTAATCGTGGATCAGGAATCGGCATTATTCTTTGTATTTGATTGTGTTTTTAGAACAAGTGGTAAATCAGGGACATTAATTTGTACTTGATTTTCTACAAGTGGTTGAAGACAAAATGATGAACCACATCCCCAACTTTACAAGTGGTAAAAACAAATTTATTTTCCGGAAAAATCATTTTGATTAAAACAAACTTAAGTGTTTTGAAATCACAATGGGAAAATAGTTTGTTGTGAGGGGGAGTTCTGATTGTTTATGCCAAGTGAATGGCGATTTGAAGTGATTTGATATCAGTTGTCATTTTTTTTTGTATAGTTTGTTTTCAAATTTCCTAAAATGTGTTTGCATTTTAGGGGGAGTAAAAATTTCAGAAAATCCAAAAACATTTGAAAATTTGAAAAAGCCAAAAACATGATAAAATGAAAAAGAGTTTTGTTGTGCAAAAAGAGGAAATGATAGTACATCAGTGGACTGTTACAACATGCTAAAGAATTGGTAAGATAAAAAGTGATAAACAATCTCACTGTGGATATGTCAGTAGGTTTTTGCACATTTAGTAAATTGTGACGAGATATAAACATAAAATTTACTTGCGTCTACGTGGGGAACACCTCCAGGATATATAGGTAACCCCTGAAATCTTGTTTGAAGGGTCCCGTATTCTGAGATACTAGGTCTTTATACTCAGTGATATCTGGGGTATTATCCCGGGACTTCTGATTTTGCGGAAGCAATGGCCTAGTCCCCGGAGAATACTTTCTGCTTGCTTGAAATATAGCACCACCCTCAGCTAAAAAATGATGAAACATTGAAAAATGCTAATCATGGCTGTTGTAATTCAAAAGATCCTCTAAAGGGGACACACCTAAAAGTCAACTAGGCTCTCTGCTGAACGGAAGTTCTGACCTGAGCTATCACGGTTGCATAATTTATTCCCCTTACAGATATCATCTGTGGTATACTCACCTGTAAGACTGAATACTGGGGTCTGGATACGGGAGTATATACTGAGGTGGGACACATGTAGATGTTTAAGTCCTAAAACACTTATTCGTATCTCGAAACAGTTGAACTTTGTGTGAAAATTTAAGTGGATCAGTATACTGACAATCTAAGTGAATTGTTTAGAACTTAAAATGAAATGAAGCTTAACGGTGTTGGTGATTTGTCTCAAAAACTGATATGATCCTCTTACACAAACTCACAAAAATATTGTTTGTAAATATTTCTTTACTGCATTTCATTTCTGTCTTTCAGAAAATTCCAAAAAGATTTTGTGTGTGTTTTAGCATAAATTTTTGAAAAATCCAAAAAGATTTTCGACAACTGGTATTGAAGAGCTGATTTTCAAAATTCCAAGTGCTAAACATGATGAACAAATGGTTTGGGTGAAAGTGTTTGAAGAATGTTGAAATGAAATAAAAAAATGTTTTGAAATATAAATGTTATTTCTGCAAGTGGTAAATTAGTCTTGAAAATCTTATCTACAAAATGGTTATCAGAAAATTTATTTTTGGGTAGAGTTTTTGCAGGTTAGCCAGGTTCCGAAACCTGAGTTTGATAGAGTGCCAGGTTACGATCTAAGAACCTGTGGAAAGTGAATTCCAGACTATGATCCCAGCAGATTGAGAAGGGGAGTCTGAAGACATCTGAGGAGGAGATTAGTTGAAGTATGAAAGAAGCCCAGAGACTGATCAAGATTGAAGATGTGAAGACACAGTATTAGTGTGACTCGATAGTCGACTCGTCAACATCTGAGGGGGAGTCTGTTGGTGCACTACATCTGTCGACTTCGTCTTGTATCGAGTCTTACTAGTTAGAATAGATCAGGGCATGTAGAACGAGAAAAGGTAAGATAGTTATTAGATTTCGCTTGAAGGTTTAATGTGTTTTAGATTTCGCTTGAAGCAGCTCAAGCGAAATCAACATGTTAAGATTTCGCTTGAGTTATGCTGAAGCGAAATCTCCAAGTCTATATATAGGGATTCAAGCTCAAGCGAAATAAGGATAACATTTGAGTAATTCCATACCGAAGTGCTGCCGGTGTGAGAACTGATTGTATTTGTGTTCAAATATCAATATAATCAGTGTTAAAGTGAAGATTCAGCTGTTTTATAGTCAAATACTTGTTTTCCGCACCTGTATTTGATAGAATTCCTTTGAACCGACTCGTTTAGGTCGACAACACGATCCTACATATTTGGGTTGAATATTTATATTAAAAATAAACTAGTTACTAGTTACTAGTGGTAAATAAATTTAACCAAACCTATAATTCTTATAGAAAATAGGGATGTTACACTTCTGCACACGGGGCTGTGCCCAGCGAACACGGGCCGTGTGGAGCCCAATGCAGACAAATACAATTAATGAAGCCACGGGGGCATGTCCGCTGGACACGGGGCCGTGGCCGGGCTTCTGTTCAGGCTATAAATAGGGGTGCTTGGCTCACTTCAAAGACATCCCTTGGCAAGCCACCTCTCTCCCACTTTGCCACCAATCCACCACCACTACAACACCCACGTCCACCCCCATCATCCATCATCCACCTTAGAGTGTGTGTAGTAGTCTCAGGATCTAATATTGATCGTAAGATTTCTTGTCAATTAAAGGCCATGTTTGGCTAAGTCTTTTACATCACTTGGTGAAGACAAGCATTTAATGTATTACTTTTTATTTTTAATCTTTTCACACTTTTTATTTGGTTTTGTATTAATTACTTTAATAACTAGTTTCTTATGTTGAAGGTGAAACTTCTTTATCATTTGTCTGTGGTGTCTTGGCATTACTTTACTGTCTATATAAAGTAAAAGATTTTCACCATTCATATCTCTACGGTCTATATAGAGATATGTTGGCTACCTGGTCGGGGGGTTAAGGGAATGGTTTAGTAAGGTTCTTGCCTTGTTCAGTGTATAGATCCTGCAAGGACCTGGGTCAAGCTTACTAGGACCTCCTTCAATACCCACTAGTATTGGATGGCGGGGGTGTGAATGGCTTGATCCCCTCATATGTAAACTACTGTTAAACATTAAAACGGCTACTTGGGATTGTATCCCTGCTGACTCAAACCACTTAGCCGAGGGTAGCGTCACCTTCAAAAGAGGGGCCTACCACTTTTCGCATTAATAACTTGATTAATTATCTTCCAATATTCCGACCCTTTGGGATTGTATCCTTGCTGACTCAAACCACTGGGTTGAGGGTAATGTCACCTTCAATAGAGGGGTCTACTACTATAACTAAGATAATCTCTTAAAAAGTGCAAAATTGTAGAAATCATCAAAGGATACATTAAAGGCGAGTCGGATCCAAGTAATTCATCTTGTCTATCTGTTTTTATTTTTATTTCAGCATTTTCAGTTTTTATTTTTCATATTTAAAATCATTTCAAAAAATTTTAGTTTGATTAGACGTTGAGGATAAACCGGTACTAAAAGCTCTTGTGTCCTTGGACGACCTCGGTATCTTACCAACGCTATATTACGCTCACGATGGGTGCACTTGCCCAAGTGTGTGTTTAGTGTTAGTAGAATATCGTGTTTTATAAATTTAAAACTTGACTAATGTGTAAAATGGGCTTAAAATAAAAACATATTACACCTTACACACACCAAGTAGCCTATGAAAGATTATAAAGATGATGTTGGGATTGAACCCTACAAAGGAACAGTTAATAAAGCCAAAACTGGATCAGATCAGTGGATCCAGAATAAGCAGTTGTTTGAATCAGTCTTTCCCCTTTAATGTGACCTAACATCCAATGCCCTTTAAGTACTGCTCTTATACAACAACTGCTGATCTACATCAACTGCTGTTCACTCAAAGACTGCTGAAGACTAAACACTGATGAGTCAAACTGCTGCTATAGTTCAAGCAATGTTGAAGACACAAAGCACTGCTGGGGCTAAAGCAGTGGAATGAAGAAGCAGCAGTTAGACTAGTATTTGTATTCATTTATTATAATCAGTTGTTAGATAACAGTATTTGTATTAGTCAGTGGTTAGAGGTTGTTAGGAGGTTAGATGTCACTTTCATGGTGACGTCAGCAAAGATGCCACAGTGGTTTATTCGGTACTATAAATAGAACAGTACCCTGTACTGTTCTATTAGCTCTCTTCATCACAAGTCATTCTGTACGAACAAACCATTTGTGAGCTCAGGCTGAGGGGGAGATTGTATACATGCATGCATTGTTATTGAAGATTGTAATAAATATAATCATTCGATTTCATGTTAAACATGTTTGTTGAAAACAATTCTCTCATTTGATTGTGTGTTGAAAGTTTGTTTCATTTAATTCTGCTGAACTTATTACTAATTCATCTTCATAATTATCAAACAATCACAATCATAAGAAACTCAGATCCTAACAATTGGTATCAGAGCCAGGACAGTCAAACTTGATCTAACAATCATTTTGACGTAAAAGTTCAGCTCAAAGTCGTTGATACTTTTAATTGTTCGTTTCGTTGAAAAATAGAGTAAGGGTTAATCACGAGCAAAGTTGATTAATCAGTATATCAATAATAACATTGGTTCTCTCTTCAAACCAGGATGACGTCACAACCACAGGATATCAATAATAACATTGGTTCTCTCTTCAAACCACCTATGTTGAAGAGAAATGAATACAACATCTGGGAGCGAAGGATGAGTCACATCTTAGCTCAACAGAATACTGGATATTGGAAGTCGGTTATCTTTGGACCACATGTTCCAATGGTGCCAAGTGCTGAGGATCTAAAGGTTTTTGTTCCTAAGAAAATTGAGAACTATACTGACCAAGATTTTCAGAAAATTGAACTAGATGCCAAGGCATTTAGCATCGTTGCATCTGCACTACCAAATGAGATTTATGCTGGACTGTTACACTGTAACAGTGCCAAGGAATTGTGGGATGCACTTAAGGAACAGTTTGGGGGACTGAAGAAGTAATTGAAAACAACAGGGAAATTCTGAACCAACAGTATGAAACCTTTTGTCACATTTAGGGTGAAACATTAACACAACAGTTTGAGCGATTTAGTTGTCTCATAAGTGAACTTAATCTTGTTAAAACTGAATTTCCTAAATCAACTGTAAACAGCAGGTTTTTAAGGTTACTTCCTGAAAAATGGGACACAATTGCTTTTGTAACCAGAAATTCTGTTGAGTTCAAATATCTGACCCTAACCCAACTTCATGGTAGACTCCTGACCTATGAAAGGGAGTTGAACCAGAAAAAGAAGTTACAAGAGTCTGGAAAAGTTGCAGATGATTATTCATTTGGCAGCACAGCTCTTTTGGGTCAGGAAGAATCTGGTAGTAGTAAGGATCAGAGTTATGATCATTACATTGACATAACTGCTGGTGGAGCATTTAACAACTCTGATTCTTACTCAAACAACTATGCTTTCACAGCTAGTAGTTAAAACCAGAATTCTGACAATCTGTGCTTTAAACTCAATGATCTGCAGCATTTTGATCCAACTGAATTAGAAGAAATGGACATTTTGCATCAACTTGCACTGCTGAGTGTTAGAACCAGCAAGTTTTACAAAAGGACAGGGAGAAAATTTCCAGGGTTACATGGGAACTTAAAAGTAGGGCTGGATAAGTCAAAGATTAAATGCTATAAGTGTAATAGGTTAGGTCATTTTGCTAGGGAGTGCAGGAGTCAAACCAGTGGACCAATTATTACACATCCTGGCTCAAACCCTAGACCACAAAATAACCAAAACACTGTGCATTATGCCCAAAATGCCCCTACTGCTCATGTAAACACTGCTCACTATGCGCACCCTGCAACCCCTGTTCTTGTGCATTATGTTCAAACCACTGTTCCTCAGATACAGTATGTCCAGGCCCCTGCTCCTCAGGTTCAGGTGCAACAAGTTGCACCTCAACAAGCTGTACCAGCAGTGGTTCAACCAGATCAGCAAAGCTTTTTGACCCAAGGCCTTGTTGACTGGAGCAGCTTACCTGAAGAGTTAGGAGATGAAAATTTTGCACTCTATGCTCAAAATAATGTTTCTAGTGATGATGTTTGTTTTGTAGCATTGGAGTCTATACCAAAAGGGCTGGAAACTGAAGAAGGACAGTCAAGTGATGAAACAGTGGACAAAATTGCTGAAGCAGTGGTTACTGCTGTTGCTGATGAAATACTGCCGGGGAGAAAGTTCAGAACCCCTGTTGGAACCAATGTCTGACCCTTGGTCTGAAGAAGAAGAAAAGAAGAAACAAGGTGATAAAGAAGAGAAAGCTCAAGTAGAAAGTGATCATACATGTGATTATGCCATGATGGCTGCAACTAAGGTATCACCCCAGGTTCTTAAAAACCTTTGTTCAGACAAATGCATTATAGCATTTGCAAACATTAAGGAGGTGAACAAAAACCTTAGAGATAGGTTATTAACTGGTGAAGTACAATTTGAAAAATCTTTAAAAGAACTGAAAATCAAATTGTCTGAAAAAGAGAATGAAATTTGTAGCATCAAACAAGAGCATAGCATAATCAAGGACCAACTCCAGACAATGATAGAAAAATATCAAGTCTGCAAAAAGGAGTTGGAAGCCACCCAAATCACTTGTGAAAAATGGGTGGAATCCTGCAAAGGTTATGAGATTATGCTTGAAAAACAGCTTGAAAGTAATGTAAAATTTGGCATAGGGTTTAGAAAAAATGACCAAGTTGAAAACATTGCTGCAAATCAAGCTGGTTCTGTTGAAATCATACCAACCAACAAGAATGGCCAAGAAGTTAAAATAAACTTATAAACTTGGTAACAAAATCACTCTGGAAAGATCTGTGGGGTCCTCAACTTTTGAGGAGATTGAGAAATACCAATTCAAACCCACATGGTCTGATGAGTGTGACATTCTTGAAAATTTCAAACCAATGGACTTCACAACTATAGACGGTGTCAAAGCTCCTAAGGCAAAGGTCATCCCTCTTAAGGACATCCCAACAGTGGTTCAAAACTCTGTTGCAAAGGAGTCTGATAAGAAGAAAAGAAAAGGTTAAAAACTTGTTTTGTGATTTCTGTGAGAAGAAAAATCATTTGACCAACGATTGTTTTCATCTTAAAACATATGATATTAACAAAACAAGCATCATTGTGCCTTCTCAAAGCTGCACCATCTGTGAAAAAACAAACCACCTCACTCAGGGATGTGTGTACTCAAATCCTTTGATGTAAAAAAGAATGAGTACACTTCAAAAACATCCATGAGTTCATCAAAACCACAAGTCAAGAAACAACCACTGTTTGTGCTAGTTCAAACAGCTGTTACAAAATAGCTGAACCAAACCTCTGTTAAAAGAGATGTTCAGGTAACTGATGCACCCCCTGCTAACCAATACCTAAGAGGTAAAGGTCAACCACCATATCCTAGGGTCCCACATGTTTATGAAGCCTACAAAAGGCCTTCTAAACCAAGAGTGAACAGGCATCCCTATGGATATCAAGAATTGATTGGAAATGGCCCCCAACAGTGGTTAGAGAAACAAGCTGCAAAAATTAATCAATCCCCTGATCTAACCGCTGTCCATCTTCCTGACCTTAACGTAGACACTGTTGAGACCCCATCCAAAGCCTTATTGGCTTTGTAGACCCTCCTGAACTAATTATTTACTTGATGTGCGGGGAGCTTCTGCATGCTTAGATAGTCTTTGGTATGTAGATAGTGGAGGCTCCAGGCACATGACTGGATGTAGAGCCCTACTCAAAGAATTCAAAACTCATGGAGGGGGTGATATATCTTTTGGTAATAATAGTAAAGGGAAGGTGATGGGTTCTGGTACAGTACAGTCTGCAAATGTTAAGTTTGAAAATGTCAAGCTGATAGACAATCTAAAATTCAACCTCCTTAGTGTCTCTCAAATGAGTGATAAAGGTTATGGTTCTTTCTTTACTAAGGAGTGTTGTAGGATTGTTGGACCAGAAATGGTTGAAAAGATTGAAGAAATAATAAAAAATGGAATAACTAAACTTGTTTCTCAAAGAAGTGGCAATGTTTATGTAGTTGATTTGTCAAAAGAGAATCCAAGAACTGATGCATGTCTGTTCTCAGCTGCCTCTAACAAAGAGACAGAACTTTGGCATAGGAGATTGGGGCACACAAATCTCAAGACAATCACTGCTTTGTCAAAACAGGGGTTAGTAAGAGGTCTTCCTAAAAAACTGTTCATCTGTCATGAGCATTGTGTTTCCTGCTTAAAAGTAAAACAACATAAAAGCTCATTTAAGTCCATTGAAGAGTCCAAAACAACCAAGTGCTTGCAAATGCTTCACATGGATCTGTTTGGCCCAGTTAAAGTCATGAGTCTTAGAAAGAAAAGATATTGTTTGGTAATTGTAGATGACTTTTCTAGGTTTACATGGACTTATTTCTTACATTCCAAAGATGAGACTGTAGGCATTCTGCAAGACTTTGTCACACAGGTTGAAAAGCAGTTTGACTTGCCAGTAAAAATCTTCAGGAGTGACAATGGCACAGAATTAGAAATAGGGAGTTGGATGAGTTTTGTGTATCCAAAGGAATTATAAGGCAGTACAACATTCCAAGGACACCAGAACAAAATGGGGTACTTGAAAGAAAGAACAGAACTTTGATAGAGGCTGCCAAGACCATGCTTGCTGATTCAGGTTTGCCATTAACTTTCTGGGCAGAGGCTGTAAACACTGCCTGCTATGTCCAGAACAGAGTTTTAATAAACCCCAGGCATCAAAAGACTGCCTATGAAATTCTGTATAAAATAAAACCACTGATCTCATATTTCAAAGTTTTTGGCTGCCCATGCTTCATTTTAAACTTAAAAGATTCCATCTCAAAGTTTGCAGCCAAAATTGATTGTGGTTATCATTTGGGATACTCAACCACTACTAAGGCCTACAAAGTGTTCAACACTAGGACTAAGACAGTGGAAGAGACTTTGAATGTGAAGTTCAATGAACTCTCTTCAATGAAAATCCCTGCAAATCCTGCAGAATTATTTAATCTTGATAAATTTACCTTTGAAAATGTTTCTGTCAAGACTAACAGTGCAGGTCCATCTCAAAGTTCACCATCAGACTATGGATATGAAGTCATCATTCCACAACAAAAGTCTGCATCAATTGGTAGAGTAGCAGATGTTCAAAACAGCTGTCAAAGCTCAACCACTGCTACCTCAACAGTTGTTGACCAAAGTAGCCCCTTAACCCATGCTTCCACATCCTCAAGCACTGTTGATAAAAATCCCCAAACAGTGGATAAAAATCAGCATGTTTCCACACCACTTCCTCCTATTCCTCGACCTCCATTTCAAGACCCCATTGGATCCTCAAAGTCACCAACAGTGGTTAGCTCAGATGATTCACATCTGCAGCCTTCACCTTTAAATGCCATTGTTCCATACAAAGGAGATCTAATCTTCTTGAAGTCTCATCCACCTGACCAAATCATTGGCAACATCAGTGAAGGGGTGCTCACAAGAAGTCAATCCCAAAACATCTGTCTTTTTGCTGGTTCCCTATAACTTCATCAGCCAGTCAAGTACCAAGAGGCACTGAAAGACAACAGCTGGGTAGAGGCCATGCAAGAGGAGCTCCAACAGTTTAAAAGACAACAAGTATGGGAGCTTGTACCACTTCCAGAGGGTGTGAGTCCTATTAGCACAAAGTGGGTCTTTAAAAATAAAACTGATGAAAGGGGTATTGTTGTCAAGAATAAAGCAAGGCTAGTGGTTCAAGGGTTCAGACATGAAGAGGGCATTGATTATGATGAAACTTTTGCCCCTGTAGCAAGATTGGAAGCTATCAGATTATTCCTGGCCTTTGCTGTCAACCACAATATAAAGGTGTATCAAATGGACATTAAATGTACATTCCTCTATGGTAAAATACAAGAAGAGGTATATGTTTGTCAACCTCCAGGTTTTGAGGATCCATTTAATCCAAATCATGTCTACAAGCTAAATAAAGCTTTGTATGGCTTGAAACAAGCGCCTAGAGCCTGGTATGAAACTCTTTCCACCTTTCTTCTTTCTATTGGTTTCACAAGAGGTAAAATAGACAAAAAACTGTTTTTAAAATGGAGAGGGAGAGACTTGATGATTGTCCAGATTTATGTGGATGACATCATTTTTGGAAGCACATGTTCTAAAATGTGTGAAGAGTTCAGACAACTCATGACAGCTGAGTTTGAGATGAGTGCAATGGGTGAACTCCAGTGCTTTCTTGGTCTCCAAGTAAGGCAACTGCAAAATGGTACTTTCATCCATCAAGGCAAATATGCCAAAGAACTTTTAAAGAAATTTGAGATGGATGATTGCAAACCATGTAGTACACCCATAGTAACCACAAAAAAAAGTCATGTCTGATGAAAAGGATGATTTGGTTAATCAAACTCTTTATAGAAGCATGATTGGGTCTTTATTGTACCTGACTGCATCTAGACCAGACATCATGTTTGCAACATGTGTTTGTGCAAGATCCCAATCAGCCCCTAGAAAGTCAAACATTATTGCTGTAAAAACGATATTCAGATACCTAAAAGGTGCTCCCACACTTGGTATCTGGTATCCAGCTGATGGAAATATCAAGCTTTCAGGTTTCTCAGATAATGACTTTACTGGATGTAATACAACAAGGAAGTCCACTTCAGGAGAGTGCCAATTACTAGGCAGTTGCTTAGTGTCTTGGCAAAGCAAAAAGCAAGCAGCTGTTTCAACATCCACTGCTGAAGCAGAGTATATAGCTGCTGCAAGCTGTACAGCCCAACTGCTATGGCTTCAAAATCAATTGCTGGATTTTGGTATCACTGCCTTAAAGACACCTCTCATGTTGGACAGTCAGGCAGCAGAAAATATCATCAAAAATCCAGTTTCCCATTCAACCAACAAGCATATTGATATCAGACATCACTTTGTGAGGGATTGCTATGAAAAAGCTTTGATTTCTCTGCACCATGTTCCAACTAAAGATCAGCTGGCAGATGTGCTAACAAAAGCATTAGACACATCCACCTTTGAAAGCATGATCTCTAGGATTGGCATGCTGAACATGGAATAACAGGCAACATCCTGTTTTTCTATGAATAAAAGCATTAAAATGTTTTCAGAAAATCAAAAATTCATCCTTAAAAATAGCTAAAAATGAAAATTTTCATTAAATCCTTAAAAGTCTGCCATAACCACTGTTTTGGTTCAAACATCTGTTCTGCTGAATGTTGTCCACTGTTGAAAGTCAACCTCTATTCCTTCATTTCATTGTTAAATACTGTTGTCCAAAATCAGTGTTTTAACCCACTGATGGCTATCCACTGATAGCTTAAAGTCAGCCACTGTTTCATTTTCACCACTGTAAACCACTGATAATTGATCCATCAGTGGTTTCCTAAACAACTGTCTTCCATTACTCATCAGAGGTTGGCACGTGGACAGTACTTAGCCGTCAGATCTTTTGTAACCGCTGCCACATCAGCATTCACTTTTCCACCTTATAAAACCCTGATCAAAACCCCAAACAGGGTTTTCACTGTTAAATCGAATTCAAAATTCGTTTCTTAAAGTAGTTACCATCAATTTCTCTCATATCATTCATCGTCTTCCTCCTCTCGCAATCACACTCAAATCACCATGGCTCTCCCATTCAAAACACCTCATAATTACCTGTGCATACTTGAAAAACCAAGTCAAAGCACAACTTTTAACTCCGTCATTGATTCTCTTTCGACCACAAAGTATAAAACTTTGTTGACTTGTAATGCTCCTATCTACCAGGATACCCAAAGAGAATTCTGGAAAAATGCTAAACTTGATGTTAAGGACAAAAAGCCCTTAGCTATAAATTCATCCATAAGGGGTATTTCAGTTACCATCACACCTCAAACTATTTCAGATGTCTTTGAAATAAATGATCTTACAGGTAAAAGCTCTTTTCCAAAAACAGAGTACCAAACTGATTTTCTTGAGCGAGGGTATGAAGAGGAAATGAAAAAGACACTTTACAAAAGGGGGGTTTTCCTCCTGCCATGAGGTTTTTATTCCATACCCTCCTCATGTGTGCGTCTAATAAAACTACTGCTTTCAATGAGATACCATTGAAAATTCAATATCTGGGTTATGCTATAATGAATGAAGAAAATTTTAACTACTCCCAGGAAATTTTCAATGACATGGTCAAAAATCTTAATAATATTAAAGATAATAAGAAACCATTTCTTTTGTTTCCAAGGTTTTTAAGTTTTTACTTACAAAAGAAATTTTCCAAGGATAATGCCCATGTGCTAATCCAAGGAAATCCTTTTCAAATAAACAGCCTTTCTTCTGAAACCTTTACTAGGCTGTCAAAACCTTCAAAAACACAAACAGAGGAGCCTGAGCAGAATTTAGCAGCAACAACTGCTCCTCAGGTTACTGCTGTTGAGCCCACTGCTCAAGGTGATCACAGCAGCACACCCACTGCTGTGAAACCCACACCTAAAATCACCACAAGACCCAAAAAGAAAAATGTCCAAAAGCCCCCCAAACCCTCTAAAAAGGTAACTCTGGAAGATGAGATCGCAGAGATTATACCTGTGACAACACAAAAGTCACCAATAACCACTGCTGCTACTTCCTCACAGCAGTTGGATGAAAGATCTCAACCTGAGCCTCGAACTCCTCCTGCTTCTTCTAAAAAACATCAGGTTGTATCCACAGGGACACCACGTTATGATCATCCACAGCCCAGCTGTTACACTCGTCTAATATTTTCGTTTAGTTATCATAAAAATATAGTATACATAAAAGCAAAAATTGTAATTTTCAAAAACTTAGTTAATAAACTAAGTTATACTTCATCATAGTGTTTAACATAGTTGATTAACAGAAATAAACCATTCATCATTCGAAAGTGTTTACAAACTACATAGTTTAACTAGATTATATTAGTGCGGAAGCATCCAAAATGTGTGTTCGGTTCTTGAAACGTTGACTCGATCATCATCCACGTACTTGCAATGCCTAAAAAGCTGGAAATTTGACAATTATTAGTACTAGGGTTCTTATAAAATCGGCATAGTCTAAACTACGCTGAAGACGGACTCGATTAACCAAGATATCCAAAACTCAACACAAGTGGCAGGGCTCTACCGTAACTTACGGCACCGTAAGTTACGGTGGCAGCTGGGCAACAATGGTCTGCCGTAAGACAGTAAGAAGCCACCGTAACACTTTGTTCTCTACCGTAAGTTACGGTAACTACCGTAACTTACGGTAGCTCCTGTAACCTGCTGTTTTGACCCTTTTTATTCATTTCACCCAAAACCACATGGACGGATAATATTTCACGATATGAAGACCCAAATCACGGGTTCCTTATTTTTAACATCCACGCTCCCACCACCGGTTTGCTTGTTTAGTAAATTACTACCCTTCGCTCGGGCTCAAAATTTACGAGTGACGTATTACCGTACCCAGTTTGTACCTTCTCTTAATGACCCGTTAGTTTGCCCTTATGAAGTTCATCATTTGAGCAAACCTAACTACCAACATCTCGTATTCTAACATATCTATTATTAATAATGACAAAAGACTAAGTGACCATATTGACGAAGCGTTTAGCCACGTATTAATTGGTTATTGACCTTTTTGGCTCATATATGGAATCCACCATTACAATGACTACCAAACTACTTTTAACCGATTCTTAACTTAACTTATTAATTCAAGTAACGAACATTGTCGCTATGATCAACGCAGCATCTATTCTAAAATATGACTATACATCATTTGATAAAAATTTACTAATGTAACGGATCAAGTTACATACCTTCAAAATACGCCCTTCAAACGCAAGTCGCCACCGGCTTGTCCACTCGACGCTCCGGTGTCCTTTCCTATAGAGTTCAATCATGACATGTTTAGAACTCTTTTCAATTCATGGTTCGCATATTTTGCCGAAACATCACAATCATGCGGTATAACTTAAATTTTCAGATTTAAGCCTTCTTTGAGGAATTTTTACAAACACTTGAAGGGCAGGATTTTATATCTTTTATATTCAAGTTTATGGCTTGTCGCTTAGCCTAAATTAACATCAATCGAGCTATCACATATGAATCAAACATCAAATTTTTCAGAAATCAGTTTCTATGTATCAAATTACACTAGCTTAGCCTTCTAAACCCTAGTGTTCATCAACTTCTCACAAAACCCATGAATCACCTTCAATGTGTTCATGAAATTTTCAGAGATTAGACATGATTTCACTTATTGTGGTCTAGGGTTTTCTCCTAGACACTATAACATCTTTAATCTATTCATTTAACAAACATGCATCAACGGATTTCGATTTCCCTAGATTCATGAGAAATTCAAGTAGAGATTTCTTATCAAATTTTACATACCTTATGATCTCCTTGCAATGGGAATCACTCATCTATGCTCGTTTTTCGTTTTGGACTTGATTTGATCCTTCAATTTGGGGGTTTTAATAGAGCTAGGGTTCTTGGGGAGCTTGGGTTCGCCCCCTCCTTCTGGTCGAACTCAGCAACACATAAACAAGTGTGTTTTGATTTTAATTTTCTTGTTTTATTAATATTAGTTGTTACTTAAACACTTTTGGCCCCTCAATTTTCATCCTTTATTTATTTTAACTCTTAAACTACTCACAACCCATTCTCTAACTAGGTTAACGTCATTCCTATTTAGTTTATATTTCTTATTTATTCGCAATGTTATTGTAATATAAGAATTTGTATTTTCGGGGTGTTACAAGTCCACCCCCCTTAAAAAGGGTTTCGTCCCCGAAACCAAAGTTCGTACCGAATAGTGTAGGGTAGAGACGCCGCATCTCCTCTTCGGACTCCCATGTAGTGTCCGAACCCTTCCTATGTTCCCATTTGATCTTGACTTGATCGATTCTCTTATTTCGCAACTTTTTAACCTTTCGATCTAGAATCTCTAATGGCTTCACTGCATAGTTGAGGCTATGATCCACTTCGATATCATCGTGATGGATATAAGCTGTTTCCTCCGCTAGACATTTTCGCAATTGTGATACATGAAATGTGCCATGTATTCCACTCAACTCTTCCGGTAGCTCAAGGCGATAAGCTACCTTGCCAACCCGTTCAATGATTTTGAATGGTCCGATAAACATCGGGCTTAATTTCCCTCTTTTCCTGAATCTGATTACGCCCTTCCATGGGGAAACCTTTAACATAACCATGTCGCCTATCTGAAATTCAATCGGTCTTCGTCTTTTATCGGCATAAGACTTTTTCCTATCTTGGGCTGCTTTCAAATGGGTTCGTACTACTTCAATTTTCTCATTGGTGGCTTGGACAACATCATTAGGGGCCAGTTCACGAGGTCCCACTTCACCCCAACACACCGGGGTTCTACACTTTCTACCATATAGCATCTCATAGGGTGCCATGCCGATACTCGAATGGTAACTATTGTTATACGAAAATTCGGCCAAGGGTAGATAAACATCCCAACTTCCACCGAAGTCGATGATACATGCCCGTAACATATCCTCTAGTGTCTGTATTGTTCTTTCACTCTGTCCATCCATCTAAGGATGGTAGGTGGTGCTGATGAAGAGTTTCGTTCCCATTTGTTCTTGAAATTCTCGCCAAAAATTTGAAGTAAACCGGGTATCTCTATCCGACACAATGGATACCGGTACTCCGTGACGTGCCACTATTTCATTTGTATATACCTCGGACATCTTTTCCGAAGTATATGTTTCGCGTATAGGGATAAAATGTGCACTCTTCATCAATCCATCCACGATCACCCATATAGCATCGAATCCCCGAATCGTTTTAGGTAGTTTGGTCAATAGGTCCATGGTGATATGTTCCCATTTCCAAACCGGGATCTCCAAGGGTTGCAGTTTTCAATATGGTTTCTGGTGTTCCGCCTTGACTTGTAAGCAAGTCAAGCACTTCTCCACATATTTTACCACATCCCTCTTCATTCCGGGCCACCAATAATTTTGTTTCAGATCATTATACATCTTGGTCGCACCCGGATGAATAGAATATCGGGATTTATGGGCTTCATCAAGTAGTAGCGCCTTCACTCCATAAGTATTTGGAACCCATATTCTTCCGGATCGAGTCTTCAACCCGTTCTTTCCATCTGATAAGTCTTTTAACTGGCCAATTATTCCTTCCTTCTTCCAGTTCTCCTCTTTTACTGCTTCTACTTGCGCCTCTCGGATACGTTCAAGTATACCCGAGGTCACCACAAGCTGCATTGACCTTACTCGTATTGGGACATAGTCCACTTTTCTACTCAGAGCATCCGCCACCACATTTGCCTTTCCGGGGTGGTAGTGTATTTCGCAGTCGAAATCCTTCACCGTTTCCAACCATCGTCTTTGGCGCATATTTAACTCCTTCTGATCGAAGAAGTATTTTAAGCTTTTGTGATCAGTGAATATGGTGCACTTTACCCCATATAAGTAGTGCCTCCATATTTTTAATGCAAATACCACTGCAGCCAATTCAAGATCGTGCGTGGGATATTTCTTCTCGTGTATCTTCAATTGCCTCGAGGCATAAGCTATAACCTTTCCCCGTTGCATCAGAACACATCCAAGACCCGATAATGAGGCATCTGAGTAAACCACCAAGTCCTCGACTCCGTCCGGCAATGTTAATACCGGAGCTTGAGTTAGCTTCTCTTTTAGCGCTTGAAACGCCCTTTCTTGTTCAACACCCCAAATGAACTTCTCCTCTTTCCGGGTTAACTTTGTTAGTGGCGACGCAATCTTGGAGAAATCTTGAATGAATCTCCTATAGTATCCCGCAAGCCCTAAGAAGCTTCTAATTTCCGAAGGGTTCTTCGGGGGATTCCATTTCGACACGGCCTCGATCTTTGACGGATCTACCAATACTCCATCGGCACTTATGATGTGTCCCGAGAAATTGCACCTCTCGTAACCAAAAGGCACACTTAGAGAACTTTGCATACAACCTTTCTCGTCTAAGTGTCTCTAACACCTCTTGTAAGTGGTGTGCATGCTTAGCTTCACTTTTCGAATATACCAAAATATCATCGATGAACACAATGACCGATTTATCCAGCATTGGCTTGCAAACCCGGTTCATGAGGTCCATGAAAGCCGCGGGTGCATTTGTTAGCCCAAATGACATTACGAGGAACTCGTAATGTCCGTATCGCGTGCGGAAAGCCGTCTTCGGTACATCTTCCTCCTTGACCTTTATTTGGTGATACCCCGATCTAAGGTCAATCTTTGAAAACCAGTTCGCACCTTGTAATTGGTCGAATATATCATCTATCCTCGGAAGCGGGTATCGATTCTTTACCGTGAGTTTGTTTAATTCCCGGTAATCGATACACATGCGCATGGTTCCGTCTTTCTTTTTCACGAACAGTACCGGTGCGCCCCAAGGAGACACACTCGGCCTTATGAACCCTTTGTCAAGCAGGTCTTGAATCTGGGACATCAACTCTTGTAATTCCGACAGCGCGAGTCGGTACGGTGCTCTAGCTACGGGTTTTGCGCCTGGAATCAATTCGATTCCGAACTCTATTTCCCGTTCGGGCGGTATCCCCGGTAAATCCTCCTGAAACACATCTTCATACTTCATCATAGTGTTTAACATAGTTGATTAACAGAAATAAACCATTCATCATTCGACAGTGTTTACAAACTACATAGTTTAACTAGATTATATTAGTGCGGAAGCATCCAAAATGTGTGTTCGGTTCTTGAAACGTTGACTCGATCATCATCCACGTACTTGCAATACCTAAAAAGCTGGAAATTTGACAATTATTAGTACTAGGGTTCTTATAAAATCGGCATAGTCTAAACTACGCTGAAGACGGACTCGATTAACCAAGATATCCAAAACTCAACACAAGTGGCAGGGCTCTACCGTAACTTACGGTAGTCACCGTAAGTTACGGTGGCAGCTGGGCAACAATGGTCTGTCGTAAGACAGTAAGAAGCCACCGTAACACTTTGTTCTCTACCGTAAGTTACAGTAACTACCGTAACTTGCGGTAGCTCATGTAACCTGCTGTTTTAACCCTTTTTATTCATTTCACCCGAAACCACATGGACGGATAATATTTCACGATATGAAGACCCAAATCACGGGTTCCTTATTTTTAACATCCACGCTCCCACCACCGGTTTGCGTGTTTAGTAAATTACTACCCTTCGCTCGGGCTCAAAATTTACGAGTGAGGTATTACCGTACCCGGTTTATACCTTCTCTTAATGACCCGTTAGTTTGCCCTTATGAGGTTCATCATTCGAGCAAACCCAACTACCAACATCTCGTATTCTAACATATCTATTATTAATAATGACAAAAGACTAAGTGACCATATTGACGAAGCGTTTAGCCACGTACTAATTGGTTATTGACCCGTTTGGCTCATCTATGGAATCCACCATTACAATGACTACCAAACTACTTTTAACCGATTCTTAACTTAACTTATTAATTCAAGTAACGAACATTGTCGCTATGATCAACGCAGCATCTATTCTAAAATATGACTATACATCATTTGATAAAAATTTACTAATGTAACGGGTCAAGTTACAAACCTTCAAAATACGCCCTTCAAACGCAAGTCGCCACCGGGTTGTCCACTCGACGCTCCGGTGTCCTTTCCTATAGAGTTCAATCATGACATGTTTAGAACTCTTTTCAATTCATAGTTCGCATATTTTGCCGAAACATCACAATCATGCGGTATAACTTAAATTTTCAGATTTAAGCCTTCTTTGAGGCATTTTTACAAACACTTGAAGGGCATGATTTTATATCTTTTATATTCAAGTTTATGGCTTGTCGCTTAGCCTAAATTAACATCAATCGAGCTATCACATATGAATCAAACATCAAATTTTTCAGAAATCAGTTTCTATGTATCAAATTACACTAGCTTAGCCTTCTAAACCCTAGTGTTCATCAACTTCTCACAAAACCCATGAATCACCTTCAATGTGTTCATGAAATTTTCAGAGATTAGACATGATTTCACTTATTGTGGTCTAGGGTTTTCTCCTAGACACTATAACATCTTTAATCTATTCATTTAACAAACATGCATCAACAGATTTCGATTTCCCTATATTCATGAGAAATTCAAGTAGAGATTTCTTATCAAATTTTACATACCTTATGATCTCCTTATAATGTGGATCACTAATCTATGCTCGTTTTTCGTTTTGGACTTGATTTGATCCTTCAATTTGGGGGTTTTAATAGAGCTAGGGTTCTTGGGGAGCTTGGGTTCGCCCCCTCCTTCTGGTCGAACTCAGCAACACACAAACAAGTGTGTTTTGATTTTAATTTTCTTGTTTTATTAATATTAGTTGTTACTTAAACACTTTTGGCCCCTCAATTTTCATCCTTTATTTATTTTAACTCTTAAACTACTCACAACCCATTCTCTAACTAGGTTAACGTCATTCCTAGTTAGTTTATAATTCTTATTTATTCGCAATGTTATTGTAATATAAGAATTTGTATTTTCGGGGTGTTACACCAGCTCCTGGGGCAAATTCTCTTTCTACACCCGTACTCACTGCCCAACTTCCACCATCCATGCTACCTTTGTTGGATACACTTGATTAGCCCAGACAGAAATCAGTTCTTCTCAATCACCTGTCAATGAGAATATACCACAACAAGTGACTGAGTCTGGTGTCTCTATCTCTGCTAATCCACCAACAACTGAGGAGGTTACACTGCAGGATTTACAAGTAATTCATGTCAGTAGTTCAAGTGGAGCAGCTACTACAAGTGTTGAACCCACTGGTTTACACTTGGACAATAGTTTCATAAGTCAGACTCCCTTGAATGCAATTTCTTCTTTGGGAACCATAGTGTCCACTGGTGTGTTTCCATTATACGCTAGTACACTTAAAATGGTAACCTCTGCTGAAGAAAGAAGTCCCCAGTACCAAGAAAAAGGGGCATTAGTGGATGATTATTGGGAAACTTTCCCTAAGTCAACCACTGATACAACCACCCCTGGTGGGAAATCAGATGATCCCATTAACTTGGGTGATGGTTTAAAATACAAAGAATTGATGGAGAGGGTTGATAATCTTGACACATCGGTTGCAGAAATCAAAACCATGCTGCAACAGTTGTTACAAGCTCAAAAGGCTACACCCACTGCTGCAGCATCTACAACATCTGTTTCATCTCCTGCTCAGCTCTAGAACTTATTTCAACCTATGCTTCATCAACAAAGACAATATGCTGATCAACAACATGAAGTTCAAATTCAAAAGATCAGAAATCTGATGGAAGCTAGGTTCAAGGATACACAAGCAGATATCAAGGCAATTAAGGCCAATTTACTACAAACCACTGGCACTGCTCCTCCTTCAATCATCTTTGTTGACAATCCTCCTGATGATGCCAAAAAGGGGGAGAAAAAGAAGAAGGGATATGAAGATGGTCTATACATTAAACCAGATCCATTGTCTAAACTGGTTGTGGAAAACCCAAGGCCAGATGGTTCCAAAAAGGTTGATGAGACTCAAAATGCCTTTGCTGCATTAAAAGCAAACATGAAAGAGTCAATGGAAATAAAAGGGTCTAAAAGGTTTGCTTAGGAGAAGAAAGTTTTAATGGAAAAGGAAGAGCAGGGTACTTCTGAACCCAAGGAAGAGCAGGAAAGTTCTAAACCTAAAAGAAGACAACCTACTAGAAAAGTAAGGCAACCCAAAACCACACCTTCCAGAATCACAAAACATACTCCTCAAATCCCCAAAAGTTCCTCTCATCAAACCTCCAAACCAACAGATGTTGAGACACCTGTTGTATCAACAGTTGTTGGTACTTCAGTGGTTTCAACAAATGTTACCCCAACAACTGCCATCACTACCACATCAACACACACTCAATCCACTGCTTTACCAAAAACAACCTCACCACCACAAAAGCCACCTGCCAAAAAGCAGAAGACATAAGATGACACATCATCTGTTGTAATGAAACAGTGGTTGAAACACTAGTTGTTTCAACAACTGTTAGTCAGACACCAATCACCTCAATCACCACCACTCAACTTACAAATACACCACCAACCTCTCCTAAGCACAAAAGGAGAAGGGTAACCAACATTGTACTAGAAGATGACACTTCCCCAACTCTAATATCTACACAACCACTGACCCTTGTCACAATTCCAAACCCTGTTCCGTTATCTTCAGCTCAAGTTCTGAATTCAAACACTGCTATTGTTCCTGTGGGATTACAATACCCATTGGATCTTCCAGCAGTCAGGGAGGAGATCAAATCTTTTTACTCTGAAGATGACCCTGCAAAAAGGAATCTTCCTTCCATTCACGGTTATCCTTTCCCTAGAAACATAGAAGAGTATCTCAAGATAAAGGCCCAACAAGCAGAAGATATATCTAAAAGAGATACAGAGGGAAAGTCTGACAAAGAGATTCAGAGAAATCTGCAATACCTGCTCACCAAGGTCAGAACTTTAGAACAGTTCTCAAAAGATCTTTGCCAAAAATTGTCTGAAAAGGATGATGAAAGTATGAGGCAAGACTACCTTGATTATATCATGGCATACAAGAAGTACAAGGCAGAAAAACATCAATACAAAGAATGGACTATCAGTGAATTACAAGAAGTGATAGCCAGAATTCAAAAGATGCTTTAAGAAAAGGTCAAACAAACTCCTCCAGTATTGGGCCACGTACAAGAAAAATGTACCAGAAAGGACCTTAAAACTGAAAAGAATGAAAGAAGAACTGATAGCTGCTGATTATGGGTCAAGGAACCAGGTTGCAAGATGGTCAGAGGATAAAGTGTTAGCTACATACAAAAGTTTGGGAGAGTTGAGGAAGAGAGATCCCACTGCTCCTCAAAAGCCTGATATCCAGAAGCAGTGGTTCCAGTCAGACAACAAAAGTTACCAATCAGGAGATCCACTGCTCCACCTGCTGCCATCCTTTATCAAAGAAGGAAACAAAAGCAGATGGATGCAGCAACCAAAGAAGACAAGGATCAAGAAGAGCTTATCATGAAGATAGTCCTTCAGACACTTTTGGCAGAAAAACAAGAATCAGCACAATCTCAAGACCCTGCCAAAGTTGTCATCACCAGGCCTCAATCTCCAAACTCATCTGCAACAAAAACTCTCCCAAGAACCCCATTAGATTCAAAGATACTAAAGTAGAAGTCTGATCAAAAGACCCACGTATTGACTCTGCTCAGATCTAATGGTGTGGTGAAGCAAATATAAAGGGAAGCAGCACTTGGCTTGGGTGTTGAAGATATGCAAGATCTCCTTGAGCTTCCCTTGTGCAGGGATGAGGATGATGAGGACTCAATGAACTTTGAATTACAATTCAAAGGTCAAGTTAGGGAACTCTTGATGAGACAATAAAGATCCAGAATAATGAAGAGTTTTGGCATCATCTGTTCCAGGGGGAGATTGTTGGGATTGAACCATACAAAGGAATAGTTGATAAAGCCAAAACTGGATCAGATCAGTGGATCCAGAATAAGCAGCTGTTTGCATCAGTCTTTCCCCTTGAATGTGACCTAACATCCAATGCCCTTTAAGTACTGCTCTTATACAACAACTGCTGATCTACATCAACTGCTGTTCACTCAAAGACTGCTGAAGACTAAACACTGATGAGTCAATCTGCTGCTGTAGTTCAAGCACTGCTGAAGACACAAAGCACTGTTGGGGCTAAAGCAGTGGAATGAAGAAGCAACAGTTAGACTAGTATTTGTATTCATTTATTATAATAAGTTGTTAGATAACAGTGTTTGTATTAGTCAATGGTTTGAGGTTGTTAGGAGGTTAGATGTCACTTTCATGGTGACGTCAGCAAAGATGCCACAGTGGTTTGTTCGGTACTATAAATAGAACAGTACCTTGTACTGTTCTATTAGCTCTCTTCATCACAAGTCATTCTGTACGAACAAACCATTTGTGAGCTCAGGCAGAGGGGGAGATTGTATACATGCATGCATTGTTATTGAAGATTGTAAAAAATATAATCATTCGATTTCATGTTAAACATGTTTGTTGAAAACAATTCTCTCATTTGATTGTGTGTTGAAAGTTTGTTTCATTTAATTCCGCTGCACTTATTACTGATTCATCTTCATAATTATCAAACAATCACAATCATAAGAAACTCAGATCCTAACAGATGACATCTGACACTTCTTATGACTAGAATCAAAGGGCATTTGGGTCTTATAACAAAAACTCTCATCATTTTTTCAAGGAATTAAAGTTAGGGGTTCAAATATTATTATAGTAACTACACTAGATTTTACTGATATATTGTAGTTGCTATAATCGAGATTCCCATGTTGCTTGTTTAAGGTTGCATTGATTACATAACTTATCATCTCTGTAGTTAATATCCCGATATATCACTGATATATCGATTATCGGTCCCCTGCCGAGATATTGGTGCAAACTATCGGTACTGATAATATCGGCGATATTGACTGATATTTGACCGATATTGTACTGATATTTGACCAATAATGTATCAATATTTGACAAATGTATCACCACTTTTCCTGATATCAGTACCTTTCTTCTTGGTTCTACCATTCGTCTTTCTTCTTATTGTTACTATTAGTGTTTTAAGTCTTATTTATTAATTGTTAGTGTTAAATGTTAGTGTTTTAAGTCTTAGTCAGTTCCCACTTGCTACATTTTTTAGTGTTTTGCAAGTTGCAAAAGGTAAATTGGTTAATGGTAGAATAGTATACTGAATTGTTAGTGTTAAATTGCTATATATATATATATATATATATATATATATATATATAAATTTAGCATGATATTAAAATTACCGATATCCCGCCGCGATAACCGATATCTCAAATATCGGTCCTTGACCAATATCCGATATTTTACCGCATTAACTACTCAGCGTATCATTCATTGATCAAGTGATGTTAAAAGGGAAGACACAAATAAAATAATATGGTAACAAAGGTCATTTTGGTCCTAAAACACAAACTCTCACCTTTTTATCAAGGAATTGAAGTTAGGGGGTTAAATACAATTTTAATTACTACATTAGATACAATAACTACATTAGATTTTACTGATATAGTGCAGTTACTGTAATCGTAAACCTCGTGGTCCTTGTTGAAGTCGCATCGATCCAGTGATGTACCATTCATCGATCAAAAAATGTTAAACGAAAGACGTAGTCATAGAATAATAAAATAAAATGGTAACAAACATGGACCAATAACTTTTTGACACGTGGACCAATGAAATCCAATTTATGTTAACCTTGTTTTCTTTTAAATGGATATATATTTAATGGTAATTTCATTGAAATTAACTTAATGAGTCTTAGAAACATTAAATAAAAGTAAGTTTTCGATGGGGTAGGGTTTGTAAACGTGTCAAAACAGTTTGTGAGTTAATCAAAATTGGCTCGTTATAAACTTGAATCGAGCCAAGCTATAGGTGCTAGAGTTTATATTGAGGCTTATATAATAATCAAGCTTGAACCCGAACTTTACATATCGAGCTTGACTAGACCTGTGAACCTAATATTAATATAATTTATAACACTATATATACTTACATAAAATTAATTTAAATATAGAATTTAATAAAAATGATAAATAATGTATTATGTTATACATAAAACTATCAATATATAACTAAGTGAATAGTTATATATATATATATATATATATATATATAGGGTAAGGTTCATGCGAGAACCACCTTTATTGCGAGAACCGCGAGAACCAATGTGAACACACCCTAAAATAGCTAAAAAAACCTAACCCCCCCCCCAAAAAAAAAAACCTAACCCCCCTACCCCACCCCACCCCCCCCTAAAAAAAAGCCTAAACCCCCTCTCCCCCACCCCCCAAAAACCTAAACCCCCCACCCCCAAGCTAAAATGCTAAAAACTAAACACCCAAAAAATCTAAAAAAATCAAAAAAACACACAAAATTTATTATTTTTTAATATTTTTTACATTAAAATCGCTACTTTTAGTAGCCAAAATAAAAAAAAATTAATTTTTTTAAATTATATATATATATATTGTGAGTGCATATGTCTATCGCTTGCGTTAATCACGTATCGTAGCTATCAGATGATTAAGACTAGGGTTTGAAATGTATAAACATATAAGATTTCATGGCCCCGCACGGATGGGGATATCCAGGTTCGCACGAACCTGCGCGTAGTTAGGGTTTCATGATGTTTGATGATCCGTGCGCACCAGCTAGAGGTGTACAAATCGGTTATTTTGGAAAACCGGTTACGGTTAATAACCGGTTCGGTTATTTTCAGCCAAAAAAAAAACCGGTTTTTTATTAACCGGTTACGGTTAATAACCGGTTTTAACTGGGAAATATTGTAACCGGTCCTAACCGGTTGTAACCGGTTTTAAAAAAACCGGTTTATGTGTCGATTATTAACCGATAATGAGTGAAACCGGTTAAAAAAACCGGTTAACAGAAACCGAAAAAAAAACCGGAATAATAACCGGTTATGCAGAAACATGCAGGAAGTTAACAGAATGTTATTTTTTTCATTTTTTCAGCTATTTGGGCTGTTTTTTTCAGCTAAATGCAGTTTTTTTATAAAAAAAATTAACAATAAACTCATAAAAAGTTAAACACATAATAATATCATTAGTCTTGGAACAAACGGTTACATAACAATGAAATACGAACGATAAACATAACAAACGAAATGCGTAAACTTAAACTATTAATCCGCAAGAACGTCCACTAATATATATATATATTTTTTAGTGGAACTACAATACTAAAATATATCTTGAGAAGCCTCGTTTAATCTTCTTCGGCCGAACCCGAACCCGAACTATTGCGTAGGAATTCATCTAATTCGGCTTCTTCGTCGGTCATTGGGGTTGTCAATTCGGCCTCGACCTCGTCCTCGTAAACTTCTTCTTCGTAATCTAATTCTTCCTCGAGTGAACGTTTGTCTTGAACTCTCTCCGCCGCATCCAAGTAATCTTTTAAGCAAATCGACATCTCAACCGCCTTAGGTGTTAGTCGAGTCCTCCTTATCGAAATCACCCTACCACTAATAGAAAAAGCACTTTCCGAAGCTACCGTGGATGCTTGGACCGTTAGTAAATCTCGGGCCATTGTGGCTAAGATCGGAAATTGATTTTCGTTACTTTTCCACCAAGCCAACAAATCAAAATTTTTAAACTCTTGTGAACTCATCATTTGTAGAAAGTTCGACCCACCATACCGACCGAGTTCACTACTACTAGTGTTACCACGATGCATTTGACTCGACTCATCATACAATTGGTTATAAACATGCAAATCGGTATCTTCCATTTGACTTGAACCTTCACCGAAAGCAGCGTTTCTCATTGACGCGTGAATGTGTGACGAGATTGAACCATATTTTGTTACATAAACATCAAACAATTTTGAAAGTTGATCGTTGAAACGATATTTTACGACTTCACCAAAGTTTGGTTCTTGAGTGGTGTTTAAATTCAATTGGTGTGCAATTTTTTCAATCAAAGACCCGGTTCCAAAAATATTAAAACAAGGGTTTAGAGCGGCAGCACAAGTGAAAACCGCCGGTAGTTCTTTAAAATATTTTCTTAATTTTTCCTTCATTGTATCCGCCATGTCACAATATGGTCTACCTCTAACCGACAACTCGTTTACTTTCAAACACATTTTAAACAAATTGTGAAGTACCAATGAACTTGTTGGATAATAAACCCCCGATAAAGTCTTTGTTGATGTTTTGAAAACTTGAAGCACTTCTGTAACAGTTTCAATAGCTTCCCAACCCGATGGGTGGTAAGGCGAACACTTTCCACGACTAGCCAAAAGGTTATGAAATTCTTGTAAACTTTCCTTTTGCAAAATAGCTTTTTCAAACATAATGCAAGTCGAGTTCCACCTATGAGCAACGTCCCAATTGGGTCCTAAGCATATTCGACCCGCTTCCTTACAAGTTTTAATATATTTTGAATGTCTTTGCGTGTTACTAAATATACTTCGTAACATTCTTTTGAAAGCTTCTTTTTTTTGTTTCAATAACCCTTAAAACGTCTTGAACGGCCAAATTTATGATGTGTGCAACGCATCGGCTATGGAAAAAAGTACCCTCACAAATCGGATTGTATTTTAATTTTAAACGCATTACCGCGCTCGTGTTGTTTGAGGCGTTATCAAAAGATATTGAAAAAACTATATTTTCCAATTTGTATGTTGTAATACATTTGTCGATTACTTTATATATAGCTTCACCGGTGTGAGGGTAATCGAACAATTTAAACAAAATCGTGCGTTTCATCATTTGCCACGTCGCCGGTTCAATCCAATGGGCGGTGACACAAATATACGAATCGGGTGAACCGTGCGGTGCGGACCAAACGTCGCTAGTCAAGTTAACACCGGTTTCTAATTTTTCAAAATAAGAAATTAATTCTAGTTTAGCTTTTTTCCACAATTTTAAACAATCCATCCTAAGAGTAGCACGACTTACATGGGTGTATCGTGGTTGGAGAGTTCCTTGAACCATCTTTGTATAGCGTTGGTTGTCGAAGTGGTTGAACGGCAAACTTTCTTGGATTACAAACTTCGCCATTTCATCCCTAACCAGAATGAGGGACATTTTTAGAGTTTTTGAAGGTTCTCAAGTGTTGTGAATGAAATCTAAACACCCACAACCCTTTTATACTAGTTGGAGATGAGTTTTATGCAAAAAAAAAAACGGTCATATTTTGGTCCAAACGATCATATTACCGTTTATTATCGCTGGGCACAAAAAACCGGTTTTAACCGGTTTTTTTAACCGGTTTTTTTACCGTTACCAGTTAACCGGTTTTTTAACCGATTCGGTTTTTTAACCGGTTTTTATTAATATTTGATTATTAACCGGTTTATAAAATAACCGGTTTTATAACCGGACCGACCAAAAAAACTCCAACCGATGTATAACCGGTCTAACCGATTTGTAACCGAACCGGTTACAAAAAAACCGGTTTTTTTATTAACCGATTTCGGTTTTTTTCCGGTTTCGATTCCGTAATCAGTTTTTTTTGTACACCTCTAGCACCAGCTGAGTTGAACCGCACCAAGTAGTACATCCGCATGAAGCTGTCCATCCGCACAATGTTGTCCATTCGTACTTATGTGTGTGTATGTAGCTGAGGATGGACTTGCCCTATAAATACTAGTGTTGTCTTGTTCATTTGGACTTTTATTGACAAGAGTGGGGAAACTCTGTCAGTTTGTTTTCGTGGTGCTGTAATATCAAATCAGTAATAGAAAAAAACTTATAATTAGCTCGTTCTTGTCTGATCCACTCTCGTACTTGGATTCCGCACAAGATACGAGATCTACACAGTTAACAGTGTATCTGGACTTAGTACATTTATTAAATTGATTTCGAGATATAAACCCTAAATCAATAACTTTCTTATCCCGTGGGGAACATCTCTCGGATATATGGACTTAGTACTCCGAAATTTCATTTGAGAGATTGTCTTATTCTGAGATATTAGGTCTTTATACTTATTGATATCTGGGGTATTATACTTGGTATTCTGATTTTGCATCAGCAATGGCCTAGACCTTGTATAAGGCTTTTGCGCTTGAAGTTTTCCCTCTGCATAAAAATTGAAATAATATCGAAATATATGTATCAAGTGCAGTTGTAAAGAAGATTCCTAAGTGGAACACACCTTTAAGTCAAGCCTTTATCTCTTTGACTGAACGGAAGTTCTAACCTGAGCTCTCAAGGCTTTGCACTAACCCAGAGTACAAATATCAATTAGGTATATTCACCTGTAAGACTGAATCTAAGGAATCTTGATACGGGAGTATATTCTGAGGTGGAACACGCGAATAAGATAAGTTTTTAAAACACTCATCTCAAATCTTGAATCAATTGAAGTTTGTGTGAAAATTTAAGTGGATCAGTATACCGACAATCTAAGTGAGTCGTTTAAAGCTTAAAGTCTATAAAGGTCAACAGTGCTTGTGATGTGTCATAAACTGATATGATTCTCTGATACAAACTCAACAAAAATATGTTTGTGAATATTTCTTTATTGTATTTCATTATAGAAAAATCACAAAAAGATTTTGAGTGTGTTTTAGCATAAAATTTGTAAAAATACAAAAAGATTTTGTTTCACTTTATGTTTCGACAACTGATGTTTGAAAGCTGAGTTTCAAAATCCAAGTATGCTAAACATGTCTCAGAAAATAAACAAGTTTTTATTAATTTGAAACTTGAGGTTTTTAATGAAAAATCCAAAAACAGTTTGTGAAAGTCTCCAAGGTCATTAAATTGAACTTGGTAGATAATCAAATGAATCAAGGTCATTGAGTTGAACTTGATTATCTGAGAGGGTTTAGGAAGTTGGATTCCTTGAATGTCAAATATATAGTTATCTGATAGTGGGAGTAGAGTCAAGCAATCCTGGGTGATTACAAATTGTTAAATCCTGTTAAGAGCCAGGTTCCTGATCCTAGGGTGAATTAACTGTTAAATGATTTGTGTTAAGAGCTAGGTTCTCAATCCTAGAAATCTCCAATATGTTTCATTGTCAAATGAATTTTATGAGAGCCAGGTTGTTGATTCTGAAAATGTTAGAAATTCTCTCAAGTGTTTTGAATTGTCACATATACAGATAAGAGCCAGGTTTCCGATCCTGAAAGCTTAAAGCAAGGGGGAACCTGGAGAGAGAGTTTGTCAAAAGGGGGAGCTGATGAATTAGGACGCAAATCCAAGGGGAGTCTGCTAAAGCAAGGGGAATCTATGGTGCTGAAGATGTCAAAGATTCCAGAAGACTCAGAAGGAATAAAGATGCTACGAGATTGACTGCAACAATATCCAAGGGTGAGTCTGTGAGTGCATATGTCTATCGCTTGCGTTAATCACGTATCGTAGCTATCAGATGATCAAGACTAGGGTTTGAAATGTATAAACATATAAGATTTCATGGGTCCGCATGGATAGGGACATCCAGGTTCGCACGAACATGCGCGTATTTAGGGTTTCATGATGTTTGCTGATCCGTGCGCCCCAGCTGAGTTGATCCGCACCAAGTAGTACATCCGCATGAAGCTGTCCATCTGCACAATGTTGTCCATCTATACTTATGTGTGTGTATGTAGTTGAGGATGGACTTGCCTTATAAATACTAGTGTTGTCTTGTTCATTTGGACATTTATTGACAAGAGTGGGGAAACTCTGTCAGTTTGTTTTCATGGTGCTGTAATATTAAATCAGTAATAGAAAACAACTTATAATTAGTTTGTTCTTGTCTGATCCACTCTCGTACTTGGATTCCGCACAAGATACGAGATCTACACAGTCAACGGTGTATCGGAATTGATCCTAACACGAATAAACATATATATATATATATATATATATATATATATAATATCCAAATAATAAGTAATAATATAAAAACTACTCACATGCAAAGCTCGAGCGTTGAAAACAAACTAAAAATCGAGCTCTCTTATGTTAAATAGTCGAACTCCAACTTAGGTATTCTTTTGCTCAACTTGCAAGCCCTTAATTTTTCATTTGATAACATATATGGTTATATGTTGCTCGCCCGTAGATTTTTGTTTTATAAGATATATGGTTATATCTGATTAAATACACACTCGTTTAGTAACAAGTTAATAAGTGTCTAAAATGATGTTTAGCTATTAACATAACGAGTTTTAAAGTGATTTGTTTAAAATAAAGTTGATGTGAGAAATTGAGTAAGATGTTATACATATTTAAGTGTAGGGTCGGCACCATGGTTGTTTGATGTGCTATCAATTATATATATTTTTGAGTTAACTGCCATTTTCATCCCTGTAGTTTGTTTACTTTTGCCATTTCAGGTCAATATTAAAAAATGCACCAGTTTCCTCCCTAACATACTAGAAACGTGCCACTTTAGTCCAAAAATTAAAACCTAGCTAAGTCAGACAGGTTAAATGAAGGGTATTATTGTCAAGTCATATATCTTTTATTTTCACCTTATTTTATGAATTGACAATAATACCCTTCATTTAACATGTCTGACTTAACTAGGTTTTAATTTTTGGACTGAAGTGGCACGTTTCTAGTATGTCAGGGAGGAAATTGATGCATTTTTTTTAAAATTGGCCTGAAATGGCAAAAATGAACAAACCACGGGGACGGAAATAGCAGTTAACTCTATATTTTTAGTGCATATTTATCCTCATTTTATGGTAGTTTTTATGAATTTATAGTTGCAATACTATTTAAATTATTCCTATTTGTTAGTTGTAGATTTTTAAGTTCTCTGGATAAAAAGAAGCGAAAAACGAGCAAAAATCCAAGATTACAATAATAATCAACAAACTGCTAGATAAGCACGACCATGTCGGGCTATGGGCACGGCCATGCATATCAACCCAACAAGTATAAGTCAACAAGTCAACCAAAGTTTGGTCAACAAAGGTACACGATGTGCGAAGGCATGGTCGTGCACCACTTAGGCACGACCGTGGAGGATGAAGACAAACAATGGAAGCTTCGAGATCCGACAAGACTGGCACCTTTTGGAGCCCTGTCTGGATACCTTTCTGTGCACGAGCGTGCACCACATAAGGAACAACTGTGCTTATAATAGAATAGAACATAAAATACCACGAGAGGACAAGAAGGACTACTCGTTGTCGAACACAAGGATGAGGCACAACCATGCATATATGTACCCTACCAGCCTATAAATAGAGGCCTTGGATACCCATTTCCATCATCCCATTCCACTTATTCATCTCTCGCTTTTCACGCACATACTCCCTGGTCTTGAGAGGTCACTAGGGGTTTGGGATCACTCCAAGAAATCACTTGTACTAGTTTAAAGAGAGTGTGTGCGTGTGAGAACGTGTAATCAACAACCATCAAAAAATTGTTTGATTCTTATACTTGATTCACCATGACCCTTCCTATGATCAATGCTTGTGGATAAGTTTCTATGACCATTCTTGGCTAAACTCCTTGTATTGCTTGGATTATAGATGAAGCTTGGTGTAAATTAAATGTTTAAACTTTGCCAATGTGGTGTGTTATGTCTTTGATAATTCTTTTTACACTTCTTCTTCATTAATGGGGCTTGTGATTCAGTTTTGGTCTTTGATCTTATGAGCATTCTTGAAAAACCTGTTGGGTTTTTTTTACATGTTTATCAAAGTGATTTCATTCGTATGAAATAAAACGCATCGGAATATATTATTTCAAACATGTTACTTACAAGATATAAAATCCATTTTATATGTAAAACCCAATACCCGGATCCATATACGAACATGTATGCTATCAAAAATTAAAACACAACCATAGGGTGTTTATAATACTACCTTCCAAGGAGTAAAGGATATGAAGAAGATGATGCTTCTTGAACGGTTGCCTTCAGGTGTAGAAGACCCCAAGCTTGTATACCCCAAGCCTTCCAACAAACACTTTGATTTTAGCTAGGATTTTTTACACTTATGAACTCACTAAAATTTCCATCTAGATCAACCACCATGGCCGAAAATATGAGGGGAGGTTATGGAGTTCTTGCACTTGATTTATCAACTTGAAAAACCCTTCTTGATCAACCATACATAACCCGATTTTGGAGAGTTCTTACACTTGATTTATCAACTTGAAAAACCCTCTTGATCAAGCATGTCATGGCCGAAAATTGAGAGCATCCTCTCTAGAGTTTTTCTTATTCATCACTAATTAATTTGTCATACAAAATCTTAAAATGTATGAGAGAGAATGGCCACCCACATCACCTAATGAGAATTCATGCAAATATGACAACTTGCATGCTATCTTATTGGACCAACATTATGTCTTGGGAAGACATGTGGGGGGCGGCCCACCTTGGTTTTTATAAAAAAAATTCAAAATTTCTTTTATAAACAATTTAAGTCTTGGTTAATTTTATAACTTTTTACAAAATATAACAGCTTATGTTTACAAGACTTATTGTTGGTGCATGTTTGTGACAACAGCTTAGATTTGGTCTTTGGATATCTTGTAATTAGTTAAACGATAAACGGTTAGCGGGTTTAGCTTTGTATTAGTGGAATAATAGAGTTTGGGCTAAACAAAACCCACATTGGGTGATGGGGGGGCGAATTGGGCTTACTCCAATTCGCAGTCCATGATGTTTAACCAAGCCCAAGTAGCAAACCTTGTGTTATATAAACAAGGTTAGGCTTTAGGGTTTAGGTTAATCAGCCAAAACAGAATTTGTGAGAGAGTAATTCGTGAGAGCTTGTGCTTGGACGAATTTGAGAGTTGGTTAGGGTTTGATTGATTGTAATTCAGTTTGATTGTTAATCAATAGAAACCCAGTTTGAAAGTGATTTGCTGTTTCTGTTCTTCTACTTGTTTCTGGTATATTCTGATCAAGAGGATTCCGCACTCTTGATTAGATAAACAATTCTGTGAAAGATCCATACGACTCAAGGGGACCAACAATTGGTATCAGAGCGTTAGGCTCTTAAAGGCTCGGTTCAGAATTGTTGGCTGCTGAAACAGGAAGTTTTTATTTCGAAAATTTTTGAATACAAAAATTAGGGTTTCGAAATTTTTTGTGTGTTTGATAAAGTTTTCGAAATTTTTGGCTGTTTTGATCTTCTGGTTTGTTTGTTTGGTGTTTTGCAGGTTTTCAGGAAAGTTTCTATTGATTCTGGTTGAAGAATTTTGGCTGGAAAGGCTTGAAGATTCGAAGATTTTCTTCGAAGTTGTTAGGAGATCCAGAAAATCATCAAAATTTTCGAGAAGATTGAATTTCCAAATTTACAGACCTGCGAAATTAATTGAATCTGCGAAATTAACAGTCCTGCGAAATTAACTGTTCAGCATATTTGTCGGAGAAATAAATCCAAAGGCGACTTTGGTAACCGTGTAATTGTCCGCAGAGAAATTATCACGGTTTCAGCGACTTTCTCAGTCGTCGTTATAGCGAAATTACACAGCGAATTTGACCTTTCAGCGAACTAGACCAGCGAACTAGATCAGCGAACTTGACCAGCGAAATACCACATTAATCTGATTAGCGAATTTAAGGTTGACTGGCTAGCGAAATTAGCATAATTAAAAAGGCGGAATATTTTCTGGCAAGCGTAACAAAAAATTCACGTTTTCGAAAATAGAAATTGATCCGTAGCTCGTTTGACAGAACCGTCTGCACCGTTGCATTCCTCGCATTTTTAGGGCAAAAAAAAAAGCCTCTGGAAAATCCCGAATTCGGTTTTTGACATTATATATCATTGGATTCGTCTTTTCGAGACGATTCTAAGGGTGTAATTTGGTAACCACTGTTTTCGGAGATATTTTGTACGGTTTTACCAGTCTGTTACGTTAAAATGTCGAACATGACGAATTTGAATGCACCTAAGATGATGAAGGTGGAGAATTATCTTACATGGAAGGACAACTTCAAATCCTTCATTGAATCTCAGGATGCACGCATGTGGATCTGTATAGAAGATGGGTACACAAACCCAACACACGATTTTGAGGGCAGACCACGTCGAACAGACTATGTGAACATGCAAGAGGATGATAAAAGGATGTATGAGGCTGAAAAGAGAGCCTTGGCTGCGATAAAGATGTCCTTACCTGATAGCATCAAGCATACCTTCAAAAAGTACACTAATTCAAAGGATATGTGGGATGCATTACAAAAGAGATATCAGGGAAATGAGAGTGCCACTCATGCATTCATGGCAGAGATAGTGCCAGTTGATGAGGCTGAAACTACTGTGAGTGATACTGAATCTGAAGTGAAAAATGCTGAAGCAAAAGTGGATGCTGAAGTAGAGAAAGAGAGTGAAGCTGAACAGGTTGTTGCTGATGAAACCTCAGAAGTTCATGAGAAAGAGGTACAATCTAATTCTGTATGTTTGAGATGTCGTGAACTACAGGGTGAGGTTGACAGGTTGACAACACAAAACCAAAGTCTGGTAAGCGAGATGTCTAACATAAAAGAATCAAATTTTTTTGTTAAAAGAAACGAATCTTTATACTTGAAGAAGATAAAAGGTTATGAAGCTGAAATTGAAGCTTTAACTTGCAAACTAAATGAAAAACTTCAAGTCATAGACTTAGCTCATGACATGATGGCTGAGAAAACAAAAGAGATTTCTGAAAAATGCAAAGAGTTGTCAGATGCACAACTCAAAATTGTTGAACTTGAAAAGAAATTGAGTAAATTCAGAGATTCGTCTTTTGTAATGAAACACATGATGGGTGGGTTAAAGAAGAGTAATGACAAGACCAGTGTGGGCTTCCAGGGCTTTAATGAAGTTCCACCTCCTCTTAGTCATGACCATGGTTGCAAAAGTCGTTAGGCGCTCCCTAGTCGGTCGACCGGGGAGTTGAGAGTACTCGGCATAGGCGGAGAGTACTCGGGGAGTACTCGGACATGTTAAATTATAAAGAAATTAGTTTTCGGAAATTAAATATATGTCTAACAACATAAATTTACTAATATTTATAACAAAATACGTGAAAATGATATTCATTATTTAATATGATAGTCATATAAATTATGTTTTATTATTTTTTAAGTCAAACGTGGCCCAAATTGACCTACTAGATCCGATTTTGGCCGAGTTTGACTGCGTTTGATCGATTCCGAGTAATTAGGCGGAGTTAGAGAAAGTCGCCTCGGCAACCTACCTTGTAGCGACTACTCGGGGAGTACTCGGCCTTGGAAACCTTGTTTTACAACCATGGTCATGACTATTCATTCCTGCCTAGTGAAGATGAGCTAGCAGACTTTATGGCATCTGCACCAAGTCGTTTCGCATCTACATCAAGTCAAGGTGATGGATCTGAGAGTGATGATGCTAAGAAGAACAATAACAGGGAACCTTTGAACAAGAAAAATTCACCGCCTAAGAATAAAAATCAAACTTTTGTTAAAAAGATTAATTTTGTTCAAGGTAGTGATATGAAAAATGAAACAACTGTTATTGAAAATGAATCAAATGTAGAGTTTGCTAAAAATAAAAACAAAGAAAAATCTGAATCCAAGAAAACTAAACAAGGTTCATCCAAGGGATCATCACCATCTGATAAGGGATCTACCTCAGAGACTCCAGCTAAGAAGTCTTCGAAAAAGAGATCGTGCTTCAAATGTCACACCAAGGGACATGTAGCTAGCTGCTGTCCTAACAAAAAGAGTGAAGCACAAGTGAGTGAGAGAAAGAAAGAGAAATCACCTGAGAAGAAAGGTGATAATGAGGAGAAAGTTGCAAATTCTCCAAAGAAATCTGCTCCTAAGCAACCAGAAAATGTTGCTGTTGGTGTAGATAAGGCTGAAAAAGGAACTCCACAAGTTCCTCGTTTTCAAATAAATCAACCAAGATTTCAGCCTAGATCTCCACCAGGCAGATATGAGAGACCTAGAAGCAGTTCACCAAGAATGAACAATAATAATTCAAATAATTTCAGAAGTCAAGGTCAATATCAAAATCGATACCAAAATGATGGTGGTCGAACTTTTTATAACAATGGCTTTAGAAATTACAACAATAATGCTTCTTGGAATCAAAATTCAAGGTATCAAAACCAAAATTTTCAAAGGTCAAATAGTCCAAACACATATAGGAACCCTCAGGACCAAAGACCTAGTGGAAATCAAAATCAAATTCCATCAACAGGTCTAAGATTCAAGACTCCAATTAGGAGTAATGGATATTGGATGGATGTTCAAGTAGTTGGTGAATTTGGACGACCCAAGACCATTAAGGCTTGGGTCCCCCAATCTAACTAATTTCTTAGTTGGTGTGTGCAGGAGCTGCTAAGGAGGATTATCAACTTATGTTGATAGTGGCTGCTCTAGGCACATGAAGGGGGATGTGAGATTGTTGATATATATATTTTAAATGATTTAAATTGAAGTTCAAAGTGCTGAGTCGACACACTAGATAACCTGGCAGATCTTTATACTAAAGCATTTCACAGGGCTCGCTTTGAACATTTAGTCGAACTCAACGGGATGAGGAATCCTGAATAACTGGTTTTTCATAAGAATTTTTGTAAATAGTTTACTGTTTTTCTTAAAAATAAAAAATACAAAAACATTGAAAAATCAAAAACATAAAAAAATAGAAAATCAAAAATGAGTTATCACTGTGTGAAAAAGAAGAAATGATAGTACATCACCAGGTTAGACTGTCACACTGAAAATAAACTAAATTGCTTAAGTGTGATAGCAGCTTCATCATATGATGTACCAGTAGGCAAAAAGCATGAAATAATCAACTTACCAATGTGATATAAACCTAAATAAACTGAGTATGAGTGGGGAACACATCAGTGGTGTATGGTTTAATGACCTTAAATCTTGCGTTGATAGATTGCCAAAATCTGAAGTTTTGGGTCTTTATACTGTTATTTCATCTGGGGATATCAGGGGTGTCCTTCTGCTGCATCCAGATATATGCTGACCTAGACACACCCAGGATATCTTAAAAGAGCAAAAAATGCCAAAACCCATAAATGAAGAAGCTCTCAAAGAGAGTTATTCAAATGTGCAAAAAGCATAAATCGTACCAAAAAATGGTATTTGTCATAGCCCTCGTTAGATATTTTGGTCTCTCTGCTGTACGGAAGTACTGACCTGTTCACCAATTATCTAAACGTTGAAAAATAAAACGGATGAATTCAGTATACTCACCTACTACGATGAATCTTTGTGCATACCTTGATCGCGGGGGTACATCCTGAAGTGGGACACACTAGTATATCAGAAATAAAATTACCTTAACGTATCATACGGTAATGGTACTTGAAATGTTCATGCATTTTGTTTAAGAGGACAAACATACTGGTAATCGTCTTGGACTGCTTTTCACGAAAAATTAAATAAAGAATTATCTAATAGTGTGAAACAGTTTGATTTTGTTGATATGATCTTCTTACCAGTGATTCTCACAAAAAACAGAGTGTTTATTGCTTTTGTTATTTACTTGCTTTCAGAAAAATATAAAAATATAAAAATAGTGTCTTTTTCTGTTTAAAATTCTTAACGTACGGAAAACTGTTATTCTTGGAGGAATTGTTACTGATAGGGGGAGACGGTGTTGGAAAGTAAGTTCAAAATTTTGAATCATGCGGGTTATAGGGTGTGTGATTAAAAAGTTTTGCGTGTTGGTGATAAAATTGAAAATGCTTAATCTGTGATACAGTTTAACTATCTCTTGAAAAATAATAATTTATTTAACTGTGTTGAAAAATTCTTATGGTTTCTCGAGAAGTTTGTTTTATAGTATACAGATTAAAGCGGTATGTTGCTGAGAAGTTAAAGTAATGAGTTGCTGTGAAGAGATGAGAGTTTGATTGGATGCATGGTAGAACCTCCTTTCTACATTGCAGACAAGTTGAAGAGTTTGAAGATTGCTTTACAAATGCTGAACTGGAGTTTACTCAAACGCTAAAGTTTTTGAAGATTTGGTGATTGGATGCATCAGCTTAGGGGGAGTCTGTTGCTGACAGAAGCTATTGAAGCTGAAGTTATCCAAAGACCAAAGACAGTGTAATATTACATGAAGATTGCAAGAAGACTAAAGATAAAGTTATTTTATGAAGCTATTGTCAAGGGGGAGTTTGTTGGTGCATGTTTGTGACAACAGCTTAGATTTGGTCTTTGGATATCTTGTAATTAGTTAAACGATAAACGGTTAGCGGGTTTAGCTTTGTATTAGTGGAATAATAGAGTTTGGGCTAAACAAAACCCACATTGGGTGATGGGGGGCGAATTGGGCTTACTCCAATTCGCAGTCCATGATGTTTAACCAAGCCCAAGTAGCAAACCTTGTGTTATATAAACAAGGTTAGGCTTTAGGGTTTAGGTTAATCAGCCAAAACAGAATTTGTGAGAGAGTAATTCGTGAGAGCTTGTGCTTGGACGAATTTGAGAGTTGGTTAGGGTTTGATTGATTGTAATTTAGTTTGATTGATAATCAATAGAAACCCAGTTTGAAAGTGATTTGTTGTTTCTGTTCTTCTATTTGTTTCTGGTATATTCTGATCAAGAGGATTCCGCACTCTTGATTAGATAAACAATTCTGTGAAAGATCCATACGACTCAAGGGGACCTACACTTATGCAACCTTTATTATGTTATTTAACCCATTAAATAACAAAATAAAATTTTCTCTAAAAAATAAATTATCCATATAATTTATTAGTTTGTCAAGTGCAATTATTTAGAAAACCAATTTCTAAATATTCTAAGTGTTAATATTTATTTGTTTGATCATATCACAAATAAATATTATAAGTGTTTGTCTAGCTTGTATTTGGGTATGACTCGACTTGGATCATAACGTACTAGCCACATCAATTTAATATGTGTCTTGGGCATACAGAGTCCAACAATCTCCCACTTGCACAAGATACATAGAAGATAGATGCAAGTAGTAAAGACCACCTAACTATAGTTTACTACCCCTAATACGTATGACTATATGTCCCATTCAATAGCATCATCCCCTTCAAGTCCCTTACTTGAACATGATTTAGGTGAATCTATCATTTATCCTTTTGTTGCAGATGTCATGTCAAATCCGGAGACATAGTGTGATCATTCTCTGTTGATTTAACTTTAGCAGGCCTTAGACATCTTACTCTCAACGAATAAGAGGAACAAATCCCTTCTTGACTACATACGTCTCTCACAATCACCTTGTATCACACCTGAGCTTAGCCTTATGTACTGTCATTTTACTGACAGTGAAAAATTAAGTCAAGGTACAATATTTGGTGAATATCAAGACCCAATATGTATCTCAGGTCAGAGGATACTATGATATTCTCCTTTACTCAAATTTACTTATGATCAATCACAAATGATTCCATGCAGTAATATTCGAGAGCGAGTCAGTCTAATATTTGTATCCCACAAATATCTATGAACCTTAGCAGCAACACTTTGCTCTATATTCATACCTCATGAATATCCACCAATCCAAGTTCATAATAGTCTTATATTCATATTTGTTCCCATAAGTATGATCGACTACAGACATTTAGAATAAGTAACTTATTCACGGATTTAAACTTGTTAAAATGGAACATAACTCAAAATACCATAAAGAGTTATAATAACAGTTGTTCCAATATCCAAATACAAAATAGATCAAATCTAATCACTAGAATATCGAAGTCCCAGGCACAAATATGACCCTCATGCTTTGGCCGTTCAAGGAGCTTCGTGAGTGGATCCGCAGTATTTTGATCAGTGTGAACTTTGCGAATACATATCTTTCCTTTTTCAACTTCATCCCTTATGTAGTTGAAACTCCGCTCAATGTGCCTAAACTTTTGATGTGCACGAGGTTCCTTGATTTGAGCAATCACACCATCGTTATCACAAAGATTTCTAGGGGTCCTGAATGGTAGGGACTACGGCAATAATTCAAGTGGCAGATCCATATGAATTATCTCAATCAATGAAGCGGTGATGTATTCTGATTCTGTAGTGGACAATGCTACCCTGATTGTGATCGAGAACCATCTTGATCAGTTTGGAAACTCGTATCCATGTAACCCTTTACAACGAATTCCGAAACTCGCATCCCTGTAACCCTTTACAAGGAGTTCTACCAGATCCATATATTAGAAATATATCCTTACTCCTTCTAAGGTATTTCAATATATTTTTAACAGTCACCCAATGACCGTTACTCGCTGGTATTTCTCGTCATGCTTAAAGCGCATGACATGTCTGGTCTAGTGCATATCATTGCATAGATAATGGACCCTATAGCAGACACATATGGGATTCCTTTCATTCTTTCTTGCTCATCCTTTGAGCTTGGACATTGAGACGCACTCAATATTGTCCTCTCTTGAATAGGTACCAAACCTTTCATAGAGTTCTCTATCTTGAACCTTTTCAAGACTTTGTCAATGTATGCACTTTGGTTTAAACCTATCAAGCACCTTGATCTATCCTTATAGATCTTTATTCCCAAATATAGGCGACTTCACCAAGATCCTTAATGGAAAAACTTCCAAGCCAGTTTTTTTTACACCTTCCATGGTTGGAATGTCATTTCCAAATAGTAGAATGTCATCGACATACAACACTAAGAAAGTAATAATGCTCCCACTAGCCTTCTCATACACACAAGCTTCATAGCCGTTCTTGATGAATCCATATTCCCTAATCTCTTCATCAAAATGGTGATTCCAACTTCTAGATGCTTGTTTCAATCCATAGATTAATTTCTTTAACTTGCATACTTTGTTAGGATGTTTTGGATTGACAAAACCTTCAGGCAGAACCATATAGACATCTTCCTCAAGATATCCATTAAGGAAAGCCGTTTTGACATCCATTTGCTAAATCTCATAATCAAATTATGCAGGTATGGCAAATAATATCCTAGTTGACTTTATCATCGCCACGGGCGAGAAGGTCTCATCATAATCAACCCTTTGAGTTTGAGTGAAACCTTTTGCTACAAGTATCCCTTTATAAGTATCCAAGTTTCCATGCATATCAGTTTTCTTCCTGAAAAACCCACTTACTTCCAACTACTTTGGAGTTAAGAGATGGCACAACCAATTCCCATACTTGGTTGTCATACATGGATTGCATCTCTACGTTCATGGCTTCAAGCCATTTGTCACAATCAGATTTTGACATTGGATCATGGTATGTGGTATGTTCACCCGAATCTACACGTAGCATCCATCCATGAAAAATCCATATCTTTCAGGTGGACTACTAATTCTACCAGATCTGCGAACATTTTGTGTACTTTGATCAACCACTTGATCGTTTTCAACAACCTCTTACTGAGTGCTAGTTTTAACCAAACGTGTATCGGCTTGTGGTTCTCGATTCTCATCAAGTTCCACTGTTCTACTAATTCCTTCCACAAGGAACTTAGCTTCCAAGAACTCAGCCTTTCGAGCAACAAATACTTTTGCTCTGTTGGATCGTAGAAGTAATATCCTATACCATCTTTAGGATATCCTACGAAGACACACTTAGTGGATCGTACTTCTAATTTATTTGGGGTGTATTACTTCACATAAGCTTCACAACCCATACCTTTAAATATGTTAATAATGGAGCCCTTCCATGCCATATTTCAAAAGGTGTCTTATCCACTTTCTTGGTTGGGGCCATACGGGCCGCGGAAAGCAAAGCGTAACTCCAAAATGATAGAGATAATGCGCTCCTAGACATCATATATCGAACCATATCCAATAGAGTTTGATTCCTCCTCTATCGGAACGAAGAACTTTGATTGAGTTGATTTTGTACTTCACCTTTTGAAGGCTTTGAACATTTCAAAACTTCAATTTTGTGTCTTAGCAAGTACACATAACCATAACTACTATAGTTGTCGGTTAATGTAATGAAGTATCTTTCACCATTCGTAGTCATTGGCTTAAAAGGATCACATACATCCGAATGTATGATACCTAATAAATCTTTTACCCTTTCCCACTAAAGGATTCCTTAGTCATTTTACCTTTTAAACAAGATTCGCATATATCAAATGAACCAATTTCATTTGTTTCCAAAAGACCATTCTTTTGAAGTGTTTGTATGCGATTCTATTTATATGACCAAGGCGATAATGCCAAAGATAGGTCTCACTCAAATCCATTTTGAGTTTCTTGGTGATTGCTTGGTACATTGAACTATCAAATGATGTATTATTATGAACCAATTCATAACTACCATTTGAAGGCATAGCTTTAAAGTAAAACATGTCATTCATCGATATAAATGTCATTGTTTACAAACTTTAAATCAAAACCATATTGTCTTATAAGGGAAACTTGAATAATGTTCCTAGTCAAACTAGGAACATTCAAAACATTTAAAACAATTTCCAAACCATTTGGAAGTTTCAAAACATAGTCTCATCGGGCTACAACTTGAACTTTCACTCCATTGCCCATGAAGAGACTAATGTCTCCCTTCTTTTAATGCTTATTTCTTTTGAACCCTTTTTCAACAAATTGGAAACATGAGTTCCATCCGGTATCTAATACCCACGTGTTTGAAGAAATAACATTAAGGTCAATATGTTTCATAAAGATTGTACCTGAGGTTTACCTAGCATCCCTCTTGTTTTTTAACTCTTTGAGATAGATTGGACAATTCCTTTTCAAATGTCCTATCTCACCATACTCAAAGTATGGATCGTTCGTGGCAACCTTTGCCTTCTTTTCTTTTGGTTTCGTTGGTTGCGCTTTAGCCTTTCTTCTCCTTTCCCTTTGATGTGCCCGTTTCCATTTGCAACTTTTGCTTTGGTGTCAGGGTGATGCCCTTTCTTGCTGCCACCCTCATTGATCGTTAGAATGGATAAAAGCCCTTTTACCCATATTGAGCCTTTCGAGGTGATCAATGTAGCTTTTTCATCTTAAAGACATAAGATGAGACCGATTGGTTTTCCTCCATTCGACATGCATGAAGCGCTCGAACCGTTTCGAAGCGTTCTACCCTTGCTTGTTGTAGGAACATTTCCTTCAATTGGGTAATCATGTCATACGTCCATGATGTTCAAAATCCTTTTGAATCTTAGGAATCATAATTCCTAACATGAGGCAAGAGGCTTGCATAGTATCCTCGGTATACTTAATCCAATCGTTATAGGCATCCTTATCTTCCATAAGAGGTTCATCGGGATTAGGATCGTTCAACACATAGGATATCTTTTCTTACTTGAGAACGATTCTTAAGTTTCGATATTAATCCATGAAGTGTTATGATTGAGACGATCCTTTTAAAAGGATTGTTTTTAGTGATAGGTTACGGACGGTTTGGGTAATATTGTTAGCGACCATCTACAAAATTTAACAAGGTTCAATTTTAGTATTTTTGATATTATTATATTTTAATCATTAATACCCTTTTATGTCTCATAGACAATTAATAATTAAAATCTAGAATCCAACGTTACATTTAAATATTGGTTAGGTGACCTTTATCCCTCTATTTAAATTAACAAGGTAGTCAGCGTTTGACAATTGCAACCCTTTGCAACTTCTATCCATATGGGATCGGTTAAACATCTTTATGTTTAGTTGGCATGTTTAATCCCATCAACACCTTTTGTTCGCCATGCTTCGGTGACCCTAAGTTCATGGTTTCCAAATCAAGTCGTCCAACTTACACACACGTGTGAGTTTATACACATAAGTGTGACAACTGTGTTCTGTAATCATCGCTTACTGTAAAACAATGTGCTTTGGTGTTATTATATGTGTTTTGCTGTTATTGTATGTGCAATTGTGTTTAATGATTTTACAATTTGATTCGATTCCGATTTCAATCTTTAAATCACTTTCTGGAAGGTTATACGCAAACTGGTGCTTAAACGCAATCAGTTTAACGCGACATACACTCCGGAACTGTGACGTAAGCCAAACATACCCTAAATATCCCTTACATAACTTAGAAATAAGTTTCGAAGGATTCGGTATGGCAAAAAACATGTTTATTTGAACTAAAGAGCTAATTACGACAAAACTGCGAAACGAACTTTGGTGACCGCCCGGATAATATTTATATCCCACAAATATTCTGTTATGATTAAAATCTTATTTTAATCAGGTTCGTGTTGAAAAATAAATTAAAACGCTTAAAAACGTTTATTTTTCAAGTTTAAGTGCGTACCGTGTGTTTCTGCGCGACACAGTGCTTTTACTGCGAAACACAGACAACGTAGCCAGTCTTGGCAACTGAAATTTATTTCAGTAATATTTTGGCGAGTTTATTTTTATAGAATAATAAAAATAATTTAGAACGCCATAAATCGGGATTTGAACGCAAGATAAAATACCCGGTACATAATTAAACACTTTAACGAACGATACCCAACCAAACAACCGGACATTACCCGGAACACAAAAATATTGTCAAACACATTGTTCCTATTTTTCTGAACTAGTTAGGGTCCCCGAACACCCTAACACACTTTATATTAATTAACACAATAATATACACCAACTAAGCACATTAGAATCTAACTAATTAGTAACAAGTTCCATCACCATCTAACCATTACCCCCCCCCCTCATTTTGACGGTCCCAAGGGTGGGACACACCATTACCATTTCTTTGATTATTATATTGTTATTGCTAAATATCTAGAGAACATTTTACATGGTGGTTAAAGCACTAAATTGGTTTATAAGTATGCATGAGGGTTATACATTCTCTTTCATCAACACACCATCAACAAACTTGCTCTCCTCTTCCTTCCTTGCTTGCTTTCGGCAGCCATCACTAACCACCATAACACCACCATCAAGCCACTTTCTAGTCATTTTCCATACATCCAAAGGTGTTAGAGAGCAAACAACGAAGCTTGGTGCGTTCGGAAGTTGAAGGACCGCTCTAGATTTCTTTTATCCACCACATTTACACCTTGTTTCTCCCCTAGCCTTGTGCTAGTGGTAAGTGCTTTAGATCTTCATCTTGTTCATATTTTTGGTGGTTAATAGTTGAAAGAATGATGAAAGGTTAAGAACTCTAATGAACATAAACAAGTCTTGAACATAAACTAGTCTAGTGTTGAAGTATTGATAAAATAATGAAGTAATCATGATAAATCTGAGTAATACAAACAATAATCTGCTGTAAATAACTCATGTTACGAGATAAATCATTTTTAGAATGAATGGTAGTCGTAAGTGTACTTTTTAATGGCACTTATACTACAAAAAGCATGCTGATTTGCATTTTCAGCCGCCTTTAACTGGCTGTAACCAGATCAGAACTTAACAAAAAACTGATTTTCTTGAGCCTGTAACATGTTATTATGAAATACGGTTCTAATGGCACCGGAATCATAATTTTTGGACTTCGTTTACTATTTTTAAAGTGCTATTTTGTAACAGCAGCTAGAGCTGCATTTTTGCTGCTGAAAATATGCGTCCTGTTTTCAGTCATAACTTGAATTCTGTGTAGGGTTAGATCATAAAATTTATACTATAGATGGCCACTGTTGTCGCCGTGATCCTCCAACTGAAATTACGTCAAACGGACTTAAGATGATTTTTAAACGAATTATTTCGTAGACTGCAATCAGAAAGTAACAAATCTGATTGCAGTCCGGAAAATGAATTTTTATAAAATATTGGTAATGAACTAGATAATATTTGGTTCGTGTAAGACGTTCTGTAATAATTTGGGAATTTTTGGAATAAGTTAACCATTTTATGTAAATTTCCGAAAACAGTCCAGTTTCATATATATATTAAAACAGAAATGACATAAGTAGTATTTTGCATGTCAAAGTGTGGTTTTTGATTATTAAAATCATTCTTATTTACTTTAGGGCGGATAAACAATTTGAGGGATTGTGTTAACATTTAAAAACGCACCCGAAGGTGAGTACATAGATCCCCTCTTTTTACTATTTACGATTGTTTTGGGGTGATTCATATGTATCAAAACGATTTCGATATTTTAACGATGGTTTCAAAAACGATTACGATGGTTTATACTAAACTAATAACGATTTCGATAATGTGAACGAGCTTCTTGGTTGTAGTTACATAACGAATGACATTCATTAATTTTGGCCGAACCGACCAGTATTAGGTTATGGTACCATAGGATCCGACAAGTCCGGTTATCCGACTGCACCCATGGTTATGTGTGGGTTATGTGGGTAACGACTGAACCTGATGATTGTTAACTTACCCTTTGGTGGTTTGTTAATACGAGTTGAACGATTGGAACGATGAACGAGTCACGAAAGTTTGAATGTTATTAGCGAGACGACCAAAAGTAGTTTTCACAACTAAAACGAGAACGATTTGTACGAGAACGATTTTGAACGATTATGAACGATTTAAACAAGCGAACGATGATCTATAACGAGAACGAGTTAAATGATGTTACACAACGAGGTTTACTAAACAATATAAACCATACGAGTTTTATTACAAGAACGATTTACGATTTGGTTTACGAAAACAAATGTTTTGTGTTAAGATTCATGGCAACAAGGTTTATAACTGGTAACCAATCTGTTTTGACTTAGTTATTCATTTTACAATACAAACATTTTACAAAAAGGGTTTTCTACTATCGATTAACGAAGTTGTACGAGCTATTTCAATATGTAAACGACCCATGAATCTGACACTCTCACAAAACCTATGTACTCGCCAGCATTTCTTTGCTGACTTTGTTTTTACATATGTTTTAGGTGATGTTACTTAATTATGATTACGAATAGGATGCATGCACACTTAGGACTGGACGAGGCCTTAGTGATTTAACGATAATAGTCTATGTTTGATTTGCTTGTTTAACTTTAAGACAATGTGTCACGGCCCCCGACCCGGTTTGACCCGTTTCAGGAGCCGCGGGACAGAAATCCCGTGGTATTTAATTAACAGCGAAAGTTTCTTCAGGATCTTTTAAAAACTGGAATATTTCCCGATTATTTTATTTCACAACTCGGGATAAAACCCCGGTAATTTTACAATCATAAGATTTCACGGAGAAATCTTTATTTTTACAAAACATGTTTCTTTATTTTATATTGAGCCACTTCCTTAAGCTTGTAGTGCTTCATGGCACTTTTCCTGGATCACAACAGATCACCTGAAACATGTTTGAAAAAGGTTTTGTCAGCGGGAAATACTGAGTGAATCATTCTTTTTAGTAAAACAACCTGTTTGTTATAATTTACAGTATTAAGGGAGATTACAATGTTTCAGATATCAACCAACTACCCACAGTATTTGTCACTCGACCGGATCTGTGACTATGGTCATATCACCATTGGCCACCCGTTTGTCCAATGGCAAAGATTATCAAGTAATGTATACAAAACCCCACATACTGGCTGTAATTTGGTGATTACATAAACTTAATCCCTGTAATTATAACCTTGAAAATAAACATGATTTTGAAAGTAATTTGATAAAAAGAGAATGACTCACATTGCAGATTTAATTGAGCAGAGCCTAGCCTACTGATTAGCCTTTTAACCTAAATTTAATAACAGGCACACAATTCGGTTAGTAACTTAATACAGCATTTATGATAACTCACGAGATTAAAACCTTCACAACGAATGACAAAGTGCGATACTTAAACATCCATCGAATTAACGACGAATGACAAAGCATAAACCCTAATGTGGGCAGCACTTAAACATCCATTGGATAGTTTAATCGATCGGACATTGAATCGTTTCAGCGATCGAGTTATTACCCTGTATTGCGGCAGCACTTCGTGAATCGTGTGTGTTTTTAGAAGTGTTTCTGCTATAACTCAATCTACGTAACGAATTTCTTCGTCGTTCAAGTGCCAAAATGCGATTGCCAATGCCTGCTATTTATACCCAAAATTGACCATGCTTACGGACCGTAAGCATCATCCCTTACGGTCCGTAAGGGACACCTAATCACTATAGGGTAGCCACGTCCTGGACTAGCCTAGCTGAGTTGACAACTTCGTAAAATTCGAATTTGACAGCGTTTTATTTAGATAATCGTAACTAGGGTTTACCCCCCCTGAGTTTTAGGGCCCCTGATCCTGATTTCGATTGTTCTGAAAATTTTAGGGTTTATGCAGAATCACTTGGGTGTCTCAATTAGGGTTTCCTATTGGACAATTAAAATAATAAATATGACTTTTGATTAGAGTTGTTACATTCTCCCCACCTTAATAAAAATCTCGTCCTCGAGATTTACTGGAATAATTGAGGATACTTTCGCTTCATTTCTGATTCCAGTTCCCAAGTGTATTCGGGTCCTCGTTTTGAATCCCACTTGACTTTAACTAGCACTAGTCGTTTGTGCTTGAGAAACTTCACTTTTCTGTCTTCTATCTGAAGAGGTTTCTCAACAAATTTTAATTTTTTGTTTACCTCTATATCTTGGAGAGGTACTACCAAAGATTCGTCTGATAGACATTTCTTGAGATTGGATACATGAAATACATCATGTACTCCAGCTAACTCTCCTGGTAGTTGTAAACGATAAGCAACTGGTCCTATACGTTGGATCACTGAAAATGGTCCTACGTATCTTGGACTTAACTTTCCTTTCTTACCAAATCGGACTACTCTTTTCCAAGGTGAAACTTTTAATAGTACTTTGTCTCCAACTTGAAACTCGAGTGGCTTGCGTCTATTGTCTGCATAGCTCTTTTGGCGATCTCGAGCTGTCTTCAGTCTTTCCTTGATTTGAGTAATCTTATCAGTAGTTTCTTGTACTATCTCGGGACCTGACAATTGACTTTCTCCTATTTCTGCCCAACAAACTGGAGTTCTACATTTTCTTCCATACAGTGCCTCGAATGGGGCAGTTTCAATACTTGAATGATAACTATTGTTATAGGAGAATTCGATCAGAGGTAAGTGATCGTCCCAATTTCCACCAAAATCTATTACACATGCTCGGAGCATGTCTTCTAGAGTTTGGATCGTCCTTTCACTTTGTCCGTCCGTTTGTGGATGATATGCCGTGCTTAGGTTTAGTCGAGTTCCCATTGCTTCTTGGAAACTTTTCCAGAAATGAGAAGTGAAACGACTATCCCTATCTGATACAATGGAGAGTGGAACTCCATGTAGAGATACGACTTCATCTACATACAACTTTGCCAGTCTTTCCATGCTAAAGGTTTCTTTCATAGGTAGAAAGTGAGCAGATTTGGTTAATCGATCCACAATTACCCAAATTGCATCATTACCTTTTCTGGTTTTGGGTAACTTAGTAACAAAATCCATTGTTATGAGTTCCCATTTCCATACAGGCATTTCTAGTTGTTGTAGTAGACCTGAAGGTTTCTGGTGTTCTGCCTTAACTTGTGAACAAGTAAGACACTTAGAAACATATTGAGCTATATCCTTCTTCATGCCTATCCACCAAAAGCAATTTCTTAAATCTTGGTACATCTTATTGTTTCCAGGGTGCATGGTATATCTAGACTTATGGGCTTCTTCTAGAATCTTATTTCTTAATTCTCCCTGCTTAGGTACCCAAATTCTGCTTTTGTGGAATCTCCAAATTCCATCAGCTCCTTGCTCTAATTCTTTTATTCGTCCCTTCAATCCTTCAGCATCATCCTTGATTGCTGTTTCCTGAACACTCTTTGTTTGTTCCATTAAATCTATCTGTAGATTTAATCTAAGAGTACGAACTCGTCGTTGCTTCTCATGATACTTACGACTTAAAGCATCTGCAACTACATTTGCCTTTCCTTCATGATATTGAATATCACAGTCGTAGTCACTTAAGATTTCCATCCATCTCCTTTGTCTCATGTTTAATTCTTTTTGCCCAAATATATATCTTAAACTCTTATGATCTGTATAGATAGTAAATTTACTTCCATACAGATAATGTCTCCAAATCTTAAGGGCAAAAATTACAGCTCCTAATTCTAAATCATGAGTTGTATAGTTCTCTTCGTGCTTTTTCAACTATCTTGAAGCATACGCAATTACCTTCTTGCGTTGCATAAGCACACATCCAAATCCTAGTTTTGAAGCATCACAATATACTTCAAAATTTTCAGTTCCTTCTGGTAAGGCTAAGATTGGAGCATTTGTTAATTTCTGTTTTAAGATTCTAAAGGCTTCTTCTTGTTTAGGTCCCCATTCAAACTTAACGGCTTTACAGGTTAGCTTAGTTAATGGTATAGCTATCTTGGAAAAATCCTTAATAAACCGTCTATAATATCCAGCTAAACCTATAAAACTTCTAATTTCCATTGCAGTTTGTGGAACCTTCCAATTGGTAATTGCTTCTATCTTAGCATTATCTACATGAATTCCTTCGTGATTTACCATGTGTCCTAAGAATTGCACTTCTTGCAACCAAAATTCACACTTCGAGAATTTGGCGTACAGTTTTTCTTTTCTTAATAAAGTTAAGAGTACATGCAAGTGCTCACAATGTTCGTCCTGACTTTTTGAATAAATAAGTATATCGTCTATGAAAACAATTACAAATTTATCCAAATACGGTTTACAGATTCTATTCATCATGTCCATGAATGCTGCAGGTGCATTCGTTAACCCAAAGGGCATGACTGTAAACTCGTAATGACCATACCTAGTTCTGAAAGCAGTTTTAGGTATGTCTTCTTCTCGTACTTTCAATTGATGATATCCGGAACGTAGGTCTATCTTAGAAAAATATCTAGCTCCTTGAAGTTGATCGAAAAGATCATCAATCCTAGGTAATGGGTATCGATTCTTAATTGTAACCTTATTCAATTCTCTATAATCAATACACATTCTCATCGAACCATCCTTTTTCTTAACAAACAACACTGGTGCTCCCCAAGGGGATGAACTAGGTTGTATGAAACCTTTACTTAGTAATTCATCTAATTGCTTTTTCAGTTCTAACATTTCTGTGGGAGCTAACCGATAAGGTGCCTTGGCTATCGGTATAGTTCCTGGAATTAGATGAATCCTAAATTCTACCTCCCTATCTGGTGGTAATCCTGGTAACTCTTCTGGGAATACATCTGGGTATTCTGAAACTACAGGAATTTCCTTAAGTTCTTTACCTTTAGTATTAATGATTACTGAAATCATATATACTATTCCTTGCTTTCGTTCATAATTAGCAACTTTCATTACTGATATGAACTCCATAGGCTTACGTGGTTTATCTCCTGTAATCACAATTACTTCTCCGGTGGGTGCCTAAATTTCTATAGAGTTCTTATCACAGAGAATTCGAGCATGGTTGGCTACTAACCAATCCATTCCTAAAACAACATCGAATTCGGCTAATTTCATATGTAACAGGTTTGCAAAGAATTTATGACCTGAGAGTTCTATATTTTCCTTTTGCAAAACTTTATCTATGCTAACAGATTTTCCGTCTGCCGTTTCAACTGTAAAGATTTGCCTAAGTTTGGTTAATGGTAAGTTAAGAGCTTGGCAGAATGAAGTATTGATAAAACTTTGGTTTGCACCAGAGTCAAATAATACTTTTGCGTAAATGTTGTGAACTAAGAACGTACCAGCTATCACATCTGGAATGAGTTCTGCCTCCTGAGTAGTTAATTGGAAAGCACGAACATTCTTCTTTGTAGCTTCATTGGCTGGTTTAGCTTTGTTGTCTGCTGGTTTAACCAATTTAGGACATTCTGTTTTGAAATGTCCAACTTCTCCACAGTTATAGCAGATCCTTGTTTTCCTTCTGCAGTCTTCTTCACGATGTCCTATGGCTTTGCAAAAGTTGCAGGTCACATTACATCTTCCATAATGTTTCTTTCTGCAATTCTTGCAGAAAGGCGGAATCGAGGATTGCTCTGTTCCTCTTTTCCTGAAACTGCTGGTATTACCCGTACGAAATCCTTGGGTAATTTTCTGAGCCAGTTCCTTATTCCTGTTTTCATCTTGCGTGCGTACCAGTTCGTCGGTTAGGGTATTAGCTAATTCCACAGCATCTTCAATAGTGCGAGGTCTCGCAGCTTTAACGATATTGCGGATTTCACCAATTAATCCCCAAATATAACAAGAAATGAGTACCGGTTCTGGCGAAGCCAGTGTTGGTACCACTCTAGCATATTCAAAGAATGTCGAAGTATAACCGCGACAATCTACACCCATCATTCTATGGTTTAAAAACTTATTTGCCATTTGATCTTTTTCATATTCGGGACAGAATTTTCTTTCTACAAGACTCTTAAATTCTTCCCATTTCATGGCATAAGCCCTATTTCTTCCTTTAGCCTGTAGCACCGTGTTCCACCATTCTAGCGCCCCTTCTTTGAAAAGGTTTGACGCGTACATGACCTGATCATCCTGAGCACATTTACTTATGGCAATTACTGCCTCGGTTTTCTCTAACCAACGCAGTGCCGCAGTCGCTCCTTCATTACCTGCAAACTCAGTGGGTTTACAAGCAAGAAATTCTTTGTAAGTGCAACCAGGCGTTGCAGCTTTCATTTTCTTAGGGGGAGGAGCTTGTCGTGGTTCATTCTCATGATTAGTATGATTATTGCCTCCGTTTACGCTATTACTGAAGTTATCTTCAGAAATACGTTTGCTAGGAACGATTTGTTGCGGTTCGATTGGATTTTTAACAGCAGCAACGATTGCTGGAATAGCGTTGGCTATCCCTTGAGCAACTATTGCTGGAATAGCGTTGGCTATCCCTTGAGCAATGATATTTTCTATATCCTGTCTAGTCATATATTGATCCCCTGGTTGTTGCTCAGATTGATTAACTTCATTAACTGGTTCATTATTAGCGTTTTCCATCTAATAATTAATATATATATTTTATTAGTATTGATTAAATAATAATTATACACAAAACAATTAAATAATTTCACATATAATTAAAACTATCGATTTCTCGATTTCCATTTTTATATTTAATAGTATGCATCAATACACACCATTACTGATTTAAAATTTTATAACAAAATTTCATAGAAAACCTTTAAATATTATTTCATATTGGGTAACTACGAAACAACCGAATATGAAAACATACTAGGTTTTATTTGTAAATTTATTTATTTACTGAATCAGGTTTCTGGCTTATATTTAATAAGGGTGCTAAAACTTGAATCAAAATATTTAAAGATTTGTATTTACTGCTACAGTGGCTAGCATATAAAGATCTGCCCATACTGTACACAATTAGGCAGATAATAAAACACATAATCACAAAATAGCAATTAATAAAAATTAAGTATTTTCTAAATACTTAATTGGCTTAAATCAGTGGCTCTGATACCACCTTTTTCTGTCACGGCCCCCGACCCGGTTTGACCCGTTTTAGGAGCCGCGGGACAGAAATCCCGTGGTATTTAATTAACAGCGAAAGTTTCTTCAGGATCTTTTAAAAACTGAAATATTTCCCGATTATTTTATTTCACAACTCGGGATAAAACCCCGGTAATTTTACAATCATAAGATTTCACGGAGAAATCTTTATTTTTACAAAACATGTTTCTTTATTTTATATTGAGCCACTTCCTTAAGCTTGTAGTGCTTCATGGCACTTTTCCTGGATCACAACAGATCACCTGAAACATGTTTGAAAAAGGTTTTGTCAGCGGGAAATACTGAGTGAATCATTCTTTTTAGTAAAACAACCTGTTTGTTATAATTTACAGTATTAAGGGAGATTACAATGTTTCAGATATCAACCAACTACCCACAGTATTTGTCACTCGACCGGATCTGTGACTATGGTCATATCACCATTGGCCACCCATTTGTCCAATGGCAAAGATTATCAAGTAATGTATACAAAACCCCACATACTAGCTGTAATTTGGTGATTACATAAACTTAATCCCTGTAATTATAACCTTGAAAATAAACATGATTTTGAAAGTAATTTGATAAAAAGAGAATGACTCACATTGCAGATTTAATTGAGCAGAGCCTAGCCTACTGATTAGCCTTTTAACCTAAATTTAATAACAGGCACACAATTCGGTTAGTAACTTAATACAGCATTTACGATAACTCACGAGATTAAAACCTTCACAACGAATGACAAAGTGCGATACTTAAACATCCATCGAATTAACGACGAATGACAAAGCATAAACCCTAATGTGGGCAGCACTTAAACATCCATTGGATGGTTTAATCGATCGGACATTGAATCGTATCAGCGATCGAGTTATTACCCTGTATTGCGGCAGCACTTCGTGAATCGTGTGTGTTTTTAGAAGTGTTTCTGCTATAACTCAGTCTACGTAACGAATTTATTCGTCGTTCAAGTGCCAAAATGCGATTGCCAATGCCTGCTATTTATACCCAAAATTGACCATGCTTACGGACCGTAAGCATCACCCCTTACGGTCCGTAAGGGACACCTAATCACTATAGGGTAGCCACGTCCTGGACTAGCCTAGCTGAGTTGACAACTTCGTAAAATTCGAATTTGAGAGCGTTTTATTTAGATAATCGTAACTAGGGTTTACCCCCCCCCCCCTGAGTTTTAGGGGCCCTGATCCTGATTCCGATTGTTCTGAAAATTTTAGGGTTTATGCAGAATCACTTGGGTGTCTCAATTAGGGTTTCCTATTGGACAATTAAAATAATAAATATGACTTTTGATGAGAGTTGTTACACAATGTTTAATATTTAATAAAATGAGACTCTTTGTATCCATGGTTTGAAACAATACTTCTGTTACAACACTCCCCGACGTTTCCGCCACGGTTTGTTGTTTTACGTGGTCGGGGTGTGACAGAAGAGTTGGTATCAGAGCCAATGGTTATAGAGAATTAGGTTATTAGTAAAATTTCGACCTAGACTATAACTTTCTAGGACCCCAACGCAAGTTGATTTGCGTTTAGAATTTAAAAAAAAATGAAATCCGAATCTGCTTCGAAAATTAATCATCCGTTCTAGGATGATTGATTACTAGGTTTTGAACCCTCCATTATAAGGTTTTGAACCCTTCCAGTTTGACTCATTTTTGGCTTGGTGCCTTTTGAGTTTTCAAAATCTCGTCAAAGTTTGGGTCTAAATAATGTGAACACGTGAAAACTGGAAGAGTGAATGCCTGTACCCTGAGTTTTCTGTCTAAGGCAAGAGTGTTCGTACAAATCCACATAATCGGACCAGTCACTTTTACCTGGGAATTCTTGGGGTGAGTGTTCACTTACAGGCGAGCATGTCTTCGCGATACATTATTTTGATTCATTACTTTGATTAGTCACTGCGTGTCGTTTGTTTGTTCGAAGTAACGAACAAATGATCGCCTTCCTTATGTTTCGTCGATATTTTCAATACCTCTCTCGTTTTTCCTAATTGTCGACCTCACTTGTTTCTCATATTTCCTTGTTAGACAATGCCTCCTCGACGTGATGCACAATCTTTTACTGCTGAAGAACTCGCAGCCCTTGTCACTCAGCAAATGGCTGCTGTGCTTCCAGGCATTGTGACCCAAATCCACGAGCTGTACAACAACAACAACAACAACAATAACAATGCACAATGTAATTTCAAGAATTTCAATTCTGCTAAGCCGCTAAAGTTTTCTGGGTCGCAAGGAGCAACTGCGCTCCTGCAGTGGTTTGAGAGTATCGAGAACACATTCAGACATGTGCAATGTCCGAATGGGCGTAAGGTTGAATTTGCATCAATTGTGTTTGAGAAGCGTGCTCTTACGTGGTGGAACGGAGTGATGCGCGACAGGGGTGCCGAAGTGGCATCGGCACACACATGGGAAGAGCTTCGAGCTCTCATGATGAGAGAGTTATGTCCCCGTCATGAAATTCGAGCTTTGGAACGAGAGTTTGACGATCTGAAACAAGATGGGGGAGAACACCGTGCGTACACGGATCGATTTGAGGAGCTCAGTCTTTTGTGTCCTACTATGGTTACCCCGTTGGAGAAAGCGATAGAGAGGTATATCGATGGGTTACCCGATTCCATACAGGATATTGTGACTGGCGTCAATCCTGCTACTGTTCGTCAAGCGATCGAGTTATCTGCTACCCTGACTGAGTCGCAAGTCAGGAAGGGTAAACTTACCTACAAGGGTGATAAGAAGAAGTCAACTGATTCTGCTAAAGACAAGGAAAAGGGTAAGGGTAAGAAGGGTGAGTCTTCGAAGAAGTCGAGAAAGTGAAAGGGAGCTCAGAACTTTGCAGTAACTGCACAAAATGCTCAGAACCCTCAGAACCCACCAGCTCAACAGCCTGCGAAGAAAGTGTATGCTGGTACCGCACCTCATTGTGCTCGCTGCAACGGTCATCATGTTGCACAACAAGCTTGTAGACAATGCACAACGTGTGGTAAGCTTGGGCATCTGGCCAACGTCTGTCGTTCGGGTCAGAATCAGATTGTTCAGAATCAAGCTGCTTAGGTTCAAGCCCCAGTTCAGGGGAATGCTGCTAGATTCCCACCAGGTTCATGCTTCAATTGTGGAGAGTATGGTCACTTCCGCAACAACTGTCCGAGGTTGACAAATGCAAATGCAAATCCGAACGTGAATGTCAATGCGAATGCGAATCCCTCTCGGGGACGAGTATTCAATCTAAATGCAAACGAGGCGCGAGTTGACAACCTCGTCGTCAATGGTACGTTTCTTGTTAACAATCGACCTGCATCCATTCTTTTTTATTCTGGTGCCGATAGAAGTTTTGTTTCACTATCTTTTGAGCCTCTGCTTGCAATACCTAGAACTAAACTGAGGAAACCCTTGTCTGTCGAAGTTGCTACTGGTAAACCTCTTGTCCTCGATTCTGTTATTCGTGATTGTCAGTTAAACCTTGATAACCATCTTTTTCCCATTGACCTCACACCGATGCAACTTGGGAGTTTCGATATTATCGTGGGGATGGATTGGTTAACCAAACATGATGCTGAGGTGGTTTGTTTCGATAAGATTGTTCGTATTCCTCTTCCGTCTGGCGATATTCTGGAAGTTCGTGGCGAGAAACCATCTGGTGGATTGAAGCTTATGTCGTGTATGAAGGCCCAAAGATATTTGCAAAAAGGATATGTTGCTTTCCTAGCACATGTCACCGAGGAGAAAGGCAAGAGCAAGAGTATTCAGGATATTCCGATTATTCGGGATTATCCGGAGGTGTTTCCCGATGAACTGCCTGGTTTGCCTCCAGTTCGTCAAGTCGAGTTTCATATTGACCTTGTACCCAATGCCAACCCGATTGCGAAAGCACCTTATCATCTTGCACCATCGAAGATGCAAGAGTTATCGAAATAGCTTCAAGAGTTGTCTGATAAAGGATTTATCCGTCCAAGCTTTTCGCCTTGGGGAGCTCATGTCCTCTTCGTGAAAAAGAAAGATGGATCTTTTCGAATGTGTATCGATTATCGTGAGCTTAATAAGCTTACCATCAAGAATCGATATCCCCTACCTAGAATTGATGATCTCTTTGACCAGCTGCAAGGTGCTTCATGTTTTTCCAAGATCGATCTGCGTTCTGGGTATCATCAACTTCGCGTGTTCGAAGAAGATATCCCCAAAACTGCTTTCCGTACAAGATATGGGCACTACGAGTTCACTGTCATGCCCTTTGGTTTGACAAATGCCCCAGCTATCTTCATGGACTTAATGAATAGGGTTTATAAACCTTATTTAGATAAGTTCATCATTGTGTTCATCGACGATATTCTTATTTATTCAAAGTCTCGAGCCGATCACAAACAACACCTTCGTTTGACGTTGGAACTCCTAAAGAAGGAACAACTTTTTGCTAAATTCTCCAAGTGTGAATTCTGGCTTAAAGAAGTTCAGTTCTTGGGTCATATTGTCAATGAGCAGGGTATTCACGTAGATCCATCCAAGATTGTTGCAATTAGGGATTGGAATACACCGACGACACCTACAGAAGTTCGTTCTTTTCTTGGTCTTGCTGGTTATTATCGACGGTTTATTTCTAACTTTTCAAAGATCGCGGTTCCACTCACTACTTTGACTCAGAAGAATAGGCCTTTTGAGTGGGGACCTAAGCAAGAAGAAGCATTCCAAACGCTGAAACGGAAGCTCTGTGATGCTCCTGTTCTATCTCTACCTGAGGGAAACGATGATTTTGTTGTCTATTGTGACGCGTCGAATCTAGGACTTGGTTGCGTTCTTATGCAACGTGGTAAAGTCATAGCTTATGCGTCTAGACAATTCAAAATTCACGAGAAGAACTATACGACTCATGATCTTGAGTTAGGAGCTGTGGTTTTTGCGCTTAAAATCTGGAGACACTACCTCTATGGAACGAAGTGTGTGGTTTTCACAGACCACAAAAGTCTCCAGCATATTCTCAATCAGAAGGAACTGAACATGAGGCAACGACGTTGGGTTGAACTCTTAAACGATTATGATTGCGAGATCCGCTACCATCCTGGTAAGGCGAATGTCGTGGCCGATGCGCTTAGCCGAAAGGAACGAGTCAAGCTTCATTCTGTTCAAACTCTATCCGATATTCAATCTCGTGTTCTTCAAACTCAACGATCTTGTGTGATCAATGACTTATTGAAGTATGAGCTACCGCTTCAACTCGAACTTAAACTCGAAAGGAAAGACGATGGTTTACTCTATTTTGAGAATCGTTTGTGGATTCCGAATCAGGACGACCTTCGCACCTTAGTAATGGACGAATCTCACAAGTCTCGATATTCTATCCATCCTGGTGCTGATAAAATGTACAAGGATCTTCGTACTCAGTATTGGTGGCCTGGTATGAAGAAGGATGTTGCCTTGTATGTATCAAAATGCCTAACTTGTCTCAAAGTCAAGGCTGAACATCAATGACCTTCTGGTTTGCTTGTACAACCAGAGATACCGGTTTGGAAGTGGGAGAACATTGCAATGGATCTTATTACTAAGTTACCGCGTATGTCTAAAGGTCACGATGCTATTTGGGTTGTAGTTGATCGTTTGACAAAATCGGCTCACTTCTTACCAATCCGTGAGGACTTCTCTGCTGAAAAGCTTGCCAAGATCTATGTAGACGAGATTGTATCACGACATGGTGTTCCTTTAGATATCATTTCCGATCGTGATGCTCGATTTTCATCTCATTTTTGGAAGACCATGCAATCTGCTTTGGGAACCCAAGTGAATCTAAGCACTGCTTATCATCCCCAAACAGATGGTCAATCTGAGAGGACGATTCAAACTTTGGAGGATATGCTTAGAACATACGTGATAGACTTTGGTGGTAATTGGGATTCTCATATGCCATTGATCGAGTTCTCATACAATAATAGTTATCATGCTACCATTAAGATGGCACCATTCGAAGCTCTCTACGGTCGAAAATGTCGTTCACCTGTCTGTTGGAATGAGATCGGTGAAGCTCAGCTTACTGGACCTGAGCTCATTCTGGAAACAACAGACAAAATCAAGAAAATCCGCGATAATCTTGTGACCGCTAGAAGCCGTCAAAAGAGTTATGCATATTTGGGACGCAAGCCCATGGAATTTCAAATCGGAGACCGTGTCCTACTCAAGGTTTCACCTTGGAAGGGAGTGGTGAGATTTGGAAAGAAAGGAAAACTTGCACCACAATATGTTGGACCATTTAAGATTGTTGAAAGAATTGGAAAAGTTGCCTATCGACTAGAGCTACCTCCAGAGCTTGGAAATGTTCATCCGAATTTTCACGTGTCCAATTTGCGAAAGTGTTTAGCGGACGCTGATCTTCACATTCCTCTCGACGAGATTCAAATTGATGAAACGATGCATTTTGTCGAGAAACCTGTGGAGATAGTGGAACGTACATACAAACAGTTGAAGAACAAACGGATTCATTTAGTCAAAGTTCGCTGGGAATCCAAACGTGGCCCCGAGTTTACTTGGGAACGTAAGGACCAGATGAAGGCGAAATATCCGCATTTGTTTTCACAAGAAGCCTCTAAATAAAATTTCGGGACGAAATTTCCTAAAGTAGGGGAGACTGTGACAACTGTGTTCTGTAATCATCGCTTACTGTAAAACAATGTGCTTTGGTGTTATTATATGTGTTTTGGTGTTATTGTATGTGCAATTGTGTTTAATGATTTTACAATTTGATTCGATTCAGATTTCAAGCTTTAAATCACTTTTTGGAAGGTTATACGCAAACTGGTGCTTAAACGCAATCAGTTTAACGCGACATACACTCCGGAACTGTGACGTAAGCCAAACATACCCTAAATATCCCTTACATAACTTAGAAATAAGTTTCGAAGGATTCGGTATGGCAAAAAACATGTTTATTTAAACTAAAGAGCTAATTACGACAAAACTGCGAAACGAACTTTGGTGACCGCCCGGATAATATTTATATCCCACAAATATTATGTTATGATTAAAATCTTATTTTAATCAGGTTCGTGTTGAAAAATAAATTAAAACGCTTAAAAACGTTATTTTTCAAGTTTAAGCGCGTACCGTGTGTTTCTGCGCGACACAGTGCTTTTACTGCGAAAGACAGACAACGTAGCCAGTCTTGGCAACTGAATTTTATTTCAGTAATATTTTGGCGAGTTTATTTTTATAGAATAATAAAAATAATTTAGAACGCCATAAATCGTGATTTGAACGCTAGATAAAATACCCGGTACATAATTAAACACTTTAACGAACGATACCCAACCAAACAACCGGACATTACCCGGAACACAAAAATATTGTCAAACACATTGTTCCTATTTTTCTGAACTAGTTAGGGTCCCCGAACACCCTAACACACTTTATATTAATTAACACAATAATATACACCAACTAAGCACATTAGAATCTAACTAATTAGTAACAAGTTCCATCACCATCTAACCATTACCCCCCCCCCCCCCTCATTTTGATGGTCCCAAGGGTGGGACACACCATTACCATTTCTTTGATTATTATATTGTTATTGCTAAATATCTAGAGAACATTTTACATGGTGGTTAAAGCACTAAATTGGTTTATAAGTATGCATGAGGGTTATACATTCTCTTTCATCAACACACCATCAACAAACTTGCTCTCATCTTCCTTCCTTGCTTGCTTTCGGCAGGCATCACTAACCACCATAACACCACCATCAAGCCACTTTCTAGTCATTTTCCATACATCCAAAGGTGTTAAAGAGCAAACAACGAAGCTTGGTGCGTTCGGAAGTTGAAGGACCGCTCTAGATTTCTTTTATCCACCACATTTACACCTTGTTTCTCCCCTAGCCTTGTGCTAGTGGTAAGTGCTTTAGATCTTCATCTTGTTCATATTTTTGGTGGTTAATAGTTGAAAGAATGATGAAAGGTTAAGAACTCTAATGAACATAAACAAGTCTTGAACATAAACTAGTCTAGTGTTGAAGTATTGATAAAATAATGAAGTAATCATGATAAATCTGAGTAATACAAACAATAATCTGCTGTCAATAACTCATGTTACGAGATAAATCATTTTTAGAATGAATGGTAGTCGTAAGTGTACTTTTTAATGGCACTTATACTACAAAAAGCATGCTGATTTGCATTTTCAGCCGCCTTTAACTGGCTGTAACCAGATCAGAACTTAACAAAAAACTGATTTTCTTGAGCCTGTAACATGTTATTATGAAATACGGTTCTAATGGCACCGGAATCATAATTTTTGGACTTCGTTTACTATTTTTAAAGTGCTATTTTGTAAGAGCAGCTAGAGCTGCATTTTTGCTGCTGAAAATATGCGTCCTGTTTTCAGTCATAACTTGAATTATGTGTAGGGTTAGATCATAAAATTTATACTGTAGATGGTCACTGTTGTTGCCGTGATCCTCCAACTGGAATTACGTCAAACGGACTTACGATGATTTTTAAACGAATTATTTCGTAGACTGCAATCAGAAAGTAACAAATCTGATTGCAGTCCGGAAAATTAATTTTTATAAAATATTGGTAATGAACTAGACCATGATATTTTTACACAATAATATTTGGTTCGTGTAAGACGTTCTGTAAAAATTTGGGAATTTTTGGAATAAGTTAACCATTTTATGTAAATGTCCGAAAACAGTCCAGTTTCATATATATTAAAACAGAAATGACATAAGTAGTATTTTGCATGTCAAAGTGTGGTTTTTGATTATTAAAATCATTCTTATTTAATTTAGGGTGGATAAACAATTTGAGGGATTGTATTAACATTTAAAAACGCACCCGAAGGTGAGTACATAGATCCCCTCTTTTTACTATTTACGATTGTTTTGGGGTGATTCATATGTATCAAAACGATTTCGATATTTTAACGATGGTTTCAAAAACGATTACGATGGTTTATACTAAACTAATAACGATTGTTTTGGGGTGATTTATACTAAACTAATAACGATTTCGATAATGTGAACGAGCTTCTTGGTTGTAGTTACATAACGAATGACATTCATTAATTTTGGCCGAACCGACCAGTATTAGGTTATGGTACCATAGGATCCGACAAGTCCGGTTATCCGACTGCACCCATGGTTATGTGTGGGTTATGTGGGTAACGACTGAACCTGATGATTGTTAACTTACCCTTTGGTGGTTTGTTAATACGAGTTGAACGATTGGAACGATGAACGAGTCACGAAGGTTTGAATGTTATTAGCGAGACGACCAAAAGTAGTTTTCACAACTAAAACGAGAACGATTTGTACGAGAACGATTTTGAACGATTATGAACGATTTAAACAAGCGAACGATGATCTATAACGAGAACGAGTTAAACGATGTTACACAACGAGGTTTACTAAACAATATAAACCATACGAGTTTTATTACAAGAACGATTTACGATTTGGTTTACGAAAACAAATGTTTTGTGTTAAGATTCATGGCAACAAGGTTTATAACTGGTAACCAATCTGTTTTGACTTAGTTATTCATTTTACAATACAAACATTTTACAAAAAGGGTTTTCTACTATCGATTAACGAAGTTGTATGAGCTATTTCAATATGTAAACGAGCCATGAATCTGACACTCTCACAAAACCTATGTACTCGCCAGCATTTCTTTGCTGACTTTGTTTTTACATATGTTTCAGGTGATGTTGCTTAATGATGATTACGAATAGGATGCATGCTCACTTAGGACTGGACGAGGCCTTAGTGATTTAATGATAATAGTCTATGTTTGATTTGCTTGTTTAACTTTAAGACAATGTTTAATATTTAGTAAAACGAGACTCTTTGTATCCATGGTTTGAAACAATACTTCTGTTACAACACTCCCCGACGTTTTCGTCACGGTTTGTTGTTTTACGTGGTCGGGGTGTGACAATAAGTGGTTAGGTGACCTTTATCCCACAATAAGAGTTCCCAAGTGATTCGAGTGTTGTATAAAAGGATGGTGTTTGACTTGTTTTATAAAAGGGGTTTTTTTAATATTTCAAAATTCTCGTTCAGAAAATATTATGTACCATACATTTGCATGCATTTAAATCCTTGGTACTTTTGTGAAAACCAATTTTCAAGGTTCTTTTTAATAAAACCCATTTTATTATAAAATCATTAATTTTTAATAACCTTTTATTAACCATTTTTAATGATCTGTTTAAGAACCATTTTTAAGCTTGTTGTTGATTATTAGTTTGTTATGCATGCATATCCAAATATCATCAAAACAATATAAATAAGCAACCACACAAGCACAACATATAAAACAATAGGTGCATAACCATAGCCAACTATTTTTTACAACACTTGTTAGCCGAAACAAGTGTGTCAAAAGGTCCTTCCTAAGGGTTGAATATGACACAAGTAATGTGTCGTTGAACTCCCACTTGATCCCGCATCCAAATGCTTCAAGTCTTCTTCTTGTGTTGTGATTTTTTCACATTCTTTGGGCTTCCAAATGTCTTTTATATTCAGCTCCAAACTCCTTTGGACTTCAAAAATGTGTTTTGGTTATCGGGCTAAAATCCCGTTAAGAACTATGAAGTCCTTTATGCCCGAAATTAGCCAAAACCAAAACCGCATTTTTGTGTGCATATTCTTTTACAAAAAATATCCTAATACATTTTTTCTAGTAAAATAAAATGCACCTAATCTATTTATTTTACATACCAAATGAAAATAAATAAATTACATAACTTTACAAATGGAAGAACAAAATTAATAATTATTACAACCCTTTAAAATAATTAAATATAAATCACAAACACAAATATTCAACATATTCACACAAGGTCATGGCTAGGTTATGAACACCAAAATATATATCCACATATATAAAAAATTCAAGAAGCAAAAATGGTTTCCTTTTTACAACCTACTTTTCGGTCAAGAATGAAAAAATCGAAAAAGTGGGTTTTTGTCCAAACAAACAATCATCCAAATGACATAATTTTTCAAGATACTTTTATGCATGTATGAAAATAATCTTGAAAAACAAAAGGAGAACCATATTGATAAATTTCGGCCATAGGGTTTAACCAAACCCAAAACCCGAAAATTTCATATCCTATGAAGCATGCACTCATATAAGCGGCTCTGATACCATTGTTGGGTTTTTTTACATGTTTATCAAAGTGATTTCATCCATATGAAATAAAACGCAACGGAATATATTTTTTAAAACATGTTACTTACAAGATATAAAACCCATTTTATATGTAAAACCCAATACCCGGATCCATATATGAACATGCATGCTATCAAAAATTAAAACACAACCATAGGGTGTTTAGAATACTACCTTCCAAGGAGTAAAGGATATGAAGAAGATGATGCTTCTTGAACGGTTGCCTTCAAGTGTAGAAGACCTCAAGCTTGTATACCCCAAGCCTTCCAACAAACACTTTGATTTTAGCTAAGATCCTGTGCATCTTCATCCTTGAATCCCTCATGAAACGCGTTCAACAACTCCCATAGCTGAATTCCATGATGCGGACAATTCTTTAGCATCATCTTGAATCGGTTAAACGCCTCATGGAAAAGCTCACCGGGTTGTTGTTGGAAACCCCGGATGTCTTTCCTCGCGTTATTTATCCGTTGTGGCATGTAGAACTCGTCTAAGAACAGCTGTTGCATTTCTGGCCATGTAAATATCGAAGTAGAAGGTAGAGAGTGGAACCACTGTTGCGCTTTATCTTCCAAAGTAAATTGAAACAGCACCAGCTTCACATCGTCTGAGGTAAAACCTTGACCCCCAATTGTATTGCACTGTGCATCATACGCGGCAATGTGCAAGTACGGCTCTTCATGTGCTAGACCATGGTACTTTGGTAGACTCGAGATAGACTGAGATCGGACTTCAAACGATCGCCCTCCCTGTAGTTGCGGAATCACAACTGGTGATGGATTGTTAGCTATGGTGGGCTTGAAGTGACTCTCAACACCGCGAACCGGTCCCCGATTATATCTTCTCGGAATGCCTTCCGATGGATTAACTGGTGGGATTAAGTTCCTAGGAAGAGGTCTTGCCTGACCCGGCAATTGAGGTACCGGTGGTGGCAACGGAATGTCTAGAGGTCTTCCCGGGATAGGTTGATGGTTGATCAGTTGCGGTTGCTGATATGGAAGTTGTTGCATTGGTACTTGTTGTTGTTGTGGTACGAGATTAACCGGCGGCTGATTTGTTGGTATGGGTGGTTGCTGAAGATACTGTTGCTGTACAAACGGTTGATAACCGGAACATTCTGATTTCCCGTTTCCATAGAACCGAACCCTGTAGCATACCTCTCAACATTTGCTGTTCTTAACACTTGGCGATCACCTTGATGCCCATAACTATCGTATTCCTCGTACCCATCGTCGAACTCTCTCGAACTTATCCCTTGATCAACCGTTGCTGCTTTGTAAGAAAACTGTTGATGATCGGTTTGATAATGAGACGGTTGTATTGGTTGAGGAATCGGAGATGATGAATTAATCGGTCGGGTGTGACTCGGTGATGCGGTGCTATCATCTAGAATGATTCTCACGTATGGAGATGACTGTTGTATGTTGGCTGTCTGAGTGGCAGACATGTATTGGGAAGAAGTAGCTTGGGTTGAAGCTTGTTGTAGGTTATCGAGATTCGGAAAAAGGAATGGGAATGGTGGTACTGTAGGAGTAGATGTAGGTAGAGTGGATTGTGATGGTGGTGGCGGAGCAGGCATGGTAGTGTCCGGTGAAGGTTGGTTAGGTGTTAGTGAGAATTGTTGCTACTGTAGTGAGTTTTCTGGTTGCTTTTCCGGAGTTGCTGAGTTCTCCATTGTTTTGGGTGTTGGTGCTGGTGATTGTAGGATCTTGTTCTCACGATGTAGTACTCGCTTTGTATGCTTCATTGTTCTCTCGATCTCTGGGTCGAACACTAATGGTGATGACTTCCCGGAATTCCGAGTATGATGCATACACTTCCCAGATCACTTGCACAAACAAAAACAAGAAAACCTCGCGTAAATCCGAACAAAACAAAGTAAAACTATTTTTGAATTTTTATCTATTTTTACTAGAAACTAGAACTTAACACTAAACACTTTACGCATGCCTCCCCGGCAACGGCGCCATTTTGATGTATATCGTAACGAACATGCAAAAACCAACTAACTCTGTAGGTAGAGTAAGTCGGGTATCGAACCACAGGTGGATTGTGGAAAGTGTGTAACGTTAAGTATTTATTAACAACTATAAAAAATAAACTGATGATTGTTTGATTTGTGGATTAACTAAATTACGAATTAAGAACTTGAGGTTTTAAATAATAGGAAAAAGAAAGGTTCCTCCGAATTTCAGGTTTGCAAACAAGTTCAGTTATGTGTTTAATCAAAACATTCACATAGACATAAATGTTTAACCTAATTAACCAACTGTGATGATCAAAGACTAAGTACTCTGGTTAATACATAACGAGAGGTTATGATATGGTCATCAATTACATTTACCAACCCTAAGCCCATGTCAAATATATCCCAATTACTAGAACTCTCGGGAATTGAATGCTTAAGAATTAAGGATAAATAAATGCAACCCGTTACAATCAGTCAATTAAATCCATGGTGAAAAGCATCGAATGCTTAGATCACCAAGTTACAATGATTAGAAACACATAAAAGTACCTAATTACACAAACCCTCCATCCGGAGGAAACCCAAGAAGTTTAGCCGCTCATCTCGCAAACAAGATCAACAAGAGTTTGAATTGATGACGAACTCATGATCGGGTTGATGATTTGGTGAAGAATCTTGATGAATCGGATGAAAAAACCTGGAACTTTGAAGCCCTAGAGTGCCTTAGGTCGTCCTTAGGTTATGAGATCATGATTCGCAACTTTTGCAAACCCTAATATACCTTAACAACTTATTTTTTGGGTTTTTCCTTCATGAGAACCGTAAGCTACGGTTGGGCAACCGTAAGCTACAGTTCCAAAATTCTGTTTCATTTGTTTAACCCAACAGTAACCTACGGTTAGTGAACCGTAAGTTACAGTTCACAACTTCTGAATGATATGTGACCAGCACTGTTAAACCGTAAGCTATGGTTTCAGAACCGTAACCTATGGTCGGGATTCCAATCCCTTTTTCCTTCACTCATGAACTTTCAACAAATGACTCAATGGCCCCTCAACTTTATTCTTCCTTGCTCCTTGCATCTTCAAGTCACATTTTCAACCGAACACATCCCGAATCCATACCGAAAGCTGTAATGGCCATTCCCATGCACTCCAACTCATCTGTAAGCCTCGTAACTCCTCTTAATTACATGCTTAACCTGCAAAGCAATGAATACTCGTAGTTATCCCATTCAAGGCAAGTAAACACATAAAACATGTATAAAACTCACAAGATAAGCACATTTAAGCTCGGGTTTCACCCTCTCCATCAAATACTCATCGTGCTCTTGATATTCTTTACTAGTTTCTATTACTTGCATTTATTATCTGGTTTAAATAAAATAAACAAAGTAGCAAAAAATAACTAATTAACTAGTCGTGTCCTTTGGGTTCAATACTTGGTTCTTACATAAACTTTACTATAAACGATAAGTACATTTGCCTATTATGTGTGTTTAGTCTAAATAATAATCATGTCTTATAAATTTAAAACGAGATAAACATGTTTAAAAGTTGTTAAGTCAACTCACTTAATTGTGCTAAAGTTACTAAAACTAACACACCTAAAACACGCACATCATTGTTTAAGTTAGACCTTCGCCTAGGACCTCCCAAAATATGAGGACTCCAATCCTCATAAAAAAGGGTTTATATGGATTTAGTTTGGGCTCTTGTTTAAGTAATGACAAATTCGAATATTTAAAGGCACTCACTTGCTAATACATTAGGAAATCTAAGGCCAGGTTGTTGACATATATGAAATAATAACAAGTCGCTTAGTAGAAATTCAAGGTTTTGTTCTGTCCACAAGCGAAAACAATGATTGCAATTCTCCATTAAATTCGGTTTCTACTTCCAACAATATAGTCAGTAATACTTTGGGTAAAACTTGTCAAGTAACTAAGTGCTAATCTGGGTGGTACTTGTTTATTTATTATGTGCTACTTTTGGTGATACTTGTTTAGTCATTAGGTGCTAATTCGGGTGAGATAAGCTCAATGACTAAATTCTATGCAAAATGGAAAGAAAGAATCGGGTTGTTAAAAAAAAGAAAAGCAAAAACTAAACCAAATGCCTTAAATGAATTACAAAAGGTTAAATTATAAACTCGTAACAATCAAAAAAATTCCAAACACAAAAAAATTAAGGGTATATAACAGCGACGATTACAGGAATTGAAGTTAGGGGGTCAAATACGATTATAGTAACTACACTATATTCCTGTGGTGCTTGTTTAAGGTCACGTCAATCCAGTATACCATTCATTGATCAGACGATGTGAAAGGGAAGACGCAACCTTAGAAAAATACAATAAAATGGCAACAATGTGGACCAATAGTATTTTGACACGTGGACTGATGAAATTCAGTTACTGTTAAACCTTCATTTCCTTTGTATAGATAATATATAATGGGAATTTCCTATAAAATAAAGTTAATAACTCTTAGGAAAATACAATAATAGTTAGTTTTCCAATGGGGGCGGGTTTGTGAAGGTGTCAAGCCGTGTGTGAGTTAATCGAAATTGGCTCATTATAAACTTGAATCGAGCTGAGTTTAAGAGAACTCGAGTTTATATCAAGGAGTATATAATAAAAGAGCTTGAACCTGAACTTCACATATCAAGCTTGACTAGACTTACGAGCCTGTTATTAGTATAATTTTTTATACACTACGTAAACTTACATAAAAAATGTTATATATATATAGGTAAAGAGTATGGTACAAATCTCACTATCGTACATTATGTACGCTACAACAGCAGCCATACACGTGTCCTGATTCAATTTTAACAAATAAGGGTATATCAGACATTCTAATCTAACATTTACGACTGCTAATCATTGAATCCCGTCAATTATGGAGTTCGTTTCCTAACCGTTCCATTCAAGTATTCTTCGTTATTGAATTCGATTGTAGGGTTTTGATTGATTCCACACAGACCGGCCATTTCAGAAACTGATTGATTCGTCATTTAGGTGAGTTTGGGTTTTTTTTTTTCATTTGAAGTTTTTTTTTTATTAGATTTATAATTATGGGTAGAAGTTAAGTGTTATTTGGAATTAATTGTTGTGTTACTATATCGCATGTGTTTTTTTATATATCGCATGTGATGTGTTAAAATAATCCAACTAGTAAAGGAATGGATCTGTTGCATAATTTCGCATGTTTAAATATAGTCTTTTCGCACACAATGAAGTTTGATATATAATTTCGCAAGTTTAATTCGATATTTCGCAAACCATAAAGATTTTTATCAATTGTAGCTTTTGATTTCCCAATCTTTATGAGTAATTATTTTTATTTTTTGCACAGTGTGTTTCAATTATTGAAATCAAATAATTCAGTTCAATAATTGATTTCAATAATTCATATCAATAAATTTTTTTATTATATATTTTGTGTTTTCATTACTATTGAAAACATCCAATTAAAAAATGGCAGGTCTACCAACATCATCTTATGCTTCTTCTGAACCAAGTATCAAGCAGGTTTTGAGGGAAAGGATTCAGCAACAGATTCAAGAGGATCAAACTTGTCAAGAGATGTTGGAAGCCAACATTTCTCGTGTAACAGAAAACATGAAGAGAAGACAAGAAATTCTGAACTTGTTATCCCAGATGCAAGTGAGTAGTCTTAAAGAAATTGCAGTTATGTTTATGGTGGATTTGGGTGAGAGGGATGAGAAACAGTTGAAAGAGTTGGCTGGTGCAATAAATGTATTAAGATGCTCAATGAAGATGAAAATAGAGTTTCTTTCATCTTTTGAATGAACTGTTTTTTTTTTTTTTTTTTTGTGTATGTTCCAATAAATTAGCATGTTTTGTCATGTAATGGAATTGTTTTTCGCAAATTTTAATAATTCAATTTGAAACATGCGATTTTCATACAAAACACATGCGAAATAAGAACACAATTGCCAGTTAAGAAACACCAATATATATTCGAAATTAATAAGAGTACTAAAGCAGTTGAAACAGTTGAAATATGTAACATAAGTACATCATCAAATGAACTTTACTTGTCCCTGTCAAAATATGTTTCCATCCTTTCTGGGATTATCTTATCCAGATCTTTCATATACTTCTCTTTGTCTGGCCTTTTGTCGAAATCATTGGCCATTTTAATTATTTTTAGACGATGCATGTTGTGTTCTGATAGAATGATTTTGCTGAGATATCTTGTCCTTAGGAGATGAAGTTGTGCTTTCTGTCTGTTGTTTACTTCATCTTCATTCACAAATCCTGTCACCCATGGTTTTTGGTCTCCCTTGTAGGTTTCCATGTGACGCATCGTAAACACTCCACAGTCTACGCCGTTATTCTTCGTCCTCCAAACCATTTCCTTTCTTTCTATCACTGAGGTTGCAAGTTGTTCTATAGCCGGTGTTGGTTTTAAAGCATTTTTTAGGTATAAAACCAATACCCTTCTCTGTAACATTGTAACATTGTGTTAGTAGCTTTTACATAAAATATAACATGTATAAGTATAGGGTTTTGTATTACCAGTGTGTCTGGTAGCCCCTTGTATCTTTCGTTGAATTCTTGTTCAGCTGCTGAATTGTCAATCAGCTCAATTTTGCCGGATTTCAAGTTGAAGCACAAGACATAGAAGTGGTCACCTTGAAGTACCGGAATAAAGACCAGGTCAACCGATTCAAGTTTTTTTACCTCATATCTATTTAACATGTCTTCAAAATTCGAGGCAAATATTCTGAGTCGTTGGTTGTCTGTGTATTTCTCCTCGTCGTAAAAGATATTCGGCTGTATGTTATGTAATTAGAATCAAAGTTATGCAAACAATGGATTCACATGCGAATTGTATTTATACCACATGCGAAATTCACAAGAGTATGAGAAATGTTTAGAAAGGCAAACATTTGATCTTTTCACATGCGAATAGTATATACAACACATGCGATATTTTACAAACAGTATGAAAATGTTTCAAAAGCAAAAATTCTGCCATAATACATGCGATTTAGATATAACTAGTTTGCGAAATCATTTATTATGCATTTATGTTTTAAAATTTCAAATGACAAAAAGTATATGAAAACATACCATCATTGTGGAATACAAGAAGAATCTGTGTGGTGATGATTTTCTATCCCTTTTCTTTTCTTCAAGGTTTAGAATATCTACAAATGCATCTATTCCGTTCGATGCTACGTATTGTCCCCTGAAGAAGCTTTCAAACACAGCTTTGAATGTTGCAACCTCGGTTTTGGATCGGTAAAACTCTTCTCTGCCAGGCATAAAATAAATAATTAGTTTTTGTTTTGTGTATATTTTTATTAGATGTTTTGTTTGTTGATATTTTGTTTTTCTACTTACTGCAAGCCTGCAAAGGTAGCAAATGTGAAGCGGATCACACTTAATTCTTGGGTCAAGAGTGCTTCATGTATGTTCACCACTCTATTGCAGTAAGGTGAACAAAATTTGTCTCCAAGATCTGCACATCTTTTTTCACCTCTTATTTTTGCTTGTTCTATTGTCTTATAGAGTAGTTCGTTTAACCCTTTTGGTATAACTTGTTTTGGAACTTTCTCTGGCTTTGTGGTTTTTCTCCCTCTAGTTGGTTTTTTTCCTTTATCTTCTTGCAATGTTGGTACTATGCTCAAAACCAACTCAACTGAATGTAATTCTTCAGCAGTTACCTGAGGGCATTCAGGTTCCATTTCCTTTTCAATTTCAACGTCCGTATCGAGTTGTTGGGGGTCTTTTTTCGGCACTTCTTCCTGGACTTTTTGTGTAGATTCTGCCAAGTTCACTGTCTCTTCGACAACACTTTCATTTTCACCAGTTTCTGCATGCCAGAGTAATTTAAGATATACAATAATTTATGATGTTTAATTTTTGTCATAAAGTAAAGGGTTTTTATTACCATTGGCAGTTGTTTGGTAAGCATATACACCCGGTTCCACTGTTTGAATTTTTGCAATAAGGGTGTCTGTGACTCCTCCATCATCTGGTTGCAGTGTACCTATAGATTAAAATTATTTTATTTAATACAGCAGAGTCAAAATCGCAGGTGTATACATGACATCATGTGCGAAATCAAAGCTAAAATATTTTTGATAGTATCGCATGTGTTTTTCATAGGTTTCGCAAATGTAATAATTTTTAGTGATTTTTTACATTATATCGCATGTGTTAATATTGATTTCGCATGTGTTACCTTCTGATGCCATTTGAAGCAAAACACTGGATATTACTTTTTGTGCTTCTTCATCCTCTTTACCTTCTTTGTTTGTATCAACTTCATGATGAACCTCAGAAGCTGGGTTTTCAGGGTCTTGATGAACAGGAGAGGCTGCAGGTTCATGCTCTTGAACCGGTTCAGGTGGCAGACAGATGGGATTATTCTGAAGCGTTTGATCCCACTCCTTACAAGCATTCATAACCTCAACATCCCAAAAACACTTAGTTTTTGCATCTGACACTAAGTTGTTCATCTCTTGAACATCTCGAACCATTTTAAGGTATTTTTTGACATTTGCTTTCATCTTTTTCAACAGATTCTGTAATATCAGTATAGAAGTTAAATATAATTGATAAAGTTAAATAAGTTAAATTAACATTTTTATACCATTACCTTTTTGTTTGCTCTCGAAGCCTCTAGTTGTTGTTCGTTGGCTGTGTCATAGAATACCGACGGGGAAAGTTGAGCAGGAGTGTTGCAATAATCCATCATTTTCTGCGTCTGCGTTCCAACTTCAAAGTCAATGTTCATCTGAGACATTTCATTGATTTCAAAACTGAAATCCATGAACTCATCAATGTTCTCCTTATCTTTTGGCTCTTCCCCGGTTTCTTCGTTTTGTACTGCGCGCACAGTCCTTCTTTTGTAGCTTATCATCGTGTCAACCGGTGGTCGTAGTGTATAATCATCCTCCGGAGGACCCTGTTCTTCGTCATTCTTTTCTTCATTTTCTTCTTCACTTTCTTCTTCTTCTTCACTCTCACTTGATATCCATATAGGTCCGTTATCCGAAATTTGTTCTTCGACTTTATCAATCTCTGAAGATGTGATATAACGAATAACCGGTATTTCCACAGCTTTCTCAAACAGGGTAAGCCTCTTGTTGTACTCATGCGTGTACAGAAGCTGTATGAATCGCAAGATCATTTAATTATATAACAAAACAAACTAGTATTCTAAATGTGTTATTAAATGTAGTAATGTATACCGTAAGAAAGGCAACAGGTCCCACAAATTGTATTTTGTAGTTCTTCCAGCCTGCTCGTGTACGATGCAAGGTGTCGAGTAGAAATGAGCACCAATCTAGATTCTTTATTTCCTCAACATCTTCTACACCAAGCAAACATCTATCATTTGCAAGTGTTGCCTTTGTAATCTCCGCAAAGAACGTCATCCAGTATACTAGGAAGTTTAATTTAAACAGGCTCCCTCCGTCTCTTTGATTTTCCATTGTATCTGCAATTAAGCCATGGGTAATTCTCCTGTTTTCCTCCCACTGGTGGATGAATGTATCCCTAACAGCATTTCCCGGTTCTTGACTTTTTTCAATTTTGTCTTGCTTTTTGACTTTTCTCTTATCGGTTATTATCTCAACCTTCTTTGGCCCTCTTGGTATTCCAAATACCTCAAAAACTGTGTCCGATGTTATTTTTATTTTGTGTTTTCCCAAGTTTAGCTCATCGGAATTCTCGTCAAAGTTTCTTACTAGCCAATATGCCAATCGTGTCGAAATATGGTTGATGTTGATATCAAGAATAGCTCCAAACCCCATATCCCTAACATCATCTATCTGTTTTTTTTGAAAATCTTCTAACAGTATCCATATATGAGTTAGGTTGGCATCTCAGCAGTATTGCTTCATTGCTGTATTTGAAAAACTCTCTATGTTCTGTTTTAGGTTGTTGCCCTTTTTTTGAATGTTTTTTTGTGAGTATCTTTGATTTTCTCTTATCTTCTTTCTTCTCATGTTTTTTCTTTTTTGGGGGTGGCTTAACAAATTCATCATCTTCTGAACTTTCTTGAATCACCAATCTCTTTCTATTCTTTTTAATTTTTATCAGAGTTGATATTGGTCCTTCAAAGTCTTCATCAGATTCTATTTCTACAAAATCGCAAGCTATAGTTAAAAACACTTACAAAATCGCATTTGTCAGTTTATCATGCACAACAAGTCATCAATTCGCATGTGTTAGATATCAATTCGCATTTGTTATTTTATCAATTTGCATTTATGAGTTATGATTTCGCATTTGTTTCATAAGCATTACCTAAACAATACAACTAACTTCTCATATAAAATCGCATTTGCATTTATATCAATTCGCAAATCTAATTTAACCTAAAACAAAAAAACTTCTACATACTAGCTTTGTATCATATGAAATCGCAAATGTCATTAAAACCACAACAAAATCCTATATGATATCGCACACCCATCTGTATCATTAAGACAAGTGCATAAAAAATGCAAAACCTAATAAATAAATATACCTGCAATAAACCCTAGCAAAATTGAAGTTGTTATCAATATATAATGTTATAAAACTATATGTTTCAGTTAAAACGTTAATAAACAAACAAAATCGCATTTGATTTTAAAGCCCCTGTATATTATACTTTAAATCGCAAATGTAAATAGATACCTGGATTCATATTCTTCGCTTGTGGTCTGTCGTTGTTTGCTTTGCTTCTTTTCTCAATATTCATGGAATCGTAGTTGAAATCGCAATGGAGAGTAGCAGTGAATCGTAGTTGAAATCGCAATGAGTTGCAGGTAATGTTTTGGAGAAGGAGAATGCTTTTGATTTTTTGGGTTTTACGGTATGATTTTGAGTTTTTGTGTGCTGATAATCAGGGGTTTTGTTCTCGCTATGGACGATTCTAACCTTGGCGGTTTCTTTTATTAATTTTAATTTGATTAATTTAATTGTTTAAACACGCTCTTTTAATGAGATGATCGTACGGTTGTTGTTGTAGCGTACATAATGTACGATTAGAGTGTTTGTATGATAACCGGCCTCTATATATATATATATATATAGGGAGGGGCTCATGCGAGAACTCCATTTATTGCGAGAACCGCGAGCTAAAAAAACCTAAAAAAACTTAACCCCCACCCCCCCCCCCCATATATATATATAGGGAGGGGCTCATGCGAGAACTCCATTTATTGCGAGAACCGCGAGAACCAATGTGAACACAACCTAAAATAGCTAAAAAAAACCTAACCCCCACCCCCCCCCCCCCCCCCAAAACCTAAACCCCCCCACCCCCCCCCAAAAAAAAACCTAACCCCCCCCCCACCCCCAAACTAAAATGCTAAAAACTAAACCCCCAAAAAACCTAAAAAAATCTAAATTTTTTTTTTATATTTTTTATGCTCAAATCGCTACTTTTAGTGGCAAAAAAAAAAATTTTTTTGCTTCGAAAAGTAGCGATTTTTATATAAAAAATATTAAAAAAAAAATTTGTGTGATTTTTAGCTATTTTTAGGCATTTTTGGTTGTGTTCACATTGGTTCTCGCGGTTCTCGCAATAAGAGGTGGTTCTCGCATGATCTTCTCCCTATATATATATAGGTAGAGGATCCTGTAAAAAGTGTGAGAAGTGTATTATAACACTATATATAATACTATATAACACCATATAAACACCGTATAACAATATGTAACACCATATAATACCATATAACACTATGTAACACTATATATCATTATATAACAAATATAACACTATAGGTTGTCTGATAGCATGTCTATGATAGATGTATAGTGTTATATTTGTTATATAATGTTATATAGTGTTACATAGTGTTATATGGTATTATATGGTGTTACATATTGTTATACGGTGTTTATATGGTGTTATATAGTATTATATATAGTGTTATAATACACTTCTCACACTTTAGGCCCTTTTTACACTATCCTTACCCTATATATATATATATATATAAATTAAATAATATATTATGATGGTATATCCAAAAATTATAAATATAAACAGACATAAACTAATTATAGATATATATATATAAATATAATATCTAAATAATAAATAATAAATAATAATACTAAGCTTGAAAAGCTACTCATATGCCAAACTCAAGCTTTAAAAATAGACTAAAAACAAGCCTAACTCGAGCTCTCTTATGTTAAACAATCGAGGTGACAATCTCTACTCATCGAGTTACGACCAATTGTTGACTCTTTGATCTCTAACGGGTCATATAAAAGGAAAAAAAAAAGATACGAGTCAAAGCACAAATAGGTCCCAAAGTACATTTTTTGCTGCATGAGGTCTTCCAAATCATGTTATTCATAAAGGTGGATTTTACTGATATAGTATAATTACTCTAGTCGTATTTGACCCCCTAACTTTAATTTCTAAGTCCGCCAATGAACCGGGAGGAAACAAAACCATAAAAAGATGGAAGTGAGCCCAACACCAAAAGGTTGAGCAAAACTTATAACCCATCAGTAACAATTTCTTGAAGTTAACTCTGTGGTTGATCGTTATAATGCATCAGCCCGACACTACTAAGTAGAGTTGCCAAAATGGGCGGGTCAAGGTAACGAACTAAATTGGATTTTACTTTTGTACAGACGAATAAATTAATATAGAAGGTTTTATTTATTAAATTAAAAATAATAACAAAGATGAAATTGACACCTCTACTTTGACTAAACAATCAAAAAAATATTAAAAACAGTATTTTAAGTGAAAGATGGTTAAACAGTGTCCCAGATCTCATTATACACCAACCATACTCTAAAAATCTTCACTTATTTTTATTTGTTCTTTAACAATTCAATGTGTGAAAATATGATTTAAGAAACAACAGATAAAAAAATGTGGTTTCTTTTTTTAATTAAAACGATTTAGGGTGACTTATGACATGCTCCGTTTTTATTCTAGAGGGACTTTTATTAAGTTCACATATTCTATCTATTAGAAATGCAAAAATTTGTCTCCGGTAATCCTAAATGGGCCACATATACTCGAACATGACCGTATATTTATTTGAAATTTATGCCAAAGACATCAAACTTTTTTCAGACACGTTTGAAATCATGTAACTCGAACATGTCCGTATAACCTGTTTATGAAATCTAAACAATTCAAATGAGTTGACGGGTTGTAAATGGATAGTTATCAAGTTGTAATAGTGCATTAAACTAAACAATTCAAATGAGTTGACGGGTTGTAAATGGATAGTTATCAAGTTGTAATAGTGCATTAAACTGATTGTAAACCGGTTGACAAGTTGACATTATAAAATAAAATAAACTTATTAAATTTTAGAGAGTAAACTGCCATTTTGGTCCCTGTGGTTTGGCCAGTTTTGCCACTTTAGTCCAAATCTCAAACTTTTTACATCTGGGTCCCTGTGGTTTCACTTTTGTTGCCATTTTAGTCCAAAATTCAAAAACCCCAATTTTTCACTTTTGCAACCTGGTTTTTTGTTCTTTTCTGAATGGGCATTTTGGTCATTTTGCCACCCCACCCCACCTCACCCCACCCTCCTTTTTCTTCTTTCTCCTCCTGCTGAATTGATTTTATCTCAACCAAATCTACACAGAGAAATCTCAACCTTCATCTACCTTCATCTACACAAATCTACCTTCATCTCCCACCTCCCACCACAACCATCCACTGCCACCTCAGTCTTCACCGGTCTTCAACCATCCACCACAACCATCGGTGCCTCCAATCGCCGATCTTCACCTCCACCTTCACACTTAGCAAATCGGAGAGAGAGAGGGGGAGTTAGTGAGAGAGAGAGAGACGACGAAGGTTTCGACACCGACTTCGAAGGTTTCTCCAAAATCCGCAGTTTCATCTTCGAATTCTTCACAAATACAATGGATGTCTCAGTTGCTTTCATTCTAGTTAACCTCTGTTCTACATATCTGATGTGGCCATTTCGTGATATGACCACCACCATCATCGATTCCGACGCGCGAGAGAGAGAGAGAGAGAGAGAGAGAGAGAGAGAAAGATAGAAGTGATCGGTCTTGGCACGTGAAGACAGGTCTGATTGATCTTGATCGAAAATAAACAACGAACCTCTGTTGTAGAACTCTGATTTGTTTGCAGATATTTTTGGTTGAATTTCTTAAAGGTATAATAATTGTTGATGTTCTGTTTCACTTGATTTTGAAACTTTCTTTTATTATCGGTTGAATCGGAAATTTGTCGATTTGATTATTTGAATTTTGTTATAAATTGTTTTGACTTTTGATTTGGTTGAGTTGGAAGATAATTGGACTTTGATCTGGGTTTTATTATTGCTAAAAAAATGAATTTAAAAAATGACCAAAATGCCACTGCACTAAAGGACAAAATAGGCAGCTTTCAACAGCCAAAAAAGAGGGTTTTTGGATTTTGGACTAAAATAGCAACAAAATGCAAACCACAGGGACTCAGATGTAGAAAGTTTGAGATTTGGACTAAAATGGCAAAAGTGCCCAAACCACAGGGACCAAAATGGCAGTTTACTCAATTTTAGAAGTTTGGACGGGTCTAACTTGCTTAATTAAACGTGCTAACCCGACCCATTTAATCTGCAAAATGGTGATAATCGGTTTGACTTTTGATGCCAAACAGATCAAGAATCCAAGGATAGCGCCGGCACATATAACCATTGAGCTGCAGTAATAAGTAAGAATGGAAAGTGTAGCCACACAAAAAATAAAATGTGTTTGAATTTAGACCAATGGGTATGGGCTTCGTTAGAGGGCCCTCCCCCCCTTTAGCCACGTCCCACACCGCTCCCTTGGGGCCCGGCACGGCACTTGCGTCGGAATTGTAACGTTGGAGACGGACCTGCTTTGTGTGGGGTCCAATGAATATTGCCGTTGAAACGGCTAGTTTTAAAAAAAAATCATTTTATTTAAAACCTTTATAAATACCCACATATTTATCCACTTTTATACTAAAATTCACCCAGTTTCTCCAAACAACTCCCACATTTTTATACAAAATACCCATATAATCTTCTCTAAAAAATACACCATGTCATCTTCTTCTTCATCGGGTTCGACGGACACCATGGAAGCCGTAAATTTTTTTATAAAAAAGGTGGTAGAGGCGACACAAATAATTTTAGAAGAAGAAGAGGAGGAGGAGATTTCGTCACAACCACGAAACAGGAACCCACACATCGAGCGAGACCGAGAAAGTTAGTGATATTTTTATTCTTATATTTATATTCTTATATATTTATTCTTAATTTTTTAAGTTTATGTTTTTAGTCTTATTTTTTTAATTATAAGTTGTATATATATTTTGTTATCTTGTAGGTGCTAACCAAAGATTAATCGTTGATTACTTTGCCGACGAGCCGCTGTACTCGGAGGCTATTTTTAGACGCCGTTTCAGAATGAGTCGTCGACTTTTCTTACGTATCGCCGACGATTTAGCCGCATATCACCCGTTTTTTACCATGCGACCCGATGCTAGAGGCAAAATGGGCTTCACCACCTTACAGAAATGTACTGCGGCGATTCGTCAACTTGCTTATGGGACGACAACCGATTCTTGGGACGAATACTTAAAGATGTCCGAAAGAACTGCTAGAGAATGTTTATACAAGTTTTGCAAATTTGTGGTGAAGCTCTACAGCCAAAAATATTTGCGAAAACCGAATCACAATGACGTTCAAAATTTGTATCAACACCACCAAGCAAGGCACGGTTTTCCAGGCATGCTCGTGAGCATTGATTGCATGCATTGGCCATGGCGGAATTGTCCTACCGCTTGGCGAGGAATGTATATGCGAGGCGATCAGGGACATCCAACAATAATTCTAGAAGCTGTTGCGTCTCAAGACCTATGGATTTGGCATGCTTTCTTTGGTATTCCTGGTTCGAATAACGACATCAACGTTCTACAAAATTCGGAGGTTTTTGACGATGTTATAAAAGGGGTTGGTCCTGATACGAGTTTTACAGTTTCGGGCGTGGAGTACAGACGCGGGTATTATCTTGCCGATGGAATATACCCACAATACTCTACAATAGTTAAAACGGTTAGGCATCATGCGGATGAAAAAAGAAAGAAATTTGCCAAGTTTCAAGAAGCGGCTAGAAAAGATATTGAACGGTGTTTTGGGGTTCTCCAACAAAGATGGCATATTATTGAAAACCCAGCACGCGCTTTTACACCCAAAACGTTGCGATACTGTATGTATGCTTGTATTCTGCTGCATAACATGATCCTCGAAGACGAAGGACATGCAATTTGTGAGTATGACGAGAACGCGGTGGAGGAGAATAATGTTCCGGTTAGCGGAGAACAACAAGATTTGAACAGGTTCTCGTTACATAACGATTTCACACATGTCAATCTTCAATCGGACTTGATCGATCACATTTGGAGTCTCGGAGAAAACAACGCGTAGTTTTTTTATTTATTTGTAACTTTAGGCTTTTTTTTAATTTAAGTTTAGGTTTTTTTTAATGTTACTTTAGGTTTTTTTTTTAATGTTACTTTAGGTTTTTTTTTTAAATGTAACTTTTTTATTTTTATTTAAATGTAACTTTTTTTATTTTTATTTAGTTTGTTTTAATTAATATGGCAAAAAATAAATAATAAAAAAATAGGGGAGGAGCATCCACCACACCCTTGGATAGTCTCCAAGGGGATGGTCCTCCCCCCATGCTTACGTGGCGCTTATGTGACCCAATGGTCTTAAAAGATGGGGTCTTACTTGACTGTCAAAACAGTTCTTTTAAACAGTTGTAGTCATTTTAACGTTGTCTATTCAGCCATTTAATTATGATTTATATAAAATTGGATTTTGTTTTCGAGTTATATAAGTTCATCTGGACTAAAGTGTTACACTTTTAACACTCTTTTATATTCGTACCTTTGAGTTGAAGAACACATAAGACCATCTACAACCGATGGTTTTTGGGGCCGAATGGATACGTGGAAGAGAGAAGGAGGAGAGGCTGCAGACGTGACGAGGAGAGGGAGGCGTTGTAGTCGGTGCGTGGGAGAAAAAGGCAACTTCAGTGAGAGACAGAGGAGAGAGAAAGAGGTAATGGTTCATAGAGGATGACTAATGATGAACGATGGTAGTCGATGGGGTAGGATGATGTGGAGGGGTTTGTCGACCTCTCGAGCTATATATGCTCTAAACATGTCATATAGTATGATTAAATAGAATTTCCTTTTTAACATAGAATTTTATTTTCTAAGAATTCTCGAGAAAAAAAGTATGTTTTCACTTTAAAGAATAGCCTCTTTATATGATTATATTTATTGTATGTATTCAAAATCGACATGACATGTTAGTACAACAAAACACATTATTTGAATCATGTCTTTTTCTATTATTTTTTATGTCTGTTCCATGAGCTGCTATACAACAAAACACAAATAAAAAAATAGTTACATTATAAGCCCATTCAATTATAGTTGCTTTGTGTGTTTGAATTTGGAGTTTAACAACTAAAATAGTCTAAATGATTGTTTAAAGGTTTCGATAAAGGGTATAAAACTTAAGAGAAAGTGATAATTTGGCGCTATTGTATTTTAACAAATTACCACTTGATCTTGATTACTCGTAACCTTATAACGTGTTTGATTTCTAAACATTAATAAACTTTATATGCAGTTGTTAAGTTGATACAAAACAATCATTTTACTATTTTGTTAAATAAAATAAAATAAAACCCCTCTACGCCTTATACTTGTCTCCCTCGCCTCTCTCGACTCAGCCACCAATTATATCTGCCACTGCCTAGAGCCACCAACATGAAGATGATGAATGGTATAACCCACATGCTAGTAATCGAAAAAATGAAATGAAACGTGATAATAAGTGGAATTAATATGAGAATAAACGAATACGGGAACATGATAATGGTTGTTAAGTGGTTAAAAAATAACACAAAACAAATGTTTCATATTAATTTAACAAACCATGTATCTCGTTATAAGGTTGCAAAGGCTGGAGACAAAAATTATGAAGTTCTGTATATATGAAACTAGTAAATTTCCTCGCGTGATGCGGCGGGTAAAGTAACCCGGATTTGTAGTTTTGTACCGTAAAGACCCGAATCGTTTCTGAACAAAAGTTACGTCAATATGTAGATAAACTGAAGATGTACATAAAAATAAGTATGGTAACGTATTATATATGGCCCAACTTATTTACGAAAGAAATTTAAGTCGAACACCAACCTGAACTTATACCGACACGTATAGAAAAATAAGTAAAAATTTATGTTTTTTTTAATTAAAAATGGTACCGCGCGTTGCGGTGGCGCCGAAACGTAAAGTAAGTCGAATTTATAAAGTCTAATGAAAACATATTATATTTGACCCGACTTATTGTAAAACAAAATTTATGTCAAAACATAGATCATCTGAAAACGTAAAAAAAGCAAAAAAAAAAAACATATTATATCTGAGCATACCCATTTTCAAAAAAAACGTAATCAACTTGAATTTATATAGACACGTAAAAAATGATCATAAAGTTTTTAGTAAGTTGAAGGTTTGTAAGACTAGTGGGTGTGGGGCGGGGGATGTCAGGCAACGCTGGCTAAACCAAACCGGGTCGGCGTTGGCCACGGCGTTGCCCCGCTGGCGTGGCTTTGAAGCTTGGCGCAGGGCGGGGGGAGAGCTGAGGTAGCTGGCTTAGTATTGGCTGGTGAGAAAAAAAATCTTTTATTTATATTCTATATAAATCAAACAATTCTTACTCATTTTTACTATCAAAAAATTAAAAAACCACTACCAACCTCCAAAAAAATATATACAATGGATTCTTCAAGTTCACTCGATTCGTATGACAGATTTGTTTTGTCATCCTCATCCGACGACCGGGGGGGGGGGGAATATTATTATCAACAGTGGCGATAGTCATGAAAGCTATTGTTAAAGATTCAGATGAAGGGACTTCCCAACCCCAACCCAAACGGAGTAAGTATATTGTCCGTGAACGCGAAACCGCAAACGATTTGCTGGTAAGCGATTTTATTTCTCAACACAACCAATGTATGATGAAAAATATTTAGGCGTCGTTTTCATATGAGTAAATTTTTTTTTAAGAATATCAAAGGATTTAGAGGATAATTATGTTTTTTTTTTTTTCCGACAAAGACCCGATGCGCGTGGTAATTTAGGATTTACCACGTGGCAAAAGGTCACGGTCGCCCTAAGACAATTGGCTTACTGTCACACCCCAACCGATGGCAGAAACATCGGGGTATGGCACTGAGCGAAACAGATTGTCCAGAAGTTTCCATAACAACTATATTTACCAAATATTTAAAGCAACACGTCCCATACCATGTCATAAATGATAATACAATTATTACAGAAAAGAACTAGTCAAATTGTTCTGTTCCGACAACTCAGATTTTTATTACAGACAATTGTTTATTGTTGACCTAGGTCTTTCCTAGCCTCGATTTCACAGCAAAGAAAACAAATAAGCATCCTAAGCACCTGTCACATACGTTAAAGTAAAAGTCAATACACATAGTGTAAAGGTGAGCATACAAGTTTGATAATAGCATATAGAGTTCGAAAGCGTTACGCATAACCAGCACGTACACAGTGTAAAATGAGGCATGTTAGTTATCGACATGAACCTATCGATACTAATGACTGCGGGTTGACTGCCCAAGGCAGTTCGTGATACACACTCACCACTGTGAGCCATCTAGGTAATTGTCCTTAACAACCCCTGAGTGAACAGGTGCTGAGTCCAAACTAATAGTACTATCGTTGCTAAGGCAGGTAGACAGCATTCCATGTGTAAACATAACAAACAAGCATTCATAAGTCACGTATAACATGCGGTAATTGGTTAGCGATTAAAGTATTGTGTAGTGTGTTCGATGTGATTTTGTATAAGTAACGTATGTAACACCCAAAAGTGCGTAAAGCAAAAAGGGATTCGAGTATACTCACAGTGATTGATTGATGGATTGAAGGGAGCGCTAGAGAGTAGGGTTAGCCTGAACAGATTGATAGCATAACGATAAGCGACGCGTAAAACGATACAGAGTGCAAGTGGGTAGGACAGCAGTTCGATCGGATGGTAGTCCGATCGGTCAGCACGTCGTTCGAGTGACAGTCCATTCGGACGGTCGTCCGGTCGGATGACCGTTCGAGTGGATTGTTACTTCCTTTGGGAAGAATGTGTTTGTGTATGATGGCTTGACTTTTGAAGTTTTCGTTGTCGCATTTTGAAAACATTGAAGTACTTCTATCTTTCAGGTCGATCGATCGAACGACCGTTCGATCGGGCGACAGTCCGATAGGTTGGGTACTTCAGCGAGAACAAGTTCACAGCAGGTTGTCACTCGATCGGACGGTTGTTCGATCAGGTGGCATCCCTCGTGTATTGAACATGTTGAAAATTGTTTAAGTGTTGAAGTCAGAACATCACATGGTCGAGTGGTAGTCCGATCTAATGGTAACCCGATCGGTCAGCCCTTCCTTCAATGTTCATCCTTCAAGGTCTTGAAAACAAAAGTTAAGTGTGGGACCAAGGTGTAGATCGAACGGGTGACAACACGTTCGGACGACAGTCCGATCGGATGGTAGTCCGATCGGACGGCATTCCGTCCTGGTCGTTCCGTTCGTCTTACACTTGGTTGTTTTGATAGTTTATCGTTTTATCGAGATGTTTTGATAACGTGTTAAGAAACAGAAACCTCGTCAATACTTGGTACTCTTGATTGGACAGGAATCACCCAATTCCAACCAGTTAACTGTTCGAGACGGTGTTCCATGTTTAACCCGAAATCGGTAGTCTCGTGGATAGGATCCAGATCTTGAACTAACACAACCACAAGAATGAGTAGTGAGTCGGCACAAGCTCCGATTATTTCGGTTTTGAAGGCATTGAGTGTAAAAGAGTTGAAAGAAAGTTGGAAAACCATCTTTCAATCCTTTTCATTGTGAATATGTTTAGATCTATGAAAGATCTTTGTTTGTTTATGTGGAAATCGGTTAGATCTAAGTTGTTCTTGGTGGATTTAGGCCAAAACATGAAGAACACATAATGACGTCATCCTAGAACACCTTGAATCTCGATGATTTCACAGTTAAAAGTTAAGATTCAAAAGATAGAAAGGTGTAGAATCGTGTATAGATCAAAGATGTACAAGATTTAGGTTGAGATCTTACCGGAATTGCGAGAAATCGGAGAAAAAGCAAGGTTAGAGCGTTGGTCGGACGTCAGAGAGCAAAAGTGGAAAGTTTGATGGTGACATGGGGTATTTATAGGGTTACCCAAAGTGGAAAGGGGCTGGTCGATCAGTTGGTAGTCCGGTCGATTGGCTGATCGATCGAGCTGCAACTCGATCGAACTGCTGGTCGATCGGCTGGTCGTCCGATCGATCAGTCACCTGGTTTGAGTGTTCGGCGCGACAAGTTTCGCTGTTTCGATTGCGTTAGCGAGCGTTGTGATGCGAGTGAATTTCCTAGTCAAATTACTTTTAATCCCAACTACTATATCAATATACAAGCATCCTTATTTCGTGTTCGTTTAGCGTTTGCGATTTGATTGCGATTGAGTTTCGATTGCGTTTCGATTGCGTTTCGATTGATTACCACACATAACATAAATAAGCATGCACAGGTAACACATAAGGCACACACACACGTATAACAATAACCAAAATGCGTAATTCGAGTTGCGAGTGCGATTGCGATAGCGATAAAGCGATTAAACATGCGATAAATGTCGAATAAACCTTGATTATTAATTAGTACTCCACATAATACAACTAAAGCGATAACAAAACAGACTAATTACTAGTCAAAGAAGTCAAAACAGGAATTGAGCAAGGAGAGACAGATCGCAATTAGCAATCTTTTCTTCCTTTGACTTCAATCTTGACTTTGACTTTGACCTTCGAAACACGGGGTGTTACAGCCTCCCCTAGTTGAGGGAATTTCATCCCGAAATTAGGCCGAAGCCGTAACAAACAACTGCGGGTACTTCGCCTTCTTGTCGCTTTCGAGTTCCCAAGTGAACTCTGCGCCTCGTTTGTCTTCCCATCGGACTTTCACAGTAGGAATCCGCGAGCGTCTGAGCTGCTTGGTTTGGCGATCCATGATTTCGACAGGCTTTTCCACGAAGTGTAGTGTTTCGTTTACTTGGAGATCATCGAGAGGTACAATTAGATCATGCTCAGCCAGGCACTTTCGGAGGTTTGACACATGGAAAGTCGGGTGGACATTACTAAGTTCCTCCGGTAGTTCGAGTCTGTAGGCGACTTTTCCGATCCTTTCCAGAATCTTAAAAGGTCCAACATATCGAGGCGCTAGTTTCCCTTTCTTGCCGAATCTGACCACACCCTTCCAAGGTGATACCTTTAGGAGTACGTAGTCGCCAACGTCAAATTCAGGGGGCTTGCGTCGTCTATCGGCGTAACTTTTCTGTCGACTTCGAGCTTTCAACAAGTTGTCTCGAATTTGGAGGACTTTGTCAATCGTTTCTCGCAATAGCTCAGGACCGGTTGATTGCGAGTGACCGATCTCGTGCCACACAATAGGCGATCGACATTTTCTTCCGTATAAAGCCTCGAATGGTGCCATTTGAATGCTGGAATGATAACTGTTGTTATACGAGAATTCGACTAACGGCAGGTATGCATCCCAATTACCACCAAAATCTATGACACATGAACGGAACATGTCTTCAAGAGTACGGATCGTTCTCTCAGTCTGACCGTCGGTTTGAGGGTGGAATGCAGTACTTAGATTAAGCGTCGTACCGAGTGCAGCTTGAAACGTTTCTGTAGGATCGTGTCTCGACCCGAACGAGTCGTTCAGAGGAGTTTTCGTCATTTACAGGTGGGAAAACAAGTAATCAACGTAGAAACAGCTTTCAAATCACTTTAAACACCTTTCTGTATTGATTTATAACAGTTTACATTCAAATCTCGATCCGGCAGCACTTCGGTACGAGTTACAAGGTTTTTTCATATGGTTCGCTTATATGCACCTATTTATAGGTGATGAGGTTCCCTTCAAGGGACATGTCCGAATAAACGAACCTGACAAATAAGCTAACCTGACTAATAAGCGGACCTGACACATAAGCGGACCTACCAAGTGACACATAAGCGGACCTACCAGGTTAAACCTATATGCTATCCTATTTTCTCATAAAACATGCCCTGATCTAACAATCTAAAACTAAGACTCGATACAAGACGAAGTCGACAGATGTAGTGCACCAACAGACTCCCCCTCAGATGTTGACGAGTCGACTATCGAGTCACAACAATGCTGTGTCTTCACTTATTCAATCTTGATCAGTCTCTGGGCTTTTCTCTCTCTATCTTCTTCAACAGACTCTCTTTAACTTGAAAATCTTCAGACTCCCCCTAACGATCTGCTGGCATTTCTTTGTTCTTCAGCAACATCTACTTCAGGATCTTTGTCTGACTTTCACAGCAATTCATTTCCAGGATCGAAACTTGGCTATTCCTGCACATTCTTAACCCAGAAATGAATTTCTAAATTTAACAATTTAAATGCACCAACATTCTGATATAATCAGATGACTCCCTCTCATAATCATATGCATCAACAATCACTCTCCCTCAGATCACAAACTCATGATGAACCACTTGTTAATTTAGAAAATACATTTTGACATTTAAGACACACTCCCCCTCACAACAATGTCATCATGTTTAGCACTTGGAATTTTGAAAATCAGCTCTCCAACATCAGTTGTCGAAAATCTTTTTGACTTTTTCAAAAGTTTATGCTAAAACACACGGAAAATCTTTTTGAATTTTTGAATGTAAAGAAATGCAGTAAAGAAATATTTACAGACAATATTTTTGTGAGTTTGTGCAAGAGGATCATATCAGTTTTTGACAAATCACAAGTACCGTTGAGCTTAGTTACACATTAAGAATTAAACAATTCACTTAGATTGCCAATATACTGATCCACTTAAATTTTCACACAAATTTCAACTAATTCAGGATATGAGTTAGATGTTTTAAGAACTTAAACTCATTCATGTGTCCCACCTCTTGAATATACTCTCGTATCCAGATCCCAATATTCAGTCTTACAGGTGAGTATACCACAGATGATATCTGTCAGGGGTTAAATTGCGAGGGCCGTGAGATCTTAGGTCGATCTTTCGACACGCAGAGAGATGACGGCTTCGACTTTTGGTGGGTCCCCTTTAGAGGATCTTTTGAATTACAACAGCAATGACTATCAATTTTATTGTTTCATCAATTTGCTGAGGGCGGCGCTATATTTCAAGCAAGCAGAAAGTATTCTCCGGGGACTAGGCCATTACTTCCGCAAAATCAGAAGTCCCGGGATAATACCCCAGATATCACTGAGCATAAAGACCTAGTATCTCAGAAAGAGGGACCTTTCAAACGAGATTTCAGGGGTTACCTATATATCCAAGTAGTGTTCCCCACGAAACAAGCAAGTTTGAAATTTAGTTTATATCCCGAAAAAGTTTACTAAATGTGTAAAAACCTATCGGCATATCATCAGTGAGACCGTTTAACTCTATTTAAACAATACAATTCTTTAGCATACTGTAACTGTCTACAGATGTACTATCATTTCCTCTTCTTTGACACCAAAACTCATTTTTGATTTTATCATGTTTTTGCCTTTTTCAAATTTTCTAATGTTTTTGGATTTTCTGAAAATTTCTACTCCCCCTAAAATGCAAACACATTTTAGGAAATTTGAAAATAAACTATACAGAAATAGACAACTGATATCAAATCACCTCAATTCGCCATCCACTTGACATAAACAATCAGAACTTCCCCTTACACAAAACTATTTTCTCATTATGATTTCAAAACACTTAAGTTTGTTTTAACCAAAATGATTTTTCCGGAAAATAAGTTTTGTTGATTTTATCACTTGTAAATTCGGGGTTTGGTTCATCATATTGTCCAATCAATCTCTTGTATCAGGATTACATCAAGTTCAACCTAATGACCTTGAGTAATCACTTTGTAAGATCCAACCTCTTACCACTTGTAAATATATCCAAAACATATAACCACATGTAGAAATAAACATCTACACAAAACCATTTTACCAATCAAGATGCCGATTCCTGCTTCGCACTTACCAACCTGGAAGCTCCGGCATAGTCATTCAACCTGTAAAATTTTAACAATTTCAAGCATTTTCAAAACAACTTTATTAAACATGAAAGATGCCGATTCCTGATCCACAATTACAAACTTGGGATCTCCGGCAAGTCACAATCTGTAAAAATTTAACAAACTTTAAGATTCATTTACACAATCAATTTTTAAGAAAAATGCCGATTCCTGATCCACAATTACAAACTTGGGATCTCCGGCAAGTCAGGTTTTTCAATCAAAGAAAATATCCACCCAAGCCTGACCAGCCTTGGGTGATTTCAACTCCGAAGCAGTTGGAGTGTAAGTTGATTTCTTTTTAGCATAAAACTCCTTTACCCCTTTTACTTTCCCTTCAACCATTTTTCCAAAAATTTTCTTTACTTTTCCATTAAACGCTTTCTCAACATCAAAGTTACCCTTCTCAGAATATCCCTGATTTGAGATTACAGACTTTCCAGTTTTCCTTTTAAAATTTTCAGTCCTCAATGGTGGAAAGTTCTCATCATCCATTGAAGGAACTGAGTTTTCATCACTCTCATCAAACTGTGGCTCCTCTGATTTTGTGGAATCATATTCATCGCCAGATTTTACATCAGATTTCTTAACAACCCATTTTTGGTTGTCAAGTTTCACACTTCGCTTGTAAAATCTCTTCGAACATTCACCAACTTCAAATGTTGAATTTTTGAAAACTTTAAATTTTTCAGTTGGTAGTTCGGTTTTATCAACAACAACTTCTTTCAGTTTTCCAGATACTCCCTGTTTTGTGTTTGTCGCTTTCGGACAGTTCCATGCAATATGACCAGTTTCATTGCATCGGAAACAGGTTCTGGTTTCTGTTCTCTGAACTTCATTCTCCTTTTTCTCAGCAAGAAATTCTTGATTTGATTGTCTCCAGAATGAGCTCTTCTTCTCTTCCTCAGCAGACGGTCCTGAAACAAATTTTGTGTTTGTTTTAGAAAATTTTTCATTTTTATAGTTTTCTGGTGGTATAAAACCAAGTCCTTTCTTTTTGTATCTACGATTGTGGTTTGATTTCTTTTGAAAACCAGAAACAGAATTGTAACCATTTTTCTTGTTCAAACGTTGTTGTACTCTTGAGGTGTAAGGTTTAGGTTTTACATTAAGATTTTCATCTTTTATTTCAGAAATATTAATTTCTGTTAGTTTGAAAACTTTTTTTATCAAATCAGTTTTGACACCTCTTATTGGAAACTCTTTATCAAAATATAATTTGTCAGAATCATTCAAAGTATACACAACTTCAAATGTTTCATCATCCAAATTAGATTTTGACAATAAAAACTCTTTACTATAAACCCGTTTTCCCGACGATCTTGAACTCCTTTCGGACAAACTCGAACTCCCAACTGACTGACACGAACTTTTGGACTCGGACTTTGACTCTGGCTCCTCATCCTTATCCAACACCTGATCGACCACTCGTTTTATCAGTTCTGACTCATGATCTGTGTCGGACGCTGTGAACGTGACGTCAATACTATCCGGTAAAACATCGGTTATCTCGGACTCCAACTTTATATTGACTGCCTTTTTTAATTGCTCCTCATTTGGTTTTCTAGAGGAATACCCTTCCCAAATCGGAGGCGGACACTTATTATAACAGACACCCTGTTTCTTACCAGTATCTTTTTTCTTCTTTGGCTTTGTTTCTTCACCTTTAAACGCTTCAAATCCTTCAACTGTTGGATAAATTCTATCAATTATATAGTCACAACCTTTGTAACTTTGCAGCAATCTTCTGATTCTTTCATTCTCAGTTGCTTCACTATCCAACTCTTTCTTCCACTTTGCACATTCTTCTATGTACAAGTTGATCTCTTTCTGCTTTGTCATCATGGTAGCATTCAACATCTTCAAAGCTTTCTCTCTTTCAGAGTTAGTCTTTTCTAGACTATTCACAGTTTTGTTCAATACATCATATGACTGTTTCAAATTTTTTACATCAAATAACAACTTTTCTTTCAACTTTTCTAACTCACTAAACCTCTCATCTTTCTCTATACATTGTTTACAAGACTCTAAACATGTAAGACAAGGTTTTGTGACTTCAACGATCTTCTCAACTTCAACTATCTTTTCAACTTCCACAATCTTTTCAATCACTTTGACTTCTTTTAAATCTTTTGCAGCTTTCCTTTCTTTCAGTTTCTTCAATTTTTCTGCAAAATAAAATTCAAAAGTGTTAGAAGATAAATGAGTTTTTCTCAAATTTATCTGTTCCATCTCTTCATCACTATCACTGCTTTCAGAAGAAACAGATTTTCCATCTTGACTCTCCTCATCATCCGACATCACAGCCATCCATTCCTTTATCAACTCTGGCTTTTGAACAATCTGAGCAATAAAAGCTTTAACATTAGGATCAGCTGGAATGTACATGTCCCAGCTAAAACCATCAGCTACTTTCTCGTCATCTTGATCCATGATGCCATAGTAAGCCTTCTTGTTTGCATCTTCAATCATTCTTCCATGTGCCGTTTGAGCTTCTTTTTGTTGATGCGGTTGATGAGTGATTTGCTGATAAATGGTTTTCCTATAATAATCATCTTTCCCAGATGACTCCTTTGCTCCTCTCGGCTCCTGATTCTTGCATTCTCTTTTAACGTGGCCTTTCTCCCTGCAACGAAAACAGACAACTTTAGATTTATCAAATCCTAGATTAGAAAGGTTTGCATCCAATAAATCATTTCTTCCTGTAACCAATCTAAATTTTTCTGCTCTCCTCAAAACACTAGCTAATGCCCATTTAATATCCATTAGTTCCAGCTCCTCTGCATCAATCTGATCATAATCTTCTTTTGTGAGCATCGGATTACCAATTCTTCCGGCAATCAACCCTTCATAAGACTCTAATGCAGTGACCAATAATCCCATATGATGCTTTACAACTTCTTCAGAATAATTTTGACCATTTTGAAGATGTAAAGCTACATTACACTGAATCAAATGCCCATTTCCAGCAGATGCACTTTGAACACTTGGAGGATTTACCGTTGAGAACCCACTAGTGTTGACTGATCCTTGACTGCTTGGTGTAGACTGATTTCCAGCACTAAATGCAGTTTGTATCTTTGGACTTGCTTTAGCAGTTTGAACATTTCCTTTATAGTACAATTTAATATCTTGTTGATGAGTAGAACTATTCATTCTAGCAATTTTCTGCTGCTCCAGATCCTGTGCCTCCAACTTCTCTATAAACTGTGCAATCGATAACCTTTTAAACTGTCCGGAATTCTTTAATATCATCAGATATGTACCCCATTCCTTTTGCGGTAATGCGTCAGCAAGCTTTTCAACCCATTCTGCTAGAGTTTTTGTAATCTTCAATTGTGACATGGTGCGTACAAGATGACAATATCTTTCAATAAGACTCTTTGTTGTTTCACCAGACATGCACGCAAATAGTTCAAACTCCTTTTTCAGCAATGCTGCTTTACTTTGAAGCATCTCAGTACTTCCTTCAAATTTCGTTTTAAGAGCTTCCCAAATAGAATAAGCGTTTTCATCATGTTGAAGCAACACAAATATATCTTCTTTAACAGCTTGTTGTAACAAATTGATCATCATCTTTTCTCCTTTGTAACTCTCTCTTTCTTGCTCCGTGAACTCTGAAATTATTTTATCAACTCCCGCTGAATTCTTTGGCCTCTCATATTCAGTTTCGATGCTCTCCCAAGCTTTTAGATGATTTGCCTGAACCCAATTCTCAAACCGTTTCTTCCATCCGTGATAATCTTCAATTCCCATAAGTTTCGGGGGTTTTTGCATTGTTCCGGTTTCATTCTCCATGTTCATGTTCTTAGCAATGTCACCTGGAGTAGTCGGAGATGTTGCGAATGCGTTGTAAAAATCTTCACTCATGATTCGATATCGAAAAATTTCTCAAACTAGCTTTCAAACGAAACTAGTTCACCTCGTGAAACACCTGACGATCAAACAAACAAATTATCAGTTTAAACGAATTGAAACCGTAAAAATGTGTTGATGAAATCAATCGAAGACTCGTGTTGAAGACTCGCGGACTGACTAAACTCCAAATCGTGCAAACTGAGTGAATGAGCCGAAACCAACTTTGTGTATCTGACACTAATCCAAGTCACATGGGCCGATGAAATGGACCTGACAACCGAAACACTCGTAAATTTGACCTTTGTATGAAATGTTTGACACTAAATGAACTAGATTGGGCCTTCAATGTGTCGTAAAACAATGAATCACATGGGCCGAACTATTGACATGGGCTGCAAACACTTAACACATATCAAGTAACAAATCAATTTGGTTGGACCGCTTTGTCTCGATCTGATCTTCAAGTAGACTTTGACCAACAATTTTTTGCTTTATCACATATAATCACATGCAAATGTTTGACTGAGTGACACATTTAATACTCAACATCAAATAATTGGACCGCAAATATGAGTGTGGCAGACAACAACTTTCAATTGATTAGGCCGATGACATGTAGTGGGCTGCTAGCTTTTTATTAATGCAAATGTTATTGAACCGATAATTTGTTATTCCCAGATCACATGCAAACTGACCAACTCTTATGCAATTTTGACTAAAAACAACTGACTCTTTCACATGCAAACCAACAATGATACTGATCACCTCTCAATTCTCAGTGGACGACAACAATGCATGAGCCGACAACTGTTTAATTATTTAACACACCCATATGAAGTCACGTGATAATACTTGACCGTCAAACCAATATCACATGCAATGACAACTGATTCTGATCACCTCGTGTAAACTGACACAAGAGCGAAATCTTATGTTCAAATGAGCGAAACCTTAAGTGTTCAAATGAGCGAACCAGAATGTTCGAATAAGCGGATCTCCTGATGTTCGAATAAGCGGATCTCCTGATGTTCGAATAAGCGGATCTCCTGATATTCGAATAAGCGGATCTACAGACTTAGTGCACCTATGAGCGAACCAGGTGTTCAATAAGCGAACCTTTGGAGCGGATCTTCTCAAAAAGTGTCCGAAAAAGCGAACCTGAATGTTCACAAAAGCGGAACTACACCTTGTTCAAAAAAACAGACCTTAATCGGAGGTTAATTTGGACCATTTTTAGTGTGAATTTTGAGGTCAAACTTTCAGGGATTTGACAATGATCAATAATCTACAATCTGTGAAATTTTGAGCGAATTCCGACCGTAAAATCTCGTTCTGATGAAGAAAGAAGGTGTAGAAGTAAGAATTTTAGATGAAATCCAGCAAATCTCTATAGAACTCCTCCTCCTGAAGCTCTGATACCACTTGTAGGATCATGTCTCGACCCGAACGAGTCGTTCAGAGGAGTTTTCGTCAATTACAGGTGCGGAAAATAAGTAATCAACGTAGAAACAGCTTTCAAATCACTTTAAACACCTTTCTGTATTGATTTATAACAGTTTACATTCAAATCTCGATCCGGCAGCACTTCGGTACGAGTTACAAGGTTTTTTCATATGGTTCGCTTATATGCACCTATTTATAGGTGATGAGGTTCCCTTCAAGGGACATGTCCGAATAAGCGAACCTGACAAATAAGCTAACCTGACAAATAAGCGGACCTGACACATAAGCGGACCTACCAGGTGACACATATGCGGACCTACCAGGTTAAACCTATATGCTATCCTATTTTCTCATAAAACATGCCCTGATCTAACAATCTAAAACTAAGACTCGATACAAGACGAAGTCGACAGATGTAGTGCACCAACAGTTTCCCACAATCGCGAGGTAAACCGAGCGTCGCGGTCAGAGATGATGTCGCGAGGCATCCCATGTCGACAAATGATCTCATTGGTGTAGATTCGGGCTAATCGTTATACCTTGTAGTCTTCCCGTATTGGCAAAAAGTGGGCTGATTTGGTCAAACGGTCAACAACAACCCAGATGCTGTCGTGACCTGATGGCGCGCGGGGGAGCTTGGTTACGAAATCCATAGCTATACTCTCCCACTTCCACATAGGGATCGGGGGTTGTTCGAGTAAGCCAGAGGGTCTTTGGTGTTCAGCCTTGACCTTCGAGCAGGTCAGGCACTTTCCAACGTAGAGGGCGATATCCCTTTTCATGCCCGGTCACCAGTACTTGTAGCGAAGGTCATGGTACATTTTATCGGCACCGGGATGAATAGAATATCGGGATTTGTGGGCTTCGTCCATCAACATCTGTCGCAAATTGGTCCGTTTAGGGATCCAAATTCGGTCCTGGTAGGGAATATCCCATTCGATTTATTCACAAGCTGAGCTCCATCGTGGTAGATTCTTTCCTTATCCAAAGTGCGTTCGTTAAAACAAGCATGCTGAGCTTCGCGGATGAGGGTTTCGAGATCGAATTGGGCTCGGGTATCACGAATGCTAAGTAAATAACTCTGTCTGCTTAGAGCGTCGGCAACGACATTTGCTTTGCCAGGGTGATAACGAATCTCATAGTCATAGTCGTTGAGAAGTTCTACCCATCGGCGTTGACGCATATTAAGTTCCTTCTGGTCAAAGATATGTTGTAGGCTCCTATGATCGGTGAAGATCGTACACTTTGTACCATACAGGTAGTGTCGCCAAATCTTTAACGCAAAAACAACTGCGCCTAGCTCGAGATCATGGGTTGTATAGTTCTTCTCGTGGATTTTGAGCTGACGAGATGCGTAAGCTATAACCTTGTCCCGTTGCATGAGAACACAACCAAGACCAAGGTTGGAAGCTTCACAATAGACAATGAAGTCGTCGTTTCCATCGGGCAATGAGAGAACAGGAGCATTGCAAAGCATGCGTTTGAGGGTTTGGAAAGCAGACTCTTGTTCGGTTCCCCAAACAAAAGGCTTGTCTTTATGCATGAGGGTGGTAAGCGGCACACTGATCTTTGAGAACCCTTCGATAAATCGTCGATAATAGCCCGCCAGTCCAAGAAAAGAGCGGACTTTGGACGGGTTCTTGGGTGTAATCCAACTCTTAACGGCTTCTATCTTCGCGGGATCGACGTGAATACCTTGACTATTTACAATGTGACCGAGGAATTGAACCTCCTCCAGCCAGAATTCCCACTTGGAGAACTTGGCATAGAGTCGATTCCCTTGGAGTAGCTCGAGAACCAAACATAGATGTTGCGCGTGTTCGGCTTTCGTCTTGGAATAGATCAAGACATTGTCGATAAACACGATGATGAAACGGTCGAGATAAGGTTTACACACGCGATTCATCAGATCCATGAAAACCGCGGGTGCGTTGGTTAAACCAAAAGGCATAACAACGAACTCATAGTGGCCATAACGAGTGCGAAAAGCGGTTTTGGGTATATCCTCCTCTTGGATGCGTAACTGGTGATAGCCTGAGCGTAGATCGATCTTCGAGAAACACGTAGCACCTTGTAGCTGATCAAACAAATCATCAATGCGAGGCAGGGGATAGCGATTCTTGATAGTCAACTTATTCAGTTCCCGGTAGTCGATGCACATCCGGAACGACCCATCCTTCCTTTTAACGAAAAGGACTGGCGCGCCCCAAGGAGAGGTGCTCGGGCGAATGAAGTCTTTCTCAAGTAATTCCTGAAGCTGACTCGAGAGTTCACGCATTTCGGACAGTGCGAGTCGGTAAGGAGCTTTGGCAACAAGGTTGGCTCCAGGAATGAGGTCGATACGAAAGTCGATATCACGACTTGGCGGTAGTCCGGGAAGATCCTCAGGAAAAACGTTAGGGAATTCTCGAACCACTGGGACATCGCTTACACTGGGTCTTCCTTTCTTTTCCTTCTCCGCTACTACAATGTTAGCCAAGAAAGCTCTGTATTCCTTGCGGAGATACTTGCTAGCTTGGTCACATGACATGAGCATGAGACCTTTCGAAGCTGTTTCGCCATAAACACACAATAGATCACCATTCGCGAGCGAGAATCGAATCATCTTATCGAAGCACACAACTTCAACATGGTTTTCGCGAAGAAAGTCCATGCCTACTATGACGTCAAAACTTCCAAGTTGCATCGGAATAAGGTCGATTGGGAAGATGTGATTGTTGAGTTCTAGAGTACAATCATGAAGAACAGAATTAACGGCGACATTTCTTCCGGTGGCAACTTCAACATCGAACGTCGAGGAGAGATGGGAGCGCTTACGACTAAGAAGCTTCTCGAATTCAAACGACACAAAGCAGTTATCAGCTCCAGTATCAAACAAACACGAAGCATAAATACCATTCACAAGGAACGTACCATTAACCACGTTGTTGTCAACCAGGGCTTGGCGCACATTGATGTTGAAAGTTCTGGCGCAGGCGGCTTGTTGCTACTACTGAGGCTGTTGCTGCTGGTGCTGCTGAGGTTCTTGCTTCACAACCCTGTTCGGGCACATGTTCGCAAAGTGGTTGGGATCACCACATGCGAAGCAGACTCGGGCGTTGACCGCGGGTGCCTGAGCCGCTTGTTGGCCTTGAGGGGCTGGGAGCAGAGCTTGATGAGCAGTGGCTTGAGCTGGGGCTTGACGTGATGTCGTGGTCACGCAAATTTAATCCCAATAACAACTATAGATAGTGGTAAATGGGTATCGAACTCGGGGAGTATGTGGAAAATATGTCGATTATATAGCTTTGCACTTAAACTAAAACTAACCTAATTTGCAGAAAGTAAATATCAAAATTTTGGATTGTTTGGTTTTAAAACTAAATTAACTAAATAACTTCAAATCAAAGGTTGGTTGTAAAGCAGATTAGGAAAATAATGACCATCTTAGGATTCAGTTTCTTTTAACAATTGTGTGAAATTCCAACTAGAAAGAGTTACATAGACATAACTCGTGCATAAATAATCGAAGTGATAAAAGGGAACAAAGTACTCGGATTATATAAACGCGAGGTTGTTTCCCGATGATCAATTAATCAATAACCAACCCTAACCCTTCCCGTGATATCTCGATTGCCAACGGCACCAAGAACGTACGATTGAGACTAAAAATTGTACTATCAATTAACAAGCTACAAACAATTATGCATACACCATGATAATCAAGCAAACACAAGTTATCATTCTAGAAATAACGGAATAAACACACAAAAGTTTAGAAAAACCTTCACCTAAGATGATCACCACAAGATTAGCCGGACATTGTTTGGTGAATCATTGTAGCAATAAGTTTAATGTTCATACGAATCGAAAACACAAACTAATTGTTTTTAAATGTTTGGAACCAAGCAAGAACAGCCAAAATCACCCCCTAGTTGCTAAGAAACTGTCCAATCATGAGATAAGGTGAAAAGACACCATCAAAACCGTTTAATAAGGCAGTTACGGATTTCTTCGTCAAGTCCACCGTAAATTACGGTACCACCGTAAGTTACGGTGGACCATATAATGTTACGGTGAGAATAGACTGTTTTACGGTGGAGGACTTGTGCAGATTTCAGGGCCACCGTCAATTACGGTGGCACCGTAATTTACGGTGGCACCCTAAATGTTATGTTTTGTTTCTTCATTTCTTTCACGCACGACCCGTTCAACTCCAAACCGTCCAAAACTGCGTTTTCTCCTCTTTTAGCTCCCAAAGCATACCTGAAACATAAGCAACTGCAGTTATCTAATTCAAGATAATTACGTGATTAAGTGAAGGATAAATTCATCTTTTAACATCATTAAGGGTTGTCCCATGGACCACCCGTCACATCCCCACACTTAACCGTTGCTTGTCCCAAGCAACTCATCAAATCAATTTCAAAACAAACGATCAATGTAAACTAAGCAGAAACATGTAGTCCTTTTTCTAACCCCTTTTTAACACCCAAAATAACACACCCCTCGCTAAATCTCTCCTCTCGGTAACAAGTAGGCATTAGCAATATAAGCTAGACACACAAAGGCTAACGGGCGGTTGCACAACTATAGGCTTGTACCTAAATCAATTCTTCTCCTAAAATGTGTCAAACATGAATGCAAATCAAAGGGACTTTCAAGGTTGTAACGTGGTTAGGTGTATGGGTAAGAAATGGAATATATATGAAGTAGCGAAACTTAACCCGGTCTTTTATTACACAAAAACAAACAACTACCAAACTAAACTACTATATACAAGACAACTAAACATCACTTTTTTTTCATTTTTTCATTGCTTTTTCTCTTTTTTTTTTTAATTTTTTTTTAAGACTAAGCAACAACCATACAATAAAGCATCAAACATATCTACATCATACTACTAAAACTACTACTACTAACACTATAAGACCGGGTCAAATTGGGTAAATTTTTAGGTAAGTAGCTAAGGGGTAACAAATGATAGGCTTTTAGGCACAAAATTGGGCAACTAAATGTCCAAACCCCCGCCCCTCTCGCAACCATGCTCATATATATAACTTATGAGGTCCAACCCCCCAAATCCCACACTCATACACACTAAAAACGAGGCTACCTAGATGCCCTTATCCTTTTCGCATTCATGTCCAACTAAGGACTCAAACCGTATCAAGGCACAAGTTCTAATGCACCCCCACCCGTAGCCACTCTCATCAAAGATAAGAATTATTTATTTACAAATGTGGCTTCAACTCTAACTAAGAATAAAAGGGTATCAAGGGTTGCCGGTGCATCAATTGGGGTTAATCTAGGGTGTTCAAATTCTCACATCATTTCGCTTGATTTAATTTTTTTTTTTTCAAAATCTTCAAAAAAATTCCCCCCATCCCCACACTTGGGATACATTGACCCCAATGTATGGTTTTAGGAGGCTTTGATCGCTAAACATCTTTCACAATATCCAAACGCTTAATACTCAAACCACAAATTTCTTTTTGGATTTTTTTTCATTTTATATTTTTTTTTATGTTTTTCTTCTTTTTAAAACATGACACCACCAACTCGCACCAACCCAACATAACATCACAATCATAATCCACCCAACCGCCCGACCTTAGACAAAACAAGCTAAATAAATATTCACAAAATATACAAGGAAGGAACACGACCTGGCTAGTAATAACGTGGCCCCGGAGGCCCAAAAATGGAAGACATCATGTCGTTCCATTCGCCAAATGCAAATGGACCGCTACTACTCCCACCTTGTTGTTGAGCTCCTTCTTGTTGGCGCGGATCGATCCATTGTGAATGATGGAGCGGCGGGGTTGGATACGAAACACTACCATCATACGGTGGTAGAGACGCATAATCCACATGTTATGGATCCACAACCACCGGCCGTCCGGCGTGCCAATCTGCGTGCATTCTCCTTTCTTGGTCATCATGGTATCGATTATTCATTTCTACTTCACGGGAATACGCGTGTGTGCGATTCCATGCCTCTTGACGATCAAGGTTTTGTTTCAAGGACTGCTCTATGCTTGCACTCATCATTGTGTTTTGATCGAATAACGTTCGCTCCGAACCCGACCACGACTCGAAAATAGGTGCCGGAGGACGTTGGTTTTCGATAACTTCTTGCATTGTGCCATCATAAGCCCAATTCGGCACATAAGAACGTTCCGTGTAATCGAAAAATGCACCACCATAACCTCTACCATGGCCCCCGTGGCCCACATTCTCACCACCATGCGGCTCGTCCGCATAATCTTCGTCACCACTTGGAGCCTCCGCATCACTTTCCGGCTCATCCGGCTCACCCGGTAGAAGGTCCCTTGCACCCACCTTTAGTGCTCTCCATCGCTGCCCCTCCGACTTAAGTTTATGGTACCGTTCCGACTGCGTGTACGTCCAACCAATCCCCAACTTGTCTAACGTAAAAGGCTGATGCCTTTTTGTTGCTCCTCTATCTTCAGACGTTATTGCCTTTTGTTGTTTCATCAATCCCGTGATTATTCGGCAATACGGGATTATATCTCTTCCCAACTTGTTTCGGCAAATCCATAAGTGGTTCATGATTAGATATCGGATTGGAAAACGTGGAGACCCATGAAGTAGCGAATAGAGGACGGGTACTTCCGGGTACCTTACTTGCTCCTTGTCCCCCCTTCGTGGAATGACATTGAGAAGGCAGATTGCTAACAACAACTTCGCTTCAATTCTCAAGTTCCTGCGATACAAAACTCCGCTATACGTATCGGGTAAAAACAGCGCTGCCAACATATCATTCCAACGTGGATGCCTCTCCGGTTTTACCAGAAGGTCATCAAGACTAGGTACCATGTAATCACCGGACGATAGACTGTCGTATTTTCCCAATTTCTTCAATGTGCTAAAAGACATCTCTACCGGAATCCCATTCACCATACCCGTTAACTTCATTTGTGATGGCTTTTCATATCTATTGCACTTGAGAGTTGCCATCCATTCCTGAATTTCGGTCATGAACAAATTCTTGCTATCCTTATCATAGCAATTAAGCGCCCCCTCCCATCCTAGAGCGCGGAATTTATCAAACACACCAAACGGGCCAAATTGAACTTCATTAACTACTCTCTCGCAAATGAATGCAGCAGCCCTGTTCTTTAAACGGTTCATACTATCATGAAAAAGTATTGGTTGCCACTCCTCTGGTTGGTCGTCTAGAGGACCCGACTCCCATTTTGGCTTTTCCGCCGGGTCCAACTCCATTTCTTCCTCACTTTCACTTTCATCAACTTGACCCAAGTATTGCCTCTTTTTCGGTTGTTGTTCCGGCCGCTTGCCCTTATCTTTAGACGAAGAAGACGAACTTGCTCCGGCTTTTTCCTTTGTCCTAACCATTTTCCTACACACATTAAGGCAAGCAACACAACCAAACAAAACAACATTAGACTCTTTTCTCCAAAATATCCCCACACTTGCTTGTTACTATGGTTGTAGATGTTAGTGAACCAAGAGTTTATAACTTTTCAAAAATTGGGCATGGTGTCTCTACAATGTAGAGATTCCCAAAAGTTCACTACTTTACTATCAATCCTACATCTACAAACCATAACCATGTTCAAGTAACAAGTAACAAGTCAAAACTATGAACAAGCAAGTGGGTATGAACAAATAACCTAAATAACCTTACTTTTCACAATGTATCATCAAAATATAACAAATAAGCTTTCATACCTTGGTGTGAAGATGCTAACACACTTGTGAAACAAAAACTTCAAAAACCCCTAAAATTTTCGGACCTAGGGTTTGGAATTCAAACCCGAAAACTTCATTTTTTCACTAATCACTTCCCAAAATCAGAAAGTGCGTGAAAAATTAGCCAAGATAGACCCCGATTTCACTTGATTTGGTTGAGAATTGAAAGAGATAGGAGTGATTGAAGGTTGGGGATTCTTGTGGGTCAATAGAAAGTGATGTTAGATGTTTGTGATGAGGGAAGAAGAAAGGAAAAGGAATGGATGGGGTTTAATCCACGTGACCTGATTGTTGTTAATTTTTTTTTATATATACGCTGCACAGGACTGACGGATCGAATTTCCAGGTATACCGTAAATTACGGTATCACCGTAACTTACGGTAGAACCTGGAAGCAAATTCTCACCGTAAAACAGTAGAGATGTACCGTAAAGCCCCAATTGTTTTTTTCTCCACCGTAAATTACGGTGCCACCGTAAGTTACGGTGGCACTTGGGCCTTCCTGGTTTCACCAAAAACTTGAATTTTAAGTATATTTTTTTCAGTTTTTTCAAAAAAAAAATTAAAATTTTCCAAAAACATATAAAAAATACCCTACCCCCTCGAAAATCCCGTGTTGTCCTCAACACAATGTTAGAGCAATTCGTGACCCGAATATCCCCACACTTGTTTCAAACACAAGATTCAAGCGAGTACGGTAAATGCGCAAACTATACAAAACAAACAAAAATAAAATGCTACTATTTACACTACCAAACCTGGGCCTCTTAAGGTTGTTCCTCGTCGACCGGGCGTAAGATGTAGCCCGCTTTGTCAAGCTCCAAGTTGTTGTGTCGTTCCCCTCCAAGTATGGCTTTAACCGGTGACCGTTCACCGTTTGTTGTTTAAGTGTTTGCTCGTCTTGGATGTCTACGTCACCAAACCTTCCAACTCGCCGAACAACATACGGGCCCATCCATTTACTTTTAAGCTTGCCCGCAAACATCATAAGTCTTGAGTTGTACAACCAAACTTTTTGACCCGCTTCAAACGTTTTCTTTCTCAATTTTGCATCATGTACCTTCTTGAGTTTATCTTTATAAGTTGATGCACATTCATACGCCTCATCTCGAATCTCTTCTATCTCGCTTAATTGCAACTTTCTCAACTTTCCCGCCTCGTCATAATCCACGTTTACTGTCTTAATTGCCCAATGTGCCCGATGCGCTAACTCCATTGGCAAGTGACAACCCTTTCCATACACCATTCGGTAAGGCGTTGTGCCAATTGGAGTCTTGTAGGCCGTTCGGTATGCCCACAATGCATCGTCTAACTTACTCGACCAATCCTTCCTATCCGTTCTAACCGTCTTCATGAGAATTTCTTTGATTTGACGGTTGGACACTTCGACTTGTCCACTTGTTTGCGGATGGTAAGGTGTGGCAATCCGGTGATTCACGCTATACCTCTTCAGCAATTTCCCAAAATTGAAGTTCTTGAAATGCGAACCACCATCGCTTATAATAACACACGGGATGCCAAAACGAGAGAAGATGTTGGATTGAACAAATTTACAAACAACCGAATGGTCGTTTGTGCGTGTTGCAATAGCTTCAATCCACTTTGAGACGTAATCCACCGCTACCAAAATGTATAGAAAACCATTTGAATTCGGGAAGGGACCCATAAAATCTATACCCCATACATCAAATATCTCTACAACCAAGATTGGTTGTAATGGCATCTCATCTCTCTTCGATATACTTCCCATCTTTTGGCAATTTACACAGTTTCTAGCGAACTCACATGCATCCTTGAAAATTGTGGGCCAATAAAACCCACATGAGAGAACCCGGTAGCCTGTTTTGTGCCCACTAAAATGACCTCCACATGCGGACGAATGAGCATGGGTCAAAATTTCCATTACCTCCGTTTCGGGCACACACCTCCGAATAACTTGATCCGGCCCAATCTTGAAAAGATCCGGTTCATCCCAAATGTATTGCTTCACTTGGACCATAAATTGTTGTCGTCGCTTTTTGGTCCAATGACTTGGGATGGCACCAGTGGCTAAGTAATTAACGTAATGAGCATACCACGGTGCAACAAAGGTGGAAACGGCTAAGAGTTGCTCGTCGGGAAACGTTTCATTTATTTCACTATCATCGTCAATTCCTTAAACCGGAATCCGAGACAAGTGATCCGCCACTACGTTCTCACTTCCCTTTTTGTCTCGGATTTCTAAATCAAACTCTTGCAACAACAACACCCACCGAATCAAACGGGGCTTCGCATCCTTCTTCTCCATCAAATATCGGACCGCACTATGATCCGAATAAACCACCACCTTGCTCCCCCAAATATAAGCACGAAACTTATCCAAAACATACACCACCGCTAATAACTCCTTTTCGGTTATGGTGTAATTGAGTTGCGCTTCGGATAAAGTTTTGCTTGCATAGTAAATCACCACCGGCTTTTTATCAACCCGTTGACCCAAAACTGCACCAATAGTAGTGTCACTTGCATCACACATTATCTCGAACGGCTTTGACCAATCCGGTGATTGCAAAATAAGAGCTTTGACCAAGTGTTCCTTCAAAACAGTGAAAGCTTGCATACACTCGTTAGTAAAATCAAATGGGACATCTTTTAATAACAAATTGCATAAAGGTTTGGTGATAACACTAAAACCTTTTATGAAACGTCTATAGAACCCCGCGTGTCCCAAAAATGACCTTACACCCTTAACATTTTTCGGAGGTGCCAAAGATGCTATTACCCTTATTTTTTCCTTATCCACCTCCATTCCCCTTTCCGAAATTACGTGACCCAACACAATACCCTCTTGCACCATGAAATGACTTTTCTCCCAACTAAGCACTAAATTTTTCTCAACACATCTTTTTAAAACTTTTTGTAATTCGTTGAGACAAGATTCAAAACTAGTGCCAAAAATGGAAAAATCATCCATAAACACTTCGAGCGACTCTCCAACCATGTCCGAGAAAATACTCATCATACATCGTTGGAAAGTTGCCGGTGCATTGCACAAGCCAAATGGCATTCGCCGAAAGGCAAAAGTGCCATATGGACAAGTGAAGGTGGTCTTGTGTTGGTCATCCGGGTGTATTGCTATTTGATTGTAACCCGAATACCCATCCAAAAAACAGTAGTACTTTTGACCCGATAATTTTTCAATAATTTGGTCAATGAAAGGTAGCGGAAAATGGTCCTTAGAAGTGGCGGCATTCAATTTTCGGTAGTCAATACATACACGCCACCCGGTGATCGGTCGGGTGGCAATTTGTTCACCACTTTCATCTTTGACTACTTGAATGCCGGTCTTCTTAGACACAACTTGGGTGGGACTCACCCAAGCACTATCCGAAATCGGATAGATGATTCCCGCATCCAACCATTTGATTACCTCCTTTTTTACTACCTCCCTTAGGTTCGGATTCAATCGCCTTTGAGCTTCTCGTGTTGGTTTGGCATCTTCGGTGGTAATAATCTTGTGCATGACGATTGATGGACTAATTCCTTTGAGATCGGCAATCGTCCATCCGATAGCTCCCTTATTTTCTTTCAAGACTTCCAACAACGCTTGCTCTTGTGCCAACTCTAAATTAGAGGCAATAATGACCGGTAAAGTGTCATTATCCCCTAAAAACACATACTTCAAGTGGCTCGGCAAGTCTTTAAGTTCCAACTTTGGCGGTTCCTCTAACGATGGTTTAGTACCCGAATTTATCTCCGCCGGTAAACCTTCAAATTGATGAGTCCATGGTGGTCGACCTTCTTTCAAAGCCATGGCATCCTATTTTTCCTCTTCAACCCTGTAGTGCATAAGCATGTACCTGTTCAGAAAAATCACACAGGCAAACATCCAAACCATCCTCCTCATACTCATGCGGGTTGCATCCGTCAACTATATCTGCCATGAAACACTCATCAACACCATTAGCATTAGAATTGTTAGTAAAAACATTCAAACGCATTTTTCGATTTCCAAAAGTCATATCGACTGTACCAAATCTACAATCGATTACTGTATGTGCGGTGCTCAAAAATGGCCGACCCAAAATTACATTTTGTTGTTGCTTTGGGTCCGCCGATGAGTAGTCCAAGACTAAAAAGTCAACCGGGTAATAAAATTCATCAATTTTAACAATTACATTTTGAACCATCCCTCGAGGTAGCTTATGAGACAAATCGGCCAAAACAACTGTTGTCTCCACCCTTGCTAACGGACCAAAATCATATTGGTCATATAAGCCCCCCGGTAAAATACTAACTCCGGCTCCAAGATCTAGCAACGCCTTAGCCATTTGAAAATTACCAACTTGTATGTTAATCAATGGCGTGCCCGGATCTTGGAGCTTAGGAGGAAGCTCCCCATTTAAGACTGCACTTACTTGCCCGGTTAAGTCCACCCGCTTAGGCATTTTCTTCTTTTGTTGCCTCTTTTGTGTACATAATTCTTTTAGAAATTTTGCATAGGCGGGTACTTGTTTTATTGCATCAAGGAGTGGAAGGTTAATTTTAACTTGTTTAAACATGTCCCACAACTCTTCTTTTTGGGGACCTCTTGGTGCAATAAATTTTTTTCTACCCGGGTCAAGTAAGGCCGATGGAAACGGGACTTGACTCGGTTCACCCTCAACTTTTTCATTCTTTTTGTTTTCACCCAACCCCGGTTTGTTAACATTTGTTTCTTTAGGTTTAACCGGTGAAACTTCATCATCACTATCATTACCCGTGATGTCCTCAACTACCCCCTCAACCAATTCGGGTGACAAATTGGCTTTAAATTCTTTTCCACTTCTTAAAACACTAACATGATGAACATTAACATTACCTCGTGACGAACCGTGTGAAGGATTTACCTTGGTGTCGCTAGGAAGTTGACCCTTGTTTTTCTTCAATTCCGCCACATCGGTTGCCAATTGACCCATTTGGGTTGTTAGTGATTGGATGCTTTTATCACGAACCTCATCCTTTTGCATTCGAACTTCATCGAGTTGGTTCCATTTTTGCATCTCCGCTTGCATGCTTTTAAGCATTTCCATCATCTCATTTCCACCCGAAGACCCCCTTGTTCTTGACCCGTTTGATATTGCTTTTGATACCCTTGGTTGTTCCCACCTCGATATCCACTTTGATTGTTGTAAGGTTGGCGCGAACCAAAGTTACCTTGGCTTCCTTGAAAGTTCGGGTTAGCTTGATTTGAAGGGTTCCCATACCGAAAATTTGGGTGGTTCCTCAACCCGGGGTGATAGGTATTAGAATTCATGCTGTTGTAATTTCTACCACCCCCTCCTTGACCTTGAACCGCATGAACTTATTCATATTGCCCTTCCACCATTCCTTGGCAATTTTCAGCCGCATGACCTATTTCATTACACAAGGCACAAACATCATAAATTTGGTTAGTAGTTTGAACATTACCATCATCTATTGCGTGCACTTGAGGTCGGGCAATGGCTGGTCGTGCTCTCCTCGATGCTTGATCTTTTCTTTTTGATGTAATTGCCATGTTCTCCAAAAACTCCCAATCATCATTCTCGTAGTTTGTACCAAAAGTCCCACCGGTAATGGACATTAAATCACGAGCATCTTCGGCACTCAACCCCTCGTGGAAGGCATTCATCAACTCCCAAAGTTCAATCCCATGGTGAGGGCAATTTTTAATCATCATGTTAAAACGCTCAAATGCCTCATGGAACATTTCACCATGTTGTTGTTGAAAACTCCTCAACCCCTTCCTAGCATCGTTGGTCTTTTGAGCGGTGTAAAATTCGTCTAAGAAAATTTGTTGCATCTCCGCCCAAGTATAAATAGATGCTGAAGGCAAAGTGTAGAACCACTTCTTTGCCTTGTCCTCCAATGAAAATTGAAACAGGACTAACTTGACATCATCAGCCGAAAAACCTTGACTCCCAAGAGTATTGCAAATTGAGTCATAGGCCTCTAAGTGGAAATACGGTTCCTCCGTTGCTAGACCTTTATATTTCGGCAAACTTTGCAAAGAATTTGTTCTCACTTCAAAGGTCCTCCCTTGATCATTGTGAGGAATAACTACCGGTGAGGGATTTTGAGTGATTATCGGCCTAAAATGCGCTTCAATTCCTCTCGCATGTTCTCTAAGATGCCTTCTTGGCACCCCCAACCTAACCCTTGGTCGAACAGGACCCATTGGCCTTGGTATATGCCCTTGTGGTGCGAATGGTTGTTGAAATTGCTGCTGTGGCATAGGTGGGTGTTGAATTGGCCTTTGGAATTGTGGTTTTACATGTTGTGGTCGAACTTGTCGCAATGGTATAGGGCGTTGCATTGGTGGCCCTTGTGGCCTTGGCCTAATGTGGTGTGGTATGAGTTGTTGTTGTTGTGGCATTCCACTTACACTTGCCATCCCTTGAGATTGGCTTTGCACATAACCGAACTCTCCTTGATCACCATAACTCCCATAAGCATACCCGTCTTCATCATAGCCCTCAAAATCTTCGTATCCTTCTTCATATCCATCTCCCCCTATACCCGAAGTTTGCCCAAATGGAATGGTCGAATATTGAAAACCCGACTGGTTTGATGGTCTAAATGTAGAGGTAGTATGGACAACAGTCGAACCTTGTGGTACTGTATAGGTTGAGGATGATTGCCCTGAAACTGGGAAGAAATGAGTGAGTGGTGGAATTGTAGTAGATGGGCTAAAGGTAAGACTACGTTCGACTTGAGTAGTGATCGGTTGTGTGGTGTTGGTTGGTGTAGTGTCATGAAGTGGAGTAGGAATTGTAGTAGTATTAGGTATAGTTGTGTTTGGTGATGGGTGTGTGGAAGTAGGTATAAATGATGAGGTCGTTTGACCCGTTGTGGGTGGTAATTGAGATTCTTGCATGATGTTTCGTGGTGTGATGGGTGATGTAGGTGAACCAACAATTCTGTTTTCTCTTACTAAAACACGATTTTGCCTTAATGTTCTTTCGATCTCCGGATCAAATGACAATGGTGACGCTTTGTGAGAGCCTCTAGTATGCATGCACCTGTAGAACCTGCACACTAAACACACCAGTGTAAACCCGAAAATAACAAAGCAAAACTAACAACCTGACACACGTTGCGCACTACTCCCCAGCAACGGCGCCAAAATTTGGCGTGATGTCGTGGTCACGCAAATTTAATCCCAATAACAACTATAGATAGTGGTAAATGGGTATCGAACTCAGGGAGTATGTGGAAAATATGTCGATTATATAGCTTTGCACTTAAACTAAAACTAACCTAATTTGCAGAAAGTAAATATCAATAATTTGGATTGTTTGGTTTTAAAACTAAATTAACTAAATAACTTCAAATCAAAGGTTGGTTGTAAAGCATATTAGGAAAACAATGACCATCTTAGGATTCAGTTTCTTTTAACAATTGTGTGAAATTCCAACTAGAAAGAGTTACATAGACATAACTCGTGCATAAATAATCGAAGTGATAAAAGGGAACAAAGTACTCGGATTATATAAACGCGAGGTTGTTTCCCGATGATCAATTAATCAATAACCAACCCTAACCCTTCCTGTGATATCTCGATTGCCAACGGCACCAAGAACGTACGATTGAGACTAAAAATTGTACTATCAATTAACAAGCTACAAACAATTATGCATACACCATGATAATCAAGCAAACACAAGTTATCATTCTAGAAATAACGGAATAAACACACAAAAGTTTAGAAAAACCTTCACCTAAGATGATCACCACAAGATTAGCCGGACATTGTTTGGTGAATCATTGTAGCAATAAGTTTAATGTTCATACGAATCGAAAACACAAACTAATTGTTTTTAAATGTTTGGAACCAAGCAAGAACAGCCAAAATCGCCCCCTAGTTGCTAAGAAACTGTCCAATCATGAGATAAGGTGAAAAGACACCATCAAAACCGTTTAATAAGGCAGTTACGGATTTCTTCGTCAAGTCCACCGTAAATTACGGTACCACCGTAAGTTACGGTGGACCATATAATGTTACGGTGAGAATAGACTGTTTTACGGTGGCACCCTAAATGCTATGTTTTGTTTCTTCATTTCTTTCACGCACGACCCGTTCAACTCCAAACCGTCCAAAACTGCGTTTTCTCCTCTTTTAGCTCCCAAAGCATACCTGGAACATAAGCAACTGCAGTTATCTAATTCAAGATAATTACGCGATTAAGTGAAGGATAAATTCGTCTTTTAACATCATTAAGGGTTGTCCCATGGACCACCCGTCACATCCCCACACTTAACCGTTGCTTATCCCAAGAAACTCATCAAATCAATTTCAAAACAAACGATCAATGTAAACCAAGCAGAAACATGTAGTCCTTTTTCTAACCCCTTTTTAACACCCAAAATAACACACCCCTCGCTAAATCTCTCCTCTCGGTAACAAGTAGGCATTAGCAATATAAGCTAGACACACAAAGGCTAACGGGCGGTTGCACAACTATAGGCTTGTACCTAAATCAATTCTTCTCCTAAAATGTGTCAAACATGAATGCAAATCAAAGGGACTTTCAAGGTTGTAACGTGGTTAGGTGTATGGGTAAGAAATGGAATATATATGAAGTAGCGAAACTTAACCCGGTCTTTTATTACACAAAAACAAACAACTACCAAACTAAACTACTATATACAAGACAACTAAACATCACTTTTTTTTCATTTTTTCATTGCTTTTTCTCTTTTTTTTTAATTTTTTTTTTAAGACTAAGCAACAACCATACAATAAAGCATCAAACATATCTACATCATACTACTAAAACTACTACTACTAACACTATAAGACCGGGTCAAATTGGGTAAATTTTTAGGTAAGTAGCTAAGGGGTAACAAATGATAGGCTTTTAGGCACAAAATTGGGCAACTAAATGTCCAAACCCCCGCCCCTCTCGCAACCATGCTCATATATATAACTTATGAGGTCCAACCCCCCAAATCCCACACTCACACACACTAAAAACGAGGCTACCTAGATGCCCTTATCCTTTTCGCATTCATGTCCAACTAAGGACTCAAACCGTATCAAGGCACAAGTTCTAATGCACCCCCACCCGTAGCCACTCTCATCAAAGATAAGAATTATTTATTTACAAATGTGGCTTCAACTCTCACCAAGAATAAAAGGGTATCAAGGGTTGCCGGTGCATCAATTGGGGTTAATCTAGGGTGTTCAAATTCTCACATCATTTCGCTTGATTTAATTTTTTTTTTCAAAATCTTCAAAAAAATTCCCCCCATCCCCACACTTGGGATACATTGACCCCAATGTATGGTTTTAGGAGGCTTTGATCGCTAAACATCTTTCAAAATATCCAAACGCTTAATACTCAAACCACAAATTTCTTTTTGGATTTTTTTTCATTTTATATTTTTTTTATGTTTTTCTTCTTTTTAAAACATGACACCACCAACTCGCACCAACCCAACATAACATCACAATCATAATCCACCCAACCGCCCGACCTTAGACAAAACAAGCTAAATAAATATTCACAAAATATACAAGGAAGGAACACGACCTGGCTAGTAATAACGTGGCCCCGGAGGCCCAAAAATGGAAGACATCATGTCGTTCCATTCGCCAAATGCAAATGGACCGCTACTACTCCCACCTTGTTGTTGAGCTCCTTCTTGTTGGTGCGGATCGATCCATTGTGAATGATGGAGCGGCAGGGTTGGATACGAAACACTACCATCATACGGTGGTAGAGACGCATAATCCACATGTTATGGATCCACAACCACCGGCCGCCCGGCGTGCCAATCTGCGTGCATTCTCCTTTCTTGGTCATCATGGTATCGATTATTCATTTCTACTTCACGGGAATACGCGTGTGTGCGATTCCATGCCTCTTGACGATCAAGGTTTTGTTTCAAGGACTGCTCTATGCTTGCACTCATCATTGTGTTTTGATCGAATAACGTTCGCTCCGAACCCGACCACGACTCGAAAATAGGTGCCGGAGGACGTTGGTTTTCGATAACTTCTTGCATTGTGCCATCATAAGCCCAATTCGGCACATAAGAACGTTCCGTGTAATCGAAAAATGCACCACCATAACCTCTACCATGGCCCCCGTGGCCCACATTCTCACCACCATGCGGCTCGTCCGCATAATCTTCGTCACCACTTGGAGCCTCCGCATCACTTTTCGGCTCATCCGGCTCACCCGGTAGAAGGTCCCTTGCACCCACCTTTAGTGCTCTCCATCGCTGCCCCTCCGACTTAAGTTTATGGTACCGTTCCGACTGCGTGTACGTCCAACCAATCCCCAACTTGTCTAACGTAAAAGGCTGATGCCTTTTTGTTGCTCCTCTATCTTCAGACGTTATTGCCTTTTGTTGTTTCATCAATCCCGTGATTATTCGGCAATACGGGATTATATCTCTTCCCAACTTGTTTCGGCAAATCCATAAGTTGTTCATGATTAGATATCGGATTGGAAAACGCGGAGACCCATGAAGTAGCGAATTGAGGACGGGTACTTCCGGGTACCTTACTTGCTCCTTGTCCCCCCTTCACGGAATGACATTGAGAAGGCAGATTGCTAACAACAACTTCGCTTCAATTCTCAAGTTCCTCCGATACAAAACTCCGCTATACGTATCGGGTAAAAACAGCGTTGCCAACATATCATTCCAACGTGGATGCCTCTCCGGTTTTACCAGAAGGTCATCAAGACTAGGTACCATGTAATCACCGGACGATAGACTATCGTATTTTCCCAATTTCTTCAATGTGCTAAAAGACATCTCTACCGGAATCCCATTCACCATACCCGTTAACTTCATTTGTGATGGCTTTTCATATCTATTGCACTTGAGAGTTGCCATCCATTCCTGAATTTCGGTCATGAAAAAATTCTTGCTATCCTTATCATAGCAATTAAGCGCCCCCTCCCATCCTAGAGCGCGGAATTTATCAAACACACCAAACGGGCCAAATTGAACTTCATTAACTACTCTCTCGCAAATTAATGCAGCAGCCCTGTTCTTTAAACGGTTCATACTATCTTGAAAAAGTATTGGTTTTCACTCCTCTGGTTGGTCGTCTAGAGGACCCGACTCCCATTTTGGCTTTTCCGCTGGGTCCAACTCCATTTCTTCCTCACTTTCACTTTCATCAACTCGACCCAAGTATTGCCTCTTTTTCGGTTGTTGTTCCGGCCGCTTGCCCTTATCTTTAGACGAAGAAGACGAACTTGCTCCGGCTTTTTCCTTTGTCCTAACCATTTTCCTACACACATTAAGGCAAGCAACACAACCAAACAAAACAACATTAGACTCTTTTCTCCAAAATATCCCCACACTTGCTTGTTACTATGGTTGTAGATGTTAGTGAACCAAGAGTTTATAACTTTTCAAAAATTGGGCATGGTGTCTCTACAATGTAGAGATTCCCAAAAGTTCACTACTTTACTATCAATCCTACATCTACAAACCATAACCATGTTCAAGTAACAAGTAACAAGTCAAAACTATTAACAAGCAAGTGGGTATGAACAAATAACCTAAATAACCTTACTTTTCACAATGTATCATCAAAATATAACAAATAAGCTTTCATACCTTGGTGTGAAGATGCTAACACACTTGTGAAACAAAAACTTCAAAAACCCCTAAAATTTTCGGACCTAGGGTTTGGAATTCGAACCCGAAAACTTCATTTTTTCACTAATCACTTCCCAAAATCAGAAAGTGCGTGAAAAATTAGCCAAGATAGACCCCGATTTCACTTGATTTGGTTGAGAATTGAAAGAGATAGGAGTGATTGAAGGTTGAAGAAGGTTGGGGATTCTTGTGGGTCAATAGAAAGTGATGTTAGATGTTTGTGATGAGGGAAGAAGAAAGGAAAAGGAATGGATGGGGTTTAATCCACGTGACCTGATTGTTGTTAATTTTTTTTATATATACGCTGCACAGGACTGACGGATCGAATTTCCAGGTATACCGTAAATTACGGTATCACCGTAACTTACGGTAGAACCTGGAAGCAAATTCTCACCGTAAAACAGTAGAGATGTACCGTAAAGCCCCAATTGTTTTTTTCTCCACCGTAAATTACGGTGCCACCGTAAGTTACGGTGGCACCTGGGCCTTCCTGGTTTCGCCAAAAACTTGAATTTTAAGTATATTTTTTTCAGTTTTTTTCAAAAAAAAAATTTAAAATTTTCCAAAAACATATAAAAAATACCCTACCCCCTCGAAAATCCCGTGTTGTCCTCAACACAATGTTAGGTTCTTTGAAGTTTTATCCCAAAAACCAGCTTTTACTCGCTTGTCGTTGATTTCAGCAGCAAGCAAGTAAGTTTCTTCGATTGTTGCTGGCTTTACGGCATGCACAAAATCTGCAACACAGTCGGGTAGAGCTCGAATGTACTTCTTGATCGTCATGTCGGGCGTCTTCACTTGATCGGGACAGATGATGCTGAGCTGCTTAAAGCGGGCAGTCAGGGCAGCGTTGTCACCTTCCTTCTGCTTAATGTGCCAGAATTCGTCCTCCAGCTTTTGGCGTTCATGGGGAGGGCAGAATTCGTCCATCACGATGGCCTTCAACTCTTCCCACGTCAGCTCATAGGCTGCATCATTTCCGCGTTTGTTTCTCTCGGCCGTCCACCAGTCTAATGCGCGGGACTAGAAGACGCCGGTAGCGTTTAGAGTGCGGAGATTTTCCGGACATCCACTCTGGCGCAGAGTGACTTCGACGGAATCAAACCATTGAAACATAGTCGTTGGGCCATCATCTCCAGTGAATTCCCTTGGACCGCAAGCCGTGAACTGCTTGAAGCTGAAAGCAGTCTTGGGAGCAACCTTAGGAGTTTTGGTTCTGGACTCCTCAAATGATTTGCTAACATTCTCATAAATTTCACTCACGATCTGGGGCACAACCTTTGCCACTTGTTTAGCGAGGATGGCAGCAAGGCGTTTGTCTCTCTGTTCTTGACGAGAAAGTCGTGGGTGACGGGGTCCAGATGATGGTCCAGTTGATATTGTCCCCAACAGACATCGTCATAGGTCTCAGACACGTCATAATCGAATCTCACCTCACACGTCTAATACTACTAAAGCTCAGGAACACAGTCATATAACCACAGATTCACATAAGCACAGAAGCACATCAGCACGTAAGGCACAGAAACACAGAAGCACATAAACACGTAGGACACAAAACACATGAGCATATAAACACGTAATTCACTTAGAAGCACATGGGCGCAGTCAGAATACAGAAACCTATCATTCAAAGTTCGTGAGCGTTCGAAAATAGCGATCGCGATTATCATGGCGAGTAGTATAGCATGAATAATATAGCAAGCAACATAGCGTACGGTGGTTCCTTATGGTAGTAGGGATTTGTCAGCGGTTGTGCGGTGTGTTGTGTGTTTAGCAGAAGCAAAAGGCGTTAGTTCGAAACCAATAATACCTCAAAACGCTAACAAATAAGCATAAGAACACATAAAATCCACGTAAAAATGACGAAATATCAGAGTCGACAGTAGCGATCTCAGAATCGAAGCACATATAAATCGAGAAATAGATTGTCTGCGGCTATTAGACATTGACTACCCAAAGTGATTCGACTATTCACAGGGACCTGTTGTACACACTTTGACTTTCAGGACGGTGCTTTTGCCTCGAGTCTTTGGCTCGGCACGCATCCTTTCAATCATATCGTGACTTCAAGTCGTTGGAGTCCGTCGAGACTTTTGTGAGAGTTTTGTAAAAACCAAGTAAAGGTCGGAACAAGTCGTCAAGGTTAGGGTTTCACCCCTGGCTTAACAACTTCGTTCCTGTTTTGATAAAATAAAAGAGGATTATGCATCAAAGTATGGATTTCACTCCCATTTCAACGCAATTTCTCGTGTTTATAGGTAAAAATGTGGGTTGAACAAGCAATTTAGTCGAGAGTTTGCGGTTTTCACACCTAATCTCGACTTAATCGCTCATTCATATTTGAAAATTCGAGTGCAGTGATAGAGTAGCGTAAGCGAGGATAGCAAGAAAATAGCAGGTAAGCTCATACATAATCCTTAATGGACATGCACGAGTCGGTATGTTGGTTCCTAACTATAGACTAGGTCTCTAAGACATCGACCCAGACTAGGTCGAGTCTTGCCTAATTCCCTATAGTTATGGCTCTGATACCAATCTGTCACACCCCAACCGATGGCGGAAACATCGGGGTATGGAACTGAGCGAAACAGATTGTCCAGAAGTTTCCATAACAACTATATTTACCAAATATTTAAAGCAACACGTCCCATACCATGTCATAAATGATAATACAATTATTACAGAAAAGATCTAGTCAAATTGTTCTGTTCCGACAACTCAGATTTTTATTACAGACAATTGTTTATTGTTGACCTAGGTCTTTCTGTTGGATCTGAGTTTGGTTTTGATTGTATTTTCTGTTTGAATTAAAATGGAAATGGATGAGTTGTGCAGCGGAATTAATATGGAAACAAACTTTGCATACAATCAAACGAGAGTATTGCTTTGATCAAGACATTTTCAACAAAGAACCGAATGATTGAATTTAATTTCAACAACGATTACAAAGTAATGCTTGAATACAAACTCCCCCTCAGCCAGAGCTCAGTGTTTGTTCGTGCAAAGAAGACGGTGTTGCAAAGAGCTAATAGAACAGTACAGAGCACTGTTCTATTTATAAGCTCTAGCAAACCACTGAGCATCTTAGCTGACGTCACCATGAAAGTGACATCTAACCTCCTAACAAACTCTAACCTCTGATCTATACAAACACTGCTATACTAACTACTGCTATTACATTTCATTACATAAAAGACACTTAAACAGCTGCTGCATCCTTCCACTGCTGTGAACCCGACAGTGCTTGTCCGGATCAGCAGTACTTGACTCAAGACAGTAGATTGAGCAGCAGAGCTTTAGTCTTCTATCAGTCTTTACAAGAGCATCAGATTGACGGTCAGTGGCTTGTACGATCAGTAGATAGGAGGTCAGCAGATGTTGAAACCACTTTCAAGGGGAGAGACTTGTATGTAACATCTGCTTATTCAGGATCCACTGCTCTGACCCAGTTTTGGCTTTAATTATCTGTTCCTCTGGTAGGGTTCAATCCCAACAATCTCCCCCTGGAACAGATAATGCCAAAACTCTTCATTATTGTGGAATTCTTTATTGCCTCATCAGCAGTTCCCTTATCTGACCTTTAAATTGTAGTTCAAAGTCTAGGGCATCTGTGTCTTCATCATCCCTGCTAAGTGGAAGATCAAGGAGATCCTGCAAATCTTCAAGACTCAGGCCAAGAGCTTGTTCCCTTGATATTTTCTTCACTTCTCCACCAGACCTGAGCAAAGTCAATACGTAGGTCTGTTTGTCAGTTTCCCACTTTTGTATTTTTGAGTCTGGTGGGTTTCTTGGGAGATATTTATTTGCAGAGGTATTGGGTGAGGCTGGCCTATTCATGACTGGCTGAGCAGTACTTGCAGATTGTTCCAATTCAAGATCTTCTTTTATCATTAATTTAATGCCTGCTTTTACAATAGCATTTCCAGCTTTTAGATCTTGAATTGTTTCAACACTTGACTGGTTTTGGCTCCTTCTTTTGTAGATGGCAGCACCAGTTGGAGCAGTGGTTCTTTTGACTTGCAGCTTTGGTGGTCTTTTTGAGACCTCTGCTTTAGAATAGTCAGGCCTTTTAGGAACTGTAGGATCTTTCTTCCTTAGTTCCTCCAATCTTCTATAAGTGGCCCTGACTACATCTTCTTTCCATCTTGACACTTGATGTTTAGACCCATAGTCAGCAGCAATTAACTCCTCTTTCATTCTCTTCAGCTCAAGTGATTTGTCAGGCACATTCTTTTTGTACTTTGACCAATCTGGAGGAGTGTGTTTGACCTTATTCTTTGTCATTTCTTGAATCCTGGCTGCTTCTTGCTCAAGCTCAGGAATGGTCCAATCTTTGTACATCTGCTTATCTCCCTTGTATTTCTTTGTTGCCATGATGCTTTCAATGTAGTCTTCTCTTAGAGTTTCATCTGCTCTTTCTGAGATTTGTTGACATACATTCTTTGCAAATTGCTCCAAGGATCTGACTTGTGTGAGTAAGAATTGGTAGTTCTGCTGGATTTCTCTGTCAGATTTTCCTTGTGCATTTCTTTTAGAGATATCTTCTGCCTGTTTAGCTTTTACCTTTAAGTATTCTTCAATGTTGTTTGGCCTTGGATATCCTTTAACTGATGGCAACTTCCTTTTTGCAGGGTCTTCCTCATAGTAGAAGGATTTTATCTCTTCTCTAACTGCTTCAAGTTCTAGAGGAAATTGGACACCTACAGGAGTAATGACAGAGATTGCTGGTTGTACTGGTGCTGATGAGAGAGGAATAGGTTTGGGTATAGTAACAAGTGACATGGATGTTGAAGATGTTGGTGGTGGTGATGGTGAATCATCATCTGATATGTAAATCCTTCTCCTTTTTGTTTTAGAAGAGGCATATGATGTTTTGGGTGGATCAGTGGTGGTAGATTGTGTGGCAGTGGTTTGTGTTTGACTAACAGCTGTTGACACAACTGGTGTCTCAACCACTGTTGTCATTACAACAGATGTTGTAACATCTGTTGTCTTCTGCTTTTTGGCAGGATAAGGTGGTGAGTTTGTTTTTGGTGGAGATGACGGTGGTGATAAGGCAGTGGTTGTGGTGTGTGTTGAAGTGATAACAGATGTTGAAACAACTGAAGTACCAGCAGTAGTTGATACAACAGGAGTTACAACAGCTGTTTGGGTGGAGGTTTGATGCTGATGGCTTTTGGATGGTGGTTTTGGAGGCTTTGGAAATCTGGATGGGATGGACTTAGGTTTCCTTTTTGTCTTAGGATTTTTAGTATCCTTTGAACCAGAACAACCCTGCGCATACAGTTCCATGAAAGCTCTTTTCTCCTCATTCCATCTTGAAATATCCTTTGCCATTCTATCCCTCTTTACACTTGCTACTCCTTCATCAAGTGCTTCCTGGGTAGCATCAACCTTTTTACTACCATCTGGCAATGGAATTTTTCTGGTCATAGCATCCTTTTCAGGTTCAATGTACGGACCATCATCTATTCCTTTCTTCTTCCACTCCTGAATTTTCTCCCCCTTTTTGGCATTATCTTCTGGGAGTTGATCAATGAAAAGTACTGTTGGAGGAACAGTGTCAGTGGTTTGCAATAAATGGGCCTTGATTGCCTTAATATCTGCTTGAGTGTTCTTGTACCTAGACTCCATAATGTTTCTCAGCTTTTGGACATGAAGTTCAGGTTGCTGATCAGCCAGTTCTTTTTGTTGTTGGAGAAAAGGTTGGAAGAGATTCCAGAGCTCATTTGTGGCAGATGCTTGTGGTGGAGCAGGTGCTTGAGGTGGAACAACAGTGGATTGCATCTTTTGGGTTTTCAACACCTGCTGTAGCATATTTTTAAGATCTGCAACAGATGTATCCAACTTTTCAATTCGTTCCGTCAAATCCTGATATTTTAAATCATCACCCAATTTAATGGGATCATCTGATTTCCCACTATCAGTGGTTTTATCAGTGGTTGAGGTAGGGAGTGTACTCCAAACACTAACCACAGATGCCCATTTTTCTTGGTACTGGGGTCTTCTTCCTTCAACACTTGACAACCTTTTGATGTTGCTAGTAGGATAAATAAATCCACTGGTGGTTGGCAGAGGTGCTATGTACGGAATTGCCGCCAAGGAAGTCTTATTAATGTAACCACTATCCAACTGTAAACCAGTGGGTTCAACAGTTGTAGTGGCTGCTTCACTTGGAATACCACCGAGAGTTACTTGTAACTCAAGGGGTGTAACCTCCTCAAGTTGTGTTGGTGGGTTAGCAAAGATTGATACATCAGACCCAGTCATTTGTTGAGGTATGTTCTCATTGATAGGTGATTGAGAAGGACTGGTTAGTTCCTGGTTCAAATTAATTGCATCCAACAGCAGTTTAGTTGGTGAGGGAATTGTGGATGTGTGATTTGGTGTAGAAACAGGATTTGCTCCGGGCAGTGAGTTGTGGATGATGAAACCAAGTGATTTTCAGAGCATCATGATGTGGAGGCCCTAAGTGTACAACCTGTTCTTTTTGTGAAGAAGCAGGAGGAGTATTGGTTATGGGTTGAGATATTTGCACCAACTGCTGTGAGGAAGAAGCAGCAGTGGTTTCTTGTGACTTTTGTGTTGTCACAGGCATTTGCTCTGGTATCTCATCCTCCAGAGTTGCCTTTTTGATGGGTTTGGGGGGTTGTTGAGTTTTTCTTTTTGGCTTTTTGGTGATTTTAGGTGTGGGTTTCAAAGCAGTTGTTCTGCTGCGTTGATCACCTTGAGCAGTGGGCTCAGCAGCAGATACCTGAGGAGCAGTGGTAGCTGCTAAAATCTGCTCAGGCACCTCTGCTTGTGTTTTGCAAGGTGTTAACATTCTTGAAAAAGTTTCAGTAGTTAAAATGTTTGTTTGAATATAATCACCTTGGTTTATTACAGCAATATCATCCTTACTGAATTTCTTTTCAAAATAATAGCTGAGAAACCTTGGAAACAGTAGGAATGATTTTGTTTCAACATTATTAACCAAATCATTAAAGATTTCCCGAGAATAATTAAAATTTTCTTCTTGAAGAATAGCATATCCCAGATTTTGAATCTTTAATGGTATTTCATTAAAAGAAGTGGTTTTGTTTGAAACACACATGAGGAGGGTATGGAATAAAAACCTTGTTGCAGAAGGAAAGAAACCTTTTTGTAAGGTAGCTTTCTTCATCATTGTGTCTGCATACCCTCTCTCAATGAAGTCAATTTTTAACTCGTTTTTAGGGAAAGAAGTTTTACCTTGCTGATCCTCGAGTTGAAAGACCTCTGAAATTGACGGTGGTGTAATCTTGACAGGTTTTCCCTTTAGAGTAGAGCTAATGGCTATTACAGCGTCTCCTTGTGTTTCAAGGGTTGCATTCTTCCAAAACTCCCTTTGGGTTGTCAAGTAAATTGGTGCATCGGCTATTAACAAAGTTTTGTACTTTGATTTAGCCATTTTGGTAATGATGGAGTCGAAAGCTTCTGTAGTGTCGGGTTTTGTGAGAAGACCCAGAAGATTGTGAGATGGTTTGTGTGGGATTTCAGTGGTATTGACCTTTTGAGAGGCCGCTTTCGACGATGATTTGGAAGTGGGTTTTGCAGATGGCTTCGATTTTGTCATTTTGGAGATGAAGATCGAAGAAATTTGTGAAGGAATGTGAAGAAAAACTGCTTTGAGAAAAGAATTTTTGAGAATTCAATTCGACAGTAAAACCCTGTTTTTGGTGTGAAGTGGGGGTTTTATAGAGGAAAAAGTGAAGGCTGACGTGGCAGCGGTTACAAAAGTACTGACCACAATGTACTGCCCACATGCCAAACTCTGAAGAAATGAAGGACAGTACTTTTATGAAAGTTACTGATGAAGGCAGTGGTTTAAACGGTAAAATGGAAGCAGTGGATGATTTTCACTATCAGTGGATAGCATATCAGTGGATAAGACACTGCTTTTGAACAACAGAGGTTATCAAGGAAATGAGAGAACAGAGGATGGCTTTCAGCAGTGGACAGACTTTGAAGTAGAGCAGACTTTTGAACAAACAGTGGTTATGGCAGACTTTTAAGGATTTTAATGAAAACTTCATTTTTAGCTATTTTTAAGGATGGATTTTGATTTTCTAAAAACATTTTAATGCTTTTATTCATAGAAAGACAAGATTTTGCTTGTTATTCCATGTTTAGCATGCCAATCCTAGAGATCAAGCTTTCAAAAGTGGCTGTATCTAGTGCTTTTGTGAGCACATCTGCCAGCTGGTCTTTAGTTGGGACATGATGCAGAGAAATCAAACCTTTTTCATAGCAATCCCTCACAAAGTGATGTCTGATGTCGATGTGTTTGGTGGTTGAATGGGAAACTGGATTTTTGATGATATTTTCTGCTGCCTGGCTATCCAACATGAGTGGAGTCTTTAAGGCAGTGATACCAAAATCCAGCAACTGATTTTGAAGCCACAGGAGTTGGGTTGTACAGCTTGCAGCAGCAATGTATTCAGCTTCAGTAGTGGATGTTGAAACAGCTGCTTGCTTTTTGCTTTGCCATGAAACTAAGCAATCACCTAGAAACTGGCACCCTCCTGATGTGGACTTCCTTGTAGTGTTACATCCAGCAAAGTCACTGTCTGAAAAGCCTGAAAGCTTGATATTCCCATTAGCTGGATACCAGATACCAAGTGTGGGAGCACCTTTTATGTATCTGAAGATCCTTTTTACAGCAATGAGATTTGATTTTCTGGGAGCTGATTGACTTCTTGCACAGACACATGTTGCAAACATGATGTCTGGTCTAGATGCAGTGAGGTACAATAAAGACCCAATCATGCTTCTATATAAAGTTTGGTCAATCAGCTCATCCTTTTCATCAGACATGACAAGCTTATTTGTTGCCATGGGTGTGCTGCATGGTTTACAATCATTCATATCAAATTTAGTCAAAAGTTCTTTAGCATATTTGCTTTGATGAATGAAAGTTCCATTTTGCATTTGCTGAACTTGGAGACCAAGAAAGCATTGCAGCTCACCCATTGCACTCATTTCAAACTCAGCTGTCATGAGTTCTCTAAACTCTTCACACATTGTGTTACATGTGCTTCCAAAAATGATGTCATTTACATAAATCTGGACAATCATTAAATCCTTCCCTCTCCATTTTAGAAAAAGTGTTTTATCAATGGTACCTCTTTTGAAACCATTTGAGAGTAGGAAGTTGGAAAGAGTTTCATACCAGGCCCTTGGTGCTTGTTTCAGGCCATACAAGGCTTTGTTTAGCCTATAGACATGATCTGGATAAAATGGATCCTCAAAACCTGGAGGTTGACAAACATACACCTCTTCTTGAATTGTACCATAGAGGAAAGCACTTTTGATATCCATTTGAAACACCTTCATGTTGTGGTTGACAGCAAAGGCCAGGAACAGTCTAATGGCTTCCAATCTTGCAACAGGGGCGAATGTTTCATCATAATCAATCCCCTCTTCCTGTCTGTAACCTTGAACCACAAGTCTGCCTTTATTCTTGACAACAATGCCCCTTTCATCAGTTTTGTTCTTGAAGACCCACTTTGTGCCAATGGGACTAACCTCTTCTGGCAGTGGTACAAGCTCCCATACTTGTTGTCTTTTAAACTGTTGGAGCTCCTCTTGCATGGCTTCTACCCAGCTGTTGTCTTTCAGTGCCTCTTGGTACTTGACTGGCTGATGGAGTGATAGAAAACCAGCAAAAAGACAAATGTTTTGGGTTTGGCTTCTTGTGAGCACCCCTTCATTGATGTTGCCAATGATTTGATCAGGTGGATGAGATCTCAAAAAGATTAAATCTCCTTGGTATGGTATGATGGCATTTGTTGGTGAAGGCTGCAAATGTGTATCATCTGAGCTAACCACTGCTGGGGACTTTGATGATCCAGCAGTGGCTTCAAAAGGTGGTGGAATGGGAGGTAATGGAGTGGACACATACTGACTTTTATCCACTGTTTGGAGACTTTTGTCAGCAGTGATTGAGGATGTGGAAGCAGTGGTTGATGGGCTACTTTGGTCAACAACTGTTGAGGTAGCAGTGGTTGAGCTTTGACAGCTGTTTTGAACATCTGATGCTCTTCCCATTTTGACAGACCTTTGAGGGATGATGATTTCATACCCATAGTCTGGTGATGAATCCTCTGATGGACCTGCACTGTTAGTCTTGGCAGCAATATTTTCAAAAGTAAATTTTTCAAGATCAAACAGATCTGCAGGATTTGCTGGGATTTTCATTGATGAAAGTTCATTGAACTTTACATTCAAAGTCTCCTCCACTGCCTTGGTCCGTGTATTAAACACTTTGTAGGCCTTGGCAGTGGTTGAGTATCCCAGATGATAACCACAATCAATTTTGGCTGCAAATTTTGAAATGGAATCTTTTAAGTTCAAAATAAAGCATGGGAAGCCAAACACTTTGAAGTAGGAGATTAGTGGTTTGATTTTATACAGAATTTCATAAGCAGTCTTTTTATGCCTGGGGTTTATTAAAACTCTGTTCTGGACATAGCAAGCAGTGTTTACTGCCTCTGCCCAGAAAGTTAATGGCAAACCTGAATCAGCAAGCATGGTTCTGGCAGCCTCAATCAAAGTTTTGTTCTTCCTTTCCACTACCCATTCTGCTCTGGTGTTCTAGGGATGCTGTACTGCCTTACAATCCCTTTCTTCACACAGAAGGCATCCAACTCCTTATTTTTGAATTCTGTGCCATTGTCACTCCTGAAGACTTTTACTGGAAGGTCAAATTGCTTTTCAACCTGTATCACAAAGTCTTGCAAAATGCCTGCAGTCTCATCTTTTGAGTGTAAAAAGAAAGTCCATGTAAACCTAGAAAAGTCATCAACAATAACCAAACAATATCTTTTCTTCTTGAGGCTCATGACTTGAACTGGGCCAAACAAATCCATGTGTAGCATTTGCAAACACTGGGTTGTTTTGGACTCTTCAATGGACTTATAAGAACTTTTATGTTGTTTTCCTTTTAAACAGGAAATGCAATGTTCAGAACATGAAAACATTTTTTGTGGTAGGCCTCTCACCAAACCAATTTTTGAAATCTCAGTGATTGTCTTAAGATTTGTGTGCCCCAGTCTTCTGTGCCAAAGTTCTGTCTCTTTGTTAGAGGCAGCTGAGAACAGACAGGCATCAGCTCTGGGACATTCTTTAGACATATCAACAACATAAACATTGCCACTTCTTTGAGCAACAAGTTTAGTTTGACCAGTTTTGATTATTGCTTCAATCTTTTTGACCATTTCTGGTCCAACAATCCTACAACAATCTTTTGTGAAGAATGACCCAAACCCTTTGTCACTCATTTGAGACACACTCAGAAGGTTGAATTTTAGATTGTCTATTAGATTGACATTTTCAAATTTTACATTTCCAGACTGCACTGTACCAGACCCCAGAACTTTCCCTTTACTATTATTTCCAAAGGATATATCACCCCCTCCATGGATTTTAAAGTCTTTGAGGAGGGCTTTACATCCTGCCATGTGCCTGGAGCCTCCACTATCTACATACCAAAGACTACCAAAGCATGCAGAAGCTCCCTGCAGATGAAGTAAAAGGATTAGTTCATTAGGGTCTCCAAAGCCAACAGGGCTTTGGATGGGGTCTCAACAGTGTCTGGGATGGATACAGATTGATGGACAGTGGTTAGGTCAGGGGTTTGGACAGTTTTAGTACTGTTTCTTGCTAACCACTGTTGGGGGTCTTGACCAATCATCTGTTGGTACCCAAAAGGATGCCTGTTCACTTTAGGTTTAGAGGGCCTTTTGTAGGCCTCATAAACGTGTGGGATCCTTTGGTAGGACTGTTTATCCTTGCCTTTTCTGAACTGATTGGCAGGGGGTGCATCAGTAACCTGAACATCTCTTTTAATAGATGTTTGGTTCAGCTGTTTTGTGACAGCTGTTTGAACTGGCACAAACAGTGGTTGGTTTTTAGTGAATTTGACAGATGATTTTGATGGACTCAAGGATGTTTTAGCAATGTACTCATTCTTTTTCACATCAAAGTTTTTGAGATACACACATGCTTGAGTTTTGTGGTTTGTTTTACCACAAACAGTGCAGCTTTCAGCTGGAACAATGACACTTGTTTTGTTCAAATCATAAGCTTTTAAATGGAAACAGTCTTTTGTTAGATGATTCCTTTTCTCACAGAATTCACAAAACAGGTTATTGATCTTTTCTTTCTTCTTTCTATTTTCGGACTCCTTAGCAGCAGAGGTTTTAACCTCTGTTGGGATATCCTTGAGAGGAATGATTTTAGCTTTTGGAGCCTTAACACCATCAGTTGATGTAAAGTCCATGGGCTTGAAATTTTCAAGAATATCACACTCATCAGACCATTTTGGTTTAAACTGATAATTTTCAAGCTCCTCAAAAGTAGAGGATCCCAGTGGTCTGTCAAGTGTGATTTTGTTACCAAGTTTATCAGTGATTTTCACTACTTGGCCATTCTTGTTTGTGGGGATGAACTCAGTGGTTACATCAGTGGTTTGAACAGATTTTTCAAAAGCAATGTTTTCATCATCATGTTTTCTATAACCAACACCAAATTTTACATTGCTCTTAATCTGTTTTTCAAGCATAACCTCATACCCTTTGCAAGATTCTACCCATTTTTCACAGGTAATCTGGGTGGACTCTAACTCCTTTTTACAAACTTGGTATTTTTCTACCATAGTTTGGAGTTGAGTTTTGGTTACGCTCTGCTCTTCTTTCAGACTGCTGATCTCTTTATCTTTTTCAGCCAATTTGTTTCTAAGTTCTTTTAACAACTTTTCAAATTTGACTTCATCATATAAGACTTTGTTCCTAAGGTTTTCATTTACCTCTTTGATGTTAGCAAAAGCTATAATGCAATTGTCTGAACACAGTTTTTCAAGAACTTGAGGTGATACCTTGGCAGCAGCCATCATTGCACAATCACATTGATGATCCTCTTCATCATCAGCTCTTGCTTCTTTCTCACCTGCTCTTTTCTCTTCCTCTTCTTCTTTGTCCTCTTTGGACCATGGATCTGTTAGTGGTTCAATCAGGGTTTTTGAATTTTCTCCCAGCAGCAGTTCACCAGCAACTGCATTAACAACTGCTTCAGTCACCTCATCCACTGTTTCATCACTTAGCTGTTCACCTTCAATTTCAATCTCCTCTGGTATTGACTCTAATGCCATTAAACAAAATTCATCATTAGAAGGTTCATTAGAAGCATAGAGTGCAAAATTTTCATCACTAAGCTCATCAGGCATGCTGCTCCAGTCAACAAAGCCTTGAGTGAAAAAGCTTTGCTGATCTGGTTGTACCACTGTTGGAGCAGCTGTTTGAGGTGCAACAGGTTGCACTTGTGCCTGGGGAACAGGGGTTTGAACATATTGAATCTGTGGAACAGTGGTTTGGACATAATGCACAGGCACAGGGGCAGCAGCATAATGAGCAGTGTTAACATGAGCTGCAGGGGTATACTGGGTATAGTGCACAGTGCTTTGATTTTGAGGTCTAGGGTTTGAACTAGGATGAGTGATTATGGGACCAGTAGTTTGACTCCTGCATTCCCTAGCGAAATGACCTAGCCTATTACACTTGTAACACTTGATTTTTGATTTGTCTAACCCAACCCTTAGATTCCCATGTAAACCTGGGAATTTTCGCCCTGTTCTTTTGTAGAATTTGCTAGTTCTAACACTGAGCAAAGCCAATTGATGCAGAATGTCCATTTCCTCTAAGTCAGTGGGATCAAAATGTTGCAAATCATTGAGTTCAAAGCACAAATTATCTGACATCTGGTTTTCAGTGTTTGCAGTAAAAGCATAATTTGCAGAGTGAGGATCAGGGTTGGTAAAGTTACCACCAGCTGTTATATCAATGAAATGATCATAACCCTGTTCCTTACTACTGCTACCAGATTCTTCCTGACCCAGAAGAGCTGTGCTACCGAAGGAGTAATCATCAGTTGCCTTTCCAGACTCTTGCAACTTCTTTTTCTGGTTCAACTCCCTTTCATAGGTCAGGAGTCTACCATGAAGTTGGGTCAGGGTCAGATCTTTGAACTCAACAGAGTTTCTAGTCACAAATGCAATTGTGTCCCATTTATCAGGTAGCGATCTAAGGAACCTGCTATTTTGAGTTGATTTTGGGAATTCAACCTTAACAAGCCTTAGCTCACTGATGAGACAACTAAAACGTTCAAATTGTTGGGTCAATGTTTCACCCTTAATGTGACAGAAGGTTTCATACTGCTGATTCAGAATTTCCCTATTGTTTTCAATAACTTCTTCGGTTCCCCCAAACTGTTCTTTCAATGCATCCCATAGCTCTTTGGCACTGTTACAATGTAACAGTCCAGCATAGATCTCATTTGGTAATGCAGATGCTATGATGCTAAATGCTTTGGCATCAAGTTCGAACTTCTGAAAATCAGTTTCAGTATAGTTTTCATAAGGTTTTGGTACGAACTTCTTTGGATCCTCAGCACTTGGCACCATAGGAACATGGGGACCAAAAACCACAGACCTCCAACATCCAGTGTTCTGTTGAGCAAGGATGTGACCCATCCTTCGCTCCCAGATGTTGTATTCATTTCTTTTAAGCATAGGTGGTTTAAAAAGCGAGCCAACATTATTCTTATCATCTAGTGATTGTGACGCCATCCTGGTTGTTTTACAGATACTGATTAATCAACTTTAATGGTGATTAAACCTTGCTCTGTTTTTTAACTAAAACGAACAAACTATCGATATCAACGATTTTGAGCTGAACTATTTATGTCAAAATGATTGTTAAATCAAATTTGACTGTCCAAGCTCTGATACCAATTGTTGGATCTGAGTTTGGTTTTGATTGTATTTTCTGTTTGAATTAAAATGGAAATGGATGAGTTGTGCAGCGGAATTAATATGGAAACAAACTTTGCATACAATCAAACGAGAGTATTGCTTTGATCAAGACATTTTCAACAAAGAACCGAATGATTGAATTTAATTTCAACAACGATTACAAAGTAATGCTTGAATACAAACTCCCCCTCAGCCAGAGCTCAGTGTTTGTTCGTGCAAAGAAGACAGTGTTGCAAAGAGCTAATAGAACAGTACAGAGCACTGTTCTATTTATAAGCACTAGCAAACCACTGAGCATCTTAGCTGACGTCACCATGAAAGTGACATCTAACCTCCTAACAAACTCTAACCTCTGATCTATACAAACACTGCTATACTGACTACTGCTATTACATTTCATAACATAAAAGACACTTAAACAGCTGCTGCATCCTTCCACTGCTGTGAACCCGGCAGTGCTTGTCCGGATCAGCAGTACTTGACTCAAGACAGTAGATTGAGCAGCAGAGCTTTAGTCTTCTATCAGTCTTTACAAGAGCAGCAGATTGACGGTCAGTGGCTTGTACGATCAGTAGATAGGAGGTCAGCAGATGTTGAAACCACTTTCAAGGGGAGAGACTTGTATGTAACATCTGCTTATTCAGGATCCACTGCTCTGACCCAGTTTTGGCTTTAATTATCTGTTCCTCTGGTAGGGTTCAATCCCAACACTTTCCTAGCCTCGATTTCACAGCAAAGAAAGCAAATAAGCATCCTAACCACCTGTCACATACGTTAAAGTAAAAGTCAATACACATAGTGTAAAGGTGAGCATACAAGTTTGATAATAGCATATAGAGTTCGAAAGCGTTACGCATAACCAGCACGTACAGAGTGTAAAATGAGGCATGTTAGTTATCGACATGAACCTATCGATACCAATGACTGCGGGTTGACTGCCCAAGGCAGTTCGCGATACACACTCACCACTGTGAGCCATGTAGGTAATTGTCCTTAACAACCCCAGAGTGAATAGGTGCTGAGTCCAAACTAAGAGTACTATCGTTGCTAAGGCAGGTAGACAACATTCCATGTGTAAACATAACAAACAAGCATTCATTAAGTCACGTATAACATGCGGTAATTGGTTAGCGATTAAAGTATTGCGTAGTGTGTTCGATGTGATTTTGTATAAGTAACGTATGTAACACCCAAAAGTGCGTAAAGCAAAAAGGGATTCGAGTATACTCACAGCGATTGATGGATTGAAGGGAGCGCTAGAGAGTAGGGTTAGCCTGAACAGATTGATAGCATAACGATAAGCGACGCGTAAAATGATACAGAGTGCAAGTGGGTAGGACAGCAGTTCGATCGGATGGTAGTCCGATCGGTCAGCACGTCGTTCGAGTGACAGTCCGTTCGGACGGTCGTCCGGTCGGATGACCGTTCAAGTAGATTGTTACTTCCTTTAGGAAGAATGTGTTTGTGTATGATGACTTGACTTTTGATGTTTTCGTTGTAGCATTTTGAAAACATTGAAGTACTTCTATCTTTCAGGTCGATCGATCGAACGACCGTTCGATCGGGCGACAGTCCGATAGGTTGGGCACTTCAGCGAGAACAAGTTCACAGCAGGTTGTCACTCGATCGGACGGTTGTTCGATCGGGTGGCATCCCTCGTGTATTGAACATGTTGAAAATTGTTTAAGTGTTGAAGTCAGAACATCACATGGTCGAGTGGTAGTCCGATCGAATGGTAACCCGATCGGTCAGCCCTTCGTTCAATGTTCATCCTTCAAGGTCTTGAAAACAAAAGTTAAGTGTGGGACCAAGGTGTAGATCGAACGGGTGACAACTCGTTCGGACGACATTCCGTCCTGGTCGTTCCGTTCGTCTTACACTTGGTTGTTTTGATAGTTTGTCGTTTTATCGAGATGTTTTGATAACGTGTTAAGCAACAGAAACCTCGTCAATACTTGGTACTCCTGATTGGACAGGAATCACCCAATTCCAACCAGTTAACTGTTCGAGACGGTGTTCCATGTTTAACCCGAAATCGGTAGTCTCGTGGATAGGATCCAGATCTTGAACCAACACAACCACAAGAATGAGTAGTGAGTCAGCACAAGCTCCGATTCTATCGGTTTTGAAGGCATTGAGTGTAAAAGAGTTGAAAGAAAGTTGGAAAACCATATTTCAATCCTTTTCATTGTGAATATGTTTAGATCTATGAAAGATCTTTGTTTGTTTATGTGGAAATCGGTTAGATCTAAGTTGTTCTTGGTGGATTGAGGCCAAAACATGAAGAACACATGATGACGTCATCCTAGAACACCTTGAATCTCGATGATTTCACGGTTAAAAGTTAAGATTCAAAAGATAGAAAGGTGTAGAATCGTGTGTAGATCAAAGATGTACAAGATTTAGGTTGAGATCTTACCGAAATTGCGAGAAATCGGAGAAAAAGCAAGGTTAGAGCGCTGGTTGGACGTCAGAGAGCAAAAGTGGAAAGTTTGATGGTGACATGGGGTATTTATAGGGTTACCCAAATTGGAAAGGGGCTGGTCGATCGGTTGGCAGTCCGGTCGATTGGCTGATCGATCGAGCTGCAACTCGATCGAACTGCTGGTCGATCGGCTGGTCGTCCGATCGATCAGTCACCTGGTTTGAGTGTTCGGCGCGACAAGTTTCGTTGTTTCGATTGCGATAGCGAGCGTTGTGATGCGAGAGAATTTCCTAGTCAAATTACTTTTAATCCCAACTACTATATCAATATACAAGCATCCTTATTTCGTGTTCGTTTAGCGTTTGCGATTTGATTGCGATTGAGTTTCGATTGCGTTTCGATTGATTACCACACATAACATAAATAAGCATGCACAAGTAACACATAAGGCACACACACACGTATAACAATAACCAAAATGCGTAATTCGAGTTGCGATTGTGATAGCGATAAAGCGATTAAACATGCGATAAATGTCGAATAAACCTCGATTATTAATAAGTACTCCACATAATACAACTTAAGCGATAACAAAACAGACTAATTACTAGTCAAAGAAGTCAAAACAGGAATTGAGCAAGGAGAGACAGATCGCAATTAGCAATCTTTTCTTCCTTTGACTTCAATATTGACTTTGACTTTGACCTTCGAAACACGGGGTCTTACACTTACAGCAATAGTTTCGACATAATGGACGACTATTTAAAAATGTCGGCATGAGTGGCTAGGGAAAGTCTTCACAATTTTTGTGCGTATATCATTGAACTATATACGATAAGATACTTGAGAAAACCGACGTTTAGTGATATGCAACAAACTTTGGAACATCACGCTGAATATCATGGTCTCCCCGGGATGATAGGTAGTTTGGATTGTACGAAATGAGAATGAGATCTTTGTCCAACTGCATGGCAAGGCTCTCACACAAGCAGATATCATGGAATGTCGGCTATGATGCTTGAAGTTGTTGCATCACAAGATCTTTGGATCTGGCATGCATTCTTTGGTATGTCAGGTTCACATAACGATATAAACATTATACATCACTCGCCCCTTTTCAATGATCTAATAAATGGTGTTGGACCAAAAGGAACATTTTTTGTAAATGAGGTTGAATACAAGTATGGGTACTATCTTGTTGATGGAATTTACCATGAGTGGGTTGTTTTTGTGAAATCATTTTCAAGAGATGGAACCCTAGATTCTAAAAGAATAAAGTTTAACAAAGTTCAGATGGCGGCACGCAAAGACGTCGGGCGAGTATTTAGTGTTTTGAAGAAAAGGTGCCGTATTTTGAGCATGCCTTGTTGATTGTATAAAAAAAGATCAAATAAGAAACATGATGTACACGTGCATCATTTTAATTACACAACATGATTTTAGAGGATGAAGGGCGTGCAATAGTAGAATATTATGGCGAGGAGACCGAATCAAATAACGAATACATTAGTAACGAAGAGAGAACACAAAACCAAAATCTAATCGAGTCAAGAAAAATAAATTCAAACCTTCGAGCTGATTTGGTAGAACATGTTTCAACACTTCCTAGATTCGACTCCATTGAAGATGAAGATGATTGATTTTGTTTTTTGGTGATGTAATTTATTTTTTTATTGTAGTTATTTAATATAAATAAAAGGTTTTTTAAAATTACTTTATTAAATTCTATGATTAATATATATATATATATAAAAAGAAAATTCGGTGCCACATGGCACCCGAACGACGCCTGGCCGCGCCCCTTCCACTCCCCACTTTTTTGGGTGTGGACTGGTGGAGCCTACAACTGCCACGTGTCGAGCAATGCCCCCAACCCAAGCCCCCCTAGTCTAAGTACCAATACTAAATGTTAAAGAGTAAAGAGTAAAATAAACAAAAACTTACTAACAAACCAAAAAAAATTTATAAAGTTGGGTAAAGACTAAAATAAACGAAAACTTACTAAAAATACCTTAAAAGGTAGACCAATGGTCAGCTGCCATATAACAGCATGGCACTGGTCATGCATCTTCATATTGTAACGATATAAAATGCCTTGGACCATTTGGTGTAATTTAGAGCATCTCTGATGGTAACGTTTTTAGACCATCGAAAACTTCGAAAACATTAGCATGCTAAATCAGATTTCAAACCAATCTAAAAACTTTTATTTTTTCTCCAACCCTAAACCTATACAAATCTTTACCTCACACTCCACTTTTATATATTAATATATTTAAAAAAATGGTTTGTGTGTGTGGTCCCTACCATTTTGGTCCATTGAGGTCCTTCGTTACAGACCCAATCAACCCAGACACACCCTTCCAATGGGGACCTTGGTTTGTGAGTTTGGTCCTTGACTTCAGACCACTCCACCTCATCTCCATTGGAGAAGCTCTTAGTCAACATAAAAACATGGGTACCTTTTGTGGGTTAGATATGTAATCATTTGGGGTTTTATAATCTCGATCTCATATTTGATTGAAATCATGTTTCATACTTGTTGGTGTCGTAGGTTTCAAGATAGATGTTAGCAGGGTCGGCCCTAATAATTCATGTACCCTGTTCAAGCTTGAAAAAACGTGTTTGCCTTAACGAAATTGGGTATTGGGCTCATTAAAGATATAAAGCTAATGCCAATGGGCTACTAATTAATGAAAGGAGTTAATTACTGTTTTCGTCCCTATGGTTTTTCAAAAATCACTATTTCAGTCCATTAGTTTAAAAATTGCGATTTCAGTCCATGTGGTTTCACTTTCGTAACCATTTCAGTCCACCTCAGTTAACCCCATCCATTTATTATGTTATGTACATGTGAATTGACCATAATGCCCTTATTAATAAAAAAACAAAAAGATATCTAAATGAGTTAATTACCGTTTTCGTTCTTATGGTTTGTCAAAAATCACTATTTCGGTCCATTAGTTTATAAATTGCGATTTCAGTCCCTGTGGTTTCACTTTCGTAACCATTTCAGTCCAGTCTCCGACATCACAACCCCACCCTCTTAATGTCCCGACCCATTACCCCACCCCAATTAATATCTTACTAGCAGCATCAATTAAAATAATAACTTTGAAAAATAATGCTTACCTGGACATTTTCTCATTCTAAAATCCAAAATTAAAATTTTAGAACCATATATGTAAAAATAATGCCAGACTTCTACTTCTACTAAAGCCATGGTGGGTCGAACCCTACAATCCAATTTAAGTCCATATGTCATACAACAATAAAATCATATAAATCCAATAATAAAATCATATAAGTCCATATTTAATTAACACAAGGGTAATTTAGGCATTTCATTAAAAACTTAACGATAAAATAGACGATGTTAGGAGACTGGACTGAAATGGTTACGAAAGTGAAACCACGGGGACTGAAATAGTGATTTTTGACAAACCACAGGGACGAAAACAGTAATTAACTCTTTAGATATCTTTTAGTTTATTATTAATAAGGGCATTATGGTCAATTCACGTGTACTTAACAGAATAAATGGATGGGGTTAACGGAGGTGGACTGAAATGGTTACGAAAGTGAAACCATAGGGACTGAAATCGCAATTTTTAAACTAATGGACTGAAATAGTGATTTTTGACAAACCACAGGGACGAAAACAGTAATGAAAACCATGAAAATAGTTTTCTAAGTGGGCCTATATTAGTTTTTGTATAAGTGTACCCTATTAATTTATTTTTTTACATATACATATCAGATTTTTTTAAATAACACGTCATTTGAAATATCGGGTCCTGTCCGGTGGTCCTCCCCACCTACCCTCAGGGCCGCCCATGGATCTTAGGTATACTTGTTTATTATTTTAAGTGTAAAAAATTACCCATTTGGGATTCTCATTATCCGAAAGTTGATTTTAAACTCATCCAATAAAATCAACTTCGAATATCATTTATTACTCTTCAGTTTTTATTTTAAATTTTTAACAACTTCGAATACTATTTATTGTATCTTATAATGTTATATAATGTAATGTAATATATTAATACATTCAGTTTCGAAGTGGGTAAATTAGTATAAGCATGATTTCGATTACTCAGAAATATATCACCTGATATAATAGCACCTGACGACGGGCCAGTGGGGAAACCCACTTTACCCGCTTTGGGCCTTTTTCTCTAGAAGCCCAACTATTTAAAGGCCCACCGGTCATAATAACCTTGCTCGCTAAGGTTTCTTCTATTTACAATGGGCGGGAAACAACTAAGGAAAGCAGGGTTCATTAAATGCTTGACAAGAGGCGGCTCCGGTCTAAGTCACTGTACTTATCCGGCAGACCATTAATGAAGAGGGTTATCCTACCGTTGGGGGTCAGACACGTGTCTGACCTTCCCAAGAACCTCCGAAAACCGTTAGATCATGCATGAGAGAATCCTTAACAAAGATAAGGGCTTGCTGTTATATAAAGAGAAGAAAAGAACCAAGGCAGGTATCATCTCCGGCTTTCTCTCATTTACTACACCTTCATTTACTCTACACACATTAACTTCCGACCAACATTCCCTCGCATTTACTACACACACATATTAATAAGATTCACACCAAAAGAGGAAACCTTCCGGTGATACACTCATCGGAAGAAGCTCCTCTCATTTCCGGCAAGTTTACTTACTCTCACGCCGGAGCTTGGTCACGGATCCCCCTCCCGGGGTCCCCCGTGACGAGGCTAACGGTTTATTCTTTTGTAGCAAGCAAGGATAAAAGCTCTTGACGTCACCGAAGATCCTTCAACCGTCATTCGTGGGTTGGGTATTCGACATTGGCGCCATCCGTGGGACATCAGCTTGCCCGGTGTTCCCACAACAACACTCGACGTCTAGAGAACAATTTATCCCATCAGGAACGATATGGCAACACCACACAACTCACGTGTCACCCAAACGGCACAAAATGACCCTGATAGAGTTACGATAGAGGACATTACCCACGAAGAAGGTAACGAGAACCAGATGGAGAACCCAGAAAAGGCAGAGCATATCACTCCGGACTTTGTGGCCATGCATAGGGAGAAGTTGACAACGTACCTTGAAGATTTAAAGAGACAAGAAAAACTCGACAGCCTCAGGGCCAGGCTTTCTTTTGACACACCCTCCAACCAGGAAGGAATGAACCTCCAAAACAAGAACAACAGCAGTGACCAGCTAGAAACGTTCATGACTGCCCTAAGACAAATGTCCTCAGAGGAAAGGGAGGATCTTATTACAGGACAGAAGCCCAGGGAGAAAGGAAAGGAGAAAGACGACTTCGGTAGCAACGGCTTAGACCAGGCGTACCTACCACGAGACTTAGCCGAAGTCTCAAAGTTCACACGAAGAATCGCAGAGGCACCAATGCCCCCCAAGACAAAGTTACCCCCAGGCTTTGACCGTTATGATGGGACAAGAGATCCCGAGGATCACCTGCATGCCTTCCGGGGAGCGGGACAACTAGGACGATGGCCCATGCCAGTATGGTGCCACATGTTTGTACAAACCCTGACGGAGGGAGCCCGGCTTTGGTTCGATAGCCTTCCCCCGGGGAGTATAGATAGCTATGAAGAGTTAAGCGAGAAGTTCCTCAGGAATTTTTGTCACACCCCCAAAAATCCACACGCGGAGTATCACCGCTTGGAGGCGTGACTGACCAGGATCAAGCCACCAATCATATCAAACGTAATAAGAACTAAATGTAATTTAAACCAAACGATATGAAGGGTGTTCCAACAAAACATGTTAAGTGTATAGCGGAAGCATAAAATGTAAACCCAACGTAAGTAATAAGTTCAATGTTTAATGTTTCAAAATAAGATCCACAATCCGTGCCCACAACGACCTGCTCCTCCCTGTGCAAGCTCCATTTGTACCTAAGGTCCTGCAAGGCATGCAGCAGAGAGTCAACAACTAGTTGAGCGAGTTCACAGAAAGTAAGTTCGTTTTAACAAATCATACATGCATTTAGTGGGGGCTTCCCATGTAAATACGTACTAATGGTGGGGGTTTCCCATGGTCATATGTATTACTAGTGGGGGTTTCCCACGTTTATCTTTACTAATGGGGGCTTCCCATGTTTGTACTTACTAGACTATTTGCAACCATGTGTTCTTCTTAATCCGAGAACAGGAATACGTACAAGGTCACGTAGGATTTACGTGAGTGCCCTTCCCCGAGGACAGTGGTACGTGTGGGGTTTACGTAGGATTTACGTAAGTGTCCTTCCGACCCGGAAGACAATGGTAGGTATTAGTTTACGTAGGTTTTACGTAAGTGTCCTCCCGACCCGGGAGACAATGGTAGATACTAGGTTACGTAGGTTTTACGTAAGTGTCCTGACTATCCTGAGGACGATGGTCTATAGTCTAGCGATAGCGTAAGTACGAGTAGTTATCCATTTCAAATAATCCAACCCGATTCCCAACCCGAGAATCCCATGCCTTGGCTGTGTGAACTCACCTGAATTGTCTTGTGCAAAGCTAGCTAATTATGAATTCTTGATGTCGTTTCCAAGATGAGACTCGCTAGCGTGCATTCTACAATATTCCTAACACAGAATATCTTATAAGTTTCTAAATAAATACGGTAACTAAACTACGTGTCACCGAGCTTTACCGAATCGTTAACCGAACGATCCGTTGGTATATTGTTAACTTAATAAAAACAATTAAGTTATACTTGCTAAGTTTCGCTTATTGTCGGTAAAATTAGTAAGTCTTGGGAAGACTTATTTCTCGAGAGATTTAGAAATCAAATAAATAAATATTTATATAAAATATATAAATACTCCGTTGTAATTGCGTTAGCCGTCTCGAGTAGTCGTACGTGTATATAAAGAATATTTATATGAAAAATATCACATAACACTCCCGTATTATGTATCGCGTCTCCCGTGAAAAGTATCAAAAGATGTGTATATGATGTTTAGGCGTTTGAAATAAATATAAATTCCATATTTATTTTACTAAAAGAATTCGTATTGTATGATATTGGAAATAAATATATAACCCATATTTATTTTCATAAAACGAATTTGTGTCGTTTAATATTTCGAATAAATATATAGAATATATTTATTTTATTAACACTATCGTCGTGTCGTTTGATCTTCGAAATAAATATATAAACTATATTTATTTTTATAAAAGAAGCCGTGTTGTTCGTTAACGGAAATAAATATAAACTATATTTATTGTTTGTAAATGAATTTCGAAACGTCGTCTTCATGAGTCGAAAAGTATCGTCTAAAGTAGTCGCACTTGTATGTTGTTTTTTTTTCTAAAAGTTTTTAATTGAATCCGGTAGTTTATTGGATAATAAAGCGCATGTTATTTTACGGTTTTTCTCGAAAAACGGGTAGAGTTTCCGCTGTTTTTGGACGTCCCGGACAACCCAGTTGTCGTTATATTAACAAAATTCAATCAATGTTCAATCATCAATGCAAACACCATATATAGTTTTAGTCAAAGTATCAAAACTAAACTAATATTTAGTCGAATCGGGTCGAGCTCGTTCACGTTAGTAAATAATAAAAGTTAATAAATAATGATCGTGTCCTAAATCTTTTACCGAATTTTTCGTGTCAATCAGTTGACTGAGTTGACTTCCTTTGACCGGCATTGACTTTTGTTGACTCGAACCAGTCAAACCACCCGTTGTTGACCGAACCCTCCGCGCAGTGACCTGAGCCGAACCAAGACTTGCACCCGTAACCAATCTGACCCGAGACTCGTTACTACGATCCGAGATAACCGAACCCACATGACCAACCTACTGTAATAAGAACCACCACCGCCACTGTCGTTCAACATCACCGCTCATCAGAAAAGAATAAAAGAAATCGAGGGGTTTAGTGGTTTACCGTAAAACAGAACTTGTCGGAATCGAATACTTACCACCGCCATCTTTAACATCATCTAGTCGGAGTAATCATGTCGGCCGTCGCTCGAGCCGCCACCCGACACCACACCCTACACGGAACCAAGATAACCACTACTCCCATAGTTGTCTTGTCCAGAGACCACTGAAGTTAACCCGAACTGAACTTGAAACCAGCTGAATAACATCACCACCGTCACCGCGGCCGTCCCCCGACGTCGGCTCCACCGTCGCCGTCCTCCCTCCTCTTAATCTCTTTCATCTCGCCTTCTCTCTCTCTCTCCCGCGTTCTTGACGTCGCACCACCGCACCACCACCGAACGGTGGTGGTGGTCTGTTTTGATATCGAAGCAGAGGGGGTTACCGTGTGAAAGAGGAGATCGAGAGGGGGTGGGGGTGTTTGGCAGTTTATAGGTTTGAGAGAGGGAAGGAGATGCTCCCATTTATGTGAGAAAGGTAACTTACCTGTGTTTTATTTTTGTGTGGATACATGACCGAGAGGGATGGTGTTTTATAAAGCAAGTTGTATTGTAAAGTCTGATTAGTGGAGTTGTGGTGTAAAGTTGGAGGTTTGCTCTTGTTTTCTCTATGAATATAATCGATCAAAAGAGGAGTGGTTGACTGAATATGTAAAATCGAGAGAGAGAGAGCACCCATGTGGGTGTGAGTTGTCTGTGAGTGCATATTTGTTTGTTTTGTGTGTATCAGACAAGTGGGCATTAAATAGAGAATGTTGATGTCTACTTACTTTGAATTCGAGAGAGAAAGACAATTCCTAAGTAAGTAGAGGGAATTTATTTATTATGGGTCTGTCTCCTTTAGTCGGTAGAAATTATAGGTTTGTAAATATTGTGTATTATGTACTGATCTAGGCTTGTGGGTTTTGGGCTTGGGCCCAGGGCTCACAAGCCCGTCTCATGTGTAAGTGGCTCATAATTCCTACGAATCCCGCTAACGCACCCGATCAGCGTAAAAATATCGTAAATAAATTTCTTAGAAGCAAATTACGAAAATAGCGTCAGTAGTCGCGTTGGGCGCGTTCGTTTGCCGATTACGATAATAATCGCGAAAAGTTTCATCGGTGCCGTCTTTAATCCGTTTCTCGATCCGGTTTCGACTGCGATTGCCAAAAATTAATTACGAAGCTAGAATATATATATCGTAATATTTTAATATTTGTTGGCGCTGTCAGTATCTTGTACGGTATCAGTTCGTCGTCGCGTTAATCGCTTGTTAATCACGTAATTAAGATCCGTAAATCACCGGTTGTCACATTCTCCCCTTGTTACAGAAATTTCGTCCTCGAAATTTAGACTATGTTATCTCCTCAGAATTGTGTTGTTCGCAGGTAAGTCCGAATAATAACAAAGTGAATGACTGTGTAATCGAATCATGACTTATTCGAATCATGTGAATTTAATGACATTCCTCAACAATAAGGACCCAACGGTTTAAAAGAAATGTGCCTCAGTAATTTATGTCAAAGGGAACGAGACGTACTGAATACAGTCACCAGTGCGACTAACACGTGTGTTTTTCAAACAATAGTCGTTACGTTTATCGAAGCATACCACAAATAAAGTTCTATGTAACTAGCAAGTATGCAATATAAACATAAACCATATTACCTAGAATGTTGAGTCTTGCACGTGGAGCGAAGCGTCGTTGTGGATTGTTGAGCACTGTTCAGGTTATAGTCTGGTTTTAACAAAAACTTTTTCCCTTATTAAAACCAAGTTCACTATAACCAATGGCTCTGATACCAATCTGTCACACCCCCAAAAATCCACACGCGGAGTATCACCGCTTGGAGGCGTGACTGACCAGGATCAAGCCACCAATCATATCAAACGTAATAAGAACTAAATGTAATTTAAACCAAACGATATGAAGGGTGTTCCAACAAAACATGTTAAGTGTATAGCGGAAGCATAAAATGTAAACCCAACGTAAGTAATAAGTTCAATGTTTAATGTTTCAAAATAAGATCCACAATCCGTGCCCACAACGACCTGCTCCTCCCTGTGCAAGCTCCATTTGTACCTAAGGTCCTGCAAGGCATGCAGCAGAGAGTCAACAACTAGTTGAGCGAGTTCACAGAAAGTAAGTTCGTTTTAACAAATCATACATGCATTTAGTGGGGGCTTCCCATGTAAATACGTACTAATGGTGGGGGTTTCCCATGGTCATATGTATTACTAGTGGGGGTTTCCCACGTTTATCTTTACTAATGGGGGCTTCCCATGTTTGTACTTACTAGACTATTTGCAACCATGTGTTCTTCTTAATCCGAGAACAGGAATACGTACAAGGTCACGTAGGATTTACGTGAGTGCCCTTCCCCGAGGACAGTGGTACGTGTGGGGTTTACGTAGGATTTACGTAAGTGTCCTTCCGACCCGGAAGACAATGGTAGGTATTAGTTTACGTAGGTTTTACGTAAGTGTCCTCCCGACCCGGGAGACAATGGTAGATACTAGGTTACGTAGGTTTTACGTAAGTGTCCTGACTATCCTGAGGACGATGGTCTATAGTCTAGCGATAGCGTAAGTACGAGTAGTTATCCATTTCAAATAATCCAACCCGATTCCCAACCCGAGAATCCCATGCCTTGGCTGTGTGAACTCACCTGAATTGTCTTGTGCAAAGCTAGCTAATTATGAATTCTTGATGTCGTTTCCAAGATGAGACTCGCTAGCGTGCATTCTACAATATTCCTAACACAGAATATCTTATAAGTTTCTAAATAAATACGGTAACTAAACTACGTGTCACCGAGCTTTACCGAATCGTTAACCGAACGATCCGTTGGTATATTGTTAACTTAATAAAAACAATTAAGTTATACTTGCTAAGTTTCGCTTATTGTCGGTAAAATTAGTAAGTCTTGGGAAGACTTATTTCTCGAGAGATTTAGAAATCAAATAAATAAATATTTATATAAAATATATAAATACTCCGTTGTAATTGCGTTAGCCGTCTCGAGTAGTCGTACGTGTATATAAAGAATATTTATATGAAAAATATCACATAACACTCCCGTATTATGTATCGCGTCTCCCGTGAAAAGTATCAAAAGATGTGTATATGATGTTTAGGCGTTTGAAATAAATATAAATTCCATATTTATTTTACTAAAAGAATTCGTATTGTATGATATTGGAAATAAATATATAACCCATATTTATTTTCATAAAACGAATTCGTGTCGTTTAATATTTCGAATAAATATATAGAATATATTTATTTTATTAACACTATCGTCGTGTCGTTTGATCTTCGAAATAAATATATAAACTATATTTATTTTTATAAAAGAAGCCGTGTTGTTCGTTAACGGAAATAAATATAAACTATATTTATTGTTTGTAAATGAATTTCGAAACGTCGTCTTCATGAGTCGAAAAGTATCGTCTAAAGTAGTCGCACTTGTATGTTGTTTTTTTTTCTAAAAGTTTTTAATTGAATCCGGTAGTTTATTGGATAATAAAGCGCATGTTATTTTACGGTTTTTCTCGAAAAACGGGTAGAGTTTCCGCTGTTGTTTGTAAATGAATTTCGAAACGTCGTCTTCATGAGTCGAAAAGTATCGTCTAAAGTAGTCGCACTTGTATGTTGTTTTTTTTTCTAAAAGTTTTTAATTGAATCCGGTAGTTTATTGGATAATAAAGCGCATGTTATTTTACGGTTTTTCTCGAAAAACGGGTAGAGTTTCCGTTGTTTTTGGACGTCCCGGACAACCCAGTTGTCGTTATATTAACAAAATTCAATCAATGTTCAATCATCAATGCAAACACCATATATAGTTTTAGTCAAAGTATCAAAACTAAACTAATATTTAGTCGAATCGGGTCGAGCTCGTTCACGTTAGTAAATAATAAAAGTTAATAAATAATGATCGTGTCCTAAATCTTTTACCGAATTTTTCGTGTCAATCAGTTGACTGAGTTGACTTCCTTTGACCGGCATTGACTTTTGTTGACTCGAACCAGTCAAACCACCCGTTGTTGACCGAACCCTCCGCGCAGTGACCTGAGCCGAACCAAGACTTGCACCCGTAACCAATCTGACCCGAGACTCGTTACTACGATCCGAGATAACCGAACCCACATGACCAACCTACTGTAATAAGAACCACCACCGCCACTGTCGTTCAACATCACCGCTCATCAGAAAAGAATAAAAGAAATCGAGGGGTTTAGTGGTTTACCGTAAAACAGAACTTGTCGGAATCGAATACTTACCACCGCCATCTTTAACATCATCTAGTCGGAGTAATCATGTCGGCCGTCGCTCGAGCCGCCACCCGACACCACACCCTACACGGAACCAAGATAACCACTACTCCCATAGTTGTCTTGTCCAGAGACCACTGAAGTTAACCCGAACTGAACTTGAAACCAGCTGAATAACATCACCACCGTCACCGCGGCCGTCCCCCGACGTCGGCTCCACCGTCGCCGTCCTCCCTCCTCTTAATCTCTTTCATCTCGCCTTCTCTCTCTCTCTCCCGCGTTCTTGACGTCGCACCACCGCACCACCACCGAACGGTGGTGGTGGTCTGTTTTGATATCGAAGCAGAGGGGGTTACCGTGTGAAAGAGGAGATCGAGAGGGGGTGGGGGTGTTTGGCAGTTTATAGGTTTGAGAGAGGGAAGGAGATGCTCCCATTTATGTGAGAAAGGTAACTTACCTGTGTTTTATTTTTGTGTGGATACATGACCGAGAGGGATGGTGTTTTATAAAGCAAGTTGTATTGTAAAGTCTGATTAGTGGAGTTGTGGTGTAAAGTTGGAGGTTTGCTCTTGTTTTCTCTATGAATATAATCGATCAAAAGAGGAGTGGTTGACTGAATATGTAAAATCGAGAGAGAGAGAGCACCCATGTGGGTGTGAGTTGTCTGTGAGTGCATATTTGTTTGTTTTGTGTGTATCAGACAAGTGGGCATTAAATAGAGAATGTTGATGTCTACTTACTTTGAATTCGAGAGAGAAAGACAATTCCTAAGTAAGTAGAGGGAATTTATTTATTATGGGTCTGTCTCCTTTAGTCGGTAGAAATTATAGGTTTGTAAATATTGTGTATTATGTACTGATCTAGGCTTGTGGGTTTTGGGCTTGGGCCCAGGGCTCACAAGCCCGTCTCATGTGTAAGTGGCTCATAATTCCTACGAATCCCGCTAACGCACCCGATCAGCGTAAAAATATCGTAAATAAATTTCTTAGAAGCAAATTACGAAAATAGCGTCAGTAGTCGCGTTGGGCGCGTTCGTTTGCCGATTACGATAATAATCGCGAAAAGTTTCATCGGTGCCGTCTTTAATCCGTTTCTCGATCCGGTTTCGACTGCGATTGCCAAAAATTAATTACGAAGCTAGAATATATATATCGTAATATTTTAATATTTGTTGGCGCTGTCAGTATCTTGTACGGTATCAGTTCGTCGTCGCGTTAATCGCTTGTTAATCACGTAATTAAGATCCGTAAATCACCGGTTGTCACAATTTTGGCCAACAAAGAAAGGTGGTTAAGAACCCTAATGAGATCCTTCATATCAGACAAAGGGATAACGAGCGAATAGATCAGTACATGGAGAGGTTTGTCAAGGAGAGCATGAATATCAAAGACGTTCTGGAGATCATGAAGATTAGCAGCTTCATAAACGGGTTAAAGCATGCCCAACTATGTGAGAAACTGGGGGAAGAGTTCCCCCACTCATTTGACAGCCTCATGGACAGGGTCAGGGCCTTTGTCAGAGGGAAAGATACGGCCAGCAAAGCCAAGGAAACAGACGTTGCACCCCGGAGGATCGCCCCAGTCACAAAGCCTCTTGACAAAGGTACCCCCTATTCTCGAAAACTTGCTTTTGATAGAATGATGCACGACAGAACGAGACCCTCGTACTCCCCATACAAACCCCGAGGGAGGGGTCCCCCTTTGTACTCTGATAATTTCACCCCCCTCATCAAGACACCAAGTGAGATACTGGCCACCGAAAGGGTAAGGAACTCCTTCCCAAGACCACCGCCCATAAAGCCTGGGCCAAAGGCACACCCAAACGAATATTGCGAGTTTCACAAAGGCTTCGGGCATAAAACCGATGACTGTATGTACCTCAAAAGAGAAATAGAGGCTGCGGTGAAAACGGGAAGACTGGCCCACTTGGTCAAGGAAATCAAGGAGGGGGGAGGGGATCGCAAGGGAAGAGATGCACGGGAGCCAGGGAGGGCAGACGTTGATATGATTAGAAGGAGAGATGAGTTCGATACCACCCGAAGTGTAAAGGCCAGAATCCTAGGCTCCCCGAACTGCATGAAAGCTCCCATCCTTATGCCATACTTAGAAGAAAGTGAGGTGCAACGACTCCCGCTGAATATCTCAGCTGTAATAGCTGGACACAAGGTGTCCAGGATACATGTGGATGGAGGGTCAGGCGTTGAGGTAATATATGAACACTGCTTCCTTAGGTTCGATAGGGACATAAGAGATAAGTTGGAGGAAGATTCCATCCCATTGGTAGGGTTCAACAACAGCATCTCGCATCCCCTGGGAAAGATCAGGCTCCCATTAACATTTGGTGTAGGGGACCGGGTCCGAACGGTAAATCTGACCTTCACAGTAGTTAGGGCACCCTCTAAGTACAATGCAATCTTGGGGAGACCCGGAATTGGAGATCTACAGGCACAAGCATCCACCCCCCATGGAGCTTTGGTATTTCAAACACCAAAAGGCCTTGCATGGGTTAAGTCCGCCTACGAGGTAGTTTCTTCCGTATCCAAAGGGGAAGAACCAGGGAAATCCCAGGGAAAGAAGGTGGAAGAATGGGTCCTCTGTGATAGGTTCCCAGAACAGACAGTCAAGGTGGGAAGTCACTTGAATGATAAATGCAAGAGTGCCCTGAAGGAGTTGCTCCTCCATAACATAGATGTGTTTGCATTTCAACATGGAGACATGGCGGGAATCCCGAGGAGTCTAACAGAGCACCGGCTTAACACCTTTACATGGGCAAAGCCAGTAAAACAAAAGAAGCGGAGTATGGGACCTAATAAAAGGAGGGCTGCTTGTGAAGAAACTCGGAAGCTACTCAAAGCGGGGATAGTCAGGGAAGTTAAATACCCATCCTGGGTTGCCAACCCAGTCATGGTTCAGAAAAAAGACGGGGGATGGAGGATGTGCATCGATTTCCAATACCTAAACAAAGCATGTCCCAAGGACTGTTATCCTCTTCCGGAGATAGACACCCAGGTGGACTCTTTGTCCCAATACCCCCTGAAATGTTTCCTGGACGCCTACAAGGGATACCACCAAATCCAGATGTCAATAGAAGACGAGGAAAAAACTGCCTTCATCACAGACGAAGGGACATTCTGTTACACCAAGATGCCCTTCGGCCTCAAGAATGCCGGGGCCACATATCAGAGGTTCATGAACACCCTGTTCAGGGAGCAACGAGGAAGGAACTTGGAGGTATACGTCGATGATATTGTCATCAAAAGCTTGACGGAGACAGCCATGATAGACGATATAGCCGAAACTCTCCACACTATGCAGGATGTGAGCATGAAGTTAAACCCTGGGAAGTGTTGTTTTGGAGTAGAGGAAGGGAATTTCCTGGGAGTAGTGGTCACCAAGGGCGGGATCAAGGCAAATCCGGAGAAAACCCAGGCGGTGGCTGAGATGCGATCCCCCAGGTCCCTGAAGGACATCCAGCAACTAAATGGAAGGCTAATAGCATTAAACCGCTTTTTATCAAAAGTGGCGGACAAGACCCTTCCCTTTATGAAAGTATTGAAAGACTGCCTTCAAACAAACAAGTTTAAATGGACCACGGAGGCTGAGACAGCCTTTCAAGAAATGAAAGCATACATCTGTAAGCTCCCGATGCTGGCCACCCCAGTACCCGGGGACCCATTACTCCTATATCTGTCCGCCTCAAAAACGACCATAAGTGCGGTCATGATGGTAGAGCGGGAAGGGAAACAGATCCCCATATATTTCATCAGTAGAACGCTTAAAGGGCCTGAAGAACGATACATGCCCCTGGAGAAGCTAGCACTGGCTCTTGTCTTCGCATCCCGAAGACTCAGGAGGTATTTCCACGAACACAAGATTACCCTAATGACCGATCAACCCCTTCAGAAGGTACTCAGGAGGCCGGAGCTGTCAGGACGGTTAGCTAAATGGGCTGTGGAGTTAGGGGAACATTCCCTGGAGTTTAAGCCCAGGACAGCCATGAAGGGACAGATACTAGCCGACTTCTTAGCGGAAGTCCCTGAGGATGAAGAGAAGGAACTGTTAAAATGGGAGGCCTTAGAGAAAGAAGAAAGAGAGAAGGAAGATGAGGCGGTGTGGAAGTTGCTCACCGATGGGGCATCCAGTGAAGAGGGAAATGGAGCTGGAATCACATTGATAAGTCCCGAGGGGGTCGAGCTGACATATGCCGTAAGGCTGGATTTCGAGAACACCAACAATACCGCAGAATATGAGGCCCTCCTAGCAGGGATGAGGCTGGCACGAAAAATGAAAGCAAAACACGTAGAAGCCAACACTGACTCGCAGCTAGTAGTAAAACAATACCAAGGAGAATATGAGGCTAAGGATAGCATCATGGCTCGATACGTGGAGAAAGTCAAGGAGACGGCTAAGGCATTCAAAAATTTCAAACTGGAATACATCCCCCGTGGAAGGAACAGGAAATCTGACGCACTTAGCAAATTAGCCTCGGTAGCATTCGACCATCTCGCGAAAGAGGTTAAAGTGGAGGTCCTGACATCCTCCTCCCTTAACACAGCAGAGGTGGCCACGGTCGAAGGTCCCCAAGAAACATGGATGACCCCGATAGTCAGATTTCTCCGGGATGGAACTCTACCCGAGGGGGAATGGGTTGCCCGAAAGATAAGGGTCAAGGCCCTACAGTATGAACTGATCGAAGGAGAGCTATACCGGAGGTCATATCTAGGCCCGTCCCTGAAGTGCGTTGATATGGAAGAAGCCGAATATGTGGTTCGGGAGATGCATGAGGGTATTTGCGGAATGCACTCGGGACCAAGAACAATAGTGAGAAAGGCAATGAATGCAGGGTTTTACTGGCCACGGATGTACGAGATGGCATCTGAGGAAATCAAGAAGTGCGACAACTGCCAAGTGCATGCACCGATGACCCACCGGCACAAACACCCCATGGTACCAGTTTCAACATCCTGGCCATTCCAAAAATGGGCCATCGACATAATCGGGCCTTTCCCGGAGGGTCCGGGGGGAGTCAAATACGTGGTGGTGGCCATTGACTACTTCACTAAATGGATTGAAGCGAAGCCCTTGGCAAAGATTACTGGAGACCAGATGAGAAGGTTCGTGCTGGATAATATCATATGCAGATATGGGGTTCCAAGGGAGTTGGTGAGTGACAACGGGGTCCAGTTTGCTGGAAGACCCTTCAAACCATGGTGCGAGCAGATGCAGATCCAGCAAGTGTTTACTTCCGTTACTTATGCCCAGAGTAACGGGTTAGTGGAGAGAGCCAACCAAAGCGTCATCAAAGGAATGAAGGGTAGGCTTGGGAGGAAACAGAAAGGCTGGCTAGAAGAACTTCCATTTGTGTTATGGGCATACAGAACCACCCCCAAAAGTTGCAACGGGGAAACCCCGTTCAGCCTTACCTATGGGACGGAGGCTGTCATTCCTGCTGAGATCGGATCCCCGACTGCCCGAATGAAGCTTCGGGATAAGGAGAATGAACAGGACCTCAGGCTGAACCTAAACTTGTTGGAGGAAAGAAGGGAAATAGCAGCAGTTAGGGAGGCCCAATACAAAAAGCTCCTGGAAAGTTACTACAACACCAGGATGAAGAAACTCAACGTCGTCCCAGGGGATCTGGTTCTTAGAGCCAACGAAGCTAGTCTGCAAGAAAGCAACGGGAAGCTAGGGCCCAACTGGGAAGGACCCTACAGAGTCACGTGGTCGAATGGCAAAGGGACTTGCAAGCTGGAAACGCTAGAAGGCAAAGAGGTTCCCAGGACCTGGAACCTCATGCAGCTCAGGAAGTATTACATGTAAGGGGTGTACCCCCAAGAAAAACGGCCAAGGGCCACTTTTGTAATAGGTAACTATGTATACGGGGGCTCTCCCCCAGGAAAGTGAACCTTTTGTAAGCAATCTGTGACGGGAAATATAAGCCCCCGAAGATTAAATGAAAGACGGACAAAAACGTCCCATTTTGAGAAAACAATGGCCAATTGTACCTAGGCAGACGTGCCCAGGAACACCATTAAACCTAAACTAACACATATAAACACACGTGTACAAGGCATCCAAAACATGCCAAAAGCCCGGCCGTGGGGCTAACAAGGGTCTAGCTAACCCGAAGCGGACAGAACAAGTCAAAAACATAATGCCACATTATAAGCTTGTCCATCGATTGGCCTCGAACAGACAATCATAGTTTAACAAACAAACAAAAAATACAACACACTCTTGCATGCAAAACTACGAGAGGGAATCTACTTTATTAATACGAAGTACATATACAAAGTAAGGCCTCAGTAACTTGGGTAAGAGTAAACAACATACAAATACAATAAAACAAAATAAAGACACGACTCCTTGCCAAACGGTCCATAAATCTCCAGGGAAGCACCTAGCTGACCTTCGGTGAAAACCCCTGCAAAACAAACAACCACCGCAAGAAATAGGCAACAAAACGAAAAAGCAACATACAATCATAACCCATATGATTAGAAGCCGAGGCGGTCCCCAACATAAAGAACCCCTCCCAAACAGTTAGGCAAAACACACAAGTATCCTAAAGCAAGTTAAAGTTATTACAACCATATCGAAGTGTAGCAAATGTTTGGAATTCACTGGGGATCACCCCCGGAAAGAGACGGTGGAGACGGAGGGCCGGCAGAGGAGAACAGGGTTTTCAATTCATCAATAGAGATCAGGGGATGCTCCAGGATTTTCTCAAGGATGGCCGGGGTCTTATGCCCAAACTCCTCATTCAGCTTGGACAACTTCTTCTTAGCCTTGGAGTCATACAGGGGAGTCTCCTTCCTATCCAAGCCTTGAGCGGAGTATTTATAGCCATCCTTCAATCCCGACTGGTACCCAACATCTCTATAAGCCCTGTATACCTCCTCCAAACCGCTCTTAAAGTCCTCTGACTGAGCAACGGCAGCAAGGAAGGCGCCAAAACCTTCAGTAATTAGCCAATGCTTTTCCCCAGCCAATCGTTGGTTGTCATCGGAAGTTATCCCATACTCTGCATATATAACATTGAACTGCTCCTGGGAAACAGAACCAACTTCCTTCGCATGCTTCAACTCAGCAACAAGCTCCTCCTTCTCTTCAACCAATGCTGCCATCTCCCGATCCCAGGCTTGTTCCTTCTTTTCAAGTATAGCCCCAGCCCCCTGGATAAAAAAGCAATAAGTACAAAAAAAAGAAAAAAGGGGGGGGGGGAGGGGAGGGGAGGAGAAGACTATGTACCTTCCCCTCCTGCAACTTCCTCTCAGCATCAACTACTTGGCTCCTAAGCCCAGCAACAACAGACTGGGAAGCCTTAAGCTCAGCCTTAAGCCCTTCATTTGCCCTCCTCAGATCATCGATCCTCTGCAACATCCCAGCGCCCCTAAAAAAGCTTTCACACAGGGACATGCTATACTGATCCTCGAAGAGGTCGTCCCTCAAAGCAGAGTTTACAAACTTATGTGAGGGAGGAACAGCATGGTTCAAAAAGTCCCTAGCAGCTTCAGGAGTCCCTATCACTGAGGAGTTGGTCACCTTCCACTTAGGGACGTAAGCAAAAGGGAGGGCATCGGCAAACAAAGGGGCAAGAGGAGATCGATGAGCAGGACCTTCAAGAAGAGTGGGCTTGCTGGTCCCAGTAGCACGGGAGGGAGAGAGCTCGAAAGCCGAGGAAAAACGAGCTACCCCCACTTCGGAGGTCTTATCCCGGACACGGGAAGAAGAGGGACCTGTAGGAACCTCTATGGGCTCCTGGGAACTTCCCTGAGAAGTAAGAAAAAGAACATCAGAGGCAAGGTAAAGGACAGAAAAAACAAAGTCAAGGAAAGATAAAGCTCACCAGCAGAGGAGCACTCACTAAGCTCGAAGACTTCAGGTGCTTAGACAGGGAACCTTTGACCCCAGCAGGGGGGAGATCAGAAGCGGCTTTCGATGAAGGAGGAAGCTTCTGGCCACTGGCACTACGGAGCCTCTGACGGATGCAACGAGGCGCAGGAGCCGGTTGGGGGCTAGCAGACCTCCTCTTACGAACTAACTGTATCTCCACATCTCCGCCGTCACTTTGACCGGAAGGATGAACAGGAGGAAAGTCGGGAGAACTCTCCTCCTCACCAGAAGAATTCTCCTCATCACCACCTAGGGTGGCAGAACCTCCTGCCCGGATGGATCCCCCGGTAACCTGCACTTCCACATTCAGCCTAGGATCAACCTCATTATCAACCACATACTTTACATCCTTGGAATCACCCTGAAGAAGCCTCCACAAAGTTATCTCTGCACAAAAAAGAAGGCACTAAAGATGACTACGGAATTTTCAAAGACATAAAGGAAGAATGAATGTAAGAAGCAAACCAAGAACAAAAAGGTACCTTTCTTGCCGAAAAAAGCCCTTGGACGGACTGGGTAAGAGGGACTCAGCCCCCCCATAGCAAGCGTCCCTTCAGAGAAAGTGAACGCCCTCGTTGGGTTGTCACACATCCTTTTCCACTGAACAGTCTCGGCTGCAGAAAGGGTGGGAATGGTGTCCTCGATAGCAGCATCAAGATCCTTTGGCAAAGGAGAATCCGGCAACATAGCGGCTGAAACAAAGATGAATCTACACTTCCAGTCCTTCGGATAAGTAGAAGTGGGCATAAAACTGTAACAGGGCCTGGAAACGTTGTTCTGTCGCTTCGCGAAAGTGAACCAGTCTCCGTCAGAGATAAGACGGTAAAACATGCAAAACAAAGGAACGGAGGGCTCCCCTGAGATGGCCGCACAAGACAGTTCAAAATGAACCACCCTCATTAACCCTAAAGGATGAATCTGCGAGAAATGAACGCCGAAGTGACGAAGCAGAGAAACCTTGAAAGCAGAGAGAGGGTATCGGACCCCACAGGAAGAAAAGGCAAGGGTGTAAATAGGTATCCTGTCCGGCGTACATTCTGCCGACTCACTAGGGCCGGGCAAGGAGGGAGAAAAGCGATCCGGGATGTTATATGCCTCAACGAAGGATCTCAAGTCCTTCGCCGTCAACACAGACCTTATCGAAGACCGGCCACCGCGACTCATGGTTGTAAGAAATAGTAACACAGGGGAGTAGTTGCAGAGGAGAAGAGAGGGTTAAAAAATTTTGAGTGGGAAATCGGAAAAGCCAAATAGGGTTTTTAAAGAGACACCGCTGACATACAAGTAACCGTCACATCAGCGGTCCCTTCAAAATTCAAAAAGGGGCACGTGCAACTAGGGGATTAATTCCCGCTACAGTCATTTCGGCGACGTTATGATTAGTGGGAACAACAAGTCATAACTAATCAAGAGTGGGCCCATCAATAGAGAAACCATCTCTCTCAAGCAGTTGTGATTCAGCCCCGGATCATGAGCCTCAGGTCTCAGAACCAGGGACTAAAGATGACTTGACGACGGGCCAGTGGGGAAACCCACTTTACCCGCTTTGGGCCTTTTTCTCTAGAAGCCCAACTATTTAAAGGCCCACCGGTCATAATAACCTTGCTCGCTAAGGTTTCTTCTATTTACAATGGGCGGGAAACAGCTAAGGAAAGCAGGGTTCATTAAATGCTTGACAAGAGGCGGCTCCGGTCTAAGTCACTGTACTTATCCGGCAGACCATTAATGAAGAGGGTTATCCTACCGTTGGGGGTCAGACACGTGTCTGACCTTCCCAAGAACCTCCGAAAACCGTTAGATCATGCATGGGAGAATCCTTAACAAAGATAAGGGCTTGCTGTTATATAAAGAGAAGAAAAGAACCAAGGCAGGTATCATCTCCGGCTTTCTCTCATTTACTACACCTTCATTTACTCTACACACATTAACTTCCGACCAACATTCCCTCGCATTTACTACACACACATATTAATAAGATTCACACCAAAAGAGGAAACCTTCCGGTGATACACTCATCGGAAGAAGCTCCTCTCATTTCCGGCAAGTTTACTTACTCTCACGCCGGAGCTTGGTCACGGATCCCCCTCCCGGGGTCCCCCGTGACGAGGCTAACGGTTTATTCTTTTGTAGCAAGCAAGGATAAAAGCTCTTGACGTCACCGAAGATCCTTCAACCGTCATTCGTGGGTTGGGTATTCGACAGCACCCTAAACTCACAACTGATTTTATAATTATGCTCCAGCCTGCTCTTATACCCGAACACCTAACTCATTACTTGGCCCAAATGTTCTGACTTTAAATTTGAATTTTCTTGTAGAGTTTCAATATCTGCCTCCCCCCTCCCAATTCTTAAACCATAGAAACTATCATTTCTAATTCTAGCATCAACTTATAAACAAAATAATATTATTAACACTCATTTTTTTCTTTTTGGATATTGGATTTAAATAACTCTAACTTTCACCAATTGGCCGATAGCACTTCAAATTTTCGATTTGTGCAACACCACTCCCAACTTTGAACTTATTTTCCAATACCATGCCCGAACTAACCCAACACTAACTCAGTTTGTTGACGTCAGATGTCACGTCACCAAACCAGTGCCACAGCTGCCATGTCATCAAAAAATGTCACGTTAGATGTTGCGTCACCACAACAAGTGCCACATCAACAAAAAAAATAACTGGGTTAGGGTCTAGTTAGTTTGGGAGTGATACCGGAAAATAAGTTGAAAGTTGGGAGTAGTGTTGTACAAATCGAAAGTTGGGAGTGCTATCGACCAATTAGTGAAAGTTGAGGTTATTTAAATCCAATATCGCTTTCTTTTTTAAACCTATTCTCATTTTTAAGCCATTTTAAACTTAGAATTTTTTTTATGGAAATGCAAACCTTATCACAATTCCACTTACCCTTTTAGTGAGATCAAGTCAATCCATCTCATTTGAAATTGCCATTCTCCCCCCCCCCCCCCCCCCCCCCCCCCCTCAAAATGCTTTGGTATCCTTATAAGCCAGACATTAAGAAACTCATTACTTATATTCTCCAATATCACATTTGACATACGTTCTTAAGCCATCTCCAAGTACCAATCACGAAAGAAAACAAACACGACTCTATCATGCACCCAAGGCAGTTTGATTTTCATTATAAATTTTCTCATTACGGAATTGGAGGCTTCATAAATCCAAGAATTAATCACCCCGACGTAAACTAAGATTAAAATAATAATGTAACTAAAGTACATGGGTAAATACTAGACTCCAGTGTGATTCACTTAGCCATTAACCATTTATGTTTATAGGGTAGGGTTCCAGCGTGAACAACCTCCCAAGAGTGAACTGCGTGAACAGATATGGACCCTTGATTTCATTTTTAGTTGTTAAGGGTAGGATTGTAATTATATAAAAAATTAGATTTAAATCATTATTTTAATAATTGAATTAAGTTACATCATTCCTAATATAAATTCATTATCCACATTATGTTTATTTATTAATAAGATAATTATCAAAACAAACAACAAATCACCAGATTTCAATTTTAATTTTTATTTCAGATTTTATCACCAGAATTCAAATTTTGATTTTTAAGATCCACGTAACCTTCATATTTCAACGGTATACACATGTGTACTTGGATATAAATAGAACAGTACACATGTGTACTCAGCATCGTACATATGTGTACAGTAATTCACAGGTGTACATCAACATTCAATACAAAAAAAATTCTGAGATATCACAAAAATAGACGATATACACATGTGTACATCGCATTAAAAAGAGGGCAAAATCAGAATACACATGTGTACATCGCATTTAAACAAATAATTATTTTAATAATTGAATTAAGTTACATCTTTCCTAATCCTTGATTTGATTTGTGAGAGATTTATGCAATCAATTTAAGATTGAAATTACACATATACCCTTTTGTATTTAATTAAATGAAAAAAATTAACCAAATAATTACCATCATGCCACTCACTTTAATCTCAAGATCATAAAAATCAAGGGCCCAGATCAGTTCACGCAGTTCACGCTTGGGATTTTGTTCACGTTTGAACCTAATCCTATGTTTATATCCATCATTTCAATCATCAATGTTTCATCAACTGGACACTTTGCAGAGATACAACACATGAAGCATGTCAAAAGCCCTGCGTAGTTGACACGCTACTACCTACATCTCCGCTTGCACTTCTGTTAGTATTTCAAATGACCAAACAAACGTGGGCTAAGCTTTCTCCACTAAACTACGTACGACCTAAATGATTTTCTCCAAGTCGAACCAAAGATTACAAGTCAAACCAAACCATAAGGACTATGTACGCAACAAACCCAAATCGCAAGGACCATGCCACCTAATTACTTCACTACAATCTGTTTACAATTTTATGGTTTGATTACTAAGTATAAACGACGGGAACGTGACAATGGTTTTTAATTGGTTAAAAATAACACAAAATGAATATTTCATATTAAGTTAACAAACCATGTGTTAGAAGGCTGCAAAAGATGGAAAACCATATTTTGTTGCAAAGGATGGAGACAAAATCTTAAGTTATGTACAATATGAAATGCCTTGGACCATTTGGTGTAATTTAGTAAATATAAAAACACGGGTACCTATGTGGGTTTAACATATGTAATCTCAACCAAAAAAAAAAAAATTACTCAACTACACTTCTAACAGTTCAGTATTTATTTTAGTGATTTTAGCAGCTTCAACTTCGATGTACTATTTATTTTATTTAGTATTATTATACAATACAATACAATATAATATAATATAATATAAGACATTCAATTTCGAAGCGGGTAAAAGATGGCTATGTGGTGTGGTGATGTTCCTGATCATCATCACCACCCTCTACATCATCGCAAAAGCGCTCCATCGTCATTCACCATCCTCATCCACCACCTTATATGGTATGGTCCATGACCCCCACCAATCAAATTCCTCAATTTTCAAAGAGGCTCGTGGTCTACGTGGGAATATCCATGCTCACCACGAATGGATTTGCAAGGGGGCGGTGTACCATGCTCACCACGGCCCACGTGTCCTTCCAGTGACCGAATTAGCCCATTAATATAAGTGTATCACGAAAAGAAAAAAATTGCCGTGCAATCATACAATAATTAAAAAAACGATAATAAGTAAAGTAAAACAAATATCTAATAGATTTGTCATGTTTTTTTTTCATAGATTGAAATCGTTCCATCACATCGTCGTCTTTTACTTTATCAAAAGTTTCTTTTTCGCCCACACAAACCATAACATTGTTCAAATATTCTGGATCCATTCGATTGCGTAAATCCGTCTTAACAAGCTTCAAGTTAGAAAACATCTTTTAATGGTTGCGGTTGCAAACCGGTAAAACCAAAGCTATCTTCACTACCTGATAAGACGAGCAAGATCACTTATTCAATTATAATATTGTTTTGGGTCTTGGCCCAACTTTATCAATTATATTTAGGGCCTTCGTTCAATTCTTTTGTTGTTAATTTGAGCTTATTTAATCATTCCGGCTTAATTATTCTACAAGTTTTTCGGGTTGTAAAATGTTTGGCTTATAAAAAATAGGATTTTAGTAATATCAAGTATCCTATTTTTTGTTAGGAGTATCCTCGTATTTTTTAGGGGTATCCTTTGTATAAAACCGAGAAAAAGCACTATGAATACATGGTTGAGCCGTACCCCGTGCTACGGCTACTAACACTATGGTTCCGCCCCTGTGTCCTTCCATGATCCCATCCATGCTCCCCACACCTCTTAGCCTAACTAAACTCATGCGCGCGCTCTCTCAAAAAATGCAAACCTTATCACAACTCCACTTACCCTTTTTATGAGAAGTCAATCAATCTCACAAGAATTGAAATTGCCATTTCCCGTATAGTGAAACCAGCATTATTGAGAAGTAAAGTCACTATAATAGTAACAAAAAGACCTTTTAACATTGAATAAAGAAACTTTGATACCTACTCTAGACATTAAATTTTACGAATTTCATTGCTTATATTCTCCCAATATTGCATTTGATATACATTCTCATTTCTCAAACCTTCTCCAAGTACGAATTACGAGAGAAAAGACTCTATCATGCACCCAAGGTGTTTTGACTTCCGTTAGGAATATTTGTTATCATGAGCCGCTTCATTAATCCAAGAATCAGTCACCCATATGGATACTAAGATTAAAATAATAATGTAACTTATTTTTTAATGTGTGCTACTTCTAAATTACACCAAATTAATCTTAATCTCCCCAGGAGACAGAACCCCCTTCCACCCGGCCAAGTTGAAATGGCTATGTGTTAGTTAAGCCCCCTAGACATAAATGCTATATGTTCTATGATCTATTGCTCCATATATTTATATTCAATTTGTTTATTCTTAAAGAAATTACCAATTTTTACGGTAACTCACTCTTTATTTTGACCCATGTGTTTATCACCCTTTATATATCGAACTGAAGCTACAACTTATAATTGTCGTTTGAACTTTTATGAACGATTATATTAATAACTTATTAGCTTTCAAGACCTCCGCAACATAAAACAAATCGTTGATTAGTCTTCCCATTACAAAAATCCCATTCCCTGTTGGTGAGTCTTCCCATTACAAAAGATCCCATTCCTCTTATGAAAGATCATTCTTTTCTTAATTTTCATACACTCTACATTAACTACACTAACATCTTCATTTCACTACGCTTCACCTTTTATTACAGTACATTTTCGTTTCTCAAATATAATTCAATTAGCCATCGACATCTAAATCCATCATTATTATTCAATCCTTCATCAACAGAACAATCTGCAAAGATTCACCACATTAAGCACTTTACAAACCCTGCCTAACTGACATACTACCATCCACATCTTCGCCATACCCTTTTTGTCATCTAAAACAAACGGCAAAGAAACACAAGATAAAGTTTTCCGCTAAACCACACACGACCTAAAACGATTTTCTCCAAGTCGAACCAACGATCACACGCCAAACCAAACCAAAACAAATCACACGGACTATTTATGTAACTAACCGAAACTACAAGGACCAAGAACCACCTAACTCTTTTTTTTTATTTTTCTTCCCTCCACATCTGTCCGAACACAAAAATTCCCTCCCTTCCCTAGTTTTCTGTTCTCCCACTTTCCCCCTCCAAACCCTCACTCTCTCTCTCTACTTTCTCTCTCTAAAACCCCCAAAACCTAAACCCTAACTCAATTCCACAGCAATCTCTCACATCCGTTGCTTCACAGCTTCCAATTCTGCAGAATGTCCGATGCTCGAGCTCCGAACCACCACGCAGCGCCATCGCCGCCGCCGTCAACGGTCGCCGGAGGAAGAGCTCCGATTCCGCATCCAATGCGGCGGAACTTGTCTCTGTATCCGACGAAGCCGCCGTTTGTTCCGGCTGATGATTATCATCGGTTTTCGAGTGGAAATGATGGCAGACGAAGCGTTAGTGGTGTGGATCAGGAGGCTGAAGTGTTGATTGTTAGATCTCCGGTAGTTTTTTTGTGCTTGTTTTTTGTTATTATTGTTGTAAGGTATATGGCTTAGATTGTTGCAATTGTGTTTTTGTTTTTGATTAGAACTGGTTGTGAGGTTGATTGTAGCTATTTTGTGTTTAGGATTGTAGTATATACAGTGTTTGTATGCATTTGTGCTTGTTTTATGCTTAAATGTTCAACAGTTTGTTGCTGGTTTGTCATAATGTGAACTACGGATTTAGGAATTAGGATAAACTTGTGTTTATGTATGTTGTTTCTAGAACCGGATTTTAAGTATTTAGTAGATTTTTATGGTTATTTTGTTTGCTAAACATACTGCATTATAAAAATTTTGTGGGTTCGTTAATAGTTTAACTTCTTTTAGGTATTTAGTTTAACATTAGGGTATTTTTCTGTGTTTTTTTTACTCTATTTGCTAGAATTAGCAAGAAGTGCACGGTGAAATGATGAAACTCAAGACACGGTTTATCGTAAACAAAACTTATCGGGTAAACACATATTTGATGATGCAGTATGTTTAGCAAACAAAGTGACCAGAAAGAGCTATTATATACTTAAAATCTGGTTTTAGAAATAACATTCAGAGACTGACTTTAGGGATCTAGGTTAAACTGGCTTTTTTTGTATTTTGTTTCTAGAAACTGACTTTAAATGCTTAATAGCTCTTTTACGTCAATTTGTCAGCTAAACATACTGCATTATTAGAATTTGCAGAGCTCTCTTAACAGTTCATCTGCGTGTACGTGTTGAGTTTCTTCGTGCTATCTTGACTTTGTTTGCTAGACTTAGCAGAAGTGCACGGCGAAATGACGAAACTCAAGACAAGGATTATTATAAACTTTGTATGTATATGCAAAAATAGAGTAAATGTATTAGCAAACACATTCTTTATATTCTGCTTCAACCTACTTATTTAGAGATTAAGTGTAAGAGGGGTAATTGCCACTGAAGCACGAAAAAGATCATATTTGTGTATGCCAATGAACAAATGAACTCAAGTTTACCTCTAAAATGAAATTAAGCGCTATGCAATCTGGTTTGGTAACGTTAGATTGATGCTATAAGTCTCTGTATGATTGATGTTTTTACAGCCAGTGAAGAGAAAACTTGGAATAAGTCATTATGAATCGGCGTCAAATGAATGGGCTGCATCTACAGTTAGCAGTCCTGTTCACACTCCTGTTTCTGGAAAAGGTGGAAGGGTTAATGGTCGTTCAAAGGCCACAAAGAACACCAAAGCTGCTCCTCAAACCCCTCTTTCTAATACAGGTTCACCGTCTCCACTTACTCCTGCTGGTAACTGTCGCTATGACAGCTCTCTAGGTAACTTATAATTAGATTATTTCATAGTACCCTTCTGTAAAAGAATACGCATAAAAAATCTACTGTTGATGGAAATTTGTAAACTTTGCAGGCCTTTTAACGAAAAAGTTCATTAACCTCATTACGCATGCTGAAGATGGTATTCTTGATTTGAATAATGCTGCTGATACTTTGGAGGTACATTTTTTAATGGAAGTTCTTTATATGCGCTTATCTAAAATCATAATTTTGAAGGAGCTATCATTATACAGGTGCAGAAGAGGCGGATATATGATATAACAAACGTCCTTGAAGGCATTGGTCTTATCGAAAAGAAGCTCAAGAACAGAATCCGCTGGAAGTAAGTAATTTTTATCACATATCACATGTTTTAACATCTGTATTTTACTTTATTTTTTTAATTAAATGTTTAGGGGCCTTGATGCTACTAAACCCGAAGAGATGGAGGATGATGTCACCCTGTTACAGGCAGAGGTTCAAAGACTTTCTATGGAAGAACATAGATTGGATGAAAACATAAGGTTATTTAATTTTTTTAACATAATCAGATAATCATATATTATATCTTAAAACAATCTGTTTGGGCTGACGTTAAAACCGTTGCAGACAAATGCAGGAAAGAATGAGAGATTTGAGTGAAGATGACAACAACCAAAAGTACATGCTTTCTTTCTCAAAATAGTTTTTGGTAATTTAAAAATATGTTCAAGTATCATACATGCTGACACGATGCTGTTTTAGATGGCTTTTTGTTACAGAAGATGACATAAAAAGCTTACCATGCTTTCAGGTAACGTTATGCAGTCTAGTAGTTACATAAGCCGGCACATTTATAGTTGCCTAAATCTTTATACTCTTTACGAATGACAGAATGAAACTTTGATAGCAATAAAGGCTCCACACGGGACCACTCTTGAAGTTCCTGATCCTGATGAGGTGAGTATGTAGATATATGTTTTGCAAAACTTAAGAATAAAAAATGCCACGTCAGTGATGCTAACTATGCGTCGTGAAACATCAGGCTGTTGACTATCCGCAAAGGAGGTACAGAATAATCCTTAGAAGCACAATGGGTCCTATAGATGTATATCTTGTCAGGTAAGAATAATTCAATACTTTCAAAACTACTTGCATTCTTTTGAGTAGGCCTGTAAATGAACCGAACGGACACGAACAAAGGCATGTTCGTCTCTGTTCATTTAACTTTAACCGAACACGAACATATAATCGAACACATTTTTTTGTTCATGTTCGTTCTTTTAAGAAAATGGGCATGCTCGTGTTTATTTATGTCTGTTCGTTTAAAACCTAAACGAACATAAACAAACAAACTTAAACGAACATAATTTAACAAACAATAAACAATACAAATGAACATATTTGGACAAACATTAATGAACCCAAAAGAACATAATTGACTAAACATAGTCAGACATAAAACTAATTTTTTATGTAAATTAGTGATTAATTATGATAAATTTCATTGGAAACCCAAGTTTTATTACTAGAAAGCCCAATTACTATTAGTTATATTTCTGTAAGTAGTTAGAAAGTTTCTTTTATGTATAATATTTATATAAATATAACTACTTATATATTTAAATAGAAAAACGGACATAAACAAATGTAAATAAACGAACGTAAATGGACGTTCACGGACATAAATGAACGAACACAACGTGTGTCCATGTTTGTTTTTTATTAAATAAACGAAGATAAACGAACTTCCCGCCGAACAAGTTCACGAACAATTCATGAATGTTGGGTTCGTTTACAGGCCTACTTTTGAGCTCATATCATATGCTTATTATTTATTCACTTGAGGGACATTTTAGTCAATTTGAAGAGAAGTTTGAGGATATTGACGGGGCTGAACAACAACCCGTGTCTATGCCGATTGCTTCGAGCTCTGGATCCAATGATAATCCCGCTACTGAGTCAAACATTGTTGCAAATACTGGCGTGATGGTTGACCATAATCTACCTCAAGATTCACCTTCGAGAATTATGAAAATAGTGCCTTCTGACGCTAGTGTAAGTATTAGTTATTTGAGTAAAATGCCATTTTTGTCCTTGAGGTATGGTCAGTTTTGCGACTTTTGTTCAAAGGTTTGATTTTCCGCATCTGGATACAAAAGGTTTGAAATCTTGTTATTTTCATCCAGCTCGTTAACTCCATTCATTTCTCTCCGTTAAGTCAGGAGTACTTTTGTCTTTTTTGTTAACTTAATACGTAATTTGGTCCTTTTCACTTTATGTACATTATGCTAAATGCTTGTACATAAAGTGAAAAAGACCGAATTGCTTTTTAAGTTAACAAAAAAGACGAAAATACATCTGACCGTCTGACTTAATGGAGAAAAATGGATGAAGTTAACGAGCCGAATGAAAATGGAAGATCCGGACGAAAATGGCTAGATTTTAAACATTTTGTATCCAGATGCGAAAAAACAAACCTTTGGACGAAAGTCGCAAAACTGACCAAACCTCAGGGACGAAAATGGCATTTTACTCTAGTTATTTTCTAACAAAAGATTTTTTACTACTGCTAAGCCTGGAAAAACAGATGGGCTGCGGGTAATGGGTTGAAAAAGGTTCTCTGTCAAAACGGGCTCACCTTAAAATGGTCTGTTTTATGAAAAAAAGGTATCAAAATGGGTTAGTCTTCTGTAATAATCATGTTAATTACATCATTGCAGAATGATGAAGACTACTGGCTTTTGTCAGACAGAGAAGTTCCGCTCACGGATATGTGGAATACAGATTGTATGCCTTTTACTCGAACTTAATTACTTAAATGTTATATATACGCTCATGAAGTATTGATGTAGTGTTTTGTTTGCATTTATTGGCTACTTGCAGTAGGTGATATCGAATGGGATGGGGTGGATTTACTAAGCGACGATTTTGGTTTAGGTGATGTCAGCACAGGAAACCCGAGTACACCACCAGCTGATGTCAGCACAAAGAAGTGAAATTCATCCAGTTAAGGTATGAGAGGGGTTTGTTGTACAGTGAAAGTTGTAGAAGTTTTAAAGATTAAGCTGTTGTTTGGTACAAATAAAACTTGGTTATTTAATGGGTATCATACCCATGTTTTGTTTAATCTTCAGCAGACTTAAATGAAATGCATTTTTTATTTAGCTTTTCTCTATGCAGTTAATATCGCCGATATATCGGGTATCGGTGCCTTGGTGAGATATCGGTGCAAAATATCGGTACCGATGTTATCAGCGATATTGGCCGATGTATCACCGATTTTCTCGATATCAGTACTTTTCTTCTTAGTTCTACCATTCGTCTTTCTTCTTTTTGTTGCTATTAGTGTTTTAAGTCTTATAATTGTTAAATGTTAGTGTTTTAAGTCTTAATGAGTTCCTACTTGCTACAATTGTTTGTGTTTTTCAAGTTGTAAAAGGTTAATTTGTTAATGGTAGGAGAGTCAGTATACTGAATTGTTAAGTGTTAAATTGCTATATATATAAATTCTGCATGATAATAAAATTACCGATATTTCAAATATCGGTCCTTGACCGATATTCGACTTTTACCCTATTAAGTGCTTAGCTTTTTCTTTATCATTTACTTTTTTTTAGAAAGATTATTCCTTAATTATATAGCTTCTTAAAGGTCGATCCTTTTCAATATTGTCACACTTGTCACTATAAAAACGTGAATCGGAACCAAATGATTTAGCTTTCTAGATTGCTTTGCCTGTGTTTGTAGGGTAATCAAATCATTATTGAGTTCACACACTCACTAGTCCTAGGCATAGGGGTTTTTTTAGAATTCTGGCTCAACAAATTTAGCTTCATTGGATTCTACAACAATGTTTAATATACAATCTACATAGAATATTCGTGTTTTGCAATGCTCTACATATTCGGTGAATATACAGCCAAGACCCTTCTCACTCAAAAACTTAGTTAGGGTATTCGTAACCGTTTAAATATTTGGTAAAGGATGTAACGGTTCACTAGTATTCACTTCACATCAATCATTTTTTAATCATTATTTGTTTATTTAAGTATGAACTTTTTTTTAATCACAATATACTAATATTAAATAAAAATAAGTTAATTTCACAAACTAATCAAGGTCTATGTTGTCATCGTTATCATCATAAGTAGGGTGGTAGATTCATTTTTTTTAAATATGTAAATGTTTTTATAAATACCGAGTACTGGGGAGAGAGTTTAGTTGTGGTGTATCATACAATTGGTCTGACCGGTTCAACCAGTCTGGTCATTGGTCCACTGGTTCAACCGGTCTGGTCACTGGTCCAGTGGTCCGACTGGATGTAAGAACCAACGGGTGTCTTAAAATTAATAGAATGAAATTTGAAAAAAAACATGCCGAAATCCGGTTCAATCCCTTAATAATCTGGTTCAACCGGCCGGTTTTTCGGTTCGACTGCCGGTTCACCGGTTCGATGTCAATTCGGTCCAATATACTGAACCGGACCGGTCAGACCTTCGGTTCCTGGTCCGACCGGCATGTCCGATCCGGTTTTCAAAACATTGGATGTACGTAAAAATAAAATTTTGGTATATATAAGGTTTAAGTTTAAGAAATGGTTTGTAGCGGTTGGGGTCTTTGGGGACCCCCAACCAACTGCCCTTTTTTTTTCCTTTCACGCCCATGGTGCGCTCAAGATGGCTCCTTTCACGGTGAGCCTGGCGCTTTCTGGGACGATGTTTAACAATGGGTCACAACCACCTCAATGAGCTCTCATTACAAATGGCCTTATAGTTTTAGGAAGGCAGACCATTAGTCCATTACCCTGCAACTTTGTTTTTAGTTTTAAAATCAAATCTCACATGCACTATGTTAGGATCCAAGGTGATATGAAGGGTGTGACTTTGCCACCTAACACCCATGAAGTTTCTTTTTTATCTATAATATATAGAATTGCAACTCTAGGGAAATTCAAGGTTTTTAACATAGTGAATGAAATATGTTAAGAGCGGTTAATCCTTATTTCCCTTTGCCAATTTTCTTTCTTCTCTCTCTCTTTTGTGTGTGTTTGGTCACCAATATTACCCGTATACATCTTCTTATCCTTTGGATGTTCAATTCTCTTTCAAATCCTAACCCCCTTCTTCTATCGTTTTTATCGTGACTGAAGAATCAAAGAATCGAGTTAAGGCCGGAGCCTGTGATCGAGGGTTTGGATCTTGTAGGAGAACTTGGAAAACTGTCCTGCAAAACAGAAAACCGTTAGGCTCGCCGCAGAGATGGGAGGGCCCCTCTGCGACCACCCTCCGGCGTGAGGATAAGTATTGGTAGAGAGAGAAAATAGAGAGAAAAAGTAGGGACGAAGGTTCAGAAAATCGTACTTGGCCTTGTACTTGATGGGGTATTTATAATGGTCAACTGAGATTACGTCATTCGTCCAGACGCACTTGAATGGAGGTTCGTCTTCGGAGTTATGGGGGAACGGGCATATCTGGGATATCCGTTCAGGTGAGTCCGGTTCGTCCCAAGGGATCATGTCCGGCCTCGGATATGTATCTTCAAGTCCCCCAGTTTGTTAAGTTTCGGTAGGGACTTGACAAAATGTTTTCATAAGTTGTTTCGCCTAGATGACGTGTCGTCGCTGGAGTGGTCCGAGTTAAATGACGTGGCGTAATCTGAATGGTGCTGACGTGGTATGGGTGACCTAAATAATATGTCTGTCAGTCACCTGCGTGTGACGGTTGCGGAACCCTACGTTGGAAACCGCAAGCGTCAGTTGAAATGACAGCTCGACTTGACTGCCCTTAACCGACTTAAGTCCTCTTATAAAATCAGCTTTTACCATTTTATTTTTACTCTTTTTTCCTCTCTTCTTATTCTCCTCTGTTATCCTCTTTACTTTAACTTCTTCTTCTTCAAGGTAAGGTGCGTTCTTTTTACATTATGGCACCCGGTAAGGATAATATGTCAGCGAGTGTGAGTGTGCTTACTCAACGTCAGTTGAATAAGTTCATCCGTGAATATAACATTCCATTAGATTTGAATCCGGTTCTTCCTTCAAAGGACGAAACCATTCATCCCTTCCGTCAAGGGAAGTTTCCTCTTTATACCCGCGTTTGTAATTTTGCAAACTATCGGGTTCCATTTTCAAAATTTTTGATAAGGGTACTCCAGTTTTTTCGAGTTCATATTAGCCAAGTGAACCCGTTCGACCTGAGTCGTGTGAGTCACTTTGAAATATCCTGTAGGGCCCAAAACCGTAGACCGGACCTAAATGTCTTCCGGTACTTCTATGAATTTATCACGGCCGGAGACTGGTATACGTTTGCCCACCGGAAGGGCATACCTCCCCCTCCTTCGATGAACGGTCCAGCCTAAAGAATTGGAAGGATAACTTTTTCTGGCTGGACGATCGTTGCCTTCCGGAGGATATGAGGTGGCGGTTCAAGGACCAGACAATGTCCTTTGATTTGGGCGAAGACTTCGTCTTCGACCACGAACTGGCCCGTGCCCTGATTGAGCATAAGTCCCCGATTCGTCCCCTTCATGAGCATTTTCTTTTACTAGGTCGAGTCTGTTTTCGGTGGAGCCAAGGGGATAGGGATTGGCCGGTTATTCGCAGAAAGCGTGATCGTAAGTTCTGGCCCCTTTCGTCCCCTTCGGCATTTTTCTTTTTTATCACTTTGCTAACTTATTTTTTATTCTAAACGTGTAGGTGCGGCAATGTCTCTCAGGGATGCCCTTAAGGTTCCGAGCTTTGATGTACTTGACTTTGATTTGGAGGATCAGGGCGAGGACGAAGTTCCTTTGATGAAGCAAGTGGCTCCTTCGGCCTAGGAGATTCGTCCACTAATTGCCCAGGACGCAGCTGAACCTTTTGCTGCCGAAGCCACTTCCTCCATTCCCCAAAACATATCCGAACAAACCGCTGTAGAGGTGATGCGTGTGAAGTGTTATATATATTAGGTGTATATTTTAAGCCCCTTTAACACTTATTTTTTGCCAAGTTTTAAATTTATAAAACACGATATTTTACTAACACTAAACACACATATGGGCAAGTGCACCCATCGTGAGCGTAGTATAGTGTTGGCAAGATACCGAGGTCGTCCAAGGACACAAGAGCTTTTAGTACCGGTTTATCCTCAACGTCTAATCAAAATAAAAAGTTTTGAAAAATGTGTTAAACTAAGAAAAATAAAAACTAACTAAAATGCTAAAAATAAAATAAAAAGAAAAACAGATAGACAAGATGAATCACTTGGTTCCGACTCGTATCTAGTGTAACCTTTGATTATTTCCGCACTTTTGCACTTATTTAAGAGATTATCTTAGTTATTGTAGTAGGCCCCTCTTTTGAAGGTGACGTTACCCTCACCCCAGTAGTTTGAGTCAGCAAGGAAACAATCCTAAAAGGGTGGATTATTGGAAGATAATTAATTAAGTTATTAATGCAAATTATGGTAGGCCCCTCTTTTGGAGGTGACGTTACCCTCGACTAAGTAGTCTGAGTCAGCAGGGATACAGTCCTAAATAGCGGGGTTATAGTATTAATAGTAGTTAACTTATGAGGGGATCAAAGAGTTTGGACCCCCGCCATCCAATACCGTTAAGTATTGAAGGAGGTCCTACTAAATTTGACCCAGGTCCATTGCAGGACCTCTAAACGCTGAACAATGGCAAGACCTTTACCAAACCGTTCCCTTAACCCCCGACCAGGTAGCCAACATACCTCCATATAGACCGTGGAGATATGAATGGTGAAAATCTTTTATTTTATATAGACAGTAAAATAATTTCAAGACACCACGGACAAACGATAAGGAAAGATCACCTTCAACATAAGAAACTATTTATTAAAGTCATTAATACAAAACCAAGTAAAAAGTGCGAAAAGATTAGAAATAAAAAGTATTACACTAGACACTTGTCTTCACCAAGTGATGTAAGAGACTTAGGCAAACATGGCCTTGATTGTCAAGAACTCTTACGATCAATCTTGGATCCCGAGACGACTCACACACTCTACGATGGACAATGGATGATGGTGGTGGATGATGGTGTTATGGTGGTGGTGGGTGGTGGGTGAAGTGTGAGAGAGGTGGTGTGCCAAGGGATAGTTTGAGCTTGAGCCAAACACTCATATTTATAGGCTGAACAGAAGCTCGGGCACGGCCCCGTGTCCAGTGGGCACGACCCCGTGTCCACATCCTCTCTTTCTTCATTTAATGCAGCTTTGTCTTATTAGTTGACCACGCCCCCCGTGTCCGCTGAGCACGACCCCGTGTGCAGAAGAATCTTTGTACTATGAAGATTTGCCTGGATTGTGCGAATCTTATAGTTGACCACGGCCCCGTGTCCGCTGAGCACGGCCCCGTGGTGGGCAATAGAAGCTTCTACCACTTTGTCTTTTCTGCTGACACTTGGGCACGCCCCCGTGCTGGCTGAGCACGGGGCGTGTTCAGTCTTCTGTTGTCTTGTTTTGCTTGGGAAGATGCTGTCGTGGGGTCGGGCATGTCACGTCTTGTTCCTTTTCTTGTATTTATGTCAGATTTTGATGTCTTTTTGCTTCTTTTTTTAATTTGAGCTCATTTAATCCTGAAAATACAAAAGGAAGACAAAAGCACACTTTTTCCAACATTAGTACTAAAAAAGGGTTAGTTTTATGCCACAATTGATGTAATTTATATGTTGCATTTTGCACACATCAAATACCCCCACACTTGAATCTTTGCTTGTCCTCAAGCAAAACTCTTTAATACGTGGCTATTACACTCCCAAATGGAATGGGTAGAAAAGAAGGTTTTTGGGCTTGTCATAGAGTGTCGGGATTTCCAAGATTCTTTATTTAGTTTTATTTTTATTTATTTACAATCCTATTCGTCATGATTTATTTAAAACTTTTCACTAGATAAATTACTTATTAGGGCATAACATGCCTTTGTAAAATTTTATTTATATACAAGTTCACATACCTCACGGGGATCACTCAACACTCGGCCGAAAATGTATTTTTGTGGATCACTCGAGAGCGGCATGGAACTTACTCCTACCATAGGCTTGCCAAGCAATCAATCCTCCTCCTTTTTAACTTATAAACCTTTGTAAATATCAAGAGGATTTTGTGGGTGAATGGTTAGGCTTGGGTTAAAGGTAGGTGGTTGGGTTAGTGGTTAGTAGAAAAAAGGCGAAAAGCGTAACAAGTGTCGGTTTTCGTAAGACTTTCTATTTTTATAACTTTTATTTTGATGAAGCTTTTATTCAAACAAAGTTATTTTTGATGAACTTGTTTGTTTATTTTCTTTTGCTTCATCATCAACACAAATATATATATATTTTTTTTGAAAAGTCATACGAAAAACCGAACTTGTTACTAAAACAAAGGGTAAAAAATGAAAAAGGTTTTGGTGGGTAAAAGGGTGTTTGGTTTGGGTTATGAAATGAAAAGTTTTGGCTCAAAGGGGTTAACTAGGGGGATTTTGGGTAGGTGGTAAAAAAAAATAATGGTGTAGAAATAAAAAGGGTTAGTCCTAATGCCTCCATCATTTACTTACTCGGGTTTAAGTTGGTAAGGACCGGGAATGTATCGTCATGGCAAGTTCTAGAGTCGTAAGAACCAAGCGGCTATTCACACAAGAAACGAAAAATGAGCATTTAGTCTAATGATATGTAATTGTATGCTCGATAAAGGCTCAAAACTCACTTTTGTGGGAATGGGTTTTTATGTGATCAAGTATATATAATCAAATTTTAACTAAGCTTGTCATGCCTTTTCGTAATTTTTTTATGTTGGTTCTTTTTATCACGACGCTGTCGGTTGTAAATTCGTAAAAATATAACATTTTTAAGAACTTGAATTTCCCGAGTTAAACCTAGACAAGTAAAAAAAATGAAATTTTTTTTTGAAAAAATTTGGGGTGATTAGCGGTTCCAATAGAGTTTTGTGTAAGGCTTGTATTTAGGACTTGCAAGATTCAAGGTTTTAGCATCCCCCCCACACTTAAATTACACATTGTCCTCAATGTGTCCCAAAAATAAGTTTTTAGGTTGATTGAATGTGTAAAAATGTGTAAAAAGCAAAAAAATTGTGTTACTGGGCGCTGAACACGGCCCCGTATTGTCCGGGCACGGCCCTGTGTTCAAGTGTCAGTAACATAATTAAATCAAGAGAAACAGAAGCCTGGACACGGGGGCGTGTTGGGTGAACACGGCCCGTGTCCAGTTACCTGAACTGGGTCTTTTTCTGCAGACAGTGCAGCACGGGGCCGTGTTGGGCGGACACGGCCCGTGCCGAACTTACTGTAAACGAAGAAAATTGTCGGATGGTCCTGTTTTCTTGCATGGCGTGCTGGTTCAAGTTTCCCTTGTATCCTTTGTCGTCTCAAGTGTGTTTTATTCAATTCAACACCATCCAAACACCAAATTAACTAAAACCATCATTCATTAATCATAGAGAGAATTACATATTAGTCCTAAAAATGAAAAATAAATCAGAAAATAAAAGTAAAAAGTCCTAATATTAAATAGGTCAAGTGATCCGTAAAATCTTCCTAAGGAGCCCTACTTCTACAATAAGAACCAAAATTCCGGAAATATATCTCCGGTCTAAAAGCCTTGTAGAACTCCAAGCCGAACGGTGTCCCTTAGATGTTACTAGAGCCATTCTTCTATCTCCCTTGGGAGAAAGGAGGCGGCTTCATGTTCCTCGACCTCTTGTGGAGGAGGAGCGACACCAATCGGAACCCCTTGTAGTATGTCTCGAGGAGGCTCCGGATGTAGGGCGTACCATTCGGTCGGAATGATGACTTCCGGCACCACATTCCATGCCCTTTGGGTGATAATCGGTACCAAAGGAGGAGAGGCAAGAATGTTCAACCTTTGGTGCAAAAGGTTGACCTCCCGGAGACATCCTTCTAGTCCCACCGTCAAATGATTAATGCGGTCAACCAATGCCTCTTCCACACTTGTCATTTCATCAAGGGCTTCTCTCAAAGCGTAAACATAGTTTACAAGTGAATCTTCAACCGTTGATGATCTTCTCCCCTGCCGGTTGTTCCTGGAATGCGATGAAGAGTTTCCGCTAGTTCTGCTTGCCATTCTAAGAAAACACACTGAAAAGAGTTCAATTTTATGGGAACAGTACTTCGTACACGGCCCCGTGTTCAGCGAACACGGCCCCGTGTTCAGATATCTGCAGGATTTAGGAGCAAGGAATCTTGGGGTTTTAAATTGTTTTCATGATTTGTAAAGAATTTTTGAACAGAAACAACTTAAAACATTGTTGTAGAACTTATTTTTAACAAGATTCCATGGTCAAAAATCCAACAAACATCTCAATAAGGCTTGAAATTATGGAAAGTTCAAGGTTTAATGGAAGTATGAGAAAAATTGAAGAAGAAGATAGTGGACAAAAGAGGAAAGGACAAGAAGATGGTTAAGAAACTTCTTTTAGAAAATACCTAGGATGGTATGTGAGAATATTCCCCAAATCTCTGTCCTTGGAATGGTTCAAATGTGCAGGATTCTTGGCTGCATTTATAGAAAACGGCAGTACGTTGCGCACGGCCCCGTGTTGGCTGGACACGGCCTCGTGTGCAGACAGAATCCTGACACATTTTTGTCCGCATTCTGACAAAATCAGAAGAGAATCTTTGGGTGGACATGGGGGCGTGTTGACCTGGGCACGGCCCCGTGTCTAGAAGTTGTCTTAAGGAATTCGTCTATTTTTAAGGAACTTTTCCGGATCGGGCGGTTCCTTACTGGATGGAACAACCCCAAAGTGCCTAAGATACCTTAATTGTTCTAGATTAAGACGAGAACGCAAGAGGTTGTCGGTGAGGGTGATTTCTATGCTATATGTAGGTGGACAAGTCCAAACCTTTTCCGGGCTCTCGTTAAAGAAGGTTATGTCGAATCGCTCAGGTCTATGTATGCATCAAACGAAGTTGATGGGGAGTCCTTCACGGCACAATCGACACAGGGACGACTATCGCTCAAGTCCTCACTAGAGTTAGGAGTATCTTTGGAAACAACGAAGTTGTTTGAATGCGTTTCCAACCCTTCTTCTTGGTTACCGTCTTGGAAAAGATTATTGAAATCTTTCCTAAGTTCTTTTAACCAAGCAATAATTAGATCTTCTAGTTGAAATAATTCATCAAGAAGCATTTCTCCTAGAATATCCGGTTGGGAGCATTCGAGGGAGATATAGGGATTATTTTTACTTTCGCCCCTCTTAAGGATACTAGGAAACGATGGGTCTATATAGTGGGGTTTATAATTTAGAAAATAACATTCTAATTCTTTATGGTTACCACCACATAATTGACACCACATTGTACCATAAGAGTGCCGAAAGTAAAAATTATCAGTATCACTCATGTTTGTGTCAGAAATTACCAACCGTCGGGATCTTACGGTTCTGTTTTCAGTAACTGAAACTTGGGCACGGGGGCGTGTTGAGTGGGCACGGCCCCGTGTTCAACTTACTGTCTGACTTAAAACAGGATTGCCAGTTCCAATGATTGGGCACGGGGCGTGTTCAGCGGGCACGGCCCGTGCTGAGTTCTGCAGAAGCTGAAAAATTACGAAAAATCCTAAAAAAATGAAAAATAAGAAAAACGATTAGGCCGTTGATTCCTAACTTTCTTAAAATCCTTGTGTCCCCGGCAACGGCGCCAAAAACTTGATGCGTGTGAAGTGTTATATATATTAGGTGTATATTTTAAGCCCCTTTAACACTTATTTTTAGCCAAGTTTTAAATTTATAAAACACGATATTTTACTAACACTAAACACACATATGGGCAAGTGCACCCATCGTGAGCGTAGTATAGTGTTGGCAAGATACCGAGGTCGTCCAAGGACACAAGAGCTTTTAGTACCGGTTTATCCTCAACGTCTAATCAAAATAAAAAGTTTTGAAAAATGTGTTAAACTAAGAAAAATAAAAACTAACTAAAATGCTAAAAATAAAATAAAAAGAAAAACAGATAGACAAGATGAATCACTTGGTTCCGACTCGTATCTAGTGTAACCTTTGATTATTTCCGCACTTTTGCACTTATTTAAGAGATTATCTTAGTTATTGTAGTAGGCCCCTCTTTTGAAGGTGACGTTACCCTCACCCCAGTAGTTTGAGTCAGCAAGGATACAATCCAAAAAGGGTGGATTATTGGAAGATAATTAGTTAAGTTATTAATGCAAATTATGGTAGGCCCCTCTTTTGGAGGTGACGTTACCCTCGACTAAGTAGTCTGAGTCAGCAGGGATACAGTCCTAAATAGCCGGGTTATAGTATTAATAGTAGTTAACTTATGAGGGGATCAAAGAGTTTGGACCCCCGCCATCCAATACCGTTAAGTATTGAAGGAGGTCCTACTAAATTTGACCCAGGTCCATTGCAGGACCTCTAAACGCTGAACAATGGCAAGACCTTTACCAAACCGTTCCCTTAACCCCCGACCAGGTAGCCAACATACCTCCATATAGACCGTGGAGATATGAATGGTGAAAATCTTTTATTTTATATAGACAGTAAAATAATTTCGAGACACCACGGACAAACGATAAGGAAAGATCACCTTCAACATAAGAAACTAGTTATTAAAGTCATTAATACAAAACCAAGTAAAAAGTGCGAAAAGATTAGAAATAAAAAGTATTACACTAGACACTTGTCTTCACCAAGTGATGTAAGAGACTTAGGCAAACATGGCCTTGATTGTCAAGAACTCTTACGATCAATCTTGGATCCCGAGACGACTCACACACTCTACGATGGACAATGGATGATGGTGGTGGATGATGGTGTTATGGTGGTGGTGGGTGGTGGGTGGTGGGTGAAGTGTGAGAGAGGTGGTGTGCCAAGAGATGGTTGAGCTTGAGCCAAGCACTCCTATTTATAGGCTGAACAGAAGCTCGACCACAATTGATGTAATTTATATGTTGCATTTTGCATACATCAAGAGGCTACTTCCTCCATTCCAACATCTTCAAAAGATGCTGCTGACTCCTCCGGATCTCAGGCTGGCAAAAAATCAATCCTAGATGTTGTGGACGATGATCCGGAGATACGTGGTTTGGATGAAGCTCTTCAGTATCCTCCTTCCTCTGCCTCCTTGAAGAGTAAGGGCGTTATGCAGGATGTGGATTTAAAATCTCTTACTCGCAAGAGAAAAAACGAAACGTTGCAGATCCGTTCTTCTGATCCCCTTCCAATGCCGAAAACGAAGAAGAATAAGAAAGGATCTTCTTATTCTGAAGGTGATGTGATGGATGAACTAGACGAGCACCTTACTGGTGGTAAGTTCTCTAGGGAAGAAGCCGCACTGGCTCGATCTGGCCCCACCCCTACTTTTTCTGGTGGTTTTCTTCCCACAAATGAGATGGAGAGTATGGAGACGGAGATCCCAGAAGCTACGGGCAAAGAGAAGGGAAAAACTCAAGGTGAGCCGAAGGCGGTGACTTTCTCAGGTACGATTTTGGGCTCTTCTTTGGGTCCGGACAGTTTGATTGATGACGAGGAGGACCAAGTGTCTTCTTTTCCCTCGTCATGGTTCGGACCTGAGTTGATGTCCTTTTTTCGATATGCAGATGCATTTTCAGATGATATGGAGATTGATCCAGCAACAGCTGAAGAGAAGTTTATTCCGGATTGGGATATCCGGAATAAGGATTCTGTGATGGATGAGTTGGTTGCTCGCACTCCTCTTTTCAATATTAGCACTCCAATAGACCATGCCCGAAGCCGAAAGATGAAAAACCCGGACCTGAGTGCCGCGGTTTTAACTAATCAAGCCCAGTCAAATATTTTTGTGACGGAGCTCTATCGGAGGTGGGTGGAGGCGGAGTCGGTAAGGGAAAGCTTGGAAAAGGAGACCCGTTCTTTAAAACGGAAGGTTTTGAGGGCTTCGGATATGGAGAAGAAAGTCGCCCAGCTTACCCAGGATCTCCAATCTCAACAGGAGAAGATCAAAGCCTTGACCACCCAAAACCCATCTTCTCAGGCGGCCGCTGCTTCTGCTGCGGAGGATCGTGATAGAATATCAGCAGAGCTAAAGATTTTTTCCGAGTCTATGAAGAAGAAGGACGAAGAGCACAAAACGGTTCTGGCAAAGATGGAAGAATCTTTTTCGAATGCTTGTCTGGCTTACGCGAACATGATGGCTGGTACGTACCTTGCTTGTCTTAAACGCTTTTTTATTTTCCTGTTTCTTTCTAACACTTTGGTCAGAGCGGGATGTGCTCAAATAAGGAGAAGCGGATTTGAAGGCCCAGATTGAGGAGATGAAGGGGCATGAAGAAGAGATTGAAACGGAGAATGCTTCCTTGAAAGCTAGAGTGGAGGATCTTCAGGCAACTAAAGTTTGGATGCTTTCGGAGGGGGCTAAGCTTCTTGCCAAAAATATTCATAAGGGCCGGAGATGACTGCTGCCGTAGCCGCTGTTAACAATGCTATGAGCTCCGTTGGTGTCAACTCCGGCCTTCACAACGACTATCTTCATGCCTTAAAGAAAAAGACTCCCTATGCGGATGTTCCGATGCTGAACCGTAATGCCGCCGAAGAGCTAGAGGCGGCAGTTGCTTGCTTTGACTCCCTTACCTTTCCAGTGGTAGAGGACCTTCCGAAGCTTATTAATGAACCACTTTCTGAAATCAAGAAGGCTCTCTTCTTTGTCAGGGGTGGCTCTCTGAAAGAATGAGGTGGACATGCCCGGCTTCTTAGGGTACGCACCTTGGCAAGTTTATTGGTTTTTTAACTATCTTTTTTAGGAGGTGGACAAATCCGTTGGTTTGGGATATGCACCTTTTTTTGATTCAGGATGAATGTAATGATGTTCTTACTGCACTTGTGTTTATGTAGGACCGGTTTTGATTCTGAAACGATTGCGAAACGGACGTGACACATGCGGAAACCGTACACGAACTTGACCTAACACACACGATGTAATATAAACGTGATTCTATAGAAAAATATGAAATAGTACACCACATGAATCACTTTCTCTCTCTAGATTCTCTCTCTAGATCTAGAGTTCTCCTAAACATAAATGAGCCAAAAGTCTCTAATCTAAACATAAAGCTCCTATTTATAGGCCTTGGCTTTTAATGAGATTTCTCATTAATTACACTATTGCCACCTTGCCTTTTGTCTAGATATTACATCATAACGACTCGTTTTCTTCTGTCTCTTGCTACGGCTCAGATTGACGAAGGTGATAGACATAAGTGCACTAACAGACTCCCCCTTGGATATTGCCGCAGTCAATCTCGTAGCATCTTGTCTTTTCTTTTTCTCTGAGTCTTCTTAAAACTTTGACGGTATCAGCAACCATAGACTTCCTCTTTCTCAAACAGAATCCTCATGAATCTGTCTTCAGGCTTCCGTTGCTCTTCCTTTCCTTCAGACTCCTTTTCTTCAGGCTCCCCCTTTCGTCAAGCTTCTGTGCTTTTGGGATCGACACCTGGCTTTCCGGATACAAGCTCCTCTGGATAGTTATCTGGCTTCTTGAATCCACGCTTCCTCTTGCGTTGAGCTTGTCTTCAGACTCCCCCTTAGATTCAGCTTCTGGGATCGTAGTCTGGACTCTTACCTGCAATCACTCATACATTCATAAGTAACAACATTTTAGACTACCAGGAATCGTAACCTGGCAATTCAATCTTCTCTAAATCACTCCTCCTATCAACAATCTTTACAGATATGGCAATGTTAAGTATCCAAAATCCCTCACAGTTAATCATCCAAGTCCAAACTAATGACCTTGGAGATATCACAAACTGTTTTTGATTTTTTATAAAAGGTTTCAAGTTTCAAATTAACGAACTTGTTTTATTTTCAGAAACACAATCAGCTTACTTAGATTTTGAAACTCAGCACTCAGACATCGGTTTTCGAAAATAAAGCAGAATCAAAATCTTTTTGTATTTTCTGAAAATAAAAAGCAATAACGAAATATGTACAAACATATTTACAGATAATATTTTTGTTTGAGTTTGCGTTAGAGGATCATATCAGATTTTGACAAGTCACAAGTACCGTTGAGCTTAGTTACACATTAAGAATTAAACAATTCACTTAGATTGTCGATATACTGATCCACTTAAATTTTCACACAAAGTTCAACTGATTCAGGATACGAATTAGGTGTTTTAAGAACTTAAACTCACTTATGTGTCCCACCTCTTGAATATACTCCCGTATCCAGATCCCAATATTCAGTCTTACAGGTGAGTATACCTAGATGATATCTGTAAGGGGTTAATTTGTGAAGAACCGTGAGAGCTCAGGTCAGAACTTCCGTTCAGCAGAGAGATGACGACTCGACTTTAGGTGTGTCCCCTTTAGAGGATCTTTTCTTCAACAGCAATGATTATCAATTTTATTGTTTCATCATTTTTGCTGAGGGCAGCGCTATATTTCAAGCAAGCGTAAAGTATTCTCCGGGGACTAGGCCATTGCTTCCGCAAAATCAGAAGTCCCGGGATAATACCCCAGATATCACTGAGTATAAAGACCTAGTATCTCAAAAAGAGGGACCTTTCAAACGAGATTTCAGGGGTTACCTATATATCCAAGTAGTGTTCCCCACGAAATAAGCAAGTTTGAATTTAGGTTTATATCCCGAAAAAGTTTTCTAAATGTATAAAAACCTATCGGCATATCATAAGTGAGACTGCTTAACGCTATTTAATCATTACATTTCTTTAGCATACTGTAACTGTCTACTGATGTACTATCATTTCCTCTTTTTACGCAAAAACTTAATTTTCAAATTTTATCATGTTTTTTGCATTTTCAAATTTTCAAATGTTTTTGGATTTTCTGACAACAATATATCTCCCCCTAAAATGCAAAATCATATAAAGAAAATTTGACAACCAATACTGATAGCTTTGTCTCTCCATCCATTTTCTGCTAAAAGTGCTCTGATTTGCAGAAAATCTAATGTACCCCCATGATTTACAACACATTGATATTTACAGTTTGAAAACCGTTTTTCAATCTAGTGAAATTAATCATGTTTGTTCAGCCGTGAGGGTTTCGGCGTATTCAAACAACACATATTTTTGTAATTTTCTATTTATGACAAAATTAAAAACAAACATATTTTTGGTTTTTAATTTTTTTCAAATTTTTAGGGTTTTTGAAAATATTGTTTATTTATGTACAGAAAATGTTAAACTCCCTGTTCAACCAAACCAGGGTTCAGCAACCTCTTCCTGTGCTAGGCTGCCCCAACTCTCATTCTCACAATCTTCGGTTTTGGTGAGCACCTGCACATTCAAAACATTCAATTACTTGAACAATTTAGCCCAGGTCTGTTGGACCTTAGGCATTTCAACACAATATTCATCATGTAGTTTCGGAAAATCTTTATCATCAAAGACTTTTTCAACTTTAACTTCAACTTTCTCATCTTTTACCGAAATAATTTGTTTCTTAACACTCCATGTTTGACCTTTCGGAGTTCCTCTTTTGTAAAAGTGTGATTCTTTTTGAACATTTTGTTTTTGAACAACTTTTGGTTTCCAAAACTCTTTGGGTTTTGTCATATCAACGGATTTTTGCCAACTATGTGTTGTTCTAAATCTTGGTGTGTGAAAAGTCTGTGTTTGTCTTGAATCAGACCTAGTCTGTTTTGGTTTCCAAGTTTGATTTGAAGCAAACTTGTTTGTGTTGTACCTCCAAGTTTGTTTTGAATCAAATTTGGCTGACCTTTGTTTCACACCCTCATATTTTTGTTTCTCAAAATTTTCAGGCTTCTTTTTGTCAACATCCACAGGTTTCAGATTCGGACACTTTCGTGCAAGATGTCCAATTTGATCACACTTGAAACATGTTCTCTTGGACACATCTTTGACCTGTGGTTGTTGCTTTTTCTTTTGAGCACAAAACTCTTCATTAAACTGTTGTCTAAATTTGAGTTTTTCCTCTTCTTCAAAACTTTTTCCTTGAACAAAACTCATTTTTGCCTGAGAATTTGGCACTTCATTTTTCTTCCAATTTTGTCTCCTTTTATAACCCAACCCAGCCTTCATGTTTTTCTTTTTGAAACCAGGTTTGTTATAAAAAGTTTTGTGACCTTTACCAGCAAACTTTGGAATCTCAGACTTCTCAATCTCAACCATTTTGAAAACTTTATCAACCTTTTCTGAAATCACATTCTGAATCGGGAATACAACATCTAAGAATAATTTGTCCGATCCAATCATGGTGTAAACCAATCCTTTTGAATCATCATTCACAACTTTCTCAGATTTTATGTTTTTCAGATACTCATCATGAAAATTACCTTCATTTTCATCCTGTGATTCAGACTTACCTTTTGTAGACTCATCTTTCAAAACGCTATCAACAACCTTACTTACCACCTCTGAATCATCAGCTTCATCAGATTTGGTGTAAGTCACATCGATACTTTCAGGTAATTGGTCAACTATGTTCAGACCTTTTGCCACCTTTTCCTCATCATAAAAAGTATAATTGTTTCTCAATGGTGGTGGTACTTGATGAAATTCTGAACCAATACCTTTTTTACACTTGTCAGTATCTTTGTCATCCGGTGTGATATTGAAAATGCGTTCGAGAATGTACGAAGAGTTATGATAACTTTGAAGTTTGGTAACAACCTTTTCTTTTTCAGCCAAAACTTGTTTGAGATTAGCAATTTCATCAACACACTTGTTTAATTCAAGTTGCTTTTCTTTAAACTGTCTCTCATACATTTCTTTAGTTACTAAAGTTTCAGACAATCTTTGATCAAAACTTTTGACTTGACTCTTCAAAGTATCATAAGCTTCTTGTACTCTCTGACTCGACCACTTCAAATTATCATACTCTTTTTGAAAATCTTGAAATTTAGTTTCTTTTTCAACACAATCAACACATTTTGCTATACACAGTTGTCTATAAACATCATTATCCTTTTCAAGACCTTGACATTTCTGTGTCAATTTTTCAACCTTTAGTTTCAAAACTTCTTCTTTTTCAATCATATCTTTACATTTTGTTGTGAAACCATTTTCAAGTTTGCTTAATTCATTATCTTTTGTTTTTATGATGTCATCTTTTTCAGTACAGGCTTTGCACATTTCTATGCAATTCCTGCACTTGTTTTCATTATTATCAACAGTTTCAACATTCGATAGATCAGAAGATTCACTTACCTCAGTCTCTTTCAGCACCGGTTCTTCTGTCTGATCTTCCTCTTTCTTCTCTTCTTCTTCTTCTTCTTCTTCTTCTTCTTCTTCTTTCTGTTCTTCTTCAATCTTCTGCTCCTCTTCAGCAGCAAGCTTTGCAGTAATCTTCACTTCTTCAACCATCTTTTTCAACTCTTCTTCCTTTCTCTTCTTCATTTCTACCACCTTTGGTAGACTTGCTTCACAAGCTTCTTTGATTTTGTTTTCCAAATCCGGCAAATATTCTTTCTCAGATAACCTTCTTATGTTGAAAGTAGCCTGACTTGGAAGCAAATTTGTTATAGCTTTAAAATCCACCTTTGATGGATTAACAACTGGATTACCCCATGGATCCATGTAACATTCCAAAACATCATTCCATCTTTTGGCTCTATGGGCTTCTTTGAATGGTTCTGTGAATTTTCCAATTTCCCATCTTGCATAATCTATTTTCCACCATCTATCAGGATCAACCTCAGCTACAAATGCATACCTAACTGCATCTTCTTCAGGTAGAACTTGACTCCAGTCATAACCTTCATCGTCATGAATAACTGCCAGAGCTCTTGATTTTTCTTCTGCCTGCTTCAATCTGGGAGGTTCAGACTTGTTCTGATGATAGATTGCTTTCTTGTAATAATCTTCCTTGAACGAATTAGCAGTATCATCAGCATAAGCATTCCTGGACTCACGTTTAAAGTGACCTTTCTGTTTGCATTTAAAGCATGTCACTTGGGACTTTTCAAAGCCTAACTTGGTAGAAGGTCCACCAATAGACTGCCTTCCGGTAATTTCCATGAAACGTTGTGCCCTTCTCACTGCACTGGCCATACACCATCTTATGTCGATCAATTCCATCTCCTCAGGATCTATTTGATCATAGTCTTCCTTCGTCAGATTGGTGTTGCCTATCTTGCCTGCCACAAGACTCTCATACGATTCAAGCACAGATGCTAAGAAGACCATCTGTTGCTTTGCAGACTCCTCATTAAAATTTTGAGTATTCTTCAAGTCTACTGCAATGTTGCATTGGAATACATTCTTTGATGCAGATTGGTTCGATATTGTTGAAAAAGATCCACTGTGAAAACCACTGTGAGAACTTTCATTGTTCACAAAGTTTGAACTTTCTGCAGAAAACGCTGTTCTTGGAGACCCAGCCTGTGGTAGATTTCCTCTGTAGTACAACTCCACATTCTGCTGATGAGCTGAATTGTTGACTTTAGATCTCTTTATCTCCAACTCATGACTTTCAAGTCTTTCAATCAGCAAATCCACTGTTAACTCTTCAGGCTTGATTGTGTTTTTCAACATTAAAGCGAAGTATTGCCAATCCTGATCATTTGGCAACGAGTCAAACAATTTATCAACCAGCTCCTCTTGAGTGTATGTGATTTTGTGTCTGGCCAGCTCCATCTTCAGATGTCCAAATCTCTCGATCATTTTACAAACAAATTCATTTTTCATACAACCAAAAAGATCAAACTCTTTACGCAACAATTTCTTTTTGTTTTTTACAATCTCATTACTTCCTACACACTTTCTCTCTAATGCTTCCCATAAACTCTTCGACGTTTTCTCTTGCTCAAGTAGCGAAATGATATCTTCTCTCACTGATTGTTTTATCAATGTAATCATTTTATATTCAACTACAACATTTTTTATATCTATTTCTGTAAACTCTTTTTCATCTAATAACTCTCCTCCTGCTTTTACTGGTTCTGTATATCCATTTTTCAATTTTAACCAACTCTCAGGAACGAATGCTTTTACCCAACCCTCAAATCGATTTTTTCCACCAGTTATAATCTTCAATCTTCATTAGCTTCGGTGGTTTCTGTTGGCTTCCATACATATTCTCATACTTCAAGTTCTCTGAAATCTCTTTCGAATATTCTCTTGTTTCAGATCTTCGTTCGGATGATTCTGAAGTAAAGGCATTATAGAACGTGTTGTAAAATTCTTCAGCCATGATGCGATCTTCTCGAATATCAGCACCTTTTAATCACCTGAATACAAACAAACAAACACTTATCAGTTTAAACACTATCAAACAACTGAATCAAACTGATACTTGGACTGGTGAATATTTTGTGCGGACTGAGTTTGATGCGAACTGAGATTTAAGTTGTCAAACCGTACGAACTGCTATGACTCGGATCAAAATCAACAACCTTTTCCAATGACCTGACTAAACCACACAACCTGGAACGAGTTCGAATTCAAACAGACTGAACCACCTCTTGTGAACTGGGATCAAATTCAAACTGTGTGAAACAAAGTTCACTTTGTGTGAACTGATCAAATATCAAACCTGAATAAAAATTCAATTCATGTGAACTCAAACTAACTCAAACAATCTCATGAAAGTCGAACACTCTAGTGTTATTTTCAATCAAAGCCCATGGAAACTGACATTGTCACATGCAATTATCAACTACTTCACGTGGGCCGCCACCATGTATCTTGGGCCAAACAAAAATGCAGACAACCATTTTATCCAAATCAATTCTATTGGGCCACTAAAATCAATGTCACATGAGCCTTTAATATGTATCACATGCAGCCGACAACAACTTCGAAACTTGAATTTTAATTGGACCGCTTATGAAAATTCCACATGAAGACTGTTGAACTCCTCAAACAAAATGACAACTTTCAAACGGAAACACCAATTTCAAACGAGACAGCTGCTTTCAAACGAGATTCTCAAACGGAATACATTCCTCAAACGGAACCAACCCAATGTTTCAAACGGACAACATGTTTCAAACGTAATCACCATGCATTTTCAAACGAGATACCCGATTTCAAACGGAATATGTCGGATTCAAACGGAATAAGATCGATTTTCAAACGTAATCACTTGTTTTCAAACGGAATATGGTTTCTTTAAACGGAACCAAGCTGATTTCACGCGATGTCGGACACAAAAACTCAGATTTCTCTCAAACGGCTAGGAATTAGGATCCGAAACTAGGTAGGGTTATAAATCAGGTGTTTTCACACAACATATCAAAAAATCAGCCGATTTGGACCGTAAAAACCCGTTCAATTTGACGAAAATCAGTTAAAAACGTGAAAAATATGAAAAAGATGAAGAAATAGATGAAATCCGGATCTGAAATCGATGAAATCACGAGCGGAAATGTGTGTTGGATCAGTGCAATCGAGCTCCTGCTCTGATACCACTTGTAGGACCGATTTTGACTCCGAAACGATTGCGAAACGGACGTGACACGTGCGGAAACCGTACACGAACGTGACCTAACACACACGATGTAATATAAACGTGATTCTATAGAAAAATATGAAATAGTACACCACCTGAATCACTTTCTCTCTCTAGATTCTCTCTCTAGATCTAGAGTTCTCCTAAACACAAATGAGCCAAAAGTCTCTAATCTAAACAAAAAGCTCCTATTTATAGGCCTTGGCTTTTAATGAGATTTCTCATTAATTACAATATTGCCACCTTGCCTTTTGTCTAGATATTACATCATAACGACTCGTTTTCTTCTGTCTCTTGCTACGGCTCGGATTGACGAAGGCGATAGACATAAGTGCACTAACAGTTTATAACAATTATCCTATGTAAATAGTTTTGTGATTTCCGGTTATACAAGTCCGGTCAATTTTGATGCAATCGCTTTATTGCGCATGCGTCCATGCTTTTTGTGTTTACATTTTTTCTGCTTTTAGAACGTTCTTTTTAAAGGTACGGATCCGATTAGTTTTGCTTTTTTAGGATAATTGCAAAGTGAAGGGAAGGGTATGAACGAAACCAGTTCCTTCTTACCTTTTAGGGTTAGCATCCCTGGTTCGGCCGAAGATATTTTTGTGTTGCAACTTTGTTAATGATAGAAAAATTTTATCATTCCATTTTTCTTATCCGGAGTTATATTTCTCCGTTTAACACACGGTAAAAACATTTTAAATAATCCGCGGGTAAAACCCTCCGCGGTTCTTGGAATTATAAAATTGTTCGGTACGGGCAAAAACATCCGCATTACAAGGAAAGCGAAAGGTGACGGAGGCCGTAGCTTCCGTATTACAATTTTATTTTCAAAACAGGAAAAAATTCTTCAAAGAAAACACTTCTTGAGGTGCGCTCCATTCCAAGTACGAGGGACGATGGTTCCGTCCATCTTTTTGAGCGTGTAAGCACCGTCCTTTCCTACAGTGTTAATTTGATAAGGACCCTCCCACTTCGGAGCCATTTTTCCCGTGCCCTCAGCCAAGCTTGCTTCGTTGCTTCGCATAACGTAATCTCCAGCTTTGAACCGAACCTCCTTTACTTTTGAGTTGTAATGTTTCCAACTCTTTTTTATATTTTGCTTCTCGGATGGCCGCAAGTTCTCTTCTTTCTTCGGCTAAATCAAGGTTCAGGCGGAGTTCTTGTTCGTTCCCTTCTTGGCTTTGTTGCATGCGAGGGGTGGGTATCCCTACCTCGGCGGGAATGACTGCTTCCGTACCATACGTTAAACTGAAGGGAGTTTCCTTAGTGCTTGTTTTTGGCATCGTCCGGTGAGCCCACAGGACGTGCGGAAGTTCATCTGCCCAAGAAACTCCTTCTTTCCCCAGCCGCTTTTTTATACCTTCCACAATACTGCGGTTGGCTCTTTCTACCTGCCCATTGGCCTAGGGATGGGCTACCGAAGCAAAATTTTGCTCAATGTGCATTCTTTCGCACCAAGTCTTGAATGGTTTTTCTGCAAACTGCTTCCCATTGTCACTGACTATACAGAGCGGCATTCCGTATCTGCATACTATATTTTCCCAAACAAACCTCAGCACTTGATCTCCGGTGATAGTCCGGAGGGGTTTGGCTTCGATCCATTTCGTAAAGTAATCGATGGCCACTAGTAGGAACCTCATTCCTCCGGTGGAAACAGGGAAAGGACCAACGATGTCAATCCCCCATTTATGAAACGGCCAAGCCGAAGTTACTGGGACGAGGTTGTTTTTGGCTCGGTGACTGATGGGAGCGTGCCGCTTGCAGTCTTCACATGCTTGTAATTCATTAACAGCGCTTTGATGCATGCCCGGCCAGAAATAGCCGGCATTCATAGCCTTGGCTACAACCATCCTTGGTCCGGAGTGAATACCGCATATCCCCCAGTGAATTTCTCTTATGACATAACTGGCTTCCTCCGGAGTTAGGCATTTTAGGAGCGGACCTAGGAAGGTCTTTCGGTAAAGTTGCCCATCATGAACCTGATACTGCAATGCTTTCACCTTTAGCTTCCGGGCCTGAGCTTTTTCTTCCGGTAATGTGCCATCTTTCAAATATTCTAAGATTGGAGTCATCCATGATCTTTCCTGCACGGAGATTGACATTACGGACTCCTTCTGATGGATGGCCGGAGCTTGCAAAGTTTTAACTAGCACTTCCTTGGACAAGTGACATATCACACCCCGAAATTTTCAGAGCTGGCGTGACTGGACTGGTATCTTCATTGCACAGCGGAAGCAAATAAGCTAAGTCTTTTAGAATGCGAACGCCGCTAAGTACTCGAAACTCCAATGGTTCTCCTATTCCAACCGTGCCATAATTTCTGAAATGCAACCTGAGAAAGAACATGCGAGAGAAATCAACAAAAAGTTGAGCGAGTTCATAGTTTGTTTGTAAAAGATTTGAAATAAATCTTTTGAATAACCGGTTTGCGAAGTAATATTGAGAAAACGAATTTAAAACTCATTTTCTTGTCAAGTTATATGGAAACTTTGTATTTGTAATGTTCGTATAACCGTCAATGCCCACCCTGACTTTGACTCCATACCCGCATAATCCTATGTCTTGAATTTGTATAAAACATGGTGTTTAATTTGTATAAATCAAGTACTTCTGTAAGTATGTATGTGTAGACCTTTGAAATATGATTTGTATGTATAAATGTCCCTGGTATGTAGCAATAAGGAAAAAGAAGCCTTGTTTTGCAAAAATTGTCAATGTGATATAGTTAAAGTTTCAACAAAAGTGGTTGTCGATATGTCTTTAGAGTAATACTTGTAACAAAATGAGAAGTGTGACGGGTCTCGCTTACACTTCTAAGCAACAAAATGAGAAATGTGACGGGTCTCGCATACATTTCTGAGAAGTGTGACGGGTCTCGCATACACCTCTAAGTAACAAAATGAGAAATGTGACGGGTCTCGCATACATTTCTGAGAAGTGTGACGGGTCTCGCATACACCTCTATGTAACATATATTTCACCCCAGCCTCTAAGGCTAAACCTCCCCAACCTCTAAGGTTGAACCTTTAGTATAATCCATTCGTAACATAATTTAGAAATATGAGTTTTTGTTCATTCAAAAACTTTGTATATTTTTGCAAAACGTGCATGTCTTTCCACCCCGAAAACATTTACAAGAATGTAAAATCATAAAAAGTGGGGTTATGAATTCACCTGAATATTCCTGTGCAAAGCTAGCTATATGCGACTGTGTGATGTCGTTTCCAAGACGTGACTCGCTAGCGTGCATTCTACAATATTCCTAACATGGAATATCTTATAAGTTTCTAATAAATACGGTAACTAAACTACGTGTCACCGAGCTTTACCGAATTGTTAACCGAACGATCCGTTGAAAAGTTGTTAACTTAATTAAGTTATACTTGTTAAGATCCGTTTACTAAGTCTAGAAAGTACTTAGTTTTCGAGAAATTCGAATAGATAAATATTTATAAAAATATAAATATATTGATAGGATAGTGTTTGTTGTTCCGAGAAGTCGTATGTGTATGTGACGAGTGTTTTATGAAAAGAATATATAATAAACTCATATTAATATATCGTATGCCGTTTGAGGCGTTTGAAATAAATATAAAGGTTTATATTTATTTTACAACAGGTTTCATCAATTCATTGCATAAATATATACTATATTTATTTTGTAAAAGAATCCGAATTTAAAATAAATCTATCTTTATTTTCATAAAGAGAAGTCGTTTTGTTTGTCGTTTGGTAATAAATATACAGCTATATTTATTTTTATAAAAGTATTCGTCGAGTTGTCTTGTTTGAAAATAAATACGACTATATTTATTTTACAAAAGAATTCGACTTGTTTGTGTCGGAAATAAATATATAGCTATATTTATTTATAAAACGATTCGTTCTATTTTTACTTTAGTAAAACAATTGTCGTGTCGTTGGTATTCGAAATAAATATATAACCATATTTATTTTTATACAAGAATCCGAGTCGTTTGGTATTTGAAATAAATATATATACTATATTTATTTGTTGTTGAAATAATTTCCGAATAGTCGTTTGATACCGTTAGCTGTTTTTCAATAAAACAAGTTTTGTTTTCGGAATTCTCTCGAAAAACGGGCAGAGTTTCTTCTGTTTTTGGACGGCCCCGACAACTAAAGTGTCGTTATTTATCAAGATTCAATTAACAATTCATGTATAGACAATTTATGTAAACGAAATATAATAAACCTAAGTAAATATTTAACTAATGATTCGTCGTTTGTTCGGTTCGAGCTCGTTCATGAATAATAAATATATAAAATAATAAAATAATTCACGCTAAATCCTTTACCGAATCTTCGTGTCGAGTCGCAGAACGTGTTGACCGACTTGAAACGTAAGCCTGCTTGTGGACTTGGTTTAACTGCACCCGAATCAACCGGAGCTGACCCGAACTAAAACATGACCCGAACCAAAACAATACCACCACTGTTGAACCATGCCATAACTGAACCAAGTTCCCACCTTGAACCGAAACCCCAAACTGATCCGACATTGAACCGAATAAGACCCGCTTAAACCCGAGACGTCATACGAGCTACCCCGCAACCAAACTGACCCGATTGTACCATAACCGAAGTCTGATCCGTGATGACTTGTTAACCTGTTGACCCGCGCCCCAAATCGTTGACCTGAACTGGGACCGAGCCGAACCACCCTGCTGAACCGAGAACCCGAACAGAAATCCGAACCAAAGACGAACCGGTCGGAGTCGTGTGTCTGACCTGACACCGAACTGAGTCTCGCACCTGAACCAAAACCGACCCGAACCTGAGTCTAAACCGAATCGAGACCCAAAACAACAAAACTGATCTGAACTGTGCTAACCATCGGACCGCGACTCCGATCGTCACTGTCTCTCTTTCTCCTCCTGTCTTTCTCTTCAGTCCTGTCGCCACCGTGTGCCGCCGCTGCTGCTGCTGTTGTACGCCACCACCTGACGGTGGTGGCCGGCCTTCGAATTAGTCGGAAAAGAAGAGGGTGGGTGAGGAGGTTTACCGGTGCGGGTGTGGGTTTGTTGGAACCAGAAAGATCGAAGAGGGGGTTTTGCGCGTTGAGACGATTCGTCGGAGTCTCCACCGCCACTTCACCGGCACCGCCGGCCGGAGCTTCCTCTCTCTCTTCGACTCCTTCTCTCTCCTGCCTCCGATTCTCTCTCTAAAATGTTACAGGTGGGTGTGGTATAGAAAGATGAGGTTGAGGGTTTTCAAATTGGGTATCTGCTTCTTTATTTCTCTTGTGTGTGTAGGTTTAGTTTGTTATGTTTATGTGTAATCGAGAACATGAGTTCTCTGTGTTTATATTTGTGAGGAATCGAGGGAGTAAGACATATTCAAAGTCTGTGTGCTATGTATGAATATAAAATCGAAAGAGAGTGGAGTTGTTGACTGCATACATTAAAGAGAAGGGAAAAAAGGAATAAAAGGTTCTGATTGGCCGTCAAAAACGAAAATGCGATGTCAAATTGTCAATCACCAAAATAATAGTGGGTGAAGCCAGGTTGGAAAGTGGCTGGATGCCAGTTGTAATGGTGGCAACTAGAAGTTCTACTAAATTTGAATGTAGTACGTATATAATAATCCATGAGCTTTGCACCAACCACCCATGTGGTTTAATTCAATTATATGAACAGTCCCTTAAGTTTAGTGATTTAAATTAAATTGGTAAATTAACTTGGTATATGACCCTAATTAATTTTGAAACTTAACAAAACTAACTAGTTTATTTTCGCGTTAATGACCTGTTAATCACGCAGTTAGGAGCCGTAAATCACCGGTTGTCACATTCTCCCCCTGTTACAAAAATTTCGTCCTCGAAATTTAGACTACGTTAACTCCTTAGAGTTACGTTATGTGTAGGTAAATACAAATAGTACCAAGGTGAATGAACATGATATCGAATCAAGACTTATTTGAATGATGTGCATTCAAGGACGTACCTCAATAATAAGAACCCAACAGTTAAAAGGAATGCGTCTCAGAATTTGATGTCAACGGAAACGAGACGTACAGGTACAGTCACTAATGTGACTAAGTTAACAGGGATCCAACAATGAACAGGAACTTCGACCAATCGAATTCCTTATGACTGTTTACAACGTGTAATTGAGTTCTAGAAGCAATAACACCCACTGGATGAACATAGAATCAACAATCTCAAATGTAATAATTTGCATGAAATGCTCGATCGTGATCAGCACAAGCTGCAAGTTTATACTTAATACCACAAGGTGTCGTAGTGATTGAAATAATTCAATAATAGCGGTGATTAAACAAATTCACCGTGTTTGAGATCAAATGAAAGCGCCATGAAGTAAATATGAATGTTTGTTCCAAACAAACATCAAAGAATTTTCAATTGAAGATGGAACACATAAGAATTATTGTTTTGATCGAAGATCAAGAAGCAATGAATATGGCAAAACATTCGATCGATAATGAAAGAATCGTTAGTAGGTACATCGGAATATGCAATGAATTTGTGTACCATTGTCTTAACACACTATTGTATTAAGACCGTCTTATTATGATAAATCAAAGCGGATTTAAAGCAATTCAATAATTAAATCCGTGCACGAGTTATGTAAACGAGTTTAGCACAAGCTTCGAATAAGTGAAAATACCACCACAAGGTGTCGAAATCAACAAACAATTTAATGGAGTCGAATGCCAAACAAGTTTACTTCGACTTGGAACAAATGAAACACTTGTTAAAACGAATTTTGAATATGATGCCCCCAATACATCATATGGTGTCCTGAATTGAATACGTGTAATGAACAAGTTCAAACAATTGAATATGGTTTCGGCGCAAGCCGACAATAAATACATGTATTGACAAGAATCTTTTGGCATGGTCACAACGAAAAACCATGTATGTATCTTGAAAAGAAAAGAAATTTCAAGAAAATGTGTTGACTTGATAACAAAGGAGCCAACAGTTGTTATAATGAGGGTCATTCGAATCACAAATCAATAATTAGGTTTAGCGAAACAATGTTTGAATTTTGATGAAACGCTTATTCGAAACGAAACCACATGCGTAACAAACCGATGCATGTGCAACATATGAATTTTCAATAAATGAAGCAAATGAATATTCTCTATACTGAAAGAAATGACCGTGATACAATGACCATTAAGAGGAGTAGAGATGTGAAAATCTACTCAGTAAATGTGAAACTCGAAATTTCAATAAAAGAAATTTGAGGACTTTACCTGGGGTTTCATGTGATGACCGGTTGTTAGTTGACATTACAATGGAATGTCGAACATAGCGTATTCGTTGTTAATAAGATAGGGGGAATGTGAAGAAATACGTCTTCTCCCTAGCGTGATTCGTGTCGTTGCAAGATCGCGTGACAAGTTGCCATTTCCTGATCGTTAGTCCTCCTGCTGACAGGAATCTAGCGTCGTCATTGAATTGCGCCATCGTGTCTTTTCAAAGGCCTCGCCTCGATAGTCGTATGTATCGTACTTCAACCTTCGTTGATGTACATATTGAGTTTCGCGTATACTTGTGCACTAGCGTTTCGTTCCAGGTAGAATGTGATGTACCCCGACATCCGTTGACGTAAAATTTAAGTTCCATATATCCTCGTGCACTAGCGTTTCGTTATGCGTAGGCTGCCTGCTCGGGAAGTCAAAATATCATAGACAATATGGATAACAGTGTGTGCCCGAGTTTATATTCGCGGTTCCTACGTGATGACCTTTAATGAACTTCAACATAAGTTTCCGAAGGTCTTAAATGCATGTTTCCTAAACTCTCAGAGTTTTGTGTACTCTATGTAATTGTTTTATGCACCGTGTATGAAAAACCACAATAGCGTATGTTTGAAAACAAAACTTTGACTGTTTGTTTTTCGGCAACGGTTGGAGACCATATTCGAGTACTAGGCGTTCTGTATGTATTCAACGTCTTAATAATCTATGTCCCAGAGAAGAGTGAGGTTAGAGCCTAGGTATTCTTGCAGAAAACCTTATTCGCTGTAACCTATAGCTCTGATACCAATCTATCACACCCCGAAATTTTCAGAGCTGGCGTGACTGGACTGGTATCTTCATTGCACAGCGGAAGCAAATAAGCTAAGTCTTTTAGAATGCGAACGCCGCTAAGTACTCGAAACTCCAATGGTTCTCCTATTCCAACCGTGCCATAATTTCTGAAATGCAACCTGAGAAAGAACATGCGAGAGAAATCAACAAAAAGTTGAGCGAGTTCATAGTTTGTTTGTAAAAGATTTGAAATAAATCTTTTGAATAACCGGTTTGCGAAGTAATATTGAGAAAACGAATTTAAAACTCATTTTCTTGTCAAGTTATATGGAAACTTTGTATTTGTAATGTTCGTATAACCGTCAATGCCCACCCTGACTTTGACTCCATACCCGCATAATCCTATGTCTTGAATTTGTATAAAACATGGTGTTTAATTTGTATAAATCAAGTACTTCTGTAAGTATGTATGTGTAGACCTTTGAAATATGATTTGTATGTATAAATGTCCCTGGTATGTAGCAATAAGGAAAAAGAAGCCTTGTTTTGCAAAAATTGTCAATGTGATATAGTTAAAGTTTCAACAAAAGTGGTTGTCGATATGTCTTTAGAGTAATACTTGTAACAAAATGAGAAGTGTGACGGGTCTCGCTTACACTTCTAAGCAACAAAATGAGAAATGTGACGGGTCTCGCATACATTTCTGAGAAGTGTGACGGGTCTCGCATACACCTCTAAGTAACAAAATGAGAAATGTGACGGGTCTCGCATACATTTCTGAGAAGTGTGACGGGTCTCGCATACACCTCTATGTAACATATATTTCACCCCAGCCTCTAAGGCTAAACCTCCCCAACCTCTAAGGTTGAACCTTTAGTATAATCCATTCGTAACATAATTTAGAAATATGAGTTTTTGTTCATTCAAAAACTTTGTATATTTTTGCAAAACGTGCATGTCTTTCCACCCCGAAAACATTTACAAGAATGTAAAATCATAAAAAGTGGGGTTATGAATTCACCTGAATATTCCTGTGCAAAGCTAGCTATATGCGACTGTGTGATGTCGTTTCCAAGACGTGACTCGCTAGCGTGCATTCTACAATATTCCTAACATGGAATATCTTATAAGTTTCTAATAAATACGGTAACTAAACTACGTGTCACCGAGCTTTACCGAATTGTTAACCGAACGATCCGTTGAAAAGTTGTTAACTTAATTAAGTTATACTTGTTAAGATCCGTTTACTAAGTCTAGAAAGTACTTAGTTTTCGAGAAATTCGAATAGATAAATATTTATAAAAATATAAATATATTGATAGGATAGTGTTTGTTGTTCCGAGAAGTCGTATGTGTATGTGACGAGTGTTTTATGAAAAGAATATATAATAAACTCATATTAATATATCGTATGCCGTTTGAGGCGTTTGAAATAAATATAAAGGTTTATATTTATTTTACAACAGGTTTCATCAATTCATTGCATAAATATATACTATATTTATTTTGTAAAAGAATCCGAATTTAAAATAAATCTATCTTTATTTTCATAAAGAGAAGTCGTTTTGTTTGTCGTTTGGTAATAAATATACAGCTATATTTATTTTTATAAAAGTATTCGTCGAGTTGTCTTGTTTGAAAATAAATACGACTATATTTATTTTACAAAAGAATTCGACTTGTTTGTGTCGGAAATAAATATATAGCTATATTTATTTATAAAACGATTCGTTCTATTTTTACTTTAGTAAAACAATTGTCGTGTCGTTGGTATTCGAAATAAATATATAACCATATTTATTTTTATACAAGAATCCGAGTCGTTTGGTATTTGAAATAAATATATATACTATATTTATTTGTTGTTGAAATAATTTCCGAATAGTCGTTTGATACCGTTAGTTGTTTTTCAATAAAACAAGTTTTGTTTTCGGAATTCTCTCGAAAAACGGGCAGAGTTTCTTCTGTTTTTGGACGGCCCCGACAACTAAAGTGTCGTTATTTATCAAGATTCAATTAACAATTCATGTATAGACAATTTATGTAAACGAAATATAATAAACCTAAGTAAATATTTAACTAATGATTCGTCGTTTGTTCGGTTCGAGCTCGTTCATGAATAATAAATATATAAAATAATAAAATAATTCACGCTAAATCCTTTACCGAATCTTCGTGTCGAGTCGCAGAACGTGTTGACCGACTTGAAACGTAAGCCTGCTTGTGGACTTGGTTTAACTGCACCCGAATCAACCGGAGCTGACCCGAACTAAAACATGACCCGAACCAAAACAATACCACCACTGTTGAACCATGCCATAACTGAACCAAGTTCCCACCTTGAACCGAAACCCCAAACTGATCCGACATTGAACCGAATAAGACCCGCTTAAACCCGAGACGTCATACGAGCTACCCCGCAACCAAACTGACCCGATTGTACCATAACCGAAGTCTGATCCGTGATGACTTGTTAACCTGTTGACCCGCGCCCCAAATCGTTGACCTGAACTGGGACCGAGCCGAACCACCCTGCTGAACCGAGAACCCGAACAGAAATCCGAACCAAAGACGAACCGGTCGGAGTCGTGTGTCTGACCTGACACCGAACTGAGTCTCGCACCTGAACCAAAACCGACCCGAACCTGAGTCTAAACCGAATCGAGACCCAAAACAACAAAACTGATCTGAACTGTGCTAACCATCGGACCGCGACTCCGATCGTCACTGTCTCTCTTTCTCCTCCTGTCTTTCTCTTCAGTCCTGTCGCCACCGTGTGCCGCCGCTGCTGCTGCTGTTGTACGCCACCACCTGACGGTGGTGGCCGGCCTTCGAATTAGTCGGAAAAGAAGAGGGTGGGTGAGGAGGTTTACCGGTGCGGGTGTGGGTTTGTTGGAACCAGAAAGATCGAAGAGGGGGTTTTGCGCGTTGAGACGATTCGTCGGAGTCTCCACCGCCACTTCACCGGCACCGCCGGCCGGAGCTTCCTCTCTCTCTTCGACTCCTTCTCTCTCCTGCCTCCGATTCTCTCTCTAAAATGTTACAGGTGGGTGTGGTATAGAAAGATGAGGTTGAGGGTTTTCAAATTGGGTATCTGCTTCTTTATTTCTCTTGTGTGTGTAGGTTTAGTTTGTTATGTTTATGTGTAATCGAGAACATGAGTTCTCTGTGTTTATATTTGTGAGGAATCGAGGGAGTAAGACATATTCAAAGTCTGTGTGCTATGTATGAATATAAAATCGAAAGAGAGTGGAGTTGTTGACTGCATACATTAAAGAGAAGGGAAAAAAGGAATAAAAGGTTCTGATTGGCCGTCAAAAACGAAAATGCGATGTCAAATTGTCAATCACCAAAATAATAGTGGGTGAAGCCAGGTTGGAAAGTGGCTGGATGCCAGTTGTAATGGTGGCAACTAGAAGTTCTACTAAATTTGAATGTAGTACGTATATAATAATCCATGAGCTTTGCACCAACCACCCATGTGGTTTAATTCAATTATATGAACAGTCCCTTAAGTTTAGTGATTTAAATTAAATTGGTAAATTAACTTGGTATATGACCCTAATTAATTTTGAAACTTAACAAAACTAACTAGTTTATTTTCGCGTTAATGACCTGTTAATCACGCAGTTAGGAGCCGTAAATCACCGGTTGTCACATGACAGAAGGCTACGGATGCAAGTTTGCTCAGAGCATCCGCCTTTTTGTTCTTGCTTCGTGGTATGTGAACTATTTTGCAAGAATCAAACGAGGAGATCAGACTGTTAACTTGGCTTAGATACCGAATCATGTTTTCCTCTCGTGCCTCATACTCTCCGCTAACCTGGTTGGCGACTAGTAGTGAGTCAACATGAGTTAGTACGGAGGTCGCACCAGCCTTAGCCGCGGTTTGGAGTCCTGCGAGGAGAGCCTCATATTCTGCTTCATTGTTTGAAGTTTTAAATTCAAATCGCAGAGCATAAGTATATTCTATCCCTTCCGGATCTATTAGAATCAAACCGGCTCCCAACCCTTCTTTGCTAGAGGCTCCGTCTGTATATAAGTTCCATACCCTTGGGAGGGCGGACTTTTCTTTAGTGCTTTCTCCGGTTGGTACCTCCGTGAGGAAATCTGCCACTGCCTGGCCTTTCACCGGACCTCTGGTTCGGTATGTAATATCGAAAGCGCTGAGTTCGATTGCCCACTTGGTGAGGCGTCCGGAAACCTCCGGCTTTCTGAGAATTTGCTGGATCTGAAGGTCGGTCTGTACTTCTATATTGAAAGCCTGGAAATACCTTCGGAGACGTCTGGAAGCATGAACCAATGCAAGTGCCAGCTTTTCTATCATCGGGTACCGAGTTTCATAATCCTTCAAGATGCGGCTTACATAGTAAACCGGTATTTGTGCTTGATTTCGATGCACCACAAGTACTGCACTTATAGTGAAATGCGAGGCAGAAAGATAAACAGTCACGGGTTCTCTGGTGATTGGAGCGGTCAGAGTGGGTAAAGACCCAAGACAAATTTTCAATTCTTGAAATGCTGAATCCGCCTCCGTTGTCCATTCTATCTGACCCTTTCCGGTTCGTTTTTTCAGTACGTTCATGAAAGGAATAGTTCGGTCGGCCGCTTTTGAGATGAAACGATGGAGAGCTACCAACTTACCATTCAGAGATTGGATTTCCTTGACCGTTTTAGGAGGCTGCATGGAGACCACTGCTTTGATTTTATCCGGATGTGCCTGGATTCCGGATTGAGTTATCCACACGCCAAGAAACTTCCCTTCTTCTAAACCGAAGGAGCATTTTTTAGGATTGAGCTTGAGATTGATACTCCGAAGCCTAGTGAAGGTTTCGAGTATGTCGTCGATCATGTTATCTTCGGCTTGACTTTTTATGACCAGGTCATCCACATAAATCTCTAAATTTCTTCCGATCTGGTCTTTGAATGCTTTATCCATCAACCTCTGGTACGTAGCTCCGGCGTTTTTTAACCCGAACGACATTTTGGTATAACAGAAAAGACCTTCATTTGTTACGAACGCAATCTTGTCTTCGTCTTCCAAGGCCATCTGAATTTGGTGGTAACCTTTATATGCATCCAAGAAACATTTAAGACGAAAGCTGGACAAAGAATCAATCTTCAGATCTATCTCCGGCAACGGGTAGCAGTCCTTCGGACATGCGTTGTTTAAATCAGAAAAATCAACGCACATTCTCCAAGTTTTGTCTTTCTTTGTTACCATTACCGGATTGGAGACCCATGTTTGATACCGTACTTCCCTGATAATTCCAGCGCTAAGCAGCTTTCATACATCCTCGGAGATGGCTTTGTTACGGGCTGGAGCCATGTTTCTTTTTCTTTGAGCTACTGGCTTCACTGAATGTGATACTTTCAACTTGTGTTCGGCCAAGCATCGAGGAACTCCGACCATGTCAGAGGTTTGCCACGCAAATACATCAAGTGAGCTAGACAGAAGTTTCCACAACCGTTTTTTGGTCCGTTCGGGGAGCTGAACTCCAATGACAATTTTTTGCGCCGGAAACTACGGATGTATAGCCCACTCCTCCGTATGGAGGGCCGGAGGTTGTACGTTACCCTCGCTTTGTCGTATTTCAGCTACACACATTGTTGATTCGGAGAGCAGAGTTGCCACTCCTGCTTCGGTGGGAAATTTTAACGACCCATGGATGGTAGAACTGATAATACCAAAAGCGCACATCCCTGGTCTCCCTAGTATGACGTTGTGAACGGATCTTGCTCCCACTACTAGGTATGTCAGGTTGACTGTTCTGACCAGGCTTCCAGCTCTCAATGTTGTTGGTAAGGTGATTTGCCCAATAGGCTGTACCACCTCACCAAAGAAGCTTATCAATGGCATAGAGACTTGTATCAGCTTTGCTTTGGTCTGCGGAGCTAACTGTTGGAAACACTGTTGGTACATGATCTCAGTGGCACTTCCACTGTCAACATAAATCCTCCGGACCTTGTGTCCTGCTATTATCGCAGACACTATGATTGGCCCGTCTTTGATTTCTCCGGAGGTGATGGGAGGAAAGGCGATTGGTTACTGCATCCAAGCGGCCATATGATGATTAGACCGCTTGATGCCTTGGTTATCTACTTTTCTGATCATGCAAATTGCTGGTTGATTGTTCGGATTATCCGCCGAATTCCCTGAAGACTTTCCTTCCTTTACTTCTTTTACTAGGTGCGACAGCTTACCAGACCGCACTGCTTTTTCTATTTCTTGCTTTAAGGACCAGCAATCGTCTGTATTATGGCCTCGCGCATGATGGTAATCACAATATTTTTGGAGTTCTTGTCACCTGGATTCCGGATCTTTGGTGGGACGGGGAAGCTTGCACCTTCGGCGCTGAGGATTTCACTGGGAGTTTTGGAAAGATCCGATAAATTGTAAAATCTTGATCCGGAGTTTCTTCCTCGTTGAGGTCTATCGTTCCTGTTGTAAGGGTGTGGTCGTCCCCTACTTCCGGACGGAGTCTTATCGAATACCGACCCACCATTTTTCTTCCAGGAGGACATCTTATGTTCTGACTCCGGTGCTGGATTACATGCGTTTTTTCCTCGAGCAAAAGCTCTAGCTCGCTCCATGAGTACTTCCATCTTCTTCGGAATATTTTCATGTAGTTTTTCGACCAGCTGGTTGTTCCGGACACCGTGACAGAATCCAGAGATCCTTAATTGGTTAACTACCCCACTGATCTGCATACTTTCTCGATTGAATCGGTCGATGAAACTATCCAAAGATTCCCCATCTTTCCTCCGGATGTTGTGAACTTCGGTGATTTCTTTAGAGTAGTGCCTTTGTTGGCTGAAATTCTGGAGGAAAAGCCTTCGGAATTCTTCAAAATCGTTGATCTCTCCTTCGCCCAACGCATCAAACCACACCCGAGCAGCCCCGGTTAGTGTTTGTGCAAACATGAAACACCACGCTGGCATCGGCCATTGTTCTACTCGTGCAGCTCCGTCGAAGTCGAACATATGATCATCTGGATCAGTTGTGCCATCATACTTTTTTACTGTGGTTGGCATTTTGAGCTTCGGAGGGAGCTTGGCGTGTGTGATGCGGGCGCTAAATTTGGACTTAGCAGTCATGGAAACCGGATGATATGGCTTTGTGAGTTCCGGATCATTAATTACTTCCATTTGTGTTTCATTTCGAATTGCCATTGCTGGGGATGGTCCGGAAGAACACTGCACATATCCATTATAAGTTTCGGAGGTAACAACTGACTTAAAAAGTTGCCAATTGCTGAATCATCCTAGTCTATTTCTTGTCTTCATCATTGCTGATAGGAATCGGTCCTGGATTCTCTAGTCGATGCTTACTGAATCGTATCCAACATTGGTCCGCCATATTCCATATCTTTAGCTTTTATACACCTTATGAGCCCGACTTGATCAAGACCGAAAAATCTAAAATAGAGTGATAGATATCCGAAGATTGAAAAATTCAAATACATGTTGAAAAACTTTCACTTCACATGCAATAATTTTAATTTATATTAGGGTATAGCGTGGTGTTTAAGTTTGTTTATTGGCATGTTCTTAACATTTTGATGGACTTTATCATGATTTTGTTTTAATTGATACAACCTTAACAACTAAGTATCAGTTTTACAAAAAAGCTCTTAAGCTTAAAAATGTCTTTATTTTAATGAAACATTAAAAACATTTTTTAGTGTCGTTATCAAAGCCCCATTATAGTTATGCTAACATAAGGCTGCTTATCTTTTTAAAATAAAAGTTATTTTGTTCCTGAAAAATCTTTTAATAAGCTCGTTATTACCAGATTACGGGCGAAAATGCCCACAGACACCACTGTCACAATGTTCGTGGCTGGCACTTTCAATTTGTTTTAATTATTTTAGAAAAAGTTGATACATTGTGTATATTCAGGGTAAACTTTCTTTAATTATATAATGTTTAAATATATTTTATTATATAATTAAACATAATTTAGCATAATTATCTTACAATATAAAAACCTAAAATGTTTATTATATATAATTTGTTATGACTTATATTTATATGAAAATAATGATAATTTATGACTTATATTTATATGAAAATAATGATAATGTGAAAAATATAACGGTCGGTGAACGACGGATAAATTGCTTTGAAAAACTATTATGTAAAAGATATGTAAGATAATATGAGACTAAGTTTAGTGGGGGAAATGGGGGCGTTAGAGCCTTCCACATCACCACCCCGTCACCATCCACGGGGCTCATGACCTCTTGTTCATGAGTGACATAACGCCCATAAAAGTGGAATGAGTTTGAAGGGAGTGTGGACCCTGTTGGCTAATTAATAAGAACCTTTCAAATAAAAGTGAGGACGTCAAGAACTTATTATATCTACTACATATAGTCTAATGTAATTTAAAATATAGATGGTTAATGTGTTACTATTGTCTAAAACTTTTATATTTACAGCGATAACTTGATGCGGTCTCGTTCTTTGGACTAACCTATGACCGGAGTTCGTCACCCTCACATACACCGGGAAAAAGGTTACGATAGCAAACCCCTCCCCGACCGGAGAGCCTCCAGGACAAGGAGGCGACGATCAACCATCCACTTTCGAGATTCGTATTGATCAATTGATCTTCGTGTCCTGCGAGTTCACTAAGTAGACTCACTCTACCCAGGGGCAACAAAAGCTAAATTTGAGTAAAGTCCTATTTGAGTCCTTGTGGTTTGTGTAGTTTAACTATTTGAATCCAAAAACCAAAACTGTCTTTATTTGAGTCCCTGTGGTTTCTAATTTTAACCATTTGAATCCAAAAGTAAACAACATCCAAATCAGAAACATTTTGTTTTTGGATTCAAATGGTTAAAATTAGAGATCACAGAGACTCAAATGGTTAAAATTAGAGACCACAAGGACTCAAATCAAGACAGTTTTGGTTTTTTGATTCAAATGGTTAAACTGCACAAACCACAGGGACTCGAATAGGAATTTACTCTTTAATAAAATATAAAGTATATAAAAAGTGTTTATATTCCTAAAATGGTGGAATTATAATATTATAAAATCGAAACATTACTAAATATTATAATTTCAAATTGGCAATACGCTCTTAACCACCCAATTAGATTCCAATTTCCACCACACCATTACTCCCCACAAAACCGTATGCCAAATCCCTTTCCCATTTATTATTCTATTAATAAAACTTATACAAAATAACCGGTATTCAACAAATTCCTATTTATTAATTATTTTACATCAAAACTAGTGTATAGCTATAGCTTTTAAAAGCAAAAACATTATTATTAAAATATTAGGGTACTCGGTGGGGAGGAGGGTACTTCTCAAAGGATGCTTCGTCACGTAGACGTACACGTAAACAGGTGTGAGAATAGGCCTAAAAGGAATAAACTTAGGGTGTGAAAAATAAGCATATATATATATATATATATATATATATATATATTTTAAGTAAGTATTTACATTTTAAATTTTGATTTCTTATTATAAATTATGATGGGCTAAAGCCCTTAAAGTATTGAAGCATGGCTCAATAACATCCTTTGATAAAATGGTACTTTTATTATAAAAAAGTTTTTCTAAAATGGTTAAAACATAAACTGGCAGGGTTGGAATTTTAAACCGGCAATTAATGGTCTTATGGCCTAAGGGAACCTTGGTCCGTGTTATCCCGTTTTTATGAATTGATAGGGAGTTTTTAGGACTGGTTGTAATCCACCTTAAGTTAATTTGACGGTTTGAATTTTATAAAATTTATCACCTTATTTTGACGGTTTAATGTTTTGTAAAATTACCATATAATATATATATATATATATATATATAAAGAAGAGAGAGGGGGGCCCAGCAAGAACGTCTTCGAGAGGACGCCAACGACGGAGACGGACCTATAGGACGGTGTGCTTGAACGTCGCCGACCCTAGGCCGCTTCCCACACCGTCTAGTCTTAAACCACAACAAATTATTTTACATCAAAACTAGTGTATAGCTATAGCTTTTAAAAGCAAAAGCATTATTATTAAAATATTAAATCACAACAAAAAAAATAGAGTAAACTGCTAAAATCGTCCCTGAGGTTTGACTCAAAATGCTAGATCAGTCCAAAATCAACTTTTGTTGCTAAAACAGTCACTGAGCTTAAGTTTTGTTGCTAGATCAGTCCAATTAGTTAACTCTGTTAGAACCTCAGTTAATGAATGGGTAAAACTGCTAAATTCGTCCCTGAGGTTTGACTCAAGTTGCTAGATCAGTCCAAAATCAAGTTTTTTTAATTTGTTAATTATAAACTTATTTAGATTATAAACTTATTTAGGTATATAATTTGCAAGTCTAGAAAAATTATTTGTTAGTTATTTTGATTATTATTATTATTATTATTATTATTATTATCATTAAATGTTTACTAATTATATACTTAAGTATTTAAATAAGATAATACTTAATTTAAATAAAATTAGTTTTAAAAATATAAATGTAGCTTTTTTGAAGAGCGCAATTTAACCGGCCCAGTCTTAAATACTGATTTTATTTTGATGTTGTTATTGTTGTTGTTGTATTATAAAGTTCTTTTATTCATTTTTTCTACTTAATTAAGTGGTTTCGTATTTAATAATACTTATCATTCACACTGAATTTTTTTGCCTACACGCATCAAAATTTATCCTGCACGTTTTGAAATTTATCCTACACATATTAAATTTATCCTACACACCTCGTAATTCATCATAGACATCTCGTAATTCATCCTACACTTTAAATTAATTTTTTTTTGTTCTTCGAAAAAATATATTTTTTGAAAATAAGTTACAAATATAATGTAGTTAGTTATTAAAAAGAAAGACTACCAATTAATGATTTATTTAAGTTTACTAATATACCCTTACACTAATATTAAATGCAAAAATTAAATGAAGTAAAATGAAGGGTTCTTATTGGTTGAAATTTATTCTTTTTTATTCTTACAAAAAAAATTTTCTCATTTGAACCCTCCACTACGTATATAACTACTAAATATTTACAAAGTTATAACAATAATAATACCCAAATACAGCTTAAGGCGGGTCCAGTTATATTTATGTTCGTTGAATAAATCATTAATATCACAAGAGAAAAAAATGGTACATGACAGGTTCTTAATGCATCAATACTTGTACCAAATGCATTATATATTTTCTTAAATGTCTTAAAATTTAAGATAAATTACAAGTCTACCTTAAATATATAATTTAAATTTGTGTTTAGTTATAAAAATATAAACTAATTTTATTTAAATTAAGTATTATCTTATTTAAATACTTAAGTATATAATTAGTAAACATTTAATGATAATAATAATAATAATAATAATAATAATAATAAAAATCAAAATACCTAAATAAGTTTATAATTAACAAATTCAAAAAATTAATGCAAGTCTAGAAAAATTATATACCTAATTTTTTTAACAGAGTTAACTAGCATTTTGAGTTAACTAATTGGACTGATCTAGCAACAAAACTTAAGCTCAGTGATTGTTTTAGCAACAAAAGTTGATTTTGGACTGATCTAGTATTTTGAGTCAAACCTCAGGGACGATTTTAGCAGTTTACTCAAAAAAATAACCAATTAAAAGCGCATTCAATAACACATCAAAATCCAATTTCGCCACTATTCCCGTAACAATAATAATATTATTAACACCAAAACTCCCAAAATCACACCTACTCTCCAATGGCCACCACAGCCGCCACCGGAGCCGCTGACGCCACCCGAACCACCACCCTTCGCCGCCGTAACTCCATCGAAATCCCACCCTCTCTAACCCTCCACAACAAATCTTCAACACCCTCATCATCCTACACTACGCTGACGTCATCATCAACATTATCATCATCATCAGCTTCATCAGCCGACTACGAGCTGGTGTCTATGAAGCCGGCTTCTTACACCTCACTCCGTGACATCTTACCAAATACAGTCGTCCAGTCACCCAAACTGCCGTCATTTGCCGTTAATTCCGGTTATGAGATTTCGATCAGAAACCGGCTTGTGAAACAAGCGGCTTGGGCTTACCTCCAGCCGATGTCCAGCTCCCCTGGAGGCGGCGGCTCCACTGTTTTTCAACGCGTGTGGAACCGGTTTTCTGATGTTTTTATTCGTATTATGACCAGAATGTTTGACTGCTTTCTCCGGTTATGACTTATGACCAATAATAAGGTAATGAGTTGTGAAACATGTTTTGTGTTATTGTCAAATTGTAGAAACAGATAAACCAATTGAATTAATAAAAAGAATTCTATTACAAAGTCTCTTGTTGTTGTTGTTGTTGTTGTTGTTGGTACTTATATAATAATTTACAATCTGTACTAAAGATAGATAGTTTTAGGGAATTAAAGGCCCATTGATCGTCGAAATCGTAGCCAAGTTGGTTCGTTGTGAGCCGTGCTGTACCCGTGTTGGTGTTGGTGTTGATGTTGGTGGTGGTGGTTGTCGGTAGTTGGAACCGGAGGTGCCGTTGGGGCCCACCGGTCATTGACCGGTTCTGACCCGAACCTGGTCGGGCTTGGAGTTATTGGAGGCGGTGGAGGCCGCCCATCCCCGGAGGTTTCTTTGTTTCGTAAACCCTGCACGAGATTACAAGAATTAGTTGAAACGATCTTCTGTAGTAGTAGTAGTTGCTACTGACCGTCGTCAGTTGCATTGAAAGTTGCGACTGACCTTTAGTGGAAACCTTCGGTGGTCAGTAGCAACTTAGTTTCAACAACAATAATTATCGGTACTATTAATAGTTGCAACTGACCGTCAGTTGTATTAATAGTTGCTACCGACTTACTTTGAAAACCTACAGTCAGTAGCAATAATTTTTAGTATTAATAGTTGCAACCGACAATGAGTTGCATTAATAGTTGCAACTAGTTGCAACTGACAATTAGTTGCATTCAAAGTTGCGACCGACCTTTGGTGGAAACCTCTGGTCGGTAGCAACTTTGTTTTAGTGGCAAATGTAGTTTGGTATGATCGGTTCAAATTATATTCCAACATTGGTAATTACCGGCATTTGGTACCTGTGATGGTGCTGGTCTTGAGGTTGAGGGTTTAGAAAGTAGATAATTTAAGAGATCAAAGAACTTTGTTTGGCCTAATTCGGTCGAATTCTGCCAATAATATATCGCCACATCCCATGCTCGGTCTCTAAACTGTTTTAACCTCGTTTCGATATCGGTTTCATGTCTTACTATGAATGGCCTCAACAATGCATCATATACAAACCCTGTACCCTGCAATCATTCATAACTTCCAATTTATTGCAACCAAACAACATATGCAAAGACAACATATATGCATGTTTGATGTTTCTAATTCTTTACCTTTGTTTTAGGATACCATAGGTAGATGATCAATGCTAGCTTTAACTCTCCATACATTGGCACCCTTTAAAAAGATTCAACAAAGTTCAAATGATAATCGCCAAATAATTAGGAACCAAATGAACTAGTTTTTGTCGCGTACCATGAAATGAACATATCGCCAACTCTTTCAAACACCGTGAGTATTGCAACAATCACCCTGAAAAACAAGAAACCACGATCAATAAATCGTCATTTTAGTAAAATTCTATTTGACAACAAATGGATTGAATGGATTGAAGAAGAGGGAACAAAGTAGTTTACCAATATTGACACCAAAACCGCAATTCTGCATTTCCTACTCCTGGATTCTCTATGGTTTTAAAACACTCAAAAGCGGGATACACGTATCCAAGAATTAACCTGCAGCCGTAACCAAACACCAGATTAAAAACTACAAGTCAAAGCAGTAGCAAACTCCAATTTCACAATTTGTAACCAAACAAGCCAATTCAAAGAAAACTTACACAAGACTATTGTTGATCAATTCACCCAACATCTTTTAATTTTCTTTGATCAAACAAATATTTGCCGCCAAAAATATATATGTATCTACAGAAATGAATAAAGGAAATTTTAATCAAATAAACCTTCGTTGACCATAACATATTTGGATTGATCTGCCTCTGAATTCACAAACTTTCTGTTAACCAAAGTTTTCTTTTTAACTGAGTTCATAAGATTAACAAAAAAAAAAACCAATTGAAACGAGCGAATTCGAATTAAACAATTTAATTTGTTAACTCGAATTGGTTTAGAATAAAATCAGGATAAAGTTTACCTTAGCCAAACAGGATATATGATCTTCAATTAATTCTTTCTGGGATTATGTAGAAATCTATGAAATTGCAAAACTGAATTCTGGAAACTTTGAATTATGAGAGAATAATGAATTTTGATTTGTGGGTGTGTGTGTATATATATATATATATATGCATATATGTTTGAATTTGGGTATATTAAAATAGCGGCTGTATTTGGAATGGGTAAAACGTACAAGGGAGAGGAGGCAAGTGTTTGGAAACAGGGTTTACTTGCCAACGACGACTCTTTCTTCCTTGTTTTTTTAATTTTCAACTTGTAGCATTAATAATCTTTGATCAAAGGTATAAGTTATTGAATATACATGATGATGTTGTGAAAGCTACAAAAACCATGCATTTTCACATTTTGTAATAAGTAGTTTACTCTTTTTTATCATTGCAAGATTAACTTGATGGAGACGTTATCAACTTCAACACACAAGCATTAAAGTTTCTTAAAATATGGGCACGTTATTGACGCATATGTACCAAGTGGGTTGTTACTATGTAAACATGAATATGGTGAATTAGTTGTGATGCATTAGACGGCTATCAAACTGCATAATTAACTTTCTTCCTATCTATTTTTGTATCTGGTCACTAATGAATATAATGTTTCTGTGATTTCCGTAGTTCTTTTAGTAAAATTCTTTGAACATGATGTGTGTGTATATAAGAAGGATTTATGCAGAATGCTATATATTGCAAAAACACGTAGAGCAAATTACTTATTTATTTTTTAAATTGAAAAATGCTTATAAATGATATACATACATAATAATCGTTTCTCATTCATCTCTAAGGAAATTAAAAAATTAAATTGACTAGTTTCATTGATTAATAACTTAAACATGTGTTGATCATGATAGGTTATGTTACCTACACATGTAAGGGTACAAAAAAGACATACATATAAATAAATTCGTTTGATTGTTAAATAACCTTGCTATGCGCATGTAAACAACACAAATAAAAAAACGAATCATAATATTGATGAAAAAGATTAAACAATTTAGATTTGTTTTTTTTTCTTACAATAATTTAGTGTTTAGTAATAGTGGGGAAGGATCCACTAAAAAGTGGATTTTGCCTAAGTAGCCTAAGAAGGAATCTTAACCATTCATTTTTCAAATCAATGGTTAAGATGAAAGGGTAGGAGAAAGAAGGAGTGCAAGGGTATCTTGGGAAAATCCTATTTATGGACTTTCTCTCTCCACATGCAAGTCATATACATATTCCACCATCGTTTTTTAAACGTTCATAACTTTTTTATACGACATTATTTTTTCATAAAAATTTCACCCTAAAATCGAGCGTCTTTTTATCTTTAATTTGAGTACCATATTGCTATATAAAATATGAAGACTAAAAAAACCCACTTAAATGTGTTGTATTTATATGTTATATAACATTTTTTTGTACTGAATTTTTGTACTATATTTTGTGCTAAATTTTTTGTGCTGAATTTTTTTGTCTTAATTTTTTTTCCTCAATTTTTTTGTGCTAGATTTTTTTTTACTACATTTTTTGCTAAATTTTTTCGTGCTATATTTCTTTGTACTAGATTTTTTTGTACTAGATTTTTTTGTGCTATATTTTTTTGTACTACATTTTTTGTGCTAGATTTTTTGTGCTAGATTTTTTTGTACTATATTTTTTTTGTTTATATTATTTAAAAACAAAAGGGGTGCCACATGTCATTTTCACTCCTATTTATAAGGACCAAAATGCCCTTCATTCCTACTTATTAGGAGTGACATATGTCATCATCACAATCCTTCTTAGGCTACTTAGGCAAAATCCACTTTTTAGTGGATCCTTCCCCTAGTAATAGTTCCACCCTATTTATATCTTACTGGTTAAGTCTTTTAAAATGAGGTAAAATCTTGTATTTTTCAAATACTTTGAAAGATATATTCTTACATGTTAAGTCTCTTAAAATGAGGTGAAATTTTACTTGTATTTTCCTGGGTTAACAAAGGAGTATAAAAATAAGAAGTAAGAAGCCACTATAGAGTAACAAATGTCCTAAAAGAAATCAAGTGAAAAAGGTAATTTTGTCAAAGAGAATAAAAAGATAATGCATATGCAAGTCACATGTTATCCCCATATTTTTTAAACGTCCATAACTGTTTTATACGTCATTTGTTTTAAAAAAAATTATACTATAAAATTGAGAGTCCTTTTATCTTTAATATGAATATCATATTGTTATATTTAGAATTTTTTTTTGAAAACCCAGTTGCATATTACACAATGGACATAACATATAACACTATAAGAAAACCCAGTTACGTATTACACAATTGTTTTGGTCAAAAATTACCGAAGTAATTAAGCGATCAAATTAGTTAAGTGAGGTAGTGTGCTAGAAGTAAATGTCAAAAACGTGTTAACTAAATTACTTGTAAAAACAGTAGAAGGATACGGCTCGGGATATTGAGCTGTATCGATGATCAAACAATGAGCAATTAATGAGCAAAAAGTAAAGGAAGTGACACGAGATGTACGAGGAAAGCCCTTGATCAATCTAGATCGCCGGCATAAAACCTCGGGAGCTGACAATCGCAGCTGCCTTGTTCTTCAATTGCTTCAAAAATCAGGATACAGTGCAGGATGTGGTACGGATCGACTAAGTGTTACAACGAAAATGAAATACAAGTGTGGTGTTTGCAACTAGCTAGAATGTGATTGTGTTCGAGAGCGTAAGTGTGAAATGATGTGTGTTCTAAGCTGATCCGACCTCATCTATTTATAGTAAAGATAAAATAACTAACTACCCTAAACTCGCGGGATTCACCGAATATTCCTTCTTGGAACGTTGCAGACCTGGTCTTTCGGGCTCAACGTCTCTTTCTCAACAAATTCGTCCGAGTCTTGAGGAGAAGAAGTCCTTGTGACCGTTAGCAAGTCTCTGCCCTTAACCTGCACGTGGTTAATTCAATAAGCTTTAGGATATCGCCCAAGATGTCAGCAATATCCTCTTCCAGCATCCTGATTACAAATAAACAAACAAAGGCAGGATATCGGTCAGGATACATATGTTAAGAAAATGACCCCTAACAATTGTCCCCAAATATATCAGTTGGGATACCAATCCAACGGATATATTTCAAAACTTTACTTCATAATTTAAGGCAATTAATATGAGTAGACTCTTGAAATGACAGCAGTGCAACTTCCAAGGCATTATTTACTTTTTACCCCCTTATACCCATCCTATATTAACCAAGGGACTCCTTGTCTCGGTCATCCTTATCTTCAAGCAAGCATCAGGTAACTTCTCTTCTAATTTTCTCTCTTTAATTTTTCATGATTTGCTCAATGGCACCATGAACGAAATCCCGCTCAGTCCGGTCTGCCTCAACCCTGATAAGTCAAAACCTTATCACTGATCCAGCGAAAGAGATTTGCTGTTTCAATAATGCTGACATTGCTGCTCTCCAAGACTCCGGTGCCTTTCCCGCCGGAACGGTCTTTCGCCCGTTTGACAAGGAAGCCCGATCTGATGCATCATCCGATGAGTGGGTTTGTTTTTTCGCTTATCCTTTCTCCCTTGGACTCCGGTATCCATTTTCACCCTTTATCTCCAGTTTTTTCGACCTCACCGGCCTTAGTTATGCCCAAGTTATGCCAATGGTCTGGCGAATCTTGATAGTGTTGGATCAAATCAAATCTCGTCATTACCCCAACCTTCTTGTTGAGGACCTTCCCGTAGCATACCGATTAAGATCCCACGGCAACCACCGTTATCTTCTATTCTCCATCAAGAGTCCTTTGGTCCTTAAAGCCACCAAGAACGAGGATCGATGGCGACGAAAATTCTTTTTCGTCAAAAGAGACTCCATTGATAAGGGTTTCGATCTACCGGTTAAATGGTTAACCAAGGGTAGGATTTAGGGTTTTAGGAATATCCCCAATCATATTCTCAAACTGTATCTCGTACTTATATTCTGATGTTTTTATGCAGCGAATTTCAGAGATTTAGTGCCTCCTAGCGCGGAATCCGAATCCAAGATCAAGGAAATCTACCGTCTTCCTGCCAGCGAAAGAAGTTTTTCCCTGTCTCTCACAGATCCTCATCAAAAATCAAATTCAGAAATGTCTGGTAAGCACATTTTCATATGTTAATTATTTTCAAAAATATGATGAGTTTTAAGAGTATCTCCCCTTATGTAGCACCAGTTGTCAACCTTGATGCTTTCGAACTCGATGAACTGGATTGCTATTCCAGCCTTGAACCCGCCAAACAAGAATCCAAGCCAAAGTCGTCTGCTACACCAAAGCCTACCTCCTTGAAAGCTGTTTCTGCTCCCAAAGGTCCTCCGGCATCCAGGACCAGGGCATCCAGCTCTCGAAAGAGAAAGGAGACTGACTCCCCAGCCGTTTCTGAAACATTCTCTCTTAAGAATCATGGGTTCAATGACGCCATCTCATTTCTCAAACAGGTAGAATTTTCTTTCCGATATCCTGTACAAGTATGTTAGTCTTTATCCTGCCTATTATTTACATTAATACCTGTATTTTTATCTATAGGGTCTGGATCGCCTCATGCATTTATACGAAGATGCTACCGGTCTTAACAAGATGTTGCAGATCCAGCTGGAGAAAGCTCAAGCCACCATAGCTGATCAAGGGACCATCGCAGCTGCCAAATCCCAGCACTATGAGGACAAATACAAGGCAATGACTCAGGAACATCAAGCCGCCCTTCACAAAGCTAATGAGGATGCTCAAGCCAAGCTGGACGCCGCTCTTCTCCAATATCAGCAGAACATGATCTCATACCGGGATAGCCTAAAAACTTCGGTGGTCGTCTCTCTTCTCCAAGCCAGGATAAGGATGGCTTATGAAGCCATGGACCTGGGCTTTGAATGCCCTTCCTGGAACGTAAAGGCTTGGGAGGAGAAACTACAGGGCCTCGGAGGTCATCCCGTTGCTCATCCTGCAAAACACACTGATGAAGAGCCTTCCAAGGCAGCAAAGGAGGTGGCCAATGCTGATGATGGTGCTGAGAAGAATCCTGAGGGTGATGCTGGGGTGAATGCTGGCAAGGAGGTTGCTGTTCAAGAAGGTGCTGCCCCTTAAGCAGCATAGTGGGCGATGATGGATATACGTGCCAAGGCCGGAGCCCACTTTTTAATTTCATGGTTGTGGTTGCATAAACAATTTACTTTTCCTGTCCTTGAACAATTTACTTTTCCTGCACTAAAACAATATGATGACCAAAGGTGGATGGGTCCTAGGTTTTAGGATGAAGCCCTTGGTCATCAATTAGTATAATTTGTTTTGAACATAGTAACGGTTGTAGGTGAATGGGTCCTGTTTTGAGACAGATCCTGCAACCGTTACAAAATTATGGTAACAACTAATTGTGCTTCTGGCGAATGGGCCTTACCAAAAGCACAACTTTTGACTTGTTAATAATATAACTATCTTTTGACTTATTTTTTGTTACTTTGCATTGTTTAGTGTAAGTTTTAGCTTTGTAAAAATTTCATACTGTTATTTCACAAAATATCCTGATTAGTATGCTCAGAAACATACTGCAAAAGCCTTTTATTAAATAGATCTTCCAGACATTCCTTTATCTTTATAAAAAGTTTTCTAGAAAGTAAAAAATAGCTTATCTCTTCAAAACCAAGTTTTGATGATGATCAAAATTCCAAACCAATACTAGTTTCAAACATCCCAGCCAAATATCCTTAAAAGGACTTTGAGGATATGTGTCAAGATACTTAACATGATGTTATTAAAAATTTAAATGAGGCTTGCAAAGGAAAGATCATACCAGACATAGGATATAAACCTATTACCAAACTTCAATCCCTTTGCAACTCTTCCAATGAAGATGTCCCCTGTGCAAGGTACTTAGTGCATTAGTTGCAAACTTCATCCTTTTAGCTTTACACCACCGCCTTGGTGGGAATGTCCCCTGTATACAATGTCTTCAAGTATCTTAGAAATCTACTTAATGTCAGTTTCCATGGCATAAGCAATTTTTCTCGTTCCGAGGGTATAACCCAAGGATGTACTGGAGATAAATCCTTTGTATCCTGGGGAAAATCCCAATTTTTCATGCGCTACAGGCGGGAGTGTATAAACTCCAAGACTTAGAAAGGTGAAAACCTTTAAACCTTAGAGAGTATGAAAATACCCTTTCGTGAGAGAGGGTGATCAATCCTCATATACCGTTAGGATTCAGGATATAGCCAATGGTAACGAAATTGTCAGCCACTTTTACATGGACTGGTCCCGCCACCTTGAACTATCCCTGAATAACTTGCGCTCCAGGCGGGGTGTTTAAACCCAATTCGGAAGAAAGGTGAATACCTTTAAACCTGTGAAGGGATCAGTATCCCTTAAACGTGAGAGAGGGGGCCAATCCTCTAATCTTCTGAGTTATCCCGAGTGCATATTCTGGAGCTACATCCTGGAACATATCTTGCAAAACAAATGTAAACTAAGGTGGGTGTTAGCTTGGCTAACACCCCTCCGATGCTTAAGTCAGTATTGGGTTCAAAAGAATTAATAATATCAAAACATATTAAAAAGAAGTAAGAATTCATACCATCTTGAGTTAGAAATTAAATTCTAGACTCACTTGAAATAGAGCTTAAGGTGTATAGCATTCCAAGATCTCGGTAGCATATCTCCCTCCATATTCTTGAGTCTATATGCTCCTTTCCCTGCTTCTGATTCAACTTCATATGGTCCTTCCCATTTTGGAGCTAACTTGCCATCGGCAGGATTAGTAGTATTTTGGAAGGCCTTTCTTAATACCCAATCTCCAACCTTAAATCTTCTGGTTCTAATATTCTTGTTGTATGCCCTGGATATTCTCTGTTGATATGCTGCCATCCTTAGCCTTGCTGCGTCTCTTTTTTCATCTATAGTGTCTAAATCCTGACTCAAGGCTTCAGGATTCTTCTCAGGATCACTTAAGATAGATCTTGCAGTAGGTATTGTCATCTCCGTTGGAATCACTGCTTCTGCTCCAAACACCAACGAAAATGGGGTTTGACCTGTTGCATTCTTTATCGTTGTCCTGTCAGCCCATAAAACAAAGGGTAATTCTTCTGCCCATCTTCCTTTTTTGGCTCCAAGCCTTTTCTTTAAGTTGTTGACAATTATCTTGTTAGAGGATTCTGCTTGTCCATTTGCTTGAGGATGTACCGGAGTTGATGTGATCATTTTGATTCCCCAACTCTTGCAAAAGTCAGTAGTCCTCTTACTTATGAACTGAGAGCCATTGTCACAGATTATCTCAGCTGGTACTCCGAATCTGGTCAGGATATTTCTCTTGATGAAGGATACTACTTCTTGGTCTCTTACTTGAACAAATGCTTCAGCTTCAACCCACTTAGAGAAGTAATCCGTCATTGCTAGCATAAAGAATTTTTCCTCCCCGAGCTTTCAGTAACTTTCCTACTATATCCATCCCCCACTTCATGAATGGCCAAGGGGAAATTACAGGATATAGTGGTTCAGCTGGTTGATGTAGTATGTTACTATGCCTCTGACATGCATCACATCTTCGAGCATATTCTGCAGCATCTTTCCTCATTGTTGGCCAAAAGTATCCTGTCCTCAATACTTTCGAGAATAATGATCTGCCCCCAGTATGATTACCACAGTCCCCTTCATGTATATCTTGAAGTACTTCTTTAGCTTCATGATCCCCCAAGCATCTCAAATACGGACCTGCAAGAGATTTCTTGTATAAAATATTATCTATAATAGTGAATCGTGATACCTTCATCCTAAATGCCTTAGGATTTTCATTTCCAGGAATGTGTCCTTCTTTGAGATATTTCATGATTGGAGCCGTCCAGGTTCTAGGATCCTCTTCAAGATATTCCGCCCCAGGATCCTGAATACCAGCTACTTCTTTATCCCGAGGATTCGTTGCAGGATATAAGACATGTACTATTGGTATTTGTGTCCCTTCAGGTATCCTGACCGACGATCCCAGATTTGCTAAGGCGTCTGCTTCAGCATTATCTTCCCTTGGTACCTGTTTAAGTATAAAAACATCGAAATATCCTGCTAATTTTTTGAGAATATCGAGATATTCGATTAATTTCTCTCCCTTAACTGCATATGATCCATTAAAATGGTTAGTAATTAACAGAGAGTCAACATATGCTTGTAAATTCTTTATACTCATACTCTTAGCCAATTCTAATCCTGCAATTAAAGCTTCATACTCTGCTTCATTATTAGTAGCAGGAAATTCACACCTAATAGCCTGGGGTAATATGTCCCCCTGTGGCGATTTTAGTAGTATTCCTAATCCTACTCCTCTTACATTAGATGCACCATCAGTATATAATGTCCAGGATCCTGAGGATTCTCCTAGTTGTTGAACTTCTAGGTCTACCTCATCCTGAATGTCACTACTAAAGTCAGCCACAAAGTCAGCTAAAGCCTGAGACTTTATGGCATTCCTAGGTTCATATACTAAATCATAAGCACTCAATTTTACTGACCACTTAGCCATCCTGCCTGACATCTCTGGTTTCCTAAGCACATTCTTGATAGGATAGTTTGTTTTAACATGTATCCTATGTGTCTCGAAATAATGTCTAAGTTTCGTTGATGCCATAGTTAACGCTAGTATCAATTTTTCTAAATGAGAATACCTAGTTTCAGCATCTAACAAACTTTTACTAACATAATAAACAGGATACTGCTGACCTTCATGGTCTTTTATAAGAACGGCACTTACAGCATTCCCTGATACAACAAGGTATAGGGATAGTGGTTCACCATTTTCCGGCTTCATCAATAGAGGTGCGGTTGAGAGATACCGTTTCAAATCTTGTAGGGCTGCTTCATGCTTTTCCCCCCATTCGAATCTTTTGTTCTTCTTTAGGATATCATAGAAGTCTTTGCATTTCTCCGAGGATCTTGAGATAAATCTGTTTAGAGCTGCTACCCGGCCTGTTAATCTTTGTACATCCTTCATATTCGAGGGTGATTTTATATCCAGGATAGCTTTAATCTGCTCCGGGCTTGCCTCTATCCCCCTTTTCGTCACCATATACCCAAGAAACTTTCCTGCCCCCACTCCGAAATGGCACTTAGCAGGATTCAGCTTCATATTATACTGATCCAGGATATCAAATGCTCCTTTAATATCCTGGAGGTGATCCTGAGCTTTCTTTGACTTTACTACCATATCGTCAATGTATACTTCCATGGTGTCCCCCAGTTTGTCTTTGAACATCATGTTTACCAATCTTTGGTATGTTGCACCTGCATTTTTCAAACCAAAAGGCATAGCTGTATAACAATAAATACCTGTTGGCGTCATGAAGGCGGTATCCTCCTGGTCAGAAGGCTCCATTTGGATCTGTTGAAATCCTGAGGATGCGTCCATGAAAGTCAGCATTTCATGCCCAGCAGTAGCATCTACCATTGCATCAATATGGGGGAGAGGAAACGGGTCTTTAGGACAAGCTTTGTTCAAGTCTGTGTAGTCTACACAAACTCTCCATTTCCCATTCTTCTTCTGTACTACAACCACGTTTGCAAGCCACCTTGGGAACTTAACCTCTCTGATCATTCTTGACTTTAATAATCTCTCAACTTCCTCTTGGATAATCGTGTTCCGCTCAGGAGCAAACTTCCTTCTTTTTTGTTGCACTGGCTTGAATGATTTATCAATTCCAAGCTTGCGAGTGATAATATCTTTGGATATGCCTGTCATATCCTCATGCTTCCATGCAAACGTAGACATCCTGCATTTCAAAAAGTTAATTAATTGTTCCTCAATATCCTGAGGGATATTGGTCCCTACGAGCACCGAAATATCGGGGTTATCCTGGTCCAGGATAACTTTCTTCACATCCTGCTCCGGATCCTCCACGATATCCTGGGCCCGCGTCTTTAATTGCTATGCTGCACTAGTTTTGGCTGAGGATTTCATCGAGGATGAGTAGCATTCTTTCGCCTCCTGCTGATCGCTATCAACTTTAACGACTCCCCAAGGGGTAGGTATCTTGATGCATTGGTGATATGTTGATGGCACGGCCTTCATATCGTGAATCCACGGTCTTCCCAATATGATGTTATAGCAGGATAGAGAATCCAGAAACGTTGTATCGAATTGACTCCTTCAACGTATACTGGCAACTTTATCTCTCCCACTGTGTTTCTAGCCTCTCCACTGAATCCAACAAGCACGGTGGACTTTGAAGTGATATCCATTGGAGATACATTCATTCTATTCAGAGTTTCTAGTTGGATTATGTTGATGGAGCTGCCATTATCAACCAATATCCTGCGTACAAAATGGTTAGCCACATATAACGTTATTACCAGAGCATCATGGTGAGGATCCTGGACAGTATCCCTGTCATCAGCATCAAATGTGATCACTTTGTCAGTTGTGAGTGTAGTCATCCTGACAGGTTTGTCTCCCCTTTCGGCTTTGGCTTCCTTTGCATGTCTCTTTGCTGCCGAATACGAAGTTCCACAAATGTCGGATCCCCCCGAAATGAAGTTGATTATCTTGGCATCCGCGGGAGGTGATGTTGCTCGTTCAGGATCCTTCTCAGTATCCTGACCCTTATTCTTCTTCTTTCCTAAGAGATCTTTCAGATATCCCTTGCTCAGAAGGTAGCTTATTTCTTTCCTTAAAGCAATGCAATCCTCAGTCATATGTCCGAAATCTTCGTGGAAAGCACACCACTTCGACTTATCTTTCCAGTCAGCCTTTTGTTGATTCTTTCGGGGCCATCTAGCCTTGTCTCCTAGACCCTGCATAGCTTACATCAATTCAGGAATATTAACAGAAAAGCAATATTCAGACAATTCAGGATACTCTTCAGGATCCTCATCTTCGACATCATTCACTCTCTTGTTTTCATTTCTACCATATGGCTTAGGCCGATATGACTTAAATGAGGATTCTGACTTCCTATTAGTCGATTCATAAGTGTTGGACGAGTTCATCCTTTCTTGCATCTTCTTGTCATCTTCCAGACGGATATATCTCAAGGCCCTGTTACGAGCTTCATCGAGATTCCTGCAGGGATTCATTACAAGATCCTGATAAAACTGAGAATCCTTTTTTAATCCCATCTTAAAAGCTTGCACAGCTGTTGCAACATCAAGATGTGGGATATCCAAGGATTCTCGACTAAATTTGTTCACATAATCCCTCAAGGATTCTTGAGGCCCTTGAGTTATCCTGTAAAGATCACTGGTTAGTTTCTCAAAGCTCCGACTACAAGAAAATTGACTGTTAAATAAATTAACCAAATGAGCAAATGAAGTGATTGAGTGAGGAGGAACGTTCAACAGCCATTTCAAGGCTGATCCCGTTAGAGTAGAACCAAATCCCTTGCACAAGCACGCTTCCTTGAGCTCCGGAGGAATAGGGTTAATCTCCATTCTTTCCCTATACTGGGCAATATGCTCCTCAGGATCCGTAGTCCCGTCATAAAGCTTCATGTTGGGAGTTTGGAATCTCTTTGGGATCTCAGCATCACATATAGGGTATGCAAAACGAGATATCTTGTGGCTATCCTGGGACACTTCTGGGATTGGCTGGACCACCCCAGGTACACTAGATATCATGTCCTTCAACTTTTGAAGTTCCCTAGTAAGTGCTGATGTTACACCTGTATCCTGCAAAGATCCATTATTGTAAGTAGCATGAGTATTGTTTTGGTCAAAAATTACCGAAGTAATTAAGTGATCAAATTAGTTAAGTGAGGTAGTGTGCTAGAAGTAAATGTCAAAAACGTGTTAACTAAATTACTTGTAAAAACAGTAGAAGGATACGGCTCGGGATATTGAGCTGTATCAATGATCAAACAATGAGCAATTAATGAGCAAAAAGTAAAGGAAGTGACACGAGATGTACGAGGAAAGCCCTTGATCAATCTAGATCGCCGGCATAAAACCTCGGGAGCTGACAATGGCAGCTGCCTTGTTCTTCAATTGCTTCAAAAATCAGGATACAGTGCAGGATGTGGTACGGATCGACTAAGTGTTACAACGAAAATGAAATACAAGTGTGGTGTTTGCAACTAGCTAGAATGTGATTGTGTTCGAGAGCGTAAGTGTGAAATGATGTGTGTTCTAAGCTGATCCGACCTCATCTATTTATAGTAAAGATAAAATAACTAACTACCCTAAACTCGCGGGATTCACCGAATATTCCTTCTTGGAACGTTGCAGACCTGGTCTTTCGGGCTCAACGTCTCTTTCTCAACAAATTCGTCCGAGTCTTGAGGAGAAGAAGTCCTTGTGACCGTTAGCAAGTCTCTGCCCTTAACCTGCACGTGGTTAATTCAATAAGCTTCAGGATATCGCCCAAGATGTCAGCAATATCCTCTTCCAGCATCCTGATTACAAATAAACAAACAAAGGCAGGATATTGGTCAGGATACATATGTTAAGAAAATGACCCCTAACAATTGTCCCCAAATATATCAGTTGGGATACCAATCCAACGGATATATTTCAAAACTTTACTTCATAATTTAAGGCAATTAATATGAGTAGACTCTTGAAATGACAGCAGTGCAACTTCCAAGGCATTATTTACTTTTTACCCCCTTATACTCATCCTATATTAACCAAGGGACTCCTTGTCTCGGTCATCCTTATCTTCAAGCAAGCATCAGGTAACTTCTCTTCTAATTTTCTCTCTTTAATTTTTCATGATTTGCTCAATGGCACCACGAACGAAATCCCGCTCAGTCCGGTCTGCCTCAACCCTGATAAGTCAAAACCTTATCACTGATCCAGCGAAAGAGATTTGCTGTTTCAATAATGCTGACATTGCTGCTCTCCAAGACTCCGGTGCCTTTCCCGCCGGAACGGTCTTTCGCCCGTTTGACAAGGAAGCCCGATCGGATGCATCATCCGATGAGTGGGTTTGTTTTTTCGCTTATCCTTTCTCCCTTGGACTCCGGTATCCATTTTCACCCTTTATCTCCAGTTTTTTCGACCTCACCGGCCTTAGTTATGCCCAAGTTATGCCAATGGTCTGGCGAATCTTGATAGTGTTGGATCAAATCAAATCTCGTCATTACCCCAACCTTCTTGTTGAGGACCTTCCCGTAGCATACCGATTAAGATCCCACGGCAACCACCGTTATCTTCTATTCTCCATCAAGAGTCCTTTGGTCCTTAAAGCCACCAAGAACGAGGATCGATGGCGACGAAAATTCTTTTTCGTCAAAAGAGACTCCATTGATAAGGGTTTCGATCTACCGGTTAAATGGTTAACCAAGGGTAGGATTTAGGGTTTTAGGAATATCCCCAATCATATTCTCAAACTGTATCCCGGACTTATATTCTGATGTTTTTATGCAGCGAATTTCAGAGATTTAGTGCCTCCTAGCGCGGAATCCGAATCCAAGATCAAGGAAATCTACCGTCTTCCTGCCAGCGAAAGAAGTTTTTCCCTGTCTCTCACAGATCTTCATCAAAAATCAAATTCAGAAATGTCTGGTAAGCACATTTTCATATGTTAATTATTTTCAAAAATATGATGAGTTTTAAGAGTATCTCCCCTTATGTAGCACCAGTTGTCAACCTTGATGCTTTCGAACTCGATGAACTGGATTGCTATTCCAGCCTTGAACCCGCCAAACAAGAATCCAAGCCAAAGTCGTCTGCTACACCAAAGCCTACCTCCTTGAAAGCTGTTTCTGCTCCCAAAGGTCCTCCGGCATCCAGGACCAGGGCATCCAGCTCTCGAAAGAGAAAAGAGACTGACTCCCCAGCCGTTTCTGAAACATTCTCTCTTGAGAATCATGGGTTCAATGACGCCATCTCATTTCTCAAACAGGTAGAATTTTCTTTCCGATATCCTGTACAAGTATGTTAGTCTTTATCCTGCCTATTATTTACATTAATACCTGTATTTTTATCTATAGGGTCTGGATCGCCTCATGCATTTATACGAAGATGCTACCGGTCTTAACAAGATGTTGCAGATCCAGCTGGAGAAAGCTCAAGCCACCATAGCTGATCAAGGGACCATCGCAGCTGCCAAATCCCAGCACTATGAGGACAAATACAAGGCAATGACTCAGGAACATCAAGCCGCCCTTCACAAAGCTAATGAGGATGCTCAAGCCAAGCTGGACGCCGCTCTTCTCCAATATCAGCAGAACATGAGCTCATACCGGGATAGCCTAAAAACTTCGGTGGTCGTCTCTCTTCTCCAAGCCAGGATAAGGATGGCTTATGAAGCCATGGACCTGGGCTTTGAATGCCCTTCCTGGAACGTAAAGGCTTGGGAGGAGAAACTACAGGGCCTCGGAGGTCATCCCGTTGCTCATCCTGCAAAACACACTGATGAAGAGCCTTCCAAGGCAGCAAAGGAGGTGGCCAATGCTGATGATGGTGCTGAGAAGAATCCTGAGGGTGATGCTGGGGTGAATGCTGGCAAGGAGGTTGCTGTTCAAGAAGGTGCTGCCCCTTAAGCAGCACAGTGGGCGATGATGGATATACATGCCAAGGCCGGAGCCCACTTTTTAATTTCATGGTTGTGGTTGCATAAACAATTTACTTTTCCTGTCCTTGAACAATTTACTTTTCCTGCACTAAAACAATATGATGACCAAAGGTGGATGGGTCCTAGGTTTTAGGATGAAGCCCTTGGTCATCAATTAGTATAATTTGTTTTGAACATAGTAACAGTTGTAGGTGAATGGGTCCTGTTTTGAGACAGATCCTGCAACCGTTACAAAATTATGGTAACAACTAATTGTGCTTCTGGCGAATGGGCCTTACCAAAAGCACAACTTTTGACTTGTTAATAATATAACTACCTTTTGACTTATTTTTTTGTTACTTTGCATTGTTTAGTGTAAGTTTTAGCTTTGTAAAAATTTCATACTGTTATTTCACAAAATATCCTGATTAGTATGCTCAGAAACATACTGCAAAAGCCTTTTATTAAATAGATCTTCCAGACATTCCTTTATCTTTATAAAAAGTTTTCTAGAAAGTAAAAAATAGCTTATCTCTTCAAAACCAAGTTTTGATGATGATCAAAATTCCAAACCAATACTAGTTTCAAACATCCCAGCCAAATATCCTTAAAAGGACTTTGAGGATATGTGTCAAGATACTTAACATGATGTTATTAAAAATTTAAATGAGGCTTGCAAAGGAAAGATCATACCAGACATAGGATATAAACCTATTACCAAACTTCAATCCCTTTGCAACTCTTCCAATGAAGATGTCCCCTGTGCAAGGTACTTAGTGCATTAGTTGCAAACTTCATCCTTTTAGCTTTACACCACCGCCTTGGTGGGAATGTCCCCTGTATACAATGTCTTCAAGTATCTTAGAAATCTACTTAATGTCAGTTTCCATGGCATAAGCAATTTTTCTCGTTCCGAGGGTATATCCCAAAGATGTACTGGAGATAAATCCTTTGTATCCTGGGGAAAATCCCAATTTTTCATGCGCTACAGGCGGGAGTGTATAAACTCCAAGACTTAGAAAGGTGAAAACCTTTAAACCTTAGAGAGTATGAAAATACCCTTTCGTGAGAGAGGGTGATCAATCCTCATATACCGTTAGGATTCAGGATATAGCCAATGGTAACGAAATTGTCAGCCACTTTTACATGGACTGGTCCCGCCACCTTGAACTATCCCTGAATAACTTGCGCTCCAGGCGGGGTGTTTAAACCCAATTCGGAAGAAAGGTGAATACCTTTAAACCTGTGAAGGGATCAGTATCCCTTAAACGTGAGAGAGGGGGCCAATCCTCTAATCTTCTGAGTTATCCCGAGTGCATATTCTGGAGCTACATCCTGAAACATATCTTGCAAAACAAATGTAAACTAAGGTGGGTGTTAGCTTGGCTAACACCCCTCCGATGCTTAAGTCAGTATTGGGTTCAAAAGAATTAAAAAGAAGTAAGAATTCATACCATCTTGAGTTAGAAATTAAATTCTAGACTCACTTGAAATAGAGCTTAAGGTGTATAGCATTCCAAGATCTCGGTAGCATATCTCCCTCCATATTCTTGAGTCTATATGCTCCTTTCCCTGCTTCTGATTCAACTTCATATGGTCCTTCCCATTTTGGAGCTAACTTGCCATCGGCAGGATTAGTAGTATTTTGGAAGGCCTTTCTTAATACCCAATCTCCAACCTTAAATCTTCTGGTTCTAATATTCTTGTTGTATGCCCTGGATATTCTCTGTTGATATGCTGCCATCCTTAGCCTTGCTGCGTCTCTCTTTTCATCTATAGTGTCTAAATCCTGACTCAAGGCTTCAGGATTCTTCTCAGGATCACTTAAGATAGATCTTGCAGTAGGTATTGTCATCTCCGTTGGAATCACTGCTTCTGCTCCAAACACCAACGAAAATGGGGTTTGACCTGTTGCATTCTTTATCGTTGTCCTGTCAGCCCATAAAACAAAGGGTAATTCTTCTGCCCATCTTCCTTTTTTGGCTCCAAGCCTTTTCTTTAAGTTGTTGACAATTATCTTGTTAGAGGATTCTGCTTGTCCATTTGCTTGAGGATGTACCGGAGTTGATGTGATCATTTTGATTCCCCAACTCTTGCAAAAGTCAGTAGTCCTCTTACTTATGAACTGAGAGCCATTGTCACAGATTATCTCAGCTGGTACTCCGAATCTGGTCAGGATATTTCTCTTGATGAAGGATACTACTTCTTGGTCTCTTACTTGAACAAATGCTTCAGCTTCAACCCACTTAGAGAAGTAATCCGTCATTGCTAGCATAAAGACTTTTCCTCCCGGAGCTTTCGGTAACTTTCCTACTATATCCATCCCCCACTTCATGAATGGCCAAGGGGAAATTACAGGATATAGTGGTTCAGCTGGTTGATGTAGTATGTTACTATGCCTTTGACATGCATCACATCTTCGAGCATATTCTGCAGCATCTTTCCTCATTGTTGGCCAAAAGTATCCTGTCCTCAATACTTTCGAGAATAATGATCTGCCCCCAGTATGATTACCACAGTCCCCTTCATGTATATCTTGAAGTACTTCTTTAGCTTCATGATCCTCCAAGCATCTCAAATACGGACCTGCAAGAGATTTCTTGTATAAAATATTATCTATAATAGTGAATCGTGATAGCTTCATCCTAAATGCCTTAGGATTTTCATTTCCAGGAATGTGTCCTTCTTTGAGATATTTCATGATTGGAGCCGTCCAGGTTCTAGGATCCTCTTCAGGATATTCCGCCCCAGGATCCTGAATACCAGCTACTTCTTTATCCCGAGGATTCGTTGCAGGATATAAGACATGTACTATTGGTATTTGTGTCCCTTCAGGTATCCTGACCGACGATCCCAGATTTGCTAAGGCGTCTGCTTCAGCATTATCTTCCCTTGGTACCTGTTTAAGTATAAAAACATCGAAATATCCTGCTAATTTTTTGAGAATATCGAGATATTCGATTAATTTCTCTCCCTTAACTGCATATGATCCATTAAAATGGTTAGTAATTAACAGAGAGTCAACATATGCTTGTAAATTCTTTATACTCATACTCTTAGCCAATTCTAATCCTGCAATTAAAGCTTCATACTCTGCTTCATTATTAGTAGCAGGAAATTCACACCTAATAGCCTGGGGTAATATGTCCCCCTGTGGCGATTTTAGTAGTATTCCTAATCCTACTCCTCTTACATTAGATGCACCATCAGTATATAATGTCCAGGATCCTGAGGATTCTCCTAGTTGTTGAACTTCTAGGTCTACCTCATCCTGAATGTCACTACTAAAGTCAGCCACAAAGTCAGCTAAAGCCTGAGACTTTATGGCATTCCTAGGTTCATATACTAAATCATAAGCACTCAATTTTACTGACCACTTAGCCATCCTGCCTGACATCTCTGGTTTCCTAAGCACATTCTTGATAGGATAGTTTGTTTTAACATGTATCCTATGTGTCTCGAAATAATGTCTAAGTTTCGTTGATGCCATAGTTAACGCTAGTATCAATTTTTCTAAATGAGAATACCTAGTTTCAGCATCTAACAAACTTTTACTAACATAATAAACAGGATACTGCTGACCTTCATGGTCTTTTATAAGAACGGCACTTACAGCATTCCCTGATACAGCAAGGTATAGGGATAGTGGTTCACCATTTTCCGGCTTCATCAATAGAGGTGCGGTTGAGAGATACCGTTTTAAATCTTGTAGGGCTGCTTCATGCTTTTCCCCCCATTCGAATCTTTTGTTCTTCTTTAGGATATCATAGAAGTCTTTGCATTTCTCCGAGGATCTTGAGATAAATCTGTTTAGAGCTGCTACCCGGCCTGTTAATCTTTGTACATCCTTCATATTCGAGGGTGATTTTATATCCAGGATAGCTTTAATCTGCTCCGGGCTTGCCTCTATCCCCCTTTTCGTCACCATATACCCAAGAAACTTTCCTGCCCCCACTCCGAAATGGCACTTAGCAGGATTCAGCTTCATATTATACTGATCCAGGATATCAAATGCTCCTTTAATATCCTGGAGGTGATCCTGAGCTTTCTTTGACTTTACTACCATATCGTCAATGTATACTTCCATGGTGTCCCCCAGTTTGTCTTTGAACATCATGTTTACCAATCTTTGGTATGTTGCACCTGCATTTTTCAAACCAAAAGGCATAGCTGTATAACAATAAATACCTGTTGGCGTCATGAAGGCGGTATCCTCCTGGTCAGAAGGCTCCATTTGGATCTGTTGAAATCCTGAGGATGCGTCCATGAAAGTCAGCATTTCATGCCCAACAGTAGCATCTACCATTGCATCAATATGGGGGAGAGGAAACGGGTCTTTAGGACAAGCTTTGTTCAAGTCTGTGTAGTCTACACAAACTCTCCATTTCCCATTCTTCTTCTGTACTACAACCACGTTTGCAAGCCACCTTGGGAACTTAACCTCTCTGATCATTCTTGACTTTAATAATCTCTCAACTTCCTCTTGGATAATCGTGTTCCGCTCAGGAGCAAACTTCCTTCTTTTTTGTTGCACTGGCTTGAATGATTTATCAATTCCAAGCTTGTGAGTGATAATATCTTTGGATATGCCTGTCATATCCTCATGCTTCCATGCAAACGTAGACATCCTGCATTTCAAAAAGTTAATTAATTGTTCCTCAATATCCTGAGGGATATTGGTCCCTACGAGCACCGAAATATCGGGGTTATCCTGGTCCAGGATAACTTTCTTCACATCCTGCTCCGGATCCTCCAAGATATCCTGGGCCCGCGTCTTTAATTGCTATGCTGCACTAGTTTTGGCTGAGGATTTCATCGAGGATGAGTAGCATTCTTTCGCCTCCTGCTGATCGCTATCAACTTTAACGACTCCCCAAGGGGTAGGTATCTTGATGCATTGGTGATATGTTGATGGCACGGCCTTCATATCGTGAATCCACGGTCTTCCCAATATGATGTTATAGCAGGATAGAGAATCCAGAAACGTTGTATCGAATTGACTCCTTCAACGTATACTGGCAACTTTATCTCTCCCACTGTGTTTCTAGCCTCTCCACTGAATCCAACAAGCACGGTGGACTTTGAAGTGATATCCATTGGAGATACATTCATTCTCTTCAGAGTTTCTAGTTGGATTATGTTGACGGAGCTGCCATTATCAACCAATATCCTGCGTACAAAATGGTTAGCCACATATAACGTTATTACCAGAGCATCATGGTGAGGATCCTGGACAGTATCCCTGTCATCAGCATCAAATGTGATCACTTTGTCAGTTGTGAGTGTAGTCATCCTGACAGGTTTGTCTCCCCTTTCGGCTTTGGCTTCCTTTGCATGTCTTTTTGCTGCCGAATACGAAGTTCCACAAATGTCGGATCCCCCCGAAATGAAGTTGATTATCTTGGCATCCGCGGGAGGTGATGCTGCTCGTTCAGGATCCTTCTCAGTATCCTGACCCTTATTCTTCTTCTTTCCTAAGAGATCTTTCAGATATCCCTTGCTCAGAAGGTAGCTTATTTCTTTCCTTAAAGCAATGCAATCCTCAGTCATATGTCCGAAATCTTCGTGGAAAGCACACCACTTCGACTTATCTTTCCAGTCAGCCTTTTGTTGATTCTTTCGGGGCCATCTAGCCTTGTCTCCTAGATCCTGCATAGCATACATCAATTCAGGAATATTAACAGAAAAGCAATATTCAGACAATTCAGGATACTCTTCAGGATCCTCATCTTCGACAGCATTCACTCTCTTGTTTTCATTTCTACCATATGGCTTAGGCCGATATGACTTAAATGAGGATTCTGACTTCCTATTAGTCGATTCATAAGTGTTGGACGAGTTCATCCTTTCTTGCATCTTCTTGTCATCTTCCAGACGGATATATCTCAAGGCCCTGTTACGAGCTTCATCGAGATTCCTGCAGGGATTCATTACAAGATCCTGATAAAACTGAGAATCCTTTTGTAATCCCATCTTAAAAGCTTGCACAGCTGTTGCAACATCAAGATGTGGGATATCCAAGGATTCTTGGCTAAATTTGTTCACATAATCCCTCAAGGATTCTTGAGGCCCTTGAGTTATCCTGTAAAGATCACTGGTTAGTTTCTCAAAGCTCCGACTACAAGAAAATTGACTGTTAAATAAATTAACCAAATGAGCAAATGAAGTGATTGAGTGAGGAGGAACGTTCAACAGCCATTTCAAGGCTGATCCCGTTAGAGTAGAACCAAATCCCTTGCACAAGCACGCTTCCTTGAGCTCCGGAGGAATAGGGTTAATCTCCATTCTTTCCCTATACTGGGCAATATGCTCCTCAGGATCCGTAGTCCCATCATAAAGCTTCATGTTGGGAGTTTGGAATCTCTTTGGGATCTCAGCATCACATATAGGGTATGCAAAACGAGATATCTTGTGGCTATCCTGGGACACTTCTGGGATCGGCTGGACCACCCCAGGTACACTAGATATCATGTCCTTCAACTTTTGAAGTTCCCTAGTAAGTGCTGATGTTACACCTGTATCCTGCAAAGATCCATTATTGTTAGTAGCATGAGTATTATTATTATTTGACACGTTACCCGTTGGAGGGTTTTGCCCATATCCTGAAGCATATCCTGAGCTCCTCATGGTTGACATCCTGATCGAGGAGGGTATTTCAGGAGTATGATTCTGAGGAAGACTGGGCACGATATTCCCCCTGTTATCCTCGGTATACACAGCTGAACTAAAGTTCAACGCTCTGGGGTGTAATGGAGTGACATTGTCCTCAGCAGATCTGCCCGAGCCAGACTTCAGGAGTTGTATTTCCCTTAAAAGCATTTGGTTTGTTTCCTGTTGCTGCCTCATTTGTTCCTGCACACTTCCAAATAAGGTTAAAATTTCATCATTAGAAGCTAAAACGGGAGCAGATCCCTGGACACTCCGAGTAGGGATAACATCATGAGATTGTGTAGAGGCTGGCATCCTTGGAGGAGGTGGTGGAAGCACCGAACCGGTAGTAGCAGAAGTCATAGCAGACATAGTAGAGGAACTCATGTTTGATCGTGAGGCCATTGTGGACAATGTAGCAAAAAGTTTTGAAAATAAAAAACCGATTAGCGATTTAACAAAAATTTTTAGTAAAGAGAGCACCACTTGCCCCACGGTGGGCGCCAAATTGTTTTGGTCAAAAATTACCGAAGTAATTAAGTGATCAAATTAGTTAAGTGAGGTAGTGTGCTAGAAGTAAATGTCAAAAACGTGTTAACTAAATTACTTGTAAAAACAGTAGAAGGATACGGCTCGGGATATTGAGCTGTATCGATGATCAAACAATGTGCAATTAATGAGCAAAAAGTAAAGGAAGTGACACGAGATGTACGAGGAAAGCCCTTGATCAATCTAGATCGCCGGCATAAAACCTCGGGAGCTGACAATCGCAGCTGCCTTGTTCTTCAATTGCTTCAAAAATCAGGATACAGTGCAGGATGTGGTACGGATCGACTAAGTGTTACAACGAAAATGAAATACAAGTGTGGTGTTTGCAACTAGCTAGAATGTGATTGTGTTCGAGAGCGTAAGTGTGAAATGATGTGTGTTCTAAGCTGATCCGACCTCATCTATTTATAGTAAAGATAAAATAACTAACTACCCTAAACTCGCGGGATTCACCGAATATTCCTTCTTGGAACGTTGCAGACCTGGTCTTTCGGGCTCAACGTCTCTTTCTCAACAAATTCGTCCGAGTCTTGAGGAGAAGAAGTCCTTGTGACCGTTAGCAAGTCTCTGCCCTTAACCTGCACGTGGTTAATTCAATAAGCTTCAGGATATCGCCCAAGATGTCAGCAATATCCTCTTCCAGCATCCTGATTACAAATAAACAAACAAAGGCAGGATATTGGTCAGGATACATATGTTAAGAAAATGACCCCTAACAATTGTCCCCAAATATATCAGTTGGGATACCAATCCAACGGATATATTTCAAAACTTTACTTCATAATTTAAGGCAATTAATATGTGTAGACTCTTGAAATGACAGCAGTGCAACTTCCAAGGCATTATTTACTTTTTACCCCCTTATACTCATCCTATATTAACCAAGGGACTCCTTGTCTCGGTCATCCTTATCTTCAAGCAAGCATCAGGTAACTTCTCTTCTAATTTTCTCTCTTTAATTTTTCATGATTTGCTCAATGGCACCACGAACGAAATCCCGCTCAGTCCGGTCTGCCTCAACCCTGATAAGTCAAAACCTTATCACTGATCCAGCGAAAGAGATTTGCTGTTTCAATAATGCTGACATTGCTGCTCTCCAAGACTCCGGTGCCTTTCCCGCCGGAACGGTCTTTCGCCCGTTTGACAAGGAAGCCCGATCGGATGCATCATCCGATGAGTGGGTTTGTTTTTTCGCTTATCCTTTCTCCCTTGGACTCCGGTATCCATTTTCACCCTTTATCTCCAGTTTTTTCGACCTCACCGGCCTTAGTTATGCCCAAGTTATGCCAATGGTCTGGCGAATCTTGATAGTGTTGGATCAAATCAAATCTCGTCATTACCCCAACCTTCTTGTTGAGGACCTTCCCGTAGCATACCGATTAAGATCCCACGGCAACCACCGTTATCTTCTATTCTCCATCAAGAGTCCTTTGGTCCTTAAAGCCACCAAGAACGAGGATCGATGGCGACGAAAATTCTTTTTCGTCAAAAGAGACTCCATTGATAAGGGTTTCGATCTACCGGTTAAATGGTTAACCAAGGGTAGGATTTAGGGTTTTAGGAATATCCCCAATCATATTCTCAAACTGTATCCCGGACTTATATTCTGATGTTTTTATGCAGCGAATTTCAGAGATTTAGTGCCTCCTAGCGCGGAATCCGAATCCAAGATCAAGGAAATCTACCGTCTTCCTGCCAGCGAAAGAAGTTTTTCCCTGTCTCTCACAGATCTTCATCAAAAATCAAATTCAGAAATGTCTGGTAAGCACATTTTCATATGTTAATTATTTTCAAAAATATGATGAGTTTTAAGAGTATCTCCCCTTATGTAGCACCAGTTGTCAACCTTGATGCTTTCGAACTCGATGAACTGGATTGCTATTCCAGCCTTGAACCTGCCAAACAAGAATCCAAGCCAAAGTCGTCTGCTACACCAAAGCCTACCTCCTTGAAAGCTGTTTCTGCTCCCAAAGGTCCTCCCGCATCCAGGACCAGGGCATCCAGCTCTCGAAAGAGAAAAGAGACTGACTCCCCAGCCGTTTCTGAAACATTCTCTCTTGAGAATCATGGGTTCAATGACGCCATCTCATTTCTCAAACAGGTAGAATTTTCTTTCCGATATCCTGTACAAGTATGTTAGTCTTTATCCTGCCTATTATTTACATTAATACCTGTATTTTTATCTATAGGGTCTGGATCGCCTCATGCATTTATACGAAGATGCTACCGGTCTTAACAAGATGTTGCAGATCCAGCTGGAGAAAGCTCAAGCCACCATAGCTGATCAAGGGACCATCGCAGCTGCCAAATCCCAGCACTATGAGGACAAATACAAGGCAATGACTCAGGAACATCAAGCCGCCCTTCACAAAGCTAATGAGGATGCTCAAGCCAAGCTGGACGCCGCTCTTCTCCAATATCAGCAGAACATGAGCTCATACCGGGATAGCCTAAAAACTTCGGTGGTCGTCTCTCTTCTCCAAGCCAGGATAAGGATGGCTTATGAAGCCATGGACCTGGGCTTTGAATGCCCTTCCTGGAACGTAAAGGCTTGGGAGGAGAAACTACAGGGCCTCGGAGGTCATCCCGTTGCTCATCCTGCAAAACACACTGATGAAGAGCCTTCCAAGGCAGCAAAGGAGGTGGCCAATGCTGATGATGGTGCTGAGAAGAATCCTGAGGGTGATGCTGGGGTGAATGCTGGCAAGGAGGTTGCTGTTCAAGAAGGTGCTGCCCCTTAAGCAGCAGAGTGGGCGATGATGGATATACATGCCAAGGCCGGAGCCCACTTTTTAATTTCATGGTTGTGGTTGCATAAACAATTTACTTTTCCTGTCCTTGAACAATTTACTTTTCCTGCACTAAAACAATATGATGACCAAAGGTGGATGGGTCCTAGGTTTTAGGATGAAGCCCTTGGTCATCAATTAGTATAATTTGTTTTGAACATAGTAACAGTTGTAGGTGAATGGGTCCTGTTTTGAGACAGATCCTGCAACCGTTACAAAATTATGGTAACAACTAATTGTGCTTCTGGCGAATGGGCCTTACCAAAAGCACAACTTTTGACTTGTTAATAATATAACTACCTTTTGACTTATTTTTTGTTACTTTGCATTGTTTAGTGTAAGTTTTAGCTTTGTAAAAATTTCATACTGTTATTTCACAAAATATCCTGATTAGTATGCTCAGAAACATACTGCAAAAGCCTTTTATTAAATAGATCTTCCAGACATTCCTTTATCTTTATAAAAAGTTTTCTAGAAAGTAAAAAATAGCTTATCTCTTCAAAACCAAGTTTTGATGATGATCAAAATTCCAAACCAATACTAGTTTCAAACATCCCAGCCAAATATCCTTAAAAGGACTTTGAGGATATGTGTCAAGATACTTAACATGATGTTATTAAAAATTTAAATGAGGCTTGCAAAGGAAAGATCATACCAGACATAGGATATAAACCTATTACCAAACTTCAATCCCTTTGCAACTCTTCCAATGAAGATGTCCCCTGTGCAAGGTACTTAGTGCATTAGTTGCAAACTTCATCCTTTTAGCTTTACACCACCGCCTTGGTGGGAATGTCCCCTGTATACAATGTCTTCAAGTATCTTAGAAATCTACTTAATGTCAGTTTCCATGGCATAAGCAATTTTTCTCGTTCCGAGGGTATATCCCAAAGATGAACTGGAGATAAATCCTTTGTATCCTGGGGAAAATCCCAATTTTTCATGCGCTACAGGCGGGAGTGTATAAACTCCAAGACTTAGAAAGGTGAAAACCTTTAAACCTTAGAGAGTATGAAAATACCCTTTCGTGAGAGAGGGTGATCAATCCTCATATACCGTTAGGATTCAGGATATAGCCAATGGTAACGAAATTGTCAGCCACTTTTACATGGACTGGTCCCGCCACCTTGAACTATCCCTGAATAACTTGCGCTCCAGGCGGGGTGTTTAAACCCAATTCGGAAGAAAGGTGAATACCTTTAAACCTGTGAAGGGATCAGTATCCCTTAAACGTGAGAGAGGGGGCCAATCCTCTAATCTTCTGAGTTATCCCGAGTGCATATTCTGGAGCTACATCCTGAAACATATCTTGCAAAACAAATGTAAACTAAGGTGGGTGTTAGCTTGGCTAACACCCCTCCGATGCTTAAGTCAGTATTGGGTTCAAAAGAATTAAAAAGAAGTAAGAATTCATACCATCTTGAGTTAGAAATTAAATTCTAGACTCACTTGAAATAGAGCTTAAGGTGTATAGCATTCCAAGATCTCGGTAGCATATCTCCCTCCATATTCTTGAGTCTATATGCTCCTTTCCCTGCTTCTGATTCAACTTCATATGGTCCTTCCCATTTTGGAGCTAACTTGCCATCGGCAGGATTAGTAGTATTTTGGAAGGCCTTTCTTAATACCCAATCTCCAACCTTAAATCTTCTGGTTCTAATATTCTTGTTGTATGCCCTGGATATTCTCTGTTGATATGCTGCCATCCTTAGCCTTGCTGCGTCTCTCTTTTCATCTATAGTGTCTAAATCCTGACTCAAGGCTTCAGGATTCTTCTCAGGATCACTTAAGATAGATCTTGCAGTAGGTATTGTCATCTCCGTTGGAATCACTGCTTCTGCTCCAAACACCAACGAAAATGGGGTTTGACCTGTTGCATTCTTTATCGTTGTCCTGTCAGCCCATAAAACAAAGGGTAATTCTTCTGCCCATCTTCCTTTTTTGGCTCCAAGCCTTTTCTTTAAGTTGTTGACAATTATCTTGTTAGAGGATTCTGCTTGTCCATTTGCTTGAGGATGTACCGGAGTTGATGTGATCATTTTGATTCCCCAACTCTTGCAAAAGTCAGTAGTCCTCTTACTTATGAACTGAGAGCCATTGTCACAGATTATCTCAGCTGGTACTCCGAATCTGGTCAGGATATTTCTCTTGATGAAGGATACTACTTCTTGGTCTCTTACTTGAACAAATGCTTCAGCTTCAACCCACTTAGAGAAGTAATCCGTCATTGCTAGCATAAAGACTTTTCCTCCCGGAGCTTTCGGTAACTTTCCTACTATATCCATCCCCCACTTCATGAATGGCCAAGGGGAAATTACAGGATATAGTGGTTCAGCTGGTTGATGTAGTATGTTACTATGCCTTTGACATGCATCACATCTTCGAGCATATTCTGCAGCATCTTTCCTCATTGTTGGCCAAAAGTATCCTGTCCTCAATACTTTCGAGAATAATGATCTGCCCCCAGTATGATTACCACAGTCCCCTTCATGTATATCTTGAAGTACTTCTTTAGCTTCATGATCCTCCAAGCATCTCAAATACGGACCTGCAAGAGATTTCTTGTATAAAATATTATCTATAATAGTGAATCGTGATAGCTTCATCCTAAATGCCTTAGGATTTTCATTTCCAGGAATGTGTCCTTCTTTGAGATATTTCATGATTGGAGCCGTCCAGGTTCTAGGATCCTCTTCAGGATATTCCGCCCCAGGATCCTGAATACCAGCTACTTCTTTATCCCGAGGATTCGTTGCAGGATATAAGACATGTACTATTGGTATTTGTGTCCCTTCAGGTATCCTGACCGACGATCCCAGATTTGCTAAGGCGTCTGCTTCAGCATTATCTTCCCTTGGTACCTGTTTAAGTATAAAAACATCGAAATATCCTGCTAATTTTTTGAGAATATCGAGATATTCGATTAATTTCTCTCCCTTAACTGCATATGATCCATTAAAATGGTTAGTAATTAACAGAGAGTCAACATATGCTTGTAAATTCTTTATACTCATACTCTTAGCCAATTCTAATCCTGCAATTAAAGCTTCATACTCTGCTTCATTATTAGTAGCAGGAAATTCACACCTAATAGCCTGGGGTAATATGTCCCCCTGTGGCGATTTTAGTAGTATTCCTAATCCTACTCCTCTTACATTAGATGCACCATCAGTATATAATGTCCAGGATCCTGAGGATTCTCCTAGTTGTTGAACTTCTAGGTCTACCTCATCCTGAATGTCACTACTAAAGTCAGCCACAAAGTCAGCTAAAGCCTGAGACTTTATGGCATTCCTAGGTTCATATACTAAATCATAAGCACTCAATTTTACTGACCACTTAGCCATCCTGCCTGACATCTCTGGTTTCCTAAGCACATTCTTGATAGGATAGTTTGTTTTAACATGTATCCTATGTGTCTCGAAATAATGTCTAAGTTTCGTTGATGCCATAGTTAACGCTAGTATCAATTTTTCTAAATGAGAATACCTAGTTTCAGCATCTAACAAACTTTTACTAACATAATAAACAGGATACTGCTGACCTTCATGGTCTTTTATAAGAACGGCACTTACAGCATTCCCTGATACAGCAAGGTATAGGGATAGTGGTTCACCATTTTCCGGCTTCATCAATAGAGGTGCGGTTGAGAGATACCGTTTCAAATCTTGTAGGGCTGCTTCATGCTTTTCCCCCCATTCGAATCTTTTGTTCTTCTTTAGGATATCATAGAAGTCTTTGCATTTCTCCGAGGATCTTGAGATAAATCTGTTTAGAGCTGCTACCCGGCCTGTTAATCTTTGTACATCCTTCATATTCGAGGGTGATTTTATATCCAGGATAGCTTTAATCTGCTCCGGGCTTGCCTCTATCCCCCTTTTCGTCACCATATACCCAAGAAACTTTCCTGCCCCCACTCCGAAATGGCACTTAGCAGGATTCAGCTTCATATTATACTGATCCAGGATATCAAATGCTCCTTTAATATCCTGGAGGTGATCCTGAGCTTTCTTTGACTTTACTACCATATCGTCAATGTATACTTCCATGGTGTCCCCCAGTTTGTCTTTGAACATCATGTTTACCAATCTTTGGTATGTTGCACCTGCATTTTTCAAACCAAAAGGCATAGCTGTATAACAATAAATACCTGTTGGCGTCATGAAGGCGGTATCCTCCTGGTCAGAAGGCTCCATTTGGATCTGTTGAAATCCTGAGGATGCGTCCATGAAAGTCAGCATTTCATGCCCAGCAGTAGCATCTACCATTGCATCAATATGGGGGAGAGGAAACGGGTCTTTAGGACAAGCTTTGTTCAAGTCTGTGTAGTCTACACAAACTCTCCATTTCCCATTCTTCTTCTGTACTACAACCACGTTTGCAAGCCACCTTGGGAACTTAACCTCTCTGATCATTCTTGACTTTAATAATCTCTCAACTTCCTCTTGGATAATCGTGTTCCGCTCAGGAGCAAACTTCCTTCTTTTTTGTTGCACTGGCTTGAATGATTTATCAATTCCAAGCTTATGAGTGATAATATCTTTGGATATGCCTGTCATATCCTCATGCTTCCATGCAAACGTAGACATCCTGCATTTCAAAAAGTTAATTAATTGTTCCTCAATATCCTGAGGGATATTGGTCCCTACGAGCACCGAAATATCGGGGTTATCCTGGTCCAGGATAACTTTCTTCACATCCTGCTCCGGATCCTCCACGATATCCTGGGCCCGCGTCTTTAATTGCTATGCTGCACTAGTTTTGGCTGAGGATTTCATCGAGGATGAGTAGCATTCTTTCGCCTCCTGCTGATCGCTATCAACTTTAACGACTCCCCAAGGGGTAGGTATCTTGATGCATTGGTGATATGTTGATGGCACGACCTTCATATCGTGAATCCACGGTCTTCCCAATATGATGTTATAGCAGGATAGAGAATCCAGAAACGTTGTATCGAATTGACTCCTTCAACGTATACTGGCAACTTTATCTCTCCCACTGTGTTTCTAGCCTCTCCACTGAATCCAACAAGCACGGTGGACTTTGAAGTGATATCCATTGGAGATACATTCATTCTCTTCAGAGTTTCTAGTTGGATTATGTTGACGGAGCTGCCATTATCAACCAATATCCTGCGTACAAAATGGTTAGCCACATATAACGTTATTACCAGAGCATCATGGTGAGGATCCTGGACAGTATCCCTGTCATCAGCATCAAATGTGATCACTTTGTCAGTTGTGAGTGTAGTCATCCTGACAGGTTTGTCTCCCCTTTCGGCTTTGGCTTCCTTTGCATGTCTTTTTGCTGCCGAATACGAAGTTCCACAAATGTCGGATCCCCCCGAAATGAAGTTGATTATCTTGGCATCCGCGGGAGGTGATGCTGCTCGTTCAGGATCCTTCTCAGTATCCTGACCCTTATTCTTCTTCTTTCCTAAGAGATCTTTCAGATATCCCTTGCTCAGAAGGTAGCTTATTTCTTTCCTTAAAGCAATGCAATCCTCAGTCATATGTCCGAAATCTTCGTGGAAAGCACACCACTTCGACTTATCTTTCCAGTCAGCCTTTTGTTGATTCTTTCGGGGCCATCTAGCCTTGTCTCCTAGACCCTGCATAGCATACATCAATTCAGGAATATTAACAGAAAAGCAATATTCAGACAATTCAGGATACTCTTCAGGATCCTCATCTTCGACAGCATTCACTCTCTTGTTTTCATTTCTACCATATGGCTTAGGCCGATATGACTTAAATGAGGATTCTGACTTCCTATTAGTCGATTCATAAGTGTTGGACGAGTTCATCCTTTCTTGCATCTTCTTGTCATCTTCCAGACGGATATATCTCAAGGCCCTGTTACGAGCTTCATCGAGATTCCTGCAGGGATTCATTACAAGATCCTGATAAAACTGAGAATCCTTTTGTAATCCCATCTTAAAAGCTTGCACAGCTGTTGCAACATCAAGATGTGGGATATCCAAGGATTCTTGACTAAATTTGTTCACATAATCCCTCAAGGATTCTTGAGGCCCTTGAGTTATCATGTAAAGATCACTGGTTAGTTTCTCAAAGCTCCGACTACAAGAAAATTGACTGTTAAATAAATTAACCAAATGAGCAAATGAAGTGATTGAGTGAGGAGGAACGTTCAACAGCCATTTCAAGGCTGATCCCATTAGAGTAGAACCAAATCCCTTGCACAAGCACGCTTCCTTGAGCTCCGGAGGAATAGGGTTAATCTCCATTCTTTCCCTATACTGGGCAATATGCTCCTCAGGATCCGTAGTCCCGTCATAAAGCTTCATGTTGGGAGTTTGGAATCTCTTTGGGATCTCAGCATCACATATAGGGTATGCAAAACGAGATATCTTGTGGCTATCCTGGGACACTTCTGGGATCGGCTGGACCACCCCAGGTACACTAGATATCATGTCCTTCAACTTTTGAAGTTCCCTAGTAAGTGCTGATGTTACACCTGTATCCTGCAAAGATCCATTATTGTTAGTAGCATGAGTATTATTATTATTTGACACGTTACCCGTTGGAGGGTTTTGCCCATATCCTGAAGCATATCCTGAGCTCCTCATGGTTGACATCCTGATCGAGGAGGGTATTTCAGGAGTATGATTCTGAGGAAGACTGGGCACGATATTCCCCCTGTTATCATCGGTATACACAGCTGAACTAAAGTTCAACGCTCTGGGGTGTAATGGAGTGACATTGTCCTCAGCAGATCTGCCCGAGCCAGACTTCAGGAGTTGTATTTCCCTTAAAAGCATTTGGTTTGTTTCCTGTTGCTGCCTCATTTGTTCCTGCACACTTCCAAATAAGGTTAAAATTTCATCATTAGAAGCTAAAACGGGAGCAGATCCCTGGACACTCCGAGTAGGGATAACATCATGAGATTGTGTAGAGGCTGGCATCCTTGGAGGAGGTGGTGGAAGCACCGAACCGGTAGTAGCAGAAGTCATAGCAGACATAGTAGAGGAACTCATGTTTGATCGTGAGGTCATTGTGGACAATGTAGCAAAAAGTTTTGAAAATAAAAAACCGATTAGCGATTTAACAAAAATTTTTAGTAAAGAGAGCACCACTTGCCCCACGGTGGGCGCCAAATTGTTTTGGTCAAAAATTACCGAAGTAATTAAGTGATCAAATTAGTTAAGTGAGGTAGTGTGCTAGAAGTAAATGTCAAAAACGTGTTAACTAAATTACTTGTAAAAACAGTAGAAGGATACGGCTCGGGATATTGAGCTGTATCGATGATCAAACAATGAGCAATTAATGAGCAAAAAGTAAAGGAAGTGACACGAGATGTACGAGGAAAGCCCTTGATCAATCTAGATCGCCGGCATAAAACCTCGGGAGCTGACAATCGCAGCTGCCTTGTTCTTCAATTGCTTCAAAAATCAGGATACAGTGCAGGATGTGGTACGGATCGACTAAGTGTTACAACGAAAATGAAATACAAGTGTGGTGTTTGCAACTAGCTAGAATGTGATTGTGTTCGAGAGCGTAAGTGTGAAATGATGTGTGTTCTAAGCTGATCCGACCTCATCTATTTATAGTAAAGATAAAATAACTAACTACCCTAAACTCGCGGGATTCACCGAATATTCCTTCTTGGAACGTTGCAGACCTGGTCTTTCGGGCTCAACGTCTCTTTCTCAACAAATTCGTCCGAGTCTTGAGGAGAAGAAGTCCTTGTGACCGTTAGCAAGTCTCTGCCCTTAACCTGCACGTGGTTAATTCAATAAGCTTCAGGATATCGCCCAAGATGTCAGCAATATCCTCTTCCAGCATCCTGATTACAAATAAACAAACAAAGGCAGGATATCGGTCAGGATACATATGTTAAGAAAATGACCCCTAACAACAATGGACATAACATAAAACTTAGTTGCGTATTACACAATGAACATAACAAATCTGAAACCACCATTCCACCATACACCGCCACCGCTCCATCACCAACCGCCACCGTAACAAGTTTCCCCACTGTCACACCTCCAAAATCCACAAGCGGAGTATCACCGCAGGAGGCGTGACATGACCAGGATCAAGCCACCAATCATATTGAACAACGTATAATAATGATGATAAAACCAACCACAATATAATTGGTGTCCAAAACAAGTTAGCCAAGTTCAAGTTATCAGCGGAAGCATAACGTATAAAACCAAAACATAAGTTTCAAAGATTAAATGTTTAAGATGGAACTCAACAGTCCATGTCCCACAACGACCTCTCCTTCTCGTGCAAGCTCCTAGTAAACACCTAACGACCTGCAAGGCATATAGTAACGAATCAACAACAAAGTTGAGCGAGTTCACAGTTGGTTGTTCGTTTTAGAGTTGTTCCAAAACCATAAGTTCTTTCGAAAACCATGTGTTAACCAATTCCTTGTTTCCCAAAACCATACTAGTGGGGGCTACCCCATGTTAACCACTAGACCCGTTACCATATCGACAACTGACCGGAGTAATGTTTATGTGCCCTGCGTCAATGTCTATCATCATTGACTAAGTGCCCAAATCCATTAGTCCACTCCCGTCCTCTGCGGCACGGTGTGTGGCTTGTCAAACCTAATAGCGCTATTTAACTAATGACCCGCTCGCCATTGGCCCGACGATTAAGTCGATATAAAAATGAGGGACTTCATGATAGAGTTTTGTATAGTAAGTTATATGTTGTCATCCTTCCTATGGAGGATGGAAGTACATAATCTACCCAAGGAGAATACACAGGATTTAATGTTGTCATCCTTCATATGGAGGATGGAGGTACATATTCTACCCAAGGAGAATATGCAGGTTCCGTTTTAGTTTCTTAACCCATTCCCAACCACCGGGAATCCCATGCCTTGTAGAAAGTGTGAACTCGCCTTAGGTTAGCTCGGCAGATACACGAAAAGGTCACTTGAGCTATATGTGGTCAACCACGTCCTAACATGGCACCATACAAGTCAGGTCTAGGTTCAAGTAGTGCACATAGGTTTACACATAAACTAACAGGTTACGAACATGTAATGATCATGGCAAACACATTCAACACGTTAACAGTCAAGTATACACTATATCCAAACTTATGCGACTCAAATGATTGGGCTCGCACAAGTTTAATGGCCCAACAGCCTTGTGCGATTCACTAATTGAAGCCCAACAATATTTGGCCCAACTTGTTGTGCGTCTAGTACAACTTGTGCGACTGGAATAACCCGGCCCAATAACATAAGCAACCCAACATGTACACGGCCCAAACAGGTAAACAAAAATCAACTTGTGTTGTCCATTTATCTTGTGCGACTCGGGACAGCTTGTGCGACTGGATATTGGGCCGTTCGGCCCAACATCATAACATAATTTAACATACTGCATGGCCCAAGGTATTATGCGATTGACATATCTTGTGCGATCCACAATAACTTGTGCGATTGTGCACAACTGAATTGTACTGTGAGCTCTAAACAGTTGCACCAAGCTTGTGCGACTGTCTTGTGCAACCAGTCCCTTGTGTGATCCGATAAGATCTTGTGCGATCAAGGGTGGTCTTGTGCGATTAGTTATCTAATGCCCTAATTTCATGCAATTAGTTTCAATCATTCAACAGTGTCCTATTTTGCATTCACTGAATCAAAATAACAGTTTCCAATTATGCAAATAATCGATCAAACTAAACATTTACAAATTAATTCTTATGAACCCTAGTTAATCATATAACAACTCACCATCATCACATCGAATCAAAATAGCCTAATCAAGATCCTTAATTCATCATTCAAACATAAACCACAACCATAATCATTTAAACATATTTGCACGGTTCCGGTTCTTGATCTCTAGCATACATCCTAATCATAATAACACCACCAAACCATCCCAATCCAAACACATATGGCTGATTACATTCATTCGGTTCTAGATCGTTATTTTCATTACATGATTATCAACCCTATATTTAACTAACATATTACACATGTGGGCCGATTTACATGAACACTAACCTCATCAATTCATATCATAATATTTCGTAAATCATCATGTAGGAACACATAATTCACAATATCATCTAACAAAACAATAACCATGAAACACTAATCGGTTAGAAGGTAAAACAGGGATGATCCGAATAAGAAAGTATTCGAGGAAAAGGGATGGGGCCGTCGGCTTCGAGAGAGAGGGATGAGAGAACTAGGGTTTGGTGTGTTTTGAGTGTTTGCAAATAATGAGGAGTATACCCGCTCCTCATGAGGTTATGCGCAACAAATGGAATGGGCCGAACCCATTACGGGTTGCCCTGGTGGTTCGAGTGCAAGGAGTGTGGCCCAAAAGGGCTTGTGCAATCGGGTTGAAGTTGTGCGGTTGGGTTCGTGTTGTGCAATCACATTACATATACGTACATTACACAATCCACATAAAAGATAAAACATACATTCCATTAAAATCACATAGTCACATAATCACATAACGTCCACACTGGTTACATCAAAGTATAAAGAAAGGTTCTGAAATACGAGTTGTCACATCATCCCCAAGTTGAAAGAAATTTCGTCCCGAAATTTAGCACGTTGCTACTGAGGAAGCTAGTTAAGTTGCATGGTTTCCTGGTTTTCCTGGGGTGTCACACCCACGGTGCGTCGGAATTTTCTTTCTCCGTCCACTGTCGTTAATCAGAGTTCTTTTGTAAGTTGTGTTATTTTTTGTTTTCATTGCGTTTTTGGTTATCAAACCTCAATTGCGTTTTTACCTCATTATGTTTTAGTTATAGTTCTTTTCATTTTTGTTCTTCTGGATGTTAAAGCAGGGCATGGCCACGTTAAAACCCATTGCGTTTTAGAACTTGCAGTGTAAAGAACATGATCATGCTAAGAAAGAGGCATGATCATGTTGGAACTAAGGCATACCCATGTTAAAACTACATTGATTTTTAGAACCTATGTTAAAACTCGATTGCTTTTTAGAGCCTACAGTGCAAAATATTGATTTTGGGTTTTATTGCGTCTTACAACCTGGGGTGTAAAGAACATGATCATGCTAAAATAGAAGCATGGTCATGTTGGAACAAAAGAATGACCATGTTAAAACTCCATTGTTTTTTAGAATTTACAGTGCAAAATATTGATTTTTGGTTTCATTGTGTTTTATAAGCTGTTAGGGGTCATTTTCTTAACATATGTATCCTGACCAATATCCTGCCTTTGTTTGTTTATTTGTAATCAGGATGCTGGAAGAGGATATTGCTGACATCTTGGGTGATATCCTGAAGTTTATTGAATTAACCACGTGCAGGTTAAGGGCAGAGGCTTGCTAACGGTCACAAGGACTTCTTCTCCTCAAGACTCGGACGAATTTGTTGAGAAAGAGACGTTGAGCCCGAAAGACCAGGTCTGCAACGTTCCAAGAAGGAATATTCGGTGAATCCCGCGAGTTTAGGGTAGTTAGTTATTTTATCTTTACTATAAATAGATGAGGTCGGATCAGCTTAGAACACACATCATTTCACACTTACGCTCTCGAACACAATCACATTCTAGCTAGTTGCAAACACCACACTTGTATTTCATTTTCGTTGTAACACTTAGTCGATCCGTACCACATCCTGCACTGTATCCTGATTTTTGAAGCAATTGAAGAACAAGGCAGCTGCGATTGTCAGCTCCCGAGGTTTTATGCCGGCGATCTAGATTGATCAAGGGCTTTCCTCGTACATCTCGTGTCACTTCCTTTACTTTTTGCTCATTAATTGCTCATTGTTTGATCATCGATACAGCTCAATATCCCGAGCCGTATCCTTCTACTGTTTTTACAAGTAATTTAGTTAACACGTTTTTGACATTTACTTCTAGCACACTACCTCACTTAACTAATTTGATCACTTAATTACTTCGGTAATTTTTGACCAAAACAATTTGGCGCCCACCGTGGGGCAAGTGGTGCTCTCTTTACTAAAATTTTTTGTTAAATCGCTAATCGGTTTTTTATTTTCAAACCTTTTTGCTACATTGTCCACAATGGCCTCACGATCAAACATGAGTTCCTCTACTGTATCTGCTATGACTTCTGCTACTGCCGGTTCGGTGCTTCCACCACCTCCTCCAAGGATGCCAGCCTCTACACAATCTCAAGATGTTATCCCGACTCGGAGTGTCCAGGGATCTGCTCCCGTTTTAGCTTCTAATGATCAAATTTTAACCTTATTTGGAAGTGTGCAGGAACAAATAAGGCAGCAACAGGAAACAAATCAAATGCTTTTAAGGGAAATACAACTCCTGAAGTCTGGCTCGGGCAGATCTGCTGAGGACAATGTCACTCCATTACACCCCAGAGCGTTGAACTTTAGTTCAGCTGTGTATAGCGAGGATAACAGGGGGAATATCGTGCCCAGTCTTCCTCAGAATCATACTCCTGAAATACCCTCCTCGATCAGGATGTCAACCATGAGGAGCTCAGGATATGCTTCAGGATATGGGCAAAACCCTCCAACGGGTAACGTGTCAGATAATAATAATACTCATGCTACTAACAATAATGGATCTTTGCAGGATACAGGTGTAACATCAGCACTTACTAGGGAACTTCAAAAGTTGAAGGACATGATATCTAGTGTACCTGGGGTGGTCCAGCCAATCCCAGAAGTGTCCCAGGATAGCCACAAGATATCTCGTTTTGCATACCCTATATGTGATGCTGAGATCCCAAAGAGATTCCAAACTCCCAACATGAAGCTTTATGACGGGACTACGGATCCTGAGGAGCATATTGCCCAGTATAGGGAAAGAATGGAGATTAACCCTATTCCTCCGAAGCTCAAGGAAGCGTGCTTGTGCAAGGGATTTGGTTCTACTCTAACGGGATCAGCCTTGAAATGGCTGTTGAACGTTCCTCCTCACTCAATCACTTCATTTGCTCATTTGGTTAATTTATTTAACAGTCAATTTTCTTGTAGTCGGAGCTTTGAGAAACTAACCAGTGATCTTTACAGGATAACTCAAGGGCCTCAAGAATCCTTGAGGGATTATGTGAACAAATTTAGTCGAGAATCCTTGGATATCCCACATCTTGATGTTGCAACAGCTGTGCAAGCTTTTAAGATGGGATTACAAAAGGATTCTCAGTTTTATCAGGATCTTGTAATGAATCCCTGCAGGAATCTCGATGAAGCTCGTAACAGGGCCTTGAGATATATCCGTCTGGAAGATGACAAGAAGATGCAAGAAAGGATGAACTCGTCCAACACTTATGAATCAACTAATAGGAAGTCAGAATCCTCATTTAAGTCATATCGGCCTAAGCCATATGGTAGAAATGAAAACAAGAGAGTGAATGCTGTCGAAGATGAGGATCCTGAAGAGTATCCTGAATTGTCTGAATATTGCTTTTCTGTTAATATTCCTGAATTGATGTATGCTATGGAGGGTCTAGGAGACAAGGCTAGATGGCCCCGAAAGAATCAACAAAAGGCTGACTGGAAAGATAAGTCGAAGTGGTGTGCTTTCCACGAAGATTTCGGACATATGACTGAGGATTGCATTGCTTTAAGGAAAGAAATAAGCTACCTTCTGAGCAAGGGATATCTGAAAGATCTCTTAGGAAAAAAGAAGAATAAGGGTCAGGATACGGAGAAGGATCCTGAGCGAGCTGCATCACCTCCCGCGGATGCCAAGATAATCAACTTCATTTCGGGGGGATCCGACATTTGTGGAACTTCGTATTCGGCAGCAAAAAGACATGCAAAGGAAGCCAAGGCCGAAAGGGGAGACAAACCTGTCAGGATGACTACACTCACAACTGACAAAGTGATCACATTTGATGCTGATGACAGGGATACTGTCCAGGATCCTCACCATGATGCTCTGGTAATAACGTTATATGTGGCTAACCATTTTGTACGCAGGATATTGGTTGATAATGGCAGCTCCGTCAACATAATCCAGCTAGAGACACTTAAAAGGATGAACGTATCTCCAATGGATATCACTTCGAAGTCCACCGTGCTTGTTGGGTTCAGTGGAGAGGCCAGAAACACAGTGGGAGAGATAAAGTTGCCAGTGTACGTTGAAGGAGTCAATTCGATACAACGTTTCTGTGTGATGGACTCTCTATCCTGCTATAACATTATCCTGGGAAGACCATGGATTCACGATATGAAGGCCGTGCCATCAACATATCACCAATGCATCAAGATACCTACCCCTTGGGGAGTCGTTAAAGTTGATAGCGATCAGCAGGAGGCGAAAGAATGCTACTCATCCTCGATGAAATCCTCAGCCAAAACTAGTGCAGCATAGCAATTAAAGACGCGGGCCCAGGATATCTTGGAGGATCCGGAGCAGGATGTGAAGAAAGTTATCCTGGACCAGGATAACCCCGATATTTCGGTGCTCGTAGGGACCAATATCCCTCAGGATATTGAGGAACAATTAATTAACTTTTTGAAATGCAGGATGTCTACGTTTGCATGGAAGCATGAGGATATGACAGGCATATCCAAAGATATTATCACTCACAAGCTTGGAATTGATAAATCATTCAAGCCAGTGCAACAAAAAAGAAGGAAGTTTGCTCCTGAGCGGAACACGATTATCCAAGAGGAAGTTGAGAGATTATTAAAGTCAAGAATGATCAGAGAGGTTAAGTTCCCAAGGTGGCTTGCAAACGTGGTTGTAGTACAGAAGAAGAATGGGAAATGGAGAGTTTGTGTAGACTACACAGACTTGAACAAAGCTTGTCCTAAAGACCTGTTTCCTCTCCCCCATATTGATGCAATGGTAGATGCTACTGCTGGGCATGAAATGCTGACTTTCATGGACGCATCCTCAGGATTTCAACAGATCCAAATGGAGCCTTCTGACCAGGAGGATACCGCCTTCATGACGCCAACAGGTATTTATTGTTATACAGCTATGCCTTTTGGTTTGAAAAATGCAGGTGCAACATACCAAAGATTGGTAAACACGATGTTCAAAGACAAACTGGGGGACACCATGGAAGTATACATTGACGATATGGTAGTAAAGTCAAAGAAAGCTCAGGATCACCTCCAGGATATTAAAGGAGCATTTGATATCCTGGATCAGTATAATATGAAGCTGAATCCTGCTAAGTGCCATTTCGGAGTGGGGGCAGGAAAATTTCTTGGGTATATGGTGACGAAAAGGGGGATAGAGGCAAGCCCGGAGCAGATTAAAGCTATCCTGGATATAAAATCACCCTCGAATATGAAGGATGTACAAAGATTAACAGGCCGGGTAGCAGCTCTAAACAGATTTATCTCAAGATCCTCGGAGAAATGCAAAGACTTCTATGATATCCTAAAGAAGAACAAAAGATTCGAATGGGGGGGAAAAGCATGAAGCAGCCCTACAAGATTTGAAACGGTATCTCTCAACCGCACCTCTGTTGATGAAGCCGGAAAATGGTGAACCACTATCCCTATACCTTGCTGTATCAGGGAATGCTGTAAGTGCCGTTCTTATAAAGACCATGAAGGTCAGCAGTATCCTGTTTATTATGTTAGTAAAAGTTTGTTAGATGCTGAAACTAGGTATTCTCATTTAGAAAAATTGATACTAGCGTTAATTATGGCATCAACGAAACTTAGACATTATTTCGAGACACATAGGATACATGTTAAAACAAACTATCCTATCAAGAATGTGCTTAGGAAACCAGAGATGTCAGGCAAGATGGCTAAGTGGTCAGTAAAATTGAGTGCTTATGATTTAGTATATGAACCTAGGAATGCCATAAAGTCTCAGGCTTTAGCTGACTTTGTGGCTGACTTTAGTAGTGACATTCAGGATGAGGTAGACCTAGAAGTTCAACAACTAGGAGAATCCTCAGGATCCTGGACATTATATACTGATGGTGCATCTAATGTAAGAGGAGTAGGATTAGGAATACTACTAAAATCACCACAGGGGGACATATTACCCCAGGCTATTAGGTGTGAATTTCCTGCTACTAATAATGAAGCAGAGTATGAAGCTTTAATTGCAGGATTAGAATTGGCTAAGAGTATGAGTATAAAGAATTTACAAGCATATGTTGACTCTCTGTTAATTACTAACCATTTTAATGGATCATATGCAGTTAAGGGAGAGAAATTAATCGAATATCTCGATATTCTCAAAAAATTAGCAGGATATTTCGATGTTTTTATACTTAAACAGGTACCAAGGGAAGATAATGCTGAAACAGACGCCTTAGCAAATCTGGGATCGTCGGTCAGGATACCTGAAGGGACACAAATACCAATAGTACATGTCTTATATCCTGCAACGAATCCTCGGGATAAAGAAGTAGCTGGTATTCAGGATCCTGGGGCGGAATATCCTGAAGAGGATCCTAGAACCTGGATGGCTCCAATCATGAAATATCTCAAAGAAGGACACATTCCTGGAAATGAAAATCCTAAGGCATTTAGGATGAAGGTATCACGATTCACTATTATAGATAATATTTTATACAAGAAATCTCTTGCAGGTCCGTATTTGAGATGCTTGGAGGATCATGAAGCTAAAGAAGTACTTCAAGATATACATGAAGGGGACTGTGGTAATCATACTGGGGGCAGATCATTATTCTCGAAAGTATTGAGGACAGGATACTTTTGGCCAACAATGAGGAAAGATGCTGCAGAATATGCTCGAAGATGTGATGCATGTCAGAGGCATAGTAACATACTACATCAACCAGCTGAACCACTATATCCTGTAATTTCCCCTTGGCCATTCATGAAGTGGGGGATGGATATAGTAGGAAAGTTACCGAAAGCTCCGGGAGGAAAAGTCTTTATGCTAGCAATGACGGATTACTTCTCTAAGTGGGTTGAAGCTGAAGCATTTGTTCAAGTAAGAGACCAAGAAGTAGTATCCTTCATCAAGAGAAATATCCTGACCAGATTCGGAGTACCAGCTGAGATAATCTGTGACAATGGCTCTCAGTTCATAAGTAAGAGGACTACTGACTTTTCCAAGAGTTGGGGAATCAAAATGATCACATCAACTCCGGTACATCCTCAAGCAAATGGACAAGCAGAATCCTCTAACAAGATAATTGTCAACAACTTAAAGAAAAGGCTTGGAGCCAAAAAAGGAAGATGGGCAGAAGAATTACCCTTTGTTTTATGGGCTGACAGGACAACGATAAAGAATGCAACAGGTCAAACCCCATTTTCGTTGGTGTTTGGAGCAGAAGCAGTGATTCCAACGGAGATGACAATACCTACTGCAAGATCTATCTTAAGTGATCCTGAGAAGAATCCTGAAGCCTTGAGTCAGGATTTAGACACTATAGATGAAAAGAGAGACGCAGCAAGGCTAAGGATGACAACATATCAACAGAGAATATCCAGGGCATACAACAAGAATATTAGAACCAGAAGATTTAAGGTTGGAGATTGGGTATTAAGAAAGGCCTTCCAAAATACTACTAATCCTGCCGATGGCAAGTTAGCTCCAAAATGGGAAGGACCATATGAAGTTGAATCAGAAGCAGGGAAAGGAGCATATAGACTCAAGAATATGGAGGGAGATATGCTACCGAGATCTTGGAATGCTATACACCTTAAGCTCTATTTCAAGTGAGTCTAGAATTTAATTTCTAACTCAAGATGGTATGAATTCTTACTTCTTTTTAATTCTTTTGAACCCAATACTGACTTAAGCATCGGAGGGGTGTTAGCCAAGCTAACACCCACCTTAGTTTACATTTGTTTTGCAAGATATGTTTCAGGATGTAGCTCCAGAATATGCACTCGGGATAACTCAGAAGATTAGAGGATTGGCCCCCTCTCTCACGTTTAAGGGATACTGATCCCTTCACAGGTTTAAAGGTATTCACCTTTCTTCCGAATTGGGTTTAAACACCCCGCCTGGAGCGCAAGTTATTCAGGGATAGTTCAAGGTGGCGGGACCAGTCCATGTAAAAGTGGCTGACAATTTCGTTACCATTGGCTATATCCTGAATCCTAACGGTATATGAGGATTGATCACCCTCTCTCACGAAAGGGTATTTTCATACTCTCTAAGGTTTAAAGGTTTTCACCTTTCTAAGTCTTGGAGTTTATACACTCCCGCCTGTAGCGCATGAAAAATTGGGATTTTCCCCAGGATACAAAGGATTTATCTCCAGTACATCTTTGGGATATACCCTCGGAACGAGAAAAATTGCTTATGCCATGGAAACTGACATTAAGTAGATTTCTAAGATACTTGAAGACATTGTATACAGGGGACATTCCCACCAAGGCGGTGGTGTAAAGCTAAAAGGATGAAGTTTGCAACTAATGCACTAAGTACCTTGCACAGGGGACATCTTCATTGGAAGAGTTGCAAAGGGATTGAAGTTTGGTAATAGGTTTATATCCTATGTCTGGTATGATCTTTCCTTTGCAAGCCTCATTTAAATTTTTAATAACATCATGTTAAGTATCTTGACACATATCCTCAAAGTCCTTTTAAGGATATTTGGCTGGGATGTTTGAAACTAGTATTGGTTTGGAATTTTGATCATCATCAAAACTTGGTTTTGAAGAGATAAGCTATTTTTTACTTTCTAGAAAACTTTTTATAAAGATAAAGGAATGTCTGGAAGATCTATTTAATAAAAGGCTTTTGCAGTATGTTTCTGAGCATACTAATCAGGATATTTTGTGAAATAACAGTATGAAATTTTTACAAAGCTAAAACTTACACTAAACAATGCAAAGTAACAAAAAATAAGTCAAAAGATGAAATTATTCTTAGAGCAATCAATACTGGTTGATAACCGAAGGTTTCATCCTGAAACCCAGGACCCATCCACCTTCGGCTATCAAATTGTTTAGAGACAGAAATGAAAATTGTTCATAAAAACATAAAATTGTTCGAAAGATTTAAAGAAAACAAGCTCTAGGGGGTAGTGCCTTCTTGGTCCATAGCGGTTTCAGCAACATCCATCTTGGGATCCGCCTCAGCATCCTTGCCAGCATCGAATGCCTTTTCAACTGTTTTAGAAGGTTCATCGGCAAATTTGGAAGAGGTACCGCCAAGATTCTTCAGCTTGGTCTCCCAAGCACCAACGTCCCAAGAAGGGCATTCGAAGCCTAATGTTTTGGCTTCATGAGCCATCTTCAACCTAGCCTGGAGAAGGGAAATGACGACGGAACTTTTGAGACTTTCTCGGTAACTGACCATATCCCGTTCGTACTGCACATGGGCAGCTTCCAGATCGGCTTGGGCTTGAAGAGTAGCTTTGTTGAGAGCAACTTGGTGTTCTTGGGTCATAGCTTTGTATTTCTCCTCGTAATGACGAGACTTGACGGCCGCAATCATGCCTTGGTCAGAGATTGTGATTTCTGCTTCCTTTAGCTTAGATTCAAGTGTTTTGTTGAGCTTGCAGGATTCTTGATATAAGTGGACCAAACGCTCAAGACCCTACAAAGGTAAAAGGACAGGGATCAATATTATTATTAAGTCTTTGAAAATAGTCTAAATTGCAGGATATGGTATAAAGATACTAACCTGGTTGAGAAAAGAAGTCATAAAACCGCTGGCTTCGATGAATCCATGCTTTTCATAAGGAAATGTGTCAGAAACGACATGGGAATCGGGTTCTTTCCTTTTGCGGGAACTCGAACTCCGAGGTTTGGTAGCCGGTGAAGGTTTAGGAATGATGATGGCTTTGGAGCTGCTGGGTTTGGATGTAGCAGTGGTCTTGGAGCCAGGTTCTTTCTTGACCTGGATCTGGTCAGAATAGCTATCCAGTTCGTCAAGATCAAAGACTTCAGGGATCTTAGCTGGTGCTGTATAAAGGGAAAAATTTTATTCTTTATCATTATATTGTTTTGACTAATTATTCTGAAAGGAATTCTTACCAGATATCTCGGATGACGAGTACTGACTTGAACTCGGAACGTGTGTGGTAAAAGTCCTGTCTGTTGCAGGTAACCGGTAAACGGTGTTGATCCTCTCTTCTGACTCAGCGGTAGGAGGAGCAACTTCCTTAAAGTTCACTGCATAAAGATCAAAAAGAAGAATATTAATAGAGGATAACAATCAAATCGTCTATGAGGATATTTATGATCCTACCGGTGGTTAACCACTCCACCGGAAGGTTAGCACCCTCAGCAATGGAATCTCGTTTGACAAAGAAGAATTTGCGTTGCCATCCGTCTTCATTTTTGGTGGCTTTGAGGATCAGGGGTTTGCTGGAGGTTGAAAAAAGCAAAAACCGGCTAGAGCCGTGGGATCGGAGGCGATAAGCAATAGGTAGATCCTCGATACAGAGGTCAGAACAGTGGAGGTTTTTGATTTGGTTGAGTACAATTAATACTCTCCAAACCATGGGCATGGTTTGAGCAAAAGAGATGCCAGTAATACGAAAGAATTGCATCATGAATTCTGGGAAGGGGTATCGAAGGCCTAGTGAAAAAGGATATGCTGGAAAACAGATCCATTCGGTAGAACTAACATCCGATCGGATTGACCGATCAAATGGCCTGAAGATTGTGCTATCAGGGAAAGCGCCGGAGGCTCTTAAAGCTGCAATATCTGCGTTGTCAAAGGCGCAGATCTCCTTTTCGGGATTTTTGAGAAGATTCTGCTGGGTGAAGGTCTCGGCGGCCATTGCTAGAAAGGTGAAGTAAATTGACAGGAAGAAAGTCGAGAATGGAGAATTACCTGAAGGGACTGTTGATGATATCTGCTTTTCAAACAAGAAAAGAGAAGATATAGGGGCATTGTGGATCTCCATGGAGTAAAAAACGCGTTGGAAGTTATGATGTGATCTTGACCGTCGCTTCATTTTAAATGCCTTGAGTTGTGGGATAAGGTTTTTGAAATATATCCGTTGGATTGGTATCCCAACTGATATATTTGGGGACAATTTTAAGGGGTCATTTTCTTAACATATGTATCCTGACCAATATCCTGCCTTTGTTTGTTTATTTGTAATCAGGATGCTGGAAGAGGATATTGCTGACATCTTGGGCGATATCCTGAAGTTTATTGAATTAACCACGTGCAGGTTAAGGGCAGAGGCTTGCTAACGGTCACAAGGACTTCTTCTCCTCAAGACTCGGACGAATTTGTTGAGAAAGAGACGTTGAGCCCGAAAGACCAGGTCTGCAACGTTCCAAGAAGGAATATTCGGTGAATCCCGCGAGTTTAGGGTAGTTAGTTATTTTATCTTTACTATAAATAGATGAGGTCGGATCAGCTTAGAACACACATCATTTCACACTTACGCTCTCGAACACAATCACATTCTAGCTAGTTGCAAACACCACACTTGTATTTCATTTTCGTTGTAACACTTAGTCGATCCGTACCACATCCTGCACTGTATCCTGATTTTTGAAGCAATTGAAGAACAAGGCAGCTGCGATTGTCAGCTCCCGAGGTTTTATGCCGGCGATCTAGATTGATCAAGGGCTTTCCTCGTACATCTCGTGTCACTTCCTTTACTTTTTGCTCATTAATTGCTCATTGTTTGATCATCGATACAGCTCAATATCCCGAGCCGTATCCTTCTACTGTTTTTACAAGTAATTTAGTTAACACGTTTTTGACATTTACTTCTAGCACACTACCTCACTTAACTAATTTGATCACTTAATTACTTCGGTAATTTTTGACCAAAACATAAGCTAAGAACATGATCATGCTAAAATAGAAGCATTGTCATGTTGGAATAAAAGCATGACCATGTTAAAACATAAACATGACCATGTTAAAACTCCATTGCTTTTTAAGACCTTCAGTGCAAAATATTGATTTTGTGTTTCATTGCGTTGTACAACCTATAGATGGTCATGTTGGAACAAAAGCATGACCATGTTAAAACATAAACATGACCATGTTAAAACTCCATTGCTTTTTAGAATCTGTAGTGTAAAATCTTGATTTTGGGTTTCATTGCGTTTTAGAACTGGAGTGTAAGAGAACATGATCATTTAAAAGGGAAGCATGATCATGTTGGAACAAAGACATGACCATGTTAATACATAAACATGACCATGTTAAAACCCATTGCCAATGTTTTCATAACCGGACCGGCTATCGAACCAGATGTCTTACCGGTTCACTAGTCGAACCGGTCGGACCGGTCGAACCGGGTTTAAGAACCGGATGACATAATTAATAATATAAATATTTAAGAAAAAATAAAAATAGAAAAAAGTATATAAACAATTCTAAAAACAATAATATTAATATTTACGGACATCAAATGAAACTAAATCAAATTCAACAAATTGACTTTTGTCACTTTGTCGTTCCCAAGAAAACTTTGCAGACCATCTCTATTTAATATCTTTTCTTTTAATAAATTCACCCAAACAACCAGTGATCAGAAACGTTCTAATGTCTTCATTCAAGTCCGGCAAAACAGCGACCAGAACTACTTGTCACTGAGATGATGATTTCACCGGAGAAACACATCGCCGGAACGGGGGCTGTAGTAGAGATGTACAGAAACAGAAGAAGCACCCACACCGGCCTGACCTCTCCCACCGGATCTCCGGGTGAACCGCCGGTCGCCGGCCAAACTGCCGGTCTGATGCACGAACGGTTTGAACAAGCGAACCGGCCCGTCGAAGCTTCCGACTCCCGGCCCGACCGGTCCGGCCGGCCGGTCCGGTCCGGGTATGAAAACGTTGCCCATTGCGTTTTAGAACCTGGATGTTGGAACAGAGGTATGACCATGTTAAAACAAAGGCATGGCCATGTTAAAACAGAAACATGACCATGTTAAAACAAAGGCATGACCATGTTAAAAGAGAAACATCACCATGTGAAACCCATTGCGTTTTAGACCTGGAGTGTACGTTTTTAGAATTTGAGTGCAAAAAACATGATAATGCTAAAACATAAACATGATCATGTTAGAATAGAGGCATGGCCATGTTAAAACATAACACGACCTTATGAAACCCGATTGCGTTTTAGAACTTGGGTTATAGTGTGTTGTTATATCAATTGCGTTTTACGCATCTGAGTTTTTGAAAAAAAAATTCAAAAGTATAGCAATAGCGTGCTCGTTTTAAAGATAAAAAAATGCTCGTTTTTATGGTGCAATTTTTATAAAAAATTAATGTCGTATGAAAAAGTTATTAACGTTTTAAAAACGATGAAGAATTGGAGGAAAGATGAATTATTGACTTGGATGGACTAGAATACTCTCAAACTAATTAACGCGTCTCTTTTTTTTTTTTTTCAATTTCAACTGTTTAATCTTAACCATTCGTTATTTAATAGATATTCATGATTACTTATTAGTCTTGCTACCTAAATAAACTTAATAATGTAAAAAAAAACATATATGTTACCTACTTACAGAAACCATTAAGAGTTTAACTAAAAATCTAAAATATTGGTAAATAGAGTAGTAAATTATATACTTCATGATAACATTGTGTTTCTAGAAAATAGAAAACAATAAATTTAGAGTTTTACAATTTTATTTTAGATAACTTAGGGTTCTAGACCTTTTTTTAATGATGTGGAAGTTTCCTTGTTGAAGAGTTGGTTGTTCTACAAGGGTACGCATGCATTGATGCATATGGGAGCCTCAAAAGTCAAAATAAACTAAAGAAGGTCAACCTCAAATGAAGAATCCATTGGAAATTTGACTATAAAATTCTAGCCCAACCCAAGTCTTTCAGCACGTCTTGGAAAATTAATTATCTAAAGCTAATGGACGGACATATTGACCATGACCTAATAATTGTTATAGACTAAGTCTCTTTCTCAATAATCCTAACTAATTCTCTTTCTCAATAATCCTAAAATAATATAACAAAAATAGATATTGCTTAGCCTCTTCCATGGCTCCAGAAAGTGAAGACAACATTATACATCACCGAGACGTTATACCCCAAACATTATACTCTTACATTGCTTTGTTTTGTTTTGTTTTTAATCTATCGTTGATCCGTAACTTCATCCTATATATCCAATGTTTTTTTTTTTTTTTAATAAGATGTTCAAAACACTTCTATTATCAAATACATTTTTATATGAAATTTAAGATCTAAAATATACAAATTTTCAAGTTAACTCTTCTTAAGATACATTCTATTTCACTCACTACATGCGTGAAACAGAGAAAGTCCTCTAGTCTCCATCAACTAAGGGGCTGTTTGTTTACCTCTTAATGGTTCAAACCTCTTACTGGTTCAGTACTTAATAGTTCAGACTGTTTGTTTCACGAGCAGATGTCTGAATGGTTCAGACATTTGCCTCTGAATGGTTAAGATTTATACAGAGTCTGAATGGTTAAGACCTCTAATATGAATTTGTCAGACATTTGCGTCTGAACGGTTAAGCACTATACAAGCTCTTAATGGTTCAGACCTCTTACTGGTTCAACACTTAATGGTTCAGACCTCTTACTGGTTTAGCACTTAACCATTCAGATGTTGACAAACAACCCATAAGTTCTTCTTGTCAGTTGCGAGGAAGAATTGGTTTAAATATACTTATTTGCCTCTCATGTGACCTCTACATGTACAAACTTATTTTTTCGCACATATGATAGATGCTTGTTTGCTAACCAACACGCGCCTTCTACGTGCGTTAGTGGCTTCCGCCCTACAATACATGTTCTTTACGAGTTCCGCAGCGTGAGGAACGAGGAACGTTCATTTAGATCAAAGAAGACTGCCGGGCTTTCGATTATTTACCTAAACATGGGTCTAGTTGATTGTTTTCATGATCTTGGATTAAATTTAAAAAGCGGTATATTATTGACCTAAATAATATTCTTTATTTTATATCACCTCCTCAAATGCTTCCCATGAGAAAACCCAAGATGAGATAGAAAATGGAATCCCCGAACTAATTTACTTATTTATGTTGTCTTTTTAATTTGTTTTCTTTTGTAATAAAATAACGAGTTAACTTCCGTTTTGCTCCCTGTGGTTTGATCACTTTAACGGTTTTGCTCCAATCATTTAAAAACGGTCATTTTCCTCCTTGATGTTTCGATCTTGTCGTCAGTTTGCTCTCTGGCTCTAACTCCATCTATATTGTATATTAACTGGAAGGGTATTTTGGTAATTTCAAGTATAACGTATTGGTACTTGGATCTTGTATGTAAACTTGAAATTTCAAAAAGACCCTTTTAGTTAACGTACAATATGGATGAAGTTAGAGCCGGGGAGCAAACTGGCGACAAGATCGAAACATCAAGGAGGAAAATAACTGTTTTTAAATGATTGGCACAAAACCGTTAAAGTAACCAAACCACATAGAGCAAAACCGAAAGTTAACTCTAAAATAACATTCAAATATAGGCCATGGGCCCTGGGTCTGGTTCGTGAAATCCTGATTTCATAAGGCGGGCTTTATTGACTCAAGTTACGTTGGGCTTTTGACGTTCTCTTGTGGCTGGCCCATTACTTGTTATGTGATGTCAAAAAGAGAAAAAGAATTGTAGAAAAACTGTGGCTTTTCAAAAAGAAAAAAAAAATAGTAGAAACACTATGGCTTTCCTTCGTTGAACACAAGAAAGGCGGGGACCGTGTTTATGGTTAGTTTTAAAATCACAAACTGATAATCCTTATGATTTTAAAGTCAGTTTTTTTTTTAATCTTCTTTCGGTCGGTCAGTTTCAAAGTTTTCAAACCGTAATAGTTTATGGCTTCAAAAGTTTCAAACCATATAAAACCAAACTAGACTGTGAGATTTATATAATATATTTTATATTACATAAACTTATTATTTATGTTTGATATTATGTTAGTAAATATAAAACTAGGACACGTATTTCAAGAGTAAATTGCCATTTTAGTCCAAATAGTTTTTTTTTTCCGCCATTTTAGTCCAAATAGTTTTTTAATTTGCCATTTTAGTCCCAGACTTTTGTAATTTTTTGCTGAGTTAAATGCCATTTTAGTCCATGTGGTTTGCGTCATTTTGCCAGTTTAGTCCAAAGGTTTCATTTTTCGCCTGTAGGTCCAAAAAGATTTCACCATTGCCGTTTTAGTCCACTGGTTAACTTCATCCATTTTTTCTGTTAATGAGAAGGGCAATTCGGTCATTTTATATGACCGAATTGCCTTTCTAGTTAAAAGAATTACATATAAAATGACCGAATTGCCCTTCTCGGTAACAGAAAAACGGATGAAGTTAACCTAGTGGACTAAAATGAAAATGGTGAAACCTTTTTGGACCCCAGGCGAAAAATGAAACATTTGGACTAAACTGACAAAATGGACCAAACCACGGGGACTAAAATGACAGTTAACTCTTTTTTGCCATTTTCATCCTGTGACAACCCGTATTCCTAAGGTGTGCCTTTAATTCATAATCACTTTCTGTTACGATTGGATTGCATTGTTGCTACGTATGCTTGCACGTTTACTTGTTGAACTTGGTTAAGCACTAATTATAATTACTTGTTGAATTTGGTTAAGCACTAATTATAATTATTTCAATTAAACGGTTTGTTCCATATGTTTGCTTCATTGGGCCGCGCCCTAGCCCAAACCCTTGAAGCCCAAAGCGACCCAACCGAAATACATATATCCTCACGTAATTAAAGTGCATGCGGTTTTCTTGTTTTGCTCAAACACACAAACGCAAACCCTAGCACTAAACCCCTCCCTCTTTGGTCGACGGTATCATTATTCTGGACGGAGCTTTTCGTTTCTGTTCGTCGTTCTCTTGTGTACGGTTAGTATGCTTCTTCCTAAGATGATTCACCTTTGTTGCCATATTAGATTAGATATTCATGATAGGAAGTGCTATGTGTTTGTGTGTAAAAGTGTTGATTCAGAACTTATATTATGAATGATGTATGTTATTATCTTTGATTGTTTCCGATTATACGTTACGTGTTGAATGTATGTGCATGAGTGGAGTAAAAGCATGAGTTAAGGTATTATTTGCAAATTGAGTTGGGCATGATTAATCCATCAACATATTGTAAATGGCTGTTATGGGCAATTAATATAGGAATTTTTGGGCTCTCATGTTCTTTGATGGGTCTTAAGTAACTGAGATCTTACAACTAACCCAACATAATAAGTCCAGTGGGCCGAGGTATTCTTGCAACTTGGGCCGATAAGATGTAGGGGCCATATACATGCAGCACGTGTTTGAGAAATACATACATGTTAATTGCATATTGTTGTGGTGTGATTTTAGTAATCTATGAACATATAGATATGGAGTTGTCAATGCGAGTAAAAACCTTCTGTGGTAATTGTAATTGATGGCAAACTATTTAAATAGATGTGGACGTGTATATATATATATATATATATATATATATATATATATATATCATTGCGTGGGTACTGTTGTATGACAACTTGTTAACTTGGTTCACTTAAGTCTTGAGTGGTGTGGAAACACTAGGGTATTGCATGATCCAACATACGTGTACTTACGTTTTATATATATTAGGTTGCGTGTAACGGACTTAACATTTAACGCGTAAAAGTACATAACATACCGAGCAAACCAAAGGTGAGTTCATCTCTCTGAGTATGCGTCCCGGTGGGTGGGACAGTCAATGCTAAAATAGAAGCATTGTCATGTTGGAATAAAAGCATGACCATGTTAAAACATAAACATGACCATGTTAAAACTCCATTGCTTTTTAAGACCTTCAGTGCAAAATATTGATTTTGTGTTTCATTGCGTTGTACAACCTATAGATGGTCATGTTGGAACAAAAGCATGACCATGTTAAAACATAAACATGACCATGTTAAAACTCCATTGCTTTTTAGAATCTGTAGTGTAAAATCTTGATTTTGGGTTTCATTGCGTTTTAGAACTGGAGTGTAAGAGAACATGATCATTTAAAAGGGAAGCATGATCATGTTGGAACAAAGACATGACCATGTTAATACATAAACATGACCATGTTAAAACCCATTGCCAATGTTTTCATAACCGGACCGGCTATCGAACCAGATGTCTTACCGGTTCACTAGTCGAACCGGTCGGACCGGTCGAACCGGGTTTAAGAACCGGATGACATAATTAATAATATAAATATTTAAGAAAAAATAAAAATAGAAAAAAGTATATAAACAATTCTAAAAACAATAATATTAATATTTACGGACATCAAATGAAACTAAATCAAATTCAACAAATTGACTTTTGTCACTTTGTCGTTCCCAAGAAAACTTTGCAGACCATCTCTATTTAATATCTTTTCTTTTAATAAATTCACCCAAACAACCAGTGATCAGAAACGTTCTAATGTCTTCATTCAAGTCCGGCAAAACAGCGACCAGAACTACTTGTCACTGAGATGATGATTTCACCGGAGAAACACATCGCCGGAACGGGGGCTGTAGTAGAGATGTACAGAAACAGAAGAAGCACCCACACCGGCCTGACCTCTCCCACCGGATCTCCGGGTGAACCGCCGGTCGCCGGCCAAACTGCCGGTCTGATGCACGAACGGTTTGAACAAGCGAACCGGCCCGTCGAAGCTTCCGACTCCCGGCCCGACCGGTCCGGCCGGCCGGTCCGGTCCGGGTATGAAAACGTTGCCCATTGCGTTTTAGAACCTGGATGTTGGAACAGAGGTATGACCATGTTAAAACAAAGGCATGGCCATGTTAAAACAGAAACATGACCATGTTAAAACAAAGGCATGACCATGTTAAAAGAGAAACATCACCATGTGAAACCCATTGCGTTTTAGACCTGGAGTGTACGTTTTTAGAATTTGAGTGCAAAAAACATGATAATGCTAAAACATAAACATGATCATGTTAGAATAGAGGCATGGCCATGTTAAAACATAACACGACCTTATGAAACCCGATTGCGTTTTAGAACTTGGGTTATAGTGTGTTGTTATATCAATTGCGTTTTACGCATCTGAGTTTTTGAAAAAAAAATTCAAAAGTATAGCAATAGCGTGCTCGTTTTAAAGATAAAAAAATGCTCGTTTTTATGGTGCAATTTTTATAAAAAATTAATGTCGTATGAAAAAGTTATTAACGTTTTAAAAACGATGAAGAATTGGAGGAAAGATGAATTATTGACTTGGATGGACTAGAATACTCTCAAACTAATTAACGCGTCTCTTTTTTTTTTTTTTCAATTTCAACTGTTTAATCTTAACCATTCGTTATTTAATAGATATTCATGATTACTTATTAGTCTTGCTACCTAAATAAACTTAATAATGTAAAAAAAAACATATATGTTACCTACTTACAGAAACCATTAAGAGTTTAACTAAAAATCTAAAATATTGGTAAATAGAGTAGTAAATTATATACTTCATGATAACATTGTGTTTCTAGAAAATAGAAAACAATAAATTTAGAGTTTTACAATTTTATTTTAGATAACTTAGGGTTCTAGACCTTTTTTTAATGATGTGGAAGTTTCCTTGTTGAAGAGTTGGTTGTTCTACAAGGGTACGCATGCATTGATGCATATGGGAGCCTCAAAAGTCAAAATAAACTAAAGAAGGTCAACCTCAAATGAAGAATCCATTGGAAATTTGACTATAAAATTCTAGCCCAACCCAAGTCTTTCAGCACGTCTTGGAAAATTAATTATCTAAAGCTAATGGACGGACATATTGACCATGACCTAATAATTGTTATAGACTAAGTCTCTTTCTCAATAATCCTAACTAATTCTCTTTCTCAATAATCCTAAAATAATATAACAAAAATAGATATTGCTTAGCCTCTTCCATGGCTCCAGAAAGTGAAGACAACATTATACATCACCGAGACGTTATACCCCAAACATTATACTCTTACATTGCTTTGTTTTGTTTTGTTTTTAATCTATCGTTGATCCGTAACTTCATCCTATATATCCAATGTTTTTTTTTTTTTTTAATAAGATGTTCAAAACACTTCTATTATCAAATACATTTTTATATGAAATTTAAGATCTAAAATATACAAATTTTCAAGTTAACTCTTCTTAAGATACATTCTATTTCACTCACTACATGCGTGAAACAGAGAAAGTCCTCTAGTCTCCATCAACTAAGGGGCTGTTTGTTTACCTCTTAATGGTTCAAACCTCTTACTGGTTCAGTACTTAATAGTTCAGACTGTTTGTTTCACGAGCAGATGTCTGAATGGTTCAGACATTTGCCTCTGAATGGTTAAGATTTATACAGAGTCTGAATGGTTAAGACCTCTAATATGAATTTGTCAGACATTTGCGTCTGAACGGTTAAGCACTATACAAGCTCTTAATGGTTCAGACCTCTTACTGGTTCAACACTTAATGGTTCAGACCTCTTACTGGTTTAGCACTTAACCATTCAGATGTTGACAAACAACCCATAAGTTCTTCTTGTCAGTTGCGAGGAAGAATTGGTTTAAATATACTTATTTGCCTCTCATGTGACCTCTACATGTACAAACTTATTTTTTCGCACATATGATAGATGCTTGTTTGCTAACCAACACGCGCCTTCTACGTGCGTTAGTGGCTTCCGCCCTACAATACATGTTCTTTACGAGTTCCGCAGCGTGAGGAACGAGGAACGTTCATTTAGATCAAAGAAGACTGCCGGGCTTTCGATTATTTACCTAAACATGGGTCTAGTTGATTGTTTTCATGATCTTGGATTAAATTTAAAAAGCGGTATATTATTGACCTAAATAATATTCTTTATTTTATATCACCTCCTCAAATGCTTCCCATGAGAAAACCCAAGATGAGATAGAAAATGGAATCCCCGAACTAATTTACTTATTTATGTTGTCTTTTTAATTTGTTTTCTTTTGTAATAAAATAACGAGTTAACTTCCGTTTTGCTCCCTGTGGTTTGATCACTTTAACGGTTTTGCTCCAATCATTTAAAAACGGTCATTTTCCTCCTTGATGTTTCGATCTTGTCGTCAGTTTGCTCTCTGGCTCTAACTCCATCTATATTGTATATTAACTGGAAGGGTATTTTGGTAATTTCAAGTATAACGTATTGGTACTTGGATCTTGTATGTAAACTTGAAATTTCAAAAAGACCCTTTTAGTTAACGTACAATATGGATGAAGTTAGAGCCGGGGAGCAAACTGGCGACAAGATCGAAACATCAAGGAGGAAAATAACTGTTTTTAAATGATTGGCACAAAACCGTTAAAGTAACCAAACCACATAGAGCAAAACCGAAAGTTAACTCTAAAATAACATTCAAATATAGGCCATGGGCCCTGGGTCTGGTTCGTGAAATCCTGATTTCATAAGGCGGGCTTTATTGACTCAAGTTACGTTGGGCTTTTGACGTTCTCTTGTGGCTGGCCCATTACTTGTTATGTGATGTCAAAAAGAGAAAAAGAATTGTAGAAAAACTGTGGCTTTTCAAAAAGAAAAAAAAAATAGTAGAAACACTATGGCTTTCCTTCGTTGAACACAAGAAAGGCGGGGACCGTGTTTATGGTTAGTTTTAAAATCACAAACTGATAATCCTTATGATTTTAAAGTCAGTTTTTTTTTTAATCTTCTTTCGGTCGGTCAGTTTCAAAGTTTTCAAACCGTAATAGTTTATGGCTTCAAAAGTTTCAAACCATATAAAACCAAACTAGACTGTGAGATTTATATAATATATTTTATATTACATAAACTTATTATTTATGTTTGATATTATGTTAGTAAATATAAAACTAGGACACGTATTTCAAGAGTAAATTGCCATTTTAGTCCAAATAGTTTTTTTTTTCCGCCATTTTAGTCCAAATAGTTTTTTAATTTGCCATTTTAGTCCCAGACTTTTGTAATTTTTTGCTGAGTTAAATGCCATTTTAGTCCATGTGGTTTGCGTCATTTTGCCAGTTTAGTCCAAAGGTTTCATTTTTCGCCTGTAGGTCCAAAAAGATTTCACCATTGCCGTTTTAGTCCACTGGTTAACTTCATCCATTTTTTCTGTTAATGAGAAGGGCAATTCGGTCATTTTATATGACCGAATTGCCTTTCTAGTTAAAAGAATTACATATAAAATGACCGAATTGCCCTTCTCGGTAACAGAAAAACGGATGAAGTTAACCTAGTGGACTAAAATGAAAATGGTGAAACCTTTTTGGACCCCAGGCGAAAAATGAAACATTTGGACTAAACTGACAAAATGGACCAAACCACGGGGACTAAAATGACAGTTAACTCTTTTTTGCCATTTTCATCCTGTGACAACCCGTATTCCTAAGGTGTGCCTTTAATTCATAATCACTTTCTGTTACGATTGGATTGCATTGTTGCTACGTATGCTTGCACGTTTACTTGTTGAACTTGGTTAAGCACTATTTATAATTACTTGTTGAATTTGGTTAAGCACTAATTATAATTATTTCAATTAAACGGTTTGTTCCATATGTTTGCTTCATTGGGCCGCGCCCTAGCCCAAACCCTTGAAGCCCAAAGCGACCCAACCGAAATACATATATCCTCACGTAATTAAAGTGCATGCGGTTTTCTTGTTTTGCTCAAACACACAAACGCAAACCCTAGCACTAAACCCCTCCCTCTTTGGTCGACGGTATCATTATTCTGGACGGAGCTTTTCGTTTCTGTTCGTCGTTCTCTTGTGTACGGTTAGTATGCTTCTTCCTAAGATGATTCACCTTTGTTGCCATATTAGATTAGATATTCATGATAGGAAGTGCTATGTGTTTGTGTGTAAAAGTGTTGATTCAGAACTTATATTATGAATGATGTATGTTATTATCTTTGATTGTTTCCGATTATACGTTACGTGTTGAATGTATGTGCATGAGTGGAGTAAAAGCATGAGTTAAGGTATTATTTGCAAATTGAGTTGGGCATGATTAATCCATCAACATATTGTAAATGGCTGTTATGGGCAATTAATATAGGAATTTTTGGGCTCTCATGTTCTTTGATGGGTCTTAAGTAACTGAGATCTTACAACTAACCCAACATAATAAGTCCAGTGGGCCGAGGTATTCTTGCAACTTGGGCCGATAAGATGTAGGGGCCATATACATGCAGCACGTGTTTGAGAAATACATACATGTTAATTGCATATTGTTGTGGTGTGATTTTAGTAATCTATGAACATATAGATATGGAGTTGTCAATGCGAGTAAAAACCTTCTGTGGTAATTGTAATTGATGGCAAACTATTTAAATAGATGTGGACGTGTATATATATATATATATATATATATATATATCATTGCGTGGGTACTGTTGTATGACAACTTGTTAACTTGGTTCACTTAAGTCTTGAGTGGTGTGGAAACACTAGGGTATTGCATGATCCAACATACGTGTACTTACGTTTTATATATATTAGGTTGCGTGTAACGGACTTAACATTTAACGCGTAAAAGTACATAACATACCGAGCAAACCAAAGGTGAGTTCATCTCTCTGAGTATGCGTCCCGGTGGGTGGGACAGTCAATGCTAAAATAGAAGCATTGTCATGTTGGAATAAAAGCATGACCATGTTAAAACATAAACATGACCATGTTAAAACTCCATTGCTTTTTAAGACCTTCAGTGCAAAATATTGATTTTGTGTTTCATTGCGTTGTACAACCTATAGATGGTCATGTTGGAACAAAAGCATGACCATGTTAAAACATAAACATGACCATGTTAAAACTCCATTGCTTTTTAGAATCTGTAGTGTAAAATCTTGATTTTGGGTTTCATTGCGTTTTAGAACTGGAGTGTAAGAGAACATGATCATTTAAAAGGGAAGCATGATCATGTTGGAACAAAGACATGACCATGTTAATACATAAACATGACCATGTTAAAACCCATTGCCAATGTTTTCATAACCGGACCGGCTATCGAACCAGATGTCTTACCGGTTCACTAGTCGAACCGGTCGGACCGGTCGAACCGGGTTTAAGAACCGGATGACATAATTAATAATATAAATATTTAAGAAAAAATAAAAATAGAAAAAAGTATATAAACAATTCTAAAAACAATAATATTAATATTTACGGACATCAAATGAAACTAAATCAAATTCAACAAATTGACTTTTGTCACTTTGTCGTTCCCAAGAAAACTTTGCAGACCATCTCTATTTAATATCTTTTCTTTTAATAAATTCACCCAAACAACCAGTGATCAGAAACGTTCTAATGTCTTCATTCAAGTCCGGCAAAACAGCGACCAGAACTACTTGTCACTGAGATGATGATTTCACCGGAGAAACACATCGCCGGAACGGGGGCTGTAGTAGAGATGTACAGAAACAGAAGAAGCACCCACACCGGCCTGACCTCTCCCACCGGATCTCCGGGTGAACCGCCGGTCGCCGGCCAAACTGCCGGTCTGATGCACGAACGGTTTGAACAAGCGAACCGGCCCGTCGAAGCTTCCGACTCCCGGCCCGACCGGTCCGGCCGGCCGGTCCGGTCCGGGTATGAAAACGTTGCCCATTGCGTTTTAGAACCTGGATGTTGGAACAGAGGTATGACCATGTTAAAACAAAGGCATGGCCATGTTAAAACAGAAACATGACCATGTTAAAACAAAGGCATGACCATGTTAAAAGAGAAACATCACCATGTGAAACCCATTGCGTTTTAGACCTGGAGTGTACGTTTTTAGAATTTGAGTGCAAAAAACATGATAATGCTAAAACATAAACATGATCATGTTAGAATAGAGGCATGGCCATGTTAAAACATAACACGACCTTATGAAACCCGATTGCGTTTTAGAACTTGGGTTATAGTGTGTTGTTATATCAATTGCGTTTTACGCATCTGAGTTTTTGAAAAAAAAATTCAAAAGTATAGCAATAGCGTGCTCGTTTTAAAGATAAAAAAATGCTCGTTTTTATGGTGCAATTTTTATAAAAAATTAATGTCGTATGAAAAAGTTATTAACGTTTTAAAAACGATGAAGAATTGGAGGAAAGATGAATTATTGACTTGGATGGACTAGAATACTCTCAAACTAATTAACGCGTCTCTTTTTTTTTTTTTTCAATTTCAACTGTTTAATCTTAACCATTCGTTATTTAATAGATATTCATGATTACTTATTAGTCTTGCTACCTAAATAAACTTAATAATGTAAAAAAAAACATATATGTTACCTACTTACAGAAACCATTAAGAGTTTAACTAAAAATCTAAAATATTGGTAAATAGAGTAGTAAATTATATACTTCATGATAACATTGTGTTTCTAGAAAATAGAAAACAATAAATTTAGAGTTTTACAATTTTATTTTAGATAACTTAGGGTTCTAGACCTTTTTTTAATGATGTGGAAGTTTCCTTGTTGAAGAGTTGGTTGTTCTACAAGGGTACGCATGCATTGATGCATATGGGAGCCTCAAAAGTCAAAATAAACTAAAGAAGGTCAACCTCAAATGAAGAATCCATTGGAAATTTGACTATAAAATTCTAGCCCAACCCAAGTCTTTCAGCACGTCTTGGAAAATTAATTATCTAAAGCTAATGGACGGACATATTGACCATGACCTAATAATTGTTATAGACTAAGTCTCTTTCTCAATAATCCTAACTAATTCTCTTTCTCAATAATCCTAAAATAATATAACAAAAATAGATATTGCTTAGCCTCTTCCATGGCTCCAGAAAGTGAAGACAACATTATACATCACCGAGACGTTATACCCCAAACATTATACTCTTACATTGCTTTGTTTTGTTTTGTTTTTAATCTATCGTTGATCCGTAACTTCATCCTATATATCCAATGTTTTTTTTTTTTTTTAATAAGATGTTCAAAACACTTCTATTATCAAATACATTTTTATATGAAATTTAAGATCTAAAATATACAAATTTTCAAGTTAACTCTTCTTAAGATACATTCTATTTCACTCACTACATGCGTGAAACAGAGAAAGTCCTCTAGTCTCCATCAACTAAGGGGCTGTTTGTTTACCTCTTAATGGTTCAAACCTCTTACTGGTTCAGTACTTAATAGTTCAGACTGTTTGTTTCACGAGCAGATGTCTGAATGGTTCAGACATTTGCCTCTGAATGGTTAAGATTTATACAGAGTCTGAATGGTTAAGACCTCTAATATGAATTTGTCAGACATTTGCGTCTGAACGGTTAAGCACTATACAAGCTCTTAATGGTTCAGACCTCTTACTGGTTCAACACTTAATGGTTCAGACCTCTTACTGGTTTAGCACTTAACCATTCAGATGTTGACAAACAACCCATAAGTTCTTCTTGTCAGTTGCGAGGAAGAATTGGTTTAAATATACTTATTTGCCTCTCATGTGACCTCTACATGTACAAACTTATTTTTTCGCACATATGATAGATGCTTGTTTGCTAACCAACACGCGCCTTCTACGTGCGTTAGTGGCTTCCGCCCTACAATACATGTTCTTTACGAGTTCCGCAGCGTGAGGAACGAGGAACGTTCATTTAGATCAAAGAAGACTGCCGGGCTTTCGATTATTTACCTAAACATGGGTCTAGTTGATTGTTTTCATGATCTTGGATTAAATTTAAAAAGCGGTATATTATTGACCTAAATAATATTCTTTATTTTATATCACCTCCTCAAATGCTTCCCATGAGAAAACCCAAGATGAGATAGAAAATGGAATCCCCGAACTAATTTACTTATTTATGTTGTCTTTTTAATTTGTTTTCTTTTGTAATAAAATAACGAGTTAACTTCCGTTTTGCTCCCTGTGGTTTGATCACTTTAACGGTTTTGCTCCAATCATTTAAAAACGGTCATTTTCCTCCTTGATGTTTCGATCTTGTCGTCAGTTTGCTCTCTGGCTCTAACTCCATCTATATTGTATATTAACTGGAAGGGTATTTTGGTAATTTCAAGTATAACGTATTGGTACTTGGATCTTGTATGTAAACTTGAAATTTCAAAAAGACCCTTTTAGTTAACGTACAATATGGATGAAGTTAGAGCCGGGGAGCAAACTGGCGACAAGATCGAAACATCAAGGAGGAAAATAACTGTTTTTAAATGATTGGCACAAAACCGTTAAAGTAACCAAACCACATAGAGCAAAACCGAAAGTTAACTCTAAAATAACATTCAAATATAGGCCATGGGCCCTGGGTCTGGTTCGTGAAATCCTGATTTCATAAGGCGGGCTTTATTGACTCAAGTTACGTTGGGCTTTTGACGTTCTCTTGTGGCTGGCCCATTACTTGTTATGTGATGTCAAAAAGAGAAAAAGAATTGTAGAAAAACTGTGGCTTTTCAAAAAGAAAAAAAAAATAGTAGAAACACTATGGCTTTCCTTCGTTGAACACAAGAAAGGCGGGGACCGTGTTTATGGTTAGTTTTAAAATCACAAACTGATAATCCTTATGATTTTAAAGTCAGTTTTTTTTTTAATCTTCTTTCGGTCGGTCAGTTTCAAAGTTTTCAAACCGTAATAGTTTATGGCTTCAAAAGTTTCAAACCATATAAAACCAAACTAGACTGTGAGATTTATATAATATATTTTATATTACATAAACTTATTATTTATGTTTGATATTATGTTAGTAAATATAAAACTAGGACACGTATTTCAAGAGTAAATTGCCATTTTAGTCCAAATAGTTTTTTTTTTCCGCCATTTTAGTCCAAATAGTTTTTTAATTTGCCATTTTAGTCCCAGACTTTTGTAATTTTTTGCTGAGTTAAATGCCATTTTAGTCCATGTGGTTTGCGTCATTTTGCCAGTTTAGTCCAAAGGTTTCATTTTTCGCCTGTAGGTCCAAAAAGATTTCACCATTGCCGTTTTAGTCCACTGGTTAACTTCATCCATTTTTTCTGTTAATGAGAAGGGCAATTCGGTCATTTTATATGACCGAATTGCCTTTCTAGTTAAAAGAATTACATATAAAATGACCGAATTGCCCTTCTCGGTAACAGAAAAACGGATGAAGTTAACCTAGTGGACTAAAATGAAAATGGTGAAACCTTTTTGGACCCAGGCGAAAAATGAAACATTTGGACTAAACTGACAAAATGGACCAAACCACGGGGACTAAAATGACAGTTAACTCTTTTTTGCCATTTTCATCCTGTGACAACCCGTATTCCTAAGGTGTGCCTTTAATTCATAATCACTTTCTGTTACGATTGGATTGCATTGTTGCTACGTATGCTTGCACGTTTACTTGTTGAACTTGGTTAAGCACTAATTATAATTACTTGTTGAATTTGGTTAAGCACTAATTATAATTATTTCAATTAAACGGTTTGTTCCATATGTTTGCTTCATTGGGCCGTGCCCTAGCCCAAACCCTTGAAGCCCAAAGCGACCCAACCGAAATACATATATCCTCACGTAATTAAAGTGCATGCGGTTTTCTTGTTTTGCTCAAACACACAAACGCAAACCCTAGCACTAAACCCCTCCCTCTTTGGTCGACGGTATCATTATTCTGGACGGAGCTTTTCGTTTCTGTTCGTCGTTCTCTTGTGTACGGTTAGTATGCTTCTTCCTAAGATGATTCACCTTTGTTGCCATATTAGATTAGATATTCATGATAGGAAGTGCTATGTGTTTGTGTGTAAAAGTGTTGATTCAGAACTTATATTATGAATGATGTATGTTATTATCTTTGATTGTTTCCGATTATACGTTACGTGTTGAATGTATGTGCATGAGTGGAGTAAAAGCATGAGTTAAGGTATTATTTGCAAATTGAGTTGGGCATGATTAATCCATCAACATATTGTAAATGGCTGTTATGGGCAATTAATATAGGAATTTTTGGGCTCTCATGTTCTTTGATGGGTCTTAAGTAACTGAGATCTTACAACTAACCCAACATAATAAGTCCAGTGGGCCGAGGTATTCTTGCAACTTGGGCCGATAAGATGTAGGGGCCATATACATGCAGCACGTGTTTGAGAAATACATACATGTTAATTGCATATTGTTGTGGTGTGATTTTAGTAATCTATGAACATATAGATATGGAGTTGTCAATGCGAGTAAAAACCTTCTGTGGTAATTGTAATTGATGGCAAACTATTTAAATAGATGTGGACGTGTATATATATATATATATATATATATCATTGCGTGGGTACTGTTGTATGACAACTTGTTAACTTGGTTCACTTAAGTCTTGAGTGGTGTGGAAACACTAGGGTATTGCATGATCCAACATACGTGTACTTACGTTTTATATATATTAGGTTGCGTGTAACGGACTTAACATTTAACGCGTAAAAGTACATAACATACCGAGCAAACCAAAGGTGAGTTCATCTCTCTGAGTATGCGTCCCGGTGGGTGGGACAGTCAATGGGTATCCCTGAGAGGGATAAATCTCTTGGGTAAAACTGGAATGTTAGATAATACACTCTTCCTATCATTTTAAGTCCTATCTTATACCGAATTAGTTACCTGAGAGGTAACGGGGTGTTAGTTGATAGCGCTATTAGGCTTGGCAACATCACACCGTACCTGAGAGGACGGGCGTGAACTAATGACCTTAAATCATGACCAATGTTTGGATAGGGGCATTGGGGACGGGCAAAACAATCTGGTAGCCATCTTGTACGGTACTTGAGTTATTATCAACATTATCATCATTGAACTGAACTAAACACTTGGTAACTAACGTTTTCACAAACTATGAACTCGCCAGCTTTGTCTGATACACTTGTTGCATGCTCGCAGGTCGTTAGATTTCTTGGATTTGGAACTTGCTGTCTGGAGTAGCTGGAGTGGTCATGGGTCGAACTGAGTGGATACATATGATGGGTTTATTGATTTCACACATTTACTTTGAAACATTGAAACTATGGTTTACTTATTGCTTCCGCTGAACTTGTTGGATTTTATTAAACTTATTGTTTGGTACATTCCTATTTATCATTGACAATTCATTTGAAAACTTGTTATGAGTTCAACATGATTAGTGGCTCGTTATTGATACGTCACACGCCTAGCGGGGTTTCCGTGGGTGGTATTTTGGGGGTGTGACACATCCAACCTACTAACTCTATTAAAAAAGTCAGTTAACTTAGGGGCATTTTAGTCAAACCATATTTTTTTGTAGGTGCGATGGTATGGGATGAAGATGATGGCAGTGGTTGTTGGTTTACGATGATGACGGTGGTGTTTGTTGATGACGTGGGTGGCGGAAAAGTGGCCGGTGGTGGTGGGAATGGTGGGTGGTGATGGTGGTAGGGTGGGTGGGTGGTGACGGTGCAGGCAGGTGGTGGCGATGATAGAAGGTTGTGATGGGGTGGGTGGCGGTGGTGATGTATGAAAATGGTAAAAAATGACAAAAGTAAGAGACTAAAATGACAGATTTACTATTTGGACTAAAATATCAAAAAAAAGTTATTTGGACTAAAATAAAAAAAAAATTATATGAACTAAAGATGCATTTTAAGTCAAACCTCAAGGAATAAAATCACAATTTACTCTTTCAAAAAGTAAAAATTATAGTTGGTTTTTTGTTGTTGATTGAACAAAGATTATTTAGATAGGATATAAAAACATGTTCGCTGATGAGGCTTATTATTTAGATAGCATATAAAAGAGTAAACTGCCAAAATGTTCATTGAGATTTGTTTACTTTTACCACTTTAGCTCAAAACTCAAACATTTTGAATTTGGGTCCATTTGGTTTCAATTTTATTGTCATTTTCATCCAAAAGCAAAATCTGGTCAGATTTTTCAGTTAACATTCAACTTTTTTTTTTGTCTTTTTACTCAAAATGAAGGGCAAAATGTAAAAAAAAAAAAATCGTGAATGGCAAAATGAATTGCAACAAAAAAGTTGGATGTTAACTGAATAACTTGACCAGATTTTGATTTTCCCTACGACTTAAGAATAACGTTTAATTGCAAAATGTAAAAAAAAAATCGTGATTTTACAGTAGTAGAGTAATTATTGTAGGGTAATTATAATTACTCTAGTAGTGTAAAATCAAGTATTTTTGGATTTTGGGGCTAAAATACGTGATTAATAAAACGGGAAAAGAAAATTTCAAAAAAAAAAAAAAAAAAAAAAACCTCTCATTCACTTCTCATGTTAAGGGTATTTTTGTATATTAAGGCTATTTGTACAATAACCTTACTCTTAATACTTGCAACAAGGTTTGTTTTTATCTTTTTATTTTATGCATTTTGTATAAGGGCCAATAAAACTCAAAGTGTGAAATCAAACTGGAACCAAATCGTTAGTAACAGTTTGGTTCATAAGTTCAATAGTTCGGCATTGGTTTTCGATAATAGAAAGGCGTTATTAACGTTTTGACTTACGATTTGACCTAAGAAGAGTCAAAACCGGACCACTAACACCCTTAAGAAAAACTATATATGTTTGGCGTTAAAAGTCAAAGGTTTCTATATATTTGATGGCTCCTAGGGGTTCACGGTGCGTTTTTGACGGTTATTGGTCATAGCGGGAGCACAACCGACAAGTAGTGATCACATTTCTATTTGAAGGTTTTTAACCATTGTAAATTAAAACCAAACCGTTACAAATGATTTGGTTTCACGGTTTATGTTTATAAAAAAAAGCAAGCTATGTTTCAACAATCAAAACTTAAAAGACCGACTCCATGTATTTTTAAGCAAATCTCAAATATACACGTAAAAAATAACTAAAAGCTCAAGTAGAACATAAAAAACTAAGTAGCTGAAAGTCCTATGGTTCGTTTCGGTATTTTACCGATTAGTTTAGAGCATAAACCATAAGGGTGGAAGGAGTGGTCACCCAAGGGGGAGTGTTCAAACAATTTTCTAGTCAATAATATAATGTCATGTCAAGTCCTCACTCCACTTCCCCTTTTGCACTCAATCACTAACAATTGTCAAACACATGGAGAGAGGTAAACAATTTTTTTAAAAAGAAGATAAATTTGTGATTGGTTGGAATGGGTTGGGACCCACCATTAATTCTCTCACCCTTCCGAGTACCGAACTTATGAAAGAAGCTGAAGAAAACTTTGCTAACTTGATTCATACGTTGAGAATATAAAGTTTCAAAATTGAATTATAGGAAGTATAGTTGTATATAGAAAAAGTTGTGTCAACTCATTTCAGTCCAAAAAACAAGTAGCACCTGGAACTCCTTCCTCTCTCATCGCCGCCCGGTAATCGCTAAGTTTGCTCGACGATGAACACTTGACTCTTGATAGTGTACGGGGTTTAATCGATCGGATCATGGGGTCCATCTAGATCTAACCTTTTATCCTATCGGGATTCTTGTTTTATCCATTCGCTGCTTAGGATTTTCTGTGGTTTCTTAAGGTTTACGATGAATGACGGAGGGGGAGAAACTGACATCGGTGGTCCGTGGTCTAATGTTCAGTATCGGAAAAATACAAGAAACAGAGGAGATGGCATCGAGTGGTCTTTTCTAGTGCAAAACATTTCTGACAAAGTGACTAGGAATGTGCTATGGCGGGCTTTCAAGCCGTTCGGATTTGTCTCGGACGTTTACGTTGCTCGGAAAAGAGATTCGAGGGGTAGATGCTTTGGTTTCGTCAGATACGTAGGGGTGGAAAACATGAAGGAGACGTTGGCTTCTATGAATACAGTGATTATGTTTGGCATGAAAGTCTCTGTTTCTTTGGCAAGGTACGATAAAGAGCACAAAAAGATAAACTATGCACCGGATATAATCGGTAGGAATGTCTGGAGACCGAAGGTTTGGCAACAAGAAAATAAGAACCATGAGGAGGGTAACAATACTGGAGGTCAACATTCTTCGGAAAATCAACCGTGTAACCAGGGCCCGTCAGCTAAACCATTCAATCAGGAGGGGAGATCGTATGCCGACTTGTTCAAAAGTGTTTCAGGTGGGAATAACAATGGAGCAAAAGTGATTACGGTGGGGGGTAAAGGTCCTCTTTATCCTCTACATTGTATTGGGAGGTCGATTATGGGCATTGCCAAGAATGTTATGACAATTAGTAAGATGCGGCAGGCTATAGAGGACGAAGGGATGAATGAGGTTGGTTTGTCTTTTGTTGGGGGGGGGGGGGGTTGACATACTTGTTAACTTTTAGAGACAAAGAGTTCGCAAAGGGGTGCATGGAGTTGCATGAAGGCTTTTTCAAATCTGTATTCTCCATGCATAGAATATGGAATGGTGAAGAGGTGCCTTACAGTAGATTGGTGACCTTGAATATTAATGGAGTGCCATTTATAATTCGTGATAATACATTATTTGATAATATTGGGGGATTATTTGGAGAAGTTGTACAAAGATCATCCTTCTCATGGCAGGAGGAGGATAATTCGAGTGGGTCGGTAATGGTGGTAACTTCAATTCCGTCCAAGATTGACGAGGCCGTGGTTATAAAATGGAATAATAAAACTATTGTTGCTTGGGTAACGGAATCGACTGGGAAATGGATACCGGAGATAGATGTATCTTCCTTAATGGGATCCCAAGATTCGGAGTCAGAAATGGAGTCAGATTCAGATGCGGTGTCAGTGGAAATGGAGGAGTTAGAAGAAGGCGAGATCAATCAGAATCTGGGAAATACCGATGGTCGACAAGATGTTTCCGATGGTCGACAGGATGACGTCTTGAAGAACGGCCGGACAGAAAAATCTCCGGTGGTCAATGAACAGTCGGTGGAAGATCAAGAGACAATGGAAGACCAAAGGGGCTCTACACCCAATGTTGGTGGGAATACAAAAGACATGCATGGTAACTTGTTCCAGGCGGCGCATGTAGATGCCAGTAATGAGGTACAAACTGACAAATTAGAAAATACATTTAATAATTTAAGTGGTGGGCTGGATAGTGCCATATTGGGGGAACTTAATGGTGGGCCAAATGTAGTATTGGATGATGCTGGCCCAATCCGGGCTTCTAACCTGGGGAAAAGAAATAGGGATGTCCGTAGTCCACCTTCAATTGGGTCAACCCAAGGGCCCACCCACAAGTCGTTTAATATATCTAGTAGCCACACCATTGATCCGATTGATCTTAATACTCCTGTACGGGAGAAGTCTGGTAGCTTCGAGGAGGAAAACAATGTTCCTGAAAATAATTTTGGTGCCTCGGAAATTCCAGAAGTAATTTCGGAGATACGCGTTAGTAATCCAGGTGTGGATTTTGCTGCCGGCGTTGCTGAGGACGACCCGCAAAGTGGTTTTTCAGAAGAGGTCGAGGCGACAATCAAGGTTGGTTCTCTGATCGGAGTGGATCTGAATGGTTTCGAACCAGTAACTGAGATGCTAGTTGCTGAAGAAGGTGCTACAAATGGTTTAAGATGAATTGTTTGTCGATAAATTTGAGGGGGGTGAGGAACAACCGTAAATCGGATTGGATTCGTGGCCTAAAAACTAGCTATGGTATTCACTTTATTGCTATTCAGGAAACTAAATTGCAAGATGCCGAGTCTTTTATGTTCAATCAATTCTGGGGTAGAGCCGAGTATAAGCTAGCAGTGGAGAATTCTCAAGGAAGATCGGGTGGACTAGCATGTATTTGGTGCCCGTCTGTTTTCAGGTGCTTTGATGTAATACATAACAGATATTTTATTGTGGTTTCGGGCTTTCTTGTGCAAACGGGGTGTAGAATTAATTTTATGAACGTTTATGCTCCAAATGAGGCGATTAGTAGGCGTGCTTTATGGTTGGAGATTTTGGATGTTAGGAATTCATTACAGGGGCTATGGGTATTGATGGGAGACTTTAATGAGGTCCGGGATGCTAGTGAGCGTCTGATTTCTGAATTTGTAGAAGCCAATGCAGACGCGTTCAATCACTTTATTCTATCGGCTGGATTGGTGGAATATAATATGGGAGGGGGGAATTTCACTTATATGTCTGACAACGGCAGAAAACTTAGCAAGTTGGATCGGTTCCTTGTGTGCTTGGGTTTTAGGGAACAATGGCCAAATGCAACAGTGCTTGCATTAGATAGGGTTGCGTCGGATCATCGGCCTATTATTCTATCCACCGCCCAATCGGACTTTGGTCATATTCCATTCAGATTTTTTAATTCTTGGTTTGAGTTCCCTGGTTTTCTAGATTTTGTGTTACAATCGTGTGGATCTTTCTCCTTCTCGGGTCCAGAAGATCTTGCGCTTGCAATAAAATTGAGGTGGTTAAAAAATAAGATTAAAGCATGGTTGAAGGTGGAAAAAGAAAATAGAGAGGGTCTTTACGGTATAAAAAAAAAGGAGGTTGGCAAATATAGAATCATTGGCGGAAGAGAGAATACTACTGGAAGAGGAATTGGCTGAGAGGGCGGACTGTAGGAATTTTATGGCAGAATTTGACAGAATCAAGCAGCTTGATTTGCGACAAAAATCCAGATCCAAGTGGGCTATTGAGGGGGACGAGAATTCTGCCTATTTCCACCATATCATTAATTCGAATATTAGCACGAACAGGTTGAATGGGTTGATGATTGACGGTACTTGGGTAACGAATCCATTGGCTATCAAAGAGTCTTTGTTTGAGTTCTTTGTCCATCAGTTCACGGAACCGATGTCTGTTAGGCCGGAATTGGTATGTCCGAATCTGGCTACCATTTCGGAAAACGAGGCTATTATGTTGGAGAGCCCCTTTTCGGTGGAGGAAATTAAAGCCGCAGTGTGGGATTGTGATGGGGATCGTGCCCCAGGACCGGATGGTTTTAATTTTAAGTTCATTAAAAGGTGCTGGCCGTGTCTTCGTGAGGATTTAGTTAAATTATTCAACAAATTTTATGATGCGGGTTCTTTAAATATGAGTTGTACCTCCTCTTTCATAGCTTTGATTCCAAAAGTCAAAGATCCTGTGAGCCCAGCCGACTTCAGACCTATTAGTCTTATTGGGGTAATTAATAAAGTCATCTCGAAGGTACTGGTTAATCGACTAAAAGGAGTGGTGGGAAGTTTAATTTCGGAGCAACAATCGGCCTTCTTGGCAGGTAGGAATATTATGGATGGTCCACTCGTGCTCAATGAGGTTTTCAGTTGGTTAAAAAAGTCAAAGCGAAGCGGGATGTATTTTAAAGTGGATATTCATAAAGCGTATGATTCGGTGAATTGGGCTTTCCTTGACTCGATTATGTCACAGATGAATTTCCCAAGTAGGTGGCGAGCTTGGGTAATGGCTACGTTGTACTCCGCTAGAGCCTCGGTTCTAGTAAATGGCTCTCCAACTCGGGAATTTGAATGTTCCCGTGGACTTCGTCAGGGTGATCCTCTATCACCTTTTTTGTTTGTAATTGTTATGGAGGCCCTCACTGGTATAATGAAAAAAGCAGCTTCAATTGGGTTGTTTAATGGGATTAATATTAATTCGGACGGGCCTTCTTTGTCTCATTTGATATACGCAGATGATGTTATGTTCATGGGGGAATGGTCGGTCTCGAATGTTAATAATCTTCGGAGGATCTTGAGGTGTTTCTACTTAGTATCCGGCTTGAAAGTCAATTTAGCCAAATGTAGTATATATGGGGTGGGTGTAAACGAGGTGGAAGTTCAAGATATGGCTCAGCTCTTGAGGTGTAGACAAGGTACATTTCCTTTTAAGCATCTTGGCTTGCTGATTGGTGCCAATATGAATTTGGCTCGAAACTGGAAAGCGGTGATCGAAACATTTAAAAGTAGGTTGTCAATATGGAAAGCAAAAACACTGTCATATGGAGGGAGAATTACTCTAATCAAATCAGTGTTAAATGCATTACCAACGTACTACTTATCCTTGTTCAAAGCGCCAATAAAAGTCATTGACGCTTTGGATAAGATTCGTAGAGTTTTCTTTTGGGGTGGTTCGGAAGAAAAAGCAAAAATGAACTGGGTGGCGTGGGACAAAACAATTGCGCCTGTGGATTACGGAGGACTTGGCTTTGGTTCAATTAGGAATGCTAATTTAGCCTTGTTAGCAAAGTGGTGGTGGAGGTTTAAATCGGAAAAAACGGGTTTGTGGCGAAGAGTTGTTTGGGCTATCCACCACAATCCGAGGGCATGGAATGATATACCGGTAAAGACTTCAGTTACAGGGCCATGGAAGAGTATTTATAGCACTCGACAACCTCTTTTAGTCGCTAATATTGATCTTAGGCTTGCCTTTTCAGCAGTTGTGGGAAATGGTAAGAACACTTACTTTTGGTTAGATAGCTGGATTGATCCGGTTCCGTTATATCTCAAATTTCCAGCATTGTTCAAAGAAGAGGTGTCCAAAGAATGTTTAGTGGTGGATCGTTTGGGTATTAGCGAAGCTGGACATAGTTTCAATTGGGAATGGGCTCATTTAGGTCTCGGCCCAACTGCTAATGGGCAGCTGCAACAGCTGATGCTCATGTTATGTAACTGTCATTTGTCTTCGGGCTTGGATGGCTGGAAATGGAGGTATGAGACTAACGGCTTCTTTAGTGTAGCAAGTATCAAACAGATTCTTAGCACTGTGGACCGTGTCAGACCCGGTAGGGTGTTCGAATGGAATAACTGGGTTCCGAAGAAGGTTGGCATAGTGGCTAGGAGGGCAGAAATGGAGAGGTTACCGACTAAGTGCGCATTGGCAAGAAGGAATGTGCCGGTTCCGAATCAAATGTGTGCTCTATGTGGAGAGTACGATGAGTCCTGTGATCACTTATTCGTTTCATGTCACTTCGCACAAATGGTTTGGCAAAATCTTGCAGTTTGGTGCAGAATACCGCCGATAATCGCGTTTGGCATCAAGGATCAACTTACACTACACGGTTCAAACTCGGGTTCGAGGAGGAAGAAAGTAATTCATGCTGTGGTCCTGGTGGCGTTTTGGAATATATGGAAGATAAGAAATGACGTAGTATTCAAGCAGGCGGTCCCAAATGTTACGCGTACGCTTGATGAGATAAAATCTATGGCGTATCTATGGATAAAAAATCGATCGAAAGTAACGGCGTTATTATGGGAGGATTGGAATCGTTTTAATTTAGGTGCTATGTAATGATGAAAAGTGTATTAGATTGGTGAAAACATTGTACAATTGGGGTGTAGCACCTTGCTACTATGAATAAAAAATTTTGTCGGCCGTTAAAAAAAAAAATTCTCTCACCCTTCCACCTCTCTTCTCTTCAAACATTCGGTGAGTACTCACCGATCAAGTCCCTCAGGCCGTAGGGTATGGAGGCGCCACCAAGGCCACCTCATCCCCTATAGCGCCACCCGGCGCCATCGTCCCACACCCACAAAATTAACTCGAGGCGCCATTGATGAGGCTCCATCATGGTAACGAGCGTTTTTGGCTTGATTGAGGTAGTTGGTCAAGATTAAGGGGGGCGCTACAGGCATTGAGGGGGCTTTATCCCACACCCTGCAAGTTAAAGGGGGGCGTGATAAAGCCCCCTGACTGACGTGGATCCTATGTGGTGCTAACTGCTAACATGTCCTGATAAAGCCCCTATGGGCTCCATCCCACACCCTCCAACCTCACCATTCACCGAAGTGATGTCACCAAAGGGGTGGCAATACCCAAGTCCCTCCATCCACTAAGGGGGTGTTTGACAACTTCTGAATGGTTAAGTGTTAAATCAATAAGAGGTCTGAACCATTAAGTGCTGAATCAGTAAGAGGTCTGAACCATTAAGAGCCAATATAATGTTTAACCGTTTAGAGACAAATGTCTGACCAATTCAGATTAGAGGTCTTAACCATTCAGACTTAGTATAATGCTTAACCATTCAGAGGCAAATGTCTGAACCATTCAGATATCTGTTCGCGAAACAAACAGTCTGAACCATTAAGTGTTGAACCAGTAAGATGTCTGAACCATTAAGAGCCTCATTAAGAGGTAAACAAACAACCCCTAAGCCAATATGACTCCGTCCCCCCTAAACTAAACCATACCAAACCATTTTACATGGTTTGAAAATTTCCATAAGAATTAACCAACTGAATTAAAAAAAAAAGGAAACAAAAAACCAGCGACAGGTTTAGACTATTTCGTTTGATTGGCCCAAAGATTGATGCTAATTGTGGGGCTCATTGGATTGATTCAGGATTCAGAATTCAGAAGAAATAATTATTTTCTGAAAGTTATGATATATGAACAAAATTTACTATTTGGAATCATTGCATTTCTGGATTCAGCGAAGCACTCATTTTCAGTGCTGATCGATGCTGCTGTATCATATCTTTGTCATATGTTTCGGCGTCATTTAGAATTCACCAAGTACTGTCCTTTTAAAGATTTGTCAAATACCCAAATTATAAAAAACTTACCAAGAGACAAATCAAACAAGAAATTAAATAATAGAAACAAAATTGAAACTTATCGAAAAATCACAACTACACTCTTATTGACAAATACAAAAACAAGAAGAAATATGGAAATAAAAAATTAATATGTTTACATAAAATAAAATTATCATCATGATTCCCAACTACTTCTCTCTCCAATTGATGACGGGGGTAGCCCAAGACCAAATAAAATGACTTAAACACATGAAAGCTTAAAGGGTTGAAAGGTTTAAAGGTTAAAAACCCGGGAGCTAGGATAAATCAACACGTGTACAGTAATTACTTCAACAACTCTCCTAGCCGCAAAAGTCTGACGAATGCACAGAATGTAGTCTTTTACCCGCATGTCGAAACGCTTCAACCCCCAAAAGGGTAAGTCCCCCACTGCAAGCATGTTTCACTAGTCAATGGTTTCCTCTTTGAGCGATAACCTTCCCTATATATATGACACTTCATTTAGTGCTCGAGACATTCCGATCAGCTCTGATTCCATTGGGATCTCTGGTCATTGCTCTTGACTACTTGTTCCATGCAAGTCACTCTTCATCACATTCAACACACACTTTCCCATTGCTCATACATCCGAAACTGAACACACTTCAGTTGAGGATCTCGAGCAAACAACAAAATCTAACTAGTGAACCTCTCTCCACGTCTTGCAAACGTGGGGGGACCCCACGACATGCGTTAGGCAAAATTAAACCCTTCAACCCTTTTGCCTAACCAGTCCAGCTACTACCATCAGTCTAGTATTTGTTGCATCAACAAGTTGGCGCCCACCGTGGGGCCACACCACTAATTTTCTTCAAAAGACCTAGTAGTGTAGCTCCATTTCTGCTCAAGATTCAGCATGTCGGAAGGTGAGTCTCTGGGAGAGGTTAGCCAAGTCACTCGTACCTCTACCCCAAACACTAGCCAAACTCCTGTGGCTATACCGTCTTCCATCTCAACACCGGGAAGTACTCCAACTGGAGCAACATACCCCGAGTTTCTCACTTTTCAAACGCCGACACCATCTCGTTCCGGAGTACCTTCTCCCAATGTTGGTGCCTCTAACACCCCCTCACGTGTTGACCTTACTCCCGAAGGGGTTACTAATAACTTTCTCGAGTTGAGGTCTCTTCTAAACCAATATGTGAGTAGGGAACGCGACAAGGGAGTGAGGATCCGTCTGGATTATGACGATCCAGAACCATCACTATCTCCTGGACCACCCGCTCCTCCTTTCGCAAGCTCACAACCAGCTGTGTCCAGGAATGAGGCTGGTCCCAGCAATCCCCCTCCAAATCCTAACCCATATTTGTATACAAGGCCAGATCCAACGTCTTTTCCTCTCTTTTCTTCTCAACCAATTGCAACCGGTGCTCCCTTGGGGCACGAGCTGACTTTGGACCAACTCCTACAATCTCCAGTACCAAGCCTTCCACCCTTAGCAACAACCACATGGGAACAAGCTTTGTCTGTGCTTCCTTTGGCACGGAGTGCCATTATGAGCACTCCATTGGGGGTAAATTGCCCAGTTGCACCTGGAAGCCTTCAATGCTTCAACCTTATGCCCCAGATGATGGAAAGCTTCCCATGGAAACACTTTATCAATCAAGTGCTGGCCACCCAAGGGAACAACAATAACAACAACAACACAGGTGCAAGAGTGGAAGAGGATTTGGCCAAGCCATATAAACCAAGCAATTTGTCATGTTTCTCCCAACAAATTGCTGATTATGATTTTCAAACAAAGATCAAGATGCCTTCCCACATCAAAACATATGATGGGACTGAGGATCCAGAAGATCACCTTCAGATCTTCACCGGTGCTGCTAGGATTGAGAAATGCTCAAATGCTGAATGCTGCCTCATGTTTTTGCAAACTCTAGTTGGATCAGCCCGGATATGGTTCAACGATTTACCAGGCAGAAGCGTTCGAAGCTTCGATAATATGAGCAAAGGGTTTTTAGCCAATCTCTCACAGCAAAGGCGGTACGTCAAAGATGCCACAGTAATCTTTCAGATAAAATAAAGGGATGGCGAAAGCCTTCGAGAGTTCATAGAAAGGTACAAGAAGGAAGGTATCACATATGTAGGGGCAGACGAAAAAATGAGGGTGGCCAGTTTTATGAATGCCATTACCTCCAAATATCTTACGAGAGATTTCAACAAATCTCTGCCCAAGACCTTGGAAGAAGCTCTCGAAGGGCTGAAGCCCACATCAGAGGAGAGGAGGCTGTAGACATAAAAGAGCAAAGAAAAAGGGGATCAAGCTGGCAGGGCAACAGCCCAGTTAGAAAGAAGGGAAAATTTCAACCCTATGACAGATGCCAAATGGGTTCAGAGCAACGAAGGCATGAAGGCCGGAACCCCTCCAGCAGGGAGAAGGGCATAAGCTTCACACCCCTCACCAAGACCCCTCAAGAGATTCTTGCTACAGAGGAAGTGAAACAAAGCTTCCAAACTCCAAGACCTCTCCCCAAAAGCAAAAGAAATGAAAATTCCAACAAGTTCTGTGAATTTCATGAAGAAAAGGGCCACCATACTAATGATTGCTTTCAACTGAAAAAGAGGATTGAAGAGGCCGTCAAATCTGGGGAACTTGCTCACTTAGTAAAGGGGGTAAGAGACAAGATGGCCGAAGGAAAGGGCAAGGAAGTTAACATGGTGGATTTTGATGAAAAGGTTCCTCACAAACGGCAGGGGTTGGAAGCTTGAGAGCTTCAGTGTGTTTGTTTCCCTCCAACAGAAAAGAACCCACTTTCAAGCCCCCTTGTGGTTGAAGCAACTGTGGGTACACTACAAACAAACAAAGCATACATAGACACTGGTGCAACCACTGAAAATCATGTTTGAGATGTTCTTCAATTGTTTAAGCAATGAGGAACGTTCAAAGCTTCAACCCTCAGGAACCTCCATAAAAGGTATTGCCGACATACCCTCAAGCCTTTAGGGCAACTAACCCTGGATGTCCGTTTCAGCGAAGGCAAGATGGAAAGATTCCAACCTCTCACTTTTGTGGTCATCAATATACCTTCAAACTATGATGTGATCATAGGAAGGCCGGGGCAGTGTGCATTCTACATGGCTGTTTCTGTTGGTCATGGCACTGTCAAGTTTCCTACCGAGAGGGGGATTGCAACCCTTCAACCTACTCAAGAGGCCTACATGGTTGAAGGGGAAAGTTCCAAGAGTGAAGAAGACAAGCAAAGGCTAATCATAAACCCTAAGTATCCTGAACAAAGGATTAGGGTTAATCCAAGCCTTTCACAAGAAACTCTCTCATATCTCGAAAAGCTGCTAGTACACTATACTGATGTCTTCGCTTGGTGCCCGGAAGATATGACGGGTATCCCTCAAAGCATTGCTGAACACGAGTTGAAAATACCACCCGATGCCAAGCCTGTTGTCCAGAAGAAGCGGAGTCTAGCACCCGAAAAAAGCTTCGCTGCATGCCAAGAGGTTGAAAAGCTTGTGTCAGCTGGAATTTTCTGGGAAGTCAAGTATCAATCTTGGGTTGCAAACCCAGTCATGGTTCGAAAGCCCAATAACTCTTGGAGAATGTGCATAGACTTCAAGGACTTGAACAAGGCTTGTCCTAAAGATTGTTACCCGTTGCCAGAAATTGATCTCAAGGTTGACTCCCTCATTGGTTACCCTTTCAAGTGTTTCCTAGATGCTTACAAGGGTTACCATCAAATTCTCATGAAAGAAGAAGACGAAGAGAAAATGGCCTTTCACACGGACAAAGGAATCTTTTGCTACCAAAAGATGCCTTTGGTCTCAAAAACGCGGGTGCAACCTACCAACGCCTAGTTGACAAGGCTTTTGCTAGCCAAATAGGCAGAAACATGGAAGCATATGTCGATGATTTGGTAATCAAAAGCAAAACGGAATACCAAATGCTCGACGACATCCAAGAAACCTTCAAGAACCTAAGGAAGGTCAACATGAAACTCAACCCCGAGAAATGTTCGTTTGGGTTCAAAGAAGGCAAGTTTTTGGGGCACATTATGGGAAAACAAAGTATAAAAGCCAATCCAAACAAGGTGAAAGTTGTTCTTGAAACCAAGCCACCATGAAGCAAAAAAGAGGTAGAAAGCTTAAACGGGAAGTTTGCAGCCCTGAAGCGTTTTACCTCAAAATTGGCTGAAAGGTCTTTGCCTTTCTTTAAAACGCTCAAGGGGTTCTCTGACAAGAAGGACTTCAAATGGACTGATGAGGCTGAATAAGCCTTCAACCAGATGAAGCGACACCTAGCTTCATTGCCTGACATTGCAGCCCCAGAAATAGGAGAATTGATCTCGGTATACCTTTCAGTTGCTGAAGAAGCAATAAGTGCGGTCCTCACCATTGAACGAGACAAAGTTCAGGTACCCGTTTATTTCTTCAGCAAAACTCTAAAATTGGCAGAAATCAAGTATCCTCCCCTGAAAAAACTTGCTATAGCCCTAGTCCAAACGGCTAGAAGGCTTCGAAGGTATTTCCAAGCACACCCCATACAAGTGGTCACCACCCAACCCATAAAAAGTGTGCTTGAAAAACTGGAGAATTCAGGGCGATTAGCCAAGTGGGCTGTGGAACTCGGTGAACACAACATTACCTACGTTCCAAGAAAAACCGTCAAAGCCCAAGTCTTGGCTGATTTCATTGTAGAAGTCCCAAAACAAACGATCACTGAAGTAAACACAGCTGTCACTGAACCCTCAGACCTTGAAGCCTTGAAGCTTTTTACCGATGGGGCTTCAAGCGTTGAAGGGTCAGGGGCTGGGCTCATTCTGATCAACCCGGAAGGGTTAGAATTCATGTATGCTCTTCGATTTGATCTTCAGACCACCAACAACGAAGCTGAATATGAAGCGTTGATAGCCGGATTAAGGTTGGCTAAGGAAATGGAGGTTAAAAAGCTTGAAGTCTTCACAGACTCGTTGCTGGTGTCAAGCCAAGTGAACGAAAGTTATGTTGCAAAGGAACCTAATATGAAAAGGTACAAGGAAAAATCCAAAGAGCTGATGAACACATTCCAAAAATGTACCATCAAGCAAATTCCCAGGTCTCAAAATAAGAAAGCTGATGCCTTGAGTAAACTCGCTTCTCTCACCTTCGCCCACCTCACTAAAAAGGTATTGGTAGAAGTGTTGAAAACTCCATCAATTGAAGAATTGGAAGTTTAAGACGTAATCACAAAAATAAGGCCCCAATTGGATGACTCCAATTAAGAAATTCCTTAAAAATGGTGAGTTACCTGCTGATCAAACAGAGGCTAAAAGGGTTAAAATCAAGTCTAGACAGTACGTGTAGCAAGGAGAAACCCTCTACAAAAAGGGTTACCTCACACCCTTGCTGAGATGTGTTGGTCCCGAACAAAGCCAGTACTTGGTCAAAGAGGTTCATGAAGAGATATGCGGAGCTCATTTTGGAGCAAGAACGGTGGTTGCTAAACTAATGAACCTTGGGTATTTTTGGCCCTCCATGCACCGAGACACCACTGAACAACTGAAAAAATGTGATTCTTGTCAAATCCATGCACCGGTACCAAAGAGCCCCAAGCATGACCTTGTCCCAATATCCTCAGCATGGCCGTTTCATAAATGGGGAATGGACATTGTCGGCCCATTCCCACCAGCCAAGGGTGGAGTGAAGTTCTTATTAGTTGTCATAGACTACTTCACCAAGTGGCCGGAGGTTAAACCACTTGCAAAAATTATGTGCAAACAGGTCATTGACTTCGTTTGGGAAAACATCATTTGTCGCTATGGATTGCCGGGAGTGCTTGTCACCAATAATGAAAAGCAATTCGCTGAGAAGCCTTTTAGCGTTTGGTGCAAAGAGTTCAGAATAACTCAGGTTTTCAGCTCAGTGGCATACCCACAATCAAACGGTCAAGTTGAAAGGATGAATCGAAGCATAGTTGAAGGAATCAAAGCCAGATTGGGAAGGCATGAAAGCAATTGGCTTGAAGAATTGCCAAGTGTTCTATGGGCCATAAGAACAACCGAAAAAACAAGCCACAAAAGAACACCTTACAGCTTCGTGTTTGGATCTGTAGTCGTGATTCCAGTTGAGATAGGAGTTGTAACTCAAAGAACGGTCAACATGGATCCCGAAGCAAACCACAAAGAGGCCATGTTGAACTTACAACTCCTAGAGGAAGCACGAGACCAAACTGGAATCCAAGAAGCCAAGTACAAACAAATGATGGAAGCCTATTGCTACAAAAGAGTCAAGCACGAACGCTTCAAGCCAGGAGACCTGGTGCTTAGAAACAATGAGGCTAGTAAAAAAGAGAACCAAGGAAAGTTTGGTCCAAAATGGGAAGGGCCATATACAATCCTTGAGGCACATAGGGGTGGATCCTATAAGCTAGAAGACTCAGAAGGTAAAAAGCTTCCAAGATATTGGAATGGAAAAACCCTTAAGAGGCTTCATGTCTGATCAAGAAAGATTGGTTTGTATTTCACAAAGTTGTATTTCAAGAGTTGTCCTATGATCACCTTTTGTAACACAATATCTCTTGAATGAATGATGATGTTTTATCAAATTTGTCTTTCTATCCTAAAATCAGGTTCAGAACCTAGCAAAAAACTCCATGGCAAGGGCCATGTAAGGGGATGAGCTCCCAGGCCATATAGCTCAATAGATTCAAGGGTTGAATGAACCTATATAAGGGGTGAGTTCCTAAATCAATACAACTCCATGAGACTTATAATTGAAAACAAAGTAGTCTCATAGACGGGTCCGAACAGCCTACACCAAATGTTCCTTAAGCCTTAGTAAATTTATCAAAAACAGGCTTACGAACCAAAATCAAATTAAGGAAAATAATAGGATAGATGCTATGTCTTCTTGTTAAAAATACCAAGGCTAAGTGACTGCATGTAACACCCCGAAAATATAAAACTTTATACTAAAATTATAAATTATTAAATAAACGAGAACAAACTAACTAGGATGAAATAACCCAGTTAGTTACTAGTATTGTGCTAACTCAAAAGTGGGTTAAAAGCACCTAAATATGAACTAAAAGAAATTAGAGGAACCAAAAGTGTTTAAATGGAACCTAATTTTAATAAAAACAAATTATTAAACACAAAACACACATTTGTGTGTGTGCTGGAAATCGATCAAACACAGGGGGCGACCCAAGCTCCCCCACAACCCTAGTTTTTGCCAAATCTTCCAAATTGAAGGTCTAAATCAAGTCTAAAACGAAATCTGAGCATAGACTAGTGATCCCCATTGCAAGGAGATCATAAGGTATGTGAAATTTGATAAAAACTCTCTACTTGAAATTCTCATGAATTTAGGGAATCAAAATCTGTGGATGAATGAATAATATGTAGATGAAATAGGAACATTGTAGTGTTTAGGAGTAAAACTTAGAAAAGTATATATTAAAATCATGCTTAGCTCAAGTAAATTCATATTTTTGTTGATGCTAAATTCATGTATGAGATGTTTTTAGGGTTTTGATTGCTAAAAATAGTGTTATGATGTCAAGAACATGCTTAAATTGAAAGCTGAGTTCAAACAGCTCCTGATCAGAATTTACAGCCGACTTGTATTGGATGTATCCTGAACAAAACGTGACAAAAACATGTGTTTCTTGATTCTAAGATGTAATTACAGGAAATAACTTTAAAACCCCACTGGAATCACATTTTTTCGACGAAAATTGAGCGTTTTATGAATTTTTCCGTATCAAAGGTTCAAGCTGCGTTTTCTGGCAGAATTTGCAGCCCATTACGAATGTCATAACTCAATTTAGGAATTTAGTTATGATCTCAAATTTTTACTGTAGATAGTTTTAAGCGATTAAAAGAATCGCAATTGGAATTTCGTCAATTGGATAAACGAGGAATTTTTAATGAACTTTTCCATAAGCTGCAGTCAGAAGTGACGAATCTGATTGCAGCTTAGTAAATGAATTTTTACTAATTTTTGGTAAAGAGTTAGATCTTGAAATTTTAACACAAGGCCTAACCCTCCGAGAGGTACGCCACATAAAAAAATCATAATTTTTGAAGACTTGTAAACAGGTTAAACAAGTCACCAAAAACAGCCCATTTTCAGTGATATGAAATGCCTAAATGAAATCGCGGTCTACTTGGTTGTGTGTAAAACGTAATTATATTAAGTGTTCGAATGAATGCATAGAAATGTGTAAGGTGGAAGATCATATTAAATTATGGTTAATCTAACCACCTTGTGAACATTGGATAATAGTTTGGCGCTTAACAAGTTAGGTGGAAGCTTGTGGATGAAGCGGGTCAAACGGAGCGAGTATGGAAAGAAAAGTGTGGCATGGTTGTAAAGTAAGTGAAGCTTACGCCTTTTATTTTATTACCAATTACTTGATTTCGAGTATTGAATCTGAATTATGTTGAGTAAATGAAATATGATGTTCCGGCACGACTTATGCAAGAGTCGGAAAGGTGAGAAAAAAATACGAAACCATGAATTATGGTAAAAACGGTTAAATAGTAATCCGGACATGGACTAACGAATATATAAAGGAATTTGAAAGGACACCATTTTGGCATAAGCCATAACGGGTCAAACAAAACGAGAACGATTCCTAAGTAAGATGAATTCAAAAAATAAACCGGGATAGGTGAAATGGGGATGAAATGGTAATTAAATACCATCTCGTAATGATAATTAGTCATTTCGACTAAACGGGTCAACTGGTGTTGCTAACACTATTTGCCAATAATATTTGATGATCGCTTGTCGAGTTTTGTGATTACAGGAATTATCACATGGTTCGCATTGCTATTAACTAGAAACTTATAGCAAAAGGTATTTAAACGGGTCAATTTTATGACCCGAGCCAGGTACGCATGTTTAGAATTATAGCTAAATGCGATATTTTGGTCAAATAACAGCGGAAGTCCTTCGTCGCATAAATGAAGGGCTAAATAATTGACAAAAGTCTTTGAGGGGTGAATAGAGTAAACAACCTTTAAAGAGTTGTTTTGAATTAAGCGTCTTGTTAAATTTAGTCCTTGAATACGTATAAAAATGGTGATAGGATGTAGACCTATAGAAGCATGATTTAAGCCTAAAAATGTAAAATACTCGTAACGGGTCAAAACGGGTATATATGAAAAACGGGTTAAGATTTCTTAAGGAACCCGTAAAGTTTAATCTTGAAAATTAGTAAACGGATATAACATGATGACCATGGTATTTTTGGAAGAAAATAACAAACTAGTTTGGTAAAAGCATGAATGGGTCAAAAGTGTCATAATTGAATTTCAAGTTGAGAGCTTGAAATCTAAGATCTTTGTGAATTAAGATGCAGGATTTTACTTCATATGAATGAGAATCAAATTACGGTCATGTAGGAAAAAGAATCGAGTTAAACGGACTTGTATAGCAAAAGTTATGCTGGTTTTAAGTTGTTAAATGTTAATTTTCATAGCTGGGCAAGTGCAGCAACAATGAAACAAACCTGCTATGAAAAACAGGTCGTCGCGCTATGCGACGGCATATTAACATTACGGTTGCGCGACGTGATCATCGTCGCGGGCCGCGAAGGATGACTAGAGAACGGTCGTTGGGCGCGACCGCCTATTATTTCAGAAATTTTGTTTCTTTTCTATTGTTGGCCCTTAGAACTTGATTATACGTGATTAAACATGTCAAAACTAACAGTTTGTGTGGTTTTTGGCAATAGGTGAATGCTCCCGAATTGTCCGGATGAAGATCAAGCGATTTACAAGAACCGAACACATAAGAATGCAGCTTCCGCACGGCGTTTTGATGTCGTTGTAAATGAAGAACTTATATATATAAATTATGTTGTAAACTTTTAATTTGTAAAAGTTTTAAATTACTCGAATTTCTAAGAAACCTTAATCGTAATTACATGTTAAATTTTCGTTTTATATACGAAAACCTTTAAAATATCGGATTTACAAGATGAGTGTTACAAGTTGGTAATCAGAGCTCAAGGTTTAAAGAATAAAGTGTTCGGTTCGAGGCTTGATCGCAAATCCGGTAACTACATGTATATCAATGGTTTAGTATGATTAAAGTGTTGAGAACAACACATGGTTATCGTGTAATACACGTTATACCAATAAAAACGATATGGAGTAGATATAGTCAACGAAATTACATGCGTTGATGCATATAGTAGAAAAGCCTTGTATTATAATACGGGCATCCATTAATGTCGAAATTACTAACTGTTGTAAATGTTTTAGTTGAAGGACACTCGCATATGAAGATAGTAAGAGTTTAACAAATCGCGGATTTGATAGAGGAACGGTCCAAAGAGTATGCTCATCAAGGACCTAAATCGCATGGCGGTCGCGAACAAGGCTAATGGCATGAGAAGCCCGTTAGGGCAAGCATTACCAGGTGCACATTTTAAATTTAATTGCACAAATAGTAATATGCAACAAATATGTAGAAATTGAAAGTTGCATATGTAGATTAAAAACTTGGAAAAAAAACCCGAATATAAAATCTATTCGGGATATTGTTTCCAAGAGAAACAAATAGAGGCATTACTTACATGGGGTGTAATGTGAAAATTATAAAAAGGTCATGTATACCAAGTACTGATCGCTTACTCTGGCCAAGTAAGTGGTGAGCACGTGGTACCATGAAATTTTTATGATGGACATGCTTACATCCGATGTAGTAAGGACGGGGTGAGTGGGACAAATTAAAAAGTACCCAAATGAGCAAAATATTTGATAATAACGTAAACGCACAGCCGGGTGACAGAAGCGTATTACATTAGGATAATGAGCCCGAGTGAAGGGACAAAGATTAATGTAAAATGATTAAGATATGCATTGGGAGGGGGTGTACATACACTCAAACCCGGAGAATGCAAACATGTAAAATGATTAAGATATGCATTGGGAGGGGGTGTACTTACACTCGAACCTGGAGAATGCAAATGTGTCTCTTAACGGGCCGCTTTTGTAAAACGTCAAACATGAGGATTGTCGGAATATAAAAGTGAAGCGAAGTCTTAATGCATACCGGGAGGGTTGCAATAATAACGACTTCGGTAAAATACCCGGTTGATGGGTAAGGATTAAACACATGCGTAGACCGAGAAACGGGAAATCTGATGGAAAGTTAAAAGACTCGGGTTTTGAGTCATGACTAAAAGGCGACAAGATAATGTAAATAGAAATTTTGATAAATTATGTTCAACTATTTTAAAGTTGAACGGGTCGAACAAAGAATGAAGTTGACATCCGTAAATGATAAAATTTCACATGAATGAGTCAAACAGGTCGAATATAATATAATGCCGGATGGCATGAGTAAGCGCAAGCGGGATAACAGTAGCGTTAAAAGCAAAAGAATAATGAGCCCGGTAATGTGACATAATCAAATGCGAATATATGTAAACTGGATAATGGTGAGCATAAGATGAACTGACACATAAATGACATGAGAAGTCATAAAGTCGGAAAATTTGTCCGAAAGAAAACAATTGTAGCCTTAGACTACAGTCAAGGTCAAAGGAAATACCAAGGCGAAAATAAATGATTTTGAACATAAAAAAAGGGGTCCCTTAACGCCATATACATATATAAATGTATATACCTTTGAATAAAGACTTGAATAAAAGATGATCTACGGGATTATCATAACCTACGAGATTATAAATGAGGCTACGGTCTACGGGACCAAGAAGACCTTCGGGTCGCAAATGGAAAGAAACGAATTGTTGGGGTCTCACCTTAATAAGGTAAAAATGTGAAAATACAAAGAAATAGCTTACGAGGCTAAGCGAAAGAAACTACGGGTCAATAGTATAAAACAAGGAAACTGGTTGTAACTTCCCGCGTAAAATAATAACGGGAGATAAAGTTCGTATAAAAGCGATGGGTTTCGCTAAGTTAATTAAATGGTTTAAAAGCGAAGAGATTGTGAAAGGTCTGGTTGACAAAAGTGAAGAATTCTCACTAAAACATTTAAACGGGCAAAAATGACAAGAATTCATAATTATTTAAATTGTGTTACGTCACCAAAGTGGATGAAGTCATTACCGAAATGACAACGGAAGGGAATAAATCCTTGGACTTAAATTCCTTGGAATTGACATGAGCTCAAGAGAAAAACGTTAAACTAAAATTCAGTATTAGTGAGAAACAACGCTTTAACAAACACAAATATTATGAAACGAATTCAGAAAATGATTAATATCAAGGAATATGGATCTTGACACCGGTAGGTGCAAAACGATACATTTGAAAGAAAGATTTTCAATAATGAAAATTCGACATAGACTTAAACAAGATGTGATGTGATTACGGTCACTAAAAGTGACATAGAATTTAACCACGTTGTAACGTGAGTTACAAGATATGAAATCAGAATTACGCAAAAGGCCGGGATGGCAATATGATATACCCAAGTAACGGAATATAAAATGACGGCGACAAATCAGTCTAGCCGGTAAAAACCATCCGAAGTCAAAATAGTGTTACGACTTACGCAAGGCGCTTGTCAATATAAAATTAGTTAGAAGTAAAAAATGCTGAATAATAAATACGACCGAGTAATCAGATGACAACTCGGTCAAATAAGTGACCAGAATAAGAAATACAAGCTGAAGGTAATGGCCTACGAGTCCTTACACGTGAAAGGCGCATATGCCTTAAAACTAAAAACACATTACCATACTTTTTTTGGTAAGATTATTATATGCGAGTAATGCTCAAGTGATCACCGAAAACTAAGGTTCAGATGATCTAAACTAATAAAGTACGTGAGAAAGGTTTCGGGGACAAAACCTCTTTAAGGGGGTAGACTTGTAACACCCCGAAAATATAAAACTTTATACTAAAATTATAAAGTATTAAATAAACGAGAACAAACTAACTAGGACGAAATAACCCAGTTAGTTACTAGTCTTGTGCTTACTCAAAAGTGGGTTAAAAGCACCTAAATATGAACTAAAAGAAATTAGAGGGACCAAAAGTGTTTAAATGGAACCTAATTTTAATAAAAACAAATTATTAAACACAAAACACACATTTGTGTGTGTGCTGGAAATCGATCAAACACAGGGGGCGACCCAAGCTCCCCCACAACCCTAGTTTTTGCCAAATCTTCCAAATTGAAGGTCTAAATCAAGTCTAAAACGAAATCTGAGCATAGACTAGTGATCCCCATTACAAGGAGATCATAAGGTAGGTGAAATTTGATAAAAACTCTCTACTTGAAATTCTCATGAATTTAGGGAATTCAAAATCTGTGGATGCATGAATGATATGTAGATGAAATAGGAACATTGTAGTGTTTAAGAGTAAACCTTAGACAAATATATATTGAAATCATGCTTAGCTCAAGTAAATTCAGATTTTTGTTGATGCTAAATTCATGTATGAGATGTTTTTAGGGTTTTGATTGCTAAAAATAGTGTTATGATGTCAAGAACATGCTTAAATTGAAAGCTGAATTCAAACAACTCCTGATCAGAATTTACAGCCGACTTGTACTGGCTGTAACCTGAATAAAATGTGACAAAAACATGTGTTTCTTGAGTCTAAAATTTAGTTCCAGGAAATATCTTTAAAACCCCACTGGAATCGCATTTTTCGACGAAAATTGAGCGTTTTATGAATTTTTCCGTATCAAAGGTTCAAGCTGCGTTTTCTGGCAGAATTTGCAGCCCATTACGAATGAAATAACTCAATTTAGTTATTTAGTTTTGATCTCAAATTTTTACTGTAGATAGTTTTAAGCGATTAAAAGAATCGCAATTGGAATTTCGTCAATCGGATAAACGAGGAATTTTTAATGAATTTTTCCATAAGCTGCACTCAGAAGTGACGAATCTGATTGCAGCTTAGTAAATGAATTTTTACTAATTTTTGGTAAAGAGTTATATCTTGAAATTTTAACACAAGGCCTAACCCTCCGAGAGGTACGCCACATAAAAAAATCATAATTTTTGAAGACTTGTAAACAGGTTAAACAAGTCACCAAAAACAGCCAATTTTCAGTGATATGAAATGCCTAAATGAAATCGCGGTCTACTTGGTTGTGTGTAAAACGTGATTATATTAAGTGTTCGGATGAATGCATAGAAATGTGTAAGGTGGAAGATCATATTAAATTATGGTTAATCTAACCACCTTGTGAACATTGGACAATAGTTTGGCGCTTAACAAGCTAGGTGGAAGCTTGTGGATGAAATGGGTCAAACGGAGCGAGTATGGAAAGAAAAGCGTGGCATGGTTGCAAAGTAAGTGAAGCTTACGCATTTTATTTTATTACCAATTACTTGATTTCGAGTATTGAATATGAATTATATTGAGTAAATGAAATATGATGTTCCGGCACGACTTATGCAAGAGTCGGAAAAGTGAGAAAAAAATACGAAACCATGAATTATGGTAAAAACGGTTAAATAGTAATCCGGACATGGACTAACGAATATATAAAGGAATTTGAAAGGACACCATTTTGGCATAAGCCACAACGGGTCAAACAAAAGGAGAATGATTCCAAAGTAAGATGAATTCAAAACTAAACCGGGATAGGTGAAAGGGGGATGAAATGGTAATTAAATACCATCTCGTAATGATAATTAGTCATTTCAACTAAACGGGTCAAATTGTGTTGTTAACACCATTTGCCAATAATATTTGATGATCGCTTGTCGAGTTTTGTGATTACAAGAATTATCACATGGTTCACATTGCTATTAACTAGAAACTTATAGCAAAAGGTATTTAAACGGGTCAATTTTATGACCCGAGCCAGGTACGCATGTTTAGAATTATAGCTAAAGGCGATATTTTGGTCAAATAATAGCGGAAGTCCTTCGTCGCATAAATGAAGGGCTAAATAATTGACAAAATTCTTTGAGGGGTGAATAGAGTAAACAACCTTTAAAGAGTTGTTTTGAATTAAGCGTCTTGTTAAATTTAGTCCTTGAATACGTATAAAAATGGTGATAGGATGTAGACCTATAGAAGCATGATTTAAGCCTAAAAATGTAAAATACTCGTAACGGGTCAAAACGGGTATATATGCAAAACGGGTTAAGATTTCTTAAGGAACCCGTAAAGTTTAATCTTGAAAATTAGTAAACGAATATAACATGATGACCATGGTATTTTTGGAAGAAAATAACAAACTAGTTTGGTAAAAGCATGAATGGGTCAAAAGTGTCATAATTGAATTTCAAGTCGAGAGCTTGAAATCTAAGATCTTTGTGAATTCAGATGCAGGATTTTACTTCATATGAATGAGAATCAAATTACGGTCATGTAGGAAAAAGAATCGAATAAAACGGACTTGTATAGCAAAAGTTATGCAGGTTTTAAGTTGTTAAATGTTAATTTTCGTAGCTGGGCATGTGCAGCAACAATGAAACAATCCTGCTGTGAAAAACATGCCGTCACGCTACGCGACAGCATATTAACATTACGGTCGCGTGACACGACCATCGTCGCGGGCCACGAAGGATGACTAGAGAACGGTCGCGGGGCGCGACCGCCTATTATTTCAGAAATTTTGTTTCTTTTCTATTGTTGGCCCTTAGAACTTGATTATACGTGATTAAACATGTCAAAACTAACAGTTTGTGTGGTTTTGGCAATAGGTGAATGCTCCCAAAATGTCCGGATGAAGATCAAGCGATTTACAAGAACCGAACACATAAGAATGAAGCTTCTGCACGGCGTTTTGATGTCGTTGTAAATGACGAACTTATATATATAAATTATGTTGTAAACTTTTAATTTGTAAAAGTTTTAAATTACTCGAATTTCTAAGAATCCTTAATCGTAATTACATGTTAAATTTTCGTTTTATATACAAAAACCTTTAAAATATCGGATTTACAAGATGAGTGTTACACTGCAGCACTGAACCCTTTAAGGTATAAAAGCATAAAGATAACACAAACACAATAAAGACAATACCATAAAGAAATAATTCAAGGAGCAATGCAACAACACAAGTAAAAAGGTTGCACACAACCCAAAACTCAAAAATGCAAACCAAGACATCAAGTCATAAAACTAAAGTAGTAACCGGAAGCCTTGAAGGCTTCAAGCTATATACATTCAAACAGTCAGAAGCTTTGAAGGCTTGAAGCCAACCAAGCTGCCTTACCAAACAGGCACAAGCACAAAAAAAAAAAACATAACACAAGGCAAGAAGTAGAAACTTAGTAACATAATAAAAGAAGCCTTAAAAGGCTTCCAAACATCCAAGCAAGTTAAAGCAAGCCTTAGTGGCTTGTAAACCTAAGAAATTGTTCAAACGACCACCAAGGCCAAACCACAATCACAAAACAGGAACCTTAGGGGTTCCTGCAAAACCTAAAATTGTTTAAGATAACATACAAACCATTAAATTGTTTTTGGGGTGCTAAGAAAGCTACGAATGCTTTTCAAGCATCAACTAGAGGCTTGGAAGCCCCGGAACCATCACCTTTAACCTTCTTGGCCTTCTTTGACTTCTTAGCCTTTGACCCACCATCACTCCCAATAGCTGAACCTTGGAGACTTGCTTCCTTAGATACATCGGCATCATCTGAAAAAGTTTCATCACTATCACCTGAGCGAGAACGTTTCTTGGACTGGGAATCAAACACCCCAACATAAACTTTTTCATTAAGCCCAACCGGCTTCAGTTCCTGTAGGACAGAAAGAGGTTTACCAAAGCAATTAGCAACCTGACTCACATATGGGTAAGTCAACCTCTCCATCTGCTGGACAGATGCCTTGAACACTTCGGAAGCATTTGGACGGAAAAAGGGAGATTGCTCCAAGGCCTGGCCAGACTCATGAAGTTTAAAGCCGACAATAAGGCCTTGATGTTTCCCCAAGTTCAACAGCTTCGTATAAACCTCTCCAAGGGCAGAGTTGAACTCGTTGGAATGAAGAAGGTAGGTAACAACCTGGTGGAAGCCTTGGTTGATGAGCCACTGGTTATCACCAGTGGCTTGAACAACTGAAGCCTTCAAACCATCTTTCTCTTCATCGAAGACCTTCTGTTGAACAACCAAGGCCTCCCTATCAGCTTTTAACTTCAATCGGTCAGCCTTGAAACTTTTCTTGAGATCATTTATCTCAATTTCGTGGCTTCTCGTCAACTCACCCACCTTCTTGGCCCAAGCTAACTCCTTCTCTGAATAACCATCAATTTCCTTCTTCATTGCGGCCATCGAAGACTTCATTTTTTCCTTCTTCTTAGAAAACTCCTCGTACTCCTGCATTCCCTTCTGAAAACAGGTAACACCCTCAGCCACCAAGGCAGAAAGGTTGCAGGAACTAAGCATCAACCTCGATATAAAGTGGTCACTTTCCATTTCAGATATGGCACCACGAATGCCAGGAGGAGCAAAGTGAGCTAACACATTAGCACAAACATTGGGATCTTTGAAACTATCACCAACCTTCACAGTCTAATCAGGAACATAAACTTCATCTTCGTTCAACCCTTCAACGTCTCTGCTTGATGAACCCTGAACAGGAGTGGTCACAACCTTCTTGGCTGAAGCCTTCTTCTTACCATGAACAACCAACTTCTTCTCCTTTTCAACATCAACATCCTGATCCTCAGAAGCCTCAATATCATCACTTAATTCCACCGGATCAGAAGAAGTAGATTGAGGTGCACTCCTTAACAAACGACGAGCAGAACGACGGGTTGAAGCCTTGGGAGCAGCAGGCTTAGTAAAACCCTTGACGTTAGAAACACTAACATAGCCAGCATCTTCAAACCTCTGTTCTACACCCCTAGCAACAGCATCATCCCCTTCAGCGGCTTGAGCATCCGTAAAGGCGACATCAGATGTATCATCACACTTGATAAAGTCCAAAGCAGACATGACTGCAAAATATTTTAAAAACAAAAAACAAATAAGCCACCAAATAAAGAAATCCCAAAAAGGCAAAACAAAGAAAAAGCATACCCTGGCCATTCCTCATAAGAACCGGATCCCGATTAGCCCTATCCCACAATTTACTAACACCTAACAGAACTAGCAAATGTTCGGGAAACGGAAGAACCCTTGAGGGGCACTCTCGGATGGCTTTAAGAAAAACTTCATTCAAATCAGATTCGGAAGGTTCCAGTTCATTGAGAACGGCATCCGGGTGCCTCCACACCATTTTGAAGGGGATAATAGAATCAGAAACCCAGAAAAAACGATCCTTCCAAGTACCAAGTGTGGTAACCATGGAATAGATTAGGCAAGTATCAACCTTGGACGTTTCAAAGGTGAACCAATCACCATTTTTTGCCAAACGAAAAAACCGATGGAATAACAACAACGAAGGGTCATAACCACAAGCACGACATAAAACCTCGAAGTGTAAAACCCTAGCCATGCCCTTCGGATGAATTCGACCAAAGGAAACACGATAGTACTCCAAAACGTTCAATACAAAAAGCGAGAAAGGATGACGAAGGTTGGAAAATTCAAAGTGCCGATAGTACAAAGCAATCGAACCGGGGGACATTGATCAACAGATTTATCACAGCCCGGTGCAACCGGATTAAACTTAAGGCCAATGCCCCAATCCATACAAAAATTCTCCACTTCCTCTTGAGTGAGGCATGAAAAACTGACGGAAAGATCCTTCCGCACACCCATGATCAAAATAAAGAACAAGTAAAACACAAAGAGATATCAGAACTAACCTGGGTAAAGGAAGGGAGAATTTGGAAAGAAACTTAAAGAAAATGGAGAAAGATTGTTGATTGTCTTAAATAATAAATGAAAAATAAAAATCAATAGAGGTTATGATTACACGGCAGTTAATTAACATGCCCTCTGAAACCACTGTCAGTCATATCAACTGTCTTGTCAAAATTCAAATTTCAAAAAACTCAACTGCAACGAACCCTTCAAGCCATCAAGCCTTGAAGCCTTTAAGCAATACAAATAAATGTGTAAAAGTCAAAAGTCTTTGAGCTCATTTCCCAAAAACCTCTAACTTGGGGGGCTGATGACGGGGGTAGCCCAAGACCAAATAAAATGACTTAAACACATGAAAGCTTAAAAGGTTGAAAGGTTCAAAGGTTAAAAACCCGGGAGCTTGGATAAAGCAGCACGGGTACAGTAATCAGTCATGTCTCTGATTACTTCAACAACTCTCCTAGCCGCAAAAGTCTGACGAATGCACATCATGTAGTCTTTTACCCGCAGGTCAAAACGCTTCAACCCCCAAAAGGGTAAGTCCCCTACTGCAAGCATGTTTCACTAGTTAATGGTTTCCTCTTTGAGCGATAACCTTCCCTATATATATGACACTTCATTTAGTGCTTCAGACATTCCGATCAGCTCTGATTCCATTGGGATATTTGGTCATTTCTCTTGAGTACTTGTTCCATGCAAGTCACTCTTCATCAGATTCAACACACACTTTCCCATTGCTCATACATCCGAAACTGAACACACTTCAGCTGAGGATCTCGAGCAAACAACAAAATCTAACTAGTGAACCTCTCTCCACGTCTTGCAAACGTGGGGGGACCCCACGACCTGCGTTAGGCAAAATTAAACCCTTCAACCCTTTTGCCTAACCAGCCCAGCTACTACCATCGGTCTAGTATTTGTTGCATCAACACCAATTAAATACTTAATTACATCCTCTCTCATTTTTCTCTCACCAATTAACTAATTTTTTAATTTTAAAAAATTTAACCATTATAAAATATTGTTCAATCTAGTACATGATTAAAAATACTATAGAAGTGAATGTACATTACATATATGTATTATACATATTCAAAATTTAAAAACATAATGTACATATATGTACATTAACAAATATTGTTCAATCCGATCATCTTCTTTAAGACTACGGGGATTGGGGGGGGGGGGGGTAGGGGCTTTGCTCAACACGTGAGGATTGTGGGCTCCACCGGACCACCCCATAAAAATGGGGTGTGGTAACGGCGTGGGTTAGCAGCGTTGGGCTGCATGTTGGCTTGGCTGACTTTATTTTTTTTTATATAATTAAGATATATAAAATAAAATACAAATTTATATTATTTTATAAAATAAAATACAAAACTCAACACTGGCACGGAGTGTACATGTCCGATTTCAGTGGCGGACCTAGGCATGTCCGATTTCAGTGGCGGACCTAGGCACCATTCCCTGTAGTCTAAGTGTACATGTCCGATTTCAGTGGCGGACCTAGGCATTTTTTAATGGGGGCGTAGAATATTTTTAATGATTTTAGGCCCCTAGCAATATAAAAAATCCGGTTCATAGCGGGTCGGATCGGGTTGGGTCATGTAAAATAAAAGAACATCAAACTAAAATTTATATGAGTCATGTAAAACAAATAATATCAAACTAAAATTTATATAATCATAAAAAACACGACAAAAGTCATTACAAATATATTCGAAATTGTGCCCTACAAGTTTCATTTTTTGAAATCTATTCAAAACATCATCTAGAAATACTTTCTAAAGCAAGTCTTTCTCTATATAAACCACTCATGGTTCTTATCACATATCTATCCAAAACCCCTTAGAAATTTTACAAGGGCCGACCTAAGGGTAATTAAATCTAAACGAGGGCTTTAGGCCACCACTTGAATTGGGCCTCCAAATTAAAAATGCAATTTTTGATATGTATATTTAAATTCAAATTAAGCCGAGTAAATGGTGGTATCAAGTGTCTTAGTGGAATGTATGTATATTTTTAGTGGATTAGATGTGAATGCTCTTAGTGGTACATTGGTCTTTTAATTAATGATGAAGTGTTTAAGGGTTCGAGACATTGCCTAAGGTGATGATTGTTATTTACTTTTATTGAAGTACAAACCCAACAAACACCTATTTTTAAGTACGAAACATATATGTTTGATTTTTTTCCTTTTGTTTTTTCTGAACAAACCCTTAAAAACCTCAACTTTTCTATTTAATTATACAGGAATTACATATCTCTTATTTTCCTTTTTAGCTCTAAATAAATTAATGGTGAAATCTTCCATCTTCATTCTATCAAACAAGCAGGGGCGGACCTACATAGTGGTCAGGGTGGGCGGCCACACCCCTTGAAAAAAAAAATTAGTGTATATTTTAGGTAAAAAAACCCGACCGCACCCCTTGAAAATATGGTTGAACACCTCATCCGCACCCCCAGCAAATAATTTCTGGGTCTGCCACTGCAAACAAGAACCTCACTGTGGTTGATTTATCATTTTATTTGTTAGATGGAAGTGTTCTTATTCTTAATATATAGATTACAGAATCTTAAAATTCTTAAGCTATGATATGACTATTGGGAAGGGTGTAGGGCCACGGATTTTTTGTTTGCTTTGGGCCTCTAAATATTGGTTGACCGACCCTGATTTTCACTCTCATGGTTCCTATCACTTATAAATCACTCCATAAGTTCATAAAACAACACTAAACACTTAAACAAAATAAACAATCATATTCAATCATAGTCCATAATTTTCTATTTTAATCTTTAAACATTCAAACCCTAGTTTTAAATGTTGATTAGTTATTTAAATAAAACAATAAAATCATTAACTACAAGTCTAGAACAAGTGAACAACAAAAAAATATATCAAAAAACATAAAAAGATCAAACCCTTATATATATCTATAATTCCCCCTAATCACCACATAAAACAACAAAAAACAATCAATAAAGAAAGGATATCCATACTAAGTCGGAATTCTGGTATAATTGTGGTCGGGACGACGGGAATTAGGAATTTTCCGGCCAAAAAATCGTCCGGTTGTGAGTCGCTTTTGCTGTCGATGGGCGTTTTTTTTGGCAGGATTTGGATTTTGGAAGCCGAATGGGTGGGTTGGTTTGGGTTTTTAATTTAGTTCAAAATCTTTGGGTTGGGTTAGAGCTTGGAGAGTTAGGTTAATAAAAAAAGATTTTTTTTTGAACAGTAAACTTCAATAGAAAGAGCGAGTCCTCAAATCAAGGACCGCCACCACGAAAGTTACAACATATACAAGGGATTAATCGCCCAATCTTTCCACACAATGGAACAAAACCTAGTCCTGTTTTTTAACCACAAAGACGACCAAGACTTAATAGAATAAACGACTTCCGTAACCTTCGGCTCCTTTGCTTGGAAAACTTTGGCATTTCGAGCCCTCCATATAGCCCAGCAGGTTATCATAACAATCCCTTTGACAATCCGTTTGCCCCATTTGTTAGCTGGAATATGATGATGCAGATTTAACAAATCTTCAAAATCGAAGGCAAAAATAGGGCCTATATTGCACCAATTACCTACCGCAGACCAAACACCAAAGGAAAAGCCACACCCAGTAAACAAATGCATCACGTCCTCGTCCTCCACATCACATAAAACGCAAGTCACATCATATTAATGTTCCGTCTATGAAGTGCTATCTTTGTAGGAATGCGCTCCATTTCAGTTCGCCATACAAATAAATTAACCTTGCCTGGAACCCAAGTCTCCCACTTCATCTTGTAGTTACTCGGTTGTTCTGTGCCTTCCTTTATCAGCGTTTTCACAGCAGCTACCGAAAAGGGTTGCCGAGTGTCTGTCTTCCAGTTCCATATATCGTCCGAACCTGTAAACGACACATTAACTAATAAAGAAGATAGATCCTGCATCTCCGAGATCCCTGCTACTGAAGAAATGCCTTTTCGCCACTCCGAAAAAAAACGCAGGTTGTTATCCACCCTCCGTAGTCGATCAAAAACAACACAGTGTTTAGATTTCTCCAAACTGTAAAGGTTCGGCCACCGGTACTTCAGAGCTGTGTTCCCAATCCAAATATCGTACCAGAATTTAATAGCTTTCCCGTTTCCCATCGATGGTCTGATGAGGTCGATCATTTTGCTCCCATTTAGCTGCATACGATTGACTTCTTTAACTATATTGTTCCAGCAGCCTTTAATGCGACTGTTGAGAGGTAAAAAATCCCATCGGCCTCTCCCGTAATGAACAAATTGCACTACCTTCGCCCAAATAGAATTAGGTAGTGTTTTGAATCTCCACACCCATTTCGCTAAAAAGGCAATATTAACATCCCTTAGCTTTGTAATGCCCAAACCGCCATTTTTCTTAGACTTGGTAACAATATCCCACGCCACCCAACTCATTTTTTTATCTTCCGTCGAACCACCCCAAAGGAAATTTCGCATCAGTTGTTCTATTTGGTTTGTGATTTTCACCGGCGCTTTATAAAGGGATAAGTAATACACCGGTAAACTGGTGAGAACCGATTTAATAAGCGTCAATCTCCCTCCCATGGACAATAAGTTAGCCTTCCATGAAGCAAGACGCCTTTGAATAGTATCGATGACTGGAGACCAATAATGACACTTGTTCATATTTGCGCCGACTTTAATTCCCAAATAGTCAAACGGGAAGTCACCCCTTTTACAGCCCAATATGTTCGCCATGTTGCTCAACGCATCTCCTTCCATCCCAACCCCAAACAATTGCGACTTGCGTATATTAATTTTTAATCCCGAGCAAACATAAAAAACTCTAAGCAACCTTGCCACCTGAACTATATTATCTCGAGACCACTCACCCAACATAAGGGCGTCATCGGCATATAAAAGGTGAGAAATGTCCGGACCTCCAATAAAAGTCCGAAGATCCTTAATCTCTCCCAAGTCACACGCTTTCGACACCAAACTAGAAAAAGCCTCCATCACAATAAGAAAAAGAAATGGAGATAATGGGTCCCCTTGACGAATCCCTTTATGACATTGAAACTCAAATGTCGGGGATCCATTAACCAAAATCGAAGACCTTGAAGATTCCAGAATACCCTTAACCCACATACACCATCGCTTTGGAAAACCCATTTGTCCCAACACCGATATAAGGAATCCCCAATTCACATTATCGTATGCCTTTTCGAAATCAATTTTAAATAAAAACGCCTTCTTACCACTTTTTTTCAACCACCCGTAGATCTCATTCAGGATAAGGGGCCAATCTAGGATAAACCTGTCCTTAAGAAACGCCGTATGTGTATCAGAAATAAGCTTCCCAATATGAACTTTCAATCTTTCAGCCAACACCTTCGAGATAATTTTGCTAATGACACCCACCAATGTTATTGGTCTATAATCTTTCAACCCCACCGGAACATTAGTCTTTGGAATCAATGTAATAAACGCGGTACTGCAACCTCTATTTATGATACCGCTATCAAAAAAATAATCGAACAACTTCACAAAGTATTCTTCCAAAGTTTTCCATAAATGTTTAATGAAGCGGAAGTTAAACCCATCAGGGCCCGGAGCTCTATCTGACCCGCAATTAAAAACCGCCTCTTTTATTTCTACCCTAGAGAACGGTCTGACCAAAGACTCAGCTTCAACAGAAGATAAAGAGTTAATACCTGCACATTATTCTGGCTGAGATGGGTGTTTATCCGCAAAATGATTCCTGAAAAATGATAAGACTTGCTTTTTAATCAACGCCGGCTTAGACACCCATTGACCCTCAACCATAAGGCCCGGAATCGCGTTAGACGCTTTCCTCCCGTTAACGACCCTATGAAAGAAGGCTGAATTATTGTCGCCCTTTGCAGCCCAACGAACTCTAGACTTTTGTTGCAGGTCTCGAGACTTCCATTCATTGAGTTGTAGGACTTCTTTTTTACTCTCTTCCCACACCCAATACTCATCCTCTTCCAAACTCCTTTCTTCCATAAGTTGTTCTAATCTTTGTATTTCTTTTTTGGTCGATTCTAAATGTTCGCCTTCTTGGAGAATCACCTCGGACCACCATCTAGAAATCAGAATTCTAACTTTTTGAACTTCTTCATAATAATAAAATCGGGGCTGCCCTCAAAATACCCCTCAGTCCAAGCTTTAATGACTATATCTGCACAATCTGGTCGCTCCAACCATGAGTTGAACCATCGAAACAGTTTGTACCCAAAATTGGAGTGGACCAAAGTCAAAAGGAGGGGCGAATGATCCGTAACGTCCCGTGGAAGAGCTCTAAGACAAGCCAGAGGCCATCTGTTAAAAAAATCTAGGCAAGCGAGAACCCTATCAATTTTACTTAGTTTAAAATCCCCGTTGTTTCCTGCCAAGAATGTGAATCTGTTGCCTCGCATAATATATTCCTGTAAACCAACTTCATTAATAAAATAATTAAAATCCGACGCACTAGTACTGTTAAACCGGGAATTTTTTCTTTCTTCAGGCCACCGCACCGCGTTAAAATCTCCCAGAAGAACCCAAAACCCAGAAACACCAGACATCACTTGTTGAATCTTCTTCCATAAAAGGCGCTTGACAGCAACCCTTTGTGGGGCATAGACGTTCATAACACAGTACCATCTTCAACTAAATACCCCGAAGTAAGCAAAAAATTTGTGTCGGACAAAGAAGAGTTTTTGCAAAAAACCTTGGAATTCCAAATGTTCATCAGACCACGCGACCTACCCGTCGAATCTACCATATCAGAGTCAAAATCCCCCTACCCCAGCAATATTTCCTATCAAACTTACTACTATCAACAATCTTAGTTTCCTGGATAGCCATAAAATCGACTTCATTCTTGATCTTCAACTCCTTCAACCAACCCTGTTTCCCATTAATCCCCATGCCTCGAACGTTAATTGATAAAAAAATCATTAAATACCTACTTGTACACCTTCTTCTTCAATTGCCTCAGCTACTAATTCCTGAAAATTGTTCAATTCAGCCCCAACCATTGACCCGAGATGAATAGTATTATCAACCTCCTGCTGAATATTGTTTACGAAATCTTCTGCCCCTAGACCGTGTTTAACTCCGACTGCCGTCTCTTGATTTTCTTCTCGTGGCATGAACTCCGTTCTTTCAACATCTGATGGAGTTGGGATGTGTTCAGTAGCTAAATTTTCTGGGCCCTCTTCTGTTATGTTGTACACCTTATTTTGGTAAACACCTAACCCTAAGAGTTTGTCAAGCCCAAACACATCAGGCCCAGAAGGATCTAAATCAAGTCTGGGCCTTTTTCTTGAACTAGGCCTAGAGTCCAATGAAAGCATATTTGATTGAAATTGGCCCACCGATTTCCTGTCAACTTTTTTAAAATTCTTCTTGCCTTTTTTTCCTTGAATATTAACAGCATGTTCAACATCTTTGACTGAGGAAAAATTCCCTCCAACATTCTCGGAGGTTTCAAACAAGTCAACGGCCTCAATGTTGTTATTTTCGGTAACTTCCATTGAATCATTATTAGCCCCGTGATTAACATTAACATTTTCCTGAAACTTCTCCTTGGAATTAGCACCTTCCAAATTAGACAAAAAATTTGAATTCTCCGGAGGATTTGAATTCGCCGGAGGTTTGATCGGAGACGAAGGCGACACTTCCACCGGATCAACGTTTTTATCCTTGAATAGAAAATCCGGCTCCCAATCACCGTTTTCTTCTGCCACCCATACCCGATACTTACGGCCCTTCCATTGGATCACTACTTCTTCCTGTATTCTTTTACCTTCGGCTACTAACACACCGACGTAATCAAAAGATAAATCTGCATTCCACGGATCATGCTGGCCACCCTGTATTATTTTGCCAAAACGCTCTCCAATCCGGTTGATGACTCCATTGTCTAGAAGATGCAATGGGATACCTTGTACCCTGAGCCATGCTATTCTTTCAAAAGGAAGTGTTTGACCAACCCATCTTTCAACCGAATGAAACGTATCTTTCATCTCCTTCGATAGATTAATAAAGTGACACAGTTCATCATTATGCCCAAACAACACGATGACAAACATTCCACGTAAGTATTGCACCACCCCCTTCCCTCCAGTCAAATCTTTGATAATCGCCCCCACCGATTTAAGATGATAGAAATCCACCATGCTAACTATAACCGCTTTTCCCATAGCATGTTCCTGGGCCTTGAAATCATCTTGAATAACTATGATTTTCTCCTCTTGATTAACAAACTGTCTACCCAAAAAAGCTTCTTTGTAAGAGAAAGACCTAACGAATGAGTCTGCCTTCAGGTCCTTCCCTTTCGTTGGTGCCGAAGGACCCTCAGTGTGCTGCTTAATCTTGCCGGTGTCCTCCTTCCTTGTGTATATCTCCCCATCCTCAAGTGTGAACTTTGCCACGTTAAAAGTTAGCTTGAAATCCCCCATACGAATTCCGGATAACGTTCTTTCCATTTCCTCATGATTCTTCACATCTAGAAGTGAGACAAACCCAAAACGATTCCTCATCTTATCTCTTTTCCTAGCGATGTAAATGTCGTAAATCTCTGCATGGACACGAACAAATGTTTCTAAATCATTCCCGCTGCATCGATCTAGAAGATTCGATACAAAAAACTTTGTGAGTCTTCGTTGAATGTGTGCCGGAATTAATTTCCGGTGATCGCCTCCCATTCCGATACAACTGGAACTCAATTATATTGATAGTTATATTTTCATTAACAAGTTAATTTAATATGAAAGTAATTATAAAATTTCTAAATAACGTTATATTGTTGATTAAAAACTTATATTTAAATCTATAAATATCAACAAATTCAAAGTTATGTTTGTTAAAATATTATAAAAAAGAAAGAAGAATGACACTAAGTGTAGATTGTAGATTGGGCTTAAATTAAGTAATTAAATGGTCAAAGAATAAATATATAAACTGTATTATATGCTTATATTAATGATAATCAGTGTTTAAAATTTTTATTTTTTTATAAATTCATCTTTTTTTTTTCTAAGGGGGGCGGTTGAAAATTTTCAAGGGATGCGGGTGAAAATTTCAAAGGGGCGCGGTCGGGATTTCCGACGAAAATTAACAATAATTTTTTTCAAGGGGTGCGCTCGTCCACCCACAAAGGTGGGTAGGTCCGCCCTTGTCCGATTTGTAATGTGCACATATGTACATTTATAATATATTTCTAAAAAGAAGTTATTGATATGGTTGTTCAACATGGTACATATGTGTATAGCAAGTATCTGAGATGATTGTTCGGCATTGTACATATGTGTACATAACAGACTCGCTAGCAGGAGGGAATGTCGCCTATTTCGAAGCGTACCTACATACGTCCCAACATTGCATGTACTTGAAGTCGTTCTTCTTGTTCTCTCTGTATGCTAGTAAGGCATTCTTGACAAAGTCAACCTCGGTTTCACCGCTTCTTGGCGAGTTATTCACCTTATGTAAACAAGCGTTGAACGCGGTGACGTGGGTATTTATACCCCCCACTTTGACGAGAGGCTATCATTTTCACGATACACCTCCCCCGCTTTGCATTTGCGTATGAAATGTTTTCTTGATCGAATCCCAAAAATCTTTTTTGTGTCGTGAATTCTCTATTCCAAAACCCAAATAATATTATAAACATTATAATAAAACTTAAAACAATAATATTGTAAACATTAAATATTCTACTATATCTGAAAGGACAAAGTCGGTGGCAAAGGCCATCGACAACACACCTCAAATTACATTTTTTTCCTTCGATGTAATTTCCATTTTGACTCCCTTAGTATTTTCCATTTTGGCTCCCTCATTTTTTTTAACTAATTTGTTTTTCTTTTAAAACTTACACAATAACAAATCTATCATCTAAATTTCTAACTTTTAACTTTCACTTAGTTTTTATTTTTTTTTCTTTTTTTCCCTTTGTGTTTTTAGTTTATATCACGTTTACATGTTGCTATAAATTCGAAATGGGTAGTTAGTTCGTTACAACTTAAGACATTTCGTTTAATCCTACCGTATCTTTATACGTTTCTTTCGTGTACTTAAACACGTTAATATCACTGTGCCAACGTGCTTAACGAACGATAATGTGCCCTTAAATGTGACGCCACAACGCGCGAGCACCTTATTTTCATTCTTTAACATAAAAAACATTATTTCCTCACGTGCTTAGTTTTATGGACATTCGGATACATATTCATGCATCGGCATTGGACGTAAACAGTACACATTTACGTTTCGACCTAAAGTTTTCCTATAAATGAGTTGGGTCTAATATAATACGTTTTCATGCCTATTTTTATGTATGTTTTAAGTTGTTATACGTTTTGATGTAAACACTTTATTTTCTCACATGCTCATTTTTATATGTACATGTCAATATAAAGTCATGTTAATAAAATGGTCAAATATAATACGTTTCGTGCTTATCTTTATGTAAGTTTTTAGTTGGTTTATGATTTGACATACGAGTCACTATGTGCATTGATGCCACTAAGTCTTAATGAAAATGTAAGGGTTATGTAGTAATTAGGTGGAACCCTACTAAATGAACCAACCCTGTTTGGATTTTGTTATTTGATTTAAATGTATATATAAGTTATACATTGATTTATATCGGATACGTCAAAACACACGTTTTTATATGGTTTACACATTACATAACACTTCTGCTAATCTATTTAATGTTTGCGATGTACCCACGCCGCAACGCGCGTGGCCTTATTACTAGTGTTATATTAAAAAAATACCATGAATCGGATTTTGCGATTCGTCGATCCAACATCTTGTCATAGTAATTTCTTCTTGAACCGTCCATTTTATTTTTGTTCATTGAGCGACCGCTAAAGCTTTCTTTTCATCTGTTTTTTTCTTTCCGTTTTTTATGACGAACCACCAACGTCTTGCGGTTGAGTTTCGGGCACGAATTCGGGTTGGGATAGGCTAACTAGAATTGACGAGTCGTTGTATGGAAAGTTTGTGTGTACACGGTTTCCTATATACGATGCGATTCCAGCTAGATCAGGACACGGTGATTATACTAAACCATGTGGTGGTTGTTATGGTGATTATACTAAACCATGTGGTGGTTGTTATGGATGGCCGCGTGTAATAGGTATTTGGGTCGGGTTTGGTGGTGGACGGTTTGGTAGTGGGCTAGGGTTTGGGTTTTCTTGGTTTCCAAAGGGGTTGTTTGGGTCGTAGCCACGGTTAAAAGGATACATTGTAGGATGTTGTGGGTTGATTTTATAAAAAAAAATAAAGAGATATAGTAGAAGAAGTAGAGAAGTGGTAAAAATTGTAAAAAAATCGGTGGGTATTTATAAAGGTTTAATATGTAAATATTTTTTTTTATTTAAACTAGCTGTTTGGCAACGGTTACCCCCAACGACTACATTGAACCAGCCAACTAAAGCCCGCCATGTCACCCAGCCCCCCTCACGCCAGGCACAATCCCCACGCCAAGCAGGCAACGCCATGCCCAAAGCTTGGCCGGTGTGGTGTAGCCAGCGTTAAAGCCAATCCACCATCCCAACCCACGCCCGATAGTCTTAAGTAGCTTTGGTTTTAAATCTAGTTTATAAAAGGAGAAAATAATACTTTACCAAATTTCTATTCTAGAGAATTTTTACAGTGAATATGAGTCACAGTTGATGTGGGAACAACCTTAGGTTCCAGTGATCTTAGTGTAATGGATCATGTTGGGCCAGGAAAGGATTCGAGGGTTAAAGGCTAGTCCGGGAGATAACTGTGACGGGTGATGTATGTGGCAAGTGGGGTTGAAGATTTAGCTTTCTATGTTCTGGTTTCTTTATCCTAGCAGGTATTCTAATGTACAGTCGCCAGAAATTTCCAGCTGTTGGTGGCTCGACAAAGGTGAGATTATTGATTTAGCGTGCGAGGTTATCGTTGATCTGCATTTTTTCTGCAGTTCCGATCCAACCTTTCATTCTAAATTAATCTCCGTCTCTTCCATTCGCCGCTAGGGTTGTGTTCAGTATCGGTCAGCTTCTTTTTCCTGTGGGTGACTCGTGCCCGGACTTCTATTGCTTAGTAGGTCTGTCACTGGTCGCGGCCACGGTGTGTGGTTAGCTAGATCAGTACGAATCCTATTAACCTCTCATAATTCTGTGGTGCATCGCCCATGGAAGGTAGGAGTATCACCAAGTTTTTTATGTCCAACCTTTTGGAAGGTTGCACTCCTTAGGAGTTGAGGCAAGACTTAGAGGGTTTCGGTGCTATCGCAGGGACGTATGCTGCGAGAAAAAAGGATAAGTCAGGTTGCAGGTTTGGGTTTGTTAGCTTCGTTGAGATCAAAGACAGTTTGGAGTTGGAGAAGTCGCTTAGGGGTATCAAATTGGGTGAGGCTAAATTGAGGGTCAATATAGCCAAATTTGCGATGGAGAATTCAGGTCATCATGTGCAGCTAGAAACCAAGGTTGACAAGTCTAAATTCCAAGTTCAGGATGGGAGGAACAGATTGTTTAACCTTACGGATGCCAGATCTTATTGTGATGTTTTGGGGAAGAAGAAAGGTCATGGTGATTTCGACATGGAGCCTGGTGGATCCAAGATGGAGGATAATGTGGTCAGTAATAAAGTCCATATTGTGCCAGATAGAACGTCCGCTTTCTCGGAACTTTTTGGGGTGTCGGTTGTGTGGAGAACGGTCGATCTAGAGATGTTGGTTGACTTTGATAAACTCTTGTGGATTGCTAAGGTTACGTACTCTAGAATTCAATATCTGGGCGGGCTCTCTATTCTCATCTCGTTTGTTGATGAGATATCGGCGAATCGGTTTCTGGAATCTTGTGAACTTTGGGGTCCTTGGTTCTCAAAGTTGGAGGCTTGGAGGGGGCAGTCTTTTATCGTTGGAGAGGGTGGCTTGGTTGAAACTCTGTGGTGTCCCGTTGAACTTAATGGAAACCAATGTTTTCAAGCTTGTTGGGGAGCTGTTCGGACTAGTCTTGCACGTTCCAAAGTTGTCAGACGAGGACCAGGATTTATCTTTGATTAGGGTGGCGGTTTTAGCAGGGGAAGCACGAAGGATCAGAGAGGGGGTGACGCTCAATTGGAAGGACAGGAACTTTAGAGTGTGGGTGGAAGAGGAACAGGATGTATGGGTACCGGACTGTCTGGGTTTCCAGCTTTGCCCGTCTCAGGATGGTGGATCGGGTTCTCCGATGATGTCATCGCCGGTGGTTCGAATGTCGACATCGGAGAAGAGGGCAGTCGACAGGGCGGAGAGCTTGGTGGAGGAGGGGGGAGCTGAGAAGTCTTCGACGGTTGTTGTTAATCATCCCCATGCAGAATTTAATTCCATGCACGAGGAGAGAGAAGAAGGCGGCACAGGCGTGGGTAATACAGTTATGGGATCTCCAAGGGTTATGGAGTTAATACCAACAGTCTCCCTTTCAGTGGACCCCACTTTTTCAGGTATTGGGGGTGGGGCAGATAATAATGTTTTTAAATTTGGATCTGGGTACAAAGTTAACAAGGCCCCCCGAAGGAATGGATTGGGCTCGCTATTCAGGAAGGCCCGTTCCAGCTCGTCAAAAGATGCTTCCCTGTAGGATCAGTTTTCAACTCCGTAACGATTACGTAATGACACGTTCGACATGCGGAATCCGTGAACGTGCGTGGTCCGAACACAAAACCGTACTCAATCTGTGATTCGATTAAAGATCTGAAATCGTACAAGAAACGTGAATCACCTTGCCACTTTCTCTCTCTACTCTCTCTCTAGCTCCAAGCTCTCCAAGTCTCAAGTGTGACAAAAGTCCTAAAACTAATCCCTAACTCCTCTATTTATAGGCAAAGGATATAAGGAGAGTTTCCTTATTTACAATAATGCCACCTTGCCTTTTCTATCTAAATATAACACTATAAGGCTAGATTAGTTCAGTTTCTCGCTACGGATCGTATTGACGGAGGTGATAGACATAAATGCACTAACATTCCCCTGTGGAGTCTAGGCACAAAAAAAGGACAAGATCCACCGAGGATGTTACAACACCTGGCTTTGGGTTTGTCGGTTTCACATCATTTGTTCCAGAAGGGAGTGAGAGAAGAAATCCGATTGAGAAGGATGCTGATGGGGGTTTTGATCTCAACCTTAAGGCATACCAGGAAGCTTCAACTTCGCGTAGGGAGGAGTTTCTTTCTCCCGAGAATGGGATCGAGGTGGTCCAGGGTGTGACAGGGAATTTCTACAATGCCGCAATGGAAGAAGAGATTGAGAGAACTTTGGCTGTGGGATCCAAACTTGGAGTCTACCCTCAGAATCACTCTGGTTTAATCAGGCAAGTTATTAACTCTACAGGCATTAATGGGGTTTCAAAATGAATGTTCTTTCCATAAATCTTAGAGGGATTGGGGGTTCTTTCAAGTCTGGGTGGGTCAAGTCTTTGAGGAGGGAATTTGGTATAAATTTCATGGCCTTTCAGGAATCGAAACACGGTAATGTTTTGAGCTCCGACTTACAGAAATTCTGGGGTAAAGGTAAGTTTGGTATGGAGGTGGTTAATTCTTCGGGTCTATTGGGCGGGTTAATCAGTCTATGGGATGATAGTATGTTCACTCTGGAAGGGTCCAATTTAAACAAGAATTTTATTCACATTAGAGGAAGGTTATCTGGTTGTAACTCGACTGTGAATTTTTTTAATGTTTACGCCCCCAAGGTGTTCCGGCTAGAAAAGAGGTCTGGGATTTGTTGGTTGATCTTATCAGTAGTAATGATGGCCTTTGGGTTATTAGAGGTGATTTCAATGCAGTCAGGTTTCGCGAGGAAAAGAGAAATTGTTCCTTCAAACCTACTTGTGCTAGCAACTTTAACTCTTTCATTTTCGATGCTGGGCTTATTGAATATGATATGGGTGGTAGGAAGTTCACTTGGCAATCTGAGAACGGTAACAAACTGAGTAAGCTTGATAGATTCCTTGTTAACTTAGAGTTCTTCAATAAGTGGCCTGAGGCTCGTGTTCAGGCTCTCCCGAGAATGTGGTCCGATCACTGCCCCATTGTTTTTACTACTAAATCGGTTAACTTTGGTGCTCGTCCGTTCCATGTCTTTAATTATTGGCTTGGTAGAGAAGGGTTTAAAGAGGTAGTCGAGGATGCGTGTAGTAAATTTTTTGTCATAGACTCTCCCCCTGATGTTCGGTTGATTAGGAAGTTGGGGGTTCGTTCGTAGTAAAATTATGGATTGGAGAGACACTATGAAAAAGACGGAGGGGGAGTTGGTCAATTTAGCTATTCAGGAGGTGGAGGATCTGGAATCGCTTCTTGAAACTAGAGATCTGTTTGAAGAAGAGGAATGGGTTTTAGTAGAGAATAAAAGGATTATTGCCGAGGCTGAGCTCGCTAAAGTGATGGATCTTAAGCAAAGGTCGCATGTTAGATGGGCCAAAGAGGGGAATGAAAATTCTAAATTCTTTCATGCGATGATCAACTGTAGGAAGGCCAGTAATGTTATTCACGGGCTGAATATAGGGGGTGAGTGGGTCTCTAAACCGGCGTTGTTCAAGAAGGAGGTGTTCAATTTTTTAAATCCAAATTTAGGGAGGATTATGTCCAGCGGCCATTGATTATTTTCCTAAACCTGAGGAGGATATCGGTTGAAGATGCTTCATGGGTGGAGTCTCGGTTTAGTGTGGAAGAAATTAAATCGGCTGTGTTTAAATGTGGGGATGACCGGGCCCCTGGTCCCGATGGTTTCAACTTCCGGTTTTTCAAGCTCTTCTGGAGGCTCTTTGAGGCTGACTTTGTTGATCTTCTGGAGGCGTTCTTCGATTCGGGGTAAATCAACCCGGGCTGCGGTTCTTCGTTCATAGAGCTTATCCCTAAGAAAAGAGACCCGTCGGGTCTTTCCGATTACAGGCCTATTAGTCTTGCCAGGGTGGTTAATAAGGTAGTGTCAAAGATTCTTGCCAATAGACTTAAGAAGGTGCTTGGTTCGGTTATCTCTGATTCTTAATCGGTGTTCTTGGGAGGCCAATTTATTTTAGACGGTCCGCTCATCATCAACGAGGTTTGTTCTTAGCTTAAAAAACTTAAAAGAAAGGCGTTCCTTTTTAAAATTGATTTTGAGAAAGCTTACGACAATATCAACTAGGGCTTTGTCGTGGACATCTTCAGTCAAATCGGGTTTGGGGGTAAGTGGTGTAGTTGGTTATGGGGTGTCTTGTCTTCAGCTCGGGCGTCAGTCCTGGTTAATGGGTCTCCAACTTTCGAGTTTATTGCGGTCACGGAAGCTTTATCCTGTTTGTTGGATAAGGCTAAGGAGGTGGGGGTTTTTTTTTCTGGAATTAGTCTTCTGAATGACGGCCCTCATTTATCCCACTTGTTTTTTGCGGATGATGCGTTGATTGTTGGAGATTGGGATGTTAATAACGCGTTGAATATTGTCAGAATTCTAAGTTGCTTCCATGTTTGCTCAGGTTTGAAAATTAACCTTGGGACTTCAAACTTATCTGGCATAGGGGTGGATTCTGCGAAAGTAGGGGACATGGCTAATGTGGTTGGTTGTAATCCGGATACCCTTCCTTTTAAGTACTTGGGGTTGAAGGTGGGGGCCAATATGAACCGAATCAACAATTGGAAACCGATGTATAACATCTTTGAATCTAGGCTCGTGCTTTGGAAATCCTCACTTCTTTCTATGGGAGGGAGAGTTACTCTCATTCGGTCTGTTCTCCAAAGTCTCCCAAACTATTATTTCTCGCTTTATAAAGCGCCTGTGAAAGTGATTAAGGATCTGGAAAGTACGATAAAGAAATTTCTGTGGGGAGGTTATTGTGAGAATAAAAAGACTCCTTGGGTGGCATGGGACAAAGTCGCTTCTTCAAGAAAATGTGGGTGGCTGGGTATCAGTAAACTTAGCATCAGTAATCTTGCCATGTTATGTAAGTGGGGATGGCGTTATAAATGTGAAAAGGAAAATCTTTGGGTCAAGGTGATCGATGCAATCCATACCGGTGGGTCTGGTTGGTCGTTCTTGCCGGAGAAAAAGTCTATTAGTGGAGTGTGGCATAACATTACCGCTGTGATTAATAAGCCGCTGCCCTGAAATTATCGGCTCCGTAGCTTCTGCAAAGGTTCGGTTGGAAGAGGTGACAATATTCTTTTTTGGTTTGGACCCTTGGTTGATGGATACTCTTCTTAAAGAGCTTTTTCCGAATCTGTTCTCGCTTGAAGTTGTTAAAGATTGCTCGGTTCGGGATCGTTTATATGGAGAGTGGCTGTGGAAACATGACCCGATCATGGAGGTTGAATCCACTGAGATGACTGCTTTATCGGCTGCTCTCGCTTCGGTCACCTTAAACAGCAGTAGTGACGGCTGGAAATGGGTGGGCGATCAATCAGGTACATTTTCCGTTTGCTCGGTTAAGAAAGTGTTAGAAGGTTCCGTTGTCAATGTCAATAGTTTTGTGTTGGATTGGTGTAACCGGGCCCTTATAAAATGCAACGTGTTTTTCTGGAGAGCCGAGATTTCCCGTATACCCTCTGTGGATGCGTTGCGTAGGAGGGGAATTGTTGTAGGTGACGGGTTATGTCCCCTCTGCAGATCTGAGGATGAGTCTGCCGATCACCTCCTCACCTCATGTATCACGGCCTTCGTATTGTGGCAGAAAATTAGTCAATGGTGTCGGGTTCCGCCTATCTTCGCGTTTTCGATAAAAGATCTGCTGGAGATTCATAAAAATGGTAACCTTAAAGGTAAGGAAAGGGATGCTCTGCACGGTATCATCATTGTTGCTTGTTGGTTCTTGTGGCTGGCTCGGAACAAGGCAAAGTTCTCAGATGTCGAGGTTAAGGTAGATAATGTTTTCAGAGATGTGAAGTCTTTGGGTTTCTTGTGGTTCAAAAATAGATATAAGAACAATCCGATTTCGTGGACGGATTGGTGTAAATTTGTAATTATGTAATTTGGTTGGGTCCCGGTCCGGTTTTCGGATTTGGGTGTTTCTAATGAAGTTTTCCTTTAAAAAAAGAAGATTTAGCTTTCTTTTTAAATATTTGCATTATCTTTTTCAGTATTTTGAGTATCTGTTTCTTGTTTCCTTGAATTGTGTCCCACATTATTTAAGTGGACGGGGAATTAGGTTTAATTACTATTTGCTAACTAAAACCCAAGGTTGGAGAACTCGCTAGTCGCTAGTCGGCCAGTAAGGTGGGGACTAGCGACTACTCGAGATTACTCGGGATTAATCGGATCGGAAATTTTATATGGATATTTTTTTATTTTTGTTAAATATGTATATGTATACTCACACATCCTTATCAATATAATATTTAAAAAGATAAAAGTAGTTCAAATTCACTAAGTATATATAAATATGTATATATATACTCACAGTCCAACAATTACAATTACAACATTCACTAAGTTATAATCGGCCAACTGTAATCAGTCCAACAATTACAACAATTACAACATTCACTAAGTTATTAAACAACAATTACAACATTCACTAAGTTATTAAACAACAATTACATCATCAACCTATAATCAGTCCACTTAAACACTAATTAAACAACAATTACAGCATATTATTCACTAATGTCGAACAATTACAACATATATGTTAGTGCATTTATGTCTATCGCCTCCGTCAATTCAGTTCGTAGTAGAAACTGAAGAAAACTAGACTTTATATTGTAATATTAGATAGAAAAGGGAAAGGTGGCATTTTGATAATTAATGAGAACTCTCATTAATTCCATGGCCTATAAATGGAAACCTTATCCCTTTAGTTTACAACTTTTGACTTTTGCCATTTTGCACTTTGAAGAGCTATAGTGTTAGAGAGAGAAGCTAGAGAGAGAAAGTGTTGTATACGTGATTCAGATGCTGTACATTTTCAGATCATTCAATAGAATCACAGTTATAATTACGTCGTGTGTGTTCGGTCACGTTCGTGTATGGATTCTGCACGTTACACGAGTCGGTTTGCAATCATTTCGGAGTTGAAAACCGGTCCTATAAGTGGTATCAGAGCAAGAGCTCGATTGCACGGATCAATCACACAGATTCGCACAAGATCTCATCAGTTTCAGATCAAAAATTCATCCAGATTTGTCTAATTTCCTCATTTTCTACACTTTCTGTCCGAAAATCACAAAATTGACATGGCTTTTACGGTTAAAATTGGCTGATTTTTGGATATTATGTGCGAAAATCATTGATCTATAAGCCTACAAAATTTCAAATCAAAACTTCAAGTATTTTGAGAGATATTAAGATTTTTCTGTCCGAATTGTTCAACATGTTCGTCATTATTCTTGGTGATGTTCACCGATCGGATGACAATTCGATCGGATGACCATCCGATCCGTTGTACATTGATTTGTTTAGCACATAAGTGTCAAGTCTCGGATTGCGACTCAATCGGATCACCACCCGATCCATTGCAATTCATTAAAAGTTTGACTTTGTTGACCGTGACTCGATCGGATCACCATCCGATCCACAGCACTTTGTTAGTTCAAGTTTTAAAGTTTAAGTATCGAGTGGTAATCCGAATGGATTGCCATCCGATTTTAAACATTTCACTTGTTTTTGATTCAGGTCAAAGTGTCGGATACCCACTCGACCGGATCACCACCTGATCCAAAGCATAGTGTCAAGTATCTGATCGTCACTCGATCAGATCACCACCCGATCCAAAGCATAGTGTCAAGTATCGGATCGTCACTCGATCGGATCACCACCCGATCCAAGGCGTATTATCAATTGTCGAATCGTCACTCGGTCGGATCACCATCCGATCCGCTGCCACCCGATCTTTGTTACTGTTGACCATTGTTGACCTCACTCGATCGAATCCCCATCCGATTCAGTTGTTTGATATTTAAAAAAAAAACTGATTGTGTTTGTTCGTTTTCAGGTGCTTGTGATTCAAGGTAATAAACGAGAAACGTCATGGCTGAAGAGTTTTATAACACGTTCTACAAAGCTTTCACTTCCGAATCCTCCGAAACTCAAACTGTTACGCCTAAAACCATAACAAAAGCAATCAATGATAAATTAAACACGATAACTTCTATGGGACATATTCGAAGCCACCTAAACTTGACAACATAGAAGATTACACATGGTGGAAAGAGAGGTTTCTGAACTTGACAAAGGCATACGCTCACGAGAGTTGGTTTTGTTTAGAGTTTGGATATAGCCGACCGATAAACGATAAAAATGAAGAAATCCATTTCAATGATCTTTGTTAACACATGATGGTTCTTCAAAATCGGTTTGGGAAGCTATGAGGGTTAAAGCCGAAGGGGGTAAACAGATCAAAAAGAACAAAATTGCTTTATTCAAAAAGGAATTTGATTTGTTTGACAACTTAAAAGAAGAGTCGCTGAGACAAATGATAAAGAGATTTTGTCATTTAAAAATTGAGCTTGATAGGTTTGAGATAGTAAAAACTCGAGAGGAAATCATAGACAAAATTGTTGAAGCGTTACCATGAGCTGATCAGTGCCAAACGTTTGTTTTTATTTTAAAAAATGATGTATTGTATGAAACAATTACTCTCGATGTGCTGATTGAAAAGATTGAAACTCTTGAGCTTGAATTGCAGAAACAGAACAAGATGAGTAGCTCTTCACATCAACAGAATGTCGGTCTTTACTACAAGGGCAGTGTACCTCAGGTGACTGTAAATGAATCACCAAAGACAACATACAGTGTTGAAAAATCAAAGGAACCTCAGAAAAGTTCATCAAGCAAATCCTGAAGAATCAGAAGAAATTCTTTGCAACATCGCTCTAAAGTTGAAAAATTCTCTTGCAATGAGCATCAACGCTACTAAGCAACAAATGAGCTTCCTTGCATCTGTTCTGGAATCATATGAAGGTCTGGTAGCTGGTAAAATTGGAAATTCTGAATTAACCAAGGAAGACTACGACCAGATTGATCCGGAAGAAATGGAACTCATTAATATACGTTGGTGTTTGGCAAGCTGTATTCTAAGAGCTCAAAGATACATGGAGATTACTGGTAAGCAGTCAATCGGTGCTCCATCAACAAAGCTGGGATTTGATAAATCCAAAGTAACCTGCTACAAGTGCAAGCAAAAAGGTCATTTCAAAAGAGAATGCACCAATTCTGCCGTTGATGGAAATGAAAATCCGTTCAAAGACGATTATTATCAGAAAGCAATATACCACCGTAGCAAAGAAGAGTTGCCAAATTTGAAACAGATTGAAAACAATACGAAAGAGAAGTCAAGAGCATGTGTAGTTATTCAAGATGACAAAGGGTTTAACTGGAGTGAATTCCTTCCAGAAGATGATCTTGTTAATGACCGTCTCACATCTCATGGCAGAAGTATATCAAAGAACAAACATCGTGCATTTGTTGCTGAGATAAAGGAAAGAAGTCGAGAAGAAATTCTGAAAGAAAGGACTGAAAGGGAAAGATTATTTGCAGGTTTTCGAATTGAGAAAATGCATGAAGAATATGAGGAAGCAAAGTACTACGGAAGATACGACAAGAAAAGAGATTGCTATATCAACCAAAATGGTGATCCTGTCGTTCATCGAAAATAAGTTGTTTTTGATGATGTTCTTGCAGTAATTACTTTGTCTGGCGAATACTACTCAAACGTAGAAAAAGATAAAACTTATCTGAAAAGGCTGGACAAGATAATTCTTGACGTGATGACCGCGAGTTTGAAAAAGAGGGATGAAGAAAGAATGAAGAAGAATGTTGAAGATTTGGTTGATGATTTGAAGAAGGTTGCTGAGGAAATCAAAGTTGAAGCTGTGAAAGAGGAAGATGTGAAGATAGAAGAGGAAGAGAAAAGAAAAGAAAAAGTTGTTGAAAAGAAAGCTGTTAGTGAAGAACAGCAGACTGAAGAAGAGATGAAAAAGAAATAAGAAGAAGAAGTGAAAATAGAGAGATTGGATGTTGAAGTTGGTGGTGATGCTGGTACTGGTGAAGAAAAACAGAAAAAAAGATGCTGATCAGACAGAGACAGCAGAAAAAGTCAAAGTACCAATCACTAAGGTAAAATCTGATTCTGAAGTCTTAACCAAAAATGTTGAACAATGCAAGAAATGCATGGAAACATGCAGTGCTTGTACTGAAAAAGACGAAAAGTTCAGAACAAGAGATCTAGAATTTACTAAAATCGAAAATGTTTTCAAAGAAAAATGCAAAGAAATGCTAGAAAATGAAAAAGTTTTGAAAAATAATGATGAAAAACTAACACGAAAATGTGAAAGTTTAGAAAAAGAAAATGTGATTTTGAAAGAAAAAGTTTCAAAAATGAATGAAGAATGTTTTCACAAAGAAAGTGCATTTCAAGAAATGAAAAAAGAATACGATTCAATCAAATTGGCTTACCACATTACAAAACAGTCATATGAAGATGTGAAAAGTCAAATGAAACTTGTTCAATCTAGATTGAGATACTTTTCTGAAACAACTGATACGCTTAAGCGACAATATTCAATAAAGCAACAAGTTGTCAATTCTTACATTGAGGATGTTGCTAAACTAAAGCGTCAAATAGCTGATTTAGAACAGGATAACAACAAGTTACATAGTTATCATGCATCATCATATGTGCTTGAAAGAATTTTTAGCATAAAACCGGGTGATGATGATTCTGAGAAAAACAAAAAAGGGCATTGGCTCAGCGTATCATCAAGTTCCTCCACCGGAAAAGTTTGCATTTTATGATGATGAGAAAGTCGAAAAAGTTTTCAATATGGTCGATTAGTTGCCAGAAAACATTGACATAACCTATTCCAAATCTGATGATTCTAGTGATCCAGAGGTGGTTGGTAAGGTCGTTGAAAGTGTCTTGAAAGAAGAGTCGGTTGAAACAGGTAAATCTGAATCACAGGATGAAAATGAAGGTAGTTTTCATGAAGGTTATCTGAAAAACTCAAAATCTGAGAAAAAGGCGAACGATGATTCAAAAGGATTTGTATATACCATGATTGGATCGGACAAATTATTCTCAGATCTTGAAGTCCCGGTTCAGAATGTGATTTCAGAAAAGATTGACAAAATTTTCAAAATGATTGAAATCGAAAAATCTAAGATTCCAAAGTTTCCTGGAATGAGTTACAAAACTTTTTATAACAAACCTGGTTACAAAAAGAAAAACATGAAGGCTGGGTTGGGTTATAAAAAGAAACAAAATTGGAAGAAAAATGAAATGCCAAATTATCAGACAAAGATGAATTTTGTTCACGGAACAAGTTTAGAAGAAGAGAAAGAACTCCAATTTAGACGTCAGTCTAATGAAGAGTTCTATGCTCAAAAGAAAAATCAACAACAACAAGTCAAAGATGTTTCAAAGAGAACATGTTTCAAATGTGATCAAACAGGACATCTTGCTCGCAAGTGTCCAAATCTGAAACCTGTTGGTGTTGAGACGAAAAAGAAGTCTGATGTTGTGAATCAGAAGTCAACCAAGTTTGATTCAAAGCAAACTTGGAAGCCAAAAATGTCAAAGGCTGACTTACAACAAACATGGAAATCGGTGACACCCAAATTAAGAACAACAAAAAGTTGGAAAACAACTGTTGATGCAACTAAATCAAACCAGTTTTGGAAACCAAAAGTTGTTGAAAATCAAAACACTCAAAATGAATCACATATATACAAGAGAAGTGCTTTAAAAGGACAAGGCTGGGTGGTTAAAACACAACCTAGTTCTGAGAAGAAAACTGATTCAATAAAAAAGGATGTAGTAAAAAATGAAAAGTTGTTTGTTCAAAACGACGACAATTTTCCAAGATTGAATGAAGATTATTGTGTTGAAATGCCTAAGGTCAAACAGACCTGGGCTAAACTGTTCAAGTGATTGAATTAAGTTGAATGTGCAGGTGCTTCCAAAGAAAACTGAATGTCATCAAGAGGAGCGTCGGAGCAGCCTGGCACGAGAAGAGAAGGCTGTTGGTCCCTGCATCTGAAATCAGGGAGTTTGTTTGATTTTCTCTACAAAAATAAACAATATTTCAAAAACTCTAAAAATTGAAAATTTAAAAACCAAAAATATGTTTTTATTTTGTCAAAAATTTGAAAAATAAAAAATATGTTTGATTTTAAATTTTTTCTAAAAATTCAAAATTCCAAAAATATGTTGATTGAATATGCCGAACCCTCACGACTGAACAAACATGATTAATTTCACAAGATTGAAAAACGGCTTTCAAACTGTAAAATATCAATGTGTTGTAAATCATGGGGGTATATTTTCTGCAAAACAGAGCATGAGAAGCAGAAAATGGATGGCGAGACAAAGCTATCTACATCGGTTTGTCAAATTTTCTTTAAATGGTTTTGAATTTTAGGGGGAGTAAGAAAATTTCAGAGATTCCAAAAACATTAGAAAATTTGAAAAAGTAAAAAAACATGATAAAATTCAAAATGAGTTTTGTGTAAAAAGAGTAAATGATAGTACATCAGTTAGACAATCACTGTACGCTAAAGAAATAGAAAGTCAAATGTGATAAACGGTCTCACTGATGATATGCCATTAGGTTTTTACACGCTTAGTAGATTGTTTTCGAGATATAAACTTAAATATCAAATACTTACTTATCTCGTGAGGAACATCTCTCGGATATATGGGTAACCCTTGAAATCTCATTTGAGAGATTGCCTGATTCTGAGATACTAGGTCTTTATACTGTTTAATAACTGGGGTATTATCCCTGGTCTTCTGATATTGCGGAAGCAATGGCCTAGACCTCATATAATACTTTACACGCTGTAAAAGCTTACCCTCTTCATAAAAATTGATAAAATATCGAAAGATACAAATCAATTGCAGTTGAAGAAAAGATTCTCTAAAGGGAACACACCTAAAGTCGAGCCTTCATCTCTTTGACTGAACGTAAGTTCATACATAAGCTCTCAAGGTCTCGCACTAACCCAGATACATATATCAGATTGGTATACTCACCTGTAAGACTGAATCTAGGGAATTGTGATACGGGAGTATATTCTGAGGTGGGACACGCGAATAAGTTTAAGTCCTTAAAACACTAAATCTCGTATCTCGAATCAATTGAACTTTGTGTGAAAATTTAAGTGGATCAGTATACTGACAATCTAAGTGAATCGTTTAGAACTTAAAGTGTTAAAAGCTCAACGGTACTATTGATTTGTCATAAGCTGATATGATCCTCTGACGCAAACTCAAACAAAAATATTGTCTGTAAATATGCTTGTAAATATTTCTTTACTGCTTTATGTTTCAGAAAAATAAAAAAAGATTTTGATTTTACTTTATTTTCGACAACCGATGTCTGAGAAGCTGAGTTTCAAAATATAAGTATGTTGATCGTGTTTCTGAAAATAAAACAAGTTCATTAATTTGAAACTTGAAGTTTTTTTTAATTAAAAATATCAAAAACAGTTTGTGAAGTCTCCAAGGTCATTAAATTGGACTTGGATGATTAACTGTGAGGGGTTTGGATGCTTAAATTGTTAAAAATCTGCTGAAAAGAGCTAGATTTTGATGTTGGATTCTTCATACTGCCAAATCTATAAAGATTGTTGATAGGGGGAGAGAATCAAGCAACCCTGGATATATTCATATTATTATATTTTCGAGCCAGGATCTTGATTAAAAGTTTTTAAGAGCCAGGTCACGATTCCTTGACAATCGTAAAATATTTCATTGTCGTATATTTGAAATATTTCAGTTTATGCTAAGAGCGCCAGGTTTTCATTCCTGGATGTTCAAAACGGTTTTACTTATAAATGTTAGAGAATTGCAGATTCCAGATTACGATCCCGATAGCCGAGTCTAAGGGGGAGTCTGAAGACGAGTTCAACGCAAGGGGGAGCATGTAACCGGAAAGCCAGGTGTCGATCCCAAAAGCACGGAAGCTTGACGAGAGGGGGAGCCTGAAGAAAAAGTCAACCAAAAGGGGGAGATGAAGCTGAAGACAGATCCACGGGGATTCTGTTCAAGCAAGAGGGAGTATGTGTTGCTGAAGATGATCAAACCTTCAAGAAGACTCAGAGAGAGAGAGAGAGAGAGAGAGAGAGAGAGAGAGAGAGAAAGACAAGACGCTACAAGATTGACTGCGGCAATATCCACGGGGGAGTCTATTAGTGCATTTATGTCTATCGCCTCCGTCAATTCAGTTCGTAGCAGAAACTAAAGAAAACTAGACTTTATATTGTAATATTAGATAGAAAAGGGCAAGGTGGCATTTTGGTAATTAATAAGAACTCTCATTAATTCCATGCCCTATAAATGGAAACCTTATCCCTTTAGTTTACAACTTTTGAGTTTTGCCATTTTGCACTTTGAAGAGCTATAGTGTTAGAGAGAGAAGCTAGAGAGAGAAAGTGTTGTATACGTGATTCAGGTGTTGTACGTTTTCAGATCATTCAATAGAATCACAGTTATAATTACGTCGTGTGTGTTCGGTCACGTTCGTGTATGAATTCCGTACGTTACACGAGTCGGTTTGCAATCTTTTCGGAGTTGAAAACCGGTCATACATTATAATTAGTCCAATAAATTACCTGTTGTTACTGATGTCGCCGGAGAAGGTAGTAGGGTCGCCGAAGGATGAAGTTGCCGCAGTCGCTGATGTCGCTAATCAGTTTGTAAAGATTTTAGGGCATCGAATCCAGTTATGTCGCTGATAAGGATAACTCTGAATCTCTGATTTTAGGGTATGACTACGAAAATGGGCTAATTTTTTCATTATGGACCGGTTTTGTAAACATTAAAATTGGGCGGACATGGGCCGACTAGCACCGACTAGCACCGGCTAGCACCGGCTTTGACCGACTAGCGGTTTTTTTACTGATTAGTGAAAAATTACTCAGTAGGAGACCGACTAGCGACTAGTCGCCGATTAATCGTCGACTAGTATTGATTTTTGCAACACTGACTAGAACTAGAATGATGCACCATATATATAGGGGAAGGATCCACTAAAAAGTGGATTTTGCCTAAGTTGTCTAAGAATGAATGTGATGATGACATGTGACACTCCTAATAAGTAGGAATGAAGGGCATTTTGGTCCTTATAAATATGAGTGAAAATGACATGTGGCACCCCTTTTGTTTTTTAAAAATACAAAAAAAAAATCTAGTACTAAAAAATCTAGCACAAAAAATCTAGTACAAAAAAATACAGCAAAAAATGTAGTATAAAAAATAGCACAAAAAATCGAGTACAAAAAAATATAGCACGAAAAAATTCAGCAAAAATATGTAGTACAAAAAAATCCAGCACAAAAAATTAAGAAAAAAAATTAGTGGTTTTTTTAGTCTTCATATTTTATATAGCAATATGGTACTCAAATTAATGATAAAAAAACACCCGATTTTACGGTGAAATTTTTATGAAAAAATAATGTTGTATAAAAAAGTTATGAACGTTTAAATAATGGGGGTGGAATATGCATGTGCTTGCATGTGGAGAGAGAAAGTCCATAAATAGGATTTTCCTAAGATACATTTGCACTCCTCCTTTCTCCTACACTTTCATCTTAACCATTGATTTGAAAAATGAATGGTTAAGATTCTTTCTAATCCTACTTAGACAAAATAAACTTTTTATTATATATATATATATATATATATATATACTAGTAGGGTGCCCGCGCGATGCGGCGGGGGCGACACTTTGAATTGCGGCACTCGTTGCTGGTAGTTTTCTTATTTGTATATGATAACATTATTGTGGTGGATATATGTCATAAAATTAAAATAACATATATTAAAATTCGCATAAAATTAAAACATAATTTATAAATTGATGCGAATTAACAATCTAACCTTTGAAAGTACAACATCATATGATTGTTTTTTCGCAATCACTGGATTCGAAATTGGATCCATTATCAAATGTTTAGCAATAGAAATGGGTGCCCTACTATGTATTTATAGTAGGAATATAGAGGTGAATTAGGGTTATTTTGAAATCTGACACCCTTTTGTTTAGGAAGTTAGTTGCATCTATTTAATTTTAAATCTACTAATCTTTAAAAAAAACCAAACGTGCATAAAATAATAATAATAATTGTATCTAGTTAAAATGTTTGTTTTCAAATGTGAAATAATAATAATAATTGTATCTAGTTAAAATGTTTGTTTTCAACTGTTAAATAATAATTATATGTATTGTTACTTTGAACAAAATAATTATATATACTTTGATTTGTTAAAAATTCATATTAACGGTTTTCATCTTGCAGATTTATGAAGTGCCGCGGTGCCGATTTATCATTATGGAGTTGATGTATCTAGTTAAAATGTTTGTTTTCAACTGTGAAATAATAATTATATGTATTGTTACTTTGAACAAAATAATTATATATACTTTGATTTGTTAAAAATTCATATTAACGGTTTTCATCTTGCAGATTTATGAAGTGCCGCAGTGCCGATTTATCATCTTGGAGTTGTGCTGAACTTGTTATATAGAATAGATTTTAATTTGATTATCATGTACTAGAAAACTTGGAGGAATATTGCGGCTGGTAACTTTGTGTCTCGTGTCAATATTGCGGCTGGTAACTTTTCAATATTGCGGCTAGTAAAATTAGGGAATATTTTATAGTTTATTAATGCCGTTCAAAATAAAAAACTTGTACAGAGTCACTTAAACATTCAATATTGCAGCTAGTAAAATTAGGGAATATTTTAGTTTATTAATGCCGTTCAAAACAAAAAAACTTGTATAGAGTCAGTTTGTTAATGCACGGTAGCTAGGTAATGGTCAAAGCGGGCTTGGGTAAAAAACAAATGTTGGCTTTAATCAATTGTACATTTACGCATCGGCTATTTGTACTTTATGAACGCACGACGAAATTAAAAAAGACAACTATTGAAACGTTTTAAAAAATGTGCCGATCGTCATGGTACCTTTAGATTTTTTTAAAACATTACAGGTTGTAAGATATCGCTGGAATACGTTAAAGAATTAAAGAGGGGGGGGAAGTGTAACTAATTACCCATAATTATGTTAAATGTCAAGGATTTAAATGTAATAGATTGAAGGACTAAAATATAATTATGGTTTAAAAGACAACTTTACCCTCATTTTAGGGGTTTATTTATAAATAAGGGGGGAGGAAGTTCTTAACTTTTGGGAATCCTTCTATCCTGCATTATATAATAGTATAGATATATATAAAATAATTCAGAAGTGTGAGAAATGTATTATAACACTATATATAACACCATATAAACACAGTATATCACTATGTAACACCATGTAACACCATATAACACCATGTAACACTATATAACACTATATAACAAATATAACACTATATTTTGTCTGATAGCATGTCTATGATAGATGTATAGTGTTATATAGCGTTATATGGTGTTTATATGGTGTTATATAGTGTTATATATAGTGTTACAATACACTTCTCACACTTCTGAATATATATATATATATATATATATAAACGGGATAAGGAGAGAACGCCTAAAAATGTGAGAACGGTGAGAACGGATCCTGATCGAACACGTGGCTTGGGATATAATCAGGGCGGGAGGGGCTTTTTTGTCTTTTTAATCTTCTTTTTTCCAATGCGTGTGTCACAATACTGCTTCATTTTTGGCGTCTAAGATTTTTTCTGGCGTTTAGTTATATTGTTATATTCAATAAGTACCTGGCGTTTTACTTGTCCTTTTTGGATCTGTCTCGTTGAATTAATCATTTCTGTGTCACATAGATAATATTTTTGGCGTTTTATGGCGCTTCCAGTTGAATTAATCCCATATATGTTATAAAGGTAAATTTTTTTGGCGTTCAAGGCGTTCTTAATAATTCATTAATAATTCAAAAGATTACAATAAGACAAAATCAAAACAAACTAATAGTCTTCTATGTATGGGATTAAATCATAGATGTACCAATCGCTTTGTTCATCACTTTCTTCATATTCATCATCATCATATTGTGCATTGGCGTATTACGCCATCATCTCATTTTGTCTTTGCTGCAGCCTATACTTAAATATCATGACAACCCTGGATCTTGCATCGTTCGAAGGTGTTATATCACAGAGTTGTTCAAGAAGATGTAGTCTCTCTGTCTTCAGCATTTCATCCATCGGCAATGAATATTCCACCCCATGTCGATAAGTCACTTGAACCGTTCTTGCTTGTTCATCCAAACCCCAACTGCTAACTGTTGGTAGACCAGTATCATCAATATCATCCTCATCATCATCATCTGCTGGAAATTTTCTCTTAAATCTTCTTATTACCTTTCGAGTCCTTTCACAATCGTCGGCCCTTGGAATCCCAAGGGCCAGAATATCCCTCTGAACTGCTACATCCATACTAAGTATGACCTTGATTGTCTTGACCTTCACCTTTCTCTTATCAGAGAACTTTAGGACGAAACGACTCTCCGACCTCTCAAACCTCCAAGCAATAACCTGAGCCATTTTTTAAGTTGTATGACATTTTAGACAATGTGTGGCGTGTTAGACGATGTGTGGAGTGTTAAGTTTTGTTTACCTGTTCTACTTAAGTTTTGTTTACGTGTTAGAGAACTTTAGGCCAATGACTTTTTTTTGCCGCCATGTAGGATGCAGTCCGATATCGTGACAGGTAATTATGGCATTTTGAAAAGACAAATAAATTCAAGTACCCATGGAGTGTCTTTTAATATAATAGATGTTAGTAATAAAGTTTTCGTCGTTTCAGTTTACTGTTTCTAGTTACTGTTTGTTTAGCTTCATATGTTTATGGCTGTAACACGTCCCATCTTTTAGATTTGGCGTTTTTTATTTTTAATGGCGTTTAGATAAAGATGGCACTTTGTTCTATTCTCTTGCACATTGTTTTTGGAGTTTTTAATATGTCCAAAGTAATTTTATTATAGTTTGGGAGTTTAGCGTTTGTCGCATCATGGCGTTTCACAAGCATTTTTTAGAGAAATAATGTATTTTTTAGCGGAAAATTCGATAAGAAACCATAGAAAAAAATAGAAGCGAAAAAATAAGTTAAAAATCTGAATCGAATTTATCTCCCAAATCTTCACTGTCATCAGTCTCTTTCTTCTTTTGAAACAACAAGAACTGCCACAAGTATATGACATTTCGGTTTTGGCATGATTTTATTGTTGTTCGTTGTTGAAGTGGCTTTTGTGGATGTTGGGGACATAGATCGACGTCGTGTGGGTGGATGCTATTTGTCCGTCATCCTCATTATCATCATGGAGTCAAAAATAGCATTTACACTGGATCGATCTCTTCTCCTCATCCAAGCCTTCTTCAAGAACAAAGAAGACAAAATGACTTATGCCTGTCATCAGTCTCTTTTTCTTGAAGATTTGTCTATCTCATGCAGCAAAATCTTATTGAGTTACTCCCCTCACCTAACAATCCATTCAGTGAAACTTCATGCAGAACAATACTGAATGTCACAGCCCCCGTCCCCTATCAACCTGGGAACGGGTAGCCGCGGCCATTTTTGGTGGTATCGGTGTGTCATTTTGGCAGTGGAAATTACATCAGGACCGTAGTTAAGAAATATTTTATCAGAGTAAAATACCACACTTTTATAATATTAAATACATGGGAAATTCCCAAGTTTCAATACACACATTTTCATAGGGATAAACCCTATTTTATTTAAATAAAAACATCTCTTTATTTAAGTAACTTTTATTGCCACTTTTCCAAGCTTTCAGTGCTGTCCAGCTGGCTTCAATTTGGCTTTCACATTTTGTTACCTGAAACGCGTTTAAAAATATTTTGTCAGTGGGAAATACTGGTGAGTGAATCCCAGTTTAATCAAAACAAATTTTATCATTTTACAGCATTGAGGGCGGTCGCGCAATTACATTTGTTTCCATCTACTTTAATTACCACCCACGGTACTGTCAATCCGACTTGTGGTCATGTTACTACTCATAATGTAGTAACAAATTTTGTATACAAAACCCCAACATACCGACGATAATTGTAGAATACAAATACTCAATCACTGTTTAATATAATGTTAATCATATGAGGTTTTGTAAAAACAGTTTGCAAAAAGGAGATTACTCACATTGCTGTCTTAGGGTTTTCCTTTAGGATTTCCTGGTGATTATCTATTAATTACACAAATGCACACGTGCTAGTATAATAATCCAATATTTACATTTGTAATACCCTCCCCGAGACGACATTCCAACGACTACGTCGGGCAGAACCACGACCGTCGTTATGGAACCCTGGATCAATCGGGCGGCGTATCTAATACGTAACCAGGGGTTATGATACTTACAACGAGGCAGAACTTCGTTAATTAGGGGGTATTATGCCTTCTACATAGAAATTAAGAGAGAATTAGAAAAGTTGAGCGTGTTGGATTGAAGGCCGATCAAGGGAATTTATAGGGCTGATCAGCCATGGCGTCGCGCCTCACGACGGAAACAGGGGGGGCATCGTGCCCCGCGACGTAGGGGGTCTAGGGCATTGGGTTGTCCGGTCATGGGGTAGCTTTGACACCGAGTGGGACACGTGGCGTCCTAGGGCTGCGCCTGCTGTCCACCTGGTCGCGGCCCGTGACGACTAAAGACAAGGGGGTCGCGCCCCCGCGATGACCCATTTAATTTTGTTTTTAATTTTTTTTTTTGTAAAATTAAAGGTATTTAGGGCCTATTTTCGAGTACGGGTTGTATTTTAAGACATATAGGGATATTTTAAACATATTTAGAGAGTCGGAATTATTTTGGAGGGTTGTTATATTCTCCCCACCTTGTTTTAGAACTCGTCCTCGAGGTCTACTAGAACAGCTGTGGATATCTCCTTTGCATCTCTGATTCAAGCTCCCATGTATGCTCTAGTCCTCTCTTGGAATCCCATTTTACTTTGACCAGAACTAATCTCTTGTGCTTGAGGTTCTTGACCTTCCTGTCTTCAATTTGTAGAGGTCTTTCCACAAATTTTAACTGCTCATTTACCTCTATATCCTTAAGAGGTACAACCAGTGATTCATCAGCTAAGCATTTCTTGAGATTAGATACATGAAATACATCATGTATTCCTGCCATTTCCTTTGGCAGTTTTAGTTGATAAGCTACATGTCCTATTCTTTTAATAATCTCAAAAGGTCCAACATACCTAGGGCTTAGTTTTCATCTTTTGATGAATCTTACCACTCCTTTCCAAGGAGAGACTTTCAATAATACTTTGTCTCTTACCTGAAATCCCAACGGATTTCGTCTGTTATCTGTATAACTCTTCTGTCCATCACGTTCTGCTTTTAGTCGTTCCTTGACTTGAATGATCTTGTTTGTTGTTTCTTGTACTATCTCGGGTCCGGATAGTTACTTTTCTCCAATTTCTGCCCAACAGACTGGCGTTCGGCACTTACGTCCATAAAGTGCTTCGAATGGTGCAGCATTGATACTTGTGTGATAACTGTTATTATAAGAAAATTCTATCAATGGTAAGTGGTAGTCCCAATTACCTCCGAAATCAATTACACAAGCTCTAAGCATGTCCTCCATTGTCTGAATTGTTCTTTCGCTTTGTCCGTCCGTTTGAGGATGGTAAACTGTGCTTAGATTTAGCTTGGTTCCCATTGCTTTTTGGAAACTTGTCAAAAAATGAGAGGTAAAACGGCTATCTCTATCAGAAACAATTGATAAAGGAATTCCATGTAATGAAACTATTTAATTCACATATAATTTAGTTAACTGTTCCATACTAAAAGTTTCCTTCATTGGTAGTAAATGAGCTGACTTGTTGGTGCATGTGTCTGTCGACTTCGTCTTGTATCGAGTCTTGTTTGTTTTAGATAGATCAGGGCACTTTATACGAGAAATATGTAAAAAATAGGATGAGAGGCAAGTTCAAACGAAATTAGTTATGTAATTCCGCTTGAAATTGACATGACAGTTTCAAACGAAATTATCATGTTAATTTCGTTTGAAGCTAATCTCGCTTGAAATGTAATTCCGTTTGAGACATATTCAAGCGGAATTAGAAGCCTATATATAGGAGGTGCCTGATTTCGTTTGAGTCATTCATGTGTGATTCCGGTTGAGCCACGAAGTTCTGCCGAAGTGTCGTCTCGCTGTAATTTATTATCAAATCAATCATATCGACAGTTTAAGTGATATTCTTGCTGAATTGAACTCGATACATCTGTTTCCGCCTTTCGTATTGAGAAAAACTCTTCTGATCGACTCGTTCGGGTCTGAAAACGATCCTACAAGTGGTATCAGAGCTCAGGAAGAAGAGTTCATACCAATTCAGCTGCAATTTCTGATTTCTACACCTTCTTTTCAAAATTTAACAATTTTTTATGGTCAAAATGTTCTGAATTTCACACATGATATGCGCAATACTGTTTTAACAAATCCTTGAAAAAATTGGACTTTAATTCGATCTAAAACTGATAAAATTGGTAATTCCATTTCAAAATCAGTGCGAGAATGATGACGTCAGCATCATTTCAAACGGAATTAGTCCTTAATTCCGCTTGAAACCGGTATTCCGTTTGAAATGTTGGTTAATTTCGTTTGAATCTGGTATTCCGTTTGAGTAATTCCGCTTGAGATCAGCTATTCCGCTTCAACTTATAATTCCGTTTTAAAGGGTATTCCGCTTGAAAGGAGATTTTGTTTGAAAGTGTTAATTCCGTTTGAACAGGGTATTCCGCTTGAGATTGTAATTTCGTTTGAAAAAAGTGTTTTGAGAAAATCTTGAAAACCAAAACATGGAAGAGGAATTTTATAACGCCTTTGCTACTCCGGTTACCCCGATTACTCTTGCACAGAACACAATGTTAGAAAATGAAACAGGGACTATGCAAAAACCGCCTAAGCTCATGAACATTGAGGAGTACAAAGGTTGGGAAGGACATTTTGAAAACTGGGTTCAAGCAAATTATTTGGATGCTTGGGAATGTGTTGAAACAAAATATGTTAGACCATTGAATGATGACGAAGAGGAGATTGCAATTAAAGATATGAGTGCTGATGATAAAAAGAAATACAAAAATGAAAAAATGATGTTAAGTCTACTACAACAAGCTGTGAAAGAAGATATCTTGGTGTTATTGCAACATAATGGAAGTGCTTATTCGATTTGGAAAGCTTTAAAATCAAAGTTTAATGGAAGCAAAGAGATGGTCAAGAACAAAAAATCGCTTTTGAAGAAAGAGTTTGATCTATTTCGTGGTTTGAAAAATGAGAGCACAAAACAGATCATAGAAAGATATTGCAATCTGTTAGCTATCATGAAGAGGTTAAGTATCACTAAAGATAATGAAAAGTTGATCGAAAAGTTGGCTGATGCGTTGCCACATGAAACATGGGGCACATATCTTATGATGTTAAGGAACAAGAAAGGATTTAGCAGTCTGACACTGAGCAAGTTTATTGAAAAGATTGAGGCTCAGGAGATGGAACAGAGAAAGGTCTTAAGAATGAAAGATTTAGATGGTGAACAAGACATTGGTCTTTATTACAAAGGTGGTGTCAGTGATAAAACCACCAACATGTCACCAAAAATTGAGACAGCATTCAATGCAAAAAGTTCATCTGGAAGTTCATCCAAAGGATCAAACAGTAACACAAGTTTTTCATCATATCCATCATTCGATCCAAACTTTTCTGCAACCAAGAATGGAAAGAGATTACAATGCAACATTGTTTTGAATCTTGATAATGATCAGGATTATTCTGAAGAAGTTGGGAAAAGTCGCATGTCTTTGTTGGGAACTGTGTTGGAGTCATATGGGAGTTTAGTTGCAGGTCGGATCGGGAATCCAATGCTGACAAAAGAGGACTACGATCGGATTGATGCTGAAGAGATGGAATTAATGGATATAAAATGGTGTTTGGCTAGTGTGTTGAGGAGAGCTGAGAAGTTCAAACAGATCACAGGAAGAGATGACTTTCGTGATGCATGTGTTTCTAATTTAGGTTTTAATAAATCTAAAGTTACTTGTTTTTGTTGCAGGGAAAAAGGACACTTCAAGAGGGAGTGCACTAATCGCGAAGCAAGTGGAGCCAAAAATCCGTTCAACAACAATGATTACTATCGGAAATCGATTTATCATCAAGTTGCTCAACAGCCACATCAACAACAGATACACACTGCTCATGGTAGGAAGGAGATTGAAGAATCATCTAAGAGAGCATGTTTGGGAAATCAAGAAAATTTCAGCTGGGACAAATATATTTCAGCCGACAACAAAGCATGCCTAATTAATCAAGATGATGAAAAATTGCCAGAAGGTTTTAGCTGGGCAAATTTCAATTGGGATGATTATGATCCAAACAAAACTTCAAATCACAAAGCTTTTGTTGCTCGTATTGAAGAAGATAGTGATGATGATACTGAGTATTATGCGAAAAGAATGGCAGCTCATTTGAAAATGATGGCAGAAAGCGATAGTGAAGATGAAAAAGCTAAAAAGAAAAAGAAAAGGTCAAAACACCAATCAGCAGTGATGATGAGGAAGTTCCAGTGATAAAGAGAAAGGTAAAGGAAGTTCAAAGTTGATGAAGATGTTGATGGAAGAAAGATTCCTGTGAATTGTGAAACCTGTGAGATTATGAAAAAGAAAAACAGTGAATTGATTAACAATATGAACAGGTTGAAGGAATCATACGATGTTCTGAACAAAGCCATGAATCAATACAATCAGTCAAGTGATGAACAAGCAACAACCATGAAAACACTTCAAGGAGCTTTCATGACAAAGCAGAAAGTGGTGAACAATTACATTGAGAAGTGTGCTGTGCTAGAACAAAAATTGGAAACTCAAAGAATTGAAACTGAAAGAGTAAATCGTTTGTTAAAAAGTTACTCATGTACTTCTTATGTCATTGACAGGATTTATCCAACTGTTGAAGGCATGAAGGCATTTGAGGATGATGAAGTAACTGAAGAACAAAAAGTATCTGAAGAAAAGATTTCTAAAAAGAAAAAGGAAAAGAAGAAGGATACTGAAGTTAATGCATCTGGTAAGAAACAAGGTTTCAGTTACAACAAGTGTCCACCCCCGCTTGAAAATGGATATTCTTTGAGAAATCCAAATTCAGAAAGAGTTAAAAAGGCAACAAATTTACAGTGGGAGTCGGAGTCTTTAGTTAATCTGCCAGAAAATATTGATGTTACGTTTACATCGTCTGACACTGATCAACCATCTCAATTGACGAAGAAAGTGGTGGATCATGTGTTAGATAATGATGAAACTGAGGAGTCAAAGTCGGAGTCTATGTCAGAGTCAAAGTCTGAGTCCAGCACTCCGAGTCAAACCGTCAAACAAGGCAAAAGAATTTACAATAAAGAATTTCTTCTATCAAAATCTAATTTGAATGACGAAACATTCAAAGTTGCATATGCATTGAATGATTCCGATAAATTATATTTTGATGAGGATTTTCCAATAAGAGGTGTTAAACCAGAAATGATAAAAAAGGTTTTCAAACTAACAGAAATTAATATTTCTGAAATAAAAGATGTAAATCTTAATGACAAACCTAAAAAGTACACCTCAAGAGTTCAACAAAGAGAAAACAAGAAAAAAGGTTACAGTTCTGGTTCAGGTTTCAAAAGAAACCAAACCATAACGGTAATTTCAAAAAGAAAGGTCTGGGTTTTATTCCACCAGAAAATCATAAAAATGAAAAATATGTTCGATATTTTAAATCAAAAATGATATTTGTTTCGGGTACATCGTCTGAAGAAGAAAAAGAAAATTTGTTCAGAAAGCATTCGAACAAAGAATTCCTTGCGAAGAAGCACGAAGAAATGGAGAAGATGGTTGATCAAAAGAAGAAGGAGACTCGAACCTGTTTTAAATGTGGTAGAATTGGACATCTAGCTGTGAAATGTTTACAAGCAATTCAAACCAAACAGGGAGTTTCTAAACTGAAAGAAAAAATGGTTGATTTTGAACCACCAATTGATAGAACTAAACCTTTCAAAAATTCAAAATTTGAAATTGGTGAATGTTCAAAGAGATTTTACAAGAAAAGTGCAAATATTGACAACCAAAAGTGGGTTGTTAAGAAATCTGATGATAGTTTTAGCAATGATTCTGATTCGTCAAAATCAGAGGAGCTATTGTCTGGCGATGAATCTGATTTCACAAAGTCAGAGGATCCACAAATTGAATCAAAAAGTGAGAATTTAGTTCCTTCAATGGATGATGTCAATTTTCCACCATTGAGGGCTGAAAATTTTAAACAAAAGGTTGGTAAAATTGAGATTTCAAATCAATTTTTCTCAGAAAATAAAAAAATTGATATTGAAAAAGCTTTTAACCCCAAAGTGAAGCATATTTTTGGTAAAATGGTTGATGGGAAAGTCAATGGGGTGAAAGAGTTTTATGAGAAGAAAACGAAGAAACCAGGTAAGGGTGTTTCGTCCCAGGTTTGTGACTGGGATGGAACCTATTATGATCAGTAAAAATCTGGACTTGCCGAAGCTCCCAAGTTGGTAATCGTGGAGCATGAATCGGCATCATTCTTATATTGTTTTTTTTGAAAAAATTGTAACTTGTTCATTAGTATGACTTGCCAGAACTCCCAGGTTGGTAAGTGAGGAGTAGGAATCGGCATCTTGAGAATTCAACCTACTAGTGGTATTGGTTGGTAAGCCATGTGGTTGAAAAAGAGGTTGTGATTTTATAAGTAGGTTAATCAAGGTCATTAGGTTGAACTTGATTGGACCATTCTTACAAGTGGTATTTTGGAAAACAATGTGATGAACCACTAACCTACAAGTGGTAAAATCAATCAACAAAACTAATTTTCCGGAAAAACCATTTGATTAAAATAAACTTAAGTGTTTTGAAATCACAATGGGAAAATAGTTTGTTGTAAGGGGGAGTTCTGATTGTTTATGCCAAGTGGATGGAGATTTGAAGTGATTCGATATTAGTTGTCATTTTACAGTTTGTTTTCAAATTTTTTTAAATGATTTTGTATTTTAGGGGGAGTAAGAATTTCAGAAAATCCAAAAACATTAGAAAATTTGAAAAAGTCAAAAACATGATAAAATCAAAAATGAGTTTTGTTGTATAAAAGAGGAAATGATTATACATCAGTGGACTATCACAACATGCTAAAGAATTGGAAAGTCAAAATGTGATAAATGGTCTCACTGATGATGTGTCAGTAGGTTTTTGCACATTTAGTAGATTGTGATGAGATATAAACCTAAATTTCAAACTTGCTTATATCGTGGGGAAAACCTCTCGGATATATGGGTATCCCCCGAAATCTTGTTTGAAAGGTCCCTCTTTCTGAGATACTAGGTCTTCATGCTCAGTGATATCTAGGGTATTATCCCGAGACTTCTGATTTTGCGGAAGCAATGGCCTAGTCCCCGGAGAATACTTTACGCTTGCTTGAAATATAGCCCACCCTCAGTACAAAAAATGATGAAACATTGAAAAATGCTAATCATGTGCTGTTGAAACAAAAGATCCTCTAAAGGGGACACACCAAAAGTCGAAGCCGTCATCTCTCTGCTGAATGGAAGTTCTGACCTGAGCTCTCACGGCCCTCGCAATTTAACCCCTTACAGATATCATCTAGGTATACTCATCTGTAAGACTGAATATTGGGATCTGGATACGGGAGTATATTCTGAGGTGGGACACGCGAATAAGTTTAAGTGCTTAAAACACTAATCTCATATCTCAAAACAGTTGAAATTTGTGTGAAATTTTAAGTGGACCAGTATACTGACATTCTAAGTGAATCGTTTAGAGCATAAAATGTTTAAAGCTTAACGGTGTTGGTGATTTGTCTCATAAACTGATATGATCCTGTTACACAAACTCACAAAAATATTGTTTGTAAATATTTCTTTACTTCATTTCAATTTTATTAAAAAATCCAAAAAAAAAAAATTCAGTGTGTTTTAGCATAAATTTTGAAAAATACAAAAAGATTTTCGACAACTGATGTTGAAGAGCTTAATTTCAAAATTCCAAGTGCTAAACATGATGACAAATGGTTTGGGAGAGTGTGTTTTTGAAAAGAAAAATGATATTTCTTCAAGTGGTTCATCAGTGATTAACATTGTAAAATCATTTGTGAAAGACAGACTGTGATCCCAGATTATTGAGAGGGGGAGTGTGAATAACAAAGAGACAGGTTCTAATCCTGAGAGTCTGTTGGTACTGATAGAAAAGAAAAGAGAGAAGATTGAGGATACTTACAGTGTCAGATACTTCAGAAAGTTCGAGAGGACTGATAAAGACTGAAGATGCGAAGACTCGACACTGAAGACTCGTCAACATTCGAGGGGGAGTGTGTTGGTGCATGCGTCTGTCGACTTCGTCTTGTATCGAGTCTTGTTTATTTTAGATAGATCAGGGCACGTTATACGAGAAATATGTCAAAAATAGGATGAGAGGCAAGTTCAAACGGAATTAGTTATGTAATTCCGCTTGAAATTGACATGACAGTTTCAAACGAAATTATCATGTTAATTTCGTTTGAAGCTAATCTCGCTTGAAATGTAATTCCGTTTGAGACATATTCAAGCGGAATTAGAAGCCTATATTTAGGAGGTGCCTGATTTCGTTTGAGTCATTCATGTGTGATTCCGGTTGAGCCACGAAGTGCTGCCGAAGTGTCGTCTCGCTGTAATTTGTTATTTAATCAATCATATCGACAGTTTAAATGATATTCTTGCTGAATTGAAGTCGATACGTCTGTTTCCGCCTTTCGTATTGAGAAAATCTTTTGATCGACTCGTTCGGGTCTGAAAACGATCCTACATGACTTAGTTAGCCTGTCTACAATTACCCAGATTGTATCATTACCTTTTCTTGTTTTGGGTAATTTAGTAACAAAATCCATTGTTATCAATTCCCATTTCCAAACTGGCATTTCTATTTGTTGCAATAAACCTGAGGGTTTCTGATTTTCAGCTTTAACTTGTGAACAGGTTAAACATTTAGAAACATAGGCTGCTATATCCTTTTTCATTCCTATCCACAAGAAATTTTTCCTTAAATCCTGATACATCTTATCATTTCCAGGGAGCATCGTATACTTAGACTTATGGGATTCTTCTAATATACAGTGGCGTAGGTTTCCTAATTTAGGTATCGACATTCTTTTCTTATGGAATCTCTAAATTCCATCTGTTCCTGGTTCTAGTTCTTTAATCATTCCTTTCAATTTTTCAGTATCGTCCTTGATCACTGATTCTTGTGCTTTTCTAATCTGTTCATTTAAATCTACTTGTAGATTTAGTTTAAAAGAACGCACTCTTTTTGGTTTTTCGTGATACTTTCGACTTAAAGCATAAGCTACTATGTTTGCTTTTCCTGCATGGTACTGGATATTGCAATCATAATCACCAAGTATCTCCATCCAACGTCTCTGTCTCATATTCAATTCCTTTTGCCCAAAAACATACCTTAAACTCTTATGATCAGTGAAAATGGTAAACTTACTACCGTAAAGGTAATGTCTCCAAATTTTAAGGGCAAAAATTATAGCTCCTAATTCTAGATCATGGGTTGAATAATTTTATTCATGATTCTTAAGCTGTCTAGAGGCGTAGGCTGTAACCTTTTGACGTTGCATCAACGCACATCCATAACCTAATTTAGAAGCGTCACAATAGTCTATAAAGTCTTCAGTTCCTTCTGGTAACACTAATATGGGTGCATTGGTCAATCCTTGCTTAAGGATTCTAAAGGCTTCTTCTTGTTTTGGTCCCCATTCAAACTTAACAGATTTACAGGTTAGCTTAGTTAAAGGAATGGCTATTCTAGAAAAATCTCGAATAAATCTTCTATAATAACCGGCCAATCCAAAGAAACTTCTAACTTCGGTTAGTAACTCATGGGTTTTCCATTTGGTAATCGCCTCGATCTTTGTGGGATCCACATGAATTCCTTCATGATTAACTAAATGCCCAAGAAACTGTACCTGTTTTAACCAAAACTCACACTTTGAAAACTTTGCATAAAGCTTTTCTTTCCTTAATAGACTTAGAAGTGCGTGTAGATGCGTTGCACGTTCCTCTTTGCTTTTAGAGTAAATGAGAATATCATCTATAAAGACAATTATGAATTTATCCAAATATGGCTTACATATTCGGTTCATCATGTCCATAAACGCGTCTAGGGCATTGGTTAAACCAAATAGCATGACAGTAAATTGATAATGTCCATACCTTGTTCTAAAAGAGGTCTTAGGAATGTCCTCTTCCTGTACCTTTGATTGATGATATCCTGATCGTAAATTGATTTTAGAGAAAAATCGAGCTCCTTGCAATTGATCAAACAAATCATCGATTCTCGGTAATGGATACCGATTTTTTATCGTGACTTTGTTCAATTCACGGTAATCAATGCACATACGCATTGACCCATCTTTCTTCTTGACGAATAAGATCGGTGCTCCCCATGGTTATGAGCTTGGCTGTATGAATCCTGTTTCCAACAATTCATCTAAATGTTTCTTCAGTTCTTGCATTTCTGCAGGTGCCAAACGGTAAGGTGCTTTGGAAATTGGTGATGTTCCTGGTAGTAGCTGGATTCTGAATTCAACTTCTCTGTCTGGAGGTAGTCCTGGCAATTCTTCTGGAAACACATCTGGAAATTGAGATACTACAGGGATATCTTTTAATTCTTTTCCTTTAGTGTTAATGATTATGGAAATCAAATACACTAATGACCCTTTTCTAGCATAACTTGCTGTTTTCATCACAGAGATGAATTTCGTGGATGTAGAGGGCTTATCCCCTTTAATTGTGATCTTTTCACCTCTTGGTGATTTTACTTGGATTAACTTTTGATCACATAAAATACTGGCTTTATTGGCTATTAACCAGTCCATTCCTAATACAATATCGAATCCTGCCAGATTCATTGGATAAAGGTTTGCAATAAATTTTTGATGTAGAAATTCTATTCTTGTTCCCTGTAAGATTTCAGAAATCTTAATGGTTTCTCCATTTGCTGTCTCTATTAAACAATCTTGTGAGAGTTTAGTTAATGGTCGATTGAGAAGTTTGCAAAATGAGGTATTAATAAAACTTTGGTTTCCACCAGAGTCAAATAATACTTTAGCAAAAACATCATTAACTAAAAACGTACCGGCGATCGCATCTGGGATCATCTTTGCTTCTTCTGCCGTCAGAACAAATGCTCTAGCATTTTTAGTAGTCTTGTTGTTCATGGCTGGAACTAGTTTTGGACAGTTCGGCTTAATGTGACCTTTTTCTCCACAATTGAAGCACATTCCATTATTAGGTTTCTTCCTTCAATCTTCTTCCTTGTGTCCTGGTATCTTACAGAAATTGCAGTAAGTGGAGCATCTTCCTGAATGCTTCTTCTTGCAAGCTTTGCAATAAGATGCAGAGGTGGAACCTACATTTTCCCCATGGTTGGAACTACCGTAGCAAAATTCCTGCGTAGGCCTTTGAGCTAGATTTCTCCTCTGGTCCTCTTCTCATGTACGCACTAATTCATCAGTCAAGGTGTTTGCTAGTTCTACGGCTTCTTCTATGGTTTGAGGTCTGGCTGCCTTGACTACATGCCTTATCTCACTGATTAATCCTCAGATGTAGCGGGAGATTAATACTGGTTCAGGTGATGCAAGGGTTGGCACTATTTTATCATATTTAAAGAATAAAGTAGTGTACCCTTTACTATCTACTCCAGTCATTCTAAGGTTTAAGAACTTATTTGCTATCTGTTCCTTTTCGTTGGGAGGGCAGAATTTCATTTCTACCATATTTTTAAATTCTTCCAATTCCATATTGTAAATCCTGTCACTTCCCCTAGACTGGAGGATCGTGTTCCACCATTCTCGTGTTGAATTCTTAAACAGATTGGAGGCAAACATTATCTTATCTTCTTCTGCGCACTTACTTATTTTTAAGACTGCCTCAGTCTTTTCTATCCAGCGTAGAGCTGCAATGGCTCTTCATTGCCCGAGAATTCTATTGGTTTACAAGACCAGAATTCCTTATAAGAACAACCATAAGACATGGTTCTTCTTCTTTTGGGAATGGGTACTTGAAGTATGGGTCCATTGTGTACGCTGTGACTAGGTTCTGTATGGGTTCGTTTACTTCCATGACCACTTTTATCATTATTTTCTGCATCCCTAACATTTTGGATAATAGCTGGCATGCATCTCTAATTCCTTGGGTTACAGGGTGTTGAATTTCACTATTATTCATTTGATTTTCATTATTCTAGTTTTCTAGATTTGTTGCATCGGCCATCTGGATTTTAAAAAATTACTAAGTATTAATATCACAGGACAATATCTAATTCAAACAATCATACGGCAAGAAGGTTGATCAAAATCGTCGAGCATTGCGACTTACTCTATTTTATAGTATGCATTTATAATTATTACAATACAACTGGTATAAAAATACAATACTAGTATGCATCACTAACCACGAAGTGGTCTATACTACGATATATATATTATCATTTTTTTTCAAAAATACACACATATTATATATATATATATATATATATTTATTATTATTATTATATTATTATTACTAATGATAGGGGTTCATCCAAAATTTCATATTACGCTCGTCATATTTCCAGACGAGTTGTTCCCCTATTTGCCTCATTCTTTCGCTCTCTTCTAAAATCTCCTCACCAAAGGTTCGGAGTTCTTGCACATTTTCTGTGCTCATTGGGGATGCAGGTGCTGGTACTGGATATGGGTACTGCGGCATGGGTTCTTCCTGAGGATATGGATTCTCTAGGATTTCCCTAATGTATTCATCATTATAATAATAAGGATCTAGAGGGTCCAGACCTGGGTAAGCTGCTAAGTTTGGCATGGGTTCTTCTATTATTGGGTAGCGATACTGATAATCCCTATGGTCGTCAAACCACGGGTCGTAGTCTGGGTCTAAGGGATTGGGTGCTGGTACTCTAGGTATCTCAGTTGGATCAAAGGCTGGTGCTGGGATTTGGTTTTCTGAGTTGACTTCAATCTCCATTGGTTGTGTGGGAAACAAGGGTAATGGTTGGGGTGCTATGAGTCGCTCTAAATTAGGGTCTGCAACTGTAGTTGCTAGAATATGAAAGTTTGCTAGACTCCTATTGAGCATATCTTGGGTGTGGGCATCTGTTTCTCTCTTAGCGGCTGCTAGAACTCGCTGTTGTTGTAACTTTTTCATCATCTTCCTACGTTCATGTGCACCTCTGCTGAACCATCCTCTCTTTTTAGGAGGGAATGGCTCTTCAGATTGAGCCTTGAACACGAATATTCCGTCTTCATTGTCAGCTGAATACTCTGAGAGGGTAGGCTGTGAAGAGGTACCTTCGTTTTAAGGTGAGCTAGACAACTGACGGTAGGCGTCGGAAGGTCCTTGGTCGCTCATACTGTAAACTAACTAATAGTCAAATAACACACAACAATAAAATACAGATATGCACGTATTTTCGTAATCAATTTCCAACATTTTTAATAATATCTTGGTGTAGTAGAACACTTCTGTGGCTGAATCAGTGGCTTAGCTCTGATACCACCTTCTGTCACAGCCCCCGTCCCCTATCAACCCAGGAACGGGCTGCCGCGACCAGTTTTGGTGGTATCGATGTTTATCATTTTGGCAGCGGAAATTTCATCAGGACCGTAGTTAGGAAATATTTTATCAGAGTAAAATAGCATGCTTTTATAATATTAAATACATGGGAAATTCCCAAGTTTCAATACACACATTTTCATAGGTATAAACATATTTTATTTAAATAAAAACATCTCATTATTTAGGTAACTTTTATTGCCGCTTTTCCAAACCTTCAGTGCTGTCCAGCTGGCTTCTATTTGGCTTTCACATTTTGTTACCTGAAACGCGTGTAAAAACATTTTGTCAGTGGGAAATACTGGTGAGTGAATCCCAGTTTAATCAAAACAAATTTTATCATTTTACAGCATTGAGGGCGATCGCGCAATTACATTTGTTTCCATCTACTTTAATTACCACCCACGGTACTGTCAACTAGACTTGTGGTCATGTTACTACTCACAATGTAGTAACAAATTTTGTAATACAGAACCCCAACATACCGATGATAATTGTAGAATAAAAATACTCAATCACTGTTTAATATAATGTTAATCATATGAGGTTTTGTAAAAACAGTTTGCAAAAAGGAGATTACTCACATTGCTGTCTTAGGGTTTTCCTTTAGGATTTCCTGGTGATTATCTATTAATTACACAAATTCACACATTTTAGTATACTAACCCAATATTTACATTAGTAATACCCTCCCCGAGACGACATTCCAACGACTACGTCGGGCAGAATCACGACAGCCATTACGGAACCCTGGATCAATCGGGCAGCGTATTTAATACGTAACCGGGGGTTATGATAGTTACAACGAGGCATAACTTCGTTAATTAGGGGGTACTATGCCCGTGTTTAGTGCCTACTACGTAGCAATTGAGAGAGAATTAGAAAAGTTGAGCGAGTTGGACTGAAGGCCGATCAAGGGAATTTATAGGGCTGATCAGCCATGGCGTCGCGCCCCGCGACGGAAACAGGGGGGGCGTCGCGCGCCCACGACGTAGGGGGTCTAGGGCATAGGGTTGTCCGGTCATGGGGTAGCTTTGACACCGAGTGGGACACGTGGCGGCCTAGGGCTGCGCCTGCTGTCCACCTAGTCGCGGCCCGCGACGACTAAAGACAAGGGGGTCGCGCCCCACGACGACCCATTTAATTTCGTTTTTAATTAATCTTTTTTTTGTAAAATTAAAGGTATTTAGGGCCTATTTTCGAGTACGGGGTGTAATTTAAGACATATAGGGATATTTTAAACATATTTAGATTATCGGAATTATTTTGGAGGGTTGTTATACTGAATATCCAAGAAAGGATGTTTGCCATCTTTCATTTTTTTAACTTTTTTGGCGTTTTACAGTGAGTGGTGTAATGGAAGGTGTTGAGACGTTTCTCTTTATAGGATGTTTTTGGTGCGTAGTTTAGGTGGGATATTATTATAATAAATGCAATTAATAAAATATTTGTCGTTTCAGTTACTGTTTTGCTCAGCTTTATCTGTTAAGTATGTAACACGTCCTATCTTTCAAGTTTGGCGTTTTATATTTTATGGCGTTTTTGTTGGCCAAGCTTGTTCATACACTAACTAAAACCCAAAAAGACCTACCCATGATTTTTTTTATTATTTGGCGTTTTGTATTTCGTTGGCGTTTTATATTTAATTGCGTTTTATGTAATAAACAATGTTTACCCTTTTACCCTTAATGAAGCACGTTCAAGTAATAAAATTGATGTTATTTATGAAAAGGCTACCGCGCCAATCTAGTCCATAGATTGTTTTGATCTTACGATCCATAAGCGTTCTCACCGTTCTCACACTTTTCACCGTTTTCCCTAAATCCTAACCCTATATATATTGTAAACATGATTAAACAAGATTGGGATATAAATATATGATTTTCCAATATGATCTAAGTCTCTAGAATACAAGATTGAAATTGAAATATGATTACAATGAAATGAGAACTAAAACAAAATAATGGAACTTTACATTTAACCTGACGAATCACTTTCTTTCGTAGTTGCTTTTCTTTCCAATCAATGTAATTGAGTTCTTGTTCACCTCTATATCTGTCGCAACCCCCGAGCCCTACCCAGGAGTAGCGGCCGCGAGCCTCAGAGCGGGTGGTATCGGTGTTTATTAACTTAGCAGCGGAATATAACAGGACCGTAGCTTGGAAATATTTTTATCAGAGTAAAACACCAAACTTTTATAAGAATAATTTATGGAAATAAAACCAAAAGTTCATTTGATAATACATTATTAGGGATAAACGCTAATTATTGAAAACAAAATGTCTTGTTTATTTAGGTAACTTTTATAGCCACTATTCCAAGCCTTCAGTGCTCTCCAGCTGGCTTTTATTCGGATTTCACATTACGTTACCTGAAACGTGTTTTAAAACATTTTGTCAGCAAGAAATACTGGTAAGTGCATCCCAGTTTAATCTAAACAGTTTTAACATTTTAACATAATTGAGGGCAACCCGCAATTACATTTGTTTATATCTAATCAATTACTCAATCAGTACTGTCAAACCCTGACTTGTGGGTCATATTATCCATTGGCTAACTCTTTGTCCAATGAAACCGATTTTCCATATTTTGTATACAAAACCCCAACATACTGGCAGTAATTGTAGAATCACAAATTCTCAATTACTGTTAAGTGTATATTAAAACATTTGAGGTTTTGGTAAACATTTTGACTCACAAAAAGATTTATAAAAAGAGAATGTAGTCACATTGCAAGTTTAGATAATACTAAGGCTTCTTGAGAATCTCCTGGTTATTATCTATTAAGTCAAATAGTGCACACGTGTTAGTAAAATAACCCAATTCAATTTAACCGTACAACTCGAGACAGAATTCCAATGACTGAGTCGGGCAGAGCAGACATGCATTACGGAAATTCTAAATCAATCGGTTGTACACACGAGAAAGAATTCCAATGACTGATTCGGGCAGAGCCGACATGCATTACGGAATCCTAAATCGATCGTGCAGGGAAATAGAAGGGTTATAGTACTTACAACGAGGCAAAGCTTTGCTAAATAGTGGTCATTATGCTCGGGTAGAAGTTTAACTATTAGAGAATTTAGAGAGAGAATCGGGAATTGAACGATTGCAAATGAAGCCCTGACCCCCTTTATATAGGCTGGCTGAGGGGTTCGTCGTGCCCCGCGACAGCCAAGGCCAAGGCCTTCGCGGCCCGCGAGCGCCTAAAAAGGCGGCGGTAGCTTGGTCGAGTCAAGGGTAGGCTTGACACGTGGCAGGGACATGGGGCACCATGCAGTGTCGCCCAAGTAAGGGCTGTCGTGCCCCGTGACAGACCATAGGAGTCTTTGTCGTGGCCCGCGAGAGACGGTCAAACTTGGTTTTTGTTGATTTTTATAACTATAGGGTCATTCCGGGTCCGGTTCTTACGTACGGGGTATATTTAGGGACATTTAGGGTGTCCAAAATATTTTTAGGAGGGTTGTTGTAATATCCATGAGCGCCACATGTGCCATCTCAACGGGCAAAAACTTCCTTAAATACGATACGTGAAAAGTCGGATGAATCTCGCTCAATTACTTTGGTAGATCCAATCTATAGGAGACTTCCCTGACCCTCATTATTAATTTAAATGATCTTATAACCTGGGACTTAACTACACTTGTTTTTGAAAAAAGAATAGTTCCTTTCCACGGGGATACCTTTAATATTACCCTGTCCCCGACCTTAAACTCAATTGAGCATTACCTCTTGTCAGCATACGGTTTCTACCGGTCCTGGGAAGCCTTCATTCAAGCTTTAATCTGATCATTTTTTTTGTACGACATCCAAACCTCCCAAGAATTTCTTACTAATTCTCCCCTACAAACAGTGGCTCTGCACCTTCGGCCATAAAGTATCTCTTAATGTGGCATTCCGATTGATGATAACTATTGTTATAGGAGAAATTTTCCAAAGGCATATGGCTATGCCTTCCGCTGACATCTATAATACATGCACGAATCATGTCCTAGAGCGTTTGAATAGTCCTTTCAGACTGACCGTTTATCTATTGATGGTATGTTGTGCTAATATGTAATCTCTCTCGATAGCTTTGTGTTACAATCTTATTAATGAACAATTCTAATAGTCTCTCTGACGTATAGGTCTCCCGTGTCGGTATAAAATGAGCACTTTATAGTTCGTGCCCTTTATTCAACTGGTCCACAACCATCCAAATGGTGTCGTGCCCTTTATAGTTCGTGGCAACTTAGTAATGAAATCCTTGGTGATGTGTTCTAACTTCTACTCAGGAATTTCTAATGGTTGCAACTTTCCATAAGGCTTTTGGTGATCTTCTTTGACTTGTAGGCACGTTAGACATTTACTTACGCTCCATGCCATCTCGTATTTCATACCAGGCCACCAATAATCCTTCTTCAAGTCTTGATCCATCTTTGTGGTTCCTGGATGGGTGGAACAATGAGACTTTGTGCTTCATTGAGGACCTTAGTCCTAAACCCATCGTAAATGGGTTTGCACATGCAATTTACTCATTTATTTCAATTAATATTACAGTTAAACTAAATGAGTATTTATTTAAAAGTTAGAGTAAATTACAAGTTTTGTCCTTTATATTTGTACCAAATTGCAGGCGGCATCCTTTGCCTTTAAATTTGACGAGTTTTGTCCTTAACGTTTCAAAATCCTGCACGTTATGTCCTTTAGCCCTAACTCAGTTAGATTTTTTTGTTAAATATAGTCATGTGCCTTGCACATGAGGGCATTCTTATCATTTCACATTTCCAGGGTGAAGAAACAGTGATCAGAATAGACCGGAGTCAATCAGATCAGGGGTTTTGTCTCTGCATAAAAGGGGTTAATCCTCAAGTTGATTCAGGGGTTAGCTAGTTTTCTTCTCCGGTGATTACTGCAAAACAGAAAGCCGTTAGACTCGCTATGGGGAGAATGAAGGTTCTCTCCGTGACCACCCTTCGGCGTGAGAATAAGTGCAGTGATCTCAATGATGAAGATAGGTAGCAAAACAGAAAGCTGTTAGACTCGCTATGGGTACCTAAGCAAGCAGACTTAAGAAATAAAATTTTAGAGGAGGCCCATAAATCTAGATATACCATGCATCCTGGTAATAATAAGATGTACCAAGCTTTAAGAAATAATTTCTGGTGGATAGGAATGAAAAAGGACATAGCTAGAAATGTATCTAAGTGTCTAACTTGTTCGCAAGTTAAAGCAGAACACCAGAAACCTTCGGGTCTACTACAACAATTAGAAATGCCCATATGGATATGGGAACTAATAACCATGGATTTTGTTACTAAGTTACCCAAGACCAGAAAAGGTAATGATGCGATTTGGCTAATTGTGGATCGATTAACCAAATCAACTCATTTTCTACCCATGAAAGAAACCTTTAGTATGGAAAGGTTAGCAAAGTTGTACGTAGACGAAGTAGTATCCTTACATGGAGTCCCACTCTCTATTGTATCAGATAGAGATAGTCGCTTCACTTCACATTTCTGGACAAGTTTCCAAGAAGCCATGGGGACGCGATTAAATTTAAGTACAGCCTATCATCCCCAAACGGACGGACAGAGTGAAAGGACGATCCAAACCCTAGAAGACATACTTAGAGCATGTGTCATAGATTTTGGTGGAAACTGGGATGACCACCTACCTTTAATTGAATTCTCCTATAACAATAGCTATCATTCAACATCGAAGCTGCCCCATTTGAAGCACTATATGGACGAAAGTGTAGAACTCCAGTTTGTTGGGCAGAAATAGGAGAAAGCCAATTATTGGGTCCCGAGATTGTGCAAGAAACCACCGACAAGATCAACCAAATCAAGGAAAGACTGAAAACGGCTCGAGATCGCCAGAAGAGTTATGCAGACAATCGACGCAAGCCACTAGAATTTCAAGTTGGAGACAAGGTACTCTTGAAAGTCTCTCCTTGGAAAGGAGTAGTTTGGTTCGGTAAGAAAGGAAAGCTAAATCCAAGGTACATAGGACCATTTCTAGTAATCCAGAAAATAGGACCAGTCGCTTATCGCTTACAACTACCAGAAGAGTTAGCTGGAGTACATATTGTGTTTCATGTATCTAACCTCAAGAAATGTCTATTGGATGAATCGCTAGTAGTCCCTCTTTAAGACATACAGGTGAATGAAAAGTTGAAGTTCGTGGAGAAACCGCTTCAAATAGAAGACAGGAATATTAAGTTTCTCAAACACTAAAGATTGGTACTGGTCAAAGTCAAGTGGAATTCAAAAAGAGGACCGGAATACACTTGGGAGCTGGAATCGGAGATGAAGCAAAAATATCCTCACTTATTTCAATAAATCTCGAGGACGAGATTTTAAATAAGGTGGGGAGGATGTAAGGACCTGCAAAATTGTCCATAAATGACCTGTAAGTGAAAACCCGGACCCCTGAAACCCTAATGTGCATGAAAAACCAAGAAAACAAGATTTTTGGTTTTCACGCGGGCTGCGTAAGACATAAGCTTAGGCTTACGCGGGCCACGTCAAAGTGAAGTTGACCGGATAAGCATTCCGGGCCACGTGTTGCACACGTGGCGGACCTACATGTGACACGGAAGCCCTAGTTGTAGACTAGGTGGCTCTCGCGGGCCGCGTAAAACCCAAAAGTTTGCTATAAGTAGCCTGTGCATGGGGCTTTCATCTGTGCTCGAAATCTCACTCTCAAAACGTCCCTATTCTGCTAAAAACGAGTTTTATAGTAGTGAAACGCTGCTACGATTACAGGGTATTAACTCAATCACTGCTACGATATAATGTCCGATCGATTGAAACCGATCCAATGGATGTTTAAGTGTTGCCCGTAATTGGGCTATACTTTGTCATTCGTCGTGAGGGTTTTGATTTCGTGAGTTATCGTAAATGTTGTATTAAGTTACTGACCTAGTTTCATATGCATTGCTGTTTAAATTAGGTTATCAGGCTTATCAGTAGGCTAAACTCTGCCCAACTAAACTTGCAATGTGAGTCATTCTCTTTTTATCAACAATGTTTTAAAATACTCTATTTATTTTCAAATGTTATAATTACAGGGATTAAGTCTTGTTTATCTTGAATCACTGGCAAGTGGGGTATTTTGCATATTACTAATTTCTCATGGTTAGGTTCATCAAGCTAATAGTGATAATCATCATTACTTGGGTGAAAGGACCCAATAGTGGTATGACCATCGTCACCAGGGTGTGACACGGCGCTAGATAAAAATAAGATAGTAGCCATTGTAATCACTCTTATGCTGTAATTTATAACTAATGTGTCGTTTTATATAACTTAAGTGACTCGCCAGTATTTCCCCGCTGATAAAATATTTTTAAAACATGTTTCAGGTGACCTACTGTGAATCAAGGAAAAGTGCTACGGAGCACTAATAAAGCTTGAAGTGGTGGCTCAGTTAAATAAATAAACATGTTTTGTAAAACAGGGAAATTCCTCGTGAAATTCCTTTATTGTAAATTACGGGGTTTATCCCAAATTATGTAACAAAATAATTGGGCAATTTTAAGTCTTAAAAGATCCTGTTAAACTTCCGTTGTCAACTCAAATAATAAATACCACAGGTTTCTGTCCCACGGCTCCTGGACCAGGTAAAATCGGGACGGGGGCCGTGACACCATGCTCCGGCCGGTTATATAACCTTATTTTGGGATTACTTTTCTGAAGTTAATTTCCGGTTGCCGGTGATGAAGTTTGTTCTTGATGTTCTAGTTTTTTATAAATTTCATATTTCTCAACTGAACCCCATGGGGATGGTGCGTATTCGTCACATTGAATTTGTCTGTCGGTCGATGCATATCAATCCTGTCACACCCCAACCGATGGCGGAATCATCGGGGCGCGGCACTAGGTGAATCAGATTGCTCAATAGAATCCATAACAACTACATTGCGACAGTATTTAATGCGTTCATTATCTCATACTAATAAACAATTACAATCACATAAGCTGTCACGAATTTCTTGTTCTCTCAAACAATACAAATCCGACAACCTAGATTTTAGGTGTGTTTCTAGACTTCCTAGCTTGATTTGATGTAGACTGCGACTAAACCTGCAACATACATTAAAACAACGTCAATACAAAAGTATTGGCGAGTATACACGTTTAGATAGTGTAGCGTAAATAGTTAAAAGTGCTGCGAATTACCAAATACATAAACGGGATACCTCAACATATATGCATACAAGACAGATACTACCAGCTAAGTCACTCGAGCTGCAATTGCGATTGCTATTCATCCTAACTAGATCCCGTCGGGTGCTATAGTACTATACTAGTTAAGGCGGGACCTCGCGAGTATAAGTCCTAACACACATGTAATTAGCATCACGTGTAAATATGCATAACAGTTATTCGCAAGTGATAAACAGTTTGATTGAATAATTCGTTTTGATAAATTTGATTTAATAGGTACGTATGTTACACCCAAAATACGATAAAAAGGGTTCGAGTATACTCACAGTCGGTGTTCAACAAGTAAACACAACTTGGTTGGATTGAAGAGAGCGCGTCTCAGATTAGCCTGATTACAGATCGATAGCGTAAGCGTCGAACAGTGCGTTAAACGGTGAGATGTGACTGAGTGTCGAATGGCGGCTCGATCGGGTGACGATCCGATTGGTAGGACCTTAGTGAGAACAAGTTCACAGCATCTTGTCACTCGATCAGTTTGCAATCCGATCGGGTGGCAATCCGTTTGAACTAAATATGCATTGAACATGTTGAAAATTGTTTAAGTGTTGAAGTTTAAACATCATGTGGTCGGGTGGTCGTTCGATCGGACGGCTATCTGATCGGACGGCAATCCGTTCGATGTTCCAAAACTTTTGAAGAAGTGAAATATAGTTTAAGTGTGGAACCAAGAGCAAGCCGATCGGACGGCTGTCCGATCGGGTGGCAATCCGATCGGGCGGTAACCCGATCGGACGGCAGTCCGTTCCGGCGGCCTGATCGTCTTGTTACTTGGTTGTTTTGATAGTTTTGCGGTTTTCTCGAGACGGTGGGACAACGCGCGAAACAACAGAACCTTATCAACATCCAGGTGACCCGATCGGGCAGGAATCACCCTAGTCCGGTCGGTCAGCTGTTTGAGACGACGGTTCGTGTTTATCCTGAGATCGATTGTCTCGTAGATAGAATTCAGATCTTGAGCTGACACATCACTAAGAACGAGTAGAAGATCAGAACATGCTCCGATTCTATCGGTTTTGAGTGCATTGAGTGTAAAAGAGTTGAAAGAAAGTTGGAAAACCATTTTTCAATCATTTTATTCATGATTTTGTGTAGATCTATGCGAAAATGTTGTTTATTCTTGTGGAAATCCTTCAGATCTGAGTGGTTCTTGGTGGGATGAGGCCAACACTTGAAGTTCATAAGAACTCTATGATGACATCATCATAGAACACCTCAAATCCATTGATTTCATGGTTAAAAGTTAAGATTCAAAGGTGAAGATGATGAAGAAGTGCGTGTAGATCATAAAAGTACAAGATTTGAGGTAGAAACTTACAAGAATCGTGGGAAATTGAGAGAAAATAGCCCCAAAGCGTGCTGGTCGAGTGAGAGCTGTCACATCACTTTTCAAGTGACCATCCGATCGGATAAAAGTACAAGGGCTATTTATAGGTGAAGAGGAGAAAGGGGTGAGGGAGTGCCATGAATTGGATGGCTGTCCGATCGGGTGGCTGTCCGATCGGGTGGCAATCCGATCGACCAATCACTCGATCGGTGGTCTCCGGCGAATTACGTTACGATGTTTCGTTTCGATCGTTAAGCGTTGTGATAGTTTGGTCATACCCACATTCATATATTTTAGTATAATTAGTCACATAGGGTCGTATAAATATCAAGATTTCAAAGTTGCGATACAATAATCGGGTTTCGTTTCGAACATGCGTTACTATGCGACACATCACGGCTATAGACGAGGGTAGAATAGGTCCTCACTCGACATCATCGTGAGCGTTAGTGTGTGTGATGCGATGTGTTATAGTGATAAAGTATGCGTAATTTGCGAAAATACTACGAAATAGCGATGTATGCGATATAGCTACATAATGATCCGAAACTCTGGTGCTATGCGTAACGAGTGTAATGAGTAGTAACAACGCACGAACGTGCGGGTTGTTACAGATCCTACCGTTGATCGCTTCCGAGTTTTTACCAACTTCATTGTGCTCAAGGCTTCTATTCTTTTGCTCAACGTCCAACTACCAAGAAGGTTTTGCTTGTACCTCCGAAATATTTTCACGAGTGGAAACCCAAGTTTTTCTATATTAAGGCTGGAGTGATTCCGATGAGGATGACGTTCCAAGGGGTTGAAGATATTGAAGTAGAAACGTTAAAGACTCCTGAGGCGGAGATTTGGTATAAAGATTTAAAGGATGTGCATTCTATCGAATTGCCTGCAAGGGCACTGGTTGCTGCCGGAATGAGCTTATATTGGAGGATGGATCGCCATGATAGACCAGTTTACATGGAGGATGATAAAGGTGAGTTATGAAATTCTTTTACATTATTGCAGAACTGGTTGCTGATTTTTCTTTCTGCAGTTGTTGCTCTTTATGTTGTGGCCTTCAAGAGAGAGACCGGAAAGATGACAACCGTACAGAAAGGTGCTGATGAAGCCTCGTGGTATCACCTGATTATCAAGAAATTTGCGCTCCCAAAAGATGATGATCTGGCGGCACAACCTTCTGCTGGTGCTGGTAAGTTTTAGATTTTTAATCAATATTACTCTTTGTTGTCTTTATGCGTTGGGTAATATTGCAATATTTCTTTTAAATAGGTGACTTGACTAACTTGGGCTTAGGCCCCGAGAAGGAGAAAAAACGTACTCCTACTGTTAGTGCTGCGCCGAAGAAGGCTGATGCTTCAAAGGCAAAAATTGTCAGGGAAGAAAAGAAAGGTACACGCCTCTTCCTTAAACCCCGGTGCGATTACGTAATTGTGTCTGATACGTTAGAGGGTCTTTCGCCTGTAGTTGTTAAGAAACCCAAGCCGGAGCCCCAAGATACTGCGGATATCCATCCTTCTAACCCGGATGAACCCATAGACTTGGATTCGATTCCGGAGCCGCTGGTGAGGAATAAAGCAGTTAAAAGGAAACAAGCGAAAGTCGAAGCTGCGGCGCACCCTGCCAAGAAGGAAAATTGGCAAGAAAGGCAATTTGGATGCTTTCGTTGTGAAGTTTTCCCCAGGTGAGTGTCTTCTTTAGCTGTTTTCTCATAGTTTATGTTGATCATGGATTTTTATTTTGAAGAAAAACCTATTGCTTCCGTTCGCGCGGAGTCATCGTCTACTTTTAATGATGATCTCTAGCCTTCGCCACCTCGTTTGTTTATTAAAGAACAGTTGGAAGGTGCCAAGGCTACCGAAGCGGAGGTAGAAAAGGCTGCTGAAGCTAAAGTTGGGAAGTCTGTTGAGGTTGAGTTCGAGGCGGAGAAGGCTGTGGGAGTGGAGACTGTTGGTGTTACCAAGCCCAAGTCTCCTGAAGTTGTGGCGCATGGTCCTGAGAGAGGGAAATCTATTCAAGAGGATCTGGTGATATCCATTTCTGTTCCCACAGGCAAAGCCCAGTTGGTGATCAGGCTTTATTTATCTTGAAAAGGAAGATTCTCCCATCTGCCCGGAGGAAACTCTGGGGGATTACTATTATAGATCCTATTCAGAGAGGAGAGCTTCTGAGATTCATGCGCCGGTTTGGAAACTTAAACAAGGAGACACCTTTAAGACTGGCAGATCTGCCATGACTGGCTGCAAGGTGTTTTCCCTCCTGCTGAGGTGAAATTTCAAGAGGAGCGCTCTCATGATCAAACCTACCACGCATATCTTGAAGAAACTGCTAGCTCTACCTCCACCACCCGCCGTATAGTGCGAGAATGGCACAGTATGCACAAAGAGTGTGCTACTTTTGAAGCTTCGAAAAAAGAAGTTACCGAAGAGAAGGCCATGGTTGCCCTGCTGAGGGCTAAGTTGGAGGCAGATCAAGCCAAGTTTGAGGGTGAGCAGAAGACTGAAGAGTGATCTGCTGCGGGGTGGAAAAGGAAAGATGAAGCTAAAGCCGCTCTTCTTTCGGAAGAGAGAAAACGTTGGATAGAGATTTGTGAAAAAGATAATAATGAAAAAATGGGTCTCCAGAATGGTATCAACAATCTCAAGGCGGATATTGAGAAGTTAAAGAAGGAGAAGACGGAGGCTGAAGCAGCCCGTGATGAAGCTCGCTCGCACAGGGAGAGAAGCGAGCAAAGAGAGGTACAAGCCTGCGCTACCCTTGCCCTTAGAGATAAGGAGATAGAAGAACTTACTTCTTTGTTATCTGATCAGGAACAAGTTAAGGCGGAGCTTGAATCTGCTAAAAAGACTTGCAGCTTGCGAAGGTTGAAAAAGCTGAAACCTCCCGCCGTTTGGCCGAAGCTGAGGAGAAGTTGGAAAATTCTGAAACTGCCTGGGTGACGGCGGAGAGTCTGGTTGAACCGCTGAATGATGATATGCTCTGGATGAAGCATCATGGGATTATAAATGTAAGTGTATCAACCTTTGAATCTTTCTGACAAGTTGCACATCTTTTATTGTGACTTGGTGCATTGCGCATGTTGCAAATTCTGTGTTGAATTCTATAGATCTGGATCAAACAGTTGCCCATTTGATGGTTACTGCGCGAAATGACAGTTATGCACAGGGTTATGCTGAATGTGCTCATCATGTTACTAACGCGTTGAAGGTTGATTGGGACACCAGTAAGTCTGCCACTTGTGGGGTTGATACTATTGCGGAGCATGCGGCGGCGAAAGAAGAATACAACAATCTGCGCCTTCCCGTGATGGATCTAGTAACCGCTGCTCTCCAGTCTGACAACTTCGTAGCGTATGGTATGTGGTTGTTGAACACTTTTTAGTTGAATAGGTTAGGGATGTAAGTCCCGTAATTTGCGCTGTTGTGCAAGTAACTTTGCTGATGCACTGCTGTGCATGTAATTTTTTTTTGTTAATGTGCTGCTGTGCAAGTAACTTTTTAAATGTATGGTATGTTTGAATTACAATGTTTTGCATGAGTATAATTACCTTGTCTATGTAAGGCGAATAAAGATGGTATAAAGCTCATGTGTGAACGTAGGGCTGGACCTTGCGCGGTGCCTGTGACCGCGGACCGCTCATGAGACTTTGTGTTACGCTACCATAGTGTTTTTGTGCTTACCAAAAGGAATTGCATGCATTTGTAATAAACATAGAGGTAATGTAACAAGCTTTGTATTGATTTAGATAGGGCGCAGAGGCCATGTATTACAAAGCTTAAAAAATATATAAACTCTTTCTTCTCTCTCACTGAAACCTCCTTCTCTCTTTCTTCTCTCTCTCTTTCCTCACCATCACTCCCCATTACCCCTACTTGCCACCACCCTCCACCGCCCCTACCTGCCATCAGTCCCCTACCTGCACCTTCTCATCTTTTCTTCTCTTTTCTTTGTTGCAGTTGTTGCTCCATGGATCAAGATGCGTGTGCAGTAGTTGCCCCTACCTCCCTCTCCCTCTTTTCTCTCTCTCTCTCTATCACCTGTTGGAATGTAATATGATCTTAGCGGTGCTGATGTGTGAAAAATACAACATATAAATTACATAAAATGAGGCATAAAACTAACCCTTTTTTAGTACTAATGTTGGAAAAGTGTGCTTTTGTCTTTCTTTTGTATTTTCAGGACCAAATGAGCTTAAATAAACAAAAGGAACAAATATGCAGCAAAAACTAACATAAATACAAAGAAAAGGAAGAAACGTGGCATGCCCGACCCCTCGACAGCATCCTCCCAAGAAAAAACAAGAAACAGAAGGCTGACCACGGCCCCGTGCCCACAGAGCACGGGGGCGTGGCCAGGTGTCTGCAGAAAAGACAAAGCTGTAGAAGCTTCTATTTCTCACCACGGGGACGTGCCCACTGAACACGGGGTGTGGTCAACACTAAGATTCACAAAATCTAGCAAATCTTGGTAGTACAGATACGCTTCTGCACACGGGGCCGTGCCCAGCGAACACGGGGCCGTGTGGAGCTTAATGCAGACAAGAGAAATTAATGAAGAAAGAGAAAATAGATGGCCATGGGTCCGTGTCTAGCGGACACGGGGACGTGGTCGGGTTTCTGTTCAGGCTATAAATAGAGGTGCTTGGTTCATTTCAAATGCATCCCTTGGAAAACCACCTCTCTCCCACTTCACCACCACTCTACCACCACTACAACACCCACATCCACCACCACCATCCATCATCCACCTTAGAGTGTGTGTAGTAGTCTCGGGATCCAAGATTGATTATAAGAGTTCTTGTTAATCAAAGGCCATTTTTGGCTAAGTCTCTTACATCACTTGGTGAAGACAAGCATTTAATGTAATACTTTTGATTTTTAATCTTTTCGCACTTTTTATTTGGTTTTGTATTAATGACTTTAATAACTAGTTTCTTATGTTGAAGGTGAAACTTCCTTATCATTTGTCCGTGGTGTCTTGGCATTACTTTACTGTCTATATAAAGTAAAAATTTTCACCATTCATATCTCTACGGTCTATATAGAGATATGTTGGCTACCTGGTCGGGGGTTAAGGGAATAGTTTGGTAAGGTTCTTGCCTTGTTTAGTGTATAGATCCTGCAAGGATCTGGGTCAAGCTTATTAGGACCTCCTTCAATACCCACTGGTATTGGATGGCGGGGGTGCGAATGGCTTGATCCCCTCATATGCAAACTACTATTAATACATTAAACCGGCTAGTTGGGATTGTATACCTGCTGACTCAAACCACTTAGCCGAGGGTAACGTCGCCTTCAAAAGAGGGACCTACCACTTTACGCATTAATAACTTAATTAATTATCTTTCAATATTCCGACCCTTTGGGATTGTATCCTTGCTGACTCAAACCATTGGGTTGAGGGTAACGTCACCTTCAAAAGAGGGGCTTACTACTATAACTAAGATAATCTCTTAAAAAGTGCAAAAGTGTGGAAATCATCAAAGGTTACATTAAAGGCGAGTCAGATCCAAGTGATTCATCTTGTCTATCTGTTTTTTTCTTTTATTTGTATATTTTCAGCATTTTTAGTTTTTATTTTTCATGTTTCAAACCTTTTCTAAAATTTTGATTTGATTAGACGTTGAGTCTAAACCAGTATTAAAAGCTCTTGTGTCCTTGGACGACCTCGGTATCTTACCAACGCTATACTACACTCACGATGGTTGCATTTGCCCATGGGTGTGTAGAATATTGTGTTTTATAAATTTAAAACTTGAATAATATGTTAAAAAGGGCTTAAAATATTAATAAAAAACATTTCACACCCAACACACACCGGGTGCATACATGGGGATCCATGAAACAAATGGGTGTCAGTTTACACTGCACGTTGGATTTTGGGTCCGTACAATCGGAACGTAATATGATCTTAGCAGAGCTGGCTCTGAATATTGTAGGCTTAAAGCGGATAGAAAAATTGAGGCCCTTTTCATAAAAAATAAAAGAAAAAAATTGTTTTAGATCATATTCATAATCATCTCTATGTATACATAATAATAAATCATAAATCTCAATATCAATAATCTTACATCCAAGATCACCTACATATAATATGTTTTTTTTGTAGAATGTGAGGCCCTGTAGAATTGGTGGCCCAAAGCACTTGCTTTATTTCACTCCCCCTTAAGCCGGCCCTAGATCTTAGTGGCTCAATTTCTTCACAGATTACTCCGTGTTCGGATTGCTAGACGTGCAATTGAACTCGAATCGCTTCCGTATGGGTTGTCTGAAAAGCCTACTATTGTTAAGTATGTTTGGTTCTCATAATTGGCTTCAATTTGGCTGTGATTTTGGGTTTTTATGTTGTGGGTTTTATTAAAGTTGTTATTTTTATCATGAGTTTGTGGTAAAATGGGGGTTGTTTAATATAATTGACATCAATTTGGTTCTGATTTTGGGTTTTTTTGTTGTGGGTTTTGTAAAAGTTGTTGCAGGGTTTTTATAGAAAGAGAAAGAGTGGAGAAGAGAGAGTGGGAGAGAGAATTTTTTTAATTAGGTTTTTTTTATTTATATCTTATTTTTTAATCGTTTTACACATTTAGTCCCTTGATATAAGTTATTTACTCAATAGTCCCTAGAGAGGTAAAATGACAAGAGTACCCTCATGTGCAAGGCACATGACCATATTTAACAAAAAATCTAACTGAGTTAGGGCTAACGGACATAACGTGCAGGATTTTGAAACGTTAAGGACAAAACTCATCAAATTTAAAGGCAAAGGACACCGCCTGTAATTTGTTACAAACATAGAGGACAAAACTTGTAATTTACTCTAAAAGTTATAAAAGGAACCCAAGTTAGTTTGATTAAATTTTGTAAAGGTATACACTGATTCTCGTATCGATTTGTGTTATAAGCAAGCTTTAAACAACCCTTGGAAGTTTTATAACCCTTAATTCACCCCAAAAATTGTTCTCAAAACGTTCTATCGATTTTCGGTTCACCGGAGTTCCAAAGCATTGTCGAAATCTATCTAAACACGTCGATACTCACAACCGGTAAGCATTTGTTTCACCTATCTATTTGTTTAGTTATAGGGAGAAAACCCCTCACCATAATCTTATGAACAACGACTATTGCCATGATGAATTTGAGGGTTTACAAGCTAGGGTTCGGGTTGGGTTTCGATTTAAAGAAGATGATATGTGTCCTGTTTTATTTAAAACAAAAAACAATCTAAGTTATCCAAACAAATCTGAAGTATCGCAATGGTTGTGAAGTGCTCTGAAATCAGGGAGGCCACGGTTTCGACTCGGCTCTCCTTTGATTTTGTTTCTTTTTCGCTGATATATTAATTCCTTTATTTTCATGAATGGTAATCACACTGCTTAAAACAATTTAAGTAAATAAGATATTAACCAAAATAGAGTCAGTGGAGTTGTTATTGCTGATAAGATCCGGGTCACGAGAGGCCACGGGTTCGACCCGGCCTCACCGTTGTAACCCCTGCAACAATTTCGAGCCTTTAATTTTCGTACTAAATATTCCTTAATACGGACATTATAATTTTAACTTAGCTTCGTTACCAGAAACAAATCTAAGTATCACATACCTTGAAACCTTCCTAAATTTAATTGAGGGATTAGAATCGCCAAAACTCAAAGTCTAGGGACTAAAAATACCAAAATAAAAACTTAAGTTACCATGTTATGCCACCTAGCAAGAGACTAATCACTTTCTAAAACACTCGTGGACACTTTTCCTAACCATCTTCAAGCTATAAACACATCATAGGACATTAATCATCTCCTAAGACACCCATGAACCCTTGTCTTACCCGTGTTTTGTCATCTATCTTCTCCTTCGCAACACATCTAGTATTGACACCTCAAGGGACACTAATCACATTCTTAAGTCTCCATGAACACTTGTCTTAATCTCCTTAACCCTCTTCACTATAAATAGCACCCTCTGATCACCATTTTCTTTACATCATCTCAAAACACAAACAAAGTCTTGTGTGAGTTCTCTAGTTTCTAAATTGAAAGCTTCTCTTGGTCTATTGAAGGAGTCCTTTAAAATTATGTCTATTGAAGGAGTCCTTTAAAATTATCCAAGTAGTAGTAAGTTCCCTTCCTTTAGCTCATTCATTAAAAAAAAATTTTATAGCTTATTTTCGTCCAAACTTTTATTTCTACGCATAATAAAACTACCAATAGGAACACATACGTGTTTTTCCTGTTTTGGATGGATTCTGTGTTGGCACTTTGAATGATCATAACTTGGTAAAAACAAAAGAAGTAAACTCTTACTTCATGATTAAGTACATCAAAAAACAATTTCAATGATATATTAAATGTTTAAAAGCACTTCCATTTGGACCCTCGACCGTTTAAAACCAAACTGAAGGTCAAAACTAAATGATTTGTAAAGATCTACAGTTTTGACCATTTTCCGGGTTCTAAACAAAAAGACTTTTTAAATGATAGTTGATTGGATTTTTCGACATCGTTTGCTATTTATAAAAAATAAAATGAAAACAACATAGAAAGCTGTCAAAATTTATAGGTTCTAAAAATCAAAACATTTTCAATTTATCAATGGTCCTTTTAACCAATACCTTCCACAAACATCATCGCAACAAACCTTACCAGACAATCCCCTTGATATTAAGAATTACTCGTGATCTTGTAAGCCTCGAGAAAACACAAAACTCCTCGCTAGGACATCAAAGTGAGTACATAGCCCCCTCATTTTCTCTTTAAAACTTTTGGGGTGAAACATATGCTTACACATAAAACAACATTTTTATGGCTATATGTTCCTAAATGCCTTTGTGTGAAATTTGTTTAGATAACTCATCGAGTTGCATTCATTAACTTTGACCAAGCTAACCATTAGTATATTATAGCGCTATAGGTGTGACGACTCATCCCCCATGCATGGGATGCTCATGGTACATGGGATGTACCTGATGGGATAATAGAATCCGTGTGTATATGTCAACATTAGGCTTGAATGCACGCCTCTTAGTTATTATACATGGTTAAATGCAAATTGCTTTAGTGATCATGTATTGCCATCATAAAACTTGTTACCATTAAAACTTACGGATTGCAATACTAAACCTTTTGCCATGTCCTTGGCCATAAATCTATTTTATACGCCAGCACTTGTAGTTGGTCAACGTATTGCAGTACCAAATTTTTTTCCGTATACTTTGATACAAAACTATTGTATACATTAACTCTTGTAGATGGTCAATGAATTGAAATACCAAAACGTTTTGCTATATACTTGGCCACAAAACCTATGTAACTCACCAACTTTTTTGTTGACCCTTTAGTTTTCGCATAACCAGTATTTGAAGATGCTATTCAAGTATACTTCACAAAGGAAACGGACTTGGGCCGTTAGCATGAAAAATCACAAGCTAATTTCATAACAACTGAAAGAAACAGCCAAATGCATAAAAAACATAAAATAACACAATCCCTGGCCACACATCCCTCTTATATTTCTTATTCACATGACCAACCACATTCCCTTCATCATCCTCTTCGCCCCCTTCTCAGTGCATTTTTCATTGTCTTCTTAGTCACCCTTCCTTTTTCTTTTGGACAACGAACTGAGAATATGAAAAACTAAAAATGATTTTAGCATAAAAACAAAAACCTGCAAAATACATGAACATTTACCCATTACTAGAACATTTTGAGCACACAAAAACATATTAATAACCATTTTAACAAAATAATAAGTGTGAAATGATCTTTCAAAACAAAATACTCAAGAGATTTCAAAAACCAAAACCTTACATGAATTATTTACTATTACTAGAACACTTATCGGATCTAAAACCATTCGATGATAAACACGATGAAGATATTTAAACATGATTCTCTCTCACACAATAAGAATCCTTCATTCTACTTCATTTATTTTTTGTATTTAATATTAGTGTAAGGGTATATTGATAAACCTAGATAGATCACTAATTGGTAGTCTTCCTTTTTAATTGTTAACTACATTAAATTTTCAACTTATTTTTCAAAAAATATATTTTTTCAAAGAAGAAAAAAAATTAATTTAAAGTGTAGGATAAATTACGAGGTGTGTAGGATAAATTTCAATATGCGTAGGATAAATTTCAAAACGCGTATGATAATTTTTGATGTGTATAGGAAAAAAATTTAGTGTGGAGTTTGATAGTCTTTTTGACTTATTAATTAGTCAAATATAATAATAATAAATGAGATGAGAGAAAAATTATTTAATGTTTTACAATTGTACCATTTGTTCTTTTTCTTTTCAATTTAATTTTCTTCTTTCTAAAACCATAAGTTATACGTAAGTATTAAACTTTGAACTATATATATATATATATATATATATATATATATATATAGGGTAAGGATCATTTCAGAACCATAAATATTTACAGAACTCGCAGAACTCCTAATAAACAAACTTTTTATTTATATATTTTTATGTTAAGGATAATTTTATCATTTGTTATGTGTATTTTTATGATTACATACATGTTAAGAGTAATTTTATAAATTTTTATATGTAATTTTATAATTACATATATGTAATTAGTTATTACACATATATATAATTTGGCTATAAAACATATGTAAACTACTTTTAACATGTATGTAATCATAAAAATACATATAATAGAAGATAAAACGACCCTAAATACAAAAAAAAATATATATATAAAATGATTCTTTATTAGGAGTTCTGAAAGTTCTACAATTATTTAGAGTTCTGAAATGAACCCAACCCAACCCTATATATATATATATATAGGAACAAGATCAGGAGAAAACGCGGTGAGAACGATTCTCAGCACAAGATGTTAGTGGTTTGTGGCTGAGATTTATGCGGTGACATTTTTGTAAATACTAGGGGCCTTGGAACTACAAGGATCGGTAAAATAGGAAGATCCAAACAAGGGTGCACATGCTAATCATATGCCATTTTCCCCGATCATATTTAAACGCCAATAACTTTTTTATAAGCGATTTATTTTTTCAAAAAAATCACACCATAAAATTTAGCGTGTTTTTTTATCTTTCCAACGAGTATACTATTGATATATTTTTCGAAAAAAATGAAGTGGGTTTTTTTATGGTGTTTTAATCTTTGTTTTATATGGCGTTTTCAACTGGGTTTTTATGGCGTTTTTCTGAAGTGAGTGTTTTATGGTGTTTTTCAACCAGTTTTTATGGCATTTTCTGAACTAAGTGTTTTTATGGCGTTTTCAGCTGAGTTTTTCATGGTTTTTTCTGAACTAGGTGTTTTATGGCGTTTTCAACTGGGCATTTTAATAGCGTTTTCAACTAGAGATTATTTTTGGTGGTTTGGTCAATCTGTGAAGAATTTCAAGCTTCATCATTGGAGGAGGTCAAAAGATTTCAGAGATTAATTTGGGATAGTTATCTTTATTATTGTGTATCTGTAATGTTGGATTAGAAATGCAAACTTTTATTCTAGGATTAATATAAGTTTGTTTGCTCGATTATGTTCCTTTGTATTTGTTTGTGTTTGTGTCTTTATTTGCGAACCGTTCGTTTGTTCGATAAAAGTTAAATGAACGAAGATGGTAAAAAAAAACATGGTAAAAACTAAAAAGGACTAAAGAGAACTAGTATATTTATCTGAAATCTTGTAATACTTGCTCGCAGATGACTTCAACTTGCATTAAAAATGAATAGTTAAAAAGGTTGAAAATTTTTAAAGATTTACTAAATAAGGATAAAATAGTCATTCTATATTGAATTTTAAAGAAAATAAATTAAAATTGGTAAATTTGCAATTGTTTTTAATAAGGGAAGGAATATGTGCAATTTTATTTATTGATTAGGTATATACGCAATTGATCAATTTTATAGGGGGGTATATGCAATTGATCCTTTTTTTAATATTTTTTATGAAAAAATCGCTGCTTTTAGTAGAAAAAAAAAATTTTAATTACATTTTTTTAATAACGAAATGTAGCGATTTTTTGATAAAAAAATATTAAAAAAAATTATGTGTTTTTTTAGATTTTTTAGGTATTTTTGGTTGTGTTCACATTGATTCTCGCAATAAAGGGTGGTTCTTAACGGATCCTTCTCATATATATGTATGTATGTATGTATGTATATATAGGATAAGATCAAGGGAAAACCACTCCGAGTTGTGAGACTTTAGAGAACTCGACCTTACTGTGCGAGTTTTGCCCTCATTTTTTTCACACCCCTAGATTAAAATGTTTAGAAAAATTGTTGTAAAAAGGAAAAAAAAATTGAAGTGGTGTTTTTCGCCCCCTTACAACAGCTGTAAAAAGATGATGACATAAGCATGACATCACTTTTACAGCATTTACGGCTGCCGTAAATGAAAAAAAAAGTTTTTTTTTTGGAAAGTTGATATTTTTAGGATTTTTGGTAAATATTTTTTTGAAAAAACCTTTCGTAAGGCCGAGTTTCTCTAACTTCTCACAACACGTATAAGTTTTCAGTTTTACCCTAACCCTATATATATGGTGAGAATCCTGAGCGTACCACTTGGTGTTTGAGAACTTGAAAGAACAACTATCAACCAAATATTTTTTTGTCAATTTTTTTATTAAAAAGTTTTTATTGTAAAATTATATACAACCCAAGAAATAGATGTATATTGACGATATATATATGTAGAATGCGAATGTATACATGTGTAAATAAATCTATGTAGTTTACGATGTATAATGTAATCCGTCAATCTACATAATTTTTTTTCACTTTTTCATCTATTTAGGTAAATATTAGTAATGTATAAATAAAGTAAGAAAAAAAGTTATTTGGTTGATAGTGGTTTTCTCAAGTTCACAAATAACAAATGGTTCGTACAGATGAAATTAGGCATCTTATAAAACTCAAAACCCTAATCATGCATGTTGAAAACCATAATCCCGTATGAACATAATTACGCATGTACAAAATCGGAAATCACGCATGTGATAAAAACCTAATCACGCATGTTATAAACCTAATTATGCATGCTATAATTTCATCTCGTACGTATTGTACGTTAAGGGATATTGTATTTTACATTTCCTATATATACATGGTTAGGATCGTGTGAGAAGCACTAGACTAATTGAGAAACTTAAGAAGTATTCTGAACCACTCATTTTCCCTAAGATTTTCGTAATATACACATATGTATAGTTTAAAATTGACTATATACATATGTGTATAATTCAAGATTTGACAGTATACATATATGTATATAGTCAATTTTAAACTATACATATGTGTATATTGAGAAAAGCTTAGGGAAATATGTGGTTCAAAATGTTCTCCAAGTTTCTCAAATAAGGTTGACTTCTCTTAAGATCCATACCCTATATATATATATAGGTAAAGGATCCTGTAAAAAGTGCCCAAAGTGTGAGAAGGGTAAGAAATAATGTGGTGATGACAAGTGTCCTATATCTAAATTAATTCAAAAGGGTGAATTAGTAATTTTCTATTTTCTTTCAATTAATTGATTTAAAGATATCTGCCCAAAATAACTTCCACCCTTTATTATAGGAATTCGATTTTAGGAATTAATCTACGAATGTGTGTAGTGTTATATAATTCTGTAGTGCAACAACCATTCAGAACTGCATAGTGTTATATATTTTTTATATAGTGTTATATATGGTTACTTGGTGTTATATGGTGTTATAATAGTGTTACATGGTGTTATATAGTGTTCTTTGGTTATATAGTGTTATATGATGGATGCATAGTGTTATATAGTGTTATATTTTTCTGGTAGCATGCCTATGATGGATGTATAGTGTTATATATTGTTATATAGTGTTATATGATAGATGTATAGTGTTATATGATGGATGTATAGTGTTATACGTTTCTTTGCAGCAGTTACATATTTTTCTATTTTTAGAATTTAGGATCGAGATAATTTAGCAATTAAATTTGAATAGCTAGTTTTTAGGAGATTGATGGCGGTTACCATATTTGAAACATTGGAAAAAGACACTGTTGTCCTTCAATTTTACATAAGGTCCTTCTAATTAAAACACAATTTACATTTTATACCCTATTGATCTCAACCATTAGATCAAATATCCAATGGTTTAAAACACTTCTTACCCTTCTCACATTTTAGACACTTTTTACCATATCCCTACCCTATATATATATATATATATATATATATATGGGAATGTTCTATGCAGAATACTAAATATTGTGAGAACACGCAGAACAAAATGAATTACTCACTTATTGTTTCTCACACTAGAATTCAAAATAAAATATGGAAAATTTTCGGTTTTTATATAACCTACTACATGTATGTAGGCTATATGTAGGTAAAAATATATGATTTTTTATGTATATGTATTATAAATATGAATGTAAGAAATATAAAATTTTAAAAATATGAATCTTAAATTTCAAAATTTAGTGATTTAGATTTTTTTTTTTTTTTTTGTATAATTAGTGTTGAGTAATAATTCTCATCATATATATATATAGAGAGAGAGAATGTGTGTGTCATGTACTTGTTTGCTTATGTACCACGAAGAGTGAAAGTGTAAAACACACTTTATCGTTTGAAGTCTTCTCCAGATTTCCTGGTCATGCTATTTGTGCATGTTCGATCGGTACAATATGCTTGATATTTCAGTGTTACATAATTAGTTCAAAATTTTATTTGGAAATCATACAAAATCGTTTTTAAAAATTGTACAAACAATTCTTTTGTAAGTGGGACTTTTGTTTTCTCGTATTTTATGTGACCGACAACTCTTGTTGGGTTTACACTGATGTAACGTCTGTTCCAAGTTTTTTGGGACCTCCACAAATTACCTAATCATTAAAAGGGGTCCTATAATGATATAATAAGATCATTAAAAGGGGTCCTAAAAATAGTAATGATATAAGAACATAGGGTATGGTGAGGTTAGTCCCCAAAGAGACAATCTGTCACGTAGGCGTCACCTCATCAAGGGTGTGAAGCACTACCCATCATTGCCCCGTCTCCAATACAATATTAATATATTAATAAAAGGGAGAGAGAGAAGTCAGAGGGATGCCCACACTTTCGCCTCATCTCCAACGTCCGGGAGAGGACGTGATCGTCGCGGCGACCCACAAGAGGGCGGTGTGTGATGCCAGTGACCATCCGGGATGGGTAAGGGACGACCCCATACCCTTTGGTCTAATAAGATCACACCATCTTACATTTCTCCATCTTCAAATCTAAAAAAAAAAAAAAAAAGAAAAACAACTTTTTAGAATATTTTTTAATTTATCAAAATCAGTTTTATATTAGAATATTTTTTAATTTATCAAAAATCAGTTTTATATATTTCTTTATCTAATTTCTCAAGAAACCAATTTAATAAACAATAGTATACATATATATTTATCTGATAAATATTTTATCGAAATTTTAATTACTAAACTAATAATAATGTTTTTTTTATATATGTATATAACACTTTATGTTAATGACAAAAAACTTCAACGATCAATGATTTATCTAATACATTAACTTTAGACAAATATTCTCATTAAATATATAAATAGTGTTTGTTTGTTGATTCTTTAGTGGTACATAACAGTCGTCAACGATGTCATAATCATGACTTTAAAACCAAACTGGTCCTCAATCCAACTAGCTAGCTTTATAAATCAAAATCAATTTAAATGTACATAAAGTGTAATAAAAACCATATGCTAAACATTATAAAAATGTTATTTAAACAACCAACTTATATCACATTAATGACATTAAATTCTGTGTGTGGTGTTTTTAAAAGGCTTACACTATCTGCACATTTTGGTTGGCTATCTACACACTTAGGGTTTACCTACGCTGCTTATAGACCTATACGCAACGTATGGGGTTACCCTTCTACGCAACGTATAGGTCTATACGGAGCGTAGGTAAAGGGTAGGTACACGACCAGACATTCAAACCTAGTAACATGTCAAATCGGTCTGACATACGCTGCGTATAGACCTATACGCAGCGTATGTACATAAAGTGATACGCAGCGTATAGACCTATACGAAGCGTATGTCAGACTGATTTGACACTGATACGATGTTGTCTAGGCAGGTGAATATATACGCAGAGTATAAAGCTATACGAGGCGTATCATTGTGAATTCAAAAGTGTATTTAGACATCCATCTCTGCCCACGAATTAACACACTTCTTCAATTGTTCACTTCTTCTGCCTACGTATTCACTTGTTTTGTATTTAGACATCCTTTCAATTTATTGTTTTGTATACATTTCTTTCCTCTGTATCAAACACAATATTGTTAAAATGTCATTATTTTGGGACGGAAATTATTTCTTTAATCACTATTCTAACGACGCATGGGGAGTAAATGATGATAATGAAGAGGATGAGGTTGTGTCTGGCGTCCCTGTTGATCAAAAAATACAGTTGACATACTTGAACGAGACTCCGACTCCACCTGTTGATGAACCAAATTACCCGGCGCATCAAGTGTATCCGGATTACGGATACGGTATGAATCTCCGTACGTGCAACAAAGTGGATACGGTGCTGAGAATGCATCTGTTGATGAACCACATTACCCGACACAACAATCGTATCCGGGTTACGGATACGAGGGTGAAGGTGGATACGGTGGATACGGGGGTGAAGGTGGATACGGTGGATACGAGGGTGAAGGTGGATACGGTGGATACGGAGGATACGGTAAATACGGTTATGAGCCTCGTAACACACCACTGTATGATGGTTATGAAACATCTACCCGGGCAATCCGTTTCAAATACATGATGTATCACATTAATATTTGTATTATTCTTATAATAATTATTATTATTGTTAAAATTATATTATTATTGTTATTATTAATATTATTGTTATTGTTAATATTCGTATTTTTGTTACAATTCTTAATATTATAATAATTATCATTGTTGTTAAAATTATTATTATTGTTAAAATTATATAACTATTGTCAACACTGTAATTATTATTATTATTGTTAAAATTATATAACTATTGCCAATATTATAATTATTATTAATATTGTTATTATAATTATTATTGTTATTATTATTATTGTTATTATTGTTATTATTATTGTTATTATTATTATTATTATTGTTAAAATTATTATAATTATTATTGTTGTTGTTGTTTGTGTTTTTGTTGTTGTAAAATTATAATTATTATAATTATTATTGTTGTTGTTAGCGTTTCATGTCTCTAATTGATTTGAAGAATTGGGTACAAGCAACGGGAAAGGAGAATGGTTACGTAATTGTTACCCGCCGATCAAAAAATATTGGTGGTACTACGGGGATGGTATGGCTTGTGTGCGATCGTAGTGGTGAGCACTGTAGTAAAGCAACAGTAAGGAAAGCTGGTAGCAAAAAAATTGGGGTTTCCACACTCCATACCTGAGCAACTTGAATCAAATCTCCATTGTTTGGACCTTTTGTAAGTTTCTTTCATGTTTTTATGCGTTTTTAAGCGTAAAAGTCAAACGGTGTTTGACTTTCTGCTTTGACCGGTCAATGGTCAACACGAAGTTCGTTTGAGCTTCGCAACGTGAGCGTAACCACGATGGTTATAGTCCCTTGTGACTATACTTACTGATTACCACGTTATTTAGGCATAGTGATGAGTCATAGTTTCGGTCAAAATACGCGTTTATGCGTATTTTGCAACCAAACTATTCTTGGGTATCAAAACCCTTTGTTTTGATATCAAACTTGTTCTCTAACTTCGTTAAACATGTTTTAACATGTTTAACTAGTCACTTTTAGTTTAGTGCTTATACAGGGTCGTAAGATAAACAGTCTAAACAACCACTTAGACTTTCGAACCCGACCCGTTTGGTCGATCATTAGGATCCGACTAAACATGTTTTGTGACCATAGTTGCATAGGGAATAATCTTCCGAGGTTATACCTTATGGTCACTTTGTTTAGTTAGTTGTATGATAGGTAATTTATATGCCTTAGGAAAATGACCAAAATGCCCTTTTTACGCATAATTTCATTTTAAGCATATGTAACCTAAATTTTTACATCTAAACTGATTAGGTAACATTATTAGCATGTCAAGGCATATAATACTTATCATAGGACTAGTTAGGCGGTCCGAACGCGTTTTAAGCGAACGACACGTTAAAGTAGCATAAGCTACCTAAACGAGTCATAATGGGTCGTAAGCACTTAGGATAGGTTTCGATTTAGTATGTAGGCTTTGTTAAACCATATCATATGAGTTCCAATACTCATTTGGTTTACGGAACCTCATCCTATCCGATCTTCCGATTTAGGTCCGGTTTATTAATATAGTTATCTATATTAGGTGCCGATTGATTCCGTGATCCCTTTAGCTTTGCTTGGTTGTTATTCAAGACTTCTAGGCATTCTCAAGTGAGTACATAGTTCCCCTATTTTACTGTTTTCGATTGTTTTGGGGTGATTCATATGTGTTAAATGATTTCGATATTTTTAACGATGGTTTCAAAAATGGTTAATATGGTTTATATTAAATTAATAACGATTTCGATAATGTGAATAAACTTGTTGGGCGTAATTACATGACGAATAACATTCATTAGTTTTGGCCGAACCGACCAGTATTAGGTTATGGTACCATAGGATCTGACAAATCCCGTTATCAGACTGCACCCATGGTTATGTGTGGGGGGTTATGTGGGTAACGACTGAATCTATGATTGTTAACTTACCCTTTGGTGGTTTGTTAATGCGAGATTAGCGATAGGCGAGTTGCGAAGGTTTGGATGTTATTAGCGAGGCGACCAAAAGTAGTTTTCACAATTAAAACGAGAATGATTTAAACGATTTAAACAAGTTAAACAAATTGAATAAATGATTGGTTTTGGGTTGTGATTAGATAATGGGAAAGGTGTAACATGATAAAAACATGGTAGATACGCCGCTGATACTTCTTATATATAAGTGTTTTTATCATATTACATTCTGTGGCATTATTTAGTTCACTTGGGTAAACGAGGTTAAAACGATGTCACATAACGATGTTTTCTAAGAGATATAAACCATGCGAGTTTTACTAACGAGATGATTTACAATTTGGTTTTCTTAAACAAATATTTTGGGTAAAGAATCATGGCTATGAGATTTTATAAACTATAACCAACTTGATTTGAGTTGGTTAATTATGTTGCAATACTATATACTTTTCAAAACAAGGTTTGTAACTTTTGACTCTTGTAGTATAATGAGGTACTGCAACATGTAAACTAGCCATGAACCCGACACTCTCATAAAACCTATGTGCTCGCCAGCATTTCTTTGCTGACTTTGTTTTTACATATATTTCAGGTGTTGTTGAATGATGTTGATTGTTAGGATGCATGCTCACTTAGGACTGGACGAGGCCTTAGTGACTTAATAACAATGATAGACTATGTTTAACTTGTTTGTTTAAATTTCAAGACAATGTAAATGGTTAATCTTTGAATAAAACAAAACTTCAAATTTCCATGTGTTATGAAACAATGATTATGTTACAACACTCCCCGACGATTCCACCGCGATTTGTTGTTTTACGTGGTCGGGGTGTGACACTCAAAACATGGAGCCACGTAACGTATTTCAAACCCTAAGAAAGCAGTTTCCTGACAACCTGCATGTTCAGAAAGACGTGCAAAATGCGATACAAAAAATTAGAGCGTCACTGATGGACGAAAAGACTCCTATGCAGGCACTGGAAAGCGTGCTGCTTGAAAACCGATTCATTTACGACACCCGGCAGGAACCCAAAACCGATGTCGTTACAAAGCTTTTCTTTGTTCATCCTCGTTCAATCACTATGTGGCGTGCATTCCCGCACGTGATGTTGATCGACGCGGCCTACAAAACAAACATCTACAACATGCCATTTGTCCAAGTTGTAAACGGTGTAACATATTCGAACAGTACCCGGGTATTTCAAATTATTTAACGCTATAATATTTTATCGTTATAGTATTCGAACCGCACACTTCAAAATAATTAACGATATAATATTTAAACGTTTATAGTATTCGAACGACACTAAACTTGGTATAATAATTTATTTCAAAACCTCGATAACGATATTATATATTTGAATCGTATATACGCTTTTCAAAAATTTTAACGTTATACGCTTTTCGACGACATCGACTAAATAAATTAATGACGACATCGACTAAATAATAAAAAAAAACATTATATATTTTTAACTCGTTATATATTTTAAGCAAGTTAACATTGTAACCGGGTGAGAATTTATACCACAAATATACTGAATGACCAAACAAAATTATGAAATGTTATATACGCTGCCTATAGTTCTATACGCAGGATATATAAACCTTGTGAAAAACTGATGCTTTAAACCCATCAAAATGACCCCAAAAGTCTAGATGGTTTATATACGCAGTATATAGCTATATGTTGCGTATATAAACCCTTATTTTCTGTGCAATGATTGCTGATCAGGCTATGAGATCCATGCTTTACCTACCCTGCGTATAGCTCTATACGCAGCGTATAGGGTGGTTACCCCTATACGTTGCGTATAGAGCTATACGTAGCGTAGGTAAACACTGATTCAACTAGGGTTTGGTGTGCCAATAGGTACACCCTTTTAAAATATAAAGAGTATAAAAAGTGGTTTTGATCGGAGCAGAGATTAAATGTTACTTTTCATCTGAATATTTGTGGGGACACTGTTGACCCCCTATAATTTTTTATTATATTTTAAAAATAGTTGTGAGTGGAGGAGAGAGAAAAAGTAATAATAAATGTATAAGAAAATATTATTTAATTGAAAATAAGTGAGAAAATATAGTGTTTTTACTGTAATTTACGATGAAAATATGGTAGGATGGATGTAGGGCTGGCAATAGGTAACCTGTAGGTAACCTGCTAAGACACGATAACAGAAAAATACACCATGTGATTTTTTACGTTTTTAAAAATAATCAAAATTTGAAAGTTAGGATCCATTATTTCTCCTTCTATGTGCATAAAATATAGATCTGTCTTATAGACATTGGGTATAAAGTAGTTAAACGAGTCGTTTTCATGTTTAAAATTTTTGTTGTTCGCGTTATCAGATACCTGTTAAACCTGTTAAGACTCGATTTGTTAGCCCTAGATGGATTGAATTTATCAAGAAAGAAATAATTAACATATGATGGGATGGATCATATCGATTTCACTGTCATCAAACAGTAGGCCAGTGGCCATTGGCCATCACACTTCAAACAAATAAAAACCCTATTAAGACACAAAAACTTTTCATCAACCTACTACAACTGAACAACAATATGCCTACCCTCAAAAAGAAGCTCATCCTCACCACCACCACCGTCAGCCTCGGCTGCGGCAGCGGTTGCCGGAGAATCAATCTTTCCAAGATTTTCAACCCAAAACCCTACAAACACAAACGCAGCAGCTTCTATTCAAACGTCCACAACCACCGTGACTCCTCCCCAGTCTCAGCCTCCACATCATGGACCACCACCACCACAACCACCACCACCACCACCGCGGACACATTGTCCCCAAATGGTTCGGACACCACGGGTCAAGTGAGGAGCGTGCAAGGGTTTGGGTGGCTCGGTGGCAACAGTATGGCAGTTGAAAAGGATTCTAGTGACCCTTATGTTGATTTTAAGGACTCTATGTTGCAGATGATAATGGAGAAGGAGATATATGGGAAAGATGATCTTCAGGAGCTTCTCAACTGTTTCTTGCAGCTGAATTCTCCATATTATCATGCTATTATCATAAGAGCTTTTACTGAGATTTGGAACAATCTTTCAAACTAAGTGCATGAGGAAATGGTTAATGATTGATTAATGCATATATATGCAAATGGTTTCATGTAAGATTAATATATAATTAGTTAGCTAGCTAGCCTTCCTTTTCAAAAGGTTAGGGTTTTTAGGGATATTATATTGTAGTTAGTAGATTTTGATTAAAGCTTTTAAATTATTGTAATGTTATGATGCTATATGTTTTAACTATATGTTTTATGCTATTGTGGTACCTATTACCCTTGTAGATATTATCTTTGTGTTACCCATTTAATGTATTAAAAGACCTATTTTTCTTGTATGGATAAAATCTTTGGAAGTTTTAGTTAAAAATATGACTATTTATCGACTTTAAACATAAATAATTACATTTATACAAGGTATATAAATAGTAAGTAATTCATGGATTTATGTTCTTGATAAAAGCTTTGGGAGTAGCTAAGATATGTTTATAAGGGAGCTAAGGTGAATAATATTTATATCGGTACTCAAAAGGTGTGTTTGCTAAGAAACTTGAAAATGATGAAAAGGGTATAACTTGTTTTCACGTAGGTGGGTTAACAATAAGGTGTAAAATTTGGCTCAAATTGGTTTGAAAATTCCGTACTTTGTACATGAATGTCTAACCAAAATTGTCTGGCTGGTGCGGCGCAACCATGTGTTGTGTTTGGTTCCTATTTTTTATGTACCAGCATTGTCGTCAACTTAGTGAAGTAGCTTCAGCCTACCTCTATAGTTCGTTTGGTTAACATGGTGTTTCTCGCTAACCGGTTGCGTTTCGTGTCGATACATTGAGGTTCCCAATTTGCACTGTTGATTCATTTTAGACATGGTTTATACTTTATACATTAGAAGTTCATATAATAGAGAGGAGTATGACATACTTGTTCCATTTCATGATCTTGTTCATTAGCTAACACTCTCTCAGACTCTCGTTTTCATGTCTTACAGCATAACCACTGTTTTATATGCTATACCTTATAAGAGAAACGTTTACTCTCAGTGTAGACTTAAAATTAACCACTGCTTTATATGTTGTATCTTTAAAGAGAAACGTTTACTCTTAGTGGAGACTTAAAATCTATTTTAAAGTAACGTAGCTTTGTTAAACAATGAACTCAACCAAATATAACATCTGATTTCGGGTTGTTTTTGAAGCTACATGTAGCGTAGTACATCTATGTAATATGTATAATGTATTTACATTTTAATTTAATTTCAATGTATTATGTTTCATACAGACATTAATGTTTTTAATTAATTTTCAAAAGAAATTATTCTATTCCATAAATAAAGAGAACATTTTAATGTTTTTAATTAATTTTCAAAAGAAATTTGTTACAAGACTTCATTTATAACCCTATACACAGTGTTGTAAAAATCGCGACTAGGCGGCGACTAGTCGGCGATTAATCGCTAGTTGGTCAGTAACTGAGTAATTTTTCGTTAATCGGTCCATTAATCGCTAGTCGGGCCTAGTCGGACTAGTCAGACCTAGTCGGCCAGCCAAAAATCGACGATTCCGACCAAATTCCGGCAAAAAACCTGTATATTCCGGCCAAAACCTCTATATTCCGGCCAATTTCCAACCAAACCATGTGAATTCTAACAATTAATCTTGTATAGTTAAAAAAATGAGTTGATTAAAATTTAAAACCTAGCTACTTAAAATATTTACCGATAAAAATGTGTATATGTATACATAAAACTGAAAATTACATATAAAAAACCTGATCCGATTAATCACGAGTAATCCCGAGTAGTCGCTAGTCCCCACCTCACCGGCCGACTAGCGACTAGCGAGTTCTCCAACCTTGCCTATACATCATACTATAGTTATAAAAGGTAAAATTATAATAAGTTTTTGAGGGACAAAGTGAAAAGTGTGAATGCAGGGATGTCATATGGTTTCCACGTATATGTCTATATCTGTATTGCGGATGCTTTAAGTAAGCTGCAATAGTAGTGAAAGTGCTAACAAATTTCAGAAAGGTCAACTATTTAGTACGGTTTGATGAGAAAAAAAATAGAGATGAAAAAGTAGTTCATATCTGACAAGTTATAATTTGATTAAACTCTTGCCACAGCTTTATTAAGGGTAGTCTATTCACACCCTTGTCTATTTTGAGATCTGAAGCGCTGAGATTTGGTCAAAGCTCAGCGTTTCAGAGTAATACTTAGCGTTTTGGCCAAAGCTCGGTGCTTTAGGGTAAGACTCAGCACAATTAGACTACTTACGCTTAGTCATGTAGCATGATTTAGTAAACTAGATGCCTACGTAAAAAAGTGTATTTTAAATTTATATACATGCCTCAGATTTAGGGATGACAAAAAAAACTCGAGCCCGACGGGTATACCAGAAACCCGAAATATTCGGAATGGGTATACCCGATACCCAACGGGTATGGGATTGGAAAAAAATATTTCGCGGGTATGAGACGGGTATGGGATTTGGTGATACCCGACCCGATTACCCGAAACCTTGTACCTGTTTACCCGAACCATATGCCTAAAAAAATAATTTCAAAAATAATTTTTAGAGTGCAATTTGCGTCCCTGTGGTTTGTGTGAAATATCAACCTGAGCCCCTAAATTCATTTTTTGGTTTTTTGAGCTCCTGAGCTTATGAATTCATAACACTTTGAGTCCCTCCGTCACACTTCCGTCTGTTTGACTGTTTGAGCCAGGGGTAAGACCGTCTTTTGGCATATATTAATAACACTTTGCGTCCCTGTGGTATGAGTGAAACATCAACCTGAGCCCCTAAATTCTTTTCTTGCTTTTTTTTTTGTTAAGAAATCATTGATTTAATAATTCAAATTAACTCTTTTCAAATGAACTTATATAAACTTAACTACCTGAGCCCCTAAATTCAACGTTTGTATTAATTGCATTCATTTTTCAAACAGTTCAATTGTATAATTAATATAAACTTATATACTTGTTAAGAAATCATTAATTTAACAATTCAATTAACTACTCTTTAAATAAATGCAATCTAATAATTAAATGGTTTCATTTTGTATCTTATAAATGGAATATATAACAATTAACTACCCCAAAATTCTGTATTAAGCCCTAAGTTAAACAGTTAAGCATCAAACATACAATACAGAGACAAAACGTCATACTAAGAAAGATAGAAGGATTTCCAACTTGGTAGACTTGACGGAACTTACAGACTCGATAACAAAATACCGTAACATACAATACAGAGACAAAACGTCATACCAAGAAAGAAATTGTGGATCTTTACTGGCTGGTGCACTTCAGAATGTAGCTGATAACCCCCTTTAGTGTAGCTCTTCGATTTTCCTTGAAATTCCACTGGGGTTATATTCATTCATATGCAATTGATCGTTTTGATCAATCACTTCCTTATGTGCACCGCATCATCTTCTAGGAGGTTGTCAAGTATTCTCGCCTTCGTAGTTGGTGTTTTGCGTATCTTTACATCCGCAGCCATTCCGTACAAGAAAACACATTCAAATGACCAATATGAGGAACCCAATCGAAACTTACCAATATGAGGAACTCAATCGAATCAATCTGAAAATATCTGAAATCAACCGAAAATCAATCCGAAACTGATCCGATCACTTCATTTGTATAAAATTTAATTCTAATTTAGTTCATCTTTTTAAACAGTTCTCAAACAACCAACCAAAACGATTCGAAATTTACCAAAAATCAATTTTCACATTTCAAGTATCAATATTGATGTGTTCAAATAACTACACACTGATGCGCTTTATCAATTTCCATCATTTGTTTCTTCGTATTTGATTCAGAAATTAAAACACACAAGTATCATAGTTTCAATAAACAACCTAGATCTGTACTCTAATTGTTTTTAATCAGCCAAATGATAACATGAGATCTGAAACTATAGAAATCAATGATACATTTTGAACAATATACTCAGTTGATACCCGAGACAAAAACCCACAAGAATCAAACAAAACCTCTGTTTTGATACCCGAGACAAAAACCCACAAGAATCAAACAATATTTTCACACAAAAACTTAAACAAACCTTCATAATAACCAAAACCCAAACCTCTGTTTTGATACCCGAGACAAAAACCCACAAGAATCAAACAATATTTTCACACAAAACCTGTTACATTCTAGCATATCAAAAACATAGTGTCGATCATGTTTTAGGTATGTGATTTTACCTTGGATTGTTATAGAAGATGAAGATGATGAAGATGAAGATGATGATCGGTGGAGATTACAAAAGATGAAGATGATTCCGATGAAGTTGAAGATGATTCCGATGAAGATGAAGATCGGTGTTGGGACTTGAGAGAAAATATTTCAATGAGTTTCTTGGGAAGTGTGATCGTTCTGATCATTCATATATATTTATCATTGAGAGTTGAGGGTATAAATGACATTTCACAATTGTCAAACAGTCAAACAGACGGAACACTGACGGAGGGAATCAAATTGTTATGAATTTATAAGCTCAGGGGCTCAAAAAACCAAAAAAATGAATTTAGGGGCTCAGGTTGATGTTTCACACATACCACAGGGACGCAAATTGCATTTTTCTCTAATTTTATTTCCTATTTATATTTTAATCGTCTTTCATTTAGCATTTTTTTACCTTATTTCATTTAAACCAATCTGTATTGCATAAGAACATGAATGATAATTAGTTTTTAAATTAACCACTGTTATTTATCTAATCATATCATTATATACGGATAGCAAACGTTTCAGTTGTTAGAAAAATAACACTACACTTCTAAGATATTGGAACACACAGCCGTTAACTATGAAAAGTATATTTTTTTTGTTAATTTGTATTTCACCATGTAATTAGAAAAAAGCATAAAATATACAAAATTTAAATGATATAAATGTACTTGAGATCCCAACGATTGTTTTTAATAAACTCGTGGGTATACCCGATACTCGCGGGTATCCCCGATACCCAATGGGTAATACCCGATGGGTAATGGGCCGGTTATGGAACACTAGTTTGCAACCGGGTATGGGTATGAGATTGGGCATACCCGTCTCATACCCGTTTCATACCCGACCCACTACCATCCCTACTCAGATTGATTTCAAGTTTAAATTAAGATTTCGTCAAACTCACTGGCGTGTTGCCCTATAAACATTTATATAGGCTACAAAATAACACTATTCTTTCACCCTCACAATTATCTTTGGATTTTTTTATTGGATCTTATGATCACATCACTAATTTAATGTAGCGGTTAAGCATGACTGATATTGGTATAATTATACATTTTTTACATCATTTTAACTCACTTTAATGGTTTTCTTGGAAATATAAATGAAATATGCTTAAATTAGTTTACTTTTAATTTTCAGGACAAATCGGGCCAAAAATGGACAGAAAAACGAAAAAGACGAAAAAATGAAGTTCTATAACGGAAATGGCCAGGCACGCCCGAACACCGAATGTCACCGACACGACTCGTACGGCCAAAATACGCCATAATACGACCAATAGAAACATATTACGCCATAACAATCAATCTACGCACTAATACGACACTTACAAACAATAAACATCACGATACCGAATGTCACCGACACGACCCGTACGGCCAAAATACGCGATAGTACGTAACAATAGTGACAATACACATCATAATACGACATTTAAAGACAAAATACGTCAACTACTGATCCAGTAGGACGCGTATACATACAAAACGACACGTTGGACTACAAGTGAAATCAAAACATAATCACATGAAATCATGGAATACAGCAATACATGTAACCGAACTTATCTAGAACATGTTGTATAGACCATATACTTCATAAAATGACGTGTAATAACAAAATATGTCAAAATTCGACAAGTATAGGTGCGTTTTTTAATTAAATTCAAAGTTAAAAACACTCAAAGGCCGAGCTTTCGCCAAAGTGCTGAATATTACCCTGAAGCGTTGAGCTTTGGCCAAAGCTCAGCACTAAGTATTACCCTTGAGCGCTGAACTTTGGCAAAGCTCAGTGCTTCATAGTATGGAATAAGATGATGGGTGTGTGAATAGCATGAAATTGCAACAAGTTTCTTGAAGTGTAACTGTATATATTAGGGTTGTTCACGAGCCGAACCGAGTCGAACGGATGTTTGCTCGTGCTTGGCTCGTTTACAAACTGAACCAAACGGAGCGGCTCATTTAAAACCGAGCCTCAAATCAAGCGAGCAGTTTCTGAGCGAGCGTCGAGCGAAGTTCGAGCGATTTGGACAACTGTGTCGCACGATTTAAATTTGTTGAGAGAGATGGTGACAATGTTGGGTCTCAAGTTTTTTATGTCTTTAAAAACAGGCACATTTAATGACATATATTTTTCTGATGAATAACAATGTTGTGGCCGATGAGGCGATAGTCATATTGCACGAACAATGACGTTGAGAGCCGGAGACGATGGACTTAGGGTAATAGCATGAAACATTGAGGCGATGAGCAGACTGTCGTTTATCAGTTTAGGGTTTAACTTTTAGTTTTGATATTAATTTTTAACGGCGTGATTGGGCTAGTACAAATAGATGTAGTTGTAAATTTGTATATAGTAGACCACAATATAATAGAGTGGTATATATAAAAGTATAAATTTAATTTATACTTGTGTATATACATGTTTATATATGTATGTGTTTATGTATATGTATATATGTACTAATTAAAAATAATAATTCGAGCCGGACGGACCTTTGCTAATGCTTGGCCCGTTTACAAACCGAACCGAGCAGAGCGGCTCGTTTACAACCGAGCGTCAAATCGAACGAGCATTTTCCGATCAATTTTCGAACGAGCGTCGAGAGGTTTGAACGGCCCTAGTATATAGGCGTGCAAAAGTGACATTGTTCATAAAAAGGTAATTGGCATCATCATCATCATACTCAGTAAATCCCACCAATAGCAAACCAAAGGTAGGGTCTGAGGAGGGTAAGATGTAGACAACCTTACCTCTACCCCCGTAGGAGTAGAGAGGCTGCTTCCAGTGAGACCCCCGGCTCGATAGTAGTTTTGCATCAAGCCTTGGACATAAGGCACATAACACTCAGCAATCGGGACAAAGACCGATTGGTTTCCGATGAACTATTCCCTTTACCAGTTGATGAATCATGCTTCGAACACCTAGAAGCTTAGTCACGTCTGCGCTTAGATAGCGATGTGATCCTTACCTTAATCAATAGATAGGTTTGTACTACTACCAGTCAAAACAGAAACTTTTGAAATGCTTTTCGTAAGGCAAGGAAAGTCAGTGCAGGACATTTGTGTAAAAAAAAACTGACACTTTAAGATTGGCTATCTTAGGAAACAATACAAAGCTATGAAGCAGAGTTTTATTGACAATTAATTATTAGCATGCATTTTTGGATGGGTTTGAGGGAGAAAAGAACAACAAACTTAAAAAAAAATCAGAATATATATAGTAGTATTTATTGGATGGGGTTTGAGGGAGTAAAGAACAGCAAACTTAGAAAAAAAATCACCATAAATATAGAAGAGTACTATTGAATGGAAATGGCATGCAGAAAATCATGAAATATGTATAAAACAAGAGTCTTTATCATCTAATCAAAACTGGAACGACTTCAATTAGTAACTAACTATATATATTAAATATGTAATTTGGAAAACACAAAAATATGTTGCTAATGGCTGCCACGTGCAGCCATGAATTAAATTCACCTACTGTTCACACGAGTTGCAAAATGTTATAGTTAATAATAATAATGTTATAGTTATAATATTTTTTTTGAAAGGTAAATCTCATTAAAAAGCACACGGAATGTCCTCGAAACAAGGACACCTGGAAAAAAACAAACGAGATTACATCGCGTCTAACGGATATTTACACCAATCTTTCCAATGTAAACTATTGACATTAGATCTATTTTTAAACCAAAAATACGACGTCATCTTTATGCTCTCGAACACTTCCGTAGCACGCCGCCTTTTATCTTGAAAGATCCGATCGTTGCGCTCATTCCAAATGGTCCACAAAGTAGTAAAAATAATCCCACGCAAGATGTATTTGGCATGCTTGGACATAGGCTGGTTACCGGGAATCTTCAAAAGATCGCTAACATCAAACACAATCATCGGGCTCAAACGACACGAATTTTCCACACGGCTCCATATTTCGGCTGCATAAAAACAACCTGTAAAGATGTGGGTCGATGTTTCTGTGTCCGAACCACATAACCCACAAATAGTATTTTGGAGATCAACACCTCGCTTGCATAACTCTACCTTAGTTGGTAACCGGTTTAAAATCGCTCTCCATACCATGATCTTACATTTTAAAGGTGTCCAGCCCTTCCACTTCATCTGTGAATTTCAGACAGGAGTAGGACAGTGGGAAAGCAATAGTCTAGCACTTCTAACAGTAAAAACGCCAGAGCCGCTTGGTTTCCACCTCCACTTATCAGCACCATCATGCCATTCGAAAACATACAACTCCTCCATAAGACTGAGCAGATCTGAAACTTCTGCAGCCGATGAAGGGGCTGTCCTCCAGTCCCAAAACAGCGTATGTGTTAAACAAAAGAACAACAGTAGCGTATGTTATAGTTATAATATAATTATAATATAATGGTTATATTAAAAGAACAATGTATGTGTTAAACAAAACTTGCTAAATTTTATAGAACGACAGGTCGCCTCTAATCCAGATTAAAACCCTTAAATTAATAGTGAGGTTTGTTCCTTGTATATGGTAAATTGATGTAATCAAATATAGTAGTAATCAATTTTCTTTTATTGTTCCACTACACTACATTTAGTTATACTTATTTTCTACTAATAAAACCATATAAAGTTTTATTATTAATCCATTTGTTGTGAATATTTTCTATAAATGCAGAATTAAATTAAAACTAGAATTATACAGATGGACCCTATGGTTTATAGCTAGTTTCACTTTTGGGTACTAAATTTTTTTAACAGGTTTTGGATTTATGGTTTCAATTTTGTAATACCTTTGGGTACTAACACTAAAATTACCAATATAATGACTAAAATACCCTTCTCTTTTTTTTTAATTTTATCAATGTAACATCTTTGGGTACTAACACCTAATTTTATTTAAGTTTAAATCAATTTTACAAAATCTATTTATTTTTTTTATTTTCATCTTTTTATTATATCTCTTACCTAGAATGCGTAGGAACATGTAACAACCCTCAAATAAGTCCCACAATAATCCGTAATCGTAATCAGAAACACGTACGATAAAATTCAACTTGAAAAATCAAATAAAAATTAATTTTTATTCTGTCGCGGGCCGCGACCAACGAAGGAAGATCTCTCGCGGGGGGCGAGAGACTTGATTCTATCCGGACACGTTGATGGACACATGTCGTTACACGTGTCAAGGCTACTAGATGACTCAACAACCCTAAAACCAACCAAAGCTCCCTCGCGGGCCGCGAAGGAGAAGCTAGGGGGCATCACGGGGCGCGACCTGCCATTCTATCAACCCTTTAAAAGGAGTAGAGAGCCTCAGTTATTCTCGTTCAATTCTTTTCTTTCTCTCTAAACATATAATGCTATAGTAGCTCAGTATTATACCCCTAAAATCCTAAATTATGCCCGTTATTAGGGTAATAGCTCTAAGAGTAAATTGCTATTTTAGTCCTTGAGTTTTGGCCAAATTTGCCAGTTTAGTCCAAATAGTTTTTTTTTGTGCATCTGGGTCCCTGACTTTTACATTTTGTTGCCATTTTGATCATTTTGTCTAACTCCATCCAAAAACCCAGTTTGTAACAGGGGTATTTTGGGGATTTCCTTAAAAAATGTTTTCAGTTGCCATTTTAATCCAATTCCAAAAAATCAAAAAAATTCCAAAAAATCAAAAAAATTACAAAAAAAAATCTAAAAATCAAAAAAATTCTAAAAAATCATAAAAATTCTAAAAAATTCAAAAAAATCTAAAAATCAAAAAAATTCTAAAAAATCATAAAAATTCTAAAAATTCTAAAAAATCCAAAAATCATTAAATGTTTCGGCACGAACCGTTTCGACCCGTACCGTTTCGACGCAAACCGTTTCGAACCGTACCGTTTCGACACGAACCGTTTATGTTGCGGATTTTGTGCATGCCGCAAAGACAGCAACGATTGAAGAAACTTACTTGCTTGCCGCCGAAATCAACGATAAGCGGGTAAAATCCGGTTTTTGGGATAAAGCTTCGAAGAACCTGCATCAAGTCACCACCGCACCAACTGCCGAAACCACCACCGCTCAATCCTCCAAGTCCTCACGTCGCAAGAAGAAGAACAACAACAGCAACTCTAGCAACAAGAACTGTGCTGTTACTACCACTGCTGCTCCACTTCAAGCCGTACCGGCCCAGCAGTAGCCCCATCACCGTCCAACACCAGTTACTTATGCACCGCCTGCAAAGCGTGCGTATACAGGCCCCCACCCGGCTTGCCCAACATGTTCTTATCATCACCCGGTGGGCCTCGCTTGTCGTTTCTGCGCTCACTGCAACAAGTATGGCCACTTCACTATTAACTGCCGTACCGGTCCCCGTCAATCCCCAGCTCAAGCCACTGCTCATCAAGTTCTGCTCCTAGCCCCGCAAGGCCAACAAGCGGCTCAGGCACCCGCGGTCAATGCCTGATTTTGCTTCGCATGTGGTGATCCCAACCACTTTGCGAACATGTGCCCGAACAGGGTGGTGAAACAAGAGCCCCAGCAGCAGCAACAGCAGTAGCAGCAGCAACAAGCCGCACATGCCAGAACTTTCAACATCAATGTGCACCAATCCCTGGCTGACAACAATGTGGTCAATGGTACGTTCCTTGTGAATGGTATTTATGCTTCGTTTTTGTTTGATACTGGAGCCGATAACTGCTTTGTGTCGTTCGAATTCGAGAAACTCCTTAGTCGTAAACGCTCCCATCTCCCCTCGACGTTTGATGTTGAAGTCGCTACCGGAAGAACTGTTGCCGTTAATTCTGTTCTTCGTGATTGTACTCTTGAGCTCAACAATCACATCTTCCCAATCGACCTTATTCCGATGCAACTCGGAAGTTTTGACGTCATAGTAGGCATGGACTTTCTTCGCGAAAACCATACTGAAGTTGTGTGTTTCGATAAGATGATTCGATTCTCGCTCACGAATGGTGATTTATTGTGTGTTTATGGCGAAACCCCTTCGAAGTATCTCAATCTCATGTCGTGTGTCCAAGCTAGCAAGTATCTTCGCAAGGAATACAGAGCTTTCTTGGCTAACATTGTAGTAGCGGAGAAGGAAAAGAAAGGAAGTCCGGGAGTAAGCGATGTCCCCGTTGTGTGTGAATTTCAGAATGTGTTTCCTGATGATCTCCCAGGTCTACCGCCTAGTCGTGATATCGACTTTCGTATCGACCTCATTCCTGGAGCCAACCCTATTGCCAAAGCTCCTTACCGACTCGCACCGTCCGAAATGCGTGAACTCTCGAACCAACTCCAGGAATTACTTGAAAAAGGCTTTATTCGCCCGAGCACCTCTCCTTTGGGCGCGCCAGTCCTTTTCGTCAAAAAGAAGGATGGGTCGTTCAGGATGTGCATCTACTATCGGGAATTGAATAAGTTAACTATCAAGAACCGCTATTCCCTGCCTCGCATTGACGATTTGTTTGATCAGCTACAAGGTGCTACGTGTTTCTCGAAGATCGATCTACGCTCAGGCTATCACCAACTACGTATTTAAGAGGAGGATATATCCAAAACCGTGTTTCGCACTTGATACGGCCTTTATGAATTCATTGTTATGCCCTTTGGTTTAACCAACGCACCCGCAGTTTTCATGGATCTCATGAATCGCGTGTGTAAACCATATCTCGACCATTTCGTCATCGTGTTCATTGACGATGCCTTGATCTATTCCAAGTCGAAAGCCGAACACGCACAACATCTATGTTTGGTTCTCGAGCTACTCCAGGGGAATCGACTATATGCCAAGTTCTCCAAGTGCGAATTTTGGCTGGAGGAAGTTCAGTTTCTGGGTCACATCGTAAATAGTCAAGGTATTCACATCGATCCCGCGAAGATTGAAGCCGTTAAGAGTTGGATTACACCTAAGAACCCGTCCGAAGTCCGTTCTTTTCTCGGACTAGCGGGCTATTATCGACGATTTATCAAAGGATTCTCAAAGATCGTTGTGCCGCTTACCGCTCTCTCGCACAAAGACAAGCCTTTTGTTTGGGGAACTGAACAAGAGTCTGCTTTCCAAACACTTAAGCACATGCTTTGCAATGCTCCTGTTCTCACATTGCCCGATGGAAACGACGACTTCATTGTCTATTGTGATGCTTCCAACCTTGGTCTTGGTTATGTCCTTATGCAACGAGACAAGGTTATAGCCTATGCATCTCGTCAGCTCAAAATCCACGAGAAGAACTATACAACCCATGATCTCGAGCTAGGCACGGTTGTTTTTGCGTTTAAGATTTAGTGACACTACCTGTATGGTACAAAGTTTACGATCTTCACTGATCATAGGAGCCTACAACACATCTTTGATCAGAAAGAACTTAATATGCGTCAACGTCGATGGGTGGAACTTCTCAACGATTACGACTGTGAGATTCGTTATCACCCAGGCAAAGCAAATGTCGTTGCCGACGCTCTCAGCAGACGAAGCTATCTGCTCAACATTCGTGATGTCCAAGCCCAGTACGATCTCAAAACCCTCATCCGCGAAGCCCAACATGCCTGTTTTAATGAACGCACTCTGAAGAAGGAATGAATCTATCACGAATTCCATTATTTGGACCGAATTTGGATCCCTAAACGGACCGATTTGCGAAAGATATTGATGGACGAAGCCCATAAATCCCGGTATTCTATTCATCCCGGTGCCGACAAAGTGTAACAGGATCTTCGTTACAAGTACTGGTGGCCGGGCATGAAAAGGGATATTGCTCTCTACGTTGGAAAGTGCCTGACTTGCGCAAAGGTCAAGGCTGAACACCAAAGACCCTCTGGCTTACTCGAACAACCGCCAATTCCTATATGGAAGTGGGAGAGTATAGCTATGGACTTCATAACAAAGCTTCCGCACACGTCATCAGGTCACGACAGCATTTAGGTTGTTGTTGACCGTTTGACCAAATCTGCTCACTTTTTGCCAATACGGGAAGACTACAAGGTAGAACGATTAGCCTGAATCTACACCAATGAGATCATTTGTCGACATGGGATGCCTCGCAACATCATCTCTGACCGTGATGCTCGGTTTACCTCGCGACTGTGGGAAACGTTTCAAACGGCTCTCAGTACATCGCTTAATCTAAGTACCGCTTTCCACCCTCAAACCGACGGACAGACTGAAAGAACGATTCGTACTCTTGAAGACATGCTTCGTTCGTATGTCATAGATTTCGGTGGTAATTGGGACGCATACCTGCCGTTAGTCGAATTCTTGTACAACAACAGTTATCATTCCAGCATATAAATGGCACCATTCGAGGCCTTATACGGAAGAAGATGTCGATCGCCTATTGTGTGGCACGAGATCGGTCACTCGCAACTAACCGGTCCAGAGCTACTGCAAGAAACGACTGACAAAGTCCTCCAAATTCGAGAAAACTTGTTGAAAGCTCGAAGTTGACAGAAAAGTTACGCCGATAGACGGCGCAAGCCCCTTGAATTTGACGTTGGCGACTACGTACTCCTAAAGGTATCACCTTGGAAGGGTGTGGTCAGATTCGGCAAGAAAGGGAAACTAGCGCCTTGATATGTTGGACCTTTTAAGATTCTGGAAAGAATAAAAAAAGTCACCTACAGACTCGAACTACTGGAGGAACTTAGTAACGTCCACCCGACTTTCCATGTGTCAAACCTCCGAAAGTGCCTGGCTGAGCATGATTTAATTGTACCTCTCGATGACCTTCAAGTAAACGAAACACTACACTTCGTGGAGAAGCCTGTCGAAATCATGGATCGCCAAACCAAGCAGCTCAGACGCTCGCGCATTCCTATTGTGAAAGTCCGATGGGAAGGCAAACGAGGCGCCGAGTTCACTTGGGAACTCGAAAGCGACGTGAAGGCGAAGTACCCACAGTTGTTTGTTACGGCTTCTGCCTAATTTTGGGATGAAATTCCCTCAACTAGGGGAGGCTGTAACACCCCGTGTTTCTGAAGTCAAAGTCAAAGTCAAGATTGAAGTCAAAGGAAGACAAGATTGCTAATTGCGATTTGTCTCTCCTTGCTCAATTACTGTTTTGACTTCTTTGACTTGTAATTAGTCTATTTTATTTTTGCTTTAGTTGTATCATGTGAAGTATCTATTAGTAATCGCTTGGTAATCGTTATTTATCGCATGTTTAATCACTTTATCGCTATCGCAATCGCACTCGCAACTCGAATTACGTATTTTGGTTATTGTTATACGTGTGTGTGTGCCTTATGTGTTACTTGTGCATGTTAATTTATGTTATGGCGTGGTAATCAATCGAAACGTAATCGAACTCAATCGTAATTGAAATAGTATGATAATTGGTAGAGAAGAGATAGTGCGAGATATGAGTAGTTGGGATTAAAAGTAATTTGACTAGGAAACTCTATCGCATCGCAACGCTCGCAATCGAAATTGAAACATCAAAACTCGTCGCGCCGAACACTCGAACGAGGTGACTGATCGACCAGGCGACCAACCGTTCGACCAGCCGACCGATCAGACTGCCGTCCGATCGGACAGGCTGTCCGCACAGGCTGCCTAGCCGATCGACCAGCCCTATCCTCTTTGGGTAACCCTATAAATACCCCTTGTCACTTTCATTCTTTCTATTTTTGGCAACTGACGTCCGACAAGCACTCTCACCTTGCTTTTTCTCCGATTTCTCGCAATTCCGGTAAGATCTCGTCCTAAATCTTGTACTTCCTTAATCTACACGCACTCCTACACCTTTCTATCTTTTGAATCTTAACTTTTAACCGTGAAATCATCAAGATTCAAGGTGTTCTAGGATGACGTCATCATGTGTTCTTGAAGAACTTCATGTTTTGGCCTCAATCCACCAAGAACAACTTAGATCTAACCGATTTCCACATAAACAAAAAAAAGATCTTTCATAGATCTAAACATATTCACAATGAAAAGGAGTGAAAGATGGTTTTCAACTTTCTTTCAACTCTTTTACACTCAATGCATTCAAAACCGATAAAATCGGAGCTTGTGCCGGCTTACTACTCATCATTGTGGTTACGTTGGTTCAAGATCCGTATTCTATCCACGAGATTATCGATTCCGGGTTAAACGTGGAACGCCGTCTCGAACCGTCCACTGATTGGGTTTGGGCCATTCCAGTCCGATCAGGAGCACCAAGTATTGACGAGGTTTCTGTTGCTTAACACGTTATCAAAATATCTCGATAAAACGACAAACTATCAAAACAACCAAGTGTAAGACGAACAGGTTAACCAGGATGGAGTGCCAAACCGAACGACTGACAACCCGTACGACCTGTACCTTGGTCCCGCACTTAACCATTTTTGCCAACACTTGAAGTCTGAATGTTGAACGAATTGCTGTCCGATCGGACTACCAACCGATCGAACTGCCATCCGAATCATGAGCCGTTTGAACTTCAACACTTAAACAATTTTCAACTTGTTCAATGCACAAAGGATACCACCCGACTGAAAGACCGTCCGATCGAGTGACACCCTGCTGTGAACTTGTTCTCACTGAAGTGACCAACCGAACGGGTTGCCGTCCGATCGAACGACCGTTCGACCGACCGACCTGAAAGGTAGAGGTACTTTGATGTTTTCTAAATACTACAACGAAAACTTCAAAAGTCAAGCCATCATACACAAACACATCCTTCTCAAAGGAAGAAACAATCCACTCGAACAGTCATCCGACCGGACGACCGTCCGAACGGACGACCACTCGCACGACCGGCTGTCCGATTGGACTACCATCCGAATGGACTGCTGTCCGAACCACTTGTACTTTGCATCGTTTTACGCATCGCTTATCATTATGCTATCAATCTGTTCAGGCTAACCCTACTCTCTAGCGCTCCCTTCAATCCATCAATCGCTGTGAGTATACTCGATCCCATTTTGCTTTACGCACTTTTGGGTGTTACATACGTTACGTATACAAAATCATATCGAACACACTACGCAATACTTTAAACGCTAACCGTTACCGCATGTTATACGTGACTTAATGAATGCTTGTTTGTTATGTTTACACATGGAATGTTGTCTACCTGCCTTAGCAACGATAGTACTATTAGTTTGGACTCAGCACCCGTTCACTTGGGGGTTGTTAAGGACAATTACCTACATGGCTCACAGTGGTGAGAATGTATCGCGAACCGCCTCGGGCAGTCAGCCCGCAGTCATTGGTATCGATAGGTTAATGTCGATAACTAACATGCCTCATTTCACTATGTGTACGTGCTGGTTATGCGTAACGCTTTCGAACTCTATATGCTATTATCAAACTTGTATGCTCACCTTTACACTATGTGTATTGACTGTTACTTTAACGTATGTGATATGTGCTTAAGTTGTTTTTATGCTTAGCTTGCTGTGAACTTGAGGCAAGGAAAGGTCTAGGATGCTCTCTGTGCTGTGATAAAATCGAGGATAGGAAAAGAGGTCCTAGAAACCAATAAATAAACTATCTATATATAAATCTGAGTTGTCGGAACATAACTACTTGAATAGATTTGTCTGTAATAATTTGTTTGCCTTTTAAGACATGGTATGGGACATGTTACTTTAAATTACTTGGTAATGATAATTGTTATGGAAACTTCTGGACAATCTGTTTCGCTTAGTGCCATGCCCCGATGTTTCCGCCATCGGTTGGGGTGTGACAACTATAAAGTAGATGCTTAGTTATCAGAAGACTTAGAATCAGGAGGTTTGTTTAATCAAGACTATATGCTAACAAGGTGAGTCGTTCTCTTTTTATCAAACTGTTTTACGAAACCTCAAATTATTTTCCAGTTATAATTACAGGGATTAAGTCTTTGCAAATCTTAAATTACTGACAGTAAGTGGGGTCTTGTATACATTACTGATGTAATATCGCTTTTAGGTTAACGGACCTAAGTAGTGATGCACGTCACTTTTGGGTGAACGGACCCAATAGTGATATGACCACAGTCACAGATCCGGTCGAGTGACAACTGGATCAGTTAATTATAAGATAGGGGGAATTGTAATCGCTCTTAGTATTGTAAATTATAACAATGTGTCTTTTGTACAAATTGAATGTACTCACCAATATTTCCTGCTGATAAAATGTTTTAAAACGCATTTCAGGTGATTACAGTAGATTGGAATAAGAGTTGTGATTCGGCACCAAAAGGCTTACAGAAGTGGCTTATTTTATCAATTAAATTAAATTAAGAAAAGTTGTTTTATGTATTCGGGTTTATCCCATATTAAAGCTACCTTTGCAAAACATGGGTTTATCCCCATCTGTTAATAAATAAAATCAGGTGTTTCTAAACTCTGATATTTTCCTAACTCACGGTCCTGATGAAATTTCCGCTGCAATACTTTTCAAAATAACCACCGGTACCACTTGACTGCTCGCGGCTCCCGCTCCCATCCAGGGCGGGGTCGGGGGTCGTGACAGAACAGTTGTCCACGCGTAATTGACCGACCCTTTAAACACTTGGCGGCAATTTGCAACAATATCTTCAATTATGTGCATATGAAGCCATATGCTCTCGGCATGTGTGCATACGACACCACCGGGTTGAAGTGCTTTTGCAACAGACACGAAAAAAGGCTTCTCGAAAAGCTCTTATGCGGGACCTGAGGTATAATTGCCATGTCAACATATCGAATTGATAATATGGAGATGGCGGGTTGGTGAATATATTTACCCGATGGGATCAGAAGAATCAACTATAACCGCATCATAACTTCCTTCAGGAGCAGCCTTCAAGAATGCAACTCCTACAAGATTTAAAAAAGAAAAAAGAAAACAACGACGAAGTTAATTCACATATATACCATCGCCAATGTGGAGGTTGACATGCGGATCATCGTACCCAACAGCTACATCAGGAAAAAACTCCTTAGAAACCTGAAAATTGGACAAATATTCCACATTAGCCCGTAAACTTTGAAAAGTAAATGCAAATAGCTATTTTGAATAGGATTAATACCAAAAAAAAAAATCAAAACTTTCATATTTTGCACGAAATAAGTCCCTTGACCGAATATTGTTAATGTATACAAACTTCTTAAATGAAGGGTAAATGTTGGTAACTTGCAAACTTAGCATATATGTAGACATCACGCAACCGTTTTTTAGTTAAGGGACTTTTCTCGTGCAGAATGAGAAAGTATGTTGGTTTTTTATGGTATAACCCTTTTAAATAAAAGAACTTTCAAAATTTCTAAAATCATGATTACTCACATCAACGACCATCTTATCGATCTCAAAATATCAACGTGCTCATCAGAAGTGTGTCTACTTGAATAATAAAGAAAGAAGCAACACTTGTAACCATTGATAGGTCATCTACACCTGAAGCCTCTAACCCATCTAAATAAGCATCAATAACTGCCTCGTATCTAGACAAAGAAAATATGAGCTGTGATAAATCATGAAAAAGAGTCAGTAAGTAATACAATTTTAAATTGGCATGTAAAACGAACATGTACATCTTGAAATCATTCAGTGAAAATGCACTTTCAAATGTCTTTTCCTCCTTGTACAAGTTCCCTGTGGTTACATCATCAATTGTCAAATAAGTGCAAAAACATAGAGCTAAATTATTATTTTCTTTCAAGATAGTAAATACAGTATATAAGCTTTGGAATGTTATAATAACATGATTCATAAGTAAGCATCTATAGCCAAACTAAAGTCTTAATATCATTAGATGATTCAAAAATTAAGTCTAAGACAATCTTCAAAAAATGAATAAAAAACGCGTATGGAAATGATGGGCCAGATAGTATCACTAATCACTAATAACTAATCAATAAACTCATAAACGAATGAACGTAACTGAACAAAGATAACCGCACATAAATAAACAAACGCTCAAGAACGTGAATGAACGAACATGACATGTGATCATGTTGGCCCGTTCAATTAAATGAACCAATAAAACTATTCAGTGTCGTTTATTATAACAAACTTCCAGCCAAACGGTTTACTAAAAGTTCGTTTCATTTGCCGCAAAACGAATTTGTCAAATTTTGATTATTTAAAAAAACCAAGAGAATACCTGAACTGGTCATTGTAAGCATTCGAGGTAGATATTGCTTTTAAAAAAATCTGTAACAACATATAGAAACATCTCATTAGAAAAATATGTAACACATTTCACATCTTGAATCATATAAAACATAAATTTCCACAATAATCTTTGAAATTTCAAACCTGTAAATTGAAGTTGGATAGTTGACAACGCAATTTGAAGCTTTGAATGGACCAGTAAATTACATGGACTCCTAAATCGTCGAATAGAACTACCAATTCACAATACATATAATCAAGCATTATTGATTATTACAAGTTTATAATAATTGACTACAAAATAATTAACAGAACTATAAAATAAAAAAATTCCAAACCTGCGGAAAGGGATTCCAAGACAAAATCAAACGTAAAACGATTTGGAGAAACTATAACAAAATAATCGGTGGATGAGGAACCGATTAAAGCCTTGAGACCTCAAGCGATTTCAAATAAGCGGTGGGTTGAATGCTAAGAGCACCTGATGCATGAGACTGAGAGCTATTAAACTTCTGAGCAATCACATGATCATACACACGTGCCACGTCCAGCCATCCAATCTACTCTTCCAGTCAATACGAAACCCTAGAAAACCTAGATCCTTAAATTTCACAACATTCGAAACCCTGGAAACCTGAACAAGATTCCATCGCCTTCAGAACCACCGAATGGACATCATCTAGGAGAGACTATGTCGTTTGGTAACTATAGAGAGAGACCGAGAAAGAGAGAGATGATGAGAAATGGAATAGTCCCTAATGTGATTAAAAACCATTTAGTAGTTAAGAAGAACCGATTTAATTGCCTGGGAGTTATTGAGACAATGGTAAAGTTGGGATTTATGATTAAATTGTACATATAAATTTACAATTATAAACTTGGAGTGTCTTAAAATGTTGAGCTCTTTCCCATTCTACCCCTCTAAGTACATATTGTTTCAAAACTTGTACACATTGTAAAATCACATCTCTGTCCATCACATTTGCTTTATATATATAGGGGAATGTTCAATTAAAAACTCCTTTTATTGCGAAAACCCGAAAACTAATTAAAAAGCCTAAAAAACATACCAATTTTTTTTTACAAATTTTCGCTGCATTTTGTATATAAAAAAAAACTTTTTTTCAAAAAAAAAATTGTAGTGCACATTTGCGTTATATGTGTATTACACATGTGTATTATTACACATGTGTATTATTACACATGTGCACTACAAAAAAAATTTGGAAAAAACTTTTTTTAATATATAAAAATAGCGATTTCTAATAAAAAAATTGAAAAAAAATTGGTATATTTTTATGTTTTTTAGTTAGTTTTCGAGTTTTCACGATAAAATGAGTATCCACTTAAACCCTCCTCTAAATATATATATATATATATATATATATATATATATATATATATATATATATTGAAAATGTAAGGCTGTTAAAAACGTATTATTCTTTATAATTTAACTATAATATTACATTACACATAATAAATACTTAAAATAAAATTATACAAATATTTAACTATAGAATACAAAGTTCAAAAATCAACCATAAATATTTATTATTAAAAGCAGAATAATTTTATCCTAGAATAGAATACAAAGTTCAAAAATCAACCATAAATATTTTTTTTTAAAAGCAAATTAGTAGATTTTATGTTAAATAAGAAATTTAATAAAAAGATAAAAATAAAAATAAATAAATAGATTTTATGTTAATTAAGAGATATAATAAAAAGATGAAAAAAATAAATAAATAGATTTTGTAAAATTGATTTAAACTTTAATAAAATTAGGTGTTAGTATCTGAAGGGGTATGGTCACAGATCTCGCACCAAAGTAGTCGCGAGTGACCATCACCCTTATCAAATACTCCCACCAGCAAGGACTTATCTACGTCCATGCGGGCACGCGCGAGCGCGTATGACGACTCCAATCGGTCAAGTGATGAGAAGTCGTACCTTGCGTATGAAAACGGCTGTTTTCGTCATGACAAGGGATGCGGTAATAACTGCATTTACCTCACGTAGCGATGCGGCTTAAGCACCTCATCCTATACACATCTTGTTAAAGCAAGGGACGCAGAAACAACCGCAGTTACCGCAGATAGCGATGCGGCCCAGCACCGCATCCTAGTGACGATGCAAGTGGGAGTGACACCTTCACTTAAGTGTCCAAAACAGCAATTGGCACTGACAGCAGTCACCTGTCCAGCCCACACGTAAGCAATGCTGGCACACAGACTGACAGCCACAGCAGGACGTGGCATCACCACCGTGACCTTCGCGCCTGACATACCTACAAAGGGCTGCGCGTTGTCAGTCTAGCCACTCAATTACCCTCCTTCACTCTTCGGCTATATATACCCATCCCGGACCAGGTTTGAGGTATCGCTTATCTACTATCTCTCCTACTTACTACTATTACACACTTTGCTCTCAAGCAAATACTGATTCTCACGCCAGAGAGTGTTAACAAGGAGCACCCCCACCCCATCCTCCTTGTTACGAGTCACGGTGTGTTTCCTTGTGCAGGAGACAGATCAGTGGACGATCCAGCCACCGATCCTTGGAAAGAAGGGATTAATCCAACTTGAAGATACTAGTGAATTAACCTCCCCTCCCCTGGTTAACCTATGTTTCATCATTGGCGCCCACTGCTACTCTTAGCACTTTTTTCCATCTCTTCCTTTCTCGAACACCTGGCCACGGAGTGAAAATAAACCAACGGATGCACTTTCTAAACTAGCATCCACTAGCTTCCAACACCTGGCAAAGGATATACGTATTGAAGTCCTCAAAAACCCTTTAGTACCCTTGCGCCAAGTCAATGTCATCCAATACGGCGCAACATCTTGGATGACACCAATTATAAGATACCTGCAATCAGGAATCTCCCTAGAAACCAAAGCGGAAGCACGCAAACTGCAATACAAAGCGTGCCACTATCAAATGGGGGACGGTATCTTATACCACAAGTCATACCTATGGCCACTCTCGCATTGCGTAGACCCTCAAGACGCCACATATTTAGTCCAAGAAATACATGAAAGAATATGTGGCATCCACGCAGGACCACGAATGGTGGTGGCCAAAATCATGAATGTTTTTGTATTACTGGCCCGACATGCATCTGAATGCCGTTAAGATCTTGCGCAAATGTTTCAACTGTCAACGACGCGCACCAAAGACACTAAGCCCAAAGAACAACCTGATTCCAGTCACCACCACTTGGCCCTTCCAGAAATGGGCCATAGACGTAGTGGGACCTTTTCCAGACGCACTAGGTGTGATTATATTTATCATAGTGGCGGTCGATTACTTCACCAATGTTAAGCCCTAAGACGTAACATTCTTAAAAATGACGCTGCGGAAATACGAGCCTTAAAATTTCATTCTTTATTCATTACATTTCTTACGTGAAGACTCAATTACAAAAATATCAAACATTCACTAGAAGAAATTTACAACATTCACGTTTAATTAACACTTCGCTCGTTACATAATTCAAACTATGTAACCGTTCTTTTCGTACAATCCTTGCGCTTCGACTCGATCTGCGTCAGCTTATCTTCGTTAGCGATAGGGGAAATCCGTGTGGTTCCTGTGGACATCATATACAACTTATCCGTTAGTCATTGACATCACCATATAACATTAAACTATATAATTTGAAAATCTTATAACACTCCACAATATGAACTTGGATTCATTCGATTATCCTTTTAAATTCTTTGTCCAAGTTCGGCTTGCATTCCTCATGAACCTGGTGATCTAATACCTGCATTACATTCCAATCTCAAGGCACATCGTTAGCAATCGTCAATACTCAATCGTATTGAAACCATTCCTACGTACATTCATAGCAACTTACATACATACATGCATACATTTCTATATACGTACATACAATCATATACATCTTTATACATGCATACATTCATACACGCATACATACCTACGAGTTCTTGCTTACCACTTTTATTCTCATATACTTATACTAACATATCATATTCCCAGCTTTCCATAATATAGGTTTTATACATTTTGAAATACATACTTACTCGTTCCTAAACACGTTCACCTATAGATTTCCTTCTCTAACACCAAGGTAAATCCATACTTATACTATCCGGAGACCCATACCATTTACTTATAATCAAAACCATCTTAAACAATAGTTATGAGGCCTTGAAAACCAATTAAAACGAGTTCCATGACCAAACCAAACAAAATAAAGATTTTTGCCAGTTCAATGGTCTCTCGCGGGCTGTAAGAGAGTTAGCTCACTTTGTCACGGGCCGCGACCTATGTCGCGTGGTGCGACGTTGTTCCCTGCTTGTTGTCGCGTAGCGCGACAGACCTGTTTCGACAAAATGTTAATTTTTCTTGAGCTGCATCTGCCCAGCTCTATATTTTCAACATATATTGCACAAAACATGCATATCTTTCAAAACCGACTACCCGTTTCTTCCCACATGATGGTAATTTGGTCATCTATCATAAGGACTCAAAATCTAATATCCGGACTAAGGAAATTCATAACTTATATTCTTTCGGCTTAATATTCAATTACAAATTATTCGACCCGTTCCATCCCACCAATTTACTTCCAGCTTAGTTAACAACCTTCGTCCTATTAGAGCATTACTTAGCTTAATACTTCCGATTTTTATATAATCCTTCATGATATCCCATATTCATAAGTATCAAGATTTATAATATCTACCAAGAAGTGAATCGAAATTCACTTACCTTAAGCGTTCGTTCTCGCTTTCACTTCCCTTGTCTCCTCTTGACTCATTAGCTTTTCTCGCTTAATTCCTTGAATGCGATGCATATCCTTTCATTCCATTTTATTACAACATTGTTATTATACATGATCATTCCTCTTATCAATCATTTCGTTCCTATGTCACATTGACTTTTATTGGGAAACTACTAACATACATAGGGCATAGATCCATTATCACATCATTAATAATACATTAGCATACATGAGCATACATACATTCATTTATTTGGCTTTTGGATCATGAAATGTTTGACTTTCATTAATCAATCATTCACTAATATTGCAATAGTTTAACTCACTAAAAACAGGCTGTTTTGGGATGTCTGTTTACTGTACTTATGAGCTTGCAAAAATTACGATCTTTTTATGTGACGTGCCCTAGAAGGGCTTATCGTTGTGTTAAATTTTTAGAGTCTAACTCTCTACCAAAAAATTATAAAAAATCATTTACTAAGCAGCAATCAGATTCGTCACTTTCTGACTGCAGCCCACGAAAAAATTCATTTAAAAATCCTCGATTATCCGATTAACATATTCCAGTTGGAAATTTGATAACCTCCAGAAGCTACCTACAGTAAAAATTTGACATCATAACTCAATTCCTAAATTGAGTTATGTCATTCGTAATGGGCTGCAAATTCTGCCAGAAAACGCAGCCTGAACCTTCGATACGGAAAAATTCACAAAACGTTCATTTTTCGTCGAAAAAATGCAGTTCCAGTTGGGTTTGAAAGGTTCTTCTTGGGAGTTCATCACAAACTCAATAAACATCAGTTTTTGACAAGATTTGACCCAATTACAGTTGATTACATTCGACTGTAACTTTCTGGACAAATTTAGTTTTCACCAAATCTTTTCTAAATATCTCACATTCTAACTTCACCTAGACATTTTATCGAACACTTGGTGTGCTTACCATTTACCTAGCCTAGTGTACAAGTAACTCAAGCACATTCATACCATTTCTTATCAAGGTCATCACATTCAACATTTTTACACAATTTTCTTTCTAATTCAGGTTCATATAACATCAATCTACCCTAATCATCTTCACATACCAAAACTACAACTAACTTAACACATATTCCATCAACATCTCCATGGCATTATTACGTATAAGTAGGTTTACATATAACAACAAGATAATCCGAAATTGTCACACCCCGATTTTCCACGTGTCACCGGTGGGCCCGGTGGGGGAGTATCGTGACGTGGTTGGCAACATAATAGTCAAACAACACAATGTAATAATGCACAGCGGAAGCAAAAGATAAATATATTACATTCCGAATATAAGTAATGTCAAAGTATTACAACGGAAGGTAAGGGATCCACAGGCGGATCAATAAAAGAAAACTGTTCAACAGACTTTAGGCATCTAGAACTTGCAAGATTCCCTAGTGACGCCCTGAGCTCCCAGCCAATTACGCATAGTACCTGTCACTTAACCTTTTGGAAAATACGTCAGTTTACACTGGTAAATACAATTAACTGACTCATTTTGGAAAAAGAGTTTGAAAAGTGATTCGAGTGCAAACGGCACAAAATATCTTGACACATTGATTAAAATGCACAGAGGCAAAATTAATCTTTTATACTTGGGACAATTTTTTTAATAAAAATCTTGTATCCGATTTACATGGTTGTCCAACATTTAGGGCCGGTGATTATACAATACAAGCCGGACAAGATTAATCGACACACCACAAATATAATCTCACAAGAAGATACCCTTACGAGTGAGTATACGTTATACATATGCAACAGGAGGTGTTTTGCCTACACCTTGTGCTTACGTCGTGGCCATTCACTTTTTAAAATGAGCCAAGGATATCCAGGACACGGTCATTAACCCCCAATGTTATTTGTTATCAATCAATACAGATTAAAACGGGATTATGCAATTTAATCATCTCCGATTAAAAGGTTTCTACACCCGACCAAGCGGTAGTTTTATAATACCGTATCCCAAGCCCGTATAAGGGAAAATAAGTTAAAAGTATTTACCTGAGCTAGCAATGCAATTTATACTCAGCCGTATATTCTAATCAGCAAGCACAAGTACTTCTACTGGGGCTCTCAATCTGGAACAAAGGTTTTATTAACCTATTAAATTACTAACGGGTCTTATTTAAGTCGTAACTTAGACCGGTTAGTTTTAAGGAAAGGTTTACGGTTCAAAACGCATGATTTAAGCGAAGAACGGAATAGAATGTGATTTAGACCCGACAAGTTTGGAGACTTGTATAATATGGGTAAACTAAACACATTCTGGATTTTGAGATAAAAACGATAAGGTTTGACCCGTTTCGGCTATTTTATGTAAACTTGTTACATAACCGAACCGAACGCGTAATATGCGTAACGGGTATCTGAAAGAGCCATATACAGGTTTCCTAAGTTAATATGCTTCAAATACAGGTCTGATGTAAACAGCAAACATACTCAATTTGATGTGTTATAACAGTAGGGTAAAGTATATATGTGAAATATATCATTTATAACCAAACTATGCACCGAAGGGGCATTTTGGTAATTTCACATAAGCCGAAAAGCTCAAAACTGAAGTCTGAGTTTATCAACCTTTGCTTACTGTTAAAATATCATAATTTTCCTTTTATATCAGTAGGTATCAACCCGGGTATGTCCAATATGATTTTAAAACATTCTATGCGCTAAAAACGCTAAATAAGGCGATTAAAGGCCATTTCCGGGTTTGATTCTTAAATCTGATATTTTTATAGTTCCAGAAGGCTTAAAATAATTTATTTATCATATGTGATCAGTAGAAAAAGGTTTGGAGTCGTTTGGATGTGTAAAACTCATTTTATGGCTCGTAAGGGCAAAATCGACAATTACCGGATTAAGCCTACGTCTATGAGTTATGCTCAGCCTAAAATTAATTAAAAATCTTTGAAAATCCCAAAATAATATATTACACCAGTGAGTAAAAGATTTGATATCAAAAAGTATGTTTAACTAGGCTATACGCTAATTACGCCGTTTTATTAACATAAAGCATTAAATTTGCGATATTGAGCATAACTCTTAATCTACAAGTCAAACTGATGTCAAACTTTGCATACAAGTTTATATATCAGTAATTTAAGTTTCTACTCTTTTACATTTTCATAAATCACGTTTTAAGGTAATAAGGGCATAATGGTCAACATATGAGCAATTAACGGAAACATGCATATTAATTGGATAACTAATGAACCAAGGTGTATAATCACAGAGGTTTTTTCTAACATGTAACCTAATCCAATTAAAGCTCTGAGGCATTTCTAAAATGTGCCTAAACGGGTCAGAACTGAAAGTCAAACTATGTGACTTTCGGTTCCGAACCGGGTCTAAACAGGAAATTGTCGGGTTGAACATGTTTAGACATGTTCTTACACTTATTACTAAGTTATAACAATGATCCAACAGGTTGTATATGATCTACAATGTTAATTATGCATAAATGGCATTTTAGACTTCCTGTTGACTTTTTAAGTAAAGGTTTGACCCGACTTTTGACCTGGTTAGAGCGATGATCAGGGGAAACCCTTTTGGGGTTTTATTACCCACATAAATACCATCTTATATCTACTTTTGATTCTAGAATAGACTGAGCCATTAATGACTAATCTTGAAGTCAAACCGTAATTACGACGGTTTGACTTTTAGCCTAAATACTAAGCTAAACTCAATTAAAGAAGGACTAGCAGACTTACAAGAGTCCTATGCACGAGATATGATCAGTTGGACCTGCTTGAGAGCTCCAGAATTGATCCATAAATGCAGATGAAGGTGTAAGTTCAATGGTTGCAACTAAAGCCTTATATAGTGGTTTAATCTCCACAATTCCTTGACACTTGGGGTCTACAACTCACCACAATTGATCAACACTTGTTGTCTAGTGCTTAGGGATGTCTAGGGGTCGCCCACATGTGAGAAAAACCGGCTAGATGGGTCAAATTCGCGCATAACAGGCTGCTGCCTGTTTTTTCTGGTTCTGGGCATCCCACGCGGCCCGCCTCCCATTTGGCAGAATCCCACGCGGGCCGCGTGGCCCTTAATTTCAGGATTTTCTATTTTCTTTTGTTTTGCGAGTTGTCCCTTGGCTTCACGAAAGGTCAAGTGAGCTTTATACTTGCAATTTGCCCCCTTATTATTTACCCACAAGGGCTTTAGGACTTATACCCACTTTGCCAAGTCCCTGAACATTTCCGGTTAACCCGAAAAGTCTTAACTTTCAACGTTAACACTCTAACCCCTCGCACACGAATTTGATCATAACTTTCTCATACGATAACGAAACTTCATGAAATTTTAATCGTGCATTCTAGTGAGCATAATTAACATTTACAAAGCTTCGGGTTTGTCAAAAGGTCACTCAGAGGTATATCTTTAAACATGTTGACACATTTAACCCCTGTAGTTTGTAATCTCTCACTTTTAGCTTCGTATGATCCATGATTTATTTGTTTGATGTTATAAACATCATGTAGGGTTATTATGAAGTATATTTATTCACAGTTGACACTTAGAATAAGTATATTCACATACTTTCCATGTTTGTCAACTTTAGTCCTTTCATAACATTCTTTCACACGTTCAAAATTTATGACACGTGTCAACACCTTATAGGACGTGAATTTTCGAGGTGTTACATCCTCACCCCCTTAAAATAAATCTCGACCCGAGATTTACTGAAATAAGTAAGGGTACTTTTCTTTCATCGTGGATTCAACCTCCCACGTGAATTCGGGACCTCTACGGGCGTCCCATTTGACCTTAACAATAGGCACATGCTTCCTCCGAAGCTTCTTAACCCGTCAATCCTCAATCGACAAGGGTTTTTCAACAAATCTCAAGCTCTCATCCATATGCACATCTGTATGCAGCATAACCAGTGATTCATCAGCGAAGCACTTCTTCAGATTGCTGATGTGGAATACATTGTGAATTCCACTGATAGTAAGTTTAACTTATAGGCAACTGAACCGACACGTTCGATAACCTCGAAAGGTCCTATGTATCTCGGGCTTAGCTTGCCTTTCTTACCAAACCGCATCACTCCTTTCCAGGGTGATATCTATTGTTGAACCTTATTCCTTAACAAGAATTTAGGAGGTTTGCTATTTTCATAATCCTTAATTTTCTGCCGTATACTGGCATCTTACTGATGATTATGAATTTGCGTGATCTTATTGATTGTCTATAATGCAACTTTCAGATCTTAATGTTTGGACTTACCAAACTATTGTCCTATCAATGGACGTTTAACATTCCATCTATACAAGGTCTTCAAGGGGTAGCTTTGATATTTATATATCAAGTATTATGGAGAAGCTTATCTTAAGGTGAGATGGTTATTCCAACCATTACTTAACAAATATTAAGGAATAGCTAATCCTTGTCGTTAGTCGAACAATTCGACGATCCTGGGTAGCTGATGGCAATTTCTTAATCGTTGTCTAATTAGGATTGCGGTAATATATGCATAAGCAAAATGAACCGTCTTTCTTATCTAACAAGATCAAACTTTCGGAATATCGAGTTAAGCTATACGAACCCTCTATTTTAAAATTTACTTAATCAGGTTTTTGGTTATTCCATAATCAGCATGGAGTTCTTACATCACTCTAACCCAAAGCGGAATGTTAATCCTAACTCTACTTGCCTCTCGAGAGGTAAACAGGGTAACTTAGGAGAAGATAACCAAGATACAAGGAGGTTACAGAGATTTTTCCAAATCTCAGGCTCCAGTTCATTCATCCTTGCTTGTGCCAAAAGAGTGACATATTTATGTTATAATTCTACGGATTCCTTAATCGAGAATTTTTATTTGGATAATTCTATTATGGATATCTTCTTTGAATACTATTAGTTGACTTTAGTACCATATGATCATTGGGATATCTTTGTGGTCCCATGCATTAAACCTCCATACTGATCAGGCATGAAAGCAATCTATGGAACTTAATAAGATACACCAATTCTCATATAGTGCTTTCGTCATACCATTTGGTATTCGCAATTGATAGAGATTAAAGAGATATCAACTATATGTGCTTATATTTAATTAGAATGAAACTATTCACAAACTAGGCAGCTAGCTCGGTTGGCTGGGCGCGCGAAAGGGTGCGGCCTAGACCCAGGTTCGATTCCGGGGATGGCCGATTCCACCATTTTTCTCCGGGAGCCTGACGCGGGCCGCGTAAAGTATCACCCAGGGCTTACGCGGGCCGCCTGGGTCTTCTGATCAGAAGCAAACTAAAAATGACAGTCTCTGAGGTATTATCGGTAACGCTTAGAGTTTTAGCAGGAAGATTTAAAGATTTACAAAATCTATTGTCTACGGAAAACTTATCTGAACCTGCATTAATTAATACTCTAGCATTTAATTTACTGATAAAATGTCAAGGAATGTACCTGATGGCATTATTTATGGACTAGCTCAGGCATTTTAGGCGCTTTCAATTTTAGGCTTTACTTCCTCCGCCGCATTTCCTTTGACATATTTAGGGCACGTAGTCTTGATGTGACCTTTCTCATTACAGCCGAAGCAGACTGCATTCTTCATGTCCTTATAGTCCAACGTTTTATGTCCCTTAGACTTGCAGATCCCACAAGCCCTGGGCTGCGATTTGGATTTTGGTTCGAACCTGCATTTCCCATAATGGCGCTTCATGCAGGTCTCACATACTGGTTTCTGGTCGGACTTTCGTTTGTTCTTTTTCTTAGAACTCTGGGAGTTATCTACCTCCCTTTTCCTTTTTAGTTCATCCTTTGCATCAGAGGCATGAACGAGATCCTTCTTAAGAGTAAGGAAATGTGGTCCTAGATAAAATTTGGACCGAGCAGCATGGGGCTCCTTTAACTTTTTCACAGCTCTCTTCACAGCTTTTCCAACGGCTGCGTCTATCATAGTTTGAAGAACATCTTTGGAAATTCTAAGGTTTACAATTTCAGCATCATTAGCATGCGTCGCGTCATCGATGGCGCGATTGACTGTTGTCTTATCCGAGTTTTCCATACTCGATATTGGTTCCTAATACCAATAAAACAATTTCTTAGTTGAAATCCGACAACTGCTATTATTATTTTTTTCATTCTGATGGACTTAATATATACTAACCATGGTGTCAATAACCTATACAGGCTATTATAGCACTAACATTCTTAATGAACGTTATTTAAAATATATTAATATTACTTAGCCTAGGTCGCAAAAGACCATCAATGGCATTAAAGATTTGGACCTAGTCCATCACTTTTCTGACAGAGGATCAAAACGTCACATCTGCCTTTATTATATAAAGAATTTAGGTAGCTTGAAAGCTTGCCATAGGAATATCAGAAAAGAGTGATTCCTATTAGATATAAAATATCCATCTAAGGTTTGTTGGAGCATTTTCTAAAGTATCATCGGCCAATTTCTACCTCGTATTAAATGACCGAAGTCTAAATCAGACGGAGACAACAGTTCTCAACAGTGATCGTTCATTATTGAATCACATGTGTCATCATCAAATAAATTTCTGCATAAACTGCTTGATAAGGAAAAATACCTGCTATATAGTTATCCTTCTGCACCATCTCCTGGCGTTCATCCGGAAGACTCATGCGTTTGTTTTCCTGGCCTCTCCAGGCTTCTTTATAAGCTTTGGGCAGTTGGTTTTGATGTGCCCTTCCTCGTTACAATTGTAGCATGTGGCGTTCTTTAACCCCTTGCAATCTAAGGTTTTGTGACCCTTGGTCTTGCAAATTCCACACAATTTAGCGCGTGGGTCTATTGTACATTTTCCAAAATGCTGCTTTTTGCAGTTATTGCATTTGGGTCTGTTATCAGACTGAATCGAGTTCTTCCTAAACTCGGAATCCTTCCCGCGCTCCGAGCTTCCCTTCTTCTTCTTGTTAGTTTGATGAGAGTTTTCCTCCTCTCCTTCTCTTCTTCTCTCGCCAGAAACCTTAGCAGACTTAATTCTGATTGCATCTAAGGTGAGAGATAAGGATAAGTCTACCGCGGACCTATATGTGGTTGGCCTAGATGCTTTAACATTCCCTTTTATCTCTGGTGCTAGGCCTCCAATGAAACGCGCTATGCGTTTAGGTTCAGGGGTGACTAAATAAGGAACTAGGCGGGACATAGTGTTAAAACTTGTCACATATGCCTGACAATCCAAATTCTCCATGACCAGAGTCAAGAAGTCTGATTCTATCTTTTCTACTTCATGCTGGGGGCAATAGTTTTCCTTGACTAATGCAACAAATTGCTCCCAAGATAAGTTGTAGAGTAGAACCTTTCCCGTGGCTTGGAGCAATGATCTCCACCATGCCAACGCTTCCCCTTTGAATGATTGTGAAACAAATTTCACAACATCTTGTTCCGCACAACCGCTGATGTCGACAACAGCGTCCATCTCATCGAGCCATGTCATGCAATCGATGGCCCCTTTTTCTCCTGTAAAGTCTCTGGGCTTGCAGGAGACAAAATATTTATATGAACAGGTCTTAACTGGTGCCTCTTGATGAAACACAACTTGTCTAGACGGAATACTCCTTTGATTTGACAAGTCATGAACATCGTCCTCCCTTGACTCATGTGTTTTAAGAGGGGGCTTACTATGAGCCATATATAGAGTCTCAGAGTGGGTATCATTTGATTCATCATACTGTCGATCAAGAGCTCGAGTAACAGCATAATCTATTATTGCCTGCAGTTCTGCTCCAGTTACATTAATTCTGGTAGTATCATTGCTCTCCTTCAAGTGACTGTTAACTTCATCTAATCCAGCCATTTAGCTTGATTGCTACATAAATATTAACAATGATTTATTTAGAGATTATTATGGAATCATCATCTTTGACGATTTATCAACCATGGTAATATAAACCATATTGGTTAACTTGTTAGTTATATTTAATTAGTATTTTCCATTATAATTTATCCTAGTTATAAAACATTAAGGATATTAAAGTGGCGCATAAGGCCTAGTCACAAGGACAGTTCTAAATTTTGTAAGCCATGATTTCAGAGAATCGAGGCATTAAGGTTTGAATCACGTTCATTACCTTCTCTTGACAGGGAGTTGTAGACTTCAACTGTCTTTTGTCTTTCAGGACAATAGATATAGCCCGTGGGCATTTCCCTTCTGAGGGATGGTTATAATGTGATCATCTTCTTAGATGCTATTAGTCGAGGTCGTATGGATCTTACCGACTATTATGCTTTGTTGGTGCACTACATCTGTCGACTTCGTCTTGTATCGAGTCTTACACTAGTTAGAATAGATCAGGGCACGTAGAACGAGAAAATGTGATAGATTTAGTAAGATTTCTCTTGAACAAAAGTTTAAGTTGAAGGTTTCGCTTGAAGCATCTCAAGCGAAATCATTCCATCAGATTTCGCTTGAGTCATGCTGAAGCGAAATCTCAATGTCTATATATAGGAGGTTAGTGTAAAGTGAAATCATAAGTTGTTTTGTGTGATTTCCATACCGAGGTGCTGCCGGTGTGAGAACTGATTGTAATTGCTTTCATATCAATACAAATCAGTGTTAAAGTGAAGATTCAGCTGTTTCAAAGTCAAATACTTGTTTTCCGCACCTGTATTTGATGGAATTCCTCTGAACCGACTCGTTTAGGTCGTGAACACGGTCCCTACAATTGGTATCAGAGCTCAGGAGGAGGAGTTCTGCAAAATTCAGCCGAAATCGATCACATTCTCTTACTTCTACACCTTCTTTTAACAGTTCAGAAACTTTTTACGGTCAAAATCAATTTAATTTCTCACGGATTGTTTAAAAGTACAAGATAACAAACCCTTGAAAGTTTCACAGCCAAATTCGACCTAAAAGTTATCAAAATTGACATTCGAATGGATTTCGCTTGAAGAACAAAGTTTTGTTGGACGATTTCGCTTGAAATTTCAAGCGACACTTATCATTTCGCTTCAAACAGATTGTGTTTTCGCTTCAGGGTTCTCGCTTCAGAAAGTTTCGCTTCAAGTATTTCGCTTCAGAGATTATCTAGGTTCGCTTCAAGGTTTTCGCTTCAGGATTTCGCTTCAGAAAGTGTTTACTTGAAAGTTTCGCTTGAATCATTTTGCTTCAAAGATTTCGCTTCAATCAGCTTGACCATTTCGCTTCAAAGATTGTTCACTTGACCATTTCGCTTGAAAGAATCTGTTATTGAAACATGGACAACGATTTTCACAATGCTTTTGCAACACCGCCGAGTTCATCTTCAATTGCTCAGAACATGAATTCAGAAAACGAAACGGGGACGACCCAGAAACCCCCGAAGCTTATGGGCATTGAGGAATACTATGGATGGAAAGATAGATTCGAAAATTTGGTGCAAGCAAATCATCTAAGATCATGGGAATGTATTCTGACAAAGTATGCTCTACCACGAACTGAAATGCAGACTGAAAAACAGCTTTCAGATTTTAGTAAGGAAGAACGGGAAATATACCGAGCTGAAAAGATGATGATCAGTTTGCTTCAACAGGCCATCAAAGAAGACATCTTCATACTACTTCAACATGACAAAACATCACAATCAATATGGGATGCTTTAAAAATCAAGGTTGAAGGCAGTACAAGTATGATTAAAAGCAAAAAGGCATTGCTTAAAAAAGAGTTTGATTTGTTCACAAGTTTGCCCGGAGAAGATACAAAGAAACTTATTGAACGATATTGTCACTTAGTAAGAACAATGTCGATGATGAACATCTCAAAAGAAAATGAGGAATGGGTGGATAAACTTGCTGATGCATTACCTCAAAAAGAGTGGGGAACTTATTTGATGATATTGAAGAATACTGGAGTTTATGATAGGTTGTCAATTTCTCAGTTCATTGAAAAGATTGAAAGTCAGGATTTGGAACAGCAGAAGATTGCAAGGATGAATAATCCAAGTGGTCAACAAGATGTAAAGATGTATTACAAGGGTAGTGTTCCGATTTCAGAAGCTGAGAAAAGTCCGAAAATCCAGACTGCATACAGTGTTGGGGATACTACAGAAAAGATTGATCAAAGCTCAAACAAAAGCAGCAGTAGATTCTCATCATATCCAAGTGTCAATCCAAAGACTTCATCAGAAAGCTTTCAGTCTCAAAGCACAAAGATGGGAAATGGTTGTGTGATTCAATGCAACATAGCTCTAAATCTTCCAGAAGGTCAAAGTTTTTCTGAAGACATTGCAAAAGATCATATGGCATTACTTGGTTCCGTGCTTATCTCATATGAAGGTTTAGTGGCTGGTCGAATTGGAAATTCTATGCTTACCAAAGAAGATTATGACCAGATTGATGCTGAAGAGATGGAACTAATGGATATTAAATGGTGTCTTGCAAGTGTTCTTAGACGTGCTGAAAAGTTCAAGACAATTACCGGGAGAAATGACTTTCTTGATGCTTGTGTTTCTACTTTAGGTTTTGATAAATCTAAAGTTACTTGTTTCAAATGCAGGGAAAAAGGTCATTTTAAGCGGGAGTGCAAGAACAGAGAAGTTAGTGGTGCTCAGAATCCATTTGGAAAAGATGACTACTACCGGAAAGCCATTTATCAGCAAGTTGGTCAGACACAAGACTCACAGACGGCTCATGGTAGAAAGATTGAAAACTCAAAGAAAGGATGTTTGGTAGATTTCAACTGGAGCAACTACATATTTTCTAACAGCACAGCATGTTTAGTGGATCAAAAAGATGAACAACTACCTGAAGGTTTCAGCTGGGATATGTTTGTTGATGAAAAAGGGGATTTCAAAGCTTTCATTGCAAAGATTGTTAGAGAACCAGAGTTGTTTGCTACCTGGATGAGTTCAATTGGTGAAACAGTGAAAGATCAATCGATTACATCTGAAGAAAGTTCAGAAAGTGCTGATTCTGAGTCAGTAACTACAGATGAGAGTGTGCAAAATGAGAATACTTCAGAAAAAGAAGTTGTTTTTGATCAAACACCATCTGATTCTGGTATTTCAGATGCTGATTCTGAAAAATCTGTAGAGTTTGATCAAACACCGGTTGAGAGTAGTAGTGATGATGAGGAAGAGAAACATATTAATATTGCTAAAAAACATCTTTCTCCTGAAAGTTTTCATTTTTATTTTGCAGATCGCATGGATAAACTGAAGGAGAAACAAGCTGCAAAAGAACAACAACAAGATGAGAAGGTTGAAAATGTTGTTCAAACTGAAGAAGTTAAAAGTGTGGATGAAGAAAAGGTGATTGAAACTGAGAAAGTAACTGGAGTAGAAAAAGTAATTGAAGTGGTAAAAACAATTGAGGTTGAGAAAATTGTTGAAGTTGAAAAGCCTTGCAAGAAATGTTTGGAAATTTGTAAGAGTTGTGAAGAAAAAGATGTGATTCTGTTTGATAGAGAAAGATTGATAGAAAAGTTACTATCTGACATCAGCTATGTGAAAGAATCGTATAGCGTGTTGAACAGAACTGTGACAGGTCTTCAAACAATGAATTCTGAAAGAGAAAAAGCTTTAACAATGACGAATTCTACATTAATGGCAAAGCAAAAGGCAATTAACCATTACATCGAAGAAAATGCTAATCTAAAGCAAGAGCTGGAGAAAGAAAAGATCGAGAATGAAAGGATCAGAAGGTTATTACTGAGTTATTCTTGTTCTGATTATGTTATTGATCGAGTTTATCCTACTGTTGCAGGTTTTGAAGCATTTCAGGATGAAAAGACAAAGAATGATATTGGTAAGAAATCGACTGTTAAATACAACAAGTGTCCGCCTCCTATCTGGGAAGGATATTCTCCTAGAAAACCAAATGAGGAGCAAGTCGAAAAAGCAGTCAATATAAAGTTAAAATCAGAGACAACTGACGTTTTACCAGATAACATTGACATCACGTTTACCTCGTCTGATACTGATCATGAGTCTGAGTTAATCAAAAAGGTGGTCGATCAGGTGTTGGATACTGAGGAGGTGTCTGAGTCAAAGTTTGAGTCTGGGTGTTCAAGTTCGTCAGTCAACAGTTCAAAGTCGTCGGAAAAACGGTCTTACAGTAAAGAATTTTTGTTATCAAAGGCAAATTTGAATGATGAAACATTTGAAGTTGCATACACTTTAAATGATTCGGACAAATTATACTCTGACAAAGAGTTTCCGATTAGAAGTGTTCGTTTTGACATGATCAAAAAGGTTTTCAAAATGACGGAAATTAATTTTTCTGAAATTAAGGATCTAAAATCTACTGAAAAAACTAAAAATTACACTTCTAGAGTTCAACAAAGATTAAACAAGAAAAAAGGGAAAAAGAATTACAATTCTGGTTCTGATTTTCAAAAGAAAACAAACCAAAATTGTAGTTACAAAAAGAAAGGTCTTGGTTTTACTCAAACTGCAAATTATCAAAATGAAAAACATGTTAGAGATTTTAAATCAAAAATGACATATGTTGCAGGAAAAAGCTATGAAGAAGAGACAAATAGTTTATTCTGGAGAAAGTCGAATCAAGAGTTCCTTGCTGAAAGGAAAAGGACAGGAACTGAAGTTTTTCATCCAATTGGAGTTTTTCAACCAAAAGACACAAGAACTTGTTTTCAATGTCAAGTTGTTGGACACATCGCTCACAATTGTCCAAACAAAGTCAACAAAAAACAGGGAGTATCTGAAAAACTTAAAGAAAAAATGCTTGAGAAGAATGAATCACCAACTACAAACTTAAAAAATTTTGAAAATTCAAAGAATGAAGTTGGTGAAAATTCTAAAAGATTGTACAAAAAGAGTGCAAAAGACAATCAAAAATGGATTGTTAAAAATTCAGATGTGCAATCTGGCGATGAATCTGATTCCACAAAATCAGATGAGCTACAAGTTGAGAAAAAGGATTCAGTGAATGATGTTGACATTCCATCACTGAATTTTGAAGAGGTTAAACAAATGGTTGGTAAAGTGGAAATTTCAAATCAATTCTATTCTGATGAAAAGGAATTTGATATTGAAAAAGCATTTAATGGAAATGTTAAAAAAATGTTTAAAAAAATGCTTGATGGGAAAGTAAAGGGGGTTAAAGATTTTTATGCAACTAAAAAAACAACTTACAACCCTACTGCTCAGGAATTGGAAGCCACCAAGTCAAATAAGACTTGGGTGGAAGTTTGTTTCCCATGATAGTTTAGGACATGCCGGAGATCCCAAGTTTATATTGTGGATCAGGAATCGGCATCTTTCTAATGTTTGAAATTTTTGGTTGAAAGTTTTTGATAGTGTTTGGATGTTTACAGGTTGTATGACTATGCCGAAGCTTCCAGATTGGTAAGTGTGAAGCAGGAATCGGCATTCTGATTGGTAAATTGGTAATGTAGACGTAATATTCCTACTAGTGGTAATGTTTGTGGTAATTCTGATCTTACATGTGATAATTTTTACAATTGGTATAGAAAGTGCATATGTGCAAGTGGTAAATCAGGGACATTAAATTGTACTTGATCTACTACAAGTGATTAAATAGACAGTATGATGAACCACACCCCTAATCTACAAGTGGTTAAACTAACAAAACTTATTTTCCGAAAAAATCATTTTGATTAAAACAAACTTAAGTGTTTTGAAATCATAATGAGAAAATAGTTTTGTGATAGGGGGAGTTCTGATTGTTTATGCCGAGTAAATGGCGATTTGATGCGATTTGATATCAGTTGTCAAGTTTTTGTACAGTTTGTATGTTTCATTTGTGTAAAGAGTCTTACTTTTCAAATTTCCTAAAATGTGTTTGCATTTTAGGGGGAGTAAAAATTTTCAGAAAATCCAAAAACATTTGAAAATTTGAAAAAGACAAAAACATGATAAAATTCAAAAATGAGTTTTTGTTGCATATAGAGGAAATGATAGTACATCAGTGGACTGTCACAACATGCTAAAGAATTGGAAAGAAAAATGTGATAAACAATCTTACTGTGGATATGTCAGTAGGTTTTTGCACATTTAGTAGATTGTGACGAGATATAAATATATAATTCAAACTTGCTTGTTCTGTGGGTTAACACAAACTTGGATATATTGGTAACCCCTGAAATCTTGTTTGAAAGGTCCCTTATTCTGAGATACTAGGTCTTTATGCTCAGTGATATCTGGGGTATTATCCCGGGACTTCTGATTTTGCGGAAGCAATGGCCTAGTCCCCGGAGAATACTTTATATTATGCTTGAAATATAGCTCACCCTCAGCTAAAAAATGATGAAACATTGAAAAATGCTAATCATGGCTGTTGAAACAAAAGATCCTCTAAAGGGGACACACCAAAAGTCGAAGCCGTCATCTCTCTGCGTATCGAAAGATCGACCTAAGCTCTCACGGCCCTCGCACTATAATTTATTCCCCTGACAGATATCATCTGTGGTATATTCACCTGTAAGACTGAATATTGGGATCTGGATACGGGAGTATATTCAAGTAGTGGGACACACGGATAAGTTCAAGTGCTTAAAACATTAATATCGTATCTCGGATCAATTGAACTTTGTGTGAAAATTTAAGTGGATCAGTATACTGACAATCTAGGTAAATTGTTTAGAACTTAAATGAAATGAAGCTTAATGGTGTTGGTGATTTGTTTCAGAAACTGATATGATCCTCTTGCACAAACTCACAAAAATATTGTATGTAAATATTTCTTTATTGCATTTCATTACAATCAAAAATTACAAAAAGATTTTAGTGTGTTTTAGCATAAATTTTTTAAAAAATCAAAAAGAGTTTCGACAACTGATATTGGAAAGCTGATTGTCAAAATTTCAAGTGCTAAACATGATGACTTGGTTGTGAGGGGGAGTGAATCTTAAAATGTCAAAAGGTTTGTTAAAATTCTACAATTGGTATTTTAAAACCTACATTTGGTTCATCATTGGTTTGTGATATGAGAGGGAGTTATCTGATTATATCAGATTGTTGGTAGATTTAAATTGTTAAATTTTGAAAATTTATTTCTGGGTTTAGATTGTTACAGGTGAGCCAGGTTAATTCATTCAAAGCTTACAAAAGTCAGACTCTGATCTTGAATCTAAAAGTTTGCTAGCTGCTGATGCTGATGAACTTAAGGAATCAAGAGATCTGATCAAGAGAATTAGATGAGATCCAGGCAATGATCTTGTAGACAACATTTGAGTCAGGCATCTATCCTAAAGCAGATGTTGCTGAAGAACAAATGAATGCCAGCAAATCGTGAGAGGGAGTCTGATAGAGCCAGGTGATTCTGGAGAAGAAGATAGAGAAAGAAAAGCCCAGAGACTGATCAAGAATGAAGATGTGAAGACACAGCATTGGTGTAACTCGATAGTCGACTCGTCAACATCTGAGGGGGAGTCTGTTGGTGCACTACATCTGTCGACTTCGTCTTGTATCGAGTCTTACACTAGTTAGAATAGATCAGGGCACGTAGAACGAGAAAATGTGATAGATTTAGTAAGATTTCGCTTGAACAAAAGTTTAAGTTGAAGGTTTCGCTTGAAGCATCTCAAGCGAAATCATTCCATCAGATTTCGCTTGAGTCATGCTGAAGCGAAATCTCAATGTCTATATATAGGAGGTTAGTGTCAAGCGAAATCATAAGTTGTTTTGTGTGATTTCCATACCGAGGTGCTGCCGGTGTGAGAACTGATTGTAATTGCTTTCATATCAATACAAATCAGTGTTAAAGTGAAGATTCAGCTGTTTTAAAGTCAAATACTTGTTTTCCGCACCTGTATTTGATGGAATTCCTCTGAACCGACTCGTTTAGGTCGTGAACACGGTCCCTACATGCTTGGACCTGGTCCAACATTTTTAGACAGGAGGTCAAAGACCACCACTGTCGTTGTCTTATCGGACAACAAGTTTAGCCCGCAGGCACTTCATCACTATCGGATGTTTATAATATGATCATCTTATAGGATGACACAAGCCATGATTTCTAAATCACTAGGCTAGATAAGAAAATTAGAAGAATCCAATATAAGGATGACTGTTGTGATTTTATCGAATCACATTTGTCAGGAGTGCTAACACGTTCTTAGGTGTTAACAAGGATCTGAATCCCTTGGGTAGGTTTCACCATCTTGGCCGCGTAGGCTAGATTTCACCTTTAAGATTCTTTTTAAAATGCCTACTGGCAGGGAAGGAAGGATATTTATTTTATTCAGGATTTTTATCATAAATCCTAATTTATAATTTAATAATAGCACAACTGGCCTAGTCACGTAGACAAGTTTAATTTATAAGCCAAGATTTCAGAGAATCAGGGCAATTTATGAATTAGTAATGGCACAAAAGGCCTAGTCACGTGGACAAGTTTAATTTATAAGCCATGATCGTCTGGGATCGAGGCATTTAGTAATAGCACAAAAGGCTTAGTCACGTGGACAAGTTTAATTTATAAGCCATGATCGTCTGGGATCGAGGCATTTAGTAATAGCACAAAAGGCTTAGTCACGTGGACAAGTTTAATTTATAAGCCATGATCGTTTGGGATCAAGGCATTTAGTAATAGCACAAAAGGCTTAGTCACGTGGACAAGTATAATTTATAAGCCATTATCGTTTGGGATCGAGGCATTTAGGTGTGAATCAAAGTTCATTACCTTTTCTTGACAGGGAGCTGTAGGCTACCACCGTCTTTAGTCTCAGAGGACGTTAATTATAGCCCGTAGGCACTTCCCTTCTAAGGGATGTTATTTTCCATTCATTTCATATTTCATGTTTAGAATGAAAACTTAATTTAATCAATCCATTATATGAAAATAAAAGTACAAAGTTGCCCTAAGCGGGTCTTTGAAGGGATAATGTGTCCTTGAAGGGACTGAAAGATAAATATGTCCTTATAAGGACTATTAAGGAAACGATCTTCAGCAAAAGGAGTTTCTTCTTCAAGTTATTTCTGAATGCTCTCTCCTTGGATGCTCGTTTCATTCTAGCCGCGCTACGAAGCTCAGCATTTCAGGGCTCCAGATTGGGGAGAATTTCTAATACAGCTTCTTCGCTTGGCGACGTATCCAATATATATAAAAATTTCCAGATTAGGATTGAAAGTATTCCTATGTTAAGTCTAGACTCAGAAGATTTAGGAATGTGCAATTGTGTCATTGAGATTAAACACAAAAAGCTAGTGTTTAATTCACTCAATGTTGGCTCTGATACCAACCTGTCACACCCCGATTTTCCACGTGTCACCGGTGGGCCCGGTGGGGGAGTATCGTGACGTGGTTGGCAACATAATAGTCAAACAACACAATGTAATAATGCACAGTGGAAGCAAAAGATAAATATATTACATTCCGAATATAAGTAATGTCAAAGTATTACAACGGAAGGTAAGGGATCCACAGGCGGATCAATAAAAGAAAACTGTTCAACAGACTTTAGGCATCTAGAACTTGCAAGATTCCCTAGTGACGCCCTGAGCTCCCAGCCAATTACGCATAGTACCTGTCACTTAACCTTTTGGAAAATACGTCAGTTTACACTGGTAAATACAATTAACTGACTCATTTTGGAAAAAGAGTTTGAAAAGTGATTCGAGTGCAAACGGCACAAAATATCTTGACACATTGATTAAAATGCACAGAGGCAAAATTAATCTTTTATACTTGGGACAATTTTTTTAATAAAAATCTTGTATCCGATTTACATGGTTGTCCAACATTTAGGGCCGGTGATTATACAATACAAGCCGGACAAGATTAATCGACACACCACAAATATAATCTCACAAGAAGATACCCTTACGAGTGAGTATACGTTATACATATGCAACAGGAGGTGTTTTGCCTACACCTTGTGCTTACGTCGTGGCCATTCACTTTTTAAAATGAGCCAAGGATATCCAGGACACGGTCATTAACCCCCAATGTTATTTGTTATCAATCAATACAGATTAAAACGGGATTATGCAATTTAATCATCTCCGATTAAAAGGTTTCTACACCCGACCAAGCGGTATTTTTATAATACCGTATCCCAAGCCCGTATAAGGGAAAATAAGTTAAAAGTATTTACCTGAGCTAGCAATGCAATTTATACTCAGCCGTATATTCTAATCAGCAAGCACAAGTACTTCTACTGGGGCTCTCAATCTGGAACGAAGGTTTTATTAACCTATTAAATTACTAACGGGTCTTATTTAAGTCGTAACTTAGACCGGTTAGTTTTAAGGAAAGGTTTACGGTTCAAAACGCATGATTTAAGCGAAGAACGGAATAGAATGTGATTTAGACCCGACAAGTTTGGAGACTTGTATAATATGGGTAAACTAAACACATTCTGGATTTTGAGATAAAAACGATAAGGTTTGACCCGTTTCGGCTATTTTATGTAAACTTGTTACATAACCGAACCGAACGCGTAATATGCGTAACGGGTATCTGAAAGAGCCATATACAGGTTTCCTAAGTTAATATGCTTCAAATATGTTGTGACATCAGTAGGATGTCTTTCATTATGCCCCGAACTAATTTAAACACAAACTATGCCCCGTAGGGGTAGTTTGGTCATTTTAAAGGTTGTAAAAGAGTTTAAATGTTTAACTGAGTTACAGGTCTAATGTAAACAGCAAACATACTCAGTTTGATGTGTTATAATAGTAGGGTAAAGTATATATGTGGAATATATCATTTATAACCAAACTATGCACCGAAGGGGCATTTTGGTAATTTCACATAAGCCGAAAAGCTCAAAACTGAAGTCTGAGTTTATCAACCTTTTCTTACTGTTAAAATATCATAATTTGCCTTTTATATCAGTAGGTATCAACCCGGGTATGTCCAATATGATTTTAAAACATTCTATGCGCTAAAAACGCTAAATAAGGCGATTAAAGGCCATTTCCGGGTTTGATTCTTAAATCTGATATTTTTATATTTCCAGAAGGCTTAAAATAATTTATTTATCATATGTGATCAGTAGAAAAAGGTTTGGAGTCGTTTAGATGTGTAAAACTCATTTTATGGCTCGTAAGGGCAAAATCGACAATTACCGGATTAAGCCTACGACTATGAGTTATGCTCAGCCTAAAATTAATTAAAAATCTTTGAAAATCCCAAAATAATATATTACACCAGTGAGTAAAATATTTGATATCAAAAAGTATGTTTAACTAGGCTATACGCTAATTACGCCGTTTTATTAACATAAAGCATTAAATTTGCGATATTGAGCATAACTCTTAATCTACAAGTCAAACTGATGTCAAACTTTGCATACAAGTTTATATATCAGTAATTTAAGTTTCTACTCTTTTACATTTTTATAAATCACGTTTTAAGGTAATAAGGGCATAATGGTCAACATATGAGCAATTAACGGAAACATGCATATTAATTGGATAACTAATGAACCAAGGTGTATAATCACAGAGGGTTGTTCTAACATGTAACCTAATCCAATTAAAGCTCTGAGGCATTTCTAAAATGTGCCTAAACGGGTCAGAACTGAAGGTCAAAGTGAAAGTCAAACTATGTGACTTTCGGTTCCGAACCGGGTCTAAACAGGAAATTGTCGGGTTGAACATGTTTAGACATGTTCTTACACTTATTACTAAGTTATAACAATGATCCAACAGGTTGTATATGATCTACAATGTTAATTATGCATAAATGGCATTTTAGACTTCCTGTTGACTTTTTAAGTAAAGGTTTGACCCGACTTTTGACCTGGTTAGAGCGATGATCAGGGGAAACCCTTTTGGGCTTTTATTACCCACATAAATACCATCTTATATCTACTTTTGATTCGAGAATAGACTGAGCCATTAATGACTAATCTTCAAGTCAAACCGTAATTACGACGGTTTGACTTTTAGGCTAAATACTAAGCTAAACTCAATTAAAGAAGGACTAGCAGACTTACAAGAGTCCTATGCACGAGATATGATCAGTTGGACCTGCTTGAGAGCTCCAAAATTGATCCACAAATGCAGATGAAGGTGTAAGTTCAATGGTTGCAACTAAAGCCTTATATAGTGGTTTAATCTCCACAATTCCTTGACACTTGGGGTCTACAACTCACCACAATTGATCAACACTTGTTGTCTAGTGCTTAGGGATGTCTAGGGGTCGCCCACATGTGAGAAAAACCGGCTAGATGGGTCAAATTCGCGCATAACAGGCTGCTGCCTGTTTTTTCTGGTTCTGGGCGTCCCACGCGGCCCACCTCCCATTTGGCAGAATCCCACGCGGGCCGCCTGGCCCTTAATTTCAGGATTTTCTATTTTCTTTTGTTTTGCGAGTTTTCCCTTGGCTTCACGAAAGGTCAAGTGAGCTTTATACTTGCAATTTGCCCCCTTATTATTTACCCACAAGGGCTTTAGGACTTATACCCACTTTGCCAAGTCCCTGAACATTTCCGGTTAACCCGAAAAGTCTTAACTTTCAACGTTAACACTCTAACCCCTCGCACACGAATTTGATCATAACTTTCTCATACGATAACGAAAATTCATGAAATTTTAATCGTGCATTCTAGTGAGCATAATTAACATTTACAAAGCTTCGGGTTTGTCAAAAGGTCACTCAGAGGTATATCTTTAAACATGTTGACACATTTAACCCCTGTAGTTTGTAATCTCTCACTTTTAGCTTCGTATGATCCATGATTAATTTGTTTGATGTTATAAACATCATGTAGGGTTATTATGAAGTATATTTATTCACAGTTGACACTTAGAATACGTATATTCACATACTTTCCATGTTTGTCAACTTTAGTCCTTTCATAACATTCTTTCACACGTTCAAAATTTATGACACGTGTCAACACCTTATAGGACGTGAATTTTCGAGGTGTTACAGAAATTCTAGCATAATTCCAGTTTCATAAGGTGATTCTAACACACATTCATCCTAAATTTCATATATGATCACAACTTTCACAAACCCACATCATCAAACTTCACTTAAATCACAAAATTTGACTTACTTGATGTTAGAAACGCTTAAGGGATCATCATTCTTGGTTCATGTATACAATCAGCCCTCGATTCCCTTTTCAATTTGATGATTTCTTGTGGGTTAGGGTTTACACCCCCTTCCCCCTTCTCCTATTCGATCGCGCGCACACACCTTGTGTGTGTGTGTGTGTGTGTGTGGTTTTTATTTTAATTAGAGTTAAACTTTCCCCCTTTTTGATAATATTAGCCCCTCAAGTTAGTTACTTGATCTCAATTATCACCCTATTCATTCCCTCACTTATTTTGCTAGGAATTTAACCAAGTTTAATAACTTAGTTATTGTATTTCATTTAATTAAACATGGTAACATACTAATGAATTTAATAATTCGAGTTTTGGGGTGTTACAACCAAATAGGTGGAAGCAAAACCACCAGCCTCCACCACCGCTATGATAACACGAAAGTTTTTTCTGGGAACACATCATCTGCCGTTTCGGGTTACCAATGTGCATTGTAATCGATAACGGAACCAACTTCGCTGCTGACGACTTCCAAAATTGGCTGAAAGAACTAAACATTGAACACGTATTCTCATTCGTGGCACATCCCCAAGGGAATGGCCAGGTAGAATGTATCAACAAAAGTTTAGTCGAAGGGATAAAGGCGCGGTTGGGAACAGCCAGACGAGGCAGGGTCGATGAACTCCCAAGTATCCTATGGGCACATAGGACCAACCCATAGACGAGCAATGGCGAAATACCCTTCAGCCTGGTCTATGGCTCTGAAGCGGTAATCCCAGCCGAAATGGGTCTCCCTTCACCAAGGATTGACTTAGATCACTTGGAGGAAAGGCGCGAAAACGCAGCAATCAACAAGGCTAAGTACAAAACCAAGCTAGAAAAATATTACAACGCGCGTGTGTGAATTTGTACGTTCAACCCGGGAGACTATGTCCTTCGCGATAATGAAGCTTCTAACACAGAGCTCCCATGAAAACTTGCTCCTAAATGGGAAGGCCCCTACCTTATCCATGAGTTCTTGGGCAAAGGCGCATACATACTGCAGACGTTAGAAGGAGACCCAATCACAAGGACTTGGAACACACCACAGCTCAGACGTTGCTATATGTAAGCCGTAATTTACATTTCCATGTACCTGATGGCCCACGCGCTGTCGCAACCCCCGACCGGCTGCCCCGGGAGGCGGGCGACCGTGAGTTCGCACATTCGGTGGTATCGGTGTTTATTTATTTGGCAGCGGAATTTACATCAGGACCGTAGTTGGGAAATAGTTTATCAGAGTAAAACACCACATTTTTTTAAATACTAGTTACTTTGGGAAAAACCCAAGTTTCTATTACAATCTGTTTATATAGCGATAAACCCTATTTTATTGAAATAAAACTTCTTCTTTATTTAGGTAACTTTTATAGCCACTTTTCCAAGCCTTCAGTGCTCTCCAGCTAGCTTCTATTTGGCTTTCACATTTTGTTATCTGAAACGCGCTTAAAATATTTTTGTCAGTGGAAAATACTGGTGAGTGAATCCTAGTTTAATCAAAACAAGTTGTATCATTTTATAGCATTGAGGGCAATCCAACAATTACATTTATTTACATCTACCTTAATTACCACCCACGGTACTGTCAATCTTGACTTGTGGTCAAGCTACTACTCACATTGTAGTAACAAGTAATGTATACAAAACCCCAACATACCGACGATAATTGTAGATTAACAAATACTCAATCACTGTTAAATATAATTAAAAACAATTGAGGTTTTGTAAAAACAGTTTACAAAAAGAGGAATTACTCACATTGCTATTTTAGGAATTTCCTGGTGACTTCCTAGTTAAAATCTATTAAATTAAACAATGCACACGCGTTAGTATAATAACCCAATTTACATTAGCTATTCCCCCCTTCCCAAGACAGAACTCCAACGACTGAGTCAGACAGAGCCTCGGCATGCGTTACGGAGCACTAGATCAATCGAGCAGAGTAACTAATATGTAACCGGGGGTTTTAATACTTACATCGAGGCATGCGAACGAAAATCAACTGAACGTCGATTCTCTATTTATAGGGCTGGAACAGGGGTTTCTCGCTCCCCGCATCCCCCTATGCTTGTTCTTTCGCGGCCCGCGAGGCCTACTAAGGTAGGCCCTAGCTTGGCTGACTCAAGGGCTAGCTTCGACACGACTGGGACACGTGGCAGCGCAGGGTTACGCCTGGTGTCAGCGGGTCGCACCCCGCGAAGCATACATCCATCAGGGTCGCGCCCTGCGAACGATCCCTAAATTTTGTTTTGTTTGATTTTTGTAAAAATTAAGGTATTTTGGGGCCGTTTTTCGCATACGGAATGTATTTTAAAACGTATAGGGGTGTTTTAAGAATTTTAGGAGAGTTGTTATATCCTCCCCACCTTGTTTTAGAACTCGTCCTCGAGGTCTACTGGAACAGGTGTGGATATTTCCTTTGCATCTCTGATTCGAGCTTCCAAGTGTACTCTGGTCCTCTCTTGGAATCTCATTTTACTTTAACTAGAACTAATCTCTTGTGTTTGAGATTCTTGATCTTTCTGTCTTCAATCTGTAGGGGTTTCTCTACAAACTTAAGTTTCTCATTTACCTCTATATCCTTAAGAGATACTACTAATGATTCATCTGCTAAGCACTTCTTGAGATTACATATATGAAATACATCATGTATTCCTGCCATTTCTTCTGGCAGTTGTAGCTGATAAGCTACTGGTCCTATTCTTCTAATAATCTCAAAAGGTCCAACATACCTGGGGCTTAGCTTTCCTCTCTTGATGAATCTAACTACTCCTTTCAATGGAGAAACTTTTAATAACATTTTATCTCCTACTTGGAATTCCAACGGTTTTCGCCTGTTATCAGCATAACTCTTTTGTCGATCACCTGCTGCTTTTAGTCTTTCATTGACTTGAATACTCTTGTCCGTTGTTTCTTGTACTATTTCTGGTCCAGACAGTTGCTTTTCTCCAATTTTTGCCCAACTGACTGGAGTTCGGCACTTTCGTCCATAAAGTGCTTCAAATGGTGCAGCATTGATGCTGGTATGATAGTTGTTATTGTAAGAAAATTCTATTAATGGTAAATGATCGTCTCAATTTCCTCTGAAATCAATTATACAAGCTCTAAGCATATCTTCCATGGTCTGAATGGTCCTTTCGCTTTGTCCGTCCGTTTGAGGATGATAAGTTGTTCTTAGATTTAACTTGGTTCCCGTTGCTTTTTGGAAACTGGTCCAAAAATGAGAAGTAAAACGGCTATCTCCATCAGAAACAATAGATAAAGGAATTCCATATAATGAAACTATTTCATTTACATATAATTTGGCTAATTGTTCCATACTAAAAGTTTCCTTCATCGGTAAGAAATGAGCAGACTTGGTTAATCTGTCTACAATCACCCAGATTGTATCATTACCTTTTCGTGTTTTGGGTAATTTGGTAACAAAATCCATTGTTATTAATTTCCATTTCCATATAGGCATTTCTAAGTGCTGAAATAAACCTTAGGGTTTCTGATGTTCGGCTTTAACTTGTGAACAGGTTAAACACTTGGCAACATAGGTTGCTATATCCTTTTTCATTCCTATCCACCAAAAATTCTTTCTTAATTATTGATACATTTTATCACTTCTGGGATGTATCGTATACTTAGACTTATGAGTTTCTTCTAAAATTCGGTGGCGTAGGTTACCTTGTTTAGGTATCCAAATTCTTTTCTTATGTAATCTCCAAATTCCACCTGTTCCTAGCTCTAATTCCTTATCGTTCATTGTTGTTAAGAGGTATTGTAGGGGGGTGTTTCAACTCAATATCTCTCAAATGAGGCTTCAAATGAGGCTTGGGATGTTATTGGAATATTAGATGATAGAAGTGTTCAAAGTAGTAACACTAAGTGATTTTTGGTGTCTCGTATTTATGTATGTTTCTAATAAAAAAGTTGATGCCTAATTACTATGAGTTTCTGTATTATTGATTTGTAAGGCTGAGGGTATGGGTTGGTGCCTCCTCCAGCTCAGCCATAAAGTAACCAAAAGTGCCCCTCCTCCCATTTTTGCGGCGCAATTGGAGGAGCGCTATTCAGTGGCAAAACTTGATCCGAATGACGAGGGGGTCGAAAACGTATATACCAAAAAAATTCTATAGAACCGGGGGTCGAAAACGTATATACAAAAATAAATTATACGAAAAAAACATATATTACACTACTGAGCGAACAGTTCGGGGGGTCGGCGCTAGTGGTGGTTTCCGAGTGCACCAACAATGAATAAACGAAGTTGGGGGTGTTGACACTGTGATTGTTGTTGCTGTTGAGGAGGGGGGGGGGGGGGGTTGCCTTAGAAATAGATTAAACCATGTTTAATTATACATGGGATAAAAGCAATATGTATTTTTGTTTTAACTATGTTTTTTTAATTGATAATGTTTGTAAATTAAAAAACTAAACTAAACTAAGTTTTAATTAAAATAATAAAATTTAAATTGAAAATAAATTAAATAAATGATTGGGGGGGGTTGTTATTCTATTGAATGAGTGTTATTGGAAGAGAAGAATAAACCCCCTTGTTAACGTTGCGTCGAGATGACACTGAGGTGACACAATAGCCCCTGAAGACTCCATTCCATTATCACCACACAACTCGTAATTTTATCATTATTGCATTGGTATTCGCCCATGGCATGATGACCTAGTGACATCTTTAGGGTGGAATAAGGCTAAGGGTTATGAGGTCCTGGGTTCGATTCCCACAAAAGGGTTTTTCCTAGATTTATCAGGTTTTCTCCTGAATTGGTGTATATGTATTATTGCCTAATGGAAATAGATCCGATCTGGTGGTTTCGCTGGTGGTACGATAATACTCTAGTAGTTTGTCAGTAATCCAAATTTAGTGTTTAAAAAATTGCATTGGTACTCTATTGTAAAATATGGATATTATTAAAAGGTCATGGCTGGAAGTGATGTCCAGAACATCTAGAGCCTCTAGAGGAAAAAAAAATCTTGATTCCCCCACACTGTCTAGAGGGTTGTTGACTACAACCTTTTATATGAGATACATAATTAATAATTTATGGACTTACGTTCTCCAATGAAGCTACGGTCAATAAGATATTAATACGCAAGTAGTGTGCTTGAAATTATATTTGAAAGGAGGATGGGGGTTAAAATTTACATAGGCAGGTAAATAAACTTTGAAGAAGTTTATTAGCAACGAGTCAAAACGACTGGTAAACTCCTTTCCTTTGTTTTATTCCCACTTGTATGCATACACATATGAGGTGCATAATTCGATCTGGATTACATAGAAAATTTAAACGAATGCTAGCTCAAAACTCCTAAACTTGAGCATCTAGGCACAAGTTGAGATGTTGCTCGAACTAAGCAACTCTTATTGTTAAATTGATTTGTAAACTGACATATTTAGTTCCATTGACTAGTTGCATTTCGTTTTCGTGTCGATCAGTTGAGTTGTGTTGTGTTGTCATATAAAAATTGTTTAATTTAAATTAAAAATAGTTTAAATGTTTTGAAATCTAGCTATCAAAAAGAATTATTGATTTGTTTCGATGTAAAACGGGTAACACAAAAAAAAAAAATAGTTTGAAAAAGTATATAAAACACTATTCACTTTTCTAAACTATTTTTTATTTGTGTCACCTATTTTACATTACTTTTCCATCATTTCAGACAAGCGAGTTTATTTGTTGTATTCTGAACATGCACACAAATGCTAAAATAATCTTGTTCAAATACCAGTTTGAATCATTTCACTTTTTGTTATGTATGTATTTTACTAATTACTGTAAAGTAGAGTTAAGGTAAGCATGCACTTCGCGGCGAGAAGCGATTTTTTCGCGCACTGCGACTATGATTTGTTGATCAGTTATGTTTATACATGATGGAAAACATGAATAACATATCTGTTACAGCAGACAGACCAGCAGAGAATCCAGTCAGAGAAGCAGCCATTGATGTTGACATGATTGTCAGCTTGATCTGGTTCCTCCTTAGGGTGTATGATTGTGATGGTGATGATCAAACTCTAGGGTTTGAGTTTGAATATGGAGAGAGAGAGAGATGGGGGGTGATTTCTATGATGATGTTATTATGATTAGTGTCTAACCCATTAGCTCTCTAATTATCTTCTTATATATACACCAAGAGGAAACCCTAATTAGTTAATAAGGGTAATATGGTCCATCAAAAATTACCAACTAATTATATAATAGGTTTTAATATATTTTGATCTATATAATATAAATGATTATATGGCTACAAGATTAAATAATAAAACAATAATATGTTTAATCTTACATTCTCCCACTTAGCCGATTAATCATTTATCATGAGTATTAGATAAGTCAGATCAGGAGTTAACACTCATTTTAGCCTTAAACCAAGAACTATAGTGAGAAATACAGTCGTTGAATCGTCATGCGACTTAGGACCCCCATTAGTCATACTATAGCCTCAATTTAAAACCTAACATTTATGATCAAAATATGCATAAGCCCTTTAGCGTTCGATTTGTATTTACACTTGTCTATATATCATTACACCGGCAGCATATGCTAGAGACATACAAAATCAAACTGAGGAAATTTCATTAATTAAAACATAAGTTAGTACAATATGCTAAATAAGGTCTTTAGTAAATCCCATATTCCGAACATGTTCTTCGTAAACCTTAGGTGGGAGACCTTTAGTCATCGGATCCGCAAGCATATCTTTAGTACTAATATACTCAATACAAAGATTATTTTCCTCAACTCGTTCACGTACGAACAGATATTTTGTATCGAGATATTGTAACATCCCAAAAAACGGGTTTGGTAATCAAACCACGTTAATAGTAAAGACGGGTAAAATACCATTAGTGGTAAAAATTAACCCGGTAAATATTAGGACTCAAATAAATAAACCTAATATTAATTAAAAGGGGGAATAAATACTTTAAGAAAACAAAGTATATAAAAAGGCCAGGTAGAATGTATCAACAAAAGTTTAGTCGAAGGGATAAAGGCGCGGTTGGGAACAGCCAGACAAGGCAGGGTCGATGAACTCCCAAGTATCCTATGGGCACATAGGACCAACCCATAGACGAGCAATGGCGAAATACCCTTCAGCCTGGTCTATGGCTCTGAAGCGGTAATCCCAGCCGAAATGGGTCTCCCTTCACCAAGGATTGACTTAGATCACTTGGAGGAAAGGCGCGAAAACGCAGCAATCAACAAGGCTAAGTACAAAACCAAGCTAGAAAAATATTACAACGCGCGTGTGTGAATTTGTACGTTCAACCCGGGAGACTATGTCCTTCGCGATAATGAAGCTTCTAACACAGAGCTCCCATGAAAACTTGCTCCTAAATGGGAAGGCCCCTACCTTATCCATGAGTTCTTGGGCAAAGGCGCATACATACTGCAGACGTTAGAAGGAGACCCAATCACAAGGACTTGGAACACACCACAGCTCAGACGTTGCTATATGTAAGCCGTAATTTACATTTCCATGTACCTGATGGCCCACGCGCTGTCGCAACCCCCGACCGGCTGCCCCGGGAGGCGGGCGACCGTGAGTTCGCACATTCGGTGGTATCGGTGTTTATTTATTTGGCAGCGGAATTTACATCAGGACCGTAGTTGGGAAATAGTTTATCAGAGTAAAACACCACATTTTTTTAAATACTAGTTAATAAATACTTTGGGAAAAACCCAAGTTTCTATTACAATCTGTTTATATAGCGATAAACCCTATTTTATTGAAATAAAACTTCTTCTTTATTTAGGTAACTTTTATAGCCACTTTTCCAAGCCTTCAGTGCTCTCCAGCTAGCTTCTATTTGGCTTTCACATTTTGTTATCTGAAACGCGCTTAAAATATTTTTGTCAGTGGAAAATACTGGTGAGTGAATCCTAGTTTAATCAAAACACGTTGTATCATTTTATAGCATTGAGGGCAATCCAACAATTACATTTATTTACATCTACCTTAATTACCACCCACGGTACTGTCAATCTTGACTTGTGGTCAAGCTACTACTCACATTGTAGTAACAAGTAATGTATACAAAACCCCAACATACCGACGATAATTGTAGATTAACAAATACTCAATCACTGTTAAATATAATTAAAAACAATTGAGGTTTTGTAAAAACAGTTTACAAAAAGAGGAATTACTCACATTGCTATTTTAGGAATTTCCTGGTGACTTCCTAGTTAAAATCTATTAAATTAAACAATGCACACGCGTTAGTATAATAACCCAATTTACATTAGCTATTCCCCCCTTCCCAAGACAGAACTCCAACGACTGAGTCAGACAGAGCCTCGGCATGCGTTACGGAACACTAGATCAATCGAGCAGAGTAACTAATATGTAACCGGGGTTTATAATACTTACATCGAGGCATGCGAACGAAAATCAACTGAACGTCGATTCTCTATTTATAGGGCTGGAACAGGGGTTTCTCGCTCCCCGCAACCCCCTATGCTTGTTCTTTCGCGGCCCGCGAGGCCTACTAAGGTAGGCCCTAGCTTGGCTGACTCAAGGGCTAGCTTCGACACGACTGGGACACGTGGCAGCGCAGGGTTACGCCTGGTGTCAGCGGGTCGCACCCCGCGAAGCATACACTTATCAGGGTCGCGCCCTGCGAGCGATCCCTAAATTTTGTTTTGTTTGATTTTTGTAAAAATTAAGGTATTTTGGGGCCGTTTTTCGCATACGGAATGTATTTTAAAACGTATAGGGGTGTTTTAAGAATTTTAGGAGAGTTGTTATATCCTCCCCACCTTGTTTTAGAACTCGTCCTCGAGGTCTACTGGAACAGGTGTGGATATTTCCTTTGCATCTCTGATTCGAGCTTCCAAGTGTACTCTGGTCCTCTCTTGGAATCTCATTTTACTTTAACTAGAACTAATCTCTTATGTTTGAGATTCTTGATCTTTCTGTCTTCAATCTGTAGGGGTTTCTCTACAAACTTAAGTTTCTCATTTACCTCTATATCCTTAAGAGATACTACTAATGATTCATCTGCTAAGCACTTCTTGAGATTACATATATGAAATACATCATGTATTCCTGCCATTTCTTCTGGCAGTTGTAGCTGATAAGCTACTGGTCCTATTCTTCTAATAATCTCAAAAGGTCCAACATACCTGGGGCTTAGCTTTCCTCTCTTGATGAATCTAACTACTCCTTTCAATGGAGAAACTTTTAATAACATTTTATCTCCTACTTGGAATTTCAACGGTTTTCGCCTGTTATCAGCATAACTCTTTTGTCGATCACCTGCTGCTTTTAGTCTTTCATTGACTTGAATACTCTTGTCCGTTGTTTCTTGTACTATTTCTGGTCCAGACAGTTGCTTTTCTCCAATTTTTGCCCAACTGACTGGAGTTCGGCACTTTCGTCCATAAAGTGCTTCAAATGGTGCAGCATTGATGCTGGTATGATAGTTGTTATTGTAAGAAAATTCTATTAATGGTAAATGATCGTCCCAATTTCCTCTGAAATCAATTATACAAGCTCTAAGCATATCTTCCATGGTCTGAATGGTCCTTTCGCTTTGTCCGTCCGTTTGAGGATGATAAGTTGTTCTTAGATTTAACTTGGTTCCCGTTGCTTTTTGGAAACTGGTCCAAAAATGAGAAGTAAAACGGCTATCTCCATCAGAAACAATAGATAAAGGAATTCCATATAATGAAACTATTTCATTTACATATAATTTGGCTAATTGTTCCATACTAAAAGTTTCCTTAATCGGTAAGAAATGAGCAGACTTGGTTAATCTGTCTACAATCACCCAGATTGTATCATTACCTTTTCGTGTTTTGGGTAATTTGGTAACAAAATCCATTGTTATTAATTTCCATTTCCATATAGGCATTTCTAAGTGCTGAAATAAACCTTAGGGTTTCTGATGTTCGGCTTTAACTTGTGAACAGGTTAAACACTTGGCAACATAGGTTGCTATATCCTTTTTCATTCCTATCCACCAAAAATTCTTTCTTAATTATTGATACATTTTATCACTTCTGGGATGTATCGTATACTTAGACTTATGAGTTTCTTCTAAAATTCGGTGGCGTAGGTTACCTTGTTTAGGTATCCAAATTATTTTCTTATGTAATCTCCAAATTCCACCTGTTCCTAGCTCTAATTCCTTATCGTTCATTGTTGTTAAGAGGTATTGTAGGGGGGTGTTTCAACTCAATATCTCTCAAATGAGGCTTCAAATGAGGCTTGGGATGTTATTGGAATATTAGATGATAGAAGTGTTCAAAGTAGTAACACTAAGTGATTTTTGGTGTCTCGTATTTATGTATGTTTCTAATAAAAAAGTTGATGCCTAATTACTATGAGTTTCTGTATTATTGATTTGTAAGGCTGAGGGTATGGGTTGGTGCCTCCTCCAGCTCAGCCATAAAGTAACCAATAGTGCCCCTCCTCCCATTTTTGCGGCGCAATTGGAGGAGCGCTATTCAGTGGCAAAACTTGATCCGAATGACGAGGGGGTCGAAAACGTATATACCAAAAAAATTCTATAGAACCGGGGGTCGAAAACGTATATACAAAAATAAATTATACGAAAAAAACATATATTACACTACTGAGCGAACAGTTCGGGGGGTCGTCGCTAGTGGTGGTTTCCGAGTGCACCAACAATGAATAAAGGAAGTTGGGGGTGTTGACACTGTGATTGTTGTTGCTGTTGATGAGGGGGGGGGGGGGGGGGTGTTGCCTTAGAAATAGATTAAACCATGTTTAATTATACATGGGATAAAAGCAATATGTATTTTTGTTTTAACTATGTTTTTTTTAATTGATAATGTTTGTAAATTAAAAAACTAAACTAAACTAAGTTTTAATTAAAATAATAAAATTTAAATTGAAAATAAATTAAATAAATGATTGGGGGGGGGGGGGGGTTGTTATTCTATTGAATGAGTGTTATTGGAAGAGAAGAATAAACCCCCTGTTAACGTTGCGTCGAGATGACACTGAGGTGACACAATAGCCCCTGAAGACTCCATTCCATTATCACCACACAACTCGTAATTTTATCATTATTGCATTGGTATTCGCCCATGGCATGATGACCTAGTTACATCTTTAGGGTGGAATAAGGCTAAGGGTTATGAGGTCCTGGGTTCGATTCCCACAAAAGGGTTTTTCCTAGATTTATCAGGTTTTCTCCTGAATTGGTGTATATGTATTATTGCCTAATGGAAATAGATCCGATCTGGTGGTTTCGCTGGTGGTACGATAATACTCTAGTAGTTTGTCAGTAATCCAAATTTAGTGTTTAAAAAATTGCATTGGTACTCTATTGTAAAATATGGATATTATTAAAAGGTCATGGCAGGAAGTGATGTCCAGAACATCTAGAGCCTCTAGAGGAAAACAAAATCTTGATTCCCCCACACTGTCTAGAGGGTTGTTGACTACAACCTTTTATATGAGATACATAATTAATAATTTATGGACTTACGTTCTCCAATGAAGCTACGGTCAATAAGATATTAATACGCAAGTAGTGTGCTTGAAATTATATTTGAAAGGAGGATGGGGGTTAAAATTTACATAGGCAGGTAAATAAACTTTGAAGAAGTTTATTAGCAACGAGTCAAAACGACTGGTAAACTCCTTTCCTTTGTTTTATTCCCACTTGTATGCATACACATATGAGGTGCATAATTCGATCTGGATTACATAGAAAATTTAAACGAATGCTAGCTCAAAACTCCTAAACTTGAGCATCTAGGCACAAGTTGAGATGTTGCTCGAACTAAGCAACTCTTATTGTTAAATTGATTTGTAAACTGACATATTTAGTTCCATTGACTAGTTGCATTTCGTTTTCGTGTCGATCAGTTGAGTTGTGTTGTGTTGTCATATAAAAATTGTTTAATTTAAATTAAAAATAGTTTAAATGTTTTGAAATCTAGCTATCAAAAAGAATTATTGATTTGTTTCGATGTAAAACGGGTAACACAAAAAAAAATAGTTTGAAAAAGTATATAAAACACTATTCACTTTTCTAAACTATTTTTTATTTGTGTCACCTATTTTACATTACTTTTCCATCATTTCAGACAAGCGAGTTTATTTGTTGTATTCTGAACATGCACACAAATGCTAAAATAATCTTGTTCAAATACCAGTTTGAATCATTTCACTTTTTGTTATGTATGTATTTTACTAATTACTGTAAAGTAGAGTTAAGGTAAGCATGCACTTCGCGGCGAGAAGCGATTTTTTCACGCACTGCGACTATGATTTGTTGATCAGTTATGTTTATACATGATGGAAAACATGAATAACATATCTGTTACAGCAGACAGACCAGCAGAGAATCCAGTCAGAGAAGCAGCCATTGATGTTGACATGATTGTCAGCTTGATCTGGTTCCTCCTTAGGGTGTATGATTGTGATGGTGATGATCAAACTCTAGGGTTTGAGTTTGAATATGGAGAGAGAGAGAGATGGGGGGTGATTTCTATGATGATGTTATTATGATTAGTGTCTAACCCATTAGCTCTCTAATTATCTTCTTATATATACACCCAAGAGGAAACCCTAATTAGTTAATAAGGGTAATATGGTCCATCAAAAATTACCAACTAATTATATAATAGGTTTTAATATATTTTGATCTATATAATATAAATGATTATATGGCTACAAGATTAAATAATAAAACAATAATATGTTTAATCTTACATTCTCCCACTTAGCCGATTAATCATTTATCATGAGTATTAGATAAGTCAGATCAGGAGTTAACACTCATTTTAGCCTTAAACCAAGAACTATAGTGAGAAATACAGTCGTTGAATCGTCATGCGACTTAGGACCCCCATTAGTCATACTATAGCCTCAATTTAAAACCTAACATTTATGATCAAAATATGCATAAGCCCTTTAGCGTTCGATTTGTATTTACACTTGTCTATATATCATTACACCGGCAGCATATGCTAGAGATATACAAAATCAAACTGAGGAAATTTCATTAATTAAAACATAAGTTAGTACAATATGCTAAATAAGGTCTTTAGTAAATCCCATATTCCGAACATGTTCTTCGTAAACCTTAGGTGGGAGACCTTTAGTCATCGGATCCGCAAGCATATCTTTAGTACTAATATACTCAATACAAAGATTATTTTCCTCAACTCGTTCACGTACGAACAGATATTTTGTATCGAGATATTGTAACATCCCAAAAAACGGGTTTGGTAATCAAACCACGTTAATAGTAAAGACGGGTAAAATACCATTAGTGGTAAAAATTAACCCGGTAAATATTAGGACTCAAATAAATAAACCTAATATTAATTAAAAGGGGGAATAAATACTTTAAGAAAACAAAGTATATAAAAAGGCCAAATTAACGGGACTTAAAACATAACGGGTTATAACTTCCCGAACCCGTTAAAGTAACTAGAGTAATTAACCTAGTTAGTAGCATGTGATTAAGTAACTAATGGGAGATATAGCTTCATTTGATCAAAATAAAACATGAGGGACTAATATGGACAAGTGGGAAACTTGTTTTATTAAAAAAAAAAACACAACACACTTGGTGTGTGTCTGCGTGTAATCGCCAGGAGAAGAAAGAAAGGAGTTAAAAACCCTAGTTCAACAAATCCTCCAAATTGAAGCTCAAATCAAGCCCGAATCGTCTGCATGATTACAAATTCGTGATCACCTAGTCGTGGGGATCATAAGGTATGTAAAAATTTGATGATTCGTAAAGTTGCAAAATTTGAGTTAGCATCATAATTCGTGAATTATGTAAGGATTAGAGGAGCTATGGCCAAGTTAGTGATGTACACATGCTTAGGAACTAAACCCTAAGTGAAAATCATACATATGATGATATGACTTGAATGATTTGGTGATACTTTGAGATTATGATGAACAATCATAATCAAGATTCTGGAATGAATGTTGAATCTATGAGTGTTATTGTGATTATATCTTAGTTTAGAAACAAACCCTATTAGAAAACTTGATGAATTGTTGTCAAAACTAGGGATTTGATAATTACCCTATTATGTGCTAAGTGAGTTTTGACTTAATAATGAAGATGATGATATGTTTGTGTTAGAAATCATCATAAGTGATAGTTGATGCAAGATACTTGAACAAATTATAAGTTTGAGTGAAAGCTCATGCATGACTTGAAGTGGGTTTTTGTATGTTATGATGAAATTGGTAATTTCGTTCATATAAATTGGTGTATGAAATCGTGTAGTATATTAGTTCATATGAAGAACTTGATTATATAAGGTGTTGGGATGAATCCTAGTGATATGATGAATGGGTCTCACTTATAGATGAGAACCCTTTGTTCTTGTGAAATGAATGAATAAATTAGTTTTTGATAATCGCTTGAACTAATTAAAGTGATTGAAATGTGATAAACATGGTTAGAACTTTGGTTAAAATGGTGGCCTAAAGATAACGCCTACCGGGTAATTAAAGAATGCAAAAACTAGTTGATGAACTCGAATATACATCTAGTATACTAATGGGCATATCTATACTACTATATAATACTTATTAGACGGGCAACAAGGTAATTTAACTTCATTTGAGGAGGGCATCATCGTAATTTACCCCAAAACTTAAGACACATTAATACATTATTTAATAAACTTCTAATTAAATACACTAAATGCATTTAAAGTTCCTTATTGTTTTGAACCTAACTTATTGTCTAGGGTCCTAATTGTAAATAAATAAAACCAACCTATATAGCAGAGCCTCTTTCTTTTCCCTGTGTTTTGTTACTATTGACCTATGGAGGCAACGAAGGATCAACACCAAGTCTTTCCACTTTCAGCAATTAAATGTGATTTTACACATTCTGGATCATAACCGAACAGTTAATACACTATTAATCGCTTATAAACTATTAATCGCTTAATGATTGTCGTTAATCGTCTTGATCACTATAAAAGGATAACCTACGACTGTCGTTAGAGCCCTTTCGATTTAACTATCACACTCAATTCCTTGTTTGAAATATTTGTGATCGATCCGAGCGGCACCGGCGAACCAAGAAACTCCGGCCACTCTCCTTGAAATATCACACTCAATTCCTTGTTTGAAATATATGTGATCGATCCGAACGGCACCGGCGAACCAAGAAACTCCGGCCACTCTCCTTAAACTTCATCCCTTAGCCATCGGTAATGTGTTTTTTTTGTACGACTTTATTCGTTATTTTGATCTAATCAAAAGCCCCACATGAAGTACTTGTTGAACAATCTGTTGCATGACTAACTTGACGTTATTCCAGACACGAATCCAACATTTGGAGGTCCTCCATTGCTAAATCAATCACCCTCATTTCTTTCAACAAATCAATTTTAGAACATCTGCTGGATAATTTCTCCGCAATTCAAGTTTTTTGAACATCAATTTCGTCAGGTAAGACTGTAACCCACTCTTTAATTTGAATTTGATGTTTTACACTATAAATCAGCTTGTACGGTGGTTGGTTGTTTAACCACGACTGCACCACATGGCGGAGACGCTACGGTGGTGTCCATGCTTGTCTAACGTTGACGAAAAGTATGGAATATTATTGAACGGACGGAAAAAAGGATATGCCATGACCTTTCGAAGTGTTCTTTCCGCGAATCCATATGTCATGACCAAATCTGGACCGCGCTATCACAGAGATCCTCACACGTGTTCTTTCCGCCAATCCATATGTCATGACCTTTCGAAGTCTCGTAGAACTAGGGCCCTTGGACAATTACAGGGTCACCTTAAATGCATCAGTTGAACTTGACCAACGTGTCTACAACCGCCCAACCACATCCGAGGTAGCTGGTATTTGGGTAGAAGGTAACAATGATATCACCTCACACAAAAGAAGCATCATCGTCTACAGGAGGTCCGCACAGCCGCAGACTATTCAACCGTACTTCAGTTGCTACGATCCCCTCTCATATCCTCTATTTTTTCCAAATGGTGAGGCGGGATGGCATAGTGGAATTCCACGCAACGGAGTCGAAGCCAACACTCCACATAACGATCACGAAACCGATGACGATGACACAGAAGGTACAAACACATCCCCACCCTACTTACACACATGCATACACGTTAAGAACTACAATACATGTACTATCTTATAATGTTTACTAACTTGTTGATTTCCAAAATTTCTTAGAGGCACCGACACGCGGCAATAGAAAAACCGTTAGTATGCGAGAGTACTACTGCTACAAGTTTCAAATCCGCCCAACACAAAATATTCTTCTCCATGGTGGCAGATTGCTACAACAGTTTGTGGTTGACACATACATCAAACTGGAGACGACACGCTTGCAATTTTGCCAACACAACCAATCTAAAATAAGGGCAGATTTGTATCAAGGCATTGTCGACTGCATCAATGCGGGGGATGCTCAACCAAAAAACATAGGAAGACGAATCGTGCTTCCTGCATCTTTCATCGGTGGGCCCCGCGACATGCGACGCTGGTTCCTAGATGCAATGGCATTAGTCCAGGACGACGGCAAACCGGATTTCTTCCTAACAATGACATGCAACCCAAACTGGCCAGAGATATGCGCCAACTTATACACTGGACAGGCTGCACAGGACCGACCGGATCTTGTTTCGCGAGTTTTTCGGGCTAAATTAGAGGCACTCAAAGAGCAACTCTTAAAAAAGCATGTCCTCGGCGAGGTGAAGTCTTATGTCTACGTCATCGAGTTCCAAAAACGTGGTTTGCCACATGCCCATTTCCTCCTCATAATGTACCCACAACACAAAGTCAGTAACCCCGACCAGTATGATCAATTTGTTTCAGCCGAAATCCCTTGCGTAGAAAGGTTTCCCCAATTGCACGCAGTTGTCGTAAAACACATGCTTCATGGACCCTGCGGCCCTCTACGAAAAAGCAGTCCCTGCATGCAAGGAGATCCCAAAATATGTCGCTTCTGTTATCCAAGACAATTCAACGAACAAACGAGACAAGGAGAAGATGCATATCCATTGTACCGCCGACGCAACAACGGGATTAGTGTGGACGTTCGGGGGAAAACACTTGACAATAGATGGGTTGTCCCATATAACCCAACCCTGTTGATGTTATTCAATTGCCACATAAATATTGAGATATGCTCCAGTATAAAATCAGTGAAATATCTCTTTAAATATATTTATAAAGGTCATGAAAAACAAGTCATCCAAGTAGAACCAGATGCCGAGAACATTATCATCGATGAAATCAGACGGTACCAAGACGCGCGTTATGTTTCACCCCCCGAGGCAATGTGGCGGATTTTTTTCATTTAGCCTCTCTCTGATCTACCCAGCTATTTTAACATTAACGCTACACCTCCCACAAAACCACATGGTATTTACTGAGCATTCTAACATGTCAGAAATTGTAGATAGGGAAAGGGGTAAAAAAATCCATGCTCACTGCATTTTTCGAGAAAAATAGGAACGACCCAGTAGCAAGGGGCCATTTGTACAAAGATTTCCCAAAACACTACACATGGAGTAAAATTCGTGCTGTTGGAACCGTAGAATTCACAAAGGACGAAAAGGTCGTATCGTTACTGCAAACCCGGCAGAAGGGGAACGATACTACTTACACCTCCTCCTGACAAATATCAGAGGGCCTACTTCCTTTGTACATATTCGCACGGTCAATGATGTTATACATCCTACATTTCGCAAAACTGCACAACAACTAGGACTAATTGAAAACAACGACATCTTATCGCAATGCCTGGAAGAGCGGCTATATTTCAGTTCCCCAATGCACTTCGCAGGTTGTTTGCTACCATATTGATATTCTGTGAACTTGGCGATGTTCGAAAGCTATGGACCGACCATTTTGATGCCCTTTCAGAAGATCATCGCCTACATTCTCAAAACATCGAACACATCAACAATCTGGTCCTAGCTGAAATCGAAACCAACCTACAATCAATGGGTAAAACTTTGAATGACTTCGACCTCCCACGCATATCACAACAACATCACAGCCAAAACGTAACACACCGTGATATACAAGAGGAGTACAATATAGTTGTTGACCCCGCCCACTTAGATGTGAAGCACTCCCTTAACTGCGACAAAAAAAGGCCTTCGATGAAATCATGAGACATGTCAATCACGCTCTACCAGGCGTCTTCTTCATAGATGGCCCAGGTGGAACATGGAAAACATTCCTATACAAAGCATTACTCGCTGAAGTTCGATCACGTGGCCACATTGCACTCGCGACCGCTTCTTCAGGTGCTGCAGCAAACAACATGCCAGGTGGGAGAACAGCACACTCAAGATTCAAGATCCCAACTAAACTAGACAACAACTCGATGTGCGGCATAGTAAAACAAGGTGCACGTGCACAACTTATCAGGTTAGCAAACCTAATCACCTGGGATGAAGCATCTATGGTGACACGACAGTCTATTGAAGCCATTGACAGGACCTTCCAAGACATAACAGGCGTTAACCTCCCATTCGGAGGAAAGATAATGGTATTGGGAGGTGATTTAGGCAAGTCCTACTGGTAATTAGACGAGGCACACGAGTGCAAATCGTAGACGCCAGCCTACGCATGTCACCTCTTTGGTCCTTAACTACGAAAATATGCCTCTCCATAAACATGAGAGTGCGTACTGATTCGTGGTTCTCAGAATTCCTTTTACGAGTCGGCAATGGAATTGAGGAGACCATAGATGGAAACCAAATCCGCATCCCCGACGACATGACAATCCCATTCACCACAAAGGAAAACTCCATCAAACAACTCATTCAAGCCATTTTTCCCTCCCTCAACGCAAATGCCCAGTCCCCCGATTACATAACCTCTAGAGCCATTTTAACAACGAGAAATGAGAGTGTCGACGAGATTAACAACCATTTAATTGACATTTTCCAAGGAGATGAAAGACACTACTATAGTTTCGATGAGGTTGATGATGACCAACACCATTTGTACCCGATTGAGTTCCTAAACTCACTAACAGTAAGTGGCATCCCACCACACAAACTACGCCTAAAAATTGGATGCTCAATTATATTGTTACAAAACATCGACCCATCAAATGGCCTATGCAATGGCACCAGACTAATATGTAAACGGTTCGAGCGAAGTGTTATTGATACGGAAATAGCGGTTGGAGAACATAAGGGCAAACGGGTCTTCCTACCAAGAATACCCCTCACTCCCTCTGAAGACGATATGTTTCCATTCAAACTAAAAAGAAAACAGTTCCCAGTCTGGCTTAGCTTCTCCATGACGATAAATAAAGCGCAAGGACAAACCATTCCCCACGTCGGTGTTTACCTCCCCGAACCTGTATTCTCACATGGCCAACTTTATGTGGCGTTGTCACGATGCACAACAAGGCAGAACACAAAGGTATTAGTGCATCCAACCAACAGCCATAATAAAAACGGGGTTTTCACCTCAAATGTCGTCTACCGAGAGGTTTTACGCGACTAAAAACAAAGGTACATCACTTCAACCTAACATATACCATCATTTGCTACTCTTATCCATAACATTAGATTTTATTTCCGCAACATAAAAACATTCTTCATTTATTGCAAACCATACAATACTAACCTCATGTCCCATATACTACAAATTTTGCAGTTCACCAACGGAGGAGACAACATGTATACCAAAATATACCTTACCTACTAATTCAACATCCAAGCTACATTTCCCCCGGTGTATTTACAAGCAAATGATTTTCCGTTTCGTAATAAATATAGCATTGTTACTTTTCAGCACACTACATTTGTTTTCCACAGCACTATTAGAATGCACACATAGAAGGGAACAAACTAAGAATAATCCAAATTGTTCAAATCATTCAAATTAACAAATCATATGCGCAGTGTCTACAATACGTATCAGCAAAAATTATGATCCCGCCGCGTCGCGCGGGTTTCCCACTAGTGACTTTTAAAAGTCAAACTGACTTACGATGTGATGAATGATAATTAGATATAGAAATGCGTAAGGTGGAATAATCGTATTAAGTCATGATTAAACTAACCACCTTGCGAATGACGAATAATAGTTGGCGCTTAACAAGCTAGGTGAAGCTTGGGGAGAAAGCGGGTTAAACGGATCAAGAAGGAAAAGAAAAGTGTAGCTTGGATACGATGTAAGAAAAACTTACACCCTTTTGTACGACACGTGTATATTTTATAAACTATAAATGCGAATGATGTAATATCCAAAATAAGGGTTCCGACACGATTGACACAAGTCGGAACAAGTGTAAATGATAAAAACCATGGTTTATGGTAAATGGGGCAATTGGGTGAATTTGGAAATTTAAAATCATGCTTTTATCTTTGGTCTTATAGTCCAAACGGGTCAGATGGTGATGATAACACCATTTGACAATATCGACTAATGTGATTGTTAAGTCGTATGATATCTGGAGCGATTAGCAATTTGGACAATCGCGACGCCATAGAATATTGGTTAATTAAAGCAAGGTATAAGTCGGGTCTATTTGTTGACCCGGGCCAGGTACGCATATATAGTCTTATAGTTAAAAGTGCAATGATTGGTCAAGTATTTAGTGAAAGTCCTTCATCGCAAGTTGAAGGACTAAAATCGACCAAAAAGCCCTTGATGGGTCAACCGGGCAAACGACCCTTAGAGGTTGTTTAGAAACTTATATTATGACCATGCAACCCTTGGGGGTGCATAAAAGTTGTAGGAATAAACTTTCTAGGGTTAAACGCCTTAAAGTGCGCCTTTCCGTAAAATGACATATCCGAGGGATAAAATTTGGAATAAGTATTTAAGTACGTTAAATCCACCACAATTATAATTGTGGTGGAAGACTATTCAATATAAATGGGTGGACTTATGTTGCATACAAGGGACGAGCGTAAATTAAGCTTAAAAGTACATAAATACCCTTAACGGGTCAAAACAAGAATTTAAGCGTAAACGGGATTTTATTATGTAAGAAACCCGTGATTTGAGATTAATATGATTGGAGATATTGAAATAATGAATTTCATGAGTTTAAAGGTTAAATAAACATGTTGGTGTGATAAAATCATGAACGGGTCAATATTTGGTAAAAGGGTAGTAAGCCGAAGACTTAAAAGTCTGAGATTATGTTAATCTGGATGGAGGATTTTAACTCCATAAGATGGAGAAATAAATTACGGACCCGTAGGAAAAAGAATCGGGTAAAACGGATTAAAAACGAGAGAGTTATGCTCGTTTCCGTGAAATCGGGTTATGCTGGGAATGTACAACATCTGTTAAGCAGCATTCTGCTGAAAAGGGGGCTAGGCGTCACGCGACGCCCCTTGGCGTCACGCGACGCCCCCTAGTTCCGGAAAAATGTTATTTTTTGTTAGTTTGACCCATGGAACTTGTTTAAACTTATTATTTAACTATCAAAACCAACTTTTAAGTTGGTTTTGATCATAGGTGAATGCCAAGAGTGTCCGGATGAAGATAAAGCTCGATGAGGAACCGAACACGATAAAGTTAAAAGCTTCCACATGATATATCGTCGTAACGTTTAAATGACGATCTCCTACTCATTATGATGTATATAAACATTCATTTGTAAAAATTTTAAATTAACCGTATTATTCAAAGTACATGTGATTATAATTACATGTCCATTTCCGTAAACCATACGAAAACTTTAAAATAATAACAAGGGTGTTACATATATAAACCAGCTCCAGTCGAAATGTTACTGTTCGAGAAACTAACGGCAGCTGAGTTATCACAGTAAAGCTTCAATGGTCTAGAAATTATGGAATTAACGATTTTGAGTCCAGTTATCAGATTCCTAAGCAACATTCCATGACAGGTTGCGTTATAAACAGCAATGTATTCTACCATCATTGTGGAAGTTGTGGTCAACTATTGTTTATGCCTCTTCCATGAAATGGGTCCGCCTGCTAACATAAAGATATAGCCCGAAGTGGATTTCTTGTTATTTTTGCATTTGGCAAAGTTAGAATCTGTAACATCCCAAATTTGGGGATGTTCATATATTGACACATCTTGATTTATGTAGCATTTTATGTATGTTGAACTAGTTAATTATAAAATGAGAAATTCTCTTTGAGAATTTAATGACTTAATTTAAATAGCTTAACCTTGTTTACCAAGTTAAGCTACATTTAGTATTTAGATTATAGTGGAGTTATAAAACTTAACAAGGATTGTAAGAATAAAGAGGTTTGAAAATTGAGGGGCTTATCTTGCCAAATTGTGAAAGATTCTCTATTAACCTGAGGTGTAGAGAATTCCAGAAAAAAAAAATAAGTATCTTTGTGTGGGTGCCATGGGTCAAGAAGAAAATCGATGGGAAGCTTCAATACATCGATTTTAGGTGATTGATTAAAGAAATTAAAGAACTTATAAACATCATCTGTTGTGTAGAAGCCTGGTAAGTAATATCTATACAAAAACCCTACATTTTCATGTGTTCTTGAGTTGAAAGTGTAATCATTATGAAAGTTAAGGTTTTTGGTGATAGATGATCTATTCATAAGTTACAGATGATTCTATCATAGTAATTTCATAGAAAATTCCAATTGGGGTGATATTTTTTGGGTTGAAAAGATATAAGAATGTTTTACATATCATATTTGAAGATGTCGAACCAACTAAAACTGTACAAGGGTCTAATAGGCCGAATACAACAGTTGCGCAGAATAGTGGTGCACTAAAATAAAGTTTTTGTAAAACTAAATAAAGAAGGATGTTAGAACACGTTAGAACTAAACATAAATGGTTAGTTTTAGTTGTTTATGTGTATCTAACTTATTATATTAGAAGTGTTTAAAGTACTTGCTTCAAGAGGATTGCAAGCACTTGCACTAATGGGTGAAAACGAGTCAAATGGGTAGGGTTGACCTAATTAATAGACTAATGGTGAAAATCATCAAGAACACATATAACGAGTTGGATAAATAACACTTACGTATTAAAAATGGGGTGAATGGTCGTTATGTGTTCTAATGATTTGCAAGTTGACTTGTTGTTTAGCAGGTATGACATAGATGGGAAACAACGGGTCACAAGGATGGCATGGACGACAACACCTCTATGGGAAAAAGGTGAGTGACGCTTTACTCAAGTAGCATGTTTTATTAAATATATAAATACCTTTGTGAAAATATTTATATGGTGTGCGGTAAGAATTGTAAAGGAGAGTTAATCTTATTATGAAGTTGTGTGATAATGGTAATTATTGTCGGTGATATAAATATCCGAGTTTAGTAGTATGATTAAATCATAAACAAGGTGATGGAAGTAAGATGCAGATATTGGGAGTAATAAGCAGTGTAGACTTACCACAAGATCGTTAATATTGAGCATTGAGTATAAGGTATGTGATCTTTATATATATATATATAGTTTGTCTAATATACGAAGTAAAGGAATTAGAACTAATAGGGACAAGATTATTGGAAACAGGGTTGGTGGATTAAACCAAGGGGTGGTAAGTATCGAGTATGGGATTTTTGTAATATTAAAAGGGGATTGAGATAATGATTATTTGTCTGCAGGTTTGTGAGTCACGTACTTAGTAAGTACGTGGAGAAAGCTGTTATGCAAGCTTAAACATAAGGAAGTTTGAATCCCGTATTTCGGAGTTAAGGAGCCTTGTTGTCACGTTTTATAAATTGTGTTAATTAAATACAAATGTTTTATTAACAAATCCAAACATTGTTATGACTAACTTATGGTGTTGTACACCTTAGGTGAATTACAAGTGAAGAGTAAATGGATTTAGTGATTCTAATATGGGAAATGGACTTCAAGAACATATAGGACACTGAGCAACTAGGGATTAATTCAATGAGATCCGAGTTAATAAGCTGGAACTGAATGACAAAAGAACGATGGGAGTGACCTACGAGTTACTTAAGTTGAATGTGGTTAAGAATTTGGCTGATCTAAGGCGGGAGTGATCATGTCTTGGGAGCGCGTCCATAAGAGGAGGATTGGGTTGTGATTTACCCAACAATTATATGTTTTGGTTATTGAACCTAGCGAGTCTAGTCTTTTGTACTCTAGTGTGTTTTGTTTTAGCATATTGCTAGTTCGTCAATATTTTAAAAAGTTATGTTGGTTATGGATCATTGGTTATTAACACAGGTTTTGGTCTTCGTAAGGGTTATTCGTTAAACGAACGGGTCATGCAGAAATTTTATAAAAATCCATGCGCGTCGTGTATGTAGTTTTGTATCAACTGGTGGTTCAACTATATGAAAGTGATGTTATATTGAGTATAGTTTAAAAAAAATCCAGGCTTATTTTCCGCAAAGTATAAAAATATTTTCTTTATTAATTATGGGTGTTACAAGTTGGTATCAGAGCCGTAGGTTGAGAGAATTGAATATGGAGTGGTATTCATACTCAACCTTAGTGCTCTTAATGGGAGATGAATGTTGACCCAAGACTTGATCACGAAGCCAAAGACACGAGGTTAGTAAAATGCTATGGTTATTTGTTAATTTTGTTGATATATCAGCTAACGGCAAAACCGTTATGGCCGTAAGGGGGGAAAGGGAATTATGAACATATGTTAATAAACATAAGTTGAGTTGATATATCAAATGGATATTTATTACCATGTACGGTGACAATAAATGTTAGATGAAATTCACTGCTTTTGACATGTTGTGGTAATAATAAGAAGATGTGTGGATAGTATGTGGGCGGATACGCAGGGCCCGATACTAGGATGTTTTTTGCATAGCCATGAATGTGTTAGGAGTAGGGGTGGCAAAATGGGTGGGTTGGGTAGGTTTGGGTAATGGGTTAGGATGGGCATGGGTTAAAATGGGTTTGGGTTAAGATGGGTTTATTAAGAGATGGGTTAGAATGGGTTTAGGTCAAGATGGGTTTTTGTCAAAAAATTCAAAAAAAATCAAAAAAATTCAAAAAAAAAAAAAAATCAAAAAAAATTCAAAAAAACAAAAAAATCAAAAAAATTCAAAAAAAATTCAAAAAAATTCAAAAAATTCAAAAAAATTCAAAAAAAATTCAAAAAATTCAAAAAATTCAAAAAATTCAAAAAATACAAAAAAATTCAAAAAAATAAAAAATAAAAAAAATCAAAAAAAATAAAAAAATTCAAAAAAATTCAAAAAAATCAAAAAAATAAAACAAAATAAAAAATAAAAAAATAAAAAAAACTTTGGGATTGCAGGCCATCATCAGAAAATAAACACATAGAATCAATGATAATCGACTAATTCTAAAAGTCAACTACAATTCATCAAACTCCAACAAACAAACAATTATGATCCGGAATGTATTACTTGTGGTATATGTAACAGTCATATTGATTCATCTTAGGTACATGCATATATATGGATTACTTTTAAAATATAGGAAAGAAAAAACTAACACTACTCACAATTTAGAATATAGGAGATAGTACTGAAGATTGAAGAAATAATGAAGAGTGTTTCATTCAGGTTCAAGGTCAACGTTAAGCTATTGCTTTGCACACTCACATGATCACCAATCACCTTCTTTTTTTTTTTTTTGAAAGGTAAACTTCATTCACAAACTAGCCGACCCAAACCGGGCCGACCAAAAACAACCAAAAAAAACAATTACATATTAACAAACGCACTCCACTCCCTCCACTCCGTTCCTTTAAACTTCGATCTATTCGACCACCACAAAAAACTCAACGCTTTAATCTCGCTAACTATGCCATCGATTTTTACAGGTTTGTGAGAAAATACCAAGTTATTTCTAGCTTTCCAAATACTCCAAAGCGTAATCCTTATAATGCCTTGAACCGCCTTCTTCTTTTTAACCGACCCAGAGACTTCCGAATGTAATTCCAACAGATCCTTAATATAGAAAGCATAGATACTTAGAATGCTAACCCAGGAGCTGATGCCGTTCCAAACATTAGCAGCGACGAAACAGCCTATGAACAAATGATCAACAGATTCATCGTCCGAGCCACACAAACGACACAAAGAATCAGCAACCTGAACGTTTCTGTTTTTCAGCGCAACGGCCGTAGCGATACTGTCGAGTTCCGATCTCCACGCGTGTATGTTGATTTTGGGGGGTACCTACCCGGCCTGCCGGCTGTCCCTTAAATATTTTAATAAATATTCGTTTTGGTTTGTTTGGTTTCATTCAAATTTAAAATTTATGATATAAAAAATAGATTGGAGAAGAGCCCATTTATAAATAAGACTAACGATTCCATAAATAATAATATATTTTTTACCTAGCTTTTTTTTTCAAATATTTACTAGTAATAAACCACATCCCAACAATTGATCTCTTTACTTTCATATGTACATCTTAATTCTTAACCTTTGTTTATATTCAGATAAGAAAAAAATGGCAAACATAACTTCTAGTGCAAAACAAAACACCAACGAGTCTTTTGATTGATTCCAGATTCTTTGTTTTGTTTGACTCTGCTTCTTTCTGGCTCAAAAGAAACTAGTGAAATTGATACATATACCCTTGATTTTAGTTTATTCATTTTGGCCCAACAATTGATCGTCGCTTGTACACTGTGCAGTGGCCAGCGGTGACCCTTTGATAGAGATCCGTTGAGTGGATCAAGCTCCAAGAATTAAGAAGAACAAGAACTCAAATATTACATAAAAGACATAAGACTTTTGCAACAATTTTCTCTGCTCATTCAACTAAAATCAAATTACAATATATAGTATGGAATATAAATCACTTAACAGATAAGTGACTAATTTAAGATGGCTCTTACCAATTACATCACTAGATTTAGTATATAAGCTGATACAATAACACAACTACCTCTAAAAAGTATCAACTGGTAACAAGAACTCTAGTGGCATTTTTCAGCATTTTAACAGATATCCCCAAAATCAGTGTCAAATTGGTGTTTCATCAGAAAACGTCCCATGCTAACTAATGTTCATAAACTAATACATAAGGTGAAACCAGCTGCTAGTGCCTACTTACAAAGGATAGTTCCACTTAAAACTATTGAAAAAATTAACTCCTTGAACGGATTTACTGATTTTGGAGTTAACATAAAATACAAAAATTAAGAGCAAAATATTTGCATCTGCCAGAAAAAATATTTTCAAAGGGTAGTAGTACTATCTCCTATATATAAACTTCAACTATCCAACTATCCAAGACTAGTGTACACCGATTCGTTTTCTATGCTATAACCAGTTCTAAAATATTGTTCATTCACATCTGGCTCAGTTAATAAAGTGAGCAGAGACCATTATGTGTTTCACACTCACTCAAGCATTTCATAGAACACCTGGTAGGCATTCATTCAACACACTTACATAAACATCATACCAAACAACACAGAAACCCAACAATTAACACATCATTATAATCTATAAAAGCACAGAAACCCAACAATATTTGCAAACAATAGCATAAAAAACTCATTATTTCTAGTATGTACCAAATAGAGGGATCTGATGCTGAAGGTGTAGGCAAATTAGTGGTGAAAACAGGAAGAATCCACGATGATGATGATGGTGATTTAAGGTTGAATCCACGATGATGGTGATTTAAGATCTGATTGAAATCAGATGATGATGGTGATTTACAGATTTAGGGATCAGATCGATGAGGTTTGACACAAGTTCCCTCTGATGCGTGTTTTAAGCTTTAGATGGTAAAAACCCATCTGGCCCATGTTAAAACTTATATATGTATTTTAAAACCCATTCTAACCCATCTAGATTAAATCCTCAGCCCATTCTAACTTATTTCCTATTTTAAAAAGGCCCAAAATAACCCAAAATATCATGGTTGGGTTTTTATTGCCACCCCTAGTTAGGAGTACTAAAAGTAACTGGAAGGTTCTACTAATTATGTTGGAAATTGTAATGACAGGAATAATGAAGACAACAAGATGCGGATGAGCAGCCATTGGTTGGAATTGTTACTAGTGTTTGACCTTTGAATGCCAGTAAGTGATGGTATGACTACGAGATAAATTGAGAGACAAAGATCTCTTATATAAAAAAAGGACGCGAGTCCTAGGAGGCTTGAGTTGGCAAGCCCTAAAGATGGGAGTGGGTGATCTCCTGACATGTGATGAATTGGAAGATGCTATGGACGGAATGTCTAACAATAAAGGCAACTCAAGCGAGGCTTCGGGAAGCCAAACAAGGAAAGATCTCATTAAAAAGGTAATTTCTTAGGTATGTAATTACATTTGTTTACGACTAACATGTTGTAATGAGATAAATAGAAAAACTCTAAAAAAAGAAGAAGAAAAATGAAAGACCTTTTTAGATCATGAGGATAATTGATCTTAATAATATCGTGTGAATGACATGTAAAACCAAAGTATAAATGACCCATGTGGTTGTAGAAGCGGAGGTGATGCCCATTATTATCAATCATAGTCGTGGCTGTGGTTAGAAACGAAAGTAAACTTGACATTGTTGATTGTCATGGAAAGAAGTTAAGAAAAGATAATGCCTTCGGGTATTATGGAAAGAAGTAAAGTAAAGATGTTACCTCCATGTAACATGGAAGTAAGTTAAGTAAAGGTGATACCTTCGGGTATCACAGAAAGTAAAAGTAAAGTAAAGTTGATATTTTCGGATATCATGTAATGAAAGTAAAGCTAATATCTTCGGATATCACGTAATGAAAGTGATGAAAAGTTTATATCTACGGATATCATGGAATGAAAGGTGATTGTCCACAGGCATCACGAATGTATGGTGATAGTCTATGGACATCATGGATAATACTTGGAGTGTAAGGACTCTAAGTGTTGGGATTGAACCCTACCAGAGGAACAGATAATGTAAAGCCAAAACCAGGTCACAACAGAGGATTCACAATAAGCAGCAGTTTACACTTTGCTCTCCCCTTGAAAGTGAGTTATAACATCTGATGGTCTCTATCTGCTACTCATAATCAACTGCTGCTGACCTTTCAACTGCTGATATGATCCTAAAGACTGCTGAAGACAAACTCTGTTGCTCTATCTACTGCTGTCTCTTAAGTGCTGCTGAAGACACAAACACTGCTCATTCAAGGACTGATCACCTTTGAAGAAAGCACTGATGTTGTTGTTAAGCATCAGTGCTTAGGCTACGACAGTGGAACTTGAAGCAGTTGTTTCCTCATGTTTTGTATTATTATTACAATCAGTTGTTAGACATCAGTAGATTGTGTAAGGACAGTAGATATAGTTTGTTAGGCTGTTAGACGTCGCTTTCATGGTGACGTCAGCTGAGATTCCTCAGTGGTTTGGTTTGCCTATAAATGTAACAGTACTCTGTACTGTTACATTTGATTGACTGAGCGGGTTCTTCTCCTCATGTCTAATCCTTTCATCTTGTGTGCAACCATCCTTGGGGCATCAGGCTGAGGGGGAGTATAGTTTGTAAGCATGACTGTAATCTTTTGCTTTGATTTGTAAATCTTTTGACTCTATGTGAAGCAATTGTTTATCAAACTATTTTCTCCTTTGATTGTGTTTACAAAGTTTGTTTTCATTTCCGCTGCACTTAACATGTTTTCATATTCATTGATTATCCATTTTAAACAAACAAACACTATCATGAGAGCCTCAGATCCTAACAATTGGTATCAGAGCCTGGACAGTCAAATTCGATCTAACAATCAATTTGACATAACAGTTTGGCTCAAAATTCATTGATACTAAGGTTGGTTGTATTTTGTTGTAAAACAGAGTAACGCTTAAAGTTGCTATTCAAATATTCTGTATAACAACCAAGATGTCATAAGACACACAAATCTCACACAACAAGTGATATCATGCACAAGATACTCATGGTTTTAGATCTGAAAACATATCTGTTTAAACTATGGGATCGGCTCTTATTTTCAAAATTGATTTCAACTGTTGTTATGAAATGTGTGGTGTCACTATATTAGATGCTAGAGTATGAACCTCAGATTAACAAAAGCCTATGTTCATAAAAACATTAGTGTTTTTGATAACGTAAAAAGAGGGAAATTAAAACTTTAGTCATTTAGATCTTATGTATTCAAAAACAGGTTGAGAATCCTTCAAAAGGATCAAAATCAATTGTGTTAAAAATACATTAAGAAAATCAGTTGTCAAAAATATCCAGATCATGAGCAATGTGAAATTTGGCATAAGCATGTGCAAAAATGACCAAATCTCTCAAAACATTGCTGAAAATGATTTTGGATTGAATATTCTTTCCTTAAAAACCTTCCAGTAAAAGTTTCAATACTTTTCTATGGAAAGGGTAAAAAGGGAAAGAAGAAAAATTACAAAAACTCAAAAGTGTGTTTATCTCAAAACTTTTGAATTCAAAAGAAAAGAGTATAAACCCAAAACACTTAAGAGTCCACAGGTTAATCCTACAAAAGGAAAACCAAAAATAGATCTGCATTTTTGGTCAAACATAATGTCATCAATCAACCATGCTCAATCACTGAATCAGGGAAGTTCAGATAACCAAAAGTATCTCCAGATATTTTTCAATAAAGAGGAATAGGCCAAATTTCTCAGAAATTATTCACATGGTAATAAGGTTCACAAAGAACTTTCAAAACCTTGGTGAACGGGCTCCTCATGGTAACAATCAACTGACAAGGAAATGGTACCAAACAGTGGTTACCGAACTTTGGTTCAAACCACTGACCATTGTCCTAAGCTTGAGAATGAAATGATCTTGACCTTATTCGAAGTTACTTTAACTCTTGAGACACACCAGATCTAATTGATTTTATTATCAGAAAACTTTTACTCTTTTTCTTTGTAAAGTTTTCTCCAAATAAAACAGGATATATTATTCTTTATTTTTTTTAAGAATGATATATTTTGTACTTTTACTTGTTTTTGATAGCAAAAGTTCAAACACCTGTCAGGATGTAGAACCCTCATTTTTTTTTGGTGATACTGTCCATGAAAATAGATCAAAAGGAAATGGTGCAAGTGTCAAGGTCATGTCAAACTCAAGTTTGTTTTAAACACTGATCAAAGATTGTTTGCTAACAGACCTTAAAATACTTGGATACTCATGATATAATTCAAATATTATGACACAAAATGAGTAGCCAGAGTAGAAAGGTTTCCATCTGGGATACTAAATCACTGTCAGAAATCTATTGAAGTATTCAAAACTTTTAATAAACATGTGGTAAAACCTTGAATGCTGAAACAAGTGAATTCTCTGCATTAAAAATCCCTGTAAAACCTGCTGTTATGATTAATTTTGATAAACTTGCATCTAAAATGTGTTTGTCAAGAATTTGATTCTGCAGGTAACTCACAATCACCTTCAACAGATGTTGGACATAATACTAAAATCATTTCCATCATCAGAGCAGCTGATGTACAAAACAGCTGTTAAAGCTCATCCACTGATGCACAAACAGTGTTTGACCAAAATAGCCCTATAATTCTCTACCACTACTTCACCAAACCACTGTTGATAAATATTCATAAAAAATGGATAAAAAATTTTCAGTGTGCCAAAACCCTCCTTCAAATCCTTTCACATCCATTTCAAGCCACTGCTGGATCATCAAAGTCACCAGCAGTGGTTAGCTCAGATGAGTCACATCTGCAGCCTCACCTTTTGAACACCAATGCCATTTTTAAAATTCATTCATGTTTCCATTCTCTTGACAACATCAATGAAAAAGGATTCTTTCAAAAAGACAATCTTGAAACACTTGTTCTCTTGGTGGCCTTCTACCATTCCATCAACAAGTCATGTGCCTTATAGCACTGAAAGACGGAAAGTTGGGTAGCTGTCATTTAAGAGGAGCTTCAGCAGTTCTGTGACAACAAGTTTGAAAATCTTGTGCCACAGCCAGAGGATGAGAATCTACCTGGCAAAAAGTGGGCCCTCAAAGAACAATGCATATGCTAGAAGCATGGTTGTCCAGATTCATCATACTCAAACAAGTACAGACACCAAGTGTGTGAAAAGATTACATCAGAGGGATATCAATTCCTAGGCAATAAGCTTAGTGTTTTGACTGTACACATGCAGCAGATGTTTCTCCAACCACTGATTGAAGAATATTATGTTGCTGATGTTGTTGCCGAAAAGTCCAACTGTTTGTAACTTCAAAATATGTTATTGAATTTTGGTATAGTTGCTCAAAAGATTGTTTTTATGCAGGACAGTCAAGTAGCTGAAATGTATCATCAAAAGTTCAATATCTCATTGATTCACCATCATTCATTATCAGACATCACCTTGTGAGGGATTGCTATAAAAAGGTTTGATTTCATCTTTAACATGTCCATCCTAAAGATCAGTTGGTAGATGTACAAACTTAAGAATTGGATTCATCTACTGTTAAAAACTTGATCCCTATGATTGGAGTGCTAAACATGGATTAAAGCAAGCTTTCTTGTGTTCCATGTGTAAATAGCATAAAAATGTTTTTAGAAAAATCAAAAATAACCTTAAAAATAGTTTAAAATTGAATTTTTCAATAAATCCTCAAAGTCTGTTCAAAGCACTGATGTCAATAAAACTCTGTTAAATAGTAAAATCTATCCACTGCCAAAGTGTATCCTCTGCTTGTGCAAAACAATGATTTATAACAGAGGTTACACGTGGACAGATGTTATTCAACAGTTGTGTGCATCAGATCCCATCATCACTCAAAAATTTCCAAAACAAAAGCAGAGGTACCTGAGCAGATTTTAGCAGCTACCACTGCTCCTCAGATATCTGCTGCTGAGCCCACTGCTCAAGGTGATCACAGCAGTAACACAACTGCTGTGAAACCTACACCTAAATCCACCAAAAGACCAAAACAATAGAAAATTCAAAAGCCCCCCCCCCCCCCAAACCTGAAATAAAGGCAACTCTGGAAGATGAGATCCCAGAGCAACTGCCAGTGACAACACAAAAGTCACTAGAAACCATTGCTGCTACTTCCTCACAGCAGATGGTAGAAAGGTCTCAACCCATGCCTCAAACTCCTCCTGCTTCTTCTCAAAAAGAACAGGTTGTATAAACAGGGACACCAAATTATGATGCTCTAGAATCACTTGATTCCATCATCCACAGTCCACTGCCCAGGGCAAATTCACTTTCAACTCCCATCATCACTTCACAAATACCACTTCAATAATGACCTTGTTGCATGCTTTGGTTATAACTCAGACATAAATCAGTTCCTCTCACCCACCTATCACTGAGAGTACACTTCAACAAGTGACTGAGTCTGATGCTTATACCTCTGCTATCCCAGCAACAACTGAGGAGGTTACACCCCTTGAGTTACAAGTAACTCTTGGTGGTAGTTCAAGTGAAGCAGCTACTACAAGTGCTGAATCCACTGGTTTGCACTTGGACAGTAGTTTCATCAATAAAACTTCCTTGAAGGCAATTTCTTCACTGGGAACTCTTGTGTATTCAGTCTTCACTGGTTCACTAAAAGGTGTTTCTCGTTATGAAGAAAGAAGTCCCCAGTACCAAGACAAAGGGGCAACAGTGGATGATTTTTGGGATACACTTCTTCAATCAACCACTGTTACAACCACTGCTAGTGGGAAATCAGATGATCCCATTAAGTTGGGTGATGGTTTAATGTACCAAGAATTGACGGCTAGAATTGATGAACTGGATACATCTGTTGTAGAAATCAAAGACATGATGCAACAGTTGTTGAAAGCACAAACGGTACCATCCACTGTTGCACCACCTCCAACAGCTACTCCATCATCTGCTCCTACTCCAGATGAGCTGTGGAATTTGTTTCAACCCCTGCACTATCTTCGAAAGAGTTGATGATGCCAAAAAGGGGGAGAAAAATGACTCTGAGGAAAATCTCAGTAACTTCTGCTGAAACATCTGTCAAAGAAAAGGAAAAGGGAGGTGATGAAACCCTGAAAATTCAAGCAGATGATGAAGATACACAAATGAGGATCGTTCAAAGTCAAGTCCATTCAGCTGGTCTCAAAACCACTGCTGATATTAAAAGGGTAAGGGATGAGAGCAGAGCTTTGGTTGAGAAAAAGTTAGTTCTGCAAAAAGTAAAAAGAAGAGGTTGGTACTTCATCAAAGAAGAGTCCTGTTAGAAAAACAAGGCAATCAACCACCACAACTTCTAAAACTAAGCCAGTTACTACTTCAATCACAAATTTTGTTCCCGCAAAATCACTTACACCTCCACCATTAATAAACATATGTCACCCAAACAACTGCCACCAATACCACATCAACACACACCACCACCACAACCACTGCCATTCCTACTAAATCAACCACTGCCACATCTAAAACATCACCACCACCACAAAACACCACCTGCTGCCATCCTTCATCAAAGAAGGAAACAAAGCAGATGGATGCAGAAATATCAAAAGAAGAACAAGCTTGAGAAGAATATATCATGAAGATGGTTCTTCAGACACTTAGAGCAGAACTACAAGAAATAGCAAAATCTCAGGACACTGCTCTAAGTTGTCATCACCAGGCCTCAATCTCCAAAACTCATCTGCAAATAAATCTCTCCCAAGAAACCCATTGGATTCAGAAATACTAAAGTGGATGTCTGATCAAAAGACCCACGTATTGACTTTGCTCAGATCCAATGGTGAAGTGAAGCATATATCAAGGGAAACAGCACTTGGCCTGGGTGTTGAAGATTTGCAAGATCTCCTTGAGCTTACACTGTGCAGGGATGAGAATGATACAAGCCCCATTGGCTTTGAATTACAATTCAAATGACAAGTTAGGGATCTTGTGATGAGTAAATAAAAATCCATAATAATGAAGGGTTTTGGCATCATCTGTTCCAGGGGGAGATTGTTGGGATTGAACCCTACCAGAGGAACAGATAATGTAAAGCCAAAACCAGGTCACAACAGAGGATTCACAATAAGCAGCAGTTTACACTTTGCTCTCCCCTTGAAAGTGAGTTATAACATCTGATGGTCTCTATCTGCTGCTCATAATCAACTGCTGCTGACCTTTCAACTGCTGATATGATCCTAAAGACTGCTGAAGACAAACTCTGTTGCTCTATCTACTACTGTCTCTTAAGTGCTGCTGAAGACACAAACACTGCTCATTCAAGGACTGATCACCTTTGAAGAAAGCACTGATGTTGTTGTTAAGCATCAGTGCTTAGGCTACGACAGTGGAACTTGAAGCAGTTGTTTCCTCATGTTTTGTATTATTATTACAATCAGTTGTTAGACATCAGTAGATTGTGTAAGGACAGTAGATATAGTTTGTTAGGCTGTTAGACGTCGCTTTCATGGTGACGTCAGCTGAGATTCCTCAGTGGTTTGGTTTGCCTATAAATGTAACAGTACTCTGTACTGTTACATTTGATTGACTGAGCGGGTTCTTCTCCTCATGTCTAATCCTTTCATCTTGTGTGCAACCATCCTTGGGGCATCAGGCTGAGGGGGAGTATAGTTTGTAAGCATGACTGTAATCTTTTGCTTTGATTTGTAAATCTTTTGACTCTATGTGAAGCAATTGTTTATCAAACTATTTTCTCCTTTGATTGTGTTTACAAAGTTTGTTTTCATTTCCGTTGCACTTAACATGTTTTCATATTCATTGATTATCCATTTTAAACAAACAAACACTATCATGAGAGCCTCAGATCCTAACACTAAGGGAAGTAAAAGTGAAGTGTAAGGACTTCACAGGTAATAGTGGGGTTTAAGTATCTTATAATATAAGGGTAATAATTGGATTACAAATGTTAATGGTTATAGGACATGTGTACTTATTAAGTACACAGAAATGTGGTGTGCGTACTTGTAAGTACACACGAAGAGCCACCTACTTACTTATTAAGTAAACATATCTGGAAAAGTTTTTGTAAATTGTAATATGGGAATATGAATGTGTGTAAGTCTGTATGAACCCATATATGGATATTTAATGAATGAGATGAGAAAACATAAATATGCATATTTATACTTATGATAAAGACGTTAAGCTCCTATGTGACCGAATTATGCAAATAAAAGGGAGGAATTTGAATAATAAATTGTAATAATAGTATTGGCGGATGATAACTCGAAGTGTACGGACTTCAAAGGTGTAAACATGAAGTGTCCAAACTTCATGGGTAATAACATTGATGACTAAAGACTTTATGGGAAATGATCATGAGGATAAGTATCTCATGAGTGATTAGATTGAAGCTTTAAGCTTCACGAGTGTCAACTAAGATTTAATTCCCATAAATTGTAATATGTAAAACCAATGTTAAGTAATTGGGTAAAAGTTGAAAGGTTACCTTCATGAAATGTGAATGTAAAATGATTATCGTTTTCAAAACGTATAAATACTTGGAGGTGGATTAAAATGTGAAAGAAAAGTTAACTAATGATAAAGGATTAAGTGGTTTTACCTTGATTGAAATAATGTATACACTAGAGGTTGAGTAACCTCATATAAAGGAAGGGGTTCATGTTAGAACTCGTGTTTAATATGGGGCATGTATTTTTAATTACATTTAAATAAAGAAGTATGTTACAGGTGGAATGATAGAGTGAAAAAAAAAACAGAGGTGGTAAGGATTGTAACAATAGATAAGAAGATGGAGGTTCAGGTGCTTGGGGTCGAATGATGGCCAAAGAAGATGGAGTTAATATAGGATCGTTCAATCTCAATAGAAGCGAATAACACGAAATTGGAAGCCTTAATCAACGTATTTGTGAGAATTCTATGGGCACTTGAAGTGTTAGAGGTATGGATAAATAATGAAAATGATAATTAATATATTGCTATGGACAATTGTGTTAAGTTATTTCAGTATTGTAGCAAGAAACCTGTAAAATATGTGTGTGTGTGTGTGTGTGGTGGCCAAGAGGTACTTAGAGCTAAAAGCTGAAGGAGTGTGCAAGTTGCATAGGTGTTGTGCAACGAGACTCAAACAAGCATGGATGATGCTCTACTTGATCGCACACATAAGTAAATTCTAAATGTGAAATCCATTTAACGGATACTTTAGTTTTGATAATAGTTGGATAATAGAATAACTCCTTGCTTAAGCTTAAGGGAGCAAACAAGTTGGATGGTGATTGATTATTACCATAAGACCATAATGTAGGGTAATGTATTATCCTTCATGTTGATACATGTATACTTGCTATGTAAATAAAGAAGCAAGTGAGATTCAAGACTCATTAAAACCAAAATACATGTAGTAGTATAATGTCATTAAAAGAATAGACTTATGTAGTTGAGTAACATGGAAGTCCTAAACAGACACATAAATGGCTTACTTATGAGATTACATGATCAAAATATGGATTAACATTAAGGATTGTGTGATAATATATAAGAATTTAGACATGTTACGTGAATGACATGGATATATGGTGACCCATTTAATGAGTGCACAATGAAGCTTGTTACAGGATTGATATGATTACAATTGGTGAAAGCGAATATATGTTGAGAATATGTCCTATATGCAAATGTCTAGTTTTTAACAGGTTAGATCGGTTACACAAGACTTTAATCATCCAAGAAAAATGGATGATACTTAACTAAAACATGATAAGAGAATTCTCACCAATAACGAGGTACGTGGTTGAGTGGTTCATCACTTAAACAGTTGATGCTAATGTTAAGTATTATAGAGGAATTGATTGAAAAAAAAATTCATTCCAAGCTTTGTGATTTATAACTTAATGATTGTACATGAAAGTTTCGGGTGAATTATTGAGTTATAACTTATGTTTATAGTATAATCCAGTTTCGAGAGCGAAACCCATTTTAAGGGGGGTAGATTTGTAACATCCCAAATTTGGGGATGTTCATATATTGACACATCTTGATTTATGTAGCATTTTATGTATGTTGAACTAGTTAATTCTAAAATGAGAAATTCTATTTGAAAATTTAATGACTTAATTTAAATAGCTTAACCTTGTTTACCAAGTTAAGCTACATTTAGTATTTAGATTATGGTAGAGTTATAAAACTTAACAAGGATTGTAAGAATAAAGAGGTTTGAAAATGGAGGGGCTTATCTTGCCAAATTGTGAAAGATTCTCTATTAACCTGAGGTGTAGAGAATTCCAGAAAAAAAATACATATCTTTGTGTGGGTGCCATGGGAGCCATGGGTCAAGAAGAAAATCGATGGGAAGCTTCAATACATCGATTTTAGGTGATTGATTAAAGAAATTGAAGAACTTATAAACATCCGCTGTTGTGTAGAAGCCTGGTAAGTAATATCTATACAAAAACCCTACATTTTCATGTGTTCTTGAGTTGAAAGTGTAATCATGATGAAAGTTAAGGTTTTTGGTGATAGATGATCTACTCATAAGTTACAGATGATTCTATCATAGTTATTTCATGTTGATGATACTTAGAAACTCCATTGTTGATTAATATGCATGTTAAGGTTTCTTATTTAATTGAACAAGATATGACTATAATCTGAATTTTATGACTTTATGTTGATGTTAGTAAGTTGTAATTACCTCCTTGATGATTAGCTATGGTTGTACTTGATCTATGAAGATTAGGGTTCTTGATTTAAATTGGGAATTTTGGAAATTGGATGGTTTTGGAATGATTGTTTGCAAATTTGTAATGTTTTACCATCCATTGATATATAATAAATGTGTTTGATGTTCCTAACCCTTTATAAGAGTTCAACATAAGTTTTAACCGTGAAAGAGGGCTGCGTTTTATGGTTTGGGTCGAAGTTAGAAGCACCATAAACATGATTTTCGCAGCTTTTTAATCAGATTTTGGGCAGACTTCGAAAAATCATATAAAATCAACCGAGTGTCCGTTTGGGGTGTTCTTTATATGGTTGGAAAGCCCTAGGAGTAAATTTTCTAAATATGTATAGAATGATAGGAAATAAGATTGATAGATATATGAAAATTGAAGTACAAAACAGCTTAGCAGATTGGTTTAAAGCTGAATTATTAGTTGATTTATGAATCAGTCCTGTTTTTTCTGAAAATCATATAAAATCATAGAAAATTCCAATTGGGGTGATATTCTTTGGGTTGAAAAGATATAAGAATGTTTTACATATCATATTTGAAGATGTCGAACCAACTAAAACTGTACAAGGGTCTAATAGGCCGAATACAACAGTTGCGCAGAATAGTGGTGCATTAAAATAAAGTTTTATAAAACTAAATAAAGAAGGATGTTAGAACACGTTAGAACTAAACATAAATGGTTAGTCTTAGTTGTTTATGTGTATCTAACTTATTATATTAGAAGTGTTTAAAGTACTTGCTTCAAGAGCATTGCACGCACTTGCACTAATGGGTGAAAACGGGTCAAATGGGTAGGGTTGACCTAATTAATAGACTAATGGTGAAGTACCATCTTAGCTGCTTTCCAGTGATCTAGGCCAGGATTAGTATGATAACGGCCTAACATTCCAGCAATATAAGTGATATCTGGGCGAGTACAGACTTGAGCATACATCAGGCTCCCGACTACTGACGCGTAAGGTATCTGGCAAATTTTCTCCTTCTCAACCTCTGTTGTCGGGCATTGGAATGAACCTAAAACATCTCCCTAAAGTACTGGAGCGACGGAGGGTTTGCACTATTGCATGTTGTAACGTGTAAGGACACGATCTATGTAAGCCTTTTGAAACAATCCTAAGATCCCTTTGTGTCTATCTCGGTGAATTTCGATGCCAATGATGTAAGAAGCATCTTCGAGATCCTTCATGTCGAAGTTATGCGAGAGTAATCGCTTCAACTCATATAACATGTCTAAACTATTACTTACCAATAGAATATCATCTACGTAAAGGACAAGTATAGTAAAGTTACTCCCACTCATCTTGAGGTAAGTGTATTGATCCACTAGATTTATAACAACCCTCCTAAATTATTACCGACACTCCGAAAATATTTAGAACACCTCTATACGCTCTAAAATACACCCCGTATAAGATCCCTGAGTGTCGCTCGCGGGCCGCGAAGGTTTTGCCTTCGGCTTACGCGGGTCGCGATAGCTCAAGACCAGGGCGCAACCCTGGTGTGCCACATGGCATCATCGTGTCGGACCAATACGTGTGACTGGCCCAAGCTAGGACCTACCCGACCTACGTCACGGGGCGCGAAGCCCTTTGCTGAATCTTACGCGGGCCGCCAGAAAACCCAGATCAGACCCTATAAATAGGATCGATCGGATTCATTTGGAATTCGTTCAAAAACTTTCTGTCTCTCTCAATTCTATAGTGTAGAATTTATACTCGGGTATTATACCTACTAATTAGCGAAGTTTTGCCTCGTTGTAAGTATTTTAACCCCCGGTTATGTATTAGATACGCTGCCCGATTAATCAAGTGCTCCGTAACGGTTGTCGTGGTTCTGCCCGACGTAGTCGTTGGAGTTCTGTCTCGGGGAGGGTATAACTAATGTAAATTGGGTTATTATACTAACGCGTATGCATTGTTTAAATTTATAGATTATAACCAGGAAATCACGGGAAAAATACCTAAAGTAGCAATGTGAGTAATCTCTTTTTTGTGTAAACTTTTTTGCAAACTGTTTTTACAAAACCTCAAATGTTTTACATTATGATTAACAGTGATTGAGTATTTGTAAATTCTACAATTATCATCGGTATGTTGGGATTTTGTATACAAAATTTGTTACTACACTGTGAGTAGTAACATGACCACAAGTCAGGTTGACAGTACCGTGGGTGGTAAATAAAGTAAGAATTGGAAACAAATATAATTGTGAGATTGCCCTCAATACTGTACAATGATAAAACTTGTTTTGATTAAATTGGGATTCACTCACCAGTATTTCCCACTGACAAAATGTTTTTAAACGCGTTTCAGGTAACAAAATGTGAAAACTAAATAGAAGCCAGCTGGACAGCACTAAAGGCTTAGAAAATGTGGCTATAAAAGTTACCTAAAATAAAGAAGATGTTTTATTCAATAAATTAGGGTTTATCCCTATAAACATGTTTGTAATAGAAACTTGGGTTTTACCCATGTGTTTATTATTATAAAAATGTGGTATTTTACTCTGATAAAATATTTCCTAACTACGATCCTGATGTAAATTCCGCTACCAAAATGACAAAACCACTGATACCACTGAATCTGAGCTCGCGGCCGCCCGTTCCTAGGAGATAGGGGCCGGGGGTTGTGACAAGATTCTTCATAAAACTTTCTTCTTCATAACTTCATCAAACTTGGGGTACCATTGACGTGATGCTTGTTTTAACCCGTAAATGGATTTCTTCAACTTACAGACTAGATGCTCCTGACCTTCAGGTTGTTTCATGTAAACATCTTCGTCTAAGTCTCCATTAAGGAAAGCGGTTTTAACGTCCATCTGATGCAGCTCCAAATCAAAATGAGCTACTAGGGGCCATGACGATCCTTAATGAATCTTTACGAGAGACAGGTGAAAAATCTCTTGATAATCAATTCCTTCTTTCTGAGTGTAGCCCTTTGCAACCAATCTTGCTTTGTAGCATTCAACGTTCCAATTGGATCCAGTTTTGTTTTGAACACCCATTTACATCCTACGGGTTTGACACCATTGGGTAATTCTACCAAATCCGAAACGTCATTTTGCTTCATGGATTCAAGCTTATCAATCGGGTAGGTAACATAATCATCCCAATTAGTAGGCCTTCTTTGCCTGGATGACCTCCTGAGTTGATTATCGGGTTCAGCGTTGTCTTGGTTTTGAGTGTTTTATGTGCCTTTGTTATGAGGTATAATGGGTTCTGATTGTGGAGGTGAATTTGGAGTTGGTGCAGTAGCTTCAGGTGTAGTAGTTGCATTGGGTACAAGAGGAGTAAACGAAGTAATGGTAAGTGACGAGTCTTCCCCCCACGTCTTGTACTTCTTTCAATTCTTCGTAAGGGTTGGTACTGCTCCCACTGACCTTGAAATCCTCCAGGAATGCAGCACACTTGGTTTCAACAATACAGGTGACGTGGGAAGGACAATAGAAACGATAACCCTTTGAGTGATCAGGATACCCGATAAAGAAACAGGTAACTATTTTAGGGTCAAGTTTTCTTAGGAAGGGATTATAATGTTTTGCTTCAGCAATGCAGCCCCATACTTTCATAGATTTAAGACTCGGTTTCCTTCCTGTCCAAAGTTCATAAGGAGTTTTAGGGACAGACTTAGAAGGAACTCTATTGAGTAAATGAACAGATGCTTTTAACGCTTCAATCCAGAGGAATAATGGTAAATTAGTGTTGGCTAACATACTACGCACCATGTTCATAAGGGTACGATTTCTACGTTCAGTGACACCATTCTGCTAAGGTGTACCAGGTATAGTGTATTGGTTCACAATCCCATGGCCCTTACAAAACTCATAAAATGGACCAGGAGCTTGACCTACATCAGTATCTCTTCCATAATATTCACCGCCTCTATCTGATCTCACAACTTTAATCTGACAATCTAATTGCTTCTCAACTTCAGCCTTACAATCTTTAAAAGTTGTAAGAGATTCATACTTTTCCTTAATAAGATACAAGTACATGTAACGAGAATAATCGTCAATAAAAGTGATAAATGAGGTATGTCCAGTAATGCCAGCGATTTGGTAAGGACCACTAATGTCAGTGTGAATGAGTTCTAATAAATTAGAGCTCCTAGTGGCACCTTTCTTATTCGCTAATGTCATTTTACCTTTAAGACATTTAACACATGTTCCAAAATCAGTGAAATCGAGAGGAGGTAAGACTTCATCCTTTACGAGACGATTTAATCATTCTCTTGAGATGTGGCCTAAACGTTGATGCCACAACATGGATGAAGTCTCTAAGTCTCATTTCTTTTCCATCTTTGTGAGTGATTCATTAATATTATATGACAACAAAGATTTGGAAAAATTATCATCTAGTTCTAATCTATAGAGGCATTATCCAAAATACCGGTACCATAAACAACGGAATCATAGAGAATAGAGAGTTTGCGATGACCATGGGAAACAACAAAACCGTCCATGTCTAACTTTGGTCCTGATACAAGGTTCCGAGTTACCTCAGGAACATATAAGGTATCATAAAGTATAATGCACAAACCAGTTTTCAAAAATAATTGTAATGTTCCTATGGCCTTCACTTCTAATTCCCGATCATCCCCAACTTTAAATGTTCTTTGGTTTCTTCCCAGCTTCCGGATTGTAAGGAATCCCTGAAGAGAACTGGTTACATGAACCATAGAACCAGAATCAAACCACCAAGAATTAGCATGAACATTTAAATTATAAGACTCAAGTATCATGAAAAAGTCGTTACCTTTCTTAGCCAGCCACTCCTTAAAGTCAGGGCATTCCTTTTGCTTATGTCATGTCTTCTTACAGAACTTGCAGTAGGACTTGCCTAAGGAGTTCTTAGAGCTGGAAGGTGCACTTGTATTAGGGTTGGGCTTTTGAACCTTAGAAGCATCCCTTCTTGGATAATTGTTCTTCCTTTTCTTAGAGTTGGAGATGGTGAAGTTTGCAACATCAGTAGTGCGATCCATCTTCATACGCTCTTCTTCCTGCACGCACATGGCGATCAGCTCACTCATCATCCATTTATCCTTCTGAGTGTTATAGTTGATCTTGAATGCTTCATAGGATGAAGGAAGCGAAGTAATGATGACGTGAACAAGAAAACCTTCCATATCTAGCCCTTTCAGCTTATTGGCCATATCATTCATCATCAAGATGTGTTCACGAATGCCACTCCTCCCATTATACTTAGTTATCACCATCTTGAGGATTAGAGTACTAGCGTGTGCTTTAGACGTCCCTTTGAACTGCTCCTCCACAGAAGCCAAGTAGGTTTAGCATCTTCAGAATCAGGAATGGCTCCACTAATCGCATTACTAATGGACTGCTTCATAAACATGAGAGACATGAGGTTACACCTAGTCCACTTTTCATGAATCAACTGCTCAGCAACAGTACTTTGAGGAGTAAGGTCCTCTGGCTGATTCTCTCTTAGTGCATAATCAAAATCCAGCAAGCCAAGCGTAAGCATGAGAGAGTCCTTCCATGCAGCAAAGTTATCACCAGTCAAAGGTGGAATCCCGCAATTGGGTGCTGATGGTGGAAATAGGATGAGCAAGTTATGATACTAAGAAATAAGTATTAATATGATCTAAGGGCATGTTATACTAAGGCAAGCATAAATAATGAGCATTTAATTTATGAAGCTGTGATATTGTCTATTATTAACATCAAAATAATAGACTTAGTTAAAATTCTACTTAGACGAAGACAAATCAGCTTTGGCCAGTAGTGTAATCATTTAAGCATGTGTGCAAAGTGATCGTGACAAATCAGCTTTGGCCAGAAATGAGACAATCACTTTAGTTATGCACTTGTTATGTATGCTATACATGAATGAATTAAATCAGCTTTGGCCAAATATTAAGACATTCATGTTTGTAATGCATACTTAACATGGCTTCTATAATACTTGAACAATAAATAGATGTATCAAATCAGCTTTGGCCAGAAGTGATACATCAGAAGCTCACCCAAGTTAAGCCATTTTGGTTTTGTAAAACATTATCTGATTCTGATTAATTAACTAAGTATTTACAAAAACCAAATATTTAATAGCAAAAGCCAAATTTTAGTTCACATTAAACAACCTAATTAAGTAATGAGGTTTCGAGTGATAGAATTTCAAATAAATCTTGATATTTTATGAACACTCATGATTTCGAATAAATTATGTCTTGGATTCATCCGAGACGAATGATTTCAAATCATCTCGGACTGTCCGAGATAGATGAGTTCGAATGATCTCGGATGTGTCCAAGACATGTAAGTCGAATGATCTCGGATTCATCCGAGAAGGTAATGTTTAGTTCGAGATGATCCAAGATAGTTAGTTCGAGGTGATCCGAGATGATTAGGTAGTTATTTAACCGAGATGGATGAACAGATGTTCATCCGAGATGATCAGTTCAAGATGATCTCGGATGAATCCGATACGTGTTCCTCAAGCTTCGAAATCCTTAATTTTGGCAGTTAATAATTGAAAAGATTGAAAATCCAAAATTTTAGGGATTATTGTAACAACCCGACTTTTCAGATCGTTACCTATTTGCTTTCGCTTTGATCTGTAACCTTTTTGTACTCTGAGATTCGATATAAATAAATGGTTATATTATACTAAATATATTTTCATCACACTGCACCACTAAATGTTTAAACGCTTTATACTCGCAACGCTTACGCAACACGAATTACAGAGAATTATGCTATTTAAGTTACCGTGTTTGTTTGTTTGGTTACCATACGCCTCCGCATACACTTATCACGACTCCCACGCTAAATCGCAAACGCTGTTATTAGTAGTAGTAATGTTATGATGTGTGTTTTATATGCTTCATTTGTGTGTGTTTATTATGTGAATTGGTTACTTGAAAACGCTATCGCAACGCAAACTCAACGCTACTCGCACAACTCAATTTATCACACTTAAACGCAACGTGATGTGCGTAAATGTGTATAGTTTTTAATGTATATTTTAAGCCCTTTTTAACACTTTTAGCCAAGTTTTAAATTTATAAAACACGATATTTACTAACACTAAACACACATATGGGCAAGTGCACCCATCATGAGCGTAGTATAGTGTTGCTAAGATACCGAGGTCGTTCAAGGACACAAGAGCTTTTAATACCGGTTTATCCTCAACGTCTAATCAAATCAAAAGTTTAGAAAAAGATTTTTAAAAAAGAAAATAAAAACTAACTAAGATGCTGAAAATAAAAATAAAAATTATAACAGATAGACAAGATGAATCACTTGGATCCGACTCGTATTTAGTGTAACCTTTGATTATTTCTGCACTTTTGCACTTTTTAAGAGATTATCTTAGTTCTTATAGTAGGCCCCTCTTTTGAAGGTGACGTTAACCTCAACCCAGTAGTTTGAGTCAGCAAGGATACAATCCTAAAGGGTTGGATTATTGAAAGATAATTAATTAAGTTATTAATGCGTAATGTGGTAGGCCCCTCTTTTGAAGGTGACGTTACCCTCTGCTAAGTAGTCTGAGTCAGCAGGAATACAGTCCTAAGTAGTCGGGTTAAAGTTTTAATAGTAGTTTACATATGAGGGGATCAAGGAGTTCGGACCCCCGCAATCCAATACTAGTGGGTATTGAAGGAGGTCCTACTAAAGTTGACCCAGGTCCTTGCAAGATCTATACACTGAACAAGGCAAGACTCTTACCAAACCGTTCCCTTAACCCCCGACCAGGTAGCCAACATATCTCCATAAAGACCGTGGAGATATGAATGGTGAAAATATTTTATTTTATATAGACAGTAAAATAATGCCAAGACACCACGGACAAACGATAAGGAAGACTCACCTTCAACATAAGAAACTAGTTATTAAAGTCATTAATACATAACCAAATAAAAAGTGCGAAAAGATTAAAAATAAAAAGTATTACACTAAACACTTGTCTTCACCAAGTGATGTAAGAGACTTAGGCAAACATGGCCTTTGGTTGTCAAGAACTCTTATGATCAATCTTGGATCCCGAGAATACTCACACACTCTATGATGGATGATGGATGATGGTGGTGGATGTGGGTTGTGATGGTGGTGGTGGGTGGGTGAAGTGTGAGAGAGGTGGTTTGCCAAGGGATGGTTTGCAAATGAGCCAAGCACCCCTATTTATAGCCTGCACGGAAGCCCGGACACGGCCCCGTGTCCACCCATCTTCTCTTTCTTCATTAAATGCAGTTTATCTGCATTAGTTGACCACGCCCCCGTGTCCGTAGGGCACGACCCCGTGTGCAGAAGCGTATCTGTACTATCAAGATTTTCCTAGATTCTGCGAATCTTAGATTTGACCATGGCCCCGTGTCCGCTGGACACGCCCTCGTGGTGGGTGATAGAAGCTTCTACAACTTTGTCTTTTCTGCAGACACTTGGGCACGCCCCCGTGCTCAGTGAGCACGGGGGGTGTTCAGCCTTCTGTTCTCTTGTTTTTGCTTGGGGAGATGCTGTCGAGGGGTCGGGCATGCCACGTTTATTTCTTTTCTTGTATTATTGCTGGATTTGGCTGCATTTTTGCTTCTTTTGTTCATTTAAGCTCATTTAACCCTGAAAATACAAAAGGAAGACAAAAGCACACTTTTGCCAACATTAGTACTAAAAAGGGTTAGTTTTATGCCTCATTTGATGTAATTTATATGTTTTATTTTGCACACATCACAACGCGACCCATAACTCAGTGTTACGCTAAAATACTTAAAGTACCAATACTAACTAACGCAACAAAACACATTAAACGAGCATCCTGCACGCAAAACGAGGAGTTCATTGCACAAAATAGCACCTCTATTCGAAGCTGGGCAGCTTCGTACCAAGGCACTGCCTTCATACACAAGCACCCTGTTCGAATCAAGCTCCCTGTGCGAACCCACCATCCCTATAAATACCCAAGCCTTCCTCATTCATTCTCACTTGCTGATTTTCATACCGAACCTCTGTTGAATCGCAGTCCGACCATTTTCAAGTAAGATTTAACAATTTTCTTCAATTATACAACGTTTACCACTTCGATTTTTACAAGAATCACTTCGTTTGCATCTGAATTCTCATGTTTTTACTTAAAAACATATAACTTTTCACTTAACTTCTTCTTTTCTTGATAAATTCTGCTTTTCACAGAAACTCTTCCTCTTTTTCATTAAAACTTCTGCTTCCATCACTGATTTACACTTAACCGAGTGTATTGGGACTAACTTCGGTTTCCCAAGTTAGAAATCAGTTGATTTCGCACTCACTAAGTGTTAGATCTGGGTGAAAACACATTAAAACCTTTTAAGCTTGATTTTTACACCAAACCGGACAAAAAACGACCTGTATTTCATTCATTGAATAGTTGAACGAGGTAATGTCAAAACCGTCTCGAATTGGACTCGAAAACACAGCACCGAATGCCAAAAACAACCACGTTTGTGAACTGGATTGTTCTGTGCGAAGCCAGCTTCGTACGAAGGCCCTGGTTTTACACAACACGGCCAAATTTCCATTCGTGACACAATCAAAGACCTCTCTAACTCTAAGCTCAATCAATAGCTTAAGATGGGAGGGATGAACACTCGATTTTCCGAAGACGAAGCGAAGACACTCGATTTTGGACAACGGAAGCAGCACATGTGCGAAGACCCACTTTCGTACGAAGGCATCAGCTTCGTACGAAGTTTCTGTTCTCCCACCGACAATCCGATCTTCGATCGTTTCAGCACTTTGGAGGACTTATGCTTCTGTTCCCATACTCATGCTGACCCGGCGCTCCTTTCAATCCACTGAGGATCGTGTTTCTTGATTAGTACACGTTCTGTGAGTATACTCGAACCCATTTTCTTTTAACGCACTTTTGGGTGATACATACGTTCTATATCAAAACACAACACAAAACGTAAACACTTTATAAACGCTAACCGCTCCCGCATGCTATATGTGATTTGTTGAAAGCTTGTTACTATGCTTACACAGTGTTACACTAGACCGCCTCTAGCAACGATAGTAATATAGTTTGGACTCAACACCTGTGTGACAGGGGTTGCTAGGGATCACATTACTTTACTTCGAGTCGTATAGAATTGGCCTAGTCTATAGTCTAAGTACCAACAGAACAGCTTCGTACGAACCCATTAGGGGCTTCGTACGAACCCACATATGGCATTACTCTCGTTCAAACCTATAATATTGCACCTTCGTACGAAGGTAGCTTCGTATGAAGGGGAACCTTTCCTAAGGTTCCAACACTATATGCCTTTCCTAAGGCTGACACAATACACACGTTTTGAAAATGCTCGCATAACTCAACCGCGTGATTGTGTCGAGATTAGGTGTGAAAACCAAGAACTCTTGATAAGATCACTCACCCCGCGTATTATTACTCTCAGCACGAGAATCCCCGTTGAGTTAGGAGTGACATCCATATCTTGACGAGAATCTCCATCTCCATCTCCATCTCGTGGTTGTCTAACCACACTCAGGGATGAAGTTGTTAAGTTAGGGGTGAAACCCGCATCTTAATGGCACGTTCCACTCCCTACTTTGATTTTACAAATCTCATCAAAGTCTCGACTGTTCCGACGACACGAGCTACGTAGTAACTGGAAGAATGAGTGTCGTTCGCTGAGATTCGGTGAGAGCACAGTCTATTAGGCCAAAGTGTGTGCTCGAGCTCGTCGGAAAAAATCAAATCACTTTGGATAGTCGATGTCTAACACCCATGGCACTCCATTTCGATTTCCAGCCTGCAATCGTCAATTTTTACGGGTCATCGATTTTATGTGATTATGTGTTTCGATTTTGGAGACCTGCGCTTTTCGCTCCCCGCTTTATGAAACGCGCACAACTCGCACAACTTTCGTAATCTAAAACGCCAACTAATCGTGAACAAACCAATGAATCTCGTACTCAACGCTCATGCTACCCGCTATCTCTCACGAACCTCGAACGCGTTACGCGCACTAGAAAGATAGGTGAATACGTGCAAAATATGTAGGAGAATACGTGCATAATATGTGTTTACATGAAATATGTGCTTATGTGAACTATGTGTATACGTGCTTTTGAGAAAAAGGTGCATACGTGATTATGTGCCTACGTGTTCCTGAGCTTTACATGGGTAATAATAATAATAATAATAATAATAATAATAATAATAATAATAATAAGGTGTTAAAACACTGAACTTTTCAAAACATAACCTAATATAATCGAATCTCGTCTAATCCCTCAGGATAATATCTGCTGCAGAACTCACACTCGACAATGTCTTCTCTCGGTTCTCACGCTTACCGAAATGTCCAAAGGAACAAAGCTGACAAGCGAATCGCTTCACTTATAGCAAAGGAAATGGCCAAGGTCATACCTCAAACTGTCAGTGAAATCAACGAGGTAAGCAGCAAATCTTCTGTTGATTCAAAGAATGAAGCACCGAAAACTCCGTTCAGCTTCAAACAGTTCAAGGCCTGTGGTCCCGCGAACTTCACTTGCGAAGATGGACCCAGTGCAATGTTTAAGTGGTTTGACTCGATCGAGGCCACCTTCAGGCAAAACGGATGCCCAAAAAATCTCTACACTGTGAATGCTACTGGAGTCTTCCAGTCCAGGGCGCTTGATTGGTGGACCGCTGAGCGCAACAGGCGCGGTAACGATGCAGCTTATGGCCTCTCACGAGAGGAGCTCAGGGAGCTCATAATGAAGGAGTTTTCTCCTCCTCATGAAGTCCAAAAGCTAGAGAACGAATTCTGGCACATCAAGCAAGAAGGAGGTGACAACGCTGGTCTCATCGCTCATTTCAAACAGTTGAGCATTATCTGTCCCAGTCTGGTGGACACGCCTGATAAGACCATCAAGAAGTATATTCGCGCTCTTCCTGACTATGTAGCTGATTTTGTCCAGGCAGCTAGACCCACTACTATCGAGGAAACCTATCAACTCGTAGCTGAGATCAACGAAAAACGAGTATTGGCTGGAGCTTTCAAAACCTCGACCAAGAGTCTCAATCAAGAACAACAACAAGAAGAACTATGTGACTACCGCAGCACCTCTCAACGCAGTTCCCGCACCGCCCAACAGTCAGAACTGCCAAGCCACTATTACCAATGCACCGCCTGCCAAGCATGCGTACATTGGTACTCACCCTCTGTGTCCTACTTGTACCTATCATCACCCAGCAAGGGGGAAAACTGTCGTTTCTGTGCCAATTGCAACATCTATGGGCACTTTACTGCACACTGTCGCTCAGGCCCCCGCCAGCAAGCTCTTCATGCACTGCCTACTCAACACCCTGCTCCTCTGGTCAACCAAGAAGATCCGGAAACCACTGTTCATACACGAGCTTGCTACTCTTGTGGTGACCCAAATCATTTTGCTAATTTCTGCCCACTGCGTGTGGTGAAACAAGAACCGCAGCACCCACCACCACAGCAGCAACAACAACAGCAGCCTCAGCAGCAACAGCAACAACAGCAGCCTCAGCAAGCAGCCCGCGGAAGGACCTTCAATATCAATGTCCTCCAGGTTCAGACAAACAACGATGTTTTCAATGGTACATTCCTTGTTAACGGTATTTATGCTTCTTATTTATTTGATACTGGAGCCGATAACTGTTTTGTGTCGTTTGAATTCGAAAAACTTTTAAAACATAAACGCACTAATCTCCCAACGACCTTCGACGTAGAAGTTGCCACCGGAAGAATCGTCACCGTCAGCTCTGTTCTCCGTGATTGTACTCTCGAACTCAACAATCACGTCTTCCCGATCGATCTCATTCCCATGCAACTTGGTAGTTTTGATGTAATAGTAGGCATGGACTTTCTTCGTGAAAATCATGTCGAAGTAGTTTGTTTCGAAAATATGATTTGTTTCTCTCTCTCAAACGACAATCAATTATGTGTTTATGGTGAAGTATCTTCGAAGGAATTGAAACTGATGTCGTGTATTCAGGCAAGCAAGTATCTTTGCAAGGAATACTTGGCTTTCTTAGCCCACATTATAGTAGCGGAGGAGGAAAAGAAGCCGATAGAAAAGGAACTTCTGGTTCGTGATTTTCCTTATGTCTTTCCTGACGACTTACCTGGTCTACCCCCTAGCCGCAGCATTGACTTTCGTATCAACCTTATCCCTGGTGCTAACCCTATCGCTAAAGCCCCATATTGCCTCGCACCGTCTGAAATGCGTGAACTTTCTAGCCAACTCCAAGTTATACTTGATAAAGGCTTCATATGCCCTAGCACATCTCCTTGGGGTGCACCGGTCCTTTTCGTGACAAAGAAGGATGGATCGTTCCGAATGTGCATCGATTATAGGGAACTCAACACGCTTACCATCAAGAATCGCTACCCTCTACCCTGAATCGACGACCTATTTAACCAACTACAAGGCGCTATGTGTTTCTCTAAAATTAACCAACGTTCTGGTTATCACCAGTTGTGTATTCAGGAGCAAGACATTCTGAAAACCGCTTTCGTACCCGTTATGGCCATTACGAATTCGTGGTCATGCCTTTTGGTCTCACAAACGCACCCCGGTCTTCATGGATTTGATGAACCGTGTGTGTAAACCTTTCCTTGATCGTTTCGTTATTGTGTTTATCGATGATATCCTTATCTACTCGAAGTCGAGGGCCAAACATGCGCAACATTTTCGTTTAGTTCTCGAGCTTTTCCAAGGGAATCGCCTCTACGCCAAGTTCTCCAAGTGTGAATTTTGGCTCGATGAGGTTCAATTCCTTGGTCACATCTCGTCAACAGCCAAGGGATTCATGTCGACCCCGCGAAAATAGAAGCGGTAAGAAACTGGATTACGCCAAAGAACCCTTCCAAAATCCGTTCTTTTCTCGGATTGGCGGGTTATTACCGTCGATTCATCGCTGACTTTTCTAGAATCGTCATACCGCTCTAACCCAGAAGGACAAACCTTTTATTTGGGGTCCCAAACAGGAGGAAGCCTTTTAACCCTCAAGCGTATGCTTTGCAACGCTCCCGTCCTCACTCTACTCGACGTTAACGACGATTTCATTGTTTATTGCAATGCCTCTAACCTAGGTCTTGGTTATGTCCTTATGCAACGAGACAAGATTATCGCGTATGCGTCTCGACAACTCAAGGTCCACGAGAAGAACTACACCACCCACGATCTCGAACTCGGAGCAGTTGTTTTCGCGTTGAAGATTTGGCGACACTACCTTTTATGGCACCAAGTGTACGGTCTTCACCGACCATAAGAGCCTACAACACATCTTGAACCAGAAAGAACTAAACATGCGCCAACGCAGATAGGTTGATCTTCTCAACGACTATGATTGTGAGATACGCTACCACCCAGGCAAAGCAAACGTTGTGGCCGATGCCCTCAGTAGACGAAGCTATGTGTATAGCGTTCGTGACATCCATGCCTAAAACGATCTCGAAGCTCTCATTCGTGACGCGCAACACGCCTGCTTCATTGAGAATACCTTGAAAGAGGAAATGAGGAAGTGTGGTGCCGAAAACCAGTTGGTAAGCAAATCGAATGGTGTTTATTACTATCTCAATCGCATTTGGATTCCTAGTCGCAATAGCCTTCGGGAGATATTGCTGACTGAAGCCCATAAATCCCGATATTACATTCACCCCGGTGCCGACAAGATGTACCAATACCTCCGTTCCAGGTATTGGTGATCGGGAATTAAAAAGGATATCGCTCTCTATGTTTCGAAATGCCTAACTTGTTCAAAAGTTAAGGCTGAGCACCAACGACCCTCTGGCTTACTCGAACAACCCGAAATCCCGGTGTGGAAATGGGAGAGTATCGCCATAGATTTCATTACGAAACTCCCTCGCACTCCTTCAGGTCACGATAGCATTTGGGTTATAGTCAATCATCTTACAAAATCCACCCATTTCTTACCGATACGAGAAGACTTCAAGGTAGAACGATTAGCACAAATCTATACCGACGAAGTTAGTTACCGACACGGGACGCCTCGTGACATCATCTCTGACCGCGATGGTCGATTTACCTCACATCTCTAGGAGCTTTTCAGTCCGCTCTCAATACAACTCTTAATCTCAGTACCGCATTCCATCCCCAGACCGACGGTCAGACTGAGCGCACGATCCGCACCCTTGAAGATATGCTTCGTTCGTGCGGTATAGATTTTGGTGGTAATTGGGATTCGCATTTACCTTTAGTAGAGTTCTCGTACAATAACAGTTATCACGCTAGCATTCAAATGGCACCCTTTGAGTCATTATATGGTAGAAAATGTCGATCGCCTATTGTATGGCACGAGATCGGAGACGCACAGATCAGCGGCCCTGAGTTGATACAAGAAACAACAGACAAGATCCACCAAATAAGAGACAATCACTTGAAAGCTCAGAGTCGTCAAAAGAGCTACGCCGATAAACGCCGCAAGCCCCTTGAGTTTGAAGTTGGTGATCACGTACTCCTAAAGGTTTCATCTTGGAAGGGGGTGATCCGATTCGGCAAGAAAGGAAAGCTAGCGCCATGATACGTGGGTCCCTTTAAGATTCTGGAAATGAAGGGGTATGGTCCCAAAAAGCCGCGCAACTCCCTATGAGGCCGCGCGGGACCATACTCCTTAATCAGCAATTTCTTGATCGCCAACCTCGCGCGGGATACAGCACACCTGTGTAGCGCGGCGCGAGGTCCACAAAAAAGTAAACTCCAGTTAACGACACTTAGCATTCTAAAAGAGACATCTGAAAGCCCATGCCGCGCGCATGATAATAACGTGCTCAGCAAGAATCGTGCTTGACTATGGCGCGAGACCTTTCCAGATAGTACACAACGTACAAGTGGCAGAATAAAAGAGCCAATCAGGGTCCTTCTGTTCCCACGCAATCGTGCTCCACGATCGTCTGACATGCAGGAGACAAGAAGTACTTAAGGACGCCTATGTGGCACCAATCATAGGGCAGAGACAACTGCCCCACGATCTCCACTTACCTGCTGATGGCAGAAGGGCGACCAGGCCGACAACAGTGACACGTGGCTCCAATCACGTTGCGCCAGCTCAACAAAGCTCCTAGAAGCCACTAACGGTCGACACCAATGAGGCAAGGAGCATATCCTCCATGTTGTCGCCTTCCGGCCCAAGGCCCATCAGCCCACACCCTCTTACACCTCTCCGGCTATAAATAGAGGCCTTCACTCCACAGGTTAATCCATTCCATTCCCTCTACTCTCTCACTTAATACTTAATTATCTCCAAAGCACAGTCGCTTATTCTCACACCGGAGCCCGGTTAAGAGGGAAACCCCCACATTCCCCTCTTAACGAGTAACGGTGTTTTGTTTTGCAGTTAAACCTCGGTCATTAAGGAGCTCAAGATTCCATAAGAAGATTAACCACTATGCAAGGAACATAAACCAAACTGATTTACCTCCTAATTAGTTATGTGTTTCTTCATTGGCGCCCACCGATTTTTTCTACAAACCACTTTCATCTTCTTATTTCTTGAGTTCACTACTTTTCTTCCTTCGATCATGGCTGGTCAAGGAATCATTCCCGAATTTGTTGGTCTCGGAGCAGACCCTAACGCAGCGTTGGGGGTGGATAATCAAAACATCCAACCCCCACACGTTGAAGAAGTCGGCGAGATCGAGATGGCCAACACCGGGGGTCCTCGCGGGAGCTTCACCCGCATCAATCAAACTACCCCAGGAAACAACGGTGCTGGACCATCGAACCCAGCTCCACCTCAGAATATCTCAGCGTTATTGGGGCTACCAGAGGGCGAAACCCCAGCCTCATGGTACGCCAAGCAACTCGCCACCATTAACGCGGCATACCAATCCTTGAGCGCGCAACAAGCAGTTCTAACGGCAGAACCTTCCTTGGTTACACCAACCGGCCCAAGTTATGGGCCACGCCCGACGCCACCACCGCAAAATATCCAAGGAAGAGCCAACAGACCTCCCCCTACCCGAAGACTAAGCGTGCAGGGCACGCGCGACACACGGGGGGAGACAGAAAGCTACTATGACGAGCCGTCAAATTTCCAAAGAGGCCCGGTTCATAGCCGGCTCACGCCGCGCAACATGAACGATGAGTGGGAAGAAACTGATCCGAACGATCCAACCTGGGATCCAGCCTGGGAGAACGATGACGAATCTTCGGTCTTCAATCGTTTGCAAAGAAATCATGAGTATTACAAACCAAGGCAACACGTTGGTTATACCGAGGAGGCGGAGCGCGACTTTCGCCTCGCCTATCGACCAGAAGAAGCTATAGAGCACTCGAAGTTCATTCCAAAGATAGCACTAGCGCCGCTCAAGAGAGAAAAGTTACCTCCGACCGTCGGAAAGTTCAACGGATTGACTGATCCAGACGATCACATCAGAGTGTTTACTAGTGTGGGTTGCATGGGAGGTTGGAACATGCCCAGCTGGTGTCATTTGTTTATCCAAACATTAATGGGGGCTGCTCGCGCCTGGTTCGACAGCCTTCCTCCGGGAAAAATAAAATCATGGGTAGATTTCAAGACCCAGTTCCTGAATCACTTCAGTCAGCAAAGGCGATACCAGCGCGACACAGCTGAAGTTGAAGATATTTGGCGAAGAGATAATGAGGGTCTGGAAGATTTCATTACGCGCTTTAACAAAGAATGTTTGGAGATTGGTGGCGTGAGTGAACAACTCATGCGCTGCCATTTCAAGAAAGCAATCCGTTGTGATAGCCTGATTAGAACCATCACTGGGAAAGATGGAATGCCAAAGGAGTGGGACAAACTCATGGAAGCCGCGAAGATAGTCGCGCAAACGGAAGAGTCTCTCGCACGAAACAACAACTATCGTTCTGAAGATAGATTTTCCAGAGGGGGTCACCAGCGCGATGACAACAGGCGCAACAAAGGCAAAAACCCTGGGTGGAAGGCCAACCACTCCAGCGGTTATAGCAATCGACCCCGTTACGAAGAACGGTCCCGTTATAAAGAAGACGCGCGTGACACCATTGACCGCATCGGTTATAGAAAAGCAGTCCGAGACGATAATCGTGAAAAGCATTGGACTCCGCTCATAAAAACACCAAAAGAGGTGCTAATGACGGAGAACCATGATTTTAAGACTCCCAGGCCTATGACGAACAAAAAGGGACAAGACCCAAATCTGTATTGTGATTTCCACAAGGATACAGGCCACTTAACAGATGATTGCTACAGCTTGCGACAAGAGATAGAGAGAGCACTAAAGAGTGGAAAGCTGAGCCACTTAGTGAAGAATGTGCGCAAAGAGACGCGTCAGCTCCATCGCCACGATGAAGGAAATCACAAGAAGGTTCGACGCCTGGAAACACACATGGTCAATGGACCAAGGTATAGCGCAAGAGAAAAAGGCAAGAGACCCTACGAGCCTTCATGGCAAGAACAACAAGTTATTTTCCCGGTGGTGCGCGGGGGTCCCCGAGCCACACGACCCATCGTCATCACCGGTATCATCGGCCATTATGAAACTGAATACGTCTTCATCGACCCAGGGAGTACAGCAGACATCATCTATGAACAATGCTTTAATCAGTTCGACGACGAAGACAAAGCGAGACTCGAACCAGTTGACTACCCACTGTCTGGGTTCTGCAATGAAATGGTCTTCCCGTTAGGCCAAATTAGCTTCCCCGTCACACTCTCTGACGGGAAGCATTCGAGGACTACAAACGTTAACTTCATGGTGATGCCCGTTAAGTCAAGACATGACGTACTGATCGGGAGAGAAACGCAGGGTGAGCTGAATATGATAACTTCCACCCCCCACTCAGCAATTGGTTTCCCAACCAAGACGGGGGTGGCAATCGTTTATGCGAAAAAGGAAGTTATGTCAACTGAAGAGATGCGCCCAACAAAAGCGGCGAAGGTTTCAGCAACCGAGCCCGAGAAATGGGTTTTAAATCGCAAATATCCGGAGCAAACGGTGACGATAGGTCACGCTATCTCACCAAATATCAGAACTCGCCTCAAGCAGCTCCTATTCAAGAACATGGATATTTTCGCTTGGACCCCGGCCGACATGACCGGAGTCCCGCGCGACATCACAGAGCACTGTTTAAACACCTACCCCTCGGTTGAGCCGAAAGTCCAAAGAAGGCGCAGCCTGGGGGCAGACAAGACGAAAGCAATGAATGAGCAAGTTTGCGAGTTACTCAAAGCCGGCATCCTGCGAGAGGTACGTTATCAGAGTTGGGTTGCGAACCCCGTAATGGTAGAGAAGTCTAGTGGCGGATGGCGAATGTGCGTCGACTATACCGATCTCAACAAGGCATGCCCCAAGGATTGCTATTCCTTGCCTGAGATCGACAAAAAGATAGACTCTCTCGCGCCATACAGATGGAAGTGCTTCTTGGATTGCTACAAGGGGTACCATCAAGTTCAAATGAAGCTCGAGGATGAAGACAAGACAGCTTTTCGCACGGATCTGGGGATTTTTTGCTATACGAAGATGCCTTTCGGCCTGAAAAATGCTGGCGCCACATACCAGCGATTGATGGACAAGATCTTCGCGGACGACATCGGAAAGCATATCGAAGTTTACATCGACGATCTAGTGGTTAAAAGTCCCGAAGAGGACCAAATGTTGAAGGACGTCGAGAAAACGTTCAATTCATTGCGCAGCGTAAACATGAAGTTGAATCCAGCCAAGTGTTCTTTTGGCATGGAAGAAGGGAAGTTTCTAGGCTTCATAGTCACCAACGGCGGCTTTAAAGTAAACCCGGAGAAAGTCCAGGCAATAGAGCAGATGCCATCGCCACGGACAATCAAAGAAATGCAACGGTTGGCCGGCCGCCTCGCCGCGCTTAATCGCTTTTTGTCAAATCACGCCGCGAAATCGTACCCTTTTATCACCACGTTGCGCAACTGTGTTAAGAAGCAAGAGTTCAGGTGGACCCCTGAAGCAGAAAAGGCTTTTCGACAAATGAAAGAATGTTTGATCGAGCTACCCACCCTGACTGCACCATTCGAAAAAGAACCACTCATATTGTACTTATCTTCTTCAGATAAGGCGGTAGGATCGGTATTACTAGTAGAAAGAAATGGAGTCCAAACTCCAATTTATTATGTCAGCAGGGTACTCACTGACCCGGAAACGAGATATTCCACGATGGAAAAACTGGTACTAGCGTTGTTACACGCCTCCAGAAGGCTGCGCAGGTATTTCACAGGACATGTGATCACTGTGCTTACCAACTTCCATATCGGCACAATACTTCAAAAACCAGAAACGTCCGGGCGGTTAGCGAAATGGGCCATTGAGCTGGGGGGCCACAATATTCTGTATCGGCCGCGCCCAGCCATCAAGGGTCAGATTCTTGCGGACTTCATCACAGAAGTCCCAGTTGATAAGATTAAAGATTGTGAGCTGGTGGAAACTCCCGAAAAAGACACGACAAATGAGACTTGGATGCTTTATACTGATGGGGCCTCAAACGAGGATGGCGCGGGAGCTGGATTGCGCCTAGTAAGCCCCGAAAACCACGAATTCACTTACGCCATCAGGTTGGATTTCAAAAACACCAACAACGAGGCGGAATACGAGGCATTTCTGGCAGGCTTGCGCCTCGCCATCAAAATGGGAGCTAAAAATCTACAAGCACATGTTGATTCACTCTTGATAGCCAGCCAAGTCAACGGTATATACAATGCAAGGGGTGAAGTCATGGCCCTATATCTGGAACAAGCAAAAGAGTTGCTTCAACAGTTCAAGTCTCACAAGGTCATCCACATCAACCGCTCTGAAAACAAACCGGCTGACGCCTTGAGCAAGCTCGCTTCAACGTCCTTCCAACATCTTGCCAAAGATGTAAGGATTGAGGTACTCAAGAACCCGTCAGTTTTGTTGCGACAAGTCAGTGTGATCGAGATAGGGCAGCCATCCTGGATGACCCCTATCATTCAGTACTTGAAAGAGGGAATACTCCCAGAGAATAAGGCAGAGGCAAGAAAAATTCAGAACAAAGCTCTGCAGTACGAAATGAATGGCGGTATCTTATACCGCAAGTCTTTCTTGGGACCACTCCTGCGCTGTGTGGACCCTCAAGACGCGAACTATCTGATAAGGGAGATCCATGAAGGAATTTGCGGCATCCACGCGGGACCACGCATGGTTGTTGCGAAGATCATGAACGCCGGGTATTACTGGCCAGGGATGCACGTTGATGCCCTGAAGGAGCTGCGCAAGTGCGACTCCTGTCAGCGGCACTCACCCAAAACCCTGCGCCCCAAGAACGATCTAATCCCCGTATCAACTGCTTGGCCTTTTCAGCAGTGGGGAATCGACATGGTAGGACCTTTCCCAGACGCCCCCGGCGCCGTCAAGTTCATAATAGTAGCCGTCGATTACTTCACAAAGTGGGTGGAGGCCAAAGCCCTTGCTTCAACTACAGCCATGATGGTGCGCAAGTTCATTTGGGAACACATCATCTGTAGGTTTGGCCTCCCACTCAAGATTGTAACAGACAACGGTACCAACTTTGCGGCCGAGGACCTCCAGAAGTGGTTGAAAGAAATGAAGATAGAACACACTTTCTCCTCCGTGGCGCATCCTCAGGCCAACGGACAGGTCGAAAGTGTAAACAAATGTATCGTTGATGGGATTAAGGCCCGACTGGGCACTAAACGAAGAGGCTGGGTGGATGAGCTCCCAAGTATTTTGTGGGCTCACCGAACCATGCCAAAAACAAGCACCGGCGAGACCCCTTTTAGCCTAGTCTATGGCTCAGAAGCGGTTATCCCGGCAGAAGTTGGCCTACCCTCTCCGCGCTTGACAGCAGTCAGCGTAATCAACAACGAGGCAGAGCGTCGTCTTGACTTGGATTTGCTAGAAGAAAGGCGCGAAATTGCGCGAATCAAAGAAGCCAAGTACAAAACGTAACTAGAAAGGTACTACAATGCGCGAGTCCGCATATGTACCTTCACTCCTGGGGAATATGTTTTTCGAGACAACGAAGCCTCAAACGCGGAACGCCCAGGAAAACTAGCACCCAAATGGGAAGGCCCATACTTGGTCCATGAAGTGCTAGGAAAAGGGGCTTACAAGTTACGCACCCTGGATGGACACATCATTCCGCGCACGTGGAATGCGCAACAACTGCGCAAGTGCTATATATAACTACTATCGGCCTTGCGCCATTACCCACCCATGTTGGCCACGCGCCATTGTAATTACTCATGTTGGCTTAACGCCTATTTTGCTACTTACGTAATGTATCTTGGCCTAAGCGCCTACTTAATCAAAGAAAGCATACGACATGCTCTTTTATCACGACTGGCTTCTTTCGTTACAAATGCATGTTAAACTTCTGATTAGCAAGAAAACATCCCAGCCATGCCTCCAAGGTCCTCCGCGAACATAGCGCGAGACGGGGCAGTTACTCACACAAGAGCCATGCTTACATTCATTCTCGCTAATTTAACCAAAGTTTCTAACAACAGTGCAATAATTGTAACGGGAAAGTAAGCAAACATACTATTTAAAAGGCGCAACGCGCAACAGTCATAAAAACACAATGTCATTCATTAAATGAAAGCGCGTCAGCGCAACGAGTTACATCAGAAACCTACTGGAATTTTTTACAAGGCACAAAAGCCTGCTGACAAACCTATTCGAATTCATCATCTACACTATCATCGTGCTTATCGCCATCACCGCCAGGCTTATTGCCCCCACCAGCACCTTCACCTTTCCCGTCGCCATCTCCATCCGCAGGCGCCTCCTCATCCGAAAGCTCAACAGTCTCTGGTGGATCAAGGATATTCTTCAGCCGCTGACACCAGTCATCATGTTTCAGTGCATCGGCAACCAAGTCCATCACCGGAATGGTTAGATGATCATAACCATGTTCCGCGCGGGCTAGCTCAGCCTCAGCTTCTTCAGTGACCGAGCAATGACTAACATCGACCTCCTGTCCAAACATAACCGACGCATGTTGCGCACATTCAACATAGCCTTTACGGTGACCAACCGCAAGGGAGGCATCTATGACGGCCGCAACAGCCTTATCCAATTCACCAGCGTTCAAGATGGAGTTGGCCATCTACAGCGAACACAGTACTTTAGCCAACAAGGATAGATAAATCAAATTAAAGTAAAATTTTGAGGAATCATACCAACACCATTCCACGACCGCGCACCCACTCGGCATCAGAGGCAAGAGTATCCACGATACCCTGGGCTTCAGCATAATTAGTCTGCGCTACATTAAGAGCTGCAGTACTAACATCACGAGCTTCCTCAGCCCTAAGCTTCGCCTCCTCAGCTGAGGCAGCCTTAGACTTTTCAGCCTCCAGATCGATCTCTAAGGATTCACTTTTGTCAACCTGCTCCCGCAGGCGGCGTTTTAGCTCAGCGATCTCGACATCTTTAGCCCCAAGATCCTTGTCCTTACCAGACAGCCGCACCTTCGCATCAGCAAGCTCAACCTACAAAGGACAAGTTAGGATATACTACAGACAAAACAGAGGAAGAAAGGGTGTTAAGTTGTACAAACCTCAAGCTCCGCCTTAGCAGCCTTAACAGCCTGCACACCCTCAACCTCCGCCGTCAATTCCACAACCTTAGCCTCAAGGTTGACGATCTTGTTACGATCTGCAGCCGCACGCTCATTATCCTTCGCGCATATGCGCTTGAACTCAGCTTTCTCCTTTGCAAGCTGCTGTTCAGCAGAATGAAGCTTGTTTTTCAGGGCCTCGCGCCCCCAATCCTCAGCCTTCTTATCAGCTTCAAACTTCGCCTTCTCTTCATCAAGGGCGGCTTTTGACTTCTCAAATTCGTTTATACGCTTCAACATACGCTCACGATACCTCTCCCAATCCGACCGCTCCCTAACCATTGTCCGCCACTCACGGACAATTTGATGATTAGCAGCGCGAGCGTTCGCCTCCCCAAGCATGTAAGTACGGTACAGCATTTCATGAGTTTTCGCCTTCTGCCTATTAACTTCACCAGGAGTGAAGGAGTTTAAGAACCAATCGCGGCAAGGGCCAAACTCTTGGAAGGTGTCCTTCTGCCTTAAACTCCAGGGAGCCTGGTGGGGGGCATTACCGCGCTCCTCTTCGGTATAGCTTTTATAATAGATATCTCCAATAGTATCCTTGGCCCCGATAGCTTGCGGATTATAACCCCCAGCGCCACCAGAGCTCGCGCCACTAGAAGCGTACACAGGGCGGGCAGGTCTCTCAACCTCAGGCTCTTTCCTCCTCTCTTGATGGGACCTTGTAGACCCCGCAGCGCTCAAAACCTCCGGGCCCTGCACTTTCTCTTGGATAGTGATGGCAGCAGCACCGGTATACCTCAGAGAATCACCACCAGGCTTTGCAACAGCCTTTTGCTTCTCTTTCTCCGCTTCAGAAGCTTTCTTCTTATCCTCTTCAGCCTTCCTATCCTCTTCAGCCTTCCGAGCCGCCTCGGCTTTCCTCTGCCTCTCCTCCTCCGTTTTCTTCCTTCTCTCCTCATCAGCTTTCCTACGCTCTTCATCAGCTTTTTTCTTCTCTTCAACAGCCTTCGCCTTATCGCCTTCAGCACCATGCTTGTCTTTGACAGTCTCAACACCGGCAGCCTTAGATGATTTAACAGTGATCTTTGGCCTCTTATGCACCGGCTCTACCGGATCTACGAATACCACACCCTTCTCTGGGGTCGTCTTCTTAACCTCTGGCAAATACAACATGTCAGAAAAAGCAAAAGTAACAAAATAATGCAACTAAAGAACCTACCCGGAGAAACTTTGTAAAGCGAGCGCAAGTTGCTCCGCTTCCCAATCAGGGGAACCTCACCAGCTCCGGGCGCAACAGAGATGCCAGCCGTAGTTTCGCTTCTAACTCTTTTTCTGCTGATCAACTTTTCAGCAGGCTCCTCTTCTTCTTCCTCTTCCTCTTCCTCCTCATGCGCAACAGAGGAAGGAGTCGCGCCCGCGTCCGGGTTGCGAGAACCCGCGCTCCCTGAGCCACCAGCTCCAGTCTTCTTTCCGCCTGCGCGCGGCAAACCTTCAAGTGAGTCACTAACAATCACGAAATCTCTCAAGTCACTCTGATGAAGGCGAAAATTACCTTTACCCACAGCACCAGTGGTTGCGCGACTACCCCCAGCACCCTTGCTGGTCACCTCAGCATCCTTCTTCTTCTTCAACGGCTTCTTCTTCTTCTTCTCTTCTGGGTCAATACCCAAGTCGCGCAACACACCTGCAAAGACGTTAGACCACGAACTTAGCTCTCCATTCGAAGACCCTACAGACTCCTCGCTGGAAAGATAGACAACCTCTTTCCCAGCAGAAGTCACAGAGCGCAAAGGGCGAGGGTTCGGTATGTGCGCACCTTCGTTTGCAGTAGGCGGCAAAGCGAACGCATCAGCAACAGGATACATAAAGTTATCCCTTATTTGGTCGTACCAGTATTGCTCTCCGTCGTGAAGCGGGCGCACGCCCATTCTACCGCCAAAAGTGGCAAAGGCAGCTTGATACAAGCGCACCTCTACAAGATAGGTCGTATCAGAAAAACAAAGGGGAAAAATGCAAGCCCCACAAGACAGAATAAGAAAATTACTAACCTTCGTCGCCCATCATCAAGATAGGAACCTCCTTGCTATCAGGCGGCCACTGGTCGCTCATCCGCGCCGCAACCAAGACATTCTCCCCAAACACTCGGTTTGGGGTGGCGGTAAGCTCGCGATACCAGGCCGCAGTCTTGGGGATCTCCAAGTCTTCCTTCACGACTGGTTCAGTCCAAGCGCGAAACGTCATGGGTATTGGAACTACCTCTTCCCGAATATAGAAAAACTTTGGTTTCCAGTCATGGAAACTCTTGGGTGGATTTAGCAATATCTTCTTCGCCGCGCCTCGGCTAGCGAAGGAATAGAAACCCATGTTTCTCTGAAGAGTATAGAAGACCCGGAACTTGTCTACAGTTGGCTCGATGCCATGAGCCCAGCACAGGAACTCGAAGTGCCGAACCCGAACCATCCCAGGTGGGCTCATTTGAGATATATGAAACCCATAGTATTGGAGAATATGGGCCATGAAGTTAGTCGCCGGCAACCGGAAGTTACCCTGTTGAAAGAAGTCTTCGAATAAGGTGATGTACCCCGGCGGTGCATCAGCGGCCGTTTGGTTCTGATCCGGGTACCGGGCATCCCACTCCGGTAGGAACCGGAAACTTCGGGAAAGTTGTTCGAAAAGCCCTAAGTCCCACCGGAGAACAGGCACAGGACCTTCTTCTCCGGGGATATCCTCGTGTCGTTCTTCAGCCATTGATAAATGAAACAAAGTTTTTGAGTGTTCTTCAAAAACTTGATGATCTGCTACAACGTTCTTCAAAAACTTGAAGATTCAAAGAAGACTTGAGAGGAAATAGAAGAATAGTAGGAGAGAAAGTGAGGAGCCTCACCTCTCTTCGGATATATATACTGATCGCATTTAATACGATCGGTAACCGTGCCGAAACCGCCGCAAGCAAGGCCAACCAGAAAGCGCCACGTAAGGCATGTTTCCCGGAGTGACGGTTACCACGCGCGCGTGGGCCTCACTCGCCTGACGAAAATCTGAACCGTCAGCAACACGTTGATGACAACCGTCAGAGGTCAACTCAAGCGTCACCAACCGCGACTTTTTCACCAACCTGTCAGAAAATTCAAACTTCGAGGTTTCTCCCGCCCAAAGTCATGAGAAACTTCATGGAAAAGCCAACAACAAGCCTGGTAGCCGCGCCGTAGTAACTAACAACTTACACGCGCGCCGTCTACCAAAGCCAAAATCATCACTCTACTTTATTTTCTTAAGTCCAGAGCTCCAACCACTTGCCTTGCGCATGGTGCAACACTGGACTGGGGGGACTTGAAGGGGTATGGTCCCAAAAAGCCGCGCAACTCCCTATGAGGCCGCGCGGGACCATACTCCTTAATCAGCAATTTTCTTGATCGCCAACCTCGCGCGGGATACAGCACACCTGTGTAGCGCGGCGCGAGGTCCACAAAAAAGTAAACTCCAGTTAACGACACTTAGCATTCTAAAAGAGACATCTGAAAGCCCATGCCGCGCGCATGATAATAACGTGCTTAGCAAGAATCGTGCTTGACTATGGCGCGAGACCTTTCCAGATAGTACACAACGTACAAGTGGCAGAATAAAAGAGCCAATCAGGGTCCTTCTGTTCCCACGCAATCGTGCTCCACGATCGTCTGACATGCAGGAGACAAGAAGTACTTAAGGACGCCTATGTGGCACCAATCATAGGGCAGAGACAACTGCCCCACGATCTCCACTTACCTGCTGATGGCAGAAGGGCGACCAGGCCGACAACAGTGACACGTGGCTCCAATCACGTTGCGCCAGCTCAACAAAGCTCCTAGAAGCCACTAACGGTCGACACCAATGAGGCAAGGAGCATATCCTCCATGTTGTCGCCTTCCGGCCCAAGGCCCATCAGCCCACACCCTCTTACACCTCTCCGGCTATAAATAGAGGCCTTCACTCCACAGGTTAATCCATTCCATTCCCTCTACTCTCTCACTTAATACTTAATTATCTCCAAAGCACAGTCGCTTATTCTCACGCCGGAGCCCGGTTAAGAGGGAAACCCCCACATTCCCCTCTTAACGAGTAACGGTGTTTTGTTTTGCAGTTAAACCTCAGTCATTAAGGAGCTCAAGATTCCATAAGAAGATTAACCACTATGCAAGGAACATAAACCAAACTGATTTACCTCCTAATTAGTTCTGTGTTTCTTCAGGAAAGAATTGGGAAGGTGGCCTACCGACTCGAATTGCCGGTTAAACTCGGCCACGTACACCCAACTTTCCACGTCTCAAACCTCAATAAGTGCTTAGCTGAAGAGAATCTCCACGTACCTCTTTAGGACTTACAAGTAAACGAGACCCTACACTTTGTGGAAAAACTGGTAGAAATCATGGATCGAGAGACCAAGAAACTTCGACGCTCACGCATCCCCATAGTGAAGGTTCGCTGAAAAGGCAAACGCGGCGCCGAGTTCAATTGGGAACTCGAAAGTGATATGAAAGCTAAATATCCGCAGCTCTTTGTTATGCCTGCTCCTTAATTTCGGGACGAAATTCCCTAAAGTAGGGGAGGCTGTAACAACACGACTTTTCAGATCGTTACCTATTTGCTTTCGCTTTGATCTGTAACCTTTTTGTACTCTGAGATTCGATATAAATAAAGGGTTATTTTATACTAAATATATTTTCATCACACCGCACCACTACATGTTTAAACGCTTTATACTCGCAATGCTTACGCAACACGAATTAGACATAATTATGCTATTTAAATTACCGTGTTTGTTTGTTTGGTTACCATAGGCCTCCGCATACGCTTATCACGACTCTCACGCTAAATCGCAAACGCTGTTATTAGCAGTAGTAATGTTATGATGTGTGTTTTATATGCTTCATTTGTGTATGTTTATTATGTGAATTGGTTACTCGAAAACGCTATCGCAACGCAAACTCAACGCTACTCGCACAACTTGATTTATCACACTTAAACGCAATGCAAGCCATAACTCAGTGTTATGCTAAAATACTTAAAGTACCAATACTAACTAACGCAACAAAACACATTAAACAAGCATCCTGCACGCGAAATGAGGAGTTCATTGCACAAAACAGCACCTCTGTTCGAAGCTGGGCGGCTTCGTACGAAGGCAGCCTGTTCGAACCAAGGTCCCTGTGCGAACCCACCATCTCTGTAGATTTTCATACCGAACCTCTGCCGAATCGCAGTCCGACCATTTTCAAGTAAGATTTAATAGTTTTCTTCAATTATACAATGTTTTCCACTTCGATTTTCACAAGAATCACTTCGTTTTCATCTGAAATCTCATGTTTTTACTTAAAAACATATAACTTTTCACTTAACTTCTTCTTTTCTTTATAAATTCCTGCTTTTCACAGAAAATCTTCCTCTTTTTCATCAAAACTTCTGCTTCCATCACTGATTTACACTTAACCAAGTGTACTGGGACTAACTTCGGTTTCCCAAGTTAGAAATCAGTTGATTTCGCACTCCCTAAGTGTTGGATCTGGGTGAAAACACTTTAAAACCTTTTAAGCTTGATTTTTACACCAAACCGGACCAAAAACGACCTGTATTTCGTTCACTGAATAGTGGAACGAGGTAATGTGGAAATCCTCTCGAATTAGACTCAGAAACACATCCGATTCAGGTGAAAACACAGCACCGAATGCTAAAAACAGCCACGTTTGTGAACTGGACTGTTCTGTGCGAAGCCAGCTTCGTACGAAGGCACTGCCTTCGTACGAAGGCCATGGTTTTACACAGCACAGTCCAATTTCTATTCTTGACACAATCAAAGACCTCTCCGACTCTAAGCTCAATCAATAGCTTAAGGTAGGAGGGATGAACACTCGATTTTCCGAAGAAGACGCGAAGACACTCGATTTTGGGCAACGGAAGCAACACATGTGCGAAGATCCACCTTCGTACGAAGGCATCAACTTCGTACGAAGCTTCTGTTCTCCGACCGACACTCCGATCTTCGACCGTTTCAGCACTTTGGAGGACTTATGCTTCTGTTCCTGTAAGCAGGCTGACCCGGCGCTCCCTTCAATCCACTGAGGATCGTGTTTCTTGATTAGTACACATTCTGTGAGTATACTCGAACCCATTTTCATTTAACGTACTTTTGGGTGTTACATACGTTCTATATCAAAACACAACACACAACGTAAACACTTTATAAACGCTAACCGCTCCCACATGCTATACGTGATTTGTTGAAAGCTTGTTACTATGCTTATACAGTGTTACACTAGACCGCCTCTAGCAACGATAGTACTATAGTTTGGACTCAGCACCCGTGTGACAAGGGTTGCTAGGGATCACTTTACTTTACTTCATGTGTTCGTTTCGGTGAACATGTGTCGCGCATACTCTACATCGCAATCTCGTGGTTAGGTTGTATCATTGTTGGTAGTTACATGCTGGTTATGCGTAAACTTTTTTCTACTATATCTATGAAAACTTGTGTATTCACATTTACTTTATGTATTAACCTTTATTTTAGCGTATGTGACAGGTTGATTGGATGTTATGCTGCAACCAAGTTAGGAGGTCTAGAAACTCACCAAATAAAATCTGAGTTGTCGGAATGGATTTGTTTTCGAGACTGAATGTCTGTAATGACTGTTTTTGCTTTATTTGTTTAATAGTATGGGATATTAAACCTTATAAATATTGTCACTTAATAGTTGTTATGGATTCTCTTGAACAATCTGTTTCGCTCAGTGCCACGCCCCGATGATTCCACTATCGGTTGGGGTGTGACAATTATGGAATTAAGTTTCCTGTTTAAATCTTAATTATATTTATCTGATTATTTTAAAAATTATATCCTTTAATAAAAACATATTTCAAAAAAATTTAAGTAGATAAAATAGATCAAACAGGAACAAACACCCAATAATCTGAATTCATTCCAAAATTAAGGGAATTTTTGAATTTCTTATGAACATGTGATGAACCCTAAAATTATAAACTTAATCATTGTATTCGAAATCTGGAAATCATTACATATTTGAGTAGATTTCTAAACGGTAGTTTGACATGGGATTTTGGAACAGTAATAATGGATAAATATATGATCCGAGACGTATCTCGGATGGAATTACTTGAAAATATTCATTCGAGGTGCATCCGAGATGCATGATTCAGATCCGAGATGGTATCTCGGATGGTAATAACGAATTTTATTACGGTTTTTCAAATTCTGTTTTCCAGATTTATTTCAGATTTATGGATACATAAAGAACTGATTTATCAACATATGCTCTGATACCACATGTTGATCTGTTCTGTTTATACATGATGGAAAACATGAATAACATATCTGTTACAGCAGACAGGCCAGCAGAGAATCCAGTCAGAAAAGCAGCCATTGATGTTGACATGATTGTCAGCTTGATCTGGTTCCTCCTTAGGGTGTATGATTATGATGGTGATGATCAAACTCTAGGGTTTGAGTTTGAATATGAAGAGAGAGAGTGAGAGAGAGAGGGGGGGTGCAATTTCTATGATGATGTTATTATGATTAGTGTCTACCCCTTTAGCTCTCTAATTATCTCCTTATATATACATCCAAGAGAAAACATTAATTAGTTAGTAAGAGTAATATGGTCTATCAACAATTACCAACTAATTATATAATAGGTTTTAATATATTTTGATCTAGATAATATAAATGATTATATGGCTAGAAGATTAAATAATAAAACAATAATATATTTAATCTTACATGATTTGGTCGATATCATTTCGATTCTTTACGTGAAAACAATTTGATGAGTATCATTTTGGATCATACGGATGCTTATAACCCTGACATTCGATACAACACCAATAAAGATAAGAGAGAAAAGAAATGAAGGTAAAAAGTGAAAAAAAAGGAAAAACGAAAGGAAAATAAAGTTAAAAAAAGGAAAACAAATATATAAAAAGTAAAAAAAGAAAAAAACACTTGGCACCCACCAATTGATCATAATATTAGCACCATAACATTATTAAAACCTTCTTTGGTATGATTGTTCCATTCAAACCCTATTGTCTCTTTTTTTTCACTGAGGTACCACTCAAATATCGTAAACCCTATTATTTTTATTATTATATATAATAAAGCAAAGGTTTTTATATCTAAAGGAAATACAAACTTTTTCAATTAACTTTATTTGTCACTGTGGCGTTTATGATGGTGTGCGGGAAGGACATCCGTACAAGGCCGAGATTTCGAGAGGCACGCGATTTTAATAAAAAAATCCGATATATATATACATATATATAGGGTGGGGTTCTAGAGTGAACATTAGTGTATTTGTGAACTGATTGAACAAATATTGGCCATTGATTTACACACGTGGATGGCTAGGATTTTATCATCAGATCATAAAATACACTAGTGTATTTCATCATCAAATCCTGGCCATTGATCTACACACTTGTATGGCTAGGATTAGTTCGCTCAGTTCGCAAACTACTCTAGTGTTCACTCTTGAACCTAATCTTATATATATATATATATATATATATATATCACTACAAGAAAATCTGAAACTTCTTACACCAGTTTTCCTAGGAAATGCGTGATAAAACTGGTTTTTCTACGCATTTATGACAAACACCTGATGTAGGAAAACAACTCGTAGGAAACCCGTTTTCAACGAATTTCCTACGCAACTTCCTACACATTTTCTACGAAACTACTACGTCGCAAATTGCTTCAAATCTCCTACAATATATTTAATTATTATCTTTTAGGATTTATTTTTTTGGCTACACATTTCTGACCAAAACAAAAAAAATTAACAAATTTTAATACAACATTATTTGTGACCCGGTTCCTACAAATAAATTATAAGTGTTGTTACAAATTTCCTAGAAAACTGAGTATTTTTTGTGGCCCACTCCCTACAAATAAATTAGAAATGTTGTTACAAATTTCCGAGGAAACTGATATTTTTTGTGACCCACTTCCTACAAATAAATTAGAAGTGTTGTTACAAATTTCCGAGGAAACTGAGTATTTTTTGTGACCCACTTCCTACAAATAAATAAGAAGTGTTGTTACCAAATCGATACCAAACCGAAAGTATCAGTACTGAAAATGCCAAAAAGTGGGTACCGATTCGGTATCCACTAAAAAATCGTTACAAAAATTCATGGTACTGGTACCAAGTACCAAATGCCCATCCCTACACATAGGTAGGTACACACGTTTAGTAAAATAAGAATTATTATATGGATTGTTTTCTACATATTTGTGATAAATACTATAAAATCATCGAAAATGTGTCACAACTTGTGACGGATTTCCGACAGAATATAAATTTTGTCACAAATGCGTTGGAAATAGCTATCACCTTCCTACATAATTCTGACGAAATATAATTTGGCAATTTGTATAAGTACATATATATTTAGTTGCAATTTGTATAAGTACATATATATTTAGTGGTTTATATACAGTGTCACACATACTCATATACATACACACAAACATATACGCACAATACACCCATACAGATCCATACATATATATATAGGCATATACATAGAAATCAATCACATGCCATTGACAGAGACTAAAGATGTTAAGGTCCTGAAGCGAGAAACTAATATAAAACCGTAACATCCTTCTAAAAGTCCTTAACTTTAATCCTACGTCTCCTCGAACTCCTATCCTCCACCATGTCCTCAGAAAGGTGTAAGTCTACAAAATCCTGCCTAATCCGCTACTCCCAAGTCAATTTCGGCCTGCATATATATAAATACACACACAGATGCATTACATACACACATACATACATAGATACATACATACATACACACACACATACATACACACATACATACACACATACATATACACATACATACACACATACATACATACATACATACACACATACATACATACACACATACACACATACATACACACACATACATACATACATACAAATGCACACTTAATAATAAATATAATCACATCCACATACACATATAGATACAAACATGCATATACGTACACATACATACATACTGATGCGTGTGAAGTGTTATATATATTAGGTGTATATTTTAAGCCCTTTTTAACACTTATTTTAGCCAAGTTTTAAATTTATAAAACACGATATTTCACTAACACTAAACACACATATGGGCAAGTGCACCCATCGTTGAGTGTAGTATAGCGTTGGTAAGATACCGAGGTCGTCCAAGGACACAAGAGCTTTTAGTACCGGTTTATCCTCAACGTCTAATCAAAATAAAAGTTTAGAAAAATGTTTTAAGCTGAGAAAAATAAAAACTAACTAAAATGCTGAAAATAAAATAAAAATAAAAACAGATAGACAAGATGAATCACTTGGTTCCGACTCGTATCTAGTATAACCTTTGATTATTTCCGCACTTTTGCACATAATTAAGAGATTATCTTAGTTATTGTAGTAGGCCCCTCTTTTGAAGGTGGCGTTACCCTCACCCCAGTAGTTTGAGTCAGCAAGGATACAATCCTAAAAGGGTGGATTATTGGAAGATAATGAATTAAGTTATTAATGCAGTATTGTGGTAGGCCCCGCTTTTGGCGGTGACGTTACCCTCGGCTAAGTAGTCTGAGTCAGCAGGGATACAGTCCTAAATAGCCGGGTTATAGTATTAATAGTAGTTAACTTATGAGGGGGTCAAAGAGTTTGGACCCCCGCCATCCAATACCGTGAAGCATTGAAGGAGGTCCTACTAAATTTGACCCAGGTCCATTGCAGGACCTCTAAACGCTGAACAATGGCAAGACCTTTACCAAACCGTTCCCTTAACCCCCGACCAGGTAGCCAACATACCTCCATATAGACCGTGGAGATATGAATGGTGAAAATCTTTTATTTTATATAGACAGTAAAATAATGCCAAGACACCACGGACAAACGATAAGGAAAGATCACCTTCAACATAAGTAACTAGTTATTAAAGTCATTAATACAAAACCAAATAAAAAGTGCAAAAGATTAGAAATAAAAAGTATTATACTAGACACTTTGTCTTCACCAAGTGATGTAAGAGACTTAGGCAAACATGGCCTTGATTGTCAAGAACTCTTACGATCAATCTTGGATCCCGAGACGACTCACACACTCTACGATGGACAATGGATGATGGTGGTGGATGATGGTGTTGTGATGGTGGTGGGTGGTGGATGAAGTGTGAGAGAGGTGGTGTGCCAAGGGATGAGTTGAAATGAATCCAAGCACTCCTATTTATAGGCTGAACAGTGAGCTGGGCACGGCCCCGTGTCCGCTGGGCACGGCCCCGTGCCTGTCTGACACTCTCTCTCCTCATTAATTGTAATTCGCAATTACAATAAATGCGCCTGCTGTACTTTCGACACGCCCCCGTGTCCGCTGGGCACGGCCCGTGGTGGGCAATAGAAGCTTCTATAGGTTTGTCTTTTCTGCTGCTTCTTGGGCACGGCCCCGTGCTGGCTGAGCACAGGGCGTGTTCAGCCTTCTGTCTTCTCTATTTTGCTTTGGAAGGTGCCGTTGAGGGGTCGGGCAGTCCACTAATGTTCCTTTCCTTGTATTTATGTTGGAATTAGCTGTCTTTTTGCTTCTTTTGTGTTTTTGAGCTCATTTAATCCTGAAAATACAAAAGGAAGACAAAAACACTCTTTTTCCAATATTAGTACTTAAAAAGGGTTAGTTTTATGCCTTATTTGATATAATTTATATGTTGCATTTTACACACATCACATACATACATACATACATACATACATACATACATACATACATACATACATACATACATACATACATACATACATACATACATACATACCCACATACATACATACATACATACATACATACATACATACATACATACATACATACATACATACATACATACCCACATACACAAATACATATATACATACTCACATTATACTCATATGCATACGTACACATAGTTACGTACATTTAATATTTAAAATAAGAATAATTATATAGGTTGTTTCTTACACATTTGTGACAAATCGTTAAATGTCATAAGAAATGTGTCACAACTTGCAATGGATTTAAGCATTTTGTCATAAATGTGTAGGAAATTGTATTCATACATAGATTGTTTCCTACGCATTTGTGACAATCTATATATGATAAAATTAAAAGTGAATGAACAGTGATTACATAATTCTTTATTATGTGATTTTTTATTATATTGAACAATACCTTATATTCATTTATTAGACTATGGGGTATGGGGCGAGGGTTGGGGCATGGGTTGGGTACAAATGCCCAAGTCACCACCCTGGGTGGGCTTGGGTTTTGGTGTGGCCACTTGTGCTGGAGTTTCAGTCCGGGCGTTAGGCATGCCTAGCGGTCCTCCGTAGCCGGCTCTCATTGGCTGGGTTGGCTAGGCCATAGCGGCTCGGTTTAAATTTTAAAAAATCACTATAAAACCCCCCAACCCCACCGCATGTCCACATCGCAACTCAAAACCTTCACTCCACCTACCCGAATCCGCTACCCACACTTGATACCAGCACAACGCGATGAAGGGCCGCCAACCCAGTGAGACCCGTTATTGGCCGGAAGCTTTCGCTAGCTACCGGCATAACGTGGGAACAACCGGCACAATTTAAACGCGTGCCAACACAAGTGGCGCGAGCTACGACCGAAGCTCGACCGTTTTAAATCCTACTACGATAGCGTCCTGGGCGGTGATATAAGTCACGAAGACCGGGTGGCGGTGGCCAACATCCAGTTCCGGGGCAAGGAGCGGAAGCCGTTTGACAAGCTCGCCCTGTTCGAAATCTACCTAACGCTTTAGGCTTTTTTTTAATTTTGTAATCTTTTTTTTTGTAGAATTTTGTAATTTTTAGGAACTTTTAATAATAATTTTAGGCTTTTTTTTTTTAATTCTGTGTGTATTTTTAATTTTAGTTTTTTTTTTATTTTTATAAAACTGGCCAACCCACGCTGGCTAGCCACGCCCCGCCATACCGACCCAACACGTCACTTGCCAGCGGGGGGCTCGAAGTCCACGTGTCAACCCATGCCCCAAACCCCCGCCCCACCATACCCCACGGTCGAAAACACCAATGTCTTTCGCGCAACGCGCGTCGTTTAAAAACACTAGTTGTATTTAAAAATAAGCATTTTGTCATAAATGTATAGGAATATGTTTATTTTAGAATTATTGTATACTAGTTTTATTATTATTTAACCTTTTATAGATTATTTGTGACAGATTTGTGACGTAACTGTCAATTAAATAGGATTTTCTTATTTTTTGTCAGAAACTTGTAACAAATTGTGACGGAATTCCGACGGATGGTTTAAGTTAATTAAAAAAATAAATATTTCGTCATAAATGTGTAGGAAACGATATTATTTTCCCTTATTTTTTGGCTTATATAAATATTTATTCGTTAAAAAATAATAATTAACCTTTTGTAGATTATTTCCTACAAATTTATGACGCAGCTGTCAATTAATTAGGGTTTTTTTATTTTTCGTCATAAATGTGTAGGAAACGATATCATTTTCCCTTATTTTTTTGTTTTGTAGGTTATTTCCGATAGATTTGTTACGCAGCTGTCAATTAATTAGGGTTACCTTTGAATCAGCAAGGATACAATCCTAAAAGGGTGGATTATTGGAAGATAATGAATTAAGTTATTAATGCAGTATTGTGGTAGGCCCCGCTTTTGGCGGTGACGTTACCCTCGGCTAAGTAGTCTGAGTCAGCAGGGATACAGTCCTAAATAGCCGGGTTATAGTATTAATAGTAGTTAACTTATGAGGGGGTCAAAGAGTTTGGACCCCCGCCATCCAATACCGTGAAGCATTGAAGGAGGTCCTACTAAATTTGACCCAGATCCATTGCAGGACCTCTAAACGCTGAACAATGGCAAGACCTTTACCAAACCGTTCCCTTAACCCCCGACCAGGTAGCCAACATACCTCCATATAGACCGTGGAGATATGAATGGTGAAAATCTTTTATTTTATATAGACAGTAAAATAATGCCAAGACACCACGGACAAACAATAAGGAAAGATCACCTTCAACATAAGTAACTAGTTATTAAAGTCATTAATACAAAACCAAATAAAAAGTGCAAAAGATTAGAAATAAAAAGTATTATACTAGACACTTTGTCTTCACCAAGTGATGTAAGAGACTTAGGCAAACATGGCCTTGATTGTTAAGAACTCTTACGATCAATCTTGGATCCCGAGACGACTCACACACTCTACGATGGACAATGGATGATGGTGGTGGATGATGGTGTTGTGATGGTGGTGGGTGGTGGATGAAGTGTGAGAGAGGTGGTGTGCCAAGGGATGAGTTGAAATGAATCCAAGCACTCCTATTTATAGGCTGAACAGTGAGCTGGGCACGGCCCCGTGTCCGCTGGGCACGGCCCCGTGCCTGTCTGACACTCTCTCTCCTCATTAATTGTAATTCGCAATTACAATAAATGCGCCTGCTGTACTTTCGACACGCCCCCGTGTCCGCTGGGCACGGCCCGTGGTGGGCAATAGAAGCTTCTATAGGTTTGTCTTTTCTGCTGCTTCTTGGGCACGGCCCCGTGCTGGCTGAGCACAGGGCGTGTTCAGCCTTCTGTCTTCTCTATTTTGCTTTGGAAGGTGCCGTTGAGGGGTCGGGCAGTCCACTAATGTTCCTTTCCTTGTATTTATGTTGGAATTAGCTGTCTTTTTGCTTCTTTTGTGTTTTTGAGCTCATTTAATCCTGAAAATACAAAAGGAAGACAAAAACACTCTTTTTCCAATATTAGTACTTAAAAAGGGTTAGGTTTATGCCTTATTTGATATAATTTATATGTTGCATTTTACACACATCACATACATACATACATACATACATACATACATACATACATACATACATACATACCCACATACATACATACATACATACATACATACATACATACATACATACATACATACATACATACATACATACATACATACATACATACATACATACCCACATACACAAATACATATATACATACTCACATTATACTCATATGCATACGTACACATAGTTACGTACATTTAATATTTAAAATAAGAATAATTATATAGGTTGTTTCTTACACATTTGTGACAAATCGTTAAATGTCATAAGAAATGTGTCACAACTTGCAATGGATTTAAGCATTTTGTCATAAATGTGTAGGAAATTGTATTCATACATAGATTGTTTCCTACGCATTTGTGACAATCTATATATGATAAAATTAAAAGTGAATGAACAGTGATTACATAATTCTTTATTATGTGATTTTTTATTATATTAAACAATACCTTATATTCATTTATTAGACTATGGGGTATGGGGCGAGGGTTGGGGCATGGGTTGGGTACAAATGCCCAAGTCACCACCCTGGGTGGGCTTGGGTTTTGGTGTGGCCACTTGTGCTGGAGTTTCAGTCCGGGCGTTAGGCATGCCTAGCGGTCCTCCGTAGCCGGCTCTCATTGGCTGGGTTGGCTAGGCCATAGCGGCTCGGTTTAAATTTTAAAAAATCACTATAAAACCCCCCAACCCCACCGCATGTCCACATCGCAACTCAAAACCTTCACTCCACCTACCCGAATCCGCTACCCACACTTGATACCAGCACAACGCGATGAAGGGCCGCCAACCCAGTGAGACCCGTTATTGGCCGGAAGCTTTCGCTAGCTACCGGCATAACGTGGGAACAACCGGCACAATTTAAACGCGTGCCAACACAAGTGGCGCGAGCTACGACCGAAGCTCGACCGTTTTAAATCCTACTACGATAGCGTCCTGGGCGGTGATATAAGTCACGAAGACCGGGTGGCGGTGGCCAACATCCAGTTCCGGGGCAAGGAGCGGAAGCCGTTTGACAAGCTCGCCCTGTTCGAAATCTACCTAACGCTTTAGGCTTTTTTTTAATTTTGTAATCTTTTTTTTTGTAGAATTTTGTAATTTTTAGGAACTTTTAATATTAATTTTAGGCTTTTTTTTTTTTAATTCTGTGTGTATTTTTAATTTTAGTTTTTTTTTTTTTTTATAAAACTGGCCAACCCACGCTGGCTAGCCACGCCCCGCCATACCGACCCAACACGTCACTTGCCAGCGGGGGGCTCGAAGTCCACGTGTCAACCCATGCCCCAAACCCCCGCCCCACCATACCCCACGGTCGAAAACACCAATGTCTTTCGCGCAACGCGCGTCGTTTAAAAACACTAGTTGTATTTAAAAATAAGCATTTTGTCATAAATGTATAGGAATATGTTTATTTTAGAATTATTGTATACTAGTTTTATTATTATTTAACCTTTTATAGATTATTTGTGACAGATTTGTGACGTAACTGTCAATTAAATAGGATTTTCTTATTTTTTGTCAGAAACTTGTAACAAATTGTGACGGAATTCCGACGGATGGTTTAAGTTAATTAAAAAAATAAATATTTCGTCATAAATGTGTAGGAAACGATATTATTTTCCCTTATTTTTTGGCTTATATAAATATTTATTCGTTAAAAAATAATAATTAACCTTTTGTAGATTATTTCCTACAAATTTATGACGCAGCTGTCAATTAATTAGGGTTTTCTTATTTTTCGTCATAAATGTGTAGGAAACGATATCATTTTCCCTTATTTTTTTGTTTTGTAGGTTATTTCCGATAGATTTGTTACGCAACTGTCAATTAATTAGGGTTTTCTTATTTTTCGTCATGGATGCATCAAAAATTTGTAACAAAATCTTGATTTTTTTTTGTAGGAAATTCGTAATAAAAGTGTAGTAATATGTGATGAAAGAAATTGTGTAGGAAATTTCTATAGGAAATTGTCCCTTTTTCTAGTAGTGTATATATATATATATATATATATATATTATTTCTAAATAGTAAACACGTACATTCCAATATAGGCCCATTTACAAATCATTTTTTATGGTTTAGAATCCCTTAGTATTAGGTAAATTGAGCCCAATACTAAATTGTTTTTTTTAATATTAATAAAACATTACGGATGGGCAAATTTTTTCGAGTTCAAACAGAATACGTGAAACGTCTTTGTTAATATTGAAATATAGAAAACCAAAACTGAAACTATGAAGCTCTTTTGATATCTGAATATCCTTAAGAGTAACTTTATGAATATTTGAGTTGCATACATAGATTGTTAACAAAAAATAGTAACAAAACACACACATTTCCATACTATAAATTTTTAACAATTGTATGGATAGAGCGGGTACACCCAATGCTTAGAGGGATTTTCAGAAAAAACTTGATTTTTCAATTTTAATCCAAACCTATTTGATTTTTTTACTTTTAACCTAAAAGTTTTCATTTTTCGCAATTTACCTCACAATTTTTACTTTCAACTTTGGTCCCTTATATTTTCCATCTTACGTAAATTTTTCGTTTTACGTTCCGTTTTAAATTCTGCGAGTTAACACGGCGGCCAGCGCAATGTGTGTGCGATTCAACATTTTTACGTTGTCTATTTTTTCCAGTTTGATAAGTTCGTTGCAACGCACGAGTCCTAGGTCAACTTAGTTATTCTTTTCTATGTTTTACGTTTCGGTCTAAGTTATTCGTATTAACACGCCGCAAGTTCAGTGTTGATGGCCCCGTCGCAACGCGGGGGTGCTTAATACTAGTTTTATAGAACCATTAACTTAATCTAGTAAATGAATCCAAGTGCATGAATCTAGATCTAGAAAGAACACACTTTTTTCAATCACAATAAATTTGTGGTACCATTTTTGACAGAATTGACAACAAAAATTTACATTTACATTTTATTAACTGCTGATTGCAAATAGTGTACCTTCTGTTTTTGACCATTCAATGTAGCACATGGTCTTTAAGATGTCATAATAAGAGAGATGACAATGAAAACATAATTGAGCCGTCAATGCGAGTTTTTTCCTTAAAAAAATTATGTTATTAGAGGAGGCGGGGTGGTGCGTGATGCACCTACTATCACGCGTGGAACATACAAAAAGTCCACCGCCACACAATAGTTCAACGAGTGATGGTTTGAACGTGATGGATTTCTGTGATATTCTTCACGCGTGAAAAATGGATGGATGTGAGAGGGTGTGGGGGTTTATTGTTAGGTGTTGTGAGTGATTACCATTGCCACTAAAAAAAGTTGTGAGTGATGGAAAAATGGTTGATGACATGGTGGAACTTGATTGGGTGTTTGTGAGTGATAGAATTTTTGCTAGTGATACCACCCTCACTCCCCTTAGGCTATGTGGTATGGTGATGGTCCATCCTTGGAGGATGATCCGCCACGTAGATCGGGTATGAGGATTGGGCAAAGAGGATGGAGGTGAGGAAACGGGGGTTGAGCCTAAAATGTATGTATATGTTGTATGTATATATGTGTGTGAGGGGGTTTTGTCTTCTAGTGGGACGTCTTCAACGTCCGGTTGTAGCCGTTTGGGACACCGCGGGGGGGGGGGGGTGGGGAGAGGAGCGGCGCCGGTCTTTGACTATCCATGGCGCCGGAGGCAGTTCGGTTCTTGTCTAGAGTTCAGCGTGTGGTCCATAACAACTTTTCGACCCCTCAGGGCGGGGCTTTGTTTTTAGTAGATTAGAGTTTTCTATTCAGAAAGGGATGGCGGCGCAGTTTGTTGCTCGTCTACCTGCTATTCTTATGTAATTTGCCATAATGATTGGAATGAAATAAAAATGCTAATTTATAGGTGAAAAAAAATAAAATAAAATAAAGCAAAAAGATTAAATAAATGAGAAAACTAACGTAGAAAATAAAATGAGAAATGAAACGTCCAAAACTCGAGTCTCATATGCTATAATTACTCTTTGGTACGTTTGGTTCTTAAACCATCAAGTCGATTACACCGTCCTCCAAATAACATAAGTGTTCATATGCAAATCAAACATAAATATAACGGTATGTTAGGCTCTAAGTATGGTAATCTTCAGATCCATTTGTTACATGCCCTTCTACGATCTGGCAGACCTAAGTTTAACTTGACGTGCATACTAAAAGTCAGTTATGTTGAGTGAGTTCTACTTACGTAACATCGATAATCTAACACAAATCATAATATAAGTCTAACAAGACTTAGTGTAACATAACATAGATGACATAACATGATATCATTCCGTACAGTTAGTCGTCACTAAAATCCTGTCACACCCCAACCCGCAGCGGAATAGGTGATCTGTAACAACCCGCTTTTTGGAAAGTCACAGTACAAGTCAAAGTCAAAGTCAAAGGAAGAAAATATTGCTAATTGCGACCTGTCACTCCTTGCTTAACTACTGGTTGTGTCTCTTGACTTGTAATCGAATTCTATTATTTATGTGCTTTAATTGTATTATGTGGAGTATCTAATTAATAATCGAGGTTCAATCGCATGTCTTATCGCTAATCGCATTGCTATCGCATTCGCAACTCGAATTATGTGTTCTGGATATTGTTTTACGTGTGTGTGCTATTATGTGTTACTTGTGCATGTTATGTTTATGTTGAGGTGTTTAATCGCAATAGCAATTCTATCGCAACGCAATCCAAATCGCAAACGCTAAACGCAAGTTATTTAGAGTGATTGTATGTTAGATATAGTAGTTAGGTTATTTGTGTAACAAATGGTTAATACTATCGCATCGCTCACTCGAATCGCATCGCTCACTCGAATCGCATCGCAACGCTTAAACACAAAACGAAACGTCGAAACGCAACCCGTTGGAGCCACTCGATCGAATGACCATTCGATCGGATGGCCATCCGATCGGTGAGCTATCTGACACTTGCACCCCACTTTCCCTTTTTGGCAACCTATAAATACCCCCTGTCACATCACTTGTGATGTGACAGCTCTCTCTCACTCGACCAGCAGGCTCAAGGCCTTCTTTCGCTCGATTTCTCGCAATTCTTGTAAGTTTTCCACTCAAATCTTGTACTTCTATAATCTACACGTACTTCTTCATCATTTTCACCTTTGAATCTTAACTTTTAACCGTGAAATCGACGGATTTGAGGTGTTCTAGGGTGATGTCATCATGGAGTTCTTATGAACTTCAAAGTTTTGGCCTCATTCCACCAAGAACAACTCAGATCTGAAGGATTTCCACAAGATTTAACACTATTTTCATCTAGATCTAAGCGTTTTCAAAGTTAAAAGGATTGAATGATGGTTTCTAATGTTCTTTCAGCTCTTTTACACTCAATGCACTCAAAACCGATAGAATCGAAACTAGTTCAGGCCTTCTACTCGTTCTCTAGTGAAGTGTCGGTCTCAGATCTGATTCATATCAACGAGACAACCGACTTTGGGTTAAACATGAACAACCGCCAAAGAACAGTTGACGGATCGGATTTGGGTGATTCCTGTTCGAACGGATGACTTGGGACTTAACGAGGTTCTGTTGTTTAGTACGTTGTCATACCGTCTAAAGCAAACCGCAAAACTTTCAAAATCATCAATGTCACACCCCAACCGATGACGGAAACATCGGGGCATGGCACTGAGCGAAACAGATTGTCAAGAGAAATTCCATAACAACTAAATTACCGGATAATTAATATTATGTCCCATACCATAACCCATCAAGTAACTAATTATTACAGACATAGATATCTCAAGTCAAATAAAGGCTGTTCCGACAACTCATAAATAAATATATTGTTTGTTTGTTTCTAGATTCCATCCTAGCTCGACTCCAGCAGATAACAAGCAAACATCCTAAGCATTCAAACACCAGTCACATACGTTAAAATAGAGGTCAATACACATAGTGTAAAGGTGAGCATACAAGTTTGATAGTATAATAGAGTTCGAAAGCAATTACGCATAACCATCATGTACAACGTATAATGTGAAGTATGTAAGTTATCGACATAGATCCTATCAATACCAATGACTGCGATTTGACTGCGAGTAGCGAGTGCGCATCATATATTAACCACTGCGAACACGTGAAGTATTGTCCTTAACAACCCCTGAGCGAACAGGTGATGAGTCCAAACTAGAATACTATCATTGCTAAGGCAGGTAGACAACAATCAATGTGTAAACATAACAAACAGGCGTTCATCGAGTCACGTATAACATGCAATAATGGTCAGCGTATAAATAGTGTTTGCGTTGTGTGTCGATGTGATTTAGAATAAGTAACGTATGTAACACCCAAAAGTGCTTAAAGCAAAAAGGGACCGAGTATACTCACAAGAATGGAAATTAATGGATTGAAGGGAGCGCTAGATTGATCAGCTTGAACAGTTAACGATAACATAAGCGAAGAGCGGTGCGTAAAACGGTGAAAGTGACCAAGTGTCGACCGGATGTCAATCCGTTCGGATGGTCATCCGATCGGATGGCCATTCGATTGGATTGACATTCGTTTGGTAAGAATGTGTTTGTGTATGATGGCTTTGAAGTTTTCGTTGTAGCATTTTCAAAATAAAGAAGTATCTCTGCCTTTCAGGTCGGTCGATCGGACAGCGGTTCGATCGAGTGGCGATCCGATTGGTGACGCTTCTCAGTTGAGAACAAGTTCACAGCAGAATGGTCACTCGATTGGATAGCAATCCGATCGGATGGCAATCCGTTACATTGAACATGTTGAAAATTGTTTAAGAGTTGAACCACTAGTGCAGTCCGATTGGATGGTCGGTCGATCGGACGACAATCCGTCCCGACACATCTGATTGTTTTGAACTTGGTTATTTTGATTGTTCGAGACAGTTTGACAACGTGCTAAGCAACAGAAACCCCATCTTGACCCAAGTGATCCGATCAAACAGGAATCACCCAAGTCCGATCAGTTAACTGTTCGAGACGGTGGTTCATGCTTAACCCGAAATCGGTTGTCTCTTTGATAGAAGCCAGATCTTGAACCAACACATCACTAAGAAAGAGTAGAAGATCAGGACGAGCTCCGATTCTATCGGTTTTGAGTGCATTGAGTGTAAAAGAGTTGAAAGAAAGTTAGAAAACCATCTTTCAATCCTTTTAATCATGAATATGTGTAGATCTATGCGAAAACTTTGTTAAAACATGTGGAAATCCTTCAGATCTAAGTTATTCTTGGTGGAATGAAGCCAAACCTTGAAGTTCATGAGAACTCCATGATGACATCACCCTAGAACACCTCAAATCCGGTGATTTCACTGTTAAAAGTTAAGATTCAAAGGTGAAAAAGATGAAGGAGTGCGTGTAGATCATAGAAGTACAAGATTTAGGTTAAAAACTTACAAGAATCGCAAGAAATCGAGAGCAATAAGATCTTGAGTGCGGCTGGTCGAACAAGGAGCTGTCACATCACAAATGATGTGATAGAGGGGTATTTATAGGGTTTCCCAAAAAGTAAAGGGGAATAAGTGTCGGATGGGACACCGATCGGATGGTTGTCCGATCGGATGGCAATCCGATCGGATGGCAATCCGATCGGATGGCCACTCGATTCGGGTGTCCGGCGCATTGAGTTTTGTCATTTCGATTCGCGTGTTGAGCGTTGTAATGCGATTCGAGTGAGCGATGCGATAGTATTAACCATTAGTCACACAAATAATTTAACTACTATATCTAACATACAATCACTATAAATAACTTGTGTTTAGCGTTTGCGATTAGATTGCGATGCGATAGAATGGCGATTGCGATTGTGATTAACACCTCAACATAAACATAACATGCACAAGTAACACATAATAGGCACACACACACGTAAAATAATATCTAGAACGCGTAATTCGAGTTGCGATAACGATAAGTCGATTAGCGATTAATTATGCGATTAAACCTCGATTATTAACAAGTACTCCACATAATACAACTAAAGCGATTAAAATAAAGATTCGGTTACAAGTCAAAGAAGTCAAATCAATAATTAAGTAAGAAGTGACAGATCGCAATTAGCAATCTTTTCTTCCTTTGACTTCAATCTTGACTTTGACTTTCCAAAAGTGGGTTGTTACAGCCTCCTCTACTTTAGGATTTTTCTTCCCGAAATTTAATAACTAGGCGTAACGAACAGTTGCGGGTACTTCGCCTTCATGTCACTTTCGAGTTCCCAGGGGAACTCGGTGCCGCGTTTGCCTTCCCAGCGAACCTTCACAATGGGAATGCGTGAGCGTCTGAGTACCATGGTTTCTCGTCCCATGATCTTGATAGGCTTTTCCACGAAGTGTAATGTTTCGTCCACTTGTAAATCCTCGAGAGGGACATGTAATTCCTGATCGGCTAGACACTTCCTGAGGTTCGAAACGTGGAAAGTTGGGTGGACATTACTCAGTTCCTCCGGTAGTTTGAGTTTGTAGGCCACTTTGCCAATTCTTTCCAGAATCTTAAAGGGTCCAACATATCGAGGCACGAGCTTTCCTTTCTTGCCAAATCTGATCACCCCCTTCCAAGGTGCAACCTTTAGGAGTACGTGATCGCCAACGTCAAATTCAAGGGGCTTGCGGGGTCTATCGGCGTAACTTTTCTGTCGGCTCCAAGCTTTCAGCAGATTGTCTCGAATTTGGAGGATTTTGTCAGTCGTTTCTTGCAACAGCTCGGGACTAGTAATTTGCGCGTCTCCAATCTCGTGCCATACAATAGGCGATCGACATTTTCTTCCGTATAATGCCTCAAATGGTGCCATTTGGATGCTAGAGTGATAACTGTTATTGTACGAGAATTCGACTAAAGGTAAGTGTGTGCCCCAATTACCACCTAAATCTATGACACACGAGCGAAGCATGTCTTCAATAGTACAAATCGTTCTTTCAGTCTGACCATCGGTTTGGGGATGGAACGCGGTACTTAGATTTAGAGTAGTACCGAGAGCGGATTGAAACGTTTTCCATAGGCGCGAGGTGAACCGACCATCGCGGTCAGAGATGATATCACGAGGCGTCCCGTGTCGACAAATGACTTTGTTGGTGTAGATTCGGGCTAATCGTTCTACCTTATAGTCTTCCCGTATCGGTAAAAAGTGAGCGGATTTGGTCGGACGATCAACGACAACCCAAATGCTGTCGTGACCTGATGGCGTGCGCGGAAGTTTTGTTATGAAGTCCATAGCTATGCTCTCCCATTTCCACACAGGGATCTCGGGTTGTACGAGCAAACCAGAGGGTCTTTGTTGTTCGGCCTTGACCTTGGAACAAGTCAGACACTTCGAAACGTAGAGAGTGATATCCTTCTTCATGCCCGGCCACAAGTACTTGTAGTGAATGTCCTGGTACATCTTGTCAGCACCGGGAGAATAGAATATCGAGATTTGTGAGCTTCGTCCATCAGAAGTTGTCGCAAATTGGTACGCTTGGGAATCCAAATTCGGTCTAAGAAATAGAAGATACCATTCGATTTATTCTCCAGTTGAGCGCCATCGTTTAGAATTCTTTCCTTCTGCAAAGTTTGTTCGGTAAAACAAGCATGTTGGGCGTCGCGTATCAGGGTTTCGAGGTTATGCTGGGGTTGGATGTTATGAGCGCTATGCAGATAGCTTCGTCGACTGAGAGCATCGGCGATGACGTTTGCTTCGCCTGGATGGTAACGGATCTCACAGTCGTAATCGTTGAGGAGTTCTACCCACTGGCGTTGAATCATATTCAGTTCCTTCTGGTCAAAGGTGGTTTGTAGGCTCCTATGATCGGTGAAGATCGTACACTTAGTATCGTAAAGGTAGTGTCGCCAAATCTTTAATGCAAAAACAACTGCGCCAAGCTCGAGTCGTGTGTGGTATAGTTCTTCTCATGGATCTTGAGCTGTCGAGAGGCGTACGCGATAACCTTGTCTCGTTGCATGAGAAAACAACCAAGACTGCGGTTAGAGGCATCGCAGTAGACTACGAAATCGTCATTTCCGTTGGGAAGTGAGAGCACGGGAGCATTGCAAAGTATAGCCTTGAGGGTTTGAAAAGACTCCTCTTGTTTAGTTCCCCAAACAAAAGGTTTATCCTTGTGCGTAAGAGAGGTAAGCGGTACATCGATTGTAGAGAAACCTTCGATAAATCGGCGGTAATAACCCGTCAGTCCGAGAAAAGAACGGACATCAGACGGATTCTTGGGTGTAACCCAGCTCTTAACTGCTTCAATCTTCGCAGGATCGACATGAATACCTTGACTATTGACAATGTGGCCCAAGAATTGGACCTCCTCTAGCCAGAATTCGCACTTAAAGAACTTGGCGTAGAGACGGTTTCCTTGGAGCAACTCAAGAACCAAACGTAGATGTTGCGAGTGTTCGGTTTTTGATTTGGAATAGATCAGGATATCATCAATGAACACGATGACGAAACGGTCGAGGAAGGGTTTGCACACTCGATTCATTAGATCCATGAAACCTACGGGAGTGTTGGTCAAACCAAAAGTCATGACAACGAACTCGAAATGACCATAGCGGGTTCGAAAGGCGGTTTTTGGTATATCTTCTTCCTGGATTCATAGTTGGTGATAGCCTGAGCGTTGATCGATTTTCGAGAAACACGTAGCACCTTGTAGTTGGTCAAATAAATCATCGATTCGAGGCAAGGGATATCGGTTCTTGATAGTAAGCTTGTTCAACTCCCTATAGTCGATGCACATCCGGAACGATCCATCCTTCTTTTTGACGAAAAGGACAGGCGCGCCCCAAGGAGAGGTGCTAGGACGAATAAAGCCTTTATCAAGTAGTTCCTGGAGCAGACTCGAGAGTTCGCGCATTTCAGAAGGAGCGAGACGATAAGGCGCTTTAGCAACAGGATTTTCTCCAGATATGAGGTCGATTCGAAAATCAATATCACGAGTGGGAGGTAATCCGGGTAAATCGTCGGGAAAAATGTTAGGAAAATCACGAACGATAGGCACCTTGTCTATTGTCTTAACTTCCTTTTCCTCCGCTACTACGATATGTGCCAAGAAAGCTCTGTATTCCTTGCGGAGATACTTGCTAGCTCGGACACATGACATGAGTTGTAACTTCTTCGGAGCGACTTCACCATAAACACACAATTGATCACCATTTGCGATGGAAAAACGAATCATTTTATCGAAGCAAACAATTTCAGCATGATTTTCCCTTAGGAAATCCATACCTACTATGACATCAAAGCTACCGAGTTGCATCGGGATGAGATTAATCGGGAAAACATGACCGTTGAGATTGAGGGTACAGTCACATAGAACAGAACTGAAGGTGATGGTTCTTCCAGTGGCAACTTCAACATCGAACGTCGAGGGGAGATGTGAGCGCTTATGATTAAGGAGCTTTTCGAATTCAAGCGACACAAAACAGTTATCGGCTCCAGTATCAAACAAACACGAAGCATATATACCATTTATGAGAAACGTACCATTAACAACGTTGTTGTCGGCCTGAGCCTGGCGGGCGTTGATGTTGAAGACGCGCCCGCGGGTTGCTTGCTGCTGCTGCTATTGTTGTTGCTGTTGCTGTTGCTGGGGCTCTTGTTTCACTACCCTGTTGGGGCACATGTTTGCAAAGTGGTTGAGATCACCACATGCAAAGCAAGCTCGAGCGTTAGCTGCGGGTGCAGGAGCTGCTTGATGGCCTGGAGGAGCAGCGAGAAGAGCTTGTGGTACAGGAGCTTGACCTTGAGCTGGAGCTGGAGTTTGACGTGGACCGGTACGGCAGTTTGCGGTGAAGTGGTCGTACATGTTGCAGTGAACACAGAACCGGCATGCGATACCAACCGGGTGATGATAGGTACAAGTACGACAGAGTGGGTGTGGTCCAGTGTATGCACGCTTTGCTGGCTGTGCAGTGGCCACGGGTGCCGCTACTTGGCGGTGTTGCGGTTGCGGTTGGGTTGGTACTGTTTGGAGTGGTGCAGCAGTAACTGCACAGTTCTTGTTGCTGGAGCTGCTGTTGTTCTTCCTCTTGCGACGTGAGAGCTTCGAAGATTGCGGTGCGGTGGTAGTTTCAGCGGGTGAAGCAGTTGTGACTTGATGTAGACTCTTTGCAACTTTTTCAAAGTAACCAGCCTTGACTCGCTAATCGTTTATCTCAGCAGCGAGTAAGAAGGTTTCCTCAATAGTTGTCGTCTTCGCAGCATGAACGAAATCAGCAACACAATCCGGAAGAGCTCGGATATACTTTTTGATGGTGATTTCGGGGGTGGTAACTTGACCAGGGCGGATAATACTCAACTGCTTGAAGCGAGCAGTCAAACCCGCGTTATCTCCGCCATCCTGCTTTATGTGCCAGAATTCATCCTCCAGCTTCTGGCGCTCGTGGGGAGGGCATAACTCTTGCATCATGACGTCCTTCAACTCATCCCGCGTTAACCCATAAGCTGCATCATTTCTGCGCTTGTTTCTCTCGGCCGTCCACCAATCTAGAGCTTGGGATTGGAAGATGCCAGTAGCGTTGAGAGTTTGGAGATTATCAGGACAGCCACTCTGGCGCAGGGTGACTTCGATAGAATCAAACCATTGAAACATGGTCGTAGGACCATCTTCGCCAGTAAACTCTTTTGGTCCGCAGGCTTTGAACTGCTTGAAGCTAAAAGCGGCTCTAGGAGTATCGGTCCTGGACTCGTCCGAGGACTTGCTAGTGTTCTCGTTTTGCTCACTGACGATTTGCGGAATCACTTTAACGATTTAACTTGCAACGAGAGAAGCGAGTCGCTTGTCAGCGTGCTTGCGTCTAGCAGCTCGGGAGTGTTGTGATCCGAATGACGACATTGTCTGCATCAGACATCGTCACAGGACTCAACTCAATTTTGATTAATCATCGACTATACTAGGATCTTATGTAGACTAGCGATTGGTGATAAAGCTCAAGAACACGATTATTCACAAAATCCACATAAGCACAAAGTCACAGAATCACATAAGCACATAGACACATAAGCACATAAGGCACAAAAGCACATAAGGCAGTCAGGATACAAAAACCATCCTATATTTTGCACGTATTTACCTATCCTTCACAGCACGTATAGCGATTTAGTATAGCGATTGCGAGTATCGAATAGAAATTGAGAATAATGACCAGCGATTTTGTTGGTGTGGTGTGGATCGTGTGTGATTTGGCAGAGCGAGAAATGTGGAATCGAAACCATCAGTACCACCGTACTGTTTATCTCAAAATGCTAACAAGTCACCATATAAATCACATAAATTCACATAAAATCGATAAAATCTCAGAGTTAGCGTCGAAAACTAGAATTGAAACACATAAAAGCGAAAATAGATTGTCTGCGGCTGTTTAGACGTTGACTTACCAAAGTGCTTCGACTGTTCACAAGGACTGTAAGTACACATTTTGGCCTTCTGGACTATGCTGTTGCCTCAATCCAGGCAATCGACACTCATCCTTCCAGTTACAGTGTGACTTCAAGTCGTTGGAGTCCGTCGAGGCTTTGGTGGGAGTTTTGTAAAACCACATTTGAGAACGGAGTAAGTTATCAAGATTCGGGTTTCACCCCTAACTTAACGACTATGTTCCCTGTTTTGATAAAGTAGAGGGGAAAATTTGCATCGAAGTGTGGATTTCACTCCTGGTTCAACACAAATTCTCTTGTTTGAGAGTAAAATAGTGAATCGAACGAGTGATCTGGTCGAGAGTTTGCAGTTTCCACACCTAATCTTAACTAGATCATTCATTTGTGTGTGTGTGTAATAAGCCTTAGGAAAGGGTAATCTTGCGCGGAACTGTAGTATTCGATGATCACAGAAGTGTGTAGTGTATAGCGAATTCGAGCGAGAAATAACATACAAGCTTGTACCAAACCCATCTCGGGTATGCGCAAGTCGGACTGTTGGTACTTAGACTATAGACTAGGTTTTTTCTAAGATATCGACCCGGACTAGGTCGAGTCTTGCCTAATTCCCTATAGTTATGGCTCTGATACCAATCTGTCACACCCCAACCGATGACGGAAACATCGGGGCATGGCACTGAGCGAAACAGATTGTCAAGAGAAATTCCATAACAACTAAATTACCGGATAAATAATATTATGTCCCATACCATAACCCATCAAGTATCTAATTATTACAAACATAGATATCTCAAGACAAATAAAGGCTGTTCTGACAACTCATAAACAAATATATTGTTTGTTTGTTTCTAGACTCCATCCTAGCTCGACTCCAGCAGATAACAAGCAAACATCCTAAGCATTCAAACACCTGTCACATACGTTAAAATAGAGGTCAATACACATAGTGTAAAGGTAAGCATACAAGTTTAATAGTATAATAGAGTTCGAAAGCGTTTACGCATAACCAGCATGTACAAAGTATAATGTGAAGCATGTAAGTTATCGATATAGATCCTATCAATACCAATGACTGCGATTTGACTGCGAGTAGCGAGTGCGCATCACATGTTCACCACTATGAACACGTGAAGTATTGTCCTTAACAACCCCTGAGCGAACAGGTGTTGAGTCTAAACTATAGTACTATCATTGCTAAGGCAGGTAGACAACTATCAACGTGTAAACATAACAAACAGGCGTTCATAGAGTCACGTATAACACGCAATAATGGTCAGCGTATAAATAGTGTTTGCGTTATGTGTCGTTGTTATTTAGAATAAGTAACGTATGTAACACCCAAAAGTGCTTAAAGTAAAAAGGGATCGAGTATACTCACAGCGATGGAAATTAATGGATTGAAGGGAGCGCTAGATTGATCAACTAGAACAGTTAACGATAGCATAAGCGAAGAGAGGTGCGTAAAGCGGTGAAAGTGACCAAGTGTTGAACGGTAATCCAATCGGATGGCCATTCAATTGGATTGACATTCGTTCGGTAAGAATGTGTTTGTGTATGATGGCATTGAAGTTTTCGTTGTAGCATTTTGAAAATAAAGAAGTATCTCTGCCTTTCAGGTCGGTCGATCGGACAGCGGTTCAATTGGGTGGCGATCCGATTGGCGAGGCTTCTCAGTTGAGAACAAGTTCAAAGCAGGACGGTCACTCGATCGGATGGCAATGCGTTACATTGAACATGTTGAAAATTGTTTAAGAGTTGAACCACTAGTGCAGTCCGATCGGATGGCCGGTCGATCGGACGGCAATCCGATCGGACGACAATCCGTCCTGACACATCTAATTGTTTTGAACTTGGTTATTTTGATTATTCGAGACGGTTTGACAACGTGCTAAGCAACAGAAACCCCATCTTGACCCAAGTGATTCGATCAAACAGGAATCACCCAAGTCCGATCAGTTAACTGTTCAAGACGGTGGTTCATGCTTAACCCGAAATTGGTTGTCTCTTTGATAGAAGCCAGATCTTGAACCAACACATCACTAAGAAAGAGTAGAAGATCAGAAAGAGCTCCGATTATATTGGTTTTGAGTGCATTGTGTGTAAAAGAGTTGAAAGAAAGTTAGAAAACCATCTTTCAATCCTTTTAATCATGAATATTTGTAGATCTATGCGAAAACTTTGTTAAAACATGTGGAAATCCTTCAGATCTAAGTTGTTCTTGGTGGAATGAAGCCAAACCTTGAAGTTCATGAGAACTCCATGATGACATCACCCTAGAACACCTCAAATCTTGTGATTTCACGGTTAAAAGTTAAGATTCAAAGGTGAAAAAGATGAACGAGTGCGTGTAGATCATAGACGTACAAGATTTAGGTTAAAAACTTACAAGAATCGTGAGAAATCGAGAGAAATGAGAGCTTGAGTGCGGCTGGTCGAACAAGGAACTGTCACATCACAAATGATGTGACAGAGGGGTATTTATAGGGTTTCCCAAAAAGGAAAGGGCATAAGTGTCGGATGGGACACCGATCGGATGGCCACTCAATCGGGTGGCCACTCGATCCGGGTGTCCGGCGCGTTAAGTTTTGTCATTTTGATTCGCGTGTTGAGCGTTGTGATGCGATTCGAGGTAGCGATGCGATAGTATTACCCATTAGTCACACAAATAATTTAACTACTATATCTAACATACAATCACTATAAATAACTTGCGTTTAGCGTTTGCGATTAGATTGCGATGCGATAGAATGGCGATTGCGATTGTGATTAACTCCTCAACATAAACATAACACGCACAAGTAACACATAATAGGCACACACACGTAAAACAATATCCAGAACGCGTAATTCGAGTTGCGATTGCGATAGCGATAAGTCGATTAGCGATTAATTATGCGATTAAACCTCGATTATTAACAAGTACTCCACCTAACATAACTAAAGCGATTAAAATAAAGATTCGGTTACAAGTCAAAGAAGTCAAATCAATAATTAAGCAAGGAGTGACTGATAATTAAGCAAGGAGTGACTGATCGCAATTAGCAATCTTTTCTTCCTTTGACTTAAATCTTGACTTTGACTTTCAAAAAGTGGGTTGTTACAGCCTCCCCTACTTTAGGACTTCAACACTTAATCATTTCATAATTTTCAAAGACCATCAGTTCTAACGGATTGCCATCCGATCGGATTACTATCCGATCGAATGACCATCATGCTGTGAACTTGTTCTCACTAAGTGTCCTGCCAATCGGATCGCTATCCGATCGAACGACCATTCGATCGAACAGCCTGAAAGGTAGAGATACTTATATGTTTTCATAATGCTACAACGCAAACTTCAAAGCCATCATACACAAACACATCCTTCCCAAACGAATGTCAATCCGACCGAATGACCATCAGTTCTAACGGATTGCCATCCGATCGGATTACCATTCGACACTTGGTTCCCTTGCATCGTTTTATGCACTGCTCTTCGCTTATGCTATCGTTAACTGTTTAGGCTAATCACTCTAGCGCTCCCTTCAATCCATTAACTTCCATCGTTGTGAGTATACTCGATCCCTTTTTGTTTTATGCACTTTTGGGTGTTACATACATTACTTTTTCTAAATCACATCGACACACAACGCAAACACTATTTATACGCTGACCGTTATTGCATGTTACTTGTTACTCCTTGAATGCTTGTATGTTATGTTAACACAGTGATTGTTGCCTGACGCCTTAGCAACGATAGTACTATAGTTTGGACTCAGCACCTGTCGTGGACAGGGGTTATTAAGGTTACCTCTTCACGTGTCACAGTGGTGATATGTGTTACGCATTCTACAACTCGCAGTCTTGTTTGTGCATATTTGATTGTCGATAACCTACTAGCTTCACATTATACATGTTACATGCTGGTTATGCGTAAACGCTTTCAAACTCTACTATTACTATTAAACTTGTATGCTCACCTTTACACTATGTGTATTGACCTCTATTTTAACGTATGTGACAGGTGCTTAGGATGTTTGCTTGTTATCTGCTGGAATCAAGCTAGAATGGAGTCTAGAAACAAATTAAATAAAATCTGAGTTGTCGGAACATTTGATCTGTCTTTGAGAAAACAATGTTTGTAATAACTGTTTTTATTTGATATATTATGGTATGGGACATAATGATAAATATCCGGTAATTTTAGTTGTTATGGATTTTCCTAGACAATCTATTTCGCTCAGTGCCGTGCCCCGATGTTTCCGTCATCGGTTGGGGTGTGACAGATTGGTATCAGAGCCATAATTATAGGGAATTAGGCAAGACTCGACCTAGTCCGGGTCAATGTCTTAGAAACGACCTAGTCTATAGTCTAAGTACCAACAGACCGACTTGTGCATACCCGGTATAGGTTTTGTACAAACTTACTTGCTATTCCTCTCTCGAACTCGCCTTACACTACGCACTTGCGCGAACATCGCGTAATACCGCTTCGCGCAAGGTCAGCCTTTCCTAAGGCTGGCAACTTGCACTATTTTCAAATTTCTCGTGCAAGCAGGTGATTGGGTTGAGACTAGGTATGAAAGCGGCAAACTCTCGATCGGATCACTCACCAGCGCGACCTTTTTTTTACTACAAAGACGAGAATTTGCGTTGAATCGGGAGTGAAATCCATACTTCGATGTAAATTTTCCTTCTACATCATCAAAACAGGAAATATAGTCATTAAGATTGGGGTGAAACCCGAATCTTGATGACTTATTCCGCTCTTTATTGTGACTTTACAAAACTCTCACCAAAGTCTCGATGGACTCCAACGACTTGGAGTCACACTTCAACTGGAAGGATGAGTGCCGATTGCCCGGATTGAGGTAAGAGCACAGCCCAGAAGGCCTTAGTGTGCACTTACGAGTCCGTGTGAATAGTCGAATCACTTTGGCACGTCAATGTCTAACCGCCGTAGACAATGTATCCTCGATTTTATGTGTTTTGATTCTAGATTTCGCCACCGCTAACTCTGAGAATTTATCGTTTTTATGTGAAGTTATGTGTCTTATATGCTATTTATTAGCGTTTTGAGATAATCAGTACAGATGTACTGGTGATTTCGATTCCATGTTCTCCACGCCAAAACACACACAACACACACCACGCCAACAAAACGCTTGTGTTACCCGCAATCGCTGCTCGCTAATCGCAACCGCTATACGCTGCTGTGAAGGATAGGTGAATACGTACAAAATATGTGCTTAGGTTAGCTTATGTGCTTGTGTGCTCAGGTGCTTATGTGATTACGTGCTTATGTGATTCTGTGGTTACGTGCTTACACGAATTTTGTGAATGACTGTGTTCCTGAGCTTTATAGTGAATTGCTAGACTGTACTAGGATTAATCGAAATTAAGTTTGAGTCCTGCGACGATGTCTGTTGCAGACAATGTCGTCATTTGAATCGCAACACTCCCACACTGCTAGACGCAATCACGCTGACAAGCAAATCGCCTCTCTCATCGCTAAGCAAATGGCAAAAGTCATCCCACAGATTGTCAATGAAATGAACGAGAACGCTAGCAAGTCCTCAGACGAGTCCAGGACCGATACTCCTAGAGCCGCTTTTAGCTTCAAGCAGTTCAAAGCCTACGGACCAAAAGAGTTTACTGGCGAAGATGGTCCGACGGCCATGTTTCAATGGTTTGATTCTATCGAAGTCACCCTGCGCCAGAGTGGCTATCTAGAAAACCTACGCACCGTTAATGCTACCGGCGTCTTCCAATCCTACGATCTTGATTGGTGGACGGCCGAGAGGAACAAACGAGGAAATGATGCAGCTTTCGGATTGTCTTGGGATGAGTTGAAGAACATAATGATGCAAGAGTTCTGTCCTCCCCATGAACTCCAAATGTTTGAGGATGAATTCTGGCACATAAAGCAGGATGGTGGAGATAACGCTGGTTTGACTGCTCGCTTCAAGTAGTTGAGTATCATCTGCCCTGGTCAAGTTACAACCCCAGATATCACAATCAAGAAGTGTATCCGTGCTCTTCTGGATTGCGTCGCAGATTTTGTTCACGCTGCAAAAACAACAACGATCGAGGAAACCTACCTGCATCAAGTCACCGCCGTTTCTACCTCTGAAACCACCGCCGCATCGCAATCTTCAAAGCTCTCATGCCGCAAAAGGAAGAACAAAATCTCCAGCAAAAAGAACTGTGCAGTTACTGCTGCTCCGCTCCAAACAGTACCCGCTCAACCACAGCCTCAACATCGCCAAGTAGCGGCGCCTGTGGTCAATGCACTGTCTGCCAAGCGTGCATACACTGGACCACACCCGCTTTGCCCTACTTGTACCTATCATCATCCGGTTGGTATCGAATGCCGGTTCTGTGTTCATTGCAACATGTACGACCACTTCACCGCAAACTGCCGTACAGGTCCTCGACAAGCTCCAGCTTCAGCTCAAAGTCAAGCTCCTGCACCACAAGCTCTCATTCCTGTTCCCCAGGGCCAACAAGAAGCTCCTGCACCCGCTGCTCATGCTAGAGCTTGCTTCGCATGTGGTGATCCCAACCACTTCGCAAACATGTGCCCTAACAGAGTGGTGAAACAAGAGCCCCAGCAGCAGCCGCAACAACATCAACAATAGCAGCCTCAGCAACAGCAGCAGCCAGCAGCCCGCGGACGTGCCTTCAACATCAACGCCCGCCAGGATCAAGCAAACAACAATGTGGTTAATGGTACGTTCCTTATGAATGGTCTATATAATTCATGTTTATTTGATACTGTAGCCGATAACTGTTTTGTGTCATTTGAATTCGAAAAGCTCCTTAATCGTAAGCGTGCCCATCTACCCTCGACGTTCGATGTTGAAGTTGCCACTGGAAGAACCGTCAATGTTAATTCTGTTCTACGTGATTGTACCCTCGAACTCAACATTCATGTCTTCCCTATCGACCTTATTCCAATGCAGCTCGGTAGTTTTGACATCATAGTAGGCATGGATTTTCTTCGCGAAAATCGTGCTGAAGTTGTTTGCTTCGATAAGATGATTCATTTCTCGCTCGCTAATGGTGATCAACTTTGTGTGTATGGTGAAACCCCTTCGAAAGGTCTTAAACTCATGTCATGTGTTCAAGCGAGTAAGTATCTCCGCAAGGAATACAGAGCTTTCTTGGCTAACATTGTAGTAACGGAGAAGGAAAAGAAAGGAAATACAGGAGTGGAAGAGGTTTCCATTGTTCGTGAATTCCCTAACGTATTCCTTGATGTTTTACCTGGTTTACCTCCTGCTGGAGATATCGATTTTCGAATCGACCTCATTCCTGGAGCAAATCCTGTTGCTAAACTGCCTTATCGTCTCGCTCCTTCTGAAATGCGCGAACTCTCGAGTCAGCTCCAGGAACTACTTGAAAAAGGCTTCATTCGCCCTAGCACCTCTCCTTGGGGCACGCCTATCCTTTTCGTCAAAAAGAAGGATGGATCGTTCCAAATGTGCATCGGCTATAGGGAGTTGAATAACCTCACTATCAAGAACCGATATCCCTTGCCTCGAATCGATGATTTGTTTGATCAACTACAAGGTGATACGTGTTTCTCAAAGATCGATCTACGCTCAGGTTATCACCAACTACGAATCCAGGAAGAAGATATACCCAAAACCACTTTTCGAACCCGTTACGGCCATTTCAAGTTCGTTGTCATGCCTTTTGGTCTGACTAACGCCCCCGCAGTCTTTATGGATCTAATGAATCACGTGTGCAAACCCTTCCTCGACCACTTCGTCATCGTGTTCATCGATGATATCCTGTTCTATTCCAAGTCAAAAACAGAACACTCGCAGCATCTACGTTTGGTTCTTGAGTTACTCCAAGGAAACCGTCTCTATGCCAAGTTCTCCAATTGTGAATTCTGGCTTGAGGAGGTTCAATTCCTGGGTCACATTGTCAATAGTCAAGGTATTCACGTCGACCCCGCGAAGATCAAAGCTGTTAAGAGTTGGGTTACACCCAAGAACCCGTCCGAAGTCCGTTCTTTTCTCGGACTAGCAGGCTATTATCGCCGATTTATCGAAGGTTTCTCTAAAATCGATGTGCCGCTTACCTTGCTTACGCATAAGGACAAACCTTTTGTTTGGGGAACTAAACAAGAGGAGTCCTTTCAAACTCTCAAAGCTATGCTTTGCCATGCTCCCGTGCTCTCACTTCCTGACGGAAACGACGATTTCGTAGTCTACTGCGATGCCTCTAACCTCGGTCTTGGTTGTGTCCTCATGCAACGAGACAAGGTTATCGCGTACGCCTCTCGACAGCTAAAGATTCACGAGAAGAACTATACCACACACGACCTCAAGCTTGGCGCAGTTGTTTTTGCATTAAAGATTTGGTGACACTATCTTTACGGTACCAAGTGTACGGTCTTCACCGACCATAGGAGCCTACAACACATGTCACGATCATGCCGATGCGTATTAGATACGCTGCCCGATTGATCCAGGGTTCCGTAACAGCTGTCGTGGTCCTGCCCGACGTAGTCGTTGGAATGTCGTCTCGGGGAGGGTATTACTAATGTAAACATAAAGGGTTATTATACTAACGCGTGTGCATTGTGTAAATTATAGATAATCACCAGGAAACCTTAGAAGAAATCTAAGACAACAATGTGAGTAATCTCCCTTTTGTAAACTGTTTTTACAAAACCTTAAATGTTTTACAATGCAATTAAGCAGTGATTGAGTCTTTGTAATTCTTCAATTGCTATCGGTATTATGGGGTTTTGTATACATTACTTGATAATCTTCATAATTGGACAACAGGTTAGCCAATGTGTGATATGACCATAGCCACAGATACGGTCGAGTGGCAAGTACTGAATGAGTAATTGTGTAGATGTAAACATTGTAATCGCTCTCAATAGTGTGTTAATTGATAAAACTCTTCTTGATTAAACTGGGATGCACTCACCAGTATTTCCCACTGACAAAATGTTTTTAAACGCGTTTCAGGTAACAAAATTTGAGAGCCAACTAGAAGCCAGCTGGACAGCACTAAAGGCTTTGGAAAAGTGGCTATAAAAGTTACCTAAACAAAAGAAGATGTTTTATTAAATAAAATAGAGTTTATCTCTCTAAATCAGTTTGTAATGAAACTTGGGTTTTATCCCGATATGTTTAATATTATAAAAGTGTGGTATTTACTCTGATAAAATATTTCCTAACTACGGTCCTGATGTAATTTCCGCTGCCAAAATGATTAACATCGATACCACCAAACTGGTCTCGCGGCCGCCCATTCCAGGGACAGATAAGGGGACGGGGGTTGCGACAGAAGGTGTATCAGAGTTAAGTCGCTGATTCAGCCACAGAAGTGTTCTGCTGACACCAAGATATTATTTAAATTGTTAGGAAAATTATTACGGAAATACGTGCATATCTGTATTTTATTGTTATGTGTTATTTGACTATTTGTTAGTTTACAGTATGAGTGATCAAGGACCATCCGACGTCTATCGTCAGTTGTCCAACTCACCTAGAAGCGAAGGCACCTCTTCACAGCCTACCCTCTCGGGGTATTCTACTGATAATGAAAACAGGATATTCGTATTTAAGGCTCAGTCTGAAGAGCCATTCCCTCAGAAAAAGAGAGGATGGTTTAGTAAGGGAGCACATGAGTGTAGGAAAAGAATGAAGAAGTTACAAGAGCAACGAGTGCTAGTAGCCGCTAAAAGAGAAACTGATGCCCACACCCAAGACATGCTTAATAGGAGTTTAGCAAACTTCCATATGTTAGCAACTACAGCTGCCGACCCAAACCTGGAACAACTAGTAGCCCCTCAACCATTACCACTATTTCCCACTCAGCCAATGGAAATAGAAAACAACCCAGAAAATCAAGTCGAAATGCATGATTTCAATCCAGAGGAGATACCTACGATCCGTGGTTTGATGATCATAGGGATTATGTGCAACGCTACCATCTAACAGACCTACCCATGCCAAACCTAGCAGCTTACCCAGGTCTGGACCCTCTAGATCCCTACTATGATAATGATGAGTACATTAGGGAAATCTTAGAGAATCCGTATCCTCAGGAAGAACCCATGCCACAGTACCCAGATCCAGTACCAGCACCTGCACCCCCAATGAGTGCAAAAAATGTGCAAGAACTCCGAACTTTCGGAGATGAAATTTTAGAAAGTAGTGAAAGAATGAGGCAGGTAGGAGAACGACTCGTCTGGAAGTACGACGAGCGTCATATGGATTTCTGGATGAATCCATATCCGTGATGATGATGGTGGAGGTAGTAATTATAATAATAATAATATAATATAATATTATATATATATATATATAATGTGAGTATGAAAAAAAAATATTTATAATAATAATAATAAATCTATCATGTGATTGATCGTATTAAGATATTATCTTAATTTCCAGTTCCAGTTTGTATTCAGTTTGTATTAGATGCATACTAAGAAAAGTAAGTAGCAATGTTCAACGTTTTTGATCAAAATGCGTGTTATGTGATTGATCGTATTAATATGTGGTAAATGTTTGAAATTCAGATGGCCGACCAAGTGAATCAAGAGAATCCGGATAATTACCCGGAAAACCAGAATAACGATAACCAGAGTAACCATAATCCGGATAACGAAAACCCAAACAACAACAATAATGGGAACCAAGTGGACAACAGTGCCATCCAACACATAGTGGCATAAGGAATAATAGATGCGATGCCATATATTATTCAAACGGTTAGGGAAGCTGATAATAAAAGTAACCGTGATAGTAAACGACCCTCCGAACCAGCAAACAACGTAAACAATGGACCTATACTTCAAGCGCCCATTCCCAAAAGAACCATGCCTTATGGTTGTTCTTATAAAGAATTCTGGTCTAGTAAACCAATGGAATTCTCGGGCAATGAAGGGGTCGTTGCGTCTTTACGCTGGATATAAAAAACTGAGGCTCTCTTAAATATAAGCAAGTGTGCTGAAGAGGAAAAAATAATGTTTGCCTTTAATTTGTTTAAGAATTCATCCTTAGAGTGGTGGAACACTATCCTCCAGTCTAGAGGAAGTGACAGGATTTACAATACGGAATGGGAGGAATTTAAAAACATGGTAGAAAGGAAATTCTGCCCTCCTAATGAAAAGGAACAAATAGCAAATAAATTCCTAAATCTTAGGATGACTGGGGTAAATAGTAAGGGTTATACTACATTATTCTTTGAATATGCTCGAATAGTACCAACCCTTGCATCACCTGAACCAGTATTAATCTTCCGTTACATCTGGGGATTAATTGGAGAGATAAGACATGTAGTCAAGACAGCTAGACCTCAAACAATAGAAGAAGCTGTAGAACTAGCAAACACCTTGACTGATGAGTTAGTCCGTACACGAGAAGAGGATCAGAGGAGGAACCTAACCCAGAAGCTTACCCAGGAATTTCGTTCTGGAAATTCTAACCGTGGGAAAAATGTAGGTTCTACCTCTGCACCCTATTGCAAGTATTGCAAAAGGAAGCATTCGGGAAGATGCTCCATATACTGCAACTTCTGCAAAATATCTGGACATAAGGAAGAAGACTGCAGGAAGAAAAACAACAGGATATGCTACAACTGCGGAGAACAAGGCCACATTAAGCCAAACTGTCCGAAATTAGCTTCAGCTACGAACAACAAGAACACTAAAAATGCTAGAGCATTTGTTCTAACTACAGAAGAAGCAAAGATGATCCCGGATGTGATCACCGGTATGTTTTTAGTTAATGATGTTTTTGCTAAAGTATTATTTAACTCTGGTGCAAACCAAAGTTTTATTAATACTTCATTTTGCAAACTTCTCAATCAATCATTAACTAAACTCCACAAGAATGTCTAGTAGAGACAGCAAATGGGGAAACTATTAAGATTTCTGATATCTTGCAGGGAGCAAGAATAGAATTTCTAAATCAGAAATTTACTGCAAACCTTTACCCAATGAATCTTGTAGGATTTGATGTAGTATTAGGAATGGATTGGTTAATAGCTAATAAAGCCAATATTTTATGTGATCAAAAGTCAATCCAAGTAAATTCACCAAAGGGTGAAAAGATCACAATTAAAGGAAATAAGCCCTCTAGATCCACAAAATTCATCTCTGTGATGAAAACAGCAAGTTATATACGAAAAGGATCTCTAGTGTATTTGATTTCCATAATCACTAACACTAAAGGAAAAGAATTAAAGGATATTCCAGTTGTGTCCCAGTTCTCAGATGTATTTCCAGACAAATTACCAGGACAACCTCCAGACAAAGAAGTTGAATTCAGAATTGATCTGTTACCAGGGACTGCACCAATTGCCAAAGCACCTTACCATTTGGCACCCACAGAAATGCAGGAACTGAAGAAACAGTTAGACGAATTATTGGAGAAAGAATTCATACAGCCAAGTTCATCACCATGGGGAGCGCCAATCCTATTCGTCAAAAAGAAGGACGGGTCAATGCGTATGTGCATTGATTACCGTGAATTGAACAAGGTCACGATTAAGAATCGATATCCATTACCAAGAATCGATGATATGTTCGATCAATTGCAAGGAGCTCGATTTTTCTCTAAAATCGATTTGCGTTTAGGATATCATCAATTAAAAGTACAGGAAGAGGACATTCCTAAGACCGCTTTTAGAACAAGGTATGGCCATTATGAATTTACTGTCATGCCATTTGGTTTAACCAATGCCCCAGCTGCATTTATGGACATGATGAACCGAATATGTAAGCCATATTTGGATAAATTCATAATTGTCTTCATAGATGATGCTCTCATTTACTCGAAAAGTAAAGAGGAACATGCAGAACATCTGCACGCACTTCTAAGTTTATTGAGGAAAGAAAAGCTTTATGCTAAATTTTCTAAGTGAGTTTTGGTTAGAACAGGTACAATTTCTTAGACATCTGGTTAATCATGAAGGAATTCATGTAGATCCCACCAAAATTGAAGCAATTACCAAATGGAAAACCCCTGAATCACCAACTGAGGTTAGAAGTTTCTTAGGACTGGCCGGTTATTATAGAAGATTTATTCGAGATTTAAATGAACAAATTAAAAAGGCACAAGAATCAGTAATCAAGGATGATACTGAAAATTTGAAAGGAATGATTAAGGAATTAGAACAAGGAACAGATGAAATTTGGAGATTTCATAAGAAAAGGATGTGGATACCTAAATTAGGAAACCTACGCCACCGTATATTAGAAGAAGCCCATAAGTCTAAGTGTACAATGCATCCTGGAAGTGATAAGATATATCAAGATTTAAGAAAGAATTTTTGGTGGATAGGAATGAAAAAGGATATAGCATCATATGTTGCAAAGTGTTAAACCTGTTCACAAGTCAAAGCTGAACATCAGAAACCCTCAGGTTTGTTGCAACAGTTGGAAATGCCGATGTGGAAATAGGAATTAATAACAATGGATTTTGTTACTAAATTACCCAAAACAAGAAAAGGTAATGATACAATCTAGGTGATTGTAGACAGGCTAACTAAGTCAGCTAATTTCCTACCAATGAAAGAAACTTTCAGTATGGAACAATTAGCTAAATTATATGTAAATGAAATAGTTTCTTTACATGGAATTCCTCTAACAATTGTTTCTGACAGAGATAGTCGTTTTACTTCTCATTTTTGGACAAGTTTCCAAAAAGCAATGGGAACCAAGTTAAATCTAAGCACAGCCTATCATCCTCAAACGGACGGACAAAGCGAAAGGACAATTCAGACAATGGAGGGCATGCTTAGAGCTTGTGTAATTGATTTTGGAGGTAATTGGGACGATCATTTACCATTGATAGAATTTTCTTATAATAATAGTTATCACACAAGTATCAGTGCTGCACCATTCGAAGCACTTTATGGACAAAAGTGCCGAACACCAGTCTGTTGGGCAAAAATTGGAGAAAAACAACTATCTGGACCTGAGATAGTACAAGAAACAACAGACAAGATCATTCAAGTCAAGGAACGACTGAAAGTAGCACGTGATCGACAAAAGAGTTATGCTGATAACAGAAGAAAACCGTTGGAATTTCAGGTAGGAGATAAAGTGTTATTGAAAGTCTCTCCTTGGAAAGGAGTGGTAAGATTCATCAAAAGGGGAAAGCTAAGCCCCAGGTACGTTGGACCTTTTGAGATTATTAGAAGAATTGGACATGTAGCTTATCGGCTAAAACTGCCAGAGTTAATGGCAGGAATACATGATGTATTTCATGTATCTAATCTCAAGAAATGCTTAGCTAATGAATCATTGATAGTACCTCTTAAGGATATAGAGGTAAATGATCAGTTAAAATTTGTAGAGAGGCCTCTACAGATTGAAGACAGGAAAGTCAAGAACCTCAAGCACAAGAGATTAGTTCTGGTCAAAGTGAAGTGGGACTCCAAAAGATGACTAGAATCCCTATGGGAGCTTGAATCAGAAATGCAGAGGAAATACCCGCACCTATTCTAGTAAGATCTCGAGGACGAGCTCTAAAACAAGGTGGGGAGGATATAACAACCCTCCAAAATATTCTGACATCCATAATATATTTTAAAGTATACTCATATGTCCTAAAATATACCTCGTATGCGAAAACAGACCCTAAATACCTTTATTTTATAAAAATAAATTAAAAACAAAATTCCGGTGCCGCTCGCGGGGCGCATAGCCTTTGGCTACTGCTTACGCAGGGCGCAACAGCCCTGCAACGAGGCGCAACCCTGAGCCAACACGTGTCACGATCGTGCCGAAGCTAGTTGAGATGACCAATCAGAGCTAGGGTCTACACCCCTACTACGCTGGCCGCGTAAGCATTAGCCTAATCTTACGCGGGCCGCGAAGGACTTTAATTTAGGCCCTATATAAAGGGGGCATCGGCAGTTCAGTCGACTCGCTCATTTCCTTTCTTTTTCACGAATTTCTGAAGAAGTAAACATAATCTCGGGTATAATCTCGGGCAGTTCAGTCGACTCGCTCCGTTGTAAGTATCATAAGCCCCGGTTACGTATTAGATACGTTGCCCGATTGATCCAGGGTTCCGTAACGGTTCTCGTCGTCCTGCCCGACGTAGTCGTTGGAATGCCGTCTCGGGGAGGGTATTACTAATGTAAATATAAAGGGTTATTATACTAACGCGTGTGCATTGTGTAAATTATAGATAATTACAAGGAAACCTTAGAAGAAATCTAAGACAGCAATGTGAGTAATCTCCTTTTTGTATACTGTTTTTACAAAACCTTAAATGTTTTACAATGCAATTAAGCAGTGATTGAGTCTTTGTAATTCTTCAATTGCTGCCGGTATTATGGGGTTTTGTATACATTACTTGATAATCTTCACAATTGGACAACGGGTTAGCCAATGTGTGATATGACCATAGTCACAGATACGGTCGAGTGGCAAGTACTGAATGAGTAATTGTGTAGATGTAAACATTGTAATCGCTCTCAATACTGTGTTAATTGATAAAAATCTTCTTGATTAAACTGGGATTCACTCACCAGTATTTCCCACTGACAAAATGTTTTTAAACGTGTTTCAGGTAACAAAATGTGAGAGCCAACTAGAAGCCAGCTGGACAGCACTGAAGGCTTGGAAAAGTGGCTATAAAAGTTACCTAAATAAAAGAAGATGTTTTATTAAATAAAATAGAGTTTATCTCTCTAAATCAGTTTGTAATGAAAACTTGGGTTTTATCCCAATATGTTTAATATTTTAAAAGCGTGGTATTTACTCTGATAAAGTATTTTCTAACTACGGTCCTGCTAAAATGATTAACATCGATACCACCAAACTGGTCTTGCGGCCGCCGGTTCCCAGGACAGATAAGGGGACGGGGGTTGCGACACATGAAAAAGGATATTGCTCTCTATGTTTCGAACTGCCTGACTTGTTCCAAAGTCAACGCTGAGCATCAACACCCCGCTGACCGTTTGACTAAATCAGCTCATTTTCTACCGATATGAGAAGACTTTAAGGTAGAGAAATTAGCCCTAATCTACACCGATGAGATCATTTGTCGACACGGGACGCCTCATGACATCATTTCTGACCGCGATGGTCAGTTTACCTCGCGTCTTTGGGAAACGTTTCAATCTGCTCTCGTTACTACTCTTAATCTAAGTACCGTTTTCCTTCCCCAAACCGACGGTCAGACTGATAGAACGATTCGCACCCTTGAAGACATGCTTTGCTCGTGTGTCATAGATTTCGGTGGTAATTGGGACACACACTTACCTTTGGTCGAATTCTCGTACAATAACAGTTATCATTCTAGCATCCAAATGGCACCCTTTGAGGCATTATACAGAAGGAAATGTCGATCGCCTATTGTATGGCAAGAGATCGGAGACGCGCAAATTACCGGTCCTGAGCTGTTACAAGAAACGACTGGAAAAATCCTCGAAATTCGAGACAATCTGCTGAAAGCTCGGAGCTGTCAGAAAAGTTACGTCGATAGACGCCGCAAGCCCCTTGAATTTGACGTTGGCGATCACGTACTCCTAAAGGTTGCACCTTGGAAGGGGGTGATCAGATTCGGCAAGAAAGGAAAGCTCGTGCCTCGATATGTTGGACCCTTTAAATTTCTAGAAAGAATTGGCAAGGTGGCCTACAGACTCGAACTACCGGAGGAACTAAGTAACGTCCACTCGACTTTCCACGTTTCGAACCTCCAAAAGTGCTTAGCCGACCAGGAATTACATGTCCCTCTTGAGGATTTACAAGTGGACGAAACATTACACTTCGTGGAAAAGTCTGTCGAGATCATGGGACGAGAAACCAAGGTGCTTAGACGCTCACGCATTCCCATTGTGAAGGTTCGCTAGGAAGGCAAACACGATGCCGAGTTTACCTGGGAACTCGAAAGTGACATAAAGGCGAAGTATCCGCAACTGTTTGTTACGCCTACTTCTTAAATTTCGGGACAAAATTTCCTAAAGTAGGGGAGGCTGTAACAACCCGCTTTTTGGAAAGTCAAAGTCAAAGGAAGAAAAGATTGCTAATTGTGATCTGTCACTCCTTGCTTAACTACTGGTTGTGTCTCTTGACTTGTAATCGAATTCTATTATTTATTTGCTTTAGTTGTATTATGTGGAGTATCTAATTAATAATCGAGGTTCAATCGCATGTCTTATCGCTAATCGCATCCCTATCGCATTCGCAACTCGAATTATGTGTTCTGGATATTGTTTTACGTGTGTGTGCTATTATGTGTTACTTGTGCATGTTATGTTTATGTTGAGTTGTTTAATCGTAATCGCAATTCTATCGCAACGCAACGCAATCCAAATCGGAAACGCTAAACGCAAGTTATTTATAGTGATTGTATGTTAGATATAATAGTTAGGTTATTTGTGTAACAAATGGGTAATACTATCGCATCGCTCACTCGAATCGCATCGCAACGCTCAAACGCAAAACGAAACGTCGAAACGCAACCCGTCGGAGCCACTCGATCGAATAACCATTCTATCGAATGGCCATCCGATCGAAGTGTCATCCAATCGGTGAGCTATCCGACACTTGCACCCCACTTTCCCTTTTTGGCAACCTATAAAAACCCTCTGTCACATCACTTGTGATGTGACAGCTCTCTCTCACTCGACCAGCACGCTCAAGGCCTTCTTTCACGATTTCTCGCAATTCTTGTAAGTTTTCAACTCAAATCTTATACCTCTATAATCTACACGTACTTCTTCATCATTTTCACCTTTGAATCTTAACTTTTAACCGTGAAATCAACGGATTTGAGGTGTTCTAGGGTGATGTCATCATGGAGTTCTTATGAACTTCAAAGTTTTGGCCTCATTCCACCAAGAATAACTCAGATCTGGAGGATTTCCACAAGATTTAACACTATTTTCATCCAGATCTAAGCGTTTTCAAAGTTTAAAGTGAAGGATGGTTTCTAAATTTCTTTCAACACTTTTACACTCAATGCACTCAAAACCGATAGAATCGGAACTAGTTCTGGCCTTTTACTCATTCTCTAGTGAAGTGTTGGTCTCAGATCTGATTCATATCAACGAGACAACCGACTTCGGGTTAAACATGAACAACCACCAAAGAACAAATGACGGATCGGATTTGGGTGATTCCTGTTCGATCTGATGACTTGGGACTTGACGAGGTTCTGTTGTTTAGTACGTTGTCATACCGTCTCAAGCAAACCGCAAAACTTTTAAAATCATCAAGTTCAAAACGATCAGGTCATCGGGACAGATTGCCGTCTGATCGGATTGCCATCTGATTGAACGACAATCCCATCGGATTGCACTTGGACTTCAACACTTAATCATTTCATAATTTTCAAAGATCATCAGTTCTAATGGATTGCCATCCGATCGGATTGCTATCCGATCGAATGACCATCTTGCTGTGAACTTGTTCTCACTAAGTGTCCTGCCAATCGGATCGCTATCCGATCGAAAGACCGTTCGATCAAACAACCTGAAAGGTAGAGATACTTCTATGTTTTCATAATGCTAAAATGAAAATTTCAAAGCCATAATACACAAACACATCCTTCCCAAACGAATGTCAATCCGACCGAATGGCCATCCGATCGGATGACCATCCGAACGGATTGACATCTGATCGAATGACCATCCGATCGAATTGCCATCCGATCGGATTACCATTTGACACTTGGTTCACTTGCATCGTTTTACGCACCGCTCATCGCTTATGCTATCGTTAACTGTTCAGGCTAATCACTCTAGTGCTCCCTTCAATCCATTAACTTCCATCGCTGTGAGTATACTCGATCCCTTTTTGCTTTATGCACTTTTGGGTGTTACATACGTTACTTATTCTAAACCACATCGACACACAACGCAAACACTATTTATACGCTGACCGTATTGCATGTTACTTGTTACTCCTTGAATGCTTGTATGTTATGCTAACATAGTGATTGTTGCCTTACGCCTTAGCAACGATAGTACTATAGTTTGGAGTCAGCACCTGTCGTGGACAGGGGTAGTTAAGGTTACCTCTTCACGTGTCACAGTGGTGATATGTGTTGCGCATTCTACAACTCGAAGTCTTGTCTGTGCATATTTTATTCTTGATAACCTACTAGCTTCACATTATACATGTTACATGTTGGTTATGCATAAACGCTTTCGAACTCTACTATTACTATTAAACTTGTATGCTCACCTTTACACTATGTGTATTGGCCTCGATTTTAACGTATGTGACAGGTGCTTAGGATGTTTGCTTGTTATCTGCTGGAATCAAGCTAGGAGGGAGTCTAGAAACAAATTAAATAAAATTTGAGTTATCGGAACATTTGATCTGTCTTTGAGAAAACAATGTTTGTAATAACTGTTTTTATTTGATATATTATGGTATGGGACATAATGATAAATATCCGGTAATTTTAGTTGTTATGGATTTCTCCTGGACAATCTATTTCGCTCAGTGTCGCGCCACGATGTTTCCGTCATCAGTTGGGGTGTGACATGATCGGGGCATGATTTGGTTGCTTCAAAGCTTATAACTTGCTTTTACGTGTTTTAAATAATCATTAATCTAAACTGAATGTTACACATAGCAAATAATCCAAAGAAACAATTACATATGAGACATTGTTCGTAACAATGAAATTCCACTAATCCATTTCTCGTTAACTAAGGCCCACCTATGTCCAATCTTCTCTTCATACATGTTTACCTGTATGGATCATGTGTAAAAATAGTTTTTGGTTCAATAAAGGTTGGTCAGTGAACCTTATTGTTATTAGAAAAATTATATGTTTAAAATTTGGTTTATTGAGAAAATGTGTGTTAACCAAGGTAAGTAGATATGTTGTATGTCATATATCAAGCCTCGTAACACAACCTCAAACAATAAACAAACCAACTGTAATGATTCATATGAATGTATGCATGTGCACGGTGTTATGGTGTGCTAATGAATGAATACATGTTGCAGAGTATTATGGTGTGCTGCAAGATCTAAGCTCAATCAAACGGAGCTGACCTCGTATGGTTGGCAACGTCAAGTTCTGCTCATAGGTAATGGGGAACCGATGAGCCTATGATAATGTGATATCCAAAATGAATGAAATACACCAAGTGATAACATCCAAACAACACATAACACACATACTTCACATAATGGTAATGCACGTATTTAAGTTTTTAAAATGCAATAAAGTTATGCGAAACATGAAACATCCCAAAAACGAGTAAATAATATAAAAATGGGGAGTTGTAAGATTCACTCACAATTCTACGTTTAAGGATTCCGGGTGAGATCAAAGACCGTCACCTCTTGGAAGGTTAGGAGCTTTCCGACATTATACCATTTGCGAATATTTTATGAAACGCTTAAAGAGTAAAATTTAATGAACATCATTCGTATTATGTTAAATCATTTGTTTTATCTAATATACAATATCTGTAATATAAAATTTGTATTTGATTAAGACAAAACTAAACTGTCCAATAACAAGAACCTACAACCATGTTGTATTTCTAAGTCAGATTTAATGCGAGTAAAATTATGATAACAAGGATCTATAAATCCGTAATAATCCCCGTATTCACATATGATATTTGTAAAAAGAGTTAATTACTATTTTCGTCCCTGTGGTTTGGAAAAAATCACCATTTCAGTCCATTAGTTTAAAATTTGTGATTTCAATCCCTGTGGTTTCACTTTCGTAACTATTTCAGTCCAGTCTCCTAACACCGTCTATTTTAAATTGTTAAGTAGGTCCTGTGCTTGTCACGTGCAGGGCAAATTAGTCATTTCCAATTCATAAAAGGAACCTGTTATATATAACCCCCAATTACGTGCAACCTTAGAAAACTAGTTCCCAAATCAATCTCCAAACAAGAGATACGAAGCCCTAATAGATCGATTGAACATGAAAAATTTCCAATGTCCTTTGACCCCCCAGCCTTTGAACCATTACCTTTTGAACCACTGTCCTTTGACCCCCAGCCTTTGAACCACTGTCCTTTTAACCCTTCAGCCTTTGAACTACTTCCTATTGACCCCTTAGTTTTTGAACCACTTCCCTTGGACACACTTAAACATGACTCTGCTAGAATGCTTGGATTTAAACCCTGTTTAAAGGTGGGTCATTCTCCTCATCACTTAGACTGTCAAAGTCATCAAGTTCAAATTCACTCTCATCTTCACTAAAGTTGTCAACTGGTTCCTCCAACACATCAATGTCAACTGCAGCTCTGAAGTCTTCCATGTTAACTTCATCTTCATCAACGATATTTCCTAAGTCTTCTATGAAAGCAGAGTTATCAGAATCAGAATCATTCTGGTCATCTTCAGAATTAGCATGATCATCTTCAGCATGTTGCTCATCATCTTCTAAAGTATTCTTCTCTTCAACATAATTTGGTCTTGTAACTATAACCTCTTCCATGTCTACTTCTGGCTCTTCAATGATATTATTCTTGTCTATGAATTCAGAATCTTCTGAATCAGAAGGATCAACACTAGTTTTAGCACCTGTTTCATTAATTGCAACTGTGTCTTCACCAGCTTCTTGATCACTCTGGTGATCAACAGCATTGTTTGCACCAGTTTCATTAACCTGAGTTACCTGACTAAGCTGGGTAACTTGACTAAACTGACTGTCAATAAACCAATGACCAGGAGACCAACTAGCTTCTATAATTTCTTGTGTGTTTCTTCTAGTACCACTAACTACTGCTTGATTTTCATTGTTTTCCTCATTCACAACATCACCACAGTCTACTGTCTTTTGACCATGTTCTAAATATATTTCAATCACCTTGTGGTCCTCAACATACTTAAGCATGCCCTCTATATCATCATCATTACTTAAACCAACTAAACCATTATCAAGATCCTGATCACAATTCCAGGCGAACCAGTTAACGGTGGAATAACTATCGCCTGAATATCCTATCCCTATTTTAGATCCCCCACAGTCCTCATCGCAGACATCTTCCTCACGCTCGAACACATCTGCATTGCTTTCAGAAATGTTAGTACCTTTTTCATTTTCACATGTGACCTTTTGAGCAATTAAATCATTTTCATCAATTAAATCATTATCATGATGAGGAGATGGCATGGGTACATAGTTTTTGCTGTGAGGGTGAGGAAAGGGTTTTCTTTCATTTCCAAGCTTATTTTTTTTATCCGACTCCATCCTTCACGTAAGTTGGTCGTTGGTAATTTTTAATATCAACCAGTGCCTTTTTGCTTACATTCCATTTATCGGTCGTAATTTGCAATCTATGTTTTCATTTTTAGATTTTTCTAATCTTTCTTTTAAATCATTTATGACAAAATCTTTTCTGAACACAAATTCTTTCAGGGTTTGCATTTCCGCTAAAGTTGAATTCAACTTTCTCTGATATGCAGCTTCCTTTTCTTTTAATTCTTTGTTAAACTGAAAAACCTTTTCTTTTTCTCTAATCAGGTCAGGGTTGAGGGATTTATAATGTGCCACGACGTTGACACACGGTTGGGAGCATAATTCGACTTTAAACGCATAAGAAATGTTGTTTGCCAAGTCTTTCTCCTCCTTTCCCTTGCTGGATTCCACTGTGACAACCCGAATAATTTAGGTTAGCGTTACTTAAACTCCACAATCTTTGGCGCTGGACCACGCGTGTACATCACTAGATATTTATGTGTGCATATTAACTGTACACGAAGTCGTTAAACATGTTATATGTGTTAAACGTGTTATATGTATTAATTGTGTCATATATGTGCTTAATTACTTATGTCGCATTGGTGTATTGGTACGTACGTAGTAAAGTAAATAATGTAGTGTCGTCTAGTCTCCCGCTTGGGCCATTTTTGGACCGCACATAATTCTTTGGGCCTAACGGTTACGCTTGGGCCGCACACACACACTTCACTTTATTGAACCGCTCATATACAATTCTTTTGAGTCGTCTGTACCTCGGTCTACCTAGCAGTCCAAATACCTAGAAGCCCAAGTAACTAGATAATTAGGAATAGCACTAGGGGTTGCGGCAGCCCACTTGTTTCAATCTACAGCCCATTTGTTTCAAATTGGATATATGTTTTTGATCCCATACACTCTTTATATATTAACACATATATTAAACAAAGAACCCTAGTGCCTTCCTTGAAATTGACGAAACCTCACCCCTCCCAAGATGCGGCAGGAGAAACCCCAACCCCCTTCTCGAGACATCATCTGAATCGATAGAACTTGTGGTTAGTAGCTTTATATTTATGCTAGTTTGTACTTACTACTTAGTGATGTTTCATGAAAGTTGATAAGGGCAAAATGGATGTTTCATGTGAATTTGTGTCAAAAGATAAGGTGATCAAAAGTCAAGGATATCAGTTCATATTAATTGCTTATATCAGGTCACACATGAATAAAGTGACTAAGATTGTATATTATTGAGGTCCAATTAGATTTTGATTATAATCATTGCATTGAAAATCATATGATCATGTTTGTCGGCCATATTATAAATAGTTGCATTGGAAATCACACGATTTTGGAATAGATAATAAGATGAGTTGCTGTTATGAGTATGCAAGTTGAAATATGGCCGATGAGTGTTGTTCATATTAATTCCACTCAGCCGATCTTGTTTGTGTGGATGTTGATTCACAAATTATGCGTATACATGTATGTCACCATTATGGTAATTATCGTGGACCAATTAGTGTGATCATTGGGTGATGAAACGGCTGATATGGATGATGATTAGAGTATTCATTTGTTGTTATGTAACTGATGATGTAACTGATGATGTTGTTGATTGATCCGACGAAAACCTCCACGTGTAACTGCTAATCATAACTGATATTGATGTTGTTGATTTCACCCAACGAAAATCCTACCTCCAACAAAAACACCTTGGTGTTTTCGGCCCAAGGGATTTCGGCCCAAAGGGTTTTCGCCACTTAGGCAATTTCGTCACATTGTATACTGTTAGCTATTAACGCTATTATATATGTGATTCAATTAAGTTAATTACTTGATTAACTCTGTTAGTTTACTAAACTTGTTGGTTGTTAACTCTAGTAATTTATTAACTCTTTTAAGCTTATCAACCCTGTTAGTTATCATTTCTGTTAAGACTAGCAACCTGGTTTAGTATGTTGGTTCTGCATAGATTATTAATTCAGTCAAACATATTAACTCTGTTAAGCATGACAATTAGTTAAGGAACTTGCATGTAACTTTGAACCTGGTATGATTGGTAAATTGGCTATGTGTTATTTGATGTTAAATGCCAAACCACTCTGTAATATTGATTGTACGTGAAACATTACGAACGTGAACTGATTGAGTATACGTGCACTATAGGACTTGACTGATTTCTTGTGAGCACATAACTTAGCATACCGAGCAAACCAAGGTGAGTTCACACTCTTACCAAGGCATGGGATTCCCGGGGTTGGGAATGGGTTTGGATGATTACTTGTACACACATTGATACTGGAATTACGTACCACAGACCTCGGGAGAGGCAGGTTACTTGTAGATACTGCTAGACTAGTGATACAAATACTACTCTTCGCACACACGTCTGGAATGGCCGCGACACTAACACTAATACTTAACTTCGCACACATGCCTGGAATGGCCGAGATACGAATACTAAACTTCGCACACATGCCTGGAGGGCCGCGATACAAATATACCTAGTCTAGAAAACATGGGAAACCCCCACTATTCTTCGCCAACATGCCTAGAGGGCCGCGATACAAATACATACGAAACATGGTTCACTAAATGAGCATACGGTTTACAATACGATTACTATAACTGAACAACCAACTGTTGTAACACCCCGTGTTTTCACGAGTGAAAGTCAAAGTCAAGGTCGAAGTCAACGACCGATTTCGCGTAACTCGACTCGTAGAAATGTTTTTATTTTATTTATATTATGTGGAGTAAGTGTCGTTCATTACAATAATCGAATCGTGATAACCATATTCCAATCGACTTGCAACTGTGAACAATAGGAAGTAACAATGCGATAAAGTTAACCAACTAATAATCAAGCTATACTAATCGAATCGACATCAAATCGTAACTCGAGCTATGTATTTTATCCGTCATTATACGTGTGTGTGTGCCTTACGTGTTACCTGTGCATGTTTATTTTATGTTATGTTGTGATAATCAAGCGAACTCAATCGAACTCGAAGTCTAACTCGAATGTAAACGAACCCGAACCCGAATTCCGAGTCGAACCATATAAGAAGTAGTTGGGACTGAAAGTAATTTGACTAGGAAACCCTATCGAATCGCTCGAAAATCTAAACCGAAGCAACATCGCGCTGAACGCACCAAATCAGGCTACATCCGCACGGATGGTCAATCCGCACGGATTGCCAATCCGCACAGATTGCCAATCCGCACGGATGACCAATCCGGACGGATAGCCTATCCGAGTTACGTGCCATCCGCACGGCTCACCCTTTCCCTTTTTAGCATCCTATAAATACACGGGTCACTCTCCAACTTTTCCACTTTTGGCAAGTGACGTCCGAACCGCACGCATTCTTCACTTTTTCTTGGATTTCTCTCAATCCAGGTAAGATCTTGCACTAATTCTTGTACATTCTTGATCACTACACAATTCTACACCTTTCCATCTTTCAAATCTCAACTTTTAACCATGAAATCATCAAGATTTGAGGTATTCTCGGGTGACGTCATCATGAAGCTCTTATGAACTTCAAGCTTGACCTCATTCCACCAAGAATAACTCAGATCTGAACGATTTCCATAAGTTTTCACAACAACTTCACCTAAATCTAAACTTTTCTAGGGATAAAAGAGTTGAAAGAAATAAACCTAAGTTCTCTCCTTCTTTTACCCTTAAAATCGGTACGAATCTGATCGGTTCTAGTGTTCTACTCGTTAAAAGTGATGCACTAGTCCTAGATCTGGATTCTACCCACCAGTTACCTGATTTTGGGGTCAACCGGAACTACCGTTCTGAGTCGCCGACAGGCCAAGTTAGGGTGGTTCCTGACCGGTCTAGTCGTGCGGGTGAGAATACAACTCCAAGTGGTTGCCACGCAATCAGAACGTCTCGATAAACGACAACAGAGACCAAGAGTAGACGAAGGGAACAATCAGACCAGAGACTGTCCGCACGGACCAGTTGTCCGCACGGACAAGTTGTGCGCACGAACGAGCTGTGCGCACGGACGAGCTGTGCGCACGGACTAGTTGTCCGCACGTACAGGTCATCCGGACGGGTTGTCACCCGGACGAGCTACCCTTAGGGCCCACTTTCCAACACAAGGTTTGAGTATCGACGAATGAGCAATCCGGATGGACGACCTCTGAATGGATTACTCTTCGGATCATGAGATACTAAGGCCTTAAAATAAATTCAAACAGTGTTCATCCGTACGGCCAAGTCGTCCGCACGGACAGGCTATCCGGACGGATTGTCTCTGCCCGCGCGCACAGACTGTCTGCACGGATTACCATTGTCCGCACGGACTACCATCCGGACGGATTGTTGTCCGCGCGACCGGCTTGAAAGGTAGAGACACTTAAATGTTCTCTAAATGCTACAACGAAAACTCCAAAGCACAAGCCATCATACACAAACACATCCTTAACTTAGGAAGAAACAATCCACTTGAACGTTTATCCGCACGAACAACTTGTCCGTACGGATAAGCAATCCGCACGGACAGCCCACGCGCACGGATAACTTATCCGGATGGGTCACCATCCGCACGGATTACCATCCGCACGGATAGTTCACCCGCACGGATGACTTCCTCTCACGGATAGCTGATCCGCACGATCAGTTATCCTACCCACTCTCACTTTGTACTGTTTTACGCGCCACTTATCGTTACGTTATCGAATCTATTCAGGCTAACCGTACTCGCTGTAAAGCTCTCCCTTCAATCCATAATCGCTGTGAGTATACTCGAACCCTTTTTGCTTTAGCACTTTTGGGTGTTACATACGTTATGAATATTCAAACTACAACTATCACACTACTCAAGCTATTTTAACGCTAAACCATTTACACATGTTATACGTGGCTTATGAATGCTTGTTTGTTATGTTTACACATGGAATGCTGTCTACCTGCCTTAGCAACGATAGTACTATAGTTTGGACTCAGCACCCGTTCACACGGGGGTTGTTAAGGATCTTTTACTTGCATGGATTACGGTGGTAATCATGTATTGCGAACTGCCTCGGGCAGTCAACCCGCAGTCATTGGTATCGATGGATCTATGTCGATAACTAACGTGCTTTATTTCACTATGTGTACGTGCTGGTTATGCGTAAACGAATTCGAACTCTATATGCTATTATCAAACTTGTATGCTCACCTTTACATTATATGTATTGACCTTATTTTAACGTATGTGACAGGTGCTTAGGATGCATGTGTGGTTGGAAATGGAAGCTAGAATAAAGCTTTAGAGCCCAACAAATAGTTGTCTGTAGATGACGTGTTAGGGGTCTCTAGAAGCAGATAAACAATTGCTACTTATTTAAATCTGAGTTGTCGGAACAGAATATTTGTTTTGATGTTATCTGTAATAACTTGTTTGACTATTTAAGATACGGTATGGGACGTATTGCTTTAATTAAATGGTAATGATAGTTGTTATGGAAACTTCTGGACAATCTGTTTCGCTCAGTGCCATGCCCCGATGATTCCGCCATCGGTTGGGGTGTGACGGATTGGTATCAGAGCCATAACTATAGGGAATTAGGCAAGACTCGACCTAATCCGGGTCGAAGTCTTAGAGACCTAGTCTATAGTTAAGAACCAACAGACCACCTTACGCGTATGCGTAAACTCGCCACTATCACTCGCTCTTTTCTATCACTGCACTCGAATTTTCAAGTTATGAACAGGTAATGAGGCCGAGAATAGGTGTGAAAACCGCAAACTCTCGACTAAAGTTGCCTAATCAGCTTGCGTTTTAGCTACAAACGAGGAGAATCATACCAAATTTGGAGTGAAATCCATATTTTGATGAATAATCTCCTCAAGTTTTATCAAAAACAAGGACGGAAGTTGCAAGATAGGGGTGAAACCTTAACCTTGACGACTCGTCCTGCTTTTATACAAAAACTCCCACCAAAGTTTCGATGGACTCCAACGATCTAAAGACACAATATAACCAATGGGAATTGCGCCAACGCCCAAGAATCGAGGCAAAGGCATAGTCCTGGAGGTAATTGTGCACACAGGATCGTTGTGAATAGTCGAGCCACTTTGGTTAGTCGAAGTCTATTAGCCGCAGACAATCTACTTTTGATTTATCGACCTTTATGAAGATTTTATGTATTTTCTGCTTATTTGTTAACGTTTTGAGGTACTATTGGTTTCGACCCAACACTATTGCTCCTGCTAAAACACAAAACCCACACAACACATCGCTAACAAATCGACAATAGAGGCATCCACAATGCTTTGTATGCTCGTAAATATCTCTAGTACCTAGGGTATGTATTTCTTGCTATGGTGCTTACGTGATTAGGAATATTGTGATTATGTGCTCTATGTGTTTATGTGATTTTGTGCAATTCTGCGATTTTGTGATTATATGCGTTTACATGGTACGTGTTACTGAGCTTTAGTAGTAGTAGACGTGTGAGGTGAGATTCGAATACATGTGCTGAGTTCCATGGCGATGTCTATTGCAGACAATGTCGTCTGGATCTCGTCATACACTCACTCGTCAGGAAAAGAGGGACAGATGTCTTGCTTCCATCATCGCGAAAAGTGTGGCTAAAGCTGTGAGCGATACCTACGAGAATGCCAACAAATCATCCGAGGAATCGAGGACTGAAGGTCCTAGAGCTGCAACGAGACCTTTCAATTTCAAACAATTCAAGTCATGTGGGCCGAAAGAATTCACAGGCGAAGGAGGTCCTACTGCACTATTTCACTGGTTTGACTCTATCTAGGTTACTCTGCGACAAAGTGGTTGCCCTGATGACCTTCGAACTCTGAACGCTACCGGCGTCTTCCAGTCCCGTGCTCTAGACTGGTGGACGGCCGAGAGGAACAAGCGAGGGAATGATGCAGCCTACGGTCTGTCGTGGCTCAAGGAAGTCATGCTAGAGGAATTCTGCCCTCCTCACGAACGTCGAAAGCTTGAAGATGAATTCTGGCACATACATCAGAAGGATGGAGACAATGCTGGTCTTACTGCTCGCTTCAAACAGCTCAGCATTATCTGTCCCGACCAGGTCAAGACTCCTGAGATAACCATCAAGAAGTACATCCGAGCTTTGCCCGACTGCGTTGCTGATTTCGTGCAAGCGGCTAAGACTACCACGATCGAGGAAACCTATCTGTTAGCCGCTGAGATCAATGACAAAAGGGTTAAGGCTGGGGTGTGGGATAAGACCTCCAAGCATCTGCATCAAGCCACTGCTGCACCAACTGCTGAAACCACCTCGTCAAGCAACAAGAGAAAGAACAAGAGAAAGAACAGCTCCACCAACAAGAACTGTGCGATTACTGCTGCACCGATCCAAGCTGTACCTGCCCAACAGCGTCAAGTAGCGGCGCCTGTGGCCAATGCACCGCCTGCAAAGCGTGCATATACTGGACCACACCCGCTCTGCCCTACTTGCACCTATCATCACCCGACAGCTATTCAATGCCGCTTCTGTGCTCATTGCAATGTCTACGGCCACTTCACTGCCAACTGCCGTATTCTCCAAGCTCCTGCAAATCAAGCTCTACTCGCTGCCCCACAGGGTCAACAAGCTCCTCCGGCACCCGCAGTCAAAGCCAGAGCATGCTTCACGTGTGGCGACCCGAATCATTTTGCCAACATGTGCCCAAACAGGGTAGTGAACACAAGAACCGCAACAGCAGCAACCACAGCAGCAACAGCAGCAGCAACAACAGGCCGCACGTGCCAGAACTTTCAATCTCAATGTGCGTCAAGCCCAGGCCGACAACAACGTGGTCAATGGTACGTTCCTTATGAATGGTATTTATGCTTCATGTTTGTTTGATACTGGAGCCGATAATTGCTTTGTGTCGCTCGAATTTGAGAAACTCCTTAGTCGTAAACGTTCCCGACTCTCCTCTGCATTCGATGTTGAAGTCGCTACCGGAAGAACCGTCGCTGTAAATTCTGTTATTCGTGATTGCACTCTCGAGCTCAACAATCACATCTTTCCAGTCGATCTCATTCCGATGCAACTCGGAAGTTTCGACGTCATAGTAGGCTTGGACTTTCTTCGAGAAAACCATGCCGAAGTTGTGTGCTTCGATAAGATGATTCGTTTTTCGCTCGCAAACGGTGATTCATTGCGCGTTTATGGTGATACTACTTCGAAGGGTCTCAAGCTTATGTCATGTCTACAAGCGAGCAAGTATCTCCGCAAGGAATACAGGGCTTTCTTGGCTAACGTCGTAGCAGCGGAGAAGGAAAAGAAAGAGAAGAAGGAAGTAAAAGACGTACCCGTGGTTTGAGAATTTCCTAATGTTTTTCCAGAGGATCTTCCCGGACTACCTCCAAAGCGCGATATTGATTTTCGCATTGATCTCATTCCTGGAGCTAATCCTACCGCCAGAGCTCCTTACCGACTCGCGCCGTCCGAAATGCGCGAACTCTCAACCCAACTCCAGGAATTACTTGAGAAAGGCTTTATTCGCCCGAGCACCTCTCCTTGGGGCGCACCAGTCCTTTTCGTCAAAAAGAAGGACCGGTCGTTCCGGATGTGCACGACTACCGGGAGTTGAATAAGTTGACTATCAAGAACCGCTATCCTCTGCCATGAATCAACGATTTGTTTGACCAACTACAAGGCGCTACGTGTTTCTCAAAGATCGATCTACGTTCAGGATATCATCAGCTGCGTATACAAGAGGAGGATATACCCAAAACCGCGTTTCGTACTCGTTACGGCCACTACGAATTCGTTGTCATGCCTTTTGGCCTAACAAACGCACCAGCAGTTTTCATGGATCTGATGAATCGAGTGTGTAAACCATATCTCGACCGTTTCGTCATCGTGTTCATCGACGATGTCTTGATCTATTCCAAAATGAGAGCCGAACACGCGCAACATCTACGTTTGGTTCTCGAGTTACTCCAGGGGAACCAACTCTACGCCAAATTCTCCAAGTGCGAATTTTGGTTGGGGGAGGTTCAGTTTCTGGGTCACATTGTAAATAGTCAGGGTATTCACGTCGATCCTGCGAAGATTGAAGCTGTTAAGAGCTGGGTTACGCCCAAGAACCCGTCTGAAGTCCGCTCCTTTCTCGGGCTAGCGGGCTATTATCGAAGATTTATCGAAGGATTCTCGAAGATTGCTGTACCCCTTACCTCTCTCACGCATAAGGACCAGCCTTTTGTCTGGGGGACCAAACAAGAGTCTGCCTTTCGAACCCTCAAACACATGCTTTGCAATGCTCCTGTTCTCACACTACCCGACGGAAACGATAATTTCATTGTCTACTGTGATGCTTCTAACCTTGGTCTCGGTTGTGTCCTAATGCAACGAGACAAGGTCATAGCTTACGCATCTCGTCAGCTCAAAGTCCACGAGAAGAACTATACAACCCACGATCTCGAGCTAGGCGCAGTTGTTTTTGCATTAAAGATTTGGCGACACTACCTGTATGGTACAAGGTGTACGATCTTCACCGATCATAAGAGCCTACAACACATCTTTAATCAGAGGGAACTAAATATGCGTCAACGCCGATGGGTAGAACTTCTCAACGATTACGACTGTGAGATTCGTTATCACCCAGGCAAGGCAAATGTTGTTGCCGACGCACTTAGCAGACGGAGCTATCTGCTTAGCACTCGTAATGTTCAAGCCCAGCACAACCTCGAAGCTCTCATCCGCGACGCCCAACACGCATGTTTCAACGAACGCACCTTGAAGAAAGAAAGAATCTACCACGATGGAGCCCAGCTTGTGAGCTAATCGAATGGGATATTCCACTTCTTAGACTGAATTTGGATTCCCAAGCGAACCAACCTGCGACAGATTATCATGGATGAAGCCCACAAATCCCGATACTCTATCCATCCCGGTGCTGACAAAATGTACCATGATCTTCGCTATAGGTACTGGTGGCCGGGTATGAAACGGGATATCTCCCTCTACATCGGAAAATGCCTAACCTGTGCTAGAATCAAGGCTGAACATCAAAGACCCTCTGGCTTGCTCGAACAACCACCAATTCCCATGTGGAAGTGGGAGAGCATAGCTATGGATTTCGTAACCAAGCTTCCAACCACGTCATCAGGTCACGACAGCATATGGGTTGTTATAGACCGTTTGACTAAATCAGCTCACTTTCTGCCAATACGAGAAGACTACAAGGTAGAACGATTAGCCCGAATCTACACCGACGAGGTCATTTGTCGACATGGGACGCCTCGTGACATTATCTCTGATCGTGATGCTCGGTTTACTTCACGATTGTGGGAAACATTCCAAACGGCACTCGGTACAACGCTTAATCTAAGTACTACTTTCCACCCACAAACCGACGGTCAGACTGAAAGAACGATTCGTACTCTTGAAGACATGCTCCGTTCGTGTGTTCTAGACTTCGGTGGTAATTGGGATAGACACCTCCCGTTAGTCGAATTCTCGTATAACAACAGCTACCAGGCTAGCATCCAGATGGCACCTTTCGAGGCCCTATACGGAAGAAGGTGTCGATCGCCTATTGTGTGGTATGAGATCGGTCACTCGCAATTAACCGGTCCGAAGCTGCTACAAGAAACGACAGACAAAATTTTCCAAATTCGAGACAACCTAGCAAAAGCTCGGGATCGACAGAAAGTTTACGCCGATAAAAAGCGCAAGCCCCGTGAATATGGCGTTGGTGACTACGTACTCCTAAAGGTATCACCTTGGAAGGGTGTAGTCCGATTCGGCAAGAAGGGGAAACTCGCGCCTCGATATGTTGGACCTTTTAAGATTCTGGAAAGGATCGGAAAAGTCGCCTACAGACTTGAATTACCGGAGGAACTTAGCAATGTCCACCCGACTTTCCACGTGTCAAACCTCCGAAAGTGCATCGCCGATCACGACTTACATGTTCCTCTAGACGATCTACAAGTGAACGAAACATTACACTTCTTGGAAAAGCCTGTCGAAATCATGGATCGCCAAACCAAGCAACTCAGGCGCTCAAACATTCCTATCGTGAAGGTCAGATGGGAAGGCAAACGGGGCGCGAAGTTCACTTGGGAACTCGAAAGCGACATGAAGGCAAAGTATCCACAGTTGTTTAATTAGGGAAGCGTTAGAGAGAAAGTAACTTTATGATCCTAGTGTTTGTACGTTTTCAGATTTGTCAATAGAATCATCGATTTTGTTACATCCTAGTATATTTTGATCCGCGCAATCGAGCACCTGCTCAGATACCACTTGTAGGATCGGTTTTGACTCCGTTACGATTATGTTAGTCACACGCGTTCATGGATTCCGCACGACTAAAAGTCAAAGCGAATAAACTAGTCAACAAAAGTCAACACGGATATGTTATCCGCACGGATTGCCATCCGTACGGTGAACATCAACAGCAACATTCAACATTTTTCAACGAACTCAGATTTCTCACAAATGACTTCGAGTTAAGATTTGAAACTTTATAGGCTTTTAGATCAGACAATTTCGCATAACATATCCAAATTTTTACCCGATTTTAACCGTGAAAAGTCGATTAATTTGACGATTTTCAGTGGTCCAAACGAAGAACTCTCACACGTGATTCACGACCTTGTTACACCTTTCAGCTTAATTTCGGGACGAAATTCCCTAAACAAGGGGAGGCTGTAACACCCCGTGTTTTCACGAGTGAAAGTCAAAGTCAAGGTCAAAGTCAATGACCGATTTCGCGCAACTCGACTCGTAGAAATGTTTTTATTTTATTTATATTATGTGGAGTAAGTGTCGTTCATTACAATAATCGAATCGTGATAACCATATTCCAATCGACTTGCAACTGTGAACAATAGGAAGTAACAATGCGATAAAGTTAACCAACTAATAATCAAGCTATACTAATCGAATCGATATCAAATCGTAACTCGAGCTATGTATTTTATCTGTCATTATACGTGTGTGTGTGCCTTACGTGTTACCTGTGTATGTTTATTTTATGTTATGTTGTGATAATCAAGCGAACTCAATCGAACTCGAAGTCTAACTCGAATGTAAACGAACCCGAACCCGAATTCCGAGTCAAACCATATAAGAAGTAGTTGGGACTGAAAGTAATTTGACTAGGAAACCCTATCGAATCGCTTGAAAATCGAAACCGAAGCAACATCGCGCCGAACGCACCAAATCAGGCTACATCCGCACGAATTGCCAATCCGCACGGATTGCCAATTCGCACGGATGACCAATCCGGACGGATAGCCTATCCGAGTTACGTGCCATCCGCACGGCTCACCCTTTTCCCTTTTTAGCATCCTATAAATACACGGGCCACTCTCCAACTTTTCCACTTTTGGCAAGTGGCGTCCGAACCGCACGCATACTTTTTCTCGGATTTCTCTCAATCCAGGTAAGATCTTGCACTAATTCTTATACATTCTTGATCACTACACAATTCTACACCTTTCCATCTTTCAAATCTCAACTTTTAACCATGAAATCATCAAGATTTGAGATATTCTCGGGTGACGTCATCATGAAGCTCTTATGAACTTCAAGCTTGACCTCATTCCACCAAGAATAACTCAGATCTGAACGATTTCCATAAGTTTTCACAACAACTTCACCTAAATCTAAACTTTTCTAGGGATAAAAGAGTTGAAAGAAATAAACCTAAGTTCTCTCCTTCTTTTACCCTTAAAATCGGTACGAATCTGATCGGTTCTAGTGTTCTACTCGTTAATAGTGATGCACTAGTCCTAGATTTGGATTCTACCCACCAGTCACCTAATTTCGGGGTCAACCGGAACTACCGTTCTGAGTCGCCGACAGGCCAAGTTAGGGTGGTTCCTGACCGGTCTAGTCGTGCGGGTGAGAATACAACTCCAAGTGGTTGCCACGCAATCAGAACGTCTCGATAAACGACAACAGAGACCAAGAGTAGACGAACGGAACAATCAGACCAGAGACCGTCCACACGGACCAGTTGTCCGTAAGGACAAGCTGTCCGCACAGACGAGCTGTGCGCACGGACAAGCTGTCCGCACGTACAGGTCATCCGGACGGGTTGTCACCCGGACGAGCTACCCTTGGGGCCCACTTTCCAACACAAGGTTTGAGTATCGATGAATGAGCAATCCGGATGGACGACCTCTGAATGGATTACTCTTCGGATCATGAGATACTAAGGCCTTAAAATAAATTCAAACAGTGTTCATCCGCACGGCCAAGTCGTCCGCATGGACAGGCTATCCGGACGGATTGTCTCTGCCCGCGTGCACAGACTGTCCGCATGGATTACCATTGTCCGCACGGACTACCATCCGGACGGATTGTTGTCCACGCGACCGGCTTGAAAGGTAGAGACACTTAAATGTTCTCTAAATGCTACAACGAAAACTCCAAAGCACAAGCCATCATACACAAACACATCCTTAACTTAGGAAGAAACAATCCACTTGAACGTTTATCCGCACGAACAACTTGTCCGTACGGATAAGCAATCCGCACGCATGACTAGTCCGGACGGATTACCGTCCGCACGGACAGCCCACGCGCACGGATAGCTTATCCGGATGGGTCACCATCCGCACGGATTACCATCCGCACGGATAGTTCACCCGCACGGATGACTTCCTCTCACGGATAGCTGATCCGCACGATCAGTTATCCTACCCACTCTCACTTTGTACTGTTTTACGCGCCACTTATCGTTACATTATCAAATCTATTCAGGCTAACCGTACTCGCTGTAAAGCACTCCCTTCAATCCATAATCGCTGTGAGTATACTCGAACCCTTTTTGCTTTAGCACTTTTGGGTGTTACATACGTTACGAATATTCAAACTACAACTATCACACTACTCAAGCTATTTTAACGCTAAACCATTTACGCATGTTATACGTGGCTTATGAATGCTTGTTTGTTATGTTTACACATGGAATGCTGTCTACCTGCCTTAGCAACGATAGTACTATAGTTTGGACTCAGCACCCGTTCACACGGGGGTTGTTAAGGATCTTTTACTTGCATGGATTACGGTGGCAATCATGTATTGTGAACTGCCTCGGGCAGTCAACCCGCAATCATTGGTATCGATGGATCTATGTCGATAACTAACGTGCTTCATTTCACTATGTGTACGTCTGGTTATGCGTAAACGAATTCGAACTCTATATGCTATTATCAAACTTGTATGGTCACCTTTACATTATATGTATTAACCTTATTTTAACGTATGTGACAGGTGCTTAGGATGCATGTGTGGTAGGAAATGGAAGCTAGAATAAAGCTTTAGAGCCCAACAAATAGTTATCTGTAGATGACGTGTTAGGGGTCTCTAGAAGCAGATAAACAATTGCTACTTATTTAAATCTGAGTTGTCGGAACAGAATATTTGTTTTGATGTTATCTGTAATAACTTGTTTGACTATTTAAGATACGGTATGGGACGTATTGCTTTAATTAAATGGTAATGATAGTTGTTATGGAAACTTCTGGACAATCTGTTTCGCTCAATGCCATGCCCCGATGATTCCGCCATCGGTTAGGGTGTGACAACTGTGAACTCGCTCAACTTTGTTGTTGACTTTCTGTTACATGCCTTGCAGGACCATAGGTACTCATGGAGCTTGCACGAGAGGCGCGGTCGTTGTGGACATGGATCGTGGATGCCACGTTAAACTTTATAACACTTTGAACATGATACTTATGTTGGGATTTCATATTATGCTTCCGCTACTTATTCTAGGTTTTTGAGTGAACACCAATTGTATTGTGATGGATTACATTTACTCTTACTTATTACTTATATGTTCAATATGATTGGTGGCTTGATCCTGGTCAGTCACGCCTCCAAGCGGTGGTACTCCGCGTGTGGATTTTGGGGGTGTGACAGATTGGTATCAAAGCCATTGGTTATAGAGAACTCGGTTTTAATAAGGGGAAAAAGTTTTTATTAAAACCAGACTATAACCTGTACAGTGCTCAACGATCCACAACGACGCCTCGCTCCACATGCAAGACTCAACATTCTAGGTAATATGGTATATGTTTTATTGCCTACTTGCTAGAATTACATAGAACTTTGCTCATGGTATGCTTAGATACCCATAACCCCTATTGTTTGAAAATACTTGTGTGCTCACACTCTACTGTCATTCCACACTTGCGTATTGATACGACGCACTTCTCACTTATGTTCTCTTACTTATGAAGATCATGAGTGGACGTGTTAACATAACTCAAGCCCAGTTGGCGGCTTTGATCACTGAACAAGTTACTGCACCACTCGCAGCTGCCCAGGCAGGAGGTATAACCTGCCATCACCACCTACTCTAGGATCTTTAGATCCTACTCTCGTAAACCAACACTCGTGCTTAAGTATGTTTACTCTTACGCACACGACAGGTCAACACGCTCAGCCACCTGTGTGCACGTTCAAAACTTTCATGGACTATCGTCCTAGTACTTTTAGTGGCACTGAAGGAGCCGTTGGACTCCTCCATTGGTATGAAAAGCTCGAATCGGTCTTCGAGATGTGTGAATGCCCTGAGGCTCGTAGGGTGAAATATGCCACTGGTACTCTCGAAGGCACTGCGCTAACTTGGTGGAACGCGCAAGTTCAGATGCTGGGGCTGGCGGCTGCTAATGCCACCCCATGGAATGATTTTAAGGAACTGATCAAACGTGAATACTGTAGTCGTGATGACATCCACAAGCTGGAAGTGGAGTTCTTTAACCTGAAGATGACGGGGTCAGAGATAGAAGCGTACACGAAACGATCCAACGAACTGGCAGTGTTATGTCCAACTATGGTGGATCCTCCCATCAAGCGCATTGAGCTGTACCTCAAAGGTTTAGTACCAGAGATTCAAAGTCATGTGACTGCTGCTAACCTTGCTACTATTCAAGATGTTATTCGTCTTGCTCATCGTCTCACGGACCAGGCAGTGGAACAGAACAGGCTGCCTAAACGTATCGGTGCTACCACTACTATTACTACCTCTGTTATTCCCAGTGATAACAAGTAAAAATGGGATGGAACCTCCAGCAAGGGTTCAACTTCGGTTCAGTCCCAGGCACAGCAGTGAAAGACAGATAACTACCAGAGCCCCAGTCAGCAGTCGTCTGGTAGTCAAGGGCAGGGTGGATATCGAGGAAATCACCCAAAGTGCAATAGATGCAACAGGCACCACAGTGGTCAGTGTAACAGGGGTCGTTGCCAGAGGTGATGCTAGGGATGACCCCAACGTTGTGATAGTTTCGACATCGTTATTGGTATGGATTAGCTACCTCTACATCGAGCAGAGATTCTTTGCAAAGAAAAGATCGTCCGCATTCCTCATGATGGTGAAGAACCTTTGGTAATTCAAGGTGACAAGGGTGGTGCGGTTGTGAGCGCCATCTCCTTTCTTAAGGCCCAGAAGTACTTGCGAAAGGGCCACACTACTATCTTAGCACTCGTTACTGACGCATCATCGGAAGAGAAGAAGATAGAGGATATCCCAGTAGTACGCGACTTTCCTCAAGTGTTTCCTGAAGATTTACCTGGACTACCGCCTCATCGCCAGGTCGAATTTCAGATCGAGCTAGCTCCAGGAGCAGCACCCGTAGCTCGAGCACCTTATCGCTTAGCTCCAACCGAACTGGAAGAACTGTCTAAGCAATTGCAAGAACTCTTGGATAAGGGTTTCATTCGTCCTAGCTCTTCGCCCTGGGGAGCTCCAGTTTTGTTTGTAAAGAAGAAAGACGGTACTTTCCGTATGTGCATAGATTACCGCGAACTGAATAAGGTGACCATAAAGAATCGCTATCCTCTTCCACGCATTGACGACTTGTTCGACCAGCTGCAAGGGTCGAGCTACTATTCAAAGATTGATCTGAGGTCAGGCTACCATCAACTGAGAGTCCGGGATGAGGATGTCTCCAAAACAGCATTCAGAACACGCTACGGCCATTATGAGTTTCTGGTCATGCCATTCGGGCTAACAAACGCGCCTGCAGTCTTCATGGATCTTATGAACATGGTGTGCAAGCCCTATTTGGATAAGTTCGTTATCGTATTTATCGACGACATTTTGATTTACTCCAAGAGTCAGGAGGAACACGAGCATCATTTACGACTTATTTTGGAACTCCTTCGAACGGAACAACTGTACGCCAAGTTTTCAAAATGCGACTGCTGGCTTCGTGAAGTCCACTTCCTAGGCCACGTGGTAAACAAGGATGGGATTCATGTTGATCCGTCCAAGGTAGATTCGATCAAGAACTGGCCTGCACCTCGCACACCAACCGAAATACGCCAATTCTTGGGTTTGGCGGGTTATTACAGACGGTTCATCAAAGACTTCTCAAAGATTGCGCAGCCGCTTACATTACTGACACAGAAAGGTGTTGCTTATCGTTGGGATAATACACAGGAGACAGCGTTTCAGCACTTAAAGGATAGACTTTGTAGCGCACCTATCCTCTCGTTACCTGAAGGCACGGATGATTTTGTAGTCTACTGTGACGCATCTATCCAGGGTCTTGGATGTGTGTTGATGCAACGGGATAAAGTCATCGCTTATGCTTCGCGTCAACTTAAGATTCACGAACGGAATTACACTACACATGATTTAGAGCTGGGAGCTGTTGTTTTTGCGCTCAAGATATGGAGACATTACCTGTACGGTACCAAGTGCACCATCTACACCGATCACAGGAGTCTCGAGCATATCTTCAAGCAGAAAGAATTGAACATGCGACAACGACGATGGGTCGAATTACTGAACGATTACGAATGTGCTATAAAGTACCATCCGGGCAAAGCCAATGTGGTGGCCGACGCCCTCAGTCGAAAGGATACCACACCTAGGCGTGTACGAGCGTTGCAACTCACTATTCAGTCTAGTCTTCCTGCACTGATACGAGATACTCAGGTAGAAGCATTGAAACCAGAAAACGTCAGGGCTGAAGCTCTACGCGGCTCAAGACAACGGTTAGAACAAAAGGCAGACGGTGCCTACTATGTGACAGGACGCATCTGGGTCCCACTCTATGGTAACTTACGCGAGCTTGTGATGGATGAAGCTCATAAGTCTCGCTACTCAGTACATCCTGGTTCGGATAAGATGTACCACGACTTGAAAACTACATATTGGTGGCCTAGCATGAAAGCTCACATAGCAACTTACGTTAGCAAGTGTTTGACTTGTGCGAGAGTCAAAGCGGAATATCAGAAACCATCGGGCCCACTCCAACAACCTGAGATACCACAATGGAAATGGGAACAAATTTCCATGGATTTTGTTACTGGCCTACCAAGATCTCAGCGCGGAAATGACACTATTTGGGTGATCGTGGATGGACTCACAAAATCTGCACACTTCTTGGCTATCAAGGAAACGGATAAGTTCTCCACTTTAGCAGACGTATATCTTAAGGAAGTTGTCTCGAGGCACGGGGTGCCCACCTCTATTATCTCTGATTGTGACGCACGTTTTACTTCAGAACTGTGGCAAGCAATGCACAAATCTTTTGGCTCTCGTTTAGACATGAGCACAGCTTATCACCCTCAGACGGATGGGCAGTCAGAGCGCACTATTCAAACTTTAGAAGACATGCTTCGTGCGTGTGTAATCGATTTCGGCAACGGCTGGGAAAAACATCTTCCATTAGTGGAGTTCTCGTATAACAACAGTTACCACACCAGCATTCAAGCTGCTCCATTCGAGGCATTGTACGGGCGTAAATGTCGATCACCTCTTTGTTGGGCAGAGGTGGGTGATAGTCAGATTACGGGCCCAGAACTCGTAGTTGATACTACTGAAAAGATCGCTCAGATATGACAACGCATGGCGGTAGCTCGTGACCGTCAGAAAGCATACGCCGATAAAGATAGGAAACCACTCGAGTTCCAGGTTGGGGATCGAGTGCTACTCAAAGTTTCACCCTGGAAGGATGTGGTTCGTTTTGGCAAACGAGGCAAGCTCAATCCGCGATATGTTGGACCATTCGAAATCATAGAGAAAATAGGCAAAGTAGCCTACAGACTGAACTTACCAGCTGAACTCAGTGCGGTTCACAACGTTTTTCACGTGTCGAATCTGAAGAAGTGTCTGTCAGATGAGACCCTCATAGTTCCTTTGAAGGAGCTTACTATCGATGAACAGTTGCGATTCGTCGAGGAACTAGTTGAAATCACGGACCGGGACGTTAAGGTCCTCAAGAACACCAGAATACCTCTTGTTCGAGTTCGTTGGAACTCCCGTCATGGCCCAGAGTTCACCTGGGAACGAGAAGACCAAATGAAACTCAAGTATCCCCAGTTGTTCGGAAACAATGCAACCACTACTGAGGCTGAAGCTACTACAGAATTTCGGGACGAAATTCCAAATCAACGGGGGGATGATGTGACACCCCAGGAAAACCAGTAAACTACACAACACAACTAGCTTCCTCTGTAACCACGTGCTAAATTTCGGGACGAAATTTCTTTCAAGTTGGGGATAATGTGACAACCCGAATAATTTAGGTTAGCGTTACTTAAACTCCACAATCTTTGGCGCTGGACCACGCGTGTACATCACTAGATATTTATGTGTGCATATTAACTGTACACGAAGTCGTTAAACGTGTTATATGTATTAAACGTGTTATATGTATTAATTGGGTCATATATGTGCTTAATTACTTATGTCGCATTGGTGTATTGGTACGTACGTAGTAGAGTAAATAATGTAGTGTCGTCTAGTCTCCCGTTTGGGCCATTTTTGGACCGCACACAATTCTTTGGGCCTAACGGTTACGCTTGGGCCGCACACACACACTTCACTTTATTGAGCCGCTCATATACAATTCTTTTGAGTCGTCTGTACCTCGGTCTACCTAGCAGCCCAAATACCTAGAAGTCCAAGTAACTAGATAATTAGGAATAGCACAAGGGGTTACGGCAGCCCACTTGTTTTAATCGACAGCCCATTTGTTTCAAATTAGATATATGTTTTTGATCCCATACACTCTTTATATATTAACACATATATTAAACAAAGAACCCTACTGCCTCCCTTGAAATTGACGAAACCTCACCCCTCCCAAGATGCGGCAGGAGAAACCCCAACCCCCTTCTCGAGACATCATCTGAATCGATAGAACTTGTGGTTAGTAGCTTTATATTTATGCTAGTTTGTACTTACTACTTAGTGATGTTTCATGAAAGTTGATAAGGGCAAAATGGATGTTTCATGTGAATTTGTGTCAAAAGATAAGGTGATCAAAAGTCAAGGATATCAGTTCATATTAATTGCTTGTGTCAGGTCACACATGAATAAAGTGACTAAGATTGTATGTTATTGAGGTCCAATTAGATTTTGATTATAATCATTGCATTGAAAATCATATGATCATGTTTGTCGGCCATATTATAAATAGTTGCATTGGAAATCACACGATTTTGGAATAGATAATAAGATGAGTTGCTGTTATGAGTATGCAAGTTGAAATATGGCCGATGAGTGTTGTTCATATTAATTCCACTCAGCCGATCTTGTTTGTGTGGATGTTGATTCACAAATTATGTGTATACATGTATGTCACCATTATGGTAATTATCGTGGACCAATTAGTGTGATCATTGGGTGATGAAACGGCTGATATGGATGATGATTAGAGTATTCATTTGTTGTTATGTAACTGATGATGTAACTGATGATGTTGTTGATTGATCCGACGAAAACCTCCATGTGTAACAGCTAATCATAACTGATATTGATGTTGTTGATTTCACCCAACGAAAATCCTACCTCCAACGAAAACACCTTGGTGTTTTCGGCCCAAGGGATTTCGGCCCAAAGGGTTTTCGCCACATAGGCGATTTGGTCACATTGTATACTATTAGCTATTAACGCTATTATATATGTGATTCAATTAAGTTAATTACTTGATTAACTCTGTTAGTTTACTAAACCTGTTGGTTGTTAACTCTAGTAATTTATTAACTCTGTTAAGTAAGATTGGTTAACTCTGTTAAGCTTATCAACCCTGTTAGTTATCATTTCTATTAAGACTAGCAACCTGGTTTAGTATGTTGGTTTTGCATAGATTATTAATTCAGTCAAACATATTAACTCTGTTAAGCATGACAATTAGTTAAGGAACTTGCATGTAACTTTGAACCTGGTATGATTGGTAAATTGGTTATGTGTTATTTGATGTTAAATGCCAAACCACTCTGTAATACTGATTGTACGTGAAACATTACGAACGTGAACTGATTGAGTATACGTGCACTATAGGACTTGACTGATTTCTTGTGAGCACATAACTTAGCATACCGAGCAAACCAAGGTGAGTTCACACTCTTACCAAGGCATGGGATTCCCGGGGTTGGGAATGGGTTTGGATGATTACTTGTACACACATTGATACTGGAATTACGTACCACTGACCTCAGGAGAGGCAGGTTACTTGTAGATATTGCTAGACTAGTGATACAAATACTACTCTTCGCACACACGTCTGGAATGGCCGTGACACTAACACTAATACTTAACTTCGCACACATGCCTGGAATGGCCGCGATACGAATACTAAACTTCGCACACATGCCTGGAGGGCCGCGATACAAATATACCTAGTCTAGAAAACATGGGAAACCCCCACTAATCTTCGCCAACATGCCTAGAGGGCCGCGATACAAATACATACGAAACATGGTTCACTAAATGAGCATACGGTTTACAATACGATTACTATAACTGAACAACCAATTGTGAACTCGCTCAACTTTGTTGTTGACTTTCTGTTACATGCCTTGCAGGACCATAGGTACTCATGGAGCTTGCACGGGAGGCGCGGTCGTTGTGGACATGGATCGTGGATGCCACGTTAAACTTTATAACACTTTGAACTTGATACTTATGTTGGGATTTCATATTATGCTTCCGCTACTTATTCTAGGTTTTTGAGTGAACACCAATTGTATTGTGATGGATTACATTTACTCTTACTTATTACTTATATGTTCAATATGATTGGTGGCTTGATCCTGGTCAGTCACGCCTCCAAGTGGTGGTACTCCGCGTGTGGATTTTGGGGGTGTGACATCCACTTTCATGGCCTCTTCTGTAACTTTTTCACTAGAATGTGAGGCCTTTGCAGAGTTTGCGGAAGCATTGTTGAAGTTCGATGCATTTGCAGCTTGTGAGCTTGAGCCATTGGAGGTTATTGGGGCTAGAAATGCCATGTTCTTGGGAGCATCAACAGATTGGATGGATTTCTAAGAGTATCCGACTTGGTTCATTACTATTTTGGTGACATCCATTTCAAAAGATTTTAGGGTGTCGATCAGATCTAATAGCGTGGTTGGATTCATAGTGTTCAAGAAGTCTCGTTTAATCATCATACATTGCAAGCTCCATTCTTTTGGAAGTGAGTCCAAAAGCTTCTTGATTGTAACACGGTTAGCAACAGGGTTTCCAGCCTTCTTCATTTTCATTAACATGTTCAAAAATCGACCAATGTGGTCTGACAGTCTTTCTTCGCGGATACTTCCGAACATGTCATATTCTTTTTGTACCATGTCTCTCATGCTCTGAATCATTTCTCCGTTCCCTTCATAGTAGTCAAGTAGAGCCAACCAGAGCTCATGTGCGGTAGTGTATTCCGCAAACATGTTGCAATCATTAGTTGATAAGGCCATTCTCAAAGCAATGTGAGCCCGGCGATCACGTTGGATCATTGCCTTGTCTTCATCTGTGTAGGTTGAGGGATCATTGTTGACCACATGCATGTCATCACGAATGGTCATCGGGATGTAGGGTCTGACAGTGAGGGAGATCCGTTGGTTATAGTCCGTATACTCGAAAAAGGACTTGATTCGGTTCTTCCAGCTACCAAAATCGGTTGATCCTTTCAACTTTGGAGGTCGTTTTGCAGTTCCGGTTTCGAGTTCGGCTTGTGTAATCGAATTAAGTTGATTAAGTGACATTTTAGTTTGATTTTAAGTTCAAATTCAAATAAGAAGGTTAAATACGCTGGTTTTGATGATCTGAGCACAAATACGCTGCTAAATACGCTAAAATAATAATTACTCTGTTAAATACGCTGAAATAATAATTACCTAGTTAAATACGCTGAAATAATAATTTCTTTGTTAAATACGCTGAAAAAATAATTACTCTGTTAAATACGTTGAAATTATAATTACTCTGTTAAATACGCTGAAAGACCAAACACACACAAGGACTATGGCTAAAAACGCCGAACACCGTGATAAAATCGCAAGAGATTTATACCACTGACCCCGAAGTCGCCTTCGGATAAAACACTGATTTACATAATTACACAAGTTATGAAGCTGGCATAAATATAATTACGTTGTCTTCAAAATTATCTACACTGTCTTTAAAATTATCTACACTGACTTCAAATTAAATACGTTGCCTTCAAAATTATCTACACTGACTTCAAATTAAATATGTTGTCTTCAAAATTATCTACACTGACTTCAAGTTAAATACGTTGTCTTCAAAATTATCTACACTGAAATCAAATTAAATACATTATCTTCAAAATTATCTACACTAACTTCAAGTTAAATACGCCCAGCAAGGTTTTCACACGAACAAAAACCCTGTAATCACCCCAAAACAGCCTAAAAACCATGATTTTTTGCACCAAAATGACCCAAATTTTAACCTAAACACTGATTAACAACAACCTAATCATTAAACACGCCAAATCAAGCCATTTAAGTCTAAAAATTTTGAAAAAAAACCTTGAAACTTTGAAAAACCTTCAAAACCTGAAAATCTTAACAAAAACGCAGTCAATCAAGAGCACAAAGGCTCTGATACCAAATTGTGAGTCCCAAAAAAGATCCGAATCACAGTGATAGTGATTGACAACACCCAGACACCTATCGATTAGGTGTTTGAATGGTGAAAAGTAAGAAAACAAGATGAATGTGAAGATTCTAGACAAAGACCTAAACTAGTGTTGATATGTAATTCCATAATGTAATTATCAATAAAGCTCCTGGATATTCGGATTCACTACAAGAAAATTGGGTTTTTAATACGCGCAAAAGCGTCCTGAAATACTATTTTATAGGACCTTTCATTTAATAGGACTGACGGTAAAAGCGTTTCATGTAAAGGGGTCGTAATAAGTCCCGAAACTAAAAAAGCGTCCTAACATCTCAAATAAGATTATGAAACCAGTTTTATGGTCGCGTAATATGTCTTTGAACAACCGAAATAGTGTCCTAATAAAAACATATTAGGACACTTTTACGATGTTCTAACATGTGCTTACATACTTTTAATCTTTTAATACACTTACAAGCGTCCTTAAAAATTAATTGATAGGACCCTTATGATGTAACATTATAACTAATTTAGTACCAAGAAAAGGGTCCTAATATACCAAATAAGATTATGAAACCAATTTTATGGTCGCATAATATAATATGTCTATAGACAACTTAAATAGCGTCCTAAAAAGAACATATTAGGACACTTTTACAATGTTCTAATATCTGATTACATACTTTTAATCTTTTGATACACATACAAGCGTCCTTAAAAATTAATTTATAGGACCCTTATGATATAACGTTATAGCTACTTTAATATCAAGAAAATGGTCCTAATATCCCAAATAAGATTATAAAACCAATTTTATAAACAGACCATCAACATATAACATCCTAATAGTTATTGTATAACATCAACTAATAAAAGAAATAAAACTTCATTATATTTCAAATAATCATGTTCATAACAAAAACACTAACCATAAATAAGTTATAACATTATCTAACATAAAGTCTTAACATTTAACAAAGAAATTAAAAGCAATTAAAGAAATAAGAAGCATAAAATCTTGAGTGATCATGCGTCCTCAATCCTCATGGACTACCTACAAATAAACCATCCATGTATAAGCATTAAGTTCAATGATATTAAAATTATTTGTATTACAAGTTTAACAAATACATACTGAGATGAATGAATAGGGGCCATGCGACGGATGCACTAATGCAATCTTGAATTGTAGAAAATAAACCATACGGTCTTACCAAGTTTTCATCTTTTTTTATTGGTACTTGAACGTTTACCTCACACCATTCTGGTCTCTGTACCACCAACTAGATCATTTGGGTCCAAGCTCTGGAACCTTCCTCTTGTTACAGTATCGGTAGAGTTTAAAATGCTTTTGAGGAAAACTTCATCTTCGACCTAGATTTTAGTTTTCAACAAATATTTATTAAACTCTAGTCATAATAATGCAAAAAATCATTTTACAAAAAATTAATAAAGTTTTACACTAGCAGGCCCACTTGCCAGTGTGCGGCCCACACTAGAGTGTGCGGCCTGCCAGGCAAGTATGCGGTCCACTAAAATTGTGACCCAGCTGTGCAAGGCTGTACATCGTGCATTATGTGATCAAACACAATACAATTATTTCAAACACCCAACGTATATTTCATCCAAATCAAACACACTAAGGCACCTTTTCATTTTGCGAAATTTAAAGCCACAAAGAATTCAATCACAACCAATCGGCCAACATTAGACTTCTTTTAACATTTTGTCTTTTATCAATATATCCTACACCATCATATAAAGAGTTCGTACAAACTTATCCGAAATCATGCTTTAATCTTATTTCTACCAAACAATGCACAATATATAGTTCTAATAAAAAAAACCACATGTAAGGGAATCAAAGTTATTATCATGCCATCCGACATATTTTCACAGCCAAGACTTTTATATCTTTATTATAAAAGTCCAAAATAAATCAACAAACAAACATATGTGCAGATCGATTTGTCTCGAGAACATTGTCGACTTTTATCATCATGTATGATCAAACAGTATACATTTTTCTTCAATTTCAACTATAACTAACAAGATTCTAATCAGGCTAACCAAGGTCAATTCAAAAGCGACAATCACATTTTCAGCAATCATTTTTGTACTACCAAATAAGTATTCCAACAATCAGCCATATTCAAAGCAAGTTTCAATATTCTTATATTTTGAGCTAATTTTCACCCGAAAAAGTTTAAAAATCGACCTAACAAAGGAAATCTCAGAAATGTAAGGCAAATCAAAATACATACCTATTGTGCGGCGAGCTACGAAATGAGGGGGGTACAGAACCCATCGGAGTCGCGTGAAACACCGTCGGTGACCGTTGTCTACGGTGGCCGTCATCGCCGGCGGCGCCGTGAAGTGTGGTCGCCCAACCAGCAGCCGTCGCTGCTGTGGTCTTGCACCGCCGCGTGCGGCTGCCACATCTCTCACACATCTATATCTCTATCATCGATCCTCTCTCTCACGGCTTTCACTCCCTCTCTCTCTCTAGACTTGCAGATCTTAGTGTTGTGAGAGAGAAATAAGAATGGGGGCTAGGGTTTTGATGGAGAAAAATGAAGGTGAAAGGAGTTTGAGATGCTTTTATACCTACGTTTACTTAAATGGGTCTATAACACGAATACGAACCCGTTTAATCGTCACGCATCTCGATCACTTACTAAAATTTGCTTGCTAAACCATAATTAAATAAACCAGATACGCTGGTTATATAAATTTCACTAAACGGGTATTCGGTTCATATATATTTGTTAAATCAAATGTGTTTGGCCAAAATCGTCAGTTGAATAATAGGTTTTACCCATCGTAAACCGTTATTATTTAGAATAAAAAATACATAAATATGAAGATGTGCTTTATAATTGATTTGCTATAAAAATCACTAACACGTTAACATACGCAATTTCACGGAGGTTCACAAAATAAACATGTAAGTCATATAACATATATACTCACCAAATATATATTTATTTAATTGCTTAGGGATACTATTCCAATTGTCTACCCACATTTAGAGACAGACTCGTGTGTGATTATGTAATTCTCTGAACTATTGTCTTGTGAGTATTTGGGCAATAACTGACACTTAATTAACCATAATCAAGTGTATTGTATGAATGAATGATTGAGATAACGGAGTTTCTGTTAACGGTGTTAACCTGAAATTGTCGGGTGTCACATGTGATCTCTTATTACCCATTGTGATCCAATAAGTATCAATATGGTCCATTAAGACATTTATGATCTACCATTATCCTTTATTATCCATTAAGGCCCAACATGGTCCATTAAGACATGTGTGATCTACTGTTGTCCATTATGACCCATTAAGAGCCAATATGGTCCATTAAAACAAGTATGATCTACTATTGTGCACTATGATCCATTCAGGCCCAACTTTGTCCATTAAGACATGTATGATCTAATATTGTCCATTGTGATCCATTAAAGCCCAATATGGTCCATTAAAACATGTATGATCTACTATTATCCATCGTACTCCATTAAGGCCTAATATGTTTCATTAAAACATGTATGATCAACTATTGTCCACTTTGATCCATTAAGGGACATATGGTCCATTAAGACATATACGATCCACTGTTTGGCCGTTGTGAATTATTCAGGCCCAGTATGGTCCATTAACACATATATGATCTGCTGCTGTTTATCGTGATCCATTAAGGCCCAATATTGTTCATTAAGACTTGTACGATCTACTATTGTGCATTGTGGTTGGTTAACACATATATGATCAATTATTTGTCTTTGTGGTCCATTTAGGCCCAATACAGTCCATTAAGACATGTATGATCCACTATTGGTCCTTGTGATCCACTAAGAGCCAATATGGTTCATTAAGACATGTATGATCCACTATTGGCCATTGTGATCCATTTAGGCCCAACATGGTCCATTAAGACATGTTTGACTACTATTCTCCATTATGATCCATTAAGGCCAAATATGGTCCATTAACACACATATATGGCCCACTATTGGCCATTGAGATCCATTAAGGCCCAATATGGTATATTAATGCATATATGATTAGGGATGAGCTCAGTATCGATACGAAAATACCGCTACCGAAAATCGTCAACTATGGGTACAGGTACTGAAAATGTTTGGTACGATACTCTACGTTACCGGTATTTGAAAATTAAACTCGGTATAATATTGGTACCGTACCGAAAACGCCAAAAAGTGGGTACCGAAAATAATTCGGTACGGGAAATTTGGCACTAGTACTAATTTTGCATACATTAAAAATGTATATAAACGTAACTAATATGCATACTCTTACATATTATTTAGAAGAAAACACATATGGTTAGAATATATAACATTAATAATAGGATAAATTTTTAAATATGTAGTAATAATTTTTTTTGTTTTATAATATTAACTAATATAATTTTTCAAATGAGAATATTAATTGAGAGGGGAGTTTTGAATAAAATATTTTGGTGGAAAGTTTTAGAATGAAATATTTTTGGGGGGAAGTTATTTTGGAGGTAAGTTTAACTTTTAGGATAAATATTTTGGTGGGAAGTTTTCGGATGAAATATATTGGTGGGAAGTTTTAGGATTAAATATTTTGAGGGAAAATTTAAATTCTAGTATAAATATTTTGGTGGGAAGTTTTAAAATGAAATAATTTTGGGAAATTTTTTAATATGTTGTAAGCTTAACATTTAATTACACATTTTTTCATAACATTTGATAATTTTTCCTCACACGAAAATAAACAAAGTGACAATGATGTGATGAATGTTATGTAAAGGCCCATGATTTTTTTTTTTTAAATTTTAAGTGTAGATATTGTATAACCTTTGGTCACAGAAAATAATATACATAACCATATGTATTAAATTTTAGCCACATTAATAAATATCAAGTGTCCTAATACGGTGTATTATAATAACACCATAATGATTAAGCGTCCTATAAAGGTTAAAGTTATAAGACCCTAGTGTCAAGTGTCCTACTAAGTTATGTTATAATAGAACTCTAGCGAATAAGCGTCCTATAAAACTGATGTTTTATTACTCAAATATCAGGTGTCCTATTACAGTGTATTATAATAAAACCACAATGATTAAACGTCCTATAAAGGTTAAATTTATAAGACCCAAGTGTCAAGTGTCTTTTTAAGTTATATTATAACAAAACTCTAGCGAATAAGCGTCCTATAAAACTAATGTTTTATGACTCAAATATCAAGTGTCCTATTACGGTGTATTATAATAACACCACAATGATTAAGCGTCCTATAAAGTTTAAAGTTATAAGACCCAACTGTCAAGTATCCTATTAAGTTAAGTTCTAATATGACTTCGACTAGAAAGGGTCCTATAACACTGAACATTTATGACTTAACTACAACGTGTCCTATTAAGTTATGTTATAATAGGACCTCAGATGATCAAGTGTCCTAATACAATACCACATAATGGGACACTAACAATTAGATGTCTTATAAAGTACTATATTAGGATCTACTTTTTAAGTGTCCTATTAAATTATATGATAATATGACCCAAAAAAATCATCCATCCTATTAAATATTTTTTAGGACACCGGTTTAGTAGAGTATATTATAAAAAGGACCTCAAAAGTTCATTAGCCCTATTAAATAGTTTTTTAGGACACTCTTTAATAAGCGTCACACAGAAAAGGTCCTAAAAAGCCATTTTTGTTGTAGTGATTGAAAAACAAATATCAGAAGATAACACAAGAAGAATGCAAAATGCCTTAGTCCAAGAACCTTGGAGGCTAAGTGTCTCAAAGCTTCATATATATAGAGTTTGGCTACCCAACGTATTTATTAAATACGCTAGGAAATTAAATACGCCCGTCATTGAACCCAAACTATAAAAAATGTTCAGTTTTGGCCTCTCTAACTTTGTCTAACTGTTACAAAAAACCCTAAACTATAAAACTCAAGTACTAACGGTCTCAAAATGGTCTAACATGTTTATCATTCCATTCGCAATTCATCATCTCCTTTTAAAGCACATCCATTTCATATTTCATCTGGTTTGTCACCTTGTGTTTTATCACTAAAGCACACTAGTATGAACACATCCAGTATCAATCGTGCTTATATTTCAATCCGAATTTGTTATCTTGATCCATGATTCTAGCTATTTTTTGGTATAAAAGAGAGTTTTTTATAATTGGTTTTAGAGAGAGGGAAAATCGCGAGATTGTAGGGCGTGTGCTATTTATGACAGTTATTTGATTGATTTAAAACACGTAAAATGACCAGACTACCCTTAACCTATTATGACAATTAATTAATGACAACAAATATTACAAAAATGCCATCAGATGGCCAGATCGCTCCCTACACTTTGTAGAAAAAACACACTTTGCGCAAGAACCTTACTATATATATATATATATATATATATGGTCGGGATTTAGAGAAAACGGTGAAAAGTGTGAGAACGGTGAGAACGCATCCTGGCCAAACACGTGTCGTGGGGCATGATCAGGGTCCGAAGGGTTTTTTTGTCTTTTTAGTATTCTTCTCCTTTCACGATTCTCGCGTTTGACATGCTGTTTTATTTTTTGCGTGCAAGATAATTTTGGCGTTATGTAGAATTATTAATTATTTGACGTTTTACTGTTTTTTTTTCTCAGATTTCTTTTCGTTGAATTAATTATTTTTGTGTCACATAGTTAATTTTTTGGCGTTATGGCTTTTTCCATGTCATTTTTGGCGTTTTGTATCTTTTTGTTAATAATTGATTACCATAGGTTAATATTTTATAAAACTACAATAACACGAAAATCAAAATAAACTAATAGTCTTCCGTAGGTGGGATTATATCAGAGATGTACCCATCGCTTTGTTCATCACTTTCTTCAGATTCTTCATCATCAAATTTCATTTTTGCGTATAACACCATTAGCTCGTCTCTTCTTTGCTTCAGCCTATTCTTGAATATCAATGCATCTTTGGATTTTGGATCGTTTGAAGGTGTTAAATCACAGAGTTGTTCAATGATAGGTAGCATCCCTGTCTTCAATATTTCTTCCATTGGCTTTGAATATTGCACCCCGTTTTTATAAGTCACTTCAAGTGTAACAACTCGTATCAAAAGTCATATTTAATTAATTAATTTATCTAATAGGAAACCCTAATTGAGAGACTCAAGTGATTCTGCACAAACCCTAATTTTTCCAGAATTTTCAGAATCAGGATTAGGGCCCCTAAAACTCAAGGGGGGTAATACCCTAGTTGACGATTATCTAAATTGCGTGCAAAAGAAGTTGAAATAACGAAATCTGTTGAGTCAGCGAAGCTAGTCCCAATCGTGGCAACCCTATACCTAAAAATAGGTGTCACGCGGGCCGCGTAAGATTAAGCTATATCTCACGCGGGCCGCGACAGAGCTAAAATTTTCCTATAAATAGAAGACGTTGGGACTTGAATTTTGGAATTGGAACGACGTAAATTCGAATTACGTAGAAGGAGTTATCGTCTGTTTATTCTCAAAAACACACACTAATCACGAAGTGCTGCCGCAATCAGGGTAATAACTCGATCGCTATTACGATTCAACGTCCGATCGATTATAACTATCCAACGATTGTTTAAGTGCCGCTCAAATTGAGATTATACTTTATTAATTCATTGTGATTTCGACTTGAATGTTTGAGTACTGCTCGAATTCGGACTATACTCTGTCATTCGTTGAGAATCCACTGAATTGTTAAGTATTGCACTAATAACTCGTTGTGAAGGTTTAATCTCGTGAATTGTCGTAACTGTTGTATTAGTTACTAACCGATTGTGTGTGCATTGTTAATTAAATTAGGTTAATCAAGGCTAATCAGTAGGCTTATATTCTGCTCGTTAAATCTACAAAGTGAGTCATTCTCTTTTTATCAAAATACTTTTCAAAAGCATGTTTTTATCAAAATTATAGTTACAGGGATTAAGTCTTTGTTATCTGAAATTACTGCCAGTATGTGGGGGGATGTGCACATAGCTACTAATTATTTATCACTTGGGGTGAAAGGACCCTACAAGTGATATGTCCACAGTCACAGTCCGGTAAAGTGACAACTGGATCAGTTAATTTAAAAGATGAGGCAATTGTAATCGCTCTTAATACTGTACATTATAATAAACAGGATGTTTTACTAAATAGAATGATTCACTCAGTATTTCCCGCTGACAAAACCTTTTTCAAACATGTTTCAGGTGATCTGTTGTGAGCAAAGGAAAAGTGCCAAGTAGCACTACAAGCTTAGAAAGTGGCTCAATGTAAATAAATAAAGAAACATGTTTTAAAGAAATAAAGGATTTCCCAGTGAAATCAAGTGTTTGTAAATTATGGGAATTATCCCTATATTATATACAAACGAGCAGTTTTAATAATAGTTAATCCTGTTTAAAAAGTCTTCCGCTGTCGCTAAATTAAATACCACGGGATTTCCTGCCCCGCGGCTCTGGACCGGGTCAAACCGGGGTCAAGGGCCGTGACAGGAAAAGGTGGTATCAGAGCCACTGATTTAAGCTTACTATTGATTTTAGTCTATTACAATAATTAGGAAATTTAATTGCTATTCTGTGGAAATATGTTTTATTAACTGATTAATTGTTGAGTTACAGTATGGGTAAACACAAGATTTCTGCTATCTACCACAAATTAGATACTACACCCACAAGAAAAGGAACCTCTTCCTCCAAACACCCAGCAGATCTAGATGAAGGGATTTTTGTTCGTAAAGCAAATTATGAAAATCCTCTCACCCAAGATAAAAGAAATTCGATTCTTAGAAAGGGACAAGAGAAAATAAAGAAAACCCAAGTCAAGAAAGTGAGGTTTAATCCAGAAATCCAGGAATTAGGCAATAAGTCACCTTGGGAAGATACCTTAGATGAAAAATGGGCAAACCTTTATATGCTAGCTACCGTAGCAGAGAATGCAAATCTCTAAATTTAAAAAAAAAAAAAAAAACCTGGTCTAGTAGAAAAGTAATACCCAGTAAATAAATAAATTATAGTGTGTTCACTTCCCTGTAATCTTTTGTACAAATCCGTATGCAATAAACTTAATGTTTATTTGTTAAACTTTGTTCCAAAGTTTTAACTTAGCATTTTTGTGCATTTTGCATATATGCTGTCCAGCATGACTGAGATATCGGAAGCATTTCAGAATCTCAACCTCTACCCAGTACCAATTGAAGTCTCCCACGACTTTACTGGTTATATTGCTGACATAGAGGAACCCGTGGAATTCCAAGCTCCACCGCTGGAAAAATCAAAACTTAAAAAGAAGAGAAGATATGTAGATGGAGAAAAGTACGCAGAAGAAAGCCAGCTACTAGGAAACTCCCTAAAATAGAAAACCCTATAGATAAAGGGAAAGGAATCGAAATCGGAGAAAGCTCAAATCCAGCAGAGATAGAGAACAGGAACGATTATAAACAAAAAGGAATAGAAATTGGAGAGAATTCTAGACAAGCTGAAGAAATTACATTCCAAGACGAAATCGACCGTCTACTGGCAAATTGTGATGTTATTAGCCCTATCCATAATAATCTATATCCTTACCTAGAAACCCAACTACCTGTCAATCTGGAACCAGCTATTCCAGATCCACTAATCCACACTCTACCTTTAGGTCAAATAGAAGAATGGTGGACAAATGACTGGCCATTCCAGAATATTGTCAACAGTCCTTATTCTTTCCTTCCACAGTGGGAGCCAGACCCTATCCCCAATCCTCCAATGAGTAACGAAAACCTAGCCGAACTCCGTCAGTACGGTGAAGAACTGATAAATACAGGAAATAGGATTAGGGATATGGGAGAAAGGATTACCTGGAAGTACGACGAAAGGGAACGTCGCTACTAAACTTCTTGTGACCAAAGAATAGTGGGGTTGGGAAGAATGTCTGTATATTAATAATAATAATTAAATATAACTCTGTAAAATGGGAAATAAAACATTGTAAGATAAACGGTGTGTATGGAGCCTATCTAATATATATAAAGCAAAATAGAAGTCGAAACATCGACAATTTTGGATATATATCTGTGTTACCAACCAGATTTTATGTGCTTCTGTGAAATTGTTTATTCATCACTCAATACTAATAATTATATTTTAATAATTATCAGATGGAAAATGCTAATAATGAACCAGTTAATGCAGGGAATCAATCCGAACAAAATCAGGAAAACCAGTATATGACTAGACAGGATATAGAAAATATTGTTGCACAAGGGATAGCCAATGCTATTCCAGCATTCGTTGCTGCTGTTAAAAATCCAGTAGAACCGCAACAACTCATTCCTAGTAAACGTACTCAGGAAGATAATTTTAGTCACAGTGTAAATGGAGGCAGCAATCATGATGATAATAATCTACGACAGGCTCCACCTCCTAAGAAAATGAAAGCCGCAACACCTGGTTGCACTTTCAAAGAATTTCTTGCTTGCAAACCTGCTGAATTTGCAGGTAATGAAGGAGCAACTGCAGTACTGCGTTGGTTAGAGAAAACCGAAGCAGTAATTGCAATAAGTAAGTGTTCAGAAGAAGATCAGGTGATGTATGCATCAAATTTGTTCAAAGAAGAAGCATTAGATTGGTGGAATACGGTGCTACAAGCAAAAGGAAGAAGGATGGCTTATGCCATGAAATGGGAAGAATTCAAGAATCTTGTAGAAAGGAAATATTGTCCTGAATATGAAAAGGAACAACTGGCAAATAAGTTCCTAAATCATCGTATGATTGGAGTAGAGTGTCGCGGTTATACTTCGACATTCTTTGAATATGCACGAGTGGTACCTACACTGGCTTCGCCAGAACCGGTACTCATTTCTCGATACATCTGGGGATTAATTAGTGAAATCCGCAATATTGTTAAAGCTGCGAGACCTCGCACTATTGACGATGCTGTGGAATTAGCTAATACCCTAACTGATGAACTGGTGCGAACAAGAGAAGAAGACAGAAAGAAAGAATTGGCTCAAAAGATTACCCAAGGATTTCGTGTGGGTAATGATAGTAATCGATTCAAGAAAAGAGGAACCGGGCAATCCTCAGTTCCTCCGTATTGTAGAAATTGCAAAAAGAAGCATTTCGGAAAATGCAAGGGATATTGCAATTTTTGCAAAATTCCAGGGCATCAAGAGGAGAATTGCAGGAAGAAATCTCTAATCTGCTACAACTGTGGAGAAATAGGTCATTTTCGAACCGAATGTCCTAAGTTGACGAAACCCGCAGACAATAAAGGCAAACCAGCTGATGGAACAACAAAGAAGAATGCCCGAGCATTTCAGCTAACTACTCAAGAAGCTGAACTCATTCCTGATGTCATAGCCGGTTCGTTCTTGGTCCATGACGTTTATGCAAAAGTATTATTTGACTCTGGTGCAAACCAAAGTTTTATCAATACTTCATTTTGCCAAGCTCTTAATTTACCTTTAACCACCCTTAGGAAAATTTTTACAGTCGAAACGGCAGACGGAAATTCTGTTAACATAAATAAGATTTTGCAAGAAGGTAAGATAGAACTGTTAGGTCATAAGTTTTCTGCAAAACTGTTACCTATGAAGTTAGCCGGATTCGATGTCGTGTTAGGAATGCATTGGTTAATAGCCAACCATGCTCGAATCCTTTGTGACAAGAATTCCGTAGAAATCCATACTCCCACAGGAGAGGTAATTTTAATTACCGGAGATAAACCACGAAAGCCACTAAAATTCATATCAGTAATGAAAGTTGCTAGTTATGAACGAAAGCAAGGAATGGTGTATATGATTTCCGTAATCATTAACACTAAAATTAAGGAACTTTCAGACATCCCTATAGTTTCAGAATACCCAGACATCTTTCCAGAAGAATTACCTGGGTTACCACCAGATAGGGAAGTAGAATTTAGAATTCATCTAATTCCAGGTACTACACCAATAGCTAAGACACCTTATCGATTAGCACCCACCGAAATGCTAGAATTGAAAAAGCAGTTAGATGAATTATTAAGCAAAGGATTTATACAACCTAGTTCATCCCCTTGGGGAGCACCAGTGTTGTTTGTGAAAAAGAAAGATGGATCGATGAGAATGTGTATCGATTATAGAGAACTAAATAAAGTTACAATTAAGAATCGATATCCATTACCTAGGATTGATGATCTTTTTGATCAACTTCAAGGAGCTAAGTATTTTTCTAAAATAGATTTAAGATCTGGATATCATCAATTAAAAGTTCAAAAGGAAGACATACCTAAAACTGCTTTCAGAACTAGGTATGGCCATTATGAGTTTAAAGTCATGCCCTTTGGACTAACAAATGCCCCAGCAGCATTTATGGACATGATGAATCGGATCTGTAAACCATATTTGGATAAATTTGTTATCGTATTCATCGACGATATACTAATTTATTCCAAAAGTCAAGAAGAACATTGCAAACATTTGCATGCACTCTTAACCTTGTTAAGAAAGGAAAAGCTTTATGCAAAATTCTCAAAGTGTGAATTTTGGTTAAAGGAAGTGCAATTTTTAGGTCACATGGTGAATCATGAAGGAATTCATGTAGATCCTGCTAAAATAGAAGCAATTACCAAATGGAAGGTCCCACAAACAGCTATGGAAATTAGAAGTTTTCTAGGCTTAGCCGGATACTACAGAAGATTTATTAAGGATTTCTCTAAAATAGCTGTACCTTTGACTAAGTTAACCTGTAAAGCCACTAAGTTTGAATGGGGACACAGGCAAGAAGAAGCTTTTAAGATTTTGAAGCAACGATTGACGAATGCTCCAATTTTAGCATTACCTGAAGGAACAGAAGATTTTGAAGTATATTGTGATGCTTCAAAATTAGGATACGGATGTGTATTGATGCAACGCAAGAAGGTAATTGCGTATGCTTCCCGGCAGTTGAAAAAGCATGAGGAAAATTATACAACTCATGACTTAGAATTAGGAGCCATAATTTTTGCCTTGAAAATTTGGAGACATTATCTGTATGGAAGTAAGTTTACTATTTATACAGATCATAAAAGTTTAAGATATATATTTGCACAGAAAGAATTAAATATGAGGCAAAGAAGATGGATGGAAATTCTAAGCGATTACGACTGTGATATTCAATATCACGAAGGGAAGGCAAACGTAGTTGCAGATGCCTTAAGTCGTAAGTATCATGAAAAACAACGACGAGTTCGTGCTCTTAGATTAAATCTATAAGTAGATTTAATAGAACAATTAAAGAACATTCAAGAAACAACAATCAAGGACGATGCTGAAGGAATGAAAGGTTATATAAAAGAACTAGAGCAAGGAAATGATGGAATTTGGAGATTCCACAAGAAACGAATTTGGGTACCTAAACAAGGAGAATTAAGGAATAAGATTTTAGAAGAATCTCATAAATCTAGGTATACTATGCACCCTGGAAACAATAAGATGTACCAAGATTTAAGAAAGAATTTCTGGTGGATAGGAATGAAGAAAGATATAGCAAAATATGTATCTAAGTGTCTTACTTGTTCACAAGTTAAGGCTGAACACCAGAAACCCTCAGGTTTACTACAACAATTGGAAATGCCTGTATGGAAATGGGAACTTATAACAATGGATTTTGTTACTAAGTTACCCAAGACCAGAAAAGGTAATGATGCGATTTGGGTAATTGTGGATCGATTAACCAAATCAGCTCATTTTATACCAATGAAGGAAACCTTTAGTATGGAAAGGTTAGCCAAGTTGTACGTAGACGAAGTAGTATCTTTACATGGAGTCCCACTCTCCATTGTTTCAGATAGAGATAGTCGTTTCACTTCCCATTTCTGGAAAAGTTTTCAGCAAGCAATGGGAACTCGACTAAATTTAAGCACTGCATATCATCCTCAAACAGACGAACAAAGTGAAAGAACAATACAAACACTGGAAGACATGCTCCGAGCATGTGTAATTGATTTTGGTGGATGTTGGGATGATCATTTACCATTAATTGAATTCTCCTATAACAATAGTTATCATTCAAGTATTGAAACTGCTCCATTTGAGGCACTTTATGGAAGAAAGTGTAGAACTCCAGTTTGTTGGGCAGAAATAGGAGAAAGTCAATTGTCAGGGCCTGAAATAGTGCAAGAGACGACCGACAAGATAAATCAAATCAAGGAAAGACTGAAAACAGCTAGAGATCGCCAGAAGAGTTATGCATATAATCGCCGGAAGCCGATAGAATTTCAGGTTGGAGATAAAGTACTTTTGAAAGTTTCTCCTTGGAAAGGAGTAGTTAGATTCGGAAAGAAATGAAAGCTAAGTCCAAGGTACGTAGGACCATTTTCAGTAATCCAACGTAGAGGACCAGTTGCTTATCGTTTACAACTACCTGAAGAATTAGCTGGAGTACATGATGTATTTCATGTATCCAATCTCAAGAAATGCTTATCAGATGAATCACTGGTAGTACCTCTTCAAGATATAGAGTTAAACGAAAAGCTGAAATTTGTTGAGAAACCTCTTCAAATTGAGGATCGAAAGATCAAATTTCTCAAACATAAACGACTAGTTTTAGTCAAAGTTAAATGGGATTCAAAGCGAGGAGCTGAATACACTTGGGAGCTGGAATCAGAAATGAAGAGAAAGTATCCTCATTTATTCCAGTAAATCTCGAGGACGAGATTTTTATTAAGGTGGGTAGAATGTAACAACTCGTATCAAAAGTCATATTTAATTAATTAATTTATCTAATAGGAAACCCTAATTGAGAGACTCAAGTGATTCTGCACAAACCCTAATTTTTCCAGAATTTTCAGAATCAGGATTAGGGCCCCTAAAACTCAAGGGGGTAATACCCTAGTTGACGATTATCTAAATTGCGTGCAAAAGAAGTTGAAATAACGAAATCTGTTGAGTCAGCGAAGCTAGTCCCAATCGTGGCAACCCTATACCTAAAAATAGGTGTCACGCGGGCCGCGTAAGATTAAGCTATATCTCACGCGGGCCGCGACAGAGCTAAAATTTTCCTATAAATAGAAGACGTTGGGACTTGAATTTTGGAATTGGAACGACGTAAATTCGAATTACGTAGAAGGAGTTATCGTCTGTTTATTCTCAAAAACACACACTAATCACGAAGTGCTGCCGCAATCAGGGTAATAACTCGATCGCTATTACGATTCAACGTCCGATCGATTATAACTATCCAAGGATTGTTTAAGTGCCGCTCAAATTGAGATTATACTTTATTAATTCATTGTGATTTCGACTTGAATGTTTGAGTACTGCTCGAATTCGGACTATACTCTGTCATTCGTTGAGAATCCACTGAATTGTTAAGTATTGCACTAATAACTCGTTGTGAAGGTTTAATCTCGTGAATTGTCGTAACTGTTGTATTAGTTACTAACCGATTGTGTGTGCATTGTTAATTAAATTAGGTTAATCAAGGCTAATCAGTAGGCTTATATTCTGCTCGTTAAATCTACAAAGTGAGTCATTCTCTTTTTATCAAAATACTTTTCAAAAGCATGTTTTTATCAAAATTATAGTTACAGGGATTAAGTCTTTGTTATCTGAAATTACTGCCAGTATGTGGGGGGATGTGCACATAGCTACTAATTATTTATCACTTGGGGTGAAAGGACCCTACAAGTGATATGTCCACAGTCACAGTCCGGTAAAGTGACAACTGGATCAGTTAATTTAAAAGATGAGGCAATTGTAATCGCTCTTAATACTGTACATTATAATAAACAGGATGTTTTACTAAATAGAATGATTCACTCAGTATTTCCCGCTGACAAAACCTTTTTCAAACATGTTTCAGGTGATCTGTTGTGAGCAAAGGAAAAGTGCCAAGTAGCACTACAAGCTTAGAAAGTGGCTCAATGTAAATAAATAAAGAAACATGTTTTAAAGAAATAAAGGATTTCCCAGTGAAATCAAGTGTTTGTAAATTATGGGAATTATCCCTATATTATATACAAACGAGCAGTTTTAATAATAGTTAATCCTGTTTAAAAAGACTTCCGCTGTCGCTAAATTAAATACCACGGGATTTACTGCCCCGCGGCTCTGGACCGGGTCAAACCGGGGTCAAGGGCCGTGACATCAAGTGTTCCTTCTTCCTCATGCAATACCTAACTGCTAAGTTTTGGTATAGGAGTATCTTCAATATCATCATCATCTTCATCATCTTCTGCCGTAAATTTTCTCTTCAGTCTTTTTATTACAGTTCTCGTTCTTTCACAATTGTTGTCTATTAGAACCCCAAGGGCCAGGATATCCTTCTGAACCTTTTCATTCATTCCAAGCATGGCTTTGATTGTCCTTACCTTTACCCTTCTCCTATCAGAGAACTTTATGATGAATCGTTTCTCTTTCCTTTCAAACCTCCATGCAATAACCTTAGCCATTTTTTATTTTTTTGGCGTTTTGGACAATATGTGGCGTTTTAGTCAAATTTTTGGCGTGTTTTTAGCTTGGGTTCCCATGGTCTTCTTTTATATTGACTTTTTTTTTCCCGCGTATGACAGGTAATTATGGCGTTTTGAAAAAGTTAAATAAATATAATAAATGTTAGTAATTATGTTTTCCGTCGTTTCATTTTACTGTTTTTTGCAGTTTACCGTGTTCTGTTTTCATACTTAACTGTTTTTATGGTGTAACATGTCAAATCTTTGATGGCTATAATTATGGCGTTTTGTTTTCCAATGGCGGTTAGATAACTATTAGACTTCTTTTTGTTTTTATATTCTTTGCACATTGTTTCACGTTTTTTTTATAATATTAGTTGTTCAAATTAATTTTATTATAATTTGGTAGTTTTTTGGGGGCGTTTTTAATGGAATTATGGCGTTTTACACGCATTTGCTAATTTTGGCGTTTTATTATATTTTTCATTCTAGTATTAATATTCTTTTGTTGTTTATTAACTGAAATTACAAAACAAGCAATAGATAAAGAAAAAAAAGTAGAAGCAATTTATGATTTTAAATCTTCAGTGTCATCAGTCTCTTTTTTCTTTTGAAACTACAAGAAACGTGACAAATAAATGGCGTTTATTTTCTTTGTTCATGTGATGAAGTGTCTTTGAGGATGTTGGAGACATAGATCGATCCTGTGTGGGTGGATGCTATCTGCCTGTCGTCTTCATTATAATCATCCAGACCAAAGTAGCATTTATACTAGTATAGGTCTCTTCTTATCATTCAAACCTTCTTCAGGAACAAAGATGACAGTATGACATATGGGTGTCATTAGTCCCTCTTTTGTCAATTTTGTCCATCTCATGCTGCAAAATCTTATTACACTCACGTAACAAATCATTCAATGAAGCTTCATGCAGAACATTACTGAGGATCAAAGAAAAGATGTTTTCCGTCGTATTTTTTGGCGTTTTACGTTGAGTTGTAAATTTTTTTAGCAACCACTGTGTGTTTTTTTGGTGTGATAAACGGAAGGTGGTGAGGCGTTTCTATTTATAGAATTTTTTTGGCGCGTAGTTTAGGCGGGATGTTATTTTTATAACAAAAAAATTAATTAACATTTATCAGGATGTAAGCTTTGGCTTTATATATAATGACGTTTCATATTTTTTGGCGTTTTGTAGCCAGGGAGCTTAAATAAAACACAGAAAAAAGTACGCAGTGATAAAATTGGAGTTTTGTATTTATTTGGCGTTTTATTTTTCAATGGCGTTTTATGTGAGAAATGGGTTTTTACTTTTTTACCCTTAATGAAGCGCGTCCACGTAATAAAATTGTTGTTATTTACTAAAATGCCACTGATGTGTCTTAAATTATACACATTTTACACATCAAATTCCCTACATTTTAATCTACCTGGATATGATTTTCTCGCAATATTGGTACTTATTTGATTATATGTTGTATTTACAGAAAACTGTGAATATTCCGAGGATTATGCGAGAAAACGGTGAAAGATCGACGAAGGAAACAATACATGGGTAATGCTAATGGATTGAAAATGAAAATATTAGAAGATGGCATGATAGAGGGTTGAATTACGAAGACGTGGGCGAAAACGGTGCGTAAAACGGAGCTAAAACGAAGAAGAAATGAAGAAATACGCGCCAGAAACAGTCAGAACTTCATCTGGACATATCCGGAGCTAGGAAATGAGTTACGGGAGCCATAATATATGCTTTTGGGGTAGCTCGACGAAAGGAATCCAAAAATGAAGTTTGTTTTTGGAGAACCCTTACGGACCGTAAGGCTTGACCCTTACGGTCCGTAAAGGGATGGAGCTTCTAGAAAAAAATGGTCCGCAAAGGGGGGCGCTCACTGACTTTGACCAGAAGCCTTACGGTCCGTAAGGCATGACTCTTACGGTCCGTAAAGGTCCGTCGGCAACCACTTTTTTGTCCGGAAATGGAGCAGGTGAACTACGTCGCAAAACGTGGGCTTACGGTCCGTAAGGCATCACTCTTACGGTCCGTAAAGGGTCCGGAAACTCAAAAATTTCAACTATAAATAGCCCTTCATTTGTAACTCGTAGACACACCATCAAAGCTCGGAAAAACACGAAAAATAACAGAAAACCTTTGGGTTTGGAGCAATGTAATCGATATTGGAGCACCGTTGGAGGTCTTTGGAGGTCTCGGAAGCTCTCGGTTCGAGTTAAAAGCGCCCCGGTTCTGACAAATGTCCGACAAACGTTAAGTTCTCATATCTTTTACTTTTTACCATGTTACCTTGTGTTTGTAATTGTGTTTATTTTTTGTATTTGTATAATATGTGTGTTTAAGTTTGTAAACTACCTGGGTTATGATAAACTAAATGATTGTAATGTATATTTGAAGTAATTTCAGTTATTTGGTGTGATTTACAGAACTTATTATTGTAATAAATCTTGGTATTGCATGTTGGCATATGTTGATTAATTATTTGTCTAATAATAAATCAAAATACTAAAACTTGCATCCTCACCTTAAAACTCGAAAGATATTAGGGTGATCTAGGTTATTAGCTAATCATTGGTGGGTAAATTGGGTGATTGTTAATTCGGACTTGTTTATTACATCATGATTAAAGGTTTCCTAAGATTTAATTTTCAAAGATTTGTTCGCTTTGCGTGTTTAAAAGATCGTCTCACAACTTAGTCTCTGAGGTTCCAACGGTTGGATTCGCGTAGGATTTGGTATCGATAGCTCGAGCCGGTTCGTTCAAGCATTTCACATTTCGTCTTAATCTTTTGTTTAATACATCTCTAAAAGGGGGGTTAATCAAGGGAAAAGGATATTTAGCCATTATTATTGTCAAATTAGTATTGCATGATTCTAGGGATTCAAAACCCAGGTAGTCCGTTTATAGTTATTATATTTGTTACATTTTATTTATGTAATTGTTATACTTTGTGTTTATTTATTTCACTGTATTTGTGTGTATTTGTTTTACTTTACATTTTCCTGTCTTCTTTAAGTTTTCAATTTATTATTTAAAAATCACAAATCAATTTAAATCAAATTTCAATTAAAGTCTACTAGGTTTTTGACAAAGATTAATTATCAAGATTTCGCCCATAGTGTCCACGGATTGATATCCGGTCTTGCCATCTACACTACACCGCGACCGGTGCACTTGCCGATTACGTGTGGTTTAGAAGCAATTCCATTTTAAAACTTGTCACGTATTAATCATATAAATTACAACACGATTCGCACACAACAAGTTTTTGACGCCGTTGCCGGGGACACTGGCAAATTTTGAGAACAATCCAAGTCATTAACCTAGTTTTTACTTGTTTTCATAGATTAAAGTTTGTTTATGTGTTTATTTTATGTATTTTTATCATGTGTTTTATCTGTGGAGGACCCCATTACACCAAATATTGTCCAAACGATTCAGGGTGTCCCATAGATTTCAATGCTAACCCTTTTGTGCAGCAGCAGCCATATCCTTTGCAGGGGTATTCCACATATCAGTATGATGACCCGTATCAGCAGTCACATCAAGCAGAAAGGCGCTCATTTTTTTTGGAAATACTTCGACAGCAAGAAGAGACGGCAATTGGATTAGCAAAAAGATGGAAAATATTGAACTCCCTAAAAGCACAGGTAGAACCGGAGACTACAATGGATGTCTCAGTCCCACCTCCGGTTCAGCAGGAAGAAAAGAATACGGGTAAGTTCATAATTGATTTCTCGTGTAGTAATGAAGAGATAGATGCACAACTGGCTGCATATAAGAGATGGAAGGGAGAAATGTGCATTGAAAATCCACTGCAAGGTAAATATTATGATTCTGATCTTAATTATTATAATTCTCATGAATCAGATTTACCCTTGTCTTGTGAGGATGATGTCATACAGGTTTCACATTCTGAGCCCTTGTATGAAGAAGATGAGGACCACACTCATGAACCGGAGACGATAATGGACGTTGAAGTCCCACCTCCGGTTCAACAAGTCGTTAATTCCAATTATTGGTGTCCCACTCCATGGGATATTGATGATGGCTTTTGGAGTGATGATGAGGGGGTAGTAGAAGAGGCAGAGTTAGAGGTGCCCGACTACACCGCAGTTGAAGAAGTTGAAAAGGAGCCACTTGACAAGATGGAGGATGAAAAAGACCATGAACCATCTTGGGAAGAAGAGTTTGGTGATGAGTTGGTAGGTTTGCCAACTATTGAAAATGAAGAATTTGACCCAATCGGTGATCTTGCCTATTTAGAGAAATTACTTGAAGGTGAACCGATTATGGAAATCAAACAAATACCAAACGAAGAAGAAGAAGAGACAGTGGCTGACGAATCTGACAGCTGGCCCGTGAAAGATTTGGATGTTGTATCGCCATCATACTTAAAATCACGAGAGAAGGCACAAAAACGCTTGGATCGACATAGTGCGAGGATTCAGAGATGGTGCAAACAAAGACGCAAGGCAAAATTGAAGTGCAAAGACGACCATCCTCCTCACTACATATCTCGTATCAGGTTTGGTCCAGGTAAATTTAAATATTGGTGGCCTGACCCGTTTGAAAATGTTAAAAGGTTTATAAATTCCAAACTTAAAATTTTAATTAATAATAAGGAACGGGTAGAATTAAACGGGTTGGATAGGGTCCAGATCAAAGAAAAACCTCCTGATTAAATTCAAGTGTGGGGAGGTTTTGTAAAAATTTGTGTTTTTGAGTCGTTTATTTTGTGTCGAGTCAGTACTGCTTGGGTTGTTGCTTGTTTTTGTTTATGCAGGTTTGAATCAGACCACCCGTACTCAATCTCCATTCGGGTAATTTCGGAGTTGTACGCCAATTTCAAGTAATTTACCAAGTGTGCAAGTTAGAGTCAAAGCCGATCGCGACCGAAATGCTATACGATCGAGCTGGATTGGACAAAAGTTCTTATACATCATATAACCAGCTAAGTCCTTTCCAATTTATCCTTTGTCTTTTTATTTCTTATTTATTTTAATTTTTGAGTCAGTTTAAATTCTACATTGAGGGCAATGTAGAGTTTAAGTGTGGGGATACGGGAATTTCATAAACAATTTAAAAATTTTAAAGAAATTTTTCGCGCTTGTCCCAATCTTTTAGCACATCGAAAACAAAGACCTTTTCAAAACGACAATCAAAACGATTTAAATGTCGAACTTACTAAAACAAAAATACATGTTTCTTTAAGTTGCGGGATAGTAGGTTGATTAATTCAGGTTTTTCTTGAAATAAAATTTTTACGGGATACCTAAGATAATGAATCAAGCTGGAAAGTTAATTAATTATGCAATATTAATATCGATAACCCTTATTTTTCCACATGACAGTGAGATTTGAGCCTATAAGTGTTTCTTACATAAACACTACTTTCGTTTCATGTGTGTTTACCAACTTGTTGCATTACTTTAGAACTTGTACGTTTTGATACATTTCAAGACCTTCGGTTAGGATTTGAAATGGATATGATAGAGGCATTAGGATTACCATTTTTTGTTTCACTATTACCATTAGATACCACTTTGAGCCTAAAACCATTCATTTGTTTCCCGTTGTCGATTTTATAAACGGATGAGTTGCACAAGAAGATGTAAAAGAAGTCAAAGCAAATCCCAACATGAATACACACTTCTAAATGAGGGTGAAGGCTTTTAGGCTCAATGCCGAACAATTCATTAGAGTTGGAAGAAATATTCACTACAGGATTGAGAGACTTAATTAACATCTTGGATAAAATTGGTCTTGACGATCTGACCTTAAAAGAGTCACTAGGTTGAAAGTGGTTAGAAAAAAAAAAGGTATGAAAAAAAAAATATGAAAAAAAAAATTATCATTTTAGTTTAAGTCTTACAGTGCTTTCTTGTTATATGGCCAGTTTTTACGAGATAAGTTAACTGTGAAACTCTGTAGTTAGTCACTCTTTTCTAAATAAATAACCTACCTAAAACCCTTTCCTACCCATAATAAAGCCCTCTTGATCCATGTTGAATTTTAACAAATAGGTGGAGATCTGATTGACGTACAAGCTTATAATAGTCATGCTTCATAGTTCGGTTTTTGAGAGTTCACTTGAAATTACATATATATTAACCGAGAGATGAGTGAATTTCGTGAGAGGTATTAATATTGCATAAATTGATTACTTGAAGGTAAGAAAGTTTGATTAGGTAGGCTCGGTTTCTCATTTCATTCTCTTGAATTGTCAACCTTTTGAACGTTGTAAGTCTTGGGAAACATCTGTGTTTATTGATTTTGTAGTTCGCGTTTTAATTTGTTAAGGATTGCGTTTTTGTAAATCGTTTATGTTGAACATGTTGCTTAGGATTTTGCTTAGGGACAAGCAAAAGGTTAAGTGTGGGGATGTTTGATGTGTCTTAAATTATACACATTTTACACATCAAATTCCCTACATTTTAATCTACCTGGATATGATTTTCTCGCAATATTGGTACTTATTTGATTATATGTTGTATTTACAGAAAACTGTGAATATTCCGAGGATTATGCGAGAAAACGGTGAAAGATCGACGAAGGAAACAATACATGGGTAATGCTAATGGATTGAAAATGAAAATATTAGAAGATGGCATGATAGAGGGTTGAATTACGAAGACGTGGGCGAAAACGGTGCGTAAAACGGAGCTAAAACGAAGAAGAAATGAAGAAATACGCGCCAGAAACAGTCAGAACTTCATCTGGACATATCCGGAGCTAGGAAATGAGTTACGGGAGCCATAATATATGCTTTTGGGGTAGCTCGACGAAAGGAATCCAAAAATGAAGTTTGTTTTTGGAGAACCCTTACGGACCGTAAGGCTTGACCCTTACGGTCCGTAAAGGGATGGAGCTTCTAGAAAAAAATGGTCCGCAAAGGGGGGCGCTCACTGACTTTGACCAGAAGCCTTACGGTCCGTAAGGCATGACTCTTACGGTCCGTAAAGGTCCGTCGGCAACCACTTTTTTGTCCGGAAATGGAGCAGGTGAACTACGTCGCAAAACGTGGGCTTACGGTCCGTAAGGCATCACTCTTACGGTCCGTAAAGGGTCCGGAAACTCAAAAATTTCAACTATAAATAGCCCTTCATTTGTAACTCGTAGACACACCATCAAAGCTCGGAAAAACACGAAAAATAACAGAAAACCTTTGGGTTTGGAGCAATGTAATCGATATTGGAGCACCGTTGGAGGTCTTTGGAGGTCTCGGAAGCTCTCGGTTCGAGTTAAAAGCGCCCCGGTTCTGACAAATGTCCGACAAACGTTAAGTTCTCATATCTTTTACTTTTTACCATGTTACCTTGTGTTTGTAATTGTGTTTATTTTTTGTATTTGTATAATATGTGTGTTTAAGTTTGTAAACTACCTGGGTTATGATAAACTAAATGATTGTAATGTATATTTGAAGTAATTTCAGTTATTTGGTGTGATTTACAGAACTTATTATTGTAATAAATCTTGGTATTGCATGTTGGCATATGTTGATTAATTATTTGTCTAATAATAAATCAAAATACTAAAACTTGCATCCTCACCTTAAAACTCGAAAGATATTAGGGTGATCTAGGTTATTAGCTAATCATTGGTGGGTAAATTGGGTGATTGTTAATTCGGACTTGTTTATTACATCATGATTAAAGGTTTCCTAAGATTTAATTTTCAAAGATTTGTTCGCTTTGCGTGTTTAAAAGATCGTCTCACAACTTAGTCTCTGAGGTTCCAACGGTTGGATTCGCGTAGGATTTGGTATCGATAGCTCGAGCCGGTTCGTTCAAGCATTTCACATTTCGTCTTAATCTTTTGTTTAATACATCTCTAAAAGGGGGGTTAATCAAGGGAAAAGGATATTTAGCCATTATTATTGTCAAATTAGTATTGCATGATTCTAGGGATTCAAAACCCAGGTAGTCCGTTTATAGTTATTATATTTGTTACATTTTATTTATGTAATTGTTATACTTTGTGTTTATTTATTTCACTGTATTTGTGTGTATTTGTTTTACTTTACATTTTCCTGTCTTCTTTAAGTTTTCAATTTATTATTTAAAAATCACAAATCAATTTAAATCAAATTTCAATTAAAGTCTACTAGGTTTTTGACAAAGATTAATTATCAAGATTTCGCCCATAGTGTCCACGGATTGATATCCGGTCTTGCCATCTACACTACACCGCGACCGGTGCACTTGCCGATTACGTGTGGTTTAGAAGCAATTCCATTTTAAAACTTGTCACGTATTAATCATATAAATTACAACACGATTCGCACACAACAAGTTTTTGACGCCGTTGCCGGGGACACTGGCAAATTTTGAGAACAATCCAAGTCATTAACCTAGTTTTTACTTGTTTTCATAGATTAAAGTTTGTTTATGTGTTTATTTTATGTATTTTTATCATGTGTTTTATCTGTGGAGGACCCCATTACACCAAATATTGTCCAAACGATTCAGGGTGTCCCATAGATTTCAATGCTAACCCTTTTGTGCAGCAGCAGCCATATCCTTTGCAGGGGTATTCCACATATCAGTATGATGACCCGTATCAGCAGTCACATCAAGCAGAAAGGCGCTCATTTTTTTTGGAAATACTTCGACAGCAAGAAGAGACGGCAATTGGATTAGCAAAAAGATGGAAAATATTGAACTCCCTAAAAGCACAGGTAGAACCGGAGACTACAATGGATGTCTCAGTCCCACCTCCGGTTCAGCAGGAAGAAAAGAATACGGGTAAGTTCATAATTGATTTCTCGTGTAGTAATGAAGAGATAGATGCACAACTGGCTGCATATAAGAGATGGAAGGGAGAAATGTGCATTGAAAATCCACTGCAAGGTAAATATTATGATTCTGATCTTAATTATTATAATTCTCATGAATCAGATTTACCCTTGTCTTGTGAGGATGATGTCATACAGGTTTCACATTCTGAGCCCTTGTATGAAGAAGATGAGGACCACACTCATGAACCGGAGACGATAATGGACGTTGAAGTCCCACCTCCGGTTCAACAAGTCGTTAATTCCAATTATTGGTGTCCCACTCCATGGGATATTGATGATGGCTTTTGGAGTGATGATGAGGGGGTAGTAGAAGAGGCAGAGTTAGAGGTGCCCGACTACACCGCAGTTGAAGAAGTTGAAAAGGAGCCACTTGACAAGATGGAGGATGAAAAAGACCATGAACCATCTTGGGAAGAAGAGTTTGGTGATGAGTTGGTAGGTTTGCCAACTATTGAAAATGAAGAATTTGACCCAATCGGTGATCTTGCCTATTTAGAGAAATTACTTGAAGGTGAACCGATTATGGAAATCAAACAAATACCAAACGAAGAAGAAGAAGAGACAGTGGCTGACGAATCTGACAGCTGGCCCGTGAAAGATTTGGATGTTGTATCGCCATCATACTTAAAATCACGAGAGAAGGCACAAAAACGCTTGGATCGACATAGTGCGAGGATTCAGAGATGGTGCAAACAAAGACGCAAGGCAAAATTGAAGTGCAAAGACGACCATCCTCCTCACTACATATCTCGTATCAGGTTTGGTCCAGGTAAATTTAAATATTGGTGGCCTGACCCGTTTGAAAATGTTAAAAGGTTTATAAATTCCAAACTTAAAATTTTAATTAATAATAAGGAACGGGTAGAATTAAACGGGTTGGATAGGGTCCAGATCAAAGAAAAACCTCCTGATTAAATTCAAGTGTGGGGAGGTTTTGTAAAAATTTGTGTTTTTGAGTCGTTTATTTTGTGTCGAGTCAGTACTGCTTGGGTTGTTGCTTGTTTTTGTTTATGCAGGTTTGAATCAGACCACCCGTACTCAATCTCCATTCGGGTAATTTCGGAGTTGTACGCCAATTTCAAGTAATTTACCAAGTGTGCAAGTTAGAGTCAAAGCCGATCGCGACCGAAATGCTATACGATCGAGCTGGATTGGACAAAAGTTCTTATACATCATATAACCAGCTAAGTCCTTTCCAATTTATCCTTTGTCTTTTTATTTCTTATTTATTTTAATTTTTGAGTCAGTTTAAATTCTACATTGAGGGCAATGTAGAGTTTAAGTGTGGGGATACGGGAATTTCATAAACAATTTAAAAATTTTAAAGAAATTTTTCGCGCTTGTCCCAATCTTTTAGCACATCGAAAACAAAGACCTTTTCAAAACGACAATCAAAACGATTTAAATGTCGAACTTACTAAAACAAAAATACATGTTTCTTTAAGTTGCGGGATAGTAGGTTGATTAATTCAGGTTTTTCTTGAAATAAAATTTTTACGGGATACCTAAGATAATGAATCAAGCTGGAAAGTTAATTAATTATGCAATATTAATATCGATAACCCTTATTTTTCCACATGACAGTGAGATTTGAGCCTATAAGTGTTTCTTACATAAACACTACTTTCGTTTCATGTGTGTTTACCAACTTGTTGCATTACTTTAGAACTTGTACGTTTTGATACATTTCAAGACCTTCGGTTAGGATTTGAAATGGATATGATAGAGGCATTAGGATTACCATTTTTTGTTTCACTATTACCATTAGATACCACTTTGAGCCTAAAACCATTCATTTGTTTCCCGTTGTCGATTTTATAAACGGATGAGTTGCACAAGAAGATGTAAAAGAAGTCAAAGCAAATCCCAACATGAATACACACTTCTAAATGAGGGTGAAGGCTTTTAGGCTCAATGCCGAACAATTCATTAGAGTTGGAAGAAATATTCACTACAGGATTGAGAGACTTAATTAACATCTTGGATAAAATTGGTCTTGACGATCTGACCTTAAAAGAGTCACTAGGTTGAAAGTGGTTAGAAAAAAAAAAGGTATGAAAAAAAAAATATGAAAAAAAAAATTATCATTTTAGTTTAAGTCTTACAGTGCTTTCTTGTTATATGGCCAGTTTTTACGAGATAAGTTAACTGTGAAACTCTGTAGTTAGTCACTCTTTTCTAAATAAATAACCTACCTAAAACCCTTTCCTACCCATAATAAAGCCCTCTTGATCCATGTTGAATTTTAACAAATAGGTGGAGATCTGATTGACGTACAAGCTTATAATAGTCATGCTTCATAGTTCGGTTTTTGAGAGTTCACTTGAAATTACATATATATTAACCGAGAGATGAGTGAATTTCGTGAGAGGTATTAATATTGCATAAATTGATTACTTGAAGGTAAGAAAGTTTGATTAGGTAGGCTCGGTTTCTCATTTCATTCTCTTGAATTGTCAACCTTTTGAACGTTGTAAGTCTTGGGAAACATCTGTGTTTATTGATTTTGTAGTTCGCGTTTTAATTTGTTAAGGATTGCGTTTTTGTAAATCGTTTATGTTGAACATGTTGCTTAGGATTTTGCTTAGGGACAAGCAAAAGGTTAAGTGTGGGGATGTTTGATGTGTCTTAAATTATACACATTTTACACATCAAATTCCCTACATTTTAATCTACCTGGATATGATTTTCTCGCAATATTGGTACTTATTTGATTATATGTTGTATTTACAGAAAACTGTGAATATTCCGAGGATTATGCGAGAAAACGGTGAAAGATCGACGAAGGAAACAATACATGGGTAATGCTAATGGATTGAAAATGAAAATATTAGAAGATGGCATGATAGAGGGTTGAATTACGAAGACGTGGGCGAAAACGGTGCGTAAAACGGAGCTAAAACGAAGAAGAAATGAAGAAATACGCGCCAGAAACAGTCAGAACTTCATCTGGACATATCCGGAGCTAGGAAATGAGTTACGGGAGCCATAATATATGCTTTTGGGGTAGCTCGACGAAAGGAATCCAAAAATGAAGTTTGTTTTTGGAGAACCCTTACGGACCGTAAGGCTTGACCCTTACGGTCCGTAAAGGGATGGAGCTTCTAGAAAAAAATGGTCCGCAAAGGGGGGCGCTCACTGACTTTGACCAGAAGCCTTACGGTCCGTAAGGCATGACTCTTACGGTCCGTAAAGGTCCGTCGGCAACCACTTTTTTGTCCGGAAATGGAGCAGGTGAACTACGTCGCAAAACGTGGGCTTACGGTCCGTAAGGCATCACTCTTACGGTCCGTAAAGGGTCCGGAAACTCAAAAATTTCAACTATAAATAGCCCTTCATTTGTAACTCGTAGACACACCATCAAAGCTCGGAAAAACACGAAAAATAACAGAAAACCTTTGGGTTTGGAGCAATGTAATCGATATTGGAGCACCGTTGGAGGTCTTTGGAGGTCTCGGAAGCTCTCGGTTCGAGTTAAAAGCGCCCCGGTTCTGACAAATGTCCGACAAACGTTAAGTTCTCATATCTTTTACTTTTTACCATGTTACCTTGTGTTTGTAATTGTGTTTATTTTTTGTATTTGTATAATATGTGTGTTTAAGTTTGTAAACTACCTGGGTTATGATAAACTAAATGATTGTAATGTATATTTGAAGTAATTTCAGTTATTTGGTGTGATTTACAGAACTTATTATTGTAATAAATCTTGGTATTGCATGTTGGCATATGTTGATTAATTATTTGTCTAATAATAAATTAAAATACTAAAACTTGCATCCTCACCTTAAAACTCGAAAGATATTAGGGTGATCTAGGTTATTAGCTAATCATTGGTGGGTAAATTGGGTGATCGTTAATTCGGACTTGTTTATTACATCATGATTAAAGGTTTCCTAAGATTTAATTTTCAAAGATTTGTTCGCTTTGCGTGTTTAAAAGATCGTCTCACAACTTAGTCTCTGAGGTTCCAACGGTTGGATTCGCGTAGGATTTGGTATCGATAGCTCGAGCCGGTTCGTTCAAGCATTTCACATTTCGTCTTAATCTTTTGTTTAATACATCTCTAAAAGGGGGGTTAATCAAGGGAAAAGGATATTTAGCCATTATTATTGTCAAATTAGTATTGCATGATTCTAGGGATTCAAAACCCAGGTAGTCCGTTTATAGTTATTATATTTGTTACATTTTATTTATGTAATTGTTATACTTTGTGTTTATTTATTTCACTGTATTTGTGTGTATTTGTTTTACTTTACATTTTCCTGTCTTCTTTAAGTTTTCAATTTATTATTTAAAAATCACAAATCAATTTAAATCAAATTTCAATTAAAGTCTACTAGGTTTTTGACAAAGATTAATTATCAAGATTTCGCCCATAGTGTCCACGGATTGATATCCGGTCTTGCCATCTACACTACACCGCGACCGGTGCACTTGCCGATTACGTGTGGTTTAGAAGCAATTCCATTTTAAAACTTGTCACGTATTAATCATATAAATTACAACACGATTCGCACACGTCAAGTTTTTGGCGCCGTTGCCGGGGACACTGGCAAATTTTGAGAACAATCCAAGTCATTAACCTAGTTTTTACTTGTTTTCATAGATTAAAGTTTGTTTATGTGTTTATTTTATGTATTTTTATCATGTGTCATTAGTCCCTCTTTTGTCAATTTTGTCCATCTCATGCAGCAAAATCTTATTACACTCACGTAACAAATCATTCAATGAAGCTTCATGCAGAACATTACTGAGGATCAAAGAAAAGATGTTTTCCGTCGTATTTTTTGGCGTTTTACGTTGAGTTGTAAATTTTTTTAGCAACCACTGTGTGTTTTTTTGGTGTGATAAACGGAAGGTGGTGAGGCGTTTCTATTTATAGAATTTTTTTGGCGCGTAGTTTAGGCGGGATGTTATTTTTATAACAAAAAAATTAATTAACATTTATCAGGATGTAAGCTTTGGCTTTATATATAATGACGTTTCATATTTTTTGGCGTTTTGTAGCCAGGGAGCTTAAATAAAACACAGAAAAAAGTACGCAGTGATAAAATTGGAGTTTTGTATTTATTTGGCGTTTTATTTTTCAATGGCGTTTTATGTGAGAAATGGGTTTTTACTTTTTTACCCTTAATGAAGCGCGTCCACGTAATAAAATTGTTGTTATTTACTAAAATGCCACCGCGCCAATCTAGTCCATAGATTGTTTTGATCGGACGATCAATAAACGTTCTCACCGTTCTCACACTTTCTACCGTTTTCTCTAAATCTTGACCATATATATATATATATATATAATAAATATATATATATAGGACAATGATCCGTTAGGAACCACCCTTTATTGTGAGAACCGCGGGAACCAATGTGAACACAAAAAAAAATGCCTAAAAATAGCTAAAAAACACACCAAAATTTTTTTTTTAATCTTTTTTATAGAAAAATCGCTACTTTTAGTAGCCAAATTTTTTTTTATTAAAAAAAAAATAATTTGGCTACTAAAAGTAGCGATTTTAATGTAAAAAAAATTATGTGTTTTTTTTTTTTAGGTTTTTTGAGGGTTTAGTTTTTAGCATTTTAGCTTGGGGGAGGAGGGGGGGGGGGGGTTTAGTTTTTTTTTTTTTTTTTTGGGGGGGGAGGGGGTGGGGTTAGGTTTTTTAGCTATTTTTAGTTGTGTTCACATTGGTTCTCGCGGTTCTCGCAATAAAGATTGTTCTCGTATGAACCTTACCCTATATATGTATATATATATAATTTTTATTGTTATGTTTGTTTATTTGAGTAAAATAAATAAATATGGTAATGGATAAAAAGACCAATTTGCCCCCATATGAGGTCCACTTGGTTAGATTTAACTATGAAAACGAACTGAGTTAGGTTCAAAGTACGTAACGTCCAAGTGTTTGCAAACATCAAGTACATTTTTTGCACTTTTTGAAAACAAAGAACATAGTTTGCAATATGATGTAAACATAAAGGACGATTCTTGTAATTTACTCTATACTAAATCGTCACAGATTCCAGATTTGTTTTTAAACTATAAGTTGATCTAAACGATCTCTTAGACCGCCCGTAATGGGGCGTTTGTTTTAAAAAAAATAAAAAAAAAAACGCCGCATCACGCCCCGTATCCATTACAGCCCGGCGTTATTGGGCGTTTTTCGAGAAAAAAATTCGCTCGGCGTTTTTCAAATCACGCCAAAACTTGAATTGGGAAATGAGTTGACTATTGCCAACGGTCATTTGTTTATTTGTTTTATTTTTTTTTAATTCCAATATTAACACACTATATATATTACCCACTTTTCCATCATTTTTTATAAAAAAAACTCACACACTATCAAACTTTCTCTCTACTACTTCTACAATTTATAAAAAGATGCATCCATTCCGACCCCCATTTGGTGTCCCCTCAAGACCATGAACCCGAACACAACCCAACCGCAACAACCCTTTACCTTCAAGACATGGACCCGAACATGTTATCGTAAGCGGCTTACTTGAGTGGCGCTACTCCATTCGTGCAACCCACTTTCGGCTTTGGTCAAGCCGGCGGGTCGCAACCTTCACAACAACAAGCCGAAACCGATGTGGATATCGTGCCGGAGACGCATACCGAACCGGAGCGAGAGACATCGAAACGCGGCAGAAGGTTGCATAAGAAGAAGGAAATGAACGAACCTCGACGTAAGCATTCTTACCTTAATTGGACGAAGGAGGAGGAATACACGTTGGCTCGGGCGTGGCTCGAGGTTTCGGAGGACCCCGAAATTGGTAACTTTTATATTTTTTTTACTTATTTTTTCCTACACGTCTATTTTGTTTTATTTTTAACGTACAACTTTATATTTCAATTTGTAGCAAACTTTCAAACGGGCCCCGAATTTTGGAATAGGATTCGTGCACTCTTTTATAGCACGTGGGGTAAGGGCGAGCATCGTGACAAAGATTCCATTTCTAGCAAATGGACTGACATCAACAACAAGTGTCACTCCTTCCAAGAAGTGTATCAACGTAACTACGATAATCGCCCGAGCGAAGAATGTGACGTCGGGGTTTTAATGAAGGCTTTGGAAGAGTACGAGAGAACGAAAAGCACTTTCCCGTACTATAAGTGTTGGGATCTACTACGAAAAAGTCCAAAGTGGGCGGGCGTAGTGACCATGACGTCTAGTAGTAGACGTCGAGCTAAACGGTCAAAAACATCATCCTCCGTTGACCCTGAAACACCGACTTCCGATGCCCGCAATGTCGATCTAAATGAGGTTGTGGACGTTGACGAGCAACTTGAAGAAGAGTTGGCCCGACCGCCCGGTAGAAGAAAGGATAAGCGAACCGGGAAAAAAACGGTGGAGTCGTCTTCCGATCTCGAATTGAAAAAAGATTTCGAGGAGATGAACCGTCGTCTCCAAGACATTCGAGATCTCGGCCACCAACGTTTGGAGACTATGAAAGAACGCGTCGCCGAAACCAAAAAGTTTAACGAGATGCAAGAGGCGAGGCAAATGGAAAAGGACATTGAGTTTTTGTCCAAACCGATCGACCACCTCCAAGGCGACGCGTTGATCCTTGCGCAAATGCATCGCCAAAAAATTCGGGAAAAATACGGACTCTAGATCTTCATCTTTTTTTTTAACTTTATTTATTTTATTTCCGTTTTTTAATTATTTTTTTTTCTAGTAGTGTAATTTTTTTTTAAATTAACGAAGTATTTTTAGTTTTAAATTTAAAAAAATAAATAATTGTGTAATGTTGCATGGGTGTTATTGGACAGTATTTCTACTACGACATTTTTGCAATAACGCCCAATAATGTCCCCATGCTGACTAGACTGCCACATAGCAGAAAACGCCCATGATGGAGGCATTATTAAGCGAACCACTACACATGATCTTACTGTTAAATTTAAAGTTATGCGACATTAACTAACAAGGAGATAATGACATGTGGAAGATGAACACTTGAGATGATAACATAGAAAAATAAAAGTAAAAGTAAAAACACATGACATAAGAAAAACAAAAGTAAAAGTAAAAACACATGTAACTATAACTCTTTGTTAAGAGTACAACTACGGGATTTGATTACTATCAAGTTAAATGGTGAAATATTATTATTGACGGATTCAGTTACAATATATATAGACATCATAACAAAACTCTAACAACCTAATAGCCCCGTGGGCTAATACTACTCTAATTTTTACTATCTAATACTCCCCTGCGGCCTGAGTGGATGGAAACCATAAGCTTGGACTCGGAAAAAATAGCATAAAAGCAATAATAATAAGATAAACGATAAACATGCTTTGGTCCATTCAAGAACCCAAACTTTTGCCAACAAATCCGTATTTTGCCCATCCATAGTCTTCAATGACAGATCCCCTAATCCTGCAAGAGGCGTTCAAAGCGGCAGTGCAGCGGCAACGGAGTAGAAATCTGACTAACTAGCAGCGAACACGGCGGACCGTAGTCTTGCAGGCGGTGCAGTGGTGGACTGAAGTCCAATGAGCGGCGGACCGAAGCCGGCGACAATAAGAAGGAACCGGGGTTCAAATAAGCAGCAGACCGTAGTCGGCGACAATAAATAAAAACAAAAGAAAGCGGTGACCGCATGGCGGAAAGAAACGGCTTGAGGAAGGACGATGAGTCTTTAGTGGTAGATGCGTTTAAAAAAACGACAACACATTAACCATAAACAAGTGAGATGATCATAAAATCAGGATCAGTTCCTTTTTGTGTGTAGATGGTATATAACCTCCAAAACACGATAACCATAAACAATCAATTTGGGCTTTTTTTCATGTCTCGTTGAATGCATGTGGCAATAAACAAAGTCAAAACAAAATAACCAATGCATGGTTATGATATAAGCACCACAACAACTTCACAATGGAAAAAAAATATGTTCGGCTTTAAATGGTTGGCGAAAGGAACAAGTGGCTTAAGAGTTGAGTCTTAAACCAATAATGAAGCTTTATTCAGTGCAAAATAGTAAATATTTAAACTTCTAATATATTTTTATATATAAGGCCAAACAAATTACACCAAGATAGCCGGTAAGCGGGCAACAAGCTGCGCCGCTACCCCATTTTGAATAGCGAAACCTAACCTAGTAAAAACGAAACCCCGATCTCTAGGAGACGAAATGTTGCTGTGAACAACCCGTTGGACCCGTTCAAGAAATCTGATGGCTTCTGGGGCTAGCGAGCCAAAGGTATCAAAGGCAAAAGGGATAAAGGAATGTTGATTATCCTCGCAGGCTTTTGCATGTTTGTCCATTTTCTTCGCTGCCGCCCTTGCAATCGCCTGACTAGGGACAAAACCTGTATCCCGAAAGCCTACAAGGGGGGAGACCCCGGTAAGATCAACACAAGCGTGTTTACCTGCATCCCACCCGAAAACTAAAACGTCCGCGGGGCGCAATGTGGATCTTCCTTCCCTCGGATCTGTCAAAAAGTTTACGGGGGCTTCTTTCTTCACCGAGATCCCCGCCCGTTTGAGGATGTCCGCCAAGACATCCCGCACCCAGTCGTGCCTATACTTAAAACCTGGCAGTTCTTTACAGTGCAGAGCATGCTCCCCAAATTGGTCTAAGCAAGCTTTCCGGCAAATCGGGCATTGCTCATCATCAGGGAACATAGGAATCATGAGCCGATATTTTAAGATAGCACGGTATTCAACGGCTGACATCTTTTGGCCTAAGCCCTCGATGGGGATGACCGATAGAAAATCTTGGGCGTGGGGGCCCCGCAAGCATTCCAGGACGGCGTTCTGACGGGGGGTCGTACAGAAATCTGATCCAATATTCTGAGCGATACGACAAAACAGAGCACTCGCCAAAGTCTTCTGGGTCTTCGGTGGGGCGGTGTCCCTGTTAGCGAAACCGCCAATATCCAAATCCGGGAGGTGTCTATGCAACTCCCCCAGAGCCATGTCATAATCCCCATCCATTCCAACAACCCCACTCTCGCGCAAGATGTGATCTTGCAGCCCCCACGATTGAGCTCGCGAGGCAACAAAACCGTAAATGGAGACATCCATGGCGGATAGAAGCCCCAGCCCCCCCATCTTACAGCGCAAAGAAGCAACCCGCCACTGAAAATCACCAAAAAACGGACCCCCACACACCACAATGTCCTCTATAGCCCCCCGTAGCCCTTTATCGAATAAGGATACCGCCTCCTTTACAAACACAGGTTGACAAGTTCGCAGACCAAAAAGGAGCTTGGCGACACCCATGCAAGAGCGCAGCAGGAGAAGCTCACTTTGCGGGTCTCGGAGTTGCGAAAGGCCACTCATAAGGTCCACTGCCCGGGAAGCTCGCCGCGCAGCCAAAGCACTAATGAAACTGGGGTCCCGGCTCACAGCTCCCCCAAGGAGTCTCACGCCCCCCGTTGGTCTTCCAATCTCCTTCGGGAATAAACTAGCCTCCAATTTTTCTCCATTGCAAGACGGCCAATATACCTCTGTTTTTTTTATATTAAGCCGAAGCCCCAAAGGTGGCCCCTCTGATTGAATGATAGCCAGAGCCTTTGCTACCTCAGATGTTTTTCCCATAATAGTACCATCATCCAAATACCACGCGTGGAAGGGGAGGGTGCAACTGTCTCGTATACGTTGTGTGAGGGGGTGCAAGACAAGGGCGAACAATAGAGGCCCCAAAGGATCCCCCTGCTGGACCCCCGTGGATGACCCAATACAGTCATTACCCACATAAAGCCTAGCGGTTTGCCCATAAAGAAAATGTACCCACGGAAATATAGATGGGCATCGAATCCCAACCTCCCGCAGAAGAGCTGTGCGATCCACTAGGTTGAAAGCATTGGAGAAGTCAACGGTAAGCATGGCGAAGGCCCCATCATCGTGAAAGGCGTTAAGGAACCTGTTCGCGCTATGGAGGATAGCTTCAGCCCCATCTGGTGTCCCAACCCCGAATTGATGATCCCCTAGGTACCTAACCATCTCTTTCCCTACCTTTTTCATCGCTATCTTGGAGACCAGCCTACGCCAAATGGCCCCGACCGCAATAGGACGGATCCCCCCATCAGGTTTCAGCAAGGGGGTCAGAGGAGCGGAGGCAACGAACTCAGCAAGAGACCTGGGGCATAACCCCCCCAAGAAGACATTGACTACCCCGGTGATGGCTAAAACTAAACCCGAGGAAGTTGAGGACCCCTCTCCACAAAAGCTATCCAGTAAGTGTTGCGCCCTGAGCCCATCTCTCCCGCACGAAGTTCCTTTGGGGAATGACTTAATGCACCCCAAAACGCACTCCGCATCAACAGTTAAGGGTGCCTGAGGGATTGTGTCTGCCGGCACAACCGGAGGGGGTGTAACCGGGTGTTTCTCCGCGAGGGCCTCCAAAGTGGAGGGCCCAAAGGGGGCAACGCCAGAAGAGGACAACACCTTGACTGCAGCTGTGAAATGACCATCTGCCACTTTACGAAGGCACTGCTTAACATTGGTTCGGCCCTCCCGACGGTCGGACCCATTTACCGCCCCTTTCTCCTTTACATCCTGAAAGAGGGAAGCAACTAGCTCGCTAATCCCTTCCCCGTCTTTCCAGACAGAGAGAGCCCGTTGGATGCTAAGGCACTGTAACGTTTTCCTGTTCCCGGACCGACGTTCCTGCCTATTGGCAGGGCGCACAACTTTTAAAGTACAGCGAGGCAACAAGAGTAGCTTAACCCAATATTCAACCGACCCAGGGGTAGCAATCACCTTCCGCATAGCCGATGTTAAAGCTTGCGCGAACGCCATTCGACAACTAGGAGGAATGCTCTTGACTGTCGTGATGGGAAGAGAAAAAACCCGCTCCAGAAGGGAGCCATCCACACCGACAGGGGCAATGCCTTCCCCTGAAACCCCCCTCCCGAAACTTGTGGTTTGGGAATCCCCACAATAAAGTCCTCGGTCCCCCTCGAGCTAGGGACGAATTTAACAAGGTCATCAACATGATGACACCCCCGGCTAAGGTTGTGAAAAACGAAGGTGGGACAGGGCGGCGGCAGTAGCGGCACACCGCCCTGTCTAGGGTTTGCACTTTGTGGCGACAGCTAAGGTTTGTATTTATTTATTTATTTATTTTGTGGTGGCGGGGCGGAAAAGTGAAAGGTAAACAGAACTCTAAGGCTTTGATACCATGTTTAATGGTGAAATACTGAATGATTATTATTGAAGAATTCAGTTACAATATATAAACATCATAACAAAACCCTAACAACCTAATGTGCCTGTGGGCTAATACTACTCGCCATAAATATATTTTCAACGAAGGATTTGATGAATATCAATGTGCCATAAATATATTTGCAAAATATGAAGGTTCGATGAATATCAATGTGCCATAAGTATATTTTCAAAATAGGCAACACATGGATCAATTTATTTGAATGGGCTCACTTTAAAGAATTAATTTAACTTGTAATAGAAATTGGGTCATGGCCCATTAGTTGTTTTCTTTAGCCTTAGCTACGGTCCTTAGCAGCTATTTGGTGATTTTGGTCATTGAAGATATTGGCCCAGTGCTTGCTACATTGATGGCTTGGAAATTTGTGATTGGTAAAAATTAAAGGGATAGTTTCATATATAACTTATAAAAATCGATATAATATTATTGTTACCCAATAAATAATTTTAACATCAAATATATTTATTATTACTTACAATATTGAATTTTTTTTTCCTTAAAACTTTCATTGTGATATTAGAGTTTGAAGTGTAAAGCGAGATAAGACATGATTGTAGTTTATAAATTGTATTTAGTAAAATGAATAGATATAAAATTTTTAGTATTTTAAATGAGCATATTAACCCATACGATATTTAATAAGTTTCAGAAGTATATATGAAATTACCACACAGTGAAAATAGAGTTACAAAACAAACTCAAATTCGAATATGAAAAAGAAAAAACAAAACACTATTTATTTAGTTAATCATAATATACCTTAATAATAAGAAATATAAAAGTTACTTTACGTTGTTAATAAATATTTTCCACATAATCAACCAGTCGAAATTACAGTAATGTATATTTTGTTTTAGGAGGTCCGAGAGGTCGCGTGATGGCATGATACAACACTGCAAGTGAGGTGTATCACTTGGTTATGGCTTTCTCTGTGATGTATATCACGTTGGTCATGGGTGTGTGTCAAACGGTCATATGACTATTGGCAATTAATCTTCTTCCAATTTTCACATATACCCTCTTCAAAAATTACCTCTCAACTCTATAAAAATTCTCATTTTACTTCTCTCAATTCTATTAAAAAAATTCTTTATTTTTATAGTTTTTGAAAAATTCCGGTGGAGGATATGGAGGTACCCAAGTTCATATACGTCCGATTCATCTAGTCTGTCCGACTCTTTGGGTTGTACCATGGAATTTTTGCAAAGATTTGTGAGCACACAGAGCTTGAAGATACGAGATGATCAACGAAGAATTGTGTGTCATGATCGAGTAGCGACAAATGAAGTTCTAATGAATGATTACTTTATTGCAAATTCAAAGTATAATGCCGAGACATTTAGAGTGAGGTTTCGTATGTCGAAAGAATCATTTATACAGATTATGGGAGAGATTGAAACTGAATTTGAATGGTTTCAAGAAGGCTACAATGGTAGGTGAAAAAAGAGTTTCACGGCGATAAAAAAATGCACATCCGCGGTTCGTCAACTTGCAACCGATAATGTTCCTGACGAATATCATAAGTATTTAGCTATGTCTTCTAAGACTTCTAGGGAATCTCTTGAATATTTTTGCAATATCGTAATTAAGTTATACGCTAAAGACTTTTGTACGAAGGCCAACTAAACACAACATATTACGTTTGTACGCCGCACATGAAGTTGGATGACACTTCGGGATACTCGGTAGCATCGACTATACACACATGAGTATTTGTTTTTCTTATTGGTTGTATTTTTTAATTTGATGTATTTTAAAAATGTTGGGTTTTTATTTTTATTTAAAAAACAAAAAAAAAGGTAGTGATGGAATATGATGGATGTTGAAGTGTGAAGAATGAAATGTAATATAATATGATGAAATGAGATGTAAAATGGTAATTAGGTATAACTAGTATTAAGGTCCCCGCGTTGCGGCAGAAACTGTGTCAAATAGTACCCATACTATATCACTGCTAGCGACCACCCACACACGAAAAAACAGGTAAAAACAAAATAACATAAAAAGAAACAATAACACCGAACGAAAAGCATACGTAAGATCATTGAACCATGCACATCCGTTGCGTCGTCGTGTTAATGCGAAAAAATTAAACTCAAACGTAAAACATAGAAAAGAATAACTAAGTAAATCTAGGACCCTCGCTCGTTGCGACGAACCTGCCAAACAGGGAAATAAAGACGTATTGCAACAGGCTTGTCAAATGGAAATAAAATAGACAAAAAACATTGAACCCACACGCACGTCGCAACGTATTCACTCACAATTTGTAGTACGAAACGTATAACGAAAAATTTGAAAAATATGAAAAGTATGGGGGATCAAAGTTGTAAACAAAAAAGTATTATTGGTTAACTTGAAAAAGTCGAAAAACTTTGGGTAGTAAAAGTAAAAAAAAAAAAAATGAGGTTAAAATGCAAAAAAGATGAAAAACTTTAAATTAAAAGTGAAAAGGCCAACTTTTTTTTTTGAAACATTCCCTATGCTTAGAGTACAATTACATAAACCACCAACACATTCTTAATTTATATGATGAAAATAGTGTAACTGTAAGGGGATACGGAGTGGTGCGTTAAGGGTGAGCGGCAAGAGGGTTTGCCGCGCGGGAACACAGCCGCCGACCCCCCTTTGCCGCTTGGCTTCAATCTTGATCGGTGACCAAATGTCGCTGCGGTGAAGGGAGGAAGGAGAGAGAGGGGGTGTGTGTGGTGGGGTCCATGCCATCTCTCAACCAATCACACATTTTTTTTTAAGTTTACCACTTCACCAAGTGTCTAACCATTGCCAACATTTTTCAGCATAGTTTAAACACTTTTCACTGATTGACGTGACGCACTCTGATTGGTTGATTTTTTAGTTTGCCACTCTCAAGTGTCTAACCACTTCTTATACCCTAATAGAATATGATAGAGTACCCCTGGCGCCTTACACAGTCAGGCCAGGGGGTGTTGCTTCCCCCCCCCCCCCCCCCCAAGCGCCTCATGAACTTTAGCGCCCCCATCTAGTTAAACCACCCCGCCTCTGTTAAAAGGGGGCGCCATCCTTGGCTTTTGCCAAAGGAGTAGCGCGCACGAGAGATGAAATCAAGGGGGCCCACCTAATGTAAACCAATCAGATTTTTTTATTTATCTTTTTTTAATATAGTAAAAGGGCTTTATAAGGGGCGTTATTCCACGCCGTGTAAATTAGCGATAAATCCGTCTGCTTATGTGTCACCTACGTGGCGTTTACGTGACGTAATAAAGCCTCTAGGACTTTAAACCACACCCTCTAACCTTACACGTAACTCCAAAACGTATCTTCCGTTCTATGTGTCAATATTGAATAAAGTTTTGGTTTATTTTTATTTATATAATTAAAGTAATATTTGATAGTTGGTGATTGTATGGATCGGTTATTATGATATTAAGTGAGTTGATAATGGTACTGACATCTAGAACAGATAAGCTTTGGGCAATGGAAACAGGCATTTAATGCCAAAATAAGTGAACCCAATGAATATGCATAATTGCAAAATAAATTATGGAAGCCTCTAAATAATTTTGTAAACACGTTATCAACTCTTTTCAAATTTGAATTCGTTCTGACCAAAACCGGATCGGACTGCTGGCTAGACTAGGTAAACTATTATCGGTTATGTTACGAGCTAATAGACTAGACACTAATTACTGAATGGTTTATATAATATAGAGTAGACTGTTAAAATGGTCCTGAGTTTTGGTCAGGTTTCCTACTTTAATCCAAAACTTAATCTTTTTGAATCTAGACCCTGTGGTTTTAATTTTATTGTTATTTTCATTTAAAAGCAAAATCTAGTCAGATTTTTCAGTTAACATCTATTTTTTTTTTTTTGTCTTTTTCCTCCATTTTAATAAAGAGCAAAATAGTCATATTTTTTTTTTAATTTGTTATAATAAAACATTAAAAAACCATTTTGGCAATCATTAAAAGGGGGAAAAGACAAAAAAAAAACTGGATGTTAACTGAAAAAGCTGTCTAGATTTTGATTTTGTATGAAAATAGCAACAAAATTGAAACCACATGGACCCGGATTCAAAAGTTTTGATTTTTGAACTAAAATAATAAAATGACCAAACTTCAGGGACCATTTTGAAAGTTTTCTCTATAATAAATTAAACAAATCTTATGAAAACTAAAGTAAAATCGTGGAACAAATGATGGATGTCTCCTTAAACTACACAGAGTAGTGGGTAAGAGAACTTATACAGATGACAAAACCCTATCACGTAGCCGTCATGTAAACATTAGGGTGAAGGGAGTGGCACGGCAAAGCCGATTGCCGAGCGGCAACACCGCCGTCACCCCTTTATCCCGCGCGGCAAACTATGGAACTCGGCAAGGCATCACCGATCGACAAAGAGGAGGGGGACAAGACCTTTTGCAGTGATGTGTGTGTGTTTGTTTGACTTTAACACATATATATATTTTTTTTAAATGAAAAAAAAAAGTTTGCCACTTTCAAGTGTCTACACCACTGCCAACACTTTTCACCAAAGTTTAAACTCTTTACACTTGCTGACATGACACACTCTGATTTATCCATTTTAAAGTTTGTCACTTTCACCTGTTTAACCACTCCCTTCACCCTTAGAAGCTTTACCCTCCACATTACAAAATGGAAAGGGTGATAAAAGGCAAGGGGGACAAGAGTGAAAAGGCAAAAAATCAAGCTGCTGAAGTTGGTGAACCACCAAACCCGACCCAAATGCCCGTTACACAGGAGCGGACCCACGTTGAAAGGATCGGGGTCCTTGGACCCCAATGTTTTTTAAAAAAGTAGTAGATCCGGTATATTAAATTTTATAAGAACTCATAAATACAATTAGGTGGACATCATAAAGGAAAAATGAAAGCTGGTGTAGTGGTAAACCTCCCTCTTTAACAACAAGATGTCATGGGTTCAATCATTATATAGCCTGTTTTTTCTGTTTTTTTTTAAATCTAGTTCAAACCTCGCTCTAATCCGACCCGAACGAGGACCGACCCGAAAATTTTAACGTTTTATTATAAAAATTTTGAACACCGAAAAAATGGACCCTATTAGAAAAAAAATATTGGGTCCGCCACTGCCGTTACACACGACCATCCACAATAACAGCCACAAGGTTTAGTATACTCACTGTGTCCCGATCTAGCTGGAATCGCATTGTATATAGGAAACCGTGTATACACGAAGTTTCCATACGATGATTCATTTATTCCAGCTAACCTTTCACAACCCGATTCCGTGCCCAAAACTCAACCGCAAGACGTTAGTGGTTCCTCATCCAAACCGGCCAAAAAAAGAAGCCACAAGAAAAAAAACGGATGAAGAGAAAGAAATAGTGGCCGCTTAACGAACACAGTTAAATTTGACGGTTCAAGAAGAAACTACTTTGACAAGATGTTGGATCGACGAATCGCAAAATCCGATTCATGGTATGTTTTATATAACATATTTAAGGCTTACAATATTATTGTTTTAAGTTTCATTATAATTTTTTATAATGTCTATAATATTTTTGGAATAGGGAATTCACGATACAAAAAGGATTTTTGGGATTCTATAAAGAAATCATTTCATACGCCAATGCAAAGGGCAGCCTCGGGTAAAGGGTACACCGACCAGTTGGAAAATCTTGGGACGAAAATTGATATATTTAATTTCCTCCAACAACAAAGGATCAAGTTGAGGAAAAATATCCAAGAGTCGTACGATAAAAATGTATCTCTAAAAGAAAAATGCGAGAATATGAAATTTCTCGCCATGCCCGTCGATCACCTTACAGGCCCACAATTGGCAATGACATTGGAAATGAAAGAAGAAATCATAAAAAAATTATATAACATGGAGAATTAATGAAGTTTTAAATTTTATGTATTTTTTTTTTAATTTTATTTATAGTTTTTAAAACTATTTATATGTAATCTTCTATTTTAATTAGTGTAGTTTTTAAAAAATTTAAATATTTAAAAAAACTAATAAAATATATATGGCAGGCCACGCCAGCCGAAGCCACGTCACACCACACAACACTTAGCCGAAGCCCAACCACGCCACACCACACCTTATGGATCTCACACCTGCCATGTGTCGAGCAATGCCCCCAAATCTAAGCCCTCACACCCGAGAGTCTAAAGATCTCCAAATGGATAAAAACTAATGATGTTCAAGATAAAAAAAATCTTTGAATTATTCAAATTCGAAGAAATGTAGCGGTTATCTACCATTATATCATGCATATTTTAAATTCATATTTGATTTAATCAAAGCATAATATTCCTCGTGAATTATTAATTACTCAAGCGTGAATACATTTTTTTGTCAACCATTAAAATATTAAAGTAAAACATATAAACACGAATGAGTAAAATACTTTATATTTTTGATGATTTTGATACAATATATATATATATATAGACTAGTGTGTGGGTGGGTGTAATTATGTGTGTATTTTTGGTGTTGGGCAAACAAAATCTTATGTAAAGGGTAATTGTTAGAATCGCAAAACCAAATGTGTTGGTTTCGTAAAAGAGAGAAGAAACATTTTGACAAGTTAAAGCCTCGAGAGTTAAAGCTATGTACAATCTTCTAGGGGGTTTGTTTGTCTCTATATATCTTATGCAAGGTTACACATAATTTATATTATATTATATTTATGGTCATGGCTACGGTGTGCTAGACATTTTGGAGAGTCAGGAACGATGCAAATTTTAATAACAAAACGACGAAGGTGTCAAAGATAATTGGAGATATAAAGGCAAGATCGTTTCTTTGGGCTAGAACGCGTGATGGATACTTAGATTTAGGGCTGTAAACGAACCGAACGAACACGAACAAGACCTTGTTCGTGTTCGTTTGATAAAAAATATATGTGTTCGCGAACCGTTCACGAACACTTATCGAACGGAATTTTAAGTTTGTGTTCGTTTGTTAAGGAAATGAACTTGTTCGTGTTCGTTTGTGTTTGTTTGTTAATTTTAGGCAACGAACGTTGACGAACACAAAAGAGTACAAACTAATGTTCATGAACACAAATGGAAACAAACGAACACAAACAATCGTTCATGAATAAAATATATAATACACTGACACTTATTAGATATTTAATTTGTCAGAATTTTTATATATTTAAATAAATATAAAAACAAAAAATACTAATGAACTATCGAACACAAGCGAACACGTTACCGAATGTTCACGAACATAAACGAACGAACACGACCTCTGTTCATGTTTGTTCATTTAACTAAACGAACGAAATTTATTGTTCGTGTTCGTTTGTTTAATAAACAAACGAACACAAACGAACTTCCCGCCGAACAGTTTGCAAACTGTTCACCGAACGTTTGGTTCGTTTACAGCTCTACTTAGATTTGGCACAATCTGAAAAATGTGTAACACGTGGCAAAATGAGGTATATTCATTTGTGTTTCTTAATTTTCTTAACTAATATGAGTTTTCTTTCTATCCTCCTCTCTCTCTCTCTCTCTCTCTATATATATATATATATAGAGAGAGAGAGAGAGAGAGAGAGATAGAGATTGGGTAAAATGAGAAATATACCGAGTTATAAGAACCGTGAAAACTCCTCTGAGCCACGGATCTAGATGAGTTGGATTGTTATGATTTGTTTTGACTTTTAACATGTAGGGAATTGTGTTTTTAATATAAAAATGTAAAGTTCTTTTTTTTTCCAAAAGAGTGTTGGTGGAAATAATATTTACGTGTAGTTTCAAAAATATTTATCAAAATGATGTTTTAGTTATAAAAATCAAGGAAAGTCTCACTTAATAGCTTCTCACTCCTAATATTATTGGATAAATTTAACTTACTAAAATTATCTTTGATTTAGTTAGTTTTTTTAATAGAATAAAATTGTTATATACAAACGTTATTTTTCCTCTTGTTGATTTAATTTGTTTTTTAACATAAGAAAATTGTTATATACAAACGTTATTTTCCTCTTGTCAGTTTCTCATAGAATTAAAATTATCACGATCACTGTGACCACAAAGTATTGTACTTTAATTTGGACTTAACCATGTTATTTTGTATTATGTGTATAAAAAACAATGACGACCAGCATATCAATATTATATATTTAAAATTTCATATAATAGATACAGGAATATTTTTGGGGCACCCACCTCCTACTCCATGTGTTTATTTCCTTTTGTTTCCCTTTTGCTACTTATTTTGAAATTAGTTTACAGAATACAATTGATATATTGCAAGTTTTACATTTACTGACTTTGTATATTTTATTAGAGTTAATTATACATATGAACCATATGGTTTATAGCTAGTTTCTCCTTTGGGTGTTAACTTTTTTTAACATGTTTAGGTTTTATGGTTTCAATTTTGTAACACATTTGGGTACTAACACCATATAATGACTAAAATACCCTTTCATTTTTTTTATTTTATCAATGTAACACCTTTGGGTACTAACACCTAATTTTACTTAAGTTGAAATCAATTTTACAAAATCTATTTTTTTTTAATTTTCATCTTTTTATTATATTAAGATTAGTTAACATAAAATCTATTTTTTTTCATCTTTTTATTAAATTTCTTATTTAACATAAGTATTTTTTTTTTGTTCATTTACATTTTACTATTTTAGAACTTATACCGTTTCTATATTTATTATATTGATCACTGAGATATAAAATACATATTAATATAAAACTATTTATATGCACAATTCCGTTCTAAAAAATTAAATACACAGTTGAAAAAGTTTACTCAATACATGTTAGTTGAATCCAAAATTGAAAACGAGTAAGGTTTATATTATTTAAAACTAACAACTTTATACATGTTTATTTTTAATTTAAATGAAAGATATTTATTATTATTATCTATCATAGGGATGGTTCAAATGAAAACCACTTTTAACGCGAAAACTCGAAAACTAACTAAAAAAAGCCTAAAAAACACACCAAATTTTTTTTTTTACAAATCTTTATTAAAAATCGCCTTTTAAACTACATAATTTTATTTTGTGGTACACATGTGCACTACAAAAAAAAATTTTAAGAATTTTTTATACAGTTTAAATAGCGAAAATTGGTAAAAAAAATTGGTTTGTTTTTTATGTTTTTTTTAGTTAGTTTTTGAGTTTTCGCGTTAACTAGTGTTTTTCATTTGAACCTTCCCATATCTATCATATCTATCCAAAATTGAAAACAAGTAAGGTTTCCATTATTTAAAACGAGTAAGATATTTAATTTACATAAAACTATATAGCTAGTATATTTTACTTAAAATATCTATTTAAAAAATAATGGTGTAACTAGTATATTTTATGTTAAATAATAAATTTACTAAAAAATAAAAATAAAAAAATAAATTGATTTTATGTTAATTAAGATATATAATAAAAAGATGAAAAAAAAAATAGATTTTGTAAAATTGATTTAAACTTAAATAAATTAGGTGTTAGTACCCAAATGTATTATATTGATAAAATTAAAAAAAGTAAGGGTATTTTAGTCATTATATGGTGTTAGTACCCAAAGATGATACAAAATTGAAACCATAAAACCTAAACCTGTTAAAAAAAAGTTAATACCCAAAGGTGAAACTAGCTATAAACCATAGGGTCCATCTGTGTAATTAACTTATTTTATTATCATGAACAAGATATATGTAATAACATAAAAATTATGTTAGCCTTGCAAAAGAAAGGTTTAATATAGGACTCCGTGGGTATGTTTGCTATTTCATTTTGTAAAATTACTTTCATATGTTTTTTTTATAGTTTTTACATTGGTTTATTGATACTCGAATTCGATTTTGTTATCCGAATTTAGTTCAGTTTAGATTTCAACATTTCGAGTCTAATTCAAGAATGAACATCTCTAATTGACTACATCGATAATTTTTGTTTACATTTGAAAATAAAAAAATTTTAAAGATTTGTTCGAGAAAAATAACAAATAAAAAAACAAAAAATATAATACGTTGGTTGGAAAAAATATATAGGTTGATAATCCAAACAGAAGTCTGAGTTGCGAATTCAGTTTTTGAATTAATCCTAACCTGTGAATGTTGAATTGACACGGTTATTTAAAATCAAATTATAACTTTTATTTTATTATATATATACACATGAATAAATTTATTTATATATATTTTTCTCTTGTTTTTTATAAATATATACGTAGCAAAAATAACATTGTTTTTTTTTTTTACAATTTTGAGGTCACGGTTAACAGAAAATATGGTGAAATGTTGAGTATGATAATTAATATGAAAAAAATAATGTAACCAATCCTGTTTGTAAAGAAGAAGGATGGATCGATGCGTCCATGCATCGATTATCGCGAGCTTAACAAAGTCACTATCAAGAATAGATATCCATTGCCCAGGATCGACGATCTGTTCGATCAATTGCAAGGGGCAAGTTACTTCTCAAATAAGATCGATTTGAGGTCAGGCTATCATCAACTGAAAGTTAGAGATGGAGATGTGCACAAGACTGCATTTAGAACTCGTTATGGTCACTACGAGTTCTTAGTGATGCCTTTTGGGCTCACTAATGCACCAGCAACGTTCATGGATCTCATGAACCGCGTCTGCAAGCCCTACTTGGATAAATTTGTCATCGTCTTCATCGATGATATTCTTATTTACTCGAAGAATCAAGCTGACCATGAGAAGCACCTTCGTTGTATTCTTTCACTGCTTTAACAAGAGAAACTTTATGCCAAGTTTTCAAAGTGTGAATTTTGGCTTCGTGAAGTCTAGTTTCTTGGACACGTGGTTAGTGAGCGTGGTATCCAGGTGGATCCCGCTAAGGTTGAAGCTGTCATGAATTGGCAAGAGCCGAAGACGCCCACAGAGATTCGTAGCTTTTTAGGTCTGGCAGGATACTACAGGCGTTTTATTGAGAATTTTTCAAGGATTGCAGCACCCCTAACTTCGTTGACTAGAAAGAATATTAAGTTTGATTGGGGTCCTAAGCAATAAGAATCGTTTGATATACTTAAGCAGAAACTGAGCAATGCTCCCGTGTTGACATTGCCTGATGGAATAGAAGAATTTGTAGTATACTGCGACGCATCACACACTGGTATGGGGTGTGTGCTCATGCAGAAAGGCAAGGTTATTACCTATGCTTCCCGACAACTAAAAGTGCACGAGAAGAATTACACCACCCACGACTTGGAGTTGGGTGCCGTTGTATTTGCACTAAAGCTATGGAGGCATTATTTGTATGGTACCAAGTGCGTGATCTATTCTGATCACAAGAGCCTTCAACATCTGTTTAATCAGAAGGATCTGAACATGAGGCAGCGACGATGGATGGAGTCACTGAATGATTATGATTGTGAAATACGGTACCATCCAGGCAAGGCGAATGTGGTCGCCGACGCATTGAGCAGAAAGGAAAGAGTTAAGCCCATAAGAATCAATGCCAAGAGCATTGAATTAAAGAACAGTTTAAATGAAAGATTGTTAATCGCTCAGAATGAAGCTGTATTAGAAGCTACCTATCCTAATGAAAAGTTGGGAATAACTGCTGAGCAGTTATCTTATGGCAAGGATGGAATCCTAAGATTAAATGGACGAATATGGGTTCCAATCTATCGAGGACTACGGGATGTTATCCTCCAAGAAGCCCACAGTTCTAAGTATTCTGTTCATCCTGGAGGTGACAAGATGTATCAGGATTTGAAGGCAAATAATTGGTGGATAGGCATGAAAAAGTCTATAGCTACTTATGTAGCCAAATGTTTGACGTGCGACAAGTCAAAGCTGAACATCAAAAGCCGTCAGGTTTGCTACAACAGCCTGAACTTCCCACCTGGAAGTGCGAAATGGTGACTATGGATTTTATCACCAAGTTGCCAAAGACTAAGCGAGGAAACGATACTATTTGGGTGATAGTGGATAGACTGACTAAGTCAGCCCACTTCCTACCTATTAAGGAAACACACAACTCAGATAAGTTAGCTTAGCTGTACGTGGACGAGATTGTATCTCTCCACGGAGTGCCAGTGTCTATCATCTCTGATAGGGATACAAGGTATACATCGCATTTCTGGAAAAGCTTTCAGCAATCCCTAGGCACCCAATTAAATTTCAGCACTGCATATCATCCTCAGACAGATGGTCAAAGTGAACGTACTATACAGACGCTCGAGGATATGCTACGAGCTTGTGTCATTGAATTGGGAGGAAGTTGGGATGATCATCTTTCATTGATTGAATTCTCATATAAAAATAGTTATCATTCCAGTATTCAAGCTGCACCTTTTGAAGCTTTGTATTTGAAGAAAGTGCAGAACGCCCGATTGTTGGGCAGAAGTTGGAGATGTCCAACTCACAGGACCTGGTATAGTCCTAGAGACGACAGACAAGATTGTGCAGATAAGAGATTGTCTCAAAGCTTCCAGGGATAGGCAGAAAAGCTATGCAGATAAAAGGCGTAAACCTCTAAAGTTCGAGGTTGGTGACAAAGTGTTACTGAAAGTATCACCCTGTAAAGGGGTAATGCGAGTTGGCAAGAAAGGCAAGTTAAGCCCAAGATATATAGGACCATTCGAGATCATCGAATGTGTCGGAACAGTGGCTTATAAGTTAAATTTGCCTGAAGAGCTCAGTGGTATTCATAATGTATTCCACATCTGCAATCTGAAGAAATGTCTAGCTGATGAATCACTAGTCATACCGCATACAGATGTGCACATAGACGAGAGCCTGAAATTTTTTGAAAAACCTTTGTCAATTGAGGATCGACAGGTTAAGAAGCTTCGAAGGAAGCATGTACCGATTGTAAAGGTTAAATGGGATGCCCGTAGAGGTCCCGAGTACATGTGGGAGGTAGAGTCCACAATGAAAGAAAAGTACCCTCATTTATTTCAGTAAATCTCGAGGTCGAGATTTCTTTTAAGGGGGTGAGGATGTAACACCTCGCAAAATCATGTCCAATATAGTATCAACACGTGTCATGAACTTTAAACGTGTAACAGATTGATTACAAGGGACTAAAGTAGAGAAACGAAGAAAGTATATGTATATAAGGATGCAAAGTGTCAACATTTGATAATTATTCCTTTTAACAAACCTACACGTTGTTTATACCCTAAAACGAATGTATCTTGAAGCAAAAACCGTTTGTGGAAGAAAGTGAAAGTTTACAAGACGCTAGGGTTAAATGTGTCAACATGTTTAAGTTATACCTTTGAGTGACCTTTTAGTGAACTCGAAGACTTGTAACGATTAATTATACTCCAACAAATAGGTGGTAAAAATTTCACAAGGTTTCGATATCGTATGAGAAAGATACGCTAACTTTCGTAATTAAGGGGTTAAAAGCGTCAACGAGGCAAAACTTGTGTTTTCGGTTATCGTTTAACAAAACTGGACCTAATGATGATTGGTTATATCTTATGGATCATATAAATATAAATTTCATGGGTTAAAAGTGCCTAAAATGGAAGAAATTACGCTTTAGAAGGTCCAGGGGGTGAAAATGACATTTTTGAAACTTGAATTGCTGATCAGCTAGTTGCTGGCGCTGCGCCAACACCTGGGGTACCTCCCCGTCGCGCGGCGTGATGGGCTGCCAGCTCAGAAAATTCCTTTTTAACTTGGCAGCTTGCATGTATGCCGAATTCCGCGAGTTTGCCACCCTCTAGCTCCTTGAAACACATCCCTAGGCACTTGTCTTCATCCCTGGAGTTGCCATAACACTTGTGTCCATCTCCTTGATCCTCCTTGGCTATATATAGAGCCCTTTGTTGCAACTTGTGAACTCACATTTGAGCACTTCACTTGGAAAGCTTCCAAACTCTTGTTCTGAAGATTTCTGGAGCTCAAGAGCACTTCCTAAGGGTCCCTAGTCGTGTATAGGACTTCAGTAAGGTGCTGTTTGTTTTTTCTGCGGGAAAAGGTCTGCAGTCTGCAAGGAGAAGAGGGTTTGTTTTTTTCTTCTACAAAACCACTTTTCACACACACAACACACACACACTTCTCTCTGCCTCAACTCTCTCTCTACTCCCTCTCTACAATCTACAGACCACCACCGCCCATAGCACCACCACCACCACCGCACCACCACCACCACCGCACCACCTCCACCACCCACCCCCGTCGCGACCACCACCACCGCCTTCGTCGTCTCCAATTTGGGGGTTTTGTTCGATTTAGGGTTTTTGGTTCGATTTGGGGGTTTTGTTCGATGATGATGGTCTCTGATCTCTCTCTCTCTCTACGGTATCTCTCTCACTCTTTCTCTCTCTACGGTATCTCTCTCACCGATCTCTCTCTCTCTCTTCTTTCTCTCTCTCTCTACGGTCTCTCTCTCTACGGTCTTTCCCTCTCTCTCTACGGTGGTGGTGATGTATCAGGTGGCGGTGGTGGCAGGGATGTGGTGGTAGAGGTGGTGGCAGGGATGTGGGGGTGGAGGTGTGGAAGAAGAGGTCTGTGCCAAGAAGAGGGTTGTGTCTGTGCCAAGAAGACATGGGTGAATGTCTGTGTGGTGAAAAGGTCTCGCAGACCTTTTTTAATGAAAGGTCTGTGAGAAAACAAACAAGCTGCAGACTCCAAACATCTGCACGCGTCTGCGCGGCGCAGACATAAGTGGCCAGAAGTGCTTCTGGCCAAAAAACAAACACCACCTAAGTGTCCTTAACCTTTCTTAATTCAGTTTTACTTAGTTTATTAGCCTAAAGTCAAACCGTCGTAATTAAGGTTTGACTTCGTTATTAATTAAAATTTGTCCAGTCAATTCTCGAATTAAAAGTAGCTTTGAGTTGGTAATTATGTGGGTAATAAACCCTTAAAAGGGCACCCTTTGATTCCCACTCTAACTAGGTCAATTGTCGGGTCAAACGTGATTATAAAAAGTCAACAGAAAGCTAATTTTCGCATAAACACATAATTAACAATGTAGAAGCTATGAAACCTGTTTTAATACTTGTATAACTTGGTAATTAATGTAAGAACATGTCTAAGCATGTTCAACCTGACAATTTTCAGTATAAGCTCGGTTCGGAACCGAAAGTCGCATAAGTGGACTTTTGCTTTGACTTTCAGTTCTGACCCATTAGAGCATATTTTAGAAATGCCTTAGAGCTATATTAGGACCAGGTTACATGTTACTATAACCCTATGTGATTATACAACTTGGTTCATTTGTTATTCGATTCATGTACATGTTTCCGTTATATGCTTAAATATTGACCATAATGCCCTTTTGACCTTAAAGCAAGAATTTTGAAAATGTGAGAGGACAATAATCTTTATTACTGATTTATAAACATGTCCCTAAATTTTCACATCAATTGGAGGTCTAGATTAAGAGTTATGCTCAATAGCGTAATTAGAAAGCTTTTTATTAATTAAACGGCGTAATTAGCATAAAGCCTATCTAAACCCAATTTTTGATACCAAAATTTTTACCCACTGATGTAAAATAATATTTTGGGATTTTTGATGATTTTTATTTATTTTTAGGCTGAGCATAACATAGGGTTATAGTATTGATCCGGTAATTGTCGGTTTTGCCCTTTTGGCCTATAAAATGAGTTTTACAAATCATTTTGATACCAAACCTTTTTCTACTGATCTTATATAATAAATAAAGTATTTTAGCCTTCTGGAATAACAAAAATATCAGCTTTTCTTATAAAACCCGGAAATCGCTTAAAACCGCCTTTTTACGCGTTTTAAACGCATAGTATGTATTAAAACCATTTTTCTCATATAAGACTTAATACCTACTGATGTTTTAAGTAAATTTATATATTTTAACAGTGAGCAAAATTTTTTAACTCAGATTCCCTGTTTTGACTTTTTGAGCTTATGTGAAATTACCAAAATGCCCCTACGGTGCATAGTTTGGTTATAAAAGGTAAATTTCATATATATACCATACCCTACTGTTATGACTTATAAAAATAAGTATTTTTACTGATTATATCAGACCTGAAACTCAGATTAGTATTTAAACTCTTTTATAACCTATAAAATGACCAAAATGCCCCTACGGGGCATAGTTTGAGTTTAAATTCTTTTGGGCATAATGGAAGGTATCCTACTGATATCACAACATATTTAAGGCATATTAACTTAGGAAACCTGTTCATGGATCATTTGGTTACTCGTTACGCATTATTCGCGTTCGGTGCGGTTTATGTAACCAGTTTGCATAAATTAGCCGCAACAGGTCAAACCTTATCATTTTTATCTCAAAATCCAAAAGGTGTTTAGTTTACCCATATTATACAAGTATACAAACTTTTCGGGTCTAAACCACACTTTAATCCGGTCATCGCTTAATCGTGCGTTTTGAACCGTATATCTTCCTTTAAAACTAACCGGTCTAAGTTTATGCTTAATTAAGACCCGTTAGAAATCTAATTGGTTATTAAAACCTTCGTTCCAGATTAGGAGCCCGGTGAAAGCTATTTGCACTCGCTGTTTGTGAATTATATTTGCTAAGGTAAATACTTTTAACTTATTTTCCCTATACGGGCTTGGGATACGGTATTATAATAATACCGCTTGGTCGGGTGTGTAATCCTTTAAATCGGATTGTGATTAATGTATTTACATTACTCGTTTTAATCTGTATTGTTTGGTGTATGGCCTTTGGGGGTTAAATGACCATGTCCCGGATATCCTTGGCATCATTCAAAGAAATGGCCACGACCTAAGCACGGGGTGTAGGCATACACCTGACAGTTGCATATGTAAAAACTGGTAATCCACTTAAAGGAATCAACCTTGTGGGCATTATACATGTGGCGTGTCAGTTAATCTTGACCGGCTCTACCAACCTGCCCTGACGGACGACAAATAAGTAAAACTGTATACAAGATTATTTTTAAATAATTGTCCCAAGTTATAAAAATATATTTTTGCCATGTGCATTCAAATTAATTTTCTTAAACTCTTTTCAAAATGAGTCAGTTAATTGTATTTACCAGTGTAAACTGACTTATTTTCCAAAAAGGCTAAGTGCAGGTACTAGACGAAATAGGCTGGCTACTCCTGGCATCATTAATCAAGTCTTGCAAGCTCTAGATGTTAAATTCTGTGGAACAATAATCTTTTATCTTTTGATCCGCCTGTGGATCCATTACAGCCCGTTTGTGATACTTTGATATTACTATTTTATTCGGTTTGTAATGTGATTCATCTTTTGCTTCCGCTGTGCATATAAATTGTGTTGTTTGACTATGATGATATCAACTACGTCACGATACTCCCCACCGGGCCCACCGGTAATGCGTGGAAATATCGGGGTGTGACAGGTTGGTATCAGAGCCAACATTGAGTGAATTAAACATTAGCCTTCTGTGTTTAATCTCAATGACACAGTTTGCATATTCATCGACTTTCGAGTCTAGACAAAGAACTTAGGACTAATCCAAATTTGTTTTATTTTAATTTGTCCTTTATATTTCTTGTTGTTCTTTTAATTGTTTTGACATGTTGAACAAGATGCCACCTAGATTTCGTGGAAGAGGTAGGGGCAAGGGGCCACTCACCGCCCCAAACGATCACGAGGCCAGGCTGTCACACCGGCGAACACCGTCAGATTCCCTTAGTAGAAGTCCTCAAGATAACTGGAGGACCTATATTGAACCCGCAAGGCGCTCAGTTTCGCTGAGCTCCTCCCCTTCTTTCCAAAACTCCTTTGGGCCTCAGTTTGAAAACGAGCCCCATAATTCCCACCATTCTTATATACCTCTCCAGGGCCATAACTCACCTTTCGATGACCCGACACCTGTCTTCCAAAGCCGGTTCAACCCGGCAAACTACATTGAAGAACCAGTGGGTTTTAACCCATTGGGACCTGAAGACCACTTCTCGGGCGACAATGCGATGGACATGGACGAAGACACGGATCCCGCCGAGCCTCCAACCGGGACCCCTAACCACCCCATCAAGATTTCGGATGGGTCACCTTTTCTAGGATCACCTTATAGCGGTCCCGACAGCTATGAGGCGAGGTTTAACCAGATCGACTGGGTGTTTACTCCCAGTTACCACAACTCACCGCAGCAGCAGCAGCATGATCCCTCTGAGGATTCCCGTTTTGTAGCGGTCACTTCGTACGAGTGCAGCAACAGCCTCCGGAGCCACCGAGGCGCAGGAGAACAACCGCACGGATGTCCGTGTGAGGGGGAGTCCGCATCAGCATTCCTCAACATTCTAGTGGCAACCATTATCCGCCACTATACAAAGACCCACAGATGGGTGGGCCTTCGAACCCTGTTTCTGAGGTGTAGTATGCGCCGGTCGCACCGCCACCTGTGGGTTTTGATAACCCCATCCCTACATATACCAGTGCAGCAACTTTCAACCCAATACCTACATACGCCGGTACAGCGGCGTATAACCCTTTCGAGCAGCCGGCCCATACCAACTACAACTATGTTGGGGCTGGCCCATACCTGGTAGCGGCAAACTTCAATGCCCATTATCCGAAATGACCCTTTGGAGTCCCATATCAAGCGGGATATCCACACTATGGGTACCTACCTTATGGGTATCAACAACCGCCACCTCCTCAACCTCCGCTGTTTCAGCAGCCCCCACAGCCGCCAGTGATATCACCACCGCAGCATCAGGAGATTCTTCAAAGGTTGAGTCAGGTGCAGCAAGAGTTTCGGGAAGGGTGATATGTGCAAAATGCAACATATAAATTATATCAATTGTGGCATAAAACTAACCCTTTTTTAGTACTAATGTTGGAAAAAGTGTGCTTTTGTCTTCCTTTTGTATTTTCAGGATTAAATGAGCTCAAATTAACAAAAGAAGCAAAAAGAAATCAAAATCTAACATAAATACAAGAAAAGGAACAAATGTGACATGCCCGACCCCACGACAACATCTTCCCAAGCAAAACAAGAAGACAGAAGACTGAACACGCCCCGTGCTCAGCCAGCACGGGGGCGTGCCCAAGTGTCAGCAGAAAAGACAAAGTGGTAGAAGCTTCTATTGCCCACCACAGGGCCGTGCTCAGCGGACACGGGGCCGTGTTCAACTATAAGATTCACACAATCTAGGCAAATCTTCATAGTACAAAGATTCTTCTGCACACGGGGTCGTGCTCAGCGGACACGGGGGCGTGGTCAACTAATAAAGACAAGATGCATTAAATGAAGAAAGAGAGGATGTGGACACGGGGCCGTGCCCACTGGACACGGGGCCGTGCCCACTGGACACGGGGTCGTGCCCGAGCTTCTGTTCAGCCTATAAATAGGAGTGCTTGGCTCAAGCTTAAACCATCCCTTGGCACACCACCTCTCTCACACTTCACCCACCACCCACCACCACCATAACACCATCATCCACCACCATCATCCATTGTCCATCATAGAGTGTGTGAGTCGTCTCGGGATCCAAGATTGATCGTAAGAGTTCTTGACAATCAAGGCCATGTTTGCCTAAGTCTCTTACATCACTTGGTGAAGACAAATGTCTAGTATAATACTTTTTATTTCTAATCTTTTTGCACTTTTTACTTGGTTTTGTATTAATGACTTTAATAACTAGTTTCTTATGTTGAAGGTGATTCTTCCTTATCATTTGTCCGTGGTGTCTTGACATTATTTTACTGTCTATATAAAATAAAAGATTTTCACCATTCATATCTCCACGGTCTATATGGAGGTATGTTGGCTACCTGGTCGGGGGGTTAAGGGAACGGTTTGGTAAGAGTCTTGCCATTGTTCAGTGTTTAGAGGTCCTGCAATGGACCTGGGTCAAATTTAGTAGGACCTCCTTCAATACTTAACGGTATTGGATGGCGGGGGTCCAAACTCTTTGATCCCCTCATAAGTTAAACTAATATTAATACTATAACCTGGCTATTTAGGACTGTATCCCTGCTGACTCAAACTACTGGGTTGAGGGTAACGTCACCTTCAAAAGAGGGGCCTACTACAATAACTAAGATAATCTCTTAAATAAGTGCAAAAGTGCGGAAATAATCAAAGGTTACACTATACACGAGTCGGAACCAAGTGATTCATCTTGTCTATCTGTTTTTATTTTTATTTTTAGCTTTTTAGTTAGTTTTTATTTTTCTTAGCTTAAAAACATTTTTCTAAACTTTTTGATTTGATTAGACGTTGAGGATAAACCGGTACTAAAAGGTCTTGTGTCCTTGGACGACCTCGGTATCTTACCAACACTATACTACGCTTACGATGGGTGCACTTGCCCATATGTGTGTTTAGTGTTAGTAAATATCGTGTTTTATAAATTTAAAACTTGGCTAAAGAAAGTGTAAAAGGGCTTAAAATATACCTAAATTCATATACACACTTCACACACATCAAGTTTTTGGCGCCGTTGCCGGGGACACAAGGATTTTAAGAAAGCTTAAAATCGACGGCCTAATCAGTTTTTCAAAACCTTTTTAAAACGCGCTCACATTTTTCTGCATTTTAGTTTAGTTTTGCATTTATAGTAGGTTGAACACGGGCCGTGCTCACTGAACACGGGGCCGTGCTGCACATTTTTTATAAAACACCCAGTAATAGTAGTCTGAACACGGGCCGTGCTCACTGAACACGGGGCCGTGCTGCACATTTTTTATAAAACACCCAGTAATAGTAGTTTGAACACGGGCCGTGCTCACTGAACACGCCCCGTGCTCAACGAAATCAATAAATTTAATTAAAACGCCCTGATACAGATTCTGTACACGGGGCCGTGTCCACTGAACACGGGGCCGTGTCCAAGCCTCTGTTTCCGTTTTTATTTTTGTTTTCTGATCTCGAGACTTGGTTGTGGTCTGCTGAGTGATTCTCATGGATCAATACTTAGGAGGTTACAACTACACCTATGAGGAGGATGATTATAGGAGTAATTATTGCACTAATTGTCGTAACCCACACTCGGTTCAATATTGTCACTCATATCAACCATCCACTTCTTACACCTACTATGAGGAGCCCAGGTACGAGCCATCGACTTCATACACATCCTATGAAGACCAAAGGTATGAACCTCCTCCCTCATACTCATATTTTGAGGAACCAAGGTATGAGCCTCCATACTCATACTTTGAGGAACCAAGATATGAGCCACCACCTTCGTATGCTTACTATGAGGAACCATGGCGTGAACAACCCACCTCATATGAGTATTATGAAGAACAAAATAACAACCCTTATCCATCATATGCTTACAATGAAGAACAATGGTGTGAACCATCTACTTCATATGGGTATTATGAGGAACAAAGGATCGAACAACCAGATTCAAGCTTTGAAAATCCCGATTCTTTTTCTATAACCGAAGTGACCGATAGGATATTAGAACACCTTAGAGTTATCGATCGCTATATAAAAGAATCTCGCGCAAGGGAAGAGGAGTCCCGCGCAAGAGAAGAATTAAAAAAGGATGAGATAACCGAAAGTGTAAAAATGGAAGAACAAATAAGTGAAAAGCCGACACATGAGTTAAACAACGAAAAAGGTGAGCCCGACAATGTTAAAATTCAAGAAGAGTCTAATTTTGAAGAAATTAATCTCTTGTCACCTTCTTTCGAAAATCATTGTTTAGTACCCACTCATGCTAAGTTTTTAAAAGAGTTAAACACTAACACTAAAATTGATGAAACGGTAAGTGTTAGGTTAACTAATGATCAAACCTCACTAATAAAAGAAGACCCATTTGAAATTAACATTACACCGGTTCCATGTTTCTTTCAAAATTCGTTTATTAGTAATGTCACAATTGATAAAGATCTTTGTCTTAACATAATGCCTAACTACATTTTTGAAAAATTAAGTATTAGTGATTTTTCTCCACTTCAAATACCCATTTTTCTATCCAATCGGAAGGTAATAAAATCAATTGGTGTAGTTGAGGATGTCTTGGTTCAAACAAATCAAATGGTAGTTCCCAACGACTTTGTCATCCTCGATGACGCTCCTCTAGTGTTGGGATGGCCATTTGTAAAAACTCACGAAGCCTTGAGAAACCGGAAGTTCAACAATCTACCTCTTCAATTAGGGGCATTTAAAAGAAGTGTCGATCTTGAACGGTCAATGAAATATCCATTCGGCAATAATGACCCCCTAATTGAAGATGAAGATGAACTACCCGATACAAGTGAAAAGATTGACCACTTTGTTGAAGAAGAGGTCGCCATAGAACAAACTTTTAAAGTTCTTGATCGAAATGAGCAACCGAATAAGGAGTCTCCTAAAGACCCACTACTTGAGCTCAAAGAACTTCCAAAAGGTTTGGAATATGCTTTTCTAGACAAAGATGGTAATTTACCTGTAATTATTTCGTCTAAATTAGATAGCTTAGAAAAAGAAAAATTAATTAGTCTTTTGAAAAAACATAAAAACGCGATCGCTTGGAAACTTGTAGACATAAAAGGAATTAGCCCTTCCATGTGTACGCACAAAATTTTAATGAATGATGACTACAAATCAGTAATACAACCACAACGTCGAGTAAATCCAAATGTTCAAGAAGTGGTTAAAAACGAAGTCATCAAATTACTTGACGCCGGACTTATCTATCCTATCTCCGATAGTCCTTGGGTGAGTCCCGTCCAAGTAGTTCCAAAGAAAGGAGGTATGACGGTGATAACTAACGAAAAAAATGAATTAATACCAACGAGAACCATCACAGGATGGAGAGTATGTATAGATTATAGACGGTTAAATGAAGCAACAAGAAAAGATCACTTTCCTTTACCCTTCATTGATCAAATGTTAGAAAGATTATCCGGTCATAAATTTTACTGTTTCTTGGATGGTTTTTTCAGGTTACTTTCAAATCCTGATAGCACCCGAAGACCAAGAAAAGACAACTTTCACATGTCCCTATGGAACTTTTGCTTATCGACGCATGACGTTTGGTCTATGTAATGCCCCCGCAACATTCCAACGTTGCATGGTAGCCATTTTCCATGACATGATAGAAAAGACAATGGAAGTCTTCATGGACGACTTTTCTATCTTTGGGGATTCATACGACCAATGCCTCGATAACCTTGAACGAATGCTATCCCGATGTGAGAAAACTAACCTCGCCCTTAATTGGAAAAAATGCCATTTCATGGTAACAGAGGGAATAGTACTTGGTCACAAAATCTCAAGCGAAGGAATGGAGGTGGATCGAGCCAAAATAGATACCATTTCTAGACTACCACCTCCATCCTCCGTAAGAGCTATCAGAAGTTTCCTAGGGCATGCCGGATTTTATAAGCGGTTTATCAAAGACTTTTCTAAAATTTCAAGGCCTCTAACAAAATTACTTGAAAAAGATGCCCCATTAATCTTTGACAAGGATTGCAATCAAGCATTTCTAACCCTTAAGGAAATGTTAGTCAATGCACCTATCATGATAGCGCTTGATTGGAAATTTCCTTTCGAAATCATGTGTGATGCTAGTGACTTTGCAGTTGGAGCTGTCTTGGGACAAAGAAAAGAAAAGCATTTCCACCCTAGTAAAACACTAAATGATGCACAAGAAAATTACACAACAACTGAAAAAGAATTACTAGCTGTGGTATTTGCTTTTGATAAATTTCGTTCTTATCTTGTTCTTTCTAAAACTATAGTCTATACAGATCATGCAACCATTCGATATCTCTTCAAAAAGCAGGACGCAAAACCACGTTTGATTCGGTGGATTCTACTCCTCCAAGAATTTGATATTGAAATCAAAGACAAAAGAGGAGCAGAAAATACCGCAGCAGATCATCTTTCGCGCTTAGATGACCCAGCTTTGGAGGAAACCAGGGACGAGCAAATCAACGAAAAATTTCCAACTGAGTCCCTAGAAATGGTGGAATATAAAGAAGAACCATGGTACGCCGACTATGCTAACTACCTAGCTAGCGGTATAGTCGCAAAAGGTTGGCCACATCATCAAAGAAAAAAATTCTTTGCTAATGTGAAACACTATTTTTGGGAAGATCCATATCTTTTCAAAATGTGTGCCGACCAACTCATCCGACGATGTGTACATGGTAGCGAAGCACGAAGAATTCTCCGCCATTGTCATGAAGGTCCATACGGAGGGCATCATGGTGCCGCTAGTACCGCACGAAAGGTATTTGATTCAGGATTTTATTGGCCAACCATTTACAAAGACGCCCAAAGTCTTCTCAAGACATCTGTTGCTTGCCAAAGAACAGGTAATATTTCTTCCAAAAACGAAATGCCACAAAATGGCATTCTTGTTTGTGAAATTTTTGATGTGTGGGGACTCGACTTTATGGGACCTTTCCCACCATCGAAAGGAAACAAATATACACTTGTGGCAGTAGACTAATTGTCTAAATGGGCCGAGGCCGAGGCACTTCCAACAAATGATGGAAGAGTCGTGGTAAGATTTCTAAAAAAACTATTCTCTCGTTTTGGCACACCTAAAGCATTAATAAGTGATAGAGGTACCCATTTTTTGCAACCATCAACTTGAAAAAATTTTAACAAGATTTGGGGTCTATCACTGGGTCTCGACAGCATATCACCCTCAAACAAACGGGCAATCCGAAGTGACTAATAGAGGTTTAAAATGAATACTTGAAAAAACCGTAGGGATAAATAAAAAGGAATGGGCTGATAAATTAGATGATGTTTTATGGGCTTTTCGAACTGCTTATAAAACAACAATAGGTACAACCCCATATAAGCTAGTCTATGGAAAAAGTTGTCACTTGCCAGTAGAAATAGCACACAAAGCCTACTGGGCAATTAAAAATGTAAACTTAGATTTAGAATTTGCTGGTAAAAATCGATTTTGTCAATTAAATGAATTAGACGAGCTTAGAAATTATGCATACTCAAACTCCGAAATTTATAAGGAAAGAATGAAAAATTTGCATGACAAACATATTAAACCTAATGAATTTCGAGTAGGAGATCTAGTGCTTTTGTTTAATTCACGACTTCGATTGTTTCCTGGTAAATTAAAGTCTAGTTGGTCAGGACATTTTTCCATCACCCATATTTTCCCACACGGTGCAGTAGAAATTAAATCTCGAAATGGACCCCCATTCAAAGTCAATGGCCAACGGCTGAAACTCTATCAAGGATTCATTGAGGATGAAGAGGAGGAGATCTCGCTTCAAACGATTGAAGAATGAAAACATCATCATCATACCTGGTGAGTTATGAACGATAAGGACGACATCTAAATCGGTAAGTCTTCCAACCAAACTTTTTGGGAAACAACGGGCACTCACACGAGCACTTAAAAAAATAATAAAAAAAATAAATTTCAAAACTTTACTCGGCACGAGGCCGTGTCCGCTGGACACGGGGCCGTGTCCGCGCTGCAGACGGGATAAAAACCCCTTTTTCATAACAGTTACTTCATTCCACACGCCCCTTTTCCCCAAAAACACTCTGGTTCCTGGCGATTTTCCGCAGATTTTCAACGTCTCCTATCATTTTAACAACATCAAGGTATGATTCTATCACTATTCTTAGTTAGATTAGTCACTTGCATGTAGTTAAAACACCAAAAATTTGGGGAAAATCTAGGGTTCTTGAAGTTCATCTGGATCGAACCTCAATTTTTTGTTTAGATCTGTTAGCATTTAGTTAGATTAGTGTTATGGGAAGTAAATACACTTGTATTGTTCATAGATTCGCCCGCTTTCTCATAAAAACCCCAAACCCTTGTTTTTTAACCGAAAAAGATAAAATTGATAGGGTAAACGGGTTATTTTGGGAAAAACGGCGCTTGGGGTTTCATTTTCGGGGGAAAACGCACCTATTGGACCAAAAAAATTTTAAGTTTTCGAAACCGGGTCGAAAAATGGAAATTTTGTGTAATAGACGCCTGGACACGGGGCCGTGTCCGCTGAACACAGGGTCGTGTCCAGCCCACTGTTTGCAGTTTTGTCCGAAATCCTAATGTTTCGTGCTAACTTTTGGTGTATTATTTCAGATGGCAAGGAAGTTCACAAGGTTTAACGCAAATGAGCTCGATACGAGGGCTAGATACGAAGTACTTCAAACAAGGCCGGAGGAATACCCGAGGCAAGCATGCACGGATTTGTTTACATTGGTGAACCAACTCGACCGCTTCAACAACCTTGTCACGGGACCTCTAAGAGTCGCTCTAACAACTTGACTCCGTTCTGTCCATAAATGCACTTTGGAATTCTATAGCACCTTCACATTCAACTCAAGGTGCGACCCATTCGACAACGATGGGGTAGCGTTCCGATGTGGCGGAACTAGGTATTCGATCTCCATGGCACAATTTGGGTCGATTGTCGGGTTGTACGCGGAAGAAGATGCGGGAAACAAGGAAAATAGTGGAGGGATGCGAGAGATAGACGAAAACGATCGCCAAGCCGCGTGGGCTCAGATTGGTTAAGGGTATTACAATCCGAGCAGCACTAAGAGCACGAAGTTGAGGGATCCGCTGTACCGATACATCCATAGGCTACTCGACTACTCTCTTAGTCAAAGACATGATAGTGGCGGCGTCGTTGGGTTAAGAGATTTGGTTGTCCTCCACTGCATCCATAACCGCAGGCACCTCGATGTTCCTTTCCTCATGCTCCGAAACATGCATCTGAAACGCCTTGCTTCTGCACCAACCCCTATCTTCTTTGGAGGATGTGTGTACCGTCTTTTGAAACACTTCATCAACATACCTAGGTCATTCGGTGGAAGCCCATGGTCGGGAAGGGTAGATATACACATTTGCCGCTCAATGAACCTAATTTATGAGGTTGAAGACGAAACGGTAAGCTTTCAAAGGATGCAAGGTCACGCATGGAACCCGCAAGAAGCACTTGTCCTCCACGCTCCATAACATCATCAGTACCAATACCAGCCCCATGGTGATCCGGGCCAATCCTCCTCCTCAGGAGGCGGTTTTCCTAACTTTCAAAGTTTGCATGATTTGTTGCAGGAAAACCTCATGTGCACCAGGAACACCTACAATATGACAAGCAACACGTACAGCCGGGTTGGGGCGATCGAGAGAAACATATCCGATATCCAAGATGATATCGGCAATATCCGGGAGTACATTGCCGGGCATGGTGGAGATGATGATGATGAGGATGAAGACATGGACTAGGCGGGTGGAGCGGAGGAAGAAGCAGTTGTTTGGTGATTCCCCAGGTTAACCTTTTCTAATCTTGAACAATTTAAGGCCTGCGTGCCAAGTGTTGAACAATTTACTTTCCCTAACTTCTTTTATTTTCTGCATTTATTTTCCTTTTTAACTTTGTTGACATGGATGTTGAATTTGGTAAAATTAGGATGTTTGCTATGGTATGGTATAGTGTTTGTTGATTAAGCAGGTACATATGAGGCCTAGAGCACTAAGCATTAGTGCTACTAAAGCCGGGACATGAAAACCGAAGAAAGAAACATGTTTTTCCAACCTTGCAGATTGTCCACACGGGGCCGTGTCCAGCAGACACACCCCTGTGCCCACTCCCCAGACCTCCTGTTTGTTTTAAATTCTGCAGACCTTGACAGACACGGGGCCGTGTCCAGCCGACACGCCCCCGTGTCCACCTTCTGTAAGTTTTCGTTACTGGCACCTGAACACGAGGTCGTGCCCACCATGCACGGGGCCGTGTCCAGCGCCCAGTAACACAAAATTTTTGTTTTTCACATCTTTTACACATTCAATCAACCTAAAAATTTATTTTTGGGACACATTGAGGACAATGTGTAATTTAAGTGTGGGGGGGGGGGGATCCTAAAACCTTGAATCTTGCAAGTCCTAAATACAAGCCTTACACAAAACTCTATTGGAACCGCTAATCACCCCAAATTTTTTTCAAAAAAAAAAATTCATTTTTTTACTTGTCTAGGTTTAACTTGGGAATTTCAAGTTCTAAAAAGGTTATATTTTTACGAATTTACAACCGATAGCGTCGTGATAAAAAGAACCAACATAAGAAAATTATGAAAAGGCATGACAAGCTTAGTAAAAATTTAATTATATATACTTGATCACATAAAAACCCATTCCCACAAAAGTGAGTTTTGAGCCTTTATTGAGCATACAAATATATATCTTTAAATTAAATGCTCATTTTTCGTTTCTTGTGTGAATAGCCGTTTGGTTCTTACGACTCTAGAACTTGCCATGACGATACATTCCCGGTCCTTACCAACTTAAACCCGAGTAAGTAAATGATGGAGGCATTAGGACTAATCCTTTTTTTATTTCTACACCATTATTTTTTCTTTTTTTTACCACCTACCCAAAATCCCCCTAGTTAGCCCCTTTGAGCCTAAACCTTTTCATTTCATAACCCAAACCAAACACCCTTTCACCCACCAAAACCTTTTTCATTTTTAACCCTTTGTTTTAGTAACTAGCTTAGTTTTTCGTATGACTTTTCAAAAAAAAATGTGTTGATGATGAAGCAAATACAAATAAACAAGCAATTTCATCAAAAATAACTTTGTTTGAAACATAGCTTCATCAAAATAAAAAGTTGAAAAAAATAAAAAAGTCTTACGAAAACCGACGCTTGTTACGCTTTTCGCCTTTTTTCTACTAACCACTAACCACTAACCCAACCACCTACCTTCAACCCAAGCCTAACCCTTCACCCAAAAAGTCCTCTTGATATTTACAAAGGTATATAAGTTAAAAAGGAGGAGGATTGATTGCTTGGCAAGCCTATGGTAGGAGTAAGTTCCATGCCGCTCTCGAGTGATCCACTAAAATACATCTTCGGCCGAGTGTTGAGTGATCCCCCGTGAGGTATGTGAACTTGTATATAAATAAAATTTTAAAGAGTCATGTTATGCCCTAATAAGTAACTTATCTTATGAAAAGTTTTATATAAATCATGACGAATAGGATTGTAAATAAATAAAAATAAAACTAAATAAAGAATCTTGGAAATCCCGACACTCTATGACAAGCCCAAAAACTTTCTCTTCTACCCATTCCATTTGGGAGTGTAAAGCCACATTATAAAGAGTTTTGCTTGAGGACAAGCAAAGATTCAAGTGTGGGGGTATTTGATGTAAGAAATAGGTTCACCTTTTGTAAAATATAATTACAAAATATATCATAACGAGACTCTCGTTATTCGTAGAAAATATCATAGTACAATACCGGTTGCAATAACTAAATAAAAAGAATATAAATATAATTATATATACCAATCTTGATTCAAGCCGCATCTCTGGTGGGTCCTTCACGTGCACTTGATAGCATCCTAGACTCGAGTATTCATCATCTTGAGTCTTGAAAAATACTCCTTGACTGCAACAAAGAGCACACTAAAACGTTGACGATTTTGGTTGAGGCATGTGTTCAACACGTTTCCCTTAAAACAGATTTCGCGCCTCTACTAAAGACGATGCGCCTGTCTCCCAGGGTACAACAGCCGAAGCAGTCTGTACTGCCGGAGATGGCTCACCGGCCCAAGGTTACATCCGGTAATTGTAGTGTTTGAACTCATGTGGTGGTAAACAAGTAGAGAATACTCATCTCTCTAGTTGGTCTTCAAGTGTTTTTCCTACTTCTAGTATTCTTCATGTATAAAACAATACCCTATTATCTTGTCACAAAAGAAAGCACATAGCCTACTATATGTACAAGACTAGCGAAAAGTTTCACTTAATTATTCACTTAATTAGTCACTTAATTAGAGTCTTAAAAACTCTAATAAAACTAATTAAATACTCAAGAGTTACTCTTTAACTTACCACATGAATATTCTAAATAATATTTATAATTTCATTAAATTATAAATATATTTAATATCCATTCACCAAAATTCCAACATTTGATATGTGCAAAATGCAACATATAAATTATATCAATTGTGGCATAAAACTAACCCTTTTTTAGTACTAATGTTGGAAAAAGTGTGCTTTTGTCTTCCTTTTGTATTTTCAGGATTAAATGAGCTCAAATTAACAAAAGAAGCAAAAAGACATCAAAATCTAACATAAATACAAGAAAAGGAACAAATGTGACATGCCCGACCCCACGACAGCATCTTCCCAAGCAAAACAAGAAGACAGAAGACTGAACACGCCCCGTGCTCAGCCAGCACGGGGGCGTGCTCAAGTGTCAGCAGAAATGACAAAGTGGTAGAAGCTTCTATTGCCCACCACGGGGCCGTGCTCAGCGGACACGGGGCCGTGGTCAACTATAATATTCGCACAATCTAGGCAAATCTTCATAGTACAAAGATTCTTCTGCACATGGGGTCGTGCTCAGCGGACACGGGGGCGTGGTCAACTAATAAAGACAAGATGCATTAAATGAAGAAAGAGAGGATGTGGACACGGGGCCGTGCCCGAGCTTCTGTTCAGCCTATAAATAGGACTGCTTGGCTCAAGCTCAAACCATCCCTTGGCAAACCACCTCTCTCACACTTCACCTACCACCCACCACCACCATAACACCATCATCCACCACCATCATTCAGTGTCCATCATAGAGTGTGTGAGTCGTCTCGGGATCCAAGATTGATCGTAAGAGTTCTTGACAATCAAGGCCATGTTTGCCTAAGTCTCTTACATCACTTGGTGAAGACAAGTGTCTAGTGTAATACTTTTTATTTCTAATCTTTTCGCACTTTTTACTTGGTTTTGTATTAATGACTTTAATAACTAGTTTCTTATGTTGAAGGTGATTCTTCCTTATCGTTTGTCCGTGGTGTCTTGACATTATTTTACTGTCTATAAAAAATAAAAGATTTTAACCATTCATATCTCCACGGTCTATATGGAGGTATGTTGGCTACCTGGTCGGGGGTTAAGGGAACGGTTTGGTAAGAGTCTTGCCATTGTTCAGCATTTAGAGGTCCTGCAATGGACCTGGGTCAAATTTAGTAGGACCTCCTTCAATACTTAACGGTATTGGATGGATGGGGTCCAAACTCTTTGATCCCCTCATAAGTTAAACTACTATTAATACTATAACCCGGCTATTTAGGACTGTATCCCTGCTGACTTAGACTACTTAGTCGAGGGTAACACCACCTCCAAAAGAGGGGCCTACCATAATTTGCATTAATAACTTAATTAATTATCTTTCAATAATCCGACCCTTTAGGATTGTATCCTTGCTGACTCAAACTACTGGGTTGAGGGTAACGTCACCTTCAAAAGAGGGGCCTACTACAATAACTAAGATAATCTCTTAAATAAGTGCAAAAGTGCGGAAATAATCAAAGGTTACACTATACACGAGTCGGAACCAAGTGATGCATCTTGTCTATCTGTTTTTATTTTTATTTTTATTTTCAGCATTTTAGTTAGTTTTTATTTTTCTTAGCTTAAAAACATTTTTCTAAACTTTTTGATATGATTAGACGTTGAGGATAAATCGGTACTAAAAGCTCTTGTGTCCTTGGACGACCCCGGTATCTTACCAACACTATACTACGCTCATGATGGGTGCACTTGCCCATATGTGTGTTTAGGTTTAGTAAATATCGTGTTTTATAAATTTAAAACTTGGCTAAAGAAAGTGTAAAAGGGCTTAAAATATACCTAAATTCATATACACACTTCACACGCATCAAAGGGCGTAGGCAAAACCGAGGAATTTTCAAGGGTCTGGGGAGCTTAATCAAGGGGAAGAGCAAAAAGGATCATTAAATCCTTTATTTGTTTATTTGGATTTCTTTAATGTTTAATCAAGTCCCTGCGTGGACATCTGTTTCTGTAATCAGTCCCTGCGAGGACTTGTTTTTCCTGTTAGCCCCTGCGTGGGCATGTCTTTTCTGTTTAGCCCCTGCGTGGGCAAGTATTTCTGTTAAGTCCCGTTTAGGGCAAAGTGTACTCTTTTTAATTTATTAGTGGCATGTTATCATTTAAAATTTATTTGTCATTATATGCATAAATGTAATATGTATGAAATAAATAAATAAATCTAAAATAATATTCCTTTTATAAGATCTACCATTATAATAAAATGACAAAATCTAAAAAGGACAAGACCTAGCCCATGTGTCATTTTAAGACAGGGCCAAGATGGTAATTCCTCAAATAGATTCAGATCCTTATTAACACCTCAATTTAGGAGTGTTCTGCGTTAAATATTAAATAAGAATCTTAAAGGGTATAACCTAGCCTGCATATCATTATAAGTCTTGGCCATGATGGTTAAACCTGTTTAAAAAGAGATTCAAATCCTTATTAACATCTAAAAACATGTTAACATTCCTGGCAGATATGATTCGTAAAATCACACGTGTCATTCTTATATTGGATTATTCAAAATCCTTCTTTATTATATAAACATCCATTTGTGATGTAATGCCTACAGGCCATAATTATTGTCATATAAGACAAAAGACAGCCGTAGCATACAACTCCCTGTCAAGAAAGGTAATGAACTATGATTCAAACCTTAGCACCTCGATCATATAAGATCTTGACTTATAATTTAAAAGTGTCCTTGTGACCTGGCCTTTTGTGCCATTATTATATTTAATTATAACTAAGGATTAAAAAAAATCCTGAATGAAATACTTAATAAATTAGCCAATATGGTTCTTTAATACCATGGTTAATAGATTAATAAGATAACAAATCTATTATAAACTTCTAAGAAGTCATTGTCATCATTTTATGTAGCAATCAGACTACATGGCTGAGTCTGAAGAAATCAACAGTCACCCAAAGGAAAATCAAGATACCACCAGAATCAACATAACTGGTGCGGAACTCCAAACGCTGATTGATAATGCTGTTACCAAGGCCATAGATAGACAGTTTAATGAGTCGAGCGGTACTCGAAGTAGGACCTTATCAGCACCCCATTCTAAACCTAAGACTCACTCTGAGGCTCATAGTAAGCCACCCTCTAAACATGATGGATCAAGAAGGGATGACGATCATCACTCCTCAAATCAGCACAGTGTTCCGTCGAAGAAGATTGAGCTCAAACGAGAACCATGTGGTAAGTCCTGTACCTATAAATATTTCGTCTCCTGTAAGCCCAGGGATTTCACTGGGGAGAAAGGGGCTGTGGATTGCATGACATGGTTGGACGAAATGGATACCGTGGTTGACATCAGTGGTTGCGCTGATAGGGATGTAGTAAAGTATGTATCTCAGTCGTTTAAAGGAGAAGCACTAGCCTGGTGGAGGTCTCTAATCCTGGCTACTGGGAAGATTCCATTGTACAAACTGTCTTGGGATCAGTTTGTTGCGCTCATCAAAGAGAATTACTGCCCTCAGCATGAGGTTGAAAAGATTGAGTCAGATTTCTTGTCTCTGGTGATGAAAAACTTAGACTGTCAGACTTACCTGACTAGCTTTAATACCATGTCTCGACTGGTTCCATATTTGGTAACACCGGAACCCAAGCGAATTGCTCGTTTCATTGGGGGTTTAGCCCCAGAGATCAAGGCCAGTGTCAAGGCATCATGACCTGCTACTTTTAGGTCGGCAGCTGATCTATCTTTATCCCTTACCTTGGATGCGGTTAGGCTAATGTCGCATAAGAATTCGGAAGAAAGTAAGAGAAAGCGTGAGGACGATAACTCACGGCGATCTAAGAAGAAGCATAAGGGTAACACGGACCACCAGAAGAAGTCTGGGTCCCACAAAGGTAGTCAACAGACAGATGAAAAGCCAAAGTGCAAGACTTGTCAGAAACGTCACTTTGGGAAATGCATGCTTGAGTCCAAATCCCAGTCAAAACCATATGCATGTGGGTTATGCAAATCCAAGGAGCACAAGACGATAGAGTGCAAGAAGATAAAGGATGCAATGTGCTATAACTGTAACGAGAAAGGGCACATCAAGTCCAACTGCCCTAAATATGCCAAAAAGCCTAAAGAAGTCAAAAAGACCAATGCAAGGGTCTTTCGAATGGATGCACGAGAAGCTGTTCATGACGATAATGTGATAACAGGTACCTTCCTTGTTAATGATGATTATGCAAGAGTGTTATTTGATTCGGGCGCGGATAAGTCATTTGTAGATGATAAGTTTTGTAAGTTGTTGAATTTACCTATTAAAACCTTAAGCGTGAAATATGAGGTAGAATTGGCTGATGGTACCTTAGAGACAACCTCGACTTTGTTAGATGGATGTTTTATATCCATTAGGAACCACTCTTTTCCGTTATCCTTACTTCCTTTGAAATTAGCTGGTTTCGACATAGTAATAGGCATGGATTGGTTATCCCATAACCAAGCCCAGATTTTGTGTAACAAGAAGCAAGTGGTGATCAAGACCCCGTATGGTGAGCCATTTACCATACAGGGAGACACTCAGTATGGGTTGCCTGAGCAAGTGTCTATGCTCAAGGCATCGAGATGTTTGAAGAAGGGTTGTGTCATTTATATGGCACAGGTAACTATCGATGAACAGAAGCCCAAGATTGAAGAAATCCCTGTCATTTCTGAATATCCAGAAGTATTCCCTGAAGAACTACCTGGTTTACCACCAGATAGGCAAGTGGAGTTCAGAATCGATATTATACCTGGAGCAGCTCCTGTTGCAAAAGCACCTTACCGGTTAGCCCCAACTGAGATGAAAGAGTTAAGAACTCAGTTGGATGATTTATTGGCAAAAGGATTTATTAGACCTAGTTCGTCTCCTTGGGGAGCACCAATCCTGTTTGTAAAGAAGAAGGATGGATCGATGCGTCTATGAATCGATTATCACGAGCTTAACAAAGTCACTATCAAGAATAGATATCCATTGCCCAGGATCGACGATCTATTCGATCAATTGCAAGGGGCAAGTTACTTCTCAAATAAGATCGATTTGAGGCTAGGCTATCATCAACTGAAAGTTAGAGATGAAGATGTGCACAAGACTACATTTAGAACTCGTTATGGTCACTATGAGTTCTTAGTGATGCCTTTTGGGCTTACTAATGCACCAGCAGCGTTCATGGATCTCATGAACCGCGTCTGCAAGCCCTACTTGGATAAATTTGTCATCGTCTTCATCGATGATATTCTTATTTACTCGAAGAATCAAGCTGACCATGAGAAGCACCTTCGTTGTATTCTTTCACTGCTTTAACAAGAGAAACTTTATGCCAAGTTTTCAAAGTGTGAATTTTGGCTTCGTGAAGTCCAGTTTCTTGGACACGTGGTTAGTGAGTGTGGTATCCAGGTGGATCCCGCTAAGGTTGAAGCTGTCATGAATTGGCAAGAGCCGAAGACGCCCACAGATATTCGTAGCTTTTTGGGTCTGGCAGGATACTACAGGCGTTTTATTGAGAATTTTCAGGGATTGCAGCACCCCTAACTTCGTTGACTAGAAAGAATATTAAGTTTGATTGGGGTCCTAAGCAACAAGAATCGTTTGATATACTTAAGCAGAAACTGAGCAATGCTCCCGTGTTGACATTGCCTGATGGAATAGAAGAATTTGTAGTATATTGCGACGCATCACGCACTGGTATGGGGTGTGTGCTCATGCAGAAAGGCAAGGTTATTTCCTATGCTTCCTGATAACTAAAAGTGCACGAGAAGAATTACACCACCCACGACTTGGAGTTGGGTGCCGTTGTATTTGCACTAAAGCTATGGAGGCATTATTTGTATGGTACCAAGTGCGTGATCTATTCTGATCACAAGAGCCTTCAACATCTGTTTAATCAGAAGGATCTGAACATGAGGCAGCGACGATGGATGGAGATACTGAATGATTATGATTGTGAAATCCGGTACCACCCAGGCAAGGTGAATGTGGTCGCCGACACATTGAGCAGAAAGGAAAGAGTTAAGCCCATAAGAATCAATGCCAAGAGCATTGAATTAAAGAACATTTTAAATGAAAGATTGTTAGCCGCTCAGAAGGAAGCTGTATTAGAAGCTAACTATCCTAATGAAAAGTTGGGAGTAACTGCTGAGCAGTTATCTTATGGCAAGGATGGAATCCTAAGATTAAATGGGCGAATATGGGTTCCAATCTATCGAGGACTACGGGATGTTATACTCCAAGAAGCCCATAGTTCTAAGTATTCTGTTCATCCTGGAGGTGACAAGATGTATCAGGATTTGAAGGCAAATTATTGGTGGATAGGCATGAGGAAGTCTATAGCTACTTATGTAGCCAAATGTTTGACGTGCGCGCAAGTCAAAGCTGAACATCAAAAGCCGTCAGGTTTGCTACAACAGCCTGAACTTCCCATCTGGAAGTGGGAAATGGTGACTATGGATTTTATCACCAAGTTGCCAAAGACTAAGCGAGGAAACGATACTATTTGGGTGATAGTGGATAGACTGACTAAGTCAACCCACTTCCTACATATTAAGGAAACACACAACTCAGATAAGTTAGCTCAGTTGTACGTGGACGAGATTGTATCTCTCCACGGAGTGCCAGTGTCTATCATCTCTGATAGGGATACAAGGTATACATCGCATTTCTGGAAAAGCTTTCAGCAATCCCTAGGCACTCGATTAAATTTCAGCACTGCATATCATCCTCAGACAGATGGTCAAAGTGAACGTACTATACAGACGCTCGAGGATATGCTACGAGGTTGTGTCATTGACTTGGGAGGAAGTTGGGATGATCATCTTTCATTGATTGAATTCTCATATAACAATAGCTATCATTCCAGTATTCAAGCTGCACCTTTTGAAGCTTTGTATGGAAGAAAGTGCAAAACGCCCGTTTGTTGGGCAGAAGTTGGAGATGTCCAACTCACTAGACCTGATATAGTCCCGGAGACGACAGACAAGATTGTGCAGATAAGAGATCGTCTCAAAGCTGCCAGGGATAGGCAGAAAAGCTACGCAGATAACCTCTAAAGTTCGAGGTTGGTGACAAAGTGTTACTGAAAGTGTCACCCTGGAAAGGGGTAATGCGATTTGGCAAGAAAGGCAAGTTAAGCCCAAGATATATAGGACCATTCGAGATCATCGAATGTGTCGGAACAGTGGCTTATAAGTTAAATTTTCCTGAAGAGCTGAGTGGTATTCATAATGTATTCCACATCTGCAATCTGAAGAAATGTCTAGCTGATGAATCACTAGTCATACCGCATACAGATGTGCACATAGATGAGAGCCTAAAATTTGTTGAAAAACCTTTATTAATTGAGGATCGACAGGTTAAGAAGCTTTGAAGGAAGCATGTACCGATTGTAAAGGTTAAATGGGATGCCCGTAGAGGTCCCGAGTACACGTGGGAGGTAGAGTCCACAATGAAAGAAAAGTACCCTCATTTATTTCAGTAAATCTCGAGGTCGAGATTTCTTTTAAGGGGGTGAGGATGCAACACCTCGCAAAATCATGTCCAATATAGTATCAACACGTGTCATGAACTTTAAACGTGTAACGGATTGATTACAAGGGACTAAAGTTGACAAACGAAGAAAGTATATGTATATAAGGATGCAAAGTGTAAACATTTGATAATTATTCCTTTTAACAACCCTACACGATGTTTATAGCCTAAAAAGAATGTATCTTGAAGCGTGTGAAACCGTTTCTGGCCAAAAAAACAAACACCACCTAAGTGTCCTTAACCTTTCTTAATTCAAGTTTACTTAGTTTATTAGCCTAAAGTCAAACCGTCGTAATTAAGGTTTGACTTCATGATTAATTAAAATTTGTCCAGTCAATTCTCGAATTAAAAGTAGCTTTGAGTTGGTAATTATGTGGGTAATAAACCCTTAAAGGGGCACCCTTTGAGTCTCACTCTAACTAGGTCAATTGTCGGGTCAAACGTGATTATAAAAAGTCAACAGAAAGCTAATTTTTGCATAAACACATAATTAACAATGTTGAAGCTATGAAACCTGTTTTATCACTTGTATAACTTGGTAATTAATGTAAGAACATGTCTAAGCATGTTCAACCCGACAATTTTCAGTATAAGCTCGGTTCGGAACCGAAAGTCGCATAAGTGGACTTTTGCTTTGACTTTCAGTTCTGACCCATTAGAGCATATTTTAGAAATGCCTTAGAGCTTTATTAGGACCAGGTTACATGTTAGTATAACCCTCTGTGATTATACAACTTGGTTCATTTTTTTATTCTATTCATGTACATGTTTCCGATATATGCCTAAATATTGACCATAATGCCCTTTTGACCTTAAAACAAGAATTTTGAAAATGTGAGAGGACAATAATCTTTATTACTGATTTATAAACATGTCCCTAAATTTTCACATCAATTGGAGGTCTAGATTAAGAGTAATGCTCAATAGCGTAATTAGAAAGCTTTTTATTAATTAAACGGCGTAATTAGCATAAAGCCTATCTAAACCCAATTTTTTATACCAAACTTTTTACCCACTGATGTAAAATAATATTTTGGGATTTTTAAAGAATTTTATTTATTTTTAGGCTGAGCATAACATAGGGTTATAGCATTAATCCGGTAATTGTCGGTTTTGCCCTTTTGGCCTATAAAATGAGTTTTACAAATCATTTTGATACCAAACCTTTTTCTACTGATCTTATATAATAAATAAAGTATTTTTAGCCTTCTGGAATAACAAAAATATCAGCTTTTCTTATAAAACCCGGAAATCGCTTAAAACCGCCTTTTTACGCGTTTTAAACGCATAGTATGTATTAAAACCATTTTTCTCATATAAGACTTAATACCTACTGATGTTTTAAGTAAATTTATATATTTTAACAGTGAGCAAAATTTTTTAACTCAGATTCCCTGTTTTGACCTTTTGAGCTTATGTGAAATTACCAAAATGCCCCTACGGTGCATAGTTTGGTTATAAAAGGTAAATTTCATATATATACCATACCCTACTGTTATGACTTATAAAATAAGTATTTTTACTGATTATATCAGACCTGAACTCAGATTAGTATTTAAACTCTTTTATAACCTATAAAATGACCAAAATGCCCCTACGGGGCATAGTTTGAGTTTAAATTCATTTTGGGCATAATGGAAGGTATCCTACTGATATCACAACATATTTAAGGCATATTAACTTAGAAAACCTGTTCATGGATCATTTGGTTACTCGTTACGCATTATTCGCGTTCGGTGCGGTTTATGTAACTATTTTGCATAAATTAGCCGAAACAGGTCAAACCTTATCATTTTTATCTCAAAATCCAGAAGCTGTTTAGTTTACCCATATTATACAAGTATACAAACTTGTCGGGTCTAAACCACACTCTAATCCGGCCATCGCTTAGTCGTGCGTTTTGAACCGTATATCTTCCTTTAAAACTAACCGGTCTAAGTTTATGCTTAATTAAGACCCGTTAGAAATCTAATAAGTTATTAAAACCTTCGTTCCAGATTAGGAGCCCGGTAAAAGCTATTTGCACTCGCTGTTTGTGAATTATACTTGCTAAGGTAAATACTTTTAACTTATTTTCCCTATACGGGCTTAGGATACGGTATTATAATAATACCGCTTGGTCGGGTGTGTAATCATTTAAATCGGATTGTGATTAATGTATTTACATAACTCGTTTTAATCTGTATTATTTGGTGTATGGCCTTTGGGGGTTAAATGACCATGTCCCGGATATCATTGGCATCATTCAAAGAAATGGCCACGACCTAAGCACGGGGTGTAGGCATACACATGACAGTTGCATATGTAAAAACTGGTAATCCACTTAAAGGAATCAACCTTGTGGGCATTATACCTATGGCGTGTCAGTTAATCTTGACCGGCTCTACCAACCGGCCCTGACGGACGACAAATAAGTAAAACTGTATACAAGATTATTTTTAAATAATTGTCCCATGTTATAAAAATATATTTTTGCCATGTGCATTCAAATTAATTTTCTTAAACTCTTTTCAAAATGAGTCAGTTAATTGTATTTACCAATGTAAACTGACGTATTTTCCAAAAAGGCTAAATGCATGTACTAGACGAAATAGGCTGGGTACTCCTGGCATCATTAATCAAGTCTTGCAAGCTTTAGATGTTAAAGTCTGTGGAACAATAATCTTTTATCTTTTGATCCGCCTGTGGATCCATTACCGCCCGTTTGTGATACTTTGATATTACTATTTTATTCAGTTTGTAATGTGATTCATCTTTTGCTTCCACTATGCATATAAATTGTGTTGTTTGACTATGATGATATCAACTACATCACGATACTCCCCACCGGGCCCACCGGTAATGTGTGGAAATATCGGGGTGTGACACTTAATATCATCTTTACATCAAATCCATTTACACAAATTACACTTGAAAAAAGCTATTAATAAAAAAAATTATAAAATCAATTAAGTGTCCATTTCTTGATATTATCATTAAGCGCAAAATCCCAACACCTGCAGACACAAAAAATAGTTTTAGTTAGAAAATTTGAAAAAAAAAACATTTGGATTTCGTCATTTACATCAGTGTAAAAAATCCAAAAATAAAAAACTACAAAAACAGTGACACTTTTTTTGAAGCGATCACATTTCTCGTTAACACATATCCAAAAACACCACAATTTTTTTGCAAGGATGTAAAAAAACATTCACAAGTGTAAAAATCCAGAATTTTACGTTAAAAAACACACAAGAACTAAAATTTGTAATTTTTTACACACGTGTAAAACTTATTTACACACATGTAAATTTGACGCACATGTAAATTTTACACACGTGTAAAATTTACAGTTTAAGAAAACAACAAAAATCCGGAATTTTACACGTGTAAATCGACAAAAGCTAGCAAATGTACACTGGCACCTATGTACGTACAACAGCGTAAAACCACCAAAAAAACTACAAAAAGAAACACAAATTATCGTTTATGCCAAATGTAAAACTTAGACAAAGCCACAAATCAAATTAAAAACAATGTTCAGCGTTTCAAACTGTCATTTGCACCAAACAAAGTTTACGTTTGAATTTTTTACGTCAAACGTAAAACTTATTTATATATGGTGTAAGCGTTGCAATTTTTACGTCTGCTGTTGAATGTCAAAAAAGTTTACATTTGCATTTTTTTTACGTTCGGTGTAACTGTTTTTACGTACGGGTGATTGTTTTCCTTTTTTTTACGTACGGGGTGGTAAAGAGGTTAAAAAGGTTTTAGGCGAGATGTCATCAACCTTATTTTTTATTTACGTGAGGGTCAAAAGTCAAACATTATTTTTTACGTAAAAAATGTTTTTTTCACCACCTGTATAAAAAAATACAAACTAGGGTAGTAAAAAAAAGTTGAATATAACACATGTGTAAAAATAAGTACAAACTATTATCTTTTAAATAAGATCGGGCCGGAGAACCACGACATAAAAAAATGCAGCTACATCCGTATATAAGAAATGAACATTTACGTGTGCTATTTATCTAGAGCTCAGCCCATCGAATTCGGGGTAAAAACGAAAAAAAAAAAACCTTAAAACAACCTCAAAAATTCTGATTTTTGTGTGAATGAGACGTAAATGTTTTTTTTTTTACATGTGGTTTATAATGTCAAAAAACTTTGTTTACGCATAGTGTCTAACATAAGAATGTGCATTTTTTACGTTCAATGTTGATTGTCGTTAATTTTTTAACTTACGTATTGTAAAAAATTTATTTATGCACGGTGTAAATGTGGCAATTTTTTACATCTGTTGGTGAACATCAAAAAAAGTTTATGTTTGCATTTTTTTACGTTCAGTGTAAATTTTATGTTTCAAACTTTGAACATTGTTTACGTACGAATATAGATTTATGTGTGACGTATGTAAAATAAACATTTTTACAAACTTTTGTGAAAATAGATTTTCGTGTGCCGGTTAGAGAGCTTGAGCCGGCGATCAAGGTGTTAAAAAAACATTTTTAACTGCATGTAAAAAAACGTTTATAATCGACACCGTGCACAATTTTTTTACATTCGACAACGTACGTGATGTAAAATTAAATGTTTTGTACATATTTTAAACCCCACAACCCCCATTTTGAACCAATAAAAAACCCAATGTGAACAAAAAAAAAAAAAAAACTCAATTTGAACAAATAAACCCAAACTGGACAAAAAAACACAACTCCATAACAATTCCTATAACTTGACTCCTATATTTGCGACACAAATTTTGACCAATAAACCCAAGTACAATAACTCCACCCCATATACTCCTAACAATTTCTTGAACCGTTGTTCAATACAATTTTTTTTCAATCTTTATCCAGTGAATACCCATTACAAAAACAAATTAACAAGCCCAATTAACAAATCAACAAACAAATAACAAATCGAAACCGTAAAAAGTCACTGACTTTGATCGGTTCTCCGAGGGGGGCCTTCGCCATGGTTTCCAACGGTGACCAAATGCTCAGATATGGCTTTCTTATCAACATCTATATAAAAAAAAACAACAACCTACAGAAAACATCATTATCCTAAAATTGAAAGAAAAGTTCAGATTTGTTTCGTTTTTTTTTACACAAAATCACTAAAGCTTCGAATCATACTTGTATATATCCGCTTTTATTTTTCCCAATTTTCATATTTGCGTCTAAAAAATTGCACAACTCCAACACTTTTTCGGGCAGGCACTTTTCGCGATTTCTAGATATCCGGGAAGGCTCGTTTAACTCCGGCAATATTGTTTACCTTCTATTCCATGACAAAAACTTCAATTAAATCTTCAAGCAATTATGAGATCTTGGAATGAGAGAGAGAGAGGAATAATCTGTGTCAAAGAGATCTAGTATTCAAAACATAAAAAACAAACTACAAACAACGTAGCACCTTCAACGAGATCTGGTATTCGAAACCCTAGTTGTCGGTCACCTACTATGATCTTTCGAAACCCTAGCCTCCCGTTAAAGATCTGTGTAGAAACCCTTCAACTGGTAACGTCAATATCTGATTTTGAAACCCTAGCCGCCCGTCAAAGATCTGTATACGAAAAGCCTTCTCTGGTGCGGTCACAATTTTTCGGAGCCCACCTTTCCGGCCAAATTACCGACTATTTGCCGAGATGAGGTGGGGGAGGTGTTTTACAGATGGGAACGATGGTTGAATATGAATGTGTGTTTGTGTGAGGTGTGTGGGAGACAACCTATTAGTTTGTTTTGATTTCGTCTTATTGTAATCTTATGAAATATTAATGAATGGTAATGAATTATTAACAACGCCACGAACGCCAAAAAATTTACCTTTATAACATATATGGGATTAATTAGCCTGGGAACACCATAACGCCAAAAAACAATTAATTCAACGAGACAGATCGAAAAAAAACAGTAAAACGCCATGTAGTTATTTAATCTAATTAACGCCAAAATAATCTTAGACGCCAAAAATGAAGCAACATTGTGACACACGAATTGGGAAAAAGAAGATTAAAAAGACAAAAAAGCCCCTCCCACCCTGATTATATCTCGCTTCACGTGTTCCATCAGGATGCGTTCTCACCGTTCTCACACTTTAGGGCGTTTTCTCCTGATCCCGTTTCTATATATATATATGGGATGGTTCAAATAAAACCACTTTTAACGCGAAAACTCGAAAACTAACTAAAAAAGCCTAAAAAAACACAATTTTTTTTTCAATTTTTTTTATTAAAAATCGCTAGTTTTTGTATATAAAAATACTTTTTTTTTCAAATTTTTTGTAGTGCACATGTGCAATAATTCACATGTGTTGTACACATACACATGTGCACTACAAAAAAAAATTATTATTATTTTTTTTTGAATTTTTTTATATACCTAAAGCGAAAATTGGTATGCAAAAAAAAATTTTGGTATGTTTTTTAGGCTTTTTTTAGTTAGTTTTCGAGTTTTCGCAATAACTAGTGGTTTTCATTTGAACCTTCCCTTATATATATATATATATATATAAAGTTTGGTTCATTTTAGAACTCTGAATATTACAGAACTTTCAAAACCGCTAATAAACAATTATTTTATTTATATATTTTTATATTTAACAATATGTAAGGATATATTATATGTATTTTTATGATTACATATATGAAAAACCAAATTATTTATGTGTAGTAACTAATTTACATATGTGTAAAGGAAGTAGTTTACATATGTGTAAATGAATCAATTTCGTATATGTAATTATAAAATTACATATGAAAAAATGATAAAAATACTCTTAACACACATGGAATCATATTAAATAATAAAAATACCCTTACACAATTGTAAATATAAAAATATATTAGTAGAACGATTGTTTATTTGAAGTTCTTTAAGTTATGCAATTATTCAAAGTTCTGAAATGATCCTTACTATATATATATATATATATATATATATATATATATATATATATAGGGCAAGAATCATTTCAGAGCCATAAATATTTACAGAACTTGCAGAACTCCTAATAAACAATCTTTTTATTTATATATTTTTATGTTTAGGATAATTTTATCATTTATTATGTGTATTTCTATGATTACATACATGTTAAGAGTAATTTCATTATTTTTTATTTGTAAATTTATAATTACACATATGTGAACTAGTTTTTTTACATATATGTAATTATTTATTACACATTTATATAATTTGGCTATTAAACATATGTAAACTAATTTTAACATGTATGTAATAATAAAAATACATATAATAGATGATAAAAAGATCCTAAATACAAAAAAATATATATAAAATGATTGTTTATTTGGAGTTCTGAAAGTTCTGCAATTATTTAGATTTTGCAAACAATTATAGTATAAAATATGATATGCCACAAATAAATATTAATCCACCAAATATAAAATCAAAATTGTAATTGGATTAAATTTTATATTAGGATTAAATGGTGTAGTAACAATCACAAGAAATTTCATAACACTAAGTATTTTCAAAATTCGATTTAAAATCAGGATATAACCGGTTAAAATTAGAAGAAAACTTTAAACCATGGACAACTTTTACATGCTCTGAAGGGCAATATGAATGGAATGTCCTTAGTTTTGGACTAAAAAATGCACCATCAATTTTTCAAAGATTTATGGACAGTATATTTTTAAAATATGATTTTTGCTTAGTATATATTGATGACATTTTAGTTGCAAGCAATACAGTGCAAGAACATGAGAAACACCTACAACAGGTCTTTGGAGAAATAAAGAAAAATGGTATAGTTGTTTCAAAAAGAAAAATGGAACTTTTTAAAAGAAAATTTTCGTTTTTAGGATTAGAAATTGAAAATGGAAAAATAGAATTGCAACCACATATTTCTACAAAAATTCTAAATTTTCCAGAAAAAATTGAAAACCTAAAACAGATACAAGCCTTTTTGGGTCTAGTAAACTATGCTAGAAAATTTATTCTAAACTTGTCAAAAGTAGTTGGACCTTTATATGGTAAAACCACTAAAAATGGTCAAAGGTATTTTAATCAAGAAGACATTAAACTAGTTAAAGAAATTAAAAAAACAGTCAAAAATATTAAACCATTAGAGTTGCCATTAGTTACAGATTATATAATTATTGAAACATATGGATGCAAAGAAGGATGGGGAGCAGTCATTCTATGTAAATCAAACAAATACAGTCTCAAGGAAGATGAGAAAATTTGCGGTTATACAAGTGGTAATTTTCAAAATAAAACAAATTGGGCTACAATTGATTTTGAGATACAGGCACTAATATATGCATTAGAAAAATTTAAAATTTTTCTTAATAAAGAATTTACAGTAAGAACTGATTGTGAAGCAATAGTTAAATTTGTGAAAAATGACCAAATTTGTGAAAAATGACCAAAGTAAAAAAGTAAATAGAAGCATATGGGTTAATTTACAAAACATTATACAAGGAAATGGGTATTTTATAAACTTTGAACACATTAAAGGAAAAAATAATAGGATGGCTGATATGTTATCTCGAAATATAAACAAATGGTTTGTTTCAGATGGACAGGAAACAAGATAAAGAAAAAGTAATACATCCAAAGCAAGGGAATTCTTCTTCAGTTGAAGAAAGAATTCAACAGTCATATCTACATTCAGCAGAAAGAATATACAGTTCTTCTCACACCTCATTACCACAAATAATGATGGGACAGTGTAACACCCCGAAAATGGGTTTGGCAATCAAACCACGTTAACAATAAAAGACGGGTAAAGTACCGTTAGCGGTAAAATTTACCTGGTAAATATTAGGATTTAAATAAATAAACCTAATATTAGATAAAAAGTGAACAAATCCCTTTGAGGAAATTAAAGTGGATAAAAAGGCCCGAGTTAACGGGACTTAAAATAAACCTAGTTATAAACTTCCCCAAACCCACTAAGTTAACTAGGAATGTTTAACCTAGTTAATAAGAGGAAATATGGTTTTAAGATAAGTAGGTTGTAACCTACTTAATAATTAACCAAACATGAGGGACCAAGTTAGATATTTGAGAAAAGCTTATTAATAATAAAAAAAACACACACACATGTGTGTGCGTATGAACGACCAGGAGACAAGCTCCACGGGAGCTAACCCTAAACTCAACAAAACCTTCAAATTGGAAGATCAATCAAAGGCCAAATTCAGAATTGAATACATAGAAACGATCACCAAGTCAAGGGGATCGTAAGGTATGTCGAATTTCTAACATTCATGAAGTTGTGAAAATTAGTTAACTTTGCATGATGCGATCTATACATGAATCGTAGAGGCTATGGCCAAATTAATGAAGTGTGATTGCTTAGGAACAAACCCTAAGTATAAATTTGAAGTAAAATTGCTATGATTTGAATAATTTAAGGATTTACCACACTTAGACAAGTGGGTATTGATTATGCAGTGAAGATGATGATAAGTTTGTATTTAAAATCATCATAGTTGATAGTAGAAACAAGGTACTTGAACAAATTACATGATTAGGTATTTGTTCATACATGATTGAAATGGGTTTTTATGATATGATGATGTTAGTGTTAAACTTGCGATTAGAATCATCATATTAGTTAGTAAAGACAAGGTACTTGAACAAATTAGGTGTTTGAGTACGTGAATCATAATTACCATGAATTGGGTTTAGTATAAAAATGATGGAAATGATGATAAATTCATGTTAAAAATGATGTTTGATATCATCATGTGTTAAGGAAGATTAATGTTGTGTTAATTCGATGGATCATGGTTATAAAAACTTGGTTAATAAAGCGGATAAACGGTAGCCTAAGAATGATGCTACCGGGTAATTGACCAAGTAATAAAACGAGTAGTTGAATTACATTGTGTACCTACTTTCGTCAATAGGCACTTTGACTTTTAAAAAGTCAAAATGACCAAAGATATGATCAAATGATAAATTCGACATAAAACCCGTAGGATGGAATAGTCGTAAATGATTATGACTAATCTAACCATCTCGCGAATTATGATGATAGTTTGACGCTTGATGAGCTAAGTGAAAGCTTGGGAAGAAAACGGGTCAAACGAATCAAGAATGAAGAAAAAGCATGATCTGGGTGCAAGGTAAGTATATCTTACACTACTCTTGAATTATAGAATATTCTCTCATCGTATTAACTATGAATAAGATAAGTTAACAATCGTGATATAATGTTCCGACGTGTAGTCGTACGGAACAAGATAACCGAAGATGATAATAAACCATGTTTAATGGTTAAAAAGGACTAATATGGTTACTTAGTGAAGCAATGACAAATAAATATAGAATTCTTGATGGATACCTTATATGGTAAACCAAAACAAACGATAAGGGTAAAACGGTAATTTTGGTCATACGTTGACCATAACCGTTAGTTTTTGAAAGACGCTTATGATGTAAGCCATAATAGGGCAAAAGTGTTAAGAAATGAATTATAAGTAAAATGACTGCACGGTGTAAACCGGAGTGAGTTATATAGACGAGATGGTAATAAATGTCATCTCACCAATACAATCGGTCACCTAGACCAAACGGGTCAAAAGGTCAAGATACCACCTTTTGACAATATCGACTAATGACTACCGTCGAGTTATACGATTTCAGGAGTAAATAACGAATGGATATTAGCATCGCCATGACTTAGCGGAAATTAAAGCAAAATATTAAACGGGTCAATATATTGATCCGAGCCAGGTATGTGTAATAGAATAAACACTCAATTAGAACGTATGGTTCAATGGGTGTTAAACAAAGTCTAAGATAGACAATGGGTTACTTTAATGAGTAAACCGAATGTTTTAAATGATGGTCGTCGTGTTTTGGGAAGCACAATGACTTTTCAAACAAGATCATAACTAGAACGAAGGGTTATGGGTCAAACATGCTTTCAAAAGACTTCATCGTAAATGAAAGGCTAAAGGGACCAAAACGCCCTTGCAAGCTAAATTGAGCTAACGGCCTTTAAAGGTTGTTTGGAAACGAGTTTTATGATAAAATGAATACTTAGGATAAGTATAAGAAGTGAAAGATGTAAATCTTTGGTCAAATGACTCTATATGAGCCTTTGCCGTAAAATAACAATCCGAGGAGTAAGACTCGGATTATATAGATCACCACATTAATCCACCACAAATATAGTTGTGGTGGAAGATCATTTGATAAGAAATGTGGAAATATGAATCTAGAAACGAATGAAAGCAATTCGTGCTTAAAATATGCTTAATTACCCTTAACGGGTCAAAATAAGCATATGAGCGAAAATGGGTTTAAGAAGGTATATAAACCCGTGATTGGAACCTAATATGTTAGACAATAATGAATTTAATAGGTTCATGAGAAATAGGGGTCAAACAAACTGGTTTGTTTAATAAATACATGAACGGGTAAAAAATTTAGGGATTTTATTTTAAGCCGAAAGCTTAAAAGTCTAAAATTTTGTTAATCTGGATGTCGGATTTTAACTCCATGTGATGGAGAATTAAATTACGATCACGTAGGAAAAAGAATCGTGTAAATCGGATCAATAACGAAAGAGTTTTGCTCGTTTTCGTAAAATCAAGCTTGGCTGGGAATATGCAGCACCAGCATCACACATTCTGTCAAAATAGGACCGTGGCGTCGCGCCACGGCCAAAGCCCTTGGCCGTCGCGCGTGGCGACGGCCAAAAATGTTGAAAATTTTGATTTTTTTATTTATTTCGATTATTTGACCCAATTACCTTGTTGTACTTGTTATTTACCTTGATTTTTTTTTATAAACTTTGAACACATTAAAGGAAAAAATAATGGGATAACTGATATGTTATCTCGAAATATAAACAAATGGTTTGTTTCAGATGGACAGGAAACAAGATAAAGAAAAAGTAAAGTTTATACATCCAAAGCAAGGGAATTCTTCTTCAGATGAAGAAAGAATTCAACAGTCATATCTACATTCAGCAGAAAGAATATACAGTTCTTCTCACACCTCATTACCACAAATAAGGATGGGACAGTTTTACAAACAACAACAACTAAAGGCAGCTGGCAAACGACCTCTGCACACCAATTTTTCACCCAAGCCAGTGATTGAATTTGGAACATATGTCTTACAGATATGCAATGAAGCTGATAAAAAGTTTCGTCCTATTATGGGAATGAAGCTTACAGATAAACAGCAATGTTTACTAGATAACTTATGGCATATCCAAACCATGCCCCAAGCTTCAACATTTAAAGTACAAGTTTTAAATTCTTTAAGCATTTACTTTCAGGAACAAAGTTTAAAAACACCTGAAAGACAGTTTAAAATAAAACCAAATTACACTCATCATGTTATATTCAGAGGTGCAAAAATTGGTATTTTTAATAAATGGGAAACAGTGGTAAAATACATAAATTGTCAAGGATGATCATTTTGGAAAGGTTATACAAGTTTTGCTCAAGCTCTTCAAGTAGCAAGAAATAGTTTTGGTATACAAAATTTTTACATAGAACCTGAAGAGGTTAAAAGTTTTTCTGATATAGCCAAAACAGATCCTGAACAGTATATAAAGGCTCAGCAAGAACTTATTTCAACATTAAAAACATAGCCTGAGGACAAGGCGAGAGATACACAGGGTATACAGATAAAAATTGAGAATAACATGCTAAAACAAAAAATAGCGATGCTCGAAGCAAAAAATACACAGTTATTACAAAGGTTCGAGAAAAATGAAGACAAAACAGTTATATACAGAACTTTTGAATCCTTTAGGACAAGGATTTAGACACACCCTAGTGGCAAAACCAGTTACATAAAGATTCCCAGAATTTGAGAATCTTGTTTCATAAAAGGTTTGTGCATAATTTCCTTTAATTCTATACAACCTGCAGCAACAGCTTTTAGACATGGCATTCAGGACTGTCAGCGAAGCACAAGGATTCACAGTGGTGGAAAGAACAGATGAAGCAGGAGATGGAATTGGTCTTCTGTTACTCCAAGTACATCACCCTACAAAACTGACAGATGAATAATTAATTCAATTTTACCATCATGGTATGATTGACTACTTAGAAATTAAGCTAAACAGAAGAACAGAAGATCTCCTCAACCAGCTTGTAGAAAAAATTATTCTAGCGGTAGGAAATATTGCAACAAGATCGATAACATCGATTATTGGTTGCAAAATAATTTCCTCATTTCCCTTTACAGATTCATATACATACAGACCAGCTAGAAAGAGAATTTTCATCGAACACAATAAACACAAAAATACAAGTAATTACCTACAAACAGTGATGACAAACCAACATAGAGTTTGCATCCTTACCTTGGTTAAATCACATAGATCACACAACTGAAAAAAGTCCAGACAGTTTTACACAGTTTATTAAAAAGTATCAAGAAACTCCAGAAATTCCTGACTATTTTCCATGGAGAAACTATAAACTAATAGGCGAAGGACACTACATACAAGTCTATGCAAAAACAAATTGGAGTATGCTTCTACCTTTTGCAGGGGAGGGAGATACTCTACAGCTACAACATATCATAAACTTAGAAGATGAAAATGATGAACAAGAAAAGTGTTCATGCCCACAGTCAATAGACAGCACACACAGAGACTTCTAGAAAAAATGATGTAAGAAATGACGATAGAAGAGAAAAGACTAAAAATGATGACGAAAGCCATGACGTTTTATGGCTCAAATATTCTACAAACACTAATTTTGGTTTTATTGTCTTTTTTTTGCTAGACTTCTTTTTCTTTTTAGACTAGAGACTAGGCTTAGACTTTAATGTAATTTTTTAATATTTTCTTTGCTTTTATTTGCCTATATATATGGCATTTGTAATTTAATTTCGATACGAAGAAATTTTATGAGTAATAATATTACCACCTTTATGGCACACTAAACCTCTCTCCACATCTCTTTAGCTTTACTTCCTTATCATCCCAAGTTTTCTCCAGTTCTTCATATCATATTCCAACACTCACATAAAAAAAAATTATCTTCTGCAACCTTCTACTCTGCTGTCATACTCTCATCCACCATCATCCCCTGTGCTTACCTCCATCAAAGTAAGTTTTCGCTTTCTTTTTATTTTTTCAGCATCATCCACACCACCCTCTCTGATATATTGGTATCAGAGCAAAAGCTTTCTTAAAATCTAATAGACTTAGACAAGTTTCTTTATGGCATGATAGACCAGTATTTTTGGAAAAGGAACCATGGACACAACCAACAATTAATTATCAACAAGAGTCTAATTCTATGGGAAAAGGAAGAAGATTGCCTATATGACAAATATACAGTGGAAATATGGTATTATTAGAACAACAAAAACCACAGTTATGGATAGATGAAGTTTTAACATGGGAACAAAATGTAGTAAGATTATGGGAAACAAATAAAAAAGACAGCATGGATATGTTTTCATATTTAGAAACTACATTAGGACCAATAGCATTAGGAATATGGCAAAGTAAGAAAACACAAAATCCAGAAGAAATAAATAATCTTAAAGCATTAGGGGATAATCCTTATAATTTTACATCACAAATTAGAACACTTATATTAGGAGTTGACCCAGCAAAAAATAACTCTCTAATACATGATACAGCTATCAGAAATCTAGAAACAATTAAGTATAGCAGATATGAAATACATAAATGAATTCACATTAGATTTTACAAGATTATTATCACAAACAGGAAAAGCAATGAATGATAATCTATGTGATAAATACTTTATAAAACTACCAGGTGACTTAGGAAAATCTATACATGAAGCATGGCAAACAAATTATGGTACACAACAGAATCTAGGAATAGGACCAAGAATAACCTATACACAGGGGCGGACTTATTAAGAAAGATCAGGTTCCCAGGAACCCAGTCGGTTTTTAATTTTTAGTGTAAATATATATAACAAACTGAAAAGGAACCCATAAGTAAAATATGTAAGGAACCCAAACAAAAAAACTTTGGTAGTGCACTAGTTAATCCGTGTTTTTCCATCATTGATACCCGGGTTCGAATCTTGTTTGAGGCAATTATTATATTTTTGTTCCCTTTTTTTATAATTTATAATTTCTATTTTTATTTTTTTTCTTTAATGAAAACCCTTTTAGGGTTACAACACCCATAACAAAAAAAAAAAAAAAAAAAAAACAACACTACGAACAACTGAACAATAGGACGCATCCACCCCACCCTGCTTCCTCCTCCCTCAGCGACCACCTCCGCTCCGGCCGCTCCTCTTCCAGCCGACAACCGTCCTCCTCTGGCCGTTCTTCACAGGTGTGTTAACTGATGTTAATTTGACTTATTGTTGATAATCCGATGTTAAATTGTTATGTTATGCAGAAGAATATTTCAATAGTTATGTTAAATTAATAATCTGATGTTTATTTTTTGATAACCTGATGTTAGTTTTTTGATAATCTGATGTTAAATTGTTATGTTAAATTGATAATCTGATGCACCATTAGATATTAGTCTTCTTAATACATCAAAATATACTTTACTTTTTATAAAAATCATCCATTTGGGATCAAAGATTTTCCTGCTATGATATTTATTTTTACGGTAAACTTAGGTATGGATTTTGACACAACACAAACATAACATGAAATTCACGGGTTTGAGTTTAGCCTAAACAAGTTTGGGTCAGTTTAGGATCGAACCCGCAAACACGTTTAGCTAAATATGCCGTGTTTAGGACACCCTGGCAGGTTCGCGACCCGTTTAAACTGTTTATTTTTATTAGTTGTAAAACTAGGAAATACTATCCATTTAACACCATAGTAAGCTATAAAACTAGTAAATAGTTTACATCTTTTTACAATTTCAGCAACACTTATTATGTCACATGTATGATGCAAAGTGGTCTTATTAATGTTGTGTCATCAAGAAAAGCAATTTGGGGTTATTATGATTAAGAGAATGCCTAGCTCACAATATAGATTATAGGATAACCTTTTTTTAACTTCTTTAGTCTTTCTCTATTAAAGCTACAACTGTCAATACATAAAGTACGAATTATAGAAGTTACATTTGGGTTGACAAGATCAGAAGTAAAGTTGTGTTCATTTTACTTTATGAATACAACTGTATCGTATTTTTACATGTGATGTACCTTACCTGACCCGAACCGTCGAACCGACCCGAAATTTTTTATGTTCAGTCTTAAAAAAGTGAACCCAGTAAAAAAAATTCCTGGATCCGCCACTGCCTATACATTTGGTATCCTAGAAGAAAAATGCAAAGAAGTAGCATTACAAGAACAATTAAAAAGAAATGCTTATACATTCTGTAAAACAACAATTTATACACCACAAGCATATGGGGTTTATGATAAAAAGAAAAAGATACGGAAAAGTACAACATATAATAGAAATTATAGAAAAAATTATAATACAAAAAATATGTTAAAAAACCTCAAACAAGAAAATGTAGATGCTATACTTGTGGAGAAACAACACACTTAGCTAATAAATGTCCAAATAAAAGAAAAAAAATATAGAAAGAGCTAATCTAATAGAACAATTACAAGACTATGAAATAGAAGCTTTAAAAACAGATGATGAGTGTGATAATGAAGCAATATATAGTATTTACAATGAAGAAGATAATCCAACAGCAAAAGTAACATATACATATATGAATACAGAAGAAAATTGTGAACATGATTGGAGACAAAATAAAGGAAATAATCACATAAGATGCTACAATTGTGGATATTACCCCTGTATAGAAAAAATGTCACAATGCAATAAATGTTTTAAAGAAATTTGTTTTAAATGTCTTAAGGAAATTTATGATAAAGACATAGCTACAACATCTAAAGTCGAGACAATTTTCAAAAATAATAAAAAATAAAGAATAGACAAACTAGAATTAACAATAGATTTACATAATTTAAAAATAAAAAAACTTGGAAAATAAAGTAGAAGAACTTGAGAGGTTAATTAACACAGAAGAAATAAGTAAAATGGCTATACAAAAACTAGAAGATCAAACTTACATACAAACACAGGGATCAACAAATATGATAAATATACAATGTCGTTTATGGTTAGATAACAATAAATATTTAGATTTAACGACATTAGTCGAGAGGAGCTACAAAAAGCTTAATCTCATACAGTTTGGCACCTATAGAATATCATAAAAAATTATCGTATGAATTAAGTACAAGAACAGTAAAAGATAGATTAATAAATATTACACATTGCTTAGAACCAATAGGAATATAATTTTTAGATTTTGCAAACAATTATAGTATAAAATATGATATGCCACAAATAAATATTAATCCACCAAATATAAAATCAAAAGATTTTGTAATAGGATTAAATTTTATATTAGGATTAAATGGTGCAATAACAATCACAAAAAAATTCATAATACTAAGTGAACAATTATATACAGTACCAACTCTTAGATATATGAATACAACAGAAATTGTTCAAAAAAGAGGGGATAAAGGGAACTTAGATTTCTTAAAAACACAGAACAGGAAAAGGTTTATAGAAAACGAGTCATTAAAACTTTTAACAGATTTTTTAAGCCATGAAATAGAAAAAGGGCAAGATATTACAAAAATTGTGAATCATCCTATGATACTACATTTAGAAAAAAATAGGATATATTGGAGAAGATATAACAAAATCAAATGTAAGTTATATTTGTAAATTCAAATTAAAAAATTCTGATATAATAATTAGAACAACTAATATAGAATACAGCCCATTAGATAAAGAAGGATTCAAAAAACAAATCCCTGAAATGGTAAATCAAGGATTAATTAGAAAATCAAAAAGTCCTCATAGATCTACAACTTTTTTAGTAAGAAATCATAGTGAGATAAAAAGAGGAAAAACTAGGATAGTCTATAACTATAAAAGATTAAATGATAATACAATAGATGATGGGTATAATATTCCTAATAAGGATAGTTTGCTAAATCTTATACAAAATAAAAAAAGTATTTTCAAAATTCGATTTAAAATCAGGATATAACCAGTTAAAATTAGAAGAAAACTTTAAACCATAGACAACTTTTACATGATCTGAATGGCAATATGAATGGAATGTCCTTAGTTTTGGACAAAAAATGCACCTTCAATTTTTCAAAGATTTATGGACAGTATATTTTTAAAATTTAATTTTTGCTTAGTATATATTGATGACATTTTAGTTGCAAGCAATACAGTGCAGGAACATGAGAAACACCTACAACAGGTCTTTGGAGAAATAAAGAAAAATGATACAGTTGTTTCAAAAAGAAAAATGGAACTTTTTAAAAGAAAAATTTCGTTTTTAGGATTAGAAATTGGAAATGGAAAAATAGAACTGCAACCACATATTTCTACAAAAATTCTAAATTTTCCAGAAAAACTTGAAAACCTAAAACAGATACAAGCCTTTTTGGGTCTAGTAAACTATGCTAGAAAATTTATTCCAAACTTGTCAAGACTAGTTGGACATTTATATGGTAAAACCACTAAAAATGGTCAAAGGTATTTTAATCAAGAAGACAATAAACTAGTTAAAGAAATTAAAAAAAAAACAGTCAAAAATATTAAACCATTAGAGTTGCCATTAGTTACAGATTATATAATTATTGAAACATATGGATGCAAAGAAGGATGGGGAGCAGTCTTTCTATGTAAACCAAACAAATACAGTCTCAAGGAAGAAGAGAAAATTTGCGGTTATGCAAGTGGTAATTTTCAAAATACAACAAATTGGACTACAATTGATTTTGAGATACAGGCACTAATATATGCATTTGAAAATTTTAAAATTTTTCTTATTAAAGAATTATAATAAGAACTGATTGTGAAGCAATAGTTAAATTTGTGAAAAATGACCAAAGTAAAAAAGTAAATAGAAGCAGATGGGTTAATTTACAAAACATTATACGAGGAAATGAGTATTTTATAAACTTTGAACACATTAAAGGAAAAAATAATGGGATAGCTGATATGTTATCTCGAAATATAAACAAATGGTTTGTTTCAGATGGAAAGGAAACAAGATAAAGAAAAAGTAAAGCTTATACATCCAAAGCAAGGGAATTCTTCTTCAGATGAAGAAAGGATTCAATAGTCATATCTACATTCAGCAGAAAGAATATACAGTTCTTCTCACACCTCATTACCACAAATAATGATGGGACAGTTTTACAAACAACAACAACCAAAGGCAGCTGGCAAACGACCTCTGCATACCAATTTTTCACCCAAGCCAGTGATTGAATTTGGAACATATGCCTTACAGATATGCAATGAAGCTGATAAAAAGTTTCGTCCTATTATGGGAATGAAGCTTAAAGATAAATAGCAATGTTTACTAGATAACTTATGGCATATCCAAACCATGCCACATGCTTCAACATTTATAGTACAGGTTTTAAATGCTTTAAGCATTTACTTTCAGGAACAAAGTTTAAAAACACCTGAAAGACAGTTTAAAACAAAACCAAATTACACTCATAATGTTATATTCAGAGGTACAAAAATTGGTATTTTTAATAAATGGGAAACAGTGGTAAAATACATAAATTGTCAAGGATGATCATTTTGGAAAGGTTATACAAGTTTTGCTCAAGCTCTTCAAGTAGCAATAAATAGTTTTGGTATACAAAATTTTTACATAGAACCTGAAGAGGTTAAAAGTTTTTCTGATATAGCAAAAACAGATCCTGAACAGTATATAAAGGCTCAGCAAGAACTTATTTCAACATTAAAAACACAGCCTGAGGACAAGGCGAGAGATACACAGGGTATACAGATAAAAATTGAGAATAATATGCTAAAACAAAAAATAGCGATGCTCGAAGCAAAAAATACACAGTTATTAGAAAGGCTCGAGAAAAATGAAGACAAAGCAGTTATATAAAGAACTTTTGAATCCTTTAGGACAAGGATTTTAGACACACCCTGGTGGCAGTGTTTAAAACCAGTTGCAGAAAGATTCCCAGAATTTGAGAATCTTGTTTCACAAAAGGTTTGTGCAGAATTTCCTTTAATTCTATACAACCTGCAGCAACAGCTTTTAGACATGGCATTCAGGACTGACAGCGAAGCAGAAGGAGTCACAGTGGTGGAAAGAACAGATGAAGCAGGAGATGGAACTGGTCTTCTATTACTCCAAGTACATCACGCTACAAAAATGACAGATGAACAATTAATTCAATCCTACCATCATGGTATGATTGACTACTTAGAAATTAAGCTAAACAAAAGAACAGAAGATCTCCTCAACCAGCTTGGAGAAAAAATTATTCTAGCAGCAGGAAATATTGCAACAAGATCGATAACATCGATTATTGGTTGCAAAATAATTTCCTCATTTCCTTTTAAAGATTCATATACATACAGACCAGCTAGAAAGAGAATTTTCATCGAACACAATAAACACAAAAATACAAGTAATTACCTACAAACAGTGATGACAAAAGCCAACATAGAGTTTGCATCCTTACCTTGGTTAAATCACATAGATCACACAACTGAAAAAAGTCCAGACAATTTTACACAGTTTATTAAAAAGCATCAAGAAACTCCAGAAATTCCTGACTATTTTCCATGGAGAAACTATAAACTAATAGGCGAAGGACACTACATACAAGTCTATGCAAAAACAAATTGGAGTATGCTTCTACATTTTGCAGGGGAGGGAGACACTCTACAGCTACAACATATCATAAACTTAGAAGATGAAGATGATGAACAAGAAGAGTGTTCAAGCCCACAGTCAATAGACAACACACATAGAGACTTCTAGAAAAATGATGTAAGAAATGACGATAGAAGAGAAAAGACAAAAAATGATGACGAAAGTCATGACGTTTTATGGCTCAATTATTCTACATACACTATTTTTGGTTTTATTGTCTTTTTTCTTTCTAGACTTCTTTTTCTTTTTAGACTAGAGACTAGGCTTATACTTTAATGTAATTTTTTAATATTTTTTTTCTTTTCTTTGCCTATATATATGGCACTTGTAATTTAATTTCGATACGAAGAAATCTTATGAGTAATAATATTACCACCTTTATGGCACTCTAAACTTCTCTCCACATCTCTTTAGCTTTACTTCCTTATCACCCCAAGTTTTCTCCAGTTCTTCATATCATATTCCAACAAACACATAAAAAAAAAATCTCCTGCAACCTTCTACTCTGCTGTGCATACTCTCATCCACCATCTTCCCTTGTGCTTACCTCCATCAAAGTAAGTTTTAGCTTTCTTTTTATTTTTTCAGCATCATCCACACCACCCTCTCTGTATATATATATAAATAAATCATATGCATACAATTACTTACAAGCATGAATATTCATACTTTTTTCGATCTTAATATATTGTTTGAGTGATTATTTTATCCCCGCTCCACATGGTTCTCTCTGACAATAAAATGTACAATGTTTTCTTAATTTATAGAGTTAAATGCTTGGTTGGTCCCTGTGGTTTTCAAAAATTGCAGACTTGGTCCTAGTGGTTTATTAATTACACGCGTGGTCCTTAAACTTGTCAAAAATGCACTCGGTTGGTCCCGAGCCCTAACATCAGTTAAATTTCTCAGTTAAGTCCATGTTAAATGACCAAAATATCCTTCCTTATTAACAAACCCACTGCATCTTCATCACTATTATCATCTTCATCACCTGAGTCTCACCCTAACCATCATCATCCGCCGCCCCTCTTTCTCCCTCTCATCTCTCTCGTCTCGATTCCTCTCTCTCATTTCTGAACTGCGAGTGCGGGTTTTGTGGTGGGATTCACAGCAGGTTGGCAATTAGCACTTGTGACACTTGCTGTGGTGCCTTTGATTGCTATAATTGGAGCTATTCATATGACAACACTGGCGAAATTGTCGTCGAAAAGCCAAGAAGCTCTTTCAGAAGCTGGAAACATTGTTGAGCTGGTGACTTTCATCTGACTTCCCTTTAATAAAAAAACAAAAAATGGTTTCAAGAAATTGGTAATTTTCCTCTGTTTTTTTATGAGATGAAATCAATCTTTAATTTGATTTATCAACTGGGAACTGGGCATATCCATGAATTTTAGCTATATATATAGCTGTGTGTTTTAGCTATTGGTAATTTAATATGAAGCCGCTCAATCAACCACGGCGGCGAAGCCTCAAATCTCATCGTCCTCTCGTTCATTTCTCAAGTTCTCCGTTCGGAATTGCTCATCCGGAACCGATACCGATACCGACACCTCACGCAAGGTAATTCTATTTGTGTTTGGTTTCGTTTTCGATTAGTTTGTGATTTGATTGTGCATTGTTTGACTAGTGTCTTTATCTATGATTATCTTGCTTTGCTGTTGAATTTGATTGAGATTGTTGAAATCTTTTGGGGAGGTTTGTGATTCGTGAGTCTGCTGTTAAAGCACCGAGTTAACTGAGAAATCTTTTGGGTGGGTTGGTGATGATGATGATGATGGTGATGAAGATGATGCAGAGGTTTAGGTTTTTTATTGTTCAAGGGTAATATAGTCATTTTACAAATAGTTAACTGAGAAATTTAACTGTTGTTAGGGCTGGGGACCAACCGAGTGCATTTTTGACAAGTTTAGGGACCACGCGTGTAATTAGTAAACCATTAGGACCAAGTCTGCAATTTTTGTAAACCACAGGGACCAACCAAGCATTTAACTCTAATTTATATTTGTCAAGCCTTTTTATAAATCATGTAATGTATTATATATCTAGGGTTAAAGGCTTTATAGTCTGACAAGTGTCCAATAACCTAAAACCTAAACTCACAACACCACCACTCAAAACCTAAACACCCACCCCCACCCCACCCCACCACCACCCAAAAACCTAAACCCCGCAAAAAAAAAAAAAAAAAAAAAAAACTATAACTCACCAACCCCCCCCCCCCCCCCCCCAAAAAAAAAAAAAAAAAAAACCTAACCCCCTCCCTCGGCAAAAAATAAAATAAAAATAAACCTAACCCCCCAAAAATCTAAAAAAATCCTAAACACCTGTCACCACCCAAAAACCTAAACCCCAAACCTAAGGTAATGCTAAGGGGTTCCATATTAGAAGCATTTTGATGAATTACTACTTGATTAAAACTTACTCCATCATAATTCTACAACTACATGGTTGGTATGGTTGTTACAAGTTACAAGTATTTTTGATGTGATATAAATTGTCATAATTTTAATTTTAGATTAAAATTTTGTATTTAAGTTGTGTTTCATGTATTTTCAAAAAAAAAAAAAGTTGTGTTCATGTAAACTCTGATTCATGAATCAATAGACTAAAATGTCAGATAAATATTAAACAAAGTAATAAAGCTATAAAGTTGATCAAGCTAACACCATCCTCATCCATGGAGGTTTACAAGCGGTCGCATAAGTGTCACCAGATTCCAAACTTCCTTAAAAATCTTCTGTTTATTTTACATCCATAAACCTCTAAATCACCACCCACTTTTACAATTATTATAATTTTTATCAAATTAATTTATAATTATTTACTTTTTATATTTCGTTTATACTTAAATTAAAAAAAATAATTACATGTATAAATAAATAATATATAAAAAACATAATCATTAATTAAACTTAAAAACGTTACACAAATAAACATAAAACATCAAATATGAAATTAAAATATAAAAAATACATAGCCATTCTTTATTCGCCCATAACTGCTCGACTAAATTGTGTCGAAGTGTATAATAAGCTTCTCTGTCACGTAAATCCTTGAACCTTTGCAAATGTTCGGAATAATCATATACGGATCAATGGCTTGGTGTCAACCCTCCAGCCACATTTTTTTATAAACTTATACTCTAAGGCCATGGAGTGTGAGGTAACCCTTCAACTAGGGCTGCAAACGAACCAAACGACTTGTTCGTGTTCGTTTGTTAAGAAATATATGTGTTCGCGAACCGTTTACGAACACTTATCGAACGAGATTTTATGTTCGTGTTTGTTGTTAAGGAAATGAATTTGTTCGTGTTCGTTTGTGTTTGTTTGTTAATTTTAGGCAAGAAACAAAAACAAACGTTGACGAACACAAATGAGCACAAACTAATGTTCATGAACACAAATGGAAACAAACGAACACAAACAATCGTTCATGAACATAATATATAATACACTGACACTTATTAGATATTTAATTTGTCGGAATTTTGAAGTATTTAAATAAATATAAAAACTAAAAACACTAATGATAATCGAACACAAACGAACACATTACCGAACGTTCACGAACATAAACGAACGAACACGACCTCTGTTCATGTTTGTTCATTTAACTAAACGAACGAAATTTCTTGGTCGTGTTCGTTTGTTTAATAAACGAACGAACACAAACGAACTTCCCGCCGAACAGTTCACGAACTTCCCGCCGAACAGTTCACAAACTGTTCGCCGAACGTTTGGTTCGTTTGCAGCCCTACCTCCAACCACATCAATTGTGCCAGCACACATCCACCATTGAGGAGTGTTAGGGTGAGATGGGTGCATCCCTCATGAGATGGGGTAAACTTTCCACCCACCCAATCATGAGGTACCATGTCAATTCCCTTCTATAACTCTCCTCTTGCCCAAAAAACATAAGGGGTGGTCACCACTCATGCCATAGAGTAAACTATTTTTTTCCCTTTTTTTAACTACTTAATTAATAAAAGTACCAAAAATTAAAAAAAAACATTAAATTAAATTAAATTAAAAATAAAACAAAAAAACATAACATTAATTAAAATACTTAAAATAAACTAGATTAAACCAACTAAAATTACTACTCTTCGTTGGATTCTATCAATAGGTGGGTAAATCTATTCTTCCGAGATGCTCCACGAGATCATGTTTTAGTCTCCAATGCGTATCTTCATTCATAAGCTCGTTTAACACACTGTCATCGAGAGCGGGCTCGACTGGAGGATCTTGAATGTGTACTGGTGCTATCGCGTTTTCGTCGTCTTTTAAAATCATGTTATGTAAAATAATACACATACACACCACGTACCTAATTTTTTTCACACTCCTAGCACGCATTACTCGATTCATTATATCTTATTTTGACTTCAAAACACCAAAAGTCTGTTCCACGTCTTTTCTTGCTGCCTCGTGTTGCTTCTTGAACTTCTTTTCGTCTAGTAGGTGAGGATATGGAAATGATTTGACAAACACGGACCATGTAGGGTAGATTCCATCCACGAGATAGTAACCACGTTTGTATAAGTGGTTGTTAACGTAAAATGGACATTTTGGGGCCGTTCCATTTTGTTCAGTATGAAATAATGGAGATTGCTGAAGCACGTTGATGTCGTTTTGTGCACCTGGTGGACCGCAAAAAGCATGCCAAACCGATAGATCTTGAGAGGCCACCGCTTCGAGCATGACTGTAGGGTAACGGTGATCTCCTCTCATATATTGGCTCCGAAACTTTGTGAGACACATTCTCCATACGAAATGGGTGCAATCAAGGCTACCCACCATTCCAGGAAGGTGATGTTTATCCTCATGAGCTTGGTACAAAAGCGTCATGTCATGGCTTGTTGGCCTACGTAAGAACTCGGGAGCGTATATTTTACATACCGTTTCGCATAAATATTCTAGACACTCGCGGGAAGTCCTTTCGGCCATATGTAAATACTTGTCGTTCTCGTCTGGAGGCTTACCGATTGCAAGTTGTTTAATAGCCGATGTAACTTTTTGCAACAGTGTAAAACCCTTCTTCATTCTCACATCCACGCCCTCTTCAAACCACGGGTAATTCGTTTCCACGTCGCTCACAATTTTTAGAAACAAACGTTTTGACATACATAACCTATGACAAAAAATATCTTCGTTGTACTTCGTGTCATCGACAAAATAATCCACCATAAGGGTTTCGGGCCACTCTCACGATCACGACGAACAAAACGTTTCTTACTAGATGTGCCCGTGTCTTGTAGTTCGGCTTTGTCGATTAGATTTTGGAGAAAAATTATGCTACTATCGGATGAATCACTGCTATCGGGTGGGAAAAACAATGGTATTTCTTCAACCATTTTTAAATCAAATATGGGTAGAGATTTAGTTTTGAAGAAATGAGAAAATGGGTTGGTGTGAATTTGTTTAATATGGGTTGGGTTTATATAGTTTAAATATAAAAAAAAATCCTTTTTTTAATATTAACGGCTATATAGCTGTTGAAGTTAAACGGTCATGCTCTGACGGTCTTCATTCAATGCAGTGTGACGAGGTATGACCCGGATCGGCTAACCCGACCCGGTCATTACCTATTATTTTATTATAAATATATAATTACATATGTTTATTCTAGAATGTTCCATTCTGCATGGATAAGCTACGTAACCAAATCACCAATCTTTTGGGGAAGATCATGCAAATCCCTAACTTATCGGAAGCCCATCCTAAGTTATGGGAAACCCTAATAGTAAACTATAAATAGAGGTAAGCATCAAAGGTACGATTCATTCTGTTCTCGTTTACTCTCTCTCTACTTATATTTTCTTGCTCCCAAACCGAGACTTATTCTCACGCCGGAGGGTGGTTACAGGAATAACCCCATTCCTGTAACGAGTCCTAACGGTGTTATGTTTTGCAGTCGGCTGTTCGGATCGCATAGAGTTGAAGTCCCAGTCGGAGCTTAGCGTTTCAGGTCAGTGTTTCTTAATTGGCGCCATCCGTGGGACCTATTCGGTAACATCTGTGAACGTAAACCCAAACCAAGTAGTAATAACCAGTAATCCGTTGCTGGTGGCAAGTTCTGTGGTTACCACTATGCCAGCCTCACCCGCCATAACCAGGTCTCTAGACCAAGAGTTTGAAGCAGAAGTACCGCCAGGCTTTGCAAGATCCTCAGTCGCCCCCTATGGGACGGCAACTACAGATCCTCTCTCATACACCTCATGGCAATTATAACTGGTGGCTTCAACCACAGCAACCACCATTGTTTCTACCCCAGCACCAACGACGGGCGCACAGACTATACGTCACAATACCATGCCCGTTATCACATCCGCGGGTCCAAGGAACATTACACAACAAATGAACATGGCTCAGTACTATCAGTCGCCGGCCACATACGCTATGCCACCGCTGTATTCAGCGGCGCTTATAGAGGCGTTGTCCACGCCTCCCCATCAACCGGTCATCATGCCTGCTGGAATTATGAATGCTCCAGTCACACCTGGAAATCAAACTTATTTCCCAGGGTACTACTATGCGCCTCCTTATGGGTACCTACCCCCATACAATAACCAGGCTTACTCACCCCAGATGACAGCACATAGTTATGCTCAACAACCGCCATACGCGACCTACATGTCGCCCTGGTGGTCTTTCCAAACTTCACAGCCAACTTACAGTCAATCCCCGCCTATGGCGGAACCTGTTTACGATAGCGGAAACACATCAATACCTCGTTTTTCTCCAAACGGGGGTCCCAGCTCCATGCTCAACATCAACACAGCCCAACCCCCTGTCACCTAGGGGATAAGCTAGGGCAGGGCGACTCAACAAATACAGCCCATCAACGTGGAAGATGACGACCTTACCAGGCCTTACAAGCCTGCAGACGGCACGTTCAAATCAAAATTCACAAGGAGGATCGCTGAAGCACCGATCATATCCACCGCTGACCCCCTAATCATATCTGTTGCTGTAGGCGACTACAACATGAGAAGAATCTTAGTGGACACCAGGAGCTCTGAAGGCATAATCTATGAGCACTGTTTTAACAGGATGCAACCTGAGGACAAAAAGTTGCTCGAGTCAGTACACGCCCCTATAAAGGGGTTCACCGAAGAAAAGGTCGACCCAATTGGCCAAATAACCTTCCCAGTAACATTTGGACACGCCCCTCGGGAAAGGCCCATACTCCTCACATTTCTTGTGGTACGTGCTGAATCCTACCACAATGTAATATTTGGAAGGTTCACCCTGGGAAAACTAGACACTGTGGTCTCCACGGCACGCGGGTTCATGAAGTTCCCCAGGCCGCGGGAGATTGCAACAGTCTACCGGGACAAGGTTGGGGAAGTGTTGGATACCGAAAGATGTCGGCAAGGGCCTACAAGCGCAACTGTAACACCCCGAAAAATAAAAAACTTTATATTAGAATTATAAAGTTTAAATAAACAAGAATTTACTAACTAGGAATTTTAACCTAGTTAGTTAATAGTCTAGAAATAATCTATAGTAGGTTAAAAAGCAACCAAATTTCATGTTGATCATAGTGGAGGGGTTTAAGTTGTTAAAATTGAAACTTGAATTTTATTAAACAAATAAAAAACAAACCAAACACCCCATTTTGGGGGTCTGGTCGATCAGAACAACAAGGGGGCGACACCCACTTTCAAAAACCCTAGAATTCTACTAAAACTCTCAAATTGGAGGAGCAAATCTGGTCCAAACGAAAATCCGAGCTTAGAATCGTGATCCTCATCGCAAGAGGATTACAAGGTATGTAAAATTTAGTGAAAACTCTTAACTTGAAATTCTCATGAAATTGGGAAAAATCTGAATTTAGGGTTGCATGTATATGTTGTGATGATTTAAGAACTACTATAGTGTCTAGGGACAAACTCTAAACAAACACAAGCTGAAATCATGTAAAATTGTAGTGGAAACTATGATCACCATTGTAGGTGATTAATGGGTTATGTGAAAATTGATGAACACTAGGATATTGGGTGTTAATCTTGTGTAATTGACAATTTGGAAGTGATTTCAGAAATCTAGAAGCTAACAATCATGTAAAATGTTAATTGAGGTGAAATTAGGGTTAAATGATAAGCTAGAAACTTGTCATATAATCATGTGAAAAATCTGCCCTTAAGGTGTTTGTGAAAATGCCTCAAAGAAGGCTTAAAATAGAAATTTAAAGATTAAACGCATAATTATGATGTTTCGGTGTATTATGCGATGTAAGGTTTAAAGAGAGTTCTAAACATGTCTTGAATTGAACTCTATAGGAAAGGATACCAGAACGTCGAGTGGACAAGCCAGTGGCGATTTGCGGTTGAAGGGCGTACACTAAGGTATGTAACTTGACCCGTTACATTAAGTAGATTTTGATGATTATATAATGCGTAATTGAATTCTAGAATAAGAATAGTTTTGAATTAAAGCGGTGATGTCGCTATATTGAATAATAGGTCAAATTTGGTTGGAACTCGTTGGTAGTCGTCACAAAGGAGGATTCCTTAGACGAGCCAAACGGGTCGAATAATCAAGTAAGGCATGGTTAATGCTCCGGAATATGATGGATTGATCTTTGATAATTGGTTATTATATAACATGTTAGAAATACGAGAATTTAATGCATTGGTTTGTTTGAAAAGCGAAATCCGAGAGTTGGGTTTAAGTGCAATGAACAAAACAAACAAAAATATGGATTTCCAGGAACTACCGTAAGTTACGGTAGTACCGTAACTTACGGTAGAGGTCAGATGTTTACGGTAGGTTACTACTGATTTACGGTGGACTAGGATTTTCCAGAATCCACCGTAACTTACGGTGACACCGTAAGTTACGGTGGAACCAAAAAAATCAGTATTTTATTATGTTGGATCTTGTGTTTATGTACTATATAACAATGTCAAAACTAATGTTTTAAAGGTTTTGACCATAGGTAACAAGGAGGATCTTACGGATGGCGGTCAAGCGAATGATGAAGAACCGAACACTACTTTTGAAGCTTCCGCAATGTTTTTAAATCTTTACTAGACTTGATTTATGGGTTGTAAACAATTGTTAAGTAACTTTTGAAATGTTTTAACTTAGTGTAGTAGACTATGGTCATGCTACAGGTGAATTTTTTGTATGTTATTTATGTTAGATAAGAAAGTTTTATTTACAAACTTAATAATCTATTATTAAAATAAAGTGAAAATTTAAGGGTGTTACAAGTTGGTAATCAGAGCTTAAGGTTGTCAACAAAGTGTTCAGTTCAAGCTTGATTGATCGTCCAGTAAGAATTAATTTATTATGTTAGTAGATTATACCTTATGTAAGTATGAGAAATAAATTGAGATGCATGGGAAGAGTGTGTTAACACACTCAAACCCGGAAAGTGCATTAAGTGTGAACGGTTAAAGCAAGTTAGGAACTTGGCTAAACCGAAACAAATGAAGCAATATTATAAAAGAAATGTTTAAATGTAAACATTTCAGCCTCAAGATGTCTGATGGGAATGATGATAATCCGGTGCAAACAAGCACCAAACAAATGAAAGAAACAATTGCCGAAGAGGTAGGAAAGGCAATTGAAGGAAGTCTATCCGGGTTTATAGAAAAAATCCAAAACACGGTGTTGTCGCTTGTTGAAGAGCGAGTTAAAAGGTTGGAGGATATTGTCAACCTTATGAAGGAGAAAACGGGAGAACGCAAAGGATGTTCGTACAAAGAATTCATGGCGTGTAAACCGCCAATCTATAACGGGGAGGTTGACCCGATAATTTGCCAAAGATGGATAAGTGATGTTGAAGGGGTGTTTGAACAGACCCATTGTGATGTAGGCGACTTTGTTGCTTATGGAACGGGCCAATTGAGAAATCAAGCCAAGGATTGGTGGGATAACAAAAAGAAGGAAACGGGAGCCGAAGCGGCGAGGGTTATGACTTGGGACGAGTTTAAGGTACCTTTCCTTAAACACCACAGTCCCAAAGCGGTTATTAACAGAATTAAAGAAGAATTCATCCAGCTGAGACAAAAGGGTGAAACAATCGATAAGATCACGGGCATCTTCATGGATAAGCTGAGATTTTGTGACGAGTTAGTCACCACTGAAGAGCAAAAGATATATTACTATTACAACATGCTGAGTGCCGAGTACCGGGAATTTATGACTCCGTCAAAATACGAAACCCTCACGGAGATTATCAACACCGCCCGGGAACGGGAAATCGAGTTAAAGAAACAAGTGGAAAGAGGTGAACGAAGGGCACAGGATGTGAATCCAAGTCCTACAAAGAAAGCTAGAACTACTGAATTGGGAAAGAAAGTGGATGCTAAAGGCGGATCGCCGAGTTGCAAAGTGTGTGGTAAAGGGCACAAAGGCGAGTGCCGCTTCAAAGACAAGCCGTGCCCGGTATGTGGGAAGACGGGGCACACAGCATCACTATGTCCCGGGAAAGTTTCTGTTTGTTACAAGTGTTATCAACCCGGTCACAAGAAATCTGAATGCCCCGAGTTGGTGGGAAAGAGAGACACAAAAGAGTCTCCAACAGAAGCTCCTAAAGCGAAGGCTAGGTCCTTCCAACTTACCGCAGCTGAAGCAAAGACAGAACCCGATGTGGTCTCAGGTATATTCACAATTAACTCGATTCCAGCACGTGTATTGTTTGATACGGGTGCGAATAAATCCTTCGTTTCGCATGGATTTATTCGACATCCTTCATTTGTATTGACGAAATTATCTGTGCCCTTAGAAGTTGAAATAGGGGACAACAAAAGTTTTATAGTTTATGATGTTTGTCGAGGCTGCAAATTAAGCATCGACGATGAGGAATACTTGATAGACCTAATCCTGATGTCAATGGGAGAATTTCAAATAGTCGTTGGGATGGATTGGCTAGCCCAGCACCATGCAAAAGTCGTGTGTTTCCGTAAAGAGATAAAACTAACATCTCCGAGCGGAAAACACGTCACCATTTATGGCGAAAAGGGAGGTAACCCCATAGTGTGTTCAATGTTGAAAGCTCACAAGCTTATGAAGCGAGGATGCAAGGCGTTCATGATATATGCAAATGAGCCCGAGAAAGAGTCACGGAAGATTGAAGATGTACCGGTAGTACGAGATTATGGAGATGTGTTTCCGGAGGATTTACCGGGGATACCGCCTGAACGGGAAGTAGAGTTCGGGATCGAATTGATTCCGAGCGCAAAACCCGTAGCAAGGGCCCCGTACCGACTTGCACCGTCGGAATTACAAGAGTTGATGTCCCAAATTCAAGACCTGCTTGACAAGGGATTCATAAGGCCGAGTGTGTCTCCTTGGGCCGCACCAGTATTGTTCATGAGAAAGAAAGACGGGAGCATGCGCATGTGTATCGATTACCGGGAGTTAAACAAACTCACGGTAAAGAACCGATACCCGCTTCCGAGAATAGATGATTTATTCGACCAATTACAAGGTGCGAACTGGTTTTCAAAAATTGACCTTAGATCTGGGTATCACCAACTAAAGGTCAAAGAAGAAGATATACCGAAGACGGCTTTCCGCACGAGATACGGACATTACGAATTCCTCGTGATGTCATTTGGGCTAACAAATGCACCCGCGGCTTTCATGGACCTCATGAACCGGGTTTGCAAACCAATGTTGGATAAGTCGGTCATCGTGTTTATCGATGACATCTTGGTGTATTCGAAAAGTGAAGCGGAACATGCACACCATTTACAAGAGGTGTTGGAGACACTTAGGCGAGAAAGGTTATATGCAAAATTCTCTAAATGTGCCTTTTGGTTACGAGAGGTACAATTTCTTGGCCACTTCATAAGTGCCGACGGAGTTTTGGTGGATCCGTCAAAGATAGAGGCTGTGTCAAAATGGAATCCCCCGAAGAACCCTTCGGAAATTAGAAGCTTTTTGGGGCTTGCGGGATACTATAGGAGATTCATTCAAGATTTCTCCAAGATTGCGTCACCGCTAACAAAGCTAACCCAAAAGAAAGAAAAGTTTATTTGGGGTGTCGATCAAGAAAAAGCGTTTCAAACGCTAAAAGAAAAGTTAACTCAAGCTCCGGTACTGACATTGCCGGAAGGAGTCGAAGACATGGTGGTTTATTCGGATGCTTCACTATCGGGGCTCGGATGCGTGTTGATGCAACGAGGCAAGGTAATAGCCTATGCCTCGAGGCAATTGAAGATACACGAGAAGAAATATCCCACACACGATCTAGAGTTGGCTGCGGTGATATTTGCATTGAAAATATGGAGGCACTACTTGTATGGGGTAAAGTGCACCATATTCACCGACCACAAGAGTTTGAAATACTTCTTCGATCAGAAGGAGTTAAATATGCGACAAAGGCGATGGCTAGAAATAGTGAAAGATGTTGACTGTGAAATACACTACCACCCCGGAAAGGCAAATGTGGTGGCGGATGCTTTGAGCAGAAAAGCGGACTATGTTCCAATAAGAGTAAGGTCGATGCAGCTCGTGGTGACCTCGGGTATACTTGAACGTATTCGAGAGGCGCAGTTAGAAGCAGTGAAAGAAGAAAATTGGAAGAAAGAAAGAATAATCGGTCAGTTGAAAGATTTGTCGGATCGGAATCACGGGTTAAAGACTCGATCCGGAAGGATATGGGTTCCAAATACTTGTGGGGTGAAAGCGCTTCTACTAGATGAAGCCCATAAATCCCGATATTCAATTCATCCAGGTGCGACCAAGATGTACAATGATCTGAAACAAAATTATTGGTGGACTGGAATGAAGAGGGATGTGGCGAAATATGTGGAAAAATGCCTGACGTGTTTACAAGTCAAGGCGGAGCACCAGAAACCATATGGCAAACTCCAACCGTTAGAAATTCCGGTTTGGAAATGGGAACATATTACAATGGATCTATTAACCAAGTTGCCAAAGACAAATCGTGGTTTCGATGCCATATGGGTAGTGGTGGATAGACTGACGAAAAGTGCTCACTTCATTCCGATCCGTGAGACTTATACGTCAGAAAAGATGTCAGAAGTTTACACTAATGAAATAATAGCACGTCATGGGGTGCCGGTATCCATTGTGTCTGATAGGGATACCTAGTTTACTTCGAATTTCTGGCGAGATTTCCAAGAGCAAATAGGAACCAAATTGTTCATTAGCACTGCGTACCATCCTCAAACGGACGGACAAAGTGAAAGAACGATACAAACATTGGGGGACATGCTACGGGCGTGTATAATCGACTTTGGAGGCAGTTGGGATGTTCACCTACCGTTAGTCGAGTTTTCGTATAACAACAGTTACCAATCTAGTATCAAGATGGCACCGTACAAAATGCTTTACGGTAGGAAGTGTCGAACCCCGGTATGTTGGGGTGAAGTGGGTGCACGTGAACTCGCCCACCAAGATATAGTACGAGCCACGAATGAAAAGATTGAAAAAGTTCGGGCACACTTGAAAGCAGCTCAAGACAGGCAAAAGGCGTATGCTGATAAAAGGAAGAGGCCAATCGAATTCCAAGTTGGTGACATGGTCATGCTAAAGGTTTCCCCATGGAAGGGCGTTATTAGATTTAGAAAAAGGGGGAAGCTAAGCCCGAGGTTTATTGGGCCATTCAAAATTATCGGGAGAGTTGGCAAGGTAGCTTACCGCCTTGAGCTACCGGAGGAACTAAGTGGGATTCATGGCACGTTTCACGTGTCACAATTACGAAAGTGCCAAGCGGACGAAACAGCCTATATCCATTATGATGATATCGAAGTGGATAATAGTCTGAATTACGCTGTGAGACCGTTGGAGATTTTAGATCGAAAGGTCAAACACTTACGAAATAGACAAATCGATCAAGTCAAAGTCAAATGGGAGCATAGAAAAGGCTCGGACACCACGTGGGAGACCGAGGAAGAGATGCGACGGCTCTACCCTACATTATTTGGTACGTACTACGGTTTCGGGGACGAAACCCCTTTTAAGGGGGGGTGGACTTGTAACACCCCGAAAAATATAAAACTTTATATTAGAATTATAAAGTTTAAATAAACAAGAATTTACTAACTAGGAATTTTAACCTAGTTAGTTAATAGTCTAGAAATAATCTATAGTAGGTTAAAAAGCAACCAAATTTCATGTTGATCATAGTGGAGGGGTTTAAGTTGTTAAAATTGAAACTTGAATTTTATTAAACAAATAAAAAACAAACCAAACACCCCATTTTGGGGGTCTGGTCGATCAGAACAACAAGGGGGCGACACCCACTTTCAAAAACCCTAGAATTCTACTAAAACTCTCAAATTGGAGGAGCAAATCTGGTCCAAACGAAAATCCGAGCTTAGAATCGTGATCCTCATCGCAAGAGGATTACAAGGTATGTAAAATTTAGTGAAAACTCTTAACTTGAAATTCTCATGAAATTGGGAAAAATCTGAATTTAGGGTCATGTATATGTTGTGATGATTTAAGAACTACTATAGTGTCTAGGGACAAACCCTAAACAAACACAAGCTGAAATCATGTAAAATTGTAGTGGAAACTATGATTACCATTGTAGGTGATTAATGGGTTATGTGAAAATTGATGAACACTAGGATATTGGGTGTTAATCTTGTGTAATTGACAATTTGGAAGTGATTTCAGAAATCTAGAAGCTAACAATCATGTAAAATGTTAATTGAGGTGAAATTAGGGCTAACTGATAAGCTAGAAACTTGTCATATAATCATGTGAAAAATCTGCCCTTAAGGTGTTTGTGAAAATGCCTCAAAGAAGGCTTAAAATAGAAATTTAAAGATTAAACGCATAATTATGATGTTTCGGTGTATTATGCGATGTAAGGTTTAAAGAGAGTTCTAAACATGTCTTGAATTGAACTCTATAGGAAAGGATACCGGAACGTCGAGTGGACAAGCCAGTGGCGATTTGCGGTTGAAGGGCGTACACTAAGGTATGTAACTTGACCTGTTACATTAAGTAGATTTTGATGATTATATAATGCGTAATTGAATTCTAGAATAAGAATAGTTTTGAATTAAAGCGGTGATGTCGCTATATTGAATAATAGGTCAAATTTGGTTGGAACTCGTTGGTAGTCGTCACAAAGGAGGATTCCTTAAACGAGCCAAACGGGTCGAATAATCAAGTAAGGCATGGTTAATGCTCCGGAATATGATGGATTGATCTTTGATAATTGGTTATTATATAACATGTTAGAAATACGAGAATTTAATGCATTGGTTTGTTAGAAAAGCGAAATCCGAGAGTTGGGTTTAAGTGCAATGAACAAAACAAACAAAAATATGGATTTCCAGGAACTGCCGTAAGTTACGGTAGTACCGTAACTTACGGTACTACCGTAACTTACGGTAGAGGTCAGATGTTTACGGTAGGTTACTACTGATTTACGGTGGACTAGGATTTTCCAGAACCCACCGTAACTTACGGTGACACCGTAAGTTACGGTGGAACCAGAAAAATCAGTATTTTATTATGTTGGATCTTGTGTTTATGTACTATATAACAATGTCAAAACTAATGTTTTAAAGGTTTTGACCATAGGTAATAAGGAGGATCTTACGGATGGCGGTCAAGCGAATGATGAAGAACCGAACACTACTCTTGAAGCTTCCGCAATGTTTTTAAATCTTTACTAGACTTGGTTTATGGGTTGTAAACAATTGTTAAGTAACTTTTGAAATGTTTTAACTTAGTGTAGTAGACTATGGTCATGCTACAGGTGAATTTTTTGTATGTTATTTATGTTAGATAAGAAAGTTTTATTTACAAACTTAATAATCTATTATTAAAATCAAGTGAAAATTTAAGGGTGTTACAGCAACCGGTCCAGAAAGGGGGGTTTTGAGCACACGCCACCCTGACCAAATGGTTACAATAGGAGACGGCCTTTCTCCTGAAGTAAAAAAAAAGTTGAAGCAATTGTTAAGAAGGAACGCCGATATTTTCGATTTTAAGCACTCTGATATGACCGGAATACCCTGGGAGAAGGCAAAACACAAGCTAGCTACGCTCCCAGACATCAAGATAGTAGCCCAGGGAAAGCGTAGTATGGCCCCTGATCGAAGAGACGCAGTAGTAAAAGAAGTACGAAAGCTGGTTGAGGCTGGAATCCTTCGGGAAACAAAATACCATACATGGGTGTCAAACCCTGTCATGGTCAAAAAACCAGATGGCACATGGCGAATGTGTATTGATTTCAAAGATTTAAATAAGGTCTGCCCTAAAGACGCTTATCCATTACCCGGGATGGACTTAAAGGTTGACTCTCTGGTCCCTTTTAGGTACAAGTGTTTCTTAGACGCCTATAAGGGTTACCACCAGATCAAGATTTCAAGAGAAGACGAAGAAAAAACGGCGTTTCATACCGATGTAGGCATCTTTTGCTACACTAAAATGCCTTTTGGTCTACGCAAGGCCGGGCTACTTATCAACGCCTCATGGAGAAGGCATTTGAGAAACAAATCGGTAGAAATATGGAGGTGTATGTCGATGACTTAGTAATCAAGAGCAGAGTGGAAAAGCAAATGCTCGAAGACATCGAGGAAACTTTTCAAAAGCTGAGAGAATACAACATCAAACTTAACCCCAAGAGTGTTCTTTCGGGGTAGAAGAAGGTAAGTTCTTGGGGGTTGTGGTCACCCGGGACGGCTTCAAAGCCAACCCGGAAAAAGGTAGCCGCTATAATACGAATGCCCTCCCCCGGAACTCTAAAAAAGGCACAAGTACTGAACGGGCGTTTAGTAGCCATAAACAGGTTCTTGGCAAGACACGCCGAGAGATCTTTGCCATTTATTAAAACACTGAAAGACTGTATCAACAAGAAAAACTTCAAATGGACCAGCGAAGCAGAAGAAGCCTTGCAAGACATGAAAAGGTTCATTGAAAAGCTACCTATGTTGACGGTGCCATACCCAAAGGAACTTTTGAAGATGTACCTGACAGCAGCTCACAACACTGTAAGCGCGATACTCATGGTAGAAAAAGATGGCAAACAAACGCCCATATACTACATCAGCCAGGTACTAGCGGGCCCTGAAACGCGGTATCCTACACTTGAAAAAACTGGTACTTGCATTAGTCCACGCTACCCGACGTCTCCGAAGATACTTTCAAGGACACCACGTGCAATTCCAAACAAATTATCGCCTGCAGCAAATCTTACACAAACCAGAAATCTCTGGTAGATTGGCCAAGTGGGCAATCGAGCTGGGAGCCCTAGACATCGAGTATCGAAAACGAACAACAATCAAGGGGTAAGTCATCGCCGATTTCCTAGCTGAAATTCCTGAGGGAGAAATGATACAAGACCCCGTGGTCAATGACATACCTGAGTCTAGCACAGCCAGACAGACTTGGAAGTTATACACAGACGGGTCTAACAGTGGAAAAGGATCTGGGGCGGGCCTCATGCTAATAAGCCCAGATGAAATAAAGCTGATGTACGCCATGCGGTTCGATTTTGAATGCTCCAACAATGAAGCAGAATACGAAGCGTTGTTAGCGGGTCTAAGAATGGCCCAGTCCATGGGAGCAACACGGGTTGATGCATATGTTGACTCGTTGCTAGTCAACAATCAGGTGAATGAGACCTATGAAGCCAAAGACTAGACAATGGCAAAATACTTGACTAAAACCAAGGAACTCATAGCTTCATTTGACAACGTTACACGAAATCACGCCCATCTGGGAAGGAACCAAATCGCTGATGCCCTAAGCAAGCTAGCTACTTCTGGCATGGAAAAGAAGGTGAAGGTGGAAACGCTACAATCACCTTCCATAGAATTCCGGGAAGTGTCGGCCGTCACACCGGAAGAACCCTGCTGGTACACTCCCATCTTAAAATTCCACACAAAGAGGAATTACCCTCCACCAGAGGTGACGCTCAGAAAATACAAACAAAGGCTTTACAATATGAAGTAAACAACGACGTTTTATATAGGAAGTCATATTTGGGACCACTATTGCGGTGTGTGTCCCCAGCGGAAGCCAAATGCTTAATTCAAGAAATACACGCCGGTATATGTGGAATTCACGCCGGTCCCCGAGCGGTGGTCGCCAAGATACAAAATGCTGGATACTATTGGCCCGGGATGCATGAAGACGCGGTAGACGAACTCAGAAAATGCCGTAGCTGTCAAAAGTTTGCCCCACAAACGCTCCGCCCTGTAAATAACCTAATTCCCGTCACGGCGGCCTAGCCATTTCAAAAATGTGCAGTCGATATCGTGGGACCATTCCCGCTGGCCCCAGGGAAGCTAAAGTACTTGATTGTGGCGATTGATTATTTCACCAAGTGGTTCGAAGCAATGCCCTTGGCCAAGAGAACTGCTGAAAACGCCAAGAAATTCCTATGGGAACACATAGTGTGCCGATTTGGATTACCGCTATATCTTGTGAGCGACAACGGAACACAATTCACTCATAGGGTCTTACAAGATTGGTGTGCAGAGCTCAAGATTCAACAATTCTTTACATCGGTCGCACATCCCCAAGGAAACGGCCAAGTGGAGCGTGAAAATAGGAGTTTGCTTGATGGAATCAAAAGAAGGTTAGTCTACGAGGGGAGTTCTTGGGTAGAAGAATTGCCAAATGTCCTCTGGGCACATCGAACCATGCCCAAGACAAGCAACAACGAAACACCCTTCAGCCTAACCTATGGCGCAGAGGCAATGATACCCGCGGAAGTTGGATTACCTTCGCTAAGGCGCCTAACTACTGATGATGATAATGACAGGCTACTACGAGAAGGCCTGGACCTCCTGTAAGAACGGCGCGAGGAAGCGGCCATCAGCGAGGCAAAATACGAGAAAACTTTAGAAAAGTACTATAACCAACGCGTGGCTCAGCAGACTTTCAAGGAAAGCGAGTATGTCATGCGGGATAACGAGGCAAGTAGAGCAGAACCCTCAGGCAAACTGGGACCCAACTGGGAAGCCCCCTACATCATCCAAGAAGACTTAGGCAAATGGGCTTACCGCCTATCTAGGCTCGATGGCACAGCGGTTCCACATAGCTGGAACGCTGCTAAGTTGAAGAAATATTACATGTAGACCCCTGCCCCTAACGGCGGGATTGACTGTTTTCATTTTATGAACAAGTGTAATCCATCTCGAGCGATGACTCTTTTTCTTTCAAGTTATCAAGTTGATAAAAGTTACTTTTTATTCTCCTTTGTTATCTACATGTACACAAAAAGTTACCATCGCATTTATACTACATATTACGGTACAAAAGAAAAATTACCGTCGCATTTATATTGCATATTATGGTACAAAACATTACCATCGCATTCAAACTGCATATCACGGTAACAAACGTCTCTGACACGAAATATTTTTCATATATAAGTCAGCTGACCAAAACTATACAGCGCTAAGAGTGGGTATCTTGGTAATAGATACATTAACCACTACAAAAAAGATAGGTATTTTGGTAATAAATACATACAACTATCTTACAAAACCAAGTACTTGTCTCCGTTGCTAAACACCAACATATGGGAACCAAAAAATGAACATGTTCTACTTATCTAAACATCGGGGAACATTGCCCTCACCTCTGCAGGGGTGTACAATGCTTCACCGTAATACTCCAAGGGATGAGGATCGACGATTAGGTCATCAACATTCACCTCACCAACCGGAGAAGCTGATACCCTCCGATCACCAACCGAGCTTGCACATCGACGGACACTCCGGTGTCGTTCATATACCGCCCTACAACGTTGTACATACTCGGAGGGAAATGCTTGCATCAGGGTGTCGGCTGATAGAAGAACCACACCTGTCTCAGCCTTAGAAGGGCCGTGATCTCCGATACTCTTGCAAGACCTGCTAATCAAGGGCATGTTATCACCAGAGTCAATCTCCTTACCTCTGATCACCTCCTCCGTCACCGGATCCCGGAGACGGACAAGAGCCTCTGCTGCATCCAAATTTCGAAGTATGTCGGAAATTTTCCGATTACGGCTCCTTCGCTCCATTTCTTCAATTACCAAATTTGGAAAAAACATGACTTAATTTATGGAAGATTAAGAGGTCTGATAGTAGTGACGACAGCAAAATTAATAATGAAACATCATTACATGTCAAATCGCCACATTTAAGCAAAACGGTGGCGCCATCATGATGATATTGGCATTAATTGTCTGACAAAATCAAGTGCTTACACGCACCCCAAACAAAATAGTGTTTTCACAAAATATCCAAGGAACAGTGTACATAACAAATAAAAAAACACGCATTCCTCCCCGGACTCCTCTGCCACATCCAGCGTAAGGAATCCACGCCGTCTTCGGCCACCTTATCAATCACCTCTGCATACGCGGGCAGCGGATCATTGCAAGCCGCTTCAAGAGCATCCGCCATCTCCGCCTGCAACTTGCCTCTATTCTCCTGGAATGCATGAGTAATCCTTTCGGTTTGTTGACAATTAAAATAACCCTGATAGACACCATCATGGTGCCCTGACTGATAGGCGGCAGTGGATAGGCGGTCAAAAAGGGTAACAAAAGACTCCGATTGGCGGAGGTACTCAAAATCCCCAACCAGGCCACGGGTTATCAACCAATTCCTGTCACCCTGTAAACCAGCCAGGCGGCTGGTCAGGCTGTCCACCTCGGCGTTTGACTGGTCCAATGCACTTTCCTCCTCTTTAAGGCGCGCCTAGTGGGTGGTTGAAGACTGGTCAAGTTGATTCTTCTCAGAGACAATGGAGTCACACATTTGCTGGAGTTTTCTAATTTGCTCCTCTCACTCTTCCAACTCAACCTGCTTGGCTTGGGCCTTTGCATTGGACGCCTCTAACTCCACGGTTAGACTTTGATACCTCTCCTGCACTTGAGACAAAAAATCAGTGTCAATACGGAACTTTTCCATCTGGATAAAGAGTTCAAACCTCACCTTTTGAGCCTCAGCAACAGCTTTACGTTCCAGCTCCTCCTGAACGGTTTTTGCATGAGAAAGGACCCGATCTTTTTCCGCTATGTTGCGGGCCCACAATATCCTTTCCTCAGCAAGGTTGGCTGTACACGTTTCAAATCCTCATTTGCCTTGTTTTTCTCGGAGGCAAATCGACTCTCCCTGAGACCAGCAGCTTGGAGTTGGCTTTCCAAACGATACTTTTCATCCATCAGCTACTGAATAGCAACCCGCGTCTGGTGGAGCTCATTGTTATCATGCATCCACCAGCATCGGATTTCTGCCAGCCTCCGGGGCTGACTGACAGCATCCACCATTGTGGCATTCATCAAGTTTTCATTGTTCAACCCCTCTACATAGGCTGATTTAGCCGGGGGATATGCCCGCTCAACCTAGTGATGTACCACTGGGGGGAAGATCAATCTGGATGACTCCGCTATCTTCCACTTAGGTTGATAGCGTTTGTCCTCAACGTTCGGATCCCAGCAAATGGTGGGCAGATAAAGATCATCATCCAGACGGGCCCCATCATCAACAAAACCCCTGCTAGATCCCCCAGCGTCACTTGCAGTAGCATCTCTGGTACTTGTTGACTCACCAGCAATGTAAGTTGAAGGCACCTCTTTCTCAGATACAGAGAAAACACCAAAAAAAAGGAATCAAACAGGGATAAGGGGGTAGCACTAGAAGACATCGGTGTAGAAACTGGGTTGGGTGTCACAATCACAGCAGTTGTAAACACAGGCAACAGCATAGAGGAGCTAACAACAACAACACTCACCTGGGATATAAGGTCTGAAAGGCTGGGACCGCCGGCAGCGGAAGACACAACATCCCCAGTTGTCAAGGGCACAGAGGATACACCCTCAATTTGGGCCTCAGCAAAGGAACCTGAATTAAATCCGATATTCAGAACAAGAATACAGACATTCAATTCCAACATTAACAAATACAATCACTTATCAGAAGGAAAGGAATGGGCAGCCTTGATCGCTTGAAAAGAAGTTAAAGGAGGCATCATTCTACGCTTTTTCAGGGCGCGTTGCGGACTCACCAAACCGGTAGTGGCGGAAGTAACAGTAGTACCACCCGTGGCCACAGAAACGCTAACTGCCTCAGGCACAACAGTAGCCCCCGCGGTAAGAAATTTCCTCCCGGTTATCTTCACCCGGGTTGGTTTCTTTGTTTCTCCAATGGAAACACTGCTCCCCCCGCTGGGGGGGGGGGGGAGAGGCTGAGATACATAAGCAGTTGGATCCGCTGGCACGACGGGTAACAAAAACTGCTCAAGGTGAATTTTCAGTACGTCAGGCTCTTGTTCCCCAATCACGCGGTCCGCGGCTATCAAAGCAGCATTCCGAGGAGGATCAACGATGTCAAACAAGCTCCATGTACCTATTTGAAACTTATACACATTAAAACAAATACAATTTGCAGAATAAATTCAAAGCACGTTGATGCGTACCTTCATCAGCCCTCCGAAAGGAAGGGTACAGCCGGATATCATGCCACAGCAAACTCATTCCCGCTGTCACCAGTGCCCCTTCCGGGATCACCGTGCACTCGGAAGGGTTTTGGCACAACCTCTTAAACAAAGTGTTCTCAACATAAGCATCAGCAGGGGGACCGTCATCCTTGAACTTGTCCTTGGCCCCCATTACTCTCCACTGCATCTCCCCGGGGACAACACCGGCGTCTATATAGAAAAACTTCTTCTTCCAGTCCTTATCTCGGGCACTGGCATGGATGTCCCTCAGACAAGACGCACCAATATCTCGCCGGTCAAAGGTAAAAAAAGGGGGATTTCCAAACAAGAACGAAAAAAGCCCTAAAAACTGTAATTTCAGGGATATGACCCAGGGCTACGCAAGTAAACTCAAAATGACGAAGTTTCACCAATCCTAACGAATGCAGTTGGGAGATGTGGATGGGATATTCGTCGAGAACGGACTTACAAAACTTGGTGATCGGCAACCGGAAATTGCAAAATTTGAAAAAAATACTAAACAGAGTGATTTTGCCTTTCTTAAACGGAAACTCCGTGTCTGTCTTTGAAGGCAGCACCGGGTTCCATTCCGGCCTGATATCGTACTCTTGTATGAGATTTTTGTACGACACAGTTCCCCATTTACAATACAGTGCATCGGAACTTGTTTGAGCAGACGAAGATTCGCCAGTTTTGGAGGCCATTTTTTGAAATCAAGAAAGCGAAGAAGCTACGGGCAAAGATGGAAATGGAAAAACCCTAAACAGGAAACCTATTTATAGGGATAGCAACCCTTCAAATTCAAAAAAGCAAACGGATGGGAACGCGTGTCAAATCTTTTCACATCGCCGCCATTTTTCAAAAAGCAACGGTACTCCCACTCGAGAAGCTTGCACTCAAAGGGGGTTTTTTGACTTTTTCCTTTTTTAGTCCGATCTCATTAAATTTATTTCATAACTTCAGACTGGGGGGACATGACGAGGTATGACCCGGATCGGCTAACCCGACCCGGTCATTACATATTATATAATTATAAATATATAATTACCTATGTTTATTCTAGAATGTTCCATTCTGCATGGATAAACCACGTAACCAAATCCCCAATCTTTTGGGGAAGATCATGCAAATCCCTAACTTATCGGAAGCCCATCCTAAGTTAAGGGAAACCCTAATAGTAAACTATAAATAGAGGTAAACATCAAAGGTACGATTCATTCTGTTCTCGTTTACTCTCTCTTTACTTATATTTTCTTACTCCCAAACCGAGACTTATTCTCACGCCGGAGGGTGGTTACATGAATAACCTCATTCCTGTAACGAGTCCTAACGGTGTTCTGTTTTGCAGTCGGCTGTTCGGATCACCAAGAGTTGAAGTCCCAATCGGAGCTTACCGTTTCAGGTCAGTGTTTCTTCACAGTGAGTCTTCCCAGATTTTTTATGTTGCCGCATGGTGAAGGGGAACAGCGGCAATGTTCCCCGCACAGTGAAGGTGTTCACCATCCTTCACCCCACAACCAACCCGTTCACCCTTATGGTTGCCCCGCTATCCTACTAGCGAGTGATAAAGAGGTAGAGGGTGGGGACCACTTTAAAACAACTAATCAATTTTTTTTAATTTGTTTTTTCCTTTTTTCTAGATAAATGGGTTTTAAAAGGAGTTTTATTCTATAGCTTACAACTTAACAATAAAGCCCCCAATTGGCGAAACAAAGTCCTTATAGGCTTTATCTCACAGCATATAGCCTAAAAACTAGTATTTAATTTTTTTAATTTATTGATATAGTTTTTTTAGCTAAAAAAATTAAGATATTACATAATTACTTTATGAGTTTTTCAAATCGTGTGGTGACGTGGGCACCCTCAAATAATAATTAATTTATTGATTTCCTAACACAAAGTTTAGAAGGTTCGCATAATCGCAAGCATGTGGATTAAGACAGAATCTTTTGGCTCTACTTTAATAAATAGGGACGTGTTGGTGTTTGTAACGGAAACAAAGAACTCAGATTATATAGTATTATTTTAATAACCATCGATTCTGCTTCTAATAAAAAGATTACATTACAATTTTAAATTTCTTAAAGGAAAAAGACTACAGTTATTTTTGTTTATTCATACGATTTTTTCATTAGATTATTAGTTATATTCTAATTTATATAAAAATGCTCTAATTGCTTCGTTATTTCGACAAGCAACTGAAGTATATTTCAAATAGAAAGGACAAAATAATTTTTGTATTTAGTTATTACTCAAATTAGTTTTGTTTACTAGTTGAAACATGATATAAATTTAAGAATATTTTACAACAGATAAAAGTAACTCAATGATAGATAGTTTTTTTTTTTTTTCAGTTATCATCTTATTAATAGTTTTTTATATAATAGTTAATATTCTATAAATTTTATCTTTCAACTCTTAAAGAGATTAGTAATTCCTCTCAATAGGAAAAAAGAAGACTTCTAATGTGGTAGGAACTATTGAGGGCAGTGGCGGAACTAGAACTTCAACTCAGGGGTGTCCCAAAATTTTTTAGGGTGTCCTCGTACTTGTTCAGGGGTGTCCTGTGTATAAAAATCGGAAAAAAATTTTTTTTTTACACTGCGGGTAAAAACTTGAGCCGTAGCCCGGGCTACGCCCGATTGCACTTAAGGTCCGCCCCTGATTGAGGGATTAAGGTGCTATCGTACTATAAAATTATAGGAGAGAGTAACTGAAAATAAAATTACACGAAAAACTCAGATTACAATGAACCAAATTAAATTTCATTTCATTTCATTTCATTTCATTTCTGGGCGGTCCATTATGGAAACATGGAGATAGGCCTCTAGGGTTTGTGTTACGCACCTTTCTGTTTGATGTAGTCATTGATGAATTGTTAAAGTCAATTCAAGAGGTAGTGCCGTGATACATATTGCTCGTTGATGATATTATGTTAAGTCTTTGAGAGTAAACAAATTTTAAAAGTGAGGCTATAGGAGTGGTGTGTAGCTTTAGAATCAAAGTTTCGTATTCAGTCAAGTTTAAGTATTTATGATCGTATGTGCTTACCAACTGTGACATTGATAGTGACGTTGCACAGCGCGTCCAGGCAAACTGGTGTTAGTGGAGAGCGGCCACAATGGTATTATGCATCATGAGGTTTCAAGCTAAATTAAACGAGAACCTTTATATGGTTGTAGTTCCATCGATATTGTTATATAGATTGATGGACCGTCAAAACGATACCAACATGTTAGTTGAAAGTAACATAGATAAGGATGTTGAGGTGGATGTGTGGTTACACGGTTTGACCAGATAAGAAATGAGGTTTTTTGGAATACATTAGGGGTGACTAGTATGGGTGTGCAAGGGTCGGTTTGGGTCGGTTTTGACCTAAAACCATAACCGCGATGTCGGTTAATGGATAACCATAACCATAACCATAACGGATCGGTTATGGTGGTTATGGTTATTCGGTTTTGATGGTTTTAGCGGGTTGGTTATGAGTGGTTAACCGTGTATTTAGCTTAGCTAAAAATAGTTTTTTTTTTTTAACATGGAATAAATTCTTATTTTATATTTGTATATATTAGTATATTACATAGTATAAAAAATACATATAATCTATACTATTAATACCAATTATTATCGAATATTGAAATAAAGTGATATGATACATTACACAAATTTAAATAAACATCCAACCAAAACCACAAGACTATATGAAAAACCTATAAATACTAAAAATCTTCAATAAACAACATCAAATATTAAAAATATGGTGAAATGTCCTAAATCCTACAAAAATTTATTACATGTCGGTTCGGTTATGGTGGGTATGGAAAACATGATAACCATAACCGACCCGCTACTTTCGGTTTTCAAAATAACCATTAACCGACCCACCGGTTTTTTATTTGGTTCGGTTTTTTCGGTTCGGGTTTATTGGTTAATTCGGTTATGGTTCGGTTAATTCGGTTTTTTGCACACCCCTGGTGACTAGTATATTAGATAAGATAAGGATGAGAGATTGTGATGGTTTGAAAGTGTGAAGAGAAAACAGCCAATGATGTCAATTAGAGCCTCGAAAAAACTTCACCATTGAGGATAAGACGATGTGACATTTGCACATTTTCAATCATTGTACGATTCCGAACATTTTTTGTATTTAATAAAATCTTGTATTTTATTTTGTAAGAATGTATAATTGTCAACCAATATACAATCCCGGACATCTTTATTCAATAAAATCTTGTATTTTATTGGTGAGAATGAAAAATTTCAATCGTTCCACAAATTCGATAATTTTCGTGTTCAATAAAGTCTTATACTATATTTGCGAAACGCGTAACCGTACGATCGAACGAAACGATATCCACGACATTTTCGATAAAAATCCAAGTTACACATGCCTTAACACCTTTATATAACCTAAATATTAGGTTAAAAGTGACAAAACACGATAATACAAGTCCAGGGGCCAAATCTGCCAAAAAGCAAAACTTAGCCCCCAGCCAGGCTTTGCGGACCGTAAAGGGCACCCCCATATGGTCCGTAAGGGGTGCCCAGCATAGCAGAAACATGGCAGCTTCATATGCAGAGCCTTGGTCGCTAAGTTCACGAAATTTTCAGCTTCTAGCCTCCTTTTAACATGTGTTAAGACCCTCCTCAGATCATGACACCTCATGAACACTTGGAATGCTCTTAAGGTCTCAAGAACACTATAAATAGCAAGGGAATTCTTCATTCCAACTTGCTCATTTCTCATTTCTTTCTCCCACTCTATTGGAGCTTGTTTCCAGTCATTGGAAGCCTCCTACTTTGAGTTCTTAAAGTGTTCTTCAACACAAGTAAGCGCTCTTGTTGGTGCATACGTCTGTCAACTTCATCTTGTATCGAGTCTAGTGTTAGAAGTGTTAGATCAGGGCGCGTTGTACGAGAAAATAGGAGGTTTTAGAGTATGTTTGATGTAATTCCCCTTGAAGAGGGATATTCCGCTTGGAATGGATATTGACAGTTTCAAGCGAAATCACCATACTTGATTTCGCTTGAACTGGCATCTGTCTCCTTCAAGCGAGATCTCATCCTCTATAAATACCTCTCAAGCGGATTCAGTTGTAACTTTCGTCATTCCGGTACCGAACTGCTGCCGAAGCGTCGTTTGATCTGTAAAGTGATTTTAATCAATAAACAAGACGATTAATAGTGAAACAAACTGTTTTCGTCATCTGTTTCTTAGTTTCCGCCTTTGAAACAGACTAGAGCTCTTCCGATTAACTCGTTTGGGTCACAACTCGATCCTACAAGTGGTATCAGAGCTCAGGAAGAAGAGTTCTTGCCAAAAACAGCCATTTTTTTTTTACTTCTACACCTTCTTTTTGAAATTGAACCAGTTTTCACGGTCAAAATGGTCTAAAATTCACATATTAAGTGCGAAACTGTATTTTAACTAATCCTTGAAAGAATTGGAACTTAACTCGGCTTAAAAATGATAAAATTCATAGTTCCGCTTGAAAACAGATCGAATTATGATGACGTCAGCAGCTTTCAAGCGAGATTAGCTTGTGATTCCGCTTGAAATTCGGTATTTCGCTTGAAAATTTGACCGGATTCTGCTTGAATTTGTTGATTTCGCTTCAAAGAGTTTTCCCGCTTGAAAAGGTTCAAGCGAAATCAGGTTTTTCGCTTCAAGTAGTGATTTCGCTTGAAGGTGTGTTGGTTTCAAGAGAAATAGGTTATTTCGCTTCAGTTGTGATTTCGCTTCAGAGAATAACATTTCGCTTGAAATTGTGTTTGTGTGAAAATTTTTCGAAACATGGACGAGGATTTCTACAATGCGTTTGCTACACCGATTGCACCTGTTACTGCTGCTGAAACATTGTATAGTGAAAATGAAACGGGAACTCACCAGAAACCACCAAAACTTATGTATATTGAAGACTTTAAAGAGTGGCAGAATCGCTTTGAGAACTGGGTGCAAGCTTATAAGTTTGATGCTTGGTGTTCATTGTTGAAAGATTATGAGAAACCAAAGAATGAACATGGGATTGAAAAAGCTATTTGTGACTATTCAGAGGGTGACAAATTGAAATTTACAAGTGAGAAAATGATGATCAGTATTCTTCAACAAGCGATAAAAGAAGATATCTTTGTTTTGCTCCAACATAATGGTACAACTAGGTCAATTTGGGAAGCGCCGATTCAAAAGTTCAAAGGAAGCACTGATATGATCAAAAACAAGAAAGCTTTGTTAAAGAAATAATTTGATACGTTTATAGCCTTCGAAGGTGAATCAACAAAAACGACCATTGACAGATATTGTCATCTTGTTTTGGAAATGGGAAGATTGGATATTAAGAAAGTTGATGAGGAGTGGGTTGATAAACTTGTTGATGCGTTACCACAGCAGAAATGGGGAACGTATTTGCTAATTTTAAAACACACAAGAAAGTCTGAAAATATGAACTTGGCACAATTTATTCAAAAGATTGAAGAGTATGAGTTGGATATTCAGAAAACAGCTATCAGGACAAATCCAAATGCGAAACAAGATGTCAGTCTGTATTACCGAGGAAACAAGTTTGAAGCTACACCTAGCCCTAGCCCAAAGATTCAAACTGGTTTTAGTGCTGACAGTTTATCTGGAACAAAGGGTAATAATGTGACACAGAGTGATGGATCTTCATCTTCGATTTCAAGTTTTGATCCGAATCATACAACATCAAGTCCTCAAAAACAGAACTCAACAAATCTGCAGTGCAACGTCACTTTGAACATTCAAAACGGTCAGAATTTGTCTCCAGAAATAGCCAAGCAACACATGGCATCACTTGTTTCTATGTTGGAATCTTATGAAAGTTTGATTGATGGCAAGATTGGAAATCCGATCCTTACAAAAGAAGATTATGACCAAATTGATGCAGAGGAACTTGAGTTGATGGATGTGAAGTGGTGTTTAGCTAGTGCTTGGAGGAGAACAGAAAAGTTTCAACAAATTACTGGTAGAGATGAGTTTCGAGGAATGGCTACTTCTCCTTTGGGTTTTGACAAATCAAAGGTTACTTGTTTCCGTTGCAAAGGAAAAGGTCATTTTAAACGAGAATGTAAAAACCAAGAAGCAACCGGGAATCAAGAAAAGCACAATTATTATCAGAAATCTATTTTTCATCAGATTACTCAACAAAAGGAACCACAAACTGCACATGCTCGGCCAATTGTGGATGATAAAAGGAAAATGATCGAAGATACAAATAAAAAAGCTTATTTTGGTATCATTGATCAAGATGACGAATTTGTTGCTGAAGGATTTAGCTGGGATAAATACATTCCATCTGGTTCAGGATTTGTTGCTAGAATTCTGGGTGAAGATGCTAGTGAGAAAAGAATCCCAATTTTTCCAGATCTTGGAAGTGATGTGGATACCGATGATGAGGAAGAACATCTCAACAAAGCTAGAAAAGGCATAGATTCTACTAGTTTTAATTTGTTTTTTGCAGATAAAATGGAGATGCTGTATCAGAAGAAGATTTCCAGATTGTTGAAAGAGCTGGAAGCAGCAAGAATCCTAGTTGATGAAAAGGCAAAGACAGAATATGAGGAAGCAAATGTAGAACCAGTAACTGAGAAGGTAGTAGAGAAAATTGTTGAAGTGGAGAAAGTGGTAGAAAAATTAGTTGAAGTCGAGAAAGTCATCGAACTTGAGAAAGTTATTGAAATAGAAAAGATTGTTAAAGTAGAGAAAGTTGTTGAAGCCGAAAAGATAGTTGAGGTCGTTAAACCGTGTTTGAAATGTGAGGAATCTTGCAAACAGTGTGAAGTGAAAGACAAGAAGATTCTTGATCTGGAAGAGATAAAAGAGAATTTGCTGTCCGATGTGAAGTATGTGAAGGAGTCATATGATGTGCTGAACAAAACAGTTGATAGTATGAAAAGAACGAATTCAGAAATTGAAAATGCTATGAAAAAAATGAGCGCAACATTAATGACAAAGCAGAGCGTCATAAATGAGTATATCGAAAATTGTGCTAAGCTGAAACAGGAGTTGGAACTTGAGAAGATTGAGAGTGAAAGGATTAAACGATTGTTGTTGAGCTATACAACATGTGATTATTTGATTGATCATGTTTATCCTACTATTGTAGGTCTTGAAGCATTCATGGAGAAAAAGACTGAAGATACTGATACTGGTAAGAAACAAAGTGTCAAGTATAACAGATGTCCGCCCCTGATCCATGAAAGTTATTCTCCTAGGAATCCAAATGAAGAGCGTCTAAAAAAGGCTGTCAACATCAAGTTAAAGTCTGAAATCATTGATGAATTACCAGACAATATTGATGTTACATTCACAGCGTCTGACACTGATCATGAGTCTGAGTTATTAAAAAGAGTGGTCGATCAGGTGTTGGATACGGATGAAGAGTTAAAATCGGAGTCTAAATCTGAAAGTTCGAGTTCGTCAGAAAAGAGTCCGAGTTCGCCGGTTAAAAGGGTTTACAATAAAGAATTCATGTTATCAAAATCTAATTTGAATGACGGACCAATCAAAGTAGCATATACTTTGAATGATTCAGACAAATTATATTCTGATGAGGAATTTCCAATAAGAAGTGTCAAAACTGAAATAATCAAACAGGTTTTCAAATTAACAGAAATTAATATTTCTGAAATAAAAGATTTAAATCTTCATGAAAAACCTAAAAAGTACACTTCAAGAGTTCAACAGAGATTAAACAAGAAAAAGGGTTACGGTTCTGGTTATGGTTCTCAAAAGAAACAAAACCATAATAGTAATTTCAAAAAGAAAGGTCTTGGTTTTAATTCTTCAGAAAATTATAAAAATGAGAAAAATTATAAACCAAAAACAAAATTTGTTTCAGGAGGAAGTTCTGAAGATGAGCAGAAGAAACCATTCTGGAAACAATCAAATCAGGAGTTTCTTGCTGAAGTAAAGAAGAATGTAAAGAAATTTGCTCAAAGAGTTGATAGAAGAACCTGTTTTAAGTGTCAAAAGGCTGGACACATTGCTTGGAACTGCCAAGAGTCCATTATTCAAAACAGGGAGTGTCTTCTAACTCTGAAATGATAAGGAAAGGTGTTGATAAATCGATTGTGGAAGTTGGTGAAACTTCAAAACGGTTTTACAAAAGATAAGTCGATTTAAACAAACAAAAATGGGTTGTAAAATCTGAAAGAAGTTCTGACAATGAATCTGATTCCATAAAATCAGAGGAGTCATGTGTTGAGAAAAAAGTTGATAATTCAGTTTCTGAGTTGAACGAGGAAAACTTTCCGCCATAGACAAAAGATAATTTGAAATCAAAAGGTAGGTTTGAGATTTCAGGTCAATTCTTTGCTGGTAACAAAGAATTTGATGCTGAAAAGGCGTTTAATGGAAAAGTTAAACATATTTTCGGGAAGATGGTTGATGGGAAGGTTAAAAGTGCAAAAGATTTTTATAAATCAAAATGTTGGTGGGACAGGTGTGTGCCAGAATCTCCCAAGGCTGGTCAGGCTTGGGGGAAAGTTTTTCCAAACTAAAATCCTGACTTACCAGAGCTCCCAAGTTGGTAATAGTGGAGCATGAATAGGCATCATTCAAATGTTTTTGAAAATTAAAAATTGGTACAAGTGTGACTTGCCGGAGCTCTCAGGTTGGTAAGAGTGGAGCAGGAATCGACATCATTCTTGAAATGTTTGTTTGGTAAATCTACAGGTGATATCTTTATATTGTTATATTTTGATTTACAAATGGGATGGTTGGTGAGTGAACCTGCAAGTGGTTGAAGAAGGTTTTCATCTTCAAATGGTTAATCAAGGTCATTAAGTTGAACTTGATTGGACCATACTTACAAGTGGTATTTTAGAGAACAAAATGATGAGTTTATCCCCTAACCTACAAGTGGTTTGAAAATCAACAAAACTAATTTTCCAGAAAAACCATTTGATTAAAACAAACTTAAGTGTTTTGAAATCACAATGGGAAAATAGTTTGTTGTAAGGGGAGTTCTGATTGTTTATGCCAAGTGGATGGCGATTTGAAATGATTTGATATCAGTTGTCATTTTATTGTATAGTTTTGTTTTCAAATTTCCTAAAATGTGTTTGCATTTTAGGGGGAGTAAAAATTTCAGAAAATCCAAAAACATTTGAAAATTTGATAAAATCCAAAAACATTTGAAAATTTGATAAAAGCCAAAAACATGATAAATCAAAAATGAGTTTTGTTGTATAAAAGAGGAAATGATAGTACATCAGTGGACGATCACAGCATGCTAAAGAAATGGAAAGTAAAAAATGTGATAAACGGTCTCACTAATGATATGCCAGTAGGTTTTTGTACATTTAGTAAATTGTGACGAGATATAAACCTAAAATTCAAACTTGCTTATATCGTGGGTAACATCTCTCGGATATATGGGTAACCCCCGAAATCTTGTTTGAAAGACCTCTCTTTCTGAGAAACTAGGTCTTTATGCTTAGTGATATCTGGGGTATTATCCCGGGACTTCTGATAATGCGGAAGCAATGGCCTAGTCCCCGGAGAATACTTTCTGCTTGTTTGAAATATAGCGCCGCCCTCAGCATAAAATGACGAGACAATAAAATTGCTAATCAATGCTGTTGTAAAAAAGATCCTCTAAAGGGGACCCACCAAAAGTCGAGCCGTCATCTCTCTGCTGAACGAAAGTTCTGACCTGAGCTCTCACGGTTTCGCAATTTAACCCCTTACAGATATCATCTAGGTATACTCACCTGTAAGACTGAATATTGGGATCTGGATACGGGAGTATATTCTGAGGTGGGACACGCGAATAAGTTTAAGTATCTAAAACATTAATCTCGTATCTCGAAGCAGTTGAATTTTGTGTAAAGATTTAAGTGGATCAGTATACTGACAATCTAAGTGAATTGTTTAAAACTTAAAATGTTTAAAGCTTAACGGTGTTGGTGATTTGTCTCAAAAACTGATATGATCCTCTTACGCAAACTCACAAAAATATTGTATGTAAATATTTCTTTACTGTATTTCTTTCATATAAAACATCCAAAAAGATTTTCGGTGTGTTTTAGCATAAACTTTTGAAAAATTCAAAAAGATTTTAGACTACTGATGTTGAAAAACTGATTTTCAAAATTCTGAGTGCTAAACATGACGGACAGGTTTGGGAAAGATGTTTTGAAGATGTTTGAAATGAAAATGATATACATACATGTGGTTCATCAGAATTTGATATGATAAATCATTTGGTATAATGCTTGAAAATGATGTATTCAGGATGTTTCTACTAGTGGTTAGCAGAGTTTCTAATTTTGTTATATCTTATCTTTAGTGAAACATATGTTTTGGGTAGAGATTATGCAGGTAAGCCAGATTTTGTTCCTGAGCAATAATTGAGCCAGGTCATGATCTTGGAACGGCTGATGCTGATGAACTTAAGGAATCAAGAGATCTGATCAAGAGATTTAAAAGATCTAAAAGCCAGACTACGATCCTTGCACAAGTTGAGGGGGAGTCTGTTAGTTAGAGAAAGAAAGATTTTGAAGAAAGGCAAGAGCCAGATATAGATTCTGGAAGCCCGAAGACTGATAAAGACTGAAGACGTTGAAGACTCGACACTTTAGACTCGTCAACATCCGAGGGGGAGTCTGTTGGTGCATACGTCTGTCAACTTCGTCTTGTATTGAGTCTAGTGTTAGAAGTGTTAGATCAGGGCGCGTTGTATGAGAAAATAGGAGGTTTTAGAGTATGTTTGATGTAATTCCGCTTGAAGAGGGATATTCCGCTTGAAATGGATATTGACAGTTTCAAGCGAAATCACCATACTTTTGATTTCGATTGAACTGGCATCTGTCTCCTTCAAGCGAGATCTCATCCTCTATAAATACCTCTCAAGCGGATTCAGTTGTAACTTTCGTCATTCCGGTACCGAACTGCTGCCGAAGCGTCGTTTGATCTGTAAAGTGATTTTAATCAATAAACAAGACGATTAATAGTGAAACAAGCTGTTTTCGTCATCTGTTTCTTAGTTTCCGCCTCTGAAACAGACTAGAGCTCTTCTGATTGACTCGTTTGGGTCACAACTCGATCCTACAACTCTTCTTAGTTCTTTCATTATTTTGCCATTTTTTAGCCAACAGTCAAACAGTTTGACTTTCTGTTTGACTTTCGGTTCTGACCATTTTTCTTCAAGTCAAAGTTCAATTGAACTTTGCAACGTGATCGTAATCACGAAGGTTATAATCCCTTGCGATTGCACCTTCTGATTACCACGTTTACTAGGCGAAGTGTCGAGTCAAAGTTTTACTTATTAAAAGTCAAAGATGCGCATAAGTGCATTTTACGACGAAACTGTTTTCAGGTTTTAAAACTCAAAGTTTTGACACCAAATCAGTTTTATAACTTAATTAGACATGTTCTAACATGTCTAACTCGTCATTTTTAGTTTAGTGCTTTTATTTTAGTAGTAAGTCGAGCGGTTTGACTACCGCTTTGACTTTCGAATCCGACTCGTTTGGTCAATCTACGGATTCGGCCAAGCGCATTTTTATGACCATACTTATACAGGGAATAACCCTCTGAGGTTATACCTTATGATCATAAGGTTTGGTTAGTTATTTGATGAGTCGCCTTTATGTTCTTTTAAAATGACCAAAACGCCATTTTTGCGCATAAATTGGTTTTAAGCATATGTAACCAAAGTATTGATATCTAAACTGATGTTATAACATCATCAAACTTGTTTTGGCATATAAGACTCATAATAAGACATATTTGACCATCCAATCAAGTAGTTACGCTTATAACCCGTTAAAGTGGCGTAAACCACTTTAACGAGTCATCACGGGTCAAAAGCACTTAGGATCTCATTCAAATCAGAATGTTACGTTTATTGAACTATATCATATGAGTCCCAACACTTGTTTGGTTTGTAAGAATTCAATCTATCTGAATCCTCCGATTAAAGTCTCGACACACTAACATAGTTATCCGACACACTAGGACACGCTTAAGCTTTGTTTATTCTATTGATCAAGAACACTTACGCAATCCCAAGTGAGTACATAGCTCCCCTCTTTTACGCTTTCTAAATGTTTTGTGGTGACTCATATGTGCTAAACCGTTTTCAAGTTTTCAAAACAAAGTCTATAGTTTATATAAAACAATACGATTTCAATAATGTGAACAACTTGTTAGTGCGTTATCCATAACACGAATGGCATTCATTAGTTTTGGCCGAGCCGACCAGTAGTATGTTATGGTACCATAAGACTGACAATCCCATTACCAGTCTGTCCACTGGATTTGGTGGAAGTTTGGGGAACTACAGAAACTGTTTATGGTTAATAAACCCTTTGGTGGTTTGTTAATCAATTTAAAGAGACCCTTTGGTGGTCTAGTCAACACAGGTTTGAATGTGTTCATTAAAGAACGACAATAGTTTTCACAATTAAAACACGGACGGTTTGTTTACACATAACACGGACAATTGGTTTATAACACGAATGATTGGTTTATAACAAGGATAAATGATTTTGAATGATGTCACGCAATGATTTTCACTTAAAGATATAAAGTGTTAAATGCCATTTTAGTACCTATGGTTTGGGCCATTTTGTCAGTTTAGTCCAAAGGTTTCATTTTTCACCTGTGGGTCCAAAAAGGTTTCACTGTTGCCACTTTAGTCCACTGGGTTAACTTCATCCAATTTTTCTGTTAACGATAAGGGCAATTTGATCATATTATATGTAATTTTGTTAACTAGAAGGGCAATTCGGCCATATAAAATGACCGTGTTGCCCTTCTCGTTAACAGAAAAAATGGATGAAGTTAACCTAGTGGACTAAAATGGCAGCGGTGAAACCTTTTTGGACCCACAGGCGAAAAACTAAACTGGCCAAATGGCCAAAACCACAAGGACTAAAATGGCATTTAACTCCATATAATATTTTCTTTTAAATTGATTTATTACTCGGTTTTACAAAATAAATGTTTTTGGTCAAGATTCATGGCTACAGTGTTTTCTTTTACATATATCAACTTGTAAAGTTGGTTAAATATATTGCAATTTCAAACACTTTTTGATTTCAAGGTTCATACTCGTCGACTCTCGAAGTCGGACGAGGTATTGCAATATGAATACAAAGCGATGCATTTGACACACAAAACCTATGTACTCACCAACTTTTTATGCTGACTGTCTTTTCACATATGTTTTAGGAGCCATTGTTTAATGATTTGATTTCATACTTCACATAGGATGGACGCGGGCCTTAATGACTTTAAAACTTAAAAGATAATTTGGTTGTATTTTAATTCTATTATTCCAAGACAATGTAATATATTAATGAAATTATAACAGCCCTCCTAAAAACCTTTAACATGCCCTAAACTGCCTATAATATCCCTCGTATACGAAAAATAACCCTAATATACTTAGATATTATTATTAATCAAATAAAAACAAAATTTTAGGGTCCTCGCGGGGCGCGACCCACTTAAGGGAAGGAGTCGCGGGCCACTACAAGGTGACACCAGGCGGCACCATGTTTCGCCACGTGTCCAGTTACTCGACGAAACTAGCCCAATGACTAGCCAAGGCTAATACCTAGCTAGTCTACCTTGCGGGCCGCGAAGGCCGTCCTTGTAGCTCTCACGGGGCGCGAGCTGACCATAATCAGGCCTATAAATGGGAAACGAAGTCTCAGTTATTTGTCGCTCAAAATTCTTTTCTCTCTCAAAGTAATAGTGTAATATTGCTCGGATATTATACCCCTAAAAAGCGAAGTTCTGCCTCGTTGTAAGTATTATAACCCCCTGTTACGTATTAGTTACTCTACCCGATTGATTTAGGGCTCTGTAACGCATGTTAAGTCTCTGCCTGACTCAGTTCGTTGGAGTTCTGTCTAGGCGATATGGCTAATGTAAATTGGGTTATCTTACTAACATGTGTGCATTGTTTAATTTTAATAGATTATAACTAGGAAGTCACCAGGAAGCAGTAGTATTATCTAAGTCAGCAAAGTGAGTCATTCTCTTTTTCTACCAAACTGTTTTACCAAAACCTCAATTGTTTTAAATTATGATAATAGTGATTGAGTCTATGTATTCTACAATTACTGTCGGTATGTTGGGGTTTTGTATACATTACTTGTTACTATATTGCGAATGGTAGCATGACCATAAGTTAGGATTGACACTACCGTGGGTGGTAATTGGGTAGATATAAACATTGTAATCACTCTCATTACTGTAAAGATATAAAAGCTTGATTTGATTAAACTAGGATGCACTCGCCAGTATTTTTTGCTGATAAAATATTTTTAAAACGCTTTCCAGGTAACTTAATGTGAAGCTAATAGAAGCGAGCTGGAGAGCACTGAAGGCTTGGAAAAGTGGCAATAAAAGTTACCTTAATAAGAAAAAAAAATATTTCAACAAATTAGGGTTTATCCCTATAAACATATTATAATGGCACTTGGGTTTTTCCCATGTATTTATGATTTATAAAAGTGTGGTGTTTTTACTCTGATAAACTATATCCTAACTACGGTCCTGATGTTTAATTTTCGCTGCCAAATTAATAAACACCGATACCACCGGCTCTGTGTAGCTCGCGGCCGCCATCTCCTCGGGGCAAGGGGTCGGGGGTTGCGATAGAAATATAACGAAACTTTAAATACCATGTGTTGTGAAACAATCTCCTGTAATGTGACTCCCCGATGTTTCCGCCGCGGTTTGTTGTTTTACGTGATCGAGGTGTTTCAGAGATTGGTATCAGAGCTATGGTTATAAAGAATTAGGTTATTAGTAATTCTTTTGACCTAGATTATAACCTTTTTAGGACCCTAATGCAATTCTTAAAACAATATCATCACCTATCGTTAGGTGATTACCAAAACATACAAAAGTCACAAATTCTTTTCCAAAACTCTTACAAGAAATCATCTAACCTTAGATGATTTATTTTTAGGCTTTAAGCCTTCAAGTTTTCAAAATCTCGTCAAAGTTTGGGCTTTAATAATGTGTACATGTGGAATCTGGAAAGGTGGATGCCTGTACCCTGAGTCTTCTGTCTAAGGCTAGAGTGTTCGTACAAATCCGCATTATCGGATCAGTCACTCTTACCTGGGAACTTTTGGGGTGAGTGTCCACTTATAGGCTAAAGCACGTCTTCGTGATGCATTATAATGACCCATTTACTTTGATTAGTCACTGTTTCATTGTTTGTTTTAAGTAACGAACAAATCATCACAATCCTTATGCTTCATCGATATTATTTAATGTTTCTTCCTGACTATCCTATATTGATCTCACTCGTTTTCTCTCATATTCCCCTGCTCTTTTAGAATGCCTCCTCTACATGAAAATGCCCAAATAGTGGAATTGGCTACTAAAATCGCCCAACAAATAGTCGTACTACTCGGTGGAACCATTGAGTTAGCTGTAGCCATATCTAATCTTGATGATGAGACTACTCATGAGGCACCAAAGAAGATAAAAGCTAAGCCTTCTAAAAAATCATAGAAGCGTAAAGCTTTGGAGAATTTTTCGGTTACTGCTCCAATTCCGCTTATCGAGTGGGTCCTAATCAGGTGGCCCCGCCACCCGCTAAAAATCCATACAGAGGAAAAGCGCCTCTGTGCAATCAATGTAACCTTCATCATTATTTCAGTGTCCTTTGCCAAAAATGTTCAAACTGTGGACATTTTAGTCATACAACTAATGTCTGTCGTTTAGCCGCTACGCCAAACAAAGCTATGGCAATTCCTACTCAACTTATCGCAACTCCTCATCCGATACTTGCTTGTCCTAACTACCCACATGGAATCTGATTCAATTGTGGTTATCATAATCACTTCGATTGACCTAGGCTGGCAAATGACGACTCAACGTATGGGCACAAAATTAACACTGGCAATATCAAGGCTTGCGCTAATGTCAAAACAAACACTTAACTTTTATGTTTTCTGTTTATTTTCCCAGAACCTTGAAACACTTTGGTTGTTTTATAAATAAACCTTGTTATTCCCATTTTATTTACAATACTAGTATGATTACATGTATGTGTGACATACCTCTACGATACCGACACCGAGGATAATGTTCCTTGCAAATCAAACTACTCTCGTGTTTTTTTAGAGCGCTTGCGATCTCTACGAAAATCATATGTACTCGTTTTCCCTGAGAAACAAAGAACAAGACACAAGTTAGCATCCTTAATGGCTACTCAACGTACTACTTTATTATCCGTGACTGGATTTCTAAGGGTACTTTCACAAGTCCTTAATTGGTCTCATACAACATGTTTATGTGCAAATTTTGAGACGAAACAAAACACAAATCCCAAATCCATGATTGATCTTCTTATACAAATAGTTAGATCTCTGGATCCCAAAGTACTATCCTAAATCCTTACTGGGCTTTTCTATGCAAATAGTTAGGCCCTTGGATTTTAAGGTACTATCCCAAACATTATTTGATTCACATGTTTTCTTGAACTTATTTGTTTAATTTTCCCCACACATCACAAAATGAACCATGCAGACTATGCAAAGAATCGAGTAATTATGGGTGCACACATAATTATAAAAATTTGGTACATAGAAACCATAGTAAGTTTTGTCATGTGTGATTTCATAGGACCTATAATGATGCATTTAAACCATACATTTGTGACACTCACGAAACCTTCCAATCAAATTTTGTCTTACACTTTCCATCTCCAACTTCGAACACACACGTAAGTTTCCTATAAAAGTCTTCACAGGGAACCTCTATAAACATCCTCCCATCCGTTATTCGAAATTCCAATATCCCATTTCAAATTCACACCTTTTCAAATTCGTAAGCTCTAAAGGCAAAACATCAGTATCCCTCCGGTTTGCTTGAACAACCAAAAGTACCAGTGTAGAAGTGAGAGAACATTGCTATGGATCTCACCACTAAAATCACCGCGCTCATCTAAAAGTCATGATGTCAGTCAGGTAATCATTGACCATCTGACTAAGTCAGCACACTATTTGTTGATTCATGAGGATTTCCTTGTTAGCAAAGTTGCTAAGATTTATGTCAATAAGAATTGCATCGGATCATGGTGTTCCTTTGAACATCATAACAGATCGGGACACTCGTTTCTTATCTCATTCTGGGAAAAACCATGTAACCTGCTAGGGAAACCAAACTAAATCCAAGCACTGCTTATCATCCTCAAACAGATAGACAACCCAAAAGAAAAATCCAAACACTTGAAAACATACTTAGAGCTTATGTGATTGACTTGGGTGGTAGTTGAGATTCGCAGCTACCTTTGATCAAATTCTCCTACAACAATAGTTATCATTCCAGCATCAACATGGCACTTTTCGAAGCTCTATACGGTTGAAAATGTCGTTCACCTATCTATTGGAATGAATTCGGTGAAGCTCAGCTCACCGGACCTGAATTCATTATGGAAACTACAGAAAAAATCAAGAAAATACGCGATAACCTCTTGATAGCTAGAAGCCGTCAAAAGAGTTATGCGGACAAGCGACGCAAGCCCTTGGAATTCTAAGTCGGTGATCACGTCCTTCTCAAGGTATCCCCATGGAAGTGTGATTAGATTTGGAAAAAAAAAAGGAAAACTTGCACCTCGATATGTGGGACCATTCAAGATCATTGATGGGATCGAAAATGTGGCCTACAAACTTGAGCTACTTCCTGAACTTGGGAACGTTCACCCAACATTCCACGTGTCCAATTTGAAAAAAAAGTGTTTAGCCGATACAAACATCCAGATCCCACTCGATGAAATTCGTGTTGATAACACTATGTAATTTGTCAAGAAACCTATGGAGATAATGGAACGTGAAGTCAAGAAACTCAAGCACAAACGTATACAAATTATCAAAGTTTGCTGGGAATCCAAACGTGGCCCAGAGTTTACTTGGGAACGAGAGGATCAAATGAAAGCAAAATATCCACAACTTTTCTGACAAGAATCCTCTAATTAAATTTAAGGACGAAATTTCCTAAAGTAGGGGAGACTGTGACATTTGCACATTTTCAATCATTGTATGATTCCGAACATTTTCAAATTTAATAAAATCTTATATTTTATTTGCAAGAATGTATAATTGTCAATCAATATACAATCCCAGACATTTTTATTCAATAAAATCTTGTATTTTATTGGTGAGAATACAAAAGTTCAGTCGTTGCAGAAATTTGATCATTTTCGTGTTTGATAAAGTCTTATACTTTATTTGCGAAACTCATAACTGTACGATCGAACAAGACGATATCCATGACATTTCTGGACAAAATGCAAGTTACACATGCCTTAACACCTTTATATAACCTAAATATTAGGTTAAAAGGGTTAAAAGTGACAAAACACGACAATACAAGTCCAGGGGCCAAATCCACCAAAAAGCAAAACTTAGTCCCCAGCCAGGCTCTGAGTACCGTAAAGGGCACCCCCATACGGTCTGTAAAGGGTACCCAACAAAGCAGAAACAAGGCCGCTTCATATGCAAAGACTTGGTCCCCAAGTTCATGAAATTTCCCACTTCTAGCCTCCTTTTGACATGTGTTAAGACCTTCCTCAGATCATAACACCTCATGGACACTTGAAATGATCATAAGGTCTCAAAAACACTATAAATAGCAAGGGAATTCTTCATTCCAACTTGCTAATTTCTCATTTTATTTCTCCCACTCTATTAGAGCTTGTTTCCAGTTATTGGAAGCCTCCTACTCTGAGTTCTTAAAGTATTCTTCAACACAAGTAAGTGCTCTTCCTAGTTCTTTCATTATTTTGGCATTTTGAGCCAAAAGTCAAACTGTTTGAATTTCTGTTTGACTTTCAATTCTGGCCATTTTTGGTCAAGTCAAAGTTCAATTGAACTTTGAAACGTGATTGTAATCAGGAAGGTCATAATCCCTTGCGATTGCACCTTCTGATTACCACGTTTACTAGGCGAAGTGACGAGTCACAGTTTTACTTATTAAAAGTCAAAGATGCGCAGAAGTGCATTTTACGACGAAACTGTTTTCAAGTTTTAAAACTCAAAGTTATGACACCAAATTAGTTTTATAACTTAATTAGACATGTTCTAACATGTCTAAATCGTCATTTCTAGTTTAGTACTTTTATTTTAGTCGTAAGTCGAGCGGTTTGACTACCGCTTTAACTTTCAAATCCGACCCGTTTGGTCAATCTAAGGATTCAACCAAGCTCATTTTTATGACTATAGTTATATAGGGAATAACCTTCTGAGGTTATACCTTATGGTCATAAGGTTTGGTTAGTTATATGATGAGTCGCCTTTATGTTCTTTTAAAATGACTAAAATGCCCTTTTTGCGCATGAGTTGGTTTTAAGCATATGTAACCAAAGTATTGACATCTAAACTGATGGTATAACAAAATCAAACTTGTTTTCGCATATAAGACTTATCATAAGACATATTTGACCATCTGATCTTGTAGTTACGCTTATAACCCGTTAAAGTGGCGTAAACCACTTTAACGAGTCATAACAGGTCAAAAGCACTTAGGATCTCATTCAAATCGGAATGTTAAGTTTATTGAACCATATCATATGAGACCCAACACTCGTAAGGTTTTTAAGACTTCATTCTCTCCGAATCCTCTGATTAAAGTCGCGACACACTAACATAGTTATCCGAAACATTAGGACACGCTTGAGCTTTGTTTATTCTATTGATCAAGGACACTTATGCAATCCCAAGTGAGTACATAGCTCCCCTCTTTTACGCTTTCTAAATGTTATGGGGTGACTCATATGTGCTGAACCATTTTCAAGTTTTCAAAACACAGTCTATGGTTTATATAAAACAATACGACTTCAATAATGTGAACAACTTGTTGGTGCGTTATCCATAACACGATTGACATTCATTAGCTTTGGCCGAGCCGAACAGTAGTATGTTATGGTACCACAGGACTGACGATCCCATTACCAGACTGTCAACTAGATTTGGTGGAAGTTTGGGGAACAATAGAAAATGTTTATGGTTTACAAACCCTTTGGTGGTTTGTTAATCAATTTAAAGAGACCCTTTAGTGGTCTAGTCAACACAGGTTTGAATGTGTTCATTAAATGTAACACCTCATAAAATCATGACCAACATAATAAAGACACGTGTCATGGACTTTAAACGTGTAAGGAATTGTTTCCGAGGGACTAAAGTTGTCAAACAATGTAAATATGATAGTAAAAGGATCCAAAGTGTCAACATGCCATTCTTGTGCGTCTGATTGACCTCATACGATGTTCGTATTCTTTAATGAATGATTTATTGAACATTAGAAGTCGTTTGTGTTTAAAATAAGGATCTTACGAAACATAGGGGTTAAAAGTGTTAACATGTTAATGTTACCTCTGAGTAACCTTTAACGAACCCAAAAACATTGTAAATAATTTAATATTTCGCTCACAAATATATTAGATATTAATTTTGTGGAGTTACGAAGAAATCAAGACTTTTCGGGTGATCGTACGACTAACCGGGAGCTTAACGGAGTTAGTTTATGACAGAAGGTCCTTAAAAGTTAACTATGGGGGGTCCAAAATGCAATAAATGGAACTTAAATAAAGTCTAAATGGACCAGGGACTAAAATTGCAAAGTTGCAAAAGTGTTTACCGGAAGTAGCCCTTCACGCAGGCCGCGTAGACCCAAGGCCAACTCTTACGCGGGCTGCGTAAGAGTGCCTGATGCAGAAAAAAGGGACAGGTACATGTCTAGCCAGTTCCACCGCCTTTGCATGCCATTTTTTGATACTAGGGTCTGAGCCAACAGTATTACATGCATAGGGGACACCTGGGATCATCAGAAATCAGTTGTAGGGGCATGTGGATCAATCTTAAAGCTCTAAGAATCCTATATAATGGCTCTTGTATTCACTTGTTCATTTGCACAATTCAAATTTCTTCATATTGCTTTCTCTGGAGCTTCCTGGAGTTCAAGCAAGTTTTCTTAAGTTCCAAATTTGTGCTAAGGACCATTGTAAGTGTTCTTAGCTCCTTAAGTTCAAGTTTTATTAGTTTAATGACCAGAAGTCAAAGCCATCGTAATTAAGCTTTGACTTAGTGATTAATCACTAATGGTCCAGCCATTATTCGAATTGAAAGTGGCTATGAGTTGGTAATTATGTAGGTAATAAACCCTTAAAAGGGCACCTACTGATTCTCACTCTAACTTGGTCAATTGTCGGGTCAAACTTAATATTAAAAAGTCAACAGGAGCTATTTTTGCAAATAAGTTCATAACTTGCAATGTAGAGGTTATGGAACATGTTTTAACATTAAAATAACTGGGTAAATGATATAAGAACATGTCTAGGCGTGTTCAACCAGGCAATTCTGAGTTTAGGCTCGGTTCGGAACCGAAAGTCGCAAAAGTGGACTTTTGCTTTGACTTTCAGTTCTGACCCGATTTAGCTTGTTTTAGATATGCCTTAAGGTTCCTTTAGGACCATATTATATGTTAGTAAAACCCTATGAGGTTATACTACATGGTTCCTTAATAATCCGATTCATATGCATGTTTCCGTTAATTGCTTGAATGTTGACCATAATGCCCTTTTGATATTAAAACGAGATTTTTGAAAATGTGAGAGGACAAAAACCTTTATTATTGATATTTAAGTATGTCCTAAAAGTTTGACATCAGTTTATGGTCTAAAATGAGAGTTATGCTCAATATCATAAATGAAGGCCTTTTTATTAATTAAACGGCATATTTGATATAAATCCTATTTAAACTCAAATTTTGACATCAAACCTTTTACCTACTGATGTAATATACTATTTTGGGATTTTTGGAAATCTTTATTAAATTTTAAACTGATCATAACATGGAGTTCTCGCATAGGCTCGGTAATTAACGAAAACGCCATTTTTGCTAATAAAATGAGTTTTACACATCCTTTACATATCAAACCTTTTTCTACTGATTTTATATAGTAAATAAGTTATTTTAAACTGTAAAGGCTGGTCAAGATCTCAGATTTCCTTATTTAAACCAAATATCGTCAAATACCGACTTTTATGCGATTTAGGCGCATAGTATGGTTTAAAGCCATATTAGACACCTAAAGCTTGATACCTACTGATGTTATGAATATATTTTTATATCTTTAACAGTAAATAAAATTTTTGAACTCAGATTTCCAAATTTAACCCTTAAAGCATATGTGAAATGACCAAAATGCCCCTACGGTGCATAGTTTGGCCATAAATGATAAATTTCACATATTTGAGTTATTTTACTGATTATTTTAGACCAGAAACTCTGATTATTATTTAACCTCTTTTATAAACATTAAAATGACCAAAATACCCCTACGGGGCATAAATTGGTTTTAAATTCGTTTTGGGCATAATGAAAGGTATCCTACTGATATCACAACATATTTAAAGCATATTAACTTGTGGAACCTGTTCATGACTCATTTGGTTACCCGTTATGCATCTTACGTGTTTGGTACGGTTTATGTAACTAGTTTACATAAATTAACCGAAACGGGTCAAACCTTATCATTTTTACTTCAAAATCCAGAATGTATTTAGTTTACCCATATTATTCAAGTTTTCATACTTGTCGGGTCTAAATCACATTCTAACCCGGTCTTTGCTTAATCTTGGGTTTTGGACCATAAACCTTTCATTAAAACTAATCGGTCTAAGTTAAGACTTAAATAAGACCCGTTAGGATTCTAATAGGTTATTAAAAACCTTCGTTCCAGATTAGGAGCCCGGTAAGAGCTATCTGTACTTGCTTGATTGATTTACGGCTGGGAATAAATTTATACTTTTGCTCAGGTAAATATTTTTATCTTATTTTCCCTTATACGGGCTTGGGGTACGGTATTTAATAATACCACTTGGTCGGGTATTGAATCTTTAATCGAATAATGGTTATAACATAGAGATAACCCGTTTAATCTGTTTTGCTTGTTTTAAGCCTTTGGGGGGTTAATGATCGTGTCCTGGATATCCTCAGCTCATTCATTGAAATGGCCATGACTTAAGCACGGGGTGTAGGCATATACCTGTCGGTGCGTATGTAAAGAAGATATAACCACTTGTTGAGAATAACTCGCCACGGGACTATATCATGTGGTGGTCTATTAATCTTTAACCCGGCACTTCTAACCCAGGCTACTGAATGTATAACAAACATATAATTCTTTTACAAGATTATTTTTAAATAATTATCCCAAGTAAATAAATGATATTTATGCCTTGTGCATTTAAATCAATTTTATAAACACTTTTCAAAAGAGTCGGTTAATTGCATTTACCAGTGTAAACTGACGTATTTTCAAAAGGTTAAGTGTAGGTGCTATTCTTAATCGGCTGGCTACTCCTAGTATCAAATAAAGAGTCTTGCAAGCTCGTGATGCTTAATTATGTTGAACATTATTTTGTTGTATTTTAGATCCGCCTGTGGATCCACTTTACAACCGTTGTGTAATATTTATGTTACTTTCAATCGGTTTGTAATATTATTACTTTTAGACTTCCGCTGTGCATTGAACTGTGATTAATTGACTATGATGATATCAACTACGTCACGATACTCCCCACCGGGCCCACCAGTAATACGTGGAAATATCGGGGTGTGACAGGTGGTATCAGAGCCAACATTGAGTGAATTAAACACTAGCCTTTTGTGTTTAATCTCAATGACACAGTTTGCACATTCCTTGACCTCCGAGTCTAGGCTAACAACATAGGACTAATCCTAGTCTTATTGTTTTCTTTTGCTTGTTGCTTTCCTTTTTTTTGGCAGAAACGAAGGATGCCGCCATGATTTTGAGGAAGAGGTGGACGAGGCAAGGCCCCGATGCTAGGAAGTAATGACCATGAGGCCGGGCCGTCACACCGGTGAACTCCTTCTGCAACAATGAGCTCAAGTCCTAAAGAAGATTGGAGGACGTACTTGGAGCCCGCGAGTCGTTCTGTCTCGCTCAGCTCTTCACCTTCTTACCAAGATTCCTTCGGACTCCACCAGAACAACGAGTCCGACCACTCACATCACTCCTTCATCCCGCTGCAGCGGTCAAGCTCACATCGGGCCTTCCAGGACCCGACCCCGTATTTCCAGAGCCGGTTTAACCCGACAAATCAGATTGAAGTACCAATGGGCCATAACCCATTGGGCCCCGAAGACCTTTTTCCTAAAGCTCAGGACATGGATATGGATGGTGACCCCGATCCAGCCGAACCACCATCTGGGACGCCCACACATCCCATAGAGATTTCAGACGGGTCATCTTTTCATGGCTCACCGTATAGAGGCCCAAATAGTTATGCAGAAAGGTGGGCCACTTACCAATGGGAGTACACTCCCCCTTTCAACCCACCTCAACAGCAGCAACATGATCCCTCTGAGGACCCACATTTTGTAGCGGTTACGCCACCGTCGCCACCACCACTGCTAGAGCAGCAACTGCCTCCGGAGCCACCGAGGCGAAGAAGATCAGGTGCATGGATGTCCGTGCGAAGAGGGAATTTCACTTCAGCACCCCTCAACACTCCAGTGGCAGTCACTACCCGCCACTGTATGAAGACCCGCAGGTGGGTGTGCCTTCAAACCCAGTTTCAGAAGTCGACTCAGTTCCAGTCGCACCTCAGCCACCACCACACATGTGTTATGATAACCCAATTACTTCATACGCCGGTGCAGCGGCGTATAACCCTTTTGGGCAGCCAGCCTACCCGGGGTACAACTACTACAATGCCCCCGATGTTGACCCGTATCTTGTTGCGGCCAACTACAATACTCTTCACCCTGAAGGACCTTATGCAGCTTCGTACCAGTCTGGGTACCAAACATACGGGTATCAATACCTGCCACCTGCTCAACCTCCGAAGCAGCAGCCGCCACTGATCCCGCCGCCGCAACAACAGGAGATTCTTCAGAGGTTGAGCCAGGTGGAACGAGAGGTTCAAGAGGAGCGTAGGAGCCACCGGGGATTTCTTAAGGGTCTGGCGAATCTGATCAAGGGGAAGAAGAAGAGGGATTTTTGAAGATTCCTTATTTATTTATGTTGTAATTTCTTTATTCTAATTAAGTCCCTGCGTGGACATTTATTTATGTACCTAGTCCCTGCGAGGACTTGCATTTTCATTTTAGCCCCTGTGTTGGCAAGTTATTTATGTAAAAGTTCCGTTTAGGGAAATCTATGTACTTCTTTTAAAATTAGTGGAATGTTTTATTCAAATTTCATTGTCATCATATGTATGAATATAATATATGAAATAAATAAAAAATATCATTCATTTTTAAATGATCTGCCTTTAAATATTAAATAAGAATCTTAAAAGGTATAACCTAGCCTGTATGTCATTATAGACCTGGCCATGATGGTAAAACCTGTTAAAAAAGATTCAAATTCTTGTTAACATCTGAAAACATGTTAGCACTCCTGGCAGATGTGATTCGGTAAGTCACACATGGCATCCTTATACTGGATTCTTCCAGATTTCCTTATTTAGCCTAATGATCTACAAATCATGGGTTCAGATCATCAATCACGATGATCATATATGAGACATCCATTAGTGATGCAGTGCCTACGGGCCGTAATAATTATCAAATAAGACAAAAGACAGTTGTAGTCTACAACTCCCTGTCAATGAAAGGTAACGAACTACATTCAAAACCTTAATGCCTCGATTCTCTGAAATCATGGCTTAAAATTGTCCTTGTGACTAGGCCTTATGTGCCATTAATAATACCCTTAATACTTTATAATTAGGATAAATTATAACAAAAATCCTAAATAAATATGATTAACAAATTAACCAAATATGGTCTATGTTTACCATGGTTAATGAATCATCAGAAACAATGATTCCATAATAACCTCTGAATAAAATAATGTCAACTGTTTTGTAGCAATCAAGCTACATGGTTGAATTGGAGGAAGTTAACAGTCACCCGAGAGAGAATAATGATAATACCAGAGTTAATGTAGCTGGTGCGGAACTGCAGACATTAATAGATAATGCCGTTACTCGAGCTGTCGACAGAAAGTTTAACGAATCAAGTGGTACTCGCGCCAGAACTCAGTCGGTACCACATACAAAACCACACTCTAAGACTCATTCTGAGGCTCATAGTAAGCCCCCTTCTAAAGTAAATGAGTCAAAGAAGGACGATGCTCGTCACTCGTCAAATCAGCAAAGCGTTCCGTCTAAGAAGATTGTACTCAATCAAGAGCCCCTTATTAAGACCTGCTCATATAAATATTTTGTCTCCTGCAAGCCAAGAGACTTCACAGGGGAGAAAGGAGCCATCGATTGTATGACTTGGCTCGATGAAATGGACACTGTGGTTGATATTAGTGGTTGTGTAGAGCAAGACATTGTAAAGTTTGTGTCGCAGGCATTTAAAGGTGAAGCCTTAGCCTGGTGGAGATCCCTAATCCAAGCTACAGGAAAGATCCACTTATATAGCATGTCTTGGGATCAGTTCATTGCTTTAATCAAGGAAAATTTTGGTCCTCAACATGAAGTTGAGAAAATTAAGACTGACTTCTTGACCTTGGTCATGAAGAACTTAGACTGTCAAGCGTATCTTACGAGTTTTAATACCATGTCTCGATTGGTTCCATACTTGGTCACACCAGAACCAAAACGAATTGCTCGTTTTATAAGAGGTTTAGCTCCGGAGATTAAGGCAAGTGTGAAAGCATCAAGACCTACTACTTTTAGGTCAGTGGTTGATCTGTCGTTATCCCTTACCCTAGATGCGGTCAGGCAGAGATCGCTCAAGAATTCTGAGGATGGGAAAAGTAAACGTGACGATGAGAACTCACGTCGATCTGATAAGAAGCATAGGGGGAACTCTGACCACAAGAAGAGTTCAGGATTTAAAAAGGATAGTCAGCAGTCGGGTGAGAAACCCAAGTGTAAAATCTGCAAGAAGCGTCATCTAGGGAAGTGCAGTTTCGAATCAAAATCCCAATCGCAGCCAAGAGCTTGTGGGATCTGCAAATCAAGCAAGCACAAAATGTTGGATTGTAAGAAGATAAAGGATGCGACTTGTTACAACTGTAACGAGAAAGGGCATATCAAGTCCAACTGCCCAAAGCATGCGAAGAAGCCTGAGGAGGCTAAAAAGACCAATGCTCGGGTCTTTCAGATGAATGTTCGGGAGGCCGTTCAGGACGACAATGTTATAACATATACCTTCCTTACAAATGATGTCTATGCTAGAGTATTGTTTTATTCGGGTGCAGATAAGTCTTTTATAGACAATAAGTTTTGTAAATTGCTAAATCTGCCTGTTAAAACTCTAAGCATAAAGTATGAAGTAGAGTTGGCCGATGGTACCATAGAAACTGCCTCAACTGTATTAGATGGATGTTTTATATCCATTAGGAATCATTCTTTTCCGCTTTCTTTGCTTCCTTTGAAACTAGCCGGATTCGACATAGTGATAGGCATGGATTGGTTATCTCACAACCAAGCCCAGATCGTATGTGATAAGAAGCAAGTAGTCATCAAAACTCCTTATGGTGAACCTTAGACAATTCAAGGAGATACTCAGTATGGATTGCCTAAGCAAGTGTCTATGCTTAAGGCATCAAGGTGTATGAAGAAAGGTTGTGTTATTTACATGGCACAAGTAACCAGTGATGAACCAAAACCCAGAATTGAAGACATCCCCGTTATTTCTGAATATCTAGAAGTATTCCCTGAAGAACTACCAGGTTTACCCCCAGATAGGCAAGTGGAGTTCAGAATCGACATTATTCCTGGAGCTGCACCAATTGCAAGAGCACCTTATCGTTTGGCTCCAACTGAGATGAAAGAGTTAAGGACTCAGTTGGATGATTTGTTAGCAAAGGGTTTTATTTGACCTAGCTCATCCACTTGGGGAGCGCCGATTCTGTTTGTGAAAAAGAAGGATGGCTCGATGCGTCTATGCATCGATTATCGTGAGCTAAACAAGGTTACAATCAAGAATAGATATCCGTTTCCCAGGATCGATGACTTATTCGATTAACTGCAAGGGGCAAGTTATTTCTCCAAGATTGATTTAAGGTCGGGATACCATCAACTGAAGGTCAGAGATGAATATGTACATAAGACTGCATTCAGAACTCATTATGGTCATTACGAGTTCTTAGTGATGCCTTTTGGGCTCACTAATGCACCTGCAGCGTTCATGGATCTCATAAATCATGTTTGCAAGCCATATTTGTACAAGTTTGTCATTTTATTTATTGATGACATTCTCATATACTCAAAGAATAAAGCCGATCATGAAAAGCATCTCCGATGTATCCTTAAACTCCTACAGCAAGAGAAACTCTACGCCAAGTTTTCTAAATATGAGTTTTGGCTTCGAGAAGTCCAATTTCTTGGACACGTGGTGAGTGAGAGTGGTATCCAGGTGGATCCCGCTAAGGTTGAAGCCGTTATGAATTGGCAAGAGCCCAAGACTCCTACAGAAATTCGCAGCTTCTTAGGTCTAGCAGGATACTATAGACATTTCATAGAGAACTTTTCAAGAATTGCTGCTCCTTTGACTTCATTGACCCGCAAGAATGTCAAGTTTGACAGGGGTCCCAAGTAGCAAGAATCCTTTGATATTCTTAAACAAAAGTTAAGCAATGCTCCTGTGTTGACATTGCCAGAAGGAATTGAGGAGTTTGTGGTTTATTGTGACGCATCGCACACAGGTATGGGATGTGTGCTTATGCAGAAAGGAAAAGTTATTGCTTATGCGTCTCGTTAACTAAAAGTGCACGAGAAGAATTACACCACCCATGATTTGGAGTTGGGTGCCGTTGTATTTGCACTGAAACTATGGAGGCATTATCTTTATGGAACCAGGTGTGTGGTCTATTCTGATCATAAGAGCCTTCAGCATTTGTTTAACCAGAAGGATCTTAATATGAGGCAGCGCCGATGGGTGGAAACATTGAATGATTACGATTGTGAAATCCGATATCATCCAGGCAAAGCGAATGTAGTCGCTGATGCTTTGAGCAGAAAGGAAAGGGTTAAGCCCATTAGAATCAATGCCAAGAGCATTGAATTGAAGAACAACTTGAATGAAAGATTGTTAGCCGCTCAGAAGGAAGCTGTATTAGAAGCTAACTATCCAAATGAGAAGCTAGGCGTCACTGCCGATCAATTGTCGTATGGCAAGGACGGAATCCTAAGATTGAATGGACGAATATGGGTTCCAGTTTATGGAGGACTTAGGGATGTGATTCTTCAAGAAGCCCATAGCTCGAAATATTCTGTTCATCCTGGCTGTGATAAGATGTACCAGGATTTAAAGGCAAATTATTGGTGGATAGGTTTAAAGAAATCTATAGCCACTTATGTGGCAAAATGTTTGACGTGCGCGCAAGTTAAGGCCGAACACCAGAAGCCGTCAGGATTGCTGCAGCAGCCTGAACTTCCCACCTGGAAGTGGGAAATGGTAACTATGGATTTTATCACTAAGTTACCAAAAACAAAGCGAGGAAATGATACTATTTGGGTGATAGTCGACAGGTTGACCAAGTCAGCCCACTTCTTGCCGATTAGAGAAACTCACAGCTCTGACAAGTTAGCTCAGCTGTACGTGGATGAGATTGTATCTCTTCACTGAGTGCCAGTGTCTATTATCTCTGATAGGGATACAAGATACACGTCTCACCTTTGGAAAAGCTTTCAGCAATTCCTAGGCACTCGTCTAAACTTCAGCACTGCTTATCATCCTCGGACGGATGGGAAAACCGAGCGTACAATTCAAACGCTTGAGGATATGTTACGGGCTTGTGTTATTGATTTAGGAGGAAGTTGGGATGACCATCTTCCATTGATTGAATTCTCATACAATAATAGCTATCATTCGAGTATCCAAGTCGCGCCTTTTGAGGCATTGTACGGAAGGAAATGCAAAACGCTAGTTTGTTGGGCGGAGGTTGGAGATGTGCAACTATCAGGACCTGATATAGTCCTGGAGACGACAGATAAGATTGTTCAGATTCGAGATCGTCTCAAAGCTGCCAGGGATAGGCAGAAAAGCTACGCAGATAAAAGGCGTAAACCTCTGAAATTCGAGGTAGGCGACAAAGTGTTACTTAAGGTATCACCCTGGAAAGGGGTGATGCAATTTGGAAAGAAAGGCAAGTTGAGCCCAAGATACATAGGACCATTCGAGATCATCGAATGTGTCGGAACAGTAGCTTACAAGCTAAATCTGCCAGAAGAACTCAGTGGAATTCATAATGTATTCCACATCTGCAATTTGAAGAAATGCCTAGCTGATGAATCGCTAGCAATGTCTCACAAAGACGTGCAGATAGATGAGAGCTTAAAGTTTGTTGAAAAACCTTTGTCGATCGAGGATCGACAGGTTAAGAAACTTTGAAGGAAGCACGTACCGATTGTGAAGGTTAAATGGGATGCCCGTAGAGGTCCTGAATACACATGGGAGGTTGAGTCAACAATGAAACAGAAGTACCCTCATTTATTTTAGTAAATCTCGAGGTCGAGATTTCTTTTAAGGGGGTGAGGATGTAACACCTCGTAAAATCACGACCAATATAATAAAGACACGTGTCATGGACTTTAAACGTGTAAGGAATTTTTTCCGAGGGAATAAAGTTGTCAAACAATATAAATATGATAGTAAAAGGATCCAAAGTGTCAACATGCCATTCTTGTGCCTCTGATTGACCTCATACGACGTTCGTATTCTTTAATGAATGATTTATCGAACCTTAGAAGTCGTTTGTGTTTAAAATAAGGATCTTACGAAACATAGGGGTTAAAAGTGTTAACATGTTAAACTTACCTCTAAGTAACCTTTAACGAACCCAAAAACATTGTAAATATTTTAATATTTCACTCACAAATATATTAGATATTAATTTTGTGGAGTTACGAAGAAATCAAGACTTTTTGGGTGATCGTACGACTAACCGGGAGCTTAACGGAGTTAGTTTATGACCCAAGGTCCTTAAAAGTTAACTATGGGGGTCCAAAATGCAATAAATGGAACTTAAATAAAGTCTAAATGGACCAGGGACTGAAATTTCAAAGTTTCAAAAGTGTTTACCGGAAGTAGCCCTTCACGTTGGCCGTGCAGACCCAAGGCCAACTCTTACGCGGGTTGCGTAAGAATGCCAGATGCAGAAAAAAGGGGCAGGTGCATGTCCAGCTAGTTCTACCGCCTTTGCATGCCATTTTTTGATACCAGGGTCTGAGCCAACTGTATTACATGCATAGGGGACACCTGGGATCATCAGAAATCAGTTGTAGGGGCATGTGGATCAATCTTAAAGCTCTAAGAATCCTATATAAGGGTTCTTGTATTCACTTGTTCATTTGCACAATTCAAATTTCTTCATATTGCTTTCTCTGGAGCTTCTTGGAGTTCAAGCAAGTTTTCTTAAGTTCCAAATTCGTGCTAAGGACCATTGTAAGTGTTCTTAGCTCCTTAAGTTCAAGTTTTATTAGTTTAATGACTAGAAGTCAAAGCCATCGTAATTAATCTTTGACTTAGTGATTAATCACTAATGGTCCAGCCATTATTCGAATTGAAAGTGGCTATAAGTTGGTAATTATGTAGGTAATAAACCCTTAAAAGGGCACATACTGATTCTCACTCTAACTTGGTCAATTGTCGTGTCAAACTTAATATTAAAAAGTCAACAGAAGCTATTTTTGCAAATAAATTCATAACTTGCAATGCAGAGGTTATGGAACATGTTTCAACATTAAAATAACTTGGTAAATGATATAAGAACATGTCTAGGCGTGTTCAACCCGACAATTCTGAGTCTAGGCTCGGTTTGGAACTGAAAGTCGCAAAAGTGGACTTTTGCTTTGACTTTCAGTTCTGACTCGATTTAGCTTGTTTTAGATATGCCTTAAGGTTCCTTTAGGACCAATATATGTTAGTAAAACCCTCCGAGGTTATACTACATGGTTCCTTAATAATCCGATTCATATGCATGTTTCCGTTAATTGCTTAAATGTTGACCATAATGCCCTTTTGATATTAAAACGAGATTTTTGAAACTGTGAGAGGACAAAAACCTTTATTACTGATATTTTAGTATGTCCTAAAAGTTTGAATTCATTTTATGGTCTAAAATGAGAGTTATGCTCAATATCATAAATGAAGGCCTTTTTATTAATTAAACGTCATATTTGATATAAATCCTATTTAAACTCAAATTTTGACATCAAACCTTTTACCTACTTATGTAATATAATATTTTGGGATTTTTGGAAATTTTTATTAAATTTTAAACTGATCATAACATGGAGTTCTCGCATAGGCTCGGTAATTCACGACAACGCCCTTTTTGCTAATAAAATGAGGTTTACACATCCTTTACATATCAAACCTTTTTCTACTGATTTTATATAGTAAATAAGTTATTTTAAACTGTAAAGGCTGGTCAAGATCTCAGATTTCCTTATTTAAACCGAATATCGTCAAATACCGACTTTTATGCGATTTAGGCGCATAGTATGGTTTAAAACCATATTAGACACCTAAAGCTTGATACCTACTCATGTTATGAATAAATTTTTATACTTTAATAGTAAATAAAAGTTATGAACTCAGATTTCCAAATTTAACCCTTAAAGCATATGTGAAATGACCAAAATGCCCCTACGGTGCATAGTTTGGCCATAAATGATAAATTTCACATATATGAGTTATTTTACTGATATCACTTATAAAAATAAATATTTTTACTGATTATTTTAGACCAGAAACTCAGATTATTATTTAACCTCTTTTATAAACATTAAAATGACCAAAATAACCCTACGGGGGGCATAAATTGGTTTTAAATTCGTTTTGGGCATAATGGAAGGTATCCTACTGATATCACAACATATTTAAAGCATATTAACTTGTGGAACCTGTTCATGACTCATTTGGTTACCCGTTATGCGTCTTACGTGTTCGGTACGGTTTATGTAACTAGTTTACATAAATTAACCGAAACGGGTCAAACCTTATCATTTTTACTTCAAAATCCAGAGTGTATTTAGTTTACCCATATTATACAAGTCTTCATACTTTTCGGGTCTAAATCACATTCTAATCCGGTCTTCGCTTAATCTTGCGTTTTGAACCGTAAACCTTTCATTAAAACTAACCGGTCTAAGTTAAGACTTAAATAAGACCCGTTAGGATTCTAATAGGTTATTAAAAACCTTCTTTCCAGATTAGGAGCCCGGTAAAAGCTATCTGTACTTGCTTGATTGATTTACGGCTGGGAATAAATTTATATTTTTGCTCAGGTAAAAATACTTTTAACTTATTTTCCCTTATGCGGGCTTGGGGTACGGTATTTAATAATACCGCTTGGTCGGGTATTGAATCTTTAATCGAATAATGGTTAAAACATGGAGATAACCTGTTTAATCTGTTTTGCTTGTTTTAAGCCTTTGGGGGGTTAATGACCATGTCCTGGATATCCTCGGCTCATTCATTGAAATGGCCATGACTTAAGCATGGGGTGTAGGCATACACCTGCCGGTGCGTATGTAAAGAATATATAACCACTTGTTGAGAATAACTCGCCGCGGGACTATATCATGTGGTGGTCTATTAATCTTTAACCCAGTACTTCTAACCCAGGCTACTGAATGTATAACAAACATATAATTCGTTTACAAGATTATTTTTAAATAATTATCCCAAGTAAATAAAGAATATTTATGCCTTGTGCATTTAAATCAATTTTATAAACACTTTTCAAAAGAGTCGGTTAATTGCATTTACCAGTGTAAACTGACGTATTTTCAAAAGGTTAGGTGCAGGTCTATTCGTAATCGGATGGCTACTCCTAGTATCAAATAAAGAGTCTTGCAAGCTCTGATGCTTAATTCTGTTGAACAATATTTTCTTGTATTTTAGATCCGCCTGTGGATCCACTTTACAACCGTTGTGTAATATTTATGTTACTTTCAATCGGTTTGTAATATTATTACTTTTAGACTTTTGCTGTGCATTGAACTGTGATTAATTGACTATGATGATATCAACTACGTCACGATACTCCCCACCGGTAATACGTGGAAATATCGGGGTGTGACATTAAAGAATGACAAAAAATTTCACAATTAAAACATGGATGATTTGTTTACACATAACACGGACAATTGGTTTATAACACGGACAATTAGTTTATAACACGAATAATTGGTTTATAACACGGACAATTGGTTTATAACACGGACGATTGATTTATAACACAGATGATTGGTTTATAACAAGGATAAATGGTTTTGAACGATGTCACGCAATGATTTTCGCTTAAAGATATAAACCATATAATGTTTTCTTTTAAATCGATTTATACTTAGTTTTACAAAATAAATGTTTTTGGTCAAGATTCATGGCTACAATATTTTCCTTTACTTATATCAACTTGTAAAGTTGGTTAAAACAGTTTTTGATTTCAAGGTTCATACTCGTCGACTCTCGAAGTCGGACGAGGTATTGCAATATGAATACAAAGCAATGAATTTGACACACAAAACCTATGTACTCGCTAGCTTTTTATGGTTACTATCTTTTCACATATGTTTCAGGAGCCATTGTTTGATGATTTGATTTCATACTTCACATAGGATGGACGCGGGCCTTAGTGACTTTAAAACTTGAAAGACAATTTGATTGTATTTTGTTTATGTTATTACAAAACAATGTAATCTATTAATGAAATACAACGAAACTTTAAATACCATGTGTTGTGAAACAATTTCCTGTAACATGACTCCCCGATGTTTCCGCCGCGGTTTGTTGTTTTACGAGATCGGGGTGTTACAGACGAGTAGAGAAATATTGACGTATGTTAGAGTGTACATAAATATTAGTCAATTTTAGCCATTTTTAACACAAATAAAGTCTTAAATTTGTAAATACGATAAGATACGATCACTCACTACAACACATTAAGGCAAGTGCACCCATCGTTCATGTAATATAGCAAAGATAAGATACCAAGATAGTTTAAGTATACAAGGGGTTTTTGTACCAAAATTCGGTCAACGTCTAGTCAAACCAAAAAGTAGTTTTTTTTTGAAAGTTTTAATTTAAAAGTGTAAAAAAAAAGAAAGCTAAAAGACAGACTTCTGAAAAGAATAACAAGAAAAATCATTTTGGTTCGATTCTTCCTTAGTGACAAAACTAATTCTTTAGTTGTGGATTTTTCACTAGATTACCATACGAAATTAGTAATGGCTTTCGGTTTGGTTACCAATCATACGCCTCTTCAGAAAGTTTCCAAGATCACTTGTCACAAGAACTGTAACATTCAGTATTTTCGTACTTTCTATTTTTAGAAACTTGTATTCGTATTCAATTTCAATTCATGTAATCCGAGACTTTGATCATAAATATCAATCATGTTTAATTCATATTATGCAATGTGTAATCAATCACCAAATACGTGTTTGTATGCAAAACCGACTTATGCTTAAATTGATATGCGCTTCAGCCTATTATTCATGAATGCCTTATACACATAACATACTTATATATATACCCTAAATACATAAAAACATGTCAAAACATAAGTTTCTAGCTCGAAATAGCAATAAAATTCAAGTTCAGGGGCTAATCATGAAAAAACTAAACAACTTTGGATCCATGCTCTTGCGTCGTGTGAAGATAAGTTTAAGTACACAAGGGCTTTTTGTACCAAAATGCGGTCAACGTCTAGGCAAACCAATAAGTAGTTTTGTTTTTTGAAAGTTTTAATTTAACAGTGTAAAAAAAAGCTAAAAGATAGACTTCCAAAAAGAATAACAAGAAGAATCATTTTAGTTCGATTCTCCCTTAATGACAAAATTAATTTTTTGTTATGGACTTTTCACTAGACTACCATACGAAATTAGTAATGGCTCCTGGTTTGGTTATCAAATCATACCACTCTTAAGAAAGTTTCCACGATCACTTGTCACATGAACTCTAACGTTTTGTATTTTTGTACTTTCTATTTTTAGAATCTTGTATTCTTATTCAATTTCAATTCCTATAATCCGAGACTTTTATCATAATGGAAAACATATTTTATATCAATCATGTTTAATTCATACTTATGAAATGTGTAATCAATCACAAAATACGTGTTTGTATGCAAAACCGAATCATTCTTAAATCGATATACGCTTCGGCCTATTATTCATGAATGCCTTATACACATAACATAGTTATATATACACCCTATATAGATAAAAACATGTCAAAACATAAGTTTCTAGCTCGAAATAGCAACAAAATTCAAGTTCAGGGGCTAATCATGAACAAAACTAAACAACTTTGGATCCATGCTATCACCTCGCGCGAGAGCCATAGCCACTCCCTTTCGCGCCACGTGACATGGCATAATCTGCAGAAAATTGTTTGTTGTTACAAGATTGGATTGTTTTTCACCTCCTTCAACCTCCAATCAATACACAACTCTTTAAAAACACAAATCCTAATCCCCCACTATAAAACCAAGCCTCCAACCACTCTATTTCACTTTCCACACTCTCAGCTCACTCTTAAACACTCTAATTCTTCAAGAAGTTGCAACTTTGGGCAGATTAGTTCCAAGTGCAAAAGTGAGTTTTCAACTCATTTTCTTCCTTTTTCGTCTTGTTTGCTCGTTCCTCCTTCTTGGGATAACATCTAGGAGTGTTTTCACAAGTTTACCATGGTAACCTAAGTTGGAACATCACAATTGTGAGGTCCAAAGAGGAGTTTTTTTTTTTTTTTTTATCAAAACCTTCATACATGTTCTTTTACTTTAAACGTTGGGACATTTTCAAGTTCCCAACAAATCCCTATGTTAGATAGGTCTAGGTTGAATATTTGTTCTAGAAATGTTGTGCTTTTAAGTTCACATTTCAAACATTCTAAGTCACCACGTAGTTTTCAAGCCCACAAAGTGAACAAGCTATACCAAGTCTCCAATCATATCCATGTTTGGAAGCACCTGTCTAGTTGAACTCACTTGGCAAGTTGGTAGATTAGATAAGTTATTTACATTCTTGTACTTATGTTCATGACCTTTCAAATCATCCATGTGATGATTTGCGCATTGGCGAACTAAAGGGTTAAAGGATTCATCCTACCCATACATGACAATCTATGACTTGAAAATACATGACCATATACTAGACTATAGAATTAATATATATATATACACATACTATCTAACCCAAAACCAAACCATGATACCAATCAAAATAATGGTTGAATGTTTTTAGCCTCCTTATTTTGGACTTCCAATGAGTTTAACACTCATGAAGAACACTAACAAAAATGGTGTCCAAATGAGTGTCTAGTGTCCAAATGAGTGTCTAAACAAGATATATTTTTATGTATTTTCGTATTTAAAGTCCCAAATGCATTCCTATTTTCAAACTCCCAAGAACTTACACACCTTTATTTATCCTTTTAGGATAACTTCGACGTTCCATCCTCCAAATCATTTAACTCACTTTATGGAAAGCATTTGCAAACAGTGAGTATACTTGACCCTCTTTTTAAACCACTTTTGGATGTGACATGTATAATCTATTAAAATCACAAATCACACACAACCAATCTCACGCAAACACTTAATCCATTAACATGCTTCTTGTTTATACATGCTAGAATACACTTCATGCAATCTATTTGTCATTAACTTTACAAGCCTACTTTAACATGTATATAGCTATAGGAGTAGCACACCGCCCATTTTGTGGTCATTGTTAAGTATACAATCAAAACGGTCTTTTTAAATTTGGTGACGAGATTATGCTAGTAGACACTTTGTTTTGACCTATAATTCTTGCATGCTAGTATGATACATAGCTTAGTGTATAAATTGCCATGCTGGATTCGAAACTTTTATACGTATGCTATGTAAACTAAACTTGTATGCTTATTGACCATTTTGTGTTGACAAATACTTTAATACATGTTGCAGGAAATTGATTTATGAAATCTCGAGAAATACTTAGGGTAGACTAGAAACGCACATGAATTTTGTTATGTGATCTATTACTTGTTTGGTTATGTTAGATTAAATGTTGCATTTTCTTTTCAAAACAATGTACCCTTGAAGTTATGAATGAAATGAAAGTTGTTTATTAAATTATTGTCACCTTTAGTTCGTTATGATGTTTTGAACAATCTTGTTCGTCTCACTCTGATGTTTCCGCCATCCGTTGGTATGTAACATGAACCACCTAAAGTCGTCCTTTGAAGAAAGAGAATATGCGTGTGTTAATAAAAAATGTAGTATGACCCCTTTTTGAAGGAATCAATACTCACAACAATATTGGAAAGAAGCAGCTAGGCGACCGATCCGCAATTTTGGCTTAAAGTATTAAATAAAAATTGTTTATAAGAGATTTAGCCCACTAGCTACTATGGACCTTTTGATTTAGTGTTATCTCTTCAAGAGTGGTAAAATGTACTAAACCACATGCTCGCACATCGAGTATACCACCTCTTTACACGAGGTAAGAACTTAACCCAGACCATACTTCTAACCACCCCTCCAAGTAGTTAACGTATTATTTATTAATGTAAAATCTGTCGCAGCCCCTGACCCCTACCCGGGAGCGGGTGCCACGAGACTCAGATAGATGGTGGTATCGGTGTTTATTAATTTAGTAGCGGAATACATCAGGACCGTAGTTAGGAAATATTTTTATTAGATTTTAAACACAAACATTTTATAACAAATCATTGGGATAAAACCCAAGTTCCTTTGATAATACATTTGTAGGGATAAACCCTAATTATTGAAAACAAAAACTCCTTTTTATTTAGGTAACTTTTATAGCCACTTTTCCAAGCCTTCAGTGCTCTCCAGCTGGCTTATATTGGCTTTCACATTTTGTTACCTGAAACGCGTTTTAAAAAGGTTTTATCAGCAAGAAATACTGGCGAGTGCATCCCAGTTTAATCAAAATAGTTTAAATAACTTTCACAGTATTGAGGGTGATTACAATGTTTATATATATACAATTACTCATTCAGTACTATCCACACCAGACTTGTGGGTCATATGCTAATTCTTTGTCCAATGGTAACGTCTTTCACATTTTGTATACAAAACCCCAACATATCGGCAGTAATTGTAGAATACAAAGACTCAATCACTGTTTAAGTATTATTAAAACATTTGAGGTTTTAGTAAAAAGGTGACAAAAGTAAGATGTACTCACAAATAGTGAGAAAAAGTGAATGTACTCACATTGTTAACTTAGGTGATACTACTATAGCTTCCTAGTGATTCTCCGGATTATTATCTATTAAAATTAAACAATGCACACGTGTTAGTAAAATAACCCGAATTACATTAACCGTACAACTCGAGACAGAACTCCAATGACTAAGTCAGGCAGAGCCTTGACATGCATTAAGCCCTAAATAAATCGGGTGTATCACGAGACAGAACTCCAATAACTGAGTCAGGCAGAGCCTTGACATGCATTACGGAGCCCTAAATTGATCGTGTAGGGTAACAGCATGGTTATAATACTTACAACGAGGCAGAGCTTCACTTTGAAGGGGTATAATATCCCGGGTATAATAATAACTATTAGAAAGTTGAGAGAATTCAGAAATTTTGAACGAATTTCAAATGAGCCAATCGACCCCATTTATAGGCCTGATCGAAAGCGGCTCGCGGCCCGCGAAGACCAACACTAACTCTCTCGCGGCCCGCGAGAGAGTGCGTGTCGTTTATAGCTTTGCTGAGTCAGCGTGTAGGGTCTCCTAGTCACCGGACACGTGGCGGTCTGCCTTGACCGGCGCTCCAAGCCAGTCGCGACCCGCGACAAATGTAGCTAAGGGGGTCCCGCCCCGCGAGCGACTCCCATATTTTGTTTTTCTTGATTTTTGTAAATATAAGGGTATTATGGGCTCGCTTCTCGCATACGGGGTATATGAGGAACGTTTTAGTGTCACGTTAAAGGTTCTAGGAGGGTTGTTATAAAATACGCAAAAAAAAAAAAAAAAATTGGACCATGGAAACCCGACTTATTTTGTAAACTGGATCGCAAATGCATTATATGAGAAGGAGAATTTTATTATGTTTACTATTTTTTAATACAATCATTATTAATTACATTTATATAATTAATTAAAGTTTTAAAAATACATATTTCATTTTATAAGAAAAATAAGTTGGTTCCATGAAATACTATATGAGAAAGCATAAACTCGGTTAGGTAATCAAGTTACCACAGTTAGGGAAGTATAAGGGCTTATTATGTCATATATTGAAACTTGCCTTAAATAGTAAAAAGGAAAAAAAAACGCAACATGTGGGACTCGAACCCGGGTCCTCTAGGTTGACAAGTAATGAGCGCACCGCTGGGCTAAACTCAACTTGTGTGACAATCTCCTACTCGTTTGGTATTAATGCACAAGCCGAACCCGACGTGCTACCCTTCTTCCTCCTCCCTTTTTTTTCCTGCACGACCGACACTCAAATTGGACCCGACCAAACCATATACGCAATTATGCATGACGTTTAAGCTTCTTCTTTATCTCTAAATGATCGGCTACATGTAGATTGAAGATTTGTGTCATTTAACTGTTCTTTAACATCATCAATTGATCAATTTGTATTCATATTAACAACGCCATTAATATAATTTAGAACTTGATATGTTTCGATCTATTTGTCGAATCTTCGCACATTTATACACATTTTTCTCAAACAATTTCAAGTTTCATCCATCTGATTCACTGGATTAAATCAAAGATCATAGCTGGGCTCCTGCTTTCTTTCATCGATTTCTTCTTCATTACACAACCAAATCAGCTAATTCCAGAGGCTAACTTGGTTAATTTTTCGTGCTCTACAAAACCCCACTATCCATTTCTGTAATAGAGGGCTTTATGGATCCGTATTTAATTTTTGTTAATCTAGGGTTCTAAATTCATAGAATTTGGGGCTTTTGATCTTCGGCATGTGTTTCGGTAAAATTGAAAATAGGATATTGTTCATTACCATGCTAGATAGCTTAGTGTAACTTTTGATAACTTTCGGACTTTAATCGAAATTGTTATGAATTTTTAATCGTAATATATAAAATGAAAAGAGTAAACTGCCATTTTGGTCCCTGTGGTTTGGACATTTTTGCCATTTTAGTCCAAATCTCAAACTTTTTAAATCTGGGTCCCTGTGGTTTCATCTTTATTGTCATTTTAGTCCAAAATTCAAAATCCCCCTTTTTTTGAATGTTCCAAAAAGTTTGAGATTTGGACTAAAATGGCAATAAAAGTGAAACCACAGGGACCAAAATGGCAGTTTACTCTTAATTTTGGACTAAAATGGCAATAAAAGTGAAACCACAGGGACCCAGATTTAAAAAGTTTGAGATTTGAACTAAAATGGTAAAAGTGCCCAAACCACAGGGACCAAAATGACAGTTTACTCAAATGAAAATTATATAAATTTTAAAACTATCCATATAAAATAGCAAGAATATAAATTTATGATTTCATAAAAAATCTATGAGACTTGGTATTTCCCCTAAATACATAACACAAGGTATATAGTAGGTAATAAAATGGCTAGTTTTAATTATAAATATAAAAATTAGACTTTAAAAAATTTAATTGGTTTTGGAATGGATTGTAAGACAAGATTGATTTTTGGATTTAATAAACATTAAAATGAATTTTTATTGATTTGTTTTAGAATTAGAATTTTTAAAATATAATAACATTGATTTTGATATTTTATTTCATTACCCTAATTTTGGTCATGTTGGATAAAAATTTCACTAATATGGCTAGACAATAGATTTATGTTGTTAAGATGAAATTGGATTTCTAGATTAGTTACAAATATTAATTCAGTGTTTAAAATAGAAATATTATAGGTAATTTCTAGATTATACTTAAGCGTTAAATCTTAAGATTTATTTTGTAGATTTTATTTTTTATGTTTTATTTATTTTTGTATTTAGAATATTTGTTGTATGTTTTAGGGTGATAGTTATTTTGAGATTCCATATTCGTGCGGTACCGTCTTAGTGGATCAATAATTCGTAAACAATGAGTAAATTCTATTCCCCCTTTTTTACATAAACTTTTTACGGTGTATCATTGTGTCATAAATTTTCTTGAACATTTTTAATCATTTACAAAGCATCCAATGTTAGTGTGTATTGCATGTATTCTGTGGTTGTTGTGTTGGTTATTGAATTCAAGCAAGCAAGCATATTGTGGATCCACGACAGACCTTTACTCATGAATATGTGATGTTGGCATCGCCACTTCATTTAGTCAAACCCTTATGGGTGTGGGACACAAGAATTTGGTTTTGGTTTATTTTATTCATGATTTGTTGTTTCATCATTCATTATATATGTTTATACATGAAATTGCAAGTTTATTTTAATAAATTAAAATGCAAATTAATTTTCTCTAACTTGGATTCATTCACCAGCTCATTGTAGTTGACTTAAAAACCATGTTTACAAATGATGCATGTAGTGAGAACTGAAAGCCGGACTGGATCAAGATCACATAAGAGTCTTTGCCATAGTAATTAATAAACATAATTCTTGTGCTATTTAATTTGGATATTGTTGTGTATTTGGATATTTGATCTTATATGAAATGTGTGACATTTTAATTATGAAATTTTAATAGTGCCATAAGCTTTAGACAATCATCATGCCCTGTACCAATCCGTTGTGGGTCGGGGTGTGATAGATTTGTATCAAAGCCAACGGCTATAAGGATATAGGTTTAGGTTGTTAGACTATAATCCTTAGACTTAGACTATAGCTTGATTAGGTGCATTATGTGCTTAATTGTTTATTTTGTCATAGCTTATAAATATATAATTTCACATGTTTAAAATTTCCTAATGTCACAACATATGCACGTTAGCTCTTTTAGATGTTATATGCTAAATGTTATGTGTCTTACATGATAAAATGTGATTTATTACTATTCTATAGTTTTCTTTTAAATGTCACACTTGCACACACTATACTATATAAACATTAAATTTCCTAATTATTCCATTCATATCCTTATTTATAAAAAGTTCTAAATCGATCTAATTTTCAATGCATTTCAATTATTTTTGGATGTTATTTTTTTATTCATTTTGAGTTTGGACTTCATTTGAGTTTTTTAATCTCGTCAAAGTGAGTTCTTGTGACGGACATGCAGTAATTGGAAGGGTTAAGTACGAATAGTTGGGACGTCCTGTCTAGACTGGCATTCACATAAATCCTGAGGGACCAGTTTGCCTTTGCCTACCTAGGGACTAACGATAAGAGTACCATAACCTATTAGGCCAAAACATGTCACATCAAATGTCACGTGATCTAGCAACACTTTGATAAGTTCTTGTGTCCCTGTTAATTCATGGACACCATCTCAACATCCTTATATATGGACCATGCGAAAGCTCGGTAATCGCGTGGGCACAGGTGTTTACGAAAGTGATGCATGGAAGCCATACCAAGCCTTATGATGTGCCAAATCTAGGAACTTTTAATATTTCAATTTTGAAATATCATAAGTTCAATTTAGAGTAAATTGCCAAAATGGTCCCTGAGGTTTGGTCACTTTTGCCACTTTAGTCCAAAACTCAAACCTTTTGAATCTGGGTCCCTGTGGTTTCAATTTTGTTGCCATTTTCACACAAATTCAAAATATGGTCAGAGTTTTCAGTTAACATCCAACTTTTTGTCTTTTTCTGCCTTTTAATGAAGGGCAAAATGATCTTTTAACGTGATATTATAACAAATTAAAAAATCTAACCATTTTGCCCTTCATTAAAAGAGAGGAACAAGACAAAAAAAAACTGATGTTAACTAAAAAATATGACTAGATTTTGATTTTAGATGAAAATAGCAACAAAATTGAAACCACAAGGACCCATATTCAAAAGATTTGTGTTTTGGACTAAAGTGGCAAAAGTGACCAAACCTCAGGGACCATTTTGGCAGTTTACTCTTCAATTTATCAGTCGATTGTTATTCACTAAATTCTCAAAATGTTTTCATTAATCCTTGTAGATGTCTGCTAGACCTTTTCATACTGGAAAGTGTGCTGGAAATTCCGGTCGTCGCATTGCGGCCCAAATCGCGGAAGAAATGGTCGCTGTCATCCCAAACATTATGGTTTAAGTCCAACAAGCCTTAAACAATCAAGGGGCTGACAATCAGGAGAACCATGATGGTGTTAATTCTTCTAGGTGTTCCTACAAACACTTCAAGTCGTGCAACCCTCTCACATATGAAGGCACCGAGGTGCTACTGCTCTTCTCTGATGGTTTGAAGAAATGGAGAGTACTTTTCTAAATTATGATTGTCCTAATAATCGCAAGGTTCGATTTGCAACTAGTCATTTGTTGGAGAATGCATTAACTTGGTGGAATGGCGAGAAAAATACCCGCGGTGCTGAAGCCGCAATGGCTTTAACTTGGGATCAACTTAAAGAGTTAATGACTTTATAGTTTTATCCCCGTCATGAAATTAAGAACTTGGAGGATGGATTTTGATCCTTGAAACAAGAAAGTGGTGAGAGCATGGCCTACAATAAATGGTTCCATGAGCTAAGGTAGATGGTTCCATATCTGTTCACTCCTCTTACTCGACTTATAGATAAGTACATTGGGGTCTCCCCACAATCATCAAGGACACAGTGGAAGGTAGTAACCATGCTACCCTTGAAGCAGTTGTGCGTCTAGTTGGGCAACTCACAAAAAAGCGTGTTAAGTCAGGTGATCATAAACAAAAGTGGTACAAGGTATAGTTGATAAAGCTCTAGTTGTGGAGTCAAAGGAGACAAAAGAAAAAAAGGCTAAGTTGTTTACCCGTTTCAATAAAAAGAAACATAAGGATAAAGGTTAGAACTATGTTGTAAGAACAACCAACTTTCCTATCCCAGCCACCCCAATAGCCCAAGTCGCACCCACTTCTTACCCAAATAAGAAACCTTACTTTGGTCCTTTTTCGAAATGCAACCATTGTCAATACCACCATCAACCCAACTCTCCATGTCGAAAATGCACTGGTTGTGGATGTTTTGGCCACTTAGTTAATGCATGTCGCATCCCTAAGAACCAAGCAACCAACCAACCTCAAAACCAACAGAATGCACAAGTCATGGCTCAACCTTTCCACCAGCTCAACTTGATAATGGTTCCACCTCCTGCTCCGAACATGATTCTAACTCGATTATCAACCAAACTACCCTATGATGCCATATGCTAGGCCATGCTTCAACTGTGGGGATCCTGCCCATTTCAGAAAACACCTACCCTAGGTTGGTTAACATCATCAATGCCTAACCTCTGGCTAACCCAATTAACCAAGCAAATCAGGCAGGACAGGGTAGATCTTTCAAAATCAATGCAAATCAAGCTAGGGCTAACAATGACGCTGGGAACGTGTAATCCAAATCTGAATGGACAAAACTTCTCTATTGTTTTAATCCCAAGTAACTTGGGAAGTTCCGATGTTACTATTTTGAATTTTGTTATCATTTTTCTTTTCTTACTCAAACATTGCGTTAATGTTATCTTGTCATAGACATTTTATGCTAATGTCATTTATTATCTTTATCACTCCATGTCTCTTCATAATGTTATCGTTATTTCACGTTATTGTCATTTCATGGTTTATTATCATTACTATTTCATTACATACAATTACACGACCTAACCCATAAAGAGGCAAGGACGTTGTCACAGCTTAACTTATAAAAGTTAAGGACACAAGCATTATTTTGTCAAGCTTTGGTTTTTTTGTGGTTTGGTTATATTTATTTAGTGCGTGAGTTAGTAGAGTCGTCACATATAACCAATCATGATCTGTTAACAAAGTAGATGGAATTTGATAAGGACATGGTGGATACGCCACTGGCACTTCCTATATATAAGTTTACTTATCAAACTATCAAAAGCCTCGTTAGACTGGCCATGAAAAGTTCCGTGTAAATTTTGTATATGTCATCAAATCAGGATTCGGATAACGATGTGGATGGTGTTTAGTAGAGACATGGTGGATACCCTGCTGATACTTTCTATATATAAGTGCCTCTGCCAAATTATCAAAAGCAACATTAAACTAATCATGAGGGATTTTGTGTTAGTTTGTTTGGTTGTGTTTTTGGTGATTTAATTCTACGGCATTGTGAGTTCAATCTTATCATTATAATATATATTTTTTCTAAAGCCGCAATCAATCCTTGTTATACGATCCTTAGGCTTCACGATGTAACACATCGCTTATGACAGGCTTTCTCATACTTTACCATTAACACTCTTACATTTCTGGCATTAAAAGCGATTCCTCTATCTGAGTATTCGGCCCTTACCAGGATCGCTACTGGCTTAATCAGATCTAAACCCAACCTTTGATAACATGAGCGTACCCTTAACATCTTTCAGACTCGTGCTTAACACTTGTTATCTGATATTACTAAGGAACAATCTGATCTCTAGATTCAAATTCCTAGTGCTATTACTAAATCTAACCGATATCACAATTTGGCACGAGCAGTTTCCTCCTAATGTCGGGGTGCGATTCCCAAAAGTATGGGAGGCTGTAACATCCGTAAAAAAATCGGATCTTGGAAACCCGACTTGTATTGGAAATCGGATTGCAAATGCATTACATGAGAATGTGAATTTTATTATGTTTACTATTTTTATAAAATCATGTATTAATTTAGTTTATATAATTAATTAAAGTTTAAAAAAATACATATTAAATTTTATATGCAAAATAAGTTGGTTCCATTAAATACTATACGAGAATGCATAAACTTGGTTAGGTAATCAAGTTACCTCAATTAGGGAAGTATAGGGGCTTATTATGTCATATATTGAAATTTGCCCTAATGGAAACAAGGAATGAAAATAAATGCAACCTGTGGTACTCGCACCCGGGTCATCTAGGTTGACAAGTAACAAGCGCACCACTGGGCTAAGCTCAGCTTGTGTGACAAGCTCCCACTTGTTGGGTATTAATACATAACCCAAACCCGACGTGCTACTCTTGATCTCCTCCTTTTTTTCCCTGCGTGACCCACACTCAAATCAGACCCGACTCAACCATATGCGCAATTATGCACGATGTTAAGCATCATCATTATCTCTAAATGATCGGTTACTTGGAAATTGAAGATTTGTGCCTTTTAATTGTTCTCCAACATCATCAATTGATCAATTTATATTTCAATTAACAACACAACATTAATATGATTATAAGAACTTAAAGGGTTTTGATCTATTTTTCGAAATTGGCTTTTAAGACTGACACCATACGAATCTTCGCAACTTAATACACATTTCTTCTCAAGCAATTTCAAGTTTCATCAATCCAATTCACTGGATTAAATCAAATTACAGGGCTCGTATTTTCTTTCATCGATTTCTCCTTCAATACACAACCAAATCAAGTAATTCTAAAGCCTAACTTGGTTAATTTTTCGTGCTCTACAAAACTCCACTATCCATTTATGTGATACAGAGCTTTATGGATCCGAAATTAATGTTTGTTAATCTAGGGTTCTTAATTCATAGAATTTGGGGTTTTTGATGTTTGTGTAATTTTTAAGAATTTTCGAACTTCAATTGAAATTATTATGATTTTTAATCACAATATATAAAATGGAAAATTAAATAATTTATTAAACTATCCATATAAAATACCAAGAATATTAATTTTTTATTTTCTATAAAAGCCATGAGACTTAGTATTTTTCCTAAATTCATAACACAAGGTATAAAGTAGGTTAAAAAATGGCTAATTTAAATTAGGGGAATTGGCCTGTAATAATCGCACCTAGACCTTATTGACCATTAATAATTTCACCTCAGAATATTCCCCCCACCAGTCCCACCTTTCACCTATTTTTCCTACAATGGTCCCCCGTTAAAAAAAAAACTTAACAGAGTTAAGCATTTTTCCAAATTACAAATAGATTTTTTAGGGCTTTTGATCAGAACGATGATACGAGTCCATTGACGTAAAACTTACTTCAAAATGGTGCTCCAAGTGACTTGATTTTGTTTAGTTGGAAATTTAAACACCCGAATTGAAGCGTCGTTTTCATCGTTTGGAGCACCGTCTCGAGGTAAGTTTTACATAAATGGACTCGTGTCGTTCTAATCAAAAGCCCTAAAATCTGTTTGTAATTTGGAAAAAAGCTTAACTCCATTAAGTTTTTTTAACAGGGGACCATTGTAGGAAAAATATGTGAAAGGTGGGACTGCTGGGGGGAATATTCTGAGGTGGGATTATTAATGGTCAATAAGGTCTACGTGGGATTATTACAGGCCAATTTCTCTTTAAATTATAAATATAAATATTAGACTTTAAACAAATTTAATTGGTCTTGGCATTGATTGTAGGACAAGATGGATTTTTGGATTGAATAAAACATTAAAATGAATTTATATTGATTTGTTTTAGAACTGGAATTTTGAATATATAATAACATAGATTTTTATATTTTATTTTATTACCATAATTTTGGTCATGTTGGATATAAATTTCACTAATATGGCTAGACAATAGATTATGTTGTTAAGATGAAATTCGATTAATTAGACTTAGTTACATAATATTTAACTTGTGACATAAAGTATTTTTATATATTATTATTATTGTTACAAATATGTTACTTCTGAGTGAGGCGCGACCCCATGCCTTACTTTTAACCACTTTTTCAAGTTCGTCTCATAGAACTATCCAAGATTTATATACTTGGGTCCTCGTAGGCCGAGTTATCCTTATGTGAAGTTTTTGGATCTCTACATCGTTGCATTCTGGTTTTTGTCATTTTCCTCAAGGATGAAGCACAAGGTGGTGCTTACGTGGGACACAACCCTGTGTCTTAGTGAATTATTTTGTCTTTTCTACAAATGTGGGTACACGTGGGCGTGTTTGGTAAGGGCGTGCCTTAGTTCATTCTCTTGAAAAACTTGATTTTTAGTACATGAACGCCATCTTTTTGATTTTTTGGCCTGTTTATTCTTCAAAATCATTGACATGAGTTACAAATGAATTAGTATTTTACACGGGTTGATTACATATATTTGTATATACTAATTAATAAAAAAAAGTAACGTCTTTAATGCACGAGTTGAATAAACACGTGTATTACACTTGAATCAATATAATATAATCAGTTAACACACACAATCGTTAAGATACGTTTCTGGGAAAAATGAACTTTGATGTACTATTTACATATAATAACAAAGTGAAGTTTACTAAAACATTATATTGAAACCATAGAGTCCATAAAAAACTCCAAACACACCATCGTAAAACTATGAATATAAAACACAACATGATAATCCACATAAAACACATAATATTTGTCATTGAATAATCAGAGCCTTATCATCCAAATCACAAAACAAAATCCACAGATTTGGTGTTTTAGTAATCTTTATTATGTTATTTGTGGGTTTTTGGTGTGTTTTATAGTTAACATTATGGTGTTTTATGAATTTTTAAACTTTTTAGGAATTTTGGACTTTGTAGCCAACTCCTAGCCTATATATATAGGGTGGGGGTTCGACTACAAAGTTTAAAAATCTTAAAAAGTGTACAAAGCCATAAAACACCAAAATCTCAGCCAAAAAACACACCCAAAATCTACAAATAGCATAGTGAAGCTTACAACACCATTTTCTAATCCTAACAGTCCATTAAAACTTCAAACATACCATCGTAGATCTATGAATATTAAACACAACATGATAATCAACATAAAACACAATAGTGTAAATCATTAGATAATCAGAGCCTTATCATCCAAAACACAAAACAAAACTCGCATATATGGTATTTTAGTAATCTGGATTATGTTATTTGTGGGTTTTTGTATGTTTTATGGTTGAATTATAGTATTTTATGACTTTTTAGGAATTTTGAACTTTGTAGCCAACTCCTAAGCTATATATATTCCCGTGTGATTTTTTCAACCAAATTTTGCACAAATGTAAATGAACATCTAACTAACACATCTGCAAAACAATTGTCGACCTAACATATATTTGTCATTTACACCAAGCGTAAATAAAATTTACCAACCATAAGAAAATTGTAAATTTGTTTTACACCGATCCAAATTGACTTTTACATTTATTCTATTTTTTTTTCAAAGAGTTACATAATTTAAAAAAAACGCGATCTCTTTTTATAAGAGTTCTAGCGATTCTTACAACTCGATGAAGTTCTCATTTTAACATTTCCCGATATATATACACACTATTCAAAAGATTTAAGGACAACAATGCAATTTCAATTCAATTTTAAGACACTTAAGAACAATGCAGTTTCATTTGGTATAAGTGTTATGCATCAACAACTCGTCATTTATAATTGTCCATCTAGTGCATTTAAGAAAATATTAAAAATCTAATACATTTAAAATTGTCACTCTAGGAGTTAAAATTAATTATAAGAATCATTAATGTTTATTAAAAGTAGTAAAACTGATAAAATTTGGTAAAAGAGCTGTTATACTTGTTGTTTCAACATAAATAATTTTAAAAACGATAACATACAAAAATGTGTTAGTTGAACAAAAAAAACTAATCATGCCTTAGTTATAAAATTGTTCAAAGACAATAGCTGCAACACAACGAAAGGCGACATTCTGTCATGTAATCCAAGCGTATTTGCTTGTATATATATATAAATAAATGGCTTTTGCATTGTACCTTATAGTCTGTGTGTCTCTAGGTTGTGTTATTGGTTACTATAATACTATTTCATAACTTTTTTCTGTTACTAGTAGATTATTAATATTGTATTTTAACACCTTATATTTTTCTGTCACTAAGGGTCTATGTGTTTAATATACAAAGTTGAGGTTCTCATCGGAAACAAGCCATAGCCAAATTACGCATTCTATGTTTTCTTAAATGCGAGGTATATTACAGATATCTATATTTATTACTATATAATATATTTAAGAAAAATAAACTTGTAATTTAGTCTCCATTTTAAAACGATTTGAGAAAAGTAAACTTGTAATTTAATCTCCATTTTAAAACGTTTATAACAAATTTACTTTGTAGAGTATAACTGCTCTATGCAATAGTTTCTAATTTTCTCCCCACTTCTCACAATTAATACATTATTTAAAAAATTTCTCCTAATTATACATTATATGTATATAATAATTTCTATCACATGTATACTACTATGTAATATATTTGAAAAGGGTAGACTTGTAATTTACTCTCCATTTTAAGACGCATACGACAACTTTTGATGCGTAGAGTACAAATGCTCTATACAATAACTTCTAATTTTGCATCCACTTCTCCGAATTAATACAATACTTAATAAACTTCTCCTAATTAATACATTATTTATGTATAATAATTTCTATCAGGTGAGATTTATATATGGTGTGTGTATGAAAATGTGTGTGAGATATGAATGTCCATGTGTGTGATAAAACCGTAGATGAGTAAAGTTTATAGAGTGATTTGCACTACGCGGCATCACACAAACTCCAAACAAGCAAAATATCAAAATTGCATGGTTTTACTAGCTCTAATTAAAGAAACACCAAACATACATGTACATAAATAAATAAACAGATAAAATATTCTGAATCCATAATATAATTTTTCTCGTAAACAGTAGCATGTATAGTGGCTCAAATCGTGCTGATATGTCTCCGTGAATATATATATAATACTGCCCCCTGTTTTACTCTTTGGGATTAATGTACACTTTTATTGATAAATTATAACATCTTGGATTATACCAATGGTTTATTTAATTATGTTTTAAGGTTTTGATTTCTATTATAGATATTATGATTTTTAGGTTTTATTGTTAGTCAAATTTTAATATGGTGCTTCTTTATATTAGTAGATTTTAAAAAAAAATTAAGGGTTTTTGTTTATCATTATCTAGGAGTTAGATAATTTTTTTCTTTTTTCAAATGATGAGGGTTCATGTTTCATGCTTGTAAAAAAAATAAAGGTGTAACTTAGGAGTAAAGTCAGAGAGTTGGTTGCCGTTAAAAAACAAATGTTAAATCATTATGAAATTACAAGTTTACCATTACAATATAAAAAGACATTTCAAACAAAGTATATACTACCTATGCTTTTTGGCTAGGATTCTTCTTCTCATCAGTCTCAATTAACCGGTATCTTTAATGGGGGTGTCGGAAAATGAGGGATGATCAAGAGAGTTTACGAGGAAGAGGAACATGGAACGAGATGGTTGTGGTAGGAGACACACCGGGTTTAAGGCGATAACTATTGCATGTGGGTTTTTTTATTTGCGTAGGTGGGGTGGCAGAGGCATCGCTAGGTGATTGGAGAGTCAAGGATGGTGCGATGTGCGATAACCAAAGTATGGCGAGTAACAAACAACTAGTTGATGACCTCTACCAACCCAACCCTTTTGTAATCATGTCTATAAGGAGTGTCCTTGATCCAATAACAAACTTGCCCTCCTACTAAAAAATAAAAATAATAATAATAAATAAATAACAAATAATAATAATAATAATGACGACGACCACGATAATGATAATAATAATATGGAAGCCCCAAATAACACCCCAAACTTTTTTACATCTTTATTCCCTTTGTGCCCTAACTTCGGGACATGCTTCGAGATAACTTTAACAGATTTTCTTGGATTATGATTCTAGCAACGATGAATTAAAACAAACAAACTTTATACATCTCCACACAGAAGTATCTTCCACCAACATGTGTAATCAAACTCAATGTAATCTAACTCATCCTTTTAATATACCTCAAAATTGTTGGTGGTCCTTACGACGTAGAACCAACAATTTACGTGGGTAAGCCACTATATCCAATACGAGATTCTTGATTGTTTATTTTATATGGAGTATCGAGGAGGCTCTTGTCTCTTCAAAACTTTCTAACGGTGTTCCTAGCAATTGCAGTTTCGTCATTTAGGCTCACAACGTGTTTGGTCCTTTTTTGTGGGTCCTTGATGTTTCTTAACGACATTATTAACAACACAACATTTCCAATTACATTCATTTGTTACATGTAAAAGTTGGTTTGATATATACCTTGGCCTCACTGCAAACTCTTTGAGCATCTACATCAATAAAAACATTCACAAACTGTCACCTCTCAAACTTCCTCAAAAAAACTCCTCACTTTTTCTACATCAACAAACCTCTACAAATTTTCAACTCACACTCCACGTCATTACATACTTTTACAATTAGTTTAATAAAAATCTTATCACTTGTATAATAATTTTTTTTATATTATTTCTACATTTAAGTAATAGTGTATTATTTAAAATTAAACACCAAATTAAATACATACATAAAATAAATTTAAAACATACATAAAGTAATATAAAAACATACATGAAGTTAAAAGTAGAAAAAAACATACATATTTAAAAAAAACTAGGATAAGTAATCCCGTTTCTTTTGATTGTTTCACATATCTCTAAATGCGTTTTCAATCAGTCAATCTGAATTCATGTTCGAGCAATCCATTGATAAAATGGCTATTTCTTGATTGTATAGAAATTGTTGCATTTGACCTTCGAACATCTCTACAGTTTCCTCTCGTTTTCGATATTTTTTGACATCCGCTCCTTAAGTTCGTTGTCCGGTTAGATGTTGATCTCAATTTTTCTTTTTTCCCTTTGCTTTCGCTACCTTTGCCTTCTTTTGGCTAATTGAACGACACAATTCTTCAAATTTGTCCTCTAGATTGATCCCAAATTCCGCAATCGACTCTGGATTTTAATTAGCGTTGAGGTCGACACCGGCTATGCTTGCAACGGAAGCTGATATCCTATAGTCGCCGGAAGTGGATGCCTTAGTCCTCTTTGGTTGGATAGGTGGCAATTTGTAACACCCCGAAAATTTCGTCCAATAATGTGATGACACGTGTCCAATTCTCCAACTAATCCCGACTACGTGGAGGGAGAGACCTCCAACTAATCCCGATTATGTGGAAGGAGGAAGGACCCACACTACACGTTCACTGAAACGTGTCCCGAATCTATGACTGCTCCTGACTCTGGGAAGGAGAGGGACTTTTATTGTGCGTTAACTAAAACGCGTTCTGAATATCCAACTAATCCTCGTTGCGTAGAAGGATAGGGACTAATACTGTATATACTAATAACTTGTTGACCCAAGGGGTCAAATGTGCAAACATTTGTATTCTTGAAGTCCGTCCTTACGGAACGTAAGGCCTCACGGCTTACGGTCTGTAAGGCATTTAAATGTTACGCGCCAAGAGGTCTTACGGACCGTAAGGCAACAAGGCATACGGTCCATAAGAAGGAGTATTGGGCAAGAAAAGATACACCGCCATAGGTCCTTACGGACCTTAAGGCTTAAGGCTTAGGGTCCACAAGGGACCTGCAGACAGCAAACAGCTGGCTGCTGTTACAGCTGTTTTACACCTTGTGGCCTCAATTGCCACCATCCTTATCCTCCTTGCACATCTCTGGACACTTCCCATCACCTAAGAACACCTGAGAACACTTGGCACCTCCTCCTATTTCCTCATTGGCTATAAATAACAACCATATTCATCATCCTCAACTCACACCTTCACTCTCTTAACTCTAAACTCTGTTGGAGCTCTCCTCTGAACAAGAGGACTCCCTCTCTTAGTCATCTTCTGCTCAACACTTCCAAGTAAGTGTCCCTCCTAATCTCTTTCATATTTAATTTAATTATTTGAAGTTTAAAGTCAAACAATTGACTTTATATTTGACTTTAGCTTCTGACCGATTTGGTCAAGGTAAAGTTCAATCCGAACTTTCCTATGTGATCGTAATAACGATGGTATGATCCCTCTATGATCATACCCTCGGATTATTACGTCTACTAGTTGAATTGATAGGTCGAGCATGATATGTAAAAGTTGAACTTTTTAATTAAACTTCATAAATGATGGAAATAGTTTTTGTAACTTATAACTCAGATGTTTTAGCATATGTACAAGTTATACGACTTATATAAACTGAGGTTAGCTTGCTTAACTTGTTTAATTCAGTTTAGAACCCGAATGTCAAAAGTTAAGCAGTTTGATTTTTTGCTTTGACTTCAGATTCTGACCCGTTTGGTCAATGTTAAGATCTGTTTTAAACTTATTTTGAGACCATACTATTGTTGAATATAACTCTCTGAAGTTATACCACTTGGTCATTGCGTTTGATGAGTTAAATGACAAGTCTTGAAAATATTGTTTATAATGACCACGATGCCCTATGTGGTCAAAATGGTTAATAAAATGGTTTCAATCTGAACCAAATTATAATATGATTTTGGAACATAATATATATCATCTAAAGATATAATTTTAATACTTAGACTTGTCATAAGCCCATACGACCTTCCGAACTCGTCTTTACGCGCATAACTAAGTTATGCGAATCTAGTTCGCATAAATTACGTGTAACGGGTCAAAACCTTTCAAAATCAGAATGTTGGTCTAATAAACCTTTATCCAATGGGTCCTTACACTCGGATAGGTATAAACCACATTCTAACCAATCTACGCTCAATCTAGCGAACCAATCTTATTCTTAAGTAATGGGTCGTGTCTAAGGAACTAACCTATGACCTGTATACAATCTAAACAGTTAACTGATTCTGTTCACTCCTGACTATAGAACCTCCCAGATATTCAGACTTGAGTTTTAATAATTTGACTTTACGGCTTTTACTATATTAAATTCACTATCGGTTGGAAGCTAGCAAAAAGGTAAATACTCTTAACTTATTTTGTTTTAAAACTTGGGGTATGGCGAATATGCCACTTGGAGCAGGTATTCATAAATGACCCGTCTAAGATAGCTCATAAATGTAAGAACTCGGTTTAATCTGTTTTACTTGATAACTGAAACAATTGGGGGTTATTGGTACCGTGTCCGTGCGTCCCGACTCATGAACTATTATGACCATATGGAATAACGTGCCGGGGTATGCATACTGACTGGCTTTGATCTCTGGTTCCCATTGTATGACAAGTTTTTAAATCTGGTGACAAAATTAAATCCCAAGAAATATTAAATGATTACCTACGGATTTTCTCTATGTATAAAAATCATTTTTGAAAAACTATTTTCAAAATGAGTCAGTTAATTGTATTTACCAGCGAAAGCTGATGTATTTTCAAAATATTGAATTGCGGGTACCGAACCTTGATATTAGGCTGGGAATCTGGGTCGGCTATGATAAAGGCTATGGAATTTGTAACTCCTCGCTTAAGGCCTATGATGACTAAAACTCATTTTACTACATCCCGCATGTGGGCTTTCGTTTGAATATTTGAACAAACTTTTATATGTATATTCAGATTTTCAAAGAATGAATATTTTTACTCTAAATACTTCCGTTGCTTTATTAAATTGTGATACTGTTATCCAATTGTCACGACCCATCCGGGCGCACTGGAAATCGAGGTGTGATACAATTCATGCCATTTTGGCTCTTCATTGAAAATATTGAAAACATGCTCATATTTAAACGCGTGTTAAGTTTTCTATCGCGTATTCTTGTTTAGTTTGGCTCGCAAGTAGATCAATTGACCAACCACCTTTCTTAATCTAACTATTGTTGTTGAACATCCCTATAAACTTGGTTACCGGAGTTGGATTGTGCGCCAATGCGACTTTAAATGTTCGGTGATTCGAGGTGTAGCATCGATGTTATTACAAAAATATCTATGCAAATGAGCCCGAAGATTGAGAGGGTAGTCATAGGTGAAGGGCTCGACATCCCCGAAGATTGAGTGTCGATGGGGGCTAAAAACCTTGTATAAGTGGGTTGTTGAAATTGTGCCTCTAGATATTATGCACAACCACCTTGTTGAAATTGTTGAAACCAAAGTTTGGACTTATGTTTGGGTTTATGGGCATCTAGTGTAGTGCAAATCCAGGTTGTTGAAATTGTTGAAAACCGACGTTTTGACTTGAGTGGGTTTGGTTTGTGTTTGTTTTTGTAGTATCGTTTAATTGAAAATGAGAAAGATGGTGGGGAGAATGTGGTTTGAGATTGAGAGATAAGGTTGAGAAGCATTTTGTGTTTTTTTTTTAATTCGAAACTTTGATTTTTTTAAAAATCATATATAGGCGTGCTTTGAAACTAAATGTGGCCCATTCATCAGGGCAGGCTATTGGGTCTGAAAAGTTTTATAAGGTTATATATATGGTTAGGTTAAAATGAGAACCACCTTAAGTTGTGAGAACCATGAGAACTAGTCCGTCCAAAAGGTTTTTCCAAAAAAAATTTCTTAAAAATCTAAAAAAAAAAATCACTTGTTTCAACAATTTTTTTTAAATGCCGTATACACAAATTTACATGAGGTGTAAAAGAATATTTATCATCGTACCAAAATTTACATTAGCAAAACTTACATCAGGTAAAACTACCGACTCGACAATTTTTTTTTGCTTTCTTTTACAGATGTGTTTATAATATTTTCATCTACATTTGTGCAGAAAATTGTGGTCCAACTCGTGAAGAAGTAGGAGTTCTCATGGTTCTCACAACTCGTGGTGGTTCTCAATTGAACCGAAGCCTATATATATGTGTGTGTGTGTGTGTGTGTGTGTGGGTTTCTAGAGTGAACACTAGTGTATTTGCGAACTGAGTGAACAAATCATAGCCATTGATTCACACACGTGTATGGCTAGGATTTCATCATCAAATCGTAAAATACCCTAGTATATTTCATTATCAAATCCTGGCCATTGATTTACACACGTGTTTGGCAAGGATTAGTTCGCTCGATTCGCAAATACACTAGTGTTCACTCTTGAACCTATTGCTATATATATATATATATAGGGAGGAGATCATGCGAGAACCACCCTTATTGCGAGAACCGCAAGAACCAATGTGAACACAACCTAAAATAGCTAAAAAAACCTAACAAAACCTAACCCCCCCCCCCCCCGCAAGCTAAATGCTAAAAACTAAAACCCCCCAAAAACCTTACCCTCCCTCCCCCCCCCTAGATAAAAGGCTAAAAACTAAACCCCTAAAAAACCTAAAAAAAAATCTAAAACAAATCTAAAAAAATAAAAAAAAAATCTAAATTTTTTTTTATAATATTTTTTATGCTCAAATCGCTACTTTTAGTGGCAAAAAAAAAAAAAAATTTTTGGCTTCGAAAAGTAGCGATTTTTATATAAGAAATATTAAAAAAAAATTGTATGATTTTTAGCTATTTTTAGACATTTTTGGTTGTGTTCACATTGGTTCTCGCGGTTCTCGCAATAAGAGGTGTTTCTCGCATGATCTTCTCCCTATATATATATATATATATATATACAGGGGAGGGTTATCTTGAGAACGCTAAATATTGCGAGAACCGTGAGAACGAATGAAAAAACCAATAAAAATCAATTTTTTAATGCAAGCTTCATTCTAGTTAAAATACAACATTAAAAAAAGAATTTATTCTTTAAATAATTCATCATTCCTCTTAAAATCACTCTTAATAAAAATTTTACACATGCATAAATACAACAAATTTACGCATGTGTGCATTTAATTTTTAATATTGTATTCGAATAATAATGATAAGTGTAAAAAGAAATTTTGAATTTGAAATGTTTTTTTTACCAAGTTTTTGCGGTTTTTTCATTCGTTCTCACGGGTTTCGCGATATTTAGCGTTCTCATTTAAACCCTCCACTATACAGGTGTGTGTGTGTGTATATATATATATATATTAAGGATCCTGCAAAAAGGGTTAATAGTGTGAGAAGTGTAGGAAATAATATGTTGTTGACATGTGTCCTTAAATTTAATTAATTAAAAAGGGCAATAATGTAATTTATTTTAAAGTTTAATTAATTGATAAAATAATCTTTTTAACCTCCAGTGAGTTATTTTAGGTTAGTGATATTATTTTATTTTTTGCAAAGATTTAAGAATTTAGTTTTATATACCAACTTAGAGATTTTATAAATCATTATCGTCTGATTCATGATCGAAGGAAATTATGGTTCGTATTTTTTTTAATCACTAGTTCTTATTTTTTTGAATCACCAGTTCGTATAAAACACCATACGAATTCCAGAAAACACCACAACTTGAATCGTAATACAGCCATGGCGTTCTAATATCTGGAATGATTTTTGTAGGTATAAAACACTATATAAATTCCAAAAACACTATGAATTGAATCATAATATAGTCGTGGTGTTTTAACACCTAGAATGATTCTATTGCTATTCCAGATGTTAAAACACCATGACTGTAACCACAATACAATGTTACAGACTCTAGATGTTAAAACATCACGACTTGAATCATAATTCATTATTTGCAATGTTATGGTTTCTTATATACGTTCATGGTGTTTTACTGTAAAACAAAATGTCTTGAATCAAAATACAATTAAAACACCATTGTATGAACATAGACAAAACACCATGGACTAAAATATCCAATCGAAACGTAGTTTTTTTCTCTATATAAGTATAAAAATATGGTATTCAAATTAAAGATAAAAAACACTAGTTATTATGGTGTAATTTAAAAAAAAAGAGTTACGTGTAAAAAGTTATTAACGTTTAAAAAAGAAGGGAGGGGGGAACTTGCATGTAGGTTTCTAAATTTAAAATTGTTATATTTATCATTATACCCTTAATCTAGAAAATTAATTATTTTAATGATAAACACTATTTTCAATTTTGTCATTATAATTTCAACCATTAAATTATAGATAAAATGGCGTAGATTACTTCCTACACTTCTCACAAAACACACCATTTTTCCAATAACTCTACCCTATATATATAGGGAGGAGCTCATGCGAGAACCACCTTTATTGTGAGAACCGCGAGAACCAATGTGAACACAACCTAAAATAGCTAAAAAAACCTAAAAAAACCTAACCCCACCCCCCCCCCCCCAAAAAAAAAACCTAAACCCCCCCCAAGCTAAATGCTAAAAACTAAAACCTAAAAAAAAAACCTAACCCCACCCCCTCCCCCCCCCCCCCAAAACCTAAACCCCCTCCCCCCCCCCCCCAAAAAAAAACCTAACCCCCCCCCCCCCCAAGCTAATATGCTAAAAACTAAACCCCCAAAAAACCTAAAAAAATCAAAAAAATTTTTTTTGAAATTTTTATGTTAAAATCGCTACTTTTATAAGCCAAAAATTTAAAAAAAAAATTATTTTTTTTTGGCTTCGAAAAGTAGCGATTTTTTTATAAAAAATTCAAAAAAAAAAATTTTGTGTGATTTTTAGCTATTTTTAGGCATTTTTGGTTGTGTTCACATTGGTTCTCGCGGTTCTCGCAATAAGAGGTGGTTCTCGCATGATCTTCTCCCTATATATATATATATATATATATATATAAACGGGTTCAGGAGAGAACGGTGAAAAGTGTGAGAACGGTGAGAACGAATCCTGGCCCAACACGTGGCAGGGGGCCCTAATTGTTATGCGGGGGTACGATTGTCCTTTTATACGTTCCCTCCTTATTCGCGTTATAAATCTCTTTCAAATTAAAACTCCAAAGATTTATTGTTAGCTCTTACCTCCTTTGCAAGCTTTCTCTGATCTATGGCGTTTAACGTGGATTCTGTTCGACAAAGTAAAATTCGTTGGTGTTTTCTATTTTTCGTTCCAGCAAATCATGCAACAGATATGGTGTTTTGTTCTTTTATCATTGTTCTATGGCGTTTTTTTGTATTATTATTTTTATAATGTGTTGTATGATTTTCAATAGCGTTATTCAATTATGCAATTTAATCGCGTTTTAATTGATATTTAATCTATTATTCAGAACTGCAATTGGAGTTTTCGATATTAATTTTAATTGTCGTTTACGTTCTAGTGTATTTGTTATGTTTTTACAATCATTGGCGTTTTCCGTCTATTTGATTAGTTTTGAATTTTATTTATTAGTATTTGTGAATATCATTTATTACTATTTTGTTAATTTGTGTAAACATTAGTTTTGTTAATTTTGGCGTTTTCATTATGATCTTATATTTTGTTAATTATTTATGTTGTTAAGTGTTTTTAATTATTCATCTCATGGCTTTTTTATCATGTCGTTTTTAAATTATGTGTTTATTATGTCTTGTTTATTATTCAATTAATGGCGTTTTAATGTATAATGTTATTACGAGACATTACTCTGTTTTTCTAATTTTTCTGTTCCTCCCTGTGTTTTCTCAGTCGAAGTCTCTTCCTCGAGTCAAAGGCATTGCCCCAAAACTGTATTACCATTTATCATTCCTGACGTCAGTGAAGAATTAAAGCCTAGAAAGGACATGCTATTCTCAAGCCTTGATGATTGTTATTCAATGTATGTTAAGTATGCCAAGGAGTGTGGGTTTTCAGTCAGGAAAGGGACTACAAAGACAAACTCTAAAGGTGTCTTACATATTAAGTATTTTTTGTGTACGAGAGCTGGGGTATATAAGGACAAGAAGGTTGATACGTTGGGCCCTAATCAAAAGGAGCGAGTAGTGCGATCTAACTTTTCAAAGATGACTGATTGTGGTGTACTGTTATGTGTAGAATTTGAGGATGGATTTTGGAAGGTGTATAAGTTTGTCGAGGAGCACAATCATGAACTTGTTGAACGTCCGGATATGCATTTTCTTCCAACTGAATGACACCTCACTCAGCTCCAGAAGCATGTTATACACAGCATGTCTAAGTTGAATTTGGGTCCTGTCAAGGGGTTTAATGTTATGAAGACTTGTTTTGGCGGTTTTGAAGACGTGGGCGCAAGCAAAGTTGAATTTAAGTACTATAAGAGGCAAATTAACTTGTTCATAGGGGAATATGACGCTGATATAGTTGTGAAACATTTGAATGAAAAAAAACATTCCCAGCCTAATTTCTCGTATGATTACATCACAGACGAAGAGAATCGTTTGAAGGGTCTTTTTTGGTGTGACGATCAAGACAAACGTAATTACCACGTGTTTGGTGATGTGATTTCGTTTGACGCCACATATCGTTCCAACAAGTAATTTTTTATAATTCAACTTCTTTGTTTTTGGCGTTTTATTAATTTACATGCAATGGCGTTTTTATATTTTACATGCAATGGCGTTTTATTAGCTTACATGCAATGGCGTTTTACTAGTTTACATGCAATGGCGTTTTATTATTGTTTCATTTCTCATGGCGTTTTCATATGCAGATACTCTATGGTGTTTGTAACGTTCACTGGTATAGACAATCATCACTGCAATGTTACATTTGGTGCAGTATTGTTGGCGTCGGAAACTGCTGATACGTATATTTGGTTGTTAAGAGTTTTTCTTAAAGCTGTTGTCACTGACCAAGATCCAGCGATGAAGAAGGCTATTTCTGCTGTATTTGTTTACTCGAGGCATCGGTTATGCATGTGGCATGTGATGCATAAACTTTCTCTGAAGGTTGTTATGCTTTTTTTACCTTTGGCGTTTTAGTATACAATGCGTTTTAAGATACATGGCGTTTTGTACCTTGTTACTGTTTTTTTAATTAAGTTTTGTCTTTTGTTTTTTTTATATATGCATGGCGTTTTCGTGTTATTTATATGTTGGTGTTAGGCTATGCAATTCCACCAATTTTAAAGAACGTATATGTGGTGTTGTGTGGATGGATATTCTCACACCTGAAGAGTTTGAATCAGAATGGGAAGCGGTTATTGCAGAATTCAATTTAGAAGATAATGACTGGCTATCTGATATTTTTTCACTTAGGGAATCTTGGATTCCTGCATACTATAGAATGGAGCATATGTCTGGTCTTATGCGAACGACATCTAGGTCGGAGAGTGAGAATCATTTTTTTGGTCAAGTGTGCAATTTGAAAGCTACTATTGTTGAGTTCATGACGCATTATGTGACTACAATAGAAGCACAACATCACACACATCGTAAAAATGATCATGAATCTCAATACAAAAGACCCCAGTTGAAGAGTAGTTACAAATTGTTGGAAGGGCAAGCTGTTGATATATACACAAAAAGTATTTTTTGTGACGTTCAAGCTGAGCTTATTGGAGTTGCGGATTACATAAATCAACGTTACGAAGATCAGCCTGATGGGATTGCTAAGTTTTATGTAAATGACTTCCAACAGCTTTGTACATCCTTATTTGAGGTAAATAATGGCGTTTTGGTTTTTATGGCGTTTTCTGTTAATGGCGTTTTATCATATGCAATATGTTCTTTTCTTTTTTAGACAAACATTCTATGCATGGCGTTATAGAGATATTGTTTTTGGCGTTTTTCAGGTATTGTTCCGTAAGTCTGATTGCACATACATTTGCTCATGCAGACGTTTTGAACAGTTTGGGTTGCTATGTAGACATATATTCTATGTTTTGAGACTTATGGACATTAGGGAATTTAAAAAACAATACATTCTAAATAGATGGCGCAAAGAGGCCTCCCCAAACTGCTCTCCTAATTCTCAATTAGTCATGAATATATGACCGGGCTTGATCCTGAAGTGCAAAGTATGATGCGAGATATTATTTATTCAACCGAATACACTTTGAACCGTTTATCTGGTAATAAAGAGGAGCTATCCTTATATAAGGATCATGTTCAATCTTATATGAAGAAGGTTCAAGATATGCAGATTGTTCTTCCTCCCGCTAGTTCTAGGGATAGATTTGCCGAGATAACCGGTCAATATAAAAAAGACAAGAATCTGATAAGAGTCCCTGTAGGTTATAAATCCAAAGGTTCTGTTTCTCGGAAGCGCCTGAAATCTAAACAGGAGATAGCAATCGACAAAAAGAAATCAAAGTCGAAACCATGGGCCAAAGAAAGACAGTGTCAGAACTGCAAATCCTATGGACACTATGCATCAACATGCAAACAGGCCGTAATTAAAAGAAGATCGACAAGGTCTTCGAGAGCCAGTGAAGAGTAGTTTGGAGTTTTGTATTTGTCATTCTTACAGAACACATACAGATGGTCTTTGAGAGCCATTGTAGAGTAGTTTGGCGTTTTTTTATTTCAATGCTATAGAACACAGACATTTCTCAGTTTGGCGGTTTTTTTTGCATCTTTTTTCTTTTTTCTATATATTTCTTCATAACATGCTACTTCGAAGTTAAATAACAAACAATATAAGATCGGGCAACGAAATCAAACGCCAAAAAAAAAAAAAAAAAACAATAACGCCACTAAATAAAACTTCCATAAACTTCTATTTTTGGTCGTGCTAAACTCAATAATGTTTTGCTGAACGAAATGGATAACAATGTTAATCGCCAGTCAAGAAAGATGTGTAACAATGCTATCCATCCCGTTTAGCTAAACTTTATAGAGAACAAAAACAGAATCTCCATGAAATGGCGTTTTTGAAGTCTTGTGGTTTTTGTATGTTTTGGCGTTTATATTGAGGATCTTGCTCATTACTTAGAGCGAAAGTTTATTGAGAAAATAGTGTATATCAAAGAAACATGGATTTGAATATTTGATATTTTGGTTTTTTTTGGCGTTTATAAGATGAATGGTGTAAAGGAAAATATAGGTTTTTGTGGTTTTGGTTTAGATTTTAGTAATTCTGAGAGTTTGTTTATATAGGAAGTTTTTGGCGCGATTTTTATTGCAGTAAATGCTAGTAATAAAGTTCCGTCGTTTTAGTACTGTTTGTTTAGCTTTATCGGTTAAAAACAATGTTTGGCGTTTTATATCTATGGCGTTATATTATGATGAAGTGTGCTATGTGTGTTCAGGCGGGATTTTAATAGCGTGAGTTTGGCGTTTTATGTTAAGTCAAAAGACCCTTTTACCCTTAATGAAGCGCGCCACACTAATAAAAGTGATTTTATTTACGAAAATGCCACCGCATCATCTAGTCCATAGATTGTTTTGATCTAACGATCCATAAGCGTTCTCTCCGTTCTCACACTTTTGAGCGTTTTCTCTAAATCCTGACCCTATATATATATATATATATATATATATATATATATATATGGTGTGGTTCTAGAGTGAACACTAATGTATTTGTGAACTGAGTGAACAAATCCTAGCCATTGATTTACATCATCAAATCATGAAATACACTAGTGTATTTCTATCATCAAATACTGACAATTGATTTACACTTGGGCATTAATAATCAAGGGTTAGGATTAATTTACTTGTGTTTACTATCAAGGGGGTTGTTCACAAATGAGCCTTACTCTCTCTCTCTACATATATATATATATAGGATTGGGTTCATTTATGAACCCTTCTTTTTTATGAACAAAAACGAACAAATCCTGGCCATAGATCTTATTAACTATAACTTAAGGGTAGGATTGTCTTTTAACATATATAGATTTAATTATAATTTTCGTTTTTTAAAATTATGTGCAGTTATCAAAAAAAAATAAAATAACCACCCACCATGTTCAAATGCAAATTATCTTACGTAAAAAACAACCACCTGCATATGTTTTTCAGATTCTTCTTCTCATCTTGATTCTTCATACCATTAGCCAGTTCGTTTCATTCTTATTTTGATCTACTACGGATTTATAAATTATGTTAGACCCGAACCCGGACAATTTGCCAGCCAATTCCTTAATTCCTCATAGCCCCGAACGGCCAGGGAAAGATCATGTGTATGTGGCTTCCATGGATCATCAAGGTTTATTTTTTAAACATCAGTGTATATAAGTTTGTTTCCAGTTTAATTCTTATTTTGTTATACTAAGGATTTCTAATTTTTGGCAGACACGAACACGAACAATCAACCTGTTGTTTCAGCCAATTTGTTAAGGCCTCATGGCTCCGAACGACCAGAAGAAGATCATGTGTTTGTAGCTTCCATTGATCGTCAACTGATGAAGAAGACGACGTATATGAAGAATCCGAAACCGAAGAATATGTCTCTGACGATTTGGTAGTGAAGAATAGGTTGCGTAAAGCGTATCAACATTTAGATTTTTTTTCATGTTTTCCTTCAGTTGTTCTATGTTTTTTAAACATGACCGTTGATGTTAGCCCAAACTCGTTTTTAGCGTAATTTCGTTTTCATGCTTTTTCGGTGTTGATATATGTTTTCAGTATAACTTATATTACTGGAGTATATGGGTTTTTAAGTTTTATCCATTATACATGATTGTGTATTGACAATCTTCAAGTGGCCTCTATTGACTCGCGATATGTGATACACGTTACATTTACAAGTAGTCCAATAGGTTATAAGGGTATAACTGGTCGCTGGTCATGTGTATTCACATTCCAACGGGTTTAAAATGTTTAGCGCTGCACTTTTGTACTTGTTGTACACTTGTACGTAATCCCAGTAGTTGCTGCATTTGAAAATTCCTTGTCAAAATGGATTTATAACATGTACAAATTAATAGAGAAGTCAGCAGTTGTATCATTCTTTGTTGTTATCTAAGGATTTATGAATTTTCACAAGCACGAACAAGAACGAGCAGCATGTTGTTTCACCCAATTTGTCAAGTATTGATGGTTCTCAACGACCAGGAGAAGCTCATGTGTATGTTGTAGCTGCCATTTGTAACAGCCAGACTTATCGGCTGTTCCCGCTTAAACCGTTTATTGCTTTGTTTGTCTTTGTACTCAGAGATTCGATATTAATGGAGAACAATATTTTAAACTATTTTAAAACGCATTTCATCTCGCTAATTATCGCATTTGTGTATGTTGTAGCTGCCATTTGTAACAAGCCCAAACTCAGCCGCACGAATGATCACTCGTACGGGTGATCATTCGCACGGCTACACACTCGCACCAGACTCGGTTTGTCCATCATGTACATATCAGATTGTTCATCAATAATACATTTCAAAAAAAGTTAAGCAAATTATATACACTTATGTACATATCAGATTGTCCATCATGTACATATCAGATTGTTCATCAATAATACACATGTGTATGCTGTCACTTACACATGAGTATTATTACAGATGTTAACCAATGCAGAATGTATTAGAATCGAAGATGTGTCAGCATTAATTATAGGAGAATGTAATAAACATTAGCATGCAAAAAAAAAAAAACAATATTTTGCGTAACATACATATGTGAACATATCAGATTGTTCATCAATAATACACAGGTGTATGACTGTATCCTGTCACTTACACATGTGTATTATTACAAATGTTAACTTGACTATGAATCGAAGGAGATGCAGCGATTTGGGTTTTTTGGATTCTACTAGTTGAAACTCGTTTGTGAAAATCCCAGGTCTGAGAGAAATCGAAGGAGATGCAGCGATTTGGGTTTTTTGGATTATGAGGAAAGAGAATCTTGATGTTCACAGGTGGTTTTGGTTGAAGCTAGAGATTATGGTAATTACTATTATGCCCTTGTGCAGTTATTATAATTTAGTTTTTGGTTTTTATTAATTAAAAAATCATTTAAATTCAAAGATCTTGATATCCTCATCCAATGGCCAGGATCTGTTCGTTTTTGTTCACTACATCAACATTGTTCACTCTTGATCCCCACCCTATATATATATATATATATATAGGGTAAGGTTCATGCGAGAACCACATTTATTGCGAGAACCAATGTGAACACAAACTAAAATAGCTAAAAAACCTACCCCCCCAATCAAAAAAAACCTAACCCCCCCCCAAGCTAAATGCTAAAAACCAAAACCCCCAAAAAACCTAAAAAAAACCTAACCCCCCACCCCCAAAAACCTAAAAAAAAATCTAAAAAAATAAAAAAAAATCCAAAATTTTTTTTAATATTTAAAAAAAAAAATTTTTTGGCTACTAAAAGTAGCGATTGTTTTTATAAAAAATATTAAAAAAAAGATTTGTGTGTTTTTTAGCTAATTTTGGTTGTGTTCACATTGGTTCTCGTGGTTTTCGCAACAAACTGTGGTTCCTAACGGATCTTTGCCCTATATATATATATAGGGCAAAGATCCGTTAGGAACCACCGTTTGTTGCGAAAACCACGAGAACCAATGTGAACACAACCAAAAATACCTAAAAAATCTAAAACACACACAATTTTTTTTAATATTTTATGGTAAAATTGCTACTTTTCGTTATTAATAAAAAAAAATTTGGCTGCTAAAAGTAGCGATTTTACCATAAAAATATTAATTTTTTTTGTGTGTTTTTTAGATTTTTTAAGATATTTTTAGGTTTTTTGGGGGTTTAGTTTTTAGCATTTAGCTTGGGTGTGGGGGAGGGGGGGGGGTTAGGTTTTTTTATTTTAGGTATTTTTTTTTTGGGGGGGGGGGGTATGTTTTTTTTAGTTTTTTGGTGGTGTAGTGAGTTTATTTTGTTGTGTTCACATTGGTTCTTGCAATAAAGGTGGTTCTCGCATGAACCCTACCGTGTGTGTGTGTATATATATATATATATATATATATATATATAGGGGAGTGCTAAAATGAAAACCACATCCAGTTGTAAGAACGAAAAGAACCACTTTCTAGCCACTAGATCAACAAGATGGATAGATGGGATTAAAAGTAACTAAAATTAATATTAAATACATTTTGTCTTATTATGTCTTTAATATTTTAATCCAAAATGGTAGTTTAGTAAAACTATTTTTTTTTTGTCTTTTTATCTTTATAATTTTTTTTACTTTTTTGTTTTACTATATTACTTTTTATTTTTTAAACATATTTTTTTTATTAAAAGCATTTTTAAATTCAAATTTTTCTATCAAAACAATTTTTTTGCGCGCCGGTCTTTGCACGCCGTTTTTACGCCCGGCTTTTTCACGCGTCGTTTTTGCACGCCGTTTTTTACGCTCGGCTTTTTCAAGTGTCGTTTTTTTAATGCGCTGTTTCTTACGTCCCTTTTTAACACGACGTTTTTTACGTCCCGTTTTTTTCGCGGCGTTTTTATGCCCCGTATTCACGCCCCTGTTTAGGCGCCGTTTTATCACACGGTTTTTTACGCTTTACAATTTAGGTAGAAAAAGTTTTACGTTTTACGTTAAATAGTTTTTACATAAAAGTTTACGTTTTACGTTAAAAAATTTACGTTTTACGTTTTACGTTAAACTTTTTAAACTCTTTACGTTTAACGTTAAACTTTTTACATTTTACGTAAAACTTTTTACGTTTTACGTTTTATGTTAAACTATTTACGTTTTTACGGAAAACGGACAGAGTTTCCTCTGATTTTGGAATAAGCCGACAACTCAAGTTTTCGTTATCTTTTCAAAACTCAACAATTTTCATCAATATAAACACAATATATTTTAACGTGACGCTTACGTGACGTACCATCCTCCAAGAAAAGACCATCACCATACCATGTAGCCTTACATAGTGCGTCTAAATGCATACAATAATGTATGTGTTAGCCCCGTATGTCTTTGTTGCCCGTAATTAGGTTTTTATTGGACACATTACCCCTCACCCTTTGAGACATGTGATGCATCGTGTCTGCTTGTCATGCATCTTAGGATTTTTACATTTGTTCAACAGAGAAAACACAAATAATACAATAAAGGTGAAAATCAATTTTAAAACTTAAACAACTGTTAGTACTTATCTCCATTTGAAATTGATTCTTCATTTTAGCGCTCCCATATATATATATATATATATATATATATATATATATATATATATATATATATATATATATATATATATATATATATATATATATATATATATATAGCGGGAGTTGGCTAGTAGGCCTAAGTTTCCTAGAAAGTCTAGGAAGCAATAGGAAGGTAACATGTGTCTTTTAGTTTTTTTATTCAAAAGGGCATGATGGTAATTTGATTATTAATTTAATTTTGGAATATTATATATTCTAAACTAACTATCTAGATATTTATGGAAACGTATATCTTTTTGACTATTTCAAATCATTACGATTTGAAAAGGGCAGTTATTTTAAATTACGAAGTTCAAATCATTAACAATTTCTTCACGTTGTGTTTTATCAATTACCTGGTTCATCATAATGTGTTTTAGCAGTTGTTGGTTTCAGTTACTGTTTCATCACAATGTATTTTATCAGTTACTGGTTGATATGATTTTTGCCATTCTTGATGTTGTGTTTTATCAGTTACCGGTTTCATCACAATGTGTTATACCGGTTATGATTCACGAATGGCATGTTTTTTTTGTATTTTATCTACTGTTTCATCACAATGTGTTTTATCAGTTACTGGTTGATGTGATTTTGGCATTCTTAATGTTGTGTTTTATCAGTTACTGATTTCACCACAATGTGTTTTATCAGTTACTGGTTCCAGTTACTATTTCATCACAATGTGTTTTATCAGTTACTGGTTGATATGATTATGGCATTCTTGATGTTGTGTTTTATCAGTTACTGGTTCATGTTGTGTTTTATCAGTAGGCATTCTTGATGTTGTGTTTTAGCAGTCAGTCACTAGTTCGTCACATTGTGTTTTATCGCTAAAACACACTACTATGAACACATCTAGATCTGATTTATCGTTATTTTTTTGTATGATTTGGTGTTTTCAAATGTGAGGATTAGAGAGAGAGAGAAAAAAATTGCGACATTTTTGGAGGTGGTTTTATGATTAGTAGTTATTTCCTTATTTAAAACAACTTAAATGACACATTTACCCCCAATCAAATAAATTAGTCTATTTTAAAGACACTTATATTACCAAAATGCCACCAAAATTATCTCAACCATTAAACACACTCATCTGATGGCCCAGATCGCTTCCTACACTTTCTAGGAAAAACACACTTTCTGTAGGATCCCCACTCATATATATATATATATATATATATATATATATATATACAAAGTGTGTTTTTTTCTAAAAAGTGTAAGAAGTGATCATGGCCACTAAATTAGGTAATTGATGGATGTGATTAAATGAGTGGTAACTTTGTAATATTTGTTTTAATTAAATTGATTGATTTATTGGATTAAGTGAGTAAAAGTATGTGTGCCTTAAATTTAGGAATCACATGTAACTCACATGCAACTTCCCACCGTCTTTTTAAAACGTCAATAACTTTTTTATAGATAATTTGTTTCTAAAAAAGGTTATACCATAATAACGAGCGTTTTTTATTTTTAATATGAGTACCATATTGCTATATATCTACAAAATTACCATTCAAGTAATTCAGACACTAGTGTGTTTTATATAATGTATGCGTATTTTATATTGTGTATTTTGTCTACATTTAATCAGAGACACTGTGTGTTTTATATTGTGTATTTCAGACACTATTGTGTTTTATATTATGCAATTCAGACACTATTGTGTTTTATGTGTGAGAGGTGTGTTTAATTGTAAAAACTGATATAACACAATGTGAAGAAATTAGAAACTGATAAAACAAAACGTCAAGAAAACAATGAATATGTTTCACGTTTTGAAATATATGAGGCGTGTGTTTAATTGTGAAAATTGATATAACACGATATGAAGAAACCGTAAACTGATAAAACACAATGTCAAGAAGTGATGAATTAGTTTTACGTTTCAAACTTCGGATGAATTAATCGTGGATACAAAGGATGTAATTGCCGATTTTGAATAATTAATACACATATAGTTTCCATAAAAATATCCTTTTATTGTTATGATATAAAATCTTTCATAAACGATATAATTATTCAATTACCTTAATGTCCTTTAGTAAAAAAAACACTAGATGTCACATGTTAGAAGGAGATTGCTTCCTACATTTTGTAGGAAAGTAGGCTTTGTAGCCAACTCCTACTCCATTAATCACAACTTAAAAAATTTCCTCTGATAATCCCAACTTGTAAGAATTTGGCACCTACCGATCATTTTCTAACCAAGTTAGTTTTTTGCTTACGTGGCACAAACTTGGTTATTGGCTAATGTGGCTGCTTATGTGGTACAAACTTTTTATATGATTTTAGTTAGTGGTGGCGGTTGATGGTGGTGGCGGCTGATGGTGGTGGCTGTTGATGGTGGTGGTGGCGGCTGATGGTGGTGGTGGTGGTGGTGGCTGCGGCTGATGGTGGTGAATGTTGATGGTGGAGGCTGATGGTTGTGGATGTTGATGGTGGCAGCTGATTGTGGTGGTGTTGGTGGGTGATGGTGGTGGCGGCGGCTAATGGTGGTGGTTGTTGATGGTGGTGATGAATGTCACGCCCCTTTCAGATACGTAAGCACGAGATGTGATCGTGACTGATTCTCATTGCATACGATAACTAAACATACTACATGATATAAAACAAACTCCAATTTGTTATTCAAAGTTTAAACATCCAAACTACAAGTTAAGTTTAGAGTTTACATCCTGTTTATAAATTTTTACAACATCAATTCAAATTAAAGATCAAGGTTTTGTTTCCTATATCTCCGCAAGGAGACGAGATATAGCAAACAAATCCATCAAAAGGTGGCAATAGAGTGTAGACACATAATCTTGACATAAAACTAACTTCTTGAGCAAAAGGGGGCCGCGAGCATCCACTAATTTCCTGAAATACATGTTAGTTTAAAAATCGTCAACAAAAGTTGGTGTGAATTCATGCAGTTTGTATAAAATGTATGAGTTGTAATTGTATAAAGTATGGTATGTAACTAAAAAAATGTATTTGTATAATGTATTATGTAAATGTAAGTGTAAGGAAATCGAGATTGCTAATGTTTTGCAAGGACATTAACATTTGTGACGACATAGGAAGCATCCAAACCTAGGCGACTTTTTATCAATCGATTCACGAATGTGACCCAAAAGCATTCTATGGCAATTCTGTGGACCAAGAGAGTGAGGCTGCCCGTACCTGCTAGATCTAATCTTTGCTCTTCGGTCTAACTTTGATTAATGGTGCTTACGTATACCCTATTCATGACATGATCTATGTATCATTCCTTTGTTTTAAACATACCATTGTACATGTATTTTCCCCAATGTTTAGAAAAATAGTAAAAATTTTAAAAATGGGGACATGAACTCACTGATTTGTGTCTTGCGCGTTTAACTTCACCGGTGTCTGCTTCGTAGATGACGTAACCTATAAACATTCTACGTATGTTAATCACCAAAACTTGTAATTCTCTAAGTACAAGTTACCGTTTTGTCTTATGTATTCGTTGTGTTTTATATGCGTATGTTCTCGATTCATTCATGTATATATTTCATAATATATAGTTTTGTATTCGTTATTTGTAAGTATATATTTTTATTCCCAAAAATATATATTTATATACGTAGTATTTGAAAACGATGTATATTAAAAATAATATATTTTTAACTTATCCGAATATAGGATACTTATATTAATCTTCAAAATAGATATAAGTATTTTGTTAAATAATATTTCCAATATTATTTTAATATCAGTATAATTAGGAAAATATACTTGTATTTAAGTGTAAATACTTATGTATTTTTTACATTAATTGCCAAAAATCAATTCTTTTGATTTTTAATACTTTCCGGAATTATATTTCTTAAAAATAATATATTTTTAAGGTTTATTTGTAATATATATATTTTGTCACTTGTTCGATTTTGTATAATTTCATTATTTGTCATAATTATATATACTTGTCCATAAATATATATTTGTCCAACATTGTTCAAATGTTGTCCAAGTCCATGAAATTTTAAGGAATATATTCATATTAATATATATTTTTGTATTTGTCCATATACCCATTTATGGGTAATTTTTGTATATATATTTTTAAGTATTTCTTTGTGTATTTTTATGTGTATTTTGGTAGTTATACTCCTTTGAAGTATTTAGTGTATTTTCAAGTTCCTAATCATACACTAATATTTATATATTACACATAATATACACATAGCACATAATTTTGTGACCACTATATATATATATTTTTCCTAACAATATACATACTTATAATTATTTTTATTCTTGTAGAAAACTTTATTTTCTTAACTTGTAATTTGGTATAAAAATTAGGGAAACCTTTGTTAAGCATTTTTGGACAATTTTTTGTAGAAAAGTTTCAGTAAATTTTATATTTTTCTAAGTGTCAAAATTTTATAAAAATTTGTGACATAATTTCCTCTAAAAATGGAGGTTTCCCATGTTTTTAAAACTTGTGTTTATTTTCTTTAAATGACCAAGATTCACGTTACAACAATCTAACAAGTAAAAACTACTAAAATCATCATGTTTATTCATGTGATGAACTTGAATATTCATAAAAATGTGTAGTCTTTTAAATCCATACCTTAAAAACTTAGATCTTCTTAAATCAAAGCTTCTTGTTAAACTTTTATAAACTTTCATGAAACTTTATTTCACAAAATTAATCATCCATATATTTAGTGGTTTCAAGATAATGAATAACCTATTTTAAAACCATTTTCAAGCTTACTTTGAAGATCTTCAAGTTCATCATCAAGTTTCTTCATGGAGCTTTCAAGATCCATGCTTAAACTTGTTAGATCTAAGCTTCTAACAAGCTTACATATGATGGATCTAACTAAAAACACAAGATCAACATCAACAACTTCATATCATACATCAAACAATACTAAAATCATTTGTTTTTCTTTAGATTATATTAGATCTTCATGTCTTCATCTTTTAAAGTTTAGATGGTGTAACTTGTACATATCACTAACATGAAGTAAAATTGAGTTTATAAAGCTTACCACTAGCTCTTGTGGCTAGGGATGTGGCAAGAGCAAGATGAAGAAGAAGATTGATGAAGAAGTGATGGTTAAGAGCTCCTTAGAAAGGTCCTTCCACTTCTAATGCTTAAAACCTTCTTAGAACACCTTCTAGCACCTTTGAGCATCCATGGATTGTCTTGATTATGAAGGAAAAATGGTGGTGTTGTGGGATGTGGATGTGGCCGAGAGCACAAGGGAGGGAAGGGAGGAAGAAGGTTTGAAAAATTATGGTGAAGTGATAAGGCTCAACATCCTTTGGTTTGGTTACATACTTATAATCTCCAAGATATCATTAACCATAGGTTCATATGTCTTGGCATCTTTGACCAAACAAGGGGTTGGTCAATTGAGAAAGATATGGGGCCACATGGGGCCGGCCACACTAAAGGGGGGGGGGGTTAATATGTAAGTTTTTGGAAGGTGAGGGGGTAAAGAGGTAAACTAGGAGGTTTAATGTAAAGTTAAATGTGTTTAAGTGTTTTTATGGTTTTTAATGTGTTCTATGACCATAACTAGTTTTAAAACACTAAAACTATGTTTCTAGTTTATTTTTGGTGTTTTGGGTAGTGTCCGGTTAATCGTTCGGTTGTCGGTTCGTTAAAGTACTAAGTTGTGAAATTTACAAGGTATGAAGTACCTTTTGTGACATGTTTTCATTCCCGACACTTTACAAGTTATTCTGGATGTTTTATTCTACTTTCTGCATGTTATTCTAGTGTTTAAATGCTGAATTTTGCTGAAATGTGAAGAATTTTATGATTAAAGTGCGTTTTGGACAATTTTTAGTGCGTATTTTAGCTTCCGGAAAGTGCTAATGTAAACCCTTGTTCACCCACTTGGGTTTTAATGTATTTTTGATGTTGGACCTATATATCTAAGTCCTAAATCTATCGTTTAACTGAATACTGAAGCTATGCTGACACAGCTTGTCTAACCGGTGAGTCTACTAATCGTTTCGACGCAACGCTTAAAGTATTGCATAATGTGATAAATAAAGTGCGAAACATGCATGATTTCAAATGTATAACATGCAAGCATATAATGTTGACGTTTAAACACATAAATGCAGGAAATAAATAATTATTAAAATAGTACGAAAATTACCGGTTTCGTGCCAGTTGTCACAATGATACTTAAGATTATTAAAATCCAATAACTAAGTTTGTGTCACATAAGTAGCAACATCGACAACTACATCAACCAATAAACTAGGTTTGTGTCACGTAAGCAGTTACATCAGCCAAAAACTAACTCAGTTAGAAAATGATCGATGAGGGTCAAATTCTTACAAGTTAGGATTGTTAGAGGGAATTTTTGAAGTTGGGATTAATGTCGGCCAATGAGTAAAAGTTAGGATTATTAAAGTCCAATAACCCTATATATATTTTTAGTATATGCATTCGCTAATTATACATAAAAATGTTGGTAGGTGAATCGCATGGTTGTAAAAATCCCGACTAGGCGTTGATTAATCCCCGATTAATCACCGACTAATCTTGATTAATTGCTGATTAATTACAATTAATCCTGATTATATCCGATTAATCGCTAGTCCCCACCCCCCCTGACCGACTAGCGACTAGCGATTTCTACAACCATTGAATGGAAAAACCATCTCATAATAATGTAGAGGTCTCAAGTTCAAACCTTGACTCTAACATCAAGATATTATTTTTTAAATTCATCTTCCCTTAACCATAATTTTGGGCATAGTTTTTTTATGTCGCTCTAAACTTTTTTAAGAGTTCTTCTGGACGGTCCTGCCATTCATTCATTCTGTTGGAAACGAAGTCCGGGGATTTGGACTTCCCAAGCGGACGCATGCCACATCAAGGGGTTTGTGGTTTTTGAGTCCAACGCCATCCACGTAATCTAGACGACCTAGCGGACGTCCCCGATGTAGATGGTCTTATAAAAAGAAAATCTCTTTCAATACTATGTTTTAATAGGGAAGTGGCGTAGAACAAAAAATAATTATATCCTATTGATGGAAATGCAGCACCAGAAAAAATGTTGTTAGGATATGAATAACAACAACTGTTTAAAATGGCTAAAATCTTGATTTCAAATGCTAACTTTCAAAGGGGTCTAATGAGTAAAGAGAAAGAGTGTTATAATTGTGATTTTGGTTTTGGTGGTTGTTTTAGGGGTTTACATGGACCACCATAAAAATAAACAGAAATCAGCTTATCTTGGTTGTACATTCTTCTGCATCCACACATCAAGTTCTTGTTTTATTGTTGCACAATTTTGCTAGCTTATCTTATTCGTATCTGTTCAAGCCAGAAGGGATTGAGTGTGATATGCAGGTTATGCCCTACAACGTCATCTCAAAAATCTGCTGTCTATCTATTTCAAATTTACTAATTATCAAATAATAATGCATGGCTGTGTTTTTTCTTTACATAGGATTTGATTACCCTAAAATTTCATTTTTAATTATTTTTAACCTACTTGCTTGGATTCAAATATGAAAATGCAAGAACATATGTAATCTGATACAGTGGCGGACCCAGAAAATATTTTCAAGGGGTGCGCCCGCCCACCCGGGTCTCTTAGTAGGTCCGCCCTTGATCTCATATATCGAAATCATAATAAACTTGTCCGGTGCAAAGTGTGTTTAACCTGATCTCATTGGTTAGCAGTATATTAGTGGAGTCCATAAGTTTTTTGGTAACGTGTTTAATGATTAAATAAAACTAATCATGCATAAAGATTAACAATGAACAAATTAAAGTAGACGTCGCATGATAACATATAGAAACAATCCAAAAGGAAAATTGCTTCCCGAATGTCTTGTTTTGACTCTTGTTTCTTGTTTTTTTGGGTGTTATTTAGTTTACTTTTTTGCATCTTTATGTAACTTCATGTCTGCAACATATAATTGCCTTTGTGTATGACACTATGACAGTGTTGGACTGGTGTTTTTTTCCTTCAGGTTTGTTGTTGATACATGCAACCAACCATGACAGATGAAGAGGGCACAAAATACTTATATATCTCACTTGCATGAAAAATAAGGAGTTTTGCACAAAAACTAAGATGGTTTATTTATTAATCATTATTCTGAGCTATGCATGCATGCTAATTACATATATTTGCAGGTTGCAAGAATATGAGTGCAAGACAAAGCCAAAATCTTCATTCAGAATTGTTGCTATCATATGATGATGACCTTCTCTATTTTTTTTTTTTTTTAATTTTACTTTTTACTTGTCTATTTTCTTTTTTAAATTTGAATAGCAAAAAGCAAACCTAAAAGCTAGAAATTAAACTTCAATGCATATGATGTACTGTATAACAGCCTTATTTTTATTTTCAATTAATGAGTAATTACTATTATTATTAATTATTCAAAACAACCCTGCCTGGAATCCTGCAGTTTTCATTTATAGCAGAATGCCGTTGAAGCAAGTAGGGGATCCTTCCCTCTTTAATCTTTACCTATAACTTTAAAAATAATACACGTTGTACCACTTGCTTTACCAGTTGTACTCATACTAAAGGTATACTAAAGTTGCAAAACCCTTTACAAATCTTTACCTATAACTTTTTTTTATTTACTTTCTTTCAGATTCTATGTTATATGCCACACCCATACCTTTTCTCTATGAACATCTTTTTATGTTATTATTATTATTATTTACCTATAATATATAATACTATATATTATTGTGCAATTGCAACTTGTACAATACAACCTAAGCATTAAATAAAATCTATTTATATAGATTAAATTACTTTTTGAGTTCTTGTATTTTAATGGTTTTAACCATTTGAGTTTAAAATTAAAATGTTTACCGCCCTGAGTCTCTAGACATTTTTTTATAACCATTTGAGCTCAAATTTTAACCTTTTGAGTCCAATTTTTTTTAACAAAATTGGACTCAAACCGTTATAAAACGAATAAAATTGGACTCAAAACGTTATAAAATAAATGGTTAGTGACTCAGGGCATTAAACTTTTTTATTTTGAACTCAAGTGGTTAAAACTATTAAAAAAAAGAGACACTAAAAGTAATTTACTCATTTATATATGTGTTTAATTGGTAACATACACTTCAATATATTATATTATATCTTCTAAAAATTATCATTTATAAACCAAGGCCTTTAGGTATGTTTCTGGGACCTACTCAAAGCTTTTATATACAAGAGTTAAATGCCATTTTAGTCCTTGTGGTTTGGGCCATTTTGCCAGTTTAGTCCAAAGGTTTCATTTTTAACCTGTGGGTCCAAAAAGGTTTCACAGTTGTCATTTTAGTCCACTGGGTTAACTTCATCAATTTTTTTGTTAACGAGAAGGCCAATTCGGTCCTTTTATATGGCTGAATTGCCCTTTTAGTTAACAGAATTATATACAAAATGACCGAATTGGCCTTCTCGTTAACAGAAAAAATGGATGAAGTTAACCAAGTGGATTAAAATGGCAACTGTGAAACCTTTTTGGACCCACAGGTTAAAAATGAAACCTTTGGACTAAACTGGCAAAATGACCCAAACCACAGGGACTAAAATGACATTTAACTCAACTAACTCTATATACAATATTGAAATCAAATATTTTATTTTATAGACCAATAACATTATACAAGGAAAACAATATATTCTTTTTTTACATGAATATACAATACAATGATAACCGAATATAAACTTTAATGAGGATATTTGGGAAAAAATATAACTCTAGTTGGTTATAATGTAAGATAATGAACAAACATACACAAGAATAAATGGTGGAAGTTAGAGAAAGATCTCATTAATAGTTACTAAAATTAGTGATATACATATTTTTTTTCCATAAATAAGAAAATCATACTTTCAAAGAAGAATGACAGTCTGAAACTGAAGCTTTCTGGGGACTGTTATGATCTTCATCATCTCCATTGTTATCTTCTTCTTCTTCTTCTTCTTCTTCTTCTTCTTCTTCTTCTTCTTCTTCTTCATCTTCTAATGAACATGATGACAAAAAATGGCTAGTACTTGAACAAGTCCCAGAAGAAGAAGCAAATGATGAAGTGAATGATAAAGCAGATTCTGGTGACTCACTACTAATCATCATCATCAACTTATTATTATTATTACTACTAGTACAACAATTAGCACCAGATTCCAACAATATAGATTGTTCTTGAGTACCATTGATTGATGAAGATGTAGAACATAAAGATGATTTTGATGGAGGACCAAGATTGACCAACAACAAGTCAACAAAAGCTCCAATGATGTACCCATGGTTTGTTTTATCATTAACTGCTAGATACAAACTCAAAAGCTCTTGAAGATTCTCCCACTCTTTTAACCCTTCATCAGCTTCCACCATCTCTTGCATTGACTTCTTAAAGTCAACAAAAGGGTCAGTTGAATCCATCTCCATCATTGACACACTTTCTTTCAATGCCATAACGCTTTCTTTTTCTTTTTCTTTTTGTTTTTGTTTCTCCTTTTCCTTTTCTTTTTCTTTAGGTTTTGCTTCTTCAAGTATGGAGCTTGTTGTTCCAGGATTGAAAAAGAATCTGTCCGTACTTAACCCACGAATCACATCATCTACCGATGGCTCCATGTCATCAAACTCGCCGGTGGTGGTACGGAAAGATAGGGTGTTACTAGGGCTGCCACAAGTAGGAAGAAAAGGGAGGGTTCTTGTTCTTCCCATGGTTTTTGAATAATAGTAATATAGGGTTTGATGGTGATTTTGAATGGCTATGAAAGTTGGGAGGAGTTATTAATAATGTTGTAGATCGATGTTAAATAGATAGTCAGATTGGAAATAAATGAGGAGGGAGAGTGTGGCGTTTTAAAATAAAAGGAGTGGTAACTGGTGAGGGAAGTTAGGATCAACAACAGTAGGTTGTTTGGTGGGGTCTTGGATGTGTATTTATGGTCCTCTTTTTGTTATTTTTGGATATGTTACAAGCCGAGACCTTCATGTTTGGGACTTATTCTTTGAGTCCCTCTTGTTTCAGATTCTGTTTGATAAATGATAATTCAAACTAGCGGTGAGAATTCCTGATACGGTTTGAAATCCTACCCGAACCCGACACAAGAAAACAGGTTTTGGGTAGGTTAACGTGACCTGTTCTTTAAACGAGTCGGATTCGAGTTGACCCACATAAAAAAATAGGCAGACCCATTAACCTGTTTAGGTATTTTAAAAATACTTTTATAATTCTTTTGTTTTTTGTTTTCCATTTTTCTAAAGATACATTTGCAATTTCCCATCCATTTTCAAGATTTTCTTAATATTATTCAGAAAGACAATTCGTATTACTCATTTTACATCACAATAATCCGCTTATAACTCGCCAACATCTATGACTCATTTAAAAAAATAGGTTAAATGGGTCGTGTTCGGGTTGACCCGAATTTATGTGTGTACAGGTTAGAGTTGAGATTTTTGACACGAAAAATAATATAGGTTGGGTTCAGGTTGGGCATTTCAATCCGTAACCCGTCAACCCAACGCTAGTTCCACCCTTATTAATCCAAACCATTTATTTTTTGATGATGAAGAAGGAGATGAGAAGTTGAATGAAAATACAATAGAAATGATGGCTTAATGTTAAAGTAATTATTTTGGTGATTGAGCCCGATCTTGGAGACATGCCATGATAGTTTAACACATGGTGTGACACATTATTAATATCGTTTTGTGAATTCTCAAAAGTACATGGAGGGCCTTATCAAGGGACGAAGAAGACAAGTCATCCTTCTTAGCCCACTACTGGATGGCAACTCATCATTTTAAAAGAGACAAAGAGAGTACATGGAACTCATGACCACGGTACTAGTTCATACATATGGTTGGAGAGACGGATGGAAATAGAAGTGACGTTTAAACGTCGGCCCCTTAGTTATGGGCGTGCGCCAAGAAGCATTCATGACGACATTTCCATGTCCGAAGGACAAAGCATTTTTCGTCCCCATTTAACTTTTCATCTTTGATTATATCACGAAGACACGTTTTAGATTGGTTTGGGAACCGAGTTAGTAATAGGGCTGTAAATGAACCGAACGTTCAGCCAACAGTTCGTGAACCGTTTGACAGGCCGTTCGTTTATGTTCGTTCAACGAACATGAACAAGAAATTTCGTTCGATTATTAAATGAACGAACATGAACAGAGGTCTCGTTCGTCGGCCCCTTAGTTAAGGGCGTGCGCCAAGAGGCATTCATGACGACTTTTCCATGTCTGGAGGACGAAGCATATTTCGTCCCCATTTAACTTTTCATCTTTGATTATATCACGAAGACAAGTTTTAGAGTGGTTTGGGAACCGAGTTAGTAATAGGGCTGTAAACGAACCGAACGTTCTGCGAACAGTTTGTGAACCGTTCGACAGGAAATTCGTTTATGTTCTTTCGTTTAATAAACGAACGAACATGAACAAGAATTCGATTAGTTAAATGAACAAACATGAATAGATGTCTCGTTCGTTCAATTGTGTTCGTGAATGTTCGGTAACATCTTCATGAACGTGTTTGTGAACATTCGTTCATTTGCGTTCGTTTATGTTCGTATATTTGTGTTTTAATTAAAGATTTTTGTACTTTCATATATTTTATCTATACTTTTTATATTATTAAACTTTTATTTTTTATTAACCTAACAATTAAATTAGGAAACCATATTTCACATTGTTTATGCATCATTTCCCTTTCCTTTCTCATTATTTTTAGTGACGAATACGACCGACCACCGTTCCGCAATAAGGGTTCAAGTTCCAGTGCTACTCTCTGGGCCATCCACCTTTATCCTTCGTTGCATTCGTCAAATTTATTTGTGTTTGTGAACACGTTTATTTCCTTAATGAACGAACACGAACATAAAAACTCATTCAGTAAGTGTTCATGAACTGTTCGTAAACACATTTATTTCCTTAACGAATGAACACGAACAAACCCTTTTTCGTATTTGTTTAGTTCGTTTACAGCCCTAGTTAGTATACCATATTGGAAATTTTTGTTAATAGTGATTGACCGGTGGGAATTTTGATTGGTGTTGTTATTTTAAGGTAACATTCGAGAATTTGGTTTGGATAACTGAGTAAGTTGAGACGATCTCAGGAACTCAACAACAATTAATAAGGGTTTGTTGAGGTACACCATTTTGATACCTAATTCTCTTATTTATTGACCAATTTGATACCTGATTTTCTATACATAGTTCTTCATTGTCAACGTGGCGTGAGCACACTTGGTAGAGGATCTTGCCTCTTAGTGAGAGATAACAAGAAGTTGATTATGATTTATTTGGTGTAATTTAGGAGTATCTAAACATTAAACTTAATCTAAACATATTATATAGAAAAAAAAAAAAATAAAGTCCATAAACTATAAACTTATTTTTTTTGGAACGAGGATTTTCTTATGTTTGGCCACCGCACTCCCCGAATTGGAGAGCTCTGTTGCTCCACTCCGGCTAGCCTATATTGTCTTAACCGGGCCCACGCTGACTTTAGAGTTGGCGTTCCTCCGGGAAACCATCGCCATCTGCCACTTGACAGTCGTTGTGCCACCACAAGAGCGGAACTCTCTGGCGTAACACACGATGGGACGAAAACCCGGGTGAGCTCGGGATTCGAATTGACAACCTCGCGAAGGGCTTAGCTCAAATCCTTCATTGCCTTAATCCACCAAAATTAACTTTGAAAATAAAACCTGAAGTTTTGTTATGCTTATTCCTTGAGGTTAACCCACCACAATTATGCATAAGACTTAAAAACATGATGAGATCATCATGTTAGGGCATATCATGTAGGTGTTCCTGTATATTAATTTTGAAATTATTTTAGATATTGGGGTGACTTGCATCTAAACGGGCTATACCGGTCAAAGACATGTCGTCCCACCTAACCAGGTTGGTTTATTGATAAATGTTTCGACCCACCACATGTTTAAACTAGAAAAAAACAAGTAAAAATATTATAACCCGTCAACTTATTTGAGCATTTATATGATTGATTAATCGCGTTTTCGTTATTGTTTGCTGTGAATCTTTTCTGAAATGTTGTTCAATTTGAGAATGCAAGTATGTTAGCCATTTAAGAGATTGACCAGCAAACATTGATACTATACTTGCAAAGATTCTGGAGGAGACTATACTTGCATATGAATATAAGTGAAAGATTATGGAAGCTTCCATGTTGCCTTCTTCAATGTGACTTTTCTTGTGTTTCTTGGAAGCCCACAGAAGTCTGGCCCATTAAAGCATCTAAAAACCTCTGGTAATCCAGTTTATCTAATGCACCAGCCTACACATTTAATTGTTAAATATACACAAAACAATTTCATCCATCAAAACAACTAAGTTATCTATTGTTTCATCTCCTAAACTATACCTCTAAAGCATAAAATTTCCTAGATTATTATTATTTTTAAAAAAGTAAGATTGCGTATCTAAATATGTTTAGTGTGCTAGAAAATATACACTACATATCTCCCAAGAGCACTAGAAAACCAAATACATATAGGAAGTGGCTCACGATTTTATTAAATATATATTAACAAAATAATATATATACTTTCTTTATACATTGGGAAATTATAATACGTGAACCATGTATAAATTCAGACGAAAAATAAACATAAATACAATTTTATGTAAATAAAGTCATATGGATCGCAGTTTTCAACAAGAGCTTGAATTGCCTCTTCATGTACGATGCTTTGCGTAGTCTTTGATGAGAGCTTGAATTAGTCTTCTTGTACCTACAAGAGAGAACAAAAAAAGATTTTGACGGTTATGGCTGAGTAACCTATTCAACACGTTTCCCTTAAAACAAATTTTGCGCCTCTACTTAGACAACACGTTTGTCTCCTAAGGTACAACAGCCGAAGCAGTCTGTACTATCAGAGATGACTCAAAACCTCGAGGATACACCGAGTAACTTAGTGTGGTTTATCGGTTGTTGAAAATAAAATATGATTGATGGTGGAACCGAGTAGAGAAAGCTTATCTCTATAAGTTCCCAACATATGGGTCTTTGAGTGTTTTTTTCTTCTCCAAGAACACTTCATGGATATATGTTATTTTCTTGTATCTTCGATACTTGTATTTTTCTAGCACTTTTCAAACGAGGCATATAGCCTTCTATGTATACAAGAGTCATGGGTGGTAAAATGCTAACATAATTAGAGACTTAATTTGAGATGTTAAAACTCTAATAAAGTGTTATAAAAGAAACTTTACTCAAGAATTTTTCTTCAATTCACCACATGAAGAGTCTTATTTAATAATTATAATTTCACTAAATTATAAATTCACTAAAATCCATTCACCATATTTTCAATAATTCCCCACATGAATGGAGATCGTTCAAAACACACAAAATTTCCAATGCAACAGTTGAGTATTGCTGATAGGTATATATTAGCTTTGAATCTTCCTTTGTAAAGTATACTTAGTGTCTCAGCGGTTTGTGGATTCGATATCCTTGAACAACCCCCCATGTGTATAGACGACAATGCACTTACACAATACTCTTCCTAGTCGGGGCATCCCCTCATAGTAGTGTCCAATAATGGTAATGGACACTTTCATGGTTCTGCGAGAGATATAGGAATTGTGCCCCTAGTTTCATTTGAAGTGACACCACTTCTCTCTAACAATATGTGATTCTCCTTAAATCATTAAAAACATTTCGGTTATCGTGATTTACCCAAATCATTTACCATATATTATGCTTAGCCTCACTCTTTGTCACTGAATGTCATAGGAATGGACTAGGGTGTGTGTGTATATATATATATATCTATATATATAACCATAGGGGGCCGCTAGAATGAGAACCACCTCGAGTTATGAGAACCGCGAGAACCACACCATCCGGGGCGAGGTGGACCAATTTTTTTTTACAACTAGATGTGTGTATTATAAACACATTCGTAAAAAAAAAAATTTTAAAAAATGCCGTGTGGGTAGCTTTTTACACCACAAGTTTGGTGTTTTTTTTTTACACCAAACTTGTGTAAAAAACTACCCACACGGCATTTTTAAAATTTTTTTTTTTACGAATGTGTTTATAATACACACATCTAGTTGTAAAAACAAAATTTGGCCCACCTCGCCCCGGATGGTGTGGTTCTCGCGGTTCTCATAACTCGAGGTGGTTCTCATTCTAGCGGTCCCCTATAACCATATATACTATCTTATACATATTAGCTATGCCCCCACAATGACCACCCGTGGGCATATGAATTACTTGTCTTATTGAATGTAAATCTTGGGACCTCCAGTAAACTAAGTTAGGTTTCGTTCACACACCTTTTTTCCATGGGCTTTAGTCTCATTCCACAACTTGATCTCCGGTCAACCCTTAGGTTGTTGGATCCATATATCTTTGGCTTTGTCAAGTCACAGAAGATAACTTTGCAGTTAAGATCAGTTGTCATGATGTGTTCGTAACAAGAAAGTTAACATTGCCTATTGTCAACTTCTAAGACTACAACCTCAATCTTAACCTAAATCTAGTTATAATTTTTGTCTTAGAAAGATACATTTATCATTTAAGGCAAACACATCTCCATTATGCACTATGATCTTTGTGTCCTCCACTTAGTCATGTGTTTCCAATGCAAATTGGATTCCAAAAATCCTTATTACTAAACCTTTTCAAATTCAAATGCAAGACATACCCACATATATGTGTCATTTGATAACATCCAGATGGGGTAATGAATTGTTATCCCACTCTACACATGTTTGAGAAAACTTCTCACAATATCATTTCTATATACCCTACTAGAGGATTGTTTCTTAAATGGCTCATCCCCCACATTTCTTGCCATTTGATCATATTTTCGTAACTTCACTTATAAACCCAAAAAGAGTTAGTGTAAAAAGAGGAAATGATAGTACATCAGCTAGACTGTCACGGTACGCTAAAAATTTGTAAAGTATAAAAGCGTTAAACGGTCTCACTGATGATGTGTCGATAGATTTTTACACATTTAGTAAACTTTTTCGGGATATAAACCTAAATCTATATCTTGCTTATTTCGTGGGGAACATCTCTCGGATATATAGGTAACCCCTGAAATCTTGTTTGAAAGATTTCCTGTTTCTGAGATACGAGGTCTATATACTTAGTGATATCTGGGGTATTATACCAGGACTTCTGATATTGTGGAAGCAATGGCCTAGTCCTCGTATAATACTTTATGCGCTTTAAAAATAAAGCCTTCCCTCAGCATAAAAATTGATAAGTATTGAAAAATACAAATCAAGTGTTGTTGTAAAGAAGATCCCTAATTGGGACACACCTAAAATTGAGCCATCATCTCTCTGTCTGAACGGAAGTTCTAACCTGAGCTCTCATGGTCTCGCATTACCCGAAAACATATATCATTATAGTATATTCACCTGTAAGACTGAATATGGGGAATCTGGATACGAGAGTATATTCTGAGGTAGGACACGCGAATAAGTTAAGTTCTTAAAACACTAATCTGTATCCTGAATCAGTTGAACTTTGTGTGAGAATTTAAGTGGATCAGTATATCGACAATCTAGGTGAATCGTTTAAAAGCTTAATGTGAAATATAAGCTCAATGGTACTAGTGATATGTCGGTAGCTGATATGATCCTCTAACACAACTCACAAAAAGATGTCTGTAAATAGTTTACTGTTATTTCATTTCAGCATAAACCCAAAAAGATTTTCAGTGTATTTTGACATAAACTTTCTAAAATCCAAAATGATTTTATTTCTGCTTTAGTTTTGAGAAACCATTGTGGAAAGCTGATCTTCAGAATCTCAGATGCGATGCAAAGAAAGTTTTTGCTGAACGACTGGGTTGGGAGCTAATCTGAATGTTGGAAAATTCAAAAGTCAAACAAGTTCATTAAATTGAAACTTGTATCTTTCAGAAAAAGTTGAAAAATTGTTTAAAAACGTCGGTTGGTTCGAATCGGGTCAACCAAGGTCATTAACTTCGACTTGGTCGATAAATCGAGTAACCAGGGTCATTAACTTGGATCTGGATACTTGAGTGGATGCTTAAAACTGATAAAATTGAAAAGGTTAGAAAAATTTGAGATTGAGTGATCGAATGATCATCCGATCAGATGACCATCCGGTCGGATGGCCATCTGAGTGGATATCACACTATAAATAGACAGTCAACAATCATTTGACTCATTCGATCGACTGTCCATCTGTCACTCACACTTTCTCTCTCACCTTCACACTTTGATTCTGAGCCAATTTCTTGCCTGATCATTTACATAGGATTGTTGGTGTGCACATCATTCACTATGGTGAAGGTAAGTTTCACTGATCTCAATGTTTTACATGTGTTTGTGATGTTTTTCTTAGCCGAGGGTGCCGACAGTAGGTTATACTTAGATCTAGGCTTATTTGTGGATTATTGTTGAAATTGTTCATAGATTCTTGTACATCGGCCTTAGATTCAGGATTTTACCGGTCCAATTTCATATTAACATCACTAGATTTGGCCTTAGATTGATTTCAACGGTCCGACTGCTGAACATGCTTTTCCTTAGATTTAGGGCAATTTAGAGTGTTTTTGTAGAAATTGAACATAGGGTTTTGTTAATCGGCAAAAGTTTTAAGAGAAATTTGAATCAATTTTGCAAAATCTTGATAAAATCTGATTTGATGTGTTTGGGTGTTCAACTGTTCTTCATTGTGTCACTCAGATGACCATCTGATCGGATGACCATCCGAACCGTTTCACTCTCTTGTGTTTGAATGATCAATTGTTCTTCACTCGAATGATCATCCGATCGGATGACCATTCGATCGGATGACCATCCAAATCATTACATTATCATGATTATTGTGTGCTTAACTGTTTTCACTCGGATGACCATCCGAACCACAACACAATCTTTTTCATTTTGCCATACAGTCGGATGACCATCCGGACCATGTTGCTTTCATGCCTATTTTCGCATCCGGTCGAATGGTCATTCGGACCAATTCTCATTCGAACACTTGTTAGTCAAACTCTTTGCTTGTCAGACGATACTCATCCGAGCGGATGACCATCCTGTCGGATGGTCATTCGACAGACAGTTTGAGTAATGTACATAGTGTAAAAGTGTTAGAAATTTTTTTCAAGGTTTGAACTGATAATAAAATATTTGTAGGCAAAGGCTTCTGATTTCCACAAGAAACATAATATAGGTTGTATTTTGGACGAGAGTTTTCCTAATATTGAGCCATTCAAAGACGTCGTACCATTCTTGAGGGATAGTAGAATTTATAAAGCTTTGACGGATAGGCATAAGTGCTACGGGTCTCATGTTAGATTCTTTTGGGATGCTGCATACGATGTGGAGGAAGAGAAGGCGATACACTCTACAGTTAGAATCAAGGACGAAAATAATAAAGACGTTGATCTACTTGTGAAGATCACTGTGGGCGATGTAAGGAGGGTGTTAGATCTACAGGACAAAGACGAAGATCCCACTATAGGTTCTGAGCATTTGTGCAAAGGATGTTGGTTGCGTATGGGATACACAAGGTATATAAATGATAAAGGCTACATGAAGTCAAAGTTCTGTAGACCCTACAAGTTCCTCGTTCATTGTGTAATTCATGCCTTAGCACATAGGAAAGGTGCTTATGACGAAGCTTCAGACTACATCATGAACATCATTTCAAGCTTGGTGCTCAATCGACCTTACAATATTTCGCAAGTCATATTCAACCACATGTTGGACAAAATCAAAGGTGAAAAATATGTCATGTATCCAAGGTTTGTACAGATGTTGCTAGATGATCAGATTCCAAATCTGCCGAAGGATCCTAGTGATGAACTACCTTTAGAGCACATGGATAGTGAGACGTTGAAAAGGTTGGATGTGTATAGAGGAGTGAAAGAGGAAGATGAACCAAGATATAGACAAAAGTTTGCGAAGATAAAGAATCCTGATTTTGTGCACCAGAGGGTGATAACTGGAGACATACTGATAGTAATTCCGACAATGAAACAGAGGGATTGAAGCCGCTTATTCTTAAGAAGCTTAGATGGTGGTTCGTGAAAAATGAGAAGAATAAAAGAACTCCAAAAGTATCTATGCCGAAAGTGATAACTCCGAGGGTTGTAATAAAGGAAACAAAGAAAAAGAAATCACCACCACGTCTAGTCGATGAGCCTCTTAATCCTCCAACAAAAATAATTAAAGAAGGCGTTGATCTTCTAAAGATGTCTTTTGCTGATTACGAGAAGCTATCTACTGTAAAAGGTGATTAAGATGCAACAAACACTTATGAAAATGTTGAAGCTGGTGGAGAAAATGTGAAAGAGACACTCGTTGAAGGTCAAGTGCACACAGATTCAAGTGCAACTGAAAGTGACATAGATCCTACAATGATAGCACCTACTACTCATGTCAGTGGGAAGCAAAAGCTGAAGAAGTCACCAAAGAAGAAGAAAGCATCAGATGAAGAGGATGCTACTTATGTTTCAACTCCAGTCGAGAAAGAAAAACTCAAAAAGAAAGGTATTTAGAAGAGAAAGGCACGTCCTACTGGAGAACTTCCAAGAAGAGTGAGAAGAAGAAAAGACACAACTTCTATTCCTCAACAAGAACCAGAATTTGAAAGAGTTGAGAGAGTTGAAGACGTTGAAGTGGGGATCACTGGAGTGAGAAAGTCTACACCTCCACCATCACCTATTAATAAAACAATTCATATCTCTGATGAACGTGAGAAGACTCCAGAGAAACCAAAGTATGTTGAAGAGACGACATCAGCAACAAAGAAACCACAAACTTCACAAAGCTCAAACCACGGATTTCCAAAGGTTCCTTCTGATTTACCTTCTGGCTTTGATGACTGGTTCAACGATGGAAAGATTAATGCGCTGATGAGGAAGGTGAGTATTCTTGAGATAGCGAAAGCTAAAGCTGAAGCAGAGCTTAAAGCTGCTAAAGAAATGTTGAATTATATTGAAGCTGAAAACGTTGCCTTGAGAAATGAAGTTGAAGAGCAGTCAGAAGTAATTGAAGGTCTGGTAGACAACATCATGGAAGTCAACGCTTAGTATATGTCAATGGATGAGTCGCACCAGATGTTGATGGAAGTTGTTGGTAATCTGCTCACATCCACTTCAAATGAGAATGATGTTCTGAAGAAAGAAGTGGAAGCACTAAGAGCTGATAAGGTAATTAAGGATGAACAACTCAATATGTTATACACTGTGATTGAACACAAGCTTGGAATCAATGTTCAAGCTGTGTACGATGAGATTGAGATCCAAAGAATTGAAGTTCGAAGGGTAGAAAGGGAGAAAAAGATTGCTGAAGAGGCTACAGAGAAAAGAAAGGGTTTGGTGATCGACACTGAAGAAATTCCGGGTTCATCTAGCCAACAGGAGCAACAAAATCCTGGTGATGAGGTATATACTTCTAAAGCCGAAACTTCTAATGATAATGATGTTGAAATGAAAGACGTAGAAGTAGAAGTTGAGGCAAATGTTGAGGTGAGTCTTGATAGTGTACCTGTTGGAGAAGTGAAAGACGTACTTCACAGTGAATGGGCCAGCCTTAGACAGATTGAGGTTGAGCGTCGTCGTTTGAGGGCGAAAATGAATAAGTTCAAAGTAGTTGAAGTTGACAAAGAGTTAGATAATATGTTTGGTGATGAAGACGAATACAAAGATGATGATGACAAAGACGATAAGGACGAAAAAGAAAAGAAATATGATAAAGATAATAAGGGAGATGATGATGATCAGGGTGCTATTGGTTTATTAATCGTAAAGCCATCGGGTCCGAGTACTATTGAAGACTTTCTGAACGATGAGCAGAATGAACAACGTAAAGAAGATCAACATCATGAAGCATCGTCGTCTGGAACAAAGTGTGCTATTGATGAGGTATTCCTTACACTCCCTAAAGTTATATATTTACATCATGCAGAGGAAGATGGGGAGTTAGTTGAGAACTGGACTAGGGAGTCCATGTTAGAAGAGTTAGATATGGATGATGATAGGTTTAAGTTCGACATTGAAGAAGAGATTCCACCGACTCCTGAGAGGGAATATACTTTTAAGTTTGTGAATGAAGCTGACAATTTGAACGACGTAATCACAGAAGAGGGTTCAGATGATTCTGATGAAGATACACCATTTCATTATTTTGGAGCAGATAATGACTTCCCTACTTTCAATGAATTATTTCAATCTCACAACGAAGATGAAGTAAGGAGGAAAGTAGTAGAAAAGATCGCTACTGATGGTGTTCCTGAAACTATATCGAAAGAAGATCTTTTAGATGAAAGAAAAAGATAGTTCAAAGTTATGCCTGAAGAGAGGAAATTCAAGAGGCCGCTACAGTTCTTCACTGATCATCCTGATAAATCTCTTGGAGATATTCTATCATAGGGTTACTTGGAGGATCTAAAGGTATATGCGATCAGGAGAGAGTTCGGGGTACAATACTTTGAATTTCTTGCAGATATAAACACATTACCTTGGTGGGATGTGGAAGATCTGGTGTAGACCAAGAATATCAAGCAATATTATTACGGGCCAGAAGTTAAGTGTCATGAGCAGAAGTGTGGGATTACATTAAATTGCAAGCAAAGGTGAACTTTCCAGATTGGAAGCCTCACCAACCAAAGCAAATTGTGAAAGTTGATCCAGTCACTAGTGAAAAGGATATTACTTTGAAAATCAGAAGACAAAGATGTATGAAGAATATGCCGCTACGTGCTATGGAGTAAGACATTCATAAAGATTTTAAGGCTGGATCTACATTTAAAGTACTGCCGAAGCGGTGATCACGTTGTTTGATGTGAAGACAAGAGATTGTAGATGCATACATGTGGTGGATCCTATGTGGTTGGTGAACTGCTCTAAGAAAGACATTGAATGCTTGTTCTTCAACAAGATCGTCTACAACGAACCTAATAAGGTACAAGCTCAACAGTATCAAAAGTTGGTGAATGTGTGCTTTGCAAAAGATATAAATTCTGGAAGATACTAGGAGTCGAAGTTCAGAGATCGTGAGTTAGAAGAATTTTTAAAGACAGAGCGATGCAGTGAAAGAATGAAAGAAATTAAAGCTAAAGCTGCTAAAAGGGGAAGATGGAAGCTAGCATGGCATGTGACTAATCAGACGCCTATTGAATCTCAAGAAAAGAAGATTCCTAGGTGGTCTAAAGCCAAATATGGAGATCCAGAGTACCATAAATGGTGGATTAACACTGGAAGACCTCTACGACAAATGATGCTTGAAGAAAGGAAGGAAGAAAGGAGGAGGAAAGCAAGAGATAGAAGACGCAACAGGAAGGCTCGTTAAAGACCATACAGGAAGAAAGACTGCAGCTACATCCAAGGGGGAGTCTGTAGATGCATAATGTCTGTAGCTTTCGTCTGTATGTAGTCTATTTTGTCCTAGTTGTTGTCGTTGTATAGTTTTGTATATGTTATATATCGAATCCAGGACGAAACAGAGTTTGTATGTTTTGTAAAGTCCATCCGAATGGATGGAGTCCATCCGATCGGATGGACATAACTCATCCGGATAGATGATCATCCGGATGGATAGTGGTTTCTCCCAGATGGTGCTTGCCTATAAATAGGAGATCTTGGGTCTCATTTGTAAGATTGAGTTCTGACCTCTATGGAGAAGCTCTTGCAATTTCTCACCGGAACCTTGTACGATTGAACATATTATATGAGAATAAATGCTTTAAACTGTGTCTACGTTGTTGATCATACTCCTACACCGCAATTGGATTCCGCACAATGGTGGTGAACGCAGATCTGACCTAAGCGAGTTTATTCAAGCCGAATTCCCGGTCCTCACATCAACCATAAACTCGATTTGTCTTGCAGGGGGTATTCCAGGTAAATCTTCAGGGAAAACTTCTGGGTACTCACGAACTAAAGGGATCTCTTCAAATCTTCCTTCCTTCGATTTTTGTATCAACCACGTTGACCAAGAATGCTGGATAACCCTTACGGAACATCTTGTGCATCTTCATAATGCTAATGACTCTCGATCTCCGACTTGTTCGATCTCCATGAATCACTATTGCTTCACCACCATGGCAGGGTATTCGCATTAGTTTCTCCGAACAAATAATCTCAGCTTTATTCTTGGATAGCCAATCCATCCCAATGACTACATCGAAACTACCAAGCTCCGCTGGTAACAAATCGATACCAAAACTATGATCGTAGAACAGAATACTACAACCACGAACGACTTCACTGGTTTCTATCAGTTTACCATTTGCTAATTCTATTGAGTACTTTTTACCTAGCCTACTTTCTTGAGAACACAGAAACGGTTCAAAGTTTTTCGAAACAAAACTCAAGCCAGCTCCAGTATTAAATAGCACGAACACAGAATGGTTATTGATTAAGAACATACCGGTAACAACTGCAGGATCATCATGAGCTTTCCCAGCATTCAGCTCAAACGCTCTACCTCTGGCATTCTGACCATTCGACTTAGGACAGTCCTGCTTGAAATGTCCTTGCTCTCCACATTCAAAGCATCCCTAGAGCTTGACTCCATCCAATGTGCTTTTAGCGTAGCACTCACGGACCATATGTCTAAGTCGACCACATCTATTGCATTTCCTCTACTCATCACCTTGAGTTCTCTCACCGAGCCACCCTTGTCATCCTTGTTCACATCTTTCCCTGAACCACTAGTGTTAGCCGCAAATGCTTTACCAGAACTGCATTTCTTCTAACGTTTCTCATCAGAGTCCTTCCTTGAACCCTCAAACTTTCGCTTCCTTGAATCCCCATATATATGCTCAGAGTGCTCCTGTCGATCAAATTTCTTATTTGTAATTGCTTTCACTGACGACTTAAGGCTACTTTTGCGAACAACATCATCAATTAGTGATTTTCCTAGTGCAGTAGCTTCTAGATAGGTAGTGGGTTTCGCAGATGTTGATGATGTGTGCAAAATGCAACATATAAATTACATCAAATGTGGCATAAAACTAACCCTTTTTAGTACTAATGTTGGAAAAAGTGTGTTTTTGTCTTCCTTTTGTATTTTTAGGATTAAATGAGCTCAAATGAATAAAAGAAGCAAAAAGGCAGCTAAATCTAACATAAATACAAGAAAAGGAATAAACGTGGCATGCCCGACCCCTCAACAGCATCCTCCCAAGCAAAAACAAGAGAACAAAAGGCTGAACACGCCCCGTTCTCAATGAACACGGGGGCGTGCCCAAGTGTCTGCAGAAAAGACAAAGTTGTAGAAGCTTCTATCGCCCACAACGGGGGCGTGTCCAGCGGACACGGGGCCGTGGTCAACTTAAAGATTCGCAGAATCTGGGAAAATCTTGATAGTACAGATACGCTTCTACACAAGGGGTCGTGCCCAGCGAACACGGGGGCGTGGTCAACTAATGCAGACAAACTGCATTTAATGAAGAAAGAGAAGACGGGTGGACACGGGACCGTGCCCAATGGACACGGGGCCGTGTCCGGGCTTCTGTGCAGGCTATAAATAGGGGTGCTTGGCTCATTTGCAAACCATCCCTTGACAAACCACCTCTCTCACACTTCACCCACCCACCACCACCATCACAACCCACATCCACCACCATCATCCATCATCCATCATAGAGTGTGTGTAGTAGTCTTGGGATCCAAGATTGATAGTAAGAGTTCTTGACAATCAAAGGCCATGTTTTCCTAAGTCTCTTACATCACCTGGTGAAGACAAGCATTTAGTGTAATACTTTTTATTTTTAATCTTTTCGCACTTTTTATTTGGTTATGTATTAATGACTTTAATAACTAGTTTCTTATCTTGAAGGTGAAACTTCCTTATCATTTGTCCGTGGTGTCTTGGCGTTATTTTACTGTCTATATAAAATTAAAGATTTACACCATTCATATCTCCACGGTCTATATGGAGATTTGTTGGCTACCTGGTCAGGGGTTAAGGGAATGGTTTGGTAAGCGTCTTGCCTTGTTCAGTGTATAGATCCTGCAAGGACCTGGGTTAAGCGTAGTAGGATCTCCTTCAATACCCACTGGTATTGGATGGTGGGGGTCCGAATTTCTTGATCCCCTCATATGTAAACTACTATTAATATATTAACCCGGCTACTTAGGACTGTATCCCTGCTGACTCAGACTACTTAGCCGAGGGTAACGTCACCTTCAAAAGAGGGGCCTACCACATTATGCATTAATAACTTAATTAATTATCTTTCTGTTAGTTCATATGTCTGTAGCTTCCGTCACCATTTAGTCATATTTTGTATGTTTTGTGTACTTGTATGTTATTATGTATGTAGAATGACAGCTCAGGGAATGGTTTTGTATTGTAAAGATGATGTCCGTCGGCTGACATGTGTCATCCGGTCGGATGGCCATCCGACCGGATAGCTATCCGAGCGGACTGCCACTCAGTCGGACAGCATCTATCTCATTCCTGAGTTGCCTATAAATACCCCATCAGGGTATGTCATTTAGAAATTTTGACTCTAGAGAGAACTCTGTCAAGTCTGACTTCTACAAGCGCTTTTGTACTTTCATAACAGTTGAATAGAAAGATCAGACAGTGTTTAATCGTTGAATACTTTGTCGTACATATGAGATTTGGTCAAATGGATTCCGCACATTAGTCAAACTCGATTCATCTAAGTTCCTGACGAACAGATCCTTGACGAGGGACCAACAAGTGGTATCAGATCATCCAGGGAGCTGAATCGAGATCTACGACCAAGAATTCACCGGAATTCGAGCTATTCTTGCCGATCAGAGTCAAATTTCACCGGAAATGTGACGAATTCTCTCACTTTCTACTCATTTCTTACATTCTTCTTCACTTTTATACCTTTAAAACCAGAAAAACATAAAATTGGACGTGTATCTACGGTTAAAATTTGATAAAACTGATATAAATCGATTCGCAATCAATCAAAAAGTAGATCAAATTCATCAAAAACCATGTTGAACTGTTCATGTTTGCTGACGTCATCCACTCGCTCGGACAGTTGTCCGAACGGATTGGACTAGACAATACCTGTTAGTTGCTTGCTGACATCATCAGTGTTACTCGCTCGGATTACCATCCGAGTGGTGTGATTTTGATTATTTAAGTTTATCAGCTTACTTCATCATCCCATCTGGTCGGACAGCAATCCGATCGGATTGGATCTGGAAGTTCTTGTTTTCATTTACAAAAGATAACCTATCAACCGGTCAGATTACCATCCGAGCAGTGAAAGGTTGAAAGTCAAACTTTTCAAAGTTTAAGTGTGTCACTCGAAAGAACGACCACCCGATCAGATCACCATCCGATCGGATAGCCTATTCACAACAGTACAGTTGATTACTTGTGTCACTCGTTCGGATTGTGACTCGACCGGATCACCATTCGATCCAGGTGCTTTAGTTTGAAATCTTTGAAACTTGTGAAAAATGTCTAAGTGTTTGTAAATTGTTTCAGGTACACTAAAATGGGGGACGATTTTCTCAATCCTTTCAGTGACATCTTTGCTTACACCAGCAACTTAGGAGACGCTACGTCAAGCAGCACAAACACCAATGCTCCAAACCCGAACCCAAAGAAAGCCATTGCCGACTCATTGAGCATGGATAACGCATATGGCACATACAACAAACCGCCCAAGCTAATGGCTATCGAGGAATACAGTAGGTAGGCTACTAGGTTTGAAGACTGGTTAATGGCTTTCACCTACCAGAGTTGGAAATGCATGAAGAACGGGTTTGACATTGGAAGAAGTTACTATGAGAACTTAATCGAAAATGAACAAGAAAGTTTCATCACTGAGAAAACATGTATCGCATTGCTACATCAATCAGTAAGGGATGATATCATATCTCTAATCGATTACAAAAATTCCAAAGATTTATGGGCAAAATTAGAGAAAAAGTGCGTGGGTGGAGAAGAAATTGTTAGAAACAAGAAAAAATTGTTAAAAAAGGAATTTGATTTATTTGGATGTATGAAAAATGAATCGGTTTCAAGGATGATAGAAAGATTTTGTCATTTGAAGATCGAGCTGACTAGACATGGGTTCACGTTTACAGAGGAAGAATTGGTTGATAAGCTGATGGATTCACTACCTGATGAAAAGGATTGGATGTACTTTGCTCTGTTGTTAAAAAACACTGTGGAAAAGAAGAGTCTGACAGTTGATTTTTTGATCGAGAGGCTTGAAAGTCACGAGTTGGAAATCAGAAAAACGAATAAAGTCAACAGTACTCAGTATCAGCAAAACGTTGATTTGTATTATCGAGGAAGTATGATTCCAAAAACGGTATCACCAAAGACTGCGTTCTCAGTAGAAAACCCAAGTGTGCCAAATCAAGAGAATCAAAACAGCAGTCCTGCTCCAAGCAGCGAATATCATGGAGGATCGTCTTCATTAACTCCAAGTCAACAGCAACAACAATCTGTTCCGAAAAATATTTTCCAGTGCAACATTGCTGTAAATCTCAACAACGCACAAAATTTTAGCGAAGAAGCAGCCAAACAGCAGATGGTATTTCTAGCATCCATCTTGGAGTCTTACAAAAGTCTCGTAGCAGGAAAAATCAGAAACACTAACCTCACCAAGGAAGACTATGATCAAATTGACCCCGAAGAAATGGAGTTGATTGACATTAGATGGTGTATAGCGAGTGCGGTTAGAAGGGCTCAAAAGTTCATGAAGATAACAGGCAGACACTCCATTGGTGGACCTTCAACGAAATTAGGGTTTGATAAATCGAAGGTTACATGTTTTAAGTGCAAGCAAAAGGGGCACTTTAAGCGAGAATGTCAAAATGCAGCTGCTGATGAAACGGCCAATCCATTCTGTGAGGACTATTATAAAAGGGTCATCTATCATCAAAACAAAGCAGAATCTCCCAAAATGAAGCAGTTAGAAGATGCTCCCAAAGAAAAGTCGAGAGCATTAACCGTTATTCATGATGATGAGGGCTATGACTGGAGTGATGTGCTACAAGAAGAAGATGCTGTGGGTTTTTCCTTCATGGCAAAAATTGTTCCTTTCAAAGATAACCGAACTGAAGAGGAGAAATATCGTTCTAGGAAGATGTTATCCCAAAACATGAAAGATAAAATTTATCGAACATGGAAAGAAGCAAAGAGTGCAAAAAGATGGGATGCTACTAGAGAATGCTATTTGGATCCTAAAGGGAACATAGTTGTTGAACCATCTTCAATCAGTCTTGAAACCCTCATAGAACAAATAGCAGAAGAAGAAGAAAGTCAGAGAATGTGGGCAAGAGAAGCTGAAGAAAAGGAGAAAGAAAAGGAGTTACAGTCGAAAACGGTCGATGATGGGATAATCGACACGACCAAAGAGATGACTGCAGAAAATCTAAAGACAATGGCAGACAAGGTGCTCGCAGCAAAAGAGTTAGAGGTAGATTCTAAATCTGGAACTGAGTCAAAGAGCAAGGTCAGTTCTAATGATTCAACAAATGGGTCAGGTAAGACTTATAAAGCCAAGATTGATAGTGACTGCAAAAATTGCATGAAAGACTGCAAGATTTGTAGTACACATGCATATCTCAGTGCTAAAAAGACTGAAGAACTGACTGAAAGAGTCAGAGAAGTTGAAAATCAAATCTTAAGTCGTGACAAATTGGCGAAAGCTTCAAATGATCGAATTAAAGAATTAACTGAGAAAGTTGAAAATGATAAAGTTGAAGTAGACCGAGTAAGAAAAGAAAATGAAAATTTAATTCATGAAAATCGACAACTTTCTGAAAATCATGAGAAGCTAAAAAGAACGATAAAAGATTCTGATGAGAGAAACAGTAAAACAAGCAAAGAAAATTTTCAATTGTCAGGAGTCCTTCAGTCAAAAGAAAAGCAAATCAACCAACAGTTGTATGAGATTGCTAATCTGAAGCTTCAGTTTCAGGAAGCTAAGATTGAAAATGAACACATCAATCTGAAACTCAACAGTTACAACTCCACAAGTTTTGTTCTTCAACACATAGTTCCCAAACCCATTGTGAAGAACAAAGCCGACGATGATGTATATGCTGATGGAACAGGGGTGGGGTATCATCAAGTTCCACCGCCTGTGCTGAATAATTTTTCAAAGAAAAAGTTTGGGTTGGTTAACAATGATGAAACAAATGAGATTAAACTTCCAGAAACAATTGACATCACATTCACTTAATCATCTGATGAAGACAGTGTTCAGTCTGAAGTTGTTAAAAATGTGGTTGAAAATGTTTTGAAATCTGACAGTGATTCAACTGAGGACGAAGAGTGCTTTTTGGACAAATACATTCTGAAATCAAAATCCAAAAACAACTTAAGTGAAAAACCTACTCTTGTGATGTACAAGATGTCGGGTTCGGATAAGTTGTATTCGGATCTTGAGTTCCCATTAGAGAATGTGAATGTCGACAAATTGAAAAATGTTTTTAAACTAGTCGCGATTGATGTTTGTGAAATCGAAGGTTTGAAACGTTCCGAAAGGCAATTGAACTTTGAAAAAGATAAATCTTACTACAAAAAACCTGTTGTACCGCCATGTTTTTCTAACAACAATCAAAACAAATGGTCGGGTGGTTATCAGGGTAGTAAGAAAAATCAAAGAACGAATTTTCAAATAAAGAAATTTGTTGAAAAAAAAGTGTTTGTGAAAAGCTTGAGTTCATACTCCGAGCAAGAATCGGAGATTTTTTTCGAAAACCAATGGAGAATTATTTGAGAAGAAAGCCTTGCAACCTCAGACCAAAGGCACAAGTCGGGTAGTTGACACCCCAACATGCTTCAAATGCAATCAAGTTGGACACATTGCACGAAAGTGCACCAACTCGAAGCCAAAGTCTGCGATTGTCGAGAATCCGAAAAGAAAAGATGATGTAAAGGGAAAAGCACCAATGTTTGTTGAGAAAAAGTTTTTAAAGAAGGAAAATGCCAAAGTTAAAACTGAATCTGCAAAAGAGTCAGTTAAGAAAACCAAACCCGTAAAGAAGTTGGTAACTAAAAATGACAAATTTTACAAGCGGGTTGCGTCATCTCAACAAGCATGGAAGCCAAAATCTATTGAAAAGAAAGCAAGTTCTCCAAAACCAGAGGTTTCAGAGTCTGCAAAACAATCATCTTCTACCACACCGGTAAAGATGAATGTTCCTTTGGATTACTCTGAGAAACTTGAGAAACAAACTTCTACCCCACCAGGGAAGAAGTATGTTTCGAAGAAAGACCAACCATCTAGTCAACCTCAAAAAGACTAATTTTTCTTATACAAAGAGGTTGAGGTTGGGACTGAAGAAAGTTTAAAGATGAATGACAAAAATTTCCTGCCATTGTACACCAAAACCACAATTCTAAATGTCAAGCTACCTGAGTCGAAAGAGGCTTGGGTTGCTTCAAAATCTCACTAAATGTTTTTGAAATGTGTAGGAGCTTCCGAGATCCATCTCACATTGGATAATGGATAGTGGAGCTTCTCGGCACATGACAGGGAAGAAAACTCTACTGTATGATGTTCGAAGGTTTAATGGTGGATATGTGGGATTTACAGGCAATCAAGGTGGTCGTATAATTGGTGAGGGAACTTTATCGAATGGTATTGTCACATTTGAAAGAGTGAATTATATCGCAGAGCTGGAAAACAATCTTCTAAGCATCTCTCAGATTTGTGATCGTATGTATTCGACGCACTTCACAGACAATGAATGTTTGATATTGAAGCCGGGACTTGTTGTCCTCGAAGAGTGGGTTATCATGAGAGCACCAAGAGTCGACGATCTGTACCTGTTGGACATGAGTGTAGCAACTACTACCACTGGTCAGGCTCACTGCTTCATGTCAAGAGCCACTGAGAAGGAGTCACAATTATGGCATCGAAAGATGGGCCATATTCATCTGCGAAAAATGAACTACCTGGTACACAACGACTTAGTAAATGGAGTTCATCTGAAAGGTTTTCATCTTGAGGGGGAGTGTATTAGTTGCATCAAAGGTAAACAACGAAAGAAATCTCACCCTGGAAAGAAAATGAATTTTAGTCTCGAGGCCGTTAGAGAGACTTCACATGGATCTCTTTGGTCCAGTGAATGTTAAAAGCATAACTGGTGATCTCTACTGCTTAGTTGTCACATACGACTATTCAAGATTTTCGTGGGTAACGTTTCTGAAGTCAAAAGATGAAACATTTAGGAGCTTGATAACAATGTTCAGAAAGATTGAAAACTTGTACCAAACTCGTATTAGAAGAACAACAAAATGGAAGTATATTGTGATGAAAGAGGTATACTGCAAGAATTCAGCGCACCATACACTCCTCAGCAAAATGGAGTAGCAGAAAGAAAGAATAGGACGCTGATTGAAATGGCCAGAACGATGCTTGCTGATTCTAATCTACCTGTCAATTTTTGGGCAGAAGTAGTGTCAGCCGCTTGCTATACGCTTAACCGGGTTCTTATGGTAAAGAAATTCAACAAGACGTGTTTCGAGCTCATTAATCTCCGCAAACCTAACCTGAAGTATTTAGAACCATTCGGATCTCCCTGCACAGTTCTAGAACCTTTTGGTAAATTTGGTCCAAAGTGCATTGAAGGTATATTTGTGGGATATGCAAGCCCATTGAAAAGAGACTTTGTTACAAGCTTGAAGCAGATCATCGAAGCACATAATGTCGAGTGCCAAGGTTATACGATGCCACCTCAGAAACCCTCTGACTCATGGCACTTCAATTACAATACTCTGTGGGATTCATTCGACATAGAGGAAGAACCAGATTTCTATGACGAGTTGGATATTCTAAGAGAATATGAAGCATCACAAGAAAGATTCCCAGCAGAACCTTATAATCATCAACGACAAGCTTCCAACGATGATGAAGCAGGTCCAAGCAATGCTGGAGAGAACGATGATGTTATGCAAACTCCGACATCTTCAGAACGTGAACAAGATCATATCAATCAGACGAGAATCAATGATAATTCAGAATCTGATGAAAGGCCAACATTCAACCGTGGTGATTCAGAGTCTGAGGGGGAGCAAATCCAGTCTCAAGATCAAACTATTCCAGTCAGTGAACAAGTCGCAAATCAGAACATTACGAATTTGGAAAGTGAGGTAGATGTTCCAGGCGAGGTGATGCCAAGAACTCTTTCATACCATCCAGAAGAGTTAATCATTGGAGAGTTGCAATCAGGCGTCCGCACCAGACGACAAATTGACCAAGGCCTTACTTGTTTTTATTCTACAGTTGCTCCTTTACAAACTGAGTTTTCACTTAGTTGTTTCATTTCGCAGATTGAGCCGCGAACGTACAATGAAGCACTAACTGAAGATTCCTGGGTTAACGCTATGCAGGAGGAGCTAAGTCAGTTTGAGAAGTTGGGTGTATGGAAATTGGTGGACCTGCCTGATGGTCATAGGAAGATTAACACTAAGTGGGTGTTTAAGTGTAAGAGGGATGATCGAGGGGTTATTATTCGCAATAAAGCTCGACTCGTTGTCCAAGGTTTCAGTCAGCAGGAGGGGATAAATTTCACTGAAGTGTATGCTCAAGTTGCTAGACTTGAAGCGATCAGAATTTTCCTAGCATTTGCATCTTGGAAAGGATTTAAAGTGTTTCAGCTAGATGTGAAGTCGGCATTTCTCTATGGCAAGGTGAAAGAGGAGGTTTATGTCGGACAGCCACCGGGCTTCACCGACCCAATCCACAAAGATAAAGTTTATCTCTTGGATAAGGCGTTATACGACTTACATTAGGCCCCGAGAGCCTGGTACGAGACCCTGTCTCAACATCTGTTAGCCAACAACTTCATCTGAGGAAAGGTAGACGCCACTCTGTTCACAAAATAAGTCGACGGCCATCTTCTGATAGTCCAAATTTATTTGGATGACATAATTTTCGGGTCAACAAATGAACAACTCTGCAAAGATTTTGAAAATGTAATGAAGCAGAAGTTTGAAATGTCATCAATGGGTGAGATGAAGTTCTTCTTGGGGCTTCAGGTTGATCAACTACCCGAGGGAACATTCATACATCAGACGAAGTATGTTCATGATGTTCTAGAGAAATTCGGGATGTCAGGAATGTCACCAATGTCCACCCTGTTAGCGACAAACCATGGGATAAACCCTGATCTCACCGGAGAGAAGGTGGATGAAACGCTGTATCGCTCCATGATCGGATCGTTAATGTATTTGATGGCATCAAGACCGGATATTATGTATCCAACATGCCTCACAGCACGGTTTCAGTCAAGCCCCAAAGCTTCGCATATGATAATTGTGAAAAGGATATTACGCTACCTGAAAGGAACTCCATCATTGGGGTTGTGGTATCCAAAAGAAGGCGATATCACGCTCGAGGGATATTCTGATTCCGATTTCGGATGCTGCAAAGTGAACGCTAAATCAACAACAGCGGGATGCCAGTTTTTCAGACCACGATTGGTCACCTGGCAATGTAAGAAGCAGACCTCTGTCGCTTTATCCACATGTGAAGCCAAGTATGTATCTGCTAGCAGCTGCTGCTCTCAGATCTTATGGATCCAGCAATAGATGTGAGACTACGGTTTGCAATTTCTTAACTCCCCTATCTTTGTTGATAATGAGGCAGCTATAAACATAACAAAAAATCCTGTTCATCACGCTAAAACCAAACACATTGAAATTCGTCATCACTTCATCCGAGACTGTTTCGAGAAGACGTTGATACGAATAGAAAAAATCCACACCGATGAACAAAAAGCTGACTTACATACCAAAGCGTTTGATAAAACTCGTTTTCAATATTTTTTGAAACTTAACGGTATGAAGCTTTTCTCGGTTGCGGAGGGAATCATTGGTGTAGATGAAGGTACCACTGTAGATGATGTTGAAAAGCAATCTGCAATGGTTTGTCGAATTTTTACTTGTTTTGGTATTTATGGGGAGATAGGTAATATTTTCAGAAAATACAAAAACAATAAAAATTTCAAAATCCAAAAACAATAGAAAACCGAAAAAGAGCTTGTGTAAAAAGGGAAAATGATAGTACATCAGCTAGACAGTTGCAGTATGCTAAAGAAATGTAAAGTTTAAAAGCGTTAAGCAGTCTCGCTGATGATATGCCGGTAGGTTTTTACACATTTAGTAAGTTTGTTCGGGATATAAACCTAAATCACAACTTGCTTTTTCGTGGGGAACATCTCTCGGATATGTAGGTAACCCCTGAAATCCTGTTTGAAAGACTCTATTTCTGACATACTAGGTCTTTGTACGTGATAATATCTGGGGTATTGTACCAGGATTTCCGATTTTGCGGGAGCAATAGCCTAGTCCTCGTATAATACTCTGCACTGCTTTATTCTTAAAGCCCCCCCTCAGCATAAAAAATGATGAAACATTGAAAAATGCTAATCATGTGCTGTTGTAAAAGAAGATCCCCAAAGGGGACCCACCTAAAGTCGAGCCATCATCTCTCTGATTTTGCGGAAGCAATAGCCCGAGCTCTCATGGCATCACATTTAACCCCTTACAGATATCATTAGTGTGCACTCACCTGTAAGACTGAATATAGTAGTCTGGATACGGGAGTATATTCTGAGGTGGTACACGCGTATAAGTTGAGTTCTTAAAACACTAAATTCGTATCCTGAACAGATTGAAATGTGTGTGAGAACTTAAGTGGATCAGTATATCGGCAATCTAAGCGAATTGTTTAATTCTGAGTATAAAATCAAAGCTTAACGGTACTTGTAGCTAGTCGACAGCTGATATGATTCCCTAACACGCTCACCAAAAATATGTTTGTAAATAGTTTACATTTACTGCATTTCATTTCTGTTTAACATTCAAAACCCAAAAAGATTTCATAGCTTTCTAGTCTAGAAACTTTCTTAAATCCAAAAAGATTTTACATTTCTGTTTTGTTTTATCGACAAACCAAAGCGGAAAGCGGATCTTCAGTCTCGCAGTTTGAGGCAGATGCAGGAAGTTTATGAGATGGACAAATGAGTTGGGAGCTTATCATGATTAACCCTGAGAAAATACAAAGTTAATTCAAGTTCATTAAGTTGAAAATTGAAATTTTCTGAAAAATGTTTGAAAAAGTTGAAACAAAATGTCAGTTTGTTTCGTTTCGGGTCAACCAAGGTCATTAAGTTGGACTCGGTCGGCAAATTAAGTACCCAGGGTCATTAACTTGGACCTGGATACTTAAGTGGATTATTAAAAACTGATAAAAACGACAAAAAGTCAAATTGTCAAAGGTTTGAAAGTCCAATGTGTGCTTCGCTCGAGTGGCAATCCGACCGGGTGGCAATCCGGTCGGACATCCATCCTACTCGAATGACACTATATATAGAGGGTCAAAGTTTCAGTCAAGGTTTTTCACTCGCTCGAACTGTCATCCTACTCTCTCACACTTTTGATTTCTGATCCTGTTTTCTTCATACTTCTTTTGCACAAATCGTTGGATCGTTGGTTAGCACAACTTTTACAATGGCAAAGGTAAGTGTTTCAAGATCTAAACTGTTAAATGTTGATGATTATTGACTGTTATTGTATGATGACGCCACTGTCGGACCTTTAATGATAGATCTAGGCAGATTTAGGCCATTAAGTTGAACTTGATTTAACTTTCATACAAAGTAATTGGAAAACAAAATGATGATCATAACCTCGATCTTACAAGTAGTAAAATCAACAAAACTTATTTTCCGGAAAAACCATTTTTGATTAAAACAAACTTAAGTGTTTTGAAATCTTAATGGGAAAATAGTTTGTTGTAAGGGGAAGTTCTGATTGTTTATGCCAAGTGGATGGCGATTTGAAGCAATTCATATCAGTTTGTCATTTTATTTGTACAGTTTGTTTTCAAACTTCTTTTAAATGATTTTGAATTTTAGGGGGAGTAAGAATTTTCAGAAAATCCAAAAACATTTGAAAATTTGAAAAAAGCCAAAAACATGATAAAATCAAAAATGAGTTTTATTGAGAAAAGAGGAAATGATAGTACATCAGTAGACTATCATAGCATGCTAAAGAATTGGAAAGTCAAAATGTGATAAACGGTCTCACTGATGATGTGCCAGTAGGTTTTTGCACATTTAGTAAATTGTGTCGAGATATAAACCTAAATTTCAAACTTGGAAAGTCAAAATGTGATAAACGGTCTCACTGATGATGTGCCAGTAGGTTTTTGCACATTTAGGAAATTGTGTCGAGATATAAACCTAAATTTCAAACTTGCTTATTTCGTGGGGAACAACTCTCGGATATATGGGTAACCCCCGAAATCTTGTTTGAAAGATCCCTCTTTCTGAGATACTAGGTCTTTATGCTTAGTGATATCTGGGGTATTATCCCGGGACTTCTGATTTTGCGGAAGCAATGACCTAGTCTCCGTATAATACTTTTCGCTTGCTTGAAATATAGCACTACCCTCAGCATAAAAAATGATGAATCATTGCAAAATGCTATTCATGTGCTGTTGAAGAAAAGATTCTCTAAAGGGAACACACCTAAAGTCGAAGCCATCATCTCTCTGATTTTGCCGAAGCAATAGCCTGAGCTCTCATGGCCCTCGCATTTAATCCTTTACAGATATCATCTAGGTATACTCACCTGTAAGAGTGAATATTGGGATCTGGATACGGGAGTATATTCTGAGGTGGGACACGCGAATAAGTTTAAGTCTCTAAAACATTAATCTCGTATCTCGAAACAGTTGAACTTTGTGTGAAAATTTAAGTGGATCAGTATACTGACAATCTAAGTGAATCGTTTAGAACTTAAAATGTTTAAAGCTTAACGGTGCTAGTGATGTGTTTCAAAAACTGATATGATCCTCTTACACAAACTCACAAAAATATTGTCTGTAAATATTTCTTTACTGCATTTCTTTAATATCATAAATCCAAAAAGATTTTCGAAGTGTTTTAGCATAAATTTTGAAAAATCCAAAAAGATTTTCGACAACTGATGTTGGAGAGCTGATTTTCGAAATTCCGAGTGCTAAACATGATGATAACTGGGTTAGGAGAGTGTGTTTAAAATGTGAAATGATTTTAATAAAATACTAAATTTGTATGTTACATATACAAGTGGTTAGCAGAGTTTAAATTTGTCAAATTTTTAAAATTTGTGAAATTTATTTTTGAGTAGAGCATGTGCAGGAGAATTTAAGACTGCGATCCCAGCTGATTGATAGGGGAGTCTGCTAGCAAAAGAAAGTTTGAAGTTAGAAGAGCCAAGTTCAATTCTGAGGATTATCGCAAGCTGCTAATGCTAAAGCTAAAGGAATCAAGATATCTGATCAAGAGAAGAGAGAGTCATATTGAGATCCTAGAAAAGAATGAGAAGAAGAGAAGAGAATGAAGGAAGATTACACTGTTAGATACGTTGAAAGAGTGCGAAGACTGATCAAGGCTGAAGACTGTGAAGACTCGACACCGAAGACTTCGTCAACATCTGAGGGGGAGTCTGTTGGTGCATACGTCTGTCGACTTCGTCTTGTATCGAGTTTTGTAATAGAATTGTTAGATCATGGCACGTTGTACGAGGAAAATAGGGTTTGGGTGTGGTTGAGCTATTTCGCACGAAATAGCAAGATGTCATTCCGTGCGAAATACCCACCACTATAAATACCTGTCATGCTGATTCATTTGCATCGTTCATGATTCCGGTACCGAAGTGCTGCCGACGTGTCATTTGATCTGTAATCGTGTCAAACCAATATAACAAGACAATTAAGAGTGAATTTAGCTGTTACAAAGTCTAATCAATGAATTCCGCCTCTGATTAGACCGAGAACTCTTCTGATAAACTCGTTTCGATCGTCTCACGATCCTACATTACTTATCACATGACTCGAGTGGCAACTTGGTCGAATGGCAACTCGACCGAGTGGTCATCAGATTCACATACTGTTGACTTTAGTTGATTTATCATTTCTCAAAAGGTAAGCCGGTCAGATGACAATCCGGTCGGAAAGCCATCCGAGCCACTGTACTATGTATGGTAAGATCTTCAGAGTTAGAAAAATTTTGAGAAATTTCAAGATCTTTATTATTTGTCAAAATCTTTCTGCAGGACTGGGAGAAAACGTATAACATCTACTGTCTGTTAGAAATGCAATATACAGACAAAACTGTAGTTAAAGATATTGCAAAATTCTTGAGGGAAAGCAGGATTGCTAAGGCGCTAACTGATAAAACTATAGTTTATGAATCGCATGTTAGACAATTTTGGAACTCTGCGAGATATGAAGAGAAGGATAAGACGATCTACTCTGCAGTAACAAAGAGAGATGAGAATGGACAGAATGTTGATTTGGAAATTAAAATCAATGTTGGAGATGTGAGACGTGTGTTAGATTTAGGTGATTCTGATAATGATCCCACCATTATTTCGGAATGTCTTTCCAAAGGATTGTGGTGTAAGATGGGATTCTCAGGACACATAAATGGGAAGATGGCAAAGACTATGTTATGTCATTCTACAAGTTTTTGATACATTGTGTTATTCATGCGTTATCACACAGGAAGGGCGCGTATGATGAAACATCTGACTACATCATGAACATTATTGCTTGCCTCGTTTTGAACAGGCCGTGTAATGTTTCTCAAGTGCTATTTGACTACATGGTTGAGAATGCGAAAGCTGGAAGCAAGAAATACATTATGTATCCTCGCTTCGTACATATGTTGATTGATGATAAGTTCAAGGATCTTGAGAAGAATAATGATGATATTTTAGGTCTGAGGCACATGACAGCAGAAACAATCAGCAGACTTATTAAGGGTCTTGATCCAGGAGTGAAAGGAATGATATGCAGGATTAACAACCCAACATATATTGCTCCAGAGAACGATGCTTGGAGACATCAAAACAGTGATTCTGATATGAAGATGAGAAGATGAGTCAGTTGGTTGAGAAGAAAACCAGATAGTCGTTTGTAAGAGATGGAAAGAGAAAGAGAACGCCAAAGACATCCCCTGCAGTTTCTATTCCGAAGATTGTAGTTAAGGGTATAGTGCAAGGGGGAGTCATAAGGTAGTTAGATTTTTAAATTGTTAAAAGTTTCTAATGAATTTGTTAATGATTGTTTTGCAGGGCTTTCTGTAGAGCCACATCAAAGACTGGTGGATGAAACAGTAATAGATCCTTCAAGCATTCCACAAGATGCAATTGATCTGACAAAGGTTACATTGGAACAATTCCTTCAACTCAATGAAGCTGCAAGTGCTGCTCAGAAAGATCAAAGTTCTAGTGCTCAAGTTGAAAGTGCCAAAGCTACTGAGCCTGAAGGTGTAGTTCAGGATAATTCAAGTGAAGATGATTCTGAGGCTACTGAGTCAGAGTTCAACCTAACAACACTTGGTAGAGGTAAAGCACAGCTGAAGAAAAAGCCTACAAAGAAGCAGAAAGCATCGGATGAAGAAGACTCTACCTATATACCTGATAAGCCAAAGAAACAAAGAGGGAAGCATAAAGCTGTTAAAGCCGGAGTCATTTCGAGGAATGTGCGTGCAAAGAAAGCAGGGGCTAAATCACAAAAAGATCAAGGCGACAAAGGCGAAAAGTATGTTACAACTTCAAAGATTCATGAAGCAGAAAAGATTCAAAGGGTTGAAATTTAAAAGGAGCCTGAAGTTCATAGTGTTGAAGATCCAAAAGCTCCAGAGGTTCAAGCACAAAGTGTGGTTGATGTTGAAGTTCAAAAGAAAAGTGGATGATAGCTTATAAGATCTAGATTATCCGAGGAGATGAATCTGATTGTGGACGAATGCTTCGGAGATCGGATTACATTACTAGATGATTTGTTATCCGATGAAGATTTGCTGATTATGGAGAATATCGTTTACACGGATCTGTCATTCTTACGGTTCGTTAACGTGGATCAAGGTTCATCGGGATTGCTGGTTGAGAATCCTAACGTTGAACAGAAAATTGAAGAATTTTTGAATGATCAGATCAATGAACAAGAGGATGATGATCAGCAAGAAGCCTCCACATCTGGAAAACAACACGTTGATCAGGTATTCCTCACAAACCCTACTGTGATTTATCTGAATGCTCAATATGAGGGAGAGATACATATTCAGAGATCAAGGGCAGAAATGTTAGAAGAACTGGGTTTGAATGATGGAAAATTTAAGTTTGATATTGAAGATGAGATACCTCAGTCATCTAAAGACGTATTTGAGCCTAGGTATGCTCATGAAGCCGATCACTATAATGATGTTATTGTTGAAGATGCGTCAGATTCATTAGATGAAGAAACTGATTTTCACTATTCTGGATTTGAGGAGACTTTTCCTTCTTTGGCGGAAATGTTCAAAGATCGAAATGAAGATGAAATAAGGAGAAAGATTGTGGAAAAAGTTTCAAGTGAAGGTGTTCCAGAAACCATCCCAAGAGAAAACCTTGCCGAAGAACGGAAGAAGTGGTTCAAAGTAATGCCAAAAGAGAGGAAGACTCTTAGGGCACTTCAGTTCTTCACTCACAACAAATACATCTCATGGGGTGATATCTTATCATGGGGTTATTTGGTAGATCTACAGGTCTACGCCATCAGACGGGAACAGGGGGTACAGTACTTCGAGTTTTTGTCAGATATCAAAACCCTCCCGTGGTGGGATGTAGATGAGTTGGTGAAGACAAAGAATATTAAGTAGTTCTATTATGGACTGGAGGTGAAACAACATGATCAACATTTGTGGGATTACATAAAGCAGCAGGCCAAGGTTGGATATCCTGACTGGGAGCCTCAACGACCAAAGCAAATTGTCACAATGTTAGAGAACAGAGAGAAAGATATAACGTTAGATATCAAGCCTCCAAGATGTTTGAAGAATATGCCTCTCAGAGCTATTGAGCAAGATTTTCATGATCTATTTGAAGGATGGCTGTACAATGAAACGACGGCTGAGGCGGCTGTTTGACAAGTCCACATGAAAGTCTCAAAGAATCAGTATTCTAGATCCGATGTGGCTTGTTAACTGTTCGAAAAAGGATATCAACTGCTTGTTCTACAACAAGATTGTATATGAGAAGAGAGGCGAAGAACAAGCGTTCAGTATCAAACAATTATGGATGTGTGTTTTGCCCAAGACATCAACTCAGGAAGATATTGGAAGACAAAATGGAGAGATCTTGAGATTGATGAGTTCCTGAAAAAGTACAAACGAGAACAAAGATCAAAGGCCATTTCTGAAAGGGCAGCTGAGCTTGGCAAGCGCAAGTTCGGAAAGTCAATACCAACGGATCAAATGCCAATCGAGAAAGAGGAGAACAAGATTCCCAAATGGGATCAGAAGCGTGATGGTGATCCGGTTTACAGAAAATGGTGGATCGATGAAGGAAGGCATATAAGGAAAAGAATGTTAGAAGAAACGGCTGAATTGAGAAGACAAAGAGCGCGAGAACGAAGGCGCAACAGGAAGAATTGAAGACTATGCTGGAAGGAACTACAGCTACATTCGAGGGGGAGTCTGTTAGTTTATACGTCTGTAGCTTCCGTCAGCATTTAGTCATATTTTGTATGTTTTGTATACTTGTATGTTATTATGTATGTAGAATGACAGCTCAGGGAATGGTTTTGTATTGTAAAGATGATGTCCATCGGCTGACATGTGTCATCCGGTCGGATGGCCATCCGACCGGATAGCCATTCGAGTGGACTGCCACTCGGTCGGACAACATCTATCTCATTCCTGAGTTGCCTATAAATACCCCATCAGGGTATGACATTTAGAACTTTTGACTCTAGAGAGAACTCTGTCAAGTCTGACTTCTACAGGCGCTTTTGTACTTTCATAACAGTTGAATAGAAAGATCAGACGGTGTTTAATCGTTGAATACTTTGTCGTACATCTGTGATTTGATCAAATGGATTTTCTGCACATTAGTCAAAGTCGATTCATCTAAGTTCCTGACGAACAGATCCTTTACGAGGGACCAACACTTTCAATAATCCAACCCTTTAGGATTGTATCCTTGCTGACTCAAACTACTGGGTTGAGGGTAACGTCACCTTCAAAAGAGGGGCCTACTACAATAACTAAGATAATCTCTTATAAAGTGCAAAAGTGCGGAAATAATCAAAGGTTACACTAAAGGCGAGTCGGATCCAAGTGATTCATCTTGTCTATCTGTTTTAGTTTTATTTTTATTTTCAGCATTTTTTTAGTTAGTTTTATTTTCTTGTTTAAAAACCTTTTTCCTAAATTTTGATTTGATTAGACGTTGAGGATAAACCGGTACTAAAAGCTCTTGTGTCCTTGGACGACCTCGGTATCTTACGAACGCTATACTACGCTAACGATGGGTGCACTTGCCCATATGTGTGTTTAGTGTTAATAAAATATTGTGTTTTATAAATTTAAAACTTGACTAAAGTGTTAAAAGGGCTTAAAATATACATAAAAGTATATCACACTCGACACACATCATTGACCAGACTGGGAATCTATGGTGCCAATCCCCAAATATACCTTTCATAATCAGGAGTGACCATTCTAGGAACCAACCTAGCCAGATCGTTGAATCGAGTCGTTTATGCTCTGACATTCAAACCTTCCATTGTTAGATTCTAGAAATTTGTCTCGCTTTTGGTGGCATATTAACGTTTTTATTATTCGAACAATAATGACAACATAAGACAATATTTAAATAATTCAATTGTTAAATGCGAGGGGATTAAACAATACACATGTAATATCACATAACGATTAGAAAAATTTAACCAAAAACCCATTATAATGATATTTTATCATGGAAATTACATTACTTGTTCGTAGTTCGCAAAGGACTAACAAAATTTGGTGTGAATAAAATCAAACACCATCGACAAGTTTCACTGAATTTCCTACTAAAATATCTAGTTGGCATGCAAGCCTAAATAGGGTTACCAAAAGAGATAAAACAATACAAACACCGAGCTTAGTGCATCTGATCCATGGCACTGTCGTCTAAATCCTGAATTTCATCATACCAATCCATCTAGCCCTCGAGATCCTTTATCTTGCCCTTTGCCGTCTCTAGGTCTTCGTGTAAGGTAGCGATCTAACGATCACAGTGAGAGCATCGGTCCACCCAAACTCCTTTATGCTTCTTCAAAGCAGACTCAGTAGCGGCTCTAAAAGTCAAGTCGTGACAACAGTGGCTTGTGTGGTTTGGACGGTTCAAGAGAGAGAAAGAAAGTTGTTGGTGAAGTTTTGTTGAAGACTTAGGACACTTGTCCCTCATGCATGCATTTTCCTAGTTTCCAATGATTATGTATTCTCCCCATGTCCAACACATGGCACAAAAGAGAAGTGGTGGGCACCCAAGGGGCGCCACCTACATGCATACACACACTTAATTCATATACATATACATACACATATATATAATATATGTAGCTAAAAACAGGTATTTAACTGACTACCGGGTATTTTATCTCGCGTTTTAATCACGTTTTAAGCCGTTTAAAATTACTTTTATCATTATATAAAAATTAACTCGCCATAATATTACTGAACAATGTTTTATTTGCCTCGACTGGCTGCATTGTTTATATTTTGAAAGATACGCGCGATATCGCGCAGTATGCGCTTAAATTCGCAAAACAGTGTTTTTAAGCGTTTTAATTAATTTTTCCTCACAAATATGATTAGAAATAACATTTTAATCATAACAGAATATTTTTATGATTTTAACATTAATCGGGCAGTCACCAACGTTCGTTTCGTATTTTGTTCGTTACGCGGTAAACGTTTATCCTATTATTGCCAACATAATTTTTAACGAAATTGGAATTTACCAACACATCAAATACAATATATTAACACCAAATTCAATAAAATATTGCCTTTATTTGTTCATAACACGTGTCACACTAGTACAGTACATACTCAAAATAGCCAGGTGTCACAGAGAGATATGTATATTTAAGATACTCTCCCAAACCGAAGGTAAGACCTCCATATAATTCTAACAACATTCGAGTAGACGACGTATCTACATGTAGATCTCTTTGAAAGAATCTCACTTGAATTATGAAAGGTATATAGTAGCATGTAGTACTTTTACTTTCATATGTTAGAATTCACACTTGTGAATTCTCACGAAGAATTCTAATGAAGTATGTCGACATGTATTGTATTTGTAAATTTCATCTCAATATTCTCACCACCTTCTTTCATGACTCTCTCACGAAATGGTTATACATTTGATGACCACATTCTTTAATGACTCTCTCATGAAATGGTTATACATTTGATGTCTCGACTTTGACTTTTAGTATATACAACAACTCTCAAGTTGTTTACGTCCAAATCTTTTCATGTACTGTCTGTTTAAAACAATATTTTTTTAAACATTGTATAGTTGACGTTAAAATTATTTTTCCACAAAAGTCAATTTGTACGTCACAAACATTTGTGATTTATTTATCTGTAAAAAAATGTATGTGTTATCCGAAGATATTGAACACAAAACAATAAAATACATTCAAAATTAAATCATAAGTACAAAACATTTTTAAATAATACAAACGGATTCATAGACGATCTCTAGACATCAAATCTCAAATTGTTACTATCTTCAACATTTTTATCATCCGGCTGAAATCATCACATGACATATCTTGAGGTACTCGCTCAATAAGACTCCATGCACTCATAAGTACAAGTTCCTCATTTCATCTTGAAACTCTAAACTTGAACACATCTGCTTAAACAACACCAAGTTGTTACAAATACTAAATTTAGTTAGTGAAGCTTGAACAACTAATCTTGTCCACAAAAAACACCAAGCTGGTTTCTACCAAATTTAGAATTTGAGAGTATTACTTTGGTTCAACATATGCTACTTCTAGCAAGAGGAACAAACCGTTTGAATTATGAAAACAATGTAAAACATTGTTTTAAAATCATTCTAAATATTTTCGTTATTTTGTTTGCAATGTCGTAGTAATAGCATCAATAAGGGTTTATGAAATCATAAATAAAAACCAAAACATCAAACTGTTTTATATGGTTTAGTTTTACTACGCATGTACTAAACGTTTTCTAACACGCATGTTAGGAAAAAAAATGTGTTATAACATGCACATTATAAAATCAAACGTTTACATAAAATGTTTTTCAAGAATATAGTTTATAAAATAAACCATTTCTAATGCACACATTAGGAAATTAAATGTTTATGTACATAAAACATTTTCGGTTAGTATGGTTTACAAATAAACCATTTCTAACAAACATGTTCGGACTTAAACAATTCTAACGTGCAAGATAGACGGAAAAACTAGGAATTCCAAATAATTAGATTTACTATCTAAACTCCTATTAGTGATAAACGTTTTCTAACACACATGTTAGAAAAATGTAACGATTTCTAAAGCACACGTTTTGAAAAATTAAAACATTAGTATGAAATATTTTAACTACAAGTATGATTCATAAAATAAACCACTTGTAACACACTTGTTAGAAATAAACAATTATAACTCGTTTTAAACTAAGTATTTCTAATACGCGTGTTAGAAGATAAATGATTTTGGTATTATAGTACAATACAAGGAAGTGGCAATACTGTCTATTTCCAATGCCCCATACTCAAATCATCAAATTACACTATGTAGGCTATACGTATTAAGACCACCATAGAGGCAGACGGTCTTTGGGAGATGATTGAACCAACCGAAAGAATATAACTCGATGAAAAGAAAGACAAGATGTTACGACATATTTGTTTTGATTACTACCCGAAGATCTTCTTTTGGAAGTTGCAAAATGCAAAAGTGCAAAGAAAATATAAACACATTGAAGACTACACACATTGGTGTCGTGTGCCAAAGGCACGTCTACAAATACTCGAATTTGAATTTGAGATGTTACAAATGAAATATGGGGGCATAGTCGATTCATCCACTCCCAAACTCAATGGTACTGTCACTTGGGGATTAGGGTCCAAATTCAATGAATAAAATCTTGTACGAAAGTTGCTAAATTCAGAACCGAAGAGATTCATTTAAATAGTTGCATCTGAAGAGCAAAGTAATCAAAAGGTTGAACACTTTTGAAGATAAGATGTTGTTCACACGTCACGATAGCAAGTTCGGTCATGGAAACATAATGGAAAACAAGGACAAAGGAAGTTTGTTCCACATGCGAAGGCCGTGGAAAATTTACATTGTCTATAAGAGAATATTCTACACAGGACACGTCCTAAGGCAATAACAACTACAAAGGAAAAAAGTTCACAAGGGACTTAAGTAAAGTTAAGTGCTTTAATTTCAATAAGTATGGATAAAATTCATACGATTGTACTCAAAAGGATGATGCACAAGAACAAGCTAATCTAATGAAGGAGGATGATGAACCAACCCTTTTAATTGATGTTACTAAAGACTACAAAGACCATCATAAGATTTTCTTAAAGTAAAAGCAAATCAAAACTACTAAATATAGGACGACTGATAAAAGCCGTGGTTTCTCAAAAATTGTACAAGTAATGACATGAAGGCACTGGAACCCGTTTCATAAAGTTTTGGTGATGAATCATACGTAGAGTTAAAATGAAAAGATTCAATATTATTGGATTGTTAAAATAGGGAACAACTAGTGACTTCTCAAGTTTATTACATCAAAGCCCAAATAACAGTATTTTGAGCCTCAGATAGCTTATAGAAAATGGATGTAAAGTCATCATGCGTAACACCTCGTAAAAACACGACCAATATGATAAAGACACGTGTCATGGACTTTAAACGTGTAAGGAATTGTTTTCGAAGGACTAAAGTTGTCAAACAATGTAAATATGTTAGTAAAAGGATCCAAAGTGTCAACATGCCATTCTTGTGCCTCTGATTGACCTCATACGATGTTCGTATTCTTTCATGAATGATTTATCTAACATTAGAAGTCGTTTATGTTTAAAATAAGGATCTTACGAAACATAGGGGTTAAAAGTGTTAACATGTTAAAGTTACCTCTGAGTGACCTTTAACGAACCCTAAAACATTGTAAATAATTTAATGTTTGGTTGTCAAGAATATTGGGTATTAATTTTGTGGAGGTTTGATGAAAACAAGACTTTTCGGGTGATCGTACGACTAACCAGGAGCTTAACGGAGTTAGTTTATGACCCAAGGTCCTTAAAAGTTAACTATGGGGGTCCAAAATGCAATAAATGGAACTTAAATAAAGTTTAAATGGACCAGGGGCTGAAATTGCAAAGTTACAAAAGTGTTTACCGGAAATAGCCCTCCACGCGGGCCGCGTAGACCCAAGGCCAACTCTTACGCGGGCCGCGTAAGAGTGCCAGATGCAGAAAAAGTGGGCAGGTGCATGTCCAGCCAGTTCCACCGCCTTTGCATGCTTGTTTTTGATTCCAGGGACTGAGCCAATAGATTTTCAAGCATAGGGGACACCTGGGATCATCAGAAATCAGTTGTAGGGGCAGGTGGATCAATCTTAAAGCTCTAAGAATCGTATATAAGGGCTCTTGTATTCACTTGTTCATTTGCACAATTCAAATTTCTTCATATTGCTTTCTCTGGAGCTTCCTGGAGTTCAAGCAAGTTTTCTTAAGTTCCAAATTCGTGCTAAGGACCATTGTAAGTGTTCTTAGCTCCTTAAGTTCAAGTTTTATTAGTTTAATGACCAAAAGTCAAAGCCATCGTAATTAAGCTTTGACTTAGTGATTAATCACTAAAAGTCCAGCCATTATTCGAATTGAAAGTGGCTATGAGTTGGTAATTATATGGGTAATAAACCCTTAAAAGGGCACCCACTGATTATCACTCTAACTTGGTAAATTGTCGGGTCAAACTTAATATTAAAAAGTCAACAGAAGCTATTTTTGCAAATAAATTCATAACTGATAATGTAGAAGTTATGGAACATGTTTTAACACTAAAATAACTTGGTAAATAATGTAAGAACATGTCTAGGCATGTTCAACCCGACAATTCTGAGTTTAGGCTCGGTTCGGGACCAAAAGTCGCAAAAGTAGACTTTTGCTTTGACTTTCAGTTCTGACCCGATTTAGATTGTTTTAGATATGCCTTAAGGTTCCTTTAGGACCATATTATATGTTAGTAAAACCCTCTGAGGTTATACTACATGGTTCCTTATTAATCCGATTCATTTGCATTTTTCCGTTAAATGCTTAAATGTTGACCATAATGCCCTTTTAATATTAAAACGAGATTTTTGAAAATGTGAGAGGACAAAAACCTTTATTACTGATATTTAAGTATGTCCTAAAAGTTTAACATCAGTTTATGGTCTAAAATGAGAGTTATGCTCAATATCGCAAATGAAGGCCTTTTTATTAATTAAACGGCATATTTGATATAAATCCTATTAAAACTAAAATTTTGACATCAAACCTTTTACCTACTGATGTAATATAATATTTTGGGATTTTTGGAAATTTTTATTAAATTTTAAACTGATCATAACATAGAGTTCTCGCATAGGCATGGTAATTGACGATAACGCCCTTTTTGCTAATAAAATGAGTTTTACACATCCTTTACATATCAAGCCTTTTTCTACTGATTTTATATAATAAATAAGTTATTTTAAATTGTAAAGGATGGTCAAAATCTCATATTTCCTTATTTAAACCGAATATCGTCAAATACCGACTTTTATGCGATTTAGGCGCATAATATGGTTTAAAACCATATTAGGCACCTAAAGCTTGATACCTACTGATGTTATGAATAAATTTTTATACTTTAACAGTAAATAAAAGTTTTGAACTCAGATTTCCAAATTTAACCCTTAAAGCATATGTGAAATGACCAAAATGCCCCTACGGTGCATTGTTTGGCCATAAATGATAAATTTCACATATATGATTTATTTTACTGATATCACTTATTGAAATAAATATTTTTATTGATTATTTTAGACCAGAAACTCAGATTATTATTTAACCTCTTTTATAAACATTAAAATGACCAAAATACCCCTACGGGGCATAAATTGGTTTTAAATTCGTTTTGGGCATAATGGAAGGTATCCTACTGATATCACAGCATATTCAAAGCATATTAACTTGTGGAACCTGTTCATGACTCAGTTGGTTACCTGTTACACATTATACGTGTTCGGTACGGTTTATGTAACCAGTTTACATAAATTAACCGAAACGGGTTAAACCTTATCATTTTTACCTCAAAATCCAGAATGTGTTTAGTTTACCCATATTATACAAGTATTCATACGTGTCGGGTCTAAATCACATTCTAATCCGGTCTTCGCTTAATCTTGTGTTTTGAACCGTAAACCTTTCATTAAAATTAACCGTTCTAAGTTAAGACTTAAATAAGACCCGTTAGGATTCTAATAGGTTATTAAAAATCTTCGTTCCAGATTAGGAGCCCGGTAAAGGCTATCTGTACTTACTTGATTGATTTACGACTGGGAATAAATTTATATTTTTGCTCAGGTAAATACTTTTAACTTATTTACCCTTATACGGGCTTGGGGTACGGTATTTAATAATACCGCTTGGTCGGGTATTGAATTTTTAATCGAATAATGGTTAAAACATTGAGATAACCCGTTTAATCTTTTTTGTTTGCTTTAAGCCTTTGGGGGGTTAATGACCATGTCCTGGATATCCTCGGCTCATTCATTGAAATGGCCATGACTTAAGCACGAGGTGTAGGCATACACCTGCCGGTGCGTATGTAAAGAAGATATAACCACTTGTTGAGAATAACTCACCGTGGGACTATATCATGTGGTGGTCTATTAATCTTTAACCCGATACTTCTAACCTGGGCTGAATGTATAACAAACATATAATTCTTTTACAAGATTATTTTTAAATAATTTTCCCAAGTAAATAAAGAATGTTTATGCCTTGTGCATTTAAATCAATTTTTATAAACCCTCTTCAAAAGAGTCGGTTAATTGTATTTACCAGTGTAAACTGACGTATTTTCAAAAGGTTAAGTGCAGGTACTATTCGTAATCGGCTGGCTACTCCTAGTATCAAATAAAGAGTCTTGCAAGCTCGTGATGCTTAATTCTGTTGAACAATATTTTCTTATATTCTAGATCCGCCTGTGGATCCACTTTACAACCGTTGTGTAATATTTATGTTACTTTCAATCGGTTTGTAATATTATTACTTTTAGACTTCCGTTGTGCAATGAACTGTGATTATTTGACTATGATGATATCAACTACGTCACGATACTCCCCACCGGGCCCACCGGTAATACGTGAAAATATCGGGGTGTGACAGGTTGGTATCAGAGCCAACATTGAGTGAATTAAACACTAGCCTTTTGTGTTTAATCTCAATGACACAGTTTGCACATTCCTAGACCTCCGAGTCTAGGCTAACAACATAGGACTAATCCTAATCTTATTGTTTTCTTTTGCTTGTTTCTTTTGTTTGTTTTGGCAGAAACGAAGGATGCCACCACGATTTCGAGGAAGAGGTGGACGAGGTAAGGCCCCGATGCTAGGAAGAAATGACCATGAGGCCGGGTCGTCACACCGGCGAACTCCTTCTGCAACAATGAGCTCAAGTCCTCAAGAAGATTGGAGGAAGTACTTGGAGCCCACGAGGCGTTCTGTCTCGCTCAGCTCTTCACCTTCTTACCAAGTTTCCTTCGGACTCCACCAGAACAATGAGTCCGACCATTCACATCACTCCTTTATCCCGCTTCAGCGGTCAAGCTCACATCGGGCCTTCCAGGACCCGACCCCGTATTTCCAGAGCCGGTTCAACCCGGAAAATCAGATTGAAGAGCCAATGGGCCATAACCCATTGTGCCCCGAAGACTATTTTCCTGAAGCCCAGGACATGGATATGGATGATGACCCCGATCCTGCCGAACCACCATTTGGGACGCCCACGCATCCCATAGAGATTTCAGATGGGTCAACTTTTCATGGCTCGCCGTATAGAGTCCCAGACAGTTTTGCATAAAGGTGGGCCACATACCATTGGGAGTACACTCACCCTTTCAACCCACCTCAACAGCAGCAACAGGATCCCTCTGAGGACCCACATTTTGTAGCGGTCACGCCACCGCCACCACCACCGCTTGAGCAGCAACTGCCTCCGGAGCCACCGAGGCGAAGAAGATCAGGTGCACGGATGTCCGTGCGAAGAGCGGATTTTCATTTCAGCACCTCTCAACACTCCAGTGGCAGTCATTACCCGCCACTGTATGAAGACCCGCAGATGGGTGGGCCTTCAAACCCAGTTTCACAGGTCGACTCAGCTCTAGTCGCACCACCACCACCACACATGGGTTACAATAACCCAATTCCTTCATAGACCGGTGCAGCGACATCTAACCCATTTGAGCAGCCAGCCTACCCGGGGTACAACTACTACAATGCCCCCGATGTTGACCCGTATCTCGTAGCGGCCAACTACAATGCTCTTCACCCTGAAGGACCTTATACAGCTTCGTACCAGTCTGGGTACCAAACATACGGGTATCAATACCCGCTACCTGCTCAACCTCCGCAGCAGCAGCCGCCGCAGCTGCCACTGATCCCGCCGCCGCAACAACAGAAGATTCTTCAGAGGTTGAGCTAGGTGGAACGAGAGGTTCAAGAGGAGCGTAGGAGCCACCGGGGATTTCTTAAGGGTCTGGCGAATCTGATCAAGGGGAAGAAGAAGAGGGATTTTTGAAGATTCCTTATTTATTTATGTTGTAATTTCTTTATTCCAATTAAGTCCCTGCATGGACATTTATTTATGTACCTAGTCCCTGCGAGGATTTGTATTTTCATTTTAGCCCCTGCGTGGGCAAGTTATTTATGTAAAAGTCCCGTTTAGGGCAATCTATGTACTTCTTTTAAAATTAGTGGAATGTTTTATTTAAATTTCATTGTCATCCTATGTATGAATATAATATATGAAATAAATTAAAAATATCATTCCTTTTTAAATGATCTGCCTTTAAATATTAAATAAGAATCTTAAAAGGTATAACCTAGCCTGTATGTCAGTATAGACCTGGCCATGATGGTAAAACCTGTTAAAAAAAGATTCAAATTCTTGTTAACATCTGAAAACATGTTAGCACTCCTGGCAGATGTGATTCGGTAAGTCACACATGCCATCCTTATACTGGATTCTTCCAGTTTTCCTTATTTAGCCTAATGATCTATAAATCATGGGTTCAGATCATCAATCAAGATGATCATATATGAGACATCCATTAGTGATGCAGTGCCTATGGGCCGTAATAATTATCAAATAAGACAAAAGACAGTTGTAGTCTACGACTCCCTGTCGATAAAAGGTAATGAACTACGTTCAAACATTAATGCCTCGATTCTCTGAAATCATGGCTTAAAATTGTCCTTGTGACTAGGCCTTATAGGCCATTAATAATACCCTTAATACTTTATAATTAGGATAAATTATAATGAAAATCCTAAATAAATATGATTAACAAATTAACCAAACACGGTCTATGTTTACCATGGTTAATGAATCATCAGAAATAATGATTCCATAATAACCTCTGAGTAAAATAATGTCAACTGTTTTGTAGCAATCAAGCTACATGGCTGAATTGGAGGAAGTTAACAGTCACCCAAGAGAGAATAATGATACTACCAGAGTTAATGTAGCTGGTGCGGAACTGCAGGCATTAATAGATAATGCCGTTACTCGAGCTCTCGACAGAAAGTTTAATGAATTAAGTGGTACCCGCGCCAGAACTCAGTCCGTACCACATACAAAACCACGCTCTAAGACTCATTCTGAGGCTCATAGTAAGCCCCCTTCTAAAGTAAATGAGTCAAAGAAGGATGATGCTCGTCAATCATCAAATCAGCAAAGCGTTCCGTCTAAGAAGATTGTGCTCAATCAAGAGCCCCTCGGTAAGACCTGCTCTTACAAGTATTTTCTCTCCTGCAAGCTAAGAGACTTCACAGGGTAAAATGGAGCCATAGATTGTATGACTTGGCTCGATGATATGGACACTGTTGTTGATATTAGTGGTTGTGCAGAGCAAGACATTGTAAAGTTTGTGTCACAGTCATTTAAAGGTGAAGCGTTAGCTTGGTGGAGATCCTTAATCCAAGCTACAGGAAAGATCCACTTATATAGCATGTCTTTGGATCAGTTAGTTGCTTTAATCAAGGAAAATTTATGTCCTCAACATGAAGTTGAGAAAATTGAGACTGACTTCTTGACCTTGGTCATGAAGAACTTAGACTGTTAAGCATATCTCACGAGTTTTAATACCATGTCTCGATTGGTTTCATATCTGGTCACACCGCAACCAAAAAATAGCTCGTTTTATAGGAGGTTTAGCTCCGGAGATTAAGGCAAGTGTGAAAGCATCAAGACCTACTACTTTTAGGTCAGTGGCTGATCTGTCGTTATCCCTTACCCTAGATGCGGTCAGGAAAAGATCGCTCAAGAATTCTGAGGATGGGAAGAGGAAACGTAAGGATGAGAACTCACATCAATCTGATAAGAAGCATAAGGGGAACTCTGATCACAAGAAGAGTTCCGGATTTAAGAAGGATAGTCAACAATCGGGTGAAAAACCCAAGTTTAAAATCTGCAAGAAGCGTCATCTAGGGAAGTGTAGATTCGAATCAAAATCCCAATTTCAGCCTAGAGCTTGTGGAATCTGCAAATCAAGTGAGCATAAAACGTTGGATTGTAAGAAGATAAAGGATGTAACTTGTTACAACTGTAACGAGAAAGGGCACATCAAGTCCAACTACCCAAAGTATGCAAAGAAGCCCAAGGAGGCTAAAAAGACCAATGCTAGGGTCTTTCAGATGAATGCTCAGGAGGCCATTCAGAATGATAACGTGATAACAGGTACCTTTCTCATCAATGACGTATATGCTAGAGTATTGTTAGATTCGGGTGCAGATAAGTCTTTTGTAGACAATAAGTTTTGTAAATTGTTAAATCTGCCTGTTAAAACTCTAAGCATAAAGTATGAAGTAGAATTGGCCGATGGTACCATAGAAACTACCTCAACTGTATTAGATGGATGTTTTATATCCATTAGGAATCATTCTTTCCTCTTTCCTTGCTTCCTTTGAAACTAGCCGGATTCGACATAGTGATAGGCATGGATTGGTTATCTCATAACCAAGCCCAGATCATATATGATAAGAAGCAAGTGGTTATCAAGACTCCTTATGGTGAGCCTTTGATAATTCAAGGAGATACTCAGTATGGATTACCTAAGCAAGTGTCTATGCTTAAGGCATCGAGGTGTATGAAGAAAGGTTGTGTCATTTACATGGCACAAGTAACCATTGATGAACCAAAGCCCAGAATTTATGACATCCCCGTTTTTCCTGAATATCCAGAAGTATTCCCTAAGGAACTACCAGTTTTACCCCCTGATAGGCAAATGGAGTTCAGAATCGATATTATTCCTGGAGCTGCACCAATTGCAAGAGCACCTTATCGGTTGGCACCGACTGAGATGAAAGAGTTAAGGACTCAATTGGATGATTTGTTGGCAAAGGGTTTTATTAGACCTAGCTCGTCCCCTTGGGGATCACCGATTCTGTTTGTGAAGAAGAAGGATGGATCGATGCGTTTATGCATCGATTATCGTGAGTTAAACAAGGTTACCATCAAGAATAGATATCCGTTACTCAGGATCGATGATTTGTTCGATCAGATGCATGGAGCAAGTTATTTCTCCAAGATTGATTTAAGGTCAGGATACCATCAACTGAAGGTCAGAGATGAAGATGTGCATAAGACAGCATTCATAACTCGCTATGGTCACTATGAGTTCTTAGTGATGCCTTTTGGGCTCACTAATGCACCTGCAGCATTCATGGATCTCGTGAATCATGTTTGCAAGCCATATTTGGACAAATTTGTCATTGTCTTTATTGATGACATTCTCATATACTCGAAGAATCAAGCCGATCATGAAAAGCATCTCAGATGTATCCTTAAACTCCTACAGCAGGAGAAACTCTACGCCAAGTTTTCAAAATGTGAGTTTCGGCTTCGAGAAGTCCAATTTCTTGGACATGTGGTAAGTGTTGGTGCATATTTCGTACGACTGCCACTGTGCGAATAGTTAGATAGAGCGTGTGTTGAATATTGTATAGAATAGGAGAACATTGGACATGTTTTGTTAATGTAAAAGTCCATCCGGACGGATGACCATCCGGCCGGATGGCAATCCGAACGGATGGCAATCCGAACGGATGGACACATAGTGTGAGATGTCTATAAATAGGGACCTTGGGGTTCCATTTGGACAAGCTTTTGGTTCCCAGAGGGGACATGTTGTCCAACTGGTCTCGCGGTGCTATAAACGTTGAATAATCAATAGAGACCAGATTGAAATTGACTGCTCAGTGTTCTATCTATCTTCTACTCCTTTCTTAGTCGTAAAAATCGCACCGAACACGTCGTTTCGGGACTGAAGCTCTGTCAAACTCGCCGGATCCAGGAATCAGCAGTGGTATCAGAGCTACGATACCGATTTAATCGATCTAATAGTCGGTTAAATCACCCAAAGCTCATCAATTTTGGGTTAAACGGGAGTTTTGACGTTAAACAAAGAAAATCATCAAAATAAAGGTCGATTCACGGATGGATTTTGGAATTGAACACATCAATCTCTGCGGAATTGACTCGCGAACAATCCTGTGAAGTTTCAACATCAAATTCACAGTAATAAAGATTCTGGATCGAAAAACGTGATTTGGATTGTTCTTGAGCTGTTAGAAAATTTCCAAACGGATGGCAATCCGATCGGATGACCATCCGATCCATATCACTGTCTTGAAGGCTTATTGGAGGATAATTGCTTTTCAATCGGATGGCAATCCGATCGGATGACCATCCGATCCATGGTACTATGGGATATTTGGGAGATAAGCTGTTGCTAATCGGATGACAATCCGATCGGATGGCAATCCGATCGGATGACCATCCGATCCATCATACAAACTTGCCCATGTTGTCCTTCAATTGAGTGGCAATCCGATCGGACGGCAATCCGATCGGATGACCATCCGACACATGACTCGACCGGATGATCAAATGCCTAAAAAAATTGGTGATTGTCAATTTTTTCGGGTTTTTAACGACCCAGCTAGGTTGTTCAGGGACACCTTCGGGGGCTTCAGTGAACAAATTTGGTGATGCGATCACGGATTGTGGAAATTAGTGGGGTAGTCATGATACTTGTGAAGAAAGTTTTTCTTTCAGTGTATCTGACTATTTATGGGCCAAAACGTAAAATCCGCAACGACGAAAAACTGACAATTGTGGTGAATATTGTGATATTCTGGGTTGGTCAAGTTTTTCGGAGAAGAGAACAGAAAACTAAATTCAGCTTGAGGGGGAATTCACTGATAGAGACGTCAGAATTTGCAAAAATGCGGGGGAATCAAAATTTCAATGTCGTATGTTGAAATTCCGGCATTTTTGAACTTCGTGACACTGCAACTATTTTCGGGTAGTTTCGACTTCAAGATTGTCAGGGGAATGTGAATCTGATCGTGAGTGAAGACTTCCGAGATCAAGATGATCAAAGGTGTTGATATCTGATCGAGCATCGGAGATCTAAGAGTGATCGTGGATGATAGCTTATAAGATGTAGATTATCCGAGGAGATGAATCTGATTGTGGACGAATGCTTCGGAGATCGGATTACCTTACCAGATGATTTGTTATCCGATGAAGATTTGCTGATTGTGGAGAATATCATTTACACGGATATGTCATTCTTACGGTTCGTTAACGTGGATCACGGTAAACAGGATATCAGATCTTCAGGGGGAATCACGGATTTGAAGTTAACCATTGGGGTATTTGAAGTTTCTATCATATGCCGGTTGAGTTTTTGTACATTCTTAGATCGCGCAGGCAGAATGCGTAAGATCGTGGTGCTTACAAGTCATATCAAAAACTGAACTCGGATGCGGTTAAAGTTGAAACAGAAGATGGCGCATTGATTAGTTTCAAGTTGCTGATTGTTCGTGAAGGTTGCAGTTTAGCAAATCGGAGGAGATTCATAAACTGTGCAAAAGACCTGAAGATTTATTCTAGGGGGAATTCGTGCTTTATTATGTGACAAAAGCAAACCCGAATCATCAATTGAGGGGGAACTCGTATTGTAAGATTTCAAGATCTTGATTGAAGTTGCAGAAAAGTTGAAGAGTACAGAATATTCAAACACGGCTCAAGGCTCACAATATTGTTAAAGACGATTCGACAGTGACATCCGAGGGGGAATCTGTTGGTGCATATTTCGTACGTCTGCCACTGTGCGAATAGTTAGATAGAGCGTGTGTTGAATATTGTATAGAATAGGAGAAAGTTGGACATGTTTCGTTAATGTAAAAGTCCATCCGGACGGATGACCATCCGGCCGGATGACCATTCGGTCGGATGGCAATACGAACGGATGGACACATAGTGTGAGATGTCTATAAATACGGACCTTGGGGTTCCATTTGGACAAGCTTTTGGTTCCCAGAGGGGACATGCTATCCAACTGGTCTCGCAGTGCTGTAAACATTGAATAATCAATAGAGACCAGATTGAAATTGACTGCTCGGTGTTCTATCTATCTTCTACTCCTTTCTTAGTCGTAATAATCGCACCGAACACGTCGTTTCGGGACCGAAGCTCCGTCAAACTCGCCGGATCCAGGAATCAGCAGTAAGTAAGCGTGGTATTCAGGTGGATCCCACAAAGGTCGAAGCAGTTATGAATTTGCAAGAATCCAAGACTCCTATAGAGATTCGCAGCTTCTTGGGTCTAGCAGGATACTATAGGCATTTCATAGAGAACTTTTCAAGAATTGCTGCCCCTTTGTAGGTCCCTTTGATGTATGGATCTTTCACAGAATTGTCAATCTAATCAAGAGTGCGGAATCCTCTTGATCAAAATATAGCAGAAAACGTGTAGGAACAACAATTCACTTTCAAACCGGATCTTTATTGATTATCTATCAAACTGATTACAATCAATCAAGATCCCTAACCACACACAATTTCGTCCAAGACTAGTCTCTCACGAAATTACTCTCTCAAATATTGTTTTTGCTGATTAACCTAAACCCTAAAGCCTAACCTTGTTTATATAACACAAGGTTTGCTACTTGTGCTAAGGTTCCTACATGGGCAAAGCCCAAATCGTCCCCCTAGACCCAATATGGGTTTTTTTTAGCCCAAACTCTATAATTCAACTATTACAAAACTCTATATTTACAAGATATCCAAAGACCAAATCTAAGCTGTTGTCACAAACATGCACCAACAAACTCCCCCTTGACAATAGCTTCATAAAATAACTTTGTCTTCATTCTTCTTGCAATCTTCATGTAGTCTTGCACTGTCTTTGGTCTTTGGATAGCTTCAGCTTCAATAGCTTCTGTCAGCAACAGACTCCCCCTAAGCTGATGCATCAAATCACCAAATCTTCAAAAACTTTAGCGTTTGAGTAAACTCCAGTTCAGCATATGTATAGCAATCTTCAAACTCTTCAACTTGTTTTCAATTTAGAAAGGAGGTTCTACCATGCATCCAGTCAAACTCTCATCTCTTCACAGCAACTCATCACTTTAACTTCTCAACAACATACTGCTTCAATCTGTATACTATAAAACAAACATCTCGAGAAACCATAAGAATTTTTCAACAAAGTTAAATAAATTATTATTATTCAAGAGATAGTTAAACTATATTACAGATTAAGCAATTTCAATTTCATTACCAACACGCAAAACTTTTCAATCACACACCCTATAACCCGCATGATTTAAAAGTTTGAACTCACTTTCCAACACCGTCTCCCCCTATTAGTAACAATTCCTCGAAGAATAACAGTTTTCCGTACGTTAAGAATTTTAAACAGAAAAAAGACACTATTTATGGATTTTTGTATTTTCTGAAAGCAAGTAAATAACAAAAGCAATAAACACTCTGTTTTTGTGAGAATCACTGGTGAGAAGATCATATTAGCACAATCAAACTGTTTCACACTATTAGTTAATTCTTTATTTATTTTCGTGAAAAGCAGTCCAAGACGATTACCAGTATGTTTGTACACTTAAACAAAATGCATGAACATTTCAAGTACCATTACCGTATGATACGTTAAGGTAATATTATTCTGATATACTAGTGTGTCCCACAACAGGATATACCCCCGCGATCAAGGTATGCACAAAGATTCATCGTCGCAGGTGAGTATACTGAATTCATTCGTTTTGTTTTTTTCAACGTTTAGATAATTGGTGAACAGGTCAGTACTTCCGTACAGCAAAGAGACCAAAATATCTAACGAGGGCTATGACAAATACCATTTTTTGGTACGATTTATGCATTTTGCACATTTGAATAACTCTCTATGAGAGCTTCTTCATTTATGGGTTTTGGCATTTTTAGCTCTTTTTAGATATCCTGGGTGTGTCTAGGTCAGCATGTATCTGGATGCAGCAGAAGGACACCCCTGATATCCCCAGATGAAATAACAGTATAAAGACCCAAAACTTCAGATTTTGGCAATCTATCAACACAATATTTAAGGTCATTAAACCATACACCACTGATGTGTTCCCCACTCATACACAGTTTATTTAGGTTTATATCACATTGGTAAGTTGATTATTTCATGCTTTTTGCCTATTGGTACATCATATGATGAAGCTGCTATCACACTTAAGCATTTTAATTCATTTTCAGTGTGACAGTCTAACTTGCTGATGTACTATCATTTCTTCTTTTTCACACAGTGATAACTCATTTTTGATTTTCTATTTTTTTTTATGTTTTGTATTTTTCAATGTTTTTGTATTTTTGATTTTTTAAGAAAAGCAGTAAACTATTTACAAAATTCTTATGAAAAACCAGTTATTTAGGATTCCTCATCCCGTTGAGTTCGACTAAATGTTCAAAGCGAGCCCTGTCAAAAGCTTTAGTATAAAGATCTGCCAGATTATCTAGTGTGTCGACTCAGCACTTTGAACTGCAATTTAAATCATTTAATATATATATATCAACAATCTCACATCCCCCCGTCATGTGCCTGAAGCAGCCACTATCAACATAAATTGATAATCCTCCTTAGCAGCTCCTTTACACACAAACTAAGAAATTAGTTAGATTGGGGGACCCAAGCCTTAATGGTCTTGGGTCGTCCAAATTCACCAACTACTGGAACATCCATCCAATATCCATTACTCCCAACTGGAGTCTTGGATCTCAGACCTGTTGATGGAATTTGATTTTGATTTCCATAAGGTCTCTGGTCCTGAGGGTTCCTATATGTGTTTGGACTATTTGACCTTTGAAAATTTTGATTTTGATATCTTGAATTTTGATTCCAAGAAGCTTTATTATCATAATTTCTAAAGCCATTGTTATAAAAAGTTCGACCACCATTATTTTGGTATCGATTTTGATATTGACCTTGACTTCTGAAATTATTTGAATTTCCATTAAAATTGTTCATTCTAGGTGAACTGCTTCTAGGTCTCTCATATCTTCCTGGTGGAGATCTAGGCTGAAATCTTGGTTGATTTCTTTGAAAACGTGGAACTTGTGGAGTTCCTGTTTCAGCCTTATCTACACCAACAGCAACATTCTCTGGTTGCTTAGGAGCAAATTTCTTTGGAGAATTTGAGCCTTTCTCCTCACTATCACCTTTCTTCTCTGGTGATTTCCCTCTCTGTTTTTCACTAAGTTGTGCTTCACTCTTTTTGTTAGGACAGCAGCTAGCTACATGTCCTTTGATGTGACACTTGAAGCACGATCTCCTTTTCAAAGACTTCTTAGCTGGAGTCTCTGAGGTAGATCCCTTATCAGATGGTGATGATCCCTTGGATGAACCTTGTTTAGTTTGCTTGGATTCAGATTTTTCTTTGTTTTTATTTTTAGCAAACTCTATATTTGATTCATTTTTAATAACAGTTGTTTCATTTTTCATATCACTACCTTGAACAAAATTAATCTTTTTAACAAAAGCTTGATTTTTATTCTTAGGCGGTGAATTTTTCCTTTTCAAAGGTTCCCTGTTATTGTTCTTCTTAGCATCATCACTCTCAGATCTATCACCTTGACTTGATGTGGATGCGAAACTACTTGGTGCAGATGCCATAAAGTTTGCTAGCTCATCTTCACTAGGCAGGAATGAATAGTCATAACTAAGAGGAGGTGGAACTTCATTAAAGCCCTGGAAGCCCACACTGGTCTTGTCATTACTCTTCTTTAACCCACCCATCATGTGTTTCATTACAAAAGACGAATCTCTGAATTGACTCAATTTCTTTTCAAGTTCAACAATTTTGAGTTGTGCATCTGACAACTTTTTGCATTTTTCAGAAATCTCTTTTGTTTTCTCAGCCATCATGTCATGAGCTAAGTCTATGACTTGAAGTTTTTCATTTAGTTTGCAAGTTAAAGCTTCAATTTCAGCTTCATAACCTTTTATCTTCTTCAAGTATGACGATTCATTTCTTTTAGCAAAAAAGTTTGACTCTTTAATGTTAGACATCTCGCTTATCAAACTTTGGTTTTGTGTTGACAACCGGTCAACCTCACCCGGTAGTTCACGACATCTTAAACATACACAATTAGATTGTACCTCTTTCAGGTTTCAACAATTTCGAAACCCTAATTTCAGGTTTCAACAATTTCAAAATTTTTCACCCAAATCTGCCAAGCACAATTCTGAACCGATCCTTCAAGAGCCTAACACTCTGATACCAATTGTAGGTCCCCTTGATGTATGGATCTTTCACAGAATTGTCAATCTAATCAAGAGTGCGGAATCCTCTTGATCATAATATAGCAGTAAACGTGTAGGAACAGCAATTCACTTTCAAACCGGATCTTTATTGATTATCTATCAAACTGATTACAATCAATCAAGATCCCTAACCACACACAATTTCGTCCAAGACTAGTCTCTCACGAAATTACTCTCTCAAATATTGTTTTTGCTGATTAACCTAAACCCTAAAGCCTAACCTTGTTTATATAACACAAGGTTTGCTACTTGGGCTAAGGTTCCTACATGGGCAAAGCCCAAATCGTCCCCCTAGACCCAATATGGGTTTTGTTTAGCCCAAACTCTATAATTCAACTATTACAAAACTCTATAATTACAAGATATCCAAATACCAAATCTAACCTGTTGTCACAAACATGCACCAACAAACTCCCCCTTGACAATAGCTTCATAAAATAACTTTGTCTTCAGTCTTCTTGCAATCTTCATGTAGTCTTGCATTGTCTTTGGTCTTTGGATAGCTTCAGCTTCAATAGCTTCTGTCAGCAACAGACTCCCCCTAAGCTGATGCATCCAATCACCAAATCTTCAAAAACTTTAGCGTTTGAGTAAACTCCAGTTCAGCATATGTATAGCAATCTTCAAACTCTTCAACTTGTTTGCAATTTAGAAAGGAGGTTCTACCATGCATCCAATCAAACTCTCATCTCTTCACAGCAACTCATCACTTTAACTTCTCAGCAACATACTGCTTCAATCTGTATACTATAAAACAAACATCTCGAGAAACCATAAGAATTTTTCAACAAAGTTAAATAAATTATTATTATTCAAGAGATAGTTAAACTATATTACAGATTAAGCAATTTCAATTTCATTACCAACACGCAAAACTTTTCAATCACACACCCTATAACCCGCATGATTTAAAATTTTGAACTTACTTTCCAACACCGTCTCCCCCTATTAGTAACAATTCCTCCAAGAATAACAGTTTTCCGTACGTTAAGAATTTTAAACAGAAAAAAGACACTATTTATGGATTTTTGTATTTTCTGAAAGCAAGTAAATAACAAAAGCAATAAACACTCTGTTTTTGTGAGAATCACTGGTGAGAAGATCATATCAGCACAATCAAACTGTTTCACACTATTAGTTAATTCTTTATTTAGTTTCGCGAAAAGCAGTCCAAGACGATTACCAGTATGTTTGTACACTTAAACAAAATGCATGAACATTTCAAGTACCATTACCGTATGATACGTTAAGGTAATATTATTCTAATATACTAGTGTGTCCCACAACAGGATATACCCCCGCGATCAAGGTATGCACAAAGATTCATCGTCGCAGGTGAGTATACTGAATTCATTCGTTTTGTTTTTTTTCAACGTTTAGATAATTGGTGAACAGGTCATTACTTCCGTACAGCAAAGAGACCAAAATATCTAACGAGGGCTATGACAAATACCATTTTTTGGTACGATTTATGCATTTTGCACATTTGAATAACTCTCTATGAGAGCTTCTTCATTTATGGGTTTTGGCATTTTTAGCTCTTTTAAGATATCCTGGGTGTGTCTAGGTCAACATGTATCTGGATGCAGCAGAAGAACACCCCTGATATCCCCAGATGAAATAACAGTATAAAGACCCAAAACTTCAGATTTTGGCAATCTATCAACACAATATTTAAGGTCATTAAACCATACACCACTGATGTGTTCCCCACGCATACACAGTTTATTTAGGTTTATATCACATTGGTAAGTTGATTATTTCATGCTTTTTGCCTATTGGTACATCATATGATGAAGCTGCTATCACACTTAAGCATTTTAATTCATTTTCAGTGTGATAGTCTAACTTGCTGATGTACTATTATTTCTTCTTTTTCACACAGTGATAACTCATTTTTGATTTTCTATTTTTTTATGTTTTTTATTTTTCAATGTTTTTGTATTTTTGATTTTTTTAAGAAAAGCAGTAAACTATTTACAAAATTCTTATGAAAAACCAGTTATTCAGGATTCCTCATCCCGTTGAGTTCGACTAAATGTTCAAAGCGAGCCCTGTCAAAAGCTTTAGTATAAAGATCTGCCAGATTATCTAGTGTGTCGACTCAGCACTTTGAACTTCAATTTAAATCATTTAATATATATATATATATATATATCAACAATCTCACATCCCCCCGTCATGTGCCTGAAGCAGCCACTATCAACATAAATTGATAATCCTCCTTAGCAGCTCCTGTACACACCAACTAAGAAATTAGTTAGATTGGGGGACCCAAGCGTTAATGGTCTTGGGTCGTCCAAATTCACCAACTACTGGAACATCCATCCAATATCCATTACTCCTAACTGGAGTCTTGGATCTCAGACCTGTTGATGGAATTTGATTTTGATTTCCATAAGGTCTCTGGTCCTGAGGGTTCCTATATGTGTTTGGACTATTTGACCTTTGAAAATTTTGATTTTGATATCTTGGATTTTGATTCCAAGAAGCTTGATTATCATAATTTCTAAAGCCATTGTTATAAAAAGTTCGACCACTATTATTTTGGTATCGATTTTGATAGTGACCTTGACTTCTGAAATTATTTGAATTTCCATTAAAATTGTTCATTCTAGGTGAACTGCTTCTAGGTCTCTCATATCTGCCTGGTGGAGATCTAGGCTGAAATCTTGGTTGATTTCTTTGAAAACGTGGAACTTGTGGAGTTCCTGTTTCAGCCTTATCTACACCAACAGCAACATTCTCTGGTTGCTTAGGAGCAAATTTCTTTGGAGAATTTGAGCCTTTCTCCTCACTATCACCTTTCTTCTCTGGTGATTTCCCTCTCTGTTTTTCACTAAGTTGTGCTTCACTCTTTTTGTTAGGACAGCAGCTAGCTACATGTCCTTTGATGTGACACTTGAAGCACGATCTCCTTTTCAAAGACTTCTTAGCTGGAGTCTCTGAGGTAGATCCCTTATCAGATGGTGATGATCCCTTGGATGAACCTTGTTTAGTTTGCTTGGATTCAGATTTTTCTTTGTTTTTATTTTTAGCAAACTCTATATTTGATTCATTTTCAATAACAGTTGTTTCATTTTTCATATCACTACCTTGAACAAAATTAATCTTTTTAACAAAAGCTTGATTTTTATTCTTAGGCGGTGAATTTTTCCTTTTCAAAGGTTCCCTGTTATTGTTCTTCTTAGCATCATCACTCTCAGATCTATCACCTTGACTTGATGTGGATGCGAAACTACTTGGTGCAGATGCCATAAAGTCTGCTAGCTCATCTTCACTAGGCAGGAATGAATAGTCATAACTAAGAGGAGGTGGAACTTCATTAAAGCCCTGGAAGCCCACACTGGTCTTGTCATTACTCTTCTTTAACCCACCCATCATGTGTTTCATTACAAAAGATGAATCTCTGAATTGACTCAATTTCTTTTCAAGTTCAACAATTTTGAGTTGTGCATCTGACAACTCTTTGCATTTTTCAGAAATCTCTTTTGTTTTCTCAGCCATCATGTCATGAGCTAAGTCTATGACTTGAAGTTTTTCATTTAGTTTGCAAGTTAAAGCTTCAATTTCAGCTTCATAACCTTTTATCTTCTTCAAGTATGACGATTCATTTCTTTTAGCAAAAAAGTTTGACTCTTTAATGTTAGACATCTCGCTTATCAAACTTTGGTTTTGTGTTGACAACCTGTCAACCTCACCCGGTAGTTCACGACATCTTAAACATACAAAATTAGATTGTACCTCTTTCAGGTTTCAACAATTTCGAAACCCTAATTTCAGGTTTCAACAATTTCAAAATTTTTCACCCAAATCTGCCAAGCATAATTCTGAACCGAGCCTTCAAGAGCCTAACACTCTGATACCAATTGTAAGTCCCCTTGATGTATGGATCTTTCACAGAATTGTCAATCTAATCAAGAGTGCGGAATCCTCTTGATCAGAATATAGCAGAAAACGTGTAGGAACAGCAATTCACTTTCAAACCGGATCTTTATTGATTATCTATCAAACTGATTACAATCAATCAAGATCCCTAACCACACACAATTTCGTCCAAGACTAGTCTCTCATGAAATTACTCTCTCAAATATTGTTTTTGCTGATTAACCTAAACCCTAAAGCCTAACCTTGTTTATATAACACAAAGTTTGCTACTTGGGCTAAGGTTCCTACATGGGCAAAGCCCAAATCGTCCCCCTAGACCCAATATGGGTTTTGTTTAGCCCAAACTCTATAATTCAACTATTACAAAACTCTATAATTACAAGATATCCAAAGACCAAATCTGAGTTGTTGTCACAAACATGCACCAACACCCTTTGACTTCGTTGACCCGCAAGAATGTCAAGTTTGACTTGGGTCCCAAGCAGCAAGAATCCTTTGATATTCTTAAACAAAAGTTAAGCAATGCTCATGTGTTGACATTGCCAGAAGGAATTGAGGAGTTTGTGGTTTATTGTGATGCATCGCACACATGTATGGGATGTGTGCTTATGCAGAAAGGAAAAGTTATTGCTTATGCATCTCGTCAACTAAAAGTGCACGAGAAGAATTACACCACCCACGATTTGGAGTTGGGTGCCGTTGTATTTGCACTGAAGCTATGGAGGCATTATCTTTATGGAACCAAGTGTGTGATCTACTCTGATCATAAGAGCCTTCAGCACCTGTTTAACCAGAAGGATCTTAATATGAGGCAGCGCCGATGGATGGAAACATTGAATGATTACGATTGTGAAATCCGATATCATCCAGGCAAAGCGAATGTAGTCTCCGATGCTTTGAGCAGAAAGGAAAGGGTTAAGCCCATTAGAATTAATGCCAAGAGCATTGAATTAAAGAACAATTTGAATGAGAGATTATTAGCCGCTCAAAAGGAAGCTGTATTAGAAGCTAACTATCCGATTGAGAAGTTGGGTGTAACTGCGGAGCAGTTATCGTATGGCAAGGATGGAATCCTAAGAATGAATGGACGAATATGGGTTCCAATTTATGGAGGACTTCGAGAAGTGATTCTTCAAGAAGCCCATAGCTCCAAATATTTTGTTCATCCTGGCTGTGATAAGATGTACCAGGATTTAAAGGCAAATTATTGGTGGATAGGCTTGAAGAAGTCTATAGCCACTTATGTGGCTAAATGTTTGACGTGCGCCCAAGTTAAAGCAGAACATCAAAAGCCGTCAGGGTTGCTACAACAGCCCAAACTTCCCACATGGAAATAGGAAATGGTAACCACAGACTTTATTACTAAGTTACCAAAGACTAAACGAGGGAATGATACTATTTGGGTTATAGTTGATAGATTAACCAAGTCAGCCCACTTCTTGCCAATTAAAGAAACTCACAGCTCTGACAACTTAGCTCAGCTATACGTGGATGAGATTGTATCTCTTCACGGAGTGCCATTGTCTATTATCTCGGATAAGGATACAAGATACACGTCTCACTTTTGGAAAAGCTTTCAGCAATCCCTAGGCACTCGTCTAAACTTCAGCACCGCTTATCATCCTCAGACGGATAGGCAAAGCGAGCGTACAATTCAAACGCTTGAGGATATGTTACGGGCTCGTGTTATTGATTTACAAAGAAGTTGGGATGACCATCTTCCATTGATTGAATTCTCGTACAATAATAGCTATCATTCAAGTATTCAAGCAGCGCCTTTTGAGGCATTGTACGGAAGGAAATGCAGAACGCCAGTTTGTTGGGCGGAAGTTGGAGATGTCCAACTATCAGGACCTGATATAGTCCTGGAGATGACAGATAAGATTGTTCAGATTCAAGATCATCTCAAAGCTGCAAGGGATAGGCAGAAAAGCTACACAGATAAAAGGCGTAAACCTCTGAAATTCGAGGTAAGTGACAAAGTGTTACTTAAGATATCACCCTGGAAAGGGGTAATGCATTTTGGCAAAAAGGGCAAGCTAAGCCTGAGATATACAGGACCATTCGAAATCATCGAATGTGTCGGAACTGTAGCTTACAAGCTAAATTTGCCTGAAGAGCTTAGTGGAATCCATAATGTGTTCCACATGTGCAACTTAAAGAAATGTCTAGATGATGAATCGCTAGCAATGTCGCACAAGGACGTGCAGATAGATGAGAGCTTAAAGTTTGTTGAAAAACCTTTATCGATCGAGGATTGATAGGTTAAGAAGCTTCGAATAAAGCATGTACCGATTGTCAAGGTAAAATGGGATGCCCGAAGAGGCCCAGAATACACGTGGGAGGTTGAATCCACAATGAAACAGAAGTACCCTCATTTATTTGAGTAAATCTCGAGGTCGAGATTTATTTTAAGGGGGTGAGGATGTAACACCTCGTAAGACAAATATGATAAAGACACATGTCATGGACTTTAAACGTGTAAGGAATTGTTTCCGAAGGACTAAAGTTGTCAAACAATGTAAATATGTTGGTAAAAGGATCCAAAGTGTCAACATGCCATTCTTGTGCCTTTGATTGACCTCATACGACGCTCGTATTCTTTAATGAATGATTTATCGAACGTTAGAAGTCGTTTGTGTTTAAAATAAGGATCTTACGAAACATAGGGGGTTAAAAGTGTTAACATGTTAAAGTTACCTCTGAGTGACCTTTAACAAACCCTAAAACATTGTAAATAATTTAATGTTTGGTTCTCAAGAATATTGGGTATTAATATTGTGGAGTTTTGATGAAAACAAGACTTTTCGGGTGATCGTACGACTAACCGGGAGCTTAACGGAGTTAGTTTATGACCCAAGGTCCTTAAAAGTTAACTATGGGGGTCCAAAATGCAATAAATGGAATTTAAATAAAGTTTAAATGGACCAGGGACTGAAATTGCAAAGTTGTAAAAGTGTTTACCGGAAATAGCCGTCCACGCGGGCCGCGTAGACCCAAGGCCAACTCTTACGTGGGCCGCGTAAGAGTGCCAGATGCAGAAAAAGTGGATAGGTGCATCTCCAGCCAGTTCCACCGCCTTTGCATGCTTGTTTTCGATTCCAGGGACTGAGCCAACAGATTTTCATGCATAGGGGATGTTTTGGTCAAAAATTACCGAAGCAATTAAGTGATCAAATTAGTTAAGTGAGGTAGTGTGCTAGAGGTGTTTGTGAAAAATATGTTGGTTAAGTTGTTAACAAAAACAGTTTCAGGATATAGCCCGAGGATATCAGACTGTATCAATAATCAAACAATGAGCAAAAATGTAAAGGTTGATAGGATATGTACGAGGAAAGCCCTTGATCAATCTAGATCTCCGGCATAAAACCTCCGGAGCTGACAATCGTCGGCTGCCTTGTTCTTCTTATTGCTTGAATAACCAGGATACAATGCAGGATAATGCTCGGATCAAATCTAAGTGTTACAATGATTGTGAATTGTGAGTGTTAGAGTGCAATTGCAGCTAGAAATGAGAGTGTACAAGTATGAGAGCTCGAAAGTGTGTGAATTCCTATGATTCGGCACTCCTATTTATAGTTACAAGAAATAACAAATTATGCTAAAAATCAGGGATATTCCCCTATTATTCCGGGATACTAAGAATATTCCCTTCTGAACGTTGGGGGGCTGTTTCAACTCGTTCTCCACGTACATATTAACTTTAAATCTGGGATTTAAACTCCTATAACCGTTACAACATTAATAGCATTAACCAGCATCCGTAACTCCCATAAAACACGCCTTTCTTCAATGGTGACAGTTACAAGAGCTATTCTTCTGCCATCAACGTCCTTATCCTAACCAATTTGAGTGGGTCTTCAGGATGACTTGGTCCTCATGAACGTTAGTCCCTTGTAACCAACGTTTACAAGCAAATTGTTAGTAATAGTCATACTGCCTCAGGATGTTACCAATACTGGTCCGGTATCCTGATCGTAATCAGCTATCATAAAATCAAGATATATTATCGGGATATGGGCTTAGAATTTCACCCATAACAATTGTCCCCAAAAATATAACTATTGGATATCCTGATTCCAACGGATATATTTTTTAGTCATTCCAACATGTCTGGTAAGGATATCTGTTTCGAACATTCCTTGAGGAGCTTGACAGCTACCCCAGGCCTGTCCTAATGAAAAAAGGAGCCATCTGTTGCCACCTGCTCTAAACCCTCTGTTGCTGCTGCCGAAGGTTTCTCTTATGATGACCTTGGCTTCATGGAATCCATCGAGCCCATGACCTCCTACCCTAATAAGGTAAATATCCAGATCCTGTATCCCGTACACATATACTAAACCTGTATCCTGGTTAGTTTGTCTTTAATAATACCTGTATTTTGTAGGGCCTAAATCGTCTGGTCGTCCTGCACTTAGAACAATTTTAATTTCCTGCAAGTAGAATAGTTTGACAGTTGAAGGTGGAGGGATCCTGTGTTTTCAGGACGAAGCCTTCAACTGTTTATGTAAATATGCTTTAAAAACTTAAATGTGTTCTTGGTGGATGGGTCTCTTTTTGAGATGAAACCAAGAATACAATCTTTTGGACCATTAATAATAAACTAACCTTTTAGCCTTATTCGTTGTTGTTATGTTTTTATTTTGAAAGGTATGTTTTGAATATCCTGATCAAATATCCTGGTCAGGATACTGATGAAATGTTCAATACTTTTATCATCGAAATGTTAGACAAAACTTGGTTGAATATGACTTTTTAGAAAACTTAGATCATTTAGATAAGGTTTTCAAGACTTGAAAAATAATAAATCATACCAGAAACACTTAGGCAATAATTTCCAACCTCAACCTTTGAATCCTTTGCAATGTCCCTGGCATGGATGTCCCCTGTCTTTGCAGGATATTGCATCAATATATGACACACTTGAGTAACTCTTCACTTAGTGATTAAACTTCATAACTTTTCACCAACAAAAGAACGCGTGTAAACACAATCGTAGTTTGTCAGATCTTTGGATCTTGTCAAAAAGTTTAGTTTCACTAGGGATAAACCCTCAATATTCTGGGGATAAACCCTAAGTATCCTTGGGACAAACCCTTAGTATCCTGGGGATAAACCCTTGTTTTCGTGCGCTACAGGCGGGAGTGTATAAACTCCAAGACTTAGAAAGGTGAAAAACTTTAAACCTTAGAGCGTATGAAAATACCCTTTCGTGAGAGAGGGTGATCAATCCTCATATACCTTAAGGATCCAGGATATAGCCAATGATAATGAAATTGTCACCCACTTTTACATGAACTGGTCCCTCTACCTTGAACTATTCCCAGATAACTTGCGCTCCAGGCGGGGTGTTTAAACCCAATTCGAGAGAAAGGTGAATACCTTTAAACCTTTGAAGGGATCAGGATCCCTTAAATGTGAGAGAGGGGGCCAATCCTCTAATCTTTCGATCCTGAGTATATATCCTGGAGCTATATCCCGAAGCATATTCTGCAAAACACCTTCAAACTAAGGTGGGTGTTAGCTTGGCTAACACCCCTCCGATACTTAAGTCAGCATTGGGTTCAAAAGAGTAAATAAAATTAGATGAATTTAAGAGAGATAGAATTCATACCATCCTGAGTTAGAAATTAAATTCTAAACTCACTTGAAGTAAGCTTTAAGGTTTATAGCATTCCAGGATCTTGGCAACATATCCCCTTCCATATTCTTGAGTCGGTATGCTACTTTCCCAGATTCTGACTCAATTTCATAAGTTCATTCCCATTTTGGAGCTAATTTTCCATCGACAGGGTTGGTTGTATTTTTGAAAGCTTTCCTCAACACCCAATCTCCAATTTGAAATATTCTAGTCCTTAAATTCTTGTTATATGATTTGGCTATCCTCTGCTGGTATGCCGCCATCCTTAGCTTTGCTGCATCTCTTGTTTCATCAACTGTATCCAGTTCTTGACATAAGATTTCAGGATTTGATTCAGGATCCCGTAGGCTTGATCTAGCTGTCGGTATCACCATTTCTGTCGGGATCACTGCTTCTGCCCCAAATACCAAAGAAAATGGGGTTTGCCCAGTAGCATTTTTCACAGTTGTTCTATCAGCCCATAGGACAAATGGTAGTTCCTCTGCCCATTTTCCTTTTTTGGCACCTAACTTCTTTAAGTTGTTGACGATTATCTTGTTCGAGGATTCTGCTTATCCATTTGCTTGAGGATGCACTGGCGTTGACGTGATCATCTTAATTCCCCAACTTTTGCAAAAAAACAATAGTTCTTTTGCTGATAAATTGGAATCCATTATCACAAATTATCTCGGCCGGTATCCCGAATCTTGTCAGGATATTCCTCTTTATGAAGGATACCACTTCTTGATCTCTAACTTGGACAAAGGCTTCTGCTTCAACCCATTTGGAGAAATAATCCGTCATTGCCAACATGAAAACCTTTCCTCCTGGAGCCTTTGGAAGCTTTCCCACTATATCCATACCCCATTTCATAAACGGCCAAGGGGATATGATAGGATATAACGGTTCTGCAGGCTGATGCAGGATGTTACCGTGTCTTTGACATGCATCGCATTTCCGAGCATACTCCACGGCATCCTTTCTCATGGTCGGCCAGTAATATCCTGTTCTCAACACCTTCGAGAACAGAGATCTGCCCCCAGTATGGTTGCCACAGTCTCCTTCGTGTATATCCTGTAGTACCTCCTTGGTTTCAGGATCTTCCAAGCACCTTAGGTACAGACCTGCAAGGGATTTCTTATACAAAACATTATTTATGATAGTAAAACGAGATACCTTCATCCTAAAAGCCTTAGGATTTGCATTCTTTGGGATATCTCCTTCTTGAAGATACTTCACAATTGGAGTCATCCAGGATTCAGGATCCTTCTCAGGATATCCATCACCAGGATCCTGGATACATGCTACTTCTTTATCTTGAGATTTGAAATGTTCCATTGCAGGATACAAGATGTGCACTATTGGTATCTGAGTTCCCTCCGGTATCCTGACAGTAGATCCTAAGTTTGCTAGAGTGTCAGCTTCAGCATTCTTTTCTCTTGGTACCTGTTCAAGTGTAAAAATTTTGAAATATCCTGCTATTTTTTTAACAATTTCAAGATATTCAGCTAACTTTTCACCCTTTACTGCATAAGATCCATTGAAATGGTTAGTAATCAACAGGGAATCAACATATACTTGCAAACATCTAATATTCATATTTTTAGCCAATTCGAATCCTGATATCAGAGCTTCATACTCAGCTTCATTATTGGTAGCAGAAAATTCACATTTAATAGCCTAGGGTAATATGTCCCCCTGTGGCGATTTTAGTAGTATCCCTAATTCTACACATCTTATGTTGGATGCACCATCAGTATGTATGTTTTGGTCAAAAATTACCAAAGCAATTAAGTGATCAAATTAGTTAAGTGAGGTAGTGTGCTAGAAATGTGTTGAAAATATGCTAGTTAAGTTATTTGCAAAAATAGTTTCAGGATACGGCTCAGGATATAGAGTTGTATCTATGATCAAACAATGAGCGAAAATGTAAAGGATGACACAGGATGTACGAGGAAAGCCCTTGATCAATCTAGATCGCCGGCACAAAACCTCGGGAGCTGACAATCGCAGCTGCCTTGTTCTTCCATTACTTCAAATATCATGATACAGTGCAGGATATGATGCGGATCAACTAGGTGTTACAATGTAATTCGAGTACAAGTGTTTGTGTGTAGTGATTGTTTGCAACAGGAGAGAAAAAGTGTGCGTAAGAGAGTGTGCCTTAATCTGATCTGATCAATCTATTTATAGTAAAAGAAAACTAACTAAATATCCTATTATTCCGGGATTCGGCAGATATTCCCCATATGAACGTTGCAGTCCTGGTCTTTCGGGTTCAACGTCTACAAGCTAACTGATTTGCCCGAGTCTTGAGGGGAAGAAGTCCACTTGAACGTTGGAGACTTGCACCTTCTAATCTGCACGTGGTTAAATCAGTTACTACTAGGATATCGTATCAAGATGTCACCAATATCCTGATCCGGTATCCTGATCACAAATAAACAATCAAAGCCATAATATTAGTCAAGATATATGTTCAGAAAATGACCCATAACAATTGTCCCCAAAATATATCTGTTGGTATACCAATCCAACGGATATATTTTAAAACTTTATCTCGTAAACCAAGGAAATTAAAACGAAATGACGATTGAGGTGACATTGCGTAACTTCCAATGCGACATTTACTCTTTACCCCCTATACCCGGCCTATATTAGCCAAGGGATTCTTCATTATGATCATCTCTTTCTTCAAGCAAATTTCAGGTATTTTCTCTTTTTTCCTTCCCTGTTTTTCTTGTTTAAATCACTTATTCTTTGGTCGAGATTTTCCATGGCTACCCGCACTAGATCCCAAACGGCGTATTCCGTTTCCCCCTTTCACAAGCTAAACCTGCTTAAAGAACCCTCTAAAGAGGTGTGTTCATTTGATGATGCCGATATCGCGGCTTTACATGCTTCCGGTGCCTTTCCTGCCGGAACAATCTTCCGTCCATTCAACCGAGACGTGCGATCGGATTTTTCTTCCGACGAGTGGATATGCTTTCTTGCTTATCCTTTCTCCATAGGGCTTCAGTATCCATTTTCAGCCTTCATATCTCGTTTCTTCCTTAGCTTCGCCCAAACCATGCCCATGGTTTGGCGCGTATTAGTTACCTTGGAACGGATTAAGGCTCGTCACATGCCTGACTTGTGCATTGAAGATCTTCCGATGGCCTATCGTTTAAGATCCCATGGTTCCAGCCGATTCCTTCTATTTTCTATCTCCAAAGATCCTCTCATTCTTAAGGCTACCAAGAACGAGGATAAATGGAGAAGAACATTCTTTTTTTGTAAAAAGGGACTCCATTGACAGGGGTTTTGACCTTCCTAAGAGATGGTTGACTTCCGGTAGGATCTAGGGTTTTAGGAATATCCCCACTCATATCCCAAGACTACATCTTGAACTGATATCCTGCTATGTTTATTTTTTGCAGCAAACTTCAAGGAATTAGCTCCCCCAAGTGCCAAATCAGAAGGAAGAATAAAAGAAATCTACAAGCTTCCAGAAAGTGAGAGGACTTTTACCCTGCTACTTACAAATTCAAGTCAAAGATCAAGTTCCAACATGTCTGGTAAGCATATTTTCAGAAATTATTATTATTATTTTTATCAATCCGATAATATTTTAAGGGTATAATAAGACTGAACGTATCTTCCCTTAAGCAGTGCCGGTTATCAATCTTGAAGGCTTCCAACTCAACGAGTTGGATAGTTATTCTAGCCTCGCACCTTCCAAGCAAGAATCCAATCCGAAGCCAGCTGCCACTTCAACGCCTTTCGGTTCGAAAACTGCTACTGCTCCCAAAGGTCCCCCAGCATCCAGGACCCGAGCCTCTAGCTCCCGGAAGAGGAAGGAAGCAGATTACCCTGCTACCCCGCACGTGTTCCCGTTTGAGAATTATGGGTTCACATAATCCAGCAAATTCATGACCGGCTTCCTCAATCAGGTTAGTATCCTTGACCTATATCCTGCAACATATGCTGTTTATAAATGTTTAATAAGGCTAATACTTGTTCTCTTATTTTGCAGGGTCTCGAACGTCTGGTATTCCTTTATGAAGACGCATGTGGCACAAACGTCATGCTAGAGAGTAAGCTGAAAAAGGCCGAAGCCACCATTGCGGACCAAGCAACGGTTGCCACCGCTAAATCGGAGCATTACGAAGCGAAATACAAGGCAATGGTCCAAGGGCACCAGTCTGCCATCCAGAAGGTCACTCACGAGGCTCAAGCCAAGTTCGATGCAGCCCAAGTTCAACATGAGCAGGACATGGCTTCATACCGGGAAAGCCTCAAGAATTCTGTTATCATCTCCCTCCTCCAGGCCAGACTGAAAATGGCTTACGAAGCTATAGCTATGGGATTTGAATGTCCTTCATGGAATATCAAGGCTTGGGAGATGAAACTGAAAGATCTTGGTGGTAACCCTATGGAGCCCCCTTCAAAGCCTGCTGCAGAGGAGCCTGCTAAAGCGACTGAGAAGGTAGATGATGCTGGTGCTTCAAAGGATGCTGGTGGCGATGTTGGGAGGAATGCTGGAGAGGATGCTGGAAGGAATGCCAGAGAAGATTTTGCTAATGAAGTCATGATGGAAAATAGTGCTGCCCCTTAAAAGCAGTCAAGTGGGCGATGATGGATTTACGTGCCTAGGCCGGAGCCCACTTTTTTAGGTTTGATGGTCGTGGTTTGTTTGAACAATTTACTTTTCGTGTCTCTGAACAATTTACATTTCCTGCATTAAGACAATATGATGACCAAAGGTGGATGGGTCCTAGGTTTCAGGATGAAGCCCTTGGTCATCAATTAGTATAACCTGTTTTAAACAATACCACAGTTAGAGGCGGATGGGTCTCGGTTTGAGATGAAACCTTCAACCGTTGTGTAAATATGGTTATAAACTAATAGTGCTTTTGGTGGATGGGCCTCGGTGTGAGGTGAAACCAAAAGCACAACTTTTAGCATGTTAATAATATAACCTTCTTTTGACTTATTTGTTGTTGCCTTTTAATTTTTTTGACATGCATTACTTAGCTTAAATTTTAGCTTTCCAAAATCAGTGTAATTATTTCCTGCGCAAACAGGTTTTTTATAACTCAAAACAATTCACATAAAGTATTAAAAGGAAAAAGGTAGTTTACTTAGAATTTATAAACCTTGTTTTGATAATAGATGTTTGTCATGAACTCAACTTTGATTTTAAATCCAGGTATTATATCCCAAATATTCCAATCAAATATCCTGAAACATATCCCGAAAATACATTTTGAGAACATATCCTAAGGATATATCCTAATCAGAATATTTAAGCCTTAAACACAGTTTCAAATGTTCAAACAACTCATGTAAGGTTCACAAAGGAAAGATCATACCAGGAATAGAGTGTAACCCTATTGTCGAACTCCAATCCTTTTGCAACTTTTCATACTTAGATGTCCCCAGTCCGAGATACTTAGTACACTAGGTCCAAATTTGACCTTTTGAGCTCTACACAATCGCCTTAGGAGGAATGTCCCCTGTTCATAAAGTCCTTGAACACTTAGAAAATTTTTGAACATTAGTTTCAATCGTCTGAACAGTTCTTATGTTATAGGGGGTAAACCCTAAATTATACTGGAGATAATTCCTTAGTATCCTGGGGATAAACCCATAGGTATCCTGGGGAAAATCCCAAATTTTCATGCGCTACAGGCGGGAGTGTATAAACTCCAAGACTTAGAAAGGTTATAACCTTTAAACCTTAGAGAGTATGAAAATACCCTTCCGTGAGAGAGGGTGATCAATCCTCATATACCTTTAGGATCCAGGATATAGCCAACAATAACGAAATTGTCAGCCACTTTTACATGGACTGGTCCCGCTATCTTGAACTATCCCTGGATAACTTGCGCTCCAGGCGGGGTGTTTAAACCCAATTCGAGAGAAAGGTGAATACCTTTAAACCTGTGAAGGGATCAGGATCCCTTAAACGTGAGAGAAGGGGCCAATCCTCTAATCTTTTGAAGTATCTTGAATGTGTATCCTGGAGCTATATCCCGAAGCATATACAGTAAAACAACTGTAAGCTAAGGTGGGTGTTAGCCTGGCTAACACCCCTCCGATGCTTAAGTCAGTAATGGGTTCAAAACAATAAATAATATTAAAATATACTAAAAGAGATAGAATCCATACCATTCTGAGTTAGAATTTTAAATTCCAAACTCACTTGAAATAGAGCTTTAGATGTATAGCATTCCAGGATCTTGGTAGCATATCCCCCTCCATATTCTTGAGTCGGTATGCTCCTTTTCCTGATTCTGATTCAATCTCATAGGGCCCTTCCCATTTTGGAGCCAACTTTCCATCAGCAGGATTAGTAGTATTCTGGAAAGCCTTTCTCAATACCCAATCCCCAAGCTGGAACCTTCTAGTCCTTATATTCTTGTTATATGCTTTAGATATCCTTTGTTGATATGTTGCCATCCTTAGCCTTGCCGCGTCTCTTATCTCATCAATAGTATCCAATTCCTGGCATAGGACTTCAGGATTCTTCTCAGGATCCAGGAGATTGGATCTTGCTGTAGGTATCACCATTTCTGTCGGGATCACCGCTTCTGCTCCAAATACCAAGGAAAACGGGGTTTGTCCAGTTGCAATTTTCACCATTGTTCTATCAGCCCATAAAACAAAAGGTAATTCTTCTGCCCATCTTCCCTTCTTAGCTCCAAGCCTTTTCTTCAAATTGTTGACAATTATCTTGTTTGAGGATTCTGCTTGTCCATTTGCTTGAGGCTGTACCAGTGTGGATGTGATCATTTTGCTTCCCCAACTCTTGCAAAAGTCAGTAGTCCTCTTACTTACAAACTGAGATCCATTGTCACAAATTATCTCAGCTGGTACTCCAAACCTAGTCAGGATATTCCTTTTTATGAAGGATACCACTTCTTGATCTCTAACTTGAACAAATGCTTCAGCTTCGACCCACTTAGAGAAATAATCGGTCATTGCCAGCATGAAGACCTTTCCTCCTGGAGCCTTTGGCAATTTTCCTACTATATCCATTCCCCACTTCATGAATGGCCAAGGGGAAGCATGTAATATATTACTGTGTCTTTGACATGCATCACATCTTCGAGCGTATTCTGTAGCATCTTTTCTCATCATCGACCAATAATATCCTGTTCTTAATACCTTTGAGAATAATGACCTGCCCCCAGTATGGTTACCACAATCCCCTTCGTGTATATCCTGAAGCACTTTCTTGGTTTCGGGATCCTCTAAGCACCTCAGATATGGTCCTGCAGGAGATTTCTTATACAAAACAATATTTATAATAGTGAATCGTGATACCTTCATTCCAAAGGCCTTAGGATTCTCATCCTTTGGGATGTGTCCTTCCTTGAGATATCTCATGATTGGAGCCGTCCAGGACTTAGGATCCTCTTCAGGATACTCATCATCAGGATCCTGAACACTTACTATTTGCTTATCCTGAGGATCCGTCGCAGGATATAGGATATGTAATATCGGTATTCGGATTCCTTCCGGTATCCTGACTGATGATCCTAGATTTGCCAAGGCATCAGCTTCAGCATTATCCTCTCTTGGTACCTGTTTAAGTGTAAAAATATCAAAATATCCTGCTAATTTTTTGAGAATTTCGAGATACTCGATTAACTTCTCTCCTTTAACTGCATAGGTTCCATTAAAATGGTTAGTGATTAACAAGGAATCAACAAATACTTGTAATCTCTTGATATTCATGCTCTTAGCCAATTCTAATCCTGCAATTAAAGCTTCATATTCTGCCTCATTATTAGTGGCAGGAAACTCACATCTAATAGCCTGGGGTAATATGTCCCCCTGTGGCGATTTTAGTAGTATACCTAAACCTACACCTCTTACATTAGATGCACCATCAGTATATAACGTCCAGGATTCTAAGTTTTCTCCTAGCTGTTGTACTTCTAGGTCCACTTCATTTTGAATATCACTACTGAAATCAGCCACAAAGTCAGCTAAAGCCTGAGACTTTATGACATTTCTAGGCTCATATACTAGATCAAAGGCACTTAATTTCACTGACCATTTAGCCATCCTACCTGACATCTCAGGTTTCCTAAGCACATTTTTAACAGGATAGTTGGTCGTAACGGAAATCCTATCTGTTTCAAAATAATGTCTAAGTTTTGTTGACTCCATAACTAGGGCTAATATCAATTTCTCTAAGTGAGAATACCTAGTTTCAGCATCTAATAAACTTTTACTAACATAATAAATAGGATACTGCTGACCTTCATGATCCTTTACGAGGACAACACTTACTGCATTCCCCGATACTGCAAGATACAGGGATAATGGTTCACCATCCTCAGGCTTCATCAATAGAGGTGCGGTTGAAAGATACCGCTTCAAATCCTACAAGGCTGCTTCATGCTTTGCTCCCCATTCAAACTTCTTATTCTTCTTCAGGATATCATAAAATTCCTTGCATTTTTTTGAGGATCTTGAAATAAATCTATTCAATGCTGCCACTCGTCCTGTCAGTCTTTGAACGTCTTTCATGTTAGAGGGTGATTTGATATCTAAGATGGATTTGATCTGTTCTGGGCTTGCTTCTATCCCTCTTTTAGTCACCATATATCCTAGAAACTTTCCCGCCCCCACTCCGAAATGGCACTTAGCAGGATTTAGCTTCATGTTATACTGATCCAGGATATCAAATGCTCCCTTAATATCCTGGAGGCGATCCTCAGCCTTTTTAGATTTTACTACCATGTCGTCGATGTACACCTCCATAGTGTCCCCCAGCTTGTCTTTGAACATCATTTTCACCAATCTTTGATACGTTGCACCTGCATTTTTCAAACCAAAGGGCATAGCAGTGTAGCAATAAATACCTGTTGGTGTCATGAAGATAGTATCCTCCTGGTCTGAAGGTTCCATTTGAATCTGCTGGAATCCTAAGGATGCATCCATGAAGGGTAACATATCATGGCCGGCAGTAGCATCCACCATTGAGTCAATATGAGGAAGAGGAAATGGGTCTTTGGGACAAGCTTTATTCAAGTCTGCGTAATCTACACAAACTCTCCATTTCCCATTCTTCTTTTGTACCACCACTACATTTGCTAGCCATCTTGGAAACTTGACTTCTCTGATCATTTTGGACTTCAATAACCTCTCTACTTCTTCCTGAATAATCATATTTCGCTTCGGAGCAAACTTCCTTCTCTTTTGTTGGACATGCTTGAATGACCTGTCAATACCGAGCTTATGTGTTATAATATCCTTGGAAATACCTGTCATATCCTCGTGCTTCCACGCGAATGTTGACATCCTGCATTTCATAAAATTAGTCAATCGATCTTCAATATCCTGAGGGAAATTGGTTCCCACGAGCACCGAGATATCCGGATTATCCTGATCCAGGATAATTTTCTTCACATCTTGTTCTGAAGCCTCCATGATATCCTGGCCTCGCATCTTTAATTGCTATGCTGCACTAGGTTTTGTTTAGGATTTCATTGAAGAAGAATAACACTCCTTTGCTTCCTGTTGATCACTTTCCACCTTGACAACTCCCCAAGGAGTAGGGATCTTGATACATTGATGGTAGGTTTACGAAACAGCTTTCATATCATGTATCCAAGGCCTACCTAATATAATATTATAGCAGGATAGAGAGTCCATGACACAAAAGCGCTGCATTGAGTTGACCCCTTGAATATACACGGGCAACTTTATCTCTCCTACGGTATTCCTAGCTTCTCCACTGAAACGTGATGACTTTGTCAGTCGTGAGGGTTGACATCCTTGTTGGCTTATCTCCCCTCTCTGCTTTGGCTTCCTTCGCGTGTCTTTTTGCCACAGAATATGATCTACCGCAGATGTCGGATCTTCCTGAAATAAAGTTGATTATTTTTGCATCCGCAAGAGGTGATGCTGCACGTTCAGGATCCTTCTCAGGATCCTGGCCCTTGTTCTTCTTTCTTCCCAAGAGGTCCTTCAGATATCCCTTACTCAAGAGATAGCTTATTTCTTTTCTTAAAGCAATGCAATCCTCAGTAACATGTCCGAAATCCTCGTGGAAGGCACACCATTTGGACTTGTCCTTCCAATCAGCCTTTTGCTTATTCTTTCGGGGCCATCTTGCTTTGTCTCCTAAACCCTGTATAGCATACATCAGTTTAGGTATGTTAACAGAAAAACAATATTCAGACAACTCAGGATACTCCTCAGAATCCTCGTCTTTAATAGCATTCACTTTTTTGCTATCATTTCTGCCATATGGCTTTGAGCGATATGGTTTATACGAGGATTATGATTTCCTGTTGGTTGACTCATTGGTTGTGGACTAATTCATTCTCTCTTGCATCTTTTTATCATCCTCCAGCCGAATGTATCTTAAAGCCCTGTTACGAGCTTCGTCCAGATTCCTGCAGGGATTCATTACAAGATCTTGATAAAATTGAGAATCCTTTTGCAACCCCATCTTGAAGGCTTGCACTGTCATTGCAACATCAAGATGTGGGATATCCAAGAATTCCTGACTAAACTTGTTCACATAATCCCTCAAGGATTCTTGAGGTCCATGAGTTATCATGTAAAGGTCACTGGTTAGTTTCTCAAAACTCCGGCTGCAAGAAAACTGACTATTAAATAAATTAACTAAATGAGCAAATGAAATAATTGAGTGAGGAGGAACGTTTAAGAGCCATTTTAAGGCTGATCCTGTTAAGGTAGAACCAAAACCCTTGCACAAGCATGCTTCTTTGAGATCTGGAGGGATAGGGTTGATTTCCATCCTTTCCCTATACTGGGCAATATGCTGCTCAGGATCCGTAGTTCCGTCATAGAGTTTCATGTTGGGGGTTTGAAATCTTTTTGGGATTTCAGCATCATAAATGGGATATGCAAACTGGGATTTCCTGTGGCTGTCCTGGGACACTTCAGGAATTGGCTGAACCACCCCAGGTACACTGGATATCATGTCCTTCAGTTTTTGAAGCTCCCTAGAAAATGCTAATGTCATACCTGCATCCTGCAAAGATCCAACACCATTAGTAGCAAGAGTATTATTATTATTAGATACATTACTAGCTTGGGGATTCTGGCCATATCCTGAAGCATATCCTGAGCTTCTCACAGTTGATACTCTTACTGAAGAGGGTATCTCAGGAGTATGGCTCTGGGAATGGCTAGGTACAATATTCCCCTGGTTATCCTCAGTATAAACTGCAGAACTGAAGTTCAAAGCCCTAGGTTGCAAGGGAGTGACAGTATCTTCAGCAGGCCTACTTGGGCCGGATTTCAAGAGTTGTATCTCTCTCATCAGCATCTGATTAGTTTCCTGCTGCTGCCACATCTGTTCCTGTACACTACCAAACAAATTTAGAATTTCTTCGTTAGAAGCCAAAACAGGACCAGATCCCTGGATATTGCGAGCGGGGATAACATCCCGAGCCACATGACTTTCAGTTCCCTGTGAAGAGGCTTGCATTCTCGGAGGAGGTGGTGGAAGCACCGAACCAATTGTTGCAGAGGTTGTAGCAGACATGGTGGAAGAGCTCATGTTTGATCTCGAGGCCATTGAAAATAGTGTAGCAAAAATTTTTGAAAATAGAAAACCAAATAACGATTTTGCAAAAGCTTTTAGTAGAAATAACACCACTTGCCCCACGGTGGGCGCCAAATTGTTTTGGTCAAAAATTACCGAAGCAATTAAGTGATCAAATTAGTTAAGTAAGGTAGTGTGCTAGATATGTGTGTTGAAAATATGCTAGTTAAGTTATTTGCAAAAACAGTTTCAGGATACGGCTCAGGATATAGAGTTGTATCTTTGATCAAACAATGAGCGAAAATGTAAAGGATGACACGTGATGTACTAGGAAAGCCCTTGATCAATCTAGATCGCCGGCACAAAACCTCGGGAGCTGACAATCGCAGCTGCCTTGTTCTTCTATTACTTCAAATATCAGGATACAGTGCAGGATATGATGCGGATCAACTAGGTGTTACAATGTAATTCGAGTACAAGTGTTTGTGTGTAGTGATTGTTTGCAACAAGAGAGAAAAAGTGTGCATAAGAGAGTGTGCCTTAATCTGATCGGATCAATCTATTTATAGTAAAAGAAAACTAACTAAATATCCTATTAATCTGGGATTCGGCGGATATTCCCCATACGAACGTTGCAGTCCTGGTCTTTCGGGTTCAACGTCTACAAGCTAACTGATTTGCCCGAGTCTTGAGGGGAAGAAGTCCACTTGAACGTTGGAGACTTGCACCTTCTAATCTGCACATGGTTAAATCAGTTACTACCAGGATATCGTATCAGGATGTCACCAATATCCTGATCCGGTATCCTGATCACAAATAAACAATCAAAGCCAGAATATTAGTCAGGATATATGTTTAGAAAATGACCCATAACAATGTAATATCCAAAATTCTGAACTTTCACCTAGTTGTTGTACTTCTAGGTTGGCCTTATCTTGAATATCACTACTAAAATCAGCCACAAAGTCTCCTAAAGCCTGAGACTTTATAGCATTCCGAGGTTCATATACTAAATCATAGGCACTTAACTTTACGGACCATTTAGCCATCCTACCCGACATCTCAGGTTTCCTAAGCACATTTTTAACAGGATAATTAGTTTTAACAAGAATCCTATGTGTCTCAAAAAAATGTCTAAGCTTGGTCGATGCCATAACTAGGGCTAATATCAATTTTCTAAGTGTGAGTATCTAGTTTCAGCATCTAACAAACTTTTACTAACATAATAGACAGGATACTGCTGACCTTCATGATCCTTTACCAGGACAGCACTTACTGCATTCCCTGATTCTGCAAGATATAGGGATAATGGTTCACCATCCTCGGGCTTCATCAATAGAGGTGCAATTGAGAGATACTGCTTTAATTCCTGGAAGTCTGCTTCATGTTTCTCTCCCCATTCGAATTTCTTATTCTTCTTCAGGATATCATAGAATTCCTTGCATTTTTTCAAGGATCTTGATATAAACCTGTTTAATGCTGCTACTCGCCCTGTTAATCTTTGAACATCTTTCATATTTGAAGGTGATTTGATATCCATGACAGCTTTAATCTGCTCTAGGCTTGCTTCTATACCCCCTTTTGGTCACCATGTATCCTAGAAACTTTCCTGCTCCCACTCCAAAATGGCATTTGGCAGGATTTAGATTCATGTTGTACTGGTCCAGGATATCGAAGGTTCCCTTAATATCCTGGAGGTGATCCTCAGCCTTTTTAGATTTTACTACCATGTCATCGATGTACACCTCCATAGTGTCCCCCAGCTTGTCTTTAAACATCATGTTCACCAATCTTTGGTATGTTGCACCTGCATTTTTTAAACCAAAAGGCATAGCAGTATAACAATAAATATCTTTCGGTGTCATAAAAGCAGTATCTTCCTGGTCTGAAGGTTCCATTTGGATCTGCTGGAATCCTGAGGATGCATCCATGAAGGTTAACATCTCATGGCCGGTAGTAGCATCCACCATTGAATCAATATGAGGTAGAGGAAATGGGTCTTTGGGACAGGCTTTGTTCAAGTCTGTGTAATCCACAAAAACTCTCCATTTCCCATTTTTCTTTTGCACCACAACTACATTCGCTAGCCATTTGGGAAATTTCACTTCCCTAATCATCTTGCTCTTTAATAATCTTTCAACTTCTTCCTGAATGATTGTGTTCCGTTCTAGAGCGAACTTCCTTCGTTTATGTTGGACAGGCTTGAAAGACCTATCAATTCCGAGCTTGTAAGTTATAATATCCTTGGAAATACCTGTCATATCCTCGTGTTTCCATGCGAATGTTGACATCCTGCATTTCAAAAAGTTAGTTAATTCACTTTCAATATCCTGAGGGACATTGGTTCCTACGAGCACCGAGATATCTGGATTATCCTGATCTAGGACAATTTTCTAAACATCCTGCTCTGAAGCCTCCACAATATCCTGGGCTCGCATCTTTAATTGCTATGCTGCGTTGGGCTTTGTTGAGGATTTCATCTAAGAAGAATAACACTCATTCGCTTCTTGTTGATCACTTTCCACTTTGACAACCCCCCAAGGGGTAGGTATCTTGATGCACTGGTGATAGGTAGATGGCACAACTTTCATATAATGGATCCATGTCCTACCCAATATAATATTGTAGCAGGATAAGGAGTCCATAACACATAAGCGTTGCATTGAGTTGACCCCTTCAACATACACAGGCAACTTTATTTCTCCTACGGTATTCCTGGCTTCTCCACTGAACCCAACAAGCACAGTGGATATCTAAGTAATATCCATCGGGGATACATTCATCCTCTTCAGTGTTTCCAGCTGAATTATGTTGACGGAGCTGCCATTATCCACCAGTATCCTGCGCACAAAATGATTAGCAACATATAAAGTTATTACCAAAGCATCATGGTGAGGATCCTGGACAGTATCCCTGTCATCATTGTCGAACGTGATCACTTTATCAGTTGTGAGGGTTGACATCCTGGTTGGCTTATCTCCCCTTTCTGCCTTAGCCTCCTTTGCATGTCTTTTTGCTGCAGAATAAGAGGTCCCACAGATATCGGATCCTCCTGAAATAAAGTTAATTATCTTGGCATCCGAAGGAGGTGATGCTGCTCGTTCAGGATCCTTCTCAGTATCCCGACCCTTATTCTTCTTTCTTCCCAGGAGATCCTTCAGATATCCTTTGCTCAGCAGATAGCTTATTTCCTTCCTCAGGGCAATGCAATCTTCTGTAACATGTCTAAAATCCTCATGGAAGGCGAACCACTTGGATTTATCCTTCCAATCAGCTTTCTGTTGGTTCTTCCTGGGCCACCTTGCTTTGTCTCCTAAACCCTGCATAGCATAGATCAGCTCAGGTATATTGACAGAAAAACAATATTCAGACAATTCAGGATACTCCTTAGGATCCTCATCCTCAACAACATTTATTTTCTTGCTGCCATTCCTACCATATGGCTTAGAGCGGTATGGCTTATATGAGGATTCTGACTTCCTTTGGTAGTCCCATCTTGAATGCTTGGACTGCTGTAGCAACATCAAGGTGTGGGATGTCCAAGGATGTAACACCCCGAAAACAGGTTCGGTAATCAAACCCTGTTATACTAAAAATACGGGTAAAATACCCATGGTGGTAAAATTAACCCGGTGGATATTAGGATTTAAACACATAATCCTAATATTAAGTAAAAGGAAAATAAATGGTTTGAGAAAACAAAGCCAAGAAGAGGCGCGAGTTAACGGCACTTAAAATAAAACGGGTTATAACTCCCGGAACCCACTAAGTTAACTAGGAATAATTAACTTAGTTAGTATTGAGTAATTAAGCAAAAACATTAAGAAAGCAAGAATTAAGGAACCTTTTTATAAAAGGTTGAAACAAAAGGGACTAAGGTTGTAAGTTGTGAAACTTGTGTTTAAAAAAAAATTACACACACACACAAGGTGTGTGTGCGTGGAATGACCAGGAGAAGAGGAAAAAGGGTGCAAACCCTAGTTCACCAAAATCATCAAATTAAAGGTTGATTATAGCCCCAAATCGATGCATGAACACAAATTCGTGATCACCTAAGCTCAGAGATCGTAAGGTATGTCAAATTTTGTAATTTGGTGATGTCTAGAAATTATGATGAACACTCATAATCAAAATTCGAGGATGAATGTTGAATGTATGAGTGATATATATGTTGAATTCATGTTTAGAAACAAACCGTAGTTGAAAACTTGAAGAATTGGTGTTAGAAACTAGGGATTTGATGATTACTCTTGTATGTGCTAAGTGGGTTTTGACTAAATAATAAAGATGATGATATGTTTGTGCTAGAAATCGTCATAATCGATAGTTGATGCGAGATACTTAAACAATTTGCAAGTTTGAGTATTTAATCATACATAATTGAGATGGGTTCTTGGAATGTTGTAATGAAATTGGTAAATAATTCATGTATGTGATGTTTTTAGGGTTTTGATTGCTAAAACCAGTGTTACGAAGTCATGAACATGCTTTAATTGAAAGCTGAAATCAAACAGGTTCTGATCAGAATTTACAGCCGACTTGTATTGGCTGTACCTTGAACAAAACATAACAAAAACATGTGTTTCTTGAGTCTAAAATGTAATTCCAGGAAATATCTTTAATACCCCACTGGAATCGCATTTTTTCAACGAAAATTGAGCGTTTTATGAATTTTTCCGTATCAAGGGTTCAAGCTGCGTTTTCTGGCAGAATTTGCAGCCCATTACGAATGTCATAACTCAATTTAGAAATTGAGTTATGATCTCAAATTCTTATTGTAGAAAATTTTAAGTGATTAAAAGAATCTCCAATTGGAATTTCGGCAATCAGAAAAACGAGGAATTTTTAAGGAATTTTTCCATAAGCTGCAGTCAGAAGTGATGAATCTGATTGCAGCTTAGTAAAAGAATTTTTACGAATTTTTGGTAAAGAGTTAGATCTTGAAATTTTAACACAAGGCCTAACCCTCTGAGAGGTACGCCACATAAAAAAATCATACTTTTTGAAGACTTGTAAACAGGTTAAACAAGTCACCAAAAACAACCCATTTTTAGTGATATGAAATGCTGAAATGAAATCGCGGCCTACTAGTTAGTATGTAAAATTTGATTTCGTTAAGAGTTCGGATGAAATATGCCTAAGTGAGTTCATTGAACCAAATGTGCATTTGAATATGTTGATAAGTCAATTGACTTTTAAAAAGTCAAACCGATCAATGATTAGATCGAATGATAATTTTGATATGGACGAATGATAAATTCGACATAAAACCCGTAGGATGGGATAGTTGTAAATGATTATGACTAATCTAACCGTCTTACGAATTGTGATGATGATAGTTTGACTCTAGACAAGCTAGATGAAGACTTGGGAAAGAAGCGGGTCAAACGGATCAAGTATGCGGAAAAAGAGCATAATTGGATGCAAGGTAAGTAAAACTTACACCCTTTTGTAGGATATACATTTATTTATAAGTTATAAACACAACAAAGGTTATAATCGAAATACGGTTCCGACACAAATTGATATGGGTCGGAACATATCAAAACATGAAAACCATGTTTAATTGTAAAAATGGTTGAAACGGTATTTTGGTCATGTGATGAAATATATAAAATGAGTTTTCGAATGACTACTTTATAAGTAAGCCTAAACGAAGTAAAAAGTGAAAACGACGATTTAGTCACGTATAAATGGATAAAGGTTGAAGTATGAAACGACACCAAGTGGCATAAGCCATGTTGAGTTAAACGTGTCAGAAACGGATTTATGAGACACAACTAAATGGTGAGAAATCGAAACGAATTACTTAACGAATTGGTAAATAAATACTATTTATATATAAGCGCAAAATGTTTGGTCATTTAGACCAAACGGGTCAAATGGCAATGTTGATACCATTTGACATATAACGACTACTAAGTGTTTGTCAAGTCTTATACTCGCAGGATAAAATGGCTTGCGAATTAGCGATGCTATGAATTAGTAAATCATTGAGACAAGGTATTAAAACAGGTTAAAATGTCGACCAGAGCCAGGTAAGCATAAATAAGATTATAGTTAGACGAGCGATTTTGGTCAAATATTTATTGAAAGTCCTTCGTCGTTAAATGAGGGACTAAAATTGACCAAAACGCCTTTGATGGGTAAATCGGGAAAACGACCCATATGGGTTGATTAGGAAATTGCGTTTTGATTGGGGAATCATTAAACATGAATATAAGTTATAGGCATAAACATTTGTGGATCAAATGCCTAAAATGGGCCAGTTGCGTAAAATGACCGACCGAAGGGTAAATTTGGGTTAATAAGTAGATATGCTAAATATACCACAAAAGTAGTCGTGGTGGAACCTAAGCATATATTTTAGATGTGGAATAACGACGTGTGAAAAGAAAAGAGTTAGTTTAGACTAAATAGCTTAAATTCCCCAAACGGGTCAAAAGTGTTAAAAAGGGATTTCAAGCCGAGAGCTTGAAATCTGAATTTTTGAAGAAGTTTAATATCAGGTATTGACTCCATGAGATGGAGAATTAAATTTCGATCGTGTAGGAAAAAGAATCGGGTAAAACAGGCTTGTAGATAAAAAGTTATGACACTTTAAAGTTCGATTTACGACTAAAACTATAGCTGGATAGACATGCAGGTTCCAGAGACAGACCTGCTGGAAAATGGTTTCCCCCGTGCCACGTGATGGAGGTCATAGCCTGGGGCACGACACGCGACAACCATTGCGACACGCGACAGATTTTGAGAACGTCGTCGCGACACGCGACAGCTTATAATTTTAGAAATTGTTGTTGATCTTGTTGTTGGCTTATTTTGACCCACAAACTGGTTTGAAAATGTTTTGAAATGCCAAATGACTAACTCATTTCATGTTTTATGAAATGTAGGTATATTATCCAGCAACGGAGGGCGGTCAAGCTCGAAGAAGAGCCGAACACATGAAAAAGAAGCTTTCGCTTGTTGTTTCGTCGTTAATTTTTAAACGGCAAATTTATTTACATTATGTTGTATTACCTTTAATGTAAAAGTTTTAAATAAACCCGTATTTTTATAAGCATGTTCTTTCGTATTCACACATTTAATTACCGATAATTATACGAAAACCTTAAATAAATAGACAGGGTGTTAAAAGTTGGTAATTAGAGCTCATGGTTAAAGAATAAAGTGTGTTCGGTTCGAAGCTTGATCGCAAATCCGGTAAGTACATGTATGTTAATAGTTTAGTAGGATTAAAGTGTTGTGAACAACACAAAGGGTATTGTGTAATACACGTTACACCAACGAAAATGATTAGTATAGTTAACGAAATCACGTGCAGTAAAAGGCCTTGTATTACAACACGTGCATTTATTAATATCGAAATTACTAACTGTTGTAAATGTTTTAGTTGAAGGACACTCGCATATGAAGATAGCGAGAGTTTAACAAATCGTGGACTTGATAGAGGAACGGTCCAAAGAGTATGCTCATCAAGGACCTAAATCGCGTGGCGGGCGCGAACAGGCTAATGGCAAGAGAAGCCCGTTAGGACCAGCATTACCAGGTGCACATTTTAAATTTAATTGCACAAATAGTAATATGCAACAAATATGTAGAAATTGAAAGTTGCATATGTAGATTAAAAACTTGGAAAACCCCGAATAGAAAATGTATTCGGGATATTGTTTCCAAGAGAAACAAATAGAGGCATTACTTACATAGGGTGTGATGTGAAAACTATAAAAAGGTCATGCGTGTCATGTGTTAATCGCTTACTCTGGCCAAGTAAGTAGTGGCATATGATACCATGAACTTCTTATAGCGGACACATTTACCTCCGATGTAGTAAGGACGGGGTTAAAGGGACAAATTAAAAAGGCACCCAAATGAGTCAAATAAGTAAAATGTTGATAGTAAACGTAAACGTAAGTCGGACGACGGAAGCGTATTACGTTAGAATAACGAGCATGAGAGAAGCGACAAAGATTAAAGTAAATGAAAATATGAACCAACTAATGTGAATGCTAAGACATAGGGGATAAAGTTTAACTGTTATAAGTGATGAAATTCACACAGACAAGTCAATGGGGGTAGACTAAAGAACAAAAGACTCGACTGAATAAAAACAATGAATTTCGCTAAGATGACCAAATAAATTAAAGTGACGTCTAAAACCATATAAGAATGGTTACTTGATGATAACTTCTGTAAATATACCCGATAGATGGGTAGGATTTTGAAAGTATGCGTAAACCAAGAGACGGGAACGCGAAATAGAAAGTCAAAGGACTCGGATTAAGAGTCATGACTAAAAGACGATGAGAAATTGCAAAAAGAAATTTTGATAACTGTGTTCAACTATTTTAAAGTTGAACTGGTCGAATGAAGGATGAAGTTTGACGTTCATGAGTAATGAAATCTCACACGAATAAGTCAAACGAGATAAATAAAGTGTAAAAGCTTGGTAGTGCAACATTGAACAGGATTTGGGATTCTCAGCAACATTGAACAGGATTTGGTATCCTTCCTTAAGAGGAGAAAAACTACCTTTGCCTGGAAGCATGAAGACATGACAGGTATCTCTAAAGATATAATTACTACTCATAAGCTTGGTATTGACATGTCATTCAAACCCATACACCAAAAGAGAAGAAAGTTTGCACCTGAGAGGAATTCCATTATCCAGGAGGAGGTAGACAAGCTGCTCCACCTCCTCTGAGCAGGACACACTATGGAAGTCTATATAGATGACATGGTGGTTAAGTCCAAGAGAGCTGAGGATCACCTTAGAGACCTGGAGGAAGCATTCGATATCCTTGACAAATTCAATATGAAGTTGAATACTTCAAAGTGTCACTTTGGTGTTAAAGCAGGCTAATTCCTAGGTGACATGGTAACAAAATGAGGCATAGAAGCAAGTCCTGAGCAAATTAAGGCAATTGTGAATATCAAATCTCCTGCCAACGCCAAGGATGTGCAAAGGCTGACAGGAAGGATCGTAGCCTTGAATAGGTTCATATCAAAGTCATCAGAAAAGTGCAAGGAATTCTATGACATTTTGAGAAAGAACAAGAAATTTGAGTGGACTAAAAAGCATGAAAAAGCTCTCAAAGCCCTTAAGGATTACCTATCCTCGGCTCCTGCCTTGATGAAACCAGAAAAAGGGGATATATTATCCTTATATCTAGCGGTATCCTCTAAAGCAGTAAGTGCAATCCTTGTTAAGGATCACGAAGGTACACAACATCCTGTCTATTATGTAAGCAAGAGTTTGCTTGATGCTGAATCCAGGTATTCACATATAGAAAAACTTATCCTTGCTTTGATTATGGCATCTACTAAACCAAGACATTATTTTGAAACTCATGCCATTATTGTTAAGACTAATTTTCCAATTAAGAATGTTCTCAGGAAACCTGAAATGTCAGGAAGGATGTCTAAATGGGTAGTGAAGCTTAGTGCTTATGATATAAGATATGAACCAAGGACTGCCATTAAATCCCAAGCCTTAGCTGACTTTGTGGCAGATTTTAGTAGTGACTTACAAATAGAAGCTGAGTTAGAAGTTCAGCAGCTTGAAGAGACTAAGGATCCTTGGGTACTCTTCACTGATGGAGCCTCTAATGTCAATGGAATAAGACTTGGAATAATACTAAAATCGCCACAGGGGGACATAATACCCCACTCAATAGCCTGTGAGTTTCAAACTACTAATAATGAGGCTGAATATGTGGCCTTGATAGCTAGTTTGCAAATTGCCAAGCATATGAGGATCAGGTATCTTGAGGTACATGTAGATTCATTGTTAATTACTAATCACTTTAATGGATCTTATGCTGTTAAAGGTGAACGATTAATCAAATACCTAAAGATAGTCAAGGAATTGGCACTCTCTTTTGTTTCTTTTAGTTTGACACAGGTACCTAGGGAAGAGAATGCAGAAGCTGATGCATTGGCCAATCTTGGATCATCATTGAAAATTCCAGAGGATATCAAGATCCCTATCATCCATATTTTGGCTCCTGCTATTGAGGTTCACATAGCTATGGAGATAGAAGAGGATTCTGTAGTGGTTCCTAGTGATAGTGCACAGTCTCATTGTTAGGATCTGAGGCTCTCATGATTGTGTTTGTTTGTGAGATTTGAACAAATCAAATAGATATGAACAGTTTTAAGTGCAGCGGAAATGAATAACAAACTTTGTAAACACAATCAAAGGAGAATATAGTTTGATAAACAATTGCTTTTCATAGAGTTGAAAGATTACATCAAAAGCAAAAGGTTACAATGCAAGTTTACAGACTAAACTCCCCCTTAGCCTGATACTCCAGAGTTGGTTGCACAAGATGAAAGGATTGAATTGAGGAGAAGAACTCTCTCAAAACGAATCAAATATAACAGTACAGAGTACTGTCATATTTATAGGCAAACCAAACTACTGATGTACCTCAGCTGACGTCACCATGATAGTGACATCTAACAGCCTAACAACCTGTAAACACTGGTCTATACAAACTACTGATGTCTAACAACTGATTGATAATAAAATACAAAACAAGTCTAACACTGTTCACGTTCCACTGTTGTGGCCTAAGCACTGATTACTTGATCATCAGTGCTTTCTTCAAAAGGTGATCAGTCTTTGAATGAGCAGTGCTTGGGTCTTCAGCAGTACTTAAGAGACAGCAGTAGATAGAGCTCAGTGTTTGCCTTTTAGCAGTCTTTAGTTGTTCCATCAGTGTTTGGTTCATCAGTTGTTCTTCCGAGCAGTACTAGGAGTGTATCAGCAGATAGGTAACCACTGTCAAGGGGAGAGCTTAGAGTAAACGTCTGCTTATTGTGAATCCACTGTTGCGACCAGGTTTTGGCTTTACATTATCTATTCCTCTGGTAGGGTTCAATCCCAACAATCTCCCCCTGGAACAGATAATGCCAAAACCTGTCATTATTCTGGATCTTTATTACTCATCAGTAGTTCCCTTGCTTTTCTTTTAAATTCTTCTTCAAATGCTTTGGAACTTGTATCATCTTCATCCCGGCACAGTGTAAGTTCAAGGAGATCCTGCAAATCTTGAACACTAAGGCCTAGTGCTTCTTTCCTTGATATGTACTTCACATCTCCATTGGATCTGACTATAGTCAATACGTGGGTCTTTTGGTCAGACATCCACTTTAGTACTTTTGAACCCAATGGATTTCTCGGGAGAGATTTATTTAAAGATGAGTTGGGAGATGTTGTCCTTGTGAAAACTTGCAGACTTTCAGACATTCTTTTGAAAGCCATTTCAATGACATCGTTTGCTGCAGCTATATCTTCTGCAGTTTCTCTTTCAATCAGCTCCTGCCTTTCAATGTCTGTCATGTCTGTTGAAGTGTTTGGTGATGCAGGTTTGGTTAATATCCTTTTAAAAAGGTTTTGAAGTTTTTCTGAGCTTTCTTCTTTTAGACCCATTTTCATGATGGATTCTGTGAAGTACTCAACTTCCTTTTCTTTAACCTCTTCACTGGTCAACTGTTCTTTTTCTTCTTGGTTTGTCACAAAAGTAGACCGGAACAGTGTTTTGAGGTTTTCTATCTGCTGTTCAAGTTTCATTCTTTGTTCATGCTTCTTTGAAGTGCTTGAAACAGTTATCTTTCTTTTCTTTAGCCTTTCATAGGCTTCATCAGTCTGCTGTTTTGACCATTTTGATATGGCTTCAGCAGTGTCCATTTTTGCATCCACCAGCTCCCTTTTCTTTCTCTTATACTCAGCAGTTAGGTCAGCAATGAGCTTTTTGTATTTTCTCCAGTTTGGAGCATTCTTCTTCTTTGTAGGATCATTCTTGATTTTCTCAATCCTTTTTGCCTCATGCTTTAGAGCGACTATTGGCCATTCTTCGAACTGTTGTTCTTTAGCAGGATAGAATTTCTCTTTCATGATGTAGGCTAGATATTGTTTCCTTAACTTTTTCTTTTGATCAGCCTTTTCTTTGTTTAGGTGTTGTGCAAACTCTTCGATCTGCTTTACTTTTGTGAAGTAGAACTCCAGTCTTTTAGCAATGCCATCTTCGCTTAAACGTTCACGTTCACTCTCAACTTTAGCTCTTAGTTTAGCTTGCCTTGCCTTGATTTTGAGGTAATCATCCATATCATCTGGTGGCATGTAACCTATGAGTGAGGAGAATCTTCTTTTTGAAAGATCTTGTATACCCTCATCGGCAGATATTGGCTTTCTTTTTCTGTTGAAGAGCTTTGGTTGTGATGTAGGGAAAGTGAGAGCAGTGGTGGATGATTGACTAACAACTGTTGAAACAACTGGTGTTTCAACTGCTGTTGTCATTACACCAGATGTTGTAACATCTGTAGTCTTCTGTTTTATGACAGGAGGCAGTGGCGATGGTGTGATTGTAGATGATGGTGGTATAGCAGTAGTTGTAGTGGTGTGTGGTAGAGTGGTGTGTGTTGAAGATGTGTGTGTTGATGACATGGCAGCTGTTTGGCTACTGACAGCAGTTTTTGTAACTACTGGTGTATCAGCTGTTTGACTAACAGGTTTTGAGACCTGTTTTTCTTTTTCTTTTTCTTTTTCAGGCTCAATACAAAGGCCATGTTCTATTCCCATTTTATTCATTTTTCCCAACAGCTTGATATTCTCCCCCTTTTTGGCATTATCTGAAGGGGGGTTAACAAGAAATGATATGGAAGAAGGAACTTTGCCAGAGGCGCTTTGAATGCTAGCCTTTATAGCCTTGATATCTGCTTGAGTGTCTTTAAACCTTGATTCCACCATGTTGGTCAGCATTTGTACATGAATAGCATGTTTTTTATCAGCCATATGTTGCTGTTTTTCAAGCATGGGTTGAAAAATATTCCAAAGCTCATTTGCAGCAAATGCATGTTGTGCAGGTGCTTGAGCAGGAACAGCAGTGGCTTGTGCTTTTTGAGCTTTTAAAATCTCTTGCACCATATTCTTTATTTCAGCAACTGAATCTTTAAGTTTTTCAACTCTGTCCGTCAATTCCTGATATTTTGAATCATCACCTACTTTAGTAGGATCATCTGAATCCCCACCAGCAGTGGTTATATCAATGTGTGACTTAGGAACAGAGTCCCAAAAATCACCCATTGATGCCCCTTGTTCTTGGTACTGGGGACTTCTTTCTTCAGCACTCGATAAACCTTTGATGGTACCAATGGTTAGATCCAACTCACTAGTGGTTACCAAAGTTGCCATGGAAGAAATTGCCTTCAAGGGAGTCTTACTTATGAAACAACTGTCCAACTGAAGATCTGTTGATCCACCAGTTGTAGTTGCTGCTCCACTTGAACTACCACCGAGAGTTACTTGTAACTCAGGGGGTGTAACCTCCTCAATTGTTGCTGGGATAGCAGGAGTAGTAGCATCAGACCCAGTCACTTGTAGGGGCATACTCTCAGTGATAGGTGATAGAGAGGAACTGGTTTGTGTCTGGGCTATAGCAGCTGCATGCAACAAGGGTAGCATGGATTATGGCATTATGATTGGTGAGGGTATAGGTGTTGAAAGAGACATGTCCTTGGGATCAGGACTGTGGAAGATAGAGCCAAGTGGATCTAGAGCTTCATAATTTGGTGTCCCTGTGATTACAACCTGATCCTTTTGTGAGGATGCAGGAGGAGTTTCAGGCATGGGTTGAGATCTTTCTTCCAACTGCTGTGAGGAAGTAGCAGCAGTGGTTTGTGGTGACATTTGTGTTGTCACAGGCAGGTGCTCTGGGATCTCATCTTCCAGAGTTGCCTTTGTTTTGGGTTTGGTGGGTTTTCTGGATGTTTTTCTTTTGGTTTTTTTGGTGATGTCAGGTGTGGGTTTCAAAGCAGTGGTTGTGCTGCTTTGATCACCTTGAGCAGTGGGCTCAGCAGAAGTTGCCTGAGGATCAGTGGCAGTTTCTAAAGTCTGCTCAGGCACCTTTGCTTTTAACTTTATTGGTGCCATCATTCTTGAAAATTTTTCAATTGTTAAACCTTTTATTTGAAAATGGACACCTTGTTTGGGCAAATTTTCATCCTCTTTTTCAAATTTTTGTTTAAAGTAATAGCTTAGAAATCTTGGAAAAAGAAGAAATGATTTGCTATCAACATTCTTTACCATGTCATTGAAGATCTCCTGGGAGTAGTTGTAATCTTTATTGTTTAAAATAGCATAGCCCAGGCATTGAATCTTCAATGGTATTTCGTTAAAAGATGTTTTATTAGAAACACACATCAAAAGTGTGTGAAATAAAAATCTGGGTGCAGACGGGAAATAACCTTTTTGTAAGGTATCTACCTTTGATTGTTCTGCATATCCCCTTTTCAGAAAATCAGCTTTTAACTCGTTTTTGTCAAAGGAAGTTTTACCTTTCAGATCATCGAGTTTGAAGACTTCTGAGATTGATTGCGGTGTGATTTTGATTGCTTTTCCCTGTATCGAGGAGTTAATGGCTACTGTCTTGTCATCTTGTTTTTCAAGCACAGCATTTTTCCAGAACTCTCTCTGGGTTTGCAGATATATGGGAGCCTCTACTGTCAACAAAGTTTTGTACTTTGATGTAGATATGGTGTCGAGAATGGAATCGAAAGTATGGTTGTTTGTGGGTTTTGTGAGGAGACCCACGTAGTTGTGCGGTGATTTGTATGGGATTTCGTTGGATTCTTCGGCAGTTTGATCGACCTCTTTGGAGGGTGGTGGTGATTTTGGTTTTGATTTCGACTTTGATTTTGTCATTTTTGCGGAGAAGAACGAAGAATGTTTTTGAAGATTTTGGAGAAGAAGGGTTGGAAACTGCTATGAGAAGAGAATTTTGGAATTCAATTCGACAGTGTAAAACCCTGTTTGGGGTTTAGGGCAGGGTTTTATTTTAAAAAAAATGATCGCTGATGTGGCAGCGGTTATTATGATCTGAAGGCTAAAAACTGACCACGTGTCAAACACTGATGAAATGGATGAAGGATGGAGAGCAGTTTTTTTAAGGACCACTGACGTATCAAGCATCAGTGGTTACAATGGTAAAAAAAAATGAAAACAGTGGAGGATTTTTAACTATCAGTGGATAGGACACTGATTTTGAACATCACTGCTTGTCAAGAAAATGAGGGATCAGTGGTTAACTTTCAGCAGTGGACAGTGTTTAGAGATCAGACGTTGGAACAAAACAGTGGTTAGGGTAAATGGTACAGATCTGAAGGACAAGTATTCCAGCAACAGTTTTGAGAATTTTCATTCAAGGTTTTGCCAAATGTCAATTTTGAATGACAATGGTTTAGTACCCCAGATGATGAAAACTTTTTGCTAAGATAACTCATTTTGGTTTAACATTCAATTAAAACATGAGTGCCCCAGAATTTAAGCACAGTTAGCAATCAACCTTTGATAAAAGTTTAGGAACAAACCTGAGTATGACATGATCCTGACATATATACCATTTCCTTTTGACCTATTTTGGAGGATAATAATACCAACAAAAATAAGGTACCACATCCTGACAGGAACTGAAACTATTGCCAACAAAAACAAGCAAAAGTTCCAAATATATTATTCCAAAAAAAAAATGAACAATATATCCTGATTATTCGAGAAAACCCTTTGAACAGAAAAAATGGTTAAATGATTTTCTGAGAACAGCATCAAAAAGGATCTGGTATAATTTCAATAGAGTACATGATCATATCATTCTCAAGTCATTGAAAATGGTCAGTGGTTTGACAATAGTGGTAGGAAAATTTTGAGCACATTTTGACCACTGTTTGGTACCATTTTCTTTGTCAGTTGATTGCAAGCATGAGGACACATGTATCAGTCCTTTTGTAAACTCAATCATTGAGAATACTACTGTTACATGAATTCTCCTAAACCAATGAGTACAAACAGTTGCTTAATGACCATTATTACCCCAAGCTTCTTGACTCTTAAGTGTTTTACATTTATACTCTTTTCTTTTGACTTCAAAAGTTTTGAGATAAACACACTTTCGAGTTTTGTGAATTTTAGTCCAAAATCATTTTGCAGTAATGTTTTGAGAGACTTGGTCATGTTTGCACAAGTTTTTCAGCCAATCTCACACTACATATGATACGGACTATGTTGACCCCTGTATTTCTTAATGTATTTAGACAAAGTTGATTTGTTCCTCTTGAGGATCTCAACCTGTTTTAAACACATAAGATCAAATGACTAAAGTTTTAATTTCCCTCTTTTTGTGTTAGCAAAACATCAATGTTTTTATGAACATAGGTTTTGTTAATCTGAGGTTCATACTTTAGTATTTATGAAAACATCACAAATTACACATCAACAATTGAAATTAATTTAGAAAATAAGAAATAATCTCATAGTTTAACAGATATTGTTTTCAGATCTAGAAACCATGAGTGTTTTGTGCATAAATTCGCTTATTGTGTGAAATTTGTGTGTCATATGACATCTTGGTTGATATACAGAGTTTCTGAATAACCAATTTGAACATGATTTACTTGATACTTTGTTTTTCAACTAACTACAACCAACCTTAGTATCAATGAATTTTGAGCTGAACTATTATGTCAAATTGATTGTTAGATCGAATTTGACTGTCCGGGCTCTGATACCAATTGTTAGGATCTGAGGCTCTCATGATTGTGTTTGTTTGTGAGATTTGAACAAATCAAATAGATATGAATAGTTTTAAGTGCAGCGGAAATGAATAACAAAATATGTAAACACAATCAAAGGAGAATATAGTTTGATAAACAATTGATTTTCATAGAGTCGAAAGATTACATCAAAAGCAAAAGGTTACAATGCAAGTTTACAGACTAAACTCCCCCTCAGCCTGATATTCCAGAGTTGGTTGCACAAGATGAAAGGATTGAATTGAGGAGAAGAACTCTCTCAAAACGAATCAAATATAATAGTACAGAGTACTGTCATATTTATAGGCAAACCAAACTACTGATGTACCTCAGCTGACGTCACCATGATAGTGACATCTAACAGCCTAACAACCTGTAAACACTGGTCTATACAAACTACTGATGTCTAACAACTGATTGATAATAAAATACAAAACAAGTCTAACACTGTTCACGTTCCACTGTTGTGGCCTAAGCACTGATTACTTGATCATCAGTGCTTTCTTCAAAAGGTGATCAGTCTTTGAATGAGCAGTGCTTGGGTCTTCAGCAGTACTTAACAGACAGCAGTAGATAGAGCTCAGTGTTTGCCTTTTAGCAGTCTTTAGTTGTTCCATCAGTGTTTGGTTCATCAGTTGTTCTTCTGAGCAGTACTAGGAGTGTATCAGCAGATAGGTAACCACTGTCAAGGGGAGAGCTTAGAGTAAACGTCTGCTTATTGTGAATCCACTGTTGCGACCAGGTTTTGGCTTTACATTATCTGTTCCTCTGGTAGGGTTCAATCCCAACACTCATTCAGGATCATGGATCCTTCCAATCATGAGTTATATACAACATGGAGAGATTCCTACAGGAGAAAACCCCAGAGCTTTCAAAATCAAGGTATCTTAATTTACAATATTAAATAACATGTTATATAAACGATCTCTTGCAGTCCATATCTAAGGTGCATAGAGGATCCTGAAATTCAAGAAGTCCTAAAGGATTTCCATAAAGGAGATTGTGGAAACCACACTGGGGGCAGTGCATTGTTCTTAAGGATCCTTAGGACAGGATACTATTGGCCTATTATGAAGAAGGATGCTGTGGATTATGCCAAGAAGTGTGATGCTTGTCAGAGACATAGCAATATCCTTCATCAGCCAGCAGAGCTCCTGCATCCTATATCCTCTTCTTGGCCATTCATGATATAGGGAATGGATATAGTTGGTAAATTGCCCAAAGCACCAGGAGGAAAATTATTCATGCTTGCCATGACTGATTACTTCTCCAAGTGGATAGAAGCTGAAGTCTTTGCTCAAGTCAGGGAAAAAGAAGTGATATCCTTTATCAAAAGAAATATTATTACTAGATTTGGTATCCCTTCTGAAATTGTTTGTGATAATGGATCCCAATTTATTGGGAGTAGAACTACTAACTTTTGTGACAGTTGGGGGATTAAGATGATAACATCAACACCAGTCCACCCACAAGCTAATGGTTAAGCGGAATCATCCAACAAGATCATCATCAACACTTTGAAGAAGAAGCTTGGATCCAAGAAAGGAAAGTGGGCAGAAGAACTACCTTATGTACTATGGCCTGATAGGACAACCCCCCAGAATGCTACAGGCCAAACTCCATTTTCTGTAGTGTTTGGAGTAGAATCAGTGATCCCTACAGAGATGGTGGTTCCTACTGCAAGAACAAGCATCCGTGATCCTGAAGGAAATGCTGAAAACTTGGTTCAAGATTTGGATACCATAAAAGAACTCAGGGATTTGACAAGGAAAAGAATGGCTAGTTATCAGCAAAGGATGGCTGGGGCTTATAACAAAAATGTCAGGATCAGAAAGTTTCAAGTTGGTGATATGGTGTTGAGGAAAGCATTCCAAAACACCACAAATCCTGCTGATGGCAAGTTAGCACTAAAATGGGAAGGCCCCTATCTTATTGAAGCTGAGGCAGGAAAGGGGGCATATCGATTGCTAACAATGGAAGGTGATTTGCTACCAAGAGCTTGGAATGTTATCCACCTGAAGAGATACTTCATGTAATAAGGATCCAGGATCCTTAGCCATTTTCAAGTCCGATGTTCATGAAGGATCCTTAGAGGATAAATGATCCTCACTCTGAAGGTTGATATATCCTTAACAAAGGATTGACTATCCACAGAAATCTCTAGTTATTTGGGCTTGACTGTCACGACCCCCGACCCACCCTGGACGGAATCGGAAGCCGTGAACAGTCCAGCGGTACCGGTGATTATTTTAAAAACGTTGCAGCGGAAATTTCATCAGGACCGTAAGTTAGGAAAAATATCAGAGTTTAGAAACACCGGATTTTATTTAAAGAGATGGGATAAACCCATATTTTATAAAGATAGCTTTAATAAGATAAATTTGTTTACATAAAACAATATTTCTTATTTTGATTTAATTAATAAAATAAGCCACTTCTTGAAGCCTTTCAGTGTCATATCCATCTCTTATTCCAATTACCTGAAAAATGTTTTAAAAAGGTTTTGTCAGCGATAATACTGAGTGAATTCATTCCATTTTTATAAAATATATTGTTATACCGTACAGTATTAAGGTTTTTATATTTGTTTATATTTACCCAACTTCAATCAGTATTTGTCAAATGCTGACAGTTCCAATGTGACAGTAATCATATCAATTATTAGCTCACTTTAGTCCAATAGTGAATTTATCAAATAATTCTATTTTACTATTATTCAATTTATCTGTCACTAGGCGATTCCTGTGACTATAATCATATCAATATTGATTATTCTTTCAATTAATGATTCTGGTCATATCACTGTTGATCATTCTTCCAACTAGTGATTCTATAACACTGTTGATCATTCTCTCAACTAGTGCTTTCGGTCATGTCACTGTTGATCATTCTTTCAACTAGTAACTCAGATTATATTACTGTTGATCATTCTCTCAACTAGTAATTTCTATTCATAACACTGTTTGATCATTCTCTCAACTAGTGTCTTTGGACATAATTGTGTCCCGTGACATTTCTTTGTCAAATATATTACTTTTGGCATAAAACCATTTAATCCAGAAAAATGACATATATCAATTTATGTCAAATTACTATAACTTATCAAATATGTTAATTAAATAATTGTAATATCATTATTTAATATTTTAACGTGACTAAAACTAAAATATAATCTTAGTAAAATGCATAATTTCCACTGTTTTTGTAATCATGATAATATTGACTAACTTTCTGGCAAATAATAATGAGAATCAAATAATATATAAAATCTTTCATACCAGCAGTTAATATAAAAACTTAATCACTGTAAGTATAACTGGTAACTATTTAGGATTCTGGAAAAGCCTTTGTAAATATAATTGTATCACAAAAAGGTGATAAAACTGTGAGAAAATAGAGTGGACTCACAAACTGTGAGAAAAGAGAAATGAACTCACATTGCAGATTTCTACGGCCAAAGCTTAGTCTACAGATAATCCTCGATATATATTGCAGATTTAATTTGAGCAGAGCTTAGCCTATTTCTTTAGCCTGGTAACCTAGTGCACACGAACTAGGTAATAACTAATACAGCATTTACGATAACTCACGAGATCAAATTCTTACAACGAACGACAAAGTGCAATACTTCATCCATCGAATTAACGATGATCCGTCAAATTAATGACGAACGACAAAGTAGAATACTTTATCCATCGAATTAACGATGATCCGTCAAATTAATGACGAACGACAAAGTATAACCCTAATGTGGGCGGCACTTAAACATCCATTGAGTACATCGATCGATCGGACAATGAATCGTAATAGCGATTGAGTTAATACCCTGTATCGTAGCAGCACCCCCTACTAATTAGTGATTTGTGTGTGTTTTGAGAGTAATTGGACAATAATTCAGCGTATATTTGGAGTTTCTTCGTCGTTTTTGCGCCCAGAATCAAGTCCCAACATCCTCTATTTATAGTCGAATTTTGACCCTTTGGCGGCCCGCGTGAGTTTTAAGCTAACTTGAGGCGGCCCGCGAGAGAACTTATTTTATGTATAGGGTTGCCACGTGTGGGACTAGGCTAGCTGAGTCGACGAAATCATTAAATTCAACTTCGTCCGCAAGTTATTAGGATAATCGTCAAGTAGGGAATACCCCCCCTGAGTTTTAGGGGCCCTAATCCTAATTCTGAAAATTCTGAAAATTCTAGGGTTTGTACATAATTACTTGGGTGTCTTAATTAGGGTTTCCTAGTGAATAAAATAATAAAATAAATAGGACTTTTAATGAGGGTTGTTACATTCTCCCCACCTTAATAAAAATCTCGTCCTCGAGATTTACTGAATAAGTAGGAATACGTTTTCTTCATCTCAGGTTCCAGCTTCCAAGTGTATTTGGGTTATGATATTTCTTTTAGACTTATGTCATATTCCAGTCAATAAAAACAATATTAAGGTAGATGACACAGAATTGAAATATCAAATTTTGTGAATATTAGTTGTATCATAAGTAGAATTCAAAGATTCAACTGAATTAGTTCAAGAAATCGATGTCAAACGAATGAGATGAAATGATATAATTTCCAATGTGACTATTTTCAAGCCAAAAGATATATGATCAAATAGATTTTTAAAATGAATATGAAGAACTTTTAGAATCAAATAAAAATTCTTTTATCAAAAGAAAGCTTACTTTGATTGGCAACTGAAGAAGACTCAGAATCAACAATCTCAAAATGAAATAAAAGCATGAAAATGATTGTCAATGATCGAATCATAACAAGAGAAAAATCACTGTTGACACTTATTAAATTGCAAGGATACACCGAAATACAATAGAGTTTAGTGTATCATTGTCTTAATACATAATTGCATCAAGACTATTTTTCAATGATGAGTCAAACGAAATACATACGTGAATTTAAATGATTCGTATGCTTATGATTTAGCCCAAGCTATAAGTTTATAACGACGCCGCAAGGTGTCGTAAGGATTGAAATAATTCAATAATTACGGTGACTGAACAATTTCACCGTGTAATCAACTGAAAGCTCTAATGAAGTAATTTTGGATATTCAGTTCGAATAAGATTTTCAAATGATAAGACCAAATGAAATTTTTAGAATTTTCGATAAATGATGAAAGAAACGTTAAGAGGTACACCGGAATATGATATGAATTTGTGTACACTTATCTTAACACATAATTGTATTAAGACTGTTTAAGATGATGAACCAACAGAAATTAAAATTCGTTCATCAAGAGTGAAAATGAGATTATCTCAAGAGTCAAATTAAAGAAAATGTCACCACAAGGTGTCATAGTAATTGAAAATAGTAGCGGTGAATGAAACGAGTTTCACCATGCTTTAAATCAAATGAAGTAAATCCGAATGTTTCAAATAAATCTAGTAGGATTGAAATCAAAATACTTGAATAATGTTTTTCGATCAAAGATGATAAAACAATAAGGATTACGAAACGCTCGATTGTTGATATAAAAATTCTTTAAGAGATACACTGAAATATGAAATGAAATTGTGTATCATTATCTTAGCACATGATTGTGTTAAGATTGATTTTATAGAATAAACCAACAAAACGGATTCAATATAAATAAATAATTAAACCCGTATATGAGATTAGCACAAGCTTCAAATTTTGTGAAAACGTCACCACAAGGTGATCGTGACCAAATAAATGATTTAGTGAAAGTGAAGACCAAACAATTCTGTTATGGTTTTGAATAGATGAAATACTTGACAAAATGAATTTATTTATAAACTTTTATTTGTACTAGGGTCAAATGATAACTTAACTTAGATATTACATATCAGCGACTATGTCTGGAATCATTTCTGCTTCTTGCGTAGTAAGTACGAATGCTCGCGCGTTCTTCTTAGCTACGTCTGTTGTTCTGGCCTTGTTGTCGGTTGCTTTGGTTAGTTTCGGGCAATATGGTTTAATGTGTCCTGTTTCTCCGCAATTGAAACAAACATTAGTTTTCCTTCTACACTCTTCCTCTATATGCCCAGTCATCTTGCAGAAGTTACAGTAGGATGTTTTCCTAAAACGGCATTTTCCTGAATGCTTTTTGTTACAGCTTCTGCAGATAGGTTGCTCCAGTGACGGTTCAGTTCCTGTCTTTTTATAGAATTCTTGGGAAATTTTATGGGCTAACTCTTTCTTCTTATTTTCTTCTCTTGTGCGGATTAGTCCATCTGTCAGCATGTTAGCTAGTTCGACTGCTTCTTCAATAGTCTGTGGTCTAGTGGCCTTGACTATGTCTCGAATTTCACTAACTAATCCCCAAATATAACGAGAAATAAGTACAGGTTCTGGCGAAGCCAGAGTTGGTACCATTCTTGCATATTCGAAGAACGTAGTCGTATATTCACGACAATTCACATCTATCATTTTATGATTTAGGAACTTGTTAGCTATTCGTTCCTTTTCATAAGGAGGACAGAATTTCCTTTCTGTCATTTCCTTGAATTTTTCCCAGTTCATGGCATAAGCCATGCCACTTCCTTTTGCCTGAAGAATTGTATTCCACCATTCTAAGGCTTCTTCCTTGAAGAGATTAGATGCATACATCACCTTATCTTCTTCGGCACATTTGCTGATTGTAAGAACAGCTTCCGTCTTTTCCAACCATCGCAGAGCAGCCGTGGCTCCTTCACTGCCGGCGAACTCAGTTGGTTTACAAGCTAGAAATTCTATGTAGGTACACCCGAAAGTCATCGCCTTCTTTTTCTTGGGAAATGGGGTTTTGATAATATCATCATTACCTCCATTGACACTATGGCTAAAACCATCGTCACGAGTATGCTTGCTACTCACAACTTTGGTAGGTTCTACGGTATTTTTAACAGCTTTAATTATTGAAGGTAAAGCATTAGCTATTCCTTGGGCTATTAGATTTTCTATAGCATTTTTATCCAAAGGATTTTCATTACTAGCATGAACTTCTGGATTATGTGGTACTTCATTCGACATCTGAATTGCAACCATTTTCACTTATTAGTATCACAGAAAACAAAACAATACTTCCAGGATATTATCTGTGCATATTAACATATATATATATATATATTCATATATAGCACATATGTTAATTTGTATCAGTTTCCTAACTTTATTGTTTAAGTTTAGGTATTAAAAAGAACACCTAATTAGCTTAAACAAGTGGCTCTTTGAGTTTGGCTCTGATACCACCTTCTGTCACGACCCCCGACCCACCCTGGACGGAATCGGAAGCCGTGAACAGTCCAGCGGTACCGGTGATTATTTTAAAAACGTTGCAGCGGAAATTTCATCAGGACCGTAAGTTAGGAAAAATATCAGAGTTTAGAAACACCGGATTTTATTTAAAGAGATGGGATAAACCCATATTTTATAAAGATAGCTTTAATAAGATAAATTTGTTTACATAAAACAATATTTCTTATTTTGATTTAATTAATAAAATAAGCCACTTCTTGAAGCCTTTCAGTGTCATATCCATCTCTTATTCCAATTACCTGAAAAATGTTTTAAAAAGGTTTTGTCAGCGATAATACTGAGTGAATTCATTCCATTTTTATAAAATATATTGTTATACCGTACAGTATTAAGGTTTTTATATTTGTTTATATTTACCCAACTTCAATCAGTATTTGTCAAATGCTGACAGTTCCAATGTGACAGTAATCATATCAATTATTAGCTCACTTTAGTCCAATAGTGAATTTATCAAATAATTCTATTTTACTATTATTCAATTTATCTGTCACTAGGCGATTCCTGTGACTATAATCATATCAATATTGATTATTCTTTCAATTAATGATTCTGGTCATATCACTGTTGATCATTCTTCCAACTAGTGATTCTATAACACTGTTGATCATTCTCTCAACTAGTGCTTTCGGTCATGTCACTGTTGATCATTCTTTCAACTAGTAACTCAGATTATATTACTGTTGATCATTCTCTCAACTAGTAATTTCTATTCATAACACTGTTTGATCATTCTCTCAACTAGTGTCTTTGGACATAATTGTGTCCCGTGACATTTCTTTGTCAAATATATTACTTTTGGCATAAAACCATTTAATCCAGAAAAATGACATATATCAATTTATGTCAAATTACTATAACTTATCAAATATGTTAATTAAATAATTGTAATATCATTATTTAATATTTTAACGTGACTAAAACTAAAATATAATCTTAGTAAAATGCATAATTTCCACTGTTTTTGTAATCATGATAATATTGACTAACTTTCTGGCAAATAATAATGAGAATCAAATAATATATAAAATCTTTCATACCAGCAGTTAATATAAAAACTTAATCACTGTAAGTATAACTGGTAACTATTTAGGATTCTGGAAAAGCCTTTGTAAATATAATTGTATCACAAAAAGGTGATAAAACTGTGAGAAAATAGAGTGGACTCACAAACTGTGAGAAAAGAGAAATGAACTCACATTGCAGATTTCTACGGCCAAAGCTTAGTCTACAGATAATCCTCGATATATATTGCAGATTTAATTTGAGCAGAGCTTAGCCTATTTCTTTAGCCTGGTAACCTAGTGCACACGAACTAGGTAATAACTAATACAGCATTTACGATAACTCACGAGATCAAATTCTTACAACGAACGACAAAGTGCAATACTTCATCCATCGAATTAACGATGATCCGTCAAATTAATGACGAACGACAAAGTACAATACTTTATCATCGAATTAACGATGATCCGTCAAATTAATGACGAACGACAAAGTATAACCCTAATGTGGGCGGCACTTAAACATCCATTGAGTACATCGATCGATCGGACAATGAATCGTAATAGCGATTGAGTTAATACCCTGTATCGTAGCAGCACCCCCTACTAATTAGTGATTTGTGTGTGTTTTGAGAGTAATTGGACAATAATTCAGCGTATATTTGGAGTTTCTTCGTCGTTTTTGCGCCCAGAATCAAGTCCCAACATCCTCTATTTATAGTCGAATTTTGACCCTTAGGCGGCCCGCGTGAGTTTTAAGCTAACTTGAGGCGGCCCGCGAGAGAACTTATTTTATGTATAGGGTTGCCACGTGTGGGACTAGGCTAGCTGAGTCGACGAAATCATTAAATTCAACTTCGTCCGCAAGTTATTAGGATAATCGTCAAGTAGGGAATACCCCCCTGAGTTTTAGGGGCCCTAATCCTGATTCTGAAAATTCTGAAAATTCTAGGGTTTGTACAGAATTACTTGGGTGTCTTAATTAGGGTTTCCTAGTGAATAAAATAATAAAATAAATAGGACTTTTAATGAGGGTTGTTACATTGACCCCAGTTATTTTGGCTAGTCCCCAGTTTTTTGGGCCTGTCCCCAGTTTCGCCAGTAGCGCATGATGATCCTGGTGCAGTTCAAGACAATGGGACCAGTACTCGCTTTAGGGGCTGACAATTTCATTGTACTGGCTGTATTCAGGATCCTACGTATAATGGTAGACGTACCATACATCCGTTCCTAAAGTTTCTAACGTTTTCACGTTAGCTAAGGTTTTGGCATTTTCATGTCACTAAGTTTGGATAGTCGCCAGTGAGGGCCATACTCCAGTTTACACAAGATCCTTTGGGCTTGTCCCCAGTTTTTTGGGCTTGTCCCCAGTTGTAACACCCCGAAAGCGGGTTTGGTAATCAAACCCCGTTAACACAAAAAGACGGGTAAAGTACCGTTAGTGGTAAGAGTAACCCGATAAATATTAGGATTTAAACAAATAATCCTAATATTAAATACAACGTGAATAAAAGATTTTAAGGAAGTAAAGTTTATAAGAGGCCCGAGTTAACGGGACTTAAAATAAACTTAGTCATAATTTCCCCGAACCCACTAAGATAACTAGGAATACCAAACCTAGTTAACAAGTGGGAATATTGTTAGAAAGATCTAGGTTGTGGCTAAATTAATAACTAGCCAAAATATGAGGGACCAAAGTTGGATAAATTGAAAATAGTTTTATAAAAAAAACACACACACACAAAAAAAGGGTGTGTGTGTGCGTGGAGTTCGACCAGGAGATGAGCTCCAAGAGCTCTAACCCTAAAACCAACAAAATCAACAAATTGAAGCTCAATTCAAGCCCCAAATCAATGCATGAACACATATAAATGATCACCTAGTCGTGGGGATCACAAGGTATGTCGAATTTTATGATTTGGTGATACTTTAAGATTATGATGAACAATCATAATCGAAATTCTGGAGTGAATGTTGAATCTATGAGTGTTATTGTGATGAAATCTTCGTTTAGAAACAAACCCTAGTCATTTACTTGTTGAATTGAGGTTCATAATTGTGAATTTCATGATTATCCATTTATGTGTTAAATGGGTTTTGTAGAGATAAGATGAACCCTAGAATTATGACTATTAAAATGGTGTTAACTGATTTCCATGAGATGAATCTGAGAATAGTATGCATGCTAGCATAATGGAATTGAAATTATGTTTATGTTTAGTAGAAATAACTAGTTATGAACTAGTTGTAAATGTGTAAAAATTTATGCACATTAGGTGTTTGTTAAAATGCCTAAATGAGAACTAAAGTGTTGAAATTAGAGTGAAAATGTGTATTTGATTGATATGGCAATTACGCGTAATATGAAGTGATAAGGGTTCTAAATATTATGTTGATTTAGACTTAATGTTATAACCCATGTGATCAAAAAGTAGTTAACTTTAGATAAGCTAAGTTAACTAATCATGAAGTCGAATAGTAGCTTCGGCATAGAAAATAAGTGAGGTGGAATAGTCGTGATTTCTATGACTAATTTAACCGCCTTGTAAATGATTGAAAATAGTTTGACGCCTAACGAGCTAGGTGGAGGCTTGGGAAAGGAAGCGGGTCAAACAAATCAAGAATGGAGGAAAAACATAATTCGGATGCAAGGTAAGTATACCTTACACTAGTCTTAAATTGTGGAATATTCTCTTATCATATAAATTACGAATGAGATAACTAAACAATTGAAATATGATGTTCCGTCGTGTAGTCGTACGGAACAAGATAATCAAAGATGAAAGAAACCATAATAATGGTTAAAATAAAGTAAATCGATAATTCGGTCATATTATGACGAAAGGAAAAATGACCTTTTAATGGTTACCTTTTATGGTAAGCCAAAATAAATAATAAGGGCAAAACAGTAATTTAGTCACACGTTGACAATAACCGTTAGTTTCAAAAAGACGCTCTTCCGCGTAAGACATAAAGAGTCGAAAGTGGTAATAAATGGTTTATAAGTATAATAACCGTACGGTATTAAACGGAACGAGTCTTGTATATGAGATGATGATAAACATCATCTCGCATAGATAAACGGTCAATTCGGCCAACCGGGTCAAAAGGTGCAGACATCACCTTTTGACAATATCGACTAATAATTCTTTTGTCGAGTTATATGCTTACAAGAATAGATATCCAATGGATAATCACATCGTTCTTAATTAGCGATTATAAAGCAAGGTATTAAAACCGGGTAATAAGTTGACCTGAGCCAGGTACGTGTAAATATGGTTGTGGATAACATACTTCATGGCCAAATTTGTAGTGAAAGCCCTTCGTAGCAAGTGAGGGGCTAGCGTTGACTAAAACGCCCTTGTATGCGTAATTAAGCAAACGACCCTTAGAAGTCACTTGAAACCGAGTTTTATAATCAAGTCAATACTTAGAATAAGTATAAAAGCGAAACATGTAAAGATTCATGCTTCCCGGTAGACCCTGTAACAAAATGTATTTTTAATCAGTTTCGCTTCCCGGACTCGTTTAGACATGTTTTAAATTCTGTAAGACTAAAGCATTTCATGTTTATGAAATGTAGGTACATTTTGGGATGCCGGAAGACGATCAAGCTTAATGAAGAACCGAACACGATAAAGATTCATGCTTCCGCACATTGCCTTGTCGTAAATTTAAACGACAAATCCGATCACGTTATGTTAAAAAAACTTATGATTTGTAAAATTTTTAATAAACCCGTATTTTTATAGTATGTGTAGTCTTAACTATATATCTAATTTTTGGTATTTACATGTAAAACTGTTAAATAGTAACTAGGGTGTTACAAGTTGGTATCAGAGCCCTGGTTTAAGAGATTCAAGTATGGTGGGGAAAAACCATGCTTGGACTTAAACCTTACGCTCTTGATAAAGATTAGTGTTCGGTTCGAGGCTTGATCGCAAATCCGGTAAGTATATGTATGTTAATAGTTAGCGTGTTAAGGTGTTGTAAACAACACATAGGGTTATCGTGTGATACACGTTACCCCAATTAAATGATTGAAGTAGTTGACGAAATTTCGTGTGTTGATGCGTATAGTAGAAAAAGCCTTGTATTATAATACGGGAAATTGTTGTAGTTGACATTACTAACTCTTGTTAATGTTTTAAATTAAGGACACTCGCGTCTGAAGATGACGAGAGAAGAATGAATTGTGGATATGATAATGGAACGGTACGAGGTATGACAAGAAGAGCGTACTCATCAAGGACCTAAATTGCGTAACAATCGCAAATAAGTAATGGCAAGGAAAGCCCATTAGGGCAAGCAATTATCAGGTGCGCATTTTAAATGATTATGTGAATAGTAATATGCAACAAATACGTACAGATTTAAAGTTACATATGTAGATTAAAAACTTGGAAAAAACCCGAATAGGAAAACCTATCCGGGATAGTGTTTCCAAGAAAAACAAATAGAGGCATTACTTACATGGGGTGTAATGTGAAAATTATAAAAAGGTCATGTATATCAGGTGTTGAGCGCTTACTGTGGCCAAGTAAGTAGTGAGCATGTGGTACCATGAACTTCTTATGATGGACACATTTATGTCCAATGTAGTAAGGGTAGGGTGAATGGGACTAACTAAAATGGTACCCAAAGAAATCAAATAAATAAAATGTTTGATAGTAAACGTAAACGCACAGCCGGGTGACGGAAGCGTATTACATTAAGATAATGAGCCCGAGTGAAGGGACAAAGATTGATGTAAAATGATTAAGATATGCATTGGGAGGGGGTGTACTTACACTCGAACCCGGAGAATGTAAACATGTAAAAATGATTAAGATATGCATTGGGAGGGGGTGTACTTACACTCGAATCCAGAGAATGCAAATGTGTCTCTTAACGGGCCGTTTTTGTAAAACGTCAAAGTTGAGGACAAAGTCGGAATATAAAAGTGAAGCGAAGTCTTAATGCATACCGGGAGGTTTGCAATAATAACGACTTCGGTAAAATACCCGGTTGATGGGTAAGGAATTAAACACATGCGTGGACTGAGAAACGGGAACGCGGATGGAAACTCAAAAGACTCGGGTTTCGAGTCATGACTAAAAGACGATAAGATGCTGTAAATAGAATTTTTGATAAATTATGTTCAACTATTTTAAAGTTGAACAGGTTGAATAAAGAATGAAAATTGGCATTCATAAGCAATGAAATTTCATACGAACAAGTCAAAAGAATTAAATAAATGATGACGCTTGCTAATGTAAGTAAGCGTGAATTGAATTAATAAAAGCGTGAAATACTAATGAACCTATGTAATGGGTTTAAAGGAAATATAATTATAAATCGGGGAAAACGGTGAGCGTAAAACAAACTGACGCGTAAGCAACGTCAGAAGTCATAAGTCGGAAGGTTAGTCCGAAAGTGAACGAATGAAGCCTTAGACTAAGGTCAAAGTCAACTAAAGCTTAAAAGCAAAAATAAATGATTCCAAATATAACGAGTGGTGCCTTGGAGCTATATATGTATATATATATATATACATTTGAATAAAGACTTGAATAAAAGATGATCTACGGGACTATCATAACCTACGAGATTATAAATGAGGCTACGTGAAAGAACCTACGGGTCAATAGTATAAGACGAGGAAACTAGTTGTAACCTCCAGCGTAAAATAATAACGGGAGATAAAGTTCGTATAAAAGCGATGGGTTTCGCTAAGTTAATTAAATAGGTTAAAAGCGAAGAGATCAGAAAAAGGCCGGTTTGGCAATAAGATATACTCTAATGACGGGGAGTAAAATGACGGCGATTAATCAGTCTAGCCGGTAAAACCTTTCAAAGTCAAATTAGTGTTACGACTTATACAAGAACTTGTCAATATAAGATTAACTTAAAGTAAGCATGTTGAAAATAATATAACCAAGTGATCAGATGACAGCTCGGTCAAATAAAGGACCAGAATAAGGAGTACAAAAAAAATGAAAGTATCAGCCTGCGAGGCCATACACATAAAAGACGTATACGCTTTGAAACCAAAAGCACATTACCCTACTTCCCTGGTAAGAGTATTATATGCGAAAAATGCTCAAGCGATCACCGAAGCTAAGGTTCAGATGATCCAATCTAGTAAAGTAAGTGAGAAAGGTTTCGGGGACAAAACCTCTTTAAGGGGGGTAGACTTGTAACACCCCGAAAACGGGTTTGGTAATCAAACCCCGTTAACACAAAAAGACGGGTAAAGTACCGTTAGTGGTAAGAGTAACCCGATAAATATTAGGATTTAAACAAATAATCCTAATATTAAATACAACGTGAATAAAAGCTTTTAAGGAAGTAAAGTTTATAAGAGGCCCGAGTTAACGGGACTTAAAATAAACTTAGTCATAATTTCCCCGAACCCACTAAGATAACTAGGAATACCAAACCTAGTTAACAAGTGGGAATATTGTTAGAAAGAACTAGGTTGTGGCTAACTTAATAACTAGCCAAAATATGAGGGACCAAAGTTGGATAAATTGAAAATGGTTTTATAAAAATAAAAATTAACACAAAACACACAAAAAAAAGGGTGTGTGTGTGCGTGGAGTTCGACCAGGAGATGAGCTCCAAGAGCTCTAACCCTAAAACCAACAAAATCAACAAATTGAAGCTCAATTCAAGCCCTAAATCAATGCATGAACACATATAAATGATCACCTAGTCGTGGGGATCACAAGGTATGTCGAATTTTATGATTTGGTGATACTTTAAGATTATGATGAACAATCATAATCGAAATTCTGGAGTGAATGTTGAATCTATGAGTGTTATTGTGATGAAATCTTCGTTTAGAAACAAACCCTAGTCATTTACTTGTTGAATTGAGGTTCATAATTGTGAATTTCATGATTATCCATTTATGTGTTAAATAGGTTTTGTAGAGATAAGATGAACCCTAGAATTATGACTATTAAAATGGTGTTAACTGATTTCCATGAGATGAATCGGAGAATAGTATGCATGCTAGACATAATGGAATTGAAATTATGTTTATGTTTAGTAGAAATAATTAGTTATGAACTAGTTGTAAATGTGTAAAAATTTATGCACATTAGGTGTTTGTTAAAATGCCTAAATGAGAACTAAAGTGTTGAAATTAGAGTGAAAATGTGTATTTGATTGATATGGCAATTACGCGTAATATGAAGTGATAAGGGTTCTAAATATTATGTTGATTTAGACTTAATGTTACAACCCATGTGATAAAAAAGTAGTTAACTTTAGATAAGCTAAGTTAACTAATCATGAAGTCGAATAGTAGCTTCGGCATAGAAAATAAGTGAGGTGGAATAGTCGTCATTTCTATGACTAATTTAACCGCCTTGTAAATGATTGAAAATAGTTTGACGCCTAACGAGCTAGGTGGAGGCTTGGGAAAGGAAGCGGGTCAAACAAATCAAGAATGGAGGAAAAGCATAATTCGGATGCAAGGTAAGTATACCTTACACTAGTCTTAAATTGTGGAATATTCTCTTATCATATAAATTACGAATGAGATAACTAAACAATTGAAATATGATGTTCCGTCATGTAGTTGTACGGAACAAGATAATCAAAGATGAAAGAAACCATAATAATGGTTAAAATAAAGTAAATCGATAATTCGGTCATATTATGACGAAAGGAAAAATGAACTTTTAATGGTTACCTTTTATGGTAAGCCAAAACAAATAATAAGGGCAAAACAGTAATTTAGTCACACGTTGACAATAACCGTTAGTTTCAAAAAGACGCTTTTCCGCGTAAGACATAAAGAGTCGAAAGTGGTAATAAACGGTTTATAAGTATAATGACCGTACGGTATTAAACGGAACGAGTCTTGTATATGAGATGATGATAAACATCATCTCGCATAGATAAACGGTCAATTCGGCCAACCGGGTCAAAAGGTGCAGACATCACCTTTTGACAATATCGACTAATAATTCTTTTGTCGAGTTATATGCTTACAGGAATAGATATCCAATGGATACTCACATCGTTCTTAATTAGCGATTATAAAGCAAGGTATTAAAACCGGGTAATAAGTTGACCCGAGCCAGGTACATGTAAATATGGTTGTGGATAACATACTTCATGGCCAAATTTGTAGTGAAAGCCCTTCGTAGCAAGTGAGGGGCTAGCGTTGACTAAAACGCCCTTGTATGCGTAATTAAGCAAACGACCCTTAGAAGTCACTTGAAAACGAGTTTTATAATCAAGTCAATACTTAGAATAAGTATAAAAGCGAAAGATGTAAAGTCTTGGTCAAAAGACTCTATATGAGTCTTTGACGTAAAATGATAATCCGAGGGTTAAAACTCGTATTATATAGATCGCCACATTAAACCTATCACAAATATAGCTGTGATGGAAGATCATTTAAATAATAATGTGGAAATAAGATGCTAGAAATAAATGGGTGTGAATAATGCGTAAAAGTGATTAAATGCCCTTAACGGGTCAATTAAACATCTAAGTAAAAACGAGTTTAAGAATGTATATAAACCCGTGATTTGAATCTAATATGATAAGCAATATGGAAATGATAAGAAATTAGAATCAAACAACATGTTTGTTTGATAAAATCGCGAACGGGTCAAAATTGGTAAAAAGGGTAATAAGCCGAAGACTTAAAAGTCTTAAATTTTGTTAATTTGGAAGTTGGATTTTAACTCCAAATGATGAAGGTTCAAATTACAATCACGTAGGAAGAAACGGTAGGTCAATCGTACAAGCGGATCAAAAGTTATGAAGGTTTTCGTTTTAGAAAACGGCAAACTTGTAAAATCCTGCAGAGGCCACCGTAAGTTACGGTAGCCACCGTAACTTACGGTAGCCTTAAAAGCTTTATGGCAGACACCCACTGATTTACGGTGGAAATATCAACATTCAGGGGCTACCATAAATTACGGTAGCCACCGTAATTTACTGTAGACCCTTTAACAAAATGTATTTTTAATCAGTTTCGCTTCCCGGACTCGTTTAGACATGTTTTAAATTCTGTAAGACTAAAGCATTTCATGTTTATGAAATGTAGGTACATTTTGGGATGCCGAAAGACGATCAAGCTCAACGAAGAACCGAACACGATAAAGATTCATGCTTCCGCACATTGCCTCGTCGTAAATTTAAACGACGAATCCGATCACGTTATGTTAAAAAAAAACTTATGATTTGTAAAAGTTTTAATAAACCCGTATGTTTATAGTATGTGTAGTCTTAACTATATATCTAATTTTTGGTATTTACATGTAAAATTGTTAAATAGTAACTAGGGTGTTACACCAGTTTATTGGGCTTGTCCCCAGATTGTTGGGCTTGTCTCCAGTTGCTAACCCTTCTCTTATATTGGCTTAGTCCCAATTTATGTTCCATTTCAGTTTTTGAAGTTAAACAACTAAGGATCCTTGATCTGAACCTTTTATTAACGTTTGCCTTTTGGTTATCCTGATTTTATATTGAAGATTTAAGATCCTAACTTGGATTCTCAGGTATAATCCTTAATCACCTTAATTTTATTCTTTTTTTTTTATCTAAGTGACCCTTATTCTTTGACAACAAGATACATGATCCTTAAGTTATATCACTTTTTTGAATTTTTCGATTATAGGATATTTGATCCTTGATCATATCCTAAACTTTTTTACGTAATCTATTAAACTTTTGTTCTTAACTTATGAATTCAAACAAAGTGTATCATAACAATAAAAAGATAAAGTATTCACAAAAATAACAACACATGGTAAGCCAAAAGATTAAACTTTTATTTATTTAGCAAAAGGTTAACCCTTTAAAGGTTGTTAAAATTACCTACCCCAAGCATCTACCAGCAATCCGTGGCCCGTCCGCTGGGGTAGGTAAAGGGTGTCCATGATAATAAGTTCTAATAAGTTTAGGAATAAAGAGACGGCAGGATCATAATGGCTTCATCCCCCAAACAGAGGATCCCTCCACCATTTGTTATCCTACCTATTATCTGAAGGATCGATGATCCTTAAACCTAAGAACTATTGTTTAGAGTTATTACAGACCCACCATTGTTCAAAAACATCAACAATCAAAAAACTACCAAACCATAAAAAATGGGATGCGGCCACGTCTAGATAAATCCATCATCGCCCATTTTTGCAGCTCACACCTTCTCTGCATCACCATCACCATCACCCCCAGCCTCTGCATCCTCAGCCTGATCCTTCACCCCGCTGCCACTGGCTTCAATCATCAGGACCTCTCCAGCCTCCTCTTCATCATCAAGCTCAGCCAGATTAGCCTTCCAACCTTCCTGGTCCCAGGTGGTCCTGTCAAAGCTAGGATCCTCAGCTTCCTTGGCCATCTGCAGTTTAATCTTGAGCATAGCAATGGTGGCGGAAAGCTTAGCACCCTCTATCACTTCAGCTATCTCCTGATTAGCAGTGATGTGGGCCATGACCAGCTACTTTTTCACCAAATTGAGCTCCTTTTCGAGGGAAGAGATGGTCTGATCCTTAGCCAGGTACAGCTTTTGGAAGTCCAGCTCCTTTTGCTCAGCCTCTTCAGCATAGGAATCCATGAGCATGTGGATTTCAGTAAGTTTCTATAAAAGAGTGACGCACATCAGGATCCATTATCCTCAATATGGGTAGAACAGATTTAAGGATCAAGGATCCTTACCTCAGAAACGTATTCCTCAAACTGATGCTGGAGGAGAGGTAGACCTTCAAGAGTGTCAGCGGTTTTCCTCTTCTTTGTACCCTTGCCTTTGGTGCTGACAGCCTTAGGGATTGGGATGCTGGGACTAGTAGCAGGTCATTTCTTATCGGACCATGAGGAGGCAAATGCGTCAAGATCACTGACACTGAAGCGGGAGGCTGACTTTGAAGACTTTCCGGCACCCACAAAGGACAAGTAGCAGATAAGTATCCTTATTCTATATCTATTTAAATATTTAATTATGCATGAATGAGAATACTTACTGTTTTGGTCAAAAAAATCAGATGAGGATATTGCAACCAAACTCTAGATTAAGGGGTATGATGCTTAAAATGTGTAACAATGATGAGGATCACTTTAGTGTAAAATTGCACAAACAACACAAGGGTTTATACGGGGAAAAAGCCCTTGATCAAGAGTTGATCTCCGGCACAAAAAACCCCGGGTGATGGAAACTACCGATCACCAAGCTCAAATAAATGAATGAATGTTTACAACTTCGGATAGTAACGAGCTAGGTACAAGGATCACTACGGTGGAATGTGTAAAAAGTGTATGAAATTGCTAAGTGTTTGAACGAGAGCTTGTATGAGCGTTTGTACGAGTGTGTGTAACTGGAAAAATGACTAAGTGTTTTCTACTAGCTCGTTACTCCCTTTTTAAAATAGAAATAACCACCTAAACTAACTATCCGACTTTCGTGCCAAGCCTCCACGTTCTCCATAACGTCTATTTTTGGTCAAGCACGTGCAGAATAGTTTAGGAATATTCTCCAGGAATGTCGCCAAGACTTGGTCAAGCTTGTTATACCTGCGAGATAGTACAAAACATGAGTAAACAATCGTTAGTACAAGGATCCTTAGAGTGATCCATGATCCTGATCCTGAAGCTCTTCTAAGGATCACCACCTGTCACAGAAGTAAGGATCACTAAATAGGATAACGTGTAAGGATCACTAATTGTTAGAAAATCCTCCCCTAACAATTGCCCCCAAAATATAAGGAGTAATTTGTAAAATTAGAGAGTTATATTTTCTTTGATCTTATCCGCAACTAACTAACGGATATATAGCCGTTAAAATTGAACTAGCCGTTGCGATCATGACGTCACAGAAGTGACAATCCTGCAGAATCATAATTATAAATAGAGATATAGATAGGATCATTATGCATTCAAATTCGAAAGAGACTCCCTTTAAATTCTCAGTCGACGAACAACCAGGTAATTCTTTCTCCTCTTTCTCCCTTCTTACTCTGTTTCTCTATCTTTATCTCCGTCACTTCGAAAATGTTGCTCCGAAGTTCACTGGGCAAGGATCACAAGAAGGATAGCCCTTTGAAAAGTCAAAAGATCATCAAAGACTCGGCGAATGAGAGATGTTGCTTTAACGATGCACAAATAGATAACATCCGTCACCGTTTTCCGGCGAATGCCTTTTTCAAACCCTTCGATCCTACTGTCCTGAGTGACTATGTTTCAGAAACATGGGTTGCTTTTCCAGTTACTCCATTTGCTATAGGATACACCTATCCTTTCCCAGAATTTACACAATCCTTCTTTTCTCTTACCGGCATCTCTTACATCCAAGCCATGCCGATGATTTGGAGGGTTTTGTATACCCTGGAGAGGATCATCGAACAGGAGGGTATTGATTTAGGCATGTCAGAGCTGACACAATTGTATGATGTTACCACCTTTGGATCCCACTGTTATTTATTCAAACGAAAACCCAGTGCAGAACATCCCCTTCTTAAAGTCACCAAGAATGACAAAGATTGGAAACGTCGCTTCTTCTTTGTAAGAAGGGATACCATTCCAAATGGAAAGCATTTACCAAGGGAGTGGTCCACCAATGGTAGGACAGAGGATCCTGAGAAGGATCACCAAGTAGTCTTGTTTTTGTAATAGGATCACTAACCCTTTTTGTCTTGTATCATGCAGCTATTTCCGTCTCACACATCATCACATCACCTGAAACCAAGGATAGGCTCGCTGCTTTTTGGAAGCTTGATCCTGAAACAAGGACATTCAAGATAGACACCCAAGACTCACAAGAAGTATCCTCATGTTCCATTACCATGTCAAGTAAGTATCCTGCCTGTTATATAGTTTGAATATTAAAATAAATAAATAAATTGAAATAGGATAAGGATACTCATCTTGCTTTGAATGTGTAGGTGCTGGAAAATCTGCCAAGCCTGTATCCCAGTTCAACACGGCTGACCTTGATGTCGTACGATCCAGGAAGAAGAGATCCACCACCAGTCCTAGCATTTCCATTCCAAAGGCACCCACTAAAGGAAAGGGTGTCAAGAAGAGGAAAACTTCTGATGCTGAGGATCTTCAAGGTCTACCACTGATCCGCCACCAGTTCCTTGAATACTTCAATGATGTAAGGATCCTTTATTCTGCCTAGGTATCCTACTCGTATGAGGATCACCTGATCTTGAACTGCTTTATCCTTTTCTTCGCAGAAATTTGCTGAGATTGAGGATTATGTGGGGAATGTTGAGGAGCAGGACAAGAAAATTGCTGACCTCCAACAGGTTGCCGTGCTCAAGGACCTTGCACTTGCTGATCTTCGGAAGGAACTCCTAGATGAGAAGACTAAGACAGCCAAACTTCTGATCGACCTTGACTATGAGAAGCATGACCTCATTGAAAATGCTAAGGTCTCTGCCGCCATTACGATGTATCAGACAAAATTGAAGATGGCCCAGGAAGCTCAAGATCCTAGCTTTGACAAAAACAGCTGGGATGTTGAGGGTTGGAAGGCAAGGTTGGCTGATCTTGAGGATGATGAGGAGGAGGCTACTGAGGTCTTAGCGATTGAAGCAAGTGGCAGTGGGAAGGATCTGACGAAGGATACCGCAGCTGGAGGGGATGATGATGCAGCGAAGGCTTAGGCTGCATGATTGGGCGATGATGGAAACTTCTAGACATAGCCGGAGCCCAATTTTTTAGTTTGGTGGTAGTTTTTTGTGGTTGTGATGTTTAAAACAATTTAATGGTTGGTACTTGAACAATAGACTTTAGGATTAAGGTTCATGTATGATCCTTTGGACAATAGGCAGGATTGCAATCGGTGGAGGGATCCTCTGTTTGGGGGATGAAGCCATTGTGATCCTGCCGCCTTTATATTCCTGCACTATCTTTGAACTTATTATCGTGGACACCCTTTACCTACCCCAGCGGACGGGCCACGTTTTGCTGGTAGATGCTCGGGTAGGTAATTTTGACAACCTTTAAGGGTTAGTCTTTTGTTTATAAATAAAAACTTAACCTTTTGTCGCTTATCTCGTGTTGTTATCCTTTTCAATATGTTACTTTCCAACTGTTGTAATGTTCATTCTGTTTATACTTATCAATCCTTGAAAAATTAAAAAAGATATCCAAAAAGCTTAGGATATGATCAAGGATCACCTATCCCATAACCGATAAGTCCTAAAAAGTGATATGGTTTAAGAATCACAAGTTCAGTTGTCAAGTACAAGGGTCATTCAAATAAATAATGAATTGAATTAGAAATAGTTAAGGATCATACCTGAGGATCCAAGTTAGGATCCTAACCTTAATAAGGATAACTATAAGATAAACCTTAGAATAAAGTAAGGATCAAGGATCCCTAGTTGCCTATCTTCAAGAACCTGCAATAGAGCATCACTTGGGACTAAGCCAACATAAGATAAGAATTAGCAACTGGGGACAAGCCCAAGGATAACTGGGGACAAGCCCAAGGATAACTGGGGACAAGCCCAAGGATCGTATGTAAACTGGAGTATGGCCCTAACTGGCGACTATCCAAACTTAGTGGCATGAAAATGCCAAAACCTTAGCTAACGTGAAAACGTTAGAAACCTTAGCTAACGTGAAAACGTTAGAAACCTTAGGAACGGATGTATGGTACGTCTACCATTATACGTAGGATCCTAAGCATAGCCAGTACAATGGAATTATCAGCCCCTAAAACGAGTACTGGTCCCAATGCCTTGAACTATACCAGGATCACCGTGCGCTATAGGCGGAACTGGGGTCAAGCCCGAATAACTGGGGTTAAACCCAAAGGACGGATTGCTTCTGCGGATAACCAACATTATGCTATGGATACCTGAACTTTCAAAACTTGAACTCACGTGAGAGATGGATAAAGGATACATGATCCTTATCCTTATATGAGAAAATAAAGAAATGAAATAATTCAAGTTTAGGATATTACCTAAGTAAGGATCACTGATACTTTGAGGATCCTTTAAGGATATCCCTATCGTGAGGATCATCTGTGCCACTAGGATCCTACTCACATGAAATATTTCTTCAAGTGGACAGCATTCCAAGCTCTTGGTAGCAAATCACCTTCCATGGTTAGCAATCTATATGCCCCTTTTCCTGCTTCAGCTTCAATCAAATAAGGGCCTTCCCATTTTGGAGCCAATTTTCCATCAGCAGGATTGGTGGTATTCTGAAATGCTTTCCTTAATACCATATCCCCAACTTGAAACCTCATGATCCTGACATTTTTGTTGTAAGCACCAGCCATTCTTTGTTGATAACTGGCCATCCTTATCCTAGCCATATCCCTGATTTCTTCAATAGTATCCAGGTCTTGAGCCAAGTTCTCATTATTCTTCTCAGGATCACGGGTACTTGTTCTTGCAGTTGGAACCACCATTTCTGTTGGGATCACTGATTCTGCCCCAAATACCAAAGAGAATGGTGTTTGACCAGTAGCATTCTTGGGGGGTTGTCCTATCAGCCCAAAGCACATAGGGTAGTTCTTCTGCCCATTTCCCTTTCTTGGATCCAAGCTTCTTCTTCAAATTGTTGATGATGATCTTGTTGGATGATTCTTCCTGACCATTAGCTTGTGGGTGGACTGGTGTTGATGTTATCATCTTAATCCCCCAGCTGTCACAAAAGTTAGTGGTTCTGCCGCCAATAAATTGGGAACCATTATCACATATAATCTCAGAAGGAATTCCAAATCTAGTTATAATATTTCTTTTAATGAAGGATATAACTTCCTTTTCTCTGACTTGGGCAAAAGCTTCAGCCTCTATCCACTTGGAGAAGTAATCAGTCATAGCTAACATGAATACTTTCCCACCAGGTGCCTTAGGGAGCTTACCCACTATATCCATACCCCATCTCATAAATGGCCAAGAGCAGGATATAGGATGTAACAATTCAGCTGGTTGATGAAGGATATTGCTGTGTCTCTGACAAGGATCACATCTTTTAGCATACTCCACAGCATCTCTCTTCATGGTTGGCCAGTAGTATCCTGTCCTCAAGATCCTTGAAAATAATGCCCTGCCCCCAGTGTGGTTTCCACAATCTCCTTCATGGAAGTCTTTTAAAACTTCTTGGATTTCCGGATCCTCAATGCATCTCAAGTATGGTCCTGCAAGAGATCGTCTATACAACATATTATTTAAAATTCTGAATTGAGATACCTTAGATTTGAAAGCCCTAGGGTTTTCTCTTGTAGGAATCTCTCCATGTTGTAAGTATCTCATAATTGGTGAGATCCATGATCCTGATCCTGAATGGGATTGAGTATCCTCACTAGGGATCATTGCAGAATCACTTCCTATCTCCATAGCCACATGATCCTCAATAGCCGGGTTCAGGATATGGATAATAGGGATCTTGATATCCTCCGGGATCTTCAAGGATGATCCTAAATTAGCCAATGCATCAGCTTCTGTATTTTCTTCCCTTGGTACCTGTGACAAACTAAAGGAAACAAAAGAGAGTGCCAAACTTTTGACTATCTCTAAATATTTGGTTAGCTTTTCACCTTTAACAGCATAGGATCCATTAAAGTGGTTTGTAATTAACAAAGAATCTACATGTACCTCAAGATACCTGATCCCCATATGCTTAGCAATTTGCAAACCAGCAATTAAGGCTTCATATTCAGCCTCATTGTTAGTGGTTTGGAACTCACAAGCTATAGAGTGGGGTATTATGTCCCCCTGTGGCGATTTTAGTAGTATTCCAAGCCCTGTGCCTTTGACATTTGAGGATCCATCAGTGTAGAGTATCCAAGGATCCTTGGTCTCTTCTAGCTGCTGGACTTCTAATTCAGCTTCTTCTTGTAAATCACTACTGAAATCTGCCACAAAGTCAGCTAGTGCTTGGGATTTGATGGCTGTCCTAGGCTCATATCTTATATCATATGCACTTAGCTTCACTGCCCACTTAGCCATCCTTCCTGACATTTCTGGTTTCCTGAGAACATTCTTAATTGGAAAATTAGTTTTAACTATGATAACATGAGTTTCAAAATAATGTCTTAACTTAGTAGATGCCATAATTAATGCAAGAATAAGTTTTTCAAGGTGTGAATACCTGGATTCGGCATCAAGTAAACTTTTACTTACATAATAGACAGGATGTTGTGTACCTTCATGATCCTTAACAAGGACCGCACTTACTGCTTTTGAGGATACTGCAAGATACAAGGATAGCACATCGCCTTTTTCTGGCTTCATCAAGGCTGGGGCTGAGGATAGGTAATCTTTGAGGGCTCTTAAAGCATTTTCATGCTTCTCAGTCCACTCAAATTTCTTGTTCTTCCTTAGGATATCATAGAATTCTTTGCACTTCTCTGAGGATTTGGATATAAATCTGTTCAAAGCTGCTATCCTGCCTGTTAGCCTTTGAACATCCTTAGCATTGGCCGGGGATTTGATGTTCACTATTGCTTTGATCTGTTCCGGGCTAGCTTCAATGCCTCTCTTTGTCACCATATATCCTAAGAATTTACCTGCTTTAACACCAAAATGACATTTTGAAGGATTAAGTTTCATGTTATATTTGTCAAGGATATCGAATGCTTCCTCCAAGTCTCTTAGGTGATCCTCAGCTTTTAAGGATTTTACCACCATATCATCTATATAAACCTCCATAGTTTGTCCAATCTGATCCTTGAACATCATATTCACCAGCCTTTGATATGTTGCACCTGCATTTCTTAATCCGAACGGCATAGCAATATAGCAGTATATACCAGTTGGAGTCATGAAGGCTGTATCCTCTTGGTCGGATGGTTCCATTTGGATTTGTTGAAATCCAGATGAAGCATCCATAAAAGTTAACAGTTCATGACCCGCGGTTGCATCCACCATGGAGTCAATGTGGGGTAAAGGGAAAGGATCCTTAGGACATGCCTTATTTAGATCGGTAAAATCGACACATACCCTCCACTTTCCGTTTTTCTTTTGAACAGCAACCACATTGGCCAACCATCTTGGATACTTGACCTCTCTAATCATACCTGCCCGGAGCAATTTCTCTACCTCTTCCTGGATAATGGCATTCCTTTCCGGTGCAAACTTCCTTCTCCTTTGATGGATTGGTTTGAAGGATCTGTCAATGCCAAGTTTGTGAGTGATAACATCTCTGGATATACCAGTCATATCTTCGTGTTTCCATGCAAAGGTAGTCTTTCTCCTTTTGAGGAAGGATACGAGGTCTTCTTTCATTTCGCTAAGGATCCCTGATCCGATATAGATTTTGGATTCAGGATCATCAGGATCCATGAGGATTTCTACCACATCCTGCTCTCTTGCCTCCAAGACATCCCTTGGAGGATACTTTGATTGCTATTGCTCCCTTGACTTCGAGGCTGGTTTCATCGATGAAGTGTAGCAATTCTTAGCCTCCTGCTGATCACTATCAATCTTCACTATTCCCCAAGGACTAGGGAGCTTCACACATTGATGGTAAGTGGATGGGACTACTTTCATATCGTGTATCCAGGGCCTGCCAAGGATAACATTACAACAAGATAAACAGTCAATAACACAAAATTTTTTATAAGAGTGTAGGCCTTCAATGTATATTGGGAGTTTAATGTCCCCTAGGGTATTCTTAGTTTCTCCACTAAATCCCACGAGCACAGAGGATCTTGGTATGATCTCTGATTCAGGAATACCCATCTTCTTTAGGACATCAAGCTGGATAATATTCACTGAACTTCCTCCGTCTATAAGGATCCTGCGGACAAAATGGTTAGATATGAAAAGAGTAATAACTAAACCATCGTGATGAGGATCCTGGATATCAACACGATCCTCTTCATCAAAGGTTATGACTTTCCCTTCCGAGACACTTGATGTTCGAACAGGTCTTTCTCCGTTATCCATTTTAGTTTCCTTTGCATGCCTTTTAGCTGCTGAGAAGGATGTGCCGCAAATGTCTGATCCTCCAGAAATGAAGTTTATCACTTGTGCATCCGCTGGAGGGGCTGGAGCCTTTTCAGGGATCCTTTCAGGATCCGATCCTGAGTCCTTGACTTTTTTCTTCCCAACAATTCTTTTAGATACCCCTTGTTAGGGGTCATTTTCTTAACATATGTATCCTGACCAATATCCTGCCTTTGTTTGTTTATTTGTAATCAGGATGCTGGAAGAGGATATTGCTGACATCTTGGGCGATATCCTGAAGCTTATTGAATTAACCACGTGCAAGTTAAGGGCAGAGACTTGCTAACGGTCACAAGGACTTCTTCTCCTCAAGACTCGGACGAATTTGTTGAGAAAGAGACGTTGAGCCCGAAAGACCAGGTCTGCAACGTTCCAAGAAGGAATATTCGGTGAATCCCGCGAGTTTAGGGTAGTTAGTTATTTTATCTTTACTATAAATAGATGAGGTCGAATCAGCTTAGAACACACATCATTTCACACTTACGCTCTCGAACACAATCACATTCTAGCTAGTTGCAAACACCACACTTGTATTTCATTTTCGTTGTAACACTTAGTCGATCCGTACCACATCCTGCACTGTATCCTGATTTTTGAAGCAATTGAAGAACAAGGCAGCTGCGATTGTCAGCTCCCGAGGTTTTATGCCGGCGATCTAGATTGATCAAGGGCTTTCCTCGTACATCTCGTGTCACTTCCTTTACTTTTTGCTCATTAATTGCTCATTGTTTGATCATCGATACAGCTCAATATCCCGAGCCGTATCCTTATACTGTTTTTACAAGTAATTTAGTTAACACGTTTTTGACATTTACTTCTAGCACACTACCTCACTTAACTAATTTGATCACTTAATTACTTCGGTAATTTTTGACCAAAACAATTTGGCGCCCACCGTGGGGCAAGTGGTGCTCTCTTTACTAAATTTTTTTGTTAAATCGCTAATCGGTTTTTTATTTTCAAAACTTTTTGCTACATTGTCCACAATGGCCTCACGATCAAACATGAGTTCCTCTACTATGTCTGCTATGACTTCTGCTACTACCGGTTCGGTGCTTCCACCACCTCCTCCAAGGATGCCAGCCTCTACACAATCTCATGATGTTTTCCCTACTCGGAGTGTCCAGGGATCTGCTCCCGTTTTAGCTTCTAATGATGAAATTTTAACCTTATTTGGAAGTGTGCAGGAACAAATGAGGCAGCAACAGGAAACAAACCAAATGCTTTTAAGGGAAATACAACTCCTGAAGTCTGGCTCGGGCAGATCTGCTGAGGACAATGTCACTCCATTACACCCCAGAGCGTTGAACTTTAGTTCAGCTGTGTATACCGAGGATAACAGGGGGAATATCGTGCCCAGTCTTCCTCAGAATCATACTCCTGAAATACCCTCCTCGATCAGGATGTCAACCATGAGGAGCTCAGGATATGCTTCAGGATATGGGCAAAACCCTCCAATGGGTAACGTGTCAGATAATAATAATACTCATGCTACTAACAATAATGGATCTTTGCAGGATACAGGTGTAACATCAGCACTTACTAGGGAACTTCAAAAGTTGAAGGACATGATATCTAGTGTACCTGGGGTGGTCCAGCCAATCCCAGAAGTGTCCCAGGATAGCCACAAGATATCTCGTTTTGCATACCCTATATGTGATGCTGAGATCCCAAAGAGATTCCAAACTCCCAACATGAAGCTTTATGACGGGACTACGGATCCTGAGGAGCATATTGCCCAGTATAGGGAAAGAATGGAGATTAACCCTATTCCTCCGGAGCTCAAGGAAGCGTGCTTGTGCAAGGGATTTGGTTCTACTCTAACGGGATCAGCCTTGAAATGGCTGTTGAACGTTCCTCCTCACTCAATCACTTCATTTGCTCATTTGGTTAATTTATTTAACAGTCAATTTTCTTGTAGTCGGAGCTTTGAGAAACTAACCAGTGATCTTTACAGGATAACTCAAGGGCCTCAAGAATCCTTGAGGGATTATGTGAACAAATTTAGTCGAGAATCCTTGGATATCCCACATCTTGATGTTGCAACAGCTGTGCAAGCTTTTAAGATGGGATTACAAAAGGATTCTCAGTTTTATCAGGATCTTGTAATGAATCCCTGCAGGAATCTCGATGAAGCTCGTAACAGGGCCTTGAGATATATCCGTCTGGAAGATGACAAGAAGATGCAAGAAAGGATGAACTCGTCCAACACTTATGAATCGACTAATAGGAAGTCAGAATCCTCATTTAAGTCATATCGGCCTAAGCCATATGGTAGAAATGAAAACAAGAGAATGAATGTATCTCCAATGGATATCACTTCAAAGTCCACCGTGCTTGTTGGATTCAGTGGAGAGGCTAGAAACACAGTGGGAGAGATAAAGTTGCCAGTATACGTTGAAGGAGTCAATTCGATACAACGTTTCTGGATTCTCTATCCTGCTATAACATCATATTGGGAAGACCGTGGATTCACGATATGAAGGTCGTGCCATCAACATATCACCAATGCATCAAGATACCTACCCCTTGGGGAGTCGTTAAAGTTGATAGCGATCAGCAGGAGGCGAAAGAATGCTACTCATCCTCGATGAAATCCTCAGCCAAAACTAGTGCAGCATAGCAATTAAAGACGCGGGCCCAGGATATCGTGGAGGATCCGGAGCAGGATGTGAAGAAAGTTATCCTGGACCAGGATAACCCCGATATTTCGGTGCTCGTAGGGACCAATATCCCTCAGGATATTGAGGAACAATTAATTAACTTTTTGAAATGCAGGATGTCTACGTTTGCATGGAAGCATGAGGATATGACAGGCATATCCAAAGATATTATCACTCACAAGCTTGGAATTGATAAATCATTCAAGCCAGTGCAACAAAAAAGAAGGAAGTTTGCTCCTGAGCGGAACACGATTATCCAAGAGGAAGTTGAGAGATTATTAAAGTCAAGAATGATCAGAGAGGTTAAGTTCCCAAGGTGGCTTGCAAACGTGGTTGTAGTACAGAAGAAGAATGGGAAATGGAGAGTTTGTGTAGACTACACAGACTTGAACAAAGCTTGTCCTAAAGACCCGTTTCCTCTCCCCCATATTGATGCAATGGTAGATGCTACTGCTGGGCATGAAATGCTGAGTTTCATGGACGCATCCTCAGGATTTCAACAGATCCAAATGGAGCCTTCTGACCAGGAGGATACCGCCTTCATGACGCCAACAGGTATTTATTGTTATACAGCTATGCCTTTTGGTTTGAAAAATGCAGGTGCAACATACCAAAGATTGGTAAACATGATGTTCAAAGACAAACTGGGGGACACCATGGAAGTATACATTGACGATATGGTAGTAAAGTCAAAGAAAGCTCAGGATCACCTCCAGGATATTAAAGGAGCATTTGATATCCTGGATCAGTATAATATGAAGCTGAATCCTGCTAAGTGCCATTTCGGAGTGGGGGCAGGAAAGTTTCTTGGGTATATGGTGACGAAAAGGGGGATAGAGGCAAGCCCGGAGCAGATTAAAGCTATCCTGGATATAAAATCACCCTCGAATATGAAGGATGTACAAAGATTAACAGGCCGGGTAGCAGCTCTAAACAGATTTATCTCAAGATCCTCGGAGAAATTCAAAGACTTCTATGATATCCTAAAGAAGAACAAAAGATTCGAATGGGGGGAAAAGCATGAAGCAGCCCTACAAGATTTGAAACGGTATCTCTCAACCGCACCTCTGTTGATGAAGCCGGAAAATGGTGAACCACTATCCCTATACCTTGCTGTATCAGGGAATGCTGTAAGTGCCGTTCTTATAAAAGACCATGAAGGTCAGCAGTATCCTGTTTATTATGTTAGTAAAAGTTTGTTAGATGCTGAAACTAGGTATTCTCATCTAGAAAAATTGATACTAGCGTTAATTATGGCATCAACGAAACTTAGACATTATTTCGAGACACATAGGATACATGTTAAAACAAACTATCCTATCAAGAATGTGCTTAGGAAACCAGAGATGTCAGGCAGGATGGCTAAGTGGTCAGTAAAATTGAGTGCTTATGATTTAGTATATGAACCTAGGAATGCCATAAAGTCTCAGGCTTTAGCTGACTTTGTGGCTGACTTTAGTAGTGACATTCAGGATGAGGTAGACCTAGAAGTTCAACAACTAGGAGAATCCTCAGGATCCTGGACATTATATACTGATGGTGCATCTAATGTAAGAGGAGTAGGATTAGGAATACTACTAAAATCGCCACAGGGGGACATATTACCCCAGGCTATTAGGTGTGAATTTCCTGCTACTAATAATGAAGCAGAGTATGAAGCTTTAATTGCAGGATTAGAATTGGCTAAGAGTATGAGTATAAAGAATTTACAAGCATATGTTGACTCTCTGTTAATTACTAACCATTTTAATGGATCATATGCAGTTAAGGGAGAGAAATTAATCGAATATCTCGATATTCTCAAAAAATTAGCAGGATATTTCGATGTTTTTATACTTAAACAGGTACCAAGGGAAGATAATGCTGAAGCAGACGCCTTAGCAAATCTGGGATCGTCGGTCAGGATACCTGAAGGGACACAAATACCAATAGTACATGTCTTATATCCTGCAACGAATCCTCGGGATAAAGAAGTAGCTGGTATTCAGGATCCTGGGGCGGAATATCCTGAAGAGGATCCTAGAACCTGGACGGCTCCAATCATGAAATATCTCAAAGAAGGACACATTCCTGGAAATGAAAATCCTAAGGCATTTAGGATGAAGGTATCACGATTCACTATTATAGATAATATTTTATACAAGAAATCTCTTGCAGGTCCGTATTTGAGATGCTTGGAGGATCATGAAGCTAAAGAAGTACTTCAAGATATACATGAAGGGGACTGTGGTAATCATACTGGGGGCAGATCATTATTCTCGAAAGTATTGAGGACAGGATACTTTTGGCCAACAATGAGGAAAGATGCTGCAGAATATGCTCGAAGATGTGATGCATGTCAGAGGCATAGTAACATACTACATCAACCAGCTGAACCACTATATCCTGTAATTTCCCCTTGGCCATTCATGAAGTGGGGGATGGATATAGTAGGAAAGTTACCGAAAGCTCCGGGAGGAAAAGTCTTTATGCTAGCAATGACGGATTACTTCTCTAAGTGGGTTGAAGCTGAAGCATTTGTTCAAGTAAGAGACCAAGAAGTAGTATCCTTCATCAAGAGAAATATCCTGACCAGATTCGGAGTACCAGCTGAGATAATCTGTGACAATGGCTCTCAGTTCATAAGTAAGAGGACTACTGACTTTTGCAAGAGTTGGGGAATCAAAATGATCACATCAACTCCGGTACATCCTCAAGCAAATGGACAAGCAGAATCCTCTAACAAGATAATTGTCAACAACTTAAAGAAAAGGCTTGGAGCCAAAAAAGGAAGATGGGCAGAAGAATTACCCTTTGTTTTATGGGCTGACAGGACAACGATAAAGAATGCAACAGGTCAAACCCCATTTTCGTTGGTGTTTGGAGCAGAAGCAGTGATTCCAACGGAGATGACAATACCTACTGCAAGATCTATCTTAAGTGATCCTGAGAAGAATCCTGAAGCCTTGAGTCAGGATTTAGACACTATAGATGAAAAGAGAGACGCAGCAAGGCTAAGGATGGCAGCATATCAACAGAGAATATCCAGGGCATACAACAAGAATATTAGAACCAGAAGATTTAAGGTTGGAGATTGGGTATTAAGAAAGGCCTTCCAAAATACTACTAATCCTGCCGATGGCAAGTTAGCTCCAAAATGGGAAGGACCATATGAAGTTGAATCAGAAGCAGGGAAAGGAGCATATAGACTCAAGAATATGGAGGGAGATATGCTACCGAGATCTTGGAATGCTATACACCTTAAGCTCTATTTCAAGTGAGTCTAGAATTTAATTTCTAACTCAAGATGGTATGAATTCTTACTTCTTTTTAATTCTTTTGAACCCAATACTGACTTAAGCATCGGAGGGGTGTTAGCCAAGCTAACACCCACCTTAGTTTACATTTGTTTTGCAAGATATGTTTCAGGATGTAGCTCCAGAATATGCACTCGGGATAACTCAGAAGATTAGAGGATTGGCCCCCTCTCTCACGTTTAAGGGATACTGATCCCTTCACAGGTTTAAAGGTATTCACCTTTCTTCCGAATTGGGTTTAAACACCCCGCCTGGAGCGCAAGTTATTCAGGGATAGTTCAAGGTGGCGGGACCAGTCCATGTAAAAGTGGCTGACAATTTCGTTACCATTGGCTATATCCTGAATTCTAACGGTATATGAGGATTGATCACCCTCTCTCACGAAAGGGTATTTTCATACTCTCTAAGGTTTAAAGGTTTTCACCTTTCTAAGTCTTGGAGTTTATACACTCCCGCCTGTAGCGCATGAAAAATTGGGATTTTCCCCAGGATACAAAGGATTTATCTCCAGTACATCCTTGGGTTATACCCTCGGAACGAGAAAAATTGCTTATGCCATGGAAACTGACATTAAGTAGATTTCTAAGATACTTGAAGACATTGTATACAGGGGACATTCCCACCAAGGCGGTGGTGTAAAGCTAAAAGGATGAAGTTTGCAACTAATGCACTAAGTACCTTGCACAGGGGACATCTTCATTGGAAGAGTTGCAAAGGGATTGAAGTTTGGTAATAGGTTTATATCCTATGTCTGGTATGATCTTTCCTTTGCAAGCCTCATTTAAATTTTTAATAACATCATGTTAAGTATCTTGACACATATCCTCAAAGTCCTTTTAAGGATATTTGGCTGGGATGTTTGAAACTAGTATTGGTTTGGAATTTTGATCATCATCAAAACTTGGTTTTGAAGAGATAAGCTATTTTTTACTTTCTAGAAAACTTTTTATAAAGATAAAGGAATGTCTGGAAGATCTATTTAATAAAAGGCTTTTGCAGTATGTTTCTGAGCATACTAATCAGGATATTTTGTGAAATAACAGTATGAAATTTTTACAAAGCTAAAACTTACACTAAACAATGCAAAGTAACAAAAAATAAGTCAAAAGATGAAATTATTCTTAGAGCAATCAATACTGGTTGATAACCGAAGGTTTCATCCTGAAACCCAGGACCCATCCACCTTCGGCTATCAAATTGTTTAGAGACAGAAATGAAAATTGTTCATAAAAACATAAAATTGTTCGAAAGATTTAAAGAAAACAAGCTCTAGGGGGTAGTGCCTTCTTGGTCCATAGCGGTTTCAGCAACATCCATCTTAGGATCCGCCTCAGCATCCTTGCCAGCATCGAATGCCTTTTCAACTGTTTTAGAAGGTTCATCGGCAAATTTGGAAGAGGTACCGCCAAGATTCTTCAGCTTGGTCTCCCAAGCACCAACGTCCCAAGAAGGGCATTCGAAGCCTAATGTTTTGGCTTCATGAGCCATCTTCAACCTAGCCTGGAGAAGGGAAATGACGACGGAACTTTTGAGACTTTCTCGGTAACTGACCATATCCCGTTCGTACTGCACATGGGTAGCTTCCAGATCGGCTTGGGCTTGAAGAGTAGCTTTGTTGAGAGCAACTTGGTGTTCTTGGGTCATAGCTTTGTATTTCTCCTCGTAATGACGAGACTTGGCGGCCGCAATCATGCCTTGGTCAGAGATTGTGATTTCTGCTTCCTTTAGCTTAGATTCAAGTGTTTTGTTGAGCTTGCAGGATTCTTGATATAAGTGGACCAAACGCTCAAGACCCTACAAAGGTAAAAGGACAGGGATCAATATTATTATTAAGTCTTTGAAAATAGTCTAAATTGCAGGATATGGTATAAAGATACTAACCTGGTTGAGAAAAGAAGTCATAAAACCGCTGGCTTCGATGAATCCATGCTTTTCATAAGGAAATGTGTCAGAAACGACAGGGGAATCGGGTTCTTTCCTTTTGCGGGAACTCGAACTCCGAGGTTTGGTAGCCGGTGAAGGTTTAGGAATGATGATGGCTTTGGAGCTGCTGGGTTTGGATGTAGCAGTGGTCTTGGAGCCAGGTTCTTTCTTGACCTGGATCTGGTCAGAATAGCTATCCAGTTCGTCAAGATCAAAGACTTCAGGGATCTTAGCTGGTGCTGTATAAAGGGAAAAATTTTATTCTTTATCATTATATTGTTTTGACTAATTATTCTGAAAGGAATTCTTACCAGACATCTCGGATGACGAGTACTGACTTGAACTCGGAACGTGTATGGTAAAAGTCCTGTCTGTTGCAGGTAACCGGTAAACGGTGTTGATCCTCTCTTCTGACTCAGCGGTAGGAGGAGCAACTTCCTTAAAGTTCACTGCATAAAGATCAAAAAGAAGAATATTAATAGAGGATAACAATCAAATCGTCTATGAGGATATTTATGATCCTACCGGTGGTTAACCACTCCACCGGAAGGTTAGCACCCTCAGCAATGGAATCTCGTTTGACAAAGAAGAATTTGTGTTGCCATCCGTCTTCATTTTTGGTGGCTTTGAGGATCAGGGTTTGCTGGAGGTTGAAAAAAGCAAAAACCGGCTAGAGCCGTGGGATCGGAGGCGATAAGCAATAGGTAGATCCTCGATGCAGAGGTCAGAACAGTGGAGGTTTTTGATTTGGTTGAGTACAATTAATACTCTCCAAACCATGGGCATGGTTTGAGCAAAAGAGATACCAGTAATACGAAAGAATTGCATCATGAATTCTGGGAAGGGGTATCGAAGGCCTAGTGAAAAAGGATATGCTGGAAAACAGATCCATTCGGTAGAACTAACATCCGATCGGATTGACCGATCAAATGGCCTGAAGATTGTGCTATCAGGGAAAGCGCCGGAGGCTCTTAAAGCTGCAATATCTGGGTTGTCAAAGGCGCAGATCTCCTTTTCGGGATTTTTGAGAAGATTCTGCTGGGTGAAGGTCTCGGCGGCCATTGCTAGAAAGGTGAAGTAAATTGACAGGAAGAAAGTCGAGAATGGAGAATTACCTGAAGGGACTGTTGATGATATCTGCTTTTCAAACAAGAAAAGAGAAGATATAGGGGCATTGTGGATCTCCATGGAGTAAAAAACGCGTTGGAAGTTATGATGTGATCTTGACCGTCGCTTCATTTTAAATGCCTTGAGTTGTGGGATAAGGTTTTTGAAATATATCCGTTGGATTGGTATCCCAACTGATATATTTGGGGACAATTGTTAGGGGTCATTTTCTTAACATATGTATCCTGACCAATATCCTGCCTTTGTTTGTTTATTTGTAATCAGGATGCTGGAAGAGGATATTGCTGACATCTTGGGCGATATCCTGAAGCTTATTGAATTAACCACGTGCAAGTTAAGGGCAGAGACTTGCTAACGGTCACAAGGACTTCTTCTCCTCAAGACTCGGACGAATTTGTTGAGAAAGAGACGTTGAGCCCGAAAGACCAGGTCTGCAACGTTCCAAGAAGGAATATTCGGTGAATCCCGCGAGTTTAGGGTAGTTAGTTATTTTATCTTTACTATAAATAGATGAGGTCGGATCAGCTTAGAACACACATCATTTCACACTTACGCTCTCGAACACAATCACATTCTAGCTAGTTGCAAACACCACACTTGTATTTCATTTTCGTTGTAACACTTAGTCGATCCGTACCACATCCTGCACTGTATCCTGATTTTTGAAGCAATTGAAGAACAAGGCAGCTGCGATTGTCAGCTCCCGAGGTTTTATGCCGGCGATCTAGATTGATCAAGGGCTTTCCTCGTACATCTCGTGTCACTTCCTTTACTTTTTGCTCATTAATTTCTCATTGTTTGATCATCGATACAGCTCAATATCCCGAGCCGTATCCTTATACTGTTTTTACAATTAATTTAGTTAACACGTTTTTGACATTTACTTCTAGCACACTACCTCACTTAACTAATTTGATCACTTAATTACTTCGGTAATTTTTGACCAAAACACCCCTTGCTCAACAAGTATCCAATTTCCTTTCTTAGTGCAATGCACTCTTCTGTGAGGTGCCCAAAATCTTCATGGTATGCACACCACTTTGATTTATCCTTAGTTGCAGCTGGCCTATCATTTTTTCTGGGCCATCTAGCTTTATCACCTAGACTCTGCATCGCAAGGATTAGTTCATTATTATCAACACTAAAACAATATTCAGAAATTGGAGGATAATCCTCATCATCCTCCTCTTGATCAATAGAATGCACGTTCTGGTTATCAGATCTATTGTGGGATCTGAACTTGTTGTTCCTGAATGAGGATCCTTGCTTATCCTGCTTTGAGGATCCTGCTAACCTCTCCTGGATCCTCTTGTCGTCCTCTAGCCGGATGTACCTAAGGGCCCGGGTTCTTACCTCATCTAGGTTCCTGCATGGTGTCATAACAAGATCATCATAAAATAACGAATCCCTAAGCAATCCCATTTTAAAGGCCTCAACAGCCGTGGCTATATCTAAGTTGGGAATGTCTAAGGATTCTTTATTGAATTTGGTAATGTAATCCCTTAATGATTCATTATGACCCTGGGTTATCCTATATAAATCACTAGTTAATCGTTCAAATTTCCTACTACAAGAAAACTGATTATTAAATAGATTAACTAGATTAGCAAATGAGGTAATAGAATAGGGAGGAAGACTTAGCAGCCATTTGAGAGCTGATCCAGTAAGAGTGGATCCGAATCCTTTGCACAGGCATGCTTCCTTTAACCTTTCTGGGATTGGATTGATCTCCATCCTCTCCCTGTATTGTGCTATGTGTTCCTCAGGATCTGTCGAACCATCATACAGCTTCATTGTAGGCACATGGAACCTCTTAGGTATTTCAGCATCACAGATTGGTGGTGCAAAACGAGATATCTTGTGGCTTCCATCTGCAATCTCTGGGATAGGTTTGACCACTCCCGGAACACTTGATATCATATCCTTTAGCTTTTGCAGTTCTCTGGCCATGGCATGATTGATACCTGGATCCTGCATGAGACCATGGTTAGTAGTATGAGAATTATTAAAAGTGTTACCTCCCATTGGATTCAAGTTAGGAAGAATGGATGTTAATCCATATTGTTGAGACTCTGGAAGTATCGAAGGACCAGTAGAGGCATTGGTCTGCATTGGAATAAAATCTCCCTGATTGACATCTGAACTTCCTGTCTGCAGACTCCTTAAGGATCCTAGCATCTGGAAGGATCCCTGAAACTGGGACAATCCTGGAACAAAGGAGGATCCTTGAACCTGGGATGATCCTGGAACGAAGGAGGATCCTTGAACCTGGGATGATCCTGGAACGAAGGAGGATCCTTGAACCTGGGATGATCCTGGAACGAAGGAGGATCCTTGAACCTGGGATGATCCTGGAACGAAGGAGGATCCTTGAACCTGGGATGATCCTGGAACGAAGGAGGATCCTTGAACCTGGGATGATCCTGGAACGAAGGAGGATCCTTGAACCTGCTGCATTCCTGAATATCCTCCTGAACTCGTGAGGGATCCCATATGCTGAGGATAGGATCCCGCTGGCTGGAAATATGAACCTGATGCCTGGGTCATTATTGTTGTTCCGTAGTGCACTCCTTTTGGTCCACCCACATATTGGATGTCTGGGACCACTAATGGCTGAGAAGTAATCACCGGAGTATCAAAATTCAAAGATCTGGGCATCAGTGGGGAACGATCCTCTGCCGTTTTCTTCTGTTTCTTGATTTCGTCAATCTCCCGGAGGATCCTTTCGTTGGTCTTATCCTGCTCTTGTGCATGATTCCTCATCTGCAAAATCAAGGCATAGAGATCATTAGTAGTAGGATTAGTTGAAACAGAAGAAGTAGGTGGTTTTGAGAAAATGGGAGTTGGTTTCTTCGCGGCATTCTCAGTATTCTTCTGGGATCCAGAAGGTGGTGGAGGCAAAGGAGGGACGCCTTGTGAAGAAGTGAATGAGGGCATCAAGTTTGAAGCACTCTTCGCTGAGGAAGCCATTTGCTTGGTTGTAATGAACCGGAATGAGCACAGAAATGCGTATTCTTCTAAGGACAAAGCACCAACAGCCCCACGGTGGGCGCCAAACTGTTTTGGTCAAAAAATCAGATGAGGATATTGCAACCAAACTCTAGATTAAGGGGTATGATGCTTAAAATGTGTAACAATGATGAGGATCACTTTAGTGTAAAATTGCACAAACAACACAAGGGTTTATACGGGGAAAAAGCCCTTGATCAAGAGTTGATCTCCGGCACAAAAAACCCCGGGTGATGGAAACTACCGATCACCAAGCTCAAATAAATGAATGAATGTTTACAACTTCGGATAGTAACGAGCTAGGTACAAGGATCACTACGGTGGAATGTGTAAAAAGTGTATGAAATTGCTAAGTGTTTGAACGAGAGCTTGTATGAGCGTTTGTACGAGTGTGTGTAACTGGAAAAATGACTAAGTGTTTTCTACTAGCTCGTTACTCCCTTTTTAAAATAGAAATAACCACCTAAACTAACTATCCGACTTTCGTGCCAAGCCTCCACGTTCTCCATAACGTCTATTTTTGGTCAAGCACGTGCAGAATAGTTTAGGAATATTCTACAGGAATGTCGCCAAGACTTGGTCAAGCTTGTTATACCTGCGAGATAGTACAAAACATGAGTAAACAATCGTTAGTACAAGGATCCTTAGAGTGATCCATGATCCTGATCCTGAAGCTCTTCTGAGGATCACCACCTGTCACAGAAGTAAGGATCACTAAATAGGATAACGTGTAAGGATCACTAATTGTTAGAAAATCCTCCCCTAACACTTACTTGACATGGTGACTGAACCAGATGATGCTTCTTGTGAATCCTTTGTTTTGGGCTGGAAAGTTCTAACAGCTGGATCAAGGCTCCAAAAGGCAGCGATCCTTTCTTTTGTTGCAGGTGACTGAATGAGATGAGAAACTGAAATAGCTGCACAAAAAGACAGAAAAGGATCAGTTATCCTCAACAGAAACAGAGTCATCCTATGATCCTTCTATAAGGATCCTATATCCTACCATGGGTGGTCCACTTTTTGGGGAGATCCTTCCCGTCTGGGATAGAATCCCTCCTAACAAAGAAGAATCGGTTTTTCCAGTGGGTATCATTTTTTGTGGTCTTGAGGATTAGGTGAGCATCACCAGCTTTGTGTTTGAACAAAAAAACGGTGTGAACCATGGCTCACAAGATTATACAATTCAGCCAGTTCCGACATTCCCATCTCTATGCCTTCCTACTCAATGATGTTCTCTAAGGTATACAGGACCCTCCACATCATCGGCATGGCCTGGATATAGCACATACCGGTGAGTGCAAAGAAAGATTAGGTAAAGGCAGGGAAAGGATAGGAGAATCCTATTAAGAATGGGGTGGCCGGAAAAGCAACCCAAGTATCGGAGATAGAATCACTTTTGGCAGTAGGATCAAAAGGCTTAAAGACAGTGTCCGCCGGGAAACAATGGCGAATTCGGTCAATCTCCGGGTCGCTGAAGCGGCAGAGTTCCTTTGAAGGATTTTGGATAATGCCTTGGCTTTTCAGGGGACTATCCTTCTTTGGATCCTAGGCCGGTGAGGATCTAAGAACCATCTTCGTCATGGGTGTTCAGAAAAACAAAGATCAGAATAAGCAGATGAAGAGAGAAGGAGAAAGAGAGATACCTGATCGGTCTTTGAATGAGGATTTAAAGGGAAGTATCGCTCGAATTTAAATGCAAATTCATCCTTATCTCTAACCTATATATAATGATGATTCTGCAGGTTGTCACTTCGCTGACGCAAGATGTGTAACGGCTAGTCCTGCTCTAACGGCTATATTTACGTTATTTAGTTCGTAGCAGATAAGATTAAAAATATGACTCATTAAGTTATATTTTATTCCTCATATTTTGGGGGCAATTGTTAGGGATAGATTTTCTAAAACTAAGGATCACGGATCCACAAGTGCAGCCAGGATCACAGATCCTCAATTCTGTTTGAATTAAGGATCCTCAGAATACGTTGCAGATATAAGGATCTAGGATCCTCACTGTTATCCTAACACTAACGGTTGTTTCCATTACATTTAAGCTTGTTTTGCAGGAAGGCACGAGTGGGACTTGGTCTTACCGATATTCCTGGGGAATATGCTCTCAATTTTCTGCACGTGCATAGCTTAATGACCGTTTTAGAAGTCGTGGGTAGCTTGCACATTTGGCGGATAGTTTGTTATTTAGATTTATTCTATTTTTAAAAGGGGATAACAAGCTTGAATGAGAACAATTAGCAAAATTAGCAAACACACACACTCTCGCAAGCTCTCTGCAACTTATTAGCGATTTCATACATTTTGCACACTAGTGATCCTTTTAACAGGATTGTTATCATCCCGAGTTGTAACGATCATTTGTTTAATTATAGTTGGTGATCGGTGGTTTCCATCACCCGAGGTTTTTTATGCCGGAGATCATCTCTTGATCAAGGGCTTTTTCCTCGTATAAATCCTTGTGTCACTTGTTCATTTCATTTACAAGTTGTTCATACATTTGTTCATTGATTCAAGCATCATTCCTCACAAAAGAAGATTTGGTTGCATTATCCTAGTCTGATTTTTGACCAAAACATTAGGGATTCTTGAGGTCCCTGTGTTATCCTGTAGAGGTCACTTGTTAGTTTTTCAAAACTTCTACTGCAAGAAAACTGACTATTAAACAAATTAACTAAATGAGCAAAAGATGTAATTGAATGAGGTGGAACATTTAGAAGCCATTTCAAGGCTGATCCTGTTAAAGTAGAGCCAAAGCCCTTGCATAAACATGCTTCTTTAAGATCCGACGGGATAGGGTTAATCTCCATCCTCTCCCTATACTGGGGAATATGCTCCTCAGGATCCGTCGTCCCATCATATAGCTTCATGTTAGGAGTCTGGAATCTCTTTGGGATTTCTGCATCACAAATGGGGTGAGCAAAGCGGGATATGTTGTGACTATCCCGGGATACTTCCAGTATAGGCTGCACTATCCCAGGCACACTTCATATCATATCCTTCAACTTTTGAAGCTCTCTGGTTATCGCTGATGTCACACCTGTATCCTGCAATGATCCAAGATTATTAGTAACAGGGATACTGGTGTTAACAGACAAGTTACCAGCTTGGTGATTCTTGCCATATCCTGGAGCACATCCTGGAGCGTATCCTAGATCCCTCACAGTTGACACCCTAACCGAAGAGGGTATCTCAGGAGTATAATTCTCAGTATGACTAGGCACAATATTGCCCCTGTTATCCTCGGTATATACTGCCGAACTAAAGTTCAAAGCCCTGGGCTGCAAGGGAGTGACAGTAGCCTCAGTAGGTCTACTCGAACCAGACTTCAAGAGCTGTATTTCTCTTATTAGCATTTGATTTATTTCCTGCTACTGCTTCATCTGATCTTGTATACTACCAAATAAAGTTAGAATTTCATCATTAGAAGCCAAAACATGAGCAGATCCCTGAATATTCCGAGTGGGGATAATATCTTGAGGCTGTGAAGAAGCTTGCGTCCTTGGAGGAGGTGCTAGAAGCACCAAACCAATCGTTGCAGATGTTGTAGCAGTCACGGTAGAAGAGCTCATGTTTGATCTTGAGGCCATTGAAAATAGTGTGGCAAAAAGTTTTGAAAATAGAAAACCAAGTAATGATTTTGCAAAAGCTTTTAGTAGAAATAGCACCGCTTGCCCCACGGTGGGCGCCAAATTGTTTTGGTCAAAAATTACCGAAGCAATTAAGTGATCAAATTAGTTAAGTGAGGTAGTGTGCTAGAGGTGTTTGTGAAAAATATGTTGGTTAAGTTGTAAACAAAAACAGTTTCAGGATATAGCCCGAGGATATCAGACTATATCAATAATCAAACAATGAGCAAAAATGTAAAGGATGACACGATATGTACGAGGAAAGCCATTGATCAATCTAGATCTCCGGCATAAAACCTCAGGAGCTGACAATCGTCGGCTGCCTTGTTCTTCTTATTGCTTGAATAACCAGGATACAATGCAGGATAATACTCGGATCGAATCTAAGTGTTACAATGATTGTGAATTATGAGTGTTAGAGTGTAATTGCAGCTAGAAATGAGAGTGTACGAGTATGAGAGCTCGAAAGTGTGTGAATTCCTATGATTCGGCACTCCTATTTATAGTTACAAGAAATAACAAACTATGCTAAAAATCCGGGATATTCCCCTATTATTCCGGGATACTGAGAATATTCCCTTCTTAACGTTGGGGGGCTGTTTCAACTATTTCTCCACGTGCATATTAACTATAAATCCGGGATTTAAGCTCCTAAAACCGTTACAACATTAATAGCATTGACCAGCATCTGTAACTCCCATAAAACACACCTTTCTTCAATGCTGACAGTTACAAGAGTTATTCTTCCGCCATCAACGTCCTTATCCTAACCAATTTGAGTGTGTCTTCAGGATGACTTGGTCCTCATGAACGTTAGTCCCTTGTAACAAACGTTTACAAGCAAATTGTTAGTAATAGTCAGGATACTGCCTCAGGATGTTACCAATATCTTGGTCCGGTATCCTGATCGTAATCAGCTATCATAAAATCAAGATATAGTGTCGGGATATGGGCTCAGAATTTTACCCATAACAGGGGACACCTGGGATCATCAGAAATCAGTTGTAGGGGCAGGTGGATCAATCTTAAAGCTCTAGGAATCCTATATAAGGGCTCTTGTATTCACTTGTTCATTTGCAGAATTCAAATTTCTTCATATTGCTTTCTCTGGAGCTTCCTGGAGTTCAAGCAAGTTTTCTTAAGTTCCAAATCCGTGCTAAGGACCATTGTAAGTGTTCTTAGCTCCTTAGGTTCAAGTTTTATTAGTTTAATGACCAAAAGTCAAAGCCATCGTAATTAAGCTTTGACTTAGTGATTAATCACTAATGGTCCAGCCATTATTCGAATTGAAAGTGGCTATGAGTTGGTAATTATATGGGTAATAAACCCTTAAAAGGGCACCCACTGATTATCACTCTAACTTGGTCAATTGTCGGGTCAAACTTAATATTAAAAAGTCAACAGAAGCTATTTTTGCAAATAAATTCATAACTAATAATGTAGAAGCTATGGAACATGTTTTAACACTAAAATAACTTGGTAAATAATGTAAGAACATGTCTAGGCATGTTCAACCCGACAACTCTGAGTTTAGGCTCGGTTCGGGACCGAAAGTCGCAAAAGTAGACTTTTGCTTTGACTTTCAGTTCTGACCCAATTTAGTTTGTTTTAGATATGCCTTAAGGTTCCTTTAGGACCATATTATATGTTAGTAAAACCCTCTGAGGTTATACTACATGGTTCCTTATTAATCCGATTCATTTGCATGTTTCCGTTAATTGCTTAAATGTTGACCATAATGCCCTTTTGATATTAAAACGAGATTTTTGAAAATGTGAGAGGACAAAAACCTTTATTACTAATATTTAAGTATATCCTAAAAGTTTAACATCAGTTTATGGTCTAAAATGAGAGTTATGCTCAATATCGTAAATGAAGGCCTTTTTATTAATTAAACGGCATATTTGATATAAATCCTATTTAAACTCAAATTTTGACATCAAACCTTTTACCTACTGATGTATATAATATTTTGGGATTTTTGGAAATTTTTATTAAATTTTAAACTGATCAGAACATAGAGTTCTCGCATAGGCTCGGTAATTGACGATAACGCCATTTTTGCTAATAAAATGAGTTTTACACATCCTTTACATATCAAGCCTTTTTCTACTGATTTTATATAATAAATAAGTTATTTTAAATTGTAAAGGCTGGTCAAAATCTCAGATTTCCTTATTTAAACCGAATATCGTCAAATACCGACTTTTATGCGATTGAGGCGCATAATATGGTTTAAAACCATATTAGGCACCTAAAGCTTGATACCTACTGATGTTATGAATAAATTTTTATACTTTAACAGTAAATAAAAGTTTTGAACTCAGATTTCCAAATTTAACCCTTAAAGCATATGTGAAATGACCAAAATGCCCCTACGGCTAGTTTGGCCATAAATGATAAATTTCACATATATGATTTATTTTACTGATATCACTTATTAAAATAAATATTTTTACTAATTATTTTAGGCCAGAAACTCATATTATTATTTAACCTCTTTTATAAATATTAAAATGACCAGAATACCCCTACGGGGCATAAATTGGTTTTAAATTCGTTTTGGGCATAATGGAAGGTATCCTACTGATATCACAACATATTTAAAGCATATTAACTTGTGGAATCTGTTCATGACTCATTTGGTTACCCGTTACGCATTATACGTGTTCGGTACGATTTATGTAACCAGTTTACATAAATTAACCGAAACGGGTTAAACCTTATCAGTTTTACCTCAAAATCCAGAATGTGTTTAGTTTACCCATATTATACAAGTCTTCATACTTGTCAGGTCTGAATCACATTCTAATCCGGTCTTCGCTTAATCTTGCGTTTTGAACCGTAAACCTTTCATTAAAACTAACCGGTCTAAGTTAAGACTTAAATAAGACCCGTTAGGATTCTAATAGGTTATTAAAAACCTTCGTTCCAGATTAGGAGCCCAGTAAAGGCTACCTGTACTTGCTTGATTGGTTTACGGCTGGGAATAAATTTATATTTTTGCTCCGGTAAATACTTTTAACTTATTTTCCCTTATACGGGCTTGGGATACGGTATTTAATAATACCGCTTGGTCGGATATTGAATTTTTAATCGAATAATGGTTAAAACATTGAGATAACCCGTTTAATCTGTTTTGTTTGCTTTAAGCCTTTGGGGGGTTAATGACCGTGTCCTGGATATCCTCGGCTCATTCATTGAAATGACCATGACTTAATCACGGGGTGTAGGCATACACCTGCCGGTGCGTATGTAAATAGGATATAACCACTTGTTGAGAATAACTCACCGTGGGACTATATCACGTGGTGGTCTATTAATCTTTGACCCGGTACTTCTAACCCGGGCTACTGAATGTTTAACAAACATATAATTCTTTCACAAGATTATTTTTAAATAATTTTCCCAAGTAAATAAAGAATGTTTATGCCTTGTGCATTTAAATCAATTTTTATAAACCCTTTTCAAAAGAGTCGGTTAATTGTATTTACCAGTGTAAACTGACGTATTTTCAAAAGGTTAAGTGCAGGTGCTATTCGTAATCGGCTGGCTACTCCTAGTATCAAATAAAGAGTCTTGCAAGCTCGTGATGCTTAATTCTGTTGAACAATATTTTCTTATATTTTAGATCCACATGTGGATCCACTTTACAACCGTTGTGTAATATTTATGTTACTTTCAATCGGTTTGTAATATTATTACTTTTAGACTTCCGCTGTGCATTGAACTGTGATTATTTGACTATGATGATATCAACTACGTCACGATACTCCCCACCGGTAATACGTGGAAATATCGGGGTGTGACATCATGGAACACAACCAATTATGTATTTATAATATGAATTAGAAACTCCTAATATAGGTTTCCCATTCAAAGAATAGACTTTACAATGTCAATTTAAAGATTGGAACACCCATTTCCTTATTAGCAAGATAAGACGATCAAGCATGGCTATGGCACGCTTGACTAGGTCATATGAACTTTAATGCAATTAAGGACATGACCCAAAAGAAGTGAGTTCAAGTAGTACCTACAATTAATCACTAAACACAAGCCTGTGGTGCATGGTAGTTAAAATGACTTTTGAACTTAAAAGGGATAAAACTGCCAAAATGACAAAGTTACAACTTAAGGGGTTGTTTTTGTAATTAGTAGAAACTATACATATTAAAAACAATTTAACTAACTATGTTAGTAAACTTAGTTAAGTTAGTTGGTAATTATTATATAATGTTAATTAACTAAGTTATTTAGCTAGTTAGTTTTACATAAGAAATACGTTAACTAAGTTAGTATTAGAGTTAGACCAGGTGGCAATTTATATAAGAGAACATGGGCTAAACTTATAATTATCGAAATCAATTAATTTAAAAAATCCAAACATAAACCGATCACGCATGGGAATCAAACCCGACACGTCTCGATCAACATATAAACTTCAAACCAATTAGGTTGTAAAGCCACTGGTGGTAGATTTAGGATATCCTTTCTTTTATAAACAAACTACTAGCTTATATTAAATAAAACAAGACGATGGGGACTGGGATCAAACCGGGTCCTCTCGTTACAAACAATGTACCCTAACCACCAGACCACTAAAGTTTATTGTTGATACATCCAGCCTATAACCTATATAACAACCACCGGAACCGAACCTGGTTCATGCTTTCTTCTTCATTCGCGAACCCTCAATTTAACCCATTAACCATTAGGTTTGACTTCAAAAGGGATCTTTAAGTCCAGATTTATGGCGAAAACAAAACCTTAATCATTTAAACGATCCAATTCCGTCTTTAACCGATCCATTGAATTGGAAATTTACTTCCATTGATGAGCTCAAGAACATAATTGGGTTTTATACAAATCATGAAAATTAGTTGCCAAGATTCTTATCATTCGTTCTCCAAATCAAACCAAGAAAAACCTCACTGAAAGTTTCGTGTTTCATCAACCACACATCTTCAACTAAAGATATCTCTTTCAATTATCAAACTTTTCAGGTAATTCCATAGCTCATTGTGCTCAGTTTTTCATCCTCTACAAAAGCGCTCTATTAGTTTTAGTGATAGAAGGCAAATTTTTTCGAATGCAATTATAGTTGAAGTTAGGGTTCTTCGTTCATAGAATTTGGGGCTTTTAGGGTTAAACAAGTGTTTCGATGAAATGAAAGTAGAATACTGTTATGTATCATGTAGAATAATTTGGGTAATTTTTTGGAATTTTTAGACATTATTGGGATTTGTTGTGAATTATATATGTTTATATAATTTATTAAATCAATTAAAAATACAAAATTATAGAAATCTAATTCCATAAATATTGCTACTGATTTTTAAATATTATATAAATGTTATGGAATCTTTATTAAAATTTTATATTATTTTTGGGAATCATTAAATTTAAATTTGATTTAGTATGGTTTATATATGTTTTAATCACTTAAAAATATCATATTATCACAAACAATGGTTATAAATATTTTATTAAATTTTACCGATTATATAAATGTTGTAGAACTTTTATGGGCGTTTTCTATAATTTTTGATAATTATTCGAATTAAAGAATTTTTGGAATTGCTAAACAAATAAATTTCTTCATATAATAAATTATTATATGTGATAATCATGAGATTTGCTATATAAACTAATTAGATGGTTTTATAAATTTATCTAAATATGGACATTTATAAAATATTAGAACCTATAAAATTGATATTTCTAAGAATTGTAATGTTCAATAATTCTAAAATATAAAATATAAACATATATTGATTTAGGTACTTTGTTGAAAAATTATTTTATATAATTTAAGTTCCTAAATAGGAGAACCCTATTTCCTAAAATTAATATGTTGTCCATTTGTTTTAGTATTTCATCTGTTTATATCTTAGGGTGATTACGGTTATTATTTTGGATTCTATTTATTCATGACAGTGCGGTAATTCTCATGGATCGTTTCTTCGCAACCAGTAAGTAGATCTATTTCTCTCCTTTTTTAGTCATTAAATATTTTTGGGGTGTATCATATATCATGTTTTCTATTTGATTACATAACATAACATACAAAGTCAATGTGTCACTATGTGTATCGCGTTCATTGTTTTATATTATTTCTAGAATTTGTCATTGCATATACGTGTATTTATGTGTTTACTCGCTTTGTATCACATGATTCGCGTGGATCCACCTGGCTGACTAGGTTCCCTACGACCATGGGTTGTAGCTTAATATCGCCAACTGTATTAGACTCTCTTTTCGGGACTTGAGACTAATGCACGCTATAGTCTTTGAGTCTTACAGATTCTGTTGTATCTATATTGTGATTTTTGTGATTTGTTGATTGTTGTTGTGGTTGTCGTGATTATGGATGTTTCTACAACACATAAAATTGCATGTTAAATATATTTTAGGAAAATTGGAAATAAATAATCCCACCTTTTTAACTTTGACCGATAATAATCCCAAGTCAGTTATTAGCCGATAATAATCTGAACAGGTTAATTTTTTTTTGTAAAATAGTCCGCCGTTAAAATAGCTTAACGGAGTTAAGTTGTTTTTCCGAATTACAAACTGATGTTTTAGGGCTTTTAATCAGAACGATAATACGAGTCGATTGATGTAAAACTTACCTCGAAATTGTGCTCGAAATGGCTTGATTTTTGTTAATTTGAATTTAAACACCCAAATTGAAGCACCGTTTTCGTGGGTTGAGGGTAGTATTTTGAGGTAAGTTTTACATCAGTCGACTCGTATTCTCGTTCTGATCAAAATTCTTAAAACATCGGTTTGTAATTCGGAAAAAAAACTTAACTCCGTTAAGCTATTTTAACGGCGAACTATTTTACAAAAAAAAATTGACCTGATCGGATTATTATCGGCTAATAACTGACTTGGGATTATTATTGGTCAAAGTTAAAAAGGTGGGATTATTTATTTCCAATTTGCCTATATTTTATTAAAAGATTTTTAAGTAAAATAAATCAATTAGAGGCAAAACATTTTATTTAAAATATAAATCTATTTACCAATATTTTGTTGACCCAAAACCTTTTTACGCATGATACAGGTACGTGACTTTGAGAGGATCTGCAGTTGAAGACACGTATGACATGCTGTAGTAATAAATGAGATATCTGTACATGATTGTTTGTCTTTTGTATATTTTATGAGTTTTGATGAACATATTATATGATTATGTGTGACAATTTAAAATTGATGCTTTTAAATATTAAACTTATAATAGTGTCATCAGCTATGGACAATCATCATGCCCCATACCATATCCATTGCTAGTCGGGTGTGACTATTCCTGTCCATCCACCCTCTAGCTTCATTAATGGAGGCAATTCACCACACATCACCAGTTGGTAATTGCATTCATGTTAATTACTCCACTTGTTCAAAACTGATATAAAATATCATTGATTAACTTTGGTAAGGTACCATATCCAAAAAATGCATGAGTAGCTGATCCTACTTCTTGCTCCGTTGTGAAATGGTAATCTAGCGACATTTCTTGCATTCATGCCAATAAACATTCATCAGAGTCAAAATTTGATTAAATTATCCATGTATATAAAAAGTACCAACAATCTATACATAACAGTAAAATTAAACGGTATTTTGATATTTGTTACAATAAAACATGACTTGATATAACCTCACCTGATCATTTTCTAACCGGAGGCAAGCACCTGATTGGAAAAGGTCTAATGCTTCAAAAAATCATCTAACTGTAGCATAACTTAATTGGACAGAAACATATGTATAATGCAAAACTTTATTCTTTTGAGTCTAGGCACCAACAATGCAATATAACTTCTTGCAATAGTCAACAATTGAATTGCAAGAAAAAGTTATAAAATTCTTCTAAAAAATCCCAAATTTTCTTATTAAACATACCTTGAACTGGTGGTCTTGTACATCTGTTGTGCCTCAAAGTATTATGTTCTTCAACATAAAAACTAATCTAGCAAACATTAAGCAAATTAAAAGAGCACCACAGCCACCAAAACCCACATCCCTCGAATCAAAACAACGCCCGCTAAAACCACCATCCGTCATGCCACCACCACGAACACCATTACAATCCCAGCGCCCGCCACCACCTCCAAAATCAAAGCAACTCATTCCACCCTAGTCCTTCCCAAAACTAGATGCCCCATGTGTTGCAATATCTCACACCTCATTAGGCACAGACTAATTAGTTGCCTCAAAAACTTTAATAAGATTAATAGTGTGTTTCCAATTCTGTTCAGAAAAGAAAGTGTAAGCCACCCCTTTTGTTAATGTCCTTCCTGATCGCCCTATTCAGTGGACATCGTCCTCCACTCCATTTGGGAAATCATAATTAATCACCACCCTGAAAACACCATAGAAAGATAAAATTTGCTAATAGTTATTGAATATTTTTACCATTTAACTTTTAGTGGAGCCTGACCTTACGTCCTTGATGTCAAGGCCACGTGCAGCAACATCAGTAGCAACTAAAATAGGGGACTTTCCAGATCTGATTGAGAACAAAGTCTCTCTCACCCTGAGATTTGTCACCATGAATGGCAGTAGCTCCAAAATTACAACTAATACTACGTTTAAGCTAAGATGATCACATATTTTTTTGTTGAACAAAAAATTATAATTTGGGGTCCCCTTTCTTTAGATCTCAGAATCTGCTCCACACGCCTTTGGTTTTTCATTTGAGGGACCACTTCCACATACTACAACATCACATACAATGTGTCATTATTGCCCCTAAATGTTTCTATATTGTAAATCACTAAGCAGTTAAAGTGGTAAAATATCGGATAGCGGTCAAGGTCCGCTATACTATATATAAGTTATAGCGGTGGTATAGTGGTAGTTTTATACCATGCATAATTTATGTGTGTGTGTATATATATATAGAATAGGGTTCTAGAGTGAACAATGACTTACTTGTGAACAGAATGAACTCATCTCAGCCATCCATTTGGTTTTTTGATTAAAAGGATAGGATTGTAATTTTACCTTTGATTTTCATTAATGACTTATTCCTTTATGATTACATAATCAGTTACACTTCCAATTTTTAGGAAAAATATGAGATTTCTGGTTTTTTTATTTGCATTGTAAGGTTGTTTGTCTTTTTATTAATTAATTTTGTTGTATTACGATTATCTCGATTATACGTCAAGTAATAATTGATGCTGGATGGTTTCTATAGATTACTATTTTTTTATGTATTGCCAGCATGTTTTTTTATTCGATACACTTATGTATATTGATTACATTTATAGATATAGTCATGCTTTTTGATGTTTTCAGCTGGATGTACACATCGATACACTTATATATATTCATTGTTACACTAGTGTACATATACAAGTATACTGGTGTATACTTATTCATTCACTTGTGTATTAAAACATTAGGTGGCATGTTTCATCTTTGATGTTTTTTTTGTTTTTTATGTTCACAATTATGTGTTTGATTTTTTTAGGAGCTTTTATGTTTACCGATTACATTAAGTACTTTACGTCGTAATACCATTATTTTTTTTGTGTTTACTTATATGTGAAAGTGTGTATTTATAATTTACATCGTAATACCATTATTTTCAGTTAATAAATTCTTTCATAAAACTGATACACCACTTATACACGGATTTATATGACATTTACTTCAACACAACTATGTATAATCATGATTACATGTATGTATCCTCAAAATTAAGTATTGAAACAAAGCAACTGACAACTGCATCTCCAATCCACACACTAGGTTCCAAATCTTTCATTTGAAAATGCATTAGCCCTATTCCAGCTTCGATTTCAAATACCATTTGCCTGCACATAGTCCATAAGGTTACACATTCGTAAAGTTTCAATATTACTTATGTGTACAATAGTATGTACACCTGTGTACAAGGAACTGTACACCCGTCTACAAAAAATTTGTACAGTTAACAAAGACAAGTGCATTACTCTAGAACACTACTGTACATATGTGTACACACTGTGTAACAATAACTACTGTGAACGATATACACCAGTGTACATAACCAAGGTTAAATCACCTAACAAAAAACGAGGGCATAACAATACGACAAAAATATTCAGAAAAACAGAGTATCATCAACAATCTTAATGACATAACCCTAACCTTCAAACCAAGTAATATTGTAATCAGAAAAAACAGAGTATCATCAACAATCTTAATGACAAAACCCTAACCTTCAAACCAAGTAATATTGTAATCAGAAAAAACAGAGTATCATCAACAATCTTAATGACATAACCCTAACCTTCAAACAAAGTAATACTATAATCAATTACATTAGAATCAAAACACACCATCGGATTTTTCCGATTTCAAATAATTAAAAATCGAACAAAACAAGTGCAACTGGAATCGATGTAATGCATATAAACTTACCGCTGCTATGCTTTTGTTGAGTTTTCCTTGCCGGTTCGCAGCAACGTTTTTCTCGATTCCTATCGATGCCTGGTTACAGAGAAAAAATTTTGAATTGTACTATTATTTTTTAGTGAGAGATTATTATGATATAGACAAAAACAAGAAAGGAGATTATTATGGAAGATGACTTTTGAAAGATTCTATAAAACGTAGTGGATATTCCATTTCCCAAGATTGAGTAGGTTGAAAATTACATTATAGTCCATTTACGAATTTTGTGTTTATTTTATTTTATCAAATAATTACAAGATTGTCATTACCATTAAATCTCATCATCTAAGAAATGAAGGGTCAAGATCTGTTCACTTTGTTCACAAACATGGATGTTGTTCACTCATGAACCTAACCCTATATATATATATATAGAGAGAGAGAGAGAGGAAGGTTAACGTACATTATGGCTTAACATACATCACGTACGACAGGTAATTACGCACGTTCATTTTATAATCACGCACGTTATAACTCAAAAATCCAAAATCACGCATGTTGAAACACAATAATCACCCATATTAAAAACATTAATCACGCATGTTATAGAACAAATCGCGCACGTTGTTGTACGTGAAGTACGTTAAGCCGTAATGTATGATATACTTTCTATTTATATATATATATTGAAGACTGAAGAAGAGAACAAAATTCGAAACCAAGATGAACTCTGAGTATCAGACGAGGCACTAGCTTCCAGCAATTGAAAGATTTAGCTTCGATTCGGATTATGAACGAGCTTCCTGATGACGAACTGCTTCCAGCACCTCAAACCAGTGTGCGCTCCAGACATTGGTCGTCCTACATAATAAATTTAGGTTTAATTGGTCGTATCTAGGTATTATCAAACATTTGGGCCTTTTACTATGATGGGTTTAATTAAAAAAAGTGGGCTTTTCCTTATGTTTGGGCTGGCCGCTAAAAGTGCTGTTGTAGGCGCTAAACAGGTCTTCAAATAGCGGCCAAATAGCAGGCTATAGCGCCGCTAATAGCGGAACCGCTATGACCAACCGCTATTTGGACCGCTACAAGCCCAGACGTCCGTTAACCGCTATAGCGCCGCTATTAACTGTATAGGTAAATCATTAAAACTTACCCGATTATAATTGTTTTGAACAACATATCCTAGAAAAGATTGGATGAAGGATCAGGAAGATTTTAAAACACAATAAAAAACACATAACCCTAAGCAACAAATCAAACAAAAAGAGAAGGCCACGGTGTAAAAATCGTAAAAAACCATTGAATAACATACCTGGAACAATGGAAGGAAGAACAACACAAATGTAAAAATTGCAAGTATCAATTGAAAGATTAGAAGCGTGAAAGAGAGGCCTAGATGAGAATTTGGGTTCGGATACGGCTGAAAAAAGGAATGGTGTGTGAGGAAAGGGTTTCATAATTTAGGAAATAAGGATTTGATTGAAGTGAAAAGGTTGTGTTTTTTAGAAGCCGTATGAAGGAAAAGGAGGAAAAAAGTTTTGTCACTCAAAATCTAATTATCAGGCTAATGAGCATTGCCAAGTCATCAAAAAATTGTCTAAGATTATGCCATTTGGCATAAAATGTTTTGCTTTAGTATAGGAGATAGATGAAGTACTAGAAAATTAATGAAATAGAATTTGTACTTAAATGAGTATATCAAGAATAGTGATGAAAATTAGAAGATGATGTGCTCAGAGCTTATTGAAAGAAAATTGATCAAGTACTGGATGAAGGTTGAATCAATTGCCACAATCATAAAAAAGAATCACCAAGTGCAACATATTTTAATATTTATAGGTGAACGATCAAATTGACAATAATTGATGAAAACTTGAGGATACAAGATCCATTAATGAAGAATCATCCATAAATATCATTTGAACTAAACTAGTTAATTATCAAAGGATTTTGAAATTTGATAACGGAAGACTTTAATTGATTTCTTTCCATTTTGGGATTGTCATGGTGGTTGGGGACAAACAGTTTCTACAAATGAAAAGAAAACAACTTTGCTTTACCAAATATCCCACCAGTTTCTACAAATGAAATGAAAAGAAGATGTAATGTTTTGGCTTGATAGATGGTTACTAGACAAACCTCTCAAGGTTGTTTACCCATATCTTTTTAGTTTGGAAGTTGATAAAAGGGTCTCGGTTGCAGATAGGATCAACAGTCAAAATGTCAATGGAAGGTATTCTTGGAGCTGGAACTCGGTCATGTTGGATTCAGGTACGAGATCTAGTTTAAGTCAGTTAGTCGGGCTGCTTGATAATGTCCAAGTTATGGCTGGGAATGCCCGGTGGAAGTGGATCTCCGAATCGGATGGTTTGTTCCCGGTCAAAGCGGTTAAAAAGTTATTGAAAGAGGATCAAGTGCAGGAGTGTTAGGACCGGTTTTGACTCCGTAACGATTGCGAACGAATGTGTGATGTGCGGAATATGTACACGAACGTGACTGAACACACGAGACGTAATATAACTATGATTCTATAGAATATCTGATAACGTACAGCACCTTGAATCACGTACAATGAACTTTCTCTCTCTAGATCTCAAGTTCTTCAAAGCTCCAAATTGCAAAAGTCTTAAATCTAAGACATAAGCCTCCTATTTATAGGCCAAGGCTTTAATGACATTTCTCATTAATTACAATATTGCCACCTTGCCTTTTTCTCTACTTATTACAATATAAAGCTTGAATTAAACTGTTTCTGCTACGACTCGTATTGACGGAGGCGATAGACATTGTCATTACTGCACCAACAGACTCCCCCTTGGATATTGTCGCAGTCAATCCGTAGCATCTTGTCTTTCTCTCTCTCTCTCTCTCTCTCTCTCTGAGTCTTCTTGAATGTTTGACGTCTACAGCAAACACAGACTCCCTCTTTCTTGAACAGAATCCCGGTGGATCTGTCTTCAGCTTCAGCCCCCCTTTCAGTAAACTCTTTCTTCAGGCTCCCCCTTTTATCAAGCTTCCGTGCTTTTGGGATCGACACCTGGCTTTCCGGATACAAGCTCCTTCAGGATAGTTTCCTGGTACCTTGAATGCACGCTTCTTCTTACGTTGAGCTCGTCTTCAGACTCCCCCTTAGACTCGGCTGTCGGGATCGTAGTCTGGTACAACATCTGCAAATCTCAAATGTTTATAAGTAACAATTATTTGAACATCCAAGATTAGTGTCCTGGCTTTCTCAACATATGCTAAAATATTTCGACAATGAAAGCAATTTCGATTTTCCAGGAATCGTAACCTGGCTCTATTAAACTTTCTAAATCAAGATCCTGGCTTTAAGATATAATAATATGAATATATCCAGAAATACTTGATTCACTCCCCCTAACAACAATCTTTATAGATTTGGCAGTTTTAGCAAACAGGATCGGAAACTGACTCTTTACAGATTTTAACAATATGAACATCCAAATCCCTCATAGTTAATCATCCAAGTCCAACTTAATGACCTTGGAGATATCACAAACTGTTTTTGATTTTTGATTTTAAAACTACAAGTTTCAAATTAATGAACTTGATTTATTTCAGAAACACAATCAGCATACTAGATTTTGAAACTCAGCATCCCAGACATCGGTTGTCGAAAATAAAACAGAAATCAAAATCTTTTTGTATTTTTCTGAAACATAAAGCACTAAAGAAATATTTACAGACATATTTACAGACAATATTTTTGTTTAAGTTCGTGTTCGAGGATCATATCAGTTTATGATAAATCACTAGTACCGTTGAGCTTTTTAACACTTTAAGTTCTAAACGATTCACTTAGATTGTCAGTATACTCATCCACTTAAATTTTCACAAAAAGTTCAACTGTTTCAAGAAACGAGATTAATGTTTTAAGGACTTAAACTTATTCGCGTGCCCCACCTCAGAATATACTCTCGTATCCAGACTCCTATATTCAGTCTTACAGGTGAATATACCTAGATGATATCTGTAAAAGGGGTAAATGCGAAACCTTGAGAGCTCATATTTTTGTTAGAAATGAAGGCTCGACTTTAGGTGTGTCCCCCTTGGGGATCTTCTTTACAACAGCACTTGATCTTTTATCTTTCGATATTTTATCAATTTTTATGCTGAGGGGGTGCTTTTATTTCAAGCAAGCGTAAAGTATTATACGAGGACTAGGCTATTGCTCCCGTAAAATCAGAAGTCCTGATATAATACCCCAGATATCACTAAGCAAAAGACCTAGTATGTCAGAAACAGGAAGTCTTTCAAACAAGATTCCGGGGGTTACCCATATATCCGAGAGATGTTCCCCACGAGATAAGCAAGTATTTGATATTTAGGTTTATATCTCGAAAACAATTTACTAAGCGTGTAAAAATCTACTGGCATATCATCAGTGAGACCGTTTATCACATTTTAACATTCCATTTCTTTAGCGTATTGTGATTGTCTACTGATGTACTATCATTTCCTCTTTTTACACAAAACTCTTTTTGAATTTTATCATGTTTTTGGCTTTTTCAAATTTTCTAATGTTTTTTGGATTTTCTGACAATTTCTTACTCCCCCTAAAATTCAAAACCATTTAAAGGAAATTTGACAACCAATGTTGATAGCTTTGTCTCGCCATCCATTTTCTGCTTTTCGTGCACTGATTTGCAGAAAATATAACATACCCCCATGATTTACAACCCATTGATTTTCGACAGTTTGAAAACCGTTTTTCAATCTTGTGAAAGTAATCATGTTTGTTCCGCCGTGAGGGTTTCGGCATATTCAAGCAACATATTTTTGAATTTTTGACAAAATATAAAAAACAAACATATTTTTTATTTTTCAAATTTTCAGTTTTTAGGGTTTTCAAAATATAGTTTATTTATGTACAGAAACAAACAAACTCCCTGTTCAACAGTCGCAGGGACCAGCAGCCTTCTCTTCTCCTTGTGCCAGGCTGCTCCTACACTCTTCTTGTTGACATTCAGAATTATTAGGAAGCACCTGCACATTCAACTATTCAATTACTTGAACAATTTAGCCCAGGTCTGTTTGACCTTAGACATTTCAACACAATATGCATCATTTAACTTCGAAAAATATTTGTCATTTTGTATAAAGACTTTGTCAATTTTCACTTCAACTTTTTCATCATTTGCCAAAGCGATTTGTTTCTTAACAGACCATGTTTGACCTTTTGGAGTACCTCTTTTTGTAAAAATGTTAATCTTTTTAAACATTTTGATTCTGAACAACAGTTGGTTTCCAAAATTGTTGTGGTTTTGTTGCATCGACATTTGTTTTCCAACTTTGTGTTGTTCTAAATCTGGGTGTGTGAGAATTCCAGGTCTGTCTTGAATCGAACCTGTTCGAGTTTGATTTCCAAGTTTAATTCGAAGCAAACTTGTTTGTGTTGTACCTCCAAGTTTGGTTGGAATCAAATCTGGTTGACCTTTGTTTCACATTCTCAGATTTTTCAACATCATCGTACTTCTTTGCCGTCTCAACATCAACAGGTTTTGGATTTGGACACTTGCGGGCAAGATGTCCAGTTTGATCACATTTGAAGCATGTTCTCTTGGACACATCCTTGACCTGTTGTTGTTGTTTTTCTGAGCATGGAACTCTTCATTAGACTGTCTTCTAAATTTGAGTTCTTTTTCTTCTTCAGAACATGTTCCGTGAACAAAATTCATCTTTGCCTGATAATTTGGCTTTTCATTTTTATTCCAATTTTGTTTCTTCTTATAACCCAACCCAGCCTTCATGTTTTTCTTTTTGTAACCAGGTTTGTTATAAAAAGTTTTGTGACCTTTTCCAAAAAACTTTGGAATTTCAGACTTTTCAATCTCAACCATTTTAAAAACTTTGTCAACCTTTTCTGAAATCACATTCTGAATCGGGAATACAATATCTAAGAATAATTTGTCCGATCCAATCATGGAATAAACCAATCCTTTTGAATCATCATTCAAATTTTTCTCAGATTTTGAGTTTTTCAGATATTCTTCATGAAAACTACCTTCATTTTCATCCTGTGATTCAGATTTACCTGTTTCAACCGACTCTTCTTTCAACACACTTTCAACGACCTTACCTACCACCTCTTAATCACTAGAATCATCAGATTTGGAATAGGTTACGTCAATGTTATCTGGCAATTGATCTACCTTGTTGAAAGCTTTTTCGACCTTTTCATCATCATAAAATGCAAACTTTTCCGGTGGAGGAACTTGATAAAACTCTGAGCCAATACCTTTCTTGTTTTTCTCAGAATCATCATCACCCGGTTTTATGTTGAAAATTCTTTCAAGCACATATGATGACGCATGATAACTTTTTAACTTGTTGTTATCCTGTTCTAAATCAGCTATTTGACGCTTTAGCTTAGCAACATCCTCAATGTTAGAATTTACAACTTGTTGCTTTATTTCATACTGTCGCTTAAGCGTGCCAGTTGTTTCAGAACAGTATCTCAATCTTGATTGAACAAGTTTCATTTGACTCTTCACATCTTCATATGATTTTTTTGTAATGTGATTAGCCAATTTTATTGAATCATAGTCTTTTTTCATTTCCTGACATGAATTTTCTTTTTGAAAACACTCTTCTGTCATTTTCGAAACTTTTTCTTTCAAAATCTCTTTTTCTTTTTCTAAACTTTTGCATTTTTGTGTGAGCTTTTCATCATTTTCTTTTAAAACTTTTTCATTTTCTAACATTTCTTTGTATTTTTCTTTGAAAACTTCTTCAATTTTAGCAAATTCAATATCTTTTGTTCTGAATTTTTTGTCTTTTTTAGTACAAGCACTGCATGGTTCCATGCATTTCTTGCACTGTTTAACAGTTTCGTTTAAGATCTCAGGGTCAGAATTTACCTCAGTGATTGGCACCTCGGTGTTTGCTGCAACTTCTGTCAGATCAGCATCATTCTCTTTTCTTTCTTTACCTTCAGCTTCATCACCATCATCAGTTTCATCACCAACATCACCAGCAACTAAATTCTCATTCTTCATTTCTTCTTCTTTCTTCTTTTCTTTCTTAACCTGCTGTTCTTCAGTAACAGCTTCTTTCATAGCTTCTTCATTCACAACTACTATTTTTTCAATCTTCTCTTCCTTTTCTTTTACTTCTTCAGCCTTAGTTTCACCAGCGACTTTCTTCAGCTCATCCACCATGCACTCAATGTTTTTCTTCATTCTTGCTTCATCCCTCTTCCTCAGACTTGATGTCATGGCATCTCTGATGATTTTATCCAGCCTTTTCTTGTAGGTTTTGTCTTTTTCAACATTTGAGTAATACTCGCCGGATAGAGGAATTACTGCAAGAACTTCATCAAAAACTATGTCACTTGGATGAACAACTGGTTCACCATCCCTGTTCATATAACACTCTCTCTTCTTATCCCATCTTTTACTGCTTATCGCTTCTCCATACTCTCTTTCCATATCTTCGATTTTGTATCCCACAATGCATCTTTCTCTGTAGGTTTTCTCATTTAGAATCTCTTCTCTGGTTTTCTCTTTGATTTCAGCAACAAAAGCATAATGATCATGTTTTCTGTGGAGAATTTCTGCATCTTCCTTTGTTCTAATTTTAAATCGATAATCAATATGATCTTCTTCTGGAAGAATTTCACTCCAGTCATTTCCTTCATCATCATGGAAAACTGCACATGCTCTTGACTTCTCTTTGGGATTATTTTCGATCATTTTCGGCTCTTCTTTGCTACAGTGGTAAATTGCCTTTCGATAATAATCATCTCTGAAAGGATGTTCATTTCCATCAACTGCAGAATTATTGCATTCTCTCTTGAAATGACCTTTTTGCTTGCATTTGAAGCAGGTCACTTTGGATTTATCAAATCCCAGCTTAGTTGATGGTCCACCAATAGTCTGTTTGCCTGTAATCTCCATGTACCTCTGAGCTTTTCTGATGCAGCTCGCTAAACACCAGCGGATATCGATAAGTTCCATCTCTTCCGGATCAATCTGGTCGTAGCCTTCTTTGGTCAATTCAGAATTTCCAATTTTGCCAGCTACTAGACCTTCATACGATTCCAGGACAGATGCAAGGAAACTCATTTGCTGCTTGGTAGAGTTAATGCTCATGGCAGGAGAATTCTTCAATTTGAGAGCAATGTTGCACAGTATCTCCTCTGATTCATCAAGATTTGTTTTTGAAGAAGATGAATGATATCCCGGATTGTAGTTTGATGAGCTGTTATGTGGTTCTTTAGTCTTCTCAACACTAAATGTTTTCTTCGGTGATTCACCAACTTTCACTGGAGGTATGTTACCTTTGTAGTAAAGACCAACATTCTGATGATGTGAAGAACTGCTCATCTTGCTTTACTTTTGTAACTCCAGTTCATGACTTTCAATTTTTTCTATCAAAACATCAAGAGAAATTGTATCATATAGCACATCATTTTTTAGAATAAACACAAATGTTTGCCACTGATCAGCTCGTGGTAACGCTTCTATGATTTTATCAATTATTTCCTCTCGTGTTTTAACAATACCAAACCTATCAAGTTCAATTTTCAAATGACAAAATCTTTCTATCATTTGTCGAACTGATTCACCTTTCATGCTATCAAACAAATCAAATTCTTTCTTTAATAAAGCAATTTTATTTTTCTTGATTTGTTTACCCCCCCCCCCCCCAGCTTTAACCCGTAAAGCTTCCCAAACAGATTTTGATGACCTATCATGGTTAAGCAATGCAAAAATGTCATCTCTAATTGATGACTGGATCAAAGCAATCATTCCCTGTTCAGATGAGAAATTTTTCTTGTCTTCAATGTTTAAGCTCTTGAGAGGGATTTCTTCTCCTTTGTCATTGACCGGCCTATCATAACCAAATTCCAAACAGAACCAACTTTCATACGCGTAAGCTTTTGCCCAGTTGATGAAACGTTCTTTCCACCAAGTGTAGTCCTCAATCATATCAAGCTTGGGCGGTTTTGAATGAGTTCCATAAAAGTTGTCATGATTAATGTTTTCATTGATCGCTTTTGTAATGGATTTCGGTGTGACAGTTAAGGTTTCGGAAGGCTCGGACGTAAACGCCTTGTAAAACGTGTTGTAAAACTCTTCAGCCGTGATACTAACTCCTCGAATCACTGCACCTTTGAATCACAGCACCTTTGAATCACCTGAAACAAATAAACACGATCAGTTTAGAAATTATCAAACAACTTGAATCGGACGGGTATTCTGAACGAGTTGCTGTTCGATCAACGGTGTAATAAGCCAAAATATTTATGTTGGTCAAACGGTTAGAGTGGCAATTCGAAGCGAACTGGTTCTGATTATCAAACGACCTGGAGACGTTCAATCCATACGAAGTAGTTCAATTTCTAGCGATTTGAAATTTTTAAACAAACTGATGACCTGTTAATCAATCCGTACGATCTGGGTCATAACTTTCAAGCGAATTGGACCTTTTTGATGTGAACTGGGGTCACTTCGTGCGACCTGGTTAACCTTTCAAACGAATTGACCTCACTTCGTGTGAACTTGTAACACCTCAAAAATTAACATCATATAATGTATTGACACGTGTCATAGGTTTGAACGTGTAAAAAAATGTTCTGAAAGGACTAAAGTTGACAAACACGGAAAGTATGTGAATATAAGGGTTCAAAATGTCAACAGTTAATTAATATACTTTACAATAACCCTACATGATGCTCATACCTTCAAACGAATAAATCATGGATCATACGAAGCTAAATATGAAAGAATGTGAGAGATTACAAACTACAGGGGTTAAATGTGTCAACATGTTTAAGTTAAACCTCCGAGTGACCTTTTAGCAAACCCGAAGTTTTGTAACGATTAATAATGATCACTAGAATGCACGATAAAATTTCATAAAGTTTCGTTATCGTATGAGAAAGTTATGATCAAATTCGTATGCGAGGGGTTAAAGCGTCAACGTTGAAAATTATGACTTTTCGGGTAAACATGACGTGACCAAGGACTTAACAAAGTGGGTATAAGTCTTGAAGCCCTTATAGGTAAATTTGGAGGGCTCAAAGTGCAAGAAATAAGTTTGGTTGACCCTTCGAAAGGCCAAGAGACAAATATGCAACAACTTGAAAATGTGAAACCTGAACACAAGGCCCAAGCGGGCCGCGTAAGCCCCAACAACATCCTACGCGGGCCGCCTTCGATGCCCAGTATCAGAAAGTTGAGACAACAGCCTATTTTCACGCATTAACCGACTTTAATCAGATATTTTCACCCATGGGCGACCCCTAAATGACTCCTAGGCCCTTAGGGACATCTGTGGATGATCCATGGCCATTGTTAGGCTTGTGTGTCAATGATCTATGAGATTTTGAACACTGTATAAAGGCCTCTTGTTCCAACATTTTAACCACACCTTCCTTCTACATTTCTAGAGCTTCCTGGAGCTTAAAAGCAGACCCTAAGCCTTCCTAATCGTGCATAGGACTTCAGTAAGTATGCTTAACCTTTCTTAGTTGAGTTTTTGCTTAGTTTTAGCTTAAAAGTCAAACCGTCATAATTAACGGTTGACTTAGCGATTAATCATTAATGGTCCAGTGATTAGTCGAATTGAAAGTAGTTATAAGTTGGTAATTATGTGGGCATTAAACCCTTAAAGGGGCACCCTCTGATTCCCACTCTAACTAGGTCGTTTGTCGGGTCAAACTTGTTATTAAAAAGTCAACAGGATGCTTAATTTCAAATTAATACATAATTAGCAATGTAGGACCCATACAACCTGTTTGATCATTAATGTAACTCAGTAATTAATGTAAGAACATGTCTAAACATGTTCAACCCGACAATTTTCAGTAGAGACCCGGTTCGGAACCGAAAGTCGCATAATTTGACTTTTGCTTTGACTTTCAGTTCTGACACGTTTAAGCATGTTTTAGAAATGCCTTAGAGCTTTAATTGGACCAGGTTACATGCTAGTATAACCCTCTGTGATTATACACCTCGGTTCAATAGTTATCCAATTAATATGCATGATTCCGTTAATTGCTCATATGTTGACCATTATGCCCTTTTCACCATAAAACGTGATTTTTGAAAATGTAAAAGAATAGAAACCTTAGATACTGATATATAAACTTGTACCCAAAATTTGACATCAGTTCGAGGTGCAGATTGGGAGTTATGCTCATTAGCGTAATTAGAAAGCTTTTTAGCGATTTAACGGCGTAATTAGCATATAGCCTATTTAAACCCACTTTTTGATATCAAAATTTTTACCCACTGATGTAATATAATATTTTGGGATTTTTGAAGATTTTTAATTAATTTAGGCTGAGCATAACTTAGAGTCAAAAGCTTGTTTCGGTAATTGTCGGTTTTGCCCTTTGGGGCTATAAAATGAGTTTTTCATATCTTTTTTACCCCAAACCTTTTGCTACTGAATTTATATGATAAATAAATTATTTTAAACCTTCTGAAATAATAAAAATATCAGCTTTCTATATAGAACCCGGAAACGGCTTCTAATCGCCTTTTTAAGCGTTTTAACGCATAGTATGTACTAAAACTATTTTAAACATACGAGGGTTGATACCTACTGATATTTTAGGTAAATTATAATATTCTAACAGTAAGCAAAAGTTGTTTAACTCAGACTTCAGTTTTGAGCTTTTCGGCTTATGTGAAATTACCAAAATGCCCCTACTGTGCATAGTTTGGTTATAATTGATAAGTTTCACATATATGCAATACCCTACTGTTATAACTTATCAAATTAAGTATTTTTGCTGATTATATCAGACCTATAACTCAGGTTAATACTTGAACTCTTTTATAACCTTGTAAATGACCAAAATGCCCCTACGGGGCATAGTGTGTGTTTAAATTCGTTTCGGGCATAATAAAAGATATCTTACTGATGTCACAACATATTTGAGGCATATTAACTTAGGAAACCTGTATATGGCTCTTATGGTTACCCGTTACGCCTCTTGCGCGTTCGGTCCGGTTTATGTAACTAGTTAAGCATAAACTAGCCGAAACGGGTCAAACCTTATCGTTTTTATCTCAAAATCCAGAATGTGTTTAGATTACCCATATAAGACAAGTCTTCAAACCTGTCGGGTCTAAATCACATTCTATTCCGGTCTTCGCTTAATCACGCGTTCGAACCGTATCATTCCTTAAAACTAATCGGTCTAAGCTTAAGCTTAACTAAAGACCGTTAGGATTCTAATAGGTTATTATAAACCTTTGTTCCAGAATAGGAGAACCGGTAAAAGCTACCCGCATTTGCTAGTTGTGAATTATACTTGCAAAGGTAAATACTTATAACTTATTTTCCCTTATACGGGCTTGAGGTACGGTATATAAAATACCGCTTGGTCAGGCATTCGACCTTAATCGATTAGTGGTTAAGTATTATCGAGATGACCCGTTTAAATATGTTTTGTTTGCTTAACGCCTTTGGGGGGTTAATGACCATGTCCCGGATATCCTTGGCATCATTTTACGAAGTGGCCACGACCTAAGCGCGGGGTGTAGGCGTACACCCGTCAGTGCCAAAATAAATAATGTGGTGTGTCTATTGATCTTTAACCCGGCACGATCCGGGCTACTGAACGCATAAGGAACATGTAATTCTTTTATGAGATTATATATTTAAATAATTATCCCAAGTTATAAAATGTTTGTGCCTTGTGCATCCAAATAAATTTTTAATCATTTTAAAAATGAGTCGGTTAATTGTATTTACCAGTGTAAACTGACGTATTTTCCTAAAAAGATTAAGTGCAGGTACTACTCGTAATAGGCTGGATTTCTCCTTAGCATCAAAAGAGTCTCGCAAGCTTAAGATGCCTAAAGTCTGTTGAACTACTGTTTCCTATTTATATTTTATCCACCTGTGGATTAATTTCAACAATCGTGATACATGATATTACAAATTATATTCGGTTGAAATATATCTTTCATTTGCTTCCGCTGTGCATTTAAATATTGTGTTGTTTGACTGTTATGTTGCCAACCACGTCACGATACTCCCCCACCGGGCCCACCGGTCAAACGTGAAAATATCGGGGTGTGACAGAACTAGACCTGTTTTCAAACAAACTGAATCAACACTTCATGGGAACTAGCTTGACGCGACCTGGAATCAAGTTTCATGCGATCTGAGGTGCGACTTTGTGCGAATTGAAAGGTATTTCACACGATCTGGTGAGCAGTTCGTGCTAATTGATGATGATTTGATCACTTCATGCGAACTGGGGTTTTTTTTACGCAATTTCGGACCAAAAATCTTAGATTTCTCCCAAACGGCTTAGAATTAAGATTTGAAACTTTGTAGGGTTATAGATCAGGTATTTTCGCACATCATATCCAAAAATCAGCAATTTTTAACCGTAAAAACCTGTTTAATTTTGAGATTTTCAGATGAAAACGTGAAGAAAATGTAACAGTGAAGAAATTAAGCAAATCTGATACGAATTATGATCTGATTCTGATGAATTTCCGTGCAAAATTGTGTGATAGATCCGTGCAATCGAGCTCCTGCTCTGATACCACTTGTTAGGACCGGTTTTGACTCCGTAACGATTGCGAACGAACGTGTGACGTGCGGAATCCGTACACGAACGTGACTGAACACACGAGACGTAATATAACTGTGATTCTATTGAATATCTGATAACGTACAACACCTTGAATCATGTACAATGAACTTTCTCTCTCTAGATCTCAAGTTCTTCAAAGCTCCAAATGGCAAAAGTCTTAAATCTAAGACATAAGCCTCCTATTTATAGGTCAAGGCTTTAATGACATTTCTCATTAATTACAATATTGTCACCTTGCCTTTTTCTCTACTTATTACAATATAAAGCTTGAATTAAATTGTTTCTGCTACGACTCGTATTGACGGAGGCGATAGACATTACTGCACCAACAAGGAGAATAATTTTGTGTTAGAATGGTGTAAATGGGTTCCTTCCAAAGTTAACATTCATGCCTGGAGGTTGGAGATGAACAAAGTTCCCACAGCCGAAGCGTTAAGGAGGAGAAATATCGGGATTGCCGAGACGTCATGCCCCCTGTGTAATTCCGACGAGGAATCAGCCGATCACCTGTTTGTGGCATGTTACATTGCATCGACAGTTTGGAGTGGAGTTAGTTCTTGGTGTAAAATTCCGAATATCTTCGCGTTTTCTCTTCGCGACCTCTTCACGTTCCAGAAGGACCTTATGGAGCTCCTTGGGGAGTAGGGTACCCAACCCATGGGTACCAAATACCTGCTAGACCTATAATTCGGCAATAATCGCAGCCGCCATGGTTTTCCCCACCCGAACGGGAAGAAATTCTTCAAAGATTGGACCAGGTCGAGCGAGACTTTCACAGAGATCGCAGGGAGCGACAAAGTTTCTTCTTGTGATTGACTAGTTTAATAAAAGGGAAGAGCAAGAAGGACCATTGAATCCTTCAATTATTGATTGTATTTTCCTTGTTTCAGTTGACCCCTGCGTGGGTATGGTTGTCTTTTGAGCCCCTGCGTGGGCCTATCTTTCTGTTAACCCCTACGAGGGTATGTTGTTTGTTTGAGTCCCTGCGTGGACTAGTATTTCAGTTTGACCCCTGCGTGGGTAAGTGTTCTGTTAAAAAGACCCGTTTAGGGCAGTGTGTACTCTTTATGATTATTGGAATGTTAAGTTGTGAATTTCATTTTGCTATTATATGTATAAATATATTACATGAAATAAATAAATCAGAATCATTCCTTTTAAAAAAATTAATCTGCCTATTTTAAATATTAATAAGAATCTTAAAAAGGTAAAGCCTAGCTTGTAGGTCATTATAAAGACTTAGCCAATATGGTAAACCCTGTTTAAAAAGATTCGGATCCCAGTTAACATCTGAAAACATGTTAACGCTCCTGGCAGACGTGATTCGTTAAAATCACACACGTCATTCTTAAATAAGGATTCTTCAAAAGATTCCTAACCCAACATTAATGATCTATGAATCATGGGTTTAGGTCATCAATTTAGATGATCATATTTTGACCATACATTGGTAATATAGTGCCTACGGGCCTTGCTCATTTCTACATGAGCCAAAAGACAGTGGTAGCTATGACTCCCTATCCGAAAAAGGTAAAGAACTACGTTCAAACCTTAAAGCCTTGATTCTCTGAAATCATAGCTTATAATTTAAAATGTCCTTGTGACTAGGCCTGTTGTGCCACTAATAAAACTGTTATTGTTTTTGTAATTAGGATAAATTATAAAAAAAATCCTAAATAAATATGATTAACGAATTAACCAAATATGGCTTGTGTTACCATGGTTAATGAATTGCTATAAAAGACAATTCTATAATAAACTCCCTAGTAAACTATTGTCATTGTCTTATGCAACAGTTCAAATTAAAATGGCTGACTCGGATGAAATTAATAGTCACCCAAGGGAGAACAATGATCACGCCCGAATTAATATAACGGGTGCTGAACTGAAAGCGTTAGTAGACGACGCTGTTACAAAGGCCTTAGAGCGGCAGTATGAAGAATATAGTGGGACTCGAAGTAGGACCCTATCTACACCACATTCAAAGCCACCCTCCAAGAAGGATGAACCCAGGAAAGAAGATGATGATCGTCACTCTTCAAATCATCGAAGTGATCCATCTCAGAAGATAATACTGAATCAAGGACCCCGTGATAAGGGCTGCTCCTACAAATACTTTGTTTCCTGTAAACCCAGGGATTTCACTGGGGAAAAAGGGGCCATAGACTGTATGACATGGCTGGATGAGATGGATACGGTAGTTGATATCAGCGGATGCGCTGAGAAGGATGTGGTCAAGTTTGTGTCTCAATCGTTTAAAGGTGAGGCCTTAGCCTGGTGGAGATCATTGATTCAAGCTACTGGGAATATTCCACTGTATAACATGACATGGGAACAATTTGTTGCCCTCATCAGAGAAAACTACTGCCCTCAACATGAGGTTCAAAAGATTGAGTCTGACTTCCTATCGTTGGTTATGAAGAACCATGACTGTCAAGCTTACCTCACGAGCTTCAACACATTATCAAGATTGGTTCCGTATCTGGTGACCCCGGAACCCAAAAGAATAGCTCGTTTCATTGGGGGTTTAGCCCCAGAAATAAAGGCAAGCGTGAAGGCTTCTCGGCCAACTACTTTCATATCAGTAACTGATATATCTTTGTCCCTCACACTGGACGCGGTCAGACAGAGATCGCTGAGGAACACAGATGCCGAGAAAAGGAAACGTGAAGATGACAATTCACGAAGGTCAAACAAGAAGCATCGAGGAAACAATGACCACAAGAAAGGGTCTGAGTCTAAGAAGGATGGGCATCAGTCTGGTGATAAGCCTAAGTGTAAGATCTGCAAGAGACAGCACTTCGGGAAGTGCAGATATGAATCGAACTCGCAGACTCAGTCGAGAACTTTTGCATGTGGAATATGCAAGTCCAAGGAGCACAAGACCTTGGATTGCAAGAAGCTGAAAGACGCAACGTGCTACAGTTGCAATGAAAAGGGGCACATTAAGACCAACTGCCCAAAATATGCAAAGAAAGCCGATGAGGGAAAGAAGACCAATGCTAGAGTCTTCAGAATGGATGCGAAAGAAGCTGTGCAGGACGATAACGTGATCACAGGTACTTTCCTCATAAATGATGTCTATGCAAGAGTACTTTTTGATTCAGGCGCTGATAAATCATTTGTAGATAATAAATTTTGCAAATTGTTGAATTTACCTATCAAAACCTTAAGTGTGAAGTATGAGGTGGAGTTAGCAGATGACACCATAGAAACCGTCTCAACTGTGTTAGATGGATGTGTTATATCCATTAAGAACCATTCTTTTCCTTTGTCCCTACTTCCCTTTAAGTTAGCCAGTTTTGACATAGTTTTGGGTATGGACTGGTTATCTCATAACCAGGCCCAAATTGTCTGCAACAAAAAGCAAGTGGTGATTAAGACTCCGTCTGGTGAATCACTTACCATTCGGGGAGATACCCAGTATGGACTGCCTGAGCAAGTGACTATGCTCAAGGCCTCTAAGTGTTTAAAGAAGGGTTGTGTCATCTACATGGCACAAGTGATTATTAATGAGCCGAAACCGAAGATGGAAGATATCCCCGTCATTTCTGAATACCCTGATGTTTTTCCTGAAGAACTACCTGGTTTACCACCAGATAGGCAAGTTGAATTCAGAATTGACATCATCCCTGGGGCAGCACCTGTTGCTAGAGCACCTTATAGGTTGGCACCAATGGAGATGAAGGAATTAAGAACGCAACTAGATGAATTGCTAGCCAAAGGTTTCATTAGACCTAGTTCGTCTCCTTGGGGAGCACCAATCTTATTTGTCAAGAAGAAGGATGGATTGATGCGTCTGTGCATCGATTACCGTGAGCTTAATAAGGTCACGATCAAGAATAGGTACCCATTGCCCAGAATCGACGATCTGTTCGATCAGCTTCAAGGGGCAAGTTACTTCTCTAAGATAGATCTGAGGTCAAGATATCATCAACTGAAGGTTAAAGATGAAGATGTACACAAGACTGCATTTAAGACTTGTTATGGTCATTACGAGTTCCTAGTGATGCCTTTTGGGCTCACTAATGCACCTGCCGCATTCATGGATCTCATGAATCGCGTCTGCAAGCCCTACTTGGACAAATTTGTCATCATCTTCATTGACGGCATCCTCATCTACTCGATGAACAAAGCCGACCATGAGAAACAACTTCGATGTATTCTATCACTACTTCAACAGGAGAAGCTTTATGCCAAATTCTCTAAATGTGAATTCTGGCTTCGTGAAGTCCAATTTCTTGGACATGTGGTTAGTGAACGCATAATCAAAGTAGATCCCGCTAAGGTTGAAGTCGTCATGAATTGGCAAGAGCCAAAGACGCCTACAGAGATTCGTAGCTTCCTAGGCTTAGCAGGATATTACAGGTGTTTCATTGAAAATTTTTCAAGGATTGCTGCACCCCTAACTTCCTTCACTAGGAAGAAGGTTAAGTTTGTTTGGGGCCCTAAGCAGCAAGAATCCTTTGATATCCTAAAGCAAAAGTTGAGCAACGCTCCTGTATTGACATTGCCTGATGGAATAGAAGATTTTGTGGTTTACTGCGACGCATCACACACTGGCATGGGATGTGTGCTTATGCAGAAAGGCAAGGTTATTGCCTATGCTTCACGACAGTTAAAGGTGCATGAAAAGAATTACACCACCCATGACTTGGAGTTGGGTGCCGTTGTATTTGCACTAAAGATATGGAGGCACTATTTATATGGTATCAAATGTGTGATCTATTCTGATCACAAGAGCCTCCAGCACTTGTTTAACCAAAAGGATTTGAACATGAGGCAACGCCGATGGATGGAGACGTTGAATGATTATGATTGTGAAATCAGATACCATCCAGGCAAGGCGAATGTAGTCGCCGATGCCTTGAGTCGAAAAGAACAGTTTGAATGAAAGGTTGTTAGCTGCACAGAAGGAAGTTGTGCTAGAAGCTAACTATCCTAACGAAAAGCTAGGAGTCACTGAAGAGCAATTATCTCAGGGCAAGGACGGAATCATGAGGTTAAATGGAAGAATATGGGTTCCAATTTATGGAGGACTTCGGGATGTTATCCTCCAGGAAGCCCAAAGCTCTAAATATTCCATTCATCCTGGAGCTGATAAGATGTACCAGGATCTGAAGGCAAACTTTTGGTGGATAGGCTTGAAGAAGTCTATAGCTGCCTATGTAGCTAAATGCTTGACGTGTGCGCAAGTCAAGGCAGAACATCAAAAGCCGTCAGGTCTGCTACAACAGCCTGAACTTCCCACATGGAAGTGGGAAATGGTGACGATGGATTTTATCACCAAGTTACCTAAGACAAGGAAAGGGAATGATACTATATGGGTAATCGTAGATAGACTGACTAAGTCAGCACATTTCGTACCCATCAAGGAGACCTATAGCTCCGACATGTTAGCTCAATTGTACGTTGATAAGATTGTAGCTCTACATGGCGTACCTGTGGCTATTATCTCTGACAGAGATACTAGATACACGTTGCATTTTTGAAAAAGTTTCCAACAATCTTTGGGCACACGTTTGAATTTTAGTACGGCTTACCATCCTCAGACAGATGGACAGAGTGAGCGTACAATCCAAACGTTGGAAGACATGCTTCGTGCATGTGTGATCAACTTAGGTGGTAGTTGGGATAACCACCTACTGTTGATCGAGTTATCGTACAACAATAGCTACCATACCAGCATCAAGGTTGCGCCTTTCGAGGCCCTATACGGTAGAAAGTGTAGAACGCCCGTTTGTTGGGCAGAAGTTGGAGATGTCCAACTGTCAGGTCCGGAAATAGTCTTTGAAACGACGGACAAGATTGTCCAGATTCGTGACCGACTGAAAGCTGCCAGGGATAGGCAGAAAAGCTACGCAGATTTAAAGCGTAAACCTATGAAATTTGAGATAGGTGAAAAAGTGTTGCTTAAAGTATCACCCTGGAAGGGAGTGATGCGATTTGGTAAGAAAGGCAAGTTAAGCCCGAGATACATAGGACCTTTCGAGGTCATCGAACGTGTCGGGTCAGTTGCCTATAAGTTAAACTTACCTGAAGAGCTCAGTGGTATTCATAATGTATTCCACATCTGCAATCTGAAGAAGTGTTTCGCTGATGAATCACTGGTCATACCACATACAGATGTGCACATAGAAGAGAGCTTGAAGTTTGTTGAAAAACCTGTGTCGATCGAGAATCGACAGGTTAAGAAGCTTCGAAGGAAGCATATACCTATTGTAAAGGTAAAATGGGATGCCCATAGAGGTCCCGAATACACGTGGGAGGTTGAGTCCACAATGAAAGAAAAGTACCCTTATTTGTTTCAGTAAATCTCGAGGTCGAGATTTCTTTTAACGGGGGTGAGGATGTAACACCTCGAAAATTTACGTCCTATAATGTATTGACACGTGTCATAGGTTTGGAATTGTGAAAAAAATGTTCTGAAAGGACTAAAGTTGACAAACATGGAAAGTATGTGAATATAAGGGTTCAAAATGTCAACAGTGAATAAATATACTTTACAATAACCCTACATGATGCTCATACCTTCAAACGAATAAATCATCGATCATACGAAGCTAGATATGAAAGAATGTGAGAGATTACAAACTACAGGGGTTAAATGTGTCAACATGTTTAAGTTAAACCTCTGAGTGACCTTTTAGTAAACCCGAAGCTTTGTAACGATTAATTATGCTCACTAGAATGCACGATAAAAATTTCATAAAGTTTCGTTATCGTATGAGAAAGTTATGATCAAATTCGTATGCGAGGGGTTAAAGCGTCAACGTTGAAAATTATGACTTTTCGGGTAAACATGACGTGACCAAGGACTTAACAAAGTGGGTATAAGTCTTGAAGCCCTTATAGGTAAATTTAGAGGGTTCAAAGTGCAAGAAATAAGTTTGGTTGACCCTTCGAAAGGCCAAGAGACAAATATGCAACAACTTGAAAATGTGAAACCTGAACACAAGGCCCAAGCGGGCCGCGTAAGCCCCAACAACATCCTACGCGGGCCGCCTTCGATGCCCAGTATCAGAAAGTTGAGACAGCAGCCTATTTTCACGCATTAACCGACTTTAATCAGATATTTTCACCCATGGGCGACCCCTAAATGACTACTAGGCCCTTAGGGACATCTATGGATGATCCATGGCCATTGTTAGGCTTGTGTGTCAATGATCTATGAGATTTTGAACACTATATAAAGGTCTCTTTTGGCAACATTTTAACCACACCTTCCTTCTGCATTTCTAGAGCTTCCTGGAGCTTAAAAGCAGACCCTAAGCCTTCCTAATCGTGCATAGGACTTCAGTAAGTATGCTTAACCTTTCTTAGTTGAGTTTTGCTTAGTTTTAGCTTAAAAGTCAAACCGTCGTAATTAACGGTTGACTTAGAGATTAATCATTAATGGTCCAGTGATTAGTCGAATTGAAAGTAGTTATAAGTTGGTAATTATGTGGGCATTAAACCCTTAAAGGGGCACCCTCTGATTCCCACTCTAACTAGGTCGTTTGTCGGGTCAAACTTGTTATTAAAAAGTCAACAGGATGCTTAATTTCAAATTAATACATAATTAGCAATGTAGGACCCATACAACCTGTTTGATCATTAATGTAACTCAGTAATTAATGTAAGAACATGTCTAAACATGTTCAACCCGACAATTTTCAGTAGAGACCTGGTTCGGAACCGAAAGTCGCATAATTTGACTTTTGCTTTGACTTTCAGTTCTGACCCGTTTAAGCATGTTTTAGAAATGCCTTAGAGCTTTAATTGGACCAGGTTACATGCTAGTATAACCCTCTGTGATTATACACCTCGGTTCAATAGTTATCCAATTAATATGCATGATTCCGTTAATTGCTCATATGTTGACCATTATGCCCTTTTCACCATAAAACGTGATTTTTGAAAATGTAAAAGAATTGAAACCTTAGATACTGATATATAAACTTGTACCCAAAATTTGACATCAGTTCGAGGTGTAGATTGGGAGTTATGCTCATTAGCGTAATTAGAAAGCTTTTTAGCGATTTAACGGCGTAATTAGCATATAGCCTATTTAAACCCACTTTTTGATATCAAACTTTTTACCCACTGATGTAATATAATATTTTGGGATTTTTGAAGATTTTTAATTAATTTAGGCTGAGCATAACTTAGAGTCAAAAGCTTGTTTCGGTAATTGCTGGTTTTGCCCTTTTGGGCTATAAAATGAGTTTTTCATATCTTTTTGACCCCAAACCTTTTGCAACTGAATTTATATGATAAATAAATTATTTTAAACCTTCTGGAATAATAAAAATATCAGTTTTCTATATAGAACCCGGAAACGGCTTCTAATCGCCTTTTTAAGCGTTTTAACGCATAGTATGTACTAAAACTATTTTAAACATATGAGGGTTGATACCTACTAATATTTTAGGTAAATTATAATATTTTAACAGTAAGCAAAATTTGTTTAACTCAGACTTCAGTTTTGAGCTTTTTGGCTTATGGGAAATTACCAAAATGCCCCTACGGTGCATAGTTTGGTTATAATTGATAAGTTTCACATATATGCAATACCCTACTGTTATAACTTATCAAATTAAGTATTTTTGCTGATTATATCAGACCTGTAACTCAGGTTAATACTTGAACTCTTTTATAACCTTGTAAATGACCAAAATGCCCCTACGGGGCATAGTGTGTGTTTAAATTCGTTTTGGGCATAATAAAAGATATCTTACTGATGTCACAACATATTTGAGGCATATTAACTTAGGAACCCTGTATATGGATCTTATGGTTACCCGTTACGCCTCTTACGCGTTCGGTCCGGTTTATGTAACTAGTTAAGCATAAACTAGCCGAAACGGGTCAAACCTTATCGTTTTTATCTCAAAATCCAGAATGTGTTTAGATTACCCATATAAGACAAGTCTTCAAACCGGTCGGGTCTAAATCACATTCTATTCCGGTCTTCGCTTAATCACGCGTTCGAACCGTATCATTCCTTAAAACTAATCGGTCTAAGCTTAAGCTTAACTAAAGACCGTTAGGATTCTAATAGGTTATTATAAACCTTTGTTCCAAAATAGGAGAACCTGTAAAAGCTACCCGCATTTGCTAGTTGTGAATTATACTTGCAAAGGTAAATACTTTTAACTTATTTTCCCTTATTCGGGCTTGAGGTACGGTATATAAAATACCGCTTGGTCGGGCATTCGACCTTAATCGATTGGTGGTTAAGTATTATCGAGATGACACGTTTAAATATGTTTTGTTTGCTTAACGCCTTTGGGGGGTTAATGACCATGTCCCGGATATCCTTGGCATCATTTTACGAAATGGCCACGACCTAAGCGCGGGGTGTAGGCGTACACCCGTCAGTGCCAAAATAAATAATGTGGTTTATCTATTGATCTTTAACCCGGCATGATCCGGGATACTGAACGCATAAGGAACATGTAATTCTTTTACCAGATTATATATTTAAATAATTATCCCAAGTTATAAAATGTTTGTGCCATGTGCATCCAAATAAATTTTTAATCATTTTAAAAATGAGTCGGTTAATTGTATTTACCAGTGTAAACTGACGTATTTTCCCAAAAAGATTAAGTGCAGGTACTACTCGTAATAGGCTGGATTTCTCCTTAGCATCAAAAGAGTCTCGCAAGTTAAGATGCCTAAAGTCTGTTGAACTACTGTTTCCTATTTATATTTTATCCACCTGTGGATTAATTTCAACTGTCGTGATACATGATATTACAAATTATATTCGGTTGAAATATATCTTTCATTTGCTTCCGCTGTGCATTTAAATATTGTGTTGTTTGACTATTATGTTGCCAACCACGTCACGATACTCCCCCACCGGGCCCACCGGTCAAACGTGGAAATATCGGGGTGTGACAGAACTAGACCTGTTTTCAAACAAACTGGATCAACACTTCATGGGAACTAGCTTGACACGACCTGGAATCAAGTTTCACGCGATCTGAGGTGTGACTTCGTGCGAATTGAAAGGTATTTCACACGATCTGGTGAGCAGTTCGTGCTAATTGATGATGATTTGATCACTTCATGCGAACTGGTGTTTTTTTTACGCAATTTCGGACCAAAAATCTTAGATTTCTCCCAAACGGCTTAGAATTAAGATTTGAAACTTTGTAGGGTTATAGATCAGGTATTTTCGCACATCATATCCAAAAATCAGCAATTTTTATCCATAAAAACCTGTTTAATTTTGAGATTTTCAGATGAAAACGTGAAGAAAATGTAACAGTGAAGAAATTAAGCAAATCTGATACGAATTATGATCTGATTCTGATGAATTTCCATGCGAAATCGTGTGATAGATCCGTGCAATCGAGCTCCTGCTTTGATACCACTTGTTAGGACCGGTTTTGACTCCGTAACGTTTGCGAACGAACGTGTGACGTGCGGAATCCGTACACGAACGTGACTGAACACACGAGACGTAATATAACTGTGATTCTATTGAATATCTGATAACGTACAACACCTTGAATCATGTACAATGAACTTTCTCTCTCTAGATCTCAAGTTCTTCAAAGCTCCAAATGGCAAAAGTCTTAAATCTAAGACATAAGCCTCCTATTTATAGGTCAAGGCTTTAATGACATTTCTCATTAATTACAATATTGTCACCTTGCCTTTTTCTCTACTTATCTATACTATCTATAAAAGGAGCTTAACTGCTGACCTCACTTTGCTTATGTGTCAGCCTCTTAGATATGCCACATTGGATGCCACATAGATTCGGCTGATGTCATTCCGCTGATGTCATAAATCCGATTTTGTTTAAATCATTTTAAGTCTCAATGTATATACAAATCATGTTTATTTTTTTTAAGAGGGAACTTCAAAATCAAATTCAAAATATAGTCCAGGCTTCATTTTTAAAATTCAAAACATATTCATCTTCACCTCTCTCTCTCTCTCTCTCTTCAACTCAGAAGAACATCGATTCAGGATTCTTCCTTTTAGGGTTTTTGATTTCTGAAACTCCGCTTCCGATTCAGGTTTGGACTACATACCTTTCACCTACATCTCATCCGATTCAGATAATGGTGTTTGGCTGGGGCTCTCTTTTTCATGTAAGCAGTCATTTTAGGGTTTTTGATTTCTGAATCTTTTTTATCAAGAACCACAACTGAAGTGACCTTGGTTTTCCCCAAATTCAGATCCAACGATGAACAATGCAGATGTCTCCAAGCTTCTTCATCAAATGGTCCAATTCATCCGTCAAGAAGCCGATGAAAAAGCTAACGAGATCTCCGTTTCAGCAGAAGAAGTAAGTCTCTGTTCAAATCAAGTCAGATTTCGTTATTTCAGTTCCAGTTTTATCATCTGTTGTAGGAAAAATTGACACTATTGATTTTTGGTTTGGTGGGTTTTTTTTTTTTTTTTTGAGTAGGAAAAATGCTAATATCAGTTTTATTCTACTGATTTTCATTTCAGGTCCCATGGTTTATCGATGTATTCTCCGGTTTCCTACAACAAAACTCTCTCAACTTTGGAATTTGCTGGTTAGTCTTTTCTGCTTTACATTATGAACCCTAAATCTGGTTGTTATATCTATTTGTATGAACTAGAAATTATTAAAGTTTGAAGTTTGATATTGTTAAAGTTTGAAATTTGATGAGATTGTTTGGTATTTTCTGAAAGGAGACAGAGACTAGGTGTTTTGCTCTTATGATTAAACAACTGTTATGTCTCCTCACGTGAATGTATGAACTTTACAGTTAAATAAAATCCGATAAGTTTTAGTTTGAGATATTATTATTAAACGAATTTTCATCGGTGGTTAATCTTACATATATATTGATTGAAGTTGAATATTAGAATGTCAAGAATGATTTTGTTGTTGATTTCATTCTGATTTTGCTTCTAGGAGTTTGTGTACTTGATCATAACATTTGTTTGTAGAAATTTAGAAATTTGAAGTTTCGCTGATATGGGTTTTGCTTGAATTTGAGTTAAGATTGTGGGGTATTCAGTCAAACCTAAAAAAGATTTGTTCTTGGCTGTTTCGTTGATTAGGTCAATATTTTGTTCATGATTATTAGTTAGGATGATAAGATCTGAGATGATTAGTAGGTTACGAGAGTTACTGCAGTATATTAGTTGATATGATTTTGTTTTATAATTTGAAGCTTCAGTTTCTTAATGTAAAATTTGGGAATCTCGATTGATTGATGCTGAATTTTGTGTGAAGTGTGAATTATACAGCTTAGTAGTCCGATTCGGTTTTGTTTCATGAGGTTATGGGAAGTATGTTGTTTTTCGTATTTTGTTTCTTAGAAATTGTAGCTTTGAAACAACTGAATTGTTTTCTTAATGTTGAAAGCTACTACAATTATGCTGTGATGAGATTTGTTGTATTTTAGTCGTCTAACTGGTTAATTTTTCAGTAGTAGAAATCTGTTCCAAATGTTCACCAAGAGAGAGATAGCTCCAAGAATAAAAAGGCATGTGCCGAGAAGGCATAGGGGTAGAAATTTTGATCTCAACCATACTTCCTTATGTTAAGCTGAACAGTGAAAGTGCAAGGGATTCAAGGCGTGAACTTCTTTCATGGTACTTACGTAGATCCCAATGTTTTATTTATGTTGCTCATACTGTCATATATCTGTCTTAAAGGTGGCAAATTTGACATGTTTGCTTATGAATGAGTCCATTTTGGTTGGATTTTATCTTTATAGGTGAATGAGTCCCGACCCGCTTATTTTGTCACCTCTAAGTTGTTTATTTGATGTAATTAAAATATGTAAAAGCAGTTGTATGATGTTTCAATTTGGTTGCTTGTATAGGGTGGAAACCGAGTCTTCGGGGTGGTTATCAGCCAAATATTGTTCATTAATGCCTTCACCGAGGTCGACTCTTGCAGCATCATTTAGTCCGGATGGGAAAATTAAACCTTTTGTTCTTTTTATGATAAATCTTGGTGTTTGACCATCGTGTTAATAGAATTGGTGATTTTAGATCTTCTTATCATAAATTGCTAAATCAATCATAAGTTTATTGATTTTCCATTGTGTTTTGGATGTTTTTCGATTTGGGGTTAAAAAAGATTTGATTTTTAATATGCCCATGGATTATTGTTTAGGTAAAGCTATGGTAATTGTTGTGCAGCCTGCTAAAGATCCGAGAACGAAGAAGAAAGAAGTGACGATGAAACGAACATTGATGATTGGGCTGTCAATACTTTCCTACGGTAAATATTATATAGATTGCTGCAATCTATTGTTATTAAAACTGTTATTAATTGTTTTAGAACTCGCGTGTGCTATTAATTCTATTAAAACTGTTAAGAGGAGTTGTTTAATCGTCAGATTGGTTTATTTCTGGATGATGAAAATTGTTGATAATTTAAATTGTGTAGAGTTTAGGTCATGAAATTAGGTATTTAGGTAATTTAAATGAGTTTTCCTATTTGCTCAAACTAATTGATGTCTCTTGTGTAGGTACATTGCATCTGATGTAAGACTGTTCACCAACTTCGATTTCATCTTAAAGGTATGAACCATCACATTCAAAACATTAAATATTATGAATCTTGTGTTTATTGATTTTGACCATATTTGCCCTTTGAATCTAGCGATGGAGGTAGACGACAGCTGTGTCATTACTCATGTTCAAGATAAGCTCTTTCGTGTTCATGTGAGCAAGAAGAGAGGAAGACACAAAGGAGGTGTGAAACATAGTTCAGATGATACAGGTTCAGGTGTCAAATCCATATCATGTGAACTGTGTTTGACACATCCTTTGTGTCTTTCTCTCTTCTTGCTCACATGAACACGAAAGAGGCTATGTTGAACATGATGTTATCTATTAAGGGAGCTTAGATAATGACATAGAATTGGCTACGTGTCAACTTCTCAGGTATGCTATGTAGTCCTCGCTGATGTCATAATTACGAAACGGTATCCTTTAGTGTTGTTTTCGCTAAACTTTGAAATGGTATTGTTTAGTGTTACTCTACTTTCAAGGAAAGTCCTAAACCCTAAGGTATAATTTTAAATTTTGCCTTCAAATTCTTTCTAGGATTATTTAGCTTGAAGGTAGCCTTCATTAGGGTTTTTATTGTCACCCGTGTGCTGTAAATTAGGACGAAAATCATCTTAAATGACTAAATGGTTGTTTTTCTCATTTTACCTCAACATGGTTTCATAAAATTACTTTCTTGCCTGTTATACGTCTTTTTCTAATCTCAGGGCTATAAAATTATTTTCGTGTTCAACTTCGTTTGTTATCAAAAATATGTTGTTACATAAACGAACATATATTAAAAGATATAAACTTGAGTCTATAAGACTAGCATATTGATTGCTGCTCCCACCAATGGAGCTTTCGACTTTAGCCCTAGAATATATACAACTACCAAACAATCTTGTATAAATTAACTGTTATGTAAGTAGTTAATCTTGTATAATGTGCACATTATGCTCAGATACAGGACAAGGCAGAATTGTTCTTTGAATTGTGTTCATCAAGTTTTTAATTAAATACCTAATTAAGTTTTGATTCTGCAGGAGAGCTGGGAACGACCGGAAGTTGTGGTGGCTGTGTGACCGAGATATAATCGAATTGAAGTTTATAGAAGTATTTTAATACATAAGCTTGAAAAGGTACTTAACTTTCGTTGAATTGAAGTTTTTCATAGATCTTAACTTTTCATATGATCACCATCAGATGTAACTAACAAAGAATCAATAAAATGCTAATAATAAAACATTAGAATCACTTGATCAAACAACTACACTTGAGTCTGTAAGAGTACCATATTGAGTGCTGTTGTCCCTAATGTAGCTTGTGACTTTAGCCCCAGAATATCTACAAGTACCAAATAATCTTAATTTAATTAAAATTAAGGAAAAAGTTACCCGTGTTTGTTGAAATTATTTCGCTTCCAAAATTGTAAAAGTCAGCACATAAATGAACATTAAACAGATCATCCATGGTACCAAACAACAATGTTAAGAAAAAAAAATTAGATGAAATATTTTCTAATTTATCGAAAATGGAAGAACGTCTCTTTATCTTCAAACTCATGAAAAGATGTAAAACTAAACTGTGATAAAAAAAAATAATACTTATAAAATATGAAGTATTAAGAAAGTAGCAATTACATATAAAAAAGAAAACTAATCAGAGGCATCTAACTCTAATTGCAAGAATCAAGGAACTTTAACTTCAACTCCATGGAGCGCTGAACCTCTCTGTGTATCTCATTGATCTTTCTCATGAACTCCAGATCTCTTTCTCCACATTCTATATTACTCGCAACACACAGGTCACGAACGGAAGTAGTCGGCATTGCCCTCAAGTCCCTCGAAACTTGGTCTCTTGTCAGCAGACCAAGTTCCAGTCCGTTAAAACACCTCTTTAACTCTTGAAGAGTAGATCTATCAGCCAAGACTTGGTCTTCGATTTGTTTAATAAAGCGTACCTTGAAATCGTCAGATTTTGCAGTAGTATATGACTCCATTCTAATATATTTATAAGAACAAAGGCAAAACAATAATAGTTGCACTTTTGTTTCACTGAATGAATCTGTTTTGATGAAAAAAAAATTATTGGCAATGCTATTATATACTATATGTAACAGCCCAAAGGTCAGCTTTAAAGGCAAACTTTAAATTAACATTTATACTTAAAAACCATGTACATTTAATGATTTAAGAGTAAAAAACGTGTATATGGGAATTGCCTGTTCAGTTATCCTATTAAGCATTTTAATGGAAAACCTTTGAAAAATGAGTTTTAATGGGAAAACAAGTAAAATTAAATATGTAGAAAACCAAGGAACAAAATTGAAACCTTCAAAAAAAGGTTATCATAATTAGGAGATGTCTCTTCATTTTCTCTATCAAAGATTTTAAACACTATAAAGCATCATTATTATTTTACTTGAAAACATCAACACTTCAGTTTAAAAAAAAAACATTCATCCTAAAACAAATTGTCCAAAAACACTTACATTCTTCCTAAATGGCAAGGAAAACCTTCTACCACTGGTCCGATACCACTGATCTTAAAATCGAATTTTCAACCTGGTCGCTCCAAGAACAAAGAAACGCTGAAGAACTCAACCAAAAGGTTGCTATTGTTAGTGATAAATATTATAAGCAAACCTGGAGTAGCATTGCACTGCTAGATGAAGTTGCCTCTTCTACTCCAACAGAGTTTAAACAAAAAGCAGAAGAGTTTATTACAAATTTGCTGAAACAGGATCAGAAGACCTGTGATATGCTAGCAGATCTACAAATTAAAACAAAAAACGAAATTGCATGGAAGAAGGCGAGAGAACGAGATATTCTATTAAGTGTTAATTGTAATGTTTAATTTTTATTTTTTTTCTAAATCATAATTTTGTAATACTATGGTTTATTATTGAATATTCAACGTTTCACTGCTTTCATAATTTTGCAATTTTAGTTTTACCAGTTTCTTTTATCCAAGATTGCTACGGGTTGGTTAAAATTTTGGGTTTATGACGTGTTGTTTCGTTAAAATTTGGTTAAAATTTTGGGTTTATGGCGTGTTGTTTCCTGTTGTAGGCTTACCTCAAGTTATTGTAGAAGGGGAACCGATGGTCCGAGCATTAAATACCATTGAGTATCTTCTGTTATGGTTGCTTCCATATCAACTGAGGCCTACACAGTAATTGGAGTACAAGCATTCTAAGTTTGGTAATCTGATTATTGAAGGGAACCCATGGTCCGACCATTAGGTCGCTTTAGTTTTGTTTGTGGGCGATTTTGTAAATGAATATTGAAATAAGTAACCCTATAATCTGAAAACAAGATTTGTAATGTGTACAGAATGTGCAAGGCGTTACTTCCAGTAAATGAAGAACATTTGACTGATGAAGCCATATGGGAGTCACTTCCTGTAAGTCACACTGCTTTTCTTATCACATTCAATTATTACATTTAATGTGCTAAAGAAGAAAATAGTAAAAAATAGAATAAAACAATTGTGTAGTTTTCTTGTGTTGGAAACTTAGTTTAAAAAAGCGCGCTTTAAACTCGCTTAAAGTGTTAACCGTTTGGCAAAACGTTTTATTTGCTCTGAAGCGTCAAAACACGTGAAGCGTTTTGAGGCGACGCCTCGGCCCAATCAGGTGCAAAAAACAATACTTCAGCATAGGGTTTTAGGTTTTAACGTTGTTTCAACATTAAAAAAAAAAGAACAGGGCGTGCAAAAAACGAACAAGGTCTTTATTAAAGGGTATAAGTGACATTTGATCAAGTTGAAAAACCTTGAGCTTAACTTGGTGCATTTGTTCTCAGGTAAAGCATGATCACACAGTCATCACTAATGACATTTCAGCATTGAAAAACATCAAATCCAAAAATCTAATGTTTTCTTTGCTTTTTAAGGGGAACATAGGTGCTTCTCTCCTAGGGCATACAAAACACAGGTTATTGGCGGCAGCCCGCCATATTTAACATATAAAAAAACTTTATATGTTAAATGTGGCGGGCTTCCGCCAACAATCTGTGCTTTGTATGCCCTATGGAGAGAAGCACCCATCTTCCCCCTAAAAAAGCAAAGAAAACATTAGGAAAAAGCATTATGAATGAGGATGGACTGAATATATGTAAGTGGCAGGTTTATTATATTTACCGATTTCAAATTTTATTTCCAACCTTTCTGATTTAGGTTTTTTGCAGACATTGCCAATGCAAGAAAGGCTGCACCAAAGCCAGAAACACTGTTTGGGTTTTCCTACGATATTGTACGAAAGGTTGCTGCTAAGTATCCCAAACATCCCTGGATCTTGGCATGAAAGTCATTAGGTCCAAGGTAATGGTTAGATTTTAAAACTGTTATTAATCATGAGTTAATTATAATTGTGATAAAGTTAAACCTTTTAGTTATGTTCGTTCTAAAATGAAATTCATCCCAATTGGTCGCTAAGAGTTTGTAGAATATAAACTGATAAGTTAGCTCATGATAATGAATCTCTATCATAGGGTACATACTGAGATTATTGAATTTTGACTAACATACCCCATATATAGCTTTAACATACTTTGTTATTATTATAAACATAGTTTAACATTAAGAATTGATTGGAGTGTTAACTGTATTATTTTGAACTTTTCGAACGAAATTTTATTCATTCATGTGCTAAAAACTTAGACTTTATTTGATGATGTTCATGTTGATGCAGATGTGTTTTTACTTTCAACTGGACTTAAAAATCAAGTGCATAAAACTGGTCATTGTGGAATGGATTTCATATTGCTTGGTGCTTATTTGGAAAAAAAAATCAACGTACTTAAACAGGTAAATTTACAACCGCTTATTTATGATAGTCTCTGCTAACTTGAGTTCGTATTAACGATTAGATACTTCCTATTGAGTTTACTCTATAGGTAATGGTGTAGTAAAAGAAGATTTAATTATAATTGAAAAACTAATGTAAAGACTTTGTTATAAAAGCGCAGCGAACCAGACCACATTGTGATGCGTCCTACGGTTTATGGAGCAAATACTTGTGTTGGGGCAGCAGCGATTTGGGTTGTTTGTGGCTGCGTGGGTGGTGCCTCGATGCAGTAAACAGTGGTCAAATAACATTGGATAGTAGGGGTAACGAGTACCATAACAAAACAACAAAAGGAATAGCAACAACATGCAATTAGGTGCAGTTTTGGGGCTGCTAATGTTAGGGTATGTTAAAGGTTTGTTCTATTGCATGTTTTATTCAGGGGCTAATTTGATATGTAATAGAAAAAAATATTCAAGTTTATAAACATGGAAGTGAAAACACCATGATCAATATTTCTCTTTTGTATGTGTTCGACTTCTTGACTTATTATTTAAAAGTTTGTTTAGATTTGACGACAAATTTTGAAATTTTATACTTTATCACAATTTTTGTCATCTTCTTCTTATTAGTGATACTGATGTTTATGGCCACACCTTATATCCCACCTAGACATGTAAAAAAATACAAACTCAGTTTAAGAAATATAATTGTTTTGCTTTACTTAGAATACCTGTGTGTTTATAGTTCATAAAAGATAAAAGATGACGCATGAACTATATCAAAGGTTCCTTAAAATCAACTTTGCCTTTGCTGCTCGATATCAATTATAGTATCTATAGTTTGGCAGGGCATTCCAAGTGGTTTTAGGCGATCGGGGGCACAGTGGGCCATAAAATGACATTGTCTTTTCATATGGTAAAACTGAACAGATGTTTGATAAGTCAACAAAGGTTTAAATCCCTCCGGTTTGTCAACAGAGGTTTAAGGCCAAACATCTGTTTAAGGCCAAACATCTGTTTTAGTTCAAATATCTGATAGAGAAGGTGAAACATTTGTTTAAGGCCAAACATCTGTTTAAGACTGAACAGGTGTTTGGTATTAATTTATAACACTTTGAGTCCCTCCCGTCAGGTTGACTGTTAGAGGCAGGGGTAAGACCGTCTTTTTTCCATATATTAATAACACTTTGCGTCCCTATGGTATGAGTGAGCTGAGTCCCTAAATGTAAACTTGTATATTAAATGTATAACAAATTATCAAAGCCTAAATTGTATATTAAATGTAAACTTTTTATACATACAACACAGAGACAAAACGTCATACCAACTTCGTAGAGTTGACGGAACTTACAGACTCGATAACAAAAGACCCGTCATACCAACTTCGTAGAGTTCAGGGAACTTACAGACTCGATAACAAAAGACCGTAACATACAATACATAGACAAAACGTCATACGACCAGAAGCAATAGTGGATATTTACTGACGGGTGCACTTCGGAAGTCTGATCCAGATATGAATGAATATAACTCAAGTTTATCTAATTACATATCTGCCACTTGGGTTATATTTATTCATATGAATGAATATAACCCCAGTGGTAGATATGTAATTAGCGAGCTCTGGAATTTCAAGGAAAATCGAAGAGCTCCACTGGGGTTATATTCATTCATATCAATCACTTCCTTATGTGCACCGCATCTTCTAGGAGGTTGTCAAGTGTTCTCGCCTTCGTACTTGATGTTTTGCGTATCTTTACATCCGCAGCCATTCTGTACAACAAAACACATTCAAATGAGCAACACATTCGAATCTGATCCGATCAGTTCTTAACACTCAGTTGATACCCTAAACCCTAAACACATTCAAACCAAAACACATTCTATACAACAAAACAAGAATCAAACCAAATCAAACCAACAAAACAAGAATCAAACCTAATCAAACCAAACCAAACCAAAACACATTCTGTACAACTAAACACATTGCAAACCTCTGTTTTGATGCATTTTTAACAATATACTCCACTCAGTTGATACCCTAAACCCTAAACCCACAAGAATCAAACCAAAAATCCATTCAACCCTAAACCCACAAGAATCAAACCAAAAATCCATTCAACCCTAAACCCTAACCCCAAATAACACATTCAAATCATCAAATCAAATCCAAAAAAACCAAATCACTGTTATCATCGAATCAAGAAATGAAGAACACATTCTATCCGAAACTGATCCGATCAAACACATTCAAATGAGGAACTTAAAATCAGCCCTCTGTTTTTCAAAATCGAATGGAACCCAAAATCAACCCTCTGTTTTTTCAAAATCAACCCAAATCATCGAATGTAACCCAAAATCAACCCAAAATCATCGAATGGAACCCAAAATCAAACCCAGAATCAACCCTCTGTTTTTTCACAATATAAACACATAAACATATCGAATGAAAACAACCCTCTGTTTTTTCAAAATCCACCCAAATCATCGAATGTAACCCAAAATCAAACGAAAATCATCGAATGGAACCCAAAATCAAACCTAGAATCATCGCTCTGTTTTTTTTCACAATATAAACACATAAACACATCGAATGACCAATATGAGGATGAAAATGAACCTGATCTGTTCGATGAAGATGAAGATGATCTGTTCGATGTTCGATGAAGATGATCTGTTGATCTCTTCGATGTTGAGGTTGATGATGATGATAGCTGTTGATGATGATGATGATATTGGGAGCTGTTGATGATGATGATGAAAAATTGTAACTGGTGAATGGACTTTAAGTGTAGATATTAAAGGGTGGGGGGTATTATGGACTTTTCACATAGCAGGGACTCATGATCCCTTCCGTATATAATTCGAGTTTTCTTTATTAAATAACTAGGTGTACACCCGTGTGAGCACACTGGTTTGTTTTAATAACGATCGGAACCAAATACTAAAAAACATATTATAATATATTATTTAAATTCTTTATGTTTAGTTACATATTATAAAACAATGTTACAGACAATTTGTTTTAGTGTACATGTTTGATATAGAAATAAGGAAAATAATTGATAATATTTTGTCGAAAATGAAAGCATAACCTAATTTTATGTTGTCTAATAACTTTTTATATATGATGTTAATTTTTTTTGGCACATTGTTAGTGTAAAACTCAGTAAAGGTCCATTGTTATTGTATAATTCAATAATACTAAAAACAGATTATGATATATGATTTAAATTATTTGCATTTATTTACATATCCTTATAAAACAATGTTAATGAAATTATGTGTTAGTGTACATGGTTGATATACAAATAAGCTAAGTACTTGGTAATATGTTGTCTAAAATGAAAACATGAACTAATATGTTGTTTATAAAACATGGTTGATATACAAATAAGACATATTATAATATGTTTTTTAGTATTTGATTCCGATTGTTATTAGAACAAACCCGTGTGTTCACACGGGTGTACACCTAGTTACAATATAAAGCTTGAATTAAATTGTTTCTGCTACGACTCGTATTGACGGAGGCGATAGACATTACTGCACCAACAAGGAGAATAATTTTGTGTTGGAATGGTGTAAATGGGTTCCTTCCAAAGTTAACATTCATGCCTGGAGGTTGGAGATGAACAAAGTTCCCACAGCCGAAGCGTTAAGGAGGAGAAATATCGGGATTGGCGAGACGTCGTGCCCCCTGTGTAATTCCGATGAGGCTTAGATGTGATAAATGTGTAATGGGTGATTTGAAAAGTCAAAATTTATAATTATCCAACCATCATTAAAAAGTAAACATTTATAATTATTGATAGACGTGTAATGGGTGATTTGAAAAGTCAAAATTTAGAGGCTTAGATGTGATAAATGTGTTGGAATCAGTGTTGCAAAAATCGGCCTAGGCGGCCGATTAATCGGCGCCTAGGCGCTAGGCGGCTAGTTACTGACTAATTTTGAGCTAGTCGGCCAATTAATCGGAGTCGGTCAAAGTCGGTCAAAATCGGTCCTAGGCGGTCCTAGGCGGTCAAAAATCGGATTAATCGGCCTATATTAATCGGTTAAAATCGGTCAAAATCGGTCCCAGGCGGTCCCAGGCGGTCCTAGGCGGTCAAAATTGGTCAGAATCAGTCAAAATCAGTCAAAATCGAACCATACTATCTAAAACTTGAAGTATTTATGTGAATTTTGAAGTATTATTTTTATATTATTGGGTATATATATATAATTTTGAAAAAATACATATAAAAATCCCAATCCGATTAATCCCGATTAATCCCTAGGCGGTACCTCACCGCCCGACTAGCGCCTAGCGCCTTCTACAACACTGGTTGGAATCCGTTTATAGTCATTGAAGAACGTTAAAAAGTTGAAAACACGATTTTTAAGTGATTTCTTGAGTGACAAAAGATTTAAGAACTTAACTCATTATCTTTATTTAAATATTAAATGAACGTTTTAAAGGAAAACACGATTTTTAAGTGATTTCTTGAGAGACAAAAGATTTAAGAACTTAACTCATTATCTGATACGAGACTATTGTCTTTGGACTTATTAGTTTTCCCTGAATAATTTACGGTTCAAAGGATGCCTAACATTCAAACTAAGATTTAATAAAAATGTTAGTTTTGTTATTTTGTATTCGATAAGAATGAAAGTTTCTTTTTAGGAACTTTTTTTAAAAATTACACACTTTTAAAAAGAGTGTAGCAATGTATGTGAAAACGTTTGTAAAATTTAGCTTCCAGATAATACTTCTAAAACTGTAGGGTTTATAAGATATATGTGGTTTGATTCTTTTTGTTTTTATCTATATACTATATATAAGCATTTCCCATGTCCATATTAGTAATTTACTACACAATTTGTAAGACGGGAGATTAAAAGTCAGGAACAAATCTACCTATTTTTATACTTTTGTGCCCTTTCTGCCCCTGTTTTCCATTGGTACGACGCATACCATATTCTTCCATTCACAATCGTCCCTTCAGTTTCGTTCACCCTTATCAATTCATCTATTGAATGCCATAAGCAAGCATCGTTGCTTCAACTTCCCACTTTAATCGAATGTTATAAAGGAGAGTTAGTCCCAATGCCACCGTTTGACGGCGATGGTTGTTGTTTTCGGTCTGATTGAAGATGAATGTAGGCGACGTTCGGCAGACCACAGGTATGAGTTTTCAATTCTGAGTTGTGTTGCCCCTGTTTTCCATTGGTACGACGCATACCATATTCTTCCATTCACAATCGTCCCTTCAGTTTCGTTCACCCTTATCAATTCATCTATTGAATGCCATAAGCAAGCATCGTTGCTTCAACTTCCCACTTTAATCGAATGTTATAAAGGAGAGTTAGTCCCAATGCCACCGTTTGACGGCGATGGTTGTTGTTTTCGGTCTGATTGAAGATGAATGTAGGCGACGTTCGGCAGACCACAGGTATGAGTTTTCAATTCTGAGTTGTGTAATAAAAGGGTTTAAGTTATCGTATTGAATCCCAGTTCTGCTTGGTAATTACTATTGGTCGACGGAGGTTTGTCATCATCTAGGGTTCTGATCTAATCATCATATAGGAATCTTGACTGGGAGAATTATATCTGGTGTGGTTTTCATAAATGAAACAGTTCATGGGGTCGTGAAAGTTGAGGAGGGGAAGTATGTGATCATATGCTACTTGTGCTTAAAAGTGATAATGCAAATAGAAATATTTAGATTCATTGTAATGACTGATGGCTTTCGTATTTTATTTCTTAGTCATTATTTATTATTTAGGTTTGAAGCTAAGGAAAAATAAAGGGATGGTGTCATTTGATGTTGATTGTGCTGGTGCTGGCCATATCTTGATGAACCTGCAATATATGAGACAATGATGAAAGTACTTTTTACTCTTATGTAAATTAGTGTAACAAGTTTATATATCAATCTTTACACTAACTATGATTATTATCTGATTGTTACAGTTTTATCAGATTCTATAAATCATGTTGGCCAAGTTGAGCATAAATTTTAAGTTACTGTTTCTGGCCAAGTTGATGGACGTCAAAAGGGTAAGCAAATGAAATATTTAATGAAGAAAGTGATATTGGTGTTATAGTTTATAAAAGTCCATGTTCTCGCCTGCAAAATTTTGCTTTTTTATTAATTATATATAGTAATGCATTATTGTAGACGTGAGTGCTCCAAGCTCCAAATTAGAGGTAAGTGTCTCCTAATAATTTTTAACGTGCAGCTTTATTGAGAGGCTGTTTTGCTGAATTTATACTCAAAGCTCTTGAGAGGCTGTTTTGCTGAATTTATACTCAAAGCTCAAGGGAAAACCGTTGGAAAGGTATAAGTGAGCCCACACTCTATATGTTTATGGGGGTAAATTTGTCTAGAGGTTACGTTAGCCAAAGTGTTTACTAAAGGTTTACCTTACCGAAATTGTTTTAAAGCTTAAAATCTCTTAGATGTTAAGAAAAAACCTCTTGTATAATACTGCAGTGTTTTAAAATTGAGAAAACCGAAAAGAAATATAATTGGTTTGCATTTGTATCAAATTTCGCACGGCAGGGATCAATGAGGTTTCAATGATTCCTTCTGTTTATTCGATAATTGAGTTGTGTAATCGATTCAGTTATCGTTTGACTCAACTGAATGTGTTACCACAATGAATTTCGCATTTAAATCATGAAGATAAATTGTCTTCATCCTTTCAAATCCCCATCAGCCCTTTAACTGGAATTGAAGTCATTTTAAACGCCTACAGGGTCATTCTCGGAATCATATTTGATTTCTTTTCTAGCGTTCCTCAAGAAACCCAAGTGTTTTGGTCGTCCACAATTTAAGCTAATCCAATCGATCTTCTACTTATAGTTTTTGGTGGAATGATAGTGATTATGGTTGTGGTTGTTGTTGCGGTGTGCTGATTTTATTTCAATCTATTTATGTTGTTGAGATACCCTAATTTTGCTACGGATGGCAGTTGGTTGTGGTGATCTTTATGGGCGTGCGGGAAAACTTCAAGAAGCGTATAACGTCATACAAAATATGCCGATTGAACCGGATGTTATAGTTTGGGGCTCACTTTTAGCTTCGAGTATCGTTCACAAAAACATGGATCTTGCAAAAATTGCAGCGGAAAAACTGCTGCTAATCGAACCAGAAAACAGTGGGGCATACTCGACTCTAGCGAATCTCTATTCTGCTTGCGGGATTTGGGACGATGCTGCTGACGTTAGAAAGTTAATGAAGCGAAACAAATGAAAAAAGATCAAGGGTTAAGTTGGGTTCAAATAAGGAACCGAGTCCACGTGTTTGGAGCTGAAGATAACGTTCATCCGGAAAGACGTGAAATTTATCAAAATATGGCGGAACTTTGGAAGGAAATCAAGAAATTAGGGTTTGTACCGAAAACGGAAGTGGTTTTGCATGATCTTGATGAAGAGGTTAAAGAGGAAATTCTTATGCATCATAGTGAAAAACTTGCTATTGTTTATGCACTCATGAAGACTCCAAGAAACAGTACGTTGAGAATCATGAAGAACTTGAGGGTATGTAAACATTGTCACTCTGCTATTAAGTTTATTTCGAAACTTGTTGGTAGGGAAATCGTTGTTAGAGATGCAACTCGGTTTCATCATTTTAAAAACGGAGAATACTCGTGTCGTGATTACTGGTAACCATGTCATGACATAGTGTAAAAAACATACAATTGGCTTGTTTTTCTTGTAGAAACTGTCAAGTTATATTGCTATTCAATTTACTTCAGTTTCTTGTATTGTGCATATCTTTGTAAGTTGTAGCATGCAATTCTATGCTATCAGAAGAATAAGATGCATAAGTTCTTTTAACTCCCTTTAGGGCTGTATGTTACTCTTTTCACTAATTCAGTCCGACATCCTACTCCCTAACAAAGGAGTCATTTTTTTCGGTCTTCCTTTAAGTCGAATATAACATTCAAGTTTAGGAAGCTTTTTAAGTGAGTATTGTTTTCAAATCATGGTTTCTGAAAATGGAAGTGTTTATGACATTCATTAGATTAAAAATCATCACATTTGATATTCTAAGCTCATTGGTTAAGTTTAATATTTTGATTATGTGGTTATATGAATAGATTGATTTGGATGTTAATCCATGTTTGAATTGACCAACACTTCTGTTTCTCTTAAATATTTGGACACACTCAGATGGATGCTCTCAGTTCAGGACATTAAACAAAATTAGTGAAATTGTCTAATATGTGCATAACATGTTCATTTCGCGTGTTGTGGCAGCGACGTCCATCATAGTTGTTTATCGTCTTCAAACATACACTACATATCTTATAGCGTTTTGTGAAAGGGACGAACTTGGTTGCGGTGGTGAATGGAAACAACGGTGGATTGAACACCGGCGGTGACGGCGAAATAGGATTCCCACGAGTATTTTGGTGATCGGAGTAAGATCACTTCGTCTCTCATCTGTTCCTATTTATGATTTTAAGTTCTTTAGAATTGATCTTAAGGTTTTATATGTAGGATTATGTTTCTTGATTGAATGATGAAAATAGTTTGTTGAAGGATTATGTTTCGTTCGAGAGCGTAGGTTGAGGCGATTCCATTTGAGAACAGGCCCCGGGTTTTTTTTGTAAACCAACAATTTTAGACGAAAGCTTATAAACTAAAGACCTCAAAATCTATATACAACGTAGCATGCTACTATTTAACTAAAAACTTACCTTCCCGTGAAGCGCGGGCCGTTATATATATGTAACTTATATATGATTTTTTCTATCGTTTTAAGGTTTGAACTACGTTCACGCCTCGTGTTGTCGACTCCGCCGCAACGCGCGGGTTCCCCACTAGTTAGTTTTTAATTTAATAAATGAGTGGTTGTGGTGGGGAAGGGTAATTTAACAGTGTAAAGTTTTAAAGTTTTTCAATTTTGATCTATTTTCTTGTTATGATTAACTTTTGATGGCAAGTGGTTCTGGTGGTGTTGAGTTGTCGTGATCCATTTTCTTGTTATATTAGTTTGTTATTGATATAAATTTGTTTTCCAGATTTAAAGTGAAGGAAGATTGTTATCATTGTTATTCATTTGTATATTAGGATTTTGTTTTTATGTATTTTATATAAAAAAAAAATATAGTTTCCCTCCAAAAGTGAATCAATAACATCAACTAGAACCTTTTGTGATTGTCACTTGGTTGAACTTGAAGGGCTAGCTTGTTCCAAATACTATTTATAGGTGTTATCTTCCGAACTGATATTTACATATATTACACCTAAAAATATTAACCGTCACGGTTGGAACCTGACGACGGGCCAAGGGGAAGCCCCATTTTACCTGTTTTGGGCTGCCTACATGCGGGCACAACAGGATACGAGCCCAACCATGGTCTAACTTGCCCATTAAGGTTCTCCCTTTTACAAAACAAGCGGGAAACGAGGATTCAGAGCATGCAGGCCACAATTAATGAATGATAAGAAGAGTATCTTGGCTGGCATCGTACTTCTCCTGCCGGAACATTAAATGGAGCTGCCAATCTAGCCGTTAAGGGTCAGACACGTGTCTGAGCCCCTCGAAGACTTTCTAAAACCGTCGGATCATCTCAACAAAAATCACACATGCAAGATAAAGCCTAAGACTTATATAGGAAGAAGAAAACGGTAACAAGAGGGATCGGAGGTATCACATTAAAGGCTCTCATTTATTTCTCTCATTTATTCTGGGGTCCTCCGTGACGAGGCTAACGGTTTATTCTTTTGTAGCTACAAGGATCGGGATATCTGGACGTCAGCGAAGACCCCATTGAACGTCAGCTGGGATTTGGGTATTCGACATTGGCGCCATCCGTGGGACATCAGCCTGACCGGTGTCTCCACACTGAACTCCGATGTTAAAGATAACCCGTTTCAGAAGCGACAACATGGATACTACACCCGGTTCACACGTCACCCAGACGGTGCAGAATGACCATGACAAGGTCATAGTAGAAGACATAACTCATGAAGAAGAGAACGAGGATCAGGTGGAAATTCTCGAAAAAGAAGAGACCATCACTCCAGATTTTGTCGCCATGCACAAAGACAAGTTAAAAAGATGTCTTGAAGATTTAGAGAGGCAAGAAAAGCTTAACAGCCTTAGGGCAAGACTGTCTTTTGACACACCTTCCAACCAGGACGAGATAAACCCTAAGAGCAAGGGCAGTGGCGAATACCCATTAGAAACATTCATAACAGCCCTTAGACAGATGTCTTCGGAAGAAAGGGAAGATCTCATCACAGGAAAGAAACCGAAGGGAAAAGGAAAAGAGAAAGAAAACCAAAGCGGTGACGGCCTGGACCAACCCTACCTTCCACGGGACCTGGCTGAAGTCTCAAAGTTCACTCGGAGAATTGCAGAGGCACCTATGCCCCCTAAAACAAAACTACCTCCAAACTTCGACCGTTATGATGGGACAAGAGATCCTGAAGACCATCTCCATGCCTTCAGGGGTGCGGGACAACTGGGGCGGTGACCCATGCCAGTTTGGTGCCATATGTTTGTACAGACCCTGACGGAGGGAGCCCGGCTCTGCTTTGACAGCCTCCCTCCTGGGGGGATTGACAGCTACGAAGAACTAAGTGAAAAGTTCCTGAGAAACTTTGGTCAACAAAGAAAGGTGGTCAAGAACCCAAACGAAATCTTACACATAAGGCAGAGGGACAACGAGCGGATAGACCAATAGATGGAAAGGTTTGTCAAGGAAAGCATGAATATCAAGGACGTCCCGAAGATCATGAAGATCAGCAGTTTCATAAACGGATTAAAGTATGCACAACTATGCGAGAAACTGGGGGAAGAGTTTCCTCACTCTTTTGACAATCTCATGGACAGGGTCAGAGCCTTCGTCAGGGGCAAAGACACAGTCAGCAAAGCCAAGGAGACAGACGCCCCACCCCGAAGGGTCACCCCGGCTGCAAAACCTCTTGATAAAGGTACACCTTACTCCCGAAAGCCTGCTTTTGATAGAATGTTGCATGATAGAACAAGACCCTCGTACTCCCCATACAGACCTCGGGGAAGAGGGCCACCCCCTAACTCTGACAGCTTCACCCCTCTCACCAAGACGCCAAGTGAAATACTGGCCACTGAGAGGGTGAAGGGCTCCTTCCCAAGGCCACCGCCTATTAAACCTGGGCCAAAGGCACAACCAAATGAGTACTGCGACTTTCACAAAGGGTTTGGCCACAGAACCGACGATTGCATGTACCTAAAAAGAGAAATAGAGGCCTCGGGTGAAAACAGGAAAACTGGCCCATTTGGTTAAGGAAATTAAGGAGGGAGGATGGGATCGCAAAGGGAAAGATACAAGGGAGCCTGGGAGGGCAGATGTAGATATGATCAGAAGGAGGAATGAATTTGATACCACCAGGAGTGTAAAGGCCAGAATCCTGGGCTCCTCGGACTGCATGAAAGCTCCCATCCTAATGCCACACTTGGAGGAAAATTAGGTGCAGCGGCTCCCACTTAACATTTCGGCCATAATAGTTGGCCACAAGGTGGCCAGAATACACGTGCACGGGGGATCTGGGGTAGAGGTTATATATGTGACAACCCTCAAATTTACATGTAACCGTACAGTTTATTAATAATAATTAATGTGCTTGACGACTGTGTGGAATTACGTAACTGCTTTCTGATAACGTTACAAAAATATATATAAAAGACACGTTACGGATTAATTAAACACTTTAACGGATCAGTATCGAACCGAACAACCGGACTTTACCCGGAACATAAAAATATTGCCAAAGTCATTGTTTCTATTTTTCTGAGCCAGTTAGGGTCCCCGAATACCCTAACACCCGTTATACTTAATAACACACTAATAACCTATTTATTTTTTCTAACTAAACAAACTAGACACTTAACCAAGTTCCATTGCAACCTAACTAAATACCCCCCCCCCCCCCAACCGATTGGTTCCCCCATATGGGACACACCCCACCATTTTTTATTATTTAATCCTAATGGTTTGATATCTAGACTACACATTATACATTGGGTATTAGTGAATTATGGTTTATAAAAAGGTTTAGTGGATTATCATTCTCTTTGATCACCACACCCAACCAAGCAAGCTCTCTCTCTCTCTCTCTTTCTTTCCCTTGAGTTCGGCAGCCCCCTTCAACCACCATCTCACCATCATCAACCTCCATTCCAACCATTTTTCATTCATCCATAGAAGCAAGAGATCATATAACGAAGCTTGGTGCTCTCGGAAGTGGAAGGACCTTCTCTATTCGCTTTTAACCACCACTTTTCTACACTCGAACTCTCCTAGCCTTGTGCTAGTGGTAAGAACTTAGATCCGTTCATTCTTCATGTTATTTAAGTGGTTAATAGGTGATTTGATGATTAAAGTTAAGAACACTAAAAATCAAAACTAAAAAGTCTTGCTAGAGTGATGAACTTGTTGGTTAAAGAGTAAATAATGATGAAACATGGTAATACAAGATGAATCTGAAATATATGAGTATTAGTATGCTGTAAATAACTTATAACCTGTTGTAAATCATTATTAGAATGAATGGTAATCATATGTGTGCGTTTTAGTAGCCTTTAGACTGAAAACAGCTTGCTGATGTGTATTTTCAGCCGCCTTTCACAGGCTGTAAACAGGTCATAAACTTAACGAAAAACCGATATTTTGAATCTAAAATATGTTATTATGAAATACGGTTCTAATGGCACCGGAATCGTAATTTTTGGACTTCGTTTACTATTTTTAAAGTGTCGATTTATAACAACGACTTAAGCTGAATTTTGACAGCAATAAATTGGTGTCATACTTTCAGTCATAACCTGAGTTTTGTGATGAATCGGACCATGAAATTTTTACATTAGATGAAAACCGATGCATTTGCAATTACCCCACTGGAATTTCGTAAATCGGACACTCGATGAATTTTTAATAAATTGTTCCGTGGACTATGGTCAGAAATACACAAATCTGAGTTCAGTCCGAAATATGAATTTTTATAAAATATTGGTAATGAACCGGACCCCGATATTTTTACACAATAAAATATGGAACGTTTAAGACATCCTATAAAAATTTGGGAATTTTTGGAATAATTTAACCATTTTATTAAAATGTCCGAAAACAACCGGTATTGAATATAAATGCTGAAATGACATAAGTTGTGACTCGCGTGTCTAAATGTCGAGTATGCTATCTGTGAATGATCTAACATGTTATATATGTTATGTGCATTATCGTATGTTTGATTTTGAGTGGGGAATGGATGGGAAACTTAGATGGGCATAAACCGTTAAAATGATGCATGTTGTGTGATAGATACGTGTAGCAACTTTGTGTTCTATTAGAAAGCCACTAAATGACTAACTGGTAAATCATACTAGGACGTGATTGACCGGCCTTGACTGTTAGCTATATTTAAGAATCTAACCGAGCAAACCGAGGTGAGTTCACACTTTTCTACAAAGCATGGTAAATTCCTGGTGGGAATGGGAATGGGTACAGGAATAGGGATTCCTCGTCCTTTGGGACGTGTTCAGGAATGTGGATTCCTCGTCCTTGTGACGTGTTCAGGAATGTAAATTCCTCATCCTATTGGGACGTATTAGACTTACTGGACTAGAACTCTATCAGCGAAGTCCCTCCCTTTTTGTATCGACTTAATCGCCGAGCCTATGGCGAGCGGGTCATTAGTTAATAGCGCTATTAGGTTTAACAAACCGCACACCGTGCCAGTTGGACGGGTGTGTACTAATGGACTATGGCACGTCGGTGGTGATAGAACACCGACGCTAGGGCACAATTGATTTTTGTTAGTAGTCGATATGATAAACGAGTCTGGTAGTTTAAAATACTGGGGCAGCTCCCCACGGCCAAAGTGCCGGGCTGGATAGCCATGGAAGGTGGACATGGGATGGTTAACAAATAAACGTTTTCGAACTATGGGGTAACCCCCACGGCTGGATAGCCGAATGAGATTAAACTATGTTTTTGGAAACAACTCTAAAATGGACAACCAACCGTGAACTCACTCAACTTTGTTGTTGACTCGTTATTACATGCTTTGCAGGTCATTAGGTGCTATGGAGCTTGCATATGGAGGTGGTCGTTGTGGGATGCGAACTGATATGTCTCGTACTTAATGAATAAACTTTATGAACTTATTAAACCTACGTTTTGGATTTTAAACTTATGAACCATGGACTTATGTTTTGAACTGATGTTTTATGCTTCCGCTGTTAACCTAAAATCGGTTTACTTCCGTTTGGTGACCAATCGTATTGTGTTTGGTTTTATTTACTTAATTATATTGTTCAATATGATTGGTGGCTCGATCCTGGTCATGTCACGCCTCCGAGCGGTGGTACTCCGCATGGTGGATTTTGGGGGTGTGACAGATTGGTATCAGAGCCATTGGTTATAGTGAACTTGGTTTTTAAAAAGGGAAAAGTTTTTGATAAAAACCAGACTATAACCAGCACAGTGCTCAACGATCCACAACGACACTTCGCTCCACGTGCAAGACTCGACACCATAAGTGGTATGATTTATGTTATATTGTCGGTTAGATAGTTCTCACTGTGCATTAAATAATGTAGTAATTGCTATTTGAACCTTGTGTGCTTACGCTCTACTATCATCCCACACTTACGCACTTTCGCGACACTTTCCTCACTTACGTTGCTTCATTATGAAGATCATGAGCGGACGCGGAGGACATATCAACCTCACTCAAGCCCAGTTGACGGCTTTGATCAACGAACGAGTCGCTGAGGCACTCGCAGCTAATCCTGCAAGAGGTATAACCTGCTATATCAACTCACCCTAGGACGTTTAGAACCTACATTCACAAACCAGCCCTCGTGCTTAACCTTGTCTTTTATTCTCGCGCAACAGGCCAACATGCTCAACCTCATGTGTGCACGTTCAAGACGTTCTTGGACTGCCGACCTACCACTTTCAGTGGCACCGAAGGAGCAGTGGGCCTTCTTCACTGGTTTGAAAAGCTCGAGTCAGTTTTCGAGATGTGCGAATGCCCCGAAGACCGTAGGGTGAAATACGCTACCGGAACACTTGAAGGGGTAGCGCTCACATGGTGGAACGCTCAGGTTCAGCTGCTGGGGTTGGTTGCTGCTAATGCCACCCCATGGAACGGTTTCAAGGAACTGATCAAGGAAGAGTACTGCAGTCGGGATGACATCCACAAACTGGAGGTGAAAATTTTCAATCTAAAGATGACGGGGTCTGAGATTGAGGCGTATACCAAGAGGTCGAATGAACTGGCCATCCTGTGCCCTACGATGGTGGACCCTCCCATCAAACGTATTGAGCTTTAACTCAAGGGCCTTGTACCCGAGATTCAGAGTCACGTGACTTCGGCTAACCTGGGTACCATTCAGCAGATCATTAAGTTAGCCCATCGTCTCACCGATCAAGCTATGGAACAAAACAAACTGCCCAAGCGTATTGGTGCTGCTACTGCTGACGCACCCAATGATAACAAGCGAAAATGGGATGGGAATTCAGGCAAAGGTTCTACTTCAGCTCAGTCCCAGCAGCGAAAGACAGATGAGTACAGGAGCCCCAGTCAACAGTCTTCTGGAAATCAAGGTCAGGGTGGATACAAGGGAAATCACCCCAAATGTAATCGCTGTAACTTGCACCACAGTGGGCCATGTGGTAAAGGCAACTGTCATCGATGCAACAAGCCTGGTCACATGGCAAGGGACTGCAGGAGTCAGCATCCGACAAATCAGAACCGGCAGCAACAACAAGCCCCACCCAATCAACGCCAGCAGCGGCAACAACAAGGTAACAACAAAGGGTGCTTTCAATGTGGTGCTGAGGGCCATTTCAAGAAAGACTGCCCCCAGCTAAATCAGAACCAGAACAACAACAATCAGGGGAATGGAAACGGCAATGGAGGAAACCACAATGGTAATGGGGCAAGAGGTCGTGCTTTCGTGATTGGTCAGGGTGATGCAAGGAACGATCCCAACGTTGTGATGGGTAAGTTTCTTCTGGACGACTTCTTTGTTACTGTTTTATTCGATTCAGGTGCCGATACTAGTTATGTGTCCGTAAAAGTTAGCCAAATGCTTAAGCGCACTCCAACACTCCTGAACACCAAACACACGGTAGAACTAGCTAACGGTAAAAGTCTTGAAGCCACACACATAGTTAAAGGTTGTAACCTCGTCTTAGCTGGTCAGACTTTCTCTATCGATCTTATTCCTATCACACTGGGTAGTTTCGACGTTGTTATTGGGATGGATTGGCTATCTCATCATCAAGCGGAGATTGTTTGCAAGGAGAAAATCGTCCGCATTCCTCGTTCTGGTGAAGAACCTCTCATGATTCGTGGCGACAAGAGTGGTGCTGTCGAAGGCATCATCTCTTTCCTTAAGGCCCAGAAGTGTTTGCGAAAGGGCCACACTGCCATTTTAGCACTCGTTACTGACACATCAACGGAAGAGAAGAGAATTGAGGACATTCCTATTGTGCGCGATTTTCCCAAGGTATTTCTTGAGGAATTACCTGGTCTTTCGCCTCATCGCCAAGTCGAGTTTCAAATCAAGCTAGCTCCTGGGGCAGCGCCAGTAGCTCGAGCACCATATCGTCTAGCCCCATCGGAACTCGAAGAACTGTCTACACAACTACAAGAACTCTTGGAAAAGGGTTTCATACGTCCTAGATCTTCGCCCTGGGGAGCTCCAGTACTATTCGTGAAGAAGAAAGACGGTACCTTCAGAATGTGTATTGACTATCGCGAGCTTAACAAGGTGACTGTGAAGAATCGTTATCCTCTTCCACGTATTGACGACTTGTTTGACCAGTTGCAAGGGTCGAGCTATTACTCCAAGATTGACTTGAGATCGGGATACCATCAGCTGAGGGTCCGAGATGAGGACGTCTCCAAAACAGCATTCAGAACTCGTTACGGCCATTACGAGTTTCTGGTTATGCCATTCGGGCTGACGAATGCACCAGCGGTCTTTATGGATCTCATGAACCGAGTGTGCAAGCCTTACCTGGATAAGTTCGTTATTGTGTTCATCGACGATATCCTGATCTATTCTAAGAGTCGGGAGGAACACGAGCAGCATCTACGACTTATGCTGGAACTTCTTCGAAAAGAGCAGTTGTATGCCAAGTTTTCGAAATGTGACTTCTGGCTTCGCGAAGTCCACTTTCTAGGCAACGTGGTAAACAAGGATGGAATTCATGTGGATCCATCTAAGGTTGAATTGATCAAGAATTGGCCTGCACCCCGAACACCAACAGAGATCCGCCAATTCTTGGGTTTGGCAGGATATTATAGGAGGTTTATCAAGGATTTCTCCAAGATTGCGCAACCTCTCACTTCACTGACTCAGAAGGGTGTCATCTATCATTGGGGTGATGCACAGGAGTCCGCATTTCAACACCTAAAGGATAGACTTTGTAGCGCGCCTATCCTCTCATTGCCTGAGGGCACAGATGATTTTGTGGTTTACTGCGATGCTTCCATCCAAGGACTTGGTTGCGTGTTGATGCAACGTGACAAGGTCATTGCCTACGCATCACGCCTACTCAAGGTTCACGAAAGAAATTACACTACTCACGATCTGGAGCTGGGAGCAGTTGTTTTCGCGCTTAAGATATGGAGACATTACCTGTACGGTACTAAGTGCACCATTTACACCGATCACAGGAGTCTCGAGCATATCTTCAAGCAAAAGGAGTTAAACATGCGTCAACGCCGATGGGTTGAGCTCTTGAACGATTATGAATGCGCAATCAAGTATCATCCGGGCAAAGCCAATGTTGTGGCCGACGCCCTCAGCCGAAAGGGTACTATACCTAAGCGTGTACGCGCGTTACAGCTTACCATTCACTCGAGCCTTCCCGCTCAGATTCGTGATGCTCAAGTTGTGGCATTGAAAGCAGAGAACATCAGGGCTGAGTCCTTACGAGGATCGAGGCAGCGGCTAGAACAAAAGGAAGACAGTGCCTACTATGTAACAGGGCGCATCTGGGTTCCATTTTATGGCAACTTACGCGAGCTTGTGATGGATGAAGCACATAAGTCTCGTTATTCGGTACACCCTGGTTCGGACAAGATGTACCACGACCTCAAGACTACGTATTGGTGGCCTGGCATGAAAGCCCACATAGCAACCTACGTCAGCAAGTGCTTGACTTGTGCGAGAGTCAAGTCTGAATATCAGAAACCATCAGGCCTACTTCAACAACCGGAGATCCCAAAATGGAAATGGGAGCAAATTTCCATGGATTTTGTTACCGGCCTGCCCAGATCTCAACGTGGAAACGATACCATTTGGGTGATCGTAGATCGACTGACCAAGTCTGCACATTTTCTGGCTATCAAGGAAACGGATAAGTTTTCTACTCTTGCAGACATTTATCTAAAGGAAGTAGTATCAAGGCACGGAGTGCCAACCTCTATTATATCTGATCGTGACGCGCGTTTTACTTCAGAACTGTGGCAAGCAATGCACAAGTCTTTTGGCTCACGTTTAGATATGAGCACCGCTTATCACCCGCAGACGGATGGGCAATCTGAACGCACCATCCAAACCCTTGAAGACATGCTTAGGGCAAGTGTAATCGATTTTGGTAATGGCTGGGAAAGGCACCTCCCGCTGGTGGAGTTTTCTTACAACAACAGCTACCACACCAGCATCCAAGCCGCTCCGTTTGAGGCGTTGTACGGACGCAAATGCCGATCACCTCTCTGTTGGGCAGAAGTTGGTGACAGCCAAATCACTGGCCCAGAACTTGTGGTAGATACCACCGAGAAAATTGCTCAGATACGACAGCGAATGGCGGCAGCTCGTGACCGTCAGAAAAGCTATGCTGATAAGGGAAGAAAACCACTCGAGCTCCAGTTTGGGGATCGAGTGTTACTCAAAGTCTCACCTTGGAAAGGTGTAGTCCGCTTTGGCAAACGAGGCAAACTCAATCCGCGTTATGTCGGACCATTCGAAGTCACCGAGAAAATTGGCAAAGTCGCCTACAGGTTGAATCTACCTGAAGAACTCAGCGGAGTTCACAATGTTTTCCATGTATCGAATCTGAAGAAGTGTCTGTCAGATGAGACCCTCATAGTTCCTCTTAAGGAACTCACAATCGACGACCAGCTACGATTCGTTGAGGAACCAGTAGAGATTACGGATCGAGATGTTAAGATCCTCAAGCATACCAGGATACCTCTGGCCCGAGTTCGTTGGAATGCTCGTCGTGGCCCAGAGTATACCTGGGAACGAGAAGACCAAATAAAACTCAAGTATCCCCAGCTGTTTAAGAAAAACGCAAACACTACTGAGGCTGAAGCTACTGCAGAATTTCGGGACGAAATTCCAAATCAACGGGGGGATGATGTGACACCCCAGGAAAATCTGGAAAACAACGCAACTTAACTAGCTTCCTCAGTAACCACGCGCTAAATTTCGGGACAAAATTCTCTTAACAGGGGGAGAATGTGACAACCCTCAAATTTACATGTAACCGTACAGTTTATTAATAATAATTAATGTGCTTGACGACTGTGTGGAATTACGTAACTGCTTTCTGATATCTGTGTTATATTTACATGCACCTGTTAACAGACTAGTAATGTACAGAAAGGTCACTAAATAGTCCGTTATATTTTCTTGAGTGTTGAAAATTAATAACGTTACAAAAATATATATAAAAGACACGTTACGGATTAATTAAACACTTTAACGGATCAGTATCGAACCGAACAACTGGACTTTACCCGGAACATAAAAATATTGCCAAAGTCATTGTTTCTATTTTTCTGAGCCAGTTAGGGTCCCCGAATACCCTAACACCCGTTATACTTAATAACACACTAATAACCTATTTATTTTTTCTAACTAAACAAACTAGACACTTAACCAAGTTCCATTGCAACCTAACTAAATACCCCCCCCCCCCCAACCGATTGGTTCCCCCATATGGGACACACCCCACCATTTTTTATTATTTAATCCTAATGGTTTGATATCTAGACTACACATTATACATTGGGTATTAGTGAATTATGGTTTATAAAAAGGTTTAGTGGATTATCATTCTCTTTGATCACCACACCCAACCAAGCAAGCTCTCTCTCTCTCCCTTTCTTTCCCTTGAGTTCGGCAGCCCCCTTCAAACACCATCTCACCATCATCAACCTCCATTCCAACCATTTTTCATTCATCCATAGAAGCAAGAGATCATATAACGAAGCTTGGTGCTCTCGGAAGTGGAAGGACCTTCTCTATTCGCTTTTAACCACCACTTTTCTACACTTGAACTCTCCTAGCCTTGTGCTAGTGGTAAGAACTTAGATCCGTTCATTCTTCATGTTATTTAAGTGGTTAATAGGTGATTTGATGATTAAAGTTAAGAACACTAAAAATCAAAACTAAAAAGTCTTGCTAGAGTGATGAACTTGTTGGTTAAAGAGTAAATAATGATGAAACATGGTAATACAAGATGAATCTGAAATATATGAGTATTAGTCTGCTGTAAATAACTTATAACCTGTTGTAAATCATTATTAGAATGAATGGTAATCATATGTGTGCGTTTTAGTAGCCTTTAGACTGAAAACAGCTTGCTGATGTGTATTTTCAGCCGCCTTTCACAGGCTGTAAACAGGTCATAAACTTAACGAAAAACCGATATTTTGAATCTAAAATATGTTATTATGAAATACGGTTCTAATGGCACCGGAATCGTAATTTTTGGACTTCGTTTACTATTTTTAAAGTGTCGATTTATAACGACTTAAGCTGAATTTTGACAGCAATAAATGGGTGTCATACTTTCAGTCATAACCTGAGTTTTGTGATGAATCGGACCATGAAATTTGTACAGTAGATGAAAACCGATGCATTTGTAATTACCCCACTGGAATTTGGTAAATCGGACACTCGATGAATTTTTAATAAATTGTTCCGTGGACTGTGGTCAGAAATACACAAATCTGAGTTCAGTCCGAAATATGAATTTTTATAAAATATTGGTAATGAACCGGACTCCGATATTTTCACACAATAAAATATGGAACGTTTAAGACATCCTGTAAAAATTTGGGAATTTTTGGAATAATTTAACCATTTTATTAAAATGTCCGAAAACAACCGGTATTGAATATAAATGCTGAAATGACATAAGTTGTGACTCGCGTGTCTAAATGTCGAGTATGCTATCTGTGAATGATCTAACATGTTATATATGTTATGTGCATTATCGTATGTTTGATTTTGAGTGGGGAATGGATGGGAAACTTAGATGGGCATAAACCGTTAAAATGATGCATGTTGTGTGATAGATACGTGTAGGAACTTTGTGTTCTATTTGAAAGCCACTAAATGACTAACTGGTAAATCATACTAGGACGTGATTGACCGACCTTGACTGTTAGCTATATTTGAGAATCTAACCGAGCAAACCGAGGTGAGTTCACACTTTTCTACAAAGCATGGTAAATTCCTGGTGGGAATGGGAATGGGTACAGGAATAGGGATTACTCGTCCTTTGGGACGTGTTCAGGAATGTGGATTCCTCGTCCTTGTGACGTGTTCAGGAATGTAAATTCCTCGTCCTATTGAGACGTATTAGACTTACTGGACTAGAACTCTATCAGCGAAGTCCCTCCCTTTTTGTATCGACTTAATCGCCGAGGCTATGGCGAGCGGGTCATTAGTTAATAGCGCTATTAGGTTTAACAAACCGCACACCGTGCCAGTTGGACGGGTGTGTACTAATGGACTATGGCACGTCGGTGGTGATAGAACACCGACGCTAGGGCACAATTGATTTTTGTTAGTAGTCGATATGATAAACGAGTCTGGTAGTTTAAAATACTGGGGCAGCTCCCCACAGCCAAAGTGCCGGGCTGGATAGCCAGGGAAGGTGGACATGGGATGGTTAACAAATAAACGTTTTCGAACTACGGGGTAACCCCCACGGCTGGATAGCCGAATGAGATTAAACTATGTTTTTGGAAACAACTCTAAAATGGAGAACCAACCGTGAACTCACTCAATTTTGTTGTTAACTCGTTATTACATGCTTTGCAGGTCATTAGGTGCTATGGAGCTTGCATATGGAGGTGGTCGTTGTGGGATGCGAACTGATATGTCTCGTACTTAATGAATAAACTTTATGAACTTATTAAACCTACGTTTTGGATTTTAAACTTATGAACCATGGACTTATGTTTTGAACTTATGTTTTATGCTTCCGCTGTTAACCTAAAATCGGTTTACTTCCGTTTGGTCACTAATCGTATTGTGTTTGGTTTTATTTACTTAATTATATTGTTCAATATGATTGGTGGCTCGATCCTGGTCATGTCACGCCTCCAAGCGGTGGTACTCCGCATGGTGGATTTTGGGGGTGTGACAATATATGAACATTGTTTCCTCAGGTTTGACAGGAATGTAAGAGACCGGCTCGAGGAGGATTCCGTCCCTTTGGTAGGATTCAACAACAGTGTGTGAAGATCAGGCTCCCATTCACAGTCGGGGTAGGGGATCGGGTTCGGACAATAAACCTGACCTTCATAGTGGTCCGAGCACCCTCAAAGTATAACGCAATCCTGGGAAGACTTGGAATTGGGGATTTGCAAGCACAAGCGTCTACCCCACACGGAGCCTTAGTGTTTCAGACACCAAAGGGCTTGGCTTGGGTAAAGTCTGCATACGAAGTAGTTTCTTCCGTGTCTGAGGGGGAAACATCCGAAAAGCCCCAGAAGGAGGGGGTCGAAGAATGGGTCCTTTGCGACAGATTCCCGGAACAGACGATTAAAGTAGGAAGTCACCTGAGTGACAAATGCAAAAGTGCCCTCAAGGAATTGCTCCACCTCAACATAGATGTATTCGCATTCCAACACGGGGATATGACAAGAATCCCGAGAAGCTTGACTGAACACCGACTCAATACATACACATGGGCAAATCCAGTGAAACAGAAAAAACGAAGCATGGGTCCCGACAAAAGAAGGGCCGCCTGTGAGGAAACCAGAAAACTGCTCAGAGTAGGAATAGTTAGGGAGGTAAAGTACCCATCCTGGGTCGCTAAACCAGTCATGGTTCAGAAGAAAGATGGGGGATGGAGGATGTGCATCGACTTCCAAGATATGAACAAAGCATGTCCTAAGGACTGTTACCCCCTCCCAGAAATAGACGTCCAGGTGGACTCCTTATCCCAATATCCCTTTAAATGCTTCCTGGATGCCTATAAAGGATGTCAATAGAGGACGAGGAAAAAACCGCATTCATTACAGACGAAGGGACCTTCTGTTATACCAAAATGCCCTTCGGTCTTAAAAATGATGGGGCCACATATCAAAGATTTATGAACGCCCTCTTCAGGGAACAACGGGGGAGGAACTTGGAGGTATACGTTGATGACATCGTTATCAAAAGCCTGACCGAGATGGCCATGATAGATGATATAGCTGAGACCCTCCGCACTATGCAAGATGTGAATATGAAGTTAAATCCCGGAAAGTGCTGTTTTGGGGTAGAAGAAGGAAAATTCTTGGGAGTAGTAGTCACTAAGGGCGGAATCAAAGCTAACCCGGAGAAAACTCAAGCTGTGGCTGAAATGCGATCTCCCAGGTCCTTGAAAGACATCCAGCAGCTGAACGGGAGGCTAATCGCACTAAACCATTTTTTGTCAAAAGTAGCTGACAGGACCCTCCCCTTCATGAAGGTGTTGAAGGACTGCCTCCAAACAGACAGGTTTAAATGGACCTCTGAGGCGGAGGCTGCCTTTCAAGAAATGAAAGCTTATATCTGCAAACCCCCAACATTGGCCACCCCAGTACCCGGAGAGCAACTGCTCTTATATCTGTCCACCTAAAAAACAACCATAAGTGCGGTCATGATGGTAGAACGGGAGGGAAAACAAACACCAATATACTTCATCAGTAGAACACTTAAAGGCCCCGAGGAACGCTACATACCCCTGGAAAAGTTAGCACTGGCCTTTGTTTTCGCATCCCGGAGACTCAGGATGTATTTCCAAGGGCACAAGATCACCCTGATGACTGATCAACCCCTCTAAAAGGTACTCAGGAGGCCGGAACTGTCGGGACGGTTGGCTAAATGGGCCGTGGAATTGGGGGAACACTCCTTGGAGTTCAAACCCAGAACAGCCATAAAAGGACAAATTCTGGCCGATTTCTTAGCAGAAGTCCCTGAGGATGAGGAAAAAGAACTTCTAAAATGGGAAGCCTTGGAAAAAGAAGAAAAAAAGAAGGAAGACGAGGCTATGTGGAAGCTACTCACAGATGGAGCCTCCAGTGAAGAGGGGAGCGGGGCGGGCATTACGCTGATAAGCCCTGAAGGAGTGGAGTTAACCTACGCCATAAGACTGGATTTCGAGAACACCAACAACACTGCAGAATATGAGGCCCTTTTATCAGGGATGAGGTTGGCATAAAAGATGAAAGCAAAGCATGTGGAAGCCAGCACCGACTCACAGCTGATGGTCAAGCAGTACCAAGGAGAATATGAGGCTAAAGACAACACCATGGCTCAATATGTGGCAAAAGTAAAGGAGACAGCTGAAGCATTTACAACTTTCAAGCTAGAATACATCCCCCGAGGAAGAAACAGAAAACCTGATGCCCTCAGTAAGCTGGCTTCAGTAGCATTCGACCATCTAGCAAGAGAAGTCAAAGTGGAAGTCCTGACTTCTCCCTCCCTCAGCACGAAGGAGGTAACTGCGGTTGAGAATGTACAAGAAACATGGATGACACCAATCGTAAAGTTCCTCAGAGACGGGACACTACCCGAGGGAGACTGGGCAGCTAGGAAGATAAGGGTAAAGGCCTTGCAATATGAGCTGGTTGATGGAGAACTATACCGGAGATCATACCTGGGCCCATCCCTGAAGTGTGTTGACATGGAAGAAGCTGAGTATGTGATTAGGGAGATGCATGAGGGAATTTGTGGAATGCATTCGGGGCTAAGGACGATAGTAGCAAAGGCAATGAATGCGGGATTCTATTGGCCTCGAATGTACGAAACAGCATCCGAAGAGATCAAGATATGTGACAATTGCCAGGTGCATGCACCTATGACTCATCGACAAAAACACCCGATGATACCACTCTCAACGTCCTGGCCCTTCCAAAAGTGGGCCATCGACATAATCGGGCCATTTTCGGAGGGTCCAGGAGGAGTCAAGTATGTGGTGGTTGCTATTGATTATTTTACCAAGTGGATCGAGGCAAGGCCCTTGGCAAAAATAACCGGGGAACAGATGAGGCGATTTGTATTAGATAACATCATCTGCAGGTACGGGGTCCCAAAAGAGCTGGTAAGTGATAACGGTGTCCAATTTGCTGGAAGACCTTTCAAGCCATGGTGCGAGCAGATGCACATACAGCAGGTGTTTACTTCCGTCACTCATGCCCAAAGCAATGGACTAGTAGAAAGAGCCAACCAAAGCGTTATCAAGGGAATGAAGGGAAGACTCGGGAGGAAACAAAAAGGATGGCTGGAGGAGCTACCGTTTGTACTATGGGCATACAGGACCACCCCCAAGGATTGCAACGGGGAGACTCCTTTTAGCTTACTTATGGGACGGAGGCAGTCATCCCGGCTGAAATAGGATCCCCGACTGCAAGGATGAAGCTTAGGGAGGCAGAAAACGAACAAGATCTCCGAATGAACTTGAACTTGCTGGAAGAAAGGAGAGAAGTGGCGGCGGTCAGAGAGGCTACGTACAAGAACCGACTGGAAAGCTATTACAATGCCAAGATGAAAAAACTTAGCCTCACACCAGGAGATCTGGTCCTAAGGTCCAACGAAGCCAGCCTACAAGAGAACACCGGAAAACTAGGACCCAATTGGGAAGGACCCTACCAGGTCGTATGGGCAAACGGCAAAGGAAGTTGCAAATTCGAAACGCTCCAAGGCAAGGAGGCCCCCAGGACGTGGAACCTCATGCAGCTTAGGAAGTATCACATATGAGGGGTCTATCCCCAGGAAAAATGGCCAAGAGCCACTTTTGTAATATTTAACTATTAGTCTGGGGCTCCCCCAAGGACAGGTCTTTTGTAACAACCTATGCTGGGAAGTTTAATCCCCAAGAAGTAAATGACAAATGGACAACTAACCTATCCTCTTTTGGTAAAATAACAGGTGTTATATCTAGGCAGACGTGCCCAGGAACACTATAAGCCTAACCAATAAATGAACACACGTGTACAAGGTATGTCAAACATACCAAAATCCCGGCCGTGGGGCAAAATAGGGTCTAGCTAACCCAAAGAAAGCGGACAAAACAAGCCAAAAACATAATCTCGCATTATAGAATTGTCCAGCGATTGGCCTCGAATAGACAATCTTGGTTTAATAAACAAACCATAAATACAACACACTTCTGTAAACAAACTACAAAAAGAAGTCTTTCTTTATTTACTTGCAAAATAAATAAACAAAGAAAAGCCTTAATAACTTTGGCAAAAACAAATAACACAACAAACTTAGATCATAGCACAACTTCTCACAAAACAGCCCAAAGATCTTCAGGGAAACGCCGACTCGATCCTTGGCAAAGGCCACTGCAACATGAAAAACCACAACAGGAAACAAGCAAAAGACAAGAAAGCAACACACAGTCATAAGTTATATGATTAGACACCTAGGAGGCCCCCAACACGAAAGACCTCCTTCCAAACAACCAAAAAATTTTAAAGTATCCTAAGGTAAGCATGTTATCCAGATTAAAACCATATCGAAAGAAGTTAATGTTTAGAAGTCACTGGAGATCACCCCCCGACAAAGATGGCGGAGACGAAAGACCAGCGGAGGAAAACAGGGCTTTCAACTCATCAATTGATATCATGGGATGCTCCAGGATTCTCTTGAGAATGGCCGGGGTTTTACTCCCAAACTCCTCATCCATCTTGGACAGTCTTTTCTTTGCTTTGGAGTTATAAAGCGGAGTCTGCTTTCTACTCAGGCCCTGAGCAGAGTAGATATAGCCATCCTTCAGTCCAGCCTGATAGCCAACATCCCGGTACGCCCTATACACCTCCTCCAAGCCACTTTTAAACTCCTCTGACTAAGCAACAGCGGTAAGGAAAGCTCCAAAACCTTCAGTGATTAACCAATGTTTCTCCTTTGCCAACCGCTGGTTATCATCAGAGGTTATCCCATAATCCGCATACATAGTGTTCAGTTGCTCCTGAGAAACGGAGCCAACTTCCTTCAGATACTTTAACTCAGCGACCAACTCTTCCTTCTCTTCCGCCAACACCGCCATCTCCTTTTCCCAGGCTCGCTCATTCCTCTCCAACATGGTTCCAGCCCCCTGGACAAGAAATATCATAAAAAATCCGAAAACAGTTGGAAAATAAAAAAAAAGGAGGAGGCGGGGGGGGAGAGAAAGGCTATGTACCTTCTCCTCTTGCAACTTTCTCTCAGCTTCGACCACTTGGCACCTAAGTTTGGCGGCAACAGACTGGGAAGTCTTAAGCTCACCCTTGAGACCCTCGTTCGCCTTCCTCAAATCGTCAATCCGCTGCAGCATGCCAGCACCCCTGAAAAGGCTCTCACAAGGAGACATGCTATACTGATCCTCAAAAAGATCATCCCTCAAAGCAGAATTTACAAATTTATGGGAATGAGGAACAACATGACTCAGAGAATCTCTAGCAGCCTCAGGAGTCCCTATCACCGAAGAATGAGTTACTTTCCATTTGGGGACATAGGTAAAAGGGTTAGCATCAGCAAAGAGGGGAGCCAGAGGGGACCGATGAATAAGACCCTCAGATTGAGTGGGTTTGCAAGTCCCCGTAGCATGAAGAGGTGAGAGTTCAAAGGCTGAGGTAAAGTGAGCCATGCCTACTTTCGGAGTCTTGTCCCGAACACGGGAAGAGGAGGGACCAGTAGGAATCTCTATGGGATCATGAGAACTCCCCTGCGTAAAAAAAAAAGAACATCAAAAACAAAACAGAGATAGGGCAGGTAGACAAGAAGAAATAAGAACTCACCATCAAAGGTTCACTCACAAGACTTGAAGACCTCAGGTGTTTGGACAAAGAACCCTTGACCCCAACAGGGGGAAGGTCGGAAGCAGCCTTCGATGAAGGAGGGGGCTTCTGCCCACTAGCACTCCGGAGCCTTTGCCGGATATCACGAGGAACAGGGGCTGGCTTAGGGCTTGTAGCTTTCCTCTTACGAACCAAACGAATCTCCACAGCTTCATCATCACTTTGATCAGAATGCTTAACAAGGGTGGGATCAGGAGAACTCTCCTCCTCATCAGAAGAGGTTTTCTCGCCCCCTTCTACAGCAATGGGGCCCCCCGCCTGGGCGGACCCCCCAGAGACCTGCATCCCTACACTCCGGTTTAACCCCGGATCAACCTCATCACCAACTACAAACTTGACATCCTTAGAGTCCCCCTGAAGCAGTCTCCATAAAGTCAACTCTGCATAAGGAAAACGCTAAAGATGACTGCCCAAATACCGAGAAACAAAAAATAAGTGATAGCAAGTCCCAGGCGAAAAAATACATTTTTTACCAAAACAAGCCTTGGGGCGAACAGAGTAGGAGGGACTCAACCCCCCATGGCCAAAACCCCCTCAGAAAAAGTAAAAGCCCTTGTAGGGTTTTCGCACATGCGCTTCCACAGAACGGTCTCGTTAGCAGATAGGGTAGGAACAGTATCTTCAATAACAGCCTCGACATCCCTTGGCAGTGGGGATTCTGGTATCATGGCAGCCGAGACAAGATGAACCTACTCTTCCAATCCTTCGGGTAAGTAGAAGTAGGCATAAAGGTATAGCAGGGCTTCGACACACTGTTCTGACGCTTAGCAAAAGTAAACCAATCTCCATCAGAGATCAGTTTATAGAACATGCAAAACAAGGGGACAGATGGCTCACCAGAAATGGCTACGCAAGACAACTCAAAGTGCACCACTCTCATAAACCCTAGGGGTGCAACTGAGAAAAGTGAACCCCGAAATGGCGAAGCAAAGCAACTTTGAAAGGAGAAAGAGGATATCGGACTCCGCAAGAGGAAAACGCCAGTGTATAAAGAGGAATCCTATCCGGGGTGCACTCTGCCGGTTCGTTAGGACCCGGCAAGGAGGGGGAAAACCGTTCAGGAATGTTATATGTCTCGACAAAAGACTTCAAGTCCTTTGCTGTCAAGAGCGATTTAATCGCAGAACGACCGGAACGACTCATAATCGGAAAGGGAGTAATGATCGGAAGAAGTGTGACAGAAGGGGAGAAGGAACCAGAAGGGATAAAGAGGAAATTCAAAAAGTAATGGGGTATTTAAAGAGGGTAACTGACAGACAGGAAACCGTCTTGTCATTCGTCCCTTAAAAAATTCAAAAAGATGCACGTGTCTCTAGGGGATTAACCCCCGCTGTCAGCATTCGGAGAAATGATGGTTAGTGTAAAAAGAAGGAGTGGTTAACTATAACCGATCAGAAGTGGGCCCACACTCGAAGCCCAAAAAAGTAAACCCTCCTTTTGAACAGTTATGATTCAGCCCCGGATCATGAGCCTCGGGTCTCAGAACCAGGGACTAAAGATGACTTGAAGACGGGCCAAGGGGAAGCCCCATTTTACCCGTTTTGGGCTGCATACATGCGGGCCCAACAGGATACGAGCCCAACCATGGTCTAACTTGCCAATTAAGGTTCTCCCTTTTACAAAACAAGCGGGAAACGAGGATTCAGAGCATGCAGGCCACAATTAATGAATGATAAGAAGAGTATCTTGGTTGGCATCGTACTTCTCCTGCCGGAACATTAAATGGAGCTGCCAATCTAGCCGTTAGGGGTCAGACACGTGTCTGAGCCCCTCGAAGACTTTCTAAAACCGTCGGATCATCTCAACAAATATCCCACATGCAAGATAAGGCCTAAGACTTATATAAGAAGAAGAAAACGGTAACAAGAGGGATCGGAGGTATCACATTAAAGGCTCTCATTTATTTCTCTCATTTATTCCGACCAATATCCTATTGCATAAAACACACACCTATATTTACTGATTCACACCACTAGAGAAAACATTCCGGTGATCATACTCATAGGAATAGACTCCTCTCACTCTCCGGCAAGTTTACTTACTCTCACGCTGGAGCTTGGTCACGGATCCCCCCCCCCCCCGGGGTCCTCCGTGACGAGGCTAACGGTTTATTCTTTTGTAGCTACAAGGATCGGGATATCTGGACGTCAGCGAAGACCCCATTGAACGTCAGCTGGGATTTGGGTATTCGACAGAACCGACCGTGGTTTAACATGTGAAGGAGACCTCCAACATGACCTGTTCAAATCAATTGCATTTTTCCAATAAATAATTACAATACAGCCAATATACGATTGCAGTGATAACAGACGTCCTTTTAAGCATATCGGCCAGTACTAAACGGAAGTAACGTCGCTACCATACTCTAATTTAGCATTCAAGTACTTGACCATAATTCCCACTACGGTTGGCTGTAAACGAACTGAACAAGCACGAACAAAACCTTGTTCGTGTTTGTTCTTTAAGGAAATTAATGTGTTCACGAACGGTTAATGAACACTTACCCAAATGTGATTTTATGTTCGTGTTCGTTCATTAAATAAATTTGGCGAACGCAACAGAGGCTCGAGGTGGATGACGGAGGGAGTGACACTGGAACTTGATGTCCTGATCGTGGAAAGAATGTCGATAGTATTTGTGAATGTGAATGATGAGAAAGGATATGGGTAGTGGGTACAATGCCTAAACAAAGTAGAAGTATGGTTTCCTAGTTTAATTATTAGGGTAATAAATTATATAAAAATTAAACAATATAAAAAGTTTAGATAATATAAAGAAAAGTATAAAAATCTTTAATGAACAAGATAAACAAAAGAATATGAACGAACGTAATGAATGAACATTCACAATCACGTTACCGAACGTTCATGAATACAACTGAATGAACGAGACCTTTGTTCATGTCCGTTCATTTAACTAATCCAACGAAATTTCTTGTTCGTGTCCGTTCATTTAATAAACGAACGAACGTAAACGAACTTCCCGCCAAACAGTTCACTAAACGTTCGGTTCGTTTATAGCCCTACTTCCCACCCGTGCCTTTTCGGTTTGAGTTTTGTTTAACAAGCAGTTAGAGCTCGAGCCATTTATCGACCTTGTTCATAAGCAAACTGAACTGAACCGAACCCATACCTTGCACTTGAGCTTGGTTCGGTTGCAATCCAAGGACATGTGCTCGATCAACAATACACGTGTGCAACTAGACCATATATTTTTTTTATGGACCACGGACCTAGGCGAGTGTTTTGGCAAAACAATAATGGTTTTGTGTACGTTTCCATATTTCCAACACTATGTCACTTTCGGGTCACATAGTCCCTGGGATATTATGTCACTGTCTTATCTTGGTCCCAAAAACCCACCTTTGAGCTATATTCTATGACCATGAAGATAACTCAATCCTTTAGCCAAATGATTCACAACTCGTGGTGCCCACGTTGAGTGGTCCTTATATGCTGGGCGTAAGCTAAACACCGTTCTAACCAAAACGGGTGCGAAAAAGTTTGTGACCCCATTTGAGAGATACTGTAACAAAAGCTCACATGTTAGTATGGCCCCTTTGTTGCTTTTATATATGTTTCTTGATAGAGCCGGATTCGAGATCGACGGTCTCCCAAACAAATTAATAACAAAACTGTAAATATAACATAAACTAAATGAAACTTTTTTGCCATTTTTTTCTGTTTTCTTTCTTGGAATGAAACTTACAATTTAAATGATGAAAATAGGGTCAACTTATTCTACAAAGGCTTCTAATTGTAAGAAGTGTAAGAAGGATTTATAGAGTGACAAGTGTCCAATAACCTAAAACTAAACTCACTACATCACCACCAAAAACCTAAACCCCCCACAACCCAAAAACCTAAACCCCACCCCCACCCCCAAGCAAAAAAAAAAAAAAAAAAAAAAAAAAAAAAAAAAAAAAAAAAAAAAAACTATACCTCACCAAAAAAACCCCAAAAAACCTAACCCCCCACCCCCAAAAACCTAAAAAAAAAACCTAACCCCCACCCCCGAGCAATAAAAAACAAAAAAAAAACTATACCTCAGCAAAAAAAAAACCCCCCCAAAAAACCTAACCTCCCCCCACCCCCACCCCCCAAAAACCTACCCCCCCCCCCCCCCCCCCCACCCCCAAAAAACCTAAAAAAATCTAAAAAAAAACTAAACACACACCCCCACCATCACCCAAAAACCTAAACCCCCACCCCCTAGGCAAAAAAAAAAAAAAAATATATATATATATATATATATATATATATAGGGTAAGGTTCAAACGTGAACAAAATCCCAAGAGTGAACTGCGTGAACTGATCTGGGCCCTTGATTTTTATGATATTGAGATTAAAGTGAGTGGCATGATGGTAATTATTTGCTTAATTTTTTCCATTTAATTAAATACAAAAAGGGTATATGTGTAATTTCCATTTTGCATTGATTGCATAAATCCCGTTGCATATTATGGAAACAATCTAGTTTCCTGATTTTAAAATTGTTTCCATGTGTATAATCAGACAAATGAGTACGTTATGCGTTTCACGAACCTACCCATATCAGTACATATGTGTACACCTTATATAATGACCATTTTTTTTTCAAATTCAATCACATGCTCATGTTCACATAAAACCTGAGATAACATAAAGTATGACACACGTAGGAGTACACATGTGTATTTCGTGCAACTGTATGTGTAAACACATGTGTACATTGTACACCGTACAAGCAGGATTTGATTGTTACACACCGTATATAATGATCTTTTATTATGTAGCTAATTACACATATGTACGATACTTTGAGTACACATGTGTACTGTTCTATTTATATTCAAGTACACATATGTATACCGTTGAAATATGAAGGTTACGTGGATATTAAAAATCAAAATTTGAATTCTTGTGATGAAATCTGAAATAAAAATTAAAATTGAAATTTGGTGATTTGTTGTTTGTTTTGATAATTATCTTATTAATAAATAAAACATAATGTGGATAATGAATTTAAATTAGGAAAGACGTAACTTAATTCAAATATTAAAATAATGATTTAAATCTAATTTTTTATATAATTACAATCCTACCCTTAACAATTAAAAAGGAAATCAAGGGTCCAGATCTGTTTACGCAGTTCACTCTTGGGAGGTTGTTCACGCTGGAACCCTACCCTATATATATATTTTGTTTTTTTTTGAGGTGGGTGATGTGGTGGTGTGGGGGGGGGGGGGGGGTGTTTAGGTTTTTGGTGGTGGTGGATGTTTTTTTTTTTTTTTTTTTTTTTGTAGTGGAGGTTTTTGTGTAGTGGGTTTTTTTAGGTTATTGGACATTTGTCACTCTATAAATCCTTCTTACACTACTTACAATTAGGATCCTTTGTATTTGATCCTAATCCGATGAAAATAATCATGCAGTCCTAACTAATCGGAAATAATGCAAGTTACAAGAAAGTGGAAACATGGGTAACTAAACTACTCCTACATGCATGCAAATAAAACGTGCAACAGTTGAATGTGTTATGGTCTCATGGGTCGGGTCAGGTCAAGAGCCGGGTCGTATCATTTCTCCTATACTAAAATTGATAAGTAAATTTATGACTTCCTAACATGAGTAATGACTTCACCACAGAAAAATGAGTAATGTTTTCAAATGGTAATAACAATGATGCCTTATTAGTTACCTTGTAGTGCTAAGGAGTGGTTGCACATCATCAACCATCCATCCAGAGTGAATTTGCATGGTCCATTTCGTTTTATTAAAAAAATTGCCATATTTCTTGTATTCTTTAAAAATCCCAAAATTGAATGGACAAGTGTCTGGTATCAGCCAACGAGGCCCGGCCCCACATTAGTGATCAATAAATTTTTACAACCCCATATGACCATAATGTATATGCATTTGTTATCTTATATATGTGTTTGTTATTTATATATGTGCATGGAGAAGCCACCAAATTACTCCATAAGACCGTGGGGTATGGTGGAGTTTGGGTTGGGGCTTGGGTTGGGCATTTGGTGACACGTGGAATGGGAGGCCGCCCACTGCCCGGATACGTGTCCGCGGGGTATGGCGGGGCTTGGGTTGGGTGCACCGCGTGGCAAATGTTTAAAAAAAAATACAAAAAATTTATAAAAAAATCACACAACATTTATAAAAAACCTAAAACTTCATTAAAATTTAAAAAATTACATAATCCTAAAAATTACATAACTTCTAAAAATTACAAAATAAAAAAACCTAAAGCGTTAAAAAAATTTCAAAAAGTTCGATCTTGTCGAACGCCTTCTTTTCCACGCTTCGAAACTCTATGTTTGCCACCGCCACCCGGTCCTCGTGGCTTAACTCGCCACCGGGAACCGCTTCGTAGTAAGCCTTGAAACGCTCGAGCTTGGGCCTTAGGTCGCGCCATTTATGTTGGCACGCGTTGAGGTTGTGGCGGTCGTTACCGACGTTCTGTCGGTAGGCCGCGAATGCTTCCGCCCAATATTTTGTTTGGCCCGGTGGCCGGCCCTTCATAGCGTCGACGACGCTAGTTACGAGTGCCATTTCTTCTTGACGGGTCCAGGATGCCATAGTGGTGTTGTTCGTGGGATGGGGGGACCAGCGGGGTAGCGGTTCAAGACAGTGGGTGTAGCCGGTGGGGTTTTGGTTCGTGGGATGGGGGGACCGGTGGGTTGGGGTTCCAATATATAGGCCCCTTGGGGACCCGGGTGGCGGTTATAGAAGATGGGGGGATGGGGGACCAGTTTGAATTTCAAAATTTAAACACCCGCCTGCCCACGTGGCGGGTGACCCAATGAGATGATGCCACCTCGCTTCGCCATACCGCCCCACGCCCGGCTTGAAACCCAAGCCCCAAGGGGCCACGCCCAAACCCAAGCCCACCCGGGGTGGTCACTTGGGCGTTTTACCCCAACCCACGCCCAAACCCCCGCCCCATACCCCACGGCCTAAGGGTATTGGGAGTTGGTTTAGTTGCTCCATTTACCGTAACATCTCTCTTCTCCACATAAGCTTTCATCACTGTCCGCCTCTTACTTATCAAATTATAGAAAAATCATCCATCTCTTGTGTCATAACCAATTTTTCAATTAAATAAAAAAACTAATTACATATGTGATTAGGTAATGTTGAACTGGACCAGCAAGGGAAGCAAAAGCTTGCCCCACTTGCCGCTTGTCACAACCTGCCGAAACCCAACAAATGGAGCCAACGAACTTGCTTATGGTTGCCACCCCATTCCACGACAAACTTTCCGCACCATTCCTAGCACCTTAATGCGACATGTGTCTTGGGAGAGGGTTATACCGTCAATAAAGTTTCGCACCAATTTACGTATAATTTACGCAATATATCTATATTGTTATGAACAAAATTATGCAACTTATATAGATAATCAACCAATCTTTTTACGATGAAGTATATGCAACTATTTTTATTTAAAAAATATATGATTAAACTAGATAAAAGTCAACATATCATCCAAAAGAAAGAGATGAAAAGTCAACAATGATGTTTTTTTTTTTCATTTTGTCATTCTCTTACCCGTTAAAATTGTCCAATATAATTGTGTAAATGGCATCTTCAAGCTTCTCAATCATTAATTATATCCTATAATATTTATCAAATTCTTTCCAAGACACAAATTTTGTTAGATATTTTATTGTTATCGGGATTAACCTGATGATCAAAGTGAATTATAATATATATCGAACAAGTTAGAAAATGCAGGAGTACACGCTTGTTTGAGTTGTCATAATTCCAAGTGTTCGGACGGAGCCCCGAATGAGGGTTCCAAGGGGGCAACACTCATTTGGCGAGACCCAAGGCGGTACCTTTGGGAGCATGGTCCAAGGGGAGGCAGACCCTGGCTAGAGTCGAGCCAATTTAAATTAAATAGCTTTATGGAAAATGCCTTAGAAAAAATAATTTCTAAAAAGTCGTCATAATTTTTAGATAAAAATTTAAGGCAGTTGTAAGGCAAATTCTCAAAATACACACATACTAGTTCTTGTTCTCGAAATTCAGAGTTGCATCCGATTAAATTATTCAGAAGAACCACCGAAATAATTTAATCTGAGAGTGATCACACGCCTCTCTGATTATCCGTGTTTACAAAATTTCCTAACAAAGATCAAACTACTTTCTGTGAAGATGACGAGCGGATCGGTGAAGGATATGGTAAGCAAGTTTCTGTGATTAAATTATTCCTAACACACATACTAGTTCTTGTTCTCGAAATTCAGAGTTGCATCCGATTAAATTATTCAGAAGAACCACCGAAATAATTTAATCTGAGAGTGATCACACGCCTCTCTGATTATCCGTGTTTACAAAATTTCCTAACAAAGATCAAACTACTTTCTGTGAAGATGACGAGCGGATCGGTGAAGGATATGGTAAGCAAGTTTGACAAACTAGAGAAATTCGAAGGGCAGGATTTCCGTCTATGACAGAAGAAGATGCATTTAACCCTGAAAATGGTGTATGCATTGACTACTCCAATCCCGGAGATACAGGAGGAAAGCAATCTGGAACAAATCAGGAAGAAGTTAAAGTGGGAAAACGATTATTACATCTGTCTTGGCCACATCCTAAATGGTATGTCTTATTCCTTGTTTGATGTTTATCAAAACATAGAAACTGCAAAGTTACTGTGGGACACATTGGAAGCCAAATACATGGCAGAAGATTCTTCTAGTAAGAAGTTTCTTATTAGTAATTTCAACAATTATAAACTGGTTGATTCGAGGCTTGTCATGGAAAAATATAATGAAGTGTTGCGAATCGTGGGGCAGTATGCCCAACATTTCATGAAGATGGATGAATCCATCTCGGTTTCAAGCATCATTAATAAGTTACCTCATTCCCGGAAAGATTTTAAACATAATCTGAAATGTAACGCTTCGCATTTTGTACTTTCCTTATTTAGAAATTTTAATCGTATTTCTATTTAAGGAAACTTGTCTTCGTATCACGTTCGTATTCCATTGCCAGATATATAATTCGAGACTTTAATCATAATGAAACTCACATTTTATACATTCTTGTTATTCACGCAAATAATCAATTAAATACGTGTTTACTTGTAAACTGACACTTGTTGTACGTATAATTATTCATACATACGTTCACGATACTCGAATTATACTTACGTACGCTTTTTATGCTTGAAAACATGTCAAAATACAAAGTTGTGGCTTAAAATAATAAGAATATCAAAGTTCAGGGTCAAAATGCAAAAAGAATCAAACTTGGAGCTGGTAAAACGGGACGCCACGGGGCGCGATACCCTAAGCCATATCTGTCACAGCCCATGAAACCCCTCGATCCGCAGATTATTGTTTCTTGGTCATGGATTGGCCACATTTTTACTTCCTAATCATCTTTAATCTTCATTAAACACTAAACCCTAACCAACCACCATATAAGCAAGCTCCCTATCACTCATTTCCACTTTCCCAACTCATCTACACTCTCAAAACTCTCTCAAATCTGTTGTTATTGCAAGAACAAGGCAGAATCTTCTATGTTCTAAAAACTAACTTTCTTCATCTTTTCTCCATAATTTCTTCCTCTACAAAGCTTGGAACACCTCTAAGAGTGTCTCTACAAGTTTACCACGGTAAACTAAGGTGGAACATCACCATTTTGAGGTCCAAACTTTCTGTTTTGGAAGATTATATGGAAAACTTTTATGAATCTTACTTTTTCTTCATGAATCTCATGCTCAACATCTTCCTAAACCCACCTATGGTTAAGGGACTTGTTGGAGCTTGATTCTTACAAGTTTAGAGGTGCAAACACCTTCTAAACTTTCTGTTTTGATAGGGTTTAAGACAACCCACAAGTGTTGAAATCATCCAAGTCTATCATAGTTCATATGGCAAGACTTGTGTTGTGATGAAAGTGTGAACCTTGGAAGCCTTGGCTATCCTAACTTGTTCCACACCTCACTTGTTGTTTTATCTTGCTATTCCAAGTAGCTTACTAGTCCTAAAGTAACACAGCCCCGTCTAGCCTCCAACACTTGGTTCATTCCTTCCATGTTGAGACGGCACACTCGGGTTGATATTACTTGCATACTTGATGAAATATTAGATATTTTTATTTTTCCTTTTAATTCATGACCATCTGAATCATCCTTGTGATGATTTGTGCATTGGTGAATTCATACAATGAGGTTACTCTTACCTCCATGCTTGACTTATATGACATCTATGATACTCTTGATGGACTTAGTTTTAGGATTACTATATAAAATATATAAATACATAGCCGAACTCATGATGATAATCGGTTTATGATTATATGTCATGAACTTAGGTTATTTTATCTATTGTTCTAAGCTCCTCGTTTTCGATTCTAATGGGCAAACTAGGACCCACGAAATCATATACAAACTTAATGTCGAAACGAGTACTTAGACAAGATATATTTTTCGAGTATGCATACTTTTGTACTTAAATTCTAAATCCCAAATCCAACCACTCCATAAACAACGAATGACCATACACCTTCGTTTCCCCATTCTCAGCAACTCGTCCATTCGCAGATAATTGGAAAGCTTTGCAAATTTGTGAGTATACATGACCCTTTTTTCTTTTACACTTTTGGGTGCAATACGTTTATTACTATTAAACACACGCAATCCTATATTTTATGCTTAAATCACTAACAAACAATCCAACAAACATGCTTAATATGTTATGCTTGAGTTCGTATACATTGGAACATTCTTATGCTTTATATTTGTCATTAACTTCGATCAAGCCTCCCTTAACATGTATAGCGCTATAGGAGTAATGCACCACCCGTATTCTTGAGGTCATGTTAAGTTAAACACAGAACGGTCTTGTCGTTGCTACGATAAGATTACGCTAGCGGTAAACTTTGGGTTGACATTTATAGTTGCAAGCCAGTTATACGTTAATTCTTGATAACAATTTTGTCATGTGGATTTGTTCAAACTTTTATACATATGTTAGTTAGTATTCAAACTTGTATGCTCGCCAATAACTTTTGTATTGAACTATACTTTAATATGTGTTACACGATTTTGATGATGATGATGCACGGAATCTAGTAGCATGCCTAGAAACGCACCTTGAACTTTAATACTTGTATTTTATTTTGTTTCAAACTTGCTGTAATATTATTTCGAACAATTTACTCAATGTTAGTAATGAAATGAAATTTGTTTATTAAATACTTATCACATTTAGTGTTATGAAGTCTCTTGCAATCTTATTTTCGTATCACTCCGATGTTTCCGCCATCGGTTGGGGTGTGACAAATTGGTATCAGAGCCATAACTATACGGAATTAGGAAAATTGCCATGCTTTTGACCAAATCTATAGTTAAGTGCCTTACTTGACCATTCTTGCTTTATATGTGCTTATATTTACTTTCTTATTTCAAAACATATGCCTTCGCTAAGGCAACTTTACACGACCATATGAAAACACGAAAACACTCGTATTATACAAACGAGACGACTTCACCAAAATAGGCGTGAAACCCACACTTTGGTGAAAGACTCTCAATCCCTACTCTCGATTTCCATAAAATTATACATCAAGCTAGGAGTGACATCCTTATCTTGATGGAAATTTCACCATACTCATTCTAGTGGACCCTTACCAACGAGTCGGATTTAGTTCCTGTTAAGATCTGAGTTTCTTAGATTGTGTTGTGATGAAACAGAGAATTGAAGTGCAGCGGAAATGGAAATAAACTTTGATCACACATTCATGGAAGAATAGTTATAAGCATATATGATTTCATTAAGTCAAAAGATTGTATCTATTATAAAATTCAACTTATGCATGCATGCACTAGACTCCCCTTCAGCCTGAGCTCAGTGATTTGTTCGTACAAGATGACTTGTGAAGAAAGAGCTAATGGAACAATACAGAGTACTGTTCTATTTATAGTACAAACTAAACCACTAGGCATCTTTGCTAACGTCACCATGAAAGTGACATCTAACCTCCTAACAAACTCTAAACACTGTTACATATAAACACTGATTACATAAACCACTGATTCAGCTTTCCATTGTTGTAGTCTAAGCACTTATGTTGAGCATCAGTGCTTTCTTAAAAGGGTGATTAGTCCTTGAATGGGCAGTGCTTTGGTCTTCAACAGTACTTGGAAGACATCAGTAGATAGAGCTTCAGTCTTTATTCTTCATCAGATCTTTGGCTAACGGTTTTTGAGATGATCAGTGCTTGGAGTCTATCAGGTGCTAGAAAACCACTGTCAAGGGGAAAGTCTTGAATAAGCTCTACTTATGATGATCAACTGTTTTGAACCAGTTTTGGCTTTCCTTATCACCTGTTCTTCTGGGCTTGAATGCATGGGCCAACAATCTCCCCCTAGAACAGATGATGCCAAAACACTTCATTATTTTTTATCTTTATTGTCTCATCAACATTTCCCTAACTTGACCCTTGAATTGCAGTTCAAAGTTAAGGGAATCTTCATCATCCTCATCCCTGCAAACTTGAAGTTCTAAAAGATCTTGGAGGTCATCTACACTCAGACCTAGTGCATCCTCCCTTGATATGTGTTCAACTTCTCCACTGGACTTGAGCAAAGTCAATACATGGGCCTTTTGATCAGACTTCCACTTTAGTATTTTTGAGTTTAGTGGGTTTCTTGGGAGAGTTTTTATTTTAGATGAGTTTGGTGATGGAGGCCTACTCATAAACCTTTTTGCAATTTCTTGTGGCTTTGATGATTCAGGATTCTCTTCAATCATTCTCTTGATGGCTACTTTCATAATGTCAGCTTCTCTCTGTGCATCTTCTTCATCTATCTGCTTTTTCCTTTTTCTTTGATTCAAGGCAATGATGGAAGTGTCAGATGATGTGAACAGAGGTTTTAGAGAGAGGGCCTGCTGCTTTGACTCATGAGTTTTCTTGTTCTTGTATGTTGGTTTCTTTGGAGCTTTAGGATCTGTCTCTCTTAGTCATTCCAGCTTATCATACACCGTGTCAGTGTACTGCCTAGACCACTTTGATATGGTTTTTACTGAACCATACTTGGCTGCAACCAACTCATCCTTCTTTCTTTTGTACTCCAGGGTAAGTTCTGCAATAGTCTTTTTGTACTTATTCCAATCTGGTGCAGACCTTTTCATACTGGGATCATTTCTTACCCTTTCAATCCTGCTTGCTTCAGCTTTGAGTGCAATGAGTGGCCAGTCTTTAAATTAAACAACTTTGGCAGGATAGAACTTGTCTCTCATGATTAGCTCTAAGAGATCTTTTCTCATTTCCTTTCGTAGGTCAGCATTTGGTGGTAAGTTTGACATCTCTTTGCTTAAGTCTCTTGCATAATCTTCCAGTTTCTTGACTTACTAAGCCCATGCTGTAATCGCCTTTAGATGTTACTATCACCTTTCCCTTCACCTTCATACTTGGCTTGCAACTTAGCTTGTCTGCCTTTGAGCTTTAAATACTCATCCATATTCTTTGGAGGTCTAAAGCCTTGAAGGGATGGGAACTTTCTTTTTGAAGGATCATCCACTGTATAGAATTGGCTCATTTCTCCTTTTACTGCATGCAACTCCAGTGGATAATCTGATGCTAATATAGCAATTCTTGAAGGATCATGACCTTCAAGTATTTTTGGGTCAACAAGGATATTTGGTGGTGGTGATGGTGGAGGAATCAAAGGCTCAGGGTTGGTTTGGATGAAGGGTTCAGATGATATAGGCGTAGGTGTAGGAATGTCATCATCATTCACCTGGAACTTTCTTTTTCTGGTGTAAACCTTTTTAGGAGAAGGGGTTTTTGTTGAAGATTGGGAAATAGGAATGAGTATGGCTTGGGAAGGGAATTGGAAGTTGGTGATTGGTTGACTAACATCTGTTGAAACAACTGGTGTCTCAACCGCTGTTGTCATAAAAACTTTGAAATGTCAACATTTGTTGCAACAGTGGATGGTATTGGTGATGATGGTTTTGTTTTAAGCTTTTTGGTGGGCTGTTTTTGTGGTGGTGTTGTTGATTTTGGTGTAGCAGTGGTTGTTCCTTTGTAACCAGCAGTGGTTTTGAGACCATCAGTGGTTGTTTTAGGTGATGAGGGTGATTTGGGATATGTGGCAAGTGGTGGTTTATTGTGTTTGTGGGATTTTCTTCTATCAGAAGTTCCAAAACCCTTTGTTTTAATTTCCCATTCCTTCATTGCCTTTTGTTCCTTCTTCCACTGCCTTTCCTTTATCTCATTCTGATTCTGAATTGTCTTTTTGTTTTTCTCCACTTCATTTGCTAGAAGATTAAGGGTTTCATCAACTCCCTTTTCCTTTCATTTGAAGGTGTTTCAGTAGTGGTTTCAGAAGACTTCTTTTCTGATTCTGGCTTTGTCTTTGGCTACCTTGGAGTAGGTCTGCCAAACTTTTTCATATCATGTTTCTCCCCCTTTTTGGCATCATCTTGATCATCGTCATCTTTGAAGATAGATGCAGGGGCAGATTCAGTAATTTTAACCAAGCCCTCTTTAATGGCTTTGATGTCAGCCTGAGTATCCTTGTATCTTGCATCAACCATATTTCTGAGTAGTGCCATTTGATGGTTGTGATGAGTTTCTGCAAATTCCCTTTGAGCTGTAATAATTGGCTGAACTGCATTCCATAGCTCTTGGGAATATTGTTGTGGAGTGGGTTGACTTTTGGAAGCTTGAACCAGAAACTCAATGGATGTGTGCATTTTTGTAACAATGGTTTCCATAATAGAAAGCCTCTCCGTCAAATCTTGGTATTTTAAACCATCACCCAACTTAATGGGATCATCTGATTTCCCACTAGCAGTAGTTGTATCAGCTGTTGGATCAAGAGAAGTCTCCAATGGTTCATCTACTGGTGCCCCTTTGTCTTGGTACTGGGGACCTCCCTCTGCTGTAGTTACCTTGGAAATCTCACCAGTGGTTAACTTGAACACACCAGTGGATACCTTGATAGCATCAGAAGTGGTTGCCTTCAAAGGAGTCTGATTGATGTAACTACTGTCCAGGTGTAGATCAGTGGATCTAACACCTGTAGTAGCTGCTCCACTTGAACTACCAACTGGAATTTCATAAAATTCCAGTGGTGTAACCTCCTCATCTGTTATTGGGATAACCAATTGAGGGGATTCAGACACAACCATTGTTATGGTTGTACTCACTGTAATGTGTTGGTGAGAGGGGTTGTTTTGTGTCTGGAGCTCAATGGCATCAAACAGTGTTTTGATGGATGGTGGAATTGGTGAAGTAGGGATAGGTGTTGAAAGAGAATTTGCCCCGGGAGGAGGGCTGTTAAGCATATTCTCAAGTGAGGATAATACTTCATGATGTGGTGTGCCTGTGCTTACAACATGTTCCTTTTGTGAGGAAGCAGGAGGAGTTAAGGCTTTTGGTGGAGATCTTTCCAACTGTTGTGAGGAAGTAGCAACAGTGGTTATTGGTGACATTTGTGTTGTCACTGGATTAACTTCTGGGATCTCATCTTCCAGAAGGTCCTTTTTAGAGGGTTTGGTAGGCTTTTTGGATTTCTTTTCGGTCTTTTTAGAGGTTTTTGGTGAGGGTTGCACAACAGTGGTTGTGCTGATGTGGTCACCATGAGCAGTGGGCTCAACAGTAGAAACCTGAGGAGCAGATGTGGACTCATCCAAATTTTACTCAGGCTCCTATGTTTGTGTTTTGGAAGGTTTTGACTCTGACAATCTTGTAAAAGTTTCAGCAGAAATACTATTTATTTGACAAGGAGCACCTTGGACAAGCACTTGTGCACTGCCTTTTGGTACTTTTTGCTGTAAGTAGTAGCTCAAAAACGTTGGAAACAACAAAAATGGTTTCTTCTTTTCTTTGATATTATTTACGTTTTTTACCAAATCATTGAAAATCTCTTGGGAATAATTGAAATCAGTTTCTGCCATGATAGCATATCCCAAGTATTGAATTTTCAAGGGAATTTCATTAAAAGTTGTAGTTTTATTGGAAACACAGGTGAGCAGGGTATGAAACAGGAACTTCATGGGAGGTGGAAACTCTCCCTTTTGCATTGTGGCTTTTGTGAGTTGTCATGTATACCCTCTTTCGATCAAATCTGTTTGATACTAATCCTTTGAGAAAGAGTTTTTACCTGTGAGATCATTCATCTGAAAAACTTCTGATATGGATTGGGATGTGACGGAAACCAGAATTTCTCCTACTTTGGATGTAATAGCCCAAGGCTTGTTGTCTTGAACTTCCAATTTTTCATTTTTCCAGAAATCTCGTAGGGTTTCTTGGTAGATGGGTGCGTTGCAGGTCAACAAAGTTTTATACTTTGAAGATGAGATAGCATCGATGATTGAGTGGAAGACTTTGTTTTTACTTGTTTTCTCAAGTGTACATAGGTAGTTATGTGGGTTTTTGAGAGTGAGAGCCATGATGATTTTGAGAAATTTGCTAGTGGAAGAAGGTGAATGGAAGATGGAAACTGCTTTTGTAGGAATTTTGAATTCGATACAACAGTGAAAACTCTGTTTGGGGTTTTAATCAGGGTTTTATAAAAGTGAAAAGTGAATGATGACGTGGCAGCGGTTACAAAGATCGGACGGTTAAGAACTGTCCACGTGACAACCTCTGATGGAAAGTGGATGACAGTTGTTAGGGAAACCACTGATGGACAATATCAGTGGTTGACAGTAGTGAAAATGAGAGCAGTGGCTGATTTTAACTATCAGTGGATAGCTATCAGAGATTAAAACACTAATGTTTGGTCAATAATGATTATCAAGGACAATGAAGAAACAGAGGCTGTCTTTCAACAATCAGATGTTTGAACCAAACAGTGGTTTTAACAGACTTTTGAGGATTAATGAAAATTTTCATTTTTAACAATTGTAAGGATGGATTTTGGATTTCTTGAAAACATTTTAATGCTTTTTATTCATAGAAAAATAGGATTTTGCCTGTTATTCCATGTTAAGCATGCCAATTCTAGAGATCAAGCTTTCAAAGGTGGATGTGTCTAATGCTTTTGTTAGCACATCTGCCAGTTGATCCTTAGTTAGACACTAAGCAATTGTCTACGAATTGACACCCTCCTGAGGTGGACTTTCTTGTTGTGTTACATCCAGCAAAGTCACTGTCTGAGAATCCTGAAAGCTTGATATTTCCATCAGCTGGATACCAGATACCAAGTGTGGGAGCACCTTTTGTGTATTTGGATATCCTGTTTACAGCAATAAGATTAGACTTTCTAGGGGCTGATTGGGATCTTGCATAAACACATGTTGCAAACATGATTTTTGTCCTAGATATAGTTAGGTACAATAAAGACCCAATCATGCTTCTATAAAGAGATTGATCAACCAAATCATCCTTCTCATCAGACATGACTATCTTGGTGGTTGCTAGGGGTGTACAACATGGCTTGCAATCATTCATCTCAAATTTGTTTAAAAGCTATTTAGCATATTTGCTTTGATGAATAAAAGTTCCATTTTGCATTTGTTTAACTTGGAGACCAAGAAAGCATTGTAGTTCACCCATTGCACTCATCTCAAACTCAGTTGTCATGAGTTTTCTGAACTCTTCACATATTTTATTACATGTGCTTCCAAATATGATGTCATCCACATAAATCTGGACAATCATCAAATCTTTTTCTCTCCATTTTAAAAACAGTGTTTTGTCAATTTTACCTCTTGCGAAACCAATAGAGATTAGAAAAGTGGAAAGAGTTTCATACCAGGCTCTTGGTGCTTGTTTTAGTCCATACAAAGCTTTGTTTAGCTTGTAGACATGATTTGGATTAAATGGATCCTCAAAACCAGGAGGTTGACAAACATATACCTCTCCTTGAATCTTACCATAGAGGAAAGCACATTTGATATCCATTTGAAACACCTTTAGGTTGTGGTTGACAACAAAGGCCAAGAACAATCTGATAGCTTCCAATCTTGCTACAGGGGCAAAAGTTTCATCATAATCAATTCCCTCTTCTTGTCTAAAGCCTTGAACCACAAGCCTAGCTTTATTCTTAACAACAATACCCCTTTACTCAGTTTTATTTTGAAGACCCACTTTGTGCCAATAGGACTCACACCCTCTGGCAGTGGTACAAGTTCCCATACTTGTTGTCTTTTAAACTGTTGGAGCTCTTCTTGCATGGCTTCTACCCAACTGTTGTCTTTCAATGCTTCTTGGTACTTGACTGGTTGATGGAGAGATAGAAAGCCAGCAAAAAGACAAATGTTTTGGGATTGACTTCTGGTGAGAACCCCCTCATTGATGTTGCCAATGATTTGATCAGGTGGATGGGACTTCAGGAAGATTAAATCTCCCTTGTATGGAACAATGGCATTGAATGGTGAGGGATGCAGATGTGAGTCATCTGAGCTAACATCTGTTGGTGACTTTGATGATCCAACATCTGTTTGAAATGGAGGTGGAGGGATAGGAGGAATTGGTGTGACACAACGTTGATTTTAATCCACTGTTGGTAGATTTTTATCAACAGTGGTTGAAAATATGGTGGCAGAGGTTGAAAGGCTACTTTGGTCAACAACTGTTGATGTAGCAGTGGTTGAGCTTTGACAGCTGTTTTAAACATCTGCTGCTCTGGTGGTGGATGTGAATTTTTGTTGTGGAATTACAACTTCATATCCATTGTCTAGAGGTGGAGATTCTGGTGTACCTGCAGGATTAGTCTTGACAGACACATCTTCAAAAGTGAATTTATCTAAATTAAATAGTTCAGCAGGATTTGCTGGGATTTTTAGAGATGAAAGTTCATTGAACTTAACATTCAAGGTCTCTACCACACACCTAGTCCTTGTGTTAAACACTTTGTAGGCCTTGGCAGTGGTTGAGTATCCCAGATGATAACCACAATCTACTTTGGCTGCAAATTTTGAAATTGAATCTTTTAAGTTAAAAATGAAACATGGGTAGCCAAAGACTTTGAAATATGAGATCAGTGCTTGATTTTATACAGAATTTCATAGGCAGTCTTTTGATGCCTGGGGTTGATCAAAACTCTGTTCTGGACATAGCAGGCAGTATTTACAGCCTCTGCCCAGAGGGTTAATGGCAAACCTAAATCTGCAAGCATAGTTCTGGCAGCTTTAATCAAAGTTCTATTTTTCCTTTCAACAACCCCATTTTGTTCTGGTGTTCTTGAGATGTTGTACTGCCTTATAATCCCTTTTGACACACAAAACTCATCCAACTCCCTATTTCTGAATTCTGTGCCATTGTCACAACTAAAGACTTTTACTGGCAAGTCAAATTGCTTTTCAACCTGTTTGACAACGTCTTGCAAAATGCATGCAGTCTCATCTTTAGAATGTAAGAAGTAAGTCCATATAAACCTAGAAAAATCATCTACAATTACCAAACAATATCTCTTCTTTTTCAGGCTCATGATTTTTCCTAGGCCAAACAAGTCCATGTGCAGCATTTGCAAACACTTGGTTATTTTGGACTCTTCAATGGACTTATATGAAATTTTATGTTGTTTGCCTTTTAAACAGGAAACATAATGCTCAGGATAGGTGAACAATTTTTGTGGAAGACCTCTTACAAGGCCTTGTTTTGATAAAGCAGTAATTGTCTTAAGATTTGCGTGCCCCAATCTTCTGTGCCATACTTCTGTCTCTTTGTTAGAGGCAGCTGAGAACCGACAGGCATCAGTCATAGGGCTCTCTTTTGACAAATCAACTACATAAACATTGCCACTTCTTTGAGCAACAGGTTGGGTTTTTCCATTGGCTATTATTTCTTCAATCTTTTTGACCATTTCTGGTCCAACAATCTTACAACTCTCCTTAGTAAAGAATGACCCATAGCCTTTGTCACTCATTTGTGAGACATTAAGGGGGTTGAATTTCAGATTATCAATGAGATTTACATTTTCAAACTTGACTTTTCCAGACTGAACTGTTCCAGACCCCAAAACCTTACCCTTAGAATTGTTACCAAAAGATATATCACCCCCTCCATGAGTTTTGAATTCTTTTAGTAGGGCTCTACATCCAGTCATGTGCCTGGAGCCTCCACTATCTACATACCAAAGACTATCTAAGCATGCAGAAGCTCCCTGCACATCAAGTAAACAATTAGTTTAGGAGGGTCTCCAAAGCCAATAAGGCTTTAGATGGGGTTACAACAGTGTCAGTGTCAAGTCCAGGAACATGGACAGTGGTTAGCTCAGGGGTTTGGACAGTTTTTGAAACTTTTTTCTCTAACCACTGTTGTGGACCATTTCCTGTAAGATGTTGAAACCCATAAGGATGCCTATTCACTTTTGGTTTAGGGGGCCTTTTGTAGGTCTCATAAACATGTGGGACCCTTTGGTATGGTGGTTGATCTTTTCCTCTTTGGAATTGGTTGGCAAGTGGTGCATATGTCACTAGCACATCTCTTGGAATAGTGTTTTTGTTCAACTGTTTTGTAACAGTTGTTTGGACAGACACAAATGGTTGTTGTTTCATGACAGGTTATTTTGATGAACTTATGGGTGTTTTTGAGGTGTACTCTTTTATTTTAACCTGAAAAGTTTTGAGGTACACACACTCATGAGTGAGATGGTTGGTTTTTCCACAGATGGAACAGTTGTTTGTAGGCTCAATTATGCTTGTTTTGTTAATATCATATGCTTTAAGATGAAAACAGTCCTTTGTGGAATGGTTTTTCTTTTCACAAAAATCACAAAACAAATTTTTAACTTTTTCTCTCTTCTTCCTCTTTTCAACTTTCTTTGCAACAGAGTTTTGAACCACTGTTGGGATGTCTTTGAGAGAAATCATTTTGGCCTTAGGTGCTTTCACACCCTCAACTGTGGAAAAATCCATGGGTTTGAAATTCTAAGGATGTCACACTCATCTGACCAGGTGGGTTTGAATTGATATTTTTCAATCTCTTCAAAGGTTGATGACCCCTCTGGTTTTTCCAAAATGATTTTATTACCATTTTTATCAGTTATTTTGATTTCTTGACCATCCTTGTTTGTTGGTATAACTTCAACCAACCCAGATTCATTTACAGCAGTGTTTTCAACTTGGTCATTTTTCCTAAAACCTATGCCAAATTTGGCATTGCTTTTGATCTGTTTCTCTAGCATCACTTCATAACCTTTGCAGGATTCCACCCATTTTTCACATGTGATTTGGGTTGATTCCAACTCCTTTTTGCAAGCATGATATTTTTCTATCATGGCTTGAAGTTGGTCCTTGGTTATGTTGTGTTCATGTTTAAGACTACAGATTTCACTTTCTTTTTTCAAACAATTTGTTTTTCAGTTCTTTAACAGACTTTTCAAATTGTATTTCATCTTTTAAATCTTGTCTCTAAGGTTTTCATTCACCTCTTTAACATTAGCAAATGTATGATGCATTTGTTTGAACATAAGTTTTTCAAGACTTGAGGTGATACCTTTTCTGCAGCCATCATGGCACAATCACAAACACTGTTGTTCTCCTTCTCCTTCTCTTCTTCCTTACACCAAGGGTCAGCAAGAGGTTCTAACAGTGGTTTGGTTTCCTTCTCCATTAGTTGTTCACTAACAACAGCAGTAACCACTGCTTCAGCAATCTCATCCACTGTTTCAGCACTGGATTCTCCTTCTTCAGTTTCCAGCCCTTCAGGAATTGACTCTAACGCTACAAAACAAAATTCATCAACAGGAGCATCATTCTTAGCAAATAGAGCAAAGTTTTAATCAGTTAATTCATCAGGCATGCTATTCCAATCAACAAAGCCTTGGGTAAAGAAGCTTTGCTGACTGGCCTCTGCTGGAGCAGATGTTTGTGCAGCATGTTGTGCAGGTTGTTGCACTTGGACCTGAGAGACTGGGGCTTGGACATACTGTATTTGAGGAACAGTGGTTTAAACATATTGCAATGGAACAGGTATTACAGGGTGTGCATAATGAGCAGTGTTTACATGAGCAGCATGGGTATTTTGGTAATAGTGCAAAGTGTTTTGTGTGTTTTGAGGTCTAGGGCTAGGATGTGTTATGATTGGTCCACTGTTTTGGCTCCTACATTCTCTAGTAAAGTTTCCTAACCTGTTACACTTGTAGCACTTTAACTTTGATTTATCCAACCCAACTTTTAAGTTCCCATGTAACCCTGGAAATTTTCTCCCTGTTCTTTTATAAAATTTGCTAGTTCTTACACTCAGCAGTGCCAATTGATGCAATATGTCCATTTCCTCCAGACCAGTGGAATCAAAATGCTGGAGATCATTGACTTCAAAGGATTAGTTGCCAGAACTCTGGTTTTCACTACTAGCTGTGAAAGCATAGTTAGTTAAGTAAGAATCAGAGTTGTTAAAAGCTCCACCAGCAGTTATGTCAATGTAATGATCATAACTCTGATCCTTACTACTACCAGATTCCTCTTGACCAAGAAGTGTTGTGCTACCAAATGTATAGTCATCAGCAACCTTCCCAGACTCTTGTAACTTCTTTTTCTGGTTCAACTCCCTCTCATAAGTGAGGAGTCGACCATGAAGTTGAGTCAGACTTAACTCTTTGAATCCAACAGAATTTCTGGTTACAAAAGCAACTGTGTCCCATTTTTCAGGAAGTGACCTTAGAAACCTACTATTTAGAGTTGATTTTGCAAATTCAACATTAACAAGTTTCAGTTCACTAATGAGGCAACTAAAACGTTCAAATTGTTGTGTTAGTGATTTTCCTTTCACATGGCAAAATGTTTCATATTGTTGATTCAAAATCTCCCTGTTATTTTCTATCACCTCTTCTGTTCCACCGAACTGTTCTTTTAAAGCATCCCACAACTCTTTGGCACTGTTACAGTGTAACAGTCCAGCATAAATGTCATTTGGAAGAGCTGAGGCTACTATGTTAAAAGCCTTTGCAGCTAATTCAATTTTTTGAAAATCTTGTTCTGAGTAGTTTTCAGGGCTTTTAGGCACAAAGCCTTTGGGATCTTCAGTACTAGGCACCTGTGGAACATGTGGTCCATAGATGACTGACTTCCAACAGCTGGTATTTTGTTTTGCAAGGACATGACCCATCCGACGTTTCCAGATGTTGTACTCAGATCTGACAAGCATTGGTGGTTTGAAAAGAATCCCAGTGTTGTGAGGGTCGTGTGATTGTGATGCCATCTTGGTTGATTTTTACAAAAGTTTTCAGAATAATCAACTTTGTACGTGATTACCTTTTTACTATGTTTTTATCAACTGATACGAACAATTTTGAGTATCTATAAATTTGAGCTGAACTTTTACGTCAAATTGATTGTTAGATTGAATTTTGGATGTCCTTGCTCTGATACCAATTGTTAAGATCTGAGTTTCTTAGATTGTGTTGTTTAATTAGAATTGTAGGATGAAACGAAGAATTGAAATGCAACAGAAATGGAAATAACTTTGATCACACAATCAAGGAAGAATAGTTATAAGCAGACATGATTTCATTAAGACAAAAGATTGTATCTATTACAAAATTCAACTTATGTATGCATGCACTAGACTCCCCCTCGGCCTGAGCTCGGTGATTTGTTCATACAAGATGACTTGTGAAGAAAGAGCTAATGGAACAGTACAGACTACTGTTCTATTTATAGTACAAACGAAACCACTGAGCATCTTTGCTGACGTCACCATGAAAGTGACATCTAACCTCCTAACAAACTCTAAACACTGTTACATATAAACACTGATTACAATAGACACTGATTACATAAACCACTGATTCAGCTTTCCACTGTTGTAGTCTAAGCACTGATGTTGAGCATCACTGCTTTCTTCAAAGGGTGATCAGTCCTTGAATGGGCAGTGCTTTGGTCTTCAACAGTGCTTGGAAGACATCAGTAGATAGAGCTTTAGTCTTTATTCTTCATCAGATCTTTGGCTAACAGTTGTTGAGATGATCAGTGCTTGGAGTCTATCAGGTGCTAGAAAACCACTGTCAAGGGGAAAGTCTTGAACAAGCTCTGCTTATGATGATCAACTGTTCTGAACCAGTTTTGGATTTCCTTATCATCTGTTCTTCTGGGCTAGAATGCATGGGCCAACAGTTCCTTATCTCGTTTGGTAAGTACCAACCACACTTAGGGAACGATACTATAAAGTTAGGGATGAAACCCGCATCTTGATAAAGAGTCCCATTCCTCGATTTTCAATCCCGCTAAAGTCTCGAACTTTCGATTGACTAAGGACATGTAGTAACCGAAGGGTGAATACCGTTAACCAAAATTTCGGCGAGAGTATTCTACCTATTAGGCCAAAGCATGCTTCCCAAACTCAAAAGAACTTTCGACCACTTCGGTTTAGTCAAAGTTCCATTTCGGAACAATCCAAGTTTTAGTCAAACCAACGTTATACTAGAGTCGATTTTATGCACAACACGATTCAAACTTCTCATTTTCAAAATTCAAAATTTATTTCACAACTACTATACATACATATCATACCTATCCTATTCATATTTCTTACAACTATTTATATATACGATTTCAAAACAAAACTGCAAGATAGACACTACTTATATTCCTAGAAAATAATGGAAGCATTATCATTAAGATAGGAGTGATTCTCTTACCTTGACGATTCGCTCCGCTCTTCTCCTCCTTATAACGACTTACCAACGAGTTAGGGGTGATTTCCTTACCTCGGTGATCGTTACCCATTTCTCGTTTCTTAATGAAATATCGAATCGCAACTCGAAACATTCATGTCAACCACTTGATTTGAAACTTATGCTTAAACCTTTTATCATTATGCCAAAATTTCTCATTTTGCATAAATCTCGAACTTTATTGTTTTATCAAACATGTTTCTTACCCTACGATCTACTTACGTAAATTACATCCGTGAACTTCCTAATTATACTTTAAATGTTTTCTTAACCGACTTTCAAAATCTTATGAAATGCTACCTACCAACCTATTCGGTCTAATGAATCTCTTGCCCACAATTTCCATATTTCGTCCAATCACTACAACACGCTCACATTATACTATTATCCTAAGGACATTTTATTCCCAATAGGGAACCAAAGAAAACTTTCTCTCACATACGTATAAATCTTGTAGATGTCGCTTTGTTAACCTCGCTTAGTTGGTAAAACATAATTAGTCTATAGACAACCTAGCCGACAAACGTAAATGACCAACCATACACCCTCGAGACTTCGATTTTCAACAACATATCCTAACTTAGTAGTAGATCTCCTACCGGAAAATCCATCGATACCTTAGCACAAGAATCTTACCACCCTTACCTATACTCACAACATAAGAAACCCGATACAAACCATACCTAGGGAACCTTCCAATACCCATGACTGGTAACCCACTCGTACACCATACCGTTAAACACCAAGCATCATACATATAGGTATTTAGTCGGAACCTGACACTTTGCCATCAACCTACCATAACCATCTTACCGGCAAAACTAACTCCCAATACCTACACTAGACATAGTAACCCTACACCTACACAACTATACCAACAAAGTTTGACTAGCTATAAGTTCATTTTGCTAAAGTTCTTTTCAAAACCAAAGTTTTTCCATGGGAATTTTTGAAACACAACTTTCTTATTTCAATACAAAATACTTTCAATGAAGTAAGCTCACTGTTTAAAAAAAAAATCTTTTTCGAACATCGCTAATACACAATTCTAAATCCAAACACGTGGGCAAGAAAATTTCATAAGAACGAGCAATCTACGGCATATGTGAATCCCAATTTTTTAAACATAAGTAGCATTTTCTTTTCTCGCTTAGCAACTTAATACTTTAAATTCTCTCGACATTCACAAACCTGATTCTCCATTCCCAACAGACTCAATCTGTTTTGACTCAATAAACTCAACGATTTGCTCAAATAACTATACATGCATATCACCGTACACGTTTTAATCGATATTTAATAACAATCTCACACATATTATCATTACACTTCGTTTTTACACACTCAAAATTTCATGATCATGTTATATGCTTAAACTCATTATGCTTCAACTTATACACTCGATACTATATACGCAATTGTCATCAATCATACTCATACTTAGATATTCGCACTACTTGGTAGTCATACTTGAAACCTATATATATAGGCGTAACTCGAATGGTTTGCCTACGTTAGTCACCCACATACTTAAATACAATCAGGCTTATACGCTATCACACACACACATTCTTATTTGTAATGATAAAACGTACCTTGACTCATGCACTACTAGTATAAACTATGTGGATCATGCAATGGCCAATATAATCGCGGGTGCACATGAGATTATAGTGGTAGGCGTATGAAAACCATAGGGTGTTCTACTGTGTATCGTAAGACACGGAACGTAACATGACACCGAATAGCGAAACAGAAGTAATATGGTTAGAACATGGTGGATACGTCGTTAGTACTTCCTATATATAAGTGTTCCTACCATATTACCAAACTTTCGTAAAACGTGTCATGCGAAATTCGGTGTTATCCCAGACCTTTTTTAGACGCGATTAAACAAACTTTAGTAACTCACAAACGCACTATGAAACGCACGATACCCGATTATCAATGATGAAACCTAATCCTCGAAATCGTTAGCCGCAACGGCTACAACTATCACTAGCATTTCTCAAAGCTTCATATTCGCATTATATCCAATAATCATGCTATTCCTACCCTTGCATTCATCTACCGAATCGTTCATTCACTCTCCTATCACAATTATTCCCAATTATTCCTTTGACATTTTATCCAAACCTTATTTACAATAAATCAGCCTAAACGTTCAATCCCTAAAAATACTTCCTTACTTAAAAAAAAACCATCTTCCATTATTTATTAAGCACAAACTTACTTAGTCGGCCCATTACCACCAAAACATTTTGAAATCATAAATACCTACCATCCCAGTTTCTCACCAATAAGCAATTTTCTACAAACGTGTCATTTTACTAATACGTCATAAAACCGGTAAAAATTTTCTTACAACCTACGGTGAGGGCCGAACTTTTCATCAAAATACATTCTATTTTATACGAAAACTTTTCTTCTTAGGTAACATCCTTTTAAAATACTTCTCCCATCGAATTATTTAAACTTGGTCAAACTCACTTTGCCTATACACACACATGCACGTTTTACTCAAACTTACGATTGTTGCCTCAAATTATCTTAGTCAAACGAACAACTTTTACAAACCTACCTTTTCATTCCTCAAGAATTTTCATGCATTCTAACACGCCTATACGTAGATGTAACACCCCGAAAAATGTAAAACCTTAAACCGGAATTAATAAGGTTTAAATAAATGAGAATTTACTAACTAGGAAATTTAACCTAATTAGTTAAAAATCTAGAAATAACCATAAAGTAGAGTTAAAGTTCACTAAAATCCATATTGATCAAAGTGAAGGGGGTTAAGTTGTTAAAATTGAAAACTTAATTCTAAAAACTAAACAAAACACAAAACTTAATCCCCACTTCAATCCCCTGGTCGACCAGAGACATCAGGGGCGACACCACCATGAATCAAACCTAGAACTCTACTAAAATCCACAATTGAAGGAGCAAATCTGGTCCAAACTGAATTTTGAGCCTAGAATCGTAATCCTCACTGCAAGAGGATTCTAAGGTATGTGAAATTTGATGAAATCTATCAACTTGAAATTCTCATGATTTTGTAAAACTGAAATTAGATGCTTGCATGTGTGTCATTTGGTTAGATTAAGGTTGATTAGGTGTTTAGAAGTAAAACCTAGTTAACTATTTGAGAAATCATGACCCAATTCAGAAAGTTCCATGAACACCTTGAAGGTGGGTTGTGGGTTTTACATGAAGATGATGAGCACTAGGGTTAAGAAGGGTTATTCTAGTGTAATTTGATTGTTGAAAGTGATTCCAGAAAGATATGATGCTTAAAACACTATAGGAGGGCTCTATTGTTGTCAAGATAGCTAATTAGCAAGCTAAGAAGTTGATTTCTAAAGATATAAAAATTCTGCATATGAAGTGTTTGTTGAAATGCCTCTATGAAGGCTTGAAAAATTGAAATTTCGAGTTAAAACGCATAATCATGATGTCCGGTGTATTATGCGAATTATGATATGAAAAGAGTTCTAAACATGTGTTGGATTGAACTCTATAGGACAAGATACCGGAACGTCAAGCGGACAAGCCGGTGGAGACTCACGGTTGAAGGGAGTGCGCTAAGGTATGTAACTTGCTCCGTTACATTTATTTTGTCGGATGAATTAAATATGTAATTGAATTTTTGCGTAAAAGTTGTTTTGAAATAAGTCTTGGAGTCGTTACATGGATTGATTATTTAAGTCCGGCTAGTGCGCGTTGGTAGTCGTCATAGAGGAGGATTTCCTTAGACGAGCCAAATGGGTCAATTAATCAAGTGAAACATGATATATATATACTCCGGAATGTGGTGGATAATGTTATGTTATAGGTTAATATTTATCACATTATTAAAAGTACCAGAATTTGGATGTTATGGGTTGATAGGAAAGCAAGTTACAAGATTTGTTTGAATGAGCTGAACCAAACAAAAACTAAACGTTGATTTCCAGGTCTTACCGTAAATTACGGTATTACCGTAAATTACGGTATTACCGTAATTTACGGTAAGGGTTATATTGTTACGGTGTAAACCTACTGGTTTACGGTGATCAGACATCCTCAAGACTCACCGTAAATTACGGTGATACCGTAATTTACGGTGGATCCAGAATAATTGTTTGTCTTTATTTTTCAAATGTGATGTACAATTTGGTGATTATATTACACAATAATATCAAAACTAACATTTATATGGTTTTGATCATAGGTAATTTTAGTAGATCTTACAAGTGACGATCAAGCAATCAAATGAAGAACCGAACACTCCGTTTTGAAGCTTCCGCTATGCTTTAGATCTATGTAGTTTTTGTGTATGGGTTGTAACACACGTTAAACAATTTTTGAAACGTTTAATTTAGTCATTAGTGGACTAAGGTCTTAGTTACTTATGATCTTTGTTAATGAATGACGTGTACTTAAACTATATTTTGTATAAATTTTAAAAAAAAAATCTAGGGTGTTACAAGTTGGTAATCAGAGCTCATGGTTGTCAATAAGTGTTCGGTTCAAGCTTGATCGATCGTCCGGTAAGAACTAACTTGTTTTGGTAATAAATTATGTACTATGTATAGAATGAGAAATGAACAATATGCATGAAAAGAGTGTGTAAGCTCACTCGAAAACAAGAAATGAATCGAAACAAGAATGATCAAATCAAGTTACGGACTTGATTAAATAGAAACAAGAATGATCAAATCAAGTTACGGACTTGATTGAATAGAAACAAGAATGATCAAATCAAGTTACGGACTTGATTAAATAGAAACAAGAATTATTAAATCAAGTTACGGACTTGATTGAATTAAAACAAGAATGATTAAATCAAGTTATAAACTTGATTAAATCAAAACAAGTAAAGCATGTGTTATAAATGGAATGTTTAACAATTTATGTAAACATTTCAGAAATCGAGATGGCTAATGAAGGCAATGATAATGCGGTGCCAAGAGTCACCGAACAAGTGAGGGAAGTGATTGCCGAAGAGGTTGGAAAGGCGATCGAAAACAGTTTGTCGGGCTTTATTGATAAAATCCAAAACACGGTTTTATCAATAGTAGAAGATAGAATCAAGAAACTGGAAGATGATTCAAAAGTAACAAAGGAAAAACGTGGAGGACGAAAGCCTTGTTCATACAAGGAATTCATGGCTTGTAAGCCACCAACATATAATGGGGAGGTTGACCCAATAGTGTGCCAACGATGGCTAAGTGACATCGAAGGGGTATTCGAGAGAACCCATTGTGACGAAGAAGACTACGTAGCCTTTGGTACGGGTCAACTAAGGAGTCAAGCGAAAGATTGGTGGGATAACAAAAAGAAGGAGATTGGAAGTGAAGCGGCTAAGGCCATGACTTGGGAGGAGTTTAAGACGCCGTTTCTTAAACACCATAGTCCCAAGGCGGTCATAAATAAAATCAAGGAAGAATTCATGCAACTCAGACACAAAGGTGAATCCATAGACAAGATCACGGGGATGTTTATGGATAAGATGAAGTTCTGTGATGACTTGATAACGAATGAAGAGCAAAAGGTCTACTATTATCATAACATGCTAAGTGCTGAATATAGAGAGTTCATAACCCCTTCAAAGTACGAGACCCTTACCGAGATTGTCAATGCTGCTCGGGAAAGGGAGATTGAATTGAAGAAGAGTATAGAACGGGGTGAACGAAGGGCACAAGATGTAAATCCAATCCCTGCCAAGAAAGCAAGAACGAATGAATCAGCAAAGAAATCAGATGCTAAAGGTAGTACATCAGGTTGTAAAATTTGTGGGAAGAATCATAAGGGCGAATGTCGTTACAAGGATAAGCCTTGTCCCATATGCAAGAAAACGGGACATATGGCTATGTCATGCCCGGAGAAAGTGACGGTTTGTTACAACTGTTACCGAACGGGTCACAAGAAGTCGGAATGCCCGGAACTGGTTGGAAAGAAGGATGGGCAAGAACCAAAAGGTGAAGCCCTGAAAGCAAAGGCAAGATCTTTCCAACTAACTGCTGCAGAAGCAAAGATTGAACCCGACGTGGTCTCAGGTATATTTGCTGTAAATTCAATTCCCGCACACGTGTTATTTGATACGAGTGCGAATAAATCCTTTGTTTCATATGGGTTTATTCGACATCCTTCATTTATTCTAACGAAATTACCTGTGCCTTTAGAAGTAGAGATAGGTAATAACAAAAGCTTTATTGTTTGTGATGTATGTGAAAATTGTAAACTGAGCATCGACGAAGAAGAATATTTGATAAATCTAATCCCGATGTCGATGGGAGAATTTCAAGTAGTTGTGGGGATGGATTGGCTATCTCAATATCATGCAAAGGTCGTGTGTTTTCGCAAAGAGATAAAACTAACATCTCCGAGCGGAAAACACGTCACCATATATGGCGAAAAACGAGGCAACCCCATAGTATGTTCGATGTTGAAAGCTCACAAGCTCATGAAGCGAGGATGCAAGGCATTCATAATTTATGCAAATGAGACCGAGAAAGAATCACGGAAGATTGGAGATGTACCGGTAGTACGAGATTATGAAGATGTTTTTCCGGAAGATTTGCCGGGGATACCGCCTGAACGGGAAGTAGAGTTCGGGATCGAATTGATTCCGGGCGCGAAACCTGTGGCAAAAGCCCCGTACCGACTTGCACCGTCGGAATTACAAGAGCTAATGTCCCAAATTCAAGATTTGCTTGACAAGGGATTTATAAGGCCGAGTGTGTCTCCTTGGGGCGCGCCGGTGTTGTTCGTGAGAAAGAAGGACGGGAGCATGCGCATGTGTATCGATTATCGGGAGTTAAACAAACTCACGGTAAAGAACCGATACCCGCTCCCGAGGATAGATGACTTATTTGACCAACTACAAGGCGCGAGTTGGTTTTCAAAAATTGACCTTAGGTCGGGATATCACCAACTAAAGGTCAAAGAAGAAGATGTGCCGAAGACGGCTTTTCGCACAAGATACGGACATTACGAATTTCTCGTGATGTCGTTTGGGCTGACAAATGCGCCCGCGGCTTTCATGGACCTCATGAACCGGGTTTGCAAGCCAATGTTAGATAAGTCGGTCATCGTGTTTATCGATTATATCTTGGTGTACTCGAAAAATGAAGCTGAACACGCACACCACTTACAGGAAGTGTTAGAGACACTTAGACGAGAGAAGTTATATGCAAAATTCTCTAAATGTGCCTTTTGGTTACGAGAGGTACAATTTCTCGGCCATGTCATAAATGCCGACGGAGTTTTGGTGGATCCGTCAAAGATAGAGGCGGTGTCAAAATGGAATCCTCCGAAGAACCCTTCGGAAATTAGAAGCTTTTTGGGGCTTGCTGGATATTATAGGAGATTCATTCAAGATTTCTCCAAGATTGCATCGCCGCTAACAAAGCTAACCCAAAAGAAAGCAAAGTTTGTTTGGGGAGTCGATCAAGAAAAAGCGTTTCGGACGCTAAAAGAAAGGCTAACTCAAGCTCCGGTACTGACATTGCCGGACGGAGTCGAAGACATGGTGGTTTATTCGGATGCTTCATTATCGGGGCTCGGTTGCGTGTTGATGCAACGGGGCAAGGTAATAGCCTATGCCTCGAGACAATTGAAGATACACGAGAAGAAATATCCCACACACGATCTTGAGCTGGCAGCGGTGATATTTGCATTAAAAATATGGAGGCATTATTTGTATGGGGTAAAATGCACCATATTCACCGACCACAAGAGCTTGAAATACTTCTTCGATCAGAAGGAGTTAAATATGCGACAAAGGCGATGGTTGGAAACGGTGAAAGACTATGACTGTGAGATACATTATCACCCCGGAAAGGCAAATGTGGTAGCGGACGCTCTGAGCAGAAAAGCGGATTATGTCCCGATACGAGTACGATCGATGCAACTCGTGGTAACCTCGGGTATACTTGAACGTATTCGAGAAGCGCAATTAGAAGCAGTAAAAGAAGAGAATTGGAAGAAGGAAAGAATAATTGGACAGTTGAAAGACTTGTCGGAAGGGAATCACGGGTTAAAGACTCGATCCGGAAGGATATGGGTCCCACATACATGTGGAGTAAAGGCGCTTCTACTAAATGAAGCTCATAAATCCCGTTATTCAATTCATCCGGGTGCGACCAAGATGTACAATGATTTGAAACAAAACTATTGGTGGCCCGGAATGAAGAGGGACGTGGCAAAATATGTGGAAAAATGCTTGACATGTTTACAAGTCAAGGCGGAGCACCAGAAACCATATGGTAAACTCCAACCGTTAGAAATTCCGGTTTGGAAGTGGGAACATATTACAATGGACCTACTAACCAAACTGCCTAAGACGAATCGGGGATTTGATGCCATATGGGTAGTGGTGGATAGACTGACGAAAAGTGCTCACTTCATTCCGATTCGTGAGACTTATACGTCAGAAAAGATGTCAGAAGTCTATACCAATGAAATCATAGCACGTCATGGGGTGCCAGTATCCATCGTATCGGATAGGGATACCCGGTTTACTTCGAATTTCTGGCGTGATTTCCAAGAACAAATGGGGACCAAATTGTTCATTAGCACAGCGTACCATCCTCAAACGGATGGACAAAGTGAAAGAACAATACAAATTTTGGGAGACATGCTACGGGCGTGCATAATCGACTTTGGAGGTAGTTGGGATGTTCACCTACCGTTAGTTGAGTTTTCGTATAACAACAGTTACCAATCTAGTATTAAAATGGCACCATACGAACTGCTTTACGGTAGGAAGTGTCGAACCCCGGTTTGTTGGGGTGAAGTGGGTCCACGTGAACTCGCCCATCAAGACATAGTAAGAGCCACGAACGAAAAGATCGATAAAGTTCGGGCACACTTGAAAGCGGCTCAAGACAGACAAAATGCGTATGTTGATAAAAGGAAAAGGCCGATTGAATTTCAAGTCGGCGACATGGTCATGCTAAAAGTGTCCCCATGGAAAGGCGTTATTAGATTTAGAAAGAAGGGGAAGTTAAGCCCAAGGTTTATCGGGCCATTTAAAATTATCGGGAGAGTTGGCAAGGTAGCTTACCGTCTTGAACTACCGGAGGAGCTAAGTGGGATTCATGGCACGTTTCACGTATCTCAATTAAGAAAGTGTCTAGCTGACGAAACGACCTATATCCATTACGATGATATCGAAGTGGATAATAGTCTAAATTATGTGGTGAGACCGGTTGAAATTTTAGACAGAAAGGTCAAACGTTTACGAAATAAACAAATCGAACAAGTCAAAGTCAAATGGGAGCATAGGAAGGGTTCGGACACTACATGGGAGTCCGAAGAGGAGATGCGACGTCTTCACCCTACTTTATTTGGTACGTATTGCGGTTTCGAGGACGAAACCCTTTTTAAGGGGGGTGGACTTGTAACACCCCGAAAAATGTAAAACCTTAAACCGGAATTAATAAGGTTTAAATAAATGAGAATTTACTAACTAGGAAATTTAACCTAATTAGTTAAAAATCTAGAAATAACCATAAAGTAGAGTTAAAGTTCACTAAAATCCATATTGATCAAAGTGAAGGGGGTTAAGTTGTTAAAATTGAAAACTTAATTCTAATAACTAAACAAAACACAAAACTTAATCCCCACTTCAATCCCCTGGTCGACCAGAGACATCAGGGGCGACACCACCATGAATCAAACCTAGAACTCTACTAAAATCCACAATTGAAGGAGCAAATCTGGTCCAAACTGAATTTTGAGCCTAGAATCGTAATCCTCACTGCAAGAGGATTCTAAGGTATGTGAAATTTGATGAAATCTATCAACTTGAAATTCTCATGATTTTGTAAAACTGAAATTAGATGCTTGCATGTGTGTCATTTGGTTAGATTAAGGTTGATTAGGTGTTTAGAAGTAAAACCTAGTTAACTATTTGAGAAATCATGACCCAATTCTGTAGGACCGGATTCGGACCCGAATGAGTCGATCAGAGGCGTTCTCCTATGTTTCAGGTGCGGAATTACAAGAAACAAAGGTAGAAATAGCTTTAAAACACTGTTTGATTAATTGGATGACAATTACAGCTCAAATCTCACACCGGCAGCACTTCGGCGTAGTTGTCAAGAGTCTCCTTTATGATTTCGCTCAAGAGGACCCTATATATAGAGTGATGGTTTCGCTTATGTGACAGACCACATAAGCGATACCCCATGTTAGTGATTTCGCTTATGTGTCATGTACACATAAACGATACCCTCTTGTACACATGAGCGAAAACATCTCTAACTACCTATATAATTTTTACATATTCTCGTACAACGTGCCCTGATCTATACAATGAAATCCAAGATTCGATACAAGACGAAGTCAACAGATGTAGTGCATCAACAAACTCCCCCTCAGATGTTGACGAGTCGCATCCAACACCAACTGTATCTTCAGTTCTTCAGTCTTGATCTATCTATGGGCTTTTCCGAACTCTCCCTCTCAGATGTTCTCTTCAGACTCCCCCTCTCGATTTGCTGGTATTCCTTTGTTCTTTAGCACAATCTTCAGGATCTCTGTCTGTCTCTCTAAGACTTCAGATATCAAAACCTGGCTTTTCAAAATCAAGTCTAATTCTCTTGATCAGATCTCTTGATTCCTTAAGTTCATCAGCATCAGGTCAATATCTGGAAAAATCTTAACCCAAATATAAATTTCTAAATTTAACAAATTATATGCACCAATACTAACTCTCCCTCAAATTCCCATCTCACTTTTATTTGATAAACCAATTGTAAGATTTCAAAAAAAAATTTTCATTTAAGATTTACTCCCCCTTTACAATAATGTCATCATGTTTAGCACTTGAAATTTTGAAAATCAGCTTTTCAATATCAGTTGTCGAAAATCTTTTTGGATTTGTAAAAACTTATGCTAAAACACACTAAAATCTTTTTGGGATTTTTGAACATGCAGAAAAAAAAATATTTACAGACAATATTTTTGTGAATTTTGTGTAAGAGGATCATATCAGATTTTGACAAGTCACAAGTACCGTTGAGCTTAGTTACACATTAAGAATTAAACAATTCACTTAGATTGCCAATATACTGATCCACTTAAATTTTCATACAAATTTCAACTGATTCAGGATATGAGTTAGTTGTTTTAGGAACTTAAACTCATTCATGTGTCCCACCTCTTGAATATACTCCCATATCCAGATCCCAATATTCAGTCTTACAGGTGAGTATACCACAGATGATATCTGTCAGGGGAATAAATTATAGTACGAGGGCCGTGAGAGCTCAGGTCGATCTTTCGATACGCAGAGAGATGACGGCTTCGACTTTCGGTGTGTCCCCTTTAGAGGATCTTTTGATTACAACAGCAATGACTATCAATTTTATTGTTTCATCAATTTGCTGAGGGCTGCGCTATATTTCAAGCATGCGGAAAGAATTCTCCGGGGACTAGGCCATTGCTTCCGCAAAATCAGAAGTCCCGGGATAATACCCCAGATATCACTGAGCATAAAGACCTAGTATCTCAGAATAAGGGACCTTTCAAACGAGATTTCAGGGGTTACCTATATATCCAAGTAGTGTTCCCCACGAAATAAGCAAGTTTGAAATTTAGTTTATATCCCGAAAAAGTTTACTAAATGTATAAAAACCTATCGGCATATCATCAGTGAGACCGTTTAACACTATTTAAACATTACAATTCTTTAGCATACTGTGACCGTCTACTGATGTACTATCATTTCCTCTTCTAGGCACAAAAACTCATTTTTGATTTTATCATGTTTTTGCCTTTTTCAAATTTTCTAATGTTTTTGGATTTTCTGAAAATTTTCTACTCCCCCTAAAATGCAAACACATTAAAGAAAATATGAAAATAAACTGTACAACAAACTTGACAACCGATATCGAATCGCATCAAATCGCCATCCACTTGGCATAAACAATCAGAACTCCCCCTTTCACAAAACTATTTTCTCATTATGATTTCAAAACACTTAAGTTTGTTTTAACCAAAATGATTTTTCCGGAAAATAAGTTTTGTTGATTTTAAACCATTTGTAGGTTCAGGGTGTGGTTCATCACATTGTTTATTCAATCACATATATGAGGATTACATCAAGTTCAAACTAATGACCTTGATGAGTCACTTTGTACCTCTTGTAAAAATATTCACAACATTTAAGCCTATGTAGGAATAAACCTCTACACAAACCGTTTTACCAATCAAGATGCCGATTCCTTCTTCACACTTACCAACCTGGAAGCTCCGACAATTCACACTTATCCTGTAAAAATTTAAACTATATAAGATTCATTCACAATCATCAATTTTCAAGAAATATGCCGATTCCTGATCCGCGATTACAAACTTGGGATCTCCGGCAATTCCTAAGACTTTAAGGAAAGCAAACTTCCACCCAAGTCTTATTTGACTTGGTGGCTTCCAATTCCTGGGTAGTAGGATTGTAAGTTGCCTTTTTCGTTGCATAAAAATCTTTAATCCCCTTTACTTTCCCATTAAGCATTTTCTTGAAAATTTTCTTAACATTACCATTGAATGTTTTTTCAATATCAAAATCTGAGATTTCTATTTTACCAACCATTTGTTGAATTTCTTTCACACTCATAGATTTAATGTCAGCATCATTCAACAAATCATCAATCTCATTTTGTGACTCCTCTGATTTTGTGGAATCAGATTCATTGTTAGATTTTACATCAAATTCTTTAACAACCCATTTTTGATTGTCAAGATGAGCCTTCTTTTTGTAAAATCTTTTAGAACTTTCACCAACTTCATTTTTTGAATTTTCAAAAATTTTGAAGTTTGTAGTTGGTGAAACATTCTTTTCAACCAGTTTTTCTTTGAGTTTATAGGATACTCCCTGTTTTCTGTTGTCTTTGTTTGGACAGTTGTGAGCAATGTGTCCAGCAACTTGGCATTGAAAACAGATCCTTGTATCTCTTTGCAGAAAATCTCTATCTGGATGAAACACTCCAGTCCCTGTTTTTTCCCTTTCAGCAAAGAATTCTTGATTTGTCTGTCTCCAAAATGAACTCTTCTGTTCTTCCTCTGCTGTTGTACCTAAAACAAATTTAGTAACTGTTTTTGATTTAGAATTATTTACCTTTCTGTAACTTTCTTGCTGAATAAAACCTAAACCTTTTCTTTTGTAATTACAATTTTGGTTTGTTTTCTTTTGAAAACCAGAACCAGAATTGTAACCCTTTTTCTTGTTTAATCTTTGTTGTACTCTTGAAGTGTATTTTTTAGGTTTTTTATTAATATGAAAATCTTTAATTTCAGAAATATTAATTTCTGTCATTTTAAAAACCTTTTTGATCATGTCAAAACGAACACCTCTTATTGGAAACTCTTTGTCAAAGTATAATTTGTCTGAATCATTTAAAGTATAAGCAACTTCAAATATTCCATCATCCAAATTAGCCTTTGATAATAAAAATTCTTTACTATAGGACCGTTTAACCGTTGGATTTGAACTGTTGACCAACAAACTTGAACCACCAGACTCAAACTTTGACTCAACCACCTCCTCAGTATCCAACACTTGATCAACCACTTTTTTCATTAACTCAGACTCATGATCAGTATCAGACGAGGTAAATGTGATATCAATATTTTCTGGTAAAACGTCAGTTTCCTCTGATTTTAACTTTATATTGACTGCTTTTTCGACTTGCTCCTCATTTGGTTTCCTAGGAGAATAACCTTCCCAGATAGGAGGCGGACACTTGTTATACTTAACAGTCGATTTCTTACCAGTCTCTTTCTTTTTCTTTTCATCTTCAAATGCTTCAAAACCTGCAACAGTAGGATAAACCCTATCAATCACATAATCAGAACATGAATAACTAAGAAGTAACCTTCTGATTCTTTCGTTCTCAATCTTTTCATTTTCCAAATCCTGCTTCAGTTTTGCATTCTCTTCAATGTAATGATTGATTGCCTTTTGCTTTTGCATCAAAGTTGAATTAGTCATGGTTAACGCCTTTTCTCTTTCTGAATTTGTTGTTTGAAGACTAGTCACTGTTCTGTTCAAGACACTGTAAGATTCTTTCACATAATTGATGTCAGACAGCAACTTCTCTATCAATCTTTCTCTGTCAAACAACAACACATCTTTATCTTCACACTTCTTGCAAACTTCCGAACACTTCATGCAAGTCTTCTCAACCTCAACAATCTTCTCAACCTCTACAGTCTTCACCACTTCAATAACCTTTTCTTCAACAATTTCTTTTTCAACCTCAGTCACTTTTTCTTCTTCAACAACATTTTCATTCTTCAAATCTTGTTGTTGTTCTTTTTCAGCTCTTTTCTCCTTCAGCTTCTCCAATCTATCTGCAAAATAGAAATGAAAACTTTCAGGAGATAAATGACTTTTAGCGACATTAATATGTTTTTCTTCATCATTATCACTGCTGCTATCAATTGGTGTCTGATCAAACTTTGTAGATTTTTCAGACTCAGTATCTGAACAACCAGAATCAACTGGTGTTTGATCAAAAACAACTTCTTTTTCTGAACTATCATCATTTTGAACACTCTCATCAAAACTTTTCAATCTTTCTTCATCATTGTCAGAACTTTCATTAAATGCATCAGATTCTTCTTTCACGCTATTCACTGTCACACCAATAAATCTCATCCATGTAGCAAACAAATCTGGTTCTTTGACTATCTTTGCAATAAATGCTTTGAAACCACCTTTCTCATCCACAAACATATCCCAGCTAAACCCTTCAGGTAATTCTTCATCATTCTGATCTACCAAACATGCTGAGTTTTCAGAAGATATGTATTTGCTCCAGTTGAAATCTACCAAGCATCCTTTCTTCGAATCTTCAATCTTTCTACCATGAGCCGTTTGTGAATCTTGTAATTGACCAACTTGCTGATAAATGGCTTTCCGGTAGTAGTCTTCTTTTTCGAACGGATTCTGAGCACCACTCACTTCTCTGTTTTTGCACTCTCGTTTGAAATGACCTTTTTGCCTGCATCTGAAACAAGTAACTTTAGATTTGTCAAATCCTAAATTAGAAACACAAGCATCAAGAAAATCATTTCTTCCAGTGATTATTTTGAACTTCTCAGCCCTTCGAAGAACACTAGCAAGACACCACTTAATATCCATAAGTTCCATTTCTTCGGCATCTATCTGATCATAATCCTCCTTTGTCAACATAGGATTTCCAATTCGACCAGCTACCAATCCCTCATAGGATACCAACACCGAACCAAGTAGAGCCATGTGATCCTTTGCTATGTCTTCTGAAAAACTTTTACCTTCTGGCAGATTAAGAGCTATATTGCACTGAATCACACAACCATTTCCCATCTTTGTGTTTTCTGATGAAGTTTTTGTATTAAAACTTGGATAAGATGAGAAACTGCTACTGCTTTTGTTTGTGCTTTGATCAGTTTGTTCTGTAGCATTCTCAACACTATATGCAGTCTGAATCTTAGGACTTCTATCAGCTTCTGATGTAGAAACACTGCCTTTATAATACATCTTCACATCCTGTTGACCACTTGGATTATTCATCCTAGCGATCTTTTGCTGTTCCAGATCCTGACTTTCAATCTTTTCAATGAATTGAGATATCGATAAACCATCATAAACACCCGTATTTTTCAATATCATCAAATACGTTCCCCACTCTTTCTGTGGTAAAGCATCAGCTAGCTTATCAACCCATTCCTCATTTTCCTTTGTGATGTCCATCATCGACATCGTTCTCACCAGATGACAGTACCTTTCAATTAACTTCTTCGTGTCTTCCCCAGGCAGACTTGTAAACAGATCAAATTCTTTTTTAAGTAACGACTTCTTGTTCTTAATCATATTTGCACTTCCTTCAACCTTTACTTTCAAAGCATCCCAAATCGACTTCGATGTTTTATCATGTTGAAGAAGTATGAATATGTCTTCTTTGATCGCCTGTTGTAACAAACTAATCATCATTTTTTCAGCCCGATACATCTCTCGTTCTTCATTGCTGAAATCTGAAATCTGTTTAATTGTTTGTAGCTCAGTTCTTGGTAATACGTACTTCTTCAAAATGCACTCCCATGATCTCAAATGATTAGCTTGAACCCAATTTTCAAACCTATCTTTCCAACCATAATATTCCTCAATACCCATAAGCTTTGGCGGTTTCTGTGTAGTTCCCGTCTCATTCTCTAAGTTCACGGCTTTAGCAATTGAAGATTGACCCGTCGGTGTTGCAAATGCATTGTAGAATTCAGTACTCATGATGACGTATCAAATTTTTCAACACTGTGTCTTAAAAGCGAAATCAGTTTGTAAGTTGCCACAAAAACGAAACCCTAAAGTGACGTTTGAGCGAAACCCCAAGTTGTACGTTTGAGCGAAACCTCTGATTACCACTAAAGCGAAACCTCAAATTACCACAAGAGCGAAATCTCAATTTACCCTAAGAGCGAAATCGCTGTGACACAAGAACGATACCCTGACCTCAAAAGCGAAACCCCTTCGAACCAGAATTTAGGCCATTTTACTTAGAATCTAAGTCTCAAACTTTCCAGGGTTTGTCTATGCAAGATTATCTATGTGCTGAACAATTTTGATCCAATTTTGACCGTGAAAACCCTCTGAATTAAGAAAAGTATGTGTAGAAGTGAGAAAAACCAATGAAAACCAGAAGAAAACAAGCTATTTTCAGCAGAACTCCTCCTCCTGAGCTCTGATACCACTTGTAGGACCGGATTCGGACCCGAATGAGTCGATCAGAGGCGTTCTCCTATGTTTCAGGTGCGGAATTACAAGAAACAAAGGTAGAAATAGCTTTAAAACACTGTTTGATTAATTGGATGACAATTACAGCTCAAATCTCACACCGGCAGCACTTCGGCGTAGTTGTCAAGAGTCTCCTTTATGATTTCGCTCAAGAGGACCCTATATATAGAGTGATGGTTTCGCTTATGTGACAGACCACATAAGCGATACCCCATGTTAGTGATTTCGCTTATGTGTCATGTACACATAAACGATACCCTCTTGTACACATGAGCGAAAACATCTCTAACTACCTATATAATTTTTACATATTCTCGTACAACGTGCCCTGATCTATACAATGAAATCCAAGATTCGATACAAGACGAAGTCAACAGATGTAGTGCATCAACAAATTCAGAAAGTTCCATGAACACCTTGAAGGTGGGTTGTGGGTTTTACATGAAGATGATGAACACTAGGGTTAAGAAGGGTTATTCTAGTGTAATTTGATTGTTGAAAGTGATTCCAGAAAGATATGATGCTTAAAACACTATAGGAGGGCTCTATTGTTGTCAAGATAGCTAATTAGCAAGCTAAGAAGTTGATTTCTAAAGATATAAAAATTCTGCATATGAAGTGTTTGTTGAAATGCCTCTATGAAGGCTTGAAAAATTGAAATTTCGAGTTAAAACGCATAATCATGATGTCCGGTGTATTATGCGAATTATGATATGAAAAGAGTTCTAAACATGTGTTGGATTGAACTCTATAGGACAAGATACCGGAACGTCAAGCGGACAAGCCGGTGGAGACTCACGGTTGAAGGGAGTGCGCTAAGGTATGTAACTTGCTCCGTTACATTTATTTTGTCGGATGAATTAAATATGTAATTGAATTTTTGCGTAAAAGTTGTTTTGAAATAAGTCTTGGAGTCGTTACATGGATTGATTATTTAAGTCCGGCTAGTGCGCGTTGGTAGTCGTCATAGAGGAGGATTTCCTTAGACGAGCCAAATGGGTCAATTAATCAAGTGAAACATGATATATATATACTCCGGAATGTGGTGGATAATGTTATGTTATAGGTTAATATTTATCACATTATTAAAAGTACCAGAATTTGGATGTTATGGGTTGATAGGAAAGCAAGTTACAAGATTTGTTTGAATGAGCTGAACCAAACAAAAACTAAACGTTGATTTCCAGGTCTTACCGTAAATTACGGTATTACCGTAATTTACGGTAAGGGTTATATTGTTACGGTGTAAACCTACTGGTTTACGGTGATCAGACATCCTCAAGACTCACCGTAAATTACGGTGATACCGTAATTTACGGTGGATCCAGAATAATTGTTTGTCTTTATTTTTCAAATGTGATGTACAATTTGGTGATTATATTACACAATAATATCAAAACTAACATTTATATGGTTTTGATCATAGGTAATTTTAGTAGATCTTACAAGTGACGATCAAGCAATCAAATGAAGAACCGAACACTCCGTTTTGAAGCTTCCGCTATGCTTTAGATCTATGTAGTTTTTGTGTATGGGTTGTAACACACGTTAAACAATTTTTGAAACGTTTAATTTAGTCATTAGTGGACTAAGGTCTTAGTTACTTATGATCTTTGTTAATGAATGACGTGTACTTAAACTATATTTTGTATAAATTTTAAAAAAAAATCTAGGGTGTTACAGTAGACTCCTCATAGACTTTAAACTTCAAAATTGCGATTTTAGCCAACCGTTTTAACCAAAATTCCTTTTTCCAAAGTCTTCCAGATGAATAAATTTCAGGACGAAATTTTCTAAAGTAAGGGAGACTGTAATGCTTCGCATTTTGTACTTTCCTTATTTAGAAAGTTTAATCATATTTCTATTTATGGAAACTTGTATTCGTATCATGTTCGTATTCCATTGCCAGATATATAATTCAAGACTTTAATCATAATGAAACTCAAATTTTATACATATTTGTTATTCGCGCAATTAATCAATTAAATACGTGTTTACTTGCAAATCGATACTTGTTATACGTACAATTATTCATACATACATTCACGATACTTGAATTATACTTACGTATGCTTTTAAGGCATAAAAACATGTCAAAATAGAAAGTTGTGGCTTAAAATAATAAGAATATCAAAGTTCAGGGGCCAAAATGCAATAAATCACACTTGGGGCTGGTAAAAGGGGAGGCCACGGGGCGCGATACCCTAAGTTATATCTGTCGCGGCCCATGAAACCCCTCGATCCACAGATTATTGTTTCTTGGTCATGGATTGGCCACCTTTTTACTCCGCAATCATCTTTAATCTACATTAAACACTAAACCCTAACCAACCACTATATAAGCAAGCTCCCTATCACTCATTTCCACTTTCTCAACTCATCTACACTCTCAAAACTCTCTTAAATCTGTTTTTATTGCAAGAACAAGGCATAATCTTCTAAGTTCTAAAAACTCAATTTTCTTCATCTTTTCTCCATCATTTCTTCCTCTACAAAGCTTGGAATACCTCTAGGAGTGTTTCCACAAGTTTACCATGGTAAACTAAGGTGGAACATCACCATTTTGAAATAACAACCCTCCAAAATAATTTCCGACACCCCTAATATATTTAAAATGCCCTTATATGTTTCAATACATACCCCGTATGTGATAACCGAGCTCAAAATACCTTTAAATTTGAAAAAATAAAACTAGAAAATAGGGCGCTCGCGGGTCGATTAGCCCTTGGCTACCTTCTACGCGGGGCGCGACAGACCGGCTACGAGGCGACACCCGGAAGCTGCCAAGTGTCGACACGTGGCGAAGCTAGACCGATGACAAATCAAGGCTAGGGCCTACTTACCCTACATCGCAGGCCGCGTAAGCCCCCGCTTCCTCTTACGCGGGGCGCGAGGGACTCGAATTCAGCTCCTATAAATTGGGAGCTCAGGCCTTCAGTCCCAACTCGCACCACACTTTTTCTCTCTCGATATTCTGAACAATTAAAGCTATTTCTGGGCATAATACCCCCTTAATTAACGAAGTTCTGCCCCGTTGTAAGTATCATAACCCCGGTTACGTATTAGATACGCTTCCCGATTGATCCAGGGTTCCGTAACGGTTGTCGTGGTTATGCCCGACGTAGTCGTTGGAATGCCGTCTCGGGGAGGGTGTTACTAATGTAAATATTGGGTTATTATATTAACGCGTGTGCATTTATGTATTTAATAGATAATCACCAGGAAACCTTAAAGGAAAACCTAAGACAACAATGTGAGTAATCTCCTTTTTGCAAACTGTTTTTACAAAACCTCATATGATTAACATTATATTAAACAGTGATTGAGTATTTGTATTCTACAATTATCATCGGTATGTTGGGGTTTTGTATACAAAATTTGTTACTACCTTGCGAGGAGTAACATGACCACAAGTCGGGTTGATAGGACCGTGGGTGGTAATTAAAGTAGATGGAAACAAATGTAATTGCGCGACCGCCCTCAATACTATACAATGGTTTTTACTTAACTTGATTAAACTGGGATTCACTCACCAGTATTTCCCACTGACAAAATGTTTTTAAACGCGTTTCAGGTAACAAAATGTGAAAGCCAAATATAAGCCAGCTGGACAGCACTGAAGGCTAGGAAAAGTTACTATAAAGTTACCTAAAATAAAGAGATGTTTTATTTAAATAAAATAGGGTTTATCCCTATGAAAATGTGTGTACTTAAAACTTGGGATTATTCCCATATGTTTACTATTATAAAAGCGTGGTATTTTACTCTGATAAAATATTTCCTAACTACGGTCCTGATGAAATTTCCGCTGTCAAAATGATAAACACCTGGATACCACCGAAACTGGTCGCGGCCGCCCGTTCCTAGGTAGTATAGGGGACGGGGGTTGCGACAGAAGGTGGTATCAGAGCTAAGCCACTGATTCAGCCATAGAAGTGTTCTGCTGACAACAAAATATTATATGTTAGGAAATTAATTACGGAAATACGTGCATATCTGTATTTTATTGTTATGTGTTATTTGACTATTTGTTAATTTACAGTGTGAGTGATCAAGGACCCTCCGACACTTATCGTCAGTTGTCCGGCTCACCTAGGAGCGAAGGCACCTCTTCACAGCCTGCCCTCTCAGGGTACTCAGCTGACAATGAAGATGGGATATTCATATTTAAGTCTCAGTCTGAAGAGCCATTCCCTCCTAAAAAGAGAGGATGGTTCAGTAGGGGAGCACATGAGCGTAGGAAGAGAATGAAAAAGTTACAACATCAGCGAGTGTTAGCAGCCGCTAAGAGAGAGACAGATGCCCAGACCCAAGACATGCTTAATAGGAGTTTAGCAAACTTCCATATCTTAGCAACCACAGCTACCGACCGAAACCTAGAGCAACTTATAGCCCCTCAACCATTACCCTTGTTTCCCACACAGCCAATGGAGATTGAAAATAACCCAGAAAACCAAATCCAAATGCATGATTTTAACCCGGAAGATATACCTAGGATACCAGCACCCAATCCCTTAGACCCAAACTATGACCTGTGGTTTGATGATCATAGGGATTATGTGCAACGCTACCACCTAACAAACGAACCCATGCTAAACCTAGTAGCTTACCCAGGTCTGGACCCTCTAGATCCCTACTATGATAATGATGAATACATTAGGGAAATCCTAGAGAATCCATACCCCCAGGAAGAACCCATGCCACAGTACCCAGAACCAGTACCAGCACCTACACCCCCAATGAGTGCAGAAAATGTGCAAGAACTACTAACTTTCGGAGAAGAGATTTTAGAAAGTGGCGAGAGGATGAGGCAGGTTGGAGAACGACTCATCTGGAAGTACGACGAGCGTAATATGGAGTTCTGGATGAACCCATATCATTGATGGTGATAGTAATAATAATATAATAATAAATATATATAATATGTGTGTATGAAAAAAATATAAATAAATATTAATAATAATAATAATAATATATCTATCGTAGTACAGACCACTTTGTGGTTAATGATGCATATTAGTACTGTACTTTACTTCAGTTGTATTTTAATAATTATAGATGCATACTATAAGAAAGAGTAAGTCGCAATGTTCGACGCTTTTGAACAATATGCGTGTTATGTGAATGTTTGCATTAAATATTATTTTGTGATATTAATAATTGGCAAATGTTTAAAATTCAGATGGACAACAAAGTGAACCAGGAAAACCAGAATAACGATAACAGAGTAACAATAACCCGGATAACGATAACCCGAACAACAACAATAATGGAAACCAAGTGGATAATAGTGCCATCCAACACATAGTGGCACAAGGGATACTAGATGCGATGCCATATATTATCAAAACGGTTAAGGAAGCAGATAATAAAAGTAAACGTGATAGTAAACGACCCACTGAACCTGAACACAGCGTAAACAATGGACCCATACTTCAAATGTCCATTCCCAAAAGAAGAAGAACCATGTCTTATGGTTGTTCTTATAAAGAATTCCGGTCTTGTAAACCAATGGAATTCTCGGGCAACGAAGGAGCCGTTGTATCTCTCCGCTGGATAGAAAAGACTGAGGCAGTCTTAAAAATAAGCAAATGTGCGGAAGAGGATAAGATAATGTTTACTTCCAATTTCTTTAAAAACTCAGCGTTAGAATGGTGGAACACTATCCTCCAGTCTAGGGGAAGTGATAAAATTTACAATATGGAATGGGAAGAATTTAAGAATATGGTAGAAAGAAAATTCTTCCCTCCCAATGAAAAGGAACAGATAGCAAATAAATTCCTAAACCTTAGAATGACTGGGGTTGATAGTAAGGGTTATACTACGTTATTCTTCGAATATGCTAGAATAGTGTCAACCCTTGCATCACCAGAACCAGTATTAATCTCCCGTTATATCTGGGGATTAATTAGTGAGATTAGACATGTAGTCAAGGCAGCTAGACCTCAAACCATAGAAGAAGCTGTAGAACTAGCAAACACCTTAACTGATGAACTAGTACGTACGCGAGAAGAGGATCAGAGAAGAAACCTAGCTCAAAGGCTTACCCAAGAATTTCGTTATGGAAATTCCAACCGTGGGAAAAATGTAGGTTCTAGCTCTACACCATACTGCAAAGCTTGCAAGAAGAAGCATTCAGGAAAATGCTCCACTTACTACAATTTCTGCAAGACACCAGGACATAAGGAAGAAGATTGCAGGAAAAAACCTAATAATGGAATGTGCTTCAACTGTGGAGAAAAAGGTCACATCAAGCCGAACTGTCCAAAACTAACTCCAGCCACGAACACCAAGAATACTAAAAATGCTAGTGCATTTATTCTTACTGCAGAAGAAGCAAAGATGATCCCGGACGTGATCGCCGGTACATTTTTAGTTAATGATATTTTTGCTAAAGTATTATTTGACTCTGGTGCGAACCACAGTTTTATTAATACTTCATTTTGTAAACTTCTCAATCGACCATTAACTAAACTTCCACAAGAATGTCTAGTAGAGACAGGAAATGGGGAAACCATTAAGATTTCTGAAATCTTGCAGGGAGCAAGAATAGAATTTTTAAACCAAAAATTTATTGCAAACCTTTACCTAATGAATATGGCAGGATTTGATGTTGTATTAGGAATGGATTGGTTAATAGCCAATAAAGCCAGTATTTTATGTGATCAAAAGTCAATCCAAGTAAATTCACCAAAGGGTGAAAAGATCACAATTAAAGGAGATAAACCCTCTAGATCCACAAAATTCTTCTCTGTAATGAAAACAACAAGTTATATAAGAAAAAGGATCATTCATGTATTTGATTTCCATAATCACTAACACTAAAGGAAAAGAATTAAAGGATATTCCAGTAGTATCTCAATTTTCAGATGTATTTCCAGAGGAATTACTAGGACTACCTCCAGATAGAGAAGTTGAATTCAGAATCCATCTGCTACCAGGAACAGCACCAATTGCCAAAGCACCCTACCGTTTGGCACCTGCAGAAATGCAGGAACTGAAGAAACAGTTAGATGAATTGTTGGAAAAATAATTCATACAGCCAAGTTCATCGCCATGGGGAGCACCGATCCTATTTGTCAAAAAGGACGGATCAATGCGTATATGCATTGACTACCGTGAATTGAACAAGGTCACGATTAAGAATCGGTATCCATTACCAAAAATCGATGATCTGCTTGATCAGCTACAAGGAGCACGATTTTTGTCTAAAATCAATTTACGATCAGGATATCATCAATTAAAGATACAAGAAGATGACATTCCTAAGACCGTTTTCAGGACAACGTATGGCCATTATGAATTTACTGTCATGCCATTTGGTTTAACCAATGCCCCAGCTGCATTTATGGACATGATGAACCGAATATGTAAGCCATATTTGGATAAATTCATAATTGTCTTCATAGATGATATTCTTATTTATTCTAAAAGTAAAGAGGAACATGCAAAACATTTGCACGCACTTCTAAGTTTATTGAGAAAAGAAAGGCTTTATGCTAAGTTTTCGAAGTGTGAATTTTGGTTAGAACAGGTACAGTTTCTTGGACATTTAGTTAATCATGAAGGAATTCATGTAGATCCCACAAAGATTGAGGCAATTACTAAATGGAAAACGCCTGAGTTACTAACCGAGGTTAGAAGTTTCTTAGGATTGGCCGGTTATTATAGAAGGTTTATTTGAGATTTTTCTAGAATAGCCATTCCCTTAACTAAGTTAACCTGTAAATCTGTTAAGTTTGAATGGGGACCAAAACAAGAAGAAGCCTTTAGAATTCTTAAGCAAAGATTGACCAATGCACCCATATTAGCATTACCAGAAGGAACTGAAGACGTTGTAGTCTATTGTGATGCTTCTAAATTAGGTTATGGATGTGTGTTAATGCAACGTCAAAAGGTTATAGCCTATGCCTCTAGACAACTTAAGAATCATGAAGAGAATTATTCAACCCATGATCTAGAATTAGGAGCCATAATTTTTGCCCTGAAAATTTGGAGACATTACCTTTACGGTAGTAAGTTTACCATTTTCACCGACAATAAGAGTTTAAGGTACGTTTTCGGGCAAAGGGAGTTGAATATGAGACAAAGACGCTGGATGGAGATACTTAGTGATTATGATTGCAATATCCAGTACCATGCAGGAAAGGCAAATGTAGTAGCTAATGCTTTAAGTCGAAAGTATCATGAAAAACCAAAAAGAATACGTTCACTTAAACTAAATCTGCAAGTAGATTTAAATGAACAGATTAGAAAGGCACAGGAATCAGTAATCAAATATGATACTGAAAAATTGAAAGGAATGATTAAGGAATTAGAACAAGGAACAGATGGAATTTGGAGATTCCATAAGAAAAGAATGTGGATACCTAAATTAGGAAACCTACGCCACCGTATATTAGAAGAAGCCCATAAGTCTAAGTATACGATGCATCCTGGAAGTGATAAAATGTATCATGACTTAAGGAAGAATTTCTGGTGGATATGAATGAAAAAGGATATAGCAGCTTATGTTTCTAAATGTTTAACCTGTTCACAAGTTAAAGCTGAACACCAGAAACCCTCAGGTTTATTGCAGCAGTTAGAAATGCCAGTTTCGAAATGGGAATTGATAGCAATGGATTTTGTTACCAACTTACCAAAACAAGAAAAGGTAATGATACAATCTGGGTGATTGTAGGCAGGTTAACCAAGTCAGCTCATTTCCTACCAATGAAAGAAACTTTTAGTATGGAACAATTAGCTAAATTATATGTAAATGAACTAGTTTCATTACATGGAATTCCTCTATCAATTGTTTCTGACAGAGATAGTCGCTTTACCTCTCATTTTTGGACAATTTTCCAAAAAACAATGGGAACCAAGTTGAATCTAAGCACCGCTAAGCCCCAGGTATGTTGGACCTTTTAAGATTATTAGAAGAATAGGACCTGTAGCCTATCAGCTACAACTGCAAGAGGAAATGGCAGAAATACACGATGTATTTCATGTATGCAAGCTCAAGAAATGCTTAGCTGATGAATCACTCGTAGTACCTCTTAAGGATATAGAGGTGAATGAACAGTTATAATTTGTAGAAAGCCCTTATATGTCTCAATATAAACCCCGTATGTGATAACCGAGCTCAAAATACCTTTAAATTTGCAAAAATTAAAAAAAAACCAGAAAATAGGGCGCTCGCGGGGCCGCGTAGCCCTTGGATACCTTCTACGCGGGGCGCGACAGAACGGCTACGAGGCGACACCCGAAAGCTGTCACGTGTCGACACGTGGCGAAGCTAGACCGGTGACAAATCAAGGCTAGGGCCTACTTACCCTACGCCGCGGGCCGCGTAAGCCCCCGCTTCCTCTTACGCGGGGCGCGAGGGACTCGAATTCAGCTCCTATAAATTGGGAGCTCAGGCCTTCAGTCCCAACTCGCACCACACTTTTTCTCTCTCGAAATTCTAAACAATTAAAGCTATTTCCGGGCATAATACCCCCTTAATTAACGAAGTTCTGCCCCGTTGTAAGTATCATAACCCCGGTTACGTATTAGATACGCTGCCCGATTGATCTAGGGTTCCGTAACGGCTGTCATGGTTCTGCCCGACGTAGTCGTTGGAATGCCATCTCGGGGAGGGCATTACTAATGTAAATATTGGGTTATTATACTAACGCGTATGCATTTGTGTATTTAATAGATAATCACCAGGAAACCTTAAAGGAAAACCTAAGACAGCAATGTGAGTAATCTCCTTTTTGCAAACTGTTTTTACAAAACCTCATATGATTAACATTATATTAAACAGTGATTGAGTATTTGTATTCTACAATTATCGTCGGTATGTTGGGGTTTTGTATACAAAATTTGTTACTACCTTGCGAGGAGTAACATGACCCCAAGTCGGGTTAACTGTACCGTGGGTGGTAATTAAAGTAGATGGAAACAAATGTAATTGCGCGGCCGCCTTCAATACTGTACAATGGTTTTTACTTAACTTGATTAAACTGGGATTAACTCACCAGTATTTCCCACTGACAAAATGTTTTTAAACGCGTTTCAGGTAACAAAATGTGAAAGCCAAATAGAAGCCAGCTGGACAGCACTGAAGGCTTGGAAAAGTGGCTATAAAGTTACCTAAAATAAAGAGATGTTTTATTTAAATAAAATAGGGTTTATCCCTATGAAAATGTGTGTACTTAAAACTTGGGATTATTCCCATATGTTTACTATTATAAAAGCGTGGTATTTTACTCTGATAAAATATTTCCTAGTTACGGTCCTGATGAAATTTCCGCTGCCAAAATGATAAACACCTGGATACCACTGAAACTAGCCGCGGCCGCCCGTTCCCGGGTAGTATAGGGGACGGGGGTTGTGACATTTGAGGTCCAAACTTTCTATTTTGGAAGATTATATGGAAAACTTTATGAATCTTACTTTTTCTTCATGAATCTCATGCTCCACATCTTCCTAAACCCACCTATGGTTAAGGGACTTGTTGGAGCTTGATTCTTACAAGTTTAGAGGTGGAAACACCTTCTAAACTTTCTGTTTTGATAGGGTTTAAGAACCCACAAGTGTTCAAATCATCCAAGTCTACCATAGTTCATATGGCAAGACTTTTGTTGTGATGAAAGTATGAACCTTGGATGCCTTGGCTATCCTAACTTGTTCCGAACCTCACTTGATGTTTTATCTTCCTATTTCAAGTAGCTTACTAGTCCCAAAGTAACACAACCCCGTTTAGCCTCCAACACTTGGTTCATTCCTTCCATGTTGAGACGGCACACCCGGGTTAATCTTACTTGCCTACATGATGAAATATTAGATATTTATACTTTTCATTTTCGTTCATGACCATCCGAATCATCCTTGTGATGATTTGTGCATTGGTGAATTCATATAATGAGTTTACTCTTACCTCCATGCTTGACTTATATGACATCCATGATACTCTTGATGGACTTACTTTTAGGATTACTGTATAAAATATATAAATATATATATATGTATATACATAGCCGAACTCATGATGATAATCGGTTTATGATTATGTGTCATGATGACAATCCAACATACATGCTTAATACGTTATGCTTGAGTTCGTATACATTGGAACATTCTTATGCTTTATACTTGTCATTAACTTCGATCAAGCCTTCCTTAACATGTATAGCGCTATAGGAGTAATGCACCGCCCGTATTATTAAGGTCATGTTAAGTTAAACATAGAACGGTCTTATCGTTGCTACGATAAGATTACACTAGCGGTAAACTTTGGGTAAACTTTTATAGTTGCATGCCAGTTATACGTTAATTCTTGATAACAATTTTGTCATGTGGATTTGTTCAAACTTTTATACATATGCTAGTATTCAAACTTGTATGCTCTCCAATACTTTTTGTATTGAACTATACTTTAATACTTGTTGCTAGATTTTGATGATGATGATGATGCACGGAATCTAGTAGGATGCCTAGAATCGCACCTTAAACTTTAATACTTGTTGTATTTTATTTTGTTTCAAACTTGTTGTAATTTTATTTTGAACAATGTACTCAATGTTAGCAATGAAATGAAATTTGTTTATTAAATACTTATCATATTTGTTGGGTTTTTCACATGTTTATCAAAGCTATTTTATCTGTATAAAATAAAAATGCAGCGGAAACTATTATTTAAAACATGTTACTAACAAGATATAAAAATCATTTTATATGTAAAACCCAATCCTGGATTCATATACGAACATGCATGCTATCAAAAATAAAACACAACCATAGAGTGTTTAGAATACTACCTTCCAAGGAGTAAATGATATGAAGAAGGTGATGCTTCTTAAATGGTTGCCTTCAAGTGTAGAAGACCTCAAGCTTGTATACCCCAAACCTTCCATCAAACACTTTGATTTAGCTAGGATTTTATACACTAATAACTCAAAATTGAAACCCTCTTGAAACCATCATATGGCCGAAAATTAGAAGGACTATTTTGAGTTCTTGCACTTGATTTATCAAACTTGAAAACCCCTTTTGAAAAAACCCATCTTGGCCGATTTTTTCTAGAGAGCATTTTCAAGTCTTCCACTTGAAAATCATACTTGAAAAACCCTCATAGAACCACCACTATGGCCGAAAATTACTAGAGGTTTTCTTAGAGTTTTTCAACTTGAATCTACACCCAATTGTATGTGAGAGAATGTGTAAGAATATATTAAATCTTGTGCCTCAAAAGTTGTAAAATTGTTGCATGTCATTTGATTGGTGGAAACCCATTCTTGGAAGAAGGGGGCGGCCACAGGGCCACCAAAATCAACCAATCAAAATTTTCCTTTCTTGTTTTTATGTCTTGTGTTTATATTTATAACTTTTATAAACATAACATTACATGTTTATAAAACTATATGCAACAAATGATAACTTTTCTAATGTTATTTAATCTTATTAAATAACAAAGGAAAATATTCTCTCAAAATAAATTATCCATATAATTTATTAGTTTGTCAAGTGCAATTATTTAGAAAATCAATTTCTAAATATTCTAAGTGTTAATATTTATTTGTTTGATCATATCACAAATAAATATTATAAGTGTTTGTCTAGCTTGTATTTGGGTATGACTCGACTTGGATCATAACGTACTAGCCACGTCAATTTAATATGTGTCTTGGGCATACAGAATCCAACAATCTCCCACTTACACAAGATACATAGAAGATTGATGCAAGTGGTAAAGACCACACTAACTATAGTTTACTACCCCTAATACGTATGACTATATGTCCCATTCAATAACATCATCCCCTTCATGTCCCTTACTTGAAAATGATTTAGGTGAATCTATCATTTATCATTTCGTTACAGATGTCATGTTAAATCCAGAGACATGGAGTGATCACTCTCTGTTGATTTAACTTTAGCAGGCCTTAGACATCTTACTCTCAATGAATAAGAGGAACAAATCCCATCTTGACTACATACGTCTCTCACAATCACCTTGTACCACACCTGAGCTTAGCCTTGTGTACTGTCATATTACTGACAGCGAAGAAATAAGTCAAGGTATAATATTTGGTGAATATCAAGACCCAATATGTATCTCAGGTCAGAGGATACTATGATATTCTCCTTTACTCAAATTTACTTATGATCAATCACAAATGATTCCATGCAGTAATATTCGAGAGCGAGTCAGTCCAATATTTATATCCCACAAATATCTATGAACTTTGGCAGCAACGCCTTGCTCTATATTCATACCTCATGAATATCCACCAATCCAAGTTCATAATAGTCTTACATTCACATTTGTTCCCACAAGTATGATCGACTACGGACATTTAGAATAAGTAACTTATTCACGAATTTAAACATGCTAAAATGGAACATAACTCAAAATACCATAAAGAGTTATAATAACATTTGTTCCAATATCCTAATACAAAATAGATCAAATCCAATCACTAGAATATCGAAGTCCTAAGGCACAAGTATGACCCTTCATGCTATGCTCGTTCAAGGAGCTTCGTGAGTGGATCCGCAATATTTTGATCTGTGTGAACTTTGCGAATACATATCTTTCCCCTTTTACAACTTCATCCCTTATGTAGTTGAAACTCCACTCAATGTGCCTAGTCTTTTGATGTGCACGAGGTTCCTTGATTTGAGCAATCGCACCATCGTTATCACAAAGATCTCTAGGGGTCCTGAATGGTAGGGACTACCCCTAGATCGGCAATAATTCAAGTGGCAGATCCACATGAATCATCTCGGTCAATGAAGCGGCGATGTATTCTCATTCTGTAGTGGACAATGCTACCCTGATTGTGATCGAGAACCATCTCGATCAGTTTGGAAACTCGTATCCATGTAACCCTTTACAACGATTTTCGAAACTCGCATCCCTGTAACCTTTTACAACGAGTTCTTTTTTACCAAATCCATATATTAGAAATATATCCTTAATCCTTCTAAGGTATTTTAATATATGTTTTTAACAGTCCACCAATGACCGTTACTCGCTGGTATCTTCTCGTCATGCTTAATGCGCATGACATGTCCGGTCTAGTGCATATCATTACATACATAATGAATCCTATAACAGACGCATATGGGATTCTTTTCATTCTTTCTTGCTCATCCTTTGAGCTTGGACATTGAAACACATTCAATATTGTCCCCTCTTTGAATAGGTACCAAACCTTTCACAGAGTTCTCTTTCTTGAACCTTTTCAAGACTTTGTCAATGTATGCACTTTAGTTTAAACCTATCAAGCGCCTTGATCTATCCCTATAGATCTTTATTCCCAAAATATAGGCGACTTCACCAAGATCCTTAATGGAAAAACAACTTCTAAGCCAGGTTTTTACACCTTCCTTGTTTGGAATGTCATTTCCAAATAGTAGAATGTCATCGACATACAGTACTAAGAAAGTGATGATGCTCCCACTAGCCTTCATATATACACAAGCTTCATTGACGTTCTTGATGAATCCATATTCCTTAATCTCTTCATCAAAACAGTGATTCCAACTTCTAGATGCTTGTTTCAATCCACAGATTGATTTCTTTAACTTGCATACTTTGTCAGAATGTTTTGGACCGACAAAACCTTCAGGCTGAACTATATAGACATCTTCCTTAAGATATCTATTAAGGAAAGCCGTTTTGACATCCATTTGCCAAATCTCATAATCATATTATGCAGGTATGGCAAATAATATCTTTATTGACTTTAGCATCGCGACGGGCGAGAAGGTCTCATCATAATCAACACTTTGAGTTTGAGTGAAACCTTTTGCTATAAGTCTCGCTTTATAAGTATCTAAGTTACCATGCATATCGGTTTTCTTCCTGAAAACCCACTTACTTCCAACTACTTTGGAGTTAAGAGATGGCACAACCAATTCCATACTTGGTTGTCATACATGGATTGCATCTTTACGTTCATGGCTTAAAGCCATTTGTCATAATCGGATTTTGACATTGCATCATGGTATGTGGTAGGTTCACCCGAATCTACCACGTAGCATCCATCTATGAAAAATCCATATCTTTCAGGTGGACTACTAATTCTACCAGATCTGCGAACATTTTGTGTGTATAGATCAACCACTTGATCGTTTTCAACAACCTCTTGTTGAGTGCTAGTATCAACCAAACGTGTATTAGCTTGTGGTTCTCGATCCTCATTAAGTTCCACTGTTCTACTAATTCCTTCCACAAGGAACTTAGCTTCTAAGAACTCAGCCTTTCGAGCAACAAATACCTTTTGCTTTGTAGGATCGTAGAAATAATATCCTATACCATCTTTAGGATATCCTACAAAGATACACGTAGTGGATCGTACTTTTATTTGGGGTGTATTGCTTCACATAAGCTTCACAACCCCGTACCTTTAAATATGATAATGATGGAGTCCTTCCATGCTATATTTTAAAAGGGTGTCGTATCCACTTTCTTGGCTGGGGCCATACGGGCCGCGGAGAGCAAAGCGTAACCCCAAAATGATAGAGACAATGTGCTCCTAGCCATCATAGATCGAACCATATCCAAATAGAGTTCGATTCCTCCTCTATCGAAACGAAGAACTTTGATTGAGTTGATTTTTGTACTTCACCTTTTGAAGGCTTTGAACATTTCAAAACTTCAACTTTGTGTCTCAACAAGTACACATAACCATAACTACTATAGTTATCAGTAAAAGTAATGAAGTATCTTTCACCATTCCTAGTCATTGGCTTAAAAGGATCACATACATCCAAATGTATGATACCTAATAAATCTTTTGCCCTTTCCCACTAAAGGGTTCCTTAGTCAATTCACATGTATCAAATGAACTAATTCCATTTGTCTCCGAAAGACCATTCTTTCGAAGTATTTACATGTGACATATGTTTATATGACCAAGGCGATAATGCCAAAGATGGGTCTTACTCAAATCCATTTTGAGTTTCTTGGTGATTGCTTGGTACATTGAACTATCAAATAATGTATTATTATGAACCAATTCATAAATACCATTTGAAAGCAAAGCTTTAAAGTAAAACATGTCATTCATCGAAATATAAATGTCATTGTTTACAAACTTTAAATCAGAACCATATTGTCTTATAAGGGAAACTAGATTAATATTCCTAGTCAAACTAGGAGCATTCAAAACATTTTAAAACAATTTCCAAACCATTTGGAAGTTTCAAAACATAGTCTCCTTTCTTGTAATGCTTATTTCTTTTGAACCTTTTGTAACAAATTGCAAACATGAGTTCCACATCCGGTATCTAATACCCATATGTTTGAAGAAATAACATTAAGGTCAATATGTTTCATAAAGATTGTACCTGAGGTTGGCCTAGCATCCCTCTTAGTTTTCAACTCTTTGAGATAGGTTGGACAATTCCTTTTTAAATGCCCTATCTCACCATATTCAAAGCATGGATCGTTCATGGCAACCTTTGCCTTCTTTTGGTTTCAGTGGTTTCGCTTTAGTCTTTCTTTTCTTTTTCCCTTTGAATTTCCCGTTACCATTTGCAACATTTGCTTTGGTGTCGGGGTGATGCCCTTTCTTATTACCACCCTCATTAATCGTTAAAATGGATAAAGCTCTTTTACCCATATTGAGCCTTTCGAGGTAATCAATGTGGCTTTTCATCTTAAGTACATAAGATGAGACCGATTGGGTTTCCTCCATTCGACATGTATGAAGCGCTCGAACCGTTTCGAAGCGTTCTACCCTTAAGAACATTTCCTACAATTGTTTAATCATGTCGTATGCTCATGATGTTCAAAATCCTTTTGAATCTCGGGAATCACAATTCCTAACATGAGGAAAGAGGCTTGCATAGTATCCTCGATATACTTAATCCAATCGTTATTGGCATCCTTATCTTCCATAAGATGTTCATCGGGATTAGGATCGTTCAACACATAGGATATCTTCTCTTACTTAAGAATGATTCTCAAGTTTCGATATTAATCCATGAAGTGTTATGATTGAGACGATCCTTTTTCAAGGATTTTTATAAGTGATAGGTTACGGACGGTTTGGGTAATATTGTTAGCGGCCATCTACAAAATTTTACAAGGTTCAATTTTAGTATTTTCGATATTATTATATTTTAATCATTAATACCCTTGTATGTCTCATAGACAATTAATAATTAAAATCTAGAATCCAACGTTATATTTAAATATTGGTTAGGTGACCTTTATCCCTGTATTTAAATTAACAAGGTAGTCAACGTTTGACAATTGCAACCCTTTGCAACTTCTAGCCATATAGGATCGGTTAAACATCTTTATGTTTAGTTGGCATGTTTAATCCCATCAACACCTTTTGTTCTCATGCTTCGCTGACCCTAAGTTCATGGTTTCCAAATCAAGTCATCCAACTTACACACACGTGTGAGTTTATACACATAAGTGGTTAGGTGACCTTTATCCCACAACCATGGTAAACCCACCTCGAATATACAAGTTCCCTCAAATGTGGTTAAGTGACCTTTATCCCACAATAAGAGTTCCCAAGTGATTCGAGTGTTGTATAAAAGGATGGTGTTTGACTTGTTTTATAAAAGGGATTTTGAGTTTTCAAAATTCTAGTTTAAAAAACATTATTTACCATACATTTGCATGCATTCAAATCCTTGGTACTTTTGTGAAAACAAATTTTCAAGGTTCTTTTAATAAAACCCAATTTATTATAAAATCATTAATTTTTAATAACCTTTTATTAACCATTTTTAATGATCTTTAAAGAACCAATTTTAAGCTTGTTGTGATTATTAATTGTTAAGCATGCATATCCAAATATCATCTAAACAATCATAAATAAAACAACCACACAAGCACATCATACAAAACAATAGGTGCATAACCATAGCCAACTATTTTGACCACACTTGTTAGCCGAAACAAGTGTGTCAAAAGGTCCTTCCTAAGGGTGAATATAGACACAAATAATGTGTCGTTGAACTCCCACTTGATCCCGCATCCAAATGCTTCAAGTCTTCCTTTTGTGTTGTGATTTCTTCACTTTCTTTGAGCTTCCAAATGTCTTTTATATTCAGCTCCAAACTTCTTTGGACTTCAAAAATGTGTTTTGGTTATCGTGCTAAAATCCTGTTAAGAACTATGAAGTCCTTTAGGCCTGAAATTAGCCAAAACCAAAACCGCATTTTTGTGTGCATCTTCTTTTACAAAAAATATCCTAATACATTTTTTCGAGTAAAATGAAATGCACCTAATCTATTTATTTTACATACCAAATGAAAATAAATAAATTACATAACTTTACAAATGGAAGAACAAAAATAATTAATTATTACAACCTTTGAAATAATTAAAATAAATCATAACACAATCATTCAACATATTCACACAAGATCATGGCTAGGTTATGAACACCAAAATATATATCCACATATATATAAAATTCAAGAAGCAAAAATGGTTTCCTTGTTTACATCCTACATTTCGGTCAAGAATGAAAAAACCGAAAAAGTGGGGTTTTGTCCAAACAAAACAATCATCCAAATGACATAAGTTTTCAAGATACTTTTATGCATGTATGAAAATAATCTTGAAAAACAAAAGGAGAACCATAATGAAACATTTCGGCCATAGGGTTTAACCAAACCCGAAACCCGAAAATTTCATATCCTATGAAGCATGCACTCATATAAGCGGCTCTAGATGCCATTGTTGGATTTTTCACATGTTTATCAAAGCTATTTTTATCTGCATAAAATAAAAATGCAGCGGAAAATATTATTTAAAACATGTTACTAACAAGATATAAAAACCATTTTATATGTAAAACCCAATCCCGGATCCATATACGAACATGCATGCTATCAAAAATAAAACACAACCATAGAGTGTTTAGAATACTACCTTCCAAGGAGTAAAGGATATGAAGAAGATGATCCTTCTTGAACGGTTGCCTTCAAGTGTAGAAGACCTCAAGCTTGTATACCCCAAGCCTTCCTACAAACACTTTGATTTAACTAGGATTTTATAGACTAATAACTCAAAATTGAAACCCTCTTGAAACCATCATATGGCCGAAAATTAGAAGGACTATTTTGAGTTCTTGCACTTGATTTATCAAACTTGAAAACCCCTTTTGAAAAACCCCTCTTGGCCGATTTTTTCTAGAGAGCATTTTCAAGTCTTCCACTTGAAAATCATACTTGAAAAACCCTCATAGAACCACCACTATGGCCGAAAATTACTAGAGGTTTTCTTAGAGTTTTTCAACTTGAATCTACACCCAATTGTATGTGTGAGAATGTGTAAGAATATATTAAATCTTGTGCCTCAAAAGTTGTAAAATTGTTGCATGTCATTTGATTGGTGGAAACCCATTCTTGGAAGAAGGGGGCGGCCATAGGGCCACCAAAATCAACCAATCAAAATTTTCCTTTCTTGTTTTTATGTCTTGTATTTATATTTATAACTTTTATAAACATAACATTACATGTTTATAAAACTATATGCAACAAATGATAACTTTTCTAATGTTATTTAATCTTATTAAATAACAAAGGAAATTATTCTCTCAAAATAAATTATCCATATAATTTATTAGTTTGTCAAGTGCAATTATTTAGAAAACCAATTTCTAAATATTCTAAGTGTTAATATTTATTTGTTTGATCATATCACAAATAAATATTATAAGTGTTTGTCTAGCTTGTATTTGGGTATGACTCGACTTGGATCATAACGTACTAGCCACATCAATTTAATATGTGTCTTGGACATACAGAATCCAACAATATTTAGTGTTATGAAGTCTCTTGCAATCTTGTTTTGTCTCACTCCGATGTTTCCGCCATCGGTTGGGATGTGACATGAAACATCAGAAAGGCGAGTTAGTTTTGGTTGAACTTAGAAGCCACTTCATAATTGAAGAGGGTCTGAGAGCACAAGAAAAAGTGTTAGTCAATGATGAAAAGAAATGCGCTGGAACGTCTTCTGTGAATATGGTTGAGATGGGTGGATCATCCAAGTGAAACACTAAGTTCAAAGGAAAACGAAAGTTTCAAGGGAATAACAATTCGGGTCCAAACAAGAAGCCGAATTACCCTTGTTGGAAGTGTAGTAAGGTTGGTCACTTTAAGAGAGACTGTAAGTGGTGAAGAACAACAACAAGTTTGGTTGAAAGAACAAGAATGCGGTTGGTTCTAGCGGGTCCAAGGACCTGGGCAAGCAAGTTCAGAATTTAGTACAAATTTATGATTCGGTTCAGAATTATGTATCACTAATATCTAAAGCATGTTATGTGCATGATGATGATATTGCTTGGTGGGTTGATTCGGGTGCAACAAGCCATGTAAGCAAGGATCTTCGCTGGCTTAAAGACTTTCAACCAATTGAAGACAGATCTATCATCAAGATTGAGAATGTTGCAACTGAACCAATCAAACGAATAGGAACCATGCATCTTGTTTTTACTTCTGGAAAATCTTTACTTTTGAACAATGTTTTGTATGCGCCCGGAATTTGAAAGAATATGTTAAGTGGCATTGTGTTTAATAATTGTGGTTACAAACAAGTGTTGGAAAGTGACAAGTATATCTCGTCATGACATGGTACTTTTGTAGGGATTTTAACCACTTAAGTCCAAAATCAAAATGTTTAACGCCTTGAGTCCCTATAGACATTTTCTTAACCATTTGAGTCCAAATTTTTAACACTGTTAGAATTTTTTGGTTAAGTATTGTTAAATGACTAAAATACCATTATAGTTTAAAAAATAAAAAAAAAATATTATTAGATTTCTCTCTCTCTCTCTTTTATATATCTCTCTCCCCCTTATCTCTTTATCTCTCTCTAAGTATTCGGCACCCTTCATCTCTCTCTCTCTCTCATCTTTCGTTCTCTCTCTAGACCACCTGAATCCCCCCACCACCATCAACACCACCACCGTCTCACCACCGCTATTGAAAACCCTCCACCACTATCTCACCTCCACCGTCAACACTACACCACCCACCACCGTCAACACTACACCACCCACCACTGTCTCACCTCCACCATCAACACCACACCACCCACCACTGCTGCACTTCCACCGTCACCACCTGCAATACAGCGATCTGGCACACCACCAAAAGACCTAATCAATCGTCTAGATCTCGCATGGAGCCACAATCCTCTATAAACACTCAAACTCATCTGCAACCTCAGATTCGTTAACGGCACTAGCAAATCGGACAAACAGAGCTTTTATACAGCACCAATCTGGCTCTATAACACTCATCCGAAAACCCTAGCTTATAATATTCTAGTTCTAGTTGAGTTTCCATACTTCAAGGACTTGTTAGAGATTCTCTATTTGCCTATCGAAGGTCCGATAAACGGCTTACATTTTCGACTTCCTACCGATTCGTCTTCTTCGTCTTCTCCCATGTGTTCTTGCGTTAATCCTCGATCTTATTTCACCATCTACATGCTTCCTCCTGATACCTAACCCAACACACACGCACCCTTTTGGTATCGATCCACACACACCCAGCTCTATCTCTCACTCACACAAACACCAATCACACACAGTAGAATTGATATGGTGATCAGATCTTGTGGGTGGGTTTATAAACAATTTTGGCGTATGTTAGATGGGTTCTAATTTGTAATAGTCATCTATAAGGATTTAGCAAGATAAGATATTCTGATTAATAAACAAGAAAATATCAGATGGAATCGACCAACGTGGTTCAGAATCTTGATCATCAATTGGAGATTCACCTAAATATTATTTAGATAACAAATTCTGATGTCAGTGTGAAGATGAGCAGGGAGTAAAGAGAGGGGGTGTGAAACAATTTTACAAAAATCGGAAAATAAAATTAAAAATAGTAGTTAAAAGTTTATGCATTAAAGACTTGTTTCTTGTACTCATGTGCATATAAGACTTGTACTTTGTGTGTAAATGACTAAATTACTCTCATAGTTAACAAACTTAGTGGATGGTGTTAAAAATTTAGACTCAAATGGTTAAGAAAAGTGGCTATAGGGACTCAGGGCGTTAAACATTTTAATTTTGGACTCAAGTGGATAAAACCCTTAAAACACAGGGACTCAAAAAGTAATTTACCCTTAAAATCATGATTTTACCCCAGTGCAAAATTACATTTTTTCCACTATTATGGTGGTGTTGTTTTAATTGGTTGTCTCTATGTAATTTATATTCGTGCCAAACAATTGTCTAGCACTCGCTCTTTGGTCCTGACAAATAACAACTTTACCCTAGCTTAAAATTATTGTCTTGCCATCGTTTTAGTTTTTTTTTAGCAAAACTATGATAGTGTTTTGTTTTAATTGGTTGATAAATATTTGGCTTAGCGCCCGACAACACAGGCGGGGCATAAAAAGTAGCTGCCTAGAATTTCCCGTAGGTCCAACCAAATAACAATTTTGCCCCGTTTAAATTTATAGTTTTGACATTGGTTTTGTTTTTTTCTTCTACTAACCAAATTACGATTTTGCTCTCGGCTCAAATATATAATTTTTCCATTGTTTTTTTCCATGTCAAATGCTCTCGGCTCAAATTTATATTTTTCCATTGTTTTTTTCCTGTCAAATTACGATTTTTCCCTTTGTGTAAAATTCATTTTATTGTTTTATTTTTTTTTGACAAAACTATAGTAGTGTTTTGTTTTAATTGGTTGGCTCGATGTAATTTATTTTCGTGCCAAGCGGTAGTTTTTCATTGTTTTAGTTTTTTTAGCAAAAGTATGATAGCGTTTTGTTCTAATCGTTTGACTTGATATAATTTTTTTTAGAACGTGTTATGAGTAGTATGTACAAGTAACTGAAACACAAACGTACATGTTAAGAGAGAGAAATATTCGGCTTAATGCCCTGCAACGCAGGCGGGGCAAAAACTAGTTATATATATTTTCTTATTTTGTAGTTGTCTTTTAGATGTGATGCCGAGTAATGGATCTAGTAATAATGCAAATGGGCTGTGAACGTAAAAGATCATTTGGGTTGCAATGAAGAGTTATTTGGGCTGAATTATTATATAGATCCATTGACTTGTTTGATATGGCAGCCCACCAAAGAAAAGAAGGGAAAAAAGTAAATAGAACTGAAAATCGGCTTCTAAATTATTAATAAAGCTTTACTAAATTATTAATAAAGTTTCATTTACTTGATTGAAGATGGAGATTTGTATTTGAGATAGTATTGTTTTCTTGCCATCATGATGGTGATTTGTGGTTTGATTTTCAATATACGCATTCAGTTCTACTATGTGAACACTCCTATACCTAGACTTGTACCTAATCATTTATTTGTGAATGTTGTGCATGTGTATATATATATGTATTAGTCCAAGTGTTGTTTGATTGACAGACTATAGTGATCGTCACATACTTGCACCAATTCCATTCCATTATTGTTTAACTTAGTTTGGGGAAATGGGGGAATTGACGGAAGTATTGCATGGATCGTTCCTGCGAAGTAATACACTACTTATAAGATGTTATGTCTATGTAGCTTGGAACTAAAGTAGGGAGTGATGGCTTGTTTCTTATCTTGTTTTTGTGTGTGTGATGCATTGAGGTGTCATTGTTTTGTAGTTTAATTACAATTTATTTTAGTGTTAGTTTAATTCAAAACATTTTAACGTTTCATAATCAAATACAGTAATACACATATGATATTAACCATACAATACTCGTGAAAACGATGCTTTAGTTAGCACTGCTATATATCTAGGCTACATAGGTTTTTCCATGATTTTACGAAGGTCATCACTAGCCCCTAAATTACTATCAGCTACAAACCAAACCCATCTTGAGATGTTATTCAACCTGCACGACCTATCCATGTTGTCACCTATATTAGCGAAAATAAAGAGTTCAATTAGAAAAGGTGAAACGCCTAGCAACTTTGTCACATTTAGATGTGGCACACCATCAAAAAATTTAGTGGGAAATTGGGTTTTTACTAACCTTGAATACATATAGTTCTATATTTATTACTTAAGGTTGGAGTTATCCTTGATGAGACCTTCACAACAAGCTAAATGTGTTCAAAATAGAGCTAATATGAATGAGATAACAATTCTTAGATTGATGTATCTGAAAAGAAAGTGATTTGAGAAATTGAGTGAGAACTTGCACCACATGTAATGATATACAGGTAAATAAAAGTTAAGTGGTTTATAACTAAAGAGACAATGTGCTTGATATGCTCTAGAGCGGTGCTTTACTCATACATGCACCTGGACCCAAAATTTGAATTTGTGTAGTCTTGCAGCGTTCGGACACGAATGATAGACCAAAACTATCAAGCTTGCGAGTTGCATAACTAGATTTTGCTCCCTACTCCAAAGAAAGTTAAGTTGTGTTCTACTACTTAGTAATGACGGTTTGCTGACAATTAATGTTTTAGGACACCCATTTCAAATTGTAAGAAGTTATCATTTATGAGAAGACAGTTTAATTAATTTGCATTTCAAACGATTTATGCATTTTTAATTTTTATCATTTAATACACTTAAATGATCAAGGGATTAATTTTTAGAGATGGTACCAAGCCTTCAAACTTGGTTTTAAAATACTAATAGGGTTGACCTATTGGCAAAGACAAATCTTTTAGGAATACCTAGATTTGGAGGTCTTAGGTTCAAGTCTCACAAACAACAATATTAAAGAAAATTGTCTTTAGACCATGCGTAATGGCTTGTGGTTGGCTAAACCATGTGCTCACCATGGAGTGAACACCACCCCCACCTTGTGTGGTTTGGTTGTTCTGGCCTTCTCTCGTGGTTGTTGGCACAAGCATAGAGATAGGAGATTGGTGGGCTTTGTCCTTAACCAATCAATTGCTTTTTTTTTAATTCTATCAATCAATCATTCATACTCAGTAAAATCTCACAGATGGCAAAGCTACTATAGGGTCTAGGGAGGGTGAGAGGTAGGCAAACCTAACTTCCATCCCTAGGGATAGAGAGAATGCTTCCAGAGAGACCCCAGCTCCAAATAAATAGCAGACAAACACAAAAAAACTAAGTATATAGATTTACCGAGAGCTACCAATAACACAAGGGGTGGAGAAAACGTAAGAAGGTAAAAAACGATACAGATATAACATGATATACACATAGACACACAAAGTCCACTTAAAGTAGAAACCTAGGCACCCAACTCAAAACTAAGACACGTCAGTACCCTCGCCTACAAGTCCTTAGCCTTAATCCTACGCCTCTAAGACCTCCTACATGGACCATGTCTATAGAGAGGTGTAACTCCAGCAAATCCTGCCTAATACGCTCTTCCCAAATCACTTTTGGTCTACCTCTACTCCTTTTCCACTCTACAATAAGGGTTTCCACTACCTAAACTGGTAATGTCGTATGTATCTTCTTCACATGTCCAAACCATCTCAATCTACTCTACCTAATCTTATACAAAATACTAGCCACTTCTAAACTTTCCCTAAAACTCATTTCTTGTCCGGTCTAACCTTGTGTGCCTACACATCCACCTCAGCATCCTTATTTCTACTACTTCCATCGTGTGTGCATGTGTCTTCTTTATAGTCCAACATTCTGTCCCATACAACATTGCATGTCTAACTGCAACCCTATAAAATTCCCCCTTTAATTTAGTTGGGGAACCTCCTATAACACAAGTGGTTGTTTTCCACCTACACCAGTCAGCTTGGATGCAGTGGGCTACGTCTCTATCTATTTCCCCGTCTCTTTGTACAAAAGATCTTAAACACATAAACTTAGTTGCCTGTGGAACCACTTGACCTTCAACGGTGAGCTGCGTGACGTCAACGTCCCCTACTTCGCTGAAATCACAGGAAAAATACTCAGTCTTAGAGCTAATAATCTTCAAACCCTTGCCCTTTAATGTTGCTCTCCACTCATCTACCTTCACGTTAAGGCTTTGTTTATTCTCCACAACTAACACAATATCATCCGCAAAGAGCATGCACCACTGTAGTGCCTCCAATATCGACTTGGACAACTCATCTAGAACAATTGCAAAAAGAAACGGGCTCAATGCGGACCCTTGATGAAGTCCTACCTCCACATGAAAGGGAACAACATCCCCTATCGGTGCCCTAACACTAGTTTAAGTCCTACCACACATATCCATAATAATATCTATGAACTTCCCGGAACCCACTATCTTCTAAACTATCCGAAATCATTCTATGTGGGACACTGTCATAAGCCTTTTCTAGGTCAATGAACACCATATGAAAATCTCGTTTTTTTTCTCTGTACTTTTTCATCAATCTTCTTAGAATGTGTATCGCTTCTGTAGCCGACCGCCCTAGCATGAAACCAAATTCTTTTACTGTATTTTGAGTCTCTTTTCTAATCCTAGTCTCAGTTACCCTTTCCCATAGTTTCATAGTATGTCCTAGCAATTTAATCTCTCTATAATTCTTCCAACATTGGGCATCCCCTTTGTTCTTATATAAAGGCACCATGACACTACTTCTCCATTGATCAGACATTTTTCCATATTTAAATATAAGATTGAAGAATTTAGTTAGCCATCGAACTCCATCCTCTCCTAAACACTTCCACACTTTAATTGGTAGATTGTCCAGACCACTGCCTTACCCGTTCCCAACATCCTAAGTACTATGCTCACCTATGCCTACGTTATACGTCGAAAGTAGCAATTATTCCGTTGTCGCCCTTGAATAGTGTGATTGATGTTTTCTTGTTGGTTAGCTCTCTCGCCATTGAAAAGATCTTGGAAATAGGTTTGCCATCTTAACTTAATGTCATGTTCCTTAACTAAAACTCGTCCATCATCCCTTTATGAACTTCACTACTCCTTAATCTTGCCTCCTATGCTCCATAGCCTTTGCAATCTTGAACATATCATCCTCTCCCTCCTTTGTTTCTAGGCATTCATCCATCCTTTTATAAGTTGTATTCTTTGCCTCAGTCACTATCTTTTTTGCCTCCTTTTTGGCCGTTTTATAACGCTCCCTCAATCTAAAACGTTCCCCATCGTTCATGCACCTTAAACGATCCCTAAAACTCAGATGATTCTTTATTCTTTTGGTCTGCACACTTTCACTCAACCACCATGACTCCTTTTGTTTAGTTGCCTTACCTGTTGTGACCCTAAAGTTTCCTTCGCCACATGAAGAATGGTAGTTGCAATATCCTCCCACACTTGGTTTGTGTCCCCACACATTCGAGCCGGCGTCATCGAAATGACCTTCTCTCTAAACATTGAAATCCTATCACCCTTCAAATATCCCCATCGAATCCTAGGTCGCATCTTCCTCTCCCCATCATTCAAATTTTCTCGCATGGCTATATCCGCTACTAATAAACGGCGTTGAGTCATAACTACCTCCCTGGTATAACCTTGCAATCTCTCCACCCTCGTCGGTCTCTTATCCTCATCAAAAGGTAGTCAATCTGTATGTGACGCCCCCTGCTGCTAAAGGAATCAACTACAAATCTCTCTTCTTAAAGAACGGATTTAAAATACCTATGTTGTGGGCCACTGCAAAATGTAAAAGATCCCTACCAGGGTCATTCCTATTACCAAAACCGTATGAATTGCCTGAAATCCATCACTATTCTTACCAATGTAGCCATTAAGATCGCCTCCTATACAATGTGTTCCCCCTTAGTATAGTCCTCACTACTAAATCTAGACAATCCCAAAAAAAAATTATCCTCTCATGATACCATAGACCTACTTGTGGTGCGTAAGCGAAAACTACTGCCACTACCTCTGCACCTAGTACTAACTTGAACACCATAATCCTATCATTGTATCTTATCACCTCTATCACATTATTATGAAATTCTTTAGCCACTAGAAAATCCACCCCATTCTTTGTACCATCCGGCCCCGAATACAACAACTTGTACCCATTGCGCTCGGCCCCTCTATATCCCTTCCAACTAGTCTCTTGCAGGCACGCTATATGTATCATACGCCTTTTAAGTACGTCTCACCCTTGAATAGTGTGATTACCACTTTCTTGTCGGTTTGCTCTCTCGCCATTCAAAATATCTTGGAAATACGTTTGTCATCTTAACTTAATGTAATGTTCCTTGACAAAACTTATCTAGACCATCCCTTTATGAACTTCACTACTCCTAAATCTTGCCTCCTACGCTCCCTAGCCTTTGTAATCCTAGCTTTTGCAATCTTGAACATATCATGCTCTCCCTCCTGTGTTTCATTCTGAACCCACTATAACCACATACCTCACCATTACTCATGTTCTTAAAAAAAACATTGGTTTTGAAATACCAAAAAACAGAACAACGCCAAAATTTCTAGCAAATTGGACACACTATTTTTTGTGAAATTTCAAGCTCGTAGTTCATACTACTAAAACCACTGCTTTGGTTGTTGTACCAAGCAGAGAGACACATTCTAGAAGGAGAGGTGTAAAAAAAATTATAAGACGTTAACTATTCTCTGTTGTAATACGAATATAACCTATTTTTTTAGTAGCTTATTTTTTTGATGAGTTTTAATCTACACTCAAATTGATATTCACGTTATTTAACTTGATGATACTAGCTACAAAGATAAAAACATGTTATGATTTCTGGTTTTTCTACTAGAGAATGTTTATATATTATGAACATTTAATTAGTCGTGAAACAGATAGCAGAAGCTAAACAAAATATTCATTTTGGTTTGTTGTTGAAAGATGTTTAGACTGAAATTACTGAATACATAAAGTACTTTAATTGTAAGCCATGAACTTTAAAACTAGATTAGACCAGTCGGGTAGACCAAAAACCGACAAGTGAGCGGTTCAAACCAGATCGCTCAAACAGTCGGAATAGATTGACCCAATGTTTCTAGAATCGGGTTTCAGTGGTACTACTGATTTATTAGACCTTTATCAATTTTCATAATGTATTTGTAGCTTCGATAATTCTTAAACCCAAAACCTACCATGTAGTAAGCATGATATGCGTCTACAACTAGGCTTGCCATTTGAATGCGATTATTATATAGCTAAGACCATATGTAATGGTTTCACAATTTTTTCACTGTCACATCATAAAGTGACTGACACATTATTGTCAAGGAGGAATAAATTTTCATTCACTTTTTTTTCACCTTTAATGTGTAATTGCTTCACAAAGTTGCACTATCTATCACTCATTAAAATAATATAAAAAGTTAATAATTTAAAAAAGTGTAAAGTACACGGATGGTCCTTGCGGTTACCAAATTTCAGATTTGGTCTCTAGCTTTTCACTAGTACACATATGGCCCATATGGTTTGCACTTTGTAACGCATTTAGTTCCCAGCCAACAAATCTAAAGGCTTTAGCAGGTCCAAGTTAGGGATTAAATGTGTTACAAAGGACAAACCACACGGACCATTGTCAGGATCTGAGTTTTAAATTGTGTGTTTTAGGTGAACTAATTATGCATGAATGATAGTATAAGATGGAATTGAAGTGGGATTATATAAACACACAAATTTGGAAAGATATCAAACTTGTATTAATGATTATAGTCAAACGATTATAAGAATGATTTTACACTCCCCCTCAGCTTGATCACTCTTTTTTCTTCGTACAATAAGGATATCAAGTGATAAAATAGATCTCTAACAGGTAAGATTTATTTATACTAAGTACAAACATATATTCGTAATCAGGGCTGATAACGACATCTAACATGTGACACCTGTGTCACTTCAACCACTAAACAAATACCAAACCAATGAAATATTATATTTCATACTTGGGATTTGTATAAATATGTGTATCGTTTGCACATATCAATTCTTGTTCGATTTCGAGCTTTAAATCGCTTTCTGGAAGGTTATATGCGATCTTAAGCGTAAATATAACCATTTTAATGCAACAAACACTCTGGAACAGTGACATAGGCTTAACATGCCTTAAATAACTTTTACATGACTTAGAAATAAGTTTTGGATGGTTTGGTGTGTCGAAATCAAGTTTATTCGCTTACAGGGACTATTTGCGTCAAATTGCAAAAGTCTGTCGTTTTGTAAGGGAACGTATAGTCCGGAACTTGATCATAAACTAAACATACCATAAATAACCTAAACATAGCTTAGAAATAAGCTTTGAGTGGTTCGGTGTGCGAAAATATGCTTATTAGATCATACAGGGACTAAAAGTGTCAAAAACGACGTAAGTTTACATTTACGCGCATATCTTACGTTCTGACCACATCTGGACATCCAAAATTTTTGTACACACTAAAATATTTTATTTTAGTGATCGGCATGCAAAAATACCATTCGTCGCTTAATTTTGATCGTTTTCGCGTCCGTTTGAGTTTCGTCATAATTTGACGAACAACGCGACCGTATGACCAAAAGAGCCGACATCCGAAAGTTTTCCGAGCATATTTTGAGTCCTCTAAACTTTATTGACCTTGTAGAGCCTTAAAAATGGCTTAACGGGGGGTCAAAAGGGCCAGAAATGAGCTTATACAAGTACAGGGACCAAAACTGCAAAAGCTGAAACTATTGCTGAGCTGCAGGGACCAGGCGGGCCGCGTAAGCCTGTCCCTCAGCTTACGCGGGCCGTGTGAGCATGCCAGTGACCAGAAACTTGTTTTCAGCAACTGTTTGATACTTCAGGGGTTGTTATGGTAATTCTTTTGTGTGATGGGCATGTTTAAGTGATCACCAAGGTTACTAATCATCTCCTAACACATGTATGGTTGAGATCTTTTCTTGTTGGCCACACAAAACATGGCATGATCTTGTTAATTCATAACAAGTATAAATAGCAAACCATTTCACTCATTTTCCCTCACACTTGTTCTAAAATTCTCTAAGTTGGAGTTCTATAACTTCATACCTGAGAATTTATAAGATCAAGTTCAAGCAAGGACCTTTTGTAAGCTTCCTTCATTCTTTTATTGCTTTCCTAGCATGAAAGTCAAACAGTGTTTGACTTTCGGCTTTGACCAGTCAATGGTCAACACGATGTTCGTTTGAACTTCGCAACGTGAGCGTAATCACGATGGTTATAGTCCCTAGTGACTATACCTACTGATTACCACGTTGACTAGGCATAGTGACGAGTCGTAGTTTCGGTCAAAATGCGCATTTACGCGTATTTTGCAACCAAACTACTCTTGGTATCAAAACACTTTGTTTTGATGAAAAAAACTTGTTTTCTAACTTAGTTAAGCAAGTTTTAACATGCTTAGCTCGTCACTTTTAGTTTAGTGCTTGTTTAAGAGTCGTAAGTCAAGCGGTCTAAACCACCGCTTAGACTTTCGAACTCGACCCGTTTGGTCGATCATTAGGATCCGACCAAGCATGATTAGTGACCATAGTTGCATAGGGAATAACCTTCCGAGGTTATACCTTATGGTCACGTAGTTTAAGTAGTTATATGATAGGTAGTTTATATGCCTTAGGTAAATGACCAAAATGCCCTTTTCATGCATAATTGGATTTTAAGTGTATGTAACCTAAAAATTTGTCACTTAACTGATTATGCAACATAATTAACATGTTTAGGCATATAATACTTATCATAGGACTAGTTAGACGCCTCGAACGCGCGTTTGCTTGAACGACACGTTAAAGTAGCAAAAGCCACCTTAATGAGTCGTAACGGGTCGAAAGCACTTAGGATAGGTTCCTACCTAGAATGTAGGCTTTGTTAAACCATATTACATGAGTTCCAATACTCATTTGGTTTACAAGACCGCATTCTATCTGATCTTCCGATTTAGGTCCGGTTTATTTACATAGTTACCCACATTAGGTGCCGTTTGATCCCGTAATCCCTCTAGCTTTGCTTGGTGGTTATTCAAGACTTCTAAGCAATCTCAAGTGAGTACATGGTCCCCTCTTTTACTGTTTTCAATGTTTTGGGGTGAAGCATGTGTACCTATTTGTTATGTTTACGATTTCAAAGTATAAATTAATTATACATACTAGTACTTATCTTTTGACAAACTGAATAATTGTTTATGGTTTAAACACTAATTTTTCAAAGATTATAAAATTAATTGTTGAATTGTACTTATTTATGTTCACAAGACCGATTGGTAGTATGATATAGCGCTATAGGACTAGACACCCCATTCTTGTTGTCATGGAATGTCAGAAACCAATATTTTATCCAAATAGGGATTGCCTTCGTGGTATCTCTATAGTCTCAATCGGTGTAGTTTGATGCACTAAGGTCTGATTGAATTCTTAAATCACATTATTATTGTATATTTGGTTATACTCCCAAAAGTATACTTTGATATACTCTCATATGTGATATGGTACAAAACAACATATATTTTATAAATTACTAAAACATATTTTGATATGTTATTCATAAAACCAAAGCATAGTTTAAATATGTTATTTATAAAACCAAAGTATACTTTTGATATACTACCAAAAACGATTATTTTGACTACTAAAGTATATTTAATATACTATCTGTTTAACGATTATGGAACCAAAATATATTTGGATATATTACTTATTCGATTTTCTTAAAACCAAAGTATATTTTTATATATACTGCAAACCTTTTTATCAAAACATTATTTTACAAACTCATTTTACTTAATTATTTATTTATGCATCTTACTTTTACATCATCTATTTTCTTATCACTTGTTTATAAAAGAAAACATTTTTAAGGATTCATGACTATTTTTAAAACATTCTTTTAAACTTACAAGTCATGAATCATGCATTAATAAAACCTATGTATCTCACAGACATTTTTATGCTGACGTACCTATTTTTACACATGTTTCAGGTTCTGCTATGTGATGATTGTTGACGCATGATACACATAGGATGGACTCGTGCCTTAGCGACTTAAAAACTTGAAAGATAATAATTGTATTTATTTGATTTGTAATAAACAATGAGTTCAATAATTCAATAAAAGGAAACTATTTAATCCATGGTTGTGAAACAATGATTCTGTTACAACACTCCCCGACGTTTCCGCCACGTTTTGTTGTCTTACGTGGTCGGGGTGTGACATAACATTCCTAACAGAAAAGATTCACAGATGTTAGAAACATCTGATGGAATAAAAACTGATTAAATGCACTAAACATCTATTTTGACTAACACGGTTACATTAATAAACTTTGTTCTTTAAACCTCTGTTGACTATTTCCAAACATCTGTTTAAGCGTAACAGATGTTTGGTCTTTACCATCAGTGCTTTGTCTTCAACAGGGATTTGGCTTTTGAACATATGTTTTTTCTTCTCTAATAGTGCTTTCCAATCTTGAACAGATCTTTGGATTCTTCAAATAGATGTTCTGTCAGTGTTCAATATTCACTATCTTTGGAGAGGGTTGTAAATCAAAACTTGTTTATTTTATGATCATAATAGTATGTTTTGGCTTTTGATATCATCTGTTCTTTTGTCAGTCCAACAATCTCCCCCTAGAATAGATGATGCCAAAACTCAACTTTATTGGTCAACTTTTATTTCTCATCAGCTTCTGTCTAATTTTCCCTTTGAAGTGTAACTCAAAGTTCAGTTAGTAGCTATTATCTGGATCCCTTTCGAGTTCATGAGCCAATATGTCTTCTAGATCTTCATTCTTAAGACCAAAGGTACCATTCATGGAAATCTGTTTAACTTGTCCATTAGCCTTGAGTAGAGTCAATTCATGGTTTGTCTTATCAGACTTCCATTTTAAAATTTTAAGGCTTGATGGATTTCCTAGGCCAAAGGTTATTGAAGATGAGTTTGGTGAAAGTGGCCTTCCCAAAAGTTAGCTCATCTTGATACATTTTCATATCTTCTCGATTTGCATCTGGATGCCCATACATTAACTCATTTTTGTTCCTTCTTTCATGAGCTCATCTTGATACATTTTCATATCTTCTTTTGACATATATTTTTGTCTTTTGAGATAGTTCCTTGCAGCTGTTGAGATGTTCTTTGCAAATGGAAGCTCTAAGGGATCAACTAATTTTTTGATAGGGAAGTCTACTTATTCATAATCTGGCTTTCTTGGGATTGAGGGATCTTTTTTCCTAAAAAATTCAAGCTTCTTATAATTCTCTGTGATTGTTAGTTCATCCCATTTTGCCACTGATCTCATAGTGCCAAAGATGGCTATAACTATTTCTTTTTTCATCCTTTTCAACTACAGGGGCTTTTTGTCATGGAGCTAGGGGCAATGTTTTTAAAACCGGACCGACCATCAAACCGGACGTCTTACCGGTTCACTGGTCGAACCGGTTCGACCGGTCGGACCGGATTTAAAACCGGATAACATTATTATTAATTTATACTCTAAATAAACACTAGAAATATAAAATACAAGAACAAAATACCAAATTAAAATGAAAAGTTAAATGCCTTTTTAGTCCCTGTGGTTTGGGTCATTTTGCCAGTTTAGTCCAAAAGGTTTCATTTTTCACCTGTGGGTCCAAAAAGGTTTCACTGTTGCATTTTAGTCCACTGGGTTAATTTCATCCATTTTTTCTGTTAACGAGAAGGCCAATTCGGTTATTTTATATGGTCGAATTACCCTTCTAGTTAACATAATTACATATAAAATAACCGAATTGGCCTTCTCGTTAAAAGAAAAATGGATGAAGTTAACTCAGTGGACTAAAATGGCAACGATGAAACCTTTTTGGACCCACAGGTGAAAAATGAAACCTTTGGACTAAACTGGCCAAATGGCCCAAACTAAAGGAACTAAAATGGCATTTAACTCTAAAATGAAAAGAGTTTTCATTAAATGGTATATATTAATATAAATGAAATATAAAAAGAAATCAAACTAGGTCAGTGTCTCAGAGATATGGTGTGCATCTTCCCATGTATAATATGATGACTTTAGGTTCCCAAGACTTTAAAAATATAAGATGGATCCATTATCCGTTGATTTCTCTGATATTTCTTCTTTCTCTCTAAGCTTCAACATCAGTGAAACGCCACACAACCAAGGGTTTCAAGCAATTTTTCAGGCCACTACTCAGACTACTCGTGTGATGATCTTGTCGGAGTTTTAAAGAAGAAAAACCTTAAAATTACTCCTCCGGTCTGACCCTTTTTACACCGGTTTTCCAATTCGACCTCCGGCCATCGGTCTGACCTCCGGCTACATGCAGAAAGGGTCCAACACCCAGAACCAGGCCGCCTAAAGCAGCGGTCACCGGTTCGACCGGTCTGGCCGGCCGGTCCGGTCCGGCCTTTAAAACACTGGCTAGGGGTCTCAGTGGAAGCAGCCTCTCTATCCCCTAGGATAGAGGTAAGGCTTGCCTACATCTACCCTCCCCAGACCCTATCAATAGCTTCGTTGTAGGTGGGATTTTATTGGATATGGTTGTTGTTGTTGTTGGTCTTTTTTCTGTTTTCCAGTTGGGATGTGTAGGGTTAATTTCTGTGTTTAGGAGCAACTTTTCAATCCTGGGGATTTCATCAAGTAAGGATTCAGTTGACCATCCCACAAATTGTGCTCTGGTTACTTTATATGGTTTCTTTTGCTTGATATGATCAAGATAGTCTTCTCTTAGTGCCCTTCTAAGATTAGGGTCATTAACTGGACCATGAGAAAGTTTGTTACTGACATCCTTTGCATAATCTTCTAGAGTATTCACTTTTCTGAATTCATCAGATAAGATTTGTTGAGCCTCTTTATCTTCCTTTCCTTTACTCTTTTATATACCAATCTTTTCAGTTTTTTAACTTTAACTCCAAATATTCTTTGACATTTGCAGGTTTTGGAAAGTCTTGTAAAGATGGGAAGGAGAGTTGGCTTGGGTCAAGATGTGGAGTAGAAGGACTGTATTCTTGTGATACAGTTGACAACTCCAATGGATGTGCAGTGGTGCTAATTGTTGTGGTGGTAGTTGGTGGAATTAATAATGAAAGTGATGATGTGGTTTTGATGGGTGAGGCTTGAGGTGTTTCTTCATCATCATCTTGGATAATGAATTTAGCTTTTCTTTTTCTAGTTTGTATTGTGGGTATTTTTGTGATAAGAAGACCAACAAGGGCCTTTTGGGAAATAGGCTTGATTGGTTCTGGTAATGTGGTAAGTGGTGTTGTAGTTGTAACATCTGTTTGCATTTTTGGAATGCCAATTATTAATATCACCAAATAATTAATAATTTAGGAAACAATCACACAACACACATATTGGTTAAAAACGTCGATCATTGCGACTTACTTTTTCTTATATAGTATGCTTCTAATACAAACCAATACTGGAAATTAAAAATTACAATACAATACTACTATGCATCGCTAACGACGAAGTGGTCTATACTACAACATATATTTTTATTATTATTATTATTATTATTATTATTATTATTATTATTATTATTATTATTATTATTATAGATATATACATTTTTTTAATACAAACATATTATATATTATTATATTATTATTATTTCCACCATCACCGTCACTGATATGGATTCATCCAGTAATCCATATTGCGCTCGTCGTACTTCCAGAAGAGTCGCTCTCCTACCTGCCTCATCCTCTTGCTACTCTCTAAAATCTCTTCTCCGAAAGTTCGGAGTTCTTGCACATTTTCTGCACTCATTGGGGGTGCAGGTGCTGGTACTAGGTCTGGGTACTGGGGCATGGGCTCCTCCTGAGGGTACGGATTCTCTAAGATCTCCCAAATGTATTCATCGTTATCATAGTAGGGATCTAGAGGGTCCAGACCTGGAGAGGCTGCTAGATTCGGCATGGGTTCGTCGTTTAGGTGGTAGCGTGGCACATAATCCCTATGATCATCGAACCATGGATCATAATCTGGGTCTGAGGGATTAGGGGCTGGTATCCTAGGTATCTCCTCAGGGTTGAAATCATGCGTTTGGACTTGGTTTTCGGGGTTGTTTTCTATCTCCATCGGCTGAGTGGAGAACAAAGGTAAGGGTTGTGGGGCTACTAGTTGTTCCAGGTTTGGGTCAGCAGCGGTGGTTGCTAGGATATGAAATTGGCTAAGCTTCTTGTCACACCCCCAAAATACCACATGCGGAAACCCCGCGGGACGTGTGACGTACCAGGATCTAGCCACCAATCACTTTGAACTTATATCAAGATTTTTAATAAGAACTTTCATTAATTAACATATGACATTACAAAACGTTAATTGTATTTCAACATATGCAGCGGAAGCATAAATCATTCGTTAAGCGTTTCATAAACCACATGTACAAAAACCGTTAGACTTGACTTGCAAGCATGCGATTCCATGTATCTCGACCCATAACCACTCCAGCATCCCAGACAGCAAGTTCCAAAATGATATCAACCTATAAACCTGCAAGCATGCAGACAAGTGTGTCAGACGACGCTGGTGAGTTTAAAATTTGTTAACGTGTTTAGATACCAGTTACCAGATTAAAACGTTTCACAGATTTGATGTTGTAATAACTCGTTTACCGCTGATGGCTTAAAGTTGTTTTGCCCAAACCCCATTGCCTCTATCAAAGCAATGGTCAAGACTGGGATCATTAGTTCACTCCCGACCTCCCCGGTGCGGTGTGAGGTTGCCAAGCCTAAATAGCGCTATTAACTAATATCCCGTTGCCTCCCCGGCAACAATCGGTAGATGGGACTTGATTGATAGATATGCGAGTATTAACAAACATCCCAATAACCCAGCATTCCTCCCCGGAACGTTTTCCAGATGTCCCTCCCCGAGACACATGCTTGGAAAAAGAGCAGTGAACTCACCTTAGATTTGCTCGGTATTAAACAAGTTACTTTACCTGTTCCAGTTAATCGACCAACCCTACCGTGGTTATCAATGAAATCAGTTTCGTGTACACATAAATCACATACTCGTTGCACATATTACACCAGTAGTATACCAAGAATACACATAGCACTAATCATAACAGTTAATCATGTACATAACAGTTTGTTGCCATCACATAGCAGGTATTCAAGTTATACACAAGTTCACGTCACCAATTCATATTTCACGTAACCCTTAAACTGTTCATTCGTCATTTACAAAGTGTGCAATTCAATCAAGTTAATGACTCACTCAAGAGTGTGCGATTCCAGAAGCTAGTATATTGTTCGTATTAATGTGTGGCCCATTACCTCAGCGTGCGTCTTCCTTACTGTTAAATTGTTTGGTCACCATGTACTACCTTATTCCATAAACAAGGTTACTCATCATTATTCCAACTATCTACTGTTACATTAATTGACTCCTACGACGAAACTTCATATACGAAACCCCCATGTTTTGTCGACACAAGCCCTGACGAAACTCCCATGTTTCGTCGACATAAGCCCTGACGAAACTCCCATGTTTCGTCGTCACAAGCTCCGACGAAATTCCCTTATCATTTACAGATTACGATTATCAGGTCCATCCGCACTTTTGTAACAGTTATAAGCAAACACATTCATCAATCAACAATCAGACATCAACCCTAACATCCTAATCAGATCATCAGTGTAACGGTGTCGTTCATTAACACACAACACTAATCATGTTCATCGACATTCAACCCGATTATCAATTCATCAAAACAACATTAGATCTACTTAACCGTTACATCTAGCATCAATTCTAATAAATCAGATCATATATCTCACATTCAATGGTATCATCTAACAATTATAGTTGTATATTCCTCACATGGTAATCACCACTATTTCAGTTATGGACCAACTGATAAACTACAACCCTAAAACAAACTCTAATCATGCGTATCACAATTACATTCTCAAATACAAAACATAACATCATGTATCAATCCAATTACATATATACACATAACTATTTAGCACAGACCATTCAAAGATAGAATCATACTAACCGGAGAAGCTTAGATTACGAACAAGAATGAAGGAGAGGCGATGCTTTGATGAAGATAAGTTGTCGTAAACTTCAAGCAGAGAGGAGAAAGGAGTCACCGTCTAGGGTTACATCAGTTACATAGGTTTTTAAACAAATACACAAACATAAAGTTGGGCCTATGCTGGACTTTGGGCCGAAGCCTCTTTCATCGACGAATGCCCATAACGAAATACGAGTTTCACCGGGCTCCAGGATGACGAAACTACATGTTTCACCATGCATCATGTTTCGCCATACATGGTCACGAAATACATTTTTCGCCAAGCCCAATCATTAAACAGTTATTAAGTCTTATAACCTTTCAACAGTCGATATCATTGCACCATAAAATCCACTAACCATCCAATCTAATTTCAAACAGATACACATTTCATTAACATAAAACCATTGATCAAAACAGAATTACTAAACAAGTGATACGTAACTGAAAGGGCTTGAAATCTCAGGTTGTCACATCATCCCCAACTTGAAAAAAATTCCGTCCCTAAATTTGATAAGTAATCCGAAACAGCAAGACGTTATGTTAACTCAGGATGACTGTGGATTTTCCGCGGGTACCACATAATCCCCAACTTGAAAGGGAATTCCGTCCCGAAATTCACCGGCGATATTAGAAATTTCTTCAACCGTTGAACAATCGAGATACTAGAGCTTTATCAAATCTTTGCGCTCCCACGTGAACTCCGGTCCACGTCTTGAGTTCCAACGAACTCCCACGATTGAAATTCGACTGTCTTAATGTAACAACTCTCATCAAAAGTCCTAATTATTATTTTAATTTGGCCAAAGTTCTGTCTCTTTGTTAGAGGCAGCTAAGAACAGACAAGCATCAGCTCTAGGATACTCTTTTGACATATCAACAACATAAACATTGCCACTTCTTTGAGCAACAAGTTTTGTTTTTCCAGTTTTTATTATTGCTTCAATCTTTTTGACCATTTCTGGTCCAACAATCCTACAACACTCCTTTGTGAAGAATGACCCATACCCCTTGTCACTCATTTGTGAAACACTCAGGAGGTTGAATTTCAGACTGTCTATCAGATTGACATTTTCAAATTTTACATTTCCAGACTGTACTGTACCAGACCCCAGAACTTTCCCTTTACTATTATTCCCAAAGGATATATCACCCCCTCCATGGATTTTGAAGTCTTTGAGGAGGGCTTTACATCCTGTCATGTGCCTGGAGCCTCCACTATCTACATACCAAAGGCTATCAAAGCATGCAGAAGCTCCCTGCACATGAAGTAAAAAAGCCAATAGGGCTTTGGATGGTCTCAACAGTGTCTGGGATGGATGCAGATTGATGGACAGTGGTTAGGTCAGGGGTTTGGACAGTTTTAGGACTGTTTCTTTCTAACCACTGTTGTAGGTTTTGCCCAATCACCTGTTGGTACCCAAAAGGATGCCTGTTCACTTTAGGTTTAGAGGGCCTTTTGTAGGCCTCATAAACATGTGGAACCCTAGGGTATGGTGGTTGTCCCTTACCTCTTCTGTATTGATTGACAGGGGGTGCATCAGTAACCTGAACATCTCTTTTAATAGATGTTTGGTTCAGCTGTTTTGTGACAGCTGTTTGAACTGGCACAAACAGTGGTTGGTTCTTAGTGAATTTGACAGATGATGTTGATGGACTCAAGGATGTTTTAGCAATGTACTCATTCTTTTTCACATCAAATTTTTTGAGATACACACATGCTTGAGTTTTGTGGTTTGTTTTACCACAGACAATGCAGCTTTCAGCAGGAACAATGACACTTGTTTTGTTCAAATCATAAGCTTTTAAATGGAAACAGTCTTTTGTTAGATGATTCCTTTTCTCACAAAATTCACAAAACAAGTTGTTGATCTTTTCTTTCTTCTTTCTCTTTTCAGACTCCTTTGCAACAGAAGTTTTAACCTCTGTTGGGATGTCCTTTAGAGGAATGACTTTAGCTTTTGGAGCTTTAACACCGTCAGTGGTTGTAAAGTCCATGGGTTTGAAATTTTCAAGAATGTCACACTCATCAGACCATGTGGGTTTAAACTGGTATTTTTCAAGCTCCTCAAAAGTAGAGGATCCCACTGGTCTGTCAAGTGTGATTTTGTTACCAAGTTTATCAGTGATTTTCACTTCTTGGCCATTCTTGTTTGTGGGGATGAACTCAGTGGATTCATCAGTGGTTTGAACAGATTTTTCAAAAGCAGTGTTTTCAACTTCATCATGTTTTCTAAAACCAATTCCAAATTTCACATTACTTTTGATCTGTTTTTCCAACAAGAGTTCATAACCTTTGCATGATTCCACCCATTTCTCACATGTGACTTGGGTGGACTCCAACTCCTTTTTACAAACATGATATTTTTCTATCATAGTTTTAAGTTGGGTTTTGGTTATACTCTGCTCTTCTTTGAGACTGCTGATTTCTTTATCCTTTTCAGCCAATTTGTTTCTAAGTTCTTTTAAAGACTTTTCAAATTTGACTTCATCAGACAAGACTTTGTCCCTAAGGTTTTCATTTACCTCTTTGATGTTAGCAAATGCAATAATGCATTGGTCTGAACACAGTTTTTCAATAACTTGAGGTGATACCTTGGCAGCAGCCATCATGTCACAATCACATTGATGATTTTTTTTCTTCATCAGCTCTTACTTCCTTCTCACATGCTCTCTTCTCTTCCTCTTCTTCTTTATCCTCTTTGGACCAGGGATCTGTCAGTGGTTCAATCAGGGTTTCTGAATTTTCTCCCAGCAGCAGTTCACCAGCAACTGCATTAACAACTGCTTCAGTAACCTCATCCACTGTTTCATCACTTAGCTGTTCACCTTCAGTTTCTTCCCCCTCTGGTATTGACTCTAATGCCATCAAACAAAATTCATCATTAGAAGGTTCATTAGAAGCATAGAGTGCAAAATTTTCATCACCAAGCTCATCAGGCATGCTGCTCCAGTCAACAAAGCCTTGAGTGAAAAAGCTTTGCTGATCTGGTTGAACCACTGCTGGAGCAGCTGTTTGAGGTGCAACAGATTGCACTTGTTCCTGAGGGACAGGGGTTTGAACGTACTGAATTTATGGAACAGTGGTTTGGACATAATGCGTAGGCACAGGGGTAGCAGAATAGTGAGCAGTGTTAACATGGGTTGCAGGGGTATATTGGGTATAGTGCAAAGTGCTTTGATTTTGTGGTCTAGGGTTTGAGCTGGGATGAGTTATTATAGGACCAGTAGTTTGACTCCTGCATTCCCTAGAAAAATGACCTAGCCTATTGCACTTGTAACACTTGATTTTCGATTTATCCAACCCAACCCTTAAATTCCCATGTAACCCTGGGAATTTTCTCCCAGTTCTTTTGTAGAATTTGCTTATTCTTACTCTAAGCAAAGCCAATTGATGCAAGATGTCCATCTCTTCTAAGTCAGTGGGATCAAAGTGTTGCAAATCATTGAGTTCAAAGCACAAATTATCTGACATCTGGTTCTCACAATTTGCAGTAAAAGCATAATTTGCAGAGTGAGGATCAGGGTTGTTAAAATTTCCACCAGCAGTTATATCAATGAAATGATCATAACCCTGTTCCTTACCACTGCTACCAGATTCTTCCTGACCAAAAAGAGCTGTGCTACCGAATGAGTAATCATCAGTAACTTTGCCAGACTCTTGCAACTTCCTTTTCTGGTTCAACTCCCTTTCATAGGTCAGGAGTCTACCATGAAGTTGGGTCAGGGTCAGATCTTTGAACTCAGCAGAATTTCTAGTGACAAAAGCTATGGTATCCCATTTTTCAGGTAGTGATCTAAGGAACCTGCTATTTTGAGTTGAATTTGGAAATGTTACTTTAACAAGCCTTAGTTCACTAATGAGACAAATGAATCTCTCAAATTGTGAGTCAATGATTCACCCTTAATGTGACAAAATGTTTCATACTGCTGATTCAGAATTTCCCTATTGTTTTCAATGACTTCTTCTGTTCCCCCAAACTGTTCCTTCAAAGCATCCCATAATTCTTTGGCACTGTTACAATGTAACAGTCCAGCATAGATCTCATTGGGTAATGCAGATGCTATGATGCTAAATGCTTTGGCATCGAGTTCGAACTTTTGAAAATCAGTTTCAGTATAGTTTTCATATGGTTTTGGTACGAACTTCTTTAGATCCTCAGCACTTGGCACCATAGGAACATGGGGACCCAAAACAACAGACCTCCAACATCCAGTGTTCTGTTGAGCAAGGATGTGACCCATCCTTCTCTCCCAGATGTTGTATTCATTACGTTTAAGCATGGGTGGTTTAAAAAGCGAGCCAATGTTATTCTTATCATCTTGTGATTGTGACGTCATCCTGGTTGTTTTACAGGCACTGATTAATCAACTTTGATGGTGATTAAACCTTACTATGTTTTTCAACAAACCGAACAAACTATCGATATCAACAATTATGAGCTGAATTATTTATGTCAAAATGATTGTTAAATCAAATTTGACAGTCCTAGCTCTGATACCAATTGTTGGATCTGAGTTTGGTATTGATTGTGTTTTCACGTTTGAAATAAGATGAAGATGGATGAGTTGTGCAACGGAATTAATATGGAAACAAACTTTACACACAATCAATCGAGAGTATTGCTTTGATCAAACACTTTTTACAAAGAACCGAAAGATTGAATTTAATTTCAACAACGATTACAATGCAATGCTTAATACAAACTCCCCCTCAGCCAGAGCTCAGTGTTTGTTCGTGCAGAGAAGACGATTTTTGCAAAGAGCTGATAGAACAGTATATAGCACTGTTCTATTTATAGGCACTATCAAACCACTGAGCATCTAAGCTGACGTCACCATGAAAGTGACATCTAACCTCCTAACAAACTCTAACCTCTGATCAATACAAGCACTGCTATGCTAACTACTGCTATTACATTTCATTACATAAAAGACATCTAAATAACTGCTGCAACCTTCCACTGCTATGAACCCAGCAGTACTTGTCCGGATCAGCAGTGCTTGACTCAAGGCAGTAAATTGAACAGCAGAGCTTTAGTCTTTCATCAGGTCTTTACTTGATCAGCAGTTTTGTAGGTCAGCAGTTTGCACGATCAGTAGATAGGAGGTCAGCAGATGTTGAAACCACTTTCAAGGGGAGAGACTTGTATGTAACATCTGCTTATTCTGGATCCACTGCTCTGATCCAGTTTTGGCTTTAATTATCTGTTCCTCTGGTAGGGTTCAATCCCAACAAATTCGCACGTCTCGCGCAATAAAAAACAATAATAATTCTCGTGAACAAACTAAATTTATACTCTTTTACGCATTCATACGTGTTTATACTTGTTGAATACTTGTTAAATTCATGCCACTTGTGTGAATCATACGTGATACATCATGCTTACATGCTTAAACTTGCAAACTTATTTTGAATTTATGATCAAGTCTCATCCTTTCCTTCTCTTTCGATCCTTTAGATGTCGTCCAGCACGTCCAAGAAGCTCCAATCAAAGAAGGGTTCTAGCTCCAACTCCATGTCGCAAAGGGATTGCATGAAATTCATGGCCAAGCAAATGGCTAAGGTCATACCTGACATTGTTAGCAAGATTCAGCCAAACACCGATTCACCGCATGGCTCTATCGACTCAAAGGCAGACAAACCTAAATCAACCTTCCATTTCAAGCAATTCTTGGCTTGTAAACCCTTAGAGTTTACAGGCAAAGATGGCGCCACCGCCATGATGAATGGTTTGACGCGATTGAGCTTACTTTCTTGCAAAGTGGTTGTCCTGATGAGTTACGAACTTTGAAGGTAACGGGAGTTTTCCGTTCAAGGTTACTCGAATGGTGGAATACCAAATGCAACAAGAGGGGAAACGATGTTGCACATGCTATGCCTTGGGACAAACTTAAGCAGCTTATGAAGGACCACTTCTGTCCTCCTCACGAACTCCAAAAGTTGGAGAACGGATTTTGGAACCTTACGCAGAAGGGGAGCGACATGGATGGTCTGATTACGTGCTTTAAACAACTAAGTGTCCTCTGTCCTAGACAAGTCGACTCCATCCCCAAAACCATAGCCAAGTTCATTCATTGTGTTGCACCTGCCTTGACTAACCATGTTTCCTCTGCTAGTCCCCAAACCATCGAAGATGCTTTTCGTATAGCCACCGAACTTAACAACAATTGCGTCCTTCATGGAACCTATGACAAGGTTTCGATGAAGAGTGCGCATCAAGCCGTCACTGATACCATCGATACTACCACCACTGTTGAACCTTCATCTTCCCAATCCAAGAAGAACAAAGGCAAGAAGCGGAAGGCTTCAAGCCGGAATTATGCGATCGTCAATCCGCCAAACCCTCAACCTTTACAAGCAGTAGCCGCCGTTACCCCTACAAACACCGAACTACCAAAACGAGCCTACACTGGGTCTCATCCCCAGTGTACTACCTGTTTGTACCATCATCCTACCAACACATCGTGCCGCAAATGTGCCCGTTGTCATAGGTTTGGGCATTTTGCCGACCGATGCCGCAACATCCCCCAAGCTCAAAATAACTAGAATCAAGCCCTCGTTGCAAACCCTGTTCCTAACCAGGCTCAACCTCAAGCTGCTCCTGTACGAGTATGCTTCAAGTGTGGCGATCTCAATCATCTCGCCAATGTGTGCCCTCAAAGGTATCAACCCCAACAGCAGCAGCAGCAGCAGCCGCCACAACAACAGCAACAAGCTTAACAACCTGCTAGAGGCCGAGCTTTTGTCATCACTGCCGCTCAGGCTCAGAATGAAAACGATGTCATTACTGGTACATTTCTTGTGAACCATATTTATGCTTCTTGTCTTTTGATACTGGCGCCGATAGAAATTTTATTTCGTTAGAATTCGAACAATTGCTTATGTGTAAATGCTCTAAGTTGCCAAGATCTTTCGTTGTCGAAGTCGCTAATGGTAAATCCGTCGCTGTCGATTCCGTTCATTCCAATTGTTCCTTGATTCTTAACGATCATACGTTCTCAATCGATCTTATACCTATGCAAATGGATAGCTTTGACATCATAGTAGGCATGGAGTGGCTTAGGCGAGTTCGTGCTGAAGTTATTTGTTCTGAAAAGTTCATCCGCCTTCCCCTTCCAAACGGTGATTCTCTACACGTGTATGGCGAGAAACCTTCTCAAGGTCTCAAGCTTATGTCGTGTATCCAAGCGAACAAATACTTACGCAGGGGTACGTTCTCCTTTCTCGCTCATGTTGTAGAAAAGAAGGACAAAGGCCCAAGCATAAGCAACGTCACCGTTGTACGTGATTTCCCCGATGTGTTTCCCGACGATCTTCCTGGTCCGCCTCCTGCTAGTTCTGTCGACTTTCGTATCGATTTAGTGCCTAGCGCTATACCCGTCGCTAAGTCTCCTTACCGTTTAGCACCCTCTGAGATGCAAGAGCTCTCGAATCAACTTCAAGAGCTTCTTGATAAAGGCTTTATACGCCCTAGTACTTCTCCTTGGGGCGCTCCCGTTTTGTTCGTAAAAAAGAAAGATGGGTCATTCCGCATGTGTATTGACTATCGTGAGCTCAACAAGCATACTGTCAAAAACCGATACCCACTTCCTCGCATCGATGACCTCTTCGATCAATTGCAAGGCGCGACCTGCTTTTCCAAGATCGACCTTCGTTCTGGGTACCATCAACTTCGATTCCTCGAAGAAGATGTACCTAAACCGCCTTTCGTACGCGTTATGGTGATTACGAGTTCGTGGTCATGCCCTTTGGTTTGACCAACGCATCTGCTGTTTTCATGGATTTGATGAACCGCGTGTGAAAAGCGTACTTGGACCGTTTCATGATCATTTTCATCGACGATATTCTCATCTATTCCAAGACAAGAAGAGCATGAGCGACACTTGCGTCTTATCCTTCAACTCCTTCGTACTGAACGTCTATACGCCAAATTCTCTAAGTGTGAATTTTGGTTAAAAGAGGTTCAATTCCTTGGTCATACTGTCAACAAACTTGGTATTCATGTTGACCCTGCTAAAATCGAAGCTGTGAAGAACTGGATCGCACCTAAGTCTCCGTCTGAAATTCGTTCTTTTCTTGGTCTTGCTGGTTATTATCGTCGTTTTATCTCTAACTTCTCGAAGATCGCTGTTCCTTTAACTTCTTTGACTCAAAAAGAGAAACCTTTTGTTTGGGGTCCCGAACAAGAGGAATCTTTTCAAACGCTCAAGGAGATGCTTTGTAAAGCTCCTATTCTCGCGCTTCCTGATGGTAACGATGACTTTGTCGTATATTGCGATGCTTCAAACCTTGGACTTGGTTGTGTGCTTATGCAACGAGACAAGGTCATCGCATATGTATCGAGACAACTCAAAATACATGAAAAGAACTATACTACTCACGACCTTGAACTTGGCCCAGTTGTTTTTGCATTGAAGATTTGGCGACACTACCTTTATGGTACTAAGTGTGTGGTCTTCACCGACCATAACAGCCTTCAACATATCTTCGACCAAAAGGAACTGAACATGCGTCAACGTCGTTGGGTGGAACTGTTAAACGACTACGACTGGAAGATCAAATACCATCCAGGTAAAGCGAATGTAGTAGCTGATGCTCTTAGTCGTAAAACTCATGTCAAGAGTATCCGTTGTTTCCAACTCGTCCACGACCTTCAGAACCGCATACGTGACACTCAATATTCATCTGTTAACGAGGGTAACCTCTACGACGAGATGCGATGTGGTGCTGAAGAAATCCTCATAACCAAATCCGATGGTATTCAATACTATCTCGATCGAATCTAGATTCCCAATCGTGGTAACCTTTGAGAGTTCCTGATGAAGGAGGCACATCACACGAAATATTCTATTCACCCTGGTGCCGACAAGATGTACCATGATATGCGTGCATCCTATTGGTGGCCTGGAATGAAGAAGGATATAGCCACTTTCGTCTCGAAATGTCTCACATGTTCAAAAGTGAAAGCTGAGCATCAACGTCCCTCTGGTCTGCTCGAATAACCAGAAATCCCTGTCTAGAAATGGGAGAGCATCGCTATGGACTTCATCACTAAGCTCCCTCGAACTTCTTCTGGTCATGACAGTATTTGGATGATCGTTGATCGATTGACCGAATCAGCTCACTTTCTTCCCATTCGTGAAGATTTCAAGGTCGAGAAATGTCACGGCCCCCGACCCCACCCTGGGAGCGGGTGTCGCGAGCCAGTCAGATGGTACCGGTGTTTATTAATTTGGCAGCGGAAAATTTTTTCATCAGGATCGTAGTTAGGAAATAATTTCAGAGTTTATAAAACGCCAACTTTTAATATTAAATAAATGGCCTTAAAACCGTATTTAATTCAATTGTTTTTATAGGGATAAACCCAAATAAATAAAACATAAATTTCTTCTTTTATTCAGGTAATTATAGCCACTTTATTTAAGCCGTCAGTGCTCCATAGCTGGCTTCTATTATCTTTACAGCAAATTACCTGAAACACGTTTTGAAAATATTTTATCAGTAATAAATACTGACGAGTTCATTCCATTTTTATAAAATATATTGTTATACTTTACAGCATCAAGGTTTTTATATTTATGTATATTTACCCAACTCAATCAGTATTTGCCATATGGTGGCAGTTTCGATGTGACAGTGGTCATATCACTCATTGGCTCACTTTCGTCCAATAGTGAATTTATCAAGTAATAGATATATAGTATATCTTACTATTATATTGGTCACTAGGCGATTCCTGTGACGGTGGTCAAATCACTGTTGATCATTCTTTCAATTAGTGATTGGTGTCGTATCACTGTTGATCATTCTCTCAACTAGTGACTCGGGTCATATTACTGTTGATCATTCTCTCAACTAGTAATTGTGGTCAAATCACTGTTGATCATTCTTTCAACTAGTGATTCTGGTCATAACACTGTTGATCGTTCTTTCAACTAGTGTCTTTGGTCATGTCACTGTTGATCATTCTCTCAACTAGTGACTCTGGTCATATTTCTGGTCATATCACTGTTGATCATTCTCTCAACTCGTGACTCTGAACTTAGTAGTGTCCCGTGACATTACTTTATCAAATATATTTTCTGTGGCACAAAACCACTTAGCCCAAAAATGAAATATATATCATTTTCTATCAAACTAATAGCTATAACTTATCAAATATAATATATTAATTAAATAATTGTAATATTATTATTTAATATATTAACGTAACTAAGACTAAAAATATAATCTTAGTATAGTAGAATATATTATATTTGACTATTATGGTATACATTTATAGACTAAACATTATTTTATAATGTAAATAGTAATTTAGGGTTATTAAATATATTTTCTTTAATATATATTTTAATAATGATTAATAACGTTTCAGTATATTATAAAGCTCTATAATATTATATAACAATTTATAAGAAACAACTGTATATAAATTGAATGTAGCTATGTATATAAATTAAATGTAGCAATATTCAATTTATACTTTAATGTATAAATACAATGTTTTAAAATATTGATGTATATAACTAAATTTAATATAAACTAATTAAATAAAATAAGGATATATATATTTGTATCCATTGGAACATTTAATGTAAATATATGAGGATTTAAATGTTAAATCTCTAGTCATATGTGTGTGTGTGTATATATATATATATTTGTATAGGGGTTATAGTGGATACACCCAAATAAACTCCAACAAAAAAGTTAATATAGTATACTAAATTTATAAGCTATATTCAATAACTTAATATAATAATGTAAAAATAATATTAGTTATAGGCTATGGCTACTGGGGCATAATTCCCCCATGCTTGTGGTCATGCTACTATTGGCTAACTTTTTTGCCAATGATAACGAGGGTCAAGTAATGTATACAAACCTCATATATTGGCAGCTATTGCAAAATATAAAAACTTAATCACTGTAAGTATAACTGATAAACATTTAGAATTTTGGAAAGCATTTTTAAATATAATTGTATCACAAAAAGGTGATAAAACTGTAAGAAAAGAGAATGGACTCACTTTGTAACTTTAGGTTTCAACTAGAAAGCCTCCGGGTAGAATCTTAGGTAAAACTTCTGAGCTATTTTAAATATATATATATATATATATTTGCACTCGTGTTAAGTATAGTAACCCTAATTCAACCTTATCCCTATGTCACGAGACAGAACCCCAACGAACTTAGTCGGGCAGAGCCTTGACATGCGTTATGGGGCTCAAGATTAATCGGAAAGGGTAGCGGTGATCGGGAGTTAAAACACTTAAAATGGGGCAGTACTTTATTATTGTTATGGGGTAAATAATAAATAAAAAAATATATATTTAGAGAGAGAGAGTATGTGATATCGAAAGCCACAGAAGAAAGAAAAGGTTGTAGGGTGCTATTTATATCAAGTTCCTTTGATTTTGATGTTTACACGTATCACTTGCAATTTAATGCAAATGCTTTTTCATCATATTTTTTTTCTTTTTATTATGTACACGTAAACCCTCCTTCACATATATGTTAGTTTAAATATTTATTTTATTTTTATAATTTAATTCAGCTGCTTCACTTATTTGGCGCGTATAACTTTTAAAATATGACGTTTTATAAAACAATAAATATGTCATTAGAACAAGAATAATCTTATCTACATTTTGAACCAAGTTTCATTAAAAACGGAGTAAGTTCAAATATAATGTATTTTTATAATTTAATTATTAAACGGTTCATGGGTCCGTCTAGATACTTCATATTTCTAATAGTCAACTTACCCGTAATCTACCCGTTTAATAATATAAGCTTTATATACTTTATTTTAATATAGAAATTAGAAATGTCACACATATATAATTAATTAGTCTAACATTCCAACCGAATATATATAAAATAGTTTTTTAAACTATATGGGTTGAATAATTGTTTTAAAAATAAAACTAGTTACTAGTGGTTAATAAATTTAAACAACCTATAATTCTTATATATAAAAAATTGATATGTTACATCCTCCCCACCTTGTTTTAAATCTCGTCCTCGAGATTTGGGTTATGATGTCTTCTTAAGGTTATGTCACGTCTTAGTTGATAAGAACAGTATTAAGGTAGATGGTACAGAATCAAAATATCAAAAAAAAAAAAAATTTGTGAATATGAGTTGTACAATAAATAGGACTCAATAATTCAACTGAATCAATTCAAGAAATCGATGTCAAACGAATGAGATGAAATGATATAATTTCCAAGGTGACTAGGTTCAAGCCAAAAGAAATATATGATTAATAGATATCTAAATTGAATGTTTACAAGTTGTGAATGACTTTTAGAAACAATAGAATTCACTGTCAAAAGAAAACTTACTTTGATTGTTAACTGAGGAAGACTCAGAATCAACAAGCTCAAATGAAATAGAAGCACGAAAATAAAGTGTCAACTATTAAACCATGATATGAGAAAAATTAATGTGTTGACATTTATGGAATTGCAAGGATACACCGAAATACAACAGAGTTAGTGTATCATTGTCTTAATACATAATTGCATTAAGACTATTTTCAAAATGATGAGTCAAACGAAAGACATACGTGGTTTTGAATGATTCGTATGATTATGATTAGCCCAAGCTACAAGTTTATACTAACGCCGCAAGGTGTCGTAATGATCGAAATAGTTCAATAATTACGGTGACCGAACAAATTCACCGTGTAATCAACTGAAAGCTTTAATGAAGTAAATTTGGATATTCATTTCTAATAGGATTTTCAATTGATGATGAAAAGACCAAATGAATATCATAGAATTTTCAATGAAAGAATCTTTAGAGGTACACAGGAATATAATACGAATTTGTGTACTCTTATCTTAACACATAATTGTATTAAGACTGTTTAAGATAATGAACCAACAGAAAATAAATCCGTGCATCAGGTGTGAAAACGAGATTAGCTCAAGCTTCAAGTAAATGAAAATGCCACCACAAGGTGTCGTAATCAATTAAATGATTCAATGAAAGTGAAGAGCAAACAAGCCTGTTATGGTTTTGAATAGATGAAGTACTTGACATAATGCATTTATTTATAAACTTTTATTTGTACTAGGGTCAAATAATAACTTAACTTAGATATTGCATATCAGTGATTATGTCTGGAATCATTTCTGTTTCCTGCATAGTAAGTACGAATGCTCGCGCGTTCTTCTTAGCTCCGTCTGTTGTTCTGGCCTTGTTGTCGAGTGCCTTGGTCAGTTTCGGGCAATATGGTTTGATGTGTCCTGTTTCTCCGCAATTGAAACAAATATTAGTTTTCCTTCTACATTCTTCCTCTATATGCCCGGCCATCTTGCAGAAGTTACAGTAGAGTGTTCTCCTAAAACGGCATCTTCCTGAATGTTTTTTGTTACAGTTTCTGCGGGTAGGTTGCTCCAATGACGGTTCAGTTCCTTTCTTCTTGTAGAATTCTTGGGAAATTTTCTGGGTCAACTCTTTCTTCTTGTTTTCTTCTCTTGTGCGGATTAGTCCATCTGTCAGGATGTTAGCTAGTTCAACTGTTTCTTCAATAGTTTGTGGTCTGGCGGCCTTGACCATGTCTCGGATTTCGCTAACTAATCCCCAAATATAACGAGAAATTAGTACGGGTTCTGGCGAAGCCAGAGTTGGTACCATTCTTGCATATTCGAAGAACGTCGTCGTATACTCCCGAAAATTTACATCTATCATTTTATGATTTAGGAACTCGTTAGCCATTCGTTCCTTTTCATAAGGGGGACAAAATTTCCTTTCTGCCATTTCCTTGAATTTTCCCAGTTCATGGCATAAGCCATGTCACTTCCTTTTGCTTGAAGAATTGTATTCCACCATTCTAAGGCTTCTTCTTTAAAGAGGTTGGACGCATACATCACCTTATCTTCTTCGGCACATTTGCTGATTTTAAGAACAGCTTCCGTCTTTTCCAACCATCGCAGAGCAGCCGTTGCTCCTTCACTGCCGGCGAACTCAGTTGGTTTACAAGCTAGAAATTCTTTGTAGGTACACCCGAGAGTCATCGCCTTCATCTTCTTGGGAAATGGAGTTTTGATAATATCATCATTGCCTCCATTGACACTATGGCTAAAACTGTCGTCACGAGTATGCTTGCTACTCACAACTTTGGTGGGTTCTACGTGGTTTTTAACGGCTTTAATTATTAAAGGTATAGCATTAGCTATTTCTTGGGCTATTATATTTTCTACAGCATTTTTACCTAAAAGATTTTCATTATTAGCATGAACTTCTGGATTATGTGATACTTCATTCGACATCTGAATTGCAAACATTTTCAATTATTAATATCACAGAATAAATAAAACAAAACAATACTTCAAGGAATCATATGTACATATCTACATATATATATATATATTCATATATTTAAATCTAAAAAAAATAACACATATATTACTTTGTATTAATTTCCTAACTTTATTGTTTCAGATTAGGTATTAAAAGAACACCTAAATAGCTTAAACAAGTGACTCTGATACCACCTTCTGTCACGGCCCCCGATCCCACCCTGGGAGCGGGTGCCGCGAGCCAGTCAGATGGTACCGGTGTTTATTAATTTGGCAGCGGAAAATTTTTTCATCAGGATCGTAGTTAGGAAATAATTTCAGAGTTTATAAAACACCAACTTTTAATATTAAATAAAACACCAAATTTTTCATCAGGACCAACGTAATAGATTTTGGTGGCAACTGGGATTCACACTTGCCATTGATCGAATTCTTGTACAACAACAGTTATCACGCGAGTATTCAAATGGCACCTTTCGAAGCATTGTATGGTCACAAGTGCCGTTCGCCTATTTGTTGGCACGAGATTGGTGAAGTTCAAATCACTGGTCCCGAGCTCATACAAGAGACAACGGACAAGAGATTACAGGTTCGAGACAACTTATTGAAAGCCAGGAGCCGACAAAAGAGTTACGCCGACAAGCGTCGCAAGCCTTTGGAATTCGAGACAGGTGACTTCGTGCTTCTCAAGGTATCCCCGTGGAAGGGCGTGGTTCGATTTGGAAAGAAAGGGAAACTCGCACCTCGTTACGTTGGACCTTTAAAGATCCTCGAAAGGATTGGCAAGGTTGCGTATAGACTGGACCTGCCTGAAGAACTCAACAATGTACACCCTGTCTTTCACGTATCCAACTTGAAGAAGTGTCTAGCTGACGAAGGACTACAAGTTCCTCTCGAAGACTTGCAAGTCAACGAAACGCTTCACTTTGTGGAAAAGTCGGTCGAAATCATGGACCGAGGAGTCAAGCAACTGAGGTACAGTCGAATTCCTATCGTCAAGGTTTCGATGGGAAGGAAAACGTGGCGCTGAATTTACTTGGGAACTCGAGAGTGATATGAAGACCGAGTATCAAAACCTGTTCGATGTTGCATCTACCTAAATTTCAAGACAAAATTCCCTAAAGGAGGGGAGACTGTAACGCCCTGCTTCTTCATACTTTCCATATTTAGAAGGGCTTGCTTGTATTTCTATTTTTGGAAGTCTTGTGTTCTTGTAATCGTTCTTTCTCTGTAACCGTTGTAAAATCCGAGACTTGGATCATAAATAAAAATCATATTTTGTTAAATTCATGTTATACATACTTTATACATGCTCATACATTCAATTTCATGGAACAATTGATGCTTATTCGTAATTCTTGGAAACTATGTGCTAAACTTGCAAATATGTGAAACTTATGCATAAAACGTGTTTTGATCATAAACGATACATAAATACGACCTTCATACGCTTAATTATATTTGGTTTATGTTCTCCATACTTTTTTGTCCTTAAACTATGCTTTTATGGCGAAAATAGCCCCTAAAACACCTTAAAACCCTAAATAACAAACTTCAGGGGCCAAAGTGCAATTAAATGAAACTTCAGCCCTGCCCCTTGATTCCAGCCGCGAAGACCAGCCCTAAAACCTTCGCTGGCCATGAGAATCCTCCCAAATCAGTCCCCTCCATTTCATTTCGCGATTTTGAGCGGGATTTGGGTTTATTTTGAGTTTAAACGGGTTTTGGGCATTAAATACACAACTAACACCCACCCTAATCCTTCCCTATATAAACCCAAGCTTCCCCAACCCATTTTCACTTTACAAACATCCTCATAACTCTCTCAAACACTCCAAATCGTTGTTGCAATCTCAAGTTCGGACAGAAGCACTATCCTTCACTAAAGTGAGCATAACTCACTCATTTCTTATCCGTTTTAGCTCATTCTTTTTCCTATGTACTTGGATTAACCTTAGCTTCGATTCCATGGGTGATTCACAGTAAATAAGTCCCTGGAACTTCGGCAAAAAGGCTCCAAAGTTCACTGTTCGTTTTGTTTTGAATCAAACTTTGCTTAACTTGTTCAAACTTGAGTCAAACTCAACTCAAACCCACGTCCTTATGCGCATAACCACTTGTATGGTTAGTTGGGCTTAAAAACGGGGCTGAGACATTCAAAATCAGAGGTTAAACCTCATATACATTCTGTTTTGTTTAGGGTTTTTAACCCACAAGTGATGTTCAAGCTTCAAGCTTGATGAAGGTGTGATTGAGGATTAACTTGGGTTATCCTACATAAAATCCCCACGTTACTTGATGATTTTTCTTAGATTAGTGTTTAATATTCTTGTATTACTTATAGTTCATGACCCTCCTTGTATGTTTTGCATCAAGTGTAGTGGTGAACACTTAGATGTACCTAAATGGAAGCTTGTTCTTCCTACCTCCTATATGACTTCCATGATACTTAGAGGTACCTAAATGAAGATTTAATCTTCTACCTCATGCTTGACTATTGGACATAATAATACATATAATACTTATATTTATATACTATTTAACATTTGAACCCTTGATGGTGAACTTGTGTTCATTCGTCAAAGTGTTAGAATAACACCATCTAAGACATAAGACTTGTATGATTCTAATGAGTATACCACTCATGAAAACATTAACCCTTGAGGTTTCATAGTGTTTAAACAAGTACTTTGTGTTAAAAGATGATTACTTTCATATACATATGTTCTTGTGTTTTAAATTTCTAAATCCATAATCTACCGTTAATCTTCGAAACTCATACACTTTGTTTCTTCGCGTAGAAGGACTTGGTGTTCCAACCTCCTAATCAACAACAACTCACTCGCGGATTCACAAGTAGAAGACTTGCGAAACCGTGAGTATACTCATAAACCCCCTTTTATGTTTACCACTTTTGGGGTGTAACATGTTAACTTATTAAAATCACACTTAAACTTTAATCTTTATACTTGCACGAAAACAATCCTTATACATGAATGCTATGTTGTTATACTTTGATGCTTATACTTGGGTGATTCTTATGTGATACAATAGTCACTAGCTTATTATTAGCCTCCATTTGACATGTATAGCGCTATAGGAGTAACGCACCACCCGTGAACGAGAGGTCATGTTGAATTATATCATTTTTGCGTAAACAGAGGGTTCACTAGAAATATCGCATGCCTTGTATGATGCTCTTATATAAACTAGTTGCCATGTGGATTCGTTTTTAAACTTTTAAACTTATACTTATACTTATTCTTAAACTTGTATACTCACCTTTGCTTTTGCATTGAATTGTATTTTAAACATGTTACAGGTTGATGATTGATGATGCTATGAAACGGACTAGCAATGATGCCTAGATACTCACTTAGACGTTTAGGTTTAAAGTGTTGTATCAATTTTGTTTTGGTTATGTTATGAACAAGGTTGTTATTTGAATTTCTTGTAATATTTGATAATTTTGATTATGAATGAAAATGGTTGAATTAAATATTGTCACAAATAGTGTTTTGAAGTCTCTTGGAATCTTGAACAAGTCCCACTCCGATGATTCCGCCATTGGTTGGGGTATGACAGATCATACTATGTGCAATGTTGTTATTTAGATACATGAAACTGATGAAGCAAGACTTGATAAGTTTAAGGTGCATGGGATGCGGGTTCAGCCCTAAAACGGTGGACCATATGTTTGCAGAGTGTGTACTGGCAAAATCAGTTTGACGGCAGGTCTGTATGTGGTTAAAAGTAATGCTTAATTCTCAATTCGCATCACTATATCAGTTTCTTCAATTCTGCCTAAATTTGAATATGCCTAAAGTGAAGAAGAAGAAGAAGAAGAAGAAGGTGATCTATATTATTTTCCCTATGACATTTTGGAGGTCGAGGAGAAACGACAAGTTATTGAGAGATCTAAAACTCCGAGTATAAATGTTTTGAATCGTCATCATTTAATGTGTTTGATGTAGGCTAGGGGCTGGGTAGTTTTTTTTAACAGTATTATGGTGGGTTCCTTGGGGTGGTCTACTATCTGGTATACTATGTTGTAGTCTATTTAAGTGTGGTTGGTGGGTAAAAAAAGAAAAGTTCTTTATTTTTGTTCAAAACATATCAAGAAAGCAGGTAAAAAATATAGTGTAAGTTGGGCTCGTCTCATCAAACCTTTAGTGCATATATCAAAATGTCCATATAGTGTAAGCTAAAATAGGCTTTACATCTTTTCGAATTTTTTGCATAAGTAGGTGGTTTGAACCACAAAAGAGTGTTATTAGGTGGGTTTGAATTATCTTTTCATATTTAGGTAAGTTGTGAAACCATACAACGACTTTCAATAAGTTTTCTGCAGAAAATCAGAGAGTCTGCCAAAAGCTGCATCAAATGTTGAAGATCGCTGAATGATACAGCGACCTTGTGAAGGTCGCTGTTTGAAGTACCAAGCTTTATGAAGGTCGCAGTTTCATGTACCAAGCTTTGTGAAGGTCGCAGTTTCATGTAGCAATCTTATTGAAGGTCGCAGTTTGATGTAACAATGTTATATAAAGTCGCTGTTTGATGTAACAATGTTATTTAAAGTCGCAGAATCATGTTACGATGTTATTAAAGGTCGCAGGATCAATATACAAAGTTAAGAAAGGTCGCAGAATCATATAGCAAGCTTATTGAAGATCGCAATATGGTGTCACAATCTTTGTAAATAACGACAATCTTTGCAGAATTTATGCAGCTTTCGTTTGCTAGTGTAATGCTTTTGAGTGGTTAATGTGAGTGGCAAACAGTAACCTTATGCTAGTATAGATGCTATGACTAAAGCATCGTCTCTCACATTAATTGGAATCAAGCCTGCAAAGTTGAATAGGTTTGTGTAAGAAAAATACTGTGCTTGAAGAAAAATACTGTGCTTGAATATGAATTCAAAAACTTATTCACAGAATGAAGTCTTTAAATTTGAAAACTGGTTTGAACATAAAGCAAACCACAACATTTTCAATATCAAACGAAGCTTCAATCCTTTCATTACCGATAAATATTCAGTCAACTTTGATCTGCGGAAGATGAATTTTGAATGTCATCCTGGTCCTCTTGAAGCATCGGTGTTGTTCTTGAACAAGAATCACCGGGCGTTTGAGGTATTCAAAAATCCAGCAAAGTATGATGAGCCTATAGGTATTAGACGATCAGATAGAACGTTCTGGCAGTATATGAAAGAAAATCCGGTTGGTCTAAGGGTAGAAGGTTTACTACGTGCAGCAGGATTCAGCGGGATACTGCAAATTGGGTACCGGTATGTAGACCACGCCTTAATAACAGCGTTGGTTGAGAGGTGGAGGCCAGAAACTCACACGTTTCACCTTCCTTTTGGAGAAACCACTTTGACATTACAGGATGTCAACGTGCTGTGGGGGCTACCAATAGATGGGTTGCCTATATCTGGGGCTGACACTGGTATGGCACTGTATACTGTAAGAGACAAGTGTCAAGAGGTGTTGGGGTTTACCCCTTTGGAAACTGAAGTGAGGGGCAAAAGGGTTAAGGCCAGCAGAGTTTTACAAGAAATAAGTAAAAAAATTTCTGAAAACCAAGCATCAGATCAAGACTGCATTTTTTCGTGCACGTCAAATAATATTTCATTTGATAGGGTGCACAATCTTACCTGATAATGCAAACCACCTGATTGATGTCAAATTTTTAGAGTTTCTTGTAGACTTGCCCGCATGTTCGGGATATAGTTGGGGCGGTGCTGTGTTAGCGCACCTTTACAGAAACCTTTGTAACGCTGCAGCACCAAATGCTATAGCCATTACTGGCCCAGTTGCGCTTCTACAAGTGTGGGTTTGGGAGAGGTTTCGCAGTTTTGCTCCTGCTATTGGAAGGTTCCACTACAATGCCCCGTTAGCTGCTCGGTAGTGTGAATTGGAAATAATTAAATTTATTATTTGGTATGTATATAACACTATGTTAATTTATTATTTATCTTTTTAGGTGGAAGGGAAGCTTAACGTGTACAGATATTTCCACACATTGCCTGAGAACATATAGATCTCAGCTGCAATTTATGTCAGAGATAACGGTATCGTTGTTAGTTGTTGACATATAAAATATAAGTTTGTTTTGACACGTTTGTAAAGCTTGAATTTGTTTTTGTTTCAGTTTAATTAGAGACCATACGACGACATTGTGGATAGACTCCCCGATATATGTCGGAGTGGTATGGGAATTTGGCGGAGTTGTTGCCCTCTACTATACTACTCGGTTGTGGAGCATCACTATCCTCAACGAGTGATGCGACAGTTTGGCATGTTCCAGTATATACCTAACCCAATTGCCATAGATAATATTGAGCATGCCAGGCTTCATTCCATGAACCGGAGCGGGAAAACCGGGTGGAACTGGTTAATTCGTCATGCACCGTATATTCGTGGGTGGGAGGCATGTCATCAAACCTTGGTCAACGGGGAACTCAGCACATCTTTTTCCGTTGCCAATGATTACATGACATGGTACATGGAACATACCGTGTTATATCTGATGAACCCACAGTTGCAAGATGGCCCTACTAGGGGTTTTCAAGACGAAGGAGCAAGGGTCCAAATGATGGTATATAAAAGTTTAAAATTATTCAAAGTTACCTTTACTATTGTTAGTATAAAAATTAATTATTAATTTATTTTTTTTTCAGTCGGAGACGATGGGTCTAATTCACCGATCTCAAGATCTGGGCGTTATTCAGGGTGCGGCGTATCGGGCCCTTGAGATGTCTAATGTTCCAGAATATGGACAATATCCGACTCATCTGACACAGGAGCCGGTGGACCTTGATTCATATCCTCGTACACAGAGGTTAGGGAGGCGACGACGTCGTGGTCCTGGTGGTAGAAACGTTCAAGAGCCCGGGCCATCTAATTGGGGCATGAACTTCGAAACAGGGGGGGTCAGGATCCGGTGTGAACGAAAATGAAAATTTTCCAGGAAACTTTGGTGGGTCACAAAACGCTGGCACTATGTTTGCGGACGTTAATCTAGCGGAAAACAATGTTAATACTGAGCCATGGGAGTCATTGTTGTCTACGGCCGTGAATTCCGACGGTATTGACGTCACCGACTTATTGGAGGTCCAAGAAAATGATATGGGTAACAACAACAACAATCAGTTTGTGGCTCCAAACATAAGTCAGACAGGGTTTTTTAGCCCCTCGCCACATATGATGGACCACAATATAAGTCAGTCAGGGTTTGTTACCCCCGCGTCACAGACGATCACCTTTATGCCGGAGACGCAAACAGACTATCAGTACTGGGCCCCAAGCCAAAGTAACGAAGACCACCGGAACCGATATGAAAATGTTGAACCAAACCCCTTAGATTGGAGTCTCGACTTGAACATGTTTCCACAAAATGACCCATAGTTTGCATAGTGTAATACATTTTTGAATAAATATAGTGTGTTTTTTTTTGTTGTTATTAGTGCAATATATTTTACGTTTATTTTATTGTTCTAAAGAAGAGAAGTAAAAATCGGTTGGATCGTATTTTGGGAATGAGGTATTTATATCTGTTTATCATTAAGGGTGTAAATTTCAAATCCGAATTTGTAACAACTAAGCACTTTTTATCTTGTCAAAAAAGGTCCAACGTGTCCTTTTCCGTGGCCGTTTCCTCACCCGTGTGGCTCCCACCACCGGGTTCGTTTGTCTCTAACTTATAAGGAGGGGTAAATTTGTCCGGGGACCAGGGGCGTCTGGTCGGCGAAATGCATTTCGGGTCATTCAGGGGGCCCCGAAAGTCGTAAAAAGTCATTTTTTTATCTTGTCAAAAAAGGTCCAACGTGTCCTTTTCCGTGGCCGTTTCCTCACCCGTGTGGCTCCCACCACCGGGTTCGTTTGTCTCTAACTTATAAGGAGGGGTAAATTTGTCCGGGGACCAGGGGCGTCTGGTCGGCGGAATGCATTTCGGGTCATTCAGGGGGGCCCGAAAGTCGTAAAAAGTCATTTTTTTATCTTGTCAAAATACGCCCAACGTGTCCTTTTCCGTGGCCGTTTCCTCACCCGTGTGGCTCCCACCACCGGGTTCGTTTGTCTCTAACTTATAAGGAGGGGTAAATTTGTCCAGGGACCAGGGGCGTCTGGTCGGCGGAATGCATTTCGGGTCATTCAGGGGGGCCCAAAAGTCGTAAAAAGTCATTTTTTTATCTTGTCAAAATACGCCCAACGTGTCCTTTTCCGTGGCCGTTTCCTCACCCGTGTGGCTCCCACCACCGGGTTCGTTTGTCTCTAACTTATAAGGAGGGGTAAATTTGTCCGGGGACCAGGGGCGTCTGGTCGGCGGAATGCATTTCGGGTCATTCAGGGGGCCCCGAAAGTCGTAAAAAGTCATTTTTTTATCTTGTCAAAAAACGCCCAACGTGTCCTTTTCCGTGGCCGTTTCCTCACCCGTGTGGCTCCCACCACCGGGTTCGTTTGTCTCTAACTTAGAAGGAGGGGTAAATTTGTCCGGGGACCAGGGGCGTCTGGTCGGCGGAATGCATTTCGGGTCATTCAGGGGGCCCCGAAAGTCGTAAAAAGTCATTTTTTATCTTGTCAAAATACGCCCAACGTGTCCTTTTCCGTGGCCGTTTCCTCACCCGTGTGGCTCCCACCACCGGGTTCGTTTGTCTCTAACTTATAAGGAGGGGTAAATTTGTCTGGGGACCAGGGGCGTCTGGTCGGCGGAATGCATTTCGGGTCATTCGGGGGGCCCCGAAAGTCGTAAAAAGTCATTTTTTTATCTTGTCAAAAAACGCCCAACGTGGCCTTTTCCCTCTGAAAGTCGCTGTATCAACTTGCAATGTTATAGAAAGTCGCAGAATCATACTACAAGCTTATTGAAGTTTGCTGTTTCATACTACAAGCTTATTGAAGGTCGCTGTATCAACTTGCAATGTTATAGAAAGTCGCAGAATCATACTACAAGCTTATTGAAGGTTGTTGTTTCATAATACAAGCTTATTGAAGGTTGCTGTTTCATAAGAAGTTTAAATGGGGCGGTGTGTTTTCCTTTGTTAACAAACGAAATCCAGCTTACACAACCCACTCATCCTTAACATTTCTTAACATTTCACTTTCTTAGTTAATGGATTCTTTTCCGCCATACCTCGTAAGACTATATTGGGGCGGTGTGTTTTCCTTTGTTAACGGGGCTGTTCAGTTTGACCAATCCATGCTAACAACCTCTTTCCTTATGCGACATAAATCGTCGTATGATGAATTGGTGGATTCAATCTGTAATCATGTTCAACTTCAGAAAGAATCGGTGCGCCTTTCATTGTTACTAGGGTACACGTTTCAGGGCATATCTCAGACAACAAAAATTTTCAACGATGATGGTATTGCTACAATGAACTATTTAGCCGAAGTATCAGAAACGAACTTCATTGCCGAGATCTATGTTCAGTGGGAGGCAGTCAATCCTGTCCAACACATGAGTTTCACAAACCTTCTGCATGACATTACACAACGTAATGTTGTTGACACCCAAGATTCTGATGAAGATGATGAGGGATACGGGCAAACAACTCAAGAACACCACTTGATGCCTCCTGTTGATAACATAGTAGGTCCGTCCTCCCAGTTTCTGGTGGGTGACAACAATAATGACGGTTTTGATTATTCGGAAAGTTGCAGCACCGAAGAAAGTTCTGAAAGTGAAGAGGCACCACCATCCGAGGATGGTACTTCTGACGACGAGGCTGCAGTCAACCAACACACTGAGTTGACCCTGGGTCAGCCGAGGCCAATCATTCCAGCGACACATGACGACCCAGACGAGGACGAGGAACTTAGGGATTACATGTGTCCGGATTATGAAGATAATCCAATGGACGTATGGAATCCAAAAGTAAAACAGATACGTCTCGGCATGTATTTCAAGTCAAAACAAGCGGTGGACCTTGCTATCCGAGAATGGAACATTCGCCGTGGAAGGGAAATTTTTGTGATGGATAGCAAACCAACTTTATACAAAGTTAAATGCTACACGAGAAACAAAAATTTTAAAAACCCTTTCCCTCATGCTCCTTTGTGTGAATGGCGTGCAACGGCATCAAAACAGAAACACCAACACCTTTGGCAAATTACCAACTGGGCGCCTGCCCACAGTTGTTATTCTACGGTGGTACGAAACAACAACAGGTGCCTTAGGTCTAAGGATATCGCTGCACACATCCTGCCACAAATTCGTACAGACATTGCGTTGAAGGTGAAACACATCAGGACGCATATAAAGCAAGCGATGTATGTCGATGTTACGTATACGAAGGCGTGGCGTGGACGAAGAAAGGCAATTGAGAGGATATATGGAACCTGGGAAAGCAACTTTCAGGAGCTGCCAAAGTACGTGTTACGGCTTCAGTCTCGAAACCCTGGTACGGTGGTTTCATGGTTTCATCACCCGCACTCGGCTCCAGGACATCCAACATTCAAATATGTTTTTTGGGCATTTGGTCCTTCTATTCGCGCGTTTCATCTTTGCCAGCCTGTCATCTCTGTGGACGGCACACACTTGAAAGGAGGGTACCGTGGTAAGTTGTTGGTTGCGGTAACCAAAAACGCCAACAACTACATAATGCCAGTGGCGTACGCTCTAGTTGACGAAGAGACGGTTCATAGTTGGTGTTAGTTTTTCCAAAATTTGAGAGAATACGTCACCAAAGACTGTAACAGTAGAATTTGTGTTCTATCAGACCGTCATGCCGGGATAATTAATGCGATGGAGAACCTTCTCGATTGGAGGGAACCAAACGCCTACCACCGTTATTGTCTTCGGCATGTCAGAAGCAATTTTAGTGGTAGGTTCAAGACCAAATCTCTTAGGAAGCTGTGTTGGATGATCGGGAGCACAAGTCAACGAAGAAAGTATCTTTGGGCTGTGAGGGAAATGCAGCTGTTAAATCGGGGTGCTTGGAACTACCTGAACGACATTGACAAAAGCAAGTGGACTATTGTTCATGACCGCGGAAACCGTCGTTGGGGTAACCTTACGACGAACATATCTGAGTCTATGAATAATGTCTTACGGGAAGCAAGACTGCTGCCAGTAAAAGCCTTGATTCATTATACGTTCACCAAGGACGTATCAGAGTATGCTCGCCACGCGCAGATGGCCCAAAGCTGCAATACCCCTCTACCCCCTCGAATTTGGTCCAGGTTTAACAAGTTGCATTCCGTAGCCATGCAACATGAAGTGTCCGTCTACGATGTCAGAGAAGGTCGTTACGCGGTGGTTTCAAGGGAAGAAACCAATGATGACGGTGGAAACGAGTACACCGTTGAATACAGACGCCACCGGTGCTCATGCGGGAAATGGCAAATGCTTAGATTCCCTTGTTCCCATGCTATCTCCGTTTCCGCTTGGATGGGTGAGCAACCACATGACGTTACCCACTCCATATTCCACACCACCACCTATCAGGAACAATATAGCGGTCATTTTTTCACCCTGGGACACAAAGATGAGTGGGAAGAAGCGGACTGGACAATTCAAGGGGACCCTTCAAGGGTCACAACACATCGAGGTAGGGTTCGTTCAAGAAGAATTCAAAACGAGATGGATGTTAACTACCACGATGAACCCCAGGCACGTCGATGCAGCAGATGCGGAGAAACCGGGCACAACAGGAAGACCTGTGGCCGACGTTAAGTTAGTATCTTTTTGTGGTTTTATTGTTAACATGAAGTGTATCCTCCTATGTTTTGTGTTTGGTATTTCTGTTTGAATTCTCAGTTGGTGTAATTTAAGAAAAATTCACAAACACAAAACATAAAATTCACAATCTTTTACATTGACAATCACAATAATATAAAGATCAAAGAACATTACACGGTTTATTTTAATTTAGGAGAATTCACGAACACACAATACATCTACCAATACAGGAACCCCTAAGTCACTAACGACGGCATCATCTGATAACGCATTCGAGTCATGCTCTGGAATCAAAAGGATGAATCAGAGTCGCTGTCAAACCTGCGATATTGTTCCCATGGATCATCACTAACGACGGCATCATCTGATAACGCATTAGAGTCACGATCACTGTCGTATTGGTGGTAGCACAAGCTATGGTAGATGCATCCAAACCTACATATCGGGGGGTATGGTTCTAAATCCCTTGACGATGCAGGGTTAGGGTTCTGCACAATCCAAGGGCGTTGAGGTCGTTGCATAAAGGAGGTAGGATTTCGATTTTGATGTTCAACATATGGTGGTGGGCGAGGATGTTGGTCCAGGGGTGAAGCGGCAGGACGGTTCGCCTGTTGTCCAGCGAAGAGCAAAGCACTATTGTCATTGGGAAGAGGATCACCGGAGTAACGGAGGGATTGTGGGGGGAGCGAGTTATTGTTGGGTTGTGGTACTACAGAGTTATGAATAGGTTGTCGTTCAACATTTGCAGGGTTTGGCTCCCCTTCATGTATATGCAAATGAAAATGAATGTGTAATTCGTTATCACCATCTGCCATCCGAATAACTAGTGGGGTGAGGTAAAGGTGTGAAGGCCAGAAATGGGTGATAGGTGGTATTTATAGACATGAGAAGTATAGGGGTGGGTAGTTATTATAATACTAGTAAAATAACCTACTGATACAATAAAGTATAATAACCTTCTTCCACTAAAGAGATACAAAACGACAAAAAACTTTCAAGTAAACACCACTACAACAAACATCATGATAGAAAAGGAGCAACCCTATTTCCAATGGCAGTCACCTCTAGATGATAGTTCCGAGTCTGACTCTTCTCCAGAATATGGGTTGTGCCAAACACAGGACCAATCTTCTTCTTCTTCCTCATAGTTCCAAGCTTCCTTCAGGACTTCTGGGTCGTAATCCTCCTCCGGGTTAGGGTTGAAATCAAACTGTTGATTGTCATAGGTCCAAACTTTTTTAACAACGGGGATTTCTTCGACCTGTTTATTTCTTCCACGAACGTCCTTCTGTTTCGCCAGTTGCTGATTCACAACTGCACCGGAAGACGATCCTCCTTCCTCGACAGGTTCCGATGTTGTTGATTTCTGTCCTTCCTCCATAACCGTAACCTTTGGGGGTAGTTCCCATTCCAATATAGCATTCATGTCTTCTTCAGTCAAGCAATTGTTTTGAAAGTGGGATAAAGGAGGTAACTGTTTCTTACCATTGCGCTTATCCATTACTACGAAATGGTATTGCGAAGAAGAGTGATGAGGTGGTACCGATGGAGGGCCTTTTATAGATGAAAGAACGACCTACTAGAAGATCTCTGTATCAAACATCGACCTAGTATAACATCTCTGAATGAAACAGCGACCTAGTATAACATCTCTGAATGAAACAGCGACCTAGTATAACATCTCTGAATGAAACAGTGACCTAGTATAACATCTCTGAATGAAACAGCGACCTAGTATAACATCTCTGGATAAATAGTCACTCATACCCCCATCTCGAATTGCACCAACGACACACAACAAATGGGGGACCCGGAAGACTCGTCATTGGAGCTGGAGGAAGTCCCTGATACCCCCACTGAAAAGATCCCCAGAAAGACACGTTGGTATTATTACCCAACAGAAGAGTCTAGATCGTGGTCAAAAAATGTAATGGCTTTCTATCATAACGGAGATTCTTCTTTCTGTTATAGCGGATTCCTTAGAAGAAGACAACTCGGGTCCGAGTTTTGGGGTGCCCTACTTGGATACGAGAACTACGGTTACTTGTCGCCACTGGTAAGGAGTATAAATTATTAAAACCCTCCAAAAAATTATTTTTATTCTTATGTTATAAAACTTTCACCGTTGTAGCATGTATGTGGGTGGGTGACGAGAATGATGAGGTTCAGATGGATTTTAATAAAAAAAATCCAAAAGACCAGAACAACTGTTTCCATGGACGATTCTCCCACCTCAATTTCTCGACCTTTTGGAAGAGAATCCTAACCATCGTGCGTTACCTTTTGCTATTGGATTAAAGGAACATTACCCTCCATTTTGGGACATCGATACGGTAACACTTACATCCCCCACTGTATATTTTAAACCAAATACGTTTAACTTATTTATTTTTGTCTCAGGTTTATATTCCAATCTGTGTTGACCTTCAAGACTGGTTCATGGTTCGTGTTGATATGGGGACACTTCACCTTACTTTGTATTTTACTGGGACGTGTACTTCAAGTGTTTCTGATGGGTCAAGCTTGATTCAAGTTAGGGTATACCCAACCCTAATAAAATTTGAATCGTTATTCAAAAAATTTTTGGAAAAAATTGCATACTGGGAACATTCTGGACGCCCACATGTGGAAAACACAATGGTGACACATACAGAAGTTTGCCAACATCAAAAGGAAAACGCAGGACCAGATTCAGGGGTGTTAGTTTGTATGTTGTTAAGTAAACTGGTTAATGACGAGGACGTCGGGATTGGGGGAGATCTTGTCGAGGCTTGTGCGAAATACAGACGAGAGATGGCGGATGAGTTTTATGCAGCTCGTTTTTCACCCCCAAAACGAAAGGAAACGACCTCTGGCGAGACAACGCCAATGCCCCAAGTCCTTATTCACCCTTAAATGTAATAAAACGTGTAATTGTTTATCGTACATGTATTAAATTATTAAATATAAATTTCCACTATTTTAGACAATAAGCCAAAAATGCCTTTTTGGCTGTTTTGCCCCCCCTCAAAACGAGAGGAAACGACCGCTGGCGATACAACGCCAATGCCCCAAGTCCTTATTCACCCTAGCTTCGTTTGATATTGAAAATGTATCTCGAGTGCTTTGCCTTATCTTCATATGTAAAGACTTCAATCTGTGCATGCTTTTTCGGATTCATGGTGAAAGCCAGTATTTTTCTTACACTACAGTATTTTTCTTACATAAAACTATTCAACTTAGCAGGTTTTTTCGAATTCATGTGAGAGCCTAGGGTTTAGTCATTTCACCTTTACATTTACCACTCACATTTCATGCAGCAATACAACAAGGTGAAACAGTCACCTATTACACTATCAAACGAAACTTGCATGTTCTGTAAAGATTGTCGTTATTTAATAAGCTTGTGACACCATATTGCGATCTTCAATAAGCTTGCAATATCATTCTGCGATCTTCATTAACTTTGTAGTATGAAACAGCAACCTTTATTAAGCTTGCAATATCATTCTGCGATCTTGAACAACTTTGTAAGATGAAACAGCAACCTTGAATAATCTTGTGAGTTCAAACAGCGATCTTCAATAAGCATGTAACATGAAACAGCGATCTTGAATAAGTTTGTGACATGAAACTGCGACCTTCAGAAGGTTGGAAGATCATTCAGCGACCTTCACAAAGCTTGGTACATGAAACTGCGACCTTCATAAAGCTTGGTACTTCAAACAGCGACCTTCACAAGGTCGCTGTATCATTCAGCGATCTTCAACATTTGATGCAGCTTTTGGCAGACTCTCTGATTTTCTGCAGAAAACTTATTGAAAGTCGCTGTATGGTTTCACAACTTACCTAAATATGAAAAGATAATTCAAACCCACCTAATAACACTCTTTTGTGGTTCAAAACACCTACTTATGCAAAAAATTCATCATTTTCCCCTAATTCCAAAGTTTGTGATTTTTTTTCTAGCAACAGTCATAACCTAATATACAGTAGCTACTGGAACATAATCATCATGCATTTCAAATTCAATAACACACTAGGACTTGAGAGACTTACTCATCTTTAAGATGTTAAATAAACAACAAATGCTTTTATAGACTATGGTTCGGTTCTTAACAAAATCGACAGGCGATATCCTCCTTTCTCTTTGTAAATCGATAGTTCTTTTCATATGCATCGTGGAGGAATGAGGATTGGAAAGCATTATGGTTTTTCCATCTCTTATACTCTGCCCTAGATCCCAATTTAAATATAATTGGCCCAAAATTTCATGTCAATCTTTTGGGAGAACACAAATTTGATTATGAAATAGAATCGAGAGACATAAGAGGAGTGATGGTAGTAGAAAGAGGAAAGAATGCCCTATAGATTGAACTGGGAGACCTGAGTATCATCATCTTCGACAGGGAGGGAAAGACCTAAGAACCATCATCTTCGACAGCGATGGAAAGAAAGAATAAAAAAGATTTTAGGGTAAATTACTTTTTGAGTCCCTGTGTTTTATAGGTTTTAACCACTTGAGTCCAAAAGCAAAAAGTTTAACGACCTGAGTCCCCATAAGCATTTTCTTTAACCATTTGAGTCCAAATTTCTAAAACTGTTAGAATTTTTTGGTTAAGTATTGTTAAATGACCAAAATACTCTTATATTTAAAAAATAAAAAACTCTCTATCTTTCTTCACCCTTGATCTATCTCTGGTCTTTCTTTCTCTCTCTTCCACTTCTTCTTTCCTTTTCTTCTTCCATAAGAAAACTCCCACACACACTTTCACACTTTCTATTTACAGAAATATCTAGAGAGAGAAACAGTTTAGAGAGAGATTCAGAGAGAGTGAGAGTCGGGACAGAGAAGAAAAACAGTGTCGCCCCATGTAAACACAATTGAATACGAACACACAAGAAGAAAAACAGAGCCAGGAGCTCTAACTTCTATAAAACGTAAAACCTAAATTCAATTGGTGAATCGAATCGTTGACTGATCCTAATTTCACTTTCCAACACACGACTAAATACGAGCACAAAGCCAAGTGCTCCAATTTCTGTAAGATCTAAAATTGAAATTCGATCAAGTAATCAAATTGTTGACACTAATTTCACTTTCCAGTTTCCAAAACACAATTGTATACGAACACATACGAAATAAAACAGAGACTAGAGCTCTAATGTTGGAAAAAAATAACTGAAATTCGATTGGTAAATCGAATTGTTGACTGATCATAATTTCACTTTCATAGAACACAAATGATACAATACATAAGAAGAAAAACAGATTCAAGAGCTCTAATTAGTGTAAAACCTAATTCGATCGGTGAACCAGGTTGTCGACTAATCCTAATTTCACTTTCTTAAACACAATTAAATACGAACGCACAAGAAAAACGAATTTGATAGCTCTGATTTCAGTAAGACCTAAAATTTAAATTGAATACGAATATATAAAAAAACAGAGTCTGGACCTCTAATCATGTAGTCTGAGCTCACCTCCACCATTATCACCACCCACCCCACCATCATCCCCACCACCGTTGTGACACCTATGCCTCTGCGATCATCAAAAAAATACCAAACCAATGAAATATTTTATTTCATACTTGGGATTTGTATAAATATGTGTATCTTTTGCACATATCAATTCTTGTTCGATTTCAAGCTTTAAATCGCTTTCTGGAAGGTTATACGCGCACTGATGCGTAAATATAACCAGTTTAATGCAATGAACACTCCGTAATAGTGAAATAGGCTTAACATACCTTAAATAACCTTTACATAACTTAGAAATAAGTTTTGGAGGGTTTGGTGTGGCGAAATCCAGTTTATTCGCTTACAGGGACAAATTTCGGCAAACTGTGAAAGTATGCCGATTTGTACTGTAACGAACATTCTGGAACATGACCATAAGTTAAACATACCCTAAATATCCTTTACATAGCTTAGAAATAGGCTTTTAGGGGTTCGGTGTGCTAAAATAAACTTTTTGGTCATTCAGGGACTAAAAGCGTCAAAAAGTGCATAAGTTTGCATTTTCGCGCATATCTTACGTTCTGAATACATCCGGACATCCAAAACTTTATGTAATCATTAAAATATTTTATTTTAGTGATTGGCATGATAAAATTCCATTCGTCGCGTAATTTGGATTGTTTTTCGCATTCGTTCGTGTTTCGTCGTAATTAACCGAACAACGCAACCGTACGACCAAACGAACCAAGATCCGAGATATTTTTGAGCATGTTTCATGTTCTCTATACTTTAACTTCATTTTAGAGCCTTGAAATGGGATTAACGGGGCTTAAACGTGTCAAAAATGCATCAAAAACCATGTTTTGCACATTCAGGGACCAAAATTGACAATCTGCCATAGTTATCTTAGGAAGGGACCAAAATGGAAAATCTAAATTCCAGATTGTTCCAGATGTTCCCCTCATTTGCACATGGTTTTAATGAAACTAGGGGCTCCCATGGTTTCACAAAACCATGGGCACATCTGTACGGATGAGATCGAAGCTCGTTTTACGATGAACGATCTTAACGGTTGTGCAAAAACTATAAATACCCCATCCATCTCATTGTTGCAACTCACATTTGATCTAATATTTCTCTAAGTTGAGGTGCTTTCACTTCATACCTGAGAATAATCGGGTCAAACTTTCGTTCTTGGACCTTTTGTAAGTCCTCTTTCGTTCTTTTTCGCGTGAAAGTCAAACTGTGTTTGACTTTCTGCTTTGACCAATTTATGGTCAACATTAAGTTCTCTTGAACTTCATAACGTGAGCGTAATCATGATGGTTTTATTCTCTTGTGACTATACCTACTGATTACCACGTTATCTAGGCATAGTGGCGAGTCGTAGTTTCGGCCAAAATGCGTATTCTTGCGTATTTTGTAACCAAACTACTTTTAGGTATCAAAACCGTTTGTTTTGATACCAAACCTATTTTCAAACCTCGTTAAGCATGTTTTAACATGTTTAGCTCCTCGCTTTAGATTTAGTGCTTATGTAGGGTCGTAAGGTGATGGGTGTCGAGCGTTATATATATTAGGTGTATATTTTAAGCCCCTTTAACACTTTTTAGTCAAGTTTTAAATTTATAAAACACGATATTTACTAACACTAGACACACATATGGGCAAGTGCACCCATCGTGAGCATAGTATAGTGTTGGTAAGATACCGAGATCGTCCAAGGACACAAGAGCTTTTAGTACCGGTTTATCCTCAACGTCTAATCAAAATAAAAAGTTTAGAAAAAATGTTTTAAGCTAAGAAAAATAAAAACTAACTAAAAATGCTGAAAAATAAAAATAAAAGAAAAACAGATAGACAAGATGAATCACTTGGTTCCGACTCGTATCTAGTGTAACCTTTGATTATTTCCACACTTTTGCACTATTTTAAGAGATTATCTTAGTTATTGTAGTAGGCCCCTCTTTTGAAGGTGACGTTACCCTCACCCAAGTAGTTTGAGTCAGCAAGGATACAATCCTAAAAGGGTGGATTATTGGAAGATAATTAATTAAGTTATTAATGCAAATTATGGTAGGCCCCTCTTTTGGAGGTGACGTTACCCTCGACTAAGTAGTCTGAGTCAGCAGGGATACAGTCCTAAATAGCCGGGTTATAGTATTAATAGTAGTTAACTTATGAGGGGATCACCATCCAATACCGTTAAGTATTGAAGGATGTCCTACTAAATTTGACCCAGGTCCATTGCAGGACCTCTAAACGCTGGACAATGGCAAGACCTTTACCAAACCGTTCCCTTAACCCCCGACCAGGTAGCCAACATACCTCCATATAGACCGTGGAGATATGAATGGTGAAAATCTTTTATTTTATATAGACAGTAAAATAATGCCAAGACACCACGGACAAACGATAAGGAAAGATCACCTTCAACATAAGCAACTAGTTATTAAAGTCATTAATACAAAACCAAATAAAAAGTGCGAAAAGATTAGAAATAAAAAGTATTACACTAGACACTTTGTCTTCACCAAGTGATGTAAGAGACTTAGGCAAACATGGCCTTGATTGTCAAGAACTCTTACGATCAATCTTGGATCCCGAGAAGACTCACACACTCTATGATGGACAATGGATGATGGTGGTGGATGATGGTGTTATAGTGGTGGTGGGTGAAGTGTGAGAGAGGTGGTGTGCCAAGGGATGGTTTGAGCTTGAGCCAAGCACTCCTATTTATAGGCTGAACAGAAGCTAGGGAACGTCCCCGTGTCCACATCCTTCTCTTTCTTCATTTATTGCAGCTTGTCTTATTAGTTGACCACGCCCCCGTGTCCGCTGAGCATGACCCCGTGTGCAGAAGAATCTTTGTACTATGAAGATTTGCCTGGATTGTGCGAATCTTATAGTTGACCACGGCCCCGTGTCCGCTGAGCACGGCCCCGTGGTGGGCAATAGAAGCTTCTACCACTTTGTCTTTTCTGCTGACACTTGGGCACGCCCCCGTGCTGGCTGAGCACGGGGCGTGTTCAGTCTTCTGTTATCTTGTTTTGCTTGGGAAGATGTTGTCGTGGGGTCGGGCATATCACGTCTTGTTACTTTTCTTGTATTTATGTTAGATTTTGATGTCTTTTTGCTTCTTTTGCTAATTTGAGCTCATTTAATCCTGAAAATACAAAAGGAAGACAAAAGCACACTTTTTCCAACATTAGTACTAAAAAAGGGTTAGTTTTATGCCACAATTGATGAAATTTATATGTTGCATTTTGAACACATCATAAGGTAAGCGGTCTAAACAACCGCTTAGACTTTCGAACCCGACCCGTTTGGTCGATCATTAGGATCCAACCAAACACATTAGGTGACCATAGTTGTATAGGGAATAATCTTCCGAGGTTATACCTTGTGGTCACTACGTTTAGCTAGTTGTATGATAAGTAGTTTATATGCCTTAGGAAAATTACCAAAATGCCCTTTTTATGCATAAATTCATTTTAAGCATATGTAACCTAAATTTTGACATCTAAACTGATTAGGCAACATTATTAGACATATTAAGGCATATAATACTTGTCATAGGACTAGTTAGGCGATCCGAACGCGTTTTACGCGAACGACGCGTTAAAGTAGCGTAAGCTACCTAAACGGATCGTAATGGGTCATAAGCACTAAGGATAGGTTTCCTTTTAGAATGTAGGCTTTGTTAAAACCATATTTCATGAGTTCCTATACTCATTTGGTTTACGAAACCTCATTCTATCCGATCTCCCGATTTAGGTCCGGTTATTAACGTAGTTACCTATATTAGGTGCCGTTTGATTCCGTGATCCCTCTAGCTTTGCTTGGTTGTTATTCAAGACTTCTAAGCACCCTCAAGTGAGTACATAGTCCCCTCTTTTACTGTTTTCCAAACGTTTTGGGGTGAAACACATGTGCCTACTTGTTACTTTCATGCTTTCCATGTTTTCATATCATATACTTCCTATGTTCATTAGTACACTATTAGTACATGATTTCATTATGTTTTGCTATGTATGTTCACTTAACATGCTAGCCCATTGTTTTACATTTTGAACTATTCGAACCATTTGTAACCATTTGATGTATGTGAACCATTGGTAATCATTTGATATATGCGAACCATTTGTAATCATTTGATATATGTGAACCATTTGTAACCATTTGATTGATGTGAACCATTTGTAACCATTTGATATATGTGAACCATTTGTAACTGTTTGAACCATTGGGTTAGGGAAGTGATTAGGTAACGGGGCGGGTGTAATGTGTTAAAAGCATGGTGGATACTCCGCTGATACTTCCTATATATAAGTGCTTTTAACACATTATATATCGTTGCGTTATCTAGATCACTTGGGTAAACGATTTTGAAACAATGCCACACAATTATGTTTTCTGAATAATATAAACCATACGAGTCTTATTACCGAGTTTCTACGAGAAGTTTTACAATTTGATTTAATAAAACAAAATGTTTTGGAGTTAAGAATCATGGCTACGAGATTTTATAAATCATATTCAACTTGATTTGAGTTGGTTAATTATAACGCAATACTATACTTTTCAAAACAAGGTTTTTATATAAGTATTGCAACATGTAAAACGAGCCATGAATCTGACACTCATATAAAACCTATGTAATCGCCGACATTTTTATGCTGACGTATTTTCACATGTGTTTTAGGTACCATAGTTGATAATGTTTGATGATGATTGATGATGATATTTGTGTACGCTCACATAGGAATGGACGAGGCCTTAGTGACTTAATAACAATGAAAGTCTATTTGTTCATGTTTTGTTTCTAATTCCAATGTAATGTAATACATTTAATTCAATAAAACTAAATTGTTTAATCCATGGTTGTGAAACAATGATTCTATTACAACACTCCCTGACGTTTCCGCCACGTTTTGTTGTTTTACGTGATCGGGGTGTGACAACCGTCTCACCCCATACCCTTCCCACAGTTACCGGTGGTGTTTATACAGTTGTGAAATCCCTCAATTTTTCTGGTTTGTGAAATCCCTCAATTCTAGGGTTTCTGGTTCGTGAAATCCCTCAATTTTTCATCAATTTTCATAGTGTATGGATATCATGTGTGGTTGTGTTAATACAGTTGTGAAGATTTGGGCAGCAGTGGGGGTTGATGGTGGCTGCGTAGTGGTGGTTATGGAGAAGGTGGGTGTTGATGGAAAGAGAGAGATGAGAGAGAAAGAGAGATGACATGTGTGTGCAGTGTGTGTGTTTTACTAGACATGTAATTATATATATATATATATATATATATATATATATTAAATTAAAATTATATGCATTAAAGACTTGTTCCTTGTACTTATGTGCATATAAGACTTGTACTGTCACACCCCAACCGATGGCGAAAACATCGGGGTGCGGCACTAAGCGTTCAGATGGCTCATGAGATTCCATAACACTAGATATTTCGATATAGATTAATTTCATTGCACAATAACTGTCTAAAGTATTAACCACAATACATCAATTACAAATTACCATCAAAATAGTTTCAAAGTTTCTAGTTTAGCTATGATGTGTTTCTAAGCAGCATCCTAGCAAGTTTCATGAATCGTAGCATCCTGTCATCCTGCAACATGTATTAAAATAAAGTCAGTACAAAAACGTACTGGCGAGTATACAAGTTTGAGTACATAGAATAATAGGTTAAAAAGACTCATATCCATTATGTAAATGATAAAGATAGTTTCAGCTATGCTAGTGTTCGCAGTCCAAGTGATAGCCCAAGTGTCCTGATGCTTTGGTGTTTTCCCAAGACTCAAGAAAAACTAGAATCCTCCTAACAATACCCCCGAGAATAATGGGGCGGTGCATCTTCCTATAGCGCTACTATTGTTAAGGCGGAACTACACACATGGATTAAACGTTCACATAGTATAAAGAATCAAGAATCACAAGTTTCACTTATATAAAGATAGTTTCACCCACAGCTTAGAGTTCAACATTCATATCACCGGTATGTAAAATACTAAATTTCGCATGGCACGTGGTACGAAAGTTGGTAACATGTCGGAAACACTTATATATAGGAAGTACCAGCGGCGTATCCACCATGTTTCAGACACGTCACTTCTCCCTCGTATTTCTATGCCATGTTACGTTTAGTGTTGCCCAACCACAATATCACATAGATTCATCAGATAGTTTCCTATGGTATCATAGTCGATCAAGATTCCACATAGAATAAAGCTTCATAAATTTAGCTTCATTCCGAGTTTAGAAATTATTGTTTTAGATTGCGGACATACGTGCGATTGTGTAAGGAGTTACAAAATAACGAAGAATCAAGTTTAAAACCATATGCAAAAATCGAGATAACGTAAAAGATAGGCTCATTAAAACATAGGATTGTTCCGGGTAGAGGAACGGTGACTAACCAAAGTGAGTCGAACCCCTTTCGAATTGAGGCAATGTGTCTTGACTTACTTAGACAAATACGTCATCGATGTTAGGCCTACGATATTCGTACTTTTGGTCATTTCACGTTCCTAATTGATTGGTAGTTTCGAGACTTTGGCGAGACATAAAATATCAAATAGTGAGACTAGTTATCAAGGTCTGAGTTTCACCTCTATCTTGACAACATCGTACCCTAATAACGTCGGTACTTATCAACAGATAACACCTACTAGAATATAGTATGGAAATTTTCCCATCAAGGTTCGGATGTCACTCCTGACTTGAGGGCAAATCTCGTGCAAAATACAAACACTGATAAACAGTGCTTTCAAGGTATCAAGTGTATATTGTGTCAGCCTTAGGAAAGGCATGTAAGTTTAGCAGGAAAATGTGCTGGTAGGAAGCAGATACGGTAGAATACATAAGTCTTAAACAACAGATAAGAGTCAAGATTCCTAGAACTGTAGACTAGGGCAAGTATTCCTACTTATCCTAATTCCCTATAGTTATGGCTCTGATACCAATCTGTCACACCCCAATCGATGGCGGAAACATCGGGGTGCGGCACTAAGCGTTCAGATTGCTCATGAGATTCCATAACACTAGATATTTCGATATATATTAAATTCATTGCACAATAACTGTCTAAAGTATCAACCACAAAACATCATTTACAAATCACCATCAAAATAGTTTCAAAGTTTCTAGTTTAGCTATGATGTGTTTCTAAGCAGCATCCTAGCAAGTTTCATGAATCCTAGCATCCTGTCAGCCTGCAACATGTATTAAAATAAAGTCAATACAAAAACGTACTGGCGAGTATACAAGTTTGAGTACATAGCATAATAGGTTAAAAAGACTCATATTGTTGGATCTGAGTTTGATTCTGATTGTATTTTGTGTTTGTAATTAAAATGAAAATGGATGAGTGTGCAGCGGAATTATGATGAAAACAAACTTTGCATACAATCAAACGAGAGTAATACTTTGATCAAACATCTTTTCTCAATGAATCAGAAGATTGAATTTATTTCAATAACGATTACAATGATTGATGAATGAATGCAAACTCCCCCTCAGCCAGAGCTCAGTGTTTGTTCGTGCAAAGAAGACGATGATGCAAAGAGCTAATAGAACAGTACCAAGTACTGAGCTATTTATAGGCACTTGCAAACCACTGAGCATCTTAGCTGACGTCACCATGAAAGTGACATCTAACCTCCTAACAAACTCTAACCTCTGATCTATACAAACACTGCTATGTTAACTACTGCTATTACATTACATTACATTACAAAACAGACTATAGATCAGCTGCTGCAACCTTCCACTGCTGTGAACCCAGCAGTACTTGTCCGGATCAGCAGTGCTTAACTCAAGGCAGTAGATTGAATCAGCAGGGCTTTAGTCTTTCATCAGGTCTTTACTTGAACAGCAGTTGTAGGTCAGCAGTTTGCAAGACCAGCAGATAGGAGGTCAGCAGATGTTGAAATCACTTTCAAGGGGAGAGACTTGTATGTAAACATCTGCTTATTCTGGATCCACTGCTCTGATCCAGTTTTGGCTTTAATTATCTGTTCCTCTGATAGGGTTCAATCCCAACAATCTCCCCCTGGAACAGATAATGCCAAAACTCTTCATTATTGTGGACATTTATTGCCTCATCAACAGTTCCCTTATCTGACCTTTAAATTGTAGTTCAAAGTCTAGGGCATCTGTGTCTTCATCATCCCTGCTAAGTGGAAGGTCAAGGAGATCCTGCAAATCTTCAAGACTCAGGCCAAGAGCTTGTTCCCTTGATATTTTCTCCACTTCTCCACCAGACCTGAGCAAAGTCAATACGCAGGTCTGTTTGTCAGTTTCCCACTTTTGTATTTTTGAGCCTGGTGGGTTTCTTGGGAGATGTTTATTTGTAGAGGTATTTGGTGAGGCTGGCCTATTCATAACTGGCTGAGCAGTACTTGCAGTTTGATCCAAACCAAGAGTTTCTATGATCATTTTCTTTATGCCTTCTTTTACAAGGTCATCTCCTTTTATCATCTCTTGGATGGTTTCACATCCCAACTGTTTGTGTGTCCTTCTTTTATAGATGGCAGCACCAGTTGGAGCAGTGGCTCTCCTGATTTGCAGCTTTGTTGGTCTCTTTGAAACCTCTGCTTCAGGATAGTCAGGTCTTTGAGGAACATTTGGATCTTTCTTTCTTAGTTCCTCCAACCTTTTGTAGGTGGCCCTGACCACATCTTCTTTCCATCTAGCAATTTGTCTTTTGTTTCCATATTCAGCAGCAACCAGTTCTTCTTTCATTCTTTTCAGTTCTACCTGTTTGTTAGGTACATTCTTTCTATACTTTGCCCAGTCAGGAGGAGTGTGAGTGACTTTCCTTTTTATCATGTCTTGAATTCTTGCTGCTTCATTTTCAAGCTCAGAAACAGTCCACTCTTTGTACATGTATCTCTCTCCTTTGTACTTCTTGTGAGCCATAATGCTTTCAATGTAGTCTTTTTTCAAAGTTTCAGCTGCTCTTTCTGAAATTTGTTGACTGACATTTTTTGCAAATTGTTCTAGGGATCTGACTTGTGTGAGTAGATATTGAAAGTTTCTTGAAATTTCTTTGTCAGATTTCCCTTGTGTGTTTCTTTTTGAGATATCCTCTGCTTGCTTGGCCTTGATTTTTAAATATTCATCAACATTTTTAGGCCAGGGATATCCTTTTATCGATGGCAAACTCCTTTTGGCAGGGTCATCTTCATAATAAAAAGATTTTATTTCTTCTCTAACAGCTGCTAGTTCAAGAGGAAATTGAACACCTGCAGGAGGTAAGGGCTTGTGCATTTGAACTGAAGAGAGAGGAACTGGTTTTGGTATTGTGACAAGAGATAAAGATTTTGAAGATGTTTGTGGTGGTGAAGTCATCATCTTTGAGAATTAGCCTTCTCCTCTTTGTTTGAGGAGGGGCTGATGATGTTTTGGATGGAACAGTGGTGGTGGATGTAGTGACAGTGGTTTGTGATTGACTAACAGTTGTTGAAACAACTGGTGTTCCAACCACTGTTGTCTTTACAGTAGATGTTGTAACAACTGCTGTCTTCTGCCTTTTGGCAGGAGGTGATTTTGTTTTTGGTGGTGATGGTGGTAAAGCAGTGAATGTAGTGTGTGTTGAAGTGGTGTGTGTTGAAATGGGAGCAGATGTTGAAACCACTGAAGTACCAACAGTAGTGGGTACAACAGGAGTTACAACAGCTGTTTTAGGTGGTGGTTTTGGAACAGACTTTGAACGTCTGGTTGGAATGGATTTGGGTAGCCTTACTCTTCTTGTAGGCTTCTTCTTTTCATCAACAAGATTTTCATCATCTTTTGACCCTGAAGTACCCTGATCCGGATAATCCACTCTGGCTTTCTTTTTGGCCTCTCTATCCCTTTTTACACTTACAACTGCTTCTGCCAGTGCATTTGTGGTCACATCAATTTTCTTGCTTCCATCTGGCAGAGGGATCTGTTTGGTCATGTTTGCATTTTCTGGTTCAATGTAGAAACCATCCTCTATTCCCTTCTTTTTCCACTCCTGAATTTTCTCCCCCTTTTTGGCATTATCTAGGGGAAGTTGATCAATAAAGAGAACTGTCGGAGGAGCAGTGCCAGTGGTGTGTAGGATCTGAGTTTTGAGAGCCTTTAGATTAGCCTGAGTGTTCTTGAATCTTGACTCCATTGCATTTCTCAGCTGTTGGACATGTTTTTCATGTTGCTAATCTACTAGTTGTGCTTGTTGATGGAGAAAAGGTTGAAATAAATTCCAGAGCTCATTTGTAGCAGGTGCCTGTTGTGGAGCAGGTGCTTGAGATGGAATAGCAGTTGATTGTACCTTTTGTACTTGTAACAACTGTTGTAGCATATCTTTGAGTTCTGCAACAGAGTTATCAAGCTTTTCAACACGATCCGTCAATTTCTGGTACTTTAAACCATCACCCAATTTAATGGGATCATCTGATTTCCCACTAACAGTGGTTTTATCAGTGGTAGAGGTAGGGAGTATACTCCAAACATTAACCACTGATGCCCCTTTTTCTTGGTACTGGGGTCTTCTCCCTTCAACACTTGACAACCTTTTGATGTTGCCAGTAGGATAAATAAATCCACTGGTGGTTGGCAGATGTGCTATAGAAGGAATTGCCTCCAAGGAAGTCTTATTGATGTAACCACTGTCCAACTGTAAACCAGTGGGTTCAACAGTTGTAGTGGCTGCTTCACTTGGATTACCACCAAGAGTTACTTGTAACTCAAGGGGTGTAACCTCCTCAGGTTGTGTTGGTGGGTTAGCAAAGAATGATACATCAGGCGCAGTCAATTGTTGAGGCATATTCTCATTACCAGGTGATTGAGAAGGACTGAGTAGTGCCTGGTTCAAATCTATTGCATCCAACAGCAGTTTAGTTGGTGATGGAATTTTGGAGGTGAGGTTTGGTGTAGAAATAGGAGTTGCTCCGGGCATTGAGCTGTGGATGATGAAACCAAGTGGTTTCAGAGCATCATGATGTGGTGGCCCTATGTGTACAACCTGTTCTTTTTGTGAAGAAGCAGGAGGAGTTTTGGTTATGGGTTGAGATATTTGTACCAACTGCTGTGAGGAAGTAGCAGCAGTGGTTTCTTGTGACATTTGTGCTGTCACAGGCAGTAGCTCTGGTATCTCATCCTCCAGAGTTGCCTTTTTGATTGGTTTGGGGGGTTTTTGATTTTTCTTTTTGTTTGGCTTTTTGGGATTTGTAGGTGTGGGTTTCAAAACAGTTGTTCTGCTGCTTTGATCACCTTGAGTAGTGGGCTCAGCAGCAGATACCTGAGGAGCAGTGGTAGCTACTAAAATCTGCTCAGGCACCTCTGCTTGTGTTTTGCAAGGTGTTAACATTCTTGAAAAAGTTTCAGTTGTTAAACTGTTTATTTGAGTATAATCACCTTGGTTTATTACAGCTAAATCATCCTTACTGAATTTCTTTTCAAAATAGTAACTTAAAAACCTTGGAAACAGTAAGAATGATTTTGTTTCAACATTATTAACCAAATCTTTTAAGATTTCCCCAGAATAGTTAAAATTTTCTTCTTGAAGAATTGCATATCCCAGATTTTGAATCTTTAAAGGGATTTCATTGAAAGAAGTGGTTTTGTTTGAAACACATAGGAGGAGGATATGAAATAAAAATCTGGTTGCAGAAGGAAAATAACCTTTTTGTAAGGTAAGTTTCTTCATCATTGTGGCTTCATACCCTCTCTCAATGAAGTCAGTTTGTAACTCGTTTTTAGTGAAAGAAGTTTTACCTTCCTGATCGTCGAGTTGAAAGACCTCTGAAATGGATTGTGGCGTGATTTGGACAGCTTTACCCTTTATAGAAGAGTGTATGGTGGTAGCAGTGTCTCCTTGTTTTTCAAGGGTTGCATTCTTCCAGAACTCTCTTTGGGTTGCCAAATAGATTTGTGCATCGGCGATGAACAAAGTTTTGTACTTTGATTTTGCCATGGTGTCAATGATGGAATCGAAAACATTGGTGGTTCCTGGTTTTGTGAGAAGACCCAGGAGATTGTGAGATGGTTTATATGGGATTTCAGTGGAGATTGCCTTTTGAGAGGCTGTTTTCAATGATGATTTGGAAGTGGGTTTTGTGGATGGCTTCGATTTTGTCATTTTGAAGATGATAATCGAAGAAATTTGTGGAGAAATGAGATGAAAACTGCTTTGAGAAGAGAATTTTTGAGAATTCAATTCGACAGTAAAACCATGTTTTTATGGTGAGTGGGGGTTTTTATAGGGAAGAAAGTGAATGCTGACGTGGCAGCCGTTACAAAAGGTCTGACCGCTATGTACTGCCCACGTGACAACCCCTGGTGAAAGTGAAGGACAGTACTTTTATGAAAGTAACTGATGAAGGCAGTGGTATTAACGCAGTGGATGATTTTCACTATCAGTGGATAGCATATCAGTGGATAAGACACTGCTTTTGAACAACAGAGTTTATCAGAGAAATGAGAGAACAGGGGTTGACTTTCAACAGTGGACAGACTTTGAAGTAGAGCATACTTTTGAACAAACAGTGGTTATGGCAGACTTTTAAGGATTTTAATGAAAACTTCATTTTTAGCTATTTTTAAGGATGGAGTTTTGATTTTCTAAAAACATTTTGTTGCTTTTATTCATAGAAAAACAAGATGTTGCTTGTTATTCCATGTTTAGCATCCCAATCCTAGAGACCAAGCTTTCAAAGGTGGCTGTGTCAAGTGCTTTTGTGAGCACATCTGCCAATGGGTCTTTAGTTGGGACATGATGCAGAGAAATCAAACCTTTTTCATAGCAATCCCTCACAAAATGATGTCTGATGTCGATGTGTTTGGTGGTTGAATGGGAAACTGGATTTTTGATGATATTTTCTGCTGCCTGGCTATCCAACATGAGTGGTGTCGTTAAGGCAGTGATACCAAAATCCAGCAACTGATTTTGAAGCCACAGGAGTTGGGCTGTACAGCTTGCAGCAGCAATGTATTCAGCTTCAGCAGTGGATGTTGAAACAGCTGCTTGCTTTTTGCTTTGCCATGAGACTAAGCAATCACCTAGAAACTGGCACCCTCCTGATGTGGACTTCCTTGTGGTGTTACATCCAGCAAAGTCACTGTCTGAAAAGCCTGAAAGCTTGATATTCCCATTAGCTGGATACCAGATACCAAGTGTGGGAGCACCTTTTATGTATCTGAAGATCCTTTTTACAGCAATGAGGTTTGATTTTCTGGGAGCTGATTGACTTCTTGCACAGACACATGTTGCAAACATGATGTCTGGTCTAGATGCAGTTAGGTACAATAAAGACCCAATCATGCTTCTATAAAGTGTTTGGTCAATCAGCTCATCTTTTTCATCAGACATGACCAGCTTATTTGTTGCCATGGGTGTGCTGCATGGTTTACAATCATTCATATCAAATTTGGTCAAAAGTTCTTTAGCATATTTGCTTTGATGAATGAAGGTTCCATTTTGCATTTGCTGTACTTGGAGACCAAGAAAGCATTGCAGCTCACCCATTGCACTCATTTCAAACTCAGCTGTCATGAGTTCTCTAAACTCTTCACACATTGAGTTACATGTGCTTCCAAAAATAATGTCATCCACATAAATCTGGACAATCATTAAATCCTTCCCTCTCCATTTTAAAAACAGTGTTTTATCAATGGTACCTCTTTTGAAACCATTTGAGAGTAGGAAGTTGGAAAGAGTTTCATACCAGGCCCTTGGTGCTTGTTTCAGGCCATAAAAGCCTTTGTTTAGCCTGTAGACATGATCTGGATAAAATGGATCCTCAAAACCTGGAGGTTGACAAACATATACCTCTTCTTGAATTGTACCATAGAGGAAAGCACTTTTGATATCCATTTGAAACACCTTCATGTTGTGGTTGACAGCAAAGGCCAGGAACAGTCTAATGGCTTCCAATCTTGCAACAGGGGCGAATGTTTCATCATAATCAATCCCCTCTTCCTGTCTGTAACCTTGAACCACAAGCCTGGCTTTATTCTTGACAACAATACCCCTTTCATCATTTTTGTTCTTGAAGACCCACTTTGTGCCAATGGGACTAACCTCTTCTGGCAGTGGTACAAGCTCCCATACTTGTTGTCTTTTAAACTGTTGGAGCTCCTCTTGCATGGCTTCTACCCAGCTATTGTCTTTCAGTGCCTCTTGGTACTTGACTGGCTGATGGAGTGATAGAAAACCAGCAAAAAGACAAATGTTTTGGGTTTGGCTTCTTGCGAGCACCCCTTCATTGATGTTGCCAATGATTTGATCAGGTGGATGAGATCTCAAGTAGATTAAATCTCCTTGGTATGGGATGATGGCATTTGTTGGTGAAGGCTGCAAATGTGTATCATCTGACCTCTGCTGGGGACTTTGATGATCCAGCAGTGGCTTCAAAAGGTGGTGGAATAGGAGGTAATGAAGTGAACACCTGCTGACTTTTATCCACTGTTTGGGGACTTTTGTCAGCAGTGTTTGAGGATGTGGAAGCAGTGGTTGATGGGCTACTTTGGTCAACAACTGTTGAGGTAGCAGTGGTTGAGCTTTGACAATTGTTTTGAACAACTGATGCTTTTCCTTTTGTGGCAGACCTTTGAGGGATGATGATTTCATACCCATAGTCTGGTGTTGAATCCTCTGAGGGACCTGCACTGTTAGTCTTGACAGCAGTATTTTCAAAAGTAAAATTTTCAAGATCAAACAGATCTGCAGGATTTGCTGGGATTTTCATTGATGAAAGTTCATTGAACTTTACATTCAAAGTCTCCTCCACTGCCTTGGTCCGTGTATTGAACACTTTGTAGGCCTTGGCAGTGGTTGAGTATCCCAGATGATAACCACAATCAATTTTGGCTGCAAATTTTGAAATGGAATCTTTTAAGTTCAAAATAAAGCATGGGCAGCCAAACACCTTGAAATATGAGATCAGTGGTTTGATTTTATACAAAATTTCATAAGCAGTCTTTTTGTGCCTGGGGTTTATTAAAACTCTGTTCTGGACATAGCAAACAGTGTTTACTGCCTCTGCCCAGAAAGTTAATGGCAAACCTGAATCTGCAAGCATAGTTCTGGCAGCCTCAATCAAAGTTCTGTTCTTTCTTTCAACAACCCCATTTTGCTCTGGAGTTCTAGGGATGCTGTACTGCCTTACAATCCCTTTCTTCACGCAGAAGGCATCCAACTCCTTATTTTTAAATTTTGTGCCATTGTCACTCCTGAAGCTTTTCACTGGAAGGTCAAATTGCTTTTCAACCTGTGTCACAAAGTCTTGCAAAATGCCTGCAGTCTCATCTTTTGAGTGTAAAAAGAAAGTCCATGTAAACCTAGAAAAGTCATCAACAATAACCAAACAATATCTTTTCTTCTTGAGGCTCATGACTTGAACTGGGCCAAACAAATCCATGTGTAGCATTTGCAAACACTGGGTTGTTTTGGACTCTTCAATGGACTTATAAGAACTTTTATGTTGTTTTCCATTTAAACAGGAAATGCAATGTTCAGGACATGATAACAATTTTTGTGGTAGGCCTCTCACCAAACCATTTTTTGAAATTTCAGTGATTGTCTTAAGATTTGTGTGCCCCAGCCTTCTGTGCCAAAGTTCTGTCTCTTTGTTAGAGGCAGCTGAGAACAGACAGGCATCAGCTCTGGGACACTCTTTTGACATATCAACAACATAAACATTGCCACTTCTTTGAGCAACAAGTTTAGTTTGACCAGTTTTGATTATTGCTTCAATCTTCTTGACCATTTCTGGTCCAACAATCCTACAACAATCTTTTGTGAAGAATGACCCAAACCCTTTGTCACTCATTTGGGACACACTCAGAAGGTTGAATTTTAGATTGTCTATCAGATTGACATTTTCAAATTTTACATTTCCAGACTGCACTGTACCAGACCCCAGAACTTTCCCTTTACTATTATTCCCAAAGGATATATCACCCCCTCCATGGATTTTAAAGTCTTTGAGGAGGGCTTTACATCCTGTCATGTGCCTGGAGCCTCCACTATCTACATACCAAAGACTATCAAAGCATGCAGAAGCTCCCTGCATATGAAGTAAAAAGATTAGTTCATTAAGGTCTCCAAAGCCAACAGGGCTTTGGATGGGGTCTCAACAGTGTCTGGGATGGATGTTGAATGATGGAAAGTGGTTAGGTCAGGGGTTTGGACAGTTTTAGTACTGTTTCTTGCTAACCACTGTTGGGGGTCTTGACCAATCACCTGTTGATAACCAAAAGGATGCCTATTCACTTTGGGTTTAGAGGGCCTTTTGTAGGCCTCATAAACGTGTGGAATCCTTTGGTAGGACTGTTTTTCCTTGCCTTTTCTGAACTGATTGGCAGGGGGTGCATCAGTAACCTGAACATCTCTTTTGACAGATGTTTGGTTCAGCTGTTTTGTGACAGCTGTTTGAACTGGCACAAACAGTGGTTGTTTCTTGGTGAATTTGACAGATGTTGATGATGATGATGGACTCAAGGATGTTTTAGCAATGTACTCATTCTTTTTCACATCAAAGTTTTTGAGATACACACATGCTTGAGTTTTGTGGTTTGTTTTACCACAAACAATGCAACTTTCAGCTAAAACAATGACACTTGTTCTGTTTAAATCATAAGCTTTTAAGTGGAAACAGTCTTTTATTAGATGATTCCTTTTCTCACAGAATTCACAAAACAAGTTATCAATTTTTTCTTTCTTCTTTCTCTTTTCAGACTCCTTTGCAGCAGAGGTTTTAACCACTGCTGGGATGTCCTTGAGAGGTATGACTTTAGCTTTTGGAGCTTTAACACCATCAGTTGATGTAAAGTCCATTGGCTTGAAATTTTCAAGAATATCACACTCATCAGACCATTTTGGTTTAAACTGATAATCTTCAAGCTCCTCAAAAGTAGAGGATCCCATTGGTCTGTCAAGTGTGATTTTGTTACCAAGTTTGTCAGTGATTTTCACTTCTTGGCCATTCTTGTTTGTGGGTATGAACTCAGTGGTTACATCAGTGGTTTGAACAGATTTTCCAAAAGCAGTGGTTTCATCATCATGTTTTCTATAACCAACACCAAATTTCACATTGCTTTTTATCTGTTTTTCAAGCATAACCTCATACCCTTTGCATGATTCCACCCATCTCTCACAAGTGATCTGGGTGGGCTCCAACTCCTTTTTGCAAACTTGGTATTTTTCTACCATAGTTTGGAGTTGAGTTTTGGTTATGCTTTGTTCTTCTTTCAGAGTGCTGATCTCTTTTTCCTTTTCAGTCAATTTGTTTTTAAGTTCTTTTAAAGATCTTTCAAATTTGACTTCATCAGTTAAGATTTTATCCCGAAGGTTTTCATTTACCTCTTTGATGTTAGCAAAAGCAATAATGCAATTGTCAGAACACAGTTTTTCAAGAACTTGAGGTGATACCTTGGCAGCAGCCATCATTGCACAATCACATTGAGGATTTTCTTCATCATCAGCTCTTTCTTCTTTCTCACCTGCTTTTTCTTCTTTCTTTTCTTCCTTGTTCTCTTTGGACCATGGGTCTGTCAGTGGTTCAATCAGGGTACCTGAACTTTCTCCCAACAGTAGTTCACCAGGCACAGCAGTAACCACTACTTCAGTCACCTCATCCACTGTTCCAGTACTCAGCTGTTCCTCTTCAGTTTCAACCCCCTCCTGTATTGACTCTAATGCCATCAAACAAAATTCATTATGAGAAGAATCATTAGAAGCATAGAGTGCAAAATTCTCATCACTAAGATCTTCAGGCATACTGCTCCAGTCAACAAACCCTTGAGTGAAAAAACTTTGTTGATCTGGTTGTACTGCTGCTGGAGCAGTGGTTTGAGGTGCAACAGGTTGCACTTGTACCTGTGGAGCAGGGGTTTGAACGTACTGAATTTGTGGAACAGTAGTTTGGACATAATGCACAGGCACAGGGGCAGCAGCATAGTGAGCAGTGTTCACTTGAGCTGCAGGGGTATATTGGGTATAGTGCACAGTGTTTTGACTTTGTGGTCTAGGGTTAGAGCTAGGGTGAGTAACTATTGGTCCAGTGTTTTGACTTCTGCATTCCCTAGCAAAGTGCCCTAACCTATTGCACTTGTAACACTTGATTTTCGATTTATCCAACCCAACCCTCAAATTCCCATGAAGTCCTGGGAATTTTATCCCTGTTCTTTTATAGAATTTGCTAGTTCTAACACTGAGCAAAGCCAACTGGTGCAGAATATCCATCTCTTCTAAGTCAGTGGGATCAAAATGTTGTAAATCATTGAGTTCAAAGCTTAGATTGTCTGACATCTGGTTTTCGTTTGCAATGAATGCATAACTTGCAGAGTGAGGATCAGGGTTGTTAAAATTTGCTCCAGCAGTTATGTCAATGAAGTGATCATAACCCTGATCCTTACCACTGCTCCCAGATTCTTCTTGACCCAGAAGAGCAGTGTTACCGAATGTATAATCATCAACGGCTTTTCCTGACTCTTGTAACTTCCTTTTCTGGTTCAACTCCCTTTCGTAGGTCAGGAGTCGACCGTGGAGTTGGGTCAAGGTCAGATCCTTGAACTCAGGTGAGTTTCGGGTGACAAAAGCTATGGTGTCCCATTTTTCTGGCAGTGATCTGAGGAACCTGCTATTCTGAGTTGAGTTTGTAAAAGTGGTGTTAACAAGCCTCAATTCACTGATGAGACAACTGAAATGCTCAAATTGTTGCGTCAGTGATTCACCTCTAACATGACAAAATGTTTCGTACTGTTGGTTCAGGATTTCCCTATTGTTTTCTATGACTTCTTCGGTTCCCCCAAATTGTTCCTTAAGCGTATCCCATAACTCTTTGGCACTGTTACAGTGTAACAGTCCAGCATATATCTCATTGGGCAGCGTTGATGCTAAACGCTTTAGCAACTAATTCGAACTTTTGATAGTCGGTTTCGGTATAATTTTCAACTGGTTTTGGAACGAACTTTTTAGCATCTTCAGTGCTTGGCACTGTGGGAACGTGGGGACCAAAGACAACAGACCTCTAACAACCTGTGCTTTGTTGAGCGAGGATGTGACCCATCCTCCTCTGCCAGATGTTGTACTCATTTCATTTTAGCATAGGTGGTTTAAAAAGCGAGCCGATGTTGTTTTTATCATCCTGAGATTGTGACGTCATTCTTGTTGTTTTACAGACACTGAGAAATCAACTTTAATGGTGATTAATCCTTGCTCTGTTTTTCAACGAACGAACAAACGATCAGTATCAACTGTTATGAGCCGAACTATTTACGTCAAAATGATTGTTAAATCAAATTTGACTGTCCAAGCTCTGATACCAATTGTTGGATCTGAGTTTGATTCTGATTGTATTTTGTGTTTGTAATTAAAATGAAAATGGATGAGTGTGCAGCGGAATTATGTTGAAAACAAACTTTGCATACAATCAAACGAGAGTAATACTTTGATCAAACATCTTTTCTCAATAAATCGGAAGATTGAATTTATTTCAATAACGATTACAATGATTGATGAATGAATGCAAACTCCCCCTCAGCCAGAGCTCAGTGTTTGTTCGTGCAAAGAAGACGATGATGCAAAGAGCTAATAGAACAGTACCAAGTACTGAGCTATTTATAGGCACTTGCAAACCACTGAGCATCTTAGCTGACGTCACCATGAAAGTGACATCTAACCTCCTAACAAACTCTAACCTCTGATCTATACAAACACTGCTATGTTAACTACTGCTATTACATTACATTACAAAACAGACTATAGATCAGCTGGTGCAACCTTCCACTGCTGTGAACCCAGCAGTACTTGTCCGGATCAGCAGTGCTTGACTCAAGGCAGTAGATTGAATCAGCAGGGCTTTAGTCTTTCATCAGGTCTTTACTTGAACAGCAGTTGTAGGTCAGCAGTTTGCAAGACCAGCAGATAGGAGGTCAGCAGATGTTGAAATCACTTTCAAGGGGAGAGACTTGTATGTAAACATCTGCTTATTCTGGATCCACTGCTCTGATCCAGTTTTGGCTTTAATTATCTGTTCCTCTGATAGGGTTCAATCCCAACACATATCCATTATGTAAATGATAAAGATAGTTTCAGCCATGCTAGTGTTCACAGTCCAAGTGATAGCCCAAGTGTTCCGATGCTTTGGTGTTTTCCCAAGACTCAAGGAAAACTAGAATCCTCCTAACAATACCCCCGAGAATAATGGGGAGGTGCATCTTCCTATAGCGCTACTATTGTTAAGGCGGAACTACACATAGGGATTAAACGTTCACATAGCATAAAGAATCAAGAATCACAAGTTTCACATACAAATAGGATAGAGTTTAGATTCAAAGTATCAAGTTTCAAGTTTCATAGAATACATGTTGCATCCCAAAGTTTAAAACAAAAGGGATCGAGTATACTCACAGTGATTGCTTAATAGTTAAGACTGTTATTGGATCAAAGGGAGCTCTGTAGAATTAGCCTGTTTAGAGTTCAATAGGTAAACGTCGGACGAAATAATGAGTATCGTGCAAAGTGTAGGATCAGTCACCTGATCGGATGGCCACCCGAACGGATGGTTATCCGGTCAGATGACATATGAGAGTGGGACGGACCGCCATCCGATCGGATGGTCATCCGTACGGATGGTCATCCGTACGGATGGTCATCCGTACGGATGGCCATTCGATCGAATGGTCATTCTATCCAAGATAAGTTTCCAAAATGATTAACTTTTATACCAAGTGTTCACACCAGGTCATTCGATCGGTTGGTCATCCGATCGGATGACCCTTCGGGTGCAAGTTTCAAAGCTTTAAGTTTCAGATTAAAAAATAGTCCAAGTTTTGAATGTTATAAGTCACATTGCCACCTTGATAGGATGACCGTTCGATCAGACGGCAGTCCGATCGGATTGCCATTCGTTCGTCATGACCTTGTTCCTTTAACATCCTTGTTAGGTTTCTAAGTTTCGAGTCCAACGGTAACGACTTGGTACGTATTGAGACAACGGTATACACATCATAGCTCAGCCTGTCTGATCGGATGGGAATCACCCCGTCCGATCAGGTGTCTGTTCTTGGCAGTGTTCATGTCTGAATCCGTAATCTGGCCATCTTCTCCGTCAACAATCCATTTCCAAGCCGACTCCAGACTAATCATCAAGTCTACAGCCCGTTTAGACCCTGATTGCACCGTTTTAAGTAAAAGTTTAAGAAAAGATGAAGAAAACATGAGTTTTAGTTGAAAGAGTCTAGATTTAGTAAAGATTCGGTGTAAGAATACATGAAATTCCTTAGATCTGAGTTAGATCCTGACTGGAATGACATCACCCAACTGTTTGTACAAACCGTCAAGATGACGTCAACCTCCAGAGCTCAAATCTTAGAGATTTCACGGAGAAAAGTGTGATTTTGAAGAAGAATCATGTGCAGAGTAGTTTATAGATTGAAGTTGTACAAGAATCTAGGGGAAAACTTACAAGAATCGGCCTAGAATCGAAGAAAAGTGCCCAAGAATGAGAGTGCGTGCGTCTGAATCGGAGGAGGCTGTCACATCAGTGATAAATGATGTGACAGGTCCTATTTATAGTGCAAGAGTGGAGGTTAAGGCGGTGTGTAGCGGATCGGATGGCACTTCGATCGAGTGGCCCTCCGATCGGATGGTCATTCGATCGGATTGCCATTCGGTCAATCCCATCCTTTCCACTTTCCGTTTTTTGATTCGTTTTGCGAGTCAGATTAAGCGTTGCGTTGCGTATTATTGTGTAATAGTATTACATAACTAGATTATATCATTAATACAAAGTTTCCAAGTTTCATAGTTTCCGCCAGTGACAAGTCTCCAGTCTCTCGTTCAACCAAGTCTCAAGTTTCACGAGTCTCTAGAGTCAAGCACCAAAGTATCAAGAATCTAGCTTCCAAGTATCAAGTATCAAGAATCTAGCTTCCAAGTATCAAGTATCAAGAATCAAGCATCAAGAATCATAGTTTCATAGTATTAAGAATCAAGTCTCATAGTGTTAAATATCAAGATTCAAGTATCAAGAATCTAGTATTAAGAATCAAGCATCATAGCATAAAGATTCAAAGTATCAAAAGTATCAAGAATCACATAGTTTAGGGACTAAAATTGACAATTAGCTAAAAGTTCAGAGACGCAGCCATTACATGTACTTTGTGTGTAAATGACCAAATTACTCTCATAGTTAACAGACTTGGTGGATGGAGTTAGAAAATTGGACTCAAATGGTTAAGAAAATTGGCTATAGGGACTCAGGTCGTTAAACTTTTTGATTTTGGACTCAAGTGGTTAAAACCACTAAAACACTGGGACTCAAAAAGTAATTTACCCAAGATTTTAATTAGATTGTAATCAAAACTACGTAGTTTTGATGGTTCCACATATGTATACCAGGCCAATATTCACTTTCCCCATATAAAAATCATATATTTTTATGGGATATTGGAGTTTAAATAACCCCAACTTTCACCAATTGGCGATAGCACCACTCCCAAGTTTCAACTTATTGGCCGATAACACTCACAAACTAACTGAACCGGTGAACCCAGTTAGTTTTTTGCTGATGTGGCACTTGTGTGGTGACGTAGCATCTGACGTGAACTTTTTTGATGACGTGGCAACTGATTTGGCGTATGGCTTGGCTTTTTGATGACGTGACAACTGATGTGGCATCTGCTTGGCTTTTTGATGATGTGGTAGCTGATGCAGCAAATTGGCTTAGTGTTGGGTTAGTTTTGGAGTGCTATCACCTAATAAATTGAAAGTTGGGAGTGGTGACGTAGCATCTGACGTGAAATTTTTTGATGACGTGGCAACGAATTTGGAGTATGGCTTGGCTTTTTGATGACGTGACAACTGATGTGGCATCTGACTTGGCTTTTTGATGGTGTGGCAGCTGATGCAGCAAATTGGGTTAGTTTTGGAGTGCTATCAGCTAATAAATTGAAAGTTGGGAGTGGTGTGGTACAAATCAAAAGTTGGGAGTGTTATAGGCTAATTGGTAAAAGTTTGGATTATTTAAATCCAATATCCTTATTTCTAATTTAAAAAAATATATATATCCTTATTATTTTTTTTTGTAACTCGGTTTATTCGAATCAATCTGAGGGGCTGTTTGGTAGCATCTTAATGACCATTCAGATGCTACCTCTTAATGGTTTAAAACCTCTGAATGAATAAGAGGTAACCTCAAGTCTGAATGGTTAAGAGGTAACCTCTGAATGGTTAAGAGGTAACCTCTGAATGGTAAATCATCGCATGTCACATTCTTCTACCTTCTCATTGGTAAAATTCTTAATGGTTCTTAATGACCATTCAGAGGCTACAAAACAGCCCCTGAATTCTAACCGACTTCAATTATTCAAGAATTCGCTTTTTTTCTTATTCGAATTTGTTTTCTAAAATTCCAAGTTTGAATTACACGATTCAAATAACCCGAATAACCTGAAACCGGGCCAAAAAAACACCCTTATCAGCTCTATCCAACATGTTAAAAATACTATGGTGTTTTGGTTTCTTCGAATAACTTGTTCCTCTAAATGGTAAACTATAAACCTATTTCTATTGTTGTGTCTGATATTTTTTGGATTTGTCTTTTAATTTTTATGGCCTTAATGATATTCTTGCTTTAGTCACTACTAGTTAATTATGGCCTTAATGATATTCTTGCTTTAGTCACTACTAGTCAATGTTGTAGAAGGCGCTAGGCGCTAGTCGGGCGGTGAGGTACCGCCTAGGGATTAATCGGAATGGGATTTTTATATGTATTTTTTCAAAATTATATATATATACCCAATAATATAAAAATAATACTTCAAAATTCACATAAATACTTCAAGTTTCAGATAGTATGGTTCGATTTTGACCGATTTTGACCAATTTTGACCGCCTAGGACCGATTTTGACCGACTAATATAGTCCGATTAATCCGATTTTTGACCGCCTAGGACCGCCTTTGACCGACTTTGACCATGGCCGATTAATTGACCGACTAGCTCAAAATTAGGCAATAAGTGGCCGCCTAGCGCCTAGGCACCGATTAATTGGCCGCCTAGGCCGATTTCTGCAACCATGCTACTAGTTAAGATTTATAATTTTTATATAATGGTATACAATAAGGCCGCACGATGTGGAGCAACGCCTCCAGCCGTCTCAGCTGGGTGTCGCCTGCCATATGAAGGTGCTATTGTTGCCCTCGCCATGTCGATGGCGAGCGTTAAAGGGGGAGAAGGTGGGGACCAACCAATCAAATTTGTTTTCTTTTTTAATTTCTTTTTCCCTTTTTATATAGTTAAAGAGGATTTTATTCCACACACCGTGCAAGTTAACAATAAAGTCTCCCAGGGGTAGGGTAACCCATACTTTGTCTCTCTTTCTCTTTCTTCAATATCAGCATCACATCAGATAATCTTTCTCTTTCCATTGCCTAAATCTAGTGGTTCCGGGAGCTTAGTCTCCCCGAGCCAAACACCCCTCCACATTGTGCACCTAAGATGGGTGTTCGAGATATTATTTATTCGAAAATATTTATAATGAATCATCAACTAAGGTTTCAATAAATAACAAACCAAACCAACGGAGTTGGTTGGGTTGATTGTACCGACCAAATTGAATTGATTTTTGTACTTTGATCGTTTTAGCTAGTTTTTATATTAAATAAAAATGAAATTTGTTGGTTTGTCAAAATATATTAAAACAACAAAGATGGTTTATTAATATCACTAAAAATAATCAGAAAGTCCAAACAGTCGATAGTTTGGTCGAATTGAAGGATTTATAAAAGAAACTTCTCTTTGATTTTTTTTATAATACATACAAAAGATATTTGATACCAATTTCGTTTTCTTTGTAGCACAGAAAAGTTGATTCGCTGTACTTGATGCAAGACTTAAACAGTAGGGGATGCATTTGTTTGTTTCCTTTTCTTCTTTAGAAAAAAAAAAAGAATAACTTTAGTTTGCCTTGTCAAAGTTACAACAAATATATCAGACAATCTATTGAAACTTTTAAAGTTAATATTACTTAGTTTTTATGAACATCATTAAACATTGTTCCATTCTCTGTTGGTTTTGGTTCATTAAGGTTTAATTATTGCTATAATCTTATTAGCTATTTAGCTAACTCTTTAACCAGAAATATTAGTAAATAATATTTTAAAAGCCTAAGAAACTTAAATTTTTAAAATTATAGAATTGTTAAAAATATACTTGAGTATTTAATATCCCAAATCAATTTGTAAGGTGAGTTAAAAATATACTTAAGGGGTCCTAATAATCCCATCCCCTAAAATCTTAATTCGACACCCTTTATACAGGCCGTATAACGTTATACGGCTCGTATAAAATAATTTAACATGACAAATATTTGGCTGTATAACATTCTATACGGGTCGTATGACATTATATAAGGTTTGAGTCGTATAACATTATATGGGTCGTATAACATTCTATGCGGGCTATACGGCCCATATACATGGATAAAAAAACATTCCCTAGCATTTTTTTGTGCAACAATCAGTTATACGACCCGTATAACTCTATACGGGCCGTATACATGTAGGGTGTGAAAATAAGATTTTAGGGGGTGTGGGAATAGTGAGAACCTTAAGAATTCAAGTGACAAGAATCCCAATGGGTAATTTAACAACATAGGGTTGCGAACAACTACACCTATAACCACCAAGGAAACCTACATCTACCCTCCTCAGACCCTACCTTAACTTCGCTATTGGTGGGATTTACCGAGTATGATGATGATGAGGGTTGCGAACAACTACACCTATAACCACCAAGGAAACCTGCAAACTCGGCATGATTAATGGTTTATACATCAATGATTTTACAATCATGTATAACAAAAACCCGTGTGTGATTGAAATCACTAAATGCTTAAACAGAGAACTTGATTAAGACACTCAACAATAACGCACAATAAAATATGGAGCAAATGCTCCATTGCTATATGAAAAGAACAAACCTCATACAAGCACCCATCAAACAACTCAAACTCTATATATCTTTCTTTACATGAGAAAAATCCAACGAAAATGCAACCAATCAAACTAGCACATCAAACATTCTTGAGGTTTATTGCGATGGCGAATAAAAAACCAACGATTTCCGACATTATATTAGAACGAAAATCGTATCCCATTGCTTGCTGCAAATAAGTTATATTCTTCCACTTCAACAGCATCTTTTGCACAAGCACGACCACCACCTTCAATGGTGTCTCCTAACACCTTTGGAGGAAGACTCCCGTCAATCTCAACTGACCCGTTAGCAAGAGCTACAGGCCCGCCAAAATGGAAAAGGGAAAACCCCGTATTATCCTTATCCTTTCGGGTTTTGTCAACATTCTCATCTCTTATCTTTTCGTCATTTTTCTCAACTTTTTGTAGACCCGGAACGTTGGCATGGTCATGAACCTTCATGTTGATACCAATGACTTGTGGAACCGGTTGGTACATTGGTGGTTGACCGTGGTTAACCAATGGTGGACCCAACGGTTGAAGGTTACCTACACCATACTGAAGGAAATGTGAACTCCCATTCAAACCATACCCAAACGGGCTTGGGAACAAGTAGGGGTTCGGATGATGCAGCGGCATTAACCCGTTGGCTGCAAGGCCCGCAACCCAAGGAACCGGACCTTGATGGTAATAACCCATAGACGGAGCTTGAAACATGGGGAAATGGATGCCTGGAGCATGCAACGGAGGTGGAATGATATTCTCTGTAACTTCGTTTTTCACTTTATTTTCATTGAATTGTGCAGTTTGTGACGGTAATTCGCACGAAGACACTTTTGTTGGCATCTCGTCTTCCTCTGTATCCCGTTTTTCAGGAAACGATGTTTCTTTAACTAACTCAGAATGCTGACTAGCATCTTCCGAATCTGATGTGGACGACGATTCGGGATTTTGGGTGTTGGAAGAAAACGAGGTACTTCCATCTCCTTCACTGAGACATGATGAACTATCGGAATTGGAATTACTACTCGTGCATAGATCTGTAGTCCCACCTATTGTATCGGCTTCGATATCTATTTTGTTATTTGATTCCTTTAAATCATTGTGCTCGTGATTTGTTGCCACTGAATTCGTCCCGTTTGACTGGTCAATAGGTTTGAATTTGACTGGTGAATCCAAAATGCTTTTCGGGGCGTATCTCTTTTGTGTTTCCATAGGTTCCCATGTTTTCTTTGCACTCGACACGTGAGTTTTAACATTTTTAACATGCTCTGTTTGATTGTTGTACTTGTTTCCACGATGATATGGTTTCGAGACATCCGTATAGTCGTTTTGTTGGTAACAACTGCAAGCCTGAGGGTCATATCTGTCATTTGACCTGTTATGAGAACAATACAATCTCTCACTGTACCTTGACCCGTTAGACCTTACATTAGCCCGGAGATTATTGCTTCTTAGCGGCCGGTTTACTCTAAAACCATCATTATGAACCCTCGGGTCGGGTTTGCTTACCATACCCCCACTTTCAGAGACCACTGCGAACCGCCCTCTATCAGACCATTTTGAGGATTGGTCCCAGAATAATTTAGGTTTCCTACGAGGATGTTTTGAGTGATCACTTGCATATGAGACATCATCGGTTATATTTTGATCTTCCTGAATATAATCTTCTGATACAGGCATAGATGACACGGTATCTTGAATATGAATATCTTCTTCTGTTTTGCATAGAGAATTTATGGTATCACTAGCATTTGACTCATCATCGATGCTCGTTGTTAGTTCCTCCTCAAGGGCGTTACTGGAAATAGCAGGAAGTTGATTACTTTGGCTATTCTCTCTTTCCTTTGACTTGTTTTTTAATCTCTCTTTCCTACGGAGTTTCTTTTCTTTTTCTTTCGCCCTTCTTCGCTCCTTCCGTTCTTCTTCTTCACGTTTTTCCTTCTCTTCTTCTTCAAGAAGTTTAAACTACAAAAAATAATAGAGCCTAGATTATGCAATCATATATTGTCACAATAATAATCTGTTTTTTTATAAGATGCACTTTGGACGAATGTTAGCCCATTTGACATGTTCTATTTATGATCCGTTTGACCCATTAACAATAAAACATAACCCGAAGCAAAAAGTTTATAAGTAAACAAGTCAAAACTGTAATAACTACCTGTTTTTCCAAAGTAATGATATCCTTGCACGCAACAAGCACACGTTCTTCCAACAATTTTAGTGCAAGAGATACAAAAATGCTATGTGCATTTTGACGTGCAGTGCCTTCTCTGAAAGCCTTTTCAACCTATTAATAATCAACAAAGATAAACTACATCAACTGAAACACTTCCCTAATTGCCACATGTATATATAAACCTGAAAGTTCAGTCATGTTATTGAAATAATGTCGTGGTTTATCAGAAAAACTCATAGATAGCTGAACATACCTGTTCCTTAAAAATAACAGTAGCGGCATCTAAAAGAAACTCCCGAGCAAGTTCAGGACTTTTTGCATGTTTTTGAGGACGAGAGCACTCTCCATCAAGTTCATTCCCGTCATTGTCCATTGAATCATCATCCTGAAATCAACTTAAAACAGTTAAAAACTTATAATAATTAATAAACTTAGTCCATACATATGGCAAAAAAAAACATTTATTTTATAATACCTCTTCTTCTTCAGCCTCTTCTGCATGCTCGAAGAACCTTCTAATGCCTTCTCCTCTAGTGATTGTGACAAAACCATCACCAACAAGTAGTCTGCAATGTACACATTGTTGACCCTTCAACGCATGAGCTTTGACTGAAAGTTCATTGCAGCGTCCATCCTTTTTCCATGCCCTTAGGGTGATATAGCAGGAATTTAAACCTGTGAGGTCTAGACCATTCACTTGAGCCCGTACTTTTAAACCAACATTTTCAAAATCTCGTATATCGGATTTTCCTTCTCCAGTTCCCACAGCCCATTCATAGTGGTGATAAGTTCCTGCTGAGTCAGCATAGTTTCGATGCCAATCAGCCTGGATTGTATCTCGAGTTACCTGCAAGTTAAGGTAGAGTTTGTAACTTGTAAATAGTGAGGTTTAATGGTGCATACATAGCAAGAAATGTGCTTATGGTTGTGATTTGTGAATTAATATGCTGTCAGACATACCTCATATTGGAAGCTTGTATCAGCGGCACAGAACCAACTTGTGCAGCGGGCTTCTCTTCTCGTGCGTTTTAATTCTTTCAGCTCCTTGAACTCACGGATTACGTTTTTTCTGCAGTCTCTACAAAACCTCTTGCTATCAAACCTGTAAAAAATATAGGGACCAAAGGCTTATTACACAAGTTAATAGAATGACAAACAAAAGATCTGTGGTTCTAGAAAATTGTATACTAATAACAGGAGTTCAAATTACACTAATACTTTACTTCAAATTTCCTCCTTATCGTCTGTATAACCGCACAAAAAAAGGTAGAACTTGGTGTCAAGATCAACTTAAAGTAGAATAATTATGTTCATAGATTTCACCGAAAGTTACACTCGTATCTATCTCTCCTGCGTGACATCATTAAAAAATGAAATATCCTTATATAGTTAAACTCTCAACATATTACTCAGCTATCACATTAGAGCTTATACTAGTGCCATATTCAAAGGCATGATAGAACCAAAGCCCTGAACACAAGCGGTATTCCCATGTAGCTTCTTACATACTTGGTTTGTCAAGTATCTCATGATTTATAGATCAACAAAAATAAAGATCCAAACCATTCACATGGAAGATGCTGTTAAAAAGAAAGAAAAAAAGACACAAACACTTAATCTACAGACTACAGTAATAACCCTGTTATCGTGATCTTCAACTTATTAGACGTTATGATTCGGCATTCAAGCTATGGAGCAGCGATATTTCATAACTAGAAGCAATCAAGGAGATCCTGAGTATGGATTACCAAAAGGGCACCATATATATAATATACTTTATGGGTTCCTAAACACAAATTCTAACCAAATTGTTAATGTTCAACTTGAGCATTAAACAGCCACCCAAAACTAGAAGGTTGTTTCATAAATAGTAACGTAAGTTTACGTGTACCTTTCTAAAAAAACATATATAATTGCATGTGCATCTGATGCTCTATTTAAAGAAGAAGCACACAACTTTGGAGAAACATTGAAATATCCTTTTCTGTTGATGAAGGGATGTGTTTGCAATATTTTATGAGGTTATTCTAATGACTTGCTAACAAAGTCAATAGTAGGAACATACCTATACATTAGGCGTTCCATAAAATCCTCCTCCTTCATCTTGAGAAGAGAATGTCGAGTCTCTTCTCCTAGTGCAGACCAAAAGTCAACCAAAGTGTCAACAGAAAGTCTGGCAGTATGCAAGGCACATGTTTCGCGGCTCCCATGACCTCTACCATACCCCACCATTCCTTGGCTAATCCACCCGCGACCTCCACCCCCACATGCATCAGGATAAAGTAACTCACGCTCCCGTTCTCTTGCTCTAGCACTGCCAAAGACCTGAATGAGTAAAATGTGAGACACTAAAGCACACGATGAGAAAAAGAAATAACTATATAATTATACGGCTGACGCACATTTTGAAGGCCTTTAAGAGATTTTGAATATAAATAGGAGAGTAAGTGTTCCGTCACGAGTAGTGGTGAGACCTCCCCAGGGATGCACAGATGGATCTTGAATGTCATCATCACACATGGATGTCAAGCAAGAATCTTCGATAATTCTAGTTTTTGAGGTCCTGCGTCCGTTGCAAGGAACCTGACCAACTACTCCATCCTGCTGCAAAGACTTTCCATACATGACAATTTGCAAGAAACCTTCTAGAAGCAACCCATTGCATCTGGAGCAGTACATATTTTTTCGAGCTTGTTCGAAAAGAGTTTGTTTATCAACTCTTAGAAGCTCCTGCCGTGCTTGTGGTGATAGCTCACTCCAGAACTACAATACATATATAGAAATCCAATCACTAACAAGTTTCAGTTAATTATATATCTTAAGCAAAAAAAAAAAAAAAACTCTTCGTATTTCACCGATACAAGATCAACAGTACGAATCCAATGCATTCAACGTTTAACGCAACTTTGGGTTAAGCCCGAAAGCATAACTCCTGTTCAAACATTTAACTTCTAATAATCCAAATTCAACCACAGGCCCAACCTACCCCCACTCTCAACTAAAAAACATGCTCTTCAACTTTACATAAAATAATTCCTTAATAACCTCTACATAAAAATACATTCCGTATTTACGTTATAACACTAACAATGGCCTACTTATATCTAACCTCGAGACACGCCAAATACCTCTTATCTAAGCTTCCTTTTAGAGACACCACAATGACATATTGACGACATGTGACGGAATATTGCCAGACGCTACGCTTTAATAAAATGTATTTTGCAAGTCTAATTTGTAGCACTACATGTCACACTAGCATTAACTTGTTTACACCAGTAATATGTCCAAAATATTCTACACAATCAATTCTCACTCCATAACAATTGAAGCAGCTTTCAACAACAACAACAAACATCAAAACAATATGTAACCTAATTAATCTCACAAAGCACTCTCACAACTACGGATCCAAATAACCTAATTCTTCAATTCAGTAATTAAAAAAAAAAACAAATACACATCTAAACACAACAAAATTAAATCTAACAACAAACCTTCTGGAGTTGATTGCAGCTAACGTCATCGCGATGCTTCGACCAAAATCCACTCAACGATACAGATCCATAAGACGTCGTCGTATCGCCGTCACTAAACCGACAATCCGACGGTAATTCCGGCATGGCTTTCCAATCAACCTCTCACATTCACCGATTGCGTCATTAAATTCTCCATTAACCGATAACAGTTTCCGAATAAAATCAAAAGTTGTTGACAGATTTCGTATGAATTCAACAATCTGATCCAGAAAAACGATAAAATTAACAATTGAAATGATAATATTTTTTTATATAGATCGTTGAATCGATGTTAGATTTTGATATGAATTGTTGATTGATAGATGTGTGTACCTGATGAATTTGAAGGATCTGTGAGAATTTAGAGAGCGAGAAAGAGGCGAATGGAATTTCGATGAGATTTAGTTGTGTGCGTATATATTGTTTGTATGTGGAGAGAGAAAGGCTGTGAGAGCTTCAGCATGGGTGCACGGTAACACGGAGGAGATGCTGTTATATTTTTATTTATTTTTTTATTGGTTTATTTATTTACATTTATTATTATCAAGATCGGAGGTCATTTATTGACTACATATATTTGTCTCATCTTAATTCTTCAACATTAGGATTTTAAGTAAGTTATGTTAATTAACAATAATGCTCGAATCATAGGCAAATTAGATACCGAATCACGTCGCCAAAAAAGTACATAGTATCATTGTTATTATGGGTTTCTGCCAACCTTACATCATTCTATTTCCTCTCTCCAATTTCTCTCTCTAGGGTGTTATTAATGGAAGATATATCTCTAGTATACATATATATTGACTTGGTAATCCAAGGCTTTGTTTGTTTATGTGGATCTTTTAACGGGTTGTTCATGGTTTTAGAGTGTTTAATATGACTTTAAAGGACGAAAGAGTCTTCTTCTTGCATTGTTGCTCAAATCTTGTTTATATATGTTACTTATATGTTCAACAATTGAGTGGCATCATTTCATCAAACAATATATCTCTCATAGTGGGGTTTTTTGGTGTTTTCCCCCAAAAAAACGCCCAACCACGCCCTTCCACCGCCCCCAGGGCCCCAAGGGCGTTTTTGTTGCGAATTTGGGTTAGGGCGTTCCAAATTAAACGCCGGGTGGAGAAATCTTGAACCAATCAGACCCTTCCACGGTTGGATGTATAAATTGTATAAACATGGGTAATGATTGAATGGGGGTTATGGGGCATTATACCACTACACCCATTTTAAGATAATGCCACATAATGCCTATATGATGACTGGACCGCTACATGACGCAAAACACCCAAAAAGGTGAGCATTATCTTCATCTCCCACTACACATGGTGTTGGAAGAGAAGTTATTTTTCTTCGGTTGATGTTATTTACAAGAAAGTATTTCTCTTTTCCATATTTTCTTTTGAGTTCTATCATGTTTATCTAATGAAGAAAATGACAAGTAAAGATATTAAAGTTTTTTTTTCTTTTGTGTTTTTGAACCATGTGTAAGTTTGTGGTGTTGGTTACGCATATTTTTTTATTAATAGATTTGTAATTTGTTGGATTTGTATTGGTTGGGTTTTTATTGATTGATGTGAAATATTTGCTTTCACTCTTATTAGTGATGGTTTCATGTCTATTTATACATTATATTAAAAGGTATTCTAATATCATGTGGTTATTAATTAGGGAGTCTACATCGTTATACTTTTCAATTATACTTGTAATTGAATCCTTACTTAGGTGTTTTTTTTTAATTTATTTTTTATGTATTTTTTTACCAACTAACTCATACGCCCTCTTATCCTACTCTTATATTCTTAAATTTATACTTTTGTCCACCATGGTCCATGGGTATTAAACCCTCAACCTGTACACCTTTTTACTTCACACCTTAATGCCGCTAGACTATAAGTCGTTTGGTGCACAATCCTTAGTTAGGGACAAATTTTATTTAAACCGGTTGAACGGTGATCTAAATGGCAAAAGAATACGGAATCAACCTTATGGCATACATACATCTATCTCATCAATCTAGGATATCAAAGAAAACCACCCTTTTAGGAGGGTGGGGTGGTCATCACTCATCACTCACTCATCATTCACAACACTCGATCAAGTTTCGTCATGTCATCAACCATTTTTCTATCACTCACAACCTTTTTAGGTGGGACAGGGTGGTACGTTATGGAGCTCATAACGCGTTGAAAAATCACGGAACACCGCCGCCTTGCTCCTCACCACGCGTTATTTTTTGAACGCGTTACACATATCACGCGTTGAAAATTGAAAATGGAACGTTGGAAATGACCGTTTGGGTTATTTTTTTTTACCGTTTGGATGATATTTGAACCATTTTTTTTATATAAATCCAACCTATTTCAATACAAAAAATACCAAACTCTCCAACTATTCTCACACTCAATACAAAAAATCAAAAAACTCTCCAACTTAATCTAAATAATTTTACAAGAAACATGGAAGGTTCAAGCAAGAGAGGTGGGGGTTCGAAAAAAAGAGGTTTGGGTACGAAGAAAAATCCCGTGAGACCCAAGGTTCGAGCGAATCTTGGCGAGCCGACGCGCTTTAGGTTGCAAGACGAACCCGACCAAGTCCCACCCTTTCATACCCAACAATATCAACCATTTCAAACCCAACAATATCCACCCTTTCAATCGCAAACGTACCAAAACCAACCGTTCGTTCCACCGTTTCAACCTCACCAATTCCAACCCCAATCGTTTCCAAACTTTCAAACCCAACCCCACCAACTCGACCCACTAGAAGACAACACCATCATCCATCAATTTGCAAACGCGTATCGTGAACCACAACAAAGTCTTGACGACGATGAAGATGATGATTACATTCAAGAACAAGAAGAAGAGGAAGAGGAAGAAGAAGAAAATGATGACGTTCAAGAAGTCCGACAAACCGTCCGACAACATTGGACGAGCGAGGAGGAGGTGTCCTTGGTTCAGGCGTACTTGCACATCTCGGAGAACAGGAAACATGCCAACGAGCAAAGAAAAGATGCGTTTTGGAGACGGGTCATTACGCATTTTAGGCAACTTCCCGGTGCAAATATTCGAAACAAGGACCAAATGACGTCGAAATGGACGGATTTGAACGGGAAAATTAGCAAGTTCAACGCTTGTTTCATTCAAAAGGTATGTTTTTTTATTAAAGTTTAAATCTTTTTTCATTGAAAACTGTTCTTTTTTTTATAAAAAACAGAAACAGTTTTTATTTTATAAAAAAAACTGAACAGTTGAAAAAAAAACAGAAAACAGTGTTTTTTTTTTAAAACAGAAAACAGTTTTTAAAAAAAAAAAACAGAACACAGTTTTTTTTTTTAAATAACAGAAAACAGTTTTAAAAAAAAAAACAGAACACAGTTTTTTTTTTAAACAGAAAACAGTTTTAAAAAAAAAAACAAAAAACAGTTTTTTTTAAAAAGATAACGTATTATATTTTTTGTAGAACCGAAACCCACAAAGTGGAGCGAGCGAGGCGACAATCATGCGACAAGCCACCGAATTGTATTGCACTCTCTACAAAAAGAGGACTTTTCCACACGTGGCCGCATGGGAAGTTGCGAGAAATCACCCGAAGTGGGTCCCCGCATGTGTGGTCCTACGGCTCCAAAAAAGCGAGGAGGTTCGAAAAGATCAAAGACATCCGATTCGGGGAACTACACGAATTCCGCGTCGGATAACTTGCCCGAAATGAACTTAAACGACGACCCCGTTGACGAACCAGAAGACGAGCCAGTTGAAGGAGATACACCTACAAGGCCACGCCGCAGGAGAGGTGGTGAATCATCAAGCAAAGGGAAGGAAGCGGTGGCGGATTCTATCTTTAGAATCGAAGAGGAGAAAATCAATCGATACAAGAAGGCCGAAGAAAGAAAAGATATAATTATGTCCCACAAAGTTGAATGCGAGCAGGCGTACAAGGAACACTTGAAAACGGTTGAAAGACAAAATGATTTAAAAATCTTGTGTGAAAAGCACAACCATCTCGACGAACCGTTTAAGTCAATTGTCATTCAACAAAAGCGCGAGATTTGCGCAAAGTGGGGTTGGGAGATGCCACTCGTTTAGTTTTTTTTTTCCAAGGTTTAGTTGTTTTTTTAGTTTGCTATGTAATTTCTTTTTTAAGTTTAATGAAATTTATATTTTAGTGTTTTATTGTTAATTTTTAATTTTAAAATGAAAATTAAAAAAAAATTGAGAGTGATAAAATTTCATCACTAGTGATTCCACCCCCCCCCCCCCCTCCCTACATTTCTATCACTAGTGATAGAAATTTGGTTGATGACATGGCACGATTTTATTGGACAGTGTGAGTGATAGTTTCTATCACTAGTGAACCACCCCTCCCCCCCGATCATCACTCACAACACCCAACAATAAACCCTCACACCCCCTCTCATCCATCCATTTTTCACGCGTGGAAAAAATCACGGAAACCCATCACGTACCACCCATCACTCGTTGAACTTCATGGTGGCGGTGGGAATTTGTTGACTTCCACGCGTGATGGATTACCCATCACGTACCACCCCCAGTCCCCTTAGTCCAGTATAAAGTTAGATATGCATGGTCAAAACCGGACCTATTATATTATGGAGTTTTTGTAGTTTGATTATGATTATGTGTATAAATAACTGAATTGTTACGTCCTTAAAACTAACATGCATGGTTTGTTGCTTATAAATGATTTACTAGGTTAGAACCCCGTGTATTACACGGGTTAATTAAATGTAATTTTATATATTAAATAATAAAAAGTTATATTTTTATGAACCCCACATATTGTACGGGTTAAGTAAATGTAATTTTATATATTAAATAATAAAAAAAGTTATATCTTTAAAAACCATGTGTATTACACATATTAAATAAATGTAATTTTGTATACTGAATACTAAAAACACCGTATCTTTAAAAAACCTGTGTATAATTGGGTTGAATAAATCTACCAAATAATAAAAAATTACATCATTAAAAACCTCGTATATTACACGTGTTGAATAGATCTAAAAAAGAGTTATATATTTAAAAACCACGTGTATTACACAGATTAAATAAATGTAATTTTGTATATTAAATACTAAAAATGTCATATCTTAAAAAAAAACCCGTGTGTAATTGGGTTGAAAAATCTACCAAATAATAAAAAAATTATATCCTTAAATCTAATTTTACATAGCAAATAATAAAAAAGTTATATCTTTAAAAACTTCGTGTGTTACACGGGTTAACTTTGTATAGTAAATAATAAAAAAAAAATATTTTTAAGAACCCCCCGTTTTACACGAGTTGAATAAATATAATTTTGTATACCAAATAATAATAAAAAATATATATTTTTAATAAATTAGGATAACATTTAATATTAATTTATTATTTATATATTTAATAATTTATTATTTATATATTTAATATAAGATAAGTATGAAGGAGAGGTATTTGTTTTAAAAATATATTAAATTAACAATTTAGATTTAAAGATAATATTTTATTAAAGTATGATAAGATTTAATATTGATTTATTATTTATTTAATTAATTAATATAAGATAAGTATATTTAAGGATACCTTCACTGAATGATACGTGTCCAAAAGATGATTTCTTTTATTATAGTAGATAGATTAGTAATAATATATTTAAGAAGTGTAAACTGCCATTTTGGTCCCTGTGGTTTGGTTACTTTTGCCATTTTAGTCCAAAACTCAAACCTTTTGCATCTGGGTCCCTGTGGTTTCAGTTTTATTGCCATTTTGGTCCAAAACTGAAATCAGATCATATTTGTCTTATAAAATCCTGTAATTTTGTCATTTTCCTCAGGGGCAAATCAGGTCATATTTGTGTTATAAAATCTGGTATTTATTTATAAAAAAGAAATGACCATTTTGCCCATGCGGAAAAGGACAAAATAGCAGACTTTTATAAGACAAATATGACATGATTTCATTTTTGGACCAAAATGACAATAAAACTGAAACCACATGGACCCAGATGCAAAAGGTTTGAGTTTTGGACTAAAGTGGCAAAAGTGACCAAACCACATGGACCAAAATGGCAGTTTACTCTTTTAAGAATATATTAAAATATTTACATCAATATTAAATAAAAATTAATTTTTATTGTCGTATAAATATAGTTTTAAGATATGTTAAATTAAATTAAGAGTATTATAATTGGTTTTTGAAAGAACAATAACATATTAAACAGTTACATTACCGTGTATATAAAGTTTTCGTTATATTCAGTTATATGAATATGATTACATATTCAATTCATATGTTTGGATAAACTATTTGAAATCTGATGATGATTTCAAAATACTGTATTATCTTTTGTATAAATTGTTTAAATTTATATTAAATTCAATTATATAATTATTTTTTAATTAAAAAAAGCAGAGGACTCCAATGAATGACATGTGTCCCAAATCAGGTTTCTTTTATTATATAGTATAGATTATATGTTGAAAAACTTTTGATACAATTTTTTTTATAAATAATATATATCGTTTGTCAATTCTATTAACTAATATGAGTTTGAATTTGTCCATCACTTAATCGTGGTTAACCAATTTAATCAATCCATATTTTATTAAACCGAAACCATTTGTAAAACTGAAACATTATTTACCTTGGAAACCGAAACCATTTGTAAAACTTAAAACATTATTTAGTTTGGAAATCTAAAATCTTGAAGGGTGTTGTTAAACATACCTCCACCGTGGCGAAACTTGAAGGGTGTCCATCACTTTATCGTCGGTCGCCCCCCTCCCGCCCCTTAAAAGTTTCGTCCATGTACCTCCACTTCTATAAAACATAAAGATGCGAACTAATATAAAATATTTTCCTTCTCACAAAGGAGGGAGTATGTTTAATAGGGCTAGAGTACGTTTAGCCATACCCAAACCGAAAACATTATTTCTGAAGGATTAAATTGATACGAGATCTTGAAATTAGACTGATCCAACCCTAGGTCCAACCCTTCGCACACCCACTTACATGGATACCTATATAACGTACCATCCTCTGATAAGTACACTACTTCACACCCCATAGGCCTAGGGTTATTTCGTATGCAGTCTAGGAATATCCTAAAACAGTATAGAGTAGGACAGAAATATTAAAGAAATGCCAGTTGGCTAACACACTTTTGACACCAATCGACGACCAACGTATGTGGTCATGATGCTTACTCTCACATCTCAGCATGGTATCAATTTCCTCATTTCTTTAATCCTCTTTTATTGTTATTCAATGTATATTTTAGCATACTTTTTATTGTTATTCAATGTATATTTTCCCAAATAATAATCAATTTAATTACTTCTATAATATATATATTATATATATATATATATATATACATATACATAGAATAATAGATTTTAATATTCCTAACTATTGCTCGTTAGCCGACAATAGTTATGTTTATATATTATATATAAACATAACTTCATATTTATTTTTTTCATAACTGCATATCTATTTTTTTGTCGATATCCTTTTGTGTGGGGGTGTTATAAGGAACCAAACCGACACCAAGCGAACAACATCGATAACGGTGTCAACAGGGGCGTAGCTTAGTGTGAAGTGGGGGGTGCACCCGTCCCCCAATGTTTCGGTTAGAGGTGTAAAATTTTCTATTTTTCGTCCGAAATTTTTAAAATTACATAGGATCCCCCCCCCCCAATTATTTTGCCTAAATATTTATACAATATATAAATTGGGTCCCATGACTTTCCACCCCCTTTGAACTTTTGGTCAAGCTCCGCCACTAGGTGTCAATATTATTGGAATCGGTATCGATATTCGTTTTTATGGTTTTCAATCGATGTGAAACATGTGATGAAATCTTCTTAGGCCTATCACGACTTTATTTTTTGGGTTTTATCTTTTAGTTACATGAGAACGCTATATGTGTAATTAAATGTAAAAACCTATAGTAAATAGATTTTCTTTTATTTTACTGTATACATTTTTTTTGCGACATCACAAAGGTGAAACTTATTAGTTATAATTAAACTATATATTTTTTTTTAAATAATAGTGCATGCAATGTTAGTTGAGTTAATTAAGTTTAAATTCGTTTTATGTGAACACATAGTTAATTTAACTTGTTCATGTTTTTTTAAATAATAGTGCATGCAATGTTAGTTGAGTTAGTTCACATAGTTAATTTAACTTGTTTGTGTGTGAGTGTAAGGCTATATGGTGTGGTTTAACTACTAAAGACTAGTTAAAGCGTTATCATTGTCACGTAGACAATAGAGCTTTAATTAGCTCACCCTTTAACTAGCACGATATGGTTTAACGAACCTTTAATTGTTCAATAATCATTCTTTTTATTTTTTATTTAAAAACAAAAAAAACCTAGAAAATAGTAAAATATTTATTTAAATTTAAGTTATAATTACGTAAAAAAAGTACAAACCAAATTTTTGAACAAAAAAAACATACTACTTAAATTAAGTTACATATAAAACAATAAACCAAATATTAAATTAAAAAACCTACTAAAATCGAAATAATAATAATAATAATAATAATAATAATAATAATGAAGCTACTAAAAAGGTAATTTTAACTAAATTAAAATATAATATGTTTTTAAAGTAGTTTTAGTTGACATAAAAGATTATACGTCTTAAAATATTACCGATAATGGGATCTTCGAAAACATCAAGCCACGTTGACGACAATGCAAACTCCTTTGCGCTTGTCCACCTCTCAACGGTCTTTGGAGTAGATGCGTCTTCCCTTTGATTTTTTCGGTGTTTACGTTTGGATGTAATCGGTTGGGTTTCGGATACGGGTTGCAACATTTGTGCATGAGAGAAGAAGAAACCAAGTGTCGGTTGTGACATTTGTGGGATTTGTGAGGTTTGATTGTGGCATTAGTGGTCAATACTCAAGCTCGTTCGTGTTTTAATTATGATAAAACGGGTGTGGCATTATTTTGAACCATGTGAATACTTCATGGAATTGCTCATCCGGTTGTTGTCGAAAACCTCTGATATCTTTTCTTGCATCATTGGTTCTCTAGTTGGCATGGAACTCATCAAAAAATAATTGTTGCATTTCAACGCATGTACGAATGGAAGCAAATGGTAGAGAATGAAACCATCGACTTACTTTATCTTCCACATAGAACTGGATGTCACACCCCAATCGATGGCGGAAACATCGGGGCATGGCACTGAACGAAACAGATTGTCCAGAAGTTTCCATAACAATTTTCATTACCAATTAATTTAAAGTAACATGTCCCATACCATGTCTCAAAAGATAATACAATTATTACAGACAAAATCTAGGCAAATAGTCCTGTTCCGACAACTCAGATTTCATTTGTACAGACAACTATTTGTTGGCCTCTAAGACCTTATTCTAGCCTCGATTTCCTAGGAGATAAGCATCCTAAGCACCTGTCACATACGTTAAAGTAAAAGTCAATACACATAGTGTAAAGGTGAGCATACAAGTTTGATAATAGCATATAGAGTTCGAAAGTGTTACGCATAACCAGCACGTACACAGAGTGAAATGAGGCATATTAGTTATCGACATGAACCTATCGATACCAATGACTGCGGGTTGACTGCCCAAGGCAGTTCGTAATACATGATCCCCACTGTAATCCATGCAAATAATTGTCCTTAACAACCCCCGAGTGAACGGGTGCTGAGTCCAAACTAATAATACTATCGTTGCTAAGGCAGGTAGACAACATTCCATGTGTAAACATAACAAACAAGCATTCATTAAGCCACGTATAACATGCGGTAACGGTTAGCGTTTAAATAGTATTGAGTAGTGTGTTTAATGTGATTTAGTATAAGCAACGTATGTAACACCCAAAAGTGCGTAAAGCAAAAATGGATCGAGTATACTCACAGCGATTGATGGATTGAAGGGAGCGCTAGAGAGTAGGGTTAGCCTGATCAGAACGATAGCATAACGTAAGTGACGCGTAAAACGATGCAAGGTGTAAGTGGCTCGGACAACAGTTCGGTCGGATGGTAATCCGATCGGACGGTCAGTCGTGCGGATGACAATCCGTTCGGATGGTTATCCGGTCGGACGGTAGTCCGGTCGGATGACTATTCGAGTGGATTGTTTCTTCCTTTGAGAAGGATGTGTTTGTGTATGATGGCTTGACTTTTAAAGTTTTCGTTGTAGCATTTTGAAAACATTGAAGTATTTCTACCTTTCAGGTCGGTCGATCGGACGGTCGTCCGATCGGACGGTAATCCGATAGGTTGACACTTCAGCGAGAACAAGTTCACAGCAGGTTGTCATTCGATCGGACAGTAGTCCGGTTGGGTGGCATCCTTAGTGTATTGAACATGTTTGAAAATCGATTGAGTGTTAAAGTCCAAGTATCTCATGATCCGAAAGGTAATTCGGTCGGATGGTAGTCCGACCGGATAGTAACTCGTTCAACACACAGACTTCAGATAAAAATTGGTTAAGTGTGGGACCCAAGATGTAGGTCGTTCTAGCAGCCGGCCGCTCAGATGGCTATTCGTTCGGACATTAGTCCGGTCGGATAGCACTCCGTCCCGGTTGTTCCGTTCGTCTTTCACTTGGTCGTTTTGATTGTTTGTCGTTTTATCGAGACGTTTTGACAACGTGTTAACCAACAGAACCCCATCTTGACCCAAGTGACCCGATCAAACAGGAATCACCGTAGTTCGACCAGTTAACCAGTTCAAGATGGTTGTTCTTGGTTAACCCGAAGTCGGTGGCCTCGTGAGTAGAATCCAGATCTTGAGCTAGCACAACACTGAGAATGAGTAGGAGACTAGATCAAGGTCCGATCCTATCGGTTTTGAGTGCATTGAGTGTAAAAGAGTTGAAAGAAAGTTAGAAACCATCTTTCAATCCTTTTTTTTTACCATGAATGTGTTTAGATCTATGCAAGATCTTTGTTTACTTGTGTGGAAATCGGTTAGATCTAAGTTGTTCTTGGTGGATTGAAGCCAAAACATGAAGTTCATAAGAACACCATGATGACGTCATCCTAGAACACCTCAAATCTAGTGATTTCATGGTTAAAAGTTAAGATTCAAAAGATAGAAAAGGTGTAGGAGTGCGTGTAGATTAAGGAAGTACAAGATTTAGGATGATATCTTACCGGAATTGGGAGAAATCGAAGAAAAAGCGAGGAACACGAGTTGTTCAGACGTCAGTTGCCAAAAGTGGTAACTATGAGAGTGACATGGGGTATTTATAGGATTCCCAAAATGGAAAGGGTTGGTCGGTCGGATGGCATCTCGCCCGGATGACAGTCCGGTCGGATGTCATCTCGGTCGGATGGTAGCCTGGCACCACGATCAAGTGGCAGCTCGGTCGGATGGCAATCCGGCCGGATGGCACTTGGTTCGGGTGTTTGGCGCGACGATTTTTACTGTTTCGATTTCGATTGTGATCGTTTCAATGTGGTAGAGTTTCCTATTCAAATTACTTTTAATCCCAACTATTCATATCTTGCGCTATCTCTTATCCACTAATTATCATAGTTCGATTTCGATTGCGTTTGAGTTTTGATTGATTACCACAACATAACATAAATAATCATGCACAAGTAACACATAAGGCACACACACACATATAACAATAACCAAAATGCGTAATTCAAGTTGCGAGTGCGATTGCGATAGCGATTAAGCGATTAAACATGCGATAAATAGCGATTAATATGCGATTATTAATAGATACTCCACATAATACAACTAAAGCGAAAATAAAATAGACTATTTACAAGTCAAAGAAGTCAAAACAGGAATTGAGCAAGGAGAGACAGATCGCAATTAGCAATCTTTTCTTCCTTTGACTTTAATCTTGACTTTGACTTTGACTTTCGAAAACACGGGGTGTTACACTGGAATAGTACCTGTTTCAAATCATTAGGGGTGAATCCTTGTCCCCCAATGGTTTGCACATTGCATCATATGCAACAATGTGCACATATGCTTCTTCAATAACTGAACCACGGAAATTAGGTAAGTTTTGGATAGAATTAGACCTTACTTCGAATAATTGCCCCTATTGTTGTGGTATAACCACTGGTGATGGATTGTTGGTAATTGCAAGTCTGAAATGGCTCTTTACACCCCTTATTGGACCTTTACTGTTATTCCTAGGAATGCCTTCGGGGTTATACCATTGTTCATTCACATGCCTTTGAATAGGCCATGGTGACCCATTTTCTTGATGTTATTGAGGCATGGGAACTCCCTAAGGTCTGAGATTCCTTGGCGGGCCCTGATTATTTCCACACTGAAAGTTTGGATTCCCATGTTGTGGATACCCATAGCTATTAGGATATATTCTAACTCCACTAACTCTGACATTTGTATAAAACCATATTGATTCTACACATTAACCACTTAGTGGCCTACCGTGTTACCTGCATACTCTTCATAACCCCATTCCCTCTTCAAAATACCCTTGATATTGTTCTACCGTGGATGTATTATGTTGAGGTTGTTGAATTTGGAATTGTTGTACTAGTTAGTTGCAGTTTGGATGTGGTTGTGGTGCCGGTATGGGTGGTTGTTATTGCTTGGGTAGAACTTCATCTGCAATCACCCTAACATATGGTGAGTAATGGATGCTAAATTATTTGGCGGGTTGACTTTGCAATGATTGTTATTGTGTGAAACTGGGAAAATGAGGAATGGGATGATGATTGGTATTAGCTGCTTGATTTTTCAAAAGTTCCTTTCCCTTGTGAAAGTGGGTCGGATGATTTTAGTTCATTTAGGTTTGGTGATTGTGGTTTATGGTTGGGTGGGTTTGATGGAGATTGACCCGTTGGAAATGGGTTAAGTTGTTGTTTTTCCGGGTTACTTTTGTTTTCCATTTGACTCTTTGAGGAGTGGGAAATGTTAAAAACTTATCTTCACTATGAAGAACCCTGTTTTGACGAGCTATTTTCTCAATTTCAGCCCCAAATATCAGCGGTGTATTAATATCCTAATGCATTGTATGATGCATGCAATTGAAAATCACTTCCACAAACAAAAACAAGGAAAACCACGCATAATCCTAAACTAAACAAAAGGAAAAATATTTTTAGATTTTTTTTAAATCTTTAAGAAAACTAATAACTAAACACTTTACACAAGACTCCTCGACAACGATGTCAAAATTTGACCGATGTCGAAGGGTCAATAAAAATACGAGTAAAACTCAATCCCTAATACCTTATTAGATATGGTAAGTCGGGTGTTAGCCACGAGGAGTATTATGGACAACGTTACTGTTAAATGATTCTTTAATAAATATCTAATTGTACGAAATGTAAAATCATTTGGTTGAAAGTTTGTTAAAAAACTACATTAACATATTACTTGAGAAGGTTGTAAACAATTGGAAGGAGAAGTGATTCCTTCGGGGTTTAGATTCAAAGTAGATTCAAAAACTCAATTTTAATTAGGAAAATCACATAGACATGATTACAAAAGTTGATTAACTGATTGTGATAACAAGGACAATTTACTCGGATGCAAAGCAATGAAAGGTTTATCGCTTAATTGTCGATTATAATTTACCAAACCAAACCCTTTTCCAATATTTCCCAATTCAACTATTAGAATTCTCGGGAACTGAAGGCTTAAGAACAAGGTTTCAAATAAAAATAATTGTTTATAATCAATCAAATCAAACCAATAAGCAACAAGCATCAAATGCTTGGATTGGATGTCCTAAATATAAAGAAAAAACACGTTTAATTGTTTACTTACAAGAATCCTCCACCCAGAGGAAACCACCAAATGATTAACTTCTCATAACATGGAGTGGATCTTCAAAGTTGGATGTGAGTTGCATTACGGATGATGGCACGGTGATTAGATGTTGTGGATTAATGAAAAATCTTGATCTCCCTTGGCAAAAATAGCCCTTGCAGCTTCTGGAACGAATTAGAATGAAAAGCTCTCCTCAAAACCCTAAAAAACGTGGTTTTATACCATAACCCCGAGTTCGGGACATAAGCTATTGTGGGCACCATAGCTTACGGTCCCTGCAGATACTCTCTACGCCGCATCGCCACTACCTTATGGCAGTGACCTACTTCCCTGAGGCAGTCGTACGTTATAGTGGGGCGGTGGGCACCGTAGCTTACGACCTTATCTGATGTGGCCTTATGACCCAATCAATGACTTATGGTTCCTGGCCACTGCCTTATGACAGTGGCTTATAGTCAGATCCCTTTTCCAACCTCTCGTTTCCTTACCCATCTAGACTGTTCCACCTTCCTTTTCTTCGTTTAAGCATCCCAAAAGCATGTTCAACCTACAATAACACATTCATTCGTAGTTAAACAATTCCAAGTGGATAATCACAATAAAACCTATAACATTGAAAAACGTTAGACTCACTAATTATCATTCCACAACCTGTTCATCAATATCAAGCTCCTCGATCTCTCATCGATTCACTCTCACACGAATCAACCAGATTCATATTTTTCTTGTTACCGGTTCATTCTTTTTCTCCATTTAACTCGAGTAGTTATGTGGATTTATTTTTGAATTATTCAGTTTTGATATGTGATTCTAAACGAAACTGTGATCGGAAACCGCCTATGCGTGATCTAACGATTGAGGTTAAAAAATGGAATGTTTTGAAAGCGTAATGCGACTTTTGTGTACACATACTTGATTATTGGATTGATTTATTCGTTTTTTGTATGAAGATCTTGAATTAGGTTTATGATACTAAATTATTATGTGATAAATTGGTAACTATTGTTCTTATGTGTCATCACTTATTAGTTTTAAATGGTGGTGTGGATTCCTTGGTATAACAACCCTCCAAAATATTTTTCGACATCCCTAATATAATTAAAATATCCCAATATGTCTTAAAATACACCTCGTATGCAAAAACGGGCCCCGAATACCTTTATTTTTATTTAATTTAATTAAAAATATGATTTTTAGTACTGTCGCGGGCCGCGTAAGACCCCTCCTTGGTCTACGCGGGGCCCGAGCGATAGGCCAAGCGGCAAAACCCTAGGCCGCCACATGGCGAGACACCCGGACGACCTATGTTCGTGACTGGCCAAGACTAAACCCTAGGCGACCTACGTCGCGGGCAGCGTAGCCTTTGGCTACAGCCTTCGCGGGCCGCAATGGAAGGCGAAGGGTCACTATAAATAGAGGCCTTCAGCCTCAGTTTCAACTCGCTCATTTCTCTCGATCTCTCTCAAATTTCTACGTAGTATACTTTATACATGGGCATAATACCCCCCCCCCCTAAATAACAAAGTTCTGCCTCGTTGTAAGGTATCATAACCACGGTTACGTGTTAGATACGTTGCCCGATTGATCCAGGGTTCCGTAACGGCTGTCGTGGTTCTGCCCGACGTAGTAGTTGGAATGTCGTCTCAGGGAGGGTATAACTAATGTAAATATTGGGTTATTATACTAACGCGTGTGCATTTGTGTAATTTATAGATAATCGCCCGGAAATCCTTAAGGAAAACCTAAGACAACAATGTGAGTAATCTCTATTTTACAAATTGTTTTTACAAAACCTCACCTAAATTAAATTATATTAAACAGTGATTGAGTATTTGTATTCTACAATTATCGTCGGTATGTTGGGGTTTTGTATACAAAATTTGTTACTAACTTGCGAAGAGTAACATGACCACAAGTCGGGTTGACAGTACCGTGGGTGGTAATTGAATAGATGGAAACAAATGTAATTGCGTGACCGCCCTCAATACTGTACAATAGTTTTTATTAAACTTGATTCAACTGGGATTCACTCACCAGTATTTCCCACTGACAAAATGTTTTAAACGAGTTTCAGGTAACAAAATGTGAAAGCCAAATAGAAGCCAGCTAGACAGCACTGAAGGCTTGGAAAAGTGGCTATAAAGTTACCTAAAATAAAGAGATGTTTTATTTAAATAAAATAGGGTTTATCCCTATGAAAATGTGTGTACTTGAAACTTGGGATTGTTCCCACGTGTTTAATATTATGAAAGTGTGGTATTTTACTCTGATAAAATATTTCCTAACTACGGTCCTGATGTAATGTCCGCTGCCAAACTGACAAACCCCGATACCACCGAAACTGGCCACGGCTGCCCATTCCCGGGTAGTATAGGGGACGGGGGTTGCGACAATTCGGGTTCGAAACTTTGAGTGCACGTTTCATGATCTTGGTATAGAACCCACCGTCGCAGATTTCCGACGGTGTTATCAGATGACGGTGTCAATGGGTTTCTTCTCTTTCCGTCAACGGGACGGTAGCCCTAAGTTGATGGTCCCACCAAAGGGAATGACAAAATGGAAGGCAAAGTTCTTTTACATTAAGGCTGTTGCGGTTACTGCCAAGTTAACCTTTAGGGATGTGACGGACACGATCATAACGGAGAACATTAGCGTCCCTCGAGCAGATACGGTGGACTGGTTCCCGCGGTTCCGGATCATTGGGTGGAAAAATCTGAGTAACTCGCAGTTGTGGGTGCTGCGGATGATCTTGGGGAGGATGAGCAGCAAAGAAAGGCCGGTTGTGTGGGAGAAAAGTGGTGGTAAGTATCTTTCTTCCTGGGCGGTTTCTTGTTTCCTTATCTTTGTTTCTGAGATTTTGTAAATGTACTATCAGAGGATGCTCCACTTTGGAGAATGTTTTGCCTGGATTTCAAAGGCAAGGTTGAGGTACTGGCTTGTAAGGATGGTGAGGAAGGGTTCAACTACACCATTCGTGATAATTTTCGGTTGCCTGAACGGGATGCAATGGAGGCAGTGCTGCCGCAAGGCAAAGGTACAAAAGTGCATTCTTCCTTTAGTGTTTTCTAAACAAGTTAGTCTTGACGGTTGTTTGTTGATTGGACGAATCGCAGGGGATCTTGGGGCATTGGGAGACCCTGATGCCACGGGTGTTTCCAAACAGCACATAGAGAAACATGGTGATAAACGGTTTCATAAACTGAAGAAAACGCATGAGCCGGTTGTTGTTCCTCCTTTGGTGCCGGAGGTGGCAGGTATCTCCCGTGTTCGTTTACGAAAATACAACGATTACATGGTAGTGTCTGACACCCTTGAGGGTTTGGGTGTTCTAGGTGGTGGTGCGGTTGCGGGTGGATCCCCTGCGGGTTCTAAACCTGCAAATTATACTAACACGTGTGCATTTGTGTAATTTATAGATAATCACCAGGAAATCCTTAAGGAAAACCTAAGACAGCAATGTGAGTAATCTCCTTTTTACAAATTGTTTTTACAAAACCTCACCTAAATTAAATTATATTAAACAGTGATTGAGTATTTGTATTCTACAATTATTGTCGGTATGTTGGGGTTTTGTATACAAAATTTGTTACTACCTTGCGAGGAGTAACATGGCCACAAGTCGGGTTGACAGTACCGTGGGTGGTAATTGAATAGATGGAAAAAATGTAATTGTGCGACCGCCCTCAATACTGTACAATGGTTTTTACTAAACTTGATTAAACTGGGATTCACTCACCAGTATTTCCCACTGACAAAATGTTTTTAAACGCGTTTCAGGTAACAAAATGTGAAAGCCAAATAGAAGCCAGCTGGACAGCACTGGAGGCTTGGAAAAATGGCTATAAAGTTACCTAAAATAAAGAGATGTTTTATTTAAATAAAATAGGGTTTATCCCTATGAAAATGTGTGTACTTGAAACTTGGGATTTTTCCCACGTGTTTAATATTATGAAAGTGTGGTATTTTACTCTGATAAAATATTTCCTAACTACGGTCCTGATGTAATTTCCGCTACCAAACTGACAAACCCCGATACCACCGAAACTGCCCGCGGCCGCCCGTTCCCGGGTAGTATAGGGGACGGGGGTCGCGACAGAAGGTGGTATCAGAGCTAAGCCACTGATTCAGCCACAGAAGTGTTCCGCTGACACCAAGATATTATTCAAAATGTTAGGAAATTTTCTACGGAACTATGTGCATATTTGTATTTTATCGTTGTGTGTTATTTGACTATTTGTTAGTTTACAGTATGAGCGACCAAGGACCTTCCGACGCCTACCGTTAGTTGCCCAGCTCACCTAGGAGCGAAGGCACCTCTTCACAGCCTGCCCTCTCAGGGTATTTAGCTGATAATGAAGATGGGATATTCGTATTTAAGGCTCAGTCTGAAGAGTCATTCCCTCCTAAAAATAGAGGATGGTTCAGTAGAGGAGCACATGAACGTAGGAAGAGGATGAAAAAGTTGCAAAACAAGCGAGCTTTAGCAGCCGCTAAAAGAGAAACAGATGCCCACACACAGGATATGCTTAATAGGAGTTTAGCAAACTTCCATATCCTAGCAACCACAGTTGCCGACCCTAACCTGGAGCAACTTATAGCACCCCAACCATTACCACTATTTCCCACCCAGCCAATGGAAATAGAAAACAATCCAGAAAATCAAATCCCAATGCCTGAGTTTAACCCAGAAGAAATACCTAGGATACCAGCACCCAATCCCTTAGACCCAGATTATGACCCGTGGTTGGACGACAATAGGGATTATGTGCAACGTTACCCAATACCAGAAGACACACCTATGCCGAATCTAACAGCCTACCTAGGTTTGGACCCTCTAGATCCCTACTATGATAGCGATCAATACATCAGGGAAATTTTAGAGAATCCATACCCGTACCAGGAACCCATGCCCCAGTTCCCACACCCAGTCCCAACACCTGCACCCCCAATGAGTGCAGAAAATGTGCAAGAGCTCCGAACCTTCGGAGAGGAAGTTTTAGAAAGTAGCGAGAGGATGAGGCAGGTCGGAGAGCGACTCGTCTGGAAGTATGACGAGCGCAATATGGAGTTCTGGATGAACCCATATCAGTGATGGTGTTGGTAGTAATAATAATAATAATAATATAATAATATATAATATGTGTGTATGTTTGAAAAAAAAAACATCTAGATAATAGTTATAGATGCCTACTAGTATTGTAATTTTAAATTCCAGTTTCAGTTTGTACTAGATGCATAATATAAGAAAGAGTAAGTCGCAATGTTCGATGATTTTGATCAGTATGCGTATCATGTGATTGGTTATATTAAATATTATCTTGTGATATTAATACGTGGTAAATGTTTAAAATTCAGATGGCCGATCAAGTGAATCAAGAGAATCCAGATAATAACCAGGAAAACCAGAATAACGATAACCCGAACAATGATAACAATGGAAACCAAGTGGATAACAGTGTTATCCAACACATAGTGGCACAAGGAATAATAGATGCAATGCCATATATTATTCAAACAGTTAGGGAAGCTGATAATAAAAGTAACCGTGATAGTAAACGACCCACTGAACCAGAAAACAGCGTGAACAGTGGACCCATACTTCAAGTGCCCATTCCCAAAAGAAGAAGAACCATGCCTTATGGTTGTTCTTATAAAGAATTCTGGTCTTGTAAACCAATGGAATTCTCGGGCAATGAAGGGGCCATTGCAGCCTTACGCTGGATAGAAAAAACTAAGGTTGTCTTAAAAATAAGCAAGTGCGCAGAAGAGGATAAAATAATGTTTGCTTTCAATCTGTTTAAAAATTCAGCCTTAGAATGGTGGAACACTATCCTCCAGTCTAGGGGAAGTGATAGGGTTTACAATATGGAATGGGAGGAATTTAAGAACATGGTAGAAAGGAAATTTTGCCCTCCCAATGAAAAAGAACAGATAGCAAATAAATTTCTAAACCTTAAAATGACTGGAGCGGATAGTAAGGGATACACTACATTATTCTTTGAATATGCTAGAATAGTGCCAACCCTTGCATCACCTGAACTAGTATTAATCTCCCGCTACATATGGGGATTAATCAGTGAAATTAGGCATGTAGTCAAGGCAGCTAGACCTCAAACTATAGAAGGAGCTGTAGAACTAGCAAATACCTTAACAGATGAGTTAGTGAGTACACGAGAGGAGGACCTGAGAAGGAACCTAGCTCAAAGGCTTACCCAAGAATTACGCTACGGTAATTCTAACCGTGAGAAAAATATAGGTTCTACCTCTGCACCCTGCTGCAAAGCCTGCAAGAAAAAGCATTCGGGAAAATGCTCCACTTATTGCAATTTCTGCAAAATACCATGGCACAAGAAGAAGATTGTAGGAGAAAACCTAATAATGGGATGTGCTTCAACTGTGGAGAAAAAGGTCATATTAAGCCAAACTGTCCGAAACTAGTTCCACCCATGGGCAACAAGAACACTAAAATGCTAGAGCATTTCTTCTGACTGCAGATGAAGCCAAGATGATTCCGGATGTGCTATCCGGTACGTTTTTAGTTAATGATGTTTTTGCTAAAGTATTATTTGACTCTGGTGCAAACCAAAGTTTTATTAATACTTCATTTTGTAAAATTCTCAATCAACCATTAACTAAATTCCCACAAGAATGTCTAGTAGAAACAGCGAATGAGGAAACTGTTAGGATTTCTGAAATCTTGCAGGGAGCAAGAATAGAATTTTTAAATCAAAAGTTTATTGCAAATCATTATCCAATGAATCTGGCATGATTTGATGTTGTATTAGGAATGGATTGTGTAGGATCTGAGTTTCTTATGATTGTGTTTTCGTTTGAGATTTAAGAAGATGAATAAGTAATTGCAGCGGAATGTAAATGGAAACAAACTTTCACACACAATCAAACAGGAGAAATGCTTTCAACACACATGTTTATCATTGAACCGAAAGATTAAATTTATTTCAATCTTTAATACAATTGCATGCATGTATTACAAACTCCCGCTCAGCCTGAGCTCACAACGGTTTGTTCGTGCAAGATGACAAGTGATGAAAGAGCTAATAGAACAGTACATGGTACTGTTCTATTTATAGGAACGAGCAAACCACTGAAGCATCTTTGCTGACATCACCATGAAAGTGACATCTAACTTCCTAACAACCTACAACCACTGATCTAATACAAACACTGTTTGCTAACTACTGATTACACTACATTACAAAGGAATAAACTAAACTACTGCTTATCCTTCCACTGTTGTGACTCCAGCAGTACTTTATGTGTTTAGCAGTGCTTGACTCATATCAGTAGATTGAGCATCAGTGCTTTAGCCTTTATCAGTCTTCAGCAGTTGTTTGAAGACCAGCAGTTATTGTATGCTGACAGTGGATGAAGGTCATCAGTTGTTAGAAACACTTTCAAGGGGAAAGTTAGAATACAACATCTGCTTATTCTGGATCCATTGCTCTGATCCGGTATTGGCTTTAATCATCTGTTCCTCTGTAGGGTTCAATCCCAACAATCTCCCCCTGGAACAGATGATGCCAAAACCCTTCATTATTCTGGATCTTTATTACCTCATCAATAGTTCCCTGACTTGCCCTTTGAATTGTAATTCAAAGTTCAAATAATCTGTATCATCCTCATCCCTGCACAGTGTAAGATCAAGGAGATCTTGCAGATCTTCAACACCCAGGCTCAATGCTTGTTCCCTTGATATTTTCTTCACTTCACCACTGGATTTGATCAAAGTCAATACGTGGGTCTGTTTGTCAGATTTCCACTTTAGTATTTTTGAATCCAGTGGGTTTCTTGGGAGAGGTTTTATTGATGATGAGTTTGGATTTATTATTTTGTCTTTGTTCATCATTTCAATTCTTTCTAACTCCTCTTTGAGCTCACCAAGGGTCCATTCTTTATATTGAGCTTTTTCTCCCTTGTATTTCTTGAATGCCATAATGTGTTCAATGTAATCTTTTCTTAGTGTTTCATCATCTCTTTCTGAAAGTTTCTGACAAAGGTCCTTTGAAAACTGCTCCAAAGTTCTGACTTGTGTGAGCAGGTATTGAAAGTATCTTTGGATTTCTTTGTCAGGTTTTCCTTGTGTATTTCTTTTAGAGATATCCTCTGCTTGTTGTGCCTTCAACTTCAAATATTCTTCAATGTTGTTAGGCCTGAGATATCCTTGAAGAGATGGCAAGTTCCTTTTAGCAGGATCATCTTCAAAGTAGAAGGATTTTATCTCCTCTCTAACTGCTGGAAGATCTAATGGATATTGAACAGCTGCAGAAACAATGGCATTGTTTGGATTTTGTGCTTTTAGTGAAGAGAGTGGAACAAGGTTAGGAATTGTAACAAGGGTCAGTGGTTGTGAAGAAGTTGGAGGTGGTGAAGAGTCATCATTCAAAATTATCCTTCTCCTTTTGGGTTTAGGAGAGGTTGGTGGTGTTTTGGTTGGTTGAGTTGTGGTGATTTGAGTAGTAGGGGATTGACTAACAGCTGTTGAAACAACTGGTGTTTCAACCACTGTTGCCATTACAGCAGATGATGTGTCACCTGATGTCTTCTGCTTTTTGGCAGGTGATGTTGGTGGTAGTGAGGATGTTTTTGGTGGTGATGTGATTTATGGTAGATCAGTGGATTGAGTGGTGATGGCAGTGGTTGATGTGTGTGTTGAAGTGATGGTTGTAGAGTTAACATCTGCTGAAACCACTGAAGTACCAACAGGAGTTGATACACAGGAGTTTCAACATCTGTTGGTTTGGAAGTTTGATGTGGGGAGTTTTTAGGAGGTTTGGGAGTGTGTTTTGTGGGTCTGAAAGGTATGGATTTGGGTTGCCTCACTTTTCTAGTGGGCTGTTTTCTTTTAGGCTTAGGACTTTCTTCATCCTTGGGCTCAGAAACACCCTGATCTTCCATCGCCATATAAACTTTCTTCTCCTCTTCAAACCTTGACTTACCCTTTGCCTCCATATCCCTTTTCAGCCTTGTCTTTTCATCAGCTAAGGCATTTAAGGTTACATCAACCTTTTTAGAACCATCTGGTTTAGGGATGTCTACAAGCATACTAGATTTGTCTGGTGCAATGTACAGACCATCGTCATATCCCTTTTTCTTTAACTGCTTCATTTTCTCCCCTTTTTTTGGCATCAGCTGGTGGAGGATTATCAACAAAAAATATAGGAGGAGGAGCAGAACCAGTGGTTTTCAGTAAGTGGGCCTTGATTGCCTTTATGTCTGCTTGTGTATCCATGAACCTAGCTTCCATCATATTTTTGATCTTTTGAACTTGTATTTCATGTTGCTGATCATCATATGCTCTTTGTTGGTGAAGCAGAGGTTGAAATAGACTCCAAAGCTCATTGGCAGTGGGAGCAGATGATGAAACATATGTTTGAGTTGGAGCAGCAGTGGGTGGTGCCTTTTGTGCATGTAACACCTGTTGCAGCATAGATTTGATATCTGCAACAGATGTGTCAAGCTTATCAACCCTCTCTGTCAATTCTTTGTACATTAAACCATCACCCAAGTTAATGGGATCATCTGATTTCCCAACAGTGGGGGTTGTATCAGTGGTTGACTTAGGGAAAGATTCCCCAAAGTCATCCCCTGATGCCCCTTTTTCTTGGTACTAGGACTTCTTTCTCCAAAAGAGGTAACCATTTTAAGTGAACCAGTAAATACTGGAAATACTCTGGTCCCCATAGAAGAAATTGCCTTCAAGGAAGTCTTAGGGATGAAACTACTGTCCAAGTGTAAACCAGTGGGTTCAACACTTGTAGTAGCTGCTTCACTTGAACTACCACCAAGAGTTACATGTAACTCAAGGGGTATAACCTCCTCAGTTGTTGGTGGGTTAGCAATGATAGGGAGCTCAGGCTCAGTCACTTGTTGTGGCATACTCTCAGTGATAGGTGGTTGAGAGGAACTGATTTCTGTCTGAGCTATATCTAGTGCATCCAACAATGGCATTATTGATGGTGGAATTGTGGCAGTGATTGTGGGTGTGGAAAGAGAATTTGCCCCGGGCAGTGGGCTGTGGATGATGGAAGCAAGTGATTCCAGAGCATCATAATTTGGTGTCCTTGTTCTTACAACCTGTTCTTTTTTAGAAGATGCAGGAGGAGTTTGTGGCTCAGGTTGAGATCTTTCTACCGTCTGCTGTGAGGAAGTAGCAGAAGTGGTTTCTTGTGACTTTTGTGTTGTCACTGGCAGTCGCTCTGGGATCTCATCTTCCAGAGTTGCCTTTTTTGTAGGTTTGGGGGGCTTTTGGGATTTTTTCTGTTTTGGACTTTTTGTGGTTTTAGGTGTGGGTTTCACATTAATGGTTGTGCTGCTGTGAACACCTTGAGCAGTGGGCTCAACAGCAGGTGCCTGAGGAGCAGTGGTTGCTGCTAAAGTCTGCTTAGGAACCTCTGCTTGTGTTTTGGAAGGTTTTGATAGCCTTGTGAATGTTTCAGAAGTTAGGCTGTTTATTTGACAAGGTTCTCCTTGTATAAGGACATGAGCATTATCTTTTGAAAATTTATTTTTAAAATAGTAGCTCAAAAACCTTGGAAATAGTAACAAGGATTTTTTATTAACATTTTTAACCAAGTCATTGAAGATCTCCTGGGAATAGTTAAAATTTTCTTCATTCAATATAGCATAACCCAGGTATTGAATCTTCAATGGTATTTCATTGAAAGCAGTGGTTTTATTAGACACACACATAAGGAGGGTATGAAATAAAAACCTTGTAGCAGGAGGAAATCTGCCCTTTTGTAGAGTATCCTTTTTCATCTCCTCTTCATACTCCCTCTCAAGAAAATCAGTTTGATACTCTGTTTTGGGAAAAGATGTTTTACCTTGAAGATCATCAAGTTCAAAGACTTTCGAGATGGTTTGTGGTGTTATTGTGACTGGAACACCCTTTATTGAAGAATTAATGGCTAAGGTCTTTTTACCCTCAGTTTCAAGTGTAGCATTTTTCCAAAATTCTCGCTGGGTTGCCAGATAAACTGTAGCATCATATGTCAACAAAGTTTTGTACTTTGACGACGAAAGAACGTCAATGACGCAGTCGAAAGTGGTGGTGTGACTTGGTTTTACAAGTAGACCCAAGTAATTGTGAGGAGCTTTGAATGGAAGAACCGTGGCCATTTTGAGTGTATTTGCGAGAAGATGAAAATGGTGAATGATTTGTGTGATTGCGAGAGGAAGAAGACGGTGAGTGATTTGAGAGAAATGGATGGTAACTGCTTTGAGAAAAGAATTTTGAATTCGATTCGACAGTGAAAACCCTGTTTGGGGGTTTAATCAGGGTTTTATAAAGGGAAAAAGTGAATGCTGACGTGGCAGCGGTTACAAAGATTTGACGGATATGTATTGTCCACGTGCCAACCTCTGATGGAAATGGAAGACATTTGTTTAGAAAACCACTGATGGAACAAGTATCAGTGGTTTGTGAAAAGGATAAATGAAAGCAGGGGCAAACTTTGTACTATCAGTGGATAGCCATCTAGCAGTGGGTCAAAGCACTGATTTTGAACAACAGTGATTAACAAGGAAAATGAAGGAACGGAGGTTGACTTTCAGCAGTGGATAACATTATCAAACAGATGTTTGAACCAAGACAGTGGTTATGGCAGACTTTTAAGGATTTAATGAAAATTTTCATTTTTAACTATTTTAAGGATGGATTTTTTATTTTCTGAAAACATTTTAATGCTTTTATTCATAGAAAAACAAGATTTTGCTTGTTATTCCATGTTCAGCATGCCAATCCTAGAGATAAAGCTTTCAAAGGTGGATGTGTCTAATGCTTTTGTTAGCACATCTGCCAGCTGATCTTTAGTTGGAACATGATGCAGAGAAATCAAACCTTTTTCATAGCAATCCCTCACAAAGAGATGTCTGATATCAATGTGCTTGGTGGTTGAATGGGAGACTGGATTTTTGATGATATTTTCTGCTGCCTGACTGTCCAACATAAGAGGTGTCTTTAAGGCAGTGATACCAAAATCCAGCAATTGATTTTGAAGCCAAAGCAGTTGGGCTGTACAGCTTGCAGCAGCTATATACTCTGCCTCAGCAGTGGATGTGGAAACAGCTGCTTGCTTTTTGCTTTGCCAAGACACTAAGCAATTGCCTAGGAATTGGCACCCTCCTGAAGTGGACTTCCTTGTTTTGTCACATCCAGCAAAGTCACTATCTGAGAAACCCGAAAGCTTGATATTTCCATCAGCTGGATACCATATACCAAGTGTGGGAGCACCTTTTAGGTATATGAATATCCTTTTTACAGCAATAAGGTTAGACTTTCTAGGGGCTGATTGGGATCTTGCACAAACACATGTTTCTAACATGATGTCTGGCCTAGATGCAGTTAGGTACAATAAAGACCCAATCATGCTTCTATAAAGAGTTTGATCAACCAAATCATCCTTTGATCAGACGTGACTAATTTATTGGTTGCAATGGGTGTACTACATGGTTTACAATCATCCATCTCAAATTTCTTTAAAAGTTCTTTGGCATATTTGCCTTGATGGATGAAGGTTCCATTTTGCAGTTGCCTTACTTGGAGACCAAGAAAGCACTGGAGTTCACCCATTGCACTCATCTCAAACTTAGCTGTCATGAGTTGTCTGAACTCTTGACACATTTTAGAACATGTGCTTCCAAAAATGATGTCATCCACATAAATTTGGACAATCATCAAGTCTTTCCCTCTCCATTTTAGAAACAATGTTTTGTCAATTTTACCTCTTGTGAAACCAATGGAAAGAAGAAAGGTGGAAAGAGTTTCATACCAGGCTCTAGGTGCTTGTTTCAAGCCATACAAAGCTTTGTTTAGCTTGTAGACATGATTTGGATTAAATGTATCCTCAAAATCTGGAGGTTGACAAACATATACCTCTTCTTGAATTTTACCATAGAGGAATGCACATTTGATATCCATTTGATACACCTTGATGTTGTGGTTGATAGCAAAGGCCAATAATAGTCTGATAGCTTCCAATCTTACTACAGGGGCAAAAGTTTCATCATAGTCAATGCCCTCTTCCTGTCTGTAACCTTGAACCACTAGCCTTGATTTATTCTTGACAACAATACCCCTTTCATCAGTTTTATTTTTAAAGACCCACTTTGTGCCAATAGGACTTACACCCTCTGGCAGTGGTACAAGCTCCCATACTTGTTGTCTTTTAAACTGTTGGAGCTCCCATTGTTTCTACCCAGCTGTTGTCTTTTAGTGCCTCTTGGTACTTGACTGGCTGATGGAGAGATAGGAAACTAGCAAAAAGATAGATGTTTTGGGATTAACTTCTTGTGAGCACCCCTTCACTGATGTTGCCAACGATTTAGTTAGGTGGATGAGACTTCAAAAAGATTAACTCTCCTTTGTATGGAACAATGGCATTTAAGGGTGAGGGCTGCAGATGTGAATCACCTGAGCTAACCACTGCTGGTGACTTTGATGATCCAGCAGTGGCTTGAAATGGAGGTGGAGGAATAGGAGGAACATGTGTGAAAGCAGGCTGATCTTTATCCACTGTTTGGGGATTTTTATCAACAGTGCTTGATGATGTGGAAGCAGGGGTTAATGGGCTACTTTGGTCAACAACTGTTGAGGTAGCAGTGGTTGAGCTTTGACAGCTGTTTTGAACATCTGCTGCTCTTCCAATTGATGCAAACTTTTGTTGTGGAATGATGACTTCATATCCATAGTCTGATGAAGAATCTTGTGATGGACCTGCACTGTTAGTCTTGACAGAGACATTTTCAAAGTTAAATTTATCAAGATCAAACAATTCTGCAGGATTTGCAGGGATTTTCATTGAAGAGAGTTCATTGAACTTCACATTCAAAGTCTCTTCCACTGTTTTGGTCCTTGTGTTAAACACTTTGTAGGCCTTAGCAGTGGTTGAGTATCCCAAATGATAACCACAATCAATTTTGGCTGCAAACTTTGAGATAGAATCTTTTAAGTTTAAGATGAAACATGGGCAGCCAAAAACTTTGAAATATGAGATCAGTGGTTTTATTTTATACAGAAGTTCATAAGCAGTCTTTTGATGTCTAGGGTTGATTAAAACTCTGTTCTGGACATAGCAAGAAATGTTTACTGCCTCTGCCCAGAAAGTTAATGGCAAACCTGAATCAGCAAGCATAAATCTGGCAGCCTTAATCAATGTCCTGTTCTTTCTTTCAACAACCCCATTTTACTCTGGTGTTCTTGGAATGCTGTACTGCCTTACTATTCGTTTTGACACACAGAACTCATCCAACTCCTTATTTCTGAATTCTGTGCCATTGTCACTCCTGAAGATTTTTACTGGCAAGTCAAACTGCTTTTCAACCTGTGTAACAAAGTCTTGCAGAATGCCTGCAGTCTCATCTTTGGAGTGTAAGAAATAAGTCCAATTAAAACTAGAAAAGTCATCTACAACAACCAAGCAATATCTTTTCTTTCTAAGGCTCATGACTTTAACTGGGCCAAACAAATCCATGTGAAGCATTTGCAAGCACTTGGTTGTTTTGGACTCTTCAATGGACTTAAAAGAGCTTTTATGTTGTTATCCTTTTAGGCAGGAAACACAATGCTCAGGACAGGTGAACAGTTTTTGAGGTAAACCTCTTACTAACCCCTGTTTTGACAAAGCAGTGATTGTCTTAAGATTTGTGTACCCCAATCTTCTGTGCCATAATTCTATCTCTTTGTTAGAGGCAGCTGAGAACAGACAGGCATCAGTCCTGGGGCTCTCTTTTGACATATAAACTACATAAACATTGCCACTCCTTTGAGCAACAAGTTGAGTTTTTCCATTTTTTATTATTTCTTCAATCTTTTCAACCATTTCTGGTCCAACAATCCTACAACACTCCTTAGTGAAGAATGAGCCATAGCCCTTATCACTCATTTGTGAGACACTTAGGAGGTTGAATTTTAGATTGTCTATCAGATTGACATTTTCAAACTTAACATTACCAGACTGAACTGTACGAGACCCCATCACCTTCCCTTTACTATTATTTCCAAAAGATATATCACCCCCTCCATGAGTTTTGAAATCTTTGAGTAGGGCTCTACATCCAGTCATGTGCCTGGAGCATCCACTATCTACATACAAAAGACTATCTAAGCATGCAGAAGCTCCCTGCACATCAAGTAAAAGGTTAGTTCATTAGGGTCTCCAAAGCCAATAAGGCTTTGGATGGTGTCTCAACAGTGTCTGTGTTAAGTTCAGATGGATGGACAGTGGTTAGCTCAGGGGTTTGGATAGTTTTGGAATTGTTTTTCTCTAACCACTGTTGAGGGTCTTGCCCTATCAGCTGTTGATACCTAAAGGGATGCCTGTTCACTCTTGGTTTAGAAGGCCTTTTGTAGGCTTCATAAACATGTGGGACCCTTGGGTATGGTGGTTGACCTTTACCTCTTCGGTATTGGTTAGCAGGGGGTGCATCAGTCACCTGAATATCTCTTTTAACAGAGGTTTGGTTCAGCTATTTGGTAACAGCTGTTTGGACCGGCACAAACAGTGGTTGATTCTTTTGAAACTTGATTGGTGGTGTTGATGAACTCAAGGATGTTTTTCAGTGTACTCGTTTTTTTTACATCAAAGGATTTGAGGTACACGCATTCTTGAGTGATGTGGTTTGATTTACCACATATGGTGCAGCTCTTAGCAGGCTCATGTTTTGTTAATATCATATGCTTTTAGATGAAAACAATCTTTTGTTAGATGATTCTTCTTTTCACAGAAATCACAAAACAAGTTTTTAACCTTTTCTCTCTTTTTCTTCTTTTCAGACTCCTTTGCAACAGAGTTTTGAACCACTGTTGGGATGTCTTTAAGAGGAATGACCTTTGCTTTGGGAGCTTTTACACCATCAGTGGTTGTGAAGTCCATGGGCTTGAAGTTTTCAAGGATGTCACACTCATCAGACAATGTGGGTTTAAATTGATATTTCTCAATTTCCTCAAAAGTTGAGGACTCCACAGATATTTCCAGAGTGATCTTGTTACCAAGTTTGTCAGTTATTTTAACCTCTTGGCCATCCTTGTTTGTGGGAATGATTTCAACAAAACCAGATTCATTTGCAACATTGTTTTCAACTTGGTCATGTTTTCTAAAACCCACACCAAATTTTACATTGCTTTTGATCTGTTTCTCAAGCATGACCTCATAACCTTTGCAGGATTCCACCCATTTTTCACAAGTGATCTGGGTGGATTCCAACTCCTTTTTGCAGGCATGATATTTTTCTATCATGGTATGCAGTTGGTCCTTGGTTATGCTATGCTCTTGTTTGATGCTGCAAATTTCACTTTCTTTTTCATTCAATTTGTTTTTCAGTTCTTTTAATGACTTTTCAAATTGAATTTCAGAAGTTAACAACCTATCCCTAAGGTTTTCATTCACCTCTTTAATGTTAGCAAATGCTATGATGCATTTGTCTGAACACAGATTTTTAAGAACCTGAGATGATACCTTGGTTGCAGCCATCATGGCACAATCACATGTATGATCACTTTCTTCTTGATTCAACTCTTCTTTTTCACCTTCTTTCTTCTCTTCTTCTTCTTCTTTGGACCAGGGGTCAAACAGTGGTTCCAACAGGGGTTTTGAACTTTCTCCCAACAGTATTTCATCAGCAACAGCAGTAACCACTGCTTCAGCAATTTTGTCCACTGTTTCATCAACTCCCTGTCCTTCTTCAGCTTCCAGCCCTTCTTGTATGGTCTCCAATGCTACAAAACAAATATCATTTCCAAAAACATTACTTTGAGCATAGAGTGCAAAATTTTCATCTCCTAACTCTTCAGGTAAACTGCTCCAGTCAATTAGCCCTTGGGTAAAGAAGCTTTGTTGGTCTGGTTGAACCACTGCTGGTGCAGTTTGTTGAGGTGCAGCTTGTTGCACCTGAACCTGAGGAGTAGGGGCTTGGACATACTGTATCTTAGGCACAGTGGTTTGAACATAATGCACAGGAATAGGGGTTGCAGAGTGTGCATAGTGAGCAATGTTTACATGAGCAGCAGAGGCATATTGGGCATAATGCATAATTTTTTGGTTATTTTGTGGTCTAGGGTTTGAGCTAGGATGTGTAATGATTGGACCAGTGGTTTGACTCCTGCATTCCCTAGCAAAATGACCTAACATATTGCACTTATAGCACTTAATATTTGATTTATCCAGCCCCACTTTTAGATTCCCATGTAACCCTGGAAATTTTCTCCCAGTCCTTTTATAAAACTTACTAGTTCTAACACTCAGCAGTGCAAGTTGATGTAAAATGTCCATTTCTTCTAAGTCAGTTGGATCAAAATGCTATAAATCATTGAGTTCAAAGCACAGATTGTCAGAGTTCTGGCTTTCTCCATTTGCTGTGAAAGCAAAATTGGATGAGTGAGGATCAGAGTTGAAGTTTCCACCAGCAGTTATGTCAATAAAATGATCATAACTCTGATCCTTACTGCTACCAGACTCTTCTTGGCCTAAAAGAGTTGTGTTGCCAAATGAGTAGTCATCTGCAACTTTGCCAGAATCTTGCAACTTCTTTTTCTGGTTTAACTCCCTTTCATAGGTCAGAAGTCTGCCATGAAGTTGGGTCAGGGTCAGATCTTTGAACTCAACAGAATTTCTGGTTACAAAAGCAATTGTGTCCCATTTTTCAGGAAGTGACCTTAAAAACCTGCTATTAACGGTTGATTTTGGAAATTCAGTATTAACAAGTTTAAGTTCACTAATGAGACAACTAAATCGCTCAAACTGCTGTGTTAATGTTTCACCCTTGATGTGACAAAAGGTTTCATACTGTTGGTTCGAAATTTCCCTGTTGTTTTCAATTACTTCTTCAGTTCTCCCAAATTGTTCCTTAAGTGCATCCCACAATTCCTTGGCACTGTTACAGTGTAACAGCCCAGCATAAATTTCATTGGGGAGTGCAGATGCAACTATGCTAAATGCCTTGGCATCCAGTTCGATTTTCTGAAAATCCTGTTCAGTATAATTCTCAATTTGCTTGGGTTCGAACTTCTTTGGATCCTCAACACTCGGCACCAGTGAAACATGTGGTCCAAAGATAATCGACTTCCAACATCCGGTATTTTGTTGAGCAAGGATGTGACCCATCCTTCTCTGCCAGAAGTTGTACTCATTTCGTTTCAGCATGGGTGGTTTGAAGAGTGAACCGATGCTATTGTTAACATCATGTGATTGTGACGTCATCCTGGTTATTTTACAGGCACTGGTTAACTAAATTTGATCGTAATTAACCCTTACTCTGTTTTTCAACAAGAAATGAACAATTTGAAAGTATCAACGATTATGAGCTGAACTATTTATGTCAAAATGATTGTTAGATCAAATTTGACTGTCCGAGCTCTGATACCAATTGTAGGATCTGAGTTTCTTATGATTGTGTTTTCGTTTGAGATTTAAGAAGATGAATAAGTAATTGTAGCGGAATGTAAATGGAAACAAACTTTCACACACAATCAAATAGGAGAAATGCTTTCAACACACATGTTTATCATTGAACCGAAAGATTAAATTTATTTCAATCTTCAATACAATTGCATGCATGTATTACAAACTCCCCCTCAGCCTGAGCTCACAACGGTTTGTTCGTGCAAGATGACAGTGATGAAAGAGCTAATAGAACAGTAGGCACGAGCAAACCACTGAAGCATCTTTGCTGACGTCACCATGAAAGTGACATCTAACTTCCTAACAACCTACAACCACTGATCTAATACAAACACTGTTTGCTAACTACTGATTACAATACATTACAAAGGAATAAACTAAACTACTGCTTATCCTTCCACTGTTGTGACTCCAGCAGTACTTTATGTCTTCAGCAGTGCTTGACTCATATCAGTAGATTGAGCATCAACGCTTTAGCCTTTATCAGTCTTCAGCAATTGTTAGCAGTTGTTTGAAGACCAGCAGTTGTTGTATGCTGACAGTGGATGAAGGTCATCAGTTGTTAGAAACACTTTCAAGGGGAAAGTTAGAATACAACATCTGCTTATTCTGGATCCACTGCTTTGATCCAGTTTTGGCTTTAATCATCTGTTCCTCTGTAGGGTTCAATCCCAACAGATTGGTTAGTAGCCAATAAAGCCAATATTCTATGTTATCAAAAGTCAATCCAAGTAAATTCACCAAAGGGTGAAAAGATCACAATTAAAGGAGATAAGCCATCTAGATCCACAAAATTCATCTCTATGATGAAAACAGCAAGTTATATAAGAAAAAGGGTCATTAGTGTATTTGATTTCTATAATCACTAACACTAAAGGAAAAGAATTGAAAGATATTTCAGTAGTATCTCAGTTTCCAGATGTGTTTCCAGAAGAATTACCAGGATTGCCGCCAGACAGGGAAGTTGAATTCAGAATCCACCTGCTACCAGGAACAACACCGATTGCCAAAGCATCGTACCATCTGGCACCCGCAGAAATGCAGGAACTGAAGAAGCAATTAGATGAATTGTTGGAGAAAGGATTCATACAGCCAAGTTCATCGCCATAGGGAGCACCAATCTTATTCGTTAGAAAGAAAGACGGATCAACCGTGAATTGAACAAGGTCACAATCAAGAATCGGTATCCATTACCAAGAATTGATGATCTGTTTGATCAATTACAAGGAGCTCGTTTTTTCTCAAAGATCGATCTACGGTCAGGATATCATCAATTAAAGGTACAGGAAGAGGACATTCCTAAAACCGCATTTAGAACAAGGTATGGCCATTATGAATTTACTGTCATGCCATTTGGTTTAACCAATGCCCCAGCTGCATTTATGGACATGATGGACCGAATATGTAAGCCATATTTGGACAAATTCATAATTGTCTTTATAGATGATATTCTCATTTACTCTAAGAGTAAAGAGGAACATGCAAAGCATTTGCACGCACTTCTAAGTTTATTGAGAAAAGAAAAGCTTTATGCAAAGTTTTTAAAGTGCGAGTTTTGGTTAGAACAAGTACAGTTTCTTAGACATTTAGTCAATCATGAAGGAATTCATGTGGATTCCTCCAAGATCGAGGCAATTACCAAATGGAAAACCCTTGAGTCACCAACTGAAGTTAGAAGTTTCTTAGGATTGGCCGGTTATTATAGAAGATTTATTCGAGATTTTTCTAGAATAGCCATTCCTTTAACTAAGCCAACCTGTAAATCTGTTAAGTTTGAATGGGGATCAAAACAAGAAGAAGCCTTTAGAATTCTTAAGCAAAGATTAACTAACGCACCCATACTTGCGTTACCAAAAGGAACTAAAGACTTTGTAGTCTATTGTGACGCTTCTAAGTTAGATTATGGATGTGTGTTAATGCAACGACAAAAGATTATAGCCTATACGTCTAGACAACTTAAGAATCACGAAGAGAATTATTCAACCCATGATTTAGAATTAGGAGCTATAATTTTTGCCCTGAAAATTTGGAGACATTACCTTTACGGTAGTAAGTTTACTATTTTCACTGATCATAAAAGTTTAAGATATGTTTTCGGGCAAAAGGAGTTGAATATGAGACAAAGACGTTGGATGGAGATACTTAGTGATTACGATTGTAATATCCAGTATCATGCAGGAAAGGCTAATGTAGTAGCTGATGCTTTAACTCGAAAGTATCATGAAAAACCAAGAAGAGTACGTTCTCTTAAATTAAATCTACAAGTAGATTTAAATGAACAGATTAGAAAAGCACAAGAATCAGTAATCAAGGATGATACTGAGAAATTGGAAGGAATGATTAAGGAATTAGATCAAGGAACAGATGGAATTTGAAGATTCCATAAAAAAAGAATGTGGATACCCAGATTAGATAACTTATGTCATCGTATATTAGAAGAAGCCCATAAGTCTAAGTATACGATGCGTCCCGGAAATGATAAGATATATCAGGATTTAAGAAAAAAATTATGGTGGATAGGAATGAAAAAGGATATAGCAGCTTATATTTCCAAATGTCTAACCTATTCATAAGTCAAAGCTGAACATCAGAAACCCTCAGGTTTATTGCAGCAATTGGAAATACCTGTATGGAAATGGGAATTGATAACAATGGATTTTGTTACCAAATTACCCAAAACAAGGAAAGGTAATGATACAATCTAGGTGATTGTAGACAGGCTAACTAAGTCAGCTCATTTCCTACCAATGAAGGAAACTTTTGGTATGGAACAATTAGCCAAATTATATGTAAATGAAATAGTTTCATTACATGGAATTCCTTTATCAATTGCGTCTGATAGGGATAGCCGTTTTACCTCTCATTTTTGGACAAGTTTCCAAAAAGCCATGGGAACCAAGCTGAATCTAAGTACGACTTATCATCCTCAAACGGATGGACAAAGTGAAAGGACAATTCAGACAATGGAGGATATGCTTAGAGCTTGTGTAATTAATTTCGGAGGTAATTGGGACGATCACTTACCATTGATAGAATTTTCTTACAATAATAGTTATCACACAAGTATCAATGTTGCACCATTCGAAGCACTTTATGGACGAAAGTGCCGAACTCCAGTCTGTTGGGCAGAGATTGGGGAAAAACAATTATCTAGACCAGAGATAGTACAAGAAACAACCGACAAGATTGTTCAAGTCAAGGAACGACTGAAAGCAGCACGTGATCGACAAAAGAGTTATGCTGATAACAGACGAAAGCCATTGGAATTTCAGGTCTGAGACAAAGTGTTATTGAAAGTCTCTCCTTGGAAAGGAGTGGTAAGATTCATCAAAAGGGGAAAGCTAAGCCCCAGGTATGTTGGACCTTTTGAGATTATTAAAAGAATAGGATCTGTAGCCTATCAGCTACAACTGCCAGAAGAAATGGCTGGAATACATGATGTATTTCATGTATGCAATCTCAAAAAGTGTTTAGCTGATGAATTGCTGGTAGTACCTGTAACACCCCGTGTTTCGGAAGTCAAAGTCAAGATTGAAATCAAAGGTTGACAAGATTGCTAATTGCAATCTGTCACTCCGTGCTCAATTCCTGTTTTGACTTCTTTGACTTGTAGTTAGTCTAAGTTTATTATCGCTTTAGTTGTATTATGTGGAGTATCTATTAATAATCGCATTGTAATCGCAATTAATCGCATGTTTAATCGATTTATCGCTTATCGCAATCGCACTCGCAGCTCGAATTACGCATTCTGGTTATTGTTCTTGTATGTGTGTGTGCCCTTTATGTGTTAATTGTGCATGCTATTTATGTTGTTGTGGTGATTAATCGAAACGCAATCGAAAACGCAATCGCAATCGAATCGCAAATGCTAACGCACGTCAATTAAGGATGATTGTATATTGATATAGTAGTTGGGATTAAAAGTAATTTGAATAGGAAACTCTATCACATCGCAACGCTCTACACTTGAATCGGAATCGCAAAACACTTCGCGCCGTGCCCTCTAATCGAGTGGCCAGCCGATCGAGCAGCCACCCGATCGGGCTGCCATCCGATCGAGGTGCCACTTGATCGGGCTGCCACCCGACCAGGGTAGCCACTCGATCGACCAGCCCTCTCCTCCCCTTTCCTTTTATGGAAACCCTATAAATACCCCTGTCAACATCACAAACTTACCTTTTCTGCACATCTCGTCCGACCAGCACTTCTTGCCCACTTTTTCTCAGATTTATCGCGATTCTTGTAAGTTTTCCATCTAAATCTTGTACTTTCTTGATCTACACGCACTCCTACACCTTTCAATCTTTTGAATCTAAACTTTTAACCGTGAAATCACTAGATTTGAGGTGTTCTAGGATGATGTCATCGTGTTGTTCTTATGAACTTCATGTTTTGGTTTCAATCCACCAAGAACAACTTAGATCTGAATGATTTCCACACAAATAAACAAAGTTCTTTCATAAATCTGAACATGTTCACGGTGAAAAGGATTGAAAGATGGTTTTCCAACTTTCTTTAAACTCTTTTACACTCAATGCACTCAAAACCGATAGAATCGGAGCTTGTTCTAACCTTCTACTCTTCTTGTTGATGTGTTGGTTCGAGATCTGGATTCTATCCATGAGATTACCGATTTCGGGTTAAACATGGAACACCGTCACGAACAGTTAACTGGTCGGATTTGGGTGATTCCTGGCCAATCAGGTTACTAAGTCGTGACGAAGTTTCTGTTGTCTATTACGTCATCAAATAATCTCGATAAAACGACAAACTATCAAAATGACCAAGGAAGAAGACGATCAGGTTGACCAGGTTGGAGTGTCGCCCGATTGGACTACTGTCCGATCGGATTGCCACTCGATCGGGTTACCACCCGATGGGCTTGCACCTTGGCCCCACACTCAACTTCTGTTTTCAAACTTTGAGGTTGAACATTGAACGAAATGATGTCCGATCGGATTACCACTCGACCATGAGATGTTCTGACTTCAACACTTAAACAATTTTCAACATGTTCGATGCACAAGGGTTGCCACCCGATCGGACTACCATCCGATCGAGTGACAAACTACTATGAACTTGTTCTTACTAAAAGTGTCCAACCAATCAGTTTGTCGTCCGATCGAACGGTCGTTCGATCGACCGACCTGAAGGTAGAGATACTTCTATATTTTCAAAATGCTACAAAGAAAACTTCAAAAGACAAGCCATCATACACAAACACATTTTTCCCAAGCAAAGTAACAATCCACTCGAAAGGTCACCCGATCGGACCGGCTACCCGATCGGATTACCATCCGATCGGATTGCTGTTCGACCCACTGACACTTTGTTTCGTTTTACGCGCCACTTATCATTTATGCTATCGTTCTGCTCAGGCTAACATTACTCCCTAGCGCTCCCTTCAATCCATCAACCGCTGTGAGTATACTCGAACCCTTTTTGCTTTACGCACTTTTGGGTGTTACGTACGTTACTTATGCTAAATCACATCGAACACACTACGCAATAGTTTAACGCTAACCGTTACCGCATGTTATATGTGACTTAGTGAATGCTTGTTTGTTATGTTTACACATGGAATGTTGTCTACCTGCCTTAGCAATGGTAGTACTATTTGTTTGGACTCAACACCTGTTCACTCAGGGGTTGTTAAGGACAATTTGTTACATGGCTCACAGTGGTGAGTGTGTATTACGAACTGCCTTGGGCAGTCAACCCGCAGTCATTGGTATCGATAGGTTCATGTCGATAACTAACATGCCTCATTTTACACTGTGTACGTGCTGGTTATGCGTAAACGATTTCGAACTCTATTATATCTATTAAACTTGTATGCTCACCTTTACACTATGTGTGTTGACTTTTACTTTAACGTATGTGGCAGGTGCTTAGGATGTTTAGATGCTCTGCTTGCAGTGAAATCGAGGCTAGGAAAGGTCTAGAACAATAAACAATTGAGTGTATTTGAAATCTGAGTTGTCGAAACAGAACAATTTGACTAGATCTTGTCTGTAATAATTATGTTATCTTTTATGACATGGTATGGGACATGTTGCTTTAAATAATTGGTAATTATAGCTGAAATGGAAACTTCTGGACAATCTCTTTCGCTCAGTGCCACGCCCCGATGTTTCCGCCATCGGTTGGGGTGTGACAGATTGGTATCAGAGCCATAACTATAGGGAATTAGGCAAGACTCGACCTAGTCCAGGTCGATGTCTTAGAAACGACCTAGTCTATAGCTAGGAACCAACAGACCGACTTGTGCATACCCTGTAGGGATTATGTACGATAGAAATAGCAAGTAAGCTTGTACAAACCGGAGAAATTGCTATTTATCGCTACTCTCGCCTATGCTACACTATCACTGCACTAATGAACGAGCGATTATGTGACAACCGGTGATTTACGACCCTTAATTACGTGATTAACAGGTGATTAACGCGATAATAAATAATGTTTACGACACAAATTAACTTAATTAAGCCTTTGAAGTGCCTAGGAGCGCCTATCCAATATTACAGTACGCGTGTGGTGATCTGGGGAAAATCTGCGAAACGTTACACGGTAAGGAACTGACACCGTACAAAATACTGACAACCTGTAATTTCGACCCTTGTTAATTTTAGAATAAATACATGATACGGATTAATTTATTATTATTATTTGTAAATAATAACTTACATCAAACAGACGTAATATACTAATATAAATGTCTAGACGTATTTATAGAATATTGCATAACATCTAGATGTTGTATATTGGTCTCATACAAACGAAATTAAATAAATATGTTAGTCAACAAAGTAGATCAATAATTACACCATTTGATTAATTAAATCAAATCTTCATGCCCATACCTCAAGCCTATTCTTGGCCAAAAGTTATGTATGACTTTTCCCATATTTTTTTTTTCTTTTCTAATGTATACCTAATGATGTCATGCATGACATCTCATACTCATAGACAAAAGAGTTTGTTTTTACATAAGATATATTATATTTTTTGAAAATCTTGTTAAGATATCCACGAAATCTTTTGTCTGTACTATTTTGAAAAATCTCTACACCAATTATAAAAGGAGTCCATGACCCCCATTTAATTTTCATTGCGCAGACCTCACAATTCACTCTTCTCTCTCTCGAGTTATACACTGCACACACACTCATGTGAGAAAAACCCACATTCTATAAAAGTTCATCTTCTCAGCTCCTAACACAAACACATGGAGTTCATCCTCTCCAAATAAAATCCCACAACAGCAACCTGCTCTCTTCTCCCCCTCTCGACAAATCCGGCCACCGGACTCCATCTCCGGTGCCGTGTTGATCCAACAAACACCACCCCTCACCACCAACACCCACAACAGCCCCCCCCTTTTCGTCTGACGACAGGAGCAGACGCCAGCTCCGGTGACGGCGCCGCCACGTGCGGCTGAGGCGGTGAGGACACGAGGTAGAGAAAGCAGAAGAGAGAGAGAGAGAGAACCGGCGGTCCTTGTCTCGGCCCAACGGTCTTCAATCTCTGTCCGACAAAACTTCGATTGGTTACGGTTCCAGGCTCGGTCAAGACAGTTTCGGGATCGGTTAGGTCAGGCGGCTCGGTCAGACGGTTCGGTGGTCTCAGTCAGCGGGACAGCTCAGTCAGCGAGTCGACTCGGGTCAGACGAGTCCACTCGGTTTGGTTTGGGTCAGTCGATGTTCGGGTCAGATTTGGTCGAACGGGCACGGGTCAAAGATGGTGTACGGTCAACATATCAATTTCGAATCCTTGGTTCGAGTGCGGTTATGAGATTCCAGATTCATGTTACGGCTCGGTTCGCATTTTTGGTTCGGCTTGTGCGGTTCACACGGTTCAGCAGGTTCATCATTCGGGTCAAAGGTCGAGGTTAGCCAGCTGGTCAACGGCTCGGGTTGACTCGGTCAACTCAGTCAAGCAACACGACGTTTCGACACGAAGAGTGGTAATAGTTAGCGTCGCGTTTAATATTTGTGTTTTATATATATCTAATCTTACGTGAACAAGCTCGAACCGAACGTTTAGAATATAGTTTACATTGCGATATATTTGACAAAATACATATATCATGATTGCATATTGGTTAATTTTGAAAATAGCGACAACTTATGTTGTCCGGGGCGTCCAAAAACAGTGGAAAATCTGCCCGTTTTTCGAGAAAATCCGTAAAAACAAAACATGTTTTTCGATACCGAGCAACTTTTATAAACACCAAAATGAATATGTATATTACTGCAACGGCACTTTATAACTTGCAAGAACGACGATGACGCAAATGATTTTACAAAATAAATATAATTATTATATTTATTCCAAACGTAAACTCGAATCATTTTATAAATAAATATAGTATATATATTTATTTCAAACATCACGTAACACGAATTCGTATGGTTTATTTATTTATTTCCAAAATCGTACAAAACGAATCTTTTTATAAATAAATATAGCTATATATTCATTTCCGACAAACAAGTCGAATCCTTTTATAAAATAAATATAGTCATATTTATTTTCAAACACGATAACTCAACGATTCTTTTATAAAATAAATATAACATCTTATATTTATTACAAACGCCTAAACGGCACATACGTATATTTTGGCAAATATACACAAGACGTGATATATATAATACAAGTTATTATATATTATTTTCATACGAATATTCCTTTATATACATACGACCTCCCGGAACGACAAACACTATTCTATCGATATATTTATATTTTTATAAATATTTATATATTCGAATTTCTTGAAAACTAAGTATTTTTTTTAGACTTAGTAAACGAAACTTAACAAGTATAACTTAATTGTTTTTATTAAGTTAACAACATATCAATGGATCGTTCGTTTAACGATTCGGTAAAGCTCGGTGACACGTAGTTTAGTTACCGTATTTATTTAGAAACTTATTAGATATTCCGTGTTAGAAATATTGTAGAATGCACGATAGCAAGCCACGTCTTGGGAACGAAATCACAAAGTCGTATTTAGCTAGCTTTGCACAAGGCAATTCAAGTGAGTTCATAACCCCATTTTTTTACGGTTTTATATTTTTATTAATGTTTTTGGGGTGGAAAGACATGCACGTTTTGCAAGAACATACAAAGTTTTGAACGAACGAAAACTCATGTTTTTAAATTATGTTACGAATGGATTATACTAGAGGTTCAGCCTTAGAGGCTGGGGAGGTTCAGCCTTAGAGGCTGGGGTAAAATACATATTACAATGTTTACAAATGATATGATAACAAGAAACACTCTTGGTGAGAACGAGTACCAAGTATGATGAAATTTGAGAATACAAAAAGCACTCTTGGTGAGAACGAGTACCAAGTATGATGAATACAAAAAGCACTCTTGGTGAGAACGAGTACCAAGTATGTTACAACTATTACAGACATTTTTATACATGGTATGGTTAGCTTAAGGAGGGTTTTACTACTAGACTGTGAAAGGTGGGCACAACACTTAAAGCCATTAATCCTCATCGTAGGACCGAGGGACATGAGTGATAGATCTATTTGGGTGTAGCGAGCCCACACCCGTGAGGTCAGGGTGACCCATAGAGGTGACTATGTCTTCCAGCCGGAAGCCCGGTACAAATATGCTAGGTTTGAGTTTTCCTGCACCTTGTCACACTTACCAGTGGCTTTGCAACCCATTGGTGATTTTTTTTTATTTCCTTAATTGCTACATACCAGGGATTTTATACTTACAAGAAATACTTGTTCATACAAATTAAATACCATGTTTTATACAAAATTCAAAGCATAGAGTTATGCGGGTACGGAGTCAAAGTCAGGGTGGGCATTGACGGTTATACGAATATTACAAATACAAGACGTTACAAATACATGGTTTTTATGAACATAATGTGTTACAAACACAACGTTTTTATATAACTTGGCAAGAAAATGATTTTTAAATTCATTTCCTCAATACTGTTTCACAAACCGGTTATTCAAAAAGGATTTATTTCAAATCTTTTACAAACAAACTATGAACTTGCTCAACTTTTTGTTGATTTTTCTCGCATGTTCTTTCTCAGGTTACATTTCTGGGACTATGGCACGGTTGGAATAGGAGAACCATATGGAGTCGAGTACTTAGCGGGCGTTCATTTTCTAAAAGACTTAACTTTTTGCTTCCGCTGTGCAATGAAGATACCAGTCCAGTCACGCCAGCTCTGATAATTTCGGGGTGTGACAGATTGGTATCAGAGCTATAGGTTACAGCGAATAAGGTTTTCTGCAAAAATACCTAGGCTCTAACCTCACTTTTCTCTGGGACTTAGACTATTAAGACGTCAAATACATACAGAACGCCTAGTACTCGAATATGGTCTCCAACCGTTGCCGAAAAACAAACAGTCAAAATTTTGTTTCCAAACATACGCTATTGTGGTGTTTTAAACACCGTACACAAAACAATTACATACAGTACACAAAACTCTGAGAGTTTAGGAAACATGCATTTAAGACCTTCGGAAACATATGTTGGAATTCATTAAAGGTCCTCACGTAGGAACCGCGGATATTAACTCGGGCACACACTATTATCTATATTGTCTATGACATTTTAACTTCCCAAGCAGTCAGCCTACGCATAACGAAACGCTAGTGCACGAGAATACATGGAACTTAAATTTTACGTCAACGGATGTCGGGGTACATCACATTCTACGCGGAACGTAATGCTAGTGCGCAAGAATACGTGAAACTTAAGCTATACATCAACGGGGGTTGAAGTACGACACATACAACTATCAAGGCGAGGCCTTTGAAAAGACACGATGGCGCAATTCAACGATGACGCTAGATTCCTGTCAGCAGGAGGACTAACGACCAGGAAACGACAACTTGTCACGCGATCCTGCAACGACACGAATCACGCCTAGGAGAAGATGTATGTCTCCGCATTTCCCCTACCTAATTAACAACGAATACGCTATGTTCGACATTCCATGGTAATGTCACCTAACAACTGGTCGTCACATGAAACCTCGGGTAAAGTCCTTAAATTTCTTTTATTGAAAATTTCGACTTTCACATTTACTGTGTAGATTTTCGTATCTCTACTCCTCTTAATGGTCATTGTATCACGATCATTTCTTTCAGTATAGCGAATATTCATTTACTTCATTTCTTGAAAAATTCATATGTTACACATGCATCGGTTTGTTACGCATGTGGTTTCGTTTCGAATAAGCGTTTCATCAAAATTCAAACATTGTTTCGCTAAACCTAATTATTGATTTGTGATTCGAATGACCCACATTATTGTAACTGTTGGCTCCTTTGTTATCAAGTCAACACATTTTCTTGAAATTTATTTTCTTTTCAAGATACATACATGGTTTTTCGTTGTGACCATGCCGAAAGTTTTCTTGTCGATACATGTATTTATTGTAGGCCTGCGCTAAAACCAAGTTCAATTGTTTGAACTTGTTCATTACACATTCAATTCAAGACACTATATGATGTATTGGAAACATCATATTCAGATCCGTCTTAACAAGTGTTTCATTTGTTTTGAGTCGTAGTGGACTTGTTTGGTCTACGACTCCATTAAATTGTTTGTTGCTTTCGACACCTTGTCGTGGTGTTTTCATTAATTCGAAGCTCGCGCTCAACTCGTTTACGCATCTCATGCACGGATTTAATTAATTATTTATTGAATTGCTTCAAATCCGTTTTGGTTTATCATATTACAACAGTCTTAGCACAATCGTGTGTTCAGACAGTGGTACACAAATTTATTTACATATTCCAGTGTACCTATTAACGGTTCTTTCATTATCGATCGAAAGTTTTGCGATATTCATTGCTTCTTCATCTTCGATCGAAACAGTAATTCTTTGGTGTTCCATCTTCAATTGAAAATCCTTTGATGTTTGTTTGGAACAAACATTCAAATTTGCTTCGTTGGACCTTCATTTGGTTTCAAACACGGTGATACTTGTACGGTCACCGCTATTATTGAATTATTTCAATCACTACGACATCTCTTGGTGTTAGTATAAACTTGCAGCTTGTGCTGATCACGATCAAGCGTTTCATGCAAACCATTACTTTTGAGCATGTTGATTCTAAGTACGTTTAGTGGATGTTATTGCTTCTAGAACTCATTTACTTATTGTGAACGTTCATATGGAATTCGATTGGTCGAAGTTCCTGTTCATTATAGGATCCCTGTTAACCTAGTCACATTAGTGACTGTACCTATACGTCTTGTTTCCGTTGACATCAATTTTTGAAACACAGTTTCTTTTAAACCGTTGGGTTCTTATTGTTGAGGAATGTCAGTAAATTCACATGATTCGAATAAGTCTTGTTTGGATTACTCGGTCATTCACTTTGTTATTATTCGGACTTACCTGCGAACAACACAATTCTGAGGAGATAACATAGTCTAAATTTCGAGGACGAAATTTCTGTAACAGGGGGAGAATGTGACAACCGGTGATTTACGACCCTTAATTACGTGATTAACAGGTGATTAACGCGATAATAAATAATGTTTACGACACAAATTAACTTAATTAAGCCTTTGAAGTGCCTAGGAGCGCCTATCCAATATTACAGTACGCGTGTGGTGATCTGGGGAAAATCTGCGAAACGTTACACGGTAAGGAACTGACACCGTACAAAATACTGACAACCTGTAATTTCGACCCTTGTTAATTTTAGAATAAATACATGATACGGATTAATTTATTATTATTATTTGTAAATAATAACTTACATCAAACAGACGTAATATACTAATATAAATGTCTAGACGTATTTATAGAATATTGCATAACATCTAGATGTTGTATATTGGTCTCATACAAACGAAATTAAATAAATATGTTAGTCAACAAAGTAGATCAATAATTACACCATTTGATTAATTAAATCAAATCTTCATGCCCATACCTCAAGCCTATTCTTGGCCAAAAGTTATGTATGACTTTTCCCATATTTTTTTTTTCTTTTCTAATGTATACCTAATGATGTCATGCATGACATCTCATACTCATAGACAAAAGAGTTTGTTTTTACATAAGATATATTATATTTTTTGAAAATCTTGTTAAGATATCCACGAAATCTTTTGTCTGTACTATTTTGAAAAATCTCTACACCAATTATAAAAGGAGTCCATGACCCCCATTTAATTTTCATTGCGCAGACCTCACAATTCACTCTTCTCTCTCTCGAGTTATACACTGCACACACACTCATGTGAGAAAAACCCACATTCTATAAAAGTTCATCTTCTCAGCTCCTAACACAAACACATGGAGTTCATCCTCTCCAAATAAAATCCCACAACAGCAACCTGCTCTCTTCTCCCCCTCTCGACAAATCCGGCCACCGGACTCCATCTCCGGTGCCGTGTTGATCCAACAAACACCACCCCTCACCACCAACACCCACAACAGCCCCCCCCTTTTCGTCTGACGACAGGAGCAGACGCCAGCTCCGGTGACGGCGCCGCCACGTGCGGCTGAGGCGGTGAGGACACGAGGTAGAGAAAGCAGAAGAGAGAGAGAGAGAGAACCGGCGGTCCTTGTCTCGGCCCAACGGTCTTCAATCTCTGTCCGACAAAACTTCGATTGGTTACGGTTCCAGGCTCGGTCAAGACAGTTTCGGGATCGGTTAGGTCAGGCGGCTCGGTCAGACGGTTCGGTGGTCTCAGTCAGCGGGACAGCTCAGTCAGCGAGTCGACTCGGGTCAGACGAGTCCACTCGGTTTGGTTTGGGTCAGTCGATGTTCGGGTCAGATTTGGTCGAACGGGCACGGGTCAAAGATGGTGTACGGTCAACATATCAATTTCGAATCCTTGGTTCGAGTGCGGTTATGAGATTCCAGATTCATGTTACGGCTCGGTTCGCATTTTTGGTTCGGCTTGTGCGGTTCACACGGTTCAGCAGGTTCATCATTCGGGTCAAAGGTCGAGGTTAGCCAGCTGGTCAACGGCTCGGGTTGACTCGGTCAACTCAGTCAAGCAACACGACGTTTCGACACGAAGAGTGGTAATAGTTAGCGTCGCGTTTAATATTTGTGTTTTATATATATCTAATCTTACGTGAACAAGCTCGAACCGAACGTTTAGAATATAGTTTACATTGCGATATATTTGACAAAATACATATATCATGATTGCATATTGGTTAATTTTGAAAATAGCGACAACTTATGTTGTCCGGGGCGTCCAAAAACAGTGGAAAATCTGCCCGTTTTTCGAGAAAATCCGTAAAAACAAAACATGTTTTTCGATACCGAGCAACTTTTATAAACACCAAAATGAATATGTATATTACTTCAACGGCACTTTATAACTTGCAAGAACGACGATGACGCAAATGATTTTACAAAATAAATATAATTATTATATTTATTCCAAACGTAAACTCGAATCATTTTATAAATAAATATAGTATATATATTTATTTCAAACATCACGTAACACGAATTCGTATGGTTTATTTATTTATTTCCAAAATCGTACAAAACGAATCTTTTTATAAATAAATATAGCTATATATTCATTTCCGACAAACAAGTCGAATCCTTTTATAAAATAAATATAGTCATATTTATTTTCAAACACGATAACTCAACGATTCTTTTATAAAATAAATATAACATCTTATATTTATTACAAACGCCTAAACGGCACATACGTATATTTTGGCAAATATACACAAGACGTGATATATATAATACAAGTTATTATATATTATTTTCATACGAATATTCCTTTATATACATACGACCTCCCGGAACGACAAACACTATTCTATCGATATATTTATATTTTTATAAATATTTATATATTCGAATTTCTTGAAAACTAAGTATTTTTTTTAGACTTAGTAAACGAAACTTAACAAGTATAACTTAATTGTTTTTATTAAGTTAACAACATATCAATGGATCGTTCGTTTAACGATTCGGTAAAGCTCGGTGACACGTAGTTTAGTTACCGTATTTATTTAGAAACTTATTAGATATTCCGTGTTAGAAATATTGTAGAATGCACGATAGCAAGCCACGTCTTGGGAACGAAATCACAAAGTCGTATTTAGCTAGCTTTGCACAAGGCAATTCAAGTGAGTTCATAACCCCATTTTTTTACGGTTTTATATTTTTATTAATGTTTTTGGGGTGGAAAGACATGCACGTTTTGCAAGAACATACAAAGTTTTGAACGAACGAAAACTCATGTTTTTAAATTATGTTACGAATGGATTATACTAGAGGTTCAGCCTTAGAGGCTGGGGAGGTTCAGCCTTAGAGGCTGGGGTAAAATACATATTACAATGTTTACAAATGATATGATAACAAGAAACACTCTTGGTGAGAACGAGTACCAAGTATGATGAAATTTGAGAATACAAAAAGCACTCTTGGTGAGAACGAGTACCAAGTATGATGAATACAAAAAGCACTCTTGGTGAGAACGAGTACCAAGTATGTTACAACTATTACAGACATTTTTATACATGGTATGGTTAGCTTAAGGAGGGTTTTACTACTAGACTGTGAAAGGTGGGCACAACACTTAAAGCCATTAATCCTCATCGTAGGACCGAGGGACATGAGTGATAGATCTATTTGGGTGTAGCGAGCCCACACCCGTGAGGTCAGGGTGACCCATAGAGGTGACTATGTCTTCCAGCCGGAAGCCCGGTACAAATATGCTAGGTTTGAGTTTTCCTGCACCTTGTCACACTTACCAGTGGCTTTGCAACCCATTGGTGATTTTTTTTTATTTCCTTAATTGCTACATACCAGGGATTTTATACTTACAAGAAATACTTGTTCATACAAATTAAATACCATGTTTTATACAAAATTCAAAGCATAGAGTTATGCGGGTACGGAGTCAAAGTCAGGGTGGGCATTGACGGTTATACGAATATTACAAATACAAGACGTTACAAATACATGGTTTTTATGAACATAATGTGTTACAAACACAACGTTTTTATATAACTTGGCAAGAAAATGATTTTTAAATTCATTTCCTCAATACTGTTTCACAAACCGGTTATTCAAAAAGGATTTATTTCAAATCTTTTACAAACAAACTATGAACTTGCTCAACTTTTTGTTGATTTTTCTCGCATGTTCTTTCTCAGGTTACATTTCTGGGACTATGGCACGGTTGGAATAGGAGAACCATATGGAGTCGAGTACTTAGCGGGCGTTCATTTTCTAAAAGACTTAACTTTTTGCTTCCGCTGTGCAATGAAGATACCAGTCCAGTCACGCCAGCTCTGATAATTTCGGGGTGTGACAGATTGGTATCAGAGCTATAGGTTACAGCGAATAAGGTTTTCTGCAAAAATACCTAGGCTCTAACCTCACTTTTCTCTGGGACTTAGACTATTAAGACGTCAAATACATACAGAACGCCTAGTACTCGAATATGGTCTCCAACCGTTGCCGAAAAACAAACAGTCAAAATTTTGTTTCCAAACATACGCTATTGTGGTGTTTTAAACACCGTACACAAAACAATTACATACAGTACACAAAACTCTGAGAGTTTAGGAAACATGCATTTAAGACCTTCGGAAACATATGTTGGAATTCATTAAAGGTCCTCACGTAGGAACCGCGGATATTAACTCGGGCACACACTATTATCTATATTGTCTATGACATTTTAACTTCCCAAGCAGTCAGCCTACGCATAACGAAACGCTAGTGCACGAGAATACATGGAACTTAAATTTTACGTCAACGGATGTCGGGGTACATCACATTCTACGCGGAACGTAATGCTAGTGCGCAAGAATACGTGAAACTTAAGCTATACATCAACGGGGGTTGAAGTACGACACATACAACTATCAAGGCGAGGCCTTTGAAAAGACACGATGGCGCAATTCAACGATGACGCTAGATTCCTGTCAGCAGGAGGACTAACGACCAGGAAACGACAACTTGTCACGCGATCCTGCAACGACACGAATCACGCCTAGGAGAAGATGTATGTCTCCGCATTTCCCCTACCTAATTAACAACGAATACGCTATGTTCGACATTCCATGGTAATGTCACCTAACAACTGGTCGTCACATGAAACCTCGGGTAAAGTCCTTAAATTTCTTTTATTGAAAATTTCGACTTTCACATTTACTGTGTAGATTTTCGTATCTCTACTCCTCTTAATGGTCATTGTATCACGATCATTTCTTTCAGTATAGCGAATATTCATTTACTTCATTTCTTGAAAAATTCATATGTTACACATGCATCGGTTTGTTACGCATGTGGTTTCGTTTCGAATAAGCGTTTCATCAAAATTCAAACATTGTTTCGCTAAACCTAATTATTGATTTGTGATTCGAATGACCCACATTATTGTAACTGTTGGCTCCTTTGTTATCAAGTCAACACATTTTCTTGAAATTTATTTTCTTTTCAAGATACATACATGGTTTTTCGTTGTGACCATGCCGAAAGTTTTCTTGTCGATACATGTATTTATTGTAGGCCTGCGCTAAAACCAAGTTCAATTGTTTGAACTTGTTCATTACACATTCAATTCAAGACACTATATGATGTATTGGAAACATCATATTCAGATCCGTCTTAACAAGTGTTTCATTTGTTTTGAGTCGTAGTGGACTTGTTTGGTCTACGACTCCATTAAATTGTTTGTTGCTTTCGACACCTTGTCGTGGTGTTTTCATTAATTCGAAGCTCGCGCTCAACTCGTTTACGCATCTCATGCACGGATTTAATTAATTATTTATTGAATTGCTTCAAATCCGTTTTGGTTTATCATATTACAACAGTCTTAGCACAATCGTGTGTTCAGACAGTGGTACACAAATTTATTTACATATTCCAGTGTACCTATTAACGGTTCTTTCATTATCGATCGAAAGTTTTGCGATATTCATTGCTTCTTCATCTTCGATCGAAACAGTAATTCTTTGGTGTTCCATCTTCAATTGAAAATCCTTTGATGTTTGTTTGGAACAAACATTCAAATTTGCTTCGTTGGACCTTCATTTGGTTTCAAACACGGTGATACTTGTACGGTCACCGCTATTATTGAATTATTTCAATCACTACGACATCTCTTGGTGTTAGTATAAACTTGCAGCTTGTGCTGATCACGATCAAGCGTTTCATGCAAACCATTACTTTTGAGCATGTTGATTCTAAGTACGTTTAGTGGATGTTATTGCTTCTAGAACTCATTTACTTATTGTGAACGTTCATATGGAATTCGATTGGTCGAAGTTCCTGTTCATTATAGGATCCCTGTTAACCTAGTCACATTAGTGACTGTACCTATACGTCTTGTTTCCGTTGACATCAATTTTTGAAACACAGTTTCTTTTAAACCGTTGGGTTCTTATTGTTGAGGAATGTCAGTAAATTCACATGATTCGAATAAGTCTTGTTTGGATTACTCGGTCATTCACTTTGTTATTATTCGGACTTACCTGCGAACAACACAATTCTGAGGAGATAACATAGTCTAAATTTCGAGGACGAAATTTCTGTAACAGGGGGAGAATGTGACAACCGGTGATTTACGACCCTTAATTACGTGATTAACAGGTGATTAACGCGATAATAAATAATGTTTACGACACAAATTAACTTAATTAAGCCTTTGAAGTGCCTAGGAGCGCCTATCCAATATTACAGTACGCGTGTGGTGATCTGGGGAAAATCTGCGAAACGTTACACGGTAAGGAACTGACACCGTACAAAATACTGACAACCTGTAATTTCGACCCTTGTTAATTTTAGAATAAATACATGATACGGATTAATTTATTATTATTATTTGTAAATAATAACTTACATCAAACAGACGTAATATACTAATATAAATGTCTAGACGTATTTATAGAATATTGCATAACATCTAGATGTTGTATATTGGTCTCATACAAACGAAATTAAATAAATATGTTAGTCAACAAAGTAGATCAATAATTACACCATTTGATTAATTAAATCAAATCTTCATGCCCATACCTCAAGCCTATTCTTGGCCAAAAGTTATGTATGACTTTTCCCATATTTTTTTTTTCTTTTCTAATGTATACCTAATGATGTCATGCATGACATCTCATACTCATAGACAAAAGAGTTTGTTTTTACATAAGATATATTATATTTTTTGAAAATCTTGTTAAGATATCCACGAAATCTTTTGTCTGTACTATTTTGAAAAATCTCTACACCAATTATAAAAGGAGTCCATGACCCCCATTTAATTTTCATTGCGCAGACCTCACAATTCACTCTTCTCTCTCTCGAGTTATACACTGCACACACACTCATGTGAGAAAAACCCACATTCTATAAAAGTTCATCTTCTCAGCTCCTAACACAAACACATGGAGTTCATCCTCTCCAAATAAAATCCCACAACAGCAACCTGCTCTCTTCTCCCCCTCTCGACAAATCCGGCCACCGGACTCCATCTCCGGTGCCGTGTTGATCCAACAAACACCACCCCTCACCACCAACACCCACAACAGCCCCCCCCTTTTCGTCTGACGACAGGAGCAGACGCCAGCTCCGGTGACGGCGCCGCCACGTGCGGCTGAGGCGGTGAGGACACGAGGTAGAGAAAGCAGAAGAGAGAGAGAGAGAGAACCGGCGGTCCTTGTCTCGGCCCAACGGTCTTCAATCTCTGTCCGACAAAACTTCGATTGGTTACGGTTCCAGGCTCGGTCAAGACAGTTTCGGGATCGGTTAGGTCAGGCGGCTCGGTCAGACGGTTCGGTGGTCTCAGTCAGCGGGACAGCTCAGTCAGCGAGTCGACTCGGGTCAGACGAGTCCACTCGGTTTGGTTTGGGTCAGTCGATGTTCGGGTCAGATTTGGTCGAACGGGCACGGGTCAAAGATGGTGTACGGTCAACATATCAATTTCGAATCCTTGGTTCGAGTGCGGTTATGAGATTCCAGATTCATGTTACGGCTCGGTTCGCATTTTTGGTTCGGCTTGTGCGGTTCACACGGTTCAGCAGGTTCATCATTCGGGTCAAAGGTCGAGGTTAGCCAGCTGGTCAACGGCTCGGGTTGACTCGGTCAACTCAGTCAAGCAACACGACGTTTCGACACGAAGAGTGGTAATAGTTAGCGTCGCGTTTAATATTTGTGTTTTATATATATCTAATCTTACGTGAACAAGCTCGAACCGAACGTTTAGAATATAGTTTACATTGCGATATATTTGACAAAATACATATATCATGATTGCATATTGGTTAATTTTGAAAATAGCGACAACTTATGTTGTCCGGGGCGTCCAAAAACAGTGGAAAATCTGCCCGTTTTTCGAGAAAATCCGTAAAAACAAAACATGTTTTTCGATACCGAGCAACTTTTATAAACACCAAAATGAATATGTATATTACTTCAACGGCACTTTATAACTTGCAAGAACGACGATGACGCAAATGATTTTACAAAATAAATATAATTATTATATTTATTCCAAACGTAAACTCGAATCATTTTATAAATAAATATAGTATATATATTTATTTCAAACATCACGTAACACGAATTCGTATGGTTTATTTATTTATTTCCAAAATCGTACAAAACGAATCTTTTTATAAATAAATATAGCTATATATTCATTTCCGACAAACAAGTCGAATCCTTTTATAAAATAAATATAGTCATATTTATTTTCAAACACGATAACTCAACGATTCTTTTATAAAATAAATATAACATCTTATATTTATTACAAACGCCTAAACGGCACATACGTATATTTTGGCAAATATACACAAGACGTGATATATATAATACAAGTTATTATATATTATTTTCATACGAATATTCCTTTATATACATACGACCTCCCGGAACGACAAACACTATTCTATCGATATATTTATATTTTTATAAATATTTATATATTCGAATTTCTTGAAAACTAAGTATTTTTTTTAGACTTAGTAAACGAAACTTAACAAGTATAACTTAATTGTTTTTATTAAGTTAACAACATATCAATGGATCGTTCGTTTAACGATTCGGTAAAGCTCGGTGACACGTAGTTTAGTTACCGTATTTATTTAGAAACTTATTAGATATTCCGTGTTAGAAATATTGTAGAATGCACGATAGCAAGCCACGTCTTGGGAACGAAATCACAAAGTCGTATTTAGCTAGCTTTGCACAAGGCAATTCAAGTGAGTTCATAACCCCATTTTTTTACGGTTTTATATTTTTATTAATGTTTTTGGGGTGGAAAGACATGCACGTTTTGCAAGAACATACAAAGTTTTGAACGAACGAAAACTCATGTTTTTAAATTATGTTACGAATGGATTATACTAGAGGTTCAGCCTTAGAGGCTGGGGAGGTTCAGCCTTAGAGGCTGGGGTAAAATACATATTACAATGTTTACAAATGATATGATAACAAGAAACACTCTTGGTGAGAACGAGTACCAAGTATGATGAAATTTGAGAATACAAAAAGCACTCTTGGTGAGAACGAGTACCAAGTATGATGAATACAAAAAGCACTCTTGGTGAGAACGAGTACCAAGTATGTTACAACTATTACAGACATTTTTATACATGGTATGGTTAGCTTAAGGAGGGTTTTACTACTAGACTGTGAAAGGTGGGCACAACACTTAAAGCCATTAATCCTCATCGTAGGACCGAGGGACATGAGTGATAGATCTATTTGGGTGTAGCGAGCCCACACCCGTGAGGTCAGGGTGACCCATAGAGGTGACTATGTCTTCCAGCCGGAAGCCCGGTACAAATATGCTAGGTTTGAGTTTTCCTGCACCTTGTCACACTTACCAGTGGCTTTGCAACCCATTGGTGATTTTTTTTTATTTCCTTAATTGCTACATACCAGGGATTTTATACTTACAAGAAATACTTGTTCATACAAATTAAATACCATGTTTTATACAAAATTCAAAGCATAGAGTTATGCGGGTACGGAGTCAAAGTCAGGGTGGGCATTGACGGTTATACGAATATTACAAATACAAGACGTTACAAATACATGGTTTTTATGAACATAATGTGTTACAAACACAACGTTTTTATATAACTTGGCAAGAAAATGATTTTTAAATTCATTTCCTCAATACTGTTTCACAAACCGGTTATTCAAAAAGGATTTATTTCAAATCTTTTACAAACAAACTATGAACTTGCTCAACTTTTTGTTGATTTTTCTCGCATGTTCTTTCTCAGGTTACATTTCTGGGACTATGGCACGGTTGGAATAGGAGAACCATATGGAGTCGAGTACTTAGCGGGCGTTCATTTTCTAAAAGACTTAACTTTTTGCTTCCGCTGTGCAATGAAGATACCAGTCCAGTCACGCCAGCTCTGATAATTTCGGGGTGTGACAGATTAGGCCGAGATTAGGTGTGAAAGCCGCAAACTCTCGACTAGATTGCTTGTTCGCCCCGCATTTTATCTATAAACATGAGAATTTGCGTAGAATCAGGAGTGAAATCCATACTTTGACGCATAATTCTCCTTTATTTTATCAAAACAGGGACGAAGTTGATAAGTCAGGGGTGAGACCCGAACCTTGATGACTTGTTCCGACCTTTACTTGGTTTTACAAAACTCTCACCAAAGTCTCGACGGACTCCAACGACTTGAAGTCACGATATGTCTGGAAGGATGCGTGCCGATCGCCCAGATTCGAGGAAAAAGCACAGTCCTGAAGGTCAAAGTGTGTACAAAAAGTCCTTGTGAATAGTCGAATCACTTTGGGTAGTCAATGTCTATCGAGCCTGAGACAATCTATTCACGATTTTTATGTGTTTCGATTCTAAGCCCGCAAACTGCTGACTCTGATGTTCGTTGATTTTATGTGTTTATGTGTGTATTTACCTGCTTATATGTTTTAATTTTTGGAAGATTTATTCTAATTTCGCTATTGTTAATCAACACACACGACTCGCACTGCACATCTATCTCAACACGCTAACAAATCAACATTATTAGGGATTATACGCATGCTATGCTACTCGCCATGTTAATCGCGATCGCTATTTTCGAACGCTTGCGGACTTTAAATAATAGGTTTCTGTATTCTGACTGCTCCCATGTGCTTCTAGGTGAATTACGTGTTTATATGCTTCTGTTCTTCTGTGCCTTACATGCTTATGTGCTTCTGTGCTTATGTGAATCTGTGGTTATGTGCATACGTGTTTACATGATCGTATTCCTGAGCTTTAGTAGTATTAGACGTGTGAGGTGAGATTCGATCATGTTGTGATTGAGCCATAGGGCGATGTCTGATGCAGACAATGTCGTCATCTGGAACTCGTCACCCACGAATTTCTCGTCAGGAACAAAGAGACAAACGCCTTACTGCTATCGTCGCTAAGCAAGTGGCAAAGGTTGTTCCCCAGATCGTGAGTGAAATATACGAGAATGTGAGCAAATCGTCTGAAGAGTCCAGAACCGAAGCTCCCAAAGCTACACCCAAAGCTGCTTTCAGCTTCAAACAGTTCAAGTCATGCGGACTGAAGGAGTTCACTGGCGAAGATGGCCCTACGGCCTTGTTTCAATGGTTCGACTCGATCGCAGTCACCCTGCGACAGAGCGGATGTCCTGACAATCTTCGCACTCTAAATGCTACCGGCGTCTTCCAGTCCCGCGCACTAGACTGGTGGACGGCTGAGAGGAACAAGCGCGGAAATGATGCAGCCTATGGTCTGTCATGGAATGAGTTGAAGAACGTTATGCTCGAAGAGTTCTGCCCTCCCCATGAGCGCCAAAAGCTAGAGGATGAATTATGGCATCTGAAGCAGAAAGATGGTGACAACGCTGCCCTGACTGCTCGCTTCAAGCAGCTCAGTATCATCTGTCCCGATCAAGTGAAGACGCCCGACATGACCATCAAGAAGTACATTCGAGCTCTACCAGACTGTATTGCAGATTTTGTGCATGCCGCAAAGCCAGCAACAATCGAAGAGACTTACTTTCTTGCCGCGGAAATCAACGACAAGCGAGTCAAAGCTGGTTTTTGGGATAAAGCTTCGAAGAACTTGCATCAAGCTACCGCCGCACCAACCGCTGAAACCGCCACCGCTCAATCATCAAAGTCCTCACGCCGCAAGAAGAAGAACTGCAACAGCTGCTCCAGCAACAAGAACTGTGCTGTCACTACCACTTCTGCCCCACTTCAAGCTATACCAGCCCAGCAACAATCACAGCATCGATCAGCACCAGTTATCTATGCACCACCTGCAAAGCGTGCATACACTGGTCCCCCCTGCTTGCCCCACATGTACTTATCATCATCCGGTGGGTATCGCTTGCAGATTTTGCGTGCATTGCAATATGTATGGCTACTTCACTGCTAATTGTCGTACTGGTCCCCGACAAGCGCCAGCTCAAGCCACTTCTCATCAAGCTCTACTTCCAGCTCCTCAAGGCCAATAGGCAGCTCAGGCACCCACGGTCAACGCGAGAGTCTGCTTCGCGTGTGGTGATCCCAAGCACTTCGCGAACATGTGCCCAAAGAGGGTTGTGAAGCAAGAGCCCCAGCAGCAGCAGCAACAGCCTCAACAGCAACCGCAACAAGCCGCCCGTGCCAGAACCTTCAACATCAATGCGCGCCAAGCCCAGGCTGACAACAACGTGGTCAATGGTATGTTCCTTGTGAATGGTATTTATGCTTCATGTTTGTTTGATACTGGAGCCGATAACTGCTTTGTGTCGTTTGAATTCGAGAAGCTCCTTAATCGTAAGCGCTCCCATCTCCCCTCGACGTTCAATGTTGAAGTCGCCACCGGAAGAACTGCCGCCGTTAATTCTGTTCTTTGTGATTGTACTCTTGAGCTCAACAATCACATCTTCCCAATCGACCTTATTCCGATGCAACTCGGAAGTTTTGATGTCATAGCAGGCATGGACTATCTTCGCGAAAACCATGCTGAAGTTGTGTGTTTCGATAAGATGATTCGATTCTCGCTCGCGAATGGTGATTTATTGTGTGTTTATGGTGAAACTGCTTCAAAAGGTCTCAAACTCATGTCGTGTGTCCAAGCTAGCAAGTATCTCCGCAAGGAATACAGAGCTTTCTTAGCTAACATTGTAGTAGCGGAGAAGGAAAAGAAAGGAAAGACAGAAGTGAAAGATGTTCATATGGTTCATGAATTTCCTAATGTGTTTCCTGGTGATCTTCCAGGCTTACCGCCAAGTCATGATATCGACTTTCGTATCGACCTCATTCCTAAAGCGAACTCGGCTGCCAAAGCTCCTTACCGACTCGCTCCATCCGAGATGCGCGAACTCTCGAGTCAGCTTCAGGAATTACTTGATAAAGGCTTCATTCGCCTAAGCACCTCTCCTTGGGGCGCGCCAGTCCTTTTCGTCAAAAAGAAGGATGGGTCGTTCAGGATGTGCATCGACTATCGGGAATTGAATAAGTTGACCATCAAGAATCGCTATCCCCTGCCTCGCATTGATGATTTGTTTGATCAGCTACAAGGTGCTACATGTTTCTCGAAGATCGATCTACGCTCAGGCTATCACCAACTACGCATTCAAGAGGAAGGTATACCCAAAACCGTTTTTCGCACTCGATACGACACTATGAGTTCGTTGTTATGCCTTTTGGTTTAACCAACGCACCCACGGTTTTCATGGATCTGATGAATCGCGTGTGTAAACCTTATCTCATCGTGTTCATCGATGATGTCTTGATCTATTCCAAGTCAATAGCCGAACACGCGCAACATCTACGTTTGGTTCTCGAGCTACTCCAAGGGAATCGACTCTACGCCAAGTTCTCCAAGTGCGAATTTTGGCTGGAGGAGGTTCAATTCCTCGGTCACACTGTCAATAGTCAAGGTATCCACGTCAATCCCGTGAAGATTAAAGCAGTTAAGAGTTGGATTACACCGAAGAACCCCTCTGAAGTCTGTTCTTTTCTCGGATTAGCGGGCTATTATAGAAGATTTATCGAAGGATTCTCAAAAATCGTTGTGCCGCTTACCACTCTCATGCATAAAGACAAGCCTTTTGTTTGGGGAACTGAATAAGAGTCTGTTTTCCAAACCCTCAAGGACATGCTCTGCAATGCTCCCGTCCTCGCTTTACCCGACGGAAGCGACGGCTTTATTGTCTATTATGATGCCTCGAACCTTGCTCTTGGCTGTATTCTCATGCAACAGGACAAGGTCATTGCTTACGCATCTCGTCAGCTCAAGATCCACGAGAAGAACTATACAACCCATGATCTCGAGCTAGGCGCAGTTGTTTTTGCGTTAAAGATTTGGCGACACTACCTGTATGGTACCAAGTGTACGATCTTCACCGATCATAGGAGTCTACAACATATCTTTGACCAAAAGGAACTTAATATGCGTCAATGCCGATGGGTAGAACTTCTCAACGATTATGACTGTGAGGTTCGTTATCATCCTGGCAAAGCAAATGTCGTTGCCGACATTCTCAGCAGATGGAGTTATTTGCTCAGCATTCGTAATACCCAAGCCCAATATGATCTTGAAGCCCTCATCCACGAAGCTCAGCATGCATGTTTTAATGAACGCACTTTGAAGAGGGAAAGAATCTACCACAATGGAGCCTAGCTTGTGAACAAGTCGAACGGGATATTCCACTTTCTGGACCGAATTTGGATCCCTAAGCGGACCAATTTGCGACAGACTCTGATGGACGAAGCCCACAAATCTCGGTACTCTATTCATCCCGGTGCCGATAAAATGTACCAGGACCTTCGCTACAAGTACTGGTGGCCAGGCATGAAGAGGGATATCGCTCTCTACGTTGGGAAGTGCCTGACTTGCTCAAAAGTCAAGGCTGAACACCAAAGGCCATCTGGCTAACTCGAACAACCCCCGATCCCTATGTGGAAGTGGGAGAGTATAGTTATGGACTTCATAACGAAACTACCGCGCACGCCCTCAAGTCACGACAGCATCTGGGTTGTCGTTGACCGTTTGACCAAATCTGCTCACTTTTTGCCAATACGGGAAGACTACAAGGTAGAAAGATTAGCCCGAATCTACACCGATGAGATCATTTGTGGACATGGGACGCCTTACGATATCATCTCTTACCGTGATGCTCGGTTTACCTTGCCTCTATGGGAAACATTTCAAGCGGCTCTCGGTGCTACGCTTAATCTAAGTACCGCGTTTCATCCCCAAACCGACGGTCAGACTGAGAGAACGATTCGTACCCTTGAAGACATGCTCCGTTCGTGTGTCATAGATTTCGGTGGAAATCGGGATGCTTACCTACTGTTAGTCGAATTCTCGTATAACAACAGTTATCATTCCAGCATTCAAATGGCACCATTCGAGGCTTTATACGGAAGAAAATGCCGATCGCCTATTGTATGGCACGAGATCAGACACTCGCAATTAACCGGTCCTGAGCTATTGCAAGAAACGACTGACAAAGTCCTCCAAATTCGAGACAATCTGCTGAAAGCTTGGAGTCGACAGAAAAGTTACGCCGATAGACGACGTAAGCCCCTTGAATTTGACGTTGGCGACTACGTACTCCTAAAGGTATCACCTTGGAAGGGTGTGGTCAGATTCGGAAAGAAAGGGAAACTAGCGCCTCGATATGTTGGACCTTTTAAGATTCTGGAAAGGGTCGGAAAAGTCGCCTACAGACTCGAACTACCGGAGGAACTTAGTAATGTTCACCCGACTTTCCATGTGTCGAACCTCAGAAAGTGCCTGGTTGAGCATGATTTAATTGTACCTCTTGATGATCTCCAAATAAACGAAACACTACACTTTGTGGAGAAGCCTGTCGAAATCATGGATCGCCAAACCAAACAACTCAGACGCTCACGCATTCCTATTGTGAAAGTCCGATGGGAAGGCAAACGAGGCGCAGAGTTCACTTGGGAACTAGAAAGCGACATGAAGGCGAAGTACCCGCAGTTGTTTGTTACGGCTTCGGCCTAATTTCGGGACGAAATTCCCTCAACTAGGGGAGGCTGTAACACCCCGTGTTTCGGAAGTCAAAGTCAAAGTCAAGATTGAAGTCAAAGGGAGACAAGATTGCTAATTGCGATCTGCCACTCCTTGCTCAATTCCTGTTTTGACTTCTTTGACTTGTAGTTAGTCTAAGTTTATTATCGCTTTAGTTGTATTATGTGGAATATCTATCAATAATCGCATAGTAATCGCTATTTATCGCTATTAATTGCATGTTTAATCGATTTATCGCTTATCGCAATCGCACTCGCAGCTCGAATTACGCATTTTGGTTATTGTTCTTGTATGTGTGTGTGCCCTTTATGTGTTAATTGTGCATGCTATTTATGTTGTTGTGGTGATTAATCGAAACGCAATCGCAATCGAATCGCAAACGCTAAACGCAAGTCAATTAAGGATGATTGTATGTTGATATAGTAGTTGGGATTAAAAAGTAATTTGAATAGGAAACTCTATCGCATAGCAACGCTCTACACTTGAATCGAAATCGCAAAACACTTCGCTTCGTGCCCTCTAATCGAGTGGCCAGCCGATCGAGCAACCACCCGATCGGGCTACCATCCGATCGAGGTGCCACTCGATCGGGCTGCCACCCGACCAGGGTAGCCACTCGATCGACCAGCCCTCTCCTCCCTTTTCCTTTTATGGAAACCCTATAAATACCCCTGTCAACATCACAAACTTACCTTTTCTGCACATCTCGTCCGACCAGCGCTTCTTGCCCACTTTTTCTCAGATTTCTCGCGATTCTTGTAAGTTTTCCATCTAAATCTTGTACTTTCTTGATCTACACGCACTCCTACACCTTTCTATCTTTTGAATCTAAACTTTTAACCGTGAAATCACTAGATTTGAGGTGTTCTAGGATGATGTCATCATGTTGTTCTTATGAACTTCATGTTTTGGTTTCAATCCACCAAGAACAACTTAGATCTGAACGATTTCCACACAAATAAACAAAGATCTTTCATAAATCTGAACATGTTCACGGTGAAAAGGATTGAAAGATGGTTTTCCAACTTTCTTTCAACTCTTTTACACTCAATGCACTCAAAACCGATAGAATCGGAGCTTGTTCTAACCTTCTACTCTTCTTGTTGATGTGTTGGTTCGAGATCTGGATTCTATCCACGAGATTACCGATTTTGGGTTAAACATGGAACACCGTCTCGAACAGTTAACTGGTCGGATTTGGGTGATTCCTGTCCGATCAGGTTACTAAGTCGTGACGAGGTTTCTGTTGTCTAATACGTCATCAAATAATCTCGATAAAACGACAAACTATCAAAATGACCAAGGAAGAAGACGATCAGGTCGACCAGGTTGGAGTGTCGCCCAATCGGACTACTGTCTGATCGGATTGCCACCCGATCGGGTTACCACCCGATCGGCTTGCACCTTGGCCCCACACTCAACTTCTGTTTTCAAACTTTGAGGTTGAACATTGAACGAAATGCTGTTCGATTGGATTACCACTCGATCGGATTACCACTCGACCATAAGATGTTCTGACTTCAACAATTAAACAATTTTCAACATGTTCGATGCACAAGGGTTGCCACCCGATCGGACTACCATCCGATCGAGTGACAAACTGCTGTGAACTTGTTCTTACTAAAAGTGTCCACCCAATCGGTTTGTCGTCCGATCGAACTGTCGTTCGATCGACTGACCGACTTGAAGGTATAGATACTTCTATATTTTCAAAATGCTACAACGAAAACTTCAAAAGACAAGCCATCATACACAAACACATTTTTCCCAAGCGAAGTAACAATCCACTCGAAAGGTCACCCGATTGACCGGCTACCCGATCGGATTGCCATCCGATCGGATGGCTGTTTGACCCACTGACACTTTGTTCTGTTTTACGCGCCACTTATCATTTATGCTATCGTTCTGATCAGGCTAACATTACTCCCTAGCGCTCCCTTCAATCCATCAACTGCTGTGAGTATACTCGAACCCTTTTTGCTTTACGCACTTTTGGGTGTTACGTACGTTGCTTATGCTAAATCACATCGAACACACTACGCAATACTTTAACGCTAACCGTTACCGCATGTTATACCTGACTTAATGAATGCTTGTTTGTTATGTTTACACATGGAATGTTGTCTACCTGCCTTAGCAACGGTAGTACTATTTGTTTGGACTCAGCACCTGTTCACTCAGGGGTTGTTAAGGACAATTTGTTACATGGCTCACAGTGGTAAGTGTGTATTACGAACTGCCTTGGGCAGTCAACCCGCAGTCAATGGTATCGATAGGTTCATGTCGATAACTAACATGCCTCATTTTACACTGTGTACGTGCTGGTTATGCGTAAACGATTTCGAACTCTATTATATCTATTAAACTTGTATGCTCACCTTCACACTATGTGTATTGACTTTTACTTTAACGTATGTGGCAGGTGCTTAGGATGTTTAGATGCTCTGCTTGCTGTGAAATCGAGGCTAGGAAAGGTCTAGAACAATAAACAATTGACTGCATTTGAAATCTGAGTTGTCGAAACAACGCAATTTGACTAGATCTTGTCTGTAATAATTATGTTATCTTTTATGACATGGTATGGGACATGTTGCTTTAAATAATTGGTGATTATAGTTGTTATGGAAACTTCTGGACAATCTGTTTCGCTCAGTACCACGCCCCGATGTTTCCGCCATCGGTTGGGGTGTGACAGTGCCTCTTAAGGATATAGAGGTAAATGAGCAGTTAAAAATTGTAGAAAGGCCTCTACAGATTGAAGACATGAAAGTTAAGAACCTCAAGCACAAGAGATTAGTTCTGGTCAAAGTAAAATGGGACTCCAAAAGAGGACCAGAATACACTTGGGAGCTTGAATCAGAAATACAAAGGAAATACCCGCATCCATTCCAGTAGACCTCGAGGACGAGTTCTAAAACAAGGTGGGGAGGATATAACAACCCTCTAAAATATTTTTCGATATCCCTAATATAATTAATATATCCCAATATGTCTTAAAATACACCTCGTATGCAAAAAACGGGCCCCGGATACCTTTATTTTTATTTAATTTAATTAAAAATCTGATATTTAGGACTGTCGCGGGCTGCGTAAGACCCCTCCTTGGTCTACGCGGGGCGCGAGCGATAGGCCAAGCGGCAAAACCCTAGGCCGCCACGTGGCGAGACACCCGGACGACCTATGTTCGTGACTGGCCAAGACTAAACCCTAGGCGACCTACGTCGCGGGCCGCGTAGCCTTTGGCTACAGCCTTCGCTGGCCATGAGGGAAGGCGAAGGGTCACTGTAAATAGAGGCCTTCAGCCTCAATTTCAACTCGCTCATTTCTCTCGATCTCTCTCAAATTTCTACGTAGTATACTTTATACTCGGGTATAATACCCCCCTAAATAACGAAGTTCTGCCTCGTTGTAAGTATCATAATCCCGGTGATCCAGGGTTCCGTAACGGCTGTCATGGTTCTGCCCGACGTAGTCGTTGGAATGTCGTTTCGGGGAGGGTATTACTAATGTAAATATTGGGTTATTATACTAACGCGTGTGCATTTGTGTAATTTATAGATAATCACCAGGAAATCCTTAAAGAAAACCTAAGGCAGCAATGCGATTAATCTCCTTTTTACAAATTGTTTTTACAAAACCTCACCTAAATTAAATTATATTAAACAGTGATTGAGTATTTGTATTCTACAATTATCGTCAGTATGTTGAGGTTTTGTATACAAAATTTGTTACTACCTTGCGAGGAGTAACATGACCACAAGTCGGGTTGACAGTACCATGGGTGGTAACTGAATAGATGGAAACAAATGTAATTGCGCAACCGCCCTCAATACTGTACAATGGTTTTTACTAAACTTGATTAAACTGGGATTCACTCACCAGTATTTCCCACTGACAAAATGTTTTTAAACGTGTTTCAGGTAACAAAATGTGAAAGCCAAATAGAAGACAGCTTGACAGCACCGAAGGCTTGGAAAAGTGGCTATAAAGTTACCTAAAATAAAGAGATGTTTTATTTAAATAAAATAGGGTTTATCCCTATGAAAATGTGTGTACTTGAAACTTGGGATTTTTGCCACGTGTTTAATATTATGAAAGTGTGGTATTTACTCTGATAAAATATTTCCTAACTACGGTCCTGATGTAATTTCCGCTACCAAACTGACAAACCCCGAAACAAACGAAACTGGCCGCAGCCGACCGTTCCCGGGTAGTATAGGGGACGGGGGTTGCGACACTTGGTGAAGAGATTGGAGGTTTTGATGTCACCGGAAAATGGTGATGGAGGTGGAAGTGGAGTTGGTTGCAGATGGGAGATGAATGGTGGTAATGGTCGCCGAAGAAGAACAAGGAATGGAATTTGTTTAAACTAATTAACTACGAAAAACTAGAATGATTTCACAAAACTTGGTTTGATGATTTAAACAATAATTGAGAAATATGGCTCACACCCAGTTTAACAATTGCAAAGCCTAGGGTTGCTACACATTTTTAGATTGATTCAGTCTAAATTGTCATTAACGGTTTTCTATCACGAAGCTTAGATGTCAATTGCTGTCAACGCATATAACGGACCGCAATGCACTTCGTTACCTCGAACAAGTAAATCCTCTTGAATGATAAAGCATAAATACACAAACTTATTTTGCAAAGTCAAATTTTATAATCATTCGACAATTCACAAATCTAGTTCAAATGTAGGACAATTACTAATCAATTCAAAATAAAAAAACAACTTGTACTCGTATCATATTCATACTCTACTTCCAGTTTCGTAATTCGAGACCTTGATCGTAAGAAAATTCATATTTTATACATACTAGTTATTTATTCAATCGATCGTTTAAATACGTGTTTACATGCAAACCGACACTTGTTATACGTACTAATACTCATACCTACATTCACAACACTCAAATTATACTTGCATACACTCATACTATAATTTATTACCCTTTGAATAACTAAAAATGGGTTAAAATGCAAGTTTATAGCATAAAATAACCAACAATACAAGTGCAAGGACTAAAAATAAAATTTTTTATCTCACCAACCACTTTCTTTAATGTTCTAACCTCCAACCAACTCATTTAATACCCTTCCTAACTCCCAACCACTTTCATTTAAACCTCAACCACCTTCATTTAAACCCCAACCACTTAACCCTCTTATAAATACCAACTCTAACACCTTCCAAACACTTGCACCACCTCCAAATTACTTTCAAACTCTCTCAAATCTCCAAGATTTTCAACTTTGGGCAAAAAGTTCAAGAACCAAAATTGGTAACTTTGGTGCTCCAACAACTCAAGACTCGTCAAACTCACTAAGTGGAAATTTCTTCGCAAACCGTGAGTAAACTTGACCTTTTTTAAGCTTTAATGCACTTTTGGGTGTAACATGTTTCAACTATCAAAATTCACAATACACATAATCAAACATATTCAATCACTCAATCCACCAAAGATGCTATTTATTATGCTTAGGTTGTTTATGTTAGAATATTTTCATGCACTCTATTTGTCATTAACTTAGCTAGCCCACCTTAACAATTATAGCGCTATAGGAGTAGCACACCGCCCGTCGGGGTATTGTTAAGTTATCATACTATACGGTCCCGTTCACTTCGGTGACAAGGATGCACATTATTCTCGTGGACACTCGGGTTTAGCCTATAGTTATGCATGTTAGCTTCAACTTTGTATATAAATTGCCATGTTGGATTTGAGACAAACTTTTATTATATTATGCTAGTACTCAAAATTTGTATACTCGCCAATACTTTTGTATTGAACTATACTTTAAAACATGTTGCAGGATTATGATGATGATGGTGCACGGAACTTAGTAGGATGCCTATAAACGCATTTTAAACTTTGAATACTTGTTGTAAGGTAATTTATTTTGTTTCAACTTGTTGTATTCGATTTCAAACATTGTAATTGATTCTTTTAGCAATGAAATGAAATTTATTATTAAATACTTGTCACAATTTAGTGTTATGAGTAATGAGCAATCTATTTCGTCTCACTCCGATGTTTCTGTCATCGGTTGGGGTGTGACAATGCCAACATTTGTTGTTTTCTGTTTTGTCCATTTCTCGCTCCCGGTTGACCCGTTTTCCGTCCTGATGCTCCGTATAGCTCCTTAAACTTCATTAGACCTGCAAAACACAATTCCAATCAAAAGTAGGCTATTCGAAGCTAAAAGTTATGTAAAAACATCAATTTAAACATACTAGAACACCAGTTTTCGACCACGCATCATCCCTCAACTTAATTAATTTTATCCCCCATTAGTTAACTTTGCTTATTATATACATGTTTAGTCCATCTACTTTAACTTTGTTGGTATACATATTTAGCCACTCTACTTTTACTTTTATTAAATATTTCGCCTTTTAGAGTTTCTTTTTTCTCTCTAACGTGATGAACCAAAGTCAATCCAACTGAACACTATTGTTTCCGCTATCGGTATTATCTTAACCGGTATTTTTTTTCTTTTAGCATTTCATTTGTTAGTGTTATTTTATACATACGTGGACGTTTCGATGTTCCCTTACCAATGATTTTATATTATCTTTTTCAGTTGCTATACCGAGTATCGATAAGTACTATGAATCCAAAAAGAGCTACAAATAGTTGGGAGTCCAACAAGCATCACTTAAAACCCTCAAAACTCCTTTTCCCCTCCCTCAATCAATCATTCCACTAGTCAACAACAACAACAATGGCTTCCCCGATCTCCTCCCTCAAATACTCCGACGGCCTAACCGTCGTCGGAATCTCCATCTGCACCGCCATCGTCTGCGAAGCCATCTCCTACATCCTAATCTACCGCACCACCTCCTACAAATCTCTCAAATCCTCCATCGACCGCGCCTCCAAGAAGCTCGAAACTATGAAAATCGACTCCACCGCCACCACCGTCTCCAAAAAGTCCAAAACCAAAAAGATCGATCGCGTCGAATCCTCCTTGAAAGAATCCAGCAGAGATTTATCGCTTTTCAAGCTCAAATCCGGCGGAGTTGTTGCTCTTGTTCTCTTCGTTGTGTTCGGGTTTTTGAACAATTTGTTTGAAGGTAAGGCGGTTGCGAAGCTGCCGTTTGTGCCGATTAGGATTGTGCAGAAGATGAGTCATAGAGGATTGAGTGGAGATGATATGACGGATTGTTCTATGGCGTTTTTGTATTTTTTGTGTTCGATTAGTATTCGCACGAATTTGCAGAAGTTTCTAGGGTTTTCGCCGCCTCGTGGAGCCGCTGGTGGTGGTGGTTTGTTTCAGATGCCGGATCCTGCTAAGACGAATTGATGAGGTATAGATCTGTTTTTGTATTTGTATTTTAATTAATTTTAATTAGCTGATCTGTTGGAAATCTGGGGGAATAATTAGATTGGTTTACACTTGGATTATGAGATTTTAAACATCAGTTGTTAATTTTATGATAAGACATTTGCTATTTGAATTTGAATTGAATGTTTTATATTTGCATGATTTGTATTTAGTTAATAGTTTGTTACTTTGTTGCTAACTGTTAATGGTGTGATCTAGATTTTGTGTTTAAATTTTTGGTGATATTATTAACATAAGATTTTGTTATGAAATCAGTGAAAGTTAAAAGTCTGATCCAATGGCTCACTTGAATACATGCTGGAATTTCAACTAACAACTCAATGCAACTCGGTCAATGAACCCGAGCAAACCCAAAAACACATAACACAATTTCTTTACTTTTCATGTAGTCAAGTCCTTTTAAGCGGTGATATGTTCATATCTAATAACAACCCACTGCGCGGTTTTGATTCCTTACGTTTTTTGTATCTCGGATTCTTTGACTCCGATTTACTTGGAATTTGTTCTTTCAGCTTGTTTCTTTGTTCATTCGGAGTGGGACCCATTGTTTAACGGGATTTGGGAGAATTTTTTTGTGCTGCTAATAGCATTTCATTTTGGTTTACTAGTTTCGTGAGAAAATGCCTTAAGCTCAACTGCAGCATCAGCTTAGTTTATAATAGCACGCCTAGGCACGAGGTGCACTCAGGCAAAAGGCATTGCTTTTGGCGGTGTGAGGGGGCATGTGTTCATGAGGTGCACACATGAGGCGTGCCTCTTGTACATGGACATAGTTTGTGCATATAGTATTTTAGGTTTTAGGGGGTGTTTACTTTTACATCGAAGTTTTGTTATATTAAATGATATATAGAAGTTATTTATGTCTAAAATTTGGGTAGGTGATGATAAAAACATATGGTAAGTATAAAAATTGTTATATAAAGACCTTGTGCCTCGTGTAGGTGATGTGTACTAGAGTTGACCAGAAACATTTGTTTTTTTGTCGAAATTTGTACATTTTTTCATATATAACTAGCGTGTCGAATATGCTTATGTCAAAATTTTACATATTTTCATACAATTTACCACAAAATGGCAATCCTTCAATCTGCATTCGTGATTGTTCAACATCATCATCCATTTTATGATTAGATGATATCATAGAATTGGTAGTTTGGTTATCCAGGAGGGGGATTTGTTCATCTGTCCAGTTTATTTCATCATTTTAGCTATATTTACCTGTACTATCTAACATTGATTCTGATTCTCATTAGTATATAATAATTGAGGTGGCATGCTGGCGGGTCGGGTGGAATGAGTAAAGGATCAAAATGGCTTTGGGTGAAACAGGTCATTTGTAGTAAGAGTTTTGTCAAAACAAGCCAGACCAGGTTTGGTTGACCCGTAAACACTTTTCTTTCATTTTTTGTATGATTAATACGTTAACTATAGTTTTTTTTTTTCTTTTTACAACAGTGATCTAAATTTTGTTACTTTTATTTACAACAGTGACCTAAATTTTTGTTATTGTTTAATCCATTTACATGAAGATGAGTGAATGTATTATTCATAACAGGTTGAAAGCCTACGGAAGTGTATATTCAATACACACAACCTCTAAACCATTATATTCAAAGATTTACGTTATTAGTATAATGGTTTGGTTTTGGTAATCATATTTAAGTTATTTATAAACTATTTTTATTTAGAAAAAGAATATAAGGAATTAGCAGGGTTACCCAACCTGCTGGACCTGCGCAATCGTGTAACCTGTAGTGATTCATCCATATGAATTAGGTTACAAACTGAAGGTAATTACATACATGAGGAGCTTCTTCCTGCGAGACAGTATCCTTGTTGATTTCTCGATCTTGTCTTCCGAATGGCCCCATCATCCAAACACTAGTCATGCCTTTTAGTTTTATGTGATGGACATGCGATTCCCTTAATATGGGCACTCTAAATTGTCACGGATGGAGAATAATGTGATATGCCAAATGTTGAAAAATCACATCTACTCAAATATGAGTTTTTGGCTACTTTTGCATATCGTGAGTCTTTCAACGAATGATTAAAAGTTTAGCCCATAAGTACTTGCATTTCTTGGATCCCATTGATAAAGAATTTGGGCCTTGCCTAATCAAGTTCATGACATGACGAAACTAGTACCTCGCGACCACGAGGACATCGCACGGAGCCTCAGAAGATGGTATGTGAGTGGGAGCGGGACCATGACAACACCTCGGTGTTAAATCCAATGTTTTTTCTTTCAACCTAGGGCGTGCAGAAATAGTTTTTTGTGCAACCCTGAACCGGTTTGGTTTCAGTCAAAGAAAGGCGGAGTTGGTTTTTGTCCAAATTGGTTCAAAAGGGGAAAAGTATATGTTTCAAATCTATTCAACGGAGGTGTTCTTAATGCGACTGCAAGCCGGCGGTTTCATCTGGTTTTAAATCGCAATCTAGAGCGGTTTGGTTTTAGTTTTGGTTTAGGGACTGGTTTCAGTTCGCGAGTAATACATTTATAGGGATAACCCCTAATTATTTGAAAACACAATCTCCGTTTATTTAGGTAACTTTTTACAGGGGGAATGGTTCCTCAGATTTGCTATTGCTCGCTGTTGTTGTAGTTTTTTCATTAATTTCCTCCTTTCATGCGCTCCTCTACTAGACCTTCCTCTCTTTTTAGGGGAAGAGGGGGGGGGGGGGGGGGGGGGGGAATGGTTCCTCGTATTGGGCCTTAAAGATAAAGATTCATTCCTCATAATCAACTGAGTAGCCTGAGGTAGGCTGAGATGAGGTTCGTTCATTCTTTGGGGAATTAGGCAATTGACGGTAAGCGTCAGATATACCTTGCTCACTCATACTTTAAACTAACAAATTGTCAAATAACATAAAATAGTAATATACCTATTTATATAGAATCACATAAGTTATTTCCTAACTCAATTGGTTAAAATTTAGGTATTATCAGAACACATAAATGGCTTAAACCAGTGGCTTTGGCTCTGATACCACCTTCTGTTGCAGCCCCCGACCCCTACCCCGGGAGCGGGAACTGTGAGGAACGCAGAGCTGGTGGTATCGGTGTTTATTAATTTGACAGCGGAATTTAAAACATCAGGATCGTATTTAGGAAATAAATCTCAGAGTTTCAAAACACCAAACTTTTATAACAAATAAATGGGATAAAACCCATGTTCCATTGATAATACATTTATAGGGATAAACCCTAATTATTTGAAAACATAATCTCCGTTTATTTAGGTTACTTTTTATAGCCACTTCTTTAAGCTTTCAGTGCTCCATAGTTGGCTTCTTATAGCTTCATATTAAGTTACCTGAAACGTGTTTTAATAATATTTTATCAGCAAGAAATACTGGCGAGTGCATTCCAGTTTAATCAAAACAAGTTTTTATAACTTTACAGTATTGAGAGCGATTACAATGTTTATATCTACCAATATACTCATTCAGTATTTGTCATGTTGACACTGTGGTCATGTTACTCATTGGCTAACTCATTTTCCAATAGTAACGGATTACTAGTAGTGTATACAAAACCCCACATACCGGCAGCAATTGTAGAATACATAGACTCAATCACTGTAAGTATAACTGAAAATATTTGAGGTTTTGTAAAACAGTTTGGTAGGAAAAAGAGAATGACTCACATTGTTGTCTTAGGTATTTCTATAGCTTCCTATTGGTGTTCCTGATTATTATCTATTAAAAGTAAACAATGCACACTTGTTAGTAAGATAACTCAAATCACATTAGCCATACAACATGAGACAGAACTTCAACGAACTGAGTCAGGCAGAGCCTTGACATGCGTTACGGAGTCCTAGATCAATCGGGTAGGGTAACGAATTAGTGATCGGGGGTTAAAATACTTACAACGAGGCAGAGCTTCGTGTTTTAGGGGTATAATACCCGATAATTTTCGCCTATTAGAAGTCTGAGAGAGAGAAGTTTTGAACGATTTTGAAATGTGCCGTTGATGCTCTATTTATAGGCTGGATCAGGGTCTCTCGCGCCCCGCGAGCCCCGTCCTTTGTTCCTTTGCGCCCCGCGAGCCATACCTAGCTAGGGCTAGGTCTGGTTAGTCACCAGTATAGGGTTGTCGAGTGTCGTGCCACGTGGCACGTTGAGGTTCCACCAGGTGACACTCGGTCACTCCCCGCGACTCCCCTTGTGAACCTGGTCGCGGCCCGCGAGCAACCTTATTTATTTTTTTTATTTGATTTTTAAAAACTAAGGTTAGACGAGTGTAATTTAGCGTATACGGGGTATATTAGGAGCGTTTAGGGGTGTTTTTCGAGGGTTGTTATACCAAGTGTTCCACACAAGTATGTTTCATCGTTGAACAATCGATTGATAATGAAAGAACTTTCCTATGACAGAGTAGCTCTAGAAAGGAAACATGCTGGTTATTTAAAGTGTTTAACTGCTGAACAACAAAGAATTAATCAAATTATTATGAAAGAGGTTGAAAAGGTGATGGAGGTGTCTTCTTTGTATATGGTTATGGTGGAACTGGGAAGACGTTTCTTTGGAAGACATTCGCAGCTGCATTACGATCCAAAGGTGAAGTTGTATGAATGTTGCATCCAGTAGAATTGCATCACTTTTGCTGGATGGTGGTAGAGCTGCTCTTTCAAGGTTTGTAATTCCAATCAACATTAATGAGGATTCAATATGTTCGATAGAGCCTGAATTAGGTGATTTAATTAAAAAACAAACTTGATTATTTGGGATGAAGCACCTATGGCCCACAAGCATTGTTTTGAGGCTCTCGATAGGACAATGAGAGACATATCACGTTCCAGTCAATCGATCATCCAAGGCAAGCCTTTTGGAGGAAATGTCGTTCTATTTGGTGGTGATTTTAGACAGATTTTCCAGTCATCCCTAAAGGTACCAGAAGCATGATAGTCAATGCTTCTTTGAATTCTTCTTATATATGACAACATTGTCATGTACTAAAGCTAACTGAGAATATGAGATTAAGAATTGGATGTAAGAAAACATATTTGCAAGAAAATAAAGGAATCTGCAGAATGCATTTTAAAGCTTGGTGATGGTCTCCTCGGTGATGAAAATGACGGTGAGGTAGATATTCAAATTCCTGATGATTTACTTATTCATGATCGATCAAGTCAATCCTATTTCTTTTCTGATTTTATTTACATATCCTGATATGAATAAGTGTTCGTGGGATTCAACACATTTCCAACAAGGAGTCATTCTTGCTCCAACAAGTGAAGTAGTTGATTCATAAATGAAGAGTTGTTAAAGAGTCAGCTCGATGAAGAGAAGATCTATTTTAGTTCAGATAGTTTATGTGAATCTGAGGAAGAATCAGATATTAATATGGCATTGTTTCCTCCTAATGTGTTAAACAATCTTCAATTGTCTGGTTTACCTAACCATAAATTAGTATTGAAAGTTGGTGCTACGGTAATGTTACTCAGAAACATTGATCAGGCAAATGGATTGTGTAACGACACACGTTTATAAGTCACGAAACTCGAAAAAGTTATGATTGAAGCAAAAATTATCACAAGAACTAATATAGGTCATCATACTTTGATTTCAAGATTGAAGATGACACCTTCTAATAAAATAATACCAGTGAAGATTTATCGAAGACAGTTCCCACTTTCACTATGCTTTGCAATGGCAATAAATAAAAGTCAAGGACAATCGCTTGAACGTGTTGGTTTGTATCTTCCACGTCCTGTTTTCATTCATGGCCAACTGCATGTTGCTGTATCTAGGGTAAAAAGTAGGAAGGGCTTGAAGATTTTGATTTGTGATAAAGCAAAACAAGTTTGTACAACCACTACTAATGTGGTTTACAAAGTTCTACAAAATCTATGATGACATGTTATGTGATGGTTGCTAACTTTTGAACACCTAATTGTATCTTCTACTTACTCATATTTATTATAAATTTTGGATGATGTTTTTTAGATGGAAAAACATGTAAGAAGCATTATGATGCTTTATAAAACTATGATACTTATGATATTAGTATGGATGCTTTAAATTTACTATGTGTAGTGTTTTTATTAAATGTTATATTGATGTATCATTTGTATTATTGTAAACGACTGTTTATGAATGTATGAATACTCCTGCCATTCGTAAAGAACAATGTATAGTCATTTGTGTTTTTAATAAATTTTTGTATGTAAAATTTCTAAAGACCACCCGTGTTTTTAGATGTTACATAAGTGTAAAGTGTGTAAAGTGTGTAAATTGTTGTCGACTATTTATCAATGTAAAATGTTTATGCAATCTGTAAAGGACAAACCTAATCAGTTATGAATTTAACAACACACATTATCACTCATTACAATGCTATGCTCATTTTTTGTGCAAAAATGACATTATTTAAAAGTAAAGGGGATAAACTATAAATTTTGTAAAGCATTATTGCTCGATTGTATTTAAGCTTTGCTTTATTGTGTTAAAACGATTAAACATGTTTGTTATTTATTTGTTATTTAAAAGATGTTCCCTTTCTTTATAATCAATTTTTAAATTAAACCTTAAAAATGTATAGTCATTCGTCGTTTAATAAAACGTGGTATGTAAATTTTCTAAAACCTACCCGTGTTTTTACACGGGTTAGTAGTAGCAGGAGCAGGAGCAGTAGCAGCAGTAGTAACCAATTTTTTTTTGTCAGTGGAAATGGAAGAATTCGTTACCAGCCAAACTCTCACTCTAATTCTACTTCTAAATCTACACTTTTATCCGTCATGAGGCTTGAGCTTTTAAACCTCAAGATGAGTGACTCCTTTGTCTTAAACCTTGATACCGCTAGGCTACAACCCATTACCAATCAACTAGCCCTTTTCAACTCTTATTGGCAAAGAGTTGTTTCAACTTTCAATCTCAAGTAGAGTACAAAAAACTAGAAAGCTAACGAGAACTATCCAACAGTGTTAAGACAGTTAGGTTAGGAGACATAAACATCATAACCAACCATGATTACCTAGAAAAAATATTATAGAGAACAAAATGATATAGCAAGAACAAAAGTGTATCATACATAATTTCATGCACCAGAAGAACTATATGTAAGGGATGATAAACAAAATCAACCTATATATCTACACTAGAAAAATCAAAGCCGACGAATATCATGTGCCTGCAGTCTGCAGATAATAATCATGGAAGCCTTTGTTGTTTAGAACGAGTCATATATGTGTCTTCGATGTATCTTGTAACCAATGAAATACCATAATGTGAGGCACTTGATGCAGCATAATATGATGTCACACTGAGTTGAGTAAAGTTTGGAAGCCCATATCCTGTAATTTTAAATATTCATCATACATCCATCTTACACTGAAAATGCTATGAACTTTATATATGTTTTATAACTTTTGGTGAAAGCGGACAGCGGGGGTTGATAAAACATGCATACTGCGGCTGCCCATCTATTGCTTGAAAAATAGTAATTTAACCATTCATGATAATATATTTACTGAAAACCTAAGCAGTCAATAGCGGTGCTATAGCGGTTAGCGGACCTCAGGGTGTGTAGCGGTCCAAATAGCGGTGGCCTATAGCGGTTCCGCTATTAGCGGCGCTAAATACCGCTATTTGGAAACCTATATAGCGGTTATAGCTTCAACTCATTAAAAACCCAAGTCAAAGAGTGTCCTGCTTGGTCCTTAGTTGCTAGGTAATAATAGAGAAGAAATGGTGGCTAATCGAAGTTGCTGAATCGAACCTTACATGCTGATCGAACCTTACCTTCCCTGCTGTAACCGGAGCAGAGCATCCATCATCATCATCGTCTAAAGAATGTGTATCTGGGAACAGTGTGAATGTGGATGCGACCGTTCCTCTTGCAGCAGTGAAGAAGAGACGGGGAGTGGGAAAACGGCGTATGATGAAAGTGAGGATGTTTAGGGTTATTTAAGTTTGGGTATTTTAACATATAACCCCCTCCATCTTCATTAGTTTATATTTAGTCCTCATACTTGTGAAGTTATATATATTTTTTCAGAGATATATTTATATATATAAAAATACATAAATTATGCATGGTATAAAAATTACCGCTATATCACCGCTATACCACCGCTATAAACTATATATCATATAACGGACCTTGACCGCTATCCGCTATTTTACCGCATTAACTGCATAGCTGAAAACTAAAATCACAAACATATTACTCAATAACTGACTATACCTCCCACTGCAGCACTGGCAGCGGAAAACATTAGCAATGGAGGGATCTGCCAAAACAAGAGATTTATAAAAGTGATAAGATAAAGTTGACCCGTAAGACGCATTTATAGAAAAAATAAACAGTTATTGTAGATAGTAGTTGTGGAAGTACCCCTATAACAAATGGAAGCCATTTTGGTCCTTTGATGTGTTTTTGGAGATATGGCATTCCTGGAATAAACAAACTCATGTTATAATCTGTCTGTATAGACTTAAACCCCAATTAAATGTAAAAGTATACCTGTATTCAGGCCATAAAAGGCACTAAGCATTCCACCTAAACCACATCCAGCCTATTGAAAAGATAAATAAAATAAATTAGTTGCACAAAAGTGCATTTAGCTTGACAACTGAATTAATAGATAAAGGTTTTAACACATAATAGGCAAATGTATTAACTAGACATGTAGCTCATTTTATAAAGTGTTTTAGCTTGAACCAATAACTGCAGTTAAACTAAGACTAAGATTCATGACAATATAGCAAAACAAGGCTAAAGAATGTAACCAATTTTGGTCACTTTCTTGCTCTTTGTAAACTCACTCAGACCCCAAACATTTTTGTGGCCTTGGTTTTAGAAAGTGGGAGATTGTTAGTGATATGTTGTCTTCAGCCCACATGGACAGCTGTGAATTAGGACAAGGAATGGAAAGGGTTCGGCCGGTCCTAACCCAATTGGGCCCAGTTTGTTAGTTTCTTGTTTGAAAAGAATTAGCAAAGGGATTAACCCTAATTCTAGCCTATAAATATATCTCTTGTATTTGTAATTTTTATCACTCAATAATACGAAAACCCTAGTTGCCCCCATGGACGTAGGTTGCACACGGTGACCGAACCACGTAAAAATCCTCGTGTCGTTTACTGGCTTTCTCTTTATTCGTGTCCATGTGTTACTCATTTGTTCCTGACATGTGGCACTCTCCCAGCATTAATCAGTCGAAAATAAAAAAAAAAAATACAAAAATGACTAGATTTGATTGTGTAAGTACAAATCATTGGCTCATTGCATACGAATATCTGGTTTTCTCGCCTCACATCTTCTCTCTAGAATGAATAAGTTGCAAGTTTTATACTTTCTTGACTTAATTTCTGGTTTAAAAAGGCGGAAACGGGTCTCGAGGCGTCCTCCCTTAGCCTCACGAGGCGTAAGCCTCGAAACATTATTAGAAAAAATTAAATATATATACATATATCTCATAAAAATCACAAATTCATATAAAACAAACATCATGAATATTATAAAAAATAATTTAGTAATAAAACAAACATCATATATAGTTCAACAAGCAAGGTTTAACATAAAACAAACATCATAAAATAGTTCAGCAACCAAAATTAGTAATGTTATGACATTTAAATATCATAGAACTCGTTTTCCTCCGCATCATCATCCTCAATGTTTTCAGAAGAATCAGAAGTGATTAGGTCGGAAATTGCTGAGTGTGACTAGAGAAGATGCGTGGCTGTGTTGAGAAGAATCAGAAGTGATTCTGTGCACTGTGTTAGCGATTAGGTTTGAAAAGAGAACCTAATCGATGTTTTTTAAGTCCACAATTGGGTTGGTCCACCAATTAAGCCCAATAAACACTAAATGGGTCTACAAAATATCCAGATAACTAAAAATTTTTCAATTTTCACAAGGTCCAGTGAAGCTTCAACCTCACTGCCTAGCCTCACTGCCTCCTCTTACAGCCTCAGAAAGCCTTGGATGGCTGAGGCCTAGGTTTCGATTGACCCCCATGAGGCTAAGCCTTTTATGCTATTTTTCATAGCCTCAGCCGAGGCGAGCCTCAAAAAGCCTTTTTAAACGATAGTGATAGTAACTTCAAAATTGCATTACAAAAATGAAGTAGGGCAGACTGCAACTTATAAATCTTTATTATCATGCAGTTGAATAATCAAAATTACGGGATACAATCACACCTTTCTTGTACTATTTTACAGAATACCTCCATGTCTCCATATCAAATCAGGATTCAAGATTTTGGAAACAAACAACTCACAAACTCCCCTACTTAGTTCACATTTTCATGTAATCTTGTATTATCTGTCATTTACAATTAATTCATATTAATATAAATTAAAAACTTTTTCGATTGTCTAGGCAAGTTCCAACAATCCTATTCTAAGCATAATTTTTTTTGGGCATTGCACACTGCAAATCTCAACCTCCAAAACCAAATTCTGTTTGATCTAGGAACTAAGCAGTCAATAGCGGTGCTATAGCGGTTAGCGGACCTCAGGGTGTGTAGTGGTCCAAATAGCGGTGGCCTATAGCGCTTCCGCTATTAGCGGCGCTAAATACCGCTATAGTAGCGGTGCTATAGCGGTGGCCTATAGCGTTTATAGCAGTAACGGTGTTTGATTGCGTTAATTCTTAAATTAAATACTTCAAAGTTATTGTTAGTATTTGATTTGCAACAGGTTTTTGATAATGGAATGATATTACTATGAATTTTGATATTACTATTAATATTTTTCAAAGATATATTTATATATATATATAAATACATAAATTATGCATGGTATAAAAATTACCGCTATATCACCGCTATACCACCGCTATAACCTATATATCATATAGCGGACCTTGACCGCTATTCAATTTTGGACCGCTTTAACTGCATAGTCTAGGAACCTACGCTGAATCCATCAAAAGAGGTTAGGGCATAGTCATTAATGGCGAATAGCGACAAATAGTGATAAGGTACCTATATGCTACATAGCGAATAGCGATAAATAGCGGACGGCTATTTTATAAATAGCGATACACTAGAAAAAAAAATTTATATGTATGTTATATCAAAATACCCTGGTATATGTACTACTTTACATGTATATTTAACAAAAACCTAAAATCTAACTATTTTATAGCTATATTTATTGCTATTTATATTTAAAAAAATAAATAAATAAAGTGTCGCTATTCTCACTATCCATCGCTACAACCCAAATAGCGACACCGGACCTATATGCTACGTAGCGCGCTATAGCGATCGCTACAATCGCTATTGACAACTATGGGTTAGGAATTGAGAATTGGAGATGAAACCGGTATATGATATGATATCAACAAACTATCTAAATAGAGCTCTTAAACAACTAAAAGCACTCACTAGCTTAATTTCATAGTTGACAATCAGTAAACACATCTACACTTGGTGATCATACGTATATTAAGACGATCATGATATACAGATAAGTTTTGGAAAAAATGAAATCGAAATTACCACAGCAGTGGCGTCATGTAACACTGGAGTGATTGTCCATTCTCCTTTATCCTGTATCAACAACAATAAATTCAACGGATTGTTATAAACCTAGACCATGAAATTAAATATATAACAGATATGTGATCGGATAACTTACCGAATCGGAGTCTAACAGAGAGAGACAACGAGGGCATCGAGGAGTGCCGAGACCGGGTTTGATGGTGGGCTCGTGGTACAGGTTTCCTGTTCGCAGCTTCTCTTCGTACACCTCTCGAGTCCCCATCACAGACCTGCAATTTCACACACACACACACACCGAGCGGATCGTATCGGAATTAGGGTTTCGGATAGTTTTTGCGGACTGGGCCATGGCCCATATACGAATGAAATAGGCTTCATTGGTTCATTTGTGATCATTGACCGATAGCCACAAGATGGCACGGTGCAAAGCATGTGGCAAATTCACCAAGGCTACGGTCAAATCCACATTAAAAAAACACACCGATCGTCATTTTCCGGTTACAAAGGCGAAGAAAAATAAAGTCGGTGAAGCATCCGGAACCGGTTCTTCGAATATATAGTGTGTTTTATGTAACCGGTTACTATCTAGGATTTTAGGAGTTAAGTTATGTTTAGTTGTTAAAAATGTTTGCTGTTTTATGTAATGTAGGATTTAACTTTCGTTTAAAATGTCATGTAATGTAACCGGTTCTAATAAACATTTATGTTTGTTTTATGTAATGGGCACGTCGGTTATTTTTATACCTTGTAACCAGTTCTAAAAAACTTCCATTAATAAAAACTTAATATAATAAAAAAAGACAAACACTAATACCTGGAATAAAAAAATTACATATTAAAAAAAGACAAACATATTGCATTGTAACCGGTTTTTTTATACGTGTAACCGGTTCTAAAATATTACATTTGTTTCTTTGACAGTTTACTTGTGGTGGGTGCGGCCCTTTGACTTGCGGGCACTTCGGTACAATCGTCAGGAATCGATTCCAACCGTAACAAATCGATTCATACGACTAGAAATCGATTCCAACAGTAACAAAATCATTAAATGCTTGGTTGCAATGGCTAGGAACCGGTTCCAACGGTAACATCGTCAAGAATTTAATGAACCGGGGCGGAATTGGTTATGGGTAGGAACCGGTTACGGACCGATTTTTTTTTTATAAAAAGTGGAATCCGAGTCACATAATTCGCTGGTCATGGAACGATTTTCGTTTTGGTTCGTCCGATCCAATTCGCGGTACGAACAGGATCCGGGTTCGCAAGGGATCGCGTTTCATAATGGCAACAATTCAAATGTAATAGAGAAGAAATGGTGGCTAATCGAAGCTTACCTGCTTGCTTGCTGGCTGATTGAACCTTACCTTCCCTCCCTGCTGAATCCTAGAATGAAAGAAAGAAAGAAAGAAGATCTCTCGGCTGTTTGTTTATTAGGTTTAGAAGATGGAGGAGCGATAGCGAACAAGGAGATAGACAAGAGGAAGACGGCTGCTTTAGTTTAGGGTTGTTTTAATTTTAATTTTATTTCTATTTTTATTTTAACTATATATATTACTAGGTTATATACCCGTGAGCTTCACGAGTTATGGATTGTGTTAAAAAAAAATCTAATCTATAAAAGTTTTTTTTTTGTATGATTTATAACATGTAGGGGGGGAATCTTGACCCAAAGGCATTAGTATGGGTCATTCTGGGTGTTTTTTATACTACTATGGGTGGTTTTGGGTGAAGTAATACAAGTTAAAGGGTCAGACTGGGTCAATTTGAAAACAGAGGATATTTATGACGGGTGAAGTTGGGTTGGAAATTTATAAAGAACGGGTCAGAACGGGTCATCTAGGTTTTCTGAGAACGGGTCGATCTCTTGATGACGCTGCTTCTCTTCTTCGCTATGATAAAATACATCAAGACAATCCTCCAACAAGCAAGGTGATTCTGATATTTCTGTTGGAGTAGATCTCAAAGCCGATGATTCTCCAATCTTAATGCCTCTAATTCCTTCTCTTTCACATCCACGGTTTGGTTTCTTCATTCCCTGTGGTCCGATTTATCTTGATAATGGTGGAATTTGCAGGAACAAGGTTTTTTTAGGGTTAGGGTTAGGGTTCGAGTAACGGTGATGATATTTTGAGGGAAATTGGATAATCGTAATACCAATTGTCTTGGCGTATCATCTTTTCAATTGTAAAGTTATGATTTCTCAAATCAATTTGATATTCAATCGGAGCCTATTTGTAAACACCACAATCAGTTTGATATTCAATTGTATTAGTTACATTAATCAAATGCTTCTTTGTTGGCGTATCATATTTTCAATTATAAAGTTATGATTCTTGGTGGGTTTTCAGTTGTTGGTGATTCTGTTAATGATGGTAGTGTTGCTTTAATCCCAGATTTGGCTGGAAAAGTTGAGAAAATGAACCGGTTCCGGTCGGAGTTAGGTAGAAGTAAGTCGAAAAAGGCTTCGCATTCGAAGTGGATGCAAATGTTTATGAAGAAAACAAACGAACAGGTACACGAACAAGAACATGTTGGGTTCTTGGCATTGTGGTTGTCTAGGTTTGTTTTTCCTTCGGGTGATCAAGATTCGGTAGGGAAACATGTGATCCCGATTGCGATGAGACTATCGCAAGGGGTTAAACTGGCTCTCGCACCTGCGGTTCTTGCGTATATTTATCATAATTTGACAAAGTTGAAAGAACAATGTGTGGACTCGAGTTATTCGAATTTGAAATCGAGTAGTTGTGTTAATCTTTTGGGACCATTTCAATTGGTTCAGATTTGGGTGTATGAAAGGTTTCCAGTTGTAGGACCAAAAGGGCCCAATGAGCTTAGGCCCAGTGAGCCATGATTAACACGTTGGCACGCTTTGAATTCGAATGTTAGTTTACCGTTGTTGCGTTCGCATATGATCAGTCTTGAGAGTTTCATTTGGAAACCGTATGCTGTTGATCTGCAAAACTGGAAGCAGCCCGTTATATTACCAAGATTCTGAACAGATTATATCCTAATGGTTGCTGAAACTTGATACATATATACTGAAGGGAAACATAATTATTAGGATTTGGCAATCAGTCTTGGCACTAGTCAGTGATACTATACGTAAAAAAAAAAAAAAAAAAACCCTGACCCGACCCGAAACCTGTTTTGACCCGGACCCGTTCTGACCCGGTATGACCCGGACCCGTTTCGACCCGAATCAAAACAACCCTTTTTTATAATTGACCCGAACCCGTTTTGACCCGAACCCGCTTGGACCCATGACCCGACCCAACCCGACCCGTTTGCCAGGTCTAATAACATGATATCTGTTCATGCTAAGATCCATGTTTGGTAAGCCTTACCAAGAAGAAAAAACAGAAATTGAATTACTTAGAAAATTTACTTCAATATTGCAATAAGTAATAGAAATTAAATACTATTAATTCTCTACAAAATACCTATTGAATTTCTGATGGACACGGATCCGAATGAATATGGATCGGACCTAACAGGAGTTTGTCCTGAATCATCAACAGTCATGGTGTTTCCGAATTCATGATTACTTGCAGAACTTCAAGGAGATCATAGTCGGTCTTAAGGATCAAGTCCTACATAGTTAAAATATTAAGTTTTTTAGTTAACCCTATTTTGAAGAAAAACTTTCTATAGTAAGATCCCAGTGTGTCACATGGGTTAATCAAAGTAAATTACATAATATTTAACCGTGTTGAAATAACCACGTAATTAAATTGTGTGTATACCTAGGTTAGCGCCCGCGTGTACACGCGGTTTAACAAATGAGAATACTTCGAATTTATTTAGATTTAATCAAAAATAAATTTAATAGAAATAAAATAAACTTGAAATCAAAAAGCTTTGCTAAAATGGGTCAAACGATTGAAAATCACCCTAGAGTTTTGCTACATCGTTTCTATTCATATATGGAACGTATTACCGTAGTCATCATAGTTGACACCTTAACTATTTGGTAGAAAGATAGACAAAGAAAAAATGTGCGCAAGAAACCCTAACTCGTCTAATCCCATGCTAAAATAGTCATCCCAACCCAAACCTATTATGACTTGACATGCAATTAAATGCTATGTTCCTCCCTCTTGTTGTAGCTTTGAAGTTTCCATTTCTCTTCTTCTTCAATCTTGGTTCGAATGTTAACCCTCTATACACAAGCATAATTCATTAGTGATATTTTTAAGTAGCAAGCACAATGAAACCAATAACACAATTGAAATGAATCATTCACCTTCTTAACATAGTGTGATCCATTGTAACTAACCCAACTGTTTCCTTCTTAAAAGGAGTCTCAAGGATCTAATCAAATAAAGTAATTGAGGATACGCATCAATATTCACATTAATCGGGGATATACAATTAATTGAGGATATACATCAATATTCATATTAATAAAACAATGGAAAGGGGGAATTTTGTAGAATCAATATACACAAAAAAGCACCAATATTCAACAAAAAAAAGCGAAGCAACTACACATAGTGTAAATGAAAATAAAGAAAAAAATCCTTAGACCATGGATGAAAATAAAAAAAAAAGGGGTGCTAAGATCATTTATTAAAAAAGGTAACTTCCTAGTTGGGTGCTAAAATCATATATTAAGAATTTATAGTGAAGTGGTTGGACCCATGTGATTACTTCAAAGATTATAACTATTGTTAGAGTTTGTAATATTATAACACACCACTAGTAGTGAAGTGGTTGGACCCATGTGATTACTTCAAAGATCATAACTATTGTTACAGTTTGTAATATTCTAACACACCACTAAGAAGATCATTACGTTGTAGACAATGTTTATATTTTATAAAGACACATCTTAAAGAAAATGGTATAGATATGTCTTCTTTTCAATGGGAAAATGTAATTTTATGACAGAAAATATATTAAGATGATCAAAACTTCTAAGCCACTACAACAAATAGAGCATGAAAATGACAAACTCGAGGAACAAAATATTAAATAAACTAATATGCAGGTTGTATGCTTGAAATATACACTTCGGGTGACTTTCAAGTTTCAACCCAGTTAACTCATCCAACCTATTTGACCTGTTTCATTTTCTTTAAATCTTTTTTGATTCAACCCACCCATTTGCGATAACATATTTCACCCAAAAAGACCAATATAAACAAAATCAATCAAAATTTTCACCTATGTGTTGGAAATAAATTCAATACTCTCTCCAAGCATTTTTATTAAGACTATAAAGTAAGAGTACAAACCTGATGTGGCAATGGAATCCTCGGATTCATAGCAGCCGTAACCATAGCACAGGTTTAACACTTAGAAACAAAAAAAAAAAACAATTGTGCTCCAGCAGTTGGAAATCATTTCTCCTCCTAGTGTCCATATTGGTGCATATGTCTGTCGACTTCGTCTTGTATCGAGTCTTGTGTTAGATTAGATTGATCAGGGCGCGTAGTGCGAGAAAATTGAGAAATGTATGGGATAGATGCATTTCGCACGAAATGAGATTTGGTCCATTTCGTACGAAATGGCCATTTCGCATGAACCATTTCGTGCGAAATCATTTGTCTATATATATGTGCCTTGTCATTTCATTTGTAACTTTCCGATTCCAGAGCCGAAGTGCTGCTGAAGTGTCTACTCATTGTAAAACGTTGTTACATCAATCAAAAAGACAATTAGAGTGAATATCAAGCTGTAATCAAGTTTGTATCATTGAATTCCGCCTTTGATATGGATTGAACTCTTCTGATAGACTCGTTTAGATCGATTCTCGATCCTACAAGTGGTATCAGAGCTCAGGAGGAAGAGTTCTTACCGAATTCAGCTTGATTTTTTCAAAATTCTGATTTCTACACCATCTTTTCAAAATTAAACAAGTTTTTACGGTTAAAATGGGCTAATTTTCACAAATTATCACGCGAAATACTGTTTTAACAAAGCCTTGAAAGTTTTAGACCTAAAATCGACCTAAAAATTGATCAATTGAACAAAAATCTGACCGAAAGTATGACATCAGCATCGTTTTGCGCGGAATAAACTTTCCATTTCGCACGAAATCAGGTTTCTGGATCATTTCGTTTGAAACTGTACTTCGATTTCTTCATTTCGCACGAAATGGCTAGTCATTTCGCTTGAAAGATAGGTTCATTTTCGTACGAAATAGGTAAAAGGATCCATTTCATTTGAAAGTTTGTGCATTTCGTACGAAATCATTCATTTCGTACCAGAGGGTCCATTTCATGTGAAAAGTTCATTCCGTTTGAAAAGGGTCATTTCGTTTGAGAGAGGCATTTTGTTTGAGATCCATATCGTTTGAACAAGTTCATTTCGTTTGAAAGCAAGTTTTGTAAAACATTGAACCGAAACATGGAAGAAGAGTTTTACAACGCATTTGCTACTGCCCCGAGTACTCCGGTTGCCATTGCTCAGAGCATGGACATGGAAAATGAAACAGGAACTTTGCAAAAACCCCCGAAGCTAATGGGCATTGAAGAGTATTATGGTTGGAAAGACCGGTTCGAAAATTGGGTTCAAGCAAATCATTTGAGATCTTGGGAGTGTATTGAGAAGAAATATGTTAAACCTCGTACAGATATGGGAGTTGTCAAAACTATTTCTGAACTGTCGGACAAAGAGAGAGACATGTACAAAGCAGAAAAAATGATGATTAGTCTACTTCAGCAAGCAGTGAAAGAAGACATCTTCATATTACTTCAACATGATAATACTTCACGTTCGATTTGGGAAGCACTTCGAGTTAAGTTTGAGGGAAGTGAGAAGATGATCAGAAGCAAGAAATCTTTGTTAAAAAAGGAATTTGATTTGTTTACAAGTTTTCCAGGTGAAACTTCAAAGAAACTGATCGAAAGATATTGTCATTTAGTGAGATCAATGTCTTTGTTGGATATTAACAAAGATAGAGAAGAATGGGTTGACAAATTAGCATATGCTTTACCTCAGAAAGAATGGGGTACATATTTGATGATTTTGAAAAACACTGGAGAATATGACAAATTGACAATTTCCCAGTTCATTGAAAAGATTGAAGGACAAGATCTTAAACAACAAAAGATTGATAGAATGAACAATCCTAGTGGTCAATAAGATATTAAGATGTATTACAAAGGAAGTGTTCAGGATGTTGAAACAAGTCCGAAGGTCCAAACCGCTTTCAGTGCAGAAAACTCATCCGGATCAGTTAATCAAAGTCCAATCAGCAACAGTGGATTTTCTTCATATCCAAGTGTTAGTCCAAATGTTTCAACCTCAAGTCATCAGTTCCAAAGCTCAAATAGCAGTAATGGTCATGTGTTACACTGCAACATCGCATTGCATCTTCAGAATGGTCAAAGTTTCTCTGAAGAGGTCGTTAAAGGTCATATAACATTACTAGCTACAGTGTTAGAATCATATGAGGGTTTGGTTGCTGGAAGGATCGGAAATCCTATGCTGACAAAAGAGGATTACGATCAGATCGATGCAGAAGAAATGGAACTTATGGATATTAAGTGGTGTTTAGCGAGTGTTTTAAGGAGAGCTGAGAAATTTAAGATGATTACAGGAAGAGATGATTTCCTTGATGCTAATGTTTCTACTCTAGGCTTTGATAAATCTAAAGTTACTTGTTTTCGATGCAGGGAAAATGGACATTTCAAGAGGGAATGTACCAATCGAAAAGCAGGTGGAGCACAGAATCCGTTCGGGAATAATGATTATTATCGGAAAGCTATATATCTACAAGTTGCTCAACCACCACCATCATCAAAAGCAATTGAAGATGGAAAGAAGAAAGCGATCGAAGAGTCAACAAAGAGAGCTTATTATGGTATAATAGATCAAGATGATGAAAAGGTGGCAGAAGGTTTTAGCTGGGACAAATACGTTCCACCTGATACAAAGCTTGGAGCATTCATTGCACAAATAGTTCAAGAACCAGATTTGATGAAAGAATGGATGAGTATGTTTGACAACAGTGAGAAAATTCAAGATGGAGAGTTTGTTTCTTCAGATGATAGTTCAGAAAATACAATAGTCTTTGATCAATCATCGTCTGATAACAGTGATGATGAAGAAGAAACACTAATAAACATTGGAAAACCCCAATTATCTCCTGAAAGTTTTAAATTTTATTTTGCAGATATAGTGGAAAAACTAAAGGAGAAGAGAGCAGCAAAAGAACAGAAAAAGAAAAAAATGCGAGAATGTTACTAAGGAAGAGAAGTCTGAACAAAGTGAAAAAGTTAAAATTGCTGAGAAGATGATTGAAGCTGAGAAGATAGTCGAAGTTGAAAAGACTATCGAAGTTGAAAAGATTGTTGAAGTCACCAAACCATGTCTAAAGTGTTTGGAAACTTGCAAACAGTGTGAAGAAAAGGATGAGAAGTTTAGTGAGCTTGAGAAGATGAAAGAAAAATTATTGTTTGATGTTAATTATGTGAAAGAATCGTATGATGTGTTGAACAGAACAGTGAATAGTCTGCAAAAGACAAATTCTGAAAGAGAAGATGCTTTAACTATGATGAATGCGGTGATGATGTCTAAGCAGAAGGCTATCAATCACTATATTGAAGAATGTGCAAAGTTGAAGCAAGAGTTGGAGACAGAAAAGATAGAAAATGAAAGAATCAGACGATTGTTGCAAAGTTATTCTAGTTCTGATTATTTGATTGACATAATTTATCCAACTGTTGCAGGTTTTGAAGCATTTCAAGATAATAAGACTGAAGAGAAGGATACTGGTAAGAAACAAAGTGCAAATTATAACAAGTGTCCGCCTCCGATTTGGGAAGGTTATTCTCCCAGAAAACTAAATGAGGAGCAAGTCAAAAAGGTTGTCAATATAAAATTGAAGTCTGAAACAACTGATGAGTTACCAGAAAATATTGACATCATGTTCACATCGTATGACACCGATCATGAGTCTGAATTAATAAAGAAAGTAGTCGATCAGGTGTTGGATAAAGATGAGGAGTCAGAGTCAAAGTCCGAATCCGGGAGTTTGAGTTCATCAGTTGACAGTACAAAAAACGTCGGTTAAAAGGGTTTACAATAAAGAATTCTTGTTATCAAAATCTAATTTGAATGACGAACCAATCAGAGTGGCATATACTTTGAACAATTCAGACAAATTATATTCTGATGAGGAATTTCCAATAAGAGGTGTGAAAACTGAAATGATCAACAAGGTTTTCAAATTAACAGAAATTAATATTTCTGAAATAAAAGATGTAAATCTTTCTGGAAAACCTAAAAAGTACACCTCAAGAGTTCAACAAAGGTTAAACAAGAAAAAAGGTTACAGTTCTGGTTCTGGTTTTCAAAAGAAATCAAACCATAATGGTAATTTCAAAAAGAAAGGTCTTGGTTTTATTCCACCGAAAAATTATAAAAATGAGAAAACTTTTAAACCAAAAACTGTATTTGTTTCAGGAGCAAGTTCGGAAGAAGAAGAAAAGAGCTCATTCTGGAAGCAATCGAACAAAGAATTCCTTGCTAAGAAGCAAGAGCAAATGAAGAATGGAGTTCATAAGAGAAAGGAGACAAGAACCTGTTATCGATGTCAAGAAGTTGGTCACATTGCCTGGAACTGTCCAAAGGCAACCAACACAAAACAGGAAGTTGTTTCTAAACTCAAAGAAAAAGTTGTTGATAAAACTGAACCACCAACTAAAAAATTCAAAGTGTTTATAAATTCAACATATGAAGTTGGTGAGTGTTCGAAAAGGTTTTACAAGAGAAGAATAAATCTTGACAACCAAATGTGGGTTGTTAAGAAATCAGATGTGAAATCTGGCGATGAACCTGACTCGTCAAAGTCAGAGGGGCCACAAGTTGAGGTAAAAAGTGAAAATTCAGTTCCTCCAATGGATGATGTTAACTTTCCACCATTGAGTACTGAAATTTTCAAACAAAAGGTTGGAAAAGTTGAAATCTCGAATCAATTCTATTATGAAAATAAAGAATGTGATGTCGAAAAGGTTTTTAATGGGAAAGTGAAACATATTTTTGGAAAAATGGTCGATGGGAAGGTCAAAGGGGTGAAAGATTTTTATGAAGAAAAAAGAAATGTTGAAACCCCAAGTGAAACTGAAAATGTTACATCCAAGTCTGGTCAGGCTTAGATGTCTGTATTTCATATGTAAAAATCCTGACTTGCCGGAGCTTCCAAGTTGGTAATCGTGAAGCATGAATCAGCATCATTCTTTAAAAATTGTTGTTGTGAATAATCTAAAAAGTGTTAAAATTTTACAGGTGATGATTTGCCGGAACTCCCAGGTTGGTAATTGGGGAGTAGGAATCGGCATCTTTCTTGAGAAATTAACATTTGTGATATTTCAACCTACAAGTGGTTATATTCTTGAAAATTGTCATATTTTGATTCACAAGTGGTTGAAAGAAGTGGTTTTCATTGACAAGTGGTTAATTAAGGTCATTAAGTTGAACTTGATTTAACTTTCATTCATGTGGTAATTGGAAAACAATGTGATGAAACCCCTAAACTACAAGTGGTTTGTGAAATCAACAAAAATTATTTCCCGGAAAAATCATTTTGATTAAAACAAACTTAAGTGTTTTGAAATCATAATGGGAAAATAGTTTGTTGTCAGGGGGAGTTCTGATTGTTTATGCCAAGTGGATGGCGAATTGAATCAATTCACAACAGTTGTCACTTTTCTTGTACAGTTTATTTTCAAATTTCCGTTAAATGATTTTGAATTTTAGGGGGAGTAAAAATTTTCAGAAAATCCAAAAACATTAGAAATTTGAAAAAGTCAAAAACATGATAAAAATTCAAAATGAGCTTTGTTGTAAAAAGAGGAAATTATAGTACATCAGTGGACTATCACAGCATGCTAAAGAATTGGAAAGAAAAATGTGATAAACGGTCTCACTGATGATATGCCAGTAGGTTTTTACACGCTTAGTAGACTGTGTTCGAGATATAAACCTAAATATCAAACTTGCTTATTTCGTGAAGAACATCTCTCGAATATATAGGTAACCCATGAAATCTTGTTTGAAGGGCTTTCTATTTCTGACATACTAGGTCTTTGTGTGTGGTGATATCTGGGGTATTATACGTGGACTTCTGATTTTGCGGTAGCAATAGCCTAGTCCTCGTATAATACTTTGCATTGCTTTAATCTTAAAGCCCGCCCTCAGCATAAAAATGATGAAACATTGAAAAATGCTAATCATATGCTGTTGAAAATAAAAGATTCTCTAAAGGGAACCCACCGAAAAGCGAACCATCATCTCTCTGATTTTGCGGAAGCAATAGCCTGAGCTCTCATGGTCTCGCATTTAACCCCTTACAGATATCACTAGTGTACATTCACCTGTAAGACTGAATATAGGAGTCTGGATACGGGAGTATATTCTGAGGTGGAACACGCGAATAAGTTTAAGTCTCTAAAACATTAATTTCGTATTTCGAAACAATTGAACTTTGTGTGAAAATTTAAGTGGATCAGTATACTGACAATCTAAGTGAATCGTTTAGACCTTAAAATGTTTAAAGCTTAATGGTGTTAGTGATTTGTCTCATAAAGTTGATATGATCCACTTACACAAACTCACAAAATATTGTCTGTAAACACTTCTTTACTGCATTTCTATTAAAATCAAAAATCCAAAAAGATTTTTAGTGTGTTTTAGCATAAACTTTTGAAAAAATTCAAAAAAAAAAAATTCGACAACTGATGTTGGAAAGCTGATTTTCAAAATTCTGAGTGCTAAATATGACGAACAATAGGTTTGGGAGAGTATGTTTAAAAAAAAGAAAAAATATATTTTTACAAGTGGTCATCAAAGATTATAAATGTTAAATCATTTTGAGATTGTTTTTACCAGTGGTTAATCAGTAATTCTAAATTTGTTAAATATTGTCTATTGAGAATTTTATTGTTAGGTAGAGATTTGTGCAGGTCCCCGTGGTTAAACCTGAGCTGGATGAGAGCCAGGTCACGACCTGAACCTGTAGAAAAGCTAAGTCAGATTGTGATCTCGGAACAATTTAAGGGGGAGTATGCTAGCAAAGGGGAGTTTGAAGATAGTAGAGCCAGCTGCTGATCCTGAAGAATTTATGAGATTATCATCCAAGAGGAAGTTAGTTGTTGATGCTGAAGAACTTAAGGAATCAAGATATCTGATCAAGAGAAGTTAATCAGATTGAGATTCTAGAAAGAGTAAAAGATTGAGGACGCTTACACTGTCAGATGCTTTGGAGAGCACGTGAAGACCGATAAAGACTGAAGACTTTATGAAGATTTGTACTGAAGACTCGTCGACATCTAAGGGGGAGTCTGTTGGTGCATATGTCTGTCGACTTCGTCTTGTATCGAGTCTTGTGTTAGATTAGATTGATCAGGGCGCGTAGTGCGAGAAAACAGAGAAATGTATGGGATAGATGCATTTCGCACGAAATGAGATTTGGTCCATTTCGTACGAAATGGCCATTTCGTAACGAAATGACCATTTCGCATGAACCATTTCGTGCGAAATCATTTGTCTATAAATACGTGCCTTGTCATTTCATTTGTAACTTTCCGATTCCAGAGCCGAAGTGCTGCTGAAGTGTCTACTCGTTGTAAAACGTTGTTACATCAATCAAAAAGACAATTAGAGTGAATATCAAGCTGTAATCAAGTCTGTATCATTGAATTCCACCTTTGATATGGATTGAACTCTTCTGATAGACTCGTTTAGATCGATTCTCAATCCTACAGTCCAACTGAAAAAAAAAATGTAAGATATGAGCAATAACCTAGTATGATGAATAGATTTGAAAAGAATGCAGAAAAATTGTAATGATTTTATGTCCCATACCTTCAACGCGAGCTGATCCACAGTCTTAGGAACTTTCAAACTTGTCCCTTACATTTTTAAGTTCAAGCGTTTGGTTCTCTGCAAATGGCATATGATCCAGATGGGAATACTGTTCAGGAAACACAAAAGACAGAACGTTTAATTTAATATATTAACTAAATCGTTATTTGATCCGTCTTGGATAAAACACAACCCAAAATTTTGACTTGCTTTTTTTCTTTGCCAAAACCAAAAAAATGCATAAGTTACTTTGTGACAAATAAAAGATACTTGACCCAATTAACAAAAGAACTAATCACAATTAGACACATGATTTTTCTTGATTTTTGAGAGCACGAATAGCCTCAACCTCACATATAAGTCATTATCCGGATCATTTTCAAGAAAGCATATAGAGTGGTGACCAAGAATGCATTTATTAATCTGATCATTATGATGCAACATATGTAGCATGATCGCTAAGATACTGCAGGGGAGGAAATATAATTACAGTTGGATAAAAAATAGAAAAAGGTAAAAGTCAAGTGTGATGAAGTAAATGTGTAACATGTTTGGCAACAACAACATCTTGGGATCGTTTGGTTCCAGGGTTGATAACAGAGCTTGTAAGGAAATCAGAGCAGTTTTCAGGTTTAGAGTTGGACTCCAGTTGTTCTTTAGGATATCAAGACATATAGCTCCAGTTTGGCTACTAATATTTAGATGTCTTGAATTTAAAAAAGGTTTACGTCTTAGAATGTAAATTACGAGTGATAATGTAATAAAACTTCTTTTTCATTTTATTCCCAAATGGAGTTTATAATTTTATATTTAATAATTCTTACCAAACTTTTGTAGTGAACTTCATTTTAGGAGGCACAAAGGGATACCCATCTGCAAAACATCAGAAAAAATGAATATCTTAAGACCTAAACTAAACATAACAGTATAGATTATAGAAGATGAGTTAAAGCGGTTTTGCAATCAAACGATACTTTCTGACTTTCTGTCTTTCTAAAGCATTACTTGACCTGACTGACTGGCTGACTCTATACTCTTAAAAGAACAACAAAAGTGATCAATCAAAGGAGTAATCACAGCTCCAGGTATTGGCTGTCTCCTTAAACTATCAATGACCGCTTAACTGTTAAATAAGAAGCTAAAACTTGCCACAGAAGTTGATATACGAAAATTTGGACTCTTCAAGCAAAACCAAGCATTATCACAAGAAGTAACATATAAACCTCTTCCCTTTGACCAAATATGGGACAACAATGTCTAGTGCTTCACCTATCAAAGTTACCATGTAAAAGTTTAACATTCTCATTACCTAATTTCCTCAGTTCAGTCCATGATCACTTCGGAACAAAGTATTGTAACTACTTTAGTGTGTCACATGGGTTAATCAAAGTAAATTACATAATATTTAACCGTGTTGAAATAACCGCATTATATGATCAAAGTTACTTGTCAGTACCACCTAAACTTTCTAAATCGTAGTTGCTCCTATAGTCTTAAATCAAGTTTTAGTCAAGGTAGTTGATTTATATACCTAAGGACATACCACACACGTGTTGGTATAAAAACAAAGTGAACAGATGAAAATACACATGAAATTACCCAAATAATTAATATACTAAGAGGAGAATTAACCTGGTGTCAAAAATTTCAAGGGAGCCCAACTTGCCCATAGCCATAGCCATTTGACCCGTGTAATAACAATAGCAGTTTTAAGAACTTCCTGTTATAACACCGGACTCATTTAAATTATCAAAACAAAAGCAACCTTTTATGTCATTAAAAGCCAAGTTTTCAACAAACCTCAGCCTTTTGTAGAGCATTTTTTGTATTACGGATTCTAATCATTGTTCTTCATTTATCCTTTAAAGCAGGAACCAAGGAAATAATTGGAATTTAAAAAGAATAAAAACAAATATTTCCAGTGTTTAATATAGATAGATTGTTAAAGCATCATGTCCAAAACTCAATTTGACCCTAATAAGCCAGTAATGACATATATAAAAAGCCAGTTTTAAATGATTTGTAACAAAAAAACCATATAACAGAGCACATATTACTACAATAAATTAAATCAGTAATATAAAAAAGACTCTTGGGAGCAGAAATAATAATAAAAATTCAAGTTTACCTTCTCAATCCTCACGAATGCTTACCATGTAAGCCTAAAAATTCAGCCGACACCGTTTTTTAAATCTCCTTCATACCATAACTTGTAATTATCACAACTCTAACTAACTAAAAATGTATGAGCAGCAACTAAGTCATTTCTTCTTCTATGTTGCTACAATTCACCAAACCTTAAAAATCTACCAAACATCACCCACAATTTGTCATACGCCACACTATAACCTTAATATCATTTCAGTTAATACATATTTTAACAAATGAAGGTGAAAGCAAGAAGCGAATGGCAATCGGTTAAGCACTTGAATCAATTCATACGAAGAGGTGGATTGAATAGAATTATGGAGAGGTGTGTATGAAGATCTAAATTAGGGTTTTTAACCCTGAATAGTTTGAGTGGCAATTGGCATAGGGTTTGATGGAGAAACACCCAACTACTTATACAAAACAAATATCGAGTTAACGGGAAGAATTTGGCCAAAATACCTTACAATAATTAACTGACATACCTTATTTTCATGAGCCAGAGATAGAGTGATTGCCTTCAAATCAACAACTTTGATGTTATGACGCCATCGGTGCTTCAGTTTCCAAAGAATGATGGGATTTCAGGTCGAAAATCCTTCAAGATCTGACTAATTTTGTCGTCAATAATTTTAGGGTTTCTCTGGCAGAAGATGAAGATGAGAGAATAGTGAAAGAAACTAAAGTTGATAATGAGAAAATAGGGTAATGGTTGTCTTGGGATGAGCAAAGGAATTCAAAAATTGATGATGAAGCAAAAGCACCGATAACACATCAAGGACACAAGAGTGTTATTTTAATATATATAACTTTCTTAAAATCCTCTTGATTGTTTATTTTCTTTTGCTTCATCATCAATACAAAAGGAAGACAAAAGCACACTTTTTCCAACATTAGTACTAAAAAAGGGTTAGTTTTATGCCACAATTGATGAAATTTATATGTTGCATTTTGAACACATCAAATACCCCCACACTTGAATCTTTGCTTGTCCTCAAGCAAAACTCTTTAATATGTGGCTATTACACTCCCAAATGGAATGGGTAGAAAAGAAGGTTTTGGGCTTGTCATAGAGTGTCAGGATTTCCAAGATTCTTTATTTAGTTTTATTTTTATTTATTTACAATCATATTCGTCATGATTTATTTAAAACTTTTCATAAGATAAATTACTTATTAGGGCATAACATGCATTTGTAAAATTCTATTTATATACAAGTTCACATACCTCACGGGGATCACTCAACACTCGGCCGAAAATGTATTTTTGTGGATCACTCGAGAGCGGCATGGAACTTGCTCCTACCATAGGCTTGCCAAGCAATCAATCCTCCTCCTTTTTAACTTATATACCTTTGTAAATATCAAGAGGACTTTTTGGGTGAAGGGTTAGGCTTGGGTTAAAGGTAGGTGGTTGGGTTGGTGGTTAGTGGTTAGTAGAAAAAGGGCTAAAAAGCGTAACAAGTGTCGGTTTTCGTAAGACTTTCTATTTTTGTAACTTTTATTTTGATGAAGCTGTTATTCAAACAAAGTTATTTTTGATGAACTTGTTTGTTTATATATATTAGGTGTATATTTTAAGCCCCTTTAACACTTTTTAGTCAAGTTTTAAATTTACAAAACAAGATATTTACTAACACTAGACACACATATGGGCAAGTGCACCCATCGTGAGCGTAGTATAGTGTTGGTAAGATACCGAGGTCGTCCAAGGACACAAGAGCTTTTAGTACCGGTTTATCCTCAACGTCTAATCAAAACAAAAAGAAGTTTTAGAAAAATATTTTAAACTAAGAAAAATAAAAACTAACTAAAATGCTGAAAAAAAATAAAAAGAAAAAAAAACAGATAGACAAGATGAATCACTTGGTTCCGACTCGTATCTAGTGTAACCTTTGATTATTTCCGCACTTTTGCACTATTTTAAGAGATTATCTTAGTTATTGTAGTAGGCCCCTCTTTTGAAGGTGACGTTACCCTCAGCCCAGTAGTTTGAGTCAGCAAGGATACAATCCTAAAAGGGTGGATTATTGGAAGATAATTAATTAAGTTATTAATGCAAATTATGGTAGGCCCCTCTTTTGGAGGTGACGTTACCCTCGACTAAGTAGTCTGAGTCAGCAGGGATACAGTCCTAAATAGCCGGGTTATAGTATTAATAGTAGTTAACTTATGAGGGGATCAAAGAGTTTGGACCCCCGCCATCCAATACCGTTAAGTATTGAAGGAGGTCCTACTAAATTTGACCCAGGTCCATTGCAGGACCTCTAAACGCTGAACAATGGCAAGACCTTTACCAAACCGTTCTCTTAACCCCCGACCAGGTAGCCAATATACCTCCATATAGACCGTGGAGATATGAATGGTGAAAATCTTTTATTTTATATAGACAGTAAAATAATGCCAAGACACCACGGACAAACGATAAAGAAAGATCACCTTCAACATAAGCAACTAGTTATTAAAGTCATTAATACGAAACCAAATAAAAAGTGCGAAAAGATTAGAAATAAAAAGTATTACACTAGACACTTTGTCTTCACCAAGTGATGTAAGAGACTTAGGCAAACATGGCCTTGATTGTCAAGAACTCTTACGATCAATCTTGGATCCTGACGACTCACACACTCTATAATGGACAATGGATGATGGTGGTGGATGATGGTGTTATGGTGGTGGTGGGTGGTGGGTGAAGTGTGAGAGAGGTGGTGTGCCAAGGGATGGTTTGAGCTTGAGCCAAGCACTCCTATTTATAGGCTGAACAGAAGCTCGGGCACGGCCCCGTGTCCAGTGGGCACGGCCCCGTGTCCACATCCTCTCTTTCTTCATTTAATGCAGCTTTGTCTTATTAGTTGACCACGCCCCCGTGTCCGCTGAGCACGACCCCGTGTGCAGAATAATCTTTGTACTATGAAGATTTGCCTGGATTGTGCGAATCTTATAGTTGACCACGGCCCCGTGTCCGCTGAGCACGGCCCCGTGGTGGGCAATAGAAGCTTCTACCACTTTGTCTTTTCTGCTGACACTTGGGCACGCCCCCGTGCTGGCTGAGCACGGGGCGTGTTCAGTCTTCTGATGTCTTGTTTTGCTTGGGAAGATGCTGTCGTGGGGTCGGGCATGTCACGTCTTGTTCCTTTTCTTGTATTTATGTTAGATTTTGATGTCTTTTTGCTTCTTTTGTTAATTTGAGCTCATTTAATCCTGAAAATACAAAAGGAAGACAAAAGCACACTTTTTCCAACATTAGTACTAAAAAAGGGTTAGTTTTATGCCACAATTGATGAAATTTATATGTTGCATTTTGAACACATCAATGAAGATGAGAGAATAGTGAAAGAAACTAAAGTTGATAATGAGAAAATAGGGTAATGGTTGTCTTGGGATGAGCAAAGGAATTCAAAAATTGAATGCAGAGATCTGACCGCCCAAAAATTCGTTTGGCAGCCCAAAAGATTGAGGTTTATAAAAAAAAGCGGGAATTGACATGTGGATGTAGATGAAGCCAGAAGTTGCCAAGTAGGAAGAGAGAAAATGAATTGCTTGTGGTGTTGACACCTAAGCCAAAACCACTTTGTTTTATTATATTAGTAAGATTATTAGCCAATGAATGGTTTAAAAGAAATTTAATATATTTTTACGTTGCATAGTTAAATTATTTTGAGTTTTTTTTATTTACTCTATCTTTGTTGTTAACATGATTTTTATTTTTTACCCAATATAGTTAAATTATTTTGAGTTTTTTTTTACATATTCTCTTTTTTGCTGTTACATCTAAGGTGAGTTCACTGCTCTTTTTACAAGCATGCGTCTAGTGGAGACAAACAAACAAACTTACATCCCTGTAGGGGATACTTGACACGCTTTTATCCCTGGAGGGGATACGTTATAACTGTTGATGTTGGATGATACACTCAAAACTATCACCTTAAGTCCCATCTTACTACTGAACTAGTTGCTTGGAGGGCAACGAGGTTATTAGTTGATAGCGCTAGTAGGTTTGGCACCCTCACGACGTACCTGGATAGGACGAGCGTGAACTAATGACCTTAACCACTCGACCAATGTTGATAGGCATTGGGGAATGGCAAACAACAGCCGTCTTGCGGTATCGAGTTATTATCAACTTGCTTTGAAACTAAACACTTGGCAACTAAACGTTTTACAAAACTGTGAACTCGCCAACTTTATGTTGATACACTTTTTCTGCATGCTTGCAGGTCGATAGGTATTTGATGTGGGACTTGCAGTCTGGGGAGCTGGAGTGGTCATGGGTCGTGACTAGCGTAAAGACAAGGAGTGTTGATTGTTTTTACATACTTTGGTTTTGAGTTACTAAAACAATGAATTATGCTTCCGCTGAACGTAAACATGTTTTGAACGAATGTTTTGAATTTTCTAATTACATTGAATGGGAGTTTTTATTTATTGTATTATTGTTAGTTCAATGTGATTAGTGGATGGATCCCGGTACGTCACACGTCTTGCGGTGAAGAAGATTGTTGGGTTGGAATAATCACATGCTAATATGCAGGGGACTTCACGAGATCATTGAAAGATAGCTAAAGGGCCAATATATATATATATATACACACACACACACATATAAACTGTATCTTTAAGATTTAAAAGGTAGCATTTAGGAGAGATACATAGTGTTTTGACGTGTATACGGTCAACACTGCGCATGGGATAACAAGAATTTGTGCGTTAATCGTAATAAATATGTTTAGAATACTTATGTATTATTGAAAAAGTATGTTTATAAGTTACAGTAACTTTCAGGTCATTGAAACGACAAGAATCAGCAAGTAGATCAACTTACGCGATTTCAACACGTAGTGCGTGTGCGCGACATTTAATGCCATATCAGCAAAATACTAATATTTTGAGCATAAAAATAATTATTTTAATTTATAAACTAATTTTTATTGAAATCTATGCGAGAAAACGAGAATTCTGACGCAAGAACAAGCTAGAACGAAGTTGTGTGCAGACAATGGTGGGCTGAAGAAGGATGAGCTTGGCTGATGGGCTTCAAAGTTCAAACCCACTCCACCAAAACTAAGGTATATAAACCCCTATATACTGTGACAACTGTAAAAAATACAGGTATCTGTACAATTAATATTGATTAGTGCTTAATGACTGTGCTGGATTATACTTAATTGCTTTCTGATTTCTGTATCATACATACATGTGCATCACATTTTATATTGTCACATCATTCTTACATACAAACTTTAGTGACATAAACGATGCACAAAGCACAACTAGCACAGTTAGCGGATAACTCAGAAAAATGCTGACGATGTCCAGTACATAGATAGATAGTGTTTTGAGACCCCTATTGGACCAGAGACAAGGTACTACACTAGTAGGGTGTATAGGGAAGTAAGGACCATAAAACTGCTTCACTAGGTGATAGTTTAAGTGCCGGAAAGTGCCTAAAACCCACATAAAGTGCAGAATTTCAGCAAAATTCAGCAAGTTAATGAGCTAGTAACGTGCAAAAATATGGCAAAATGGTCCTGAATGCTTTCCTAAGTGTCGGGAATTAAAAGTATCACAAAAGGGTACTTAAAGATCACTAAACGGAATAGTTTGACACTTTAACGAACCAGTATCTAACCGAACAACCGGACACTACCCGAAATACCAAAATTATACTAGAGACATTGTTTTAATGTTTCTGAGCTAGTTATGACCACCGAACACCTTAAAACACTATATAACATATCATACACATAAACACTAATCTATGCACTTGAAATCTAACTTAATTATCTAACTTATGATTTAAACTTACACTTAGACCCCCCCCCCCTCTATAAATGGATAGTCACTTATGTGACCCCACCTCCACAATCTTGCAAGATCACACTAAATCTCCTCTTGATCTTCCTTGGATTGCCTCAAGATTGTGTCATGTACTATTGAAACACTTAAACCATTGGGTAAAAGGATTAGTTGGTTATAAGAACACATGAACACTCATTCTCACACCACACTTAACACCTTCATCTCTCTCCCTCTCCTCCTCTCCCTCTCGGCCGAACATAGCACCACCACCACCACCATTTTTCATCCACCATCCATTCATTCCAAGTTCATCTCAAGGTGTAAGGAGGTGATTAAGGAAGCTTGATGCTTGTGGATCTTGAAGGACCTCCATCAATTGCTTTTATCCATCACTTTTGTCATCACCATCATCTTGTGTTCTTCCCTAGCCTTTGTGCTAGTTGTAAGACTCTCATGATCCTTATTTACTTCATATGTTGTTGGTTAAAAGATGATATACATTGATTATCTTGATGAACAATAAAAGACATATTCATGAATCTCTAACATAAGCTTAACATATGATAGAATATTGATGAAACTATGTTGTTTAGTGTATGAATGATACTTGCTTGTTATTCACTTGAGATTATGATGTTGATCATCATAAGGAGCTTGCTAGATTGTGATTAAACACATGATCTAGCAAGAGAGAGGATGATTATGTGATAAAAACAAGATGATCATCCTCATGTGCAAGCATGAACTTGAATAATAAGTGATTTCTTGAAAAACAAACAAAGTAAGTTAGTAATCTTATGGATCTAAGATTTATGAATGGTTTTTCAAAAGAACCAAGTTCAAAATATGATATTTAGAAGATCATGGTTCTTACTTAAATATACACTATTTTTTGTGATAAAACAAGTATAAGAACACTTTGTTTACAAGAAAAATTCAAAAGAATGATTTTTGGAAAAATCATTTAACAAGTTGTAAACCCTCAAATCTTTCAAGAATGAGATTTTTAAAGAAATAAACACACTTTAAAGGGTAACTAAGTCTACTAAACATACTACCAAGTTACTACAAGTTTTTATGAAAACTCAAGTTCATGATCATTATGTAGATAGCTTTGTTTTAGCACTTGGTAAGTGTAGATTGATTGTTGATTGTTTGGATGATTTTTGAAAAGAAAATGATATGCTTTAATAGCATGGACACCTCCATTTTTAGGGGAAACTATGGCGAAATTTTCTAAAAATACAAACACTTGAAAAATATTTTTAAACAAATATTTACAAGTATGTTTTAAACTATGGTTTTCAATATAAACTTTGCCATAGATTTTGTTACAAAAAAAATACAAATATTGGAGGTTGGTTTTTATAAATAAAAATGGATAAATATGTATTTAGAATATATATTTACATTAATAACACATTGTGTATGATTATTTGTATACTTGGTGTAATAGTTATGTTATTTTAAACAAATATTTACAAGTATGTTTTAAACTATGGTTTTTGAAAAGAAAATGATATGCTTTAATAGCATGGACACCTCCATTTTTAGGGGAAACTATGGCGAAATTTTCTAAAAATACAAACACTTAGAAAAATATTTTTAAACAAATATTTACAAGTATGTTTTAAACTATGGTTTTCAATATAAACTTTGCCATAGATTTTGTTACAAAAAAAAAATTAAAATTATTGGAGGTTGGTTTTTATAAATAAAAATGGATAAATATGTATTTAGAATATATATTTACCTTAATAATACATTGTGTGTGATTATTTGTATACTTGGTTTAATAGTTATGTTATTTTAGGATTTAAAGTAATATAACTTAACAAAATACCAAGAATTTACAATCCAAAATAATACCAAAAATCACAAGGAATAAATATATAAGATACACTCTTAATATTGTGAAATCGAACGCAAGAACATAACTTATGAAATATTCCGGACAATACCGTTATAAATATATTTTTGGTAAATATTATTTTGGATACAAGAAATAAAAAAAATATGATTTTTGTAAATATTACAAAGTTGTATCATATTTTTGACAAGGAGAAAATATATTATTTTTGGAAGTAAAAATATATTTTCTTAGTATATTTAGAAGATATATGGTTTTTGGGAAAAATATATATTTTCTTGAAATACATTATTTTTAGACAAAATGAGTTTACATATATATTTTCTAAAGTAAGACTTGAGAATATATTATTTTGGAATTACGAATACAAGAATACGAAAATACAGGTATAAAATACCCCTATCCTTGGGAAGGAAATACGGAAATAAATACTTGAAAATTATTAATACAAAGAATATTGTCTAAACAACTATTCCAAAATTAAATATAATTTAAAGTTAAAATAATCATTATTTTGACAAGAGATTATAACTTGGGATAATATTAAAAGAAACGTAACTCAAACAAGTGAATACTAAGGCAAGGCACGGCCCGTTAGTCTAATAGACCTTAGTACATTGTAGGGAGTCGTGTTCGCTGAGGAGATTTGGGTTACGATTCTGAAGACGCAATACTGTGAGTTCATGTCCCCCTTATCTTTTAACTGTTTTCAGATTTATAACTTCGGGGGTGAAATACATGTTATAATTGTTTACAAACGTTTTATACATGGTATGATTTAGCTAAGGAGGGTTACTGCTTGATCATGTGAAAGGTGGGTATAACACTTAAGGCCACTAATCCTCGTCGTAGGACCGAGGGACATGAGTGATAGATCTATTTGGGTGTAGCGAGCCCACACCCATGAGGACCAGGGTGGCCCATGTGGTGACTATGTCCACATACTAATGTCGTGGCAAATTCCGCTAGGTTTGAGTTTTCCTGCACCATTTCACACATACCATTGGCCTTGCAAACCATTGGTGATCTGTTTTTCCTTATTGCTTCATACCAGGGACATACATACATACATACAGACATACTTTAAAGGTTTATTCATACACATACACATGAACTCGCTCAACGTTTGTTGATGTTTTTCAAATTACATGTATTTCAGGGAACTAAGTGGATCTGGCAGGTGTTGCATGTGTTCAAGCTACGTCATAAATAAAAGATGTCATCCGTGGTCATAGAGTTTAGGACATGTATCCTATTCCTGGACGGGATACACGTTTCTAAAATCGGGTTTATTTAAAGTCTTTTGTTGAGTCTTCATGAACTCATTTAAATATGTTGTGGTTTGTAATTTGAATCTGGTGTCGATGTTTCAAACAATGATGTTATATTGTTTTCAAACTTAATTAATGGGTGAACATCTTATGGTTTTTATCATATAGCGTTGTTATGATTGAATGCTATGGTATTAAGAAAGTCACACCAATAATCACGCTTCCGCAAAAGTCAGGGTGTGACATATACCTCCACATCCTTTATTATTCACAAACATTTTCTCTCTGCCTCATTTCTCTCTAACCTCTCTCTACATTCTCTCTCTAGAACACAAGATCCGTCGACAAGAATCCAGCCACCACACGGCGGAGCCGTGGCGGCGGCGGCAACCGACCTCAGCGGCACATGCCGGTAGCGGTTCTCCGACGAACCTTTCGGCGACCGTTTTCCGGCCAAAGGTACACTTTTTCTACTAATTTCGACGTTCCGAACACAATGGTGAGATCCATTTTCTCTAATTTAGAGCGGTTTGTGCCGTAGAGAAACTTTGAATAAAATACGGCCAAATTATATCAAGTATGTTTTCAAATTTTCTCTTCATGCATAAAAACTTAATATAATAAAAAAAGACAAACACTAATACCTGGAATAAAAAATTACATATTAAAAAAAGACAAACATATTGCATTGTAACCGGTTTTTTTATACCGTGTAACCGGTTCTTAAATATTACTTTTGTTTCTTTGACAATTTACTTGTGGTGGGTGGGCCCTTTGTCTTGCAGCTCGCTTTGGTGCAGGTACTTCGGTACAATCGTCAGGAATCGATTCCAACGGTAACAAATTGATTCATACGACTAGAAATCGATTCCAACAGTAACAAAATCATTAAATGCTTGGTTGCAATGGCTAGGAACCGGTTCCAACGGTAACATCGTCAAGAATTTAATGCACCGGGTCGGAATTGGTTACGGATAGGGCTGTTCACGAGCCGAACCGAGCCGAGCTATGGCAAGCTCGGGCTCGGATTTGAAACCGAGCTGAAAATCTAAGCTCGAGCTCGTCTTGGTTTTTAACCGAGCTAGCTCGGCTCGGCTTGGTTTGGCTCGAATTTAAAAAAAATAGAAACTAATACATAGCTTTAAGTCTCAATAAGTTAAAGTATCATTCACTAGTTCAAATATAAACATACCCAAGATAACCAAGTACATCACAAGCCAAAATTAAGTTAAACCATGTACAAAATAAGTTTCCGATTTCATCAAAACATAATATAAGTTTGCTAGAATCTGAATCAACCCCAAAATATGCCTTGAATGTCCATGCATCCAACTACTTCTAAACACCTACCTGCATATAATAGCCAAAAGTCAGATTTAAAAAAAAATACATATAACTACAAACAAAGAAAATAATAGTAATTCTGCAATGATACAGTCTCATAATAGTTTATTTTCCAAATGAATGAATGATATACTGTCCATAAAATAAATAATATTCCGAGTAATATTTTCATTCAAATCATACTCTTGAAGTAGTATGTTCATAATTGAAATGGTCTATTCATAAATAAATGATTTTCCCTTTAAAAAAACAAAGAACAAAGGCATCTTACCACTAATAGAGATGTATATCAATATTAGGAACCAGACCAGCATTAACATCATCAATCTGTTAGTTCAAAAAAACAAAAACAAAAAATTGTTAAAACCATTATTTGGCTCAAACACACCAGGCATAGAGTAACTTGATTGTGCTATTGTTATATAAAGTAACCTGATTAGTTGTAAATCCAATACCAAACACACAATCACTATGCTGCCATTAACATATATTTTTTCATTTAAAAAAAACATAATATAGTAAGGTTTGACACAGTAAAATATACCTTTCATGTTAGTTGCAAAATCATTCTAAGGATCTTAATTTCCAAATTTTCCTCCTTTTTGCAGATTGCTAAGCATAAAAAGAAAACAAATATTAGAACATAAATTATTAAAGTGGTAGTGCACAAAAATATATGAATATAAACTTACTTCTAATGTTAGTATGGTTGTATTTGTGAGTGCCTTAATCCAATCACTTCCACAAACAAGTATTTCCACCATGTCTTTTGAAAGTGAGCTTTGATAGTCATCCAAGATACGCCCTCCCGCACTAAAAGCCGATTCCAAAGCAACAGTTGTGATTGGAATGCAAAATATATCACGGGCCATTTTGCTTAAAATTGGAAACTTGGAAGAATTTTGATTCCACCATTTCAACACATCAAATTCAATGTTTTTCGAACCTACATAACTAGGTTCTTTTAAATACACCTCAAGTTCACTTTTTTCTGCTTCTTCGATGGGTCTAACTTCACGATAAGCATAAAAGTCATCTTCGGGCCTAGCTCGATGGTCAGTGGATGTTGTGGTCGAGCTAGTTGTGGAAGCACTAGCCTCCACAAATGCATTAGCATACTTTTCAAAAAGAAACTTTAACTTGCCTGTCACATCTCCAACCCGGCTTTCAAGCTCATGTGATGGATATAATCTCCTAAAAGTCCATTTAACAGACAACATTTTAAGCCGCGGATCTAAAATGGATGCAATTGACATAAGAACCCCAATTTCTCCCCAATACTTCTCAAACTTTTCATACATTGGCACACTCATGGCTTTCAAAAAATTATCATCTGATGCATAAGCATTACTTATCTCTCTTTTCACCTTAAAATTTTCTGTAAGAAACAAGTTTGAGGTTGAATATGATGTACCCGAAAACAAGTTAGTGGCATCTAAAAATACTTCAAGCACATTACACACTCTTTCAGCACGAGTCCACTCTTCATCCGTGGGAGACCATTCAAAGTTTGAATCTCTTAATGCATAACCTTGGAACGCTCGTTTATAGTGAATAGCTGATTTAAGCATGCGATGTGTTGAATTCCACCTAGTTTTTACATCGGTACATAGAGACCGACTTGTGGAGATACCAAGAGTGATTGCTATTTCACCAAATTTTAGAAAACGACCCGGGGACTTTCTAAGATACTTGACCCTTTCTCTAACTTTCAAAAGACACGAGTCAATGGTGCCTAAACCATCTTGCACAACCAAATTTAATATGTGTGCACAACATCTAACATGAAAAAACAGCCCCTCAAAATTGTAGTTTTCCTTTCCCTTGAAAGTTATTTCTTAAAATTGTGGCTGCCCTATCATTATTGGATGCATTATCTAGAGTAATTGTGCCTACTTTATCTTGGATACCCCATTTAATAAGGCACTCTAGGATAGCATCTGATATAACCTCACCACTATGAGGTGGTGCAACCTCATTAAAACCGATTATTCTTTTTTGCAACTTCCAATCAGAATCAATATAATGAGCTGTCAAACACATATATCCGATTGTTTGGTTTTAGGTCCAACAATCGCTAGTAACCGAAATCATATCAACATTTTTTAAAATTTTCCTCACCTTCTCTCTTTCTACATCGACCACTCTTACACAAACTCTTGTAATTGTCGACCTACTCACTTTTTGGTACAAGGGATTGTTGTACTTCATTAAAAGGTTGAACCAGTGGTACTCTACAAATGAGAAAGGTAACTCATGGGCTATGATTATCTTAGCAATTATTTCCCTACACTTCATATGCTCATAGCCCATATTCATGGTAAAACTAGATTGATTTTCAGTACCAGCTACAAAACTAAAACCCCTTTTTTTACCTCTAGACCTTAGCAATTGCATATGTGGACATATGTTGTCTAGGTGTCGCTTAAGAGTTGACGTGGGTCCCCCAGGAGCATATGAATATGATTTCTTACAGTAGATGCATTGTTGTTTTGTCACCTTTTCGCCCTTGTACTCTACTTCAACAGCTACAAAATGATCCCAAACTTCTGATGAATTCTTTCTTTTTGGAGCATCTTGATTTGCATCATCTAAGCCCTGTCCATTTGCTGTATCTTTTAGTTCATCAACACTCTCTTTGTCACTTAATCCTATAGAATCAACGTTTGATATGCCAGATCCACCCCCAGATTCTTTCAAAGAAGACATTCTACAACATATTAAGTTGTTAAAACATACTAAAATTTAATCCAGTGGTTGATATCTAATAAAAATCATTCTACAACATAATAAACAATTAAAAGAAACTAAAATTTAATAAAGTAGTTGATATCTAATGATCCACATAATATTGTTATAGTGTTCGGTGTGAATAACAGAACATATAAAATCCACTGAATTTGAATCAACTAATGCATGTCTTAAACACCATGAAATCTTGAAAATCATTATTTAATTGAAGGGGAACAACAAAAATATAGGTATAATTATATATGTATCATATGAACGCAACTATATCATCAATCACACATTTTGTTACCTTGAGAGATTGAACTCCGACACAGTGACCAGTGATTATGGTGTTTGAAATAACGGTGGTGGTGGTTGCGACGGTGGCGTTGGGCAGGTGATGTACTAGCGTCACCACCTGTCAACAGGGGGGAGAAGATAAGTTGGGAACCTGGGTTTGAGTCTTTGAGAGAGATTTGAGAAATAAGAACTATGTTTTGTATTTAAGAATTTAGATTAGATTTGATTATTTGAGAGGGGTTGAACTTTGGGATTTGGGATTCCCTCCATTTTTACATGTGTGACAGTGTGAGCGGGAATTATTCCTGCTCTTTTTTTTTTTAATATTTTATATGTATATAAAAAATACTAAAAGTAACATAATTCGAGCTAAACCGAGCCGAGCTTATGAATGAGCCAAACCAAGCCAGCTCGGTTCATTACGAGCTGAGCTGAGCTAAGTTCGGTTTATAACCGAGCCGGCTTAGCTCGGCTCAATTTCAATCCTAGCTGTTTCGAGCGAGCTGTTTTCGAGCGAGCTTCAAGCGAGCTCCGAGCTTTTTGAACAGCCCTAGTTACGGAGGAACCGGTTCCGGGGTAGGAACCGGTTACGGACCGATTATTTTTATAAAAAGTGGAACCGAGTAAGAACCTATGAGTTTTTTGAACCCGGAACCGGTTCTTCAATAAACGGGTAGGAACTGAAACCGGTTCCAGGTCGGGTCTACCGGGTCGGGTTTGGAACCGGTTATTATGCCCATCTCTAAGTAGAGGTACACAAAACCGGGTTTTTTTAATACCTAGGTTCAGGTATGATCGGGTTTTGAATTTTCGGGTACTGTCAATACCCGGTTCGGGTCTGGGTATTGGTTAGAAAATTCATACCCTGTGTAGGGCTGTTCATGAGCCGAGCCAGGGTAAGCTCGGGCTCGGCTCGATTATAAACCGAGCTGGCTCGGCTCGGCTCTGATTTGAAACCGAGCTGAAAATCTAAGCTCGGGCTCGGCTTGGTTTTAAACCGAGCTGACTCGGCTCGGCTTGGTTTGGCTCGATTTTATAAAGAAAAATATAATATATAACTCTCAAAATTAAGTAGTCTAAAATATTATTCAATACTTCAAAAAAAACATATTTAAAATAAGTTTATCCTAATACATTACAAGTTAAAATCATGTTTAAAAATGAAAAATAAGTTTTACAATTTCAATGAAATACAATATTAGTTCATTAGCAAGGTAATTAAGATTCAAATATGTTATGGATATCAAATTACAAGCCTAAATATATATAAATAATAACAAGTTTTTTTTTGTAATATATTATAAGGTATATAAAAATAAATATATTACGAAGAAAATAATCCGAACTAAGCCGAGCTGAGCTACAGAGCGAGCCAAACCGAGCCAACTCGGCTCGTTACGAGCCGAGCTGGCTGCTCGGCTCACTTTCAAACCGAGCCATATCGAGCAAGCTTTTTCCGAGCTAAATCCGAGCGAGCTTCGAGCGAGCTCCGAGCTGCGAGCTTTTTGGACAGCCCTAACCCTGTGTACCCGGGTTCGGGTATTCTATGCACGGGTATTAGAATACCTTATTTATGGGTCCGGGTATGAAAAAAAACTGGGCGGATATTAAAAAAACTCGGATGGGTATTTCCAAAACATGTTGTAAGTATGAACTAGAATAATCAAAGTGCATACATTCCTAAAACCTGGTATCGGGTATTCCTAAAACACGGTGCATGTATTCCTAAAATCCGGGTACGGGTATTACTAACCCGGTTATGGGTATTGAAAAAACGTGTGTATAAAGCGCGTCTAAAAAAACCCGGATTCGCCATCGGGTTTTCAGCTGGAACACCGTACCTGGTCCATACCCATAGGCTAAGGTCGGGTATGAGTTGTCAATACCCGGTTTTTTGCAATACCCGAGTCCGGAGTTTTTTTTCTGGTTCGGGTTTTTTGTACACCTCTAGTTCTAAGACTTTATAAATTAAAGTCATCGTTAATGTATATTTTTTTCCATTCTTAACCATGAGAGCCGTAGCTATTATAGGAAAACTCAATGCGGTTCTGTCAACGATTTCCTGACAAACAAACTCAAATAAATTGTAGTTTGCACTAGGCAGGTGGTATTTTAAGGTTATGGTAAGGAAACAATGGAAGTAAATTTTGAACCTAAGAAATGGTGTAAGCCACTACTAGGCATTCCCTACCAACCGGTCATAAGATCAACATGAGGGAGGTAGAGGTAAATCACGTGTTCTAGAGTAAATTGTGTAACACCCCAAATTTCGTATGTTATAAAATAATAATATGTTCGTGATGCTTAAATAATAGAAACGGTAAATATAGAATTGTATCGTAAGAAAATGATGGTAAGTTTAAAATGTATATTTATAACCTAAGTTAACTAAAGGAAAGATGACCAAGTTAGAATGTGAAGTAGGAATGTGACATGTTTTAAAGAGAAGGGGCTGAAATTGAAAATATGAAATAAGAATTTCATAAAAAAAAAAAACTTGGTCAGTGTGTGGGGATGTGGGCGTACGATCAAGAGAGAGAGCAGGGGATGAACCAAAACCCTAACAACATAAATCCATCAAATTGAAAGGGTAATTGAAGGCTAATTGAATGCATGAACCAGGAATGTTGATTACCTAAGTGTTTCTAACATCAAGTAAGTCGAATTTGGTGTTTTAGTGATGTTCGATTTAATGGGTTTTGTGTAATCCGTGAATGTAGTGTAAAATTAAGCATGAATGTTAGTTGATATGAATATATAGATTGTTAAGATATGTTTAATTTTGTCTATAATGATGATTTGGGGAAGAACCCATTTTTATGTTGTAGAATGATTAAGATTAATGGTGTTTATAAGCAAAAAATAATATGTTGTTGATGTTTGAAGAAATATGATGATGATAGCTTGATGAGTATTTGATGTAGAACTAAATGTATATAGTTAGAATGACAAATTATGAAGTTAGGATTTGTTATGCTAATCAATGGATGAAATATGGAAGATGAGCTTAAGATATCGGTACATTATGCTTTGTAGATAGTACGCACACCACGTGTTCGATGAAATGCCTCAATTGGAATTTATTGTGATTTTATATGAATACTTGCTAAGTTAATGTAATATGATGATGGCAAGATGTATGCGAGTAATTAACTTCACATTGTACATCAAAGAATGTCTAAGTAATGAAGTCGTAAGAAAGCTAAGTGTATGAAGTTGTGACATGTAGGAACAAAGAAAGATGAAGGAACAAGTCAATCCAAGGCGCTAGAAACGCAAAATCACGGTAAGTTCATATGAACTTAATTCCCCCTTCATGTAGATTTATGAACGTTAGTTTTGGTAAATGAATCCTAGTGTAGCGTTGTATGATTGTTCATGGTAGAATTGTGATATGTTGAATATTGGAAAATGGATAGGAAATGCAATAGTAATGAATGTGCAATGACCCGCTTCAAGTGGGTCAAAATGTTTGGAAAGTATGATGTCGTAATGGTTTAAGTAAAGACTTGTTATGAACGGGTCGTACTAATGGAATGTATGTTGGAATGCTATGTAGTCGAACCGTATGAACGGGTCATAATAATGGAATGTACGTTGGAATGCTATGTAGTCGAACCATATGAATGGGTCGTACTAATGGAATGTATGTTGGAACGCTATGTAGTCGAACCGTATGAACGGGTCGTACTAATAGAATGTATGTTGGAATGTTATGTAGTCGAACCGTATGAACGCGTCGTACTAATAGAATGTATGTTGGAAAGTCATGTAGTCGAACCGTGTGAATGGGTCGAATTAATGGAGGAGGTTAGAAAGTTAGACGGGTCTTGGATCAAGTCTTAGTGTGTGAACTTGGTTTGATCATAAAGACCCATTAGATGAAAAAGTATATATGATTAAAAACAAAAGAATGATAATTGTTGAAATAAAGAATGAATATGTTAGATTATTGTTTTCGTATGGGGTAATGCCTGGAAATGGTAATTTTGGATGCCCCGGGGCAAGTTCGGATGTTACGGGACTCGGGAACGGGTCGAAATAGGTAAAAATCAAGCACATCAGCGTTTTTGCTGACGGCTTAGCGTCGCCGACGCCCAGTTGGCCCGTCGCCGATGCCCCATGAATGATTCAGAAAGACCCGACACCAAAATACGGTGTCTACGCATCTTGTGGCCCGACACCACTTTTAAGCATGCGTCGCCGACGCCACTCCCTGGACTTAGTTTTCTGATTTATTTTGTTTGTCTTGTTGATGTATTCCGAGCTTCTGAATGCCATAAAACGCGTCTAAAGGTCTCAAAAAACTTCTAGAAAATAGTATAAGACAGAAAGGGATCATTTGAACTAAGTTTGGTCCATGATTACGAATCAATGAAAAGTATGGTACATGAATGTAAAAGGGAACCTTAGGGAATTTTAAATTCCCATAATAGGAAAGCATGTATATCATGGCCAATGATGATGGTAATGATGATACCAATAATGATGATAATGACGATACAAATGATGATACCAATGATGATGACGATGACGATGATGAGTTTAACACCGAGAATGATGAAAAGAATGCGGTATGGTCACGAAGTGGCTATTAACACCCAGAATTATGAAATAAAAGTATGATAACCATAATTAAAAGGACAAAGGTTAATAAGACGTAAGCATGATGGCATGAAGTAACATGTAACGAAGTGAAAAGTGTATGAAATTAACGGATGTGTAATAAGTAAGAGAATGAAAGTCATTGAAAAATGTTAAGCATATTAACATATTTCCTAAACTATGTTGTTGAATATTTCTTAAGGCAAATCCAATAGTTTCGTTAAGCTTCCGAAAATGCAACCTATGATAATTAGGATCCTCTAAATGTCAACCGAGTCATATCGAAATGTTTCGAAGTAAGAACCTATATGGTAGGAAAGTCGTGAATGAAGTTCTAGTTGGGTTTATCAACCCTATGATGAGAGGTATGCGGTGTGGTCATAAAGGACCGTTAACACCTAGTATGAAAGAAAGGAACGTATAAAAATTTAAAATGCTAGAATGAAGTGAACATAACCAAAGAATAAATTTTAATAGTGATCTCGAATGATATAGTAGATGGCTGACAAAAACGAATAAATTGTTAACAAAATATGTTCCGAGTAGCGGATGGTGCGAGAAATTAAGTAAGAAGGATGAGGAATTCTATTCCCCTATGGACGAAAGGCATGCATGATATGGCCTATCGTGACCGATGTTGATGATGATGTACAAGTGAAATGAAAATTATTGAAATATGATTATGAATGCACAAATGTAACTTGCGATGACATGGGAAGGATATGAAGTAATGAATGTAGAGAATGCTTAATGTAGATGACGGACGAAGGAAATACAAACGATAACAAATGACACGGTAGGAAGGAATAAAAGCAATGATTACGGAAGAGGATGTTATGGTCCTAGAATGTAATAAAAGGTAGGAATGATAATTACGATTAAGCTTAGAAAGTATTGAACATGAAAGGATGATAGAATTTCGAGTGTGGTATGGTCCTAAGGATTAAAATTTTGTCAAATAAAAAGTAAATGTTAGTAGAATGAATAATGGGCTAAGACCTAGATGGATGATTTAAGCACCGACGAGGATAGATATTTTTGTAAGAAATGGTAAGATGATAACAAGTATGATTGAATTCGAACATTTAAAAGATATGAACGAATTTCAAGAATGGATGAGGTGGCTCAACATGTAAACATAATTACGTGATGGACTTACTAGTAGAGGATTTAAAAGAAATGGGATGGCAACAACAACGTTTACATAAGTATGTCTAAAATCAATAAGGAAGTACAAATGTGCGAATTAGTCCATACTGTAGGAATGGATTAACAAGCAACTGATAGTAACAGAGTTACTAAATGTTTGAGGCAAGTATATGTATATGTATATATATACACACACACATACATTAGTAGTCAAAGTTTTTACGTCACAAGAGGAGGTGACTAGGAAGAATGATGATATTAATAATAGAGGAATTAAGTAGTAGGGTCATGATGAGCATTATTGTGTCTAACGTCATAGTGAAGGAACAAGTATGGTTAGTAACTTGGAAGGCAGAAGTAAATGACTTATAATGCTAGTAAATGAATTATAATCTTCATATCAATACAGGAAAATTATGGCGGCTCTAAATTCTTGTTTATTGTAAAGTACGGTTATTAGATGTCTTGAAATGTCATGATGGAAAGATGGTAAGAGTCAACCCGCATATCGGAAAAGAAAATGGGTAGTAGAAAGGAAGGAAAAGTGTGGAACTGCTAAGAAAGCGGGGTACTCGCTTAGTATGCCAAATTTAGAATAATTAGAAAGAACTATATGGAAGATGTGAAAGGTTAATGTTGAAGGAAGTTAGAATGAAAATATAAGTATGCGTAACTATTAAAGGTGGAATGTTACATAAAGAGGGGTTGAGTGGAATGTAAAATATCATCATTTGAAAGGATATTTAAATGAGTCTTGCCCTCAGTCGGGTTCCCTATCGTATGTGAGGATTAATTAGAAGGTAAACCTCCAAGGAAATGTTCCAGAGTTAAAGTTTTTATACGCATGATTATTGGTTCGTATTATAAAATAACCTTACATGGTAGAGTGTAATCTCAATTATCGAATGAATGGTTGTACCAAGTTTTATCTAACTCATACGTGGAATGGAATGGCATATGTAATAAGCTTATGATCTCGTATGTAGCGGAACCTAAGTAAGTATATAGATAAGAATGAACCCTTTGTGGTACAATGTTAAGTAATTGTCTTAGTATTACAATTGCTATAAGGAATGACGTATGTATGACAGCTATGGAATGTGATGACAAGTATAGCTGAGTATGACACCTCGAGTGTAATATGAGTTACTCAAATGTAAGTATTGATTATCGATCATATTGATAGCGTGATTAAAGATTTATATTGGCCCTTGTAACCAAGGGATAGACGGTAAAGAGATTAGAGCAAGATAGTATGTACACGATTTGTATAAACGTATACATTAAATTGTGGTTAACCATGTTGATATGATAGATCATGAATGAAAGAAATATTGGTCTCGGGTAAAGATTATACGTAGGTATTGCAAGAAAAGTATGAAAAGAACTATCAAGCAAGTGACATGAAAGAAATTTCCATTGATATTGGCCCTGGAAGGATGAGGTATATGTAGAAGCTAAATAGTTAGAAACTATTGAATGATGTTTGGTTTGTGATTTTATATGAATGAATAGGAATGAACAAGTATGAATATTATGATAATTATTTCCCCTAAGTAGATGTTAGAGGTATGCGGGAATGAATAATCTGACAGATAAGTTTTAAGAAATCAGCTTGAACAATTGAACGATGATCATGAAATAATGTAATAGGATCATATTGAATTACCAAGTGCATTGGACAAGTGTAAAGTGGTAGTGACCAATTCATCATGACGGGTGATTAGATAAAAACTTGTTGTCAGAGTTCGAGGTATGTACTTACGAAAGGACACAAGTAGACTTATTAGAATGTATACTAGCTCGAGTCAGAACGGTAGCATGTCTGATAGAATTACAATCAGCACTAGATGGAATTCACAACACCTCCCATATGTGGCAATTACGAAAATGCCTCACGGATGAAACGACATATGTGCCCTTGGATGACATCGAAGTGGATGAAAGATTGAAATATAATAAAATGTCCGTGACAATAAAAGATTACAAAGTGAAACAACTTTGCAACAAAGCCATTAGACAAGTTTTCGAACCTTTCCAATTATAATTATAAATTGTTTTGTTAAAGAAATCTAAAACGGAACATTGATTGTAGGTTTAATTTTTTACACATAATCTAACAGATCCGACCTACTGTAACACCTCGAAAATTCACGTCCTATAATGTGTTGACACGTGTCATATGTTTAAAACGTGTGAAAGAATATTATAGAAGGACTAAAGTTGACAAACATGGAAAGTATGTGAATATACGTATTCTAAATGTCAACAGTAAATAAATATAATGTACATTAACCCTACATGATGTTTATGACTTCAAACGAATAAATCATGGATCATGCGAAGCTAAAAGTGAGATATTACAAACTACAGGGGTTAAATGTGTCAACATGTTTAAGTTATACCTCTAAGTGACCTTTTGACAAACCCGAAGCTTTGTAACTGGTAATTTTGCTCACTAGAATGCACGATATAAATTTCGTAAAGTTTCGTTATCATATGAGAAAGTTATGATCAAATTCGTGTGCGAAGGGTTAAAGCGTAAACGTTGGAAGTTAGGACTTTTCGGGTAACAATAAAGTTAACCGGGGACTTAACAAAGTGGGTATATGTTTTAAAGCCCTTATAAATCGATTATGAGGGTTCAAGATGCAAGAAACAAGTGTCTAATCGAAGTTCGAAGAGCCAAGGATCAAATCGCAAAAATCTAAAATTCAGATTTGTGCAGACATGTCGTCGCGACAAGCGAAGCCCAGGGGGGGACCTTCGCAACACGCGGGGGACTGCCCAGTTCCGAATTTATTGGGTTTTTTCCTGCTGAGTGCTTTCTGCTCGATTTCATCCGATTTTCCACATAAAAGGCGACCCCTAGACACCCCCTAAGCACTAGGAACACTTGTTAATCAGTTGTGGTGGGTTGTAGACTCATGTGTCAAAGATTTGTGGTGATTAATTCACTATAAAAGGCCATGATGTGCAACCATTGTTCTTCACACCTTCCTCTTGCAATCTGATCATTTCTAGAGCTCCAAGGCACTCTCAAGTGATCACTAATCAAGCTTAGGACTTTTGTAAGTTTTCTTAACCTTCTTTAATTGAGTTTAGCTTAGTTATTTAGCTAAAAGTCAAACCGTCGTAATTACGGTTTGACTTCGAGATTAATTAATAATGGCTCAGTCAAATATCGAATTAAAAGTAGTTATAAGTTGGTAATTATGTCGGTAATAAACCCTTAAAAGGGTTCCCCTGATTCCCACTCTAACTAGGTCAAATGTCGGGTCAAACTTGTATTTAAAAAGTCAACAGAATGTGTAAATTTCAATTTATGCATAATTAGAAATGTAGAACACATACAACCTGTTTGATCATTAATATAACTTGGTAATTAGTGTAAGAACATGTCTAAACATGTTCAACCCGACAATTTCCTGTTTAGACCCGGTTCGGAACCGAAAGTCGCATAGTTTGACTTATACTTTGACTTTCAGTTCTGACCCTTTTTGGTATGATTTAGAAATACCTAAGAGATTCATTTGGACCAGGTTACATGCTAGTATAACCCTCTGTGATTATACACTATGGTTCATTAGTTAACCGATTAATACGCATGATTCCGTTAATTGCTCATATGTTGACCATTATGCCCTTTTCACCTTAAAACGTGATATTTGGAAATGTAAAAGAGTAGAAACCTTAATTACTAATATATAAACTTGCATACAAAATTTGACATCAGTTTGAGGTGTAGGTTAAGAGTTATGCTCGTTAGCGTAAAATTAAAGCTTTTTGTTAATTAAACGGCGTATTTAGCGTATAGCCTACTTAAACATACTTTTTGATACCAAACTTAATACCCACTGATGTAATATATTATTTTGGGATTTTTAAAGATTTTTAATTAATTTTAGGCTGAGCATAACTTATAGTCGTAGGCATAATCCGGTAATTGTCGGTTTTGCCCTTACGGGCTATAAAATGAGTTTTACATATTTAAACGACTCCAAACCTTTTGCTATTGATCACACATGATAAATAAATTATTTTAAGCCTTCTGGAAATATAAAAATATCAGATTTATGTATCAAACCCGGAAATGGCCTCTAATCGCCTTTTTAAGCGTTTTTAACGCATAGTATGTACTAAAACTATTTTAAACATACAAGTGTTGATACCTACTGATATTTGAGGCAAATTATAATATTTTAACAGTAAGCAAAGGTTGTTAAACTCAGACTTCAGTTTTGAGCTTTTCGGCTTATGTGAAATTACCAAAATACCCCTACGGGGCATAGTTTGGTTATAATTGATAAATTTCACTTATATACTTTAACCTACTGATATAACTTAGAAAACTGAGTATATTTGCTGATTACATCAGGCCTGTAACTCAGGTTGACACTTAAACTCTTTTACAACCTTTAAAATGACCAAACTACCCCTACGGGGCATAGTTTGTGATTAAATTCATTTCGGGCATAATAAAGGACATCTTACTGATGTCACAACATATATGAAGCATATTAACTTAGGAAACCTGTAAATGGCTCTCATTATTACCCGTTACGCTTATTACGCGTTCGGTTCGGTTTATGTAACTAGTTTACATAAATTAGCCTAAACGGGTCAAACCTTATCGGTTTTATCTCAAAATCCAGAATGTGAATGAAATACCCATATTAAGCAAGTCTCTGAACTTGTCGGGTTTAAATCCCATTCTATCCGGTCTTCGCTTAATCGTGCGTACGAACCGTATCTTTGAAACTAACCGGTCTAAGCTTAAGCTTAACTAAAGACCCGTTAGGATTCTAATAGGTTATTATAAACCTTCGTTCCAGATTAGGAGTACCAGTAAAAGCTACGTGCGTTTGCTTATTGTGATTTATACATTGCTCAGGTAAATACTTTTATCTTATTTTCCCTATACGGGCTTGGGTTACGGTATATAGCATACCGCTTGATCGGGCATCAAATCTTCCATCGTTAGGTGGTTAATTGAATAATTTGATCGGCCCGTTTAAACAGTCTTGTTACTTAAAGCCTTTGGGGGGTTAATGACCATGTCCCGGATATCCTTGGCATCATTTTACGAAATGGCCACGACTTAAGCGCGGGGTGTAGGCGTACACCCGACAGTGCACAAAAGAATAATGTGGTGTGTCTATTGATCTTTAACCCGGACAAGATCCGGGCTACTGAACGCACAAGGAACATGTAATTCGTTCACAAGATTATATATTTAAATAATTCTCCCAAGTTAAATAAAATGTTTATGCCACGTGCATCCAAATCAATTTTCAATCATTTTCCAAAATGAGTCAGTTGATTGTATTTACCAGTGTAAACTGACGTATTTTCCCAAAAAGATTAAATGCAGGTACTAAGCGTAATTGGCTGGGATTTCTCCTTAGCATCATTAGAAGTCTCGCAAGCTTAAGATGCCTGAAGTCTGTTGAACTATTGTTTCATATTTCGTTTCGATCCGTCTGTGGATAAACTTCCGAATATTGTGACATTTGATATTACAATATTAAATTCGGTTGTATTACATCTTTTAAATTGCTTCCGCTATGCATATTAAATATTGTGTTGTTTGACTATTATGTTGCCAACCACGTCACGATACTCCCCTACCGGGCCCACCGGTGACACGTGGAAATCGGGGTGTGACAGGTTGGTATCAGAGCCAACACTGAGTGAATTAAACACTAGCCTTTTGTGTTTAATCCCAGTTACACAATTGCACATTTCTAAACTTTCGAGTCTAGACATATAACATAGGACACATTCCACTTTGTTTGTGTTGTCCTTTATTTTGCATATACTTTTTTTTTGTTTTGTTATCTCATGCCATATTGACAGGATTAAGAAAATTCCGCCAAGATTCTTCAGGAGAATAGGAAGAGGCAAGGGGCCAATCACCGCCCCCAATGATAATGAAGCTGGACCTTCGAATGTGCGAGCTCCATCTACCACGGAGAGTGACGATCCCCGGCAGAACCGGAGAAACCTTTTTGAGCCGGCTAGACGGTTCGGTTTCTCACAGCTCAACACCTCCTAACCCTTATGGGCCACAGCCGGAATACGAGCCCAACAACCCTCAACCCTTATACATACCTCTACAGCGATCTTTATCGCATAACTCTTTTGGTGACCCTACACCAGTTTTTAGGGGCCGGATAAACCCGGCAAATTATATACAAGAACCAGTGGGTTTTAACCCATTGGGGCCAGAGGATCATTTCTCTGGCGATCATGCGGACGACATGGACGAGGATACGGACCCCGTCGAGCCTGCCAGTGGTACACCAAACCACCCGATAGAGATCTCTAACGGATCTTCTTTCCACGGATCACCCTATGTTGGTCCAGATGGCTTTCAAGCTATGTTTACCAGGCACGAATGGTACTATACACCTCCTCGCCATTCACCTCCTCAGCAGCAGCAGCAACAACGAGATCCCTCTGAGGATCCAAGATTTGTGGCAGTCATGCAACCACCTCCACCGCCACCAGTTCAACCGGCACCTCCTCAACCGCCGAGGCGTAGGAGGACATGCGCACGTATGTCGGCGCGAGCGGGGGATTTCCATTTCAGCTCCCCACGCCAAACATTGTGTATTACACGTGTTAAATAAATGTAATTTTGTAACCTTGTATATTACACGGGTTGGATAAATGTAATTTTATAAACTAAATAATAAAAAGTTATATCTTTATAAACCCCGTGTATTATATAGGTTCAATAAATCCAATTATATATACTAAATCATTATCATCATCATCATACTCAGTAAATCCCACCAATAGCAAAGCTAAGGTAGGGTCTGAGGATGGTAAGATGTAGACAACCTTACCTCTACCCCATAGGAATAGAGAGGCTGCTTTCAGTGAAAGCCCCGGCTCGATAGTAGTTTTACATCAAACCTTGGATATAAGGCACATAACACTCAACAATAGGGACAAAGACCGATTAGTGCATGGTCCCTTTTGTCTTTCTACTATCAACGCCACTACATGATGATGATGCATGATTAACCGTCCTCCGCTTATAACGTTATTTTCACGAACTTAGTAAAAATGTTAAAATTAGTGCAATTTCAATTTTGCCCTGCGAGCGTCCACACATATATACATTATATGCGCATACCGCAAGCGGGGCGAATCTATACTATATTGGATTCGTTTAAAAAAGCATAAATTTGGTTCAGTTTAATTCGAACCAAGTCATAAACTTGGTTAAGTTTAATTCAAATTGGTTAGAACTCCAATTTGGAAAATCTAAAACAGAATTATCTTATAAGCTTCTCTTCCTAATTAGTGTTTTTTAAAGTTTGATCTAATGTCTAATAAGTTATTTTGTATATTTTGTTTGTACTTTAAATTTTTTATATGAGCGTATTATTGTTTTTTAATGTAACACCTCGAAAATTTACGTCCTATGATGTGTTGACACGTGTCATAGGTTTGAACGTGTGAAAGAATGTTCTTGAAGGACTAAAGTTGACAAACAGTGAAACTGTGTAAAAATAAGGGTTCAAAGTGTCAACAATGAATAAATATACTTTACAATAACCCTACATGATGTTTATAACCTTAAACGAATGGATCATGGATCATACGAAGCGAATTGTGAAAGAAAGTGAGAGATTACAAACTACAGGGGTTAAATGTGTCAACATGTTAAGTTATACCTCTGAGTGACCTTTTAGCAAACCCGAAGCCTTGTAACGATTAATTATGCTCACTAGAATCTACCATAAAAATTTCACCAAGTTTCGTTACCGTATGAGAAAGTTGTGATAAAATTCGTGTGTGAGGGTTAAAATCGTCAACATTGAAATTAAGGGCTTTTCGGGTGATCACAAAGTTACCCGAGGACTTTACAAGGTGGGTATAAGTCTTAAAGCCCCCATATGTCAATATTATAGGATAAGAATTCTGGAAAACAAGTGAAAACGACCTTTCGGGGGACCAAGGACCAAAATGCAATTAAGAGAAACATGTTTACCTGATCCGGATGGCCCAGGCGGCCCGCATCAGGATTACCAAAACTTCAGGCGGGCCGCTTCAGACCTGCAGATGCGAAAAATAACAGACAGCTTCCTGTTGTGTTTCTAACCGACTTACATGCAAGTTTTTCGATACCTTGGGCTGCCTAAGGTGGTTTTTAGCTTGTAGGACACATGTTGGTCATTTGGTAACACTCCTAGACTTATGTGTTGATGATCCAAGATGTTTGAATTCATATAAAAGACCCACATTCTTTGCATTCATCTTGCATTCACTTCCTGATCATTTCTGGAGCATTCAAGCAGATCCCAAGCATTCCAAATCATCCATTAGACAAGTGTAAGTACCCTTGATCTTCTCTATTTCAGTTATGCTTAGTTTATAGCCTAGAAATCAAACAGTCGTAACTACGGTTTGACTTCATGATAAAACACAAATGGTCCAGAGTTATGTCGAATCAAAAGTTGTTATAAGTTGGTAATCATGTGGGCTTTAAACCCTTAAAAGGGCACCCACTGATTCCAATCCTAACTAGGTCATTTGTCGAGTCAAACGTTGTCCGAAAAAGTCAACAGAAATGGTATTTTCGATTTAACGCATGATTAATGATGTAAAAGGCGTATCACCTATTTTATCATTCTTATAAACTGATAATAAGTATAAAAACTTGTCTACGCTTGTTTGATTCGACAACTTTCTGTTTTGAACCGATTCGGAACCGAAAGACGCAAAAGTTTGACTTTTGCTTTGACCTCAGTTATGACCCGGTTTAGATAGGTTTAGACATGCCTTAAAGTTCCATTAGGACCTAGTTACATGTTGGTATAACCCTCTGCGTTTATACCACATGAAACCTTAATTGTCCGATGTTTCCGTTAATCGCCTAAATATTGACCGTAATGCCCTTATGATCATAAAACGAGATTTTTGGAGATATGAAAGTAAAATAATCTTAGTTACTGATTATTAAACATGTCTGTAAATTTTCACATCAATCGGAGGTCCAGATTAGGAGTTATGCTTAATGACGTAATTATAGCGATTCTTAGTAATTAAATGACGTCATTAGCGTAACGCCTATCTAAAACCCATTTTTGACACCAAACCTTTTACCCACTGATGTAATATAATATTTTGGGATTTTTGAAGATTTTTAATAATTTTTAAACTGATCATAAGCTAGGATTAGTGCCTTAATTCGGTTAATACCGAATATACCCTTTTCGGCCATAAAATGAGTTTTACAAATCCTTTTGACACCAATCCAATTGCTACTGATTTTAAATATTAAATAGAGTGTTTTGAACCTATTTAACTGATCAGGAAACTCAGAATCCTATTTTAACCCGTACGTCGCTTAAAACGGCTTTATACGCGTATTATATGCATAGTTAAGGTTTAAAACTATTTTGACATATAAGACTTATAACCAAATGTTATAACATGTTAAAATAAACTATTTTACTGATGTATTCAGACCTGGTTCACAGAAACTTAATAAATTCCTTTTATAACCTCTAAAATGACCAAAATACCCCTTCGGGGCTTTATAAGAGATTAAACTCGTTTTGGGCATAACGGAAGGTATCCTACTGATATCACAACATATTTAAAGCATGTTAACTTAGGAAACCTGTTTAGGACTCTTATGGTTACCCTTACGCTTCATACGCATTCGGTTCAGTTTATGTAACTAGTTTACATAAATTAGCCGAAACGGGTCAAACCTTATCGTTTTATCTCAAAATCCAGAATGTGTATCATATACCCATATTAAGCAAGTCTTCAAACTTGTCGGGTCTAAATCACATTCTATCCGGTCTTCGCTTAATCGTGCGTACGAACCGTATCTTTAAAACTAACCGGTCTAAGCTTAAAGCTTAACTAAAGACCCGTTAGGATTCTAATAGGTTATTATAAACCTTCGTTCCAGATTAGGAGAACCAGTAAAAGATACTTGCACTCGCTGATTTTGAACTATACTTGCTCAGGTAAATACTTTTAACTTATTTCCCTATATGGGCTTGGGGTACGGTATATAAAATACCGCTTGGTCGGACATTGAATCTTTAATTGTATATGGTTAAAGTATTGAGATGTTTCGTTTAAATTGTTTTGTTTGCTTAAAGCCTTTGGGGGTTAATGACCGTGTCCCGGATATCCCTGGCATCATTTTACGAAATGGCCACGACCTTAGCACTCAGGTGTAGGCGTACACCTGTCAGTGTCTCATTTAAATAAAGTGGTGTGTCTATTGATCTTTAACCCGGCTCGATCCGGGCTACTGAACGCATAAGGAACATGTAAATCCTTTACAAGTTTATATATTTAAATAATTATCCCAAGTTATAAAATATTATTTGTGCCTTGTGCCTTAAATGCTTTTTCTTAAACTCTTTTCAAAATGAGTCGGTTGATTGTATTTACCAGTGTAAACTGACGTATTTTTCTTAAAAAGGTTAAGTGCAGGTACTATGCGAAATAGGCTGGCTTGTCTCCTAGCATCCACAATAAGTCTCGCCAGCTTGGATGTCATAGACTGTTGAACATTTGTTTCCTTTTATTTTGATCTACCTGTGGATTTATATTCGACTTTTTGTGATACTTAATATTACAATATCGTTTGGTTGAAATGAATCTATACTTTGCTTCCGCTGTGCATTTAAATATTGTGTTGTTTGACTATTATGTTGCCAACCACGTCACGATACTCCCCTACCTGGCCCACCGGTAACACGTGGAAATTCGGGGTGTGACAGGTTGGTATCAGAGCCAATACTGAGTGAATTAAACACTAGTCTTTTGTGTTTAATCTCAGTTACACAATTGCACATTCCTAAATCTTCGAGTCTAGACAAAGAACATAGGAATAATCCAAAATGTTTTATTTTAATTTAAATTTTGTCCTTTATTTTTCCTTGTTATTACCTTGTTTATATTAACAGGTTTAGCCATGCCGCCAAGATTCAGGCGAGGAAGTCGAGGAAAGGAGCCAATGGGCGCCCCTAACGACCACGAGGCCGAGCCTTCAGGCCGGCGAACTCCTTCTGTTACAAGGAGTATAGATCCGCGAGAACCTTGGAGGATCTATGAGGAGCCTGCTAGACAATCCACGTCACATAGCTCCACGCCTCCATATTATCACTCTTTTGGGCCTCGGTCTGAGAATGAGCCCAACAACCCGCAACCTTCATATATATCGTTGCAGCGATCTGCATCGCAAGATTCCTTCCGCGACCCTACTCCTGTCTTTCAGGGTCAGTTTAACCCAGCAGAGTACCTACCAGAGCACGTGGGCTTTAACCCACTAGGACTGGAGGATCACTTTTCTGGTGATCAAGATATGGACGAGGACACAGATCCCGTCGAGGCTTCAACCGGATCCTTGAACCATCCTTTCGTGATCTCAGACGGTTCGTCTTTTCACGGAACACCATACCAGGGTCCGGATAGTCACATGGCACGATTCGAACGGTGTGAGTGGTACTATACACCATCTGAACACTCATCACCTCACCAGCAGCCGCCAATGCAGCAGCAAGATCCCTCTGGGGATCCACGTTTCGAGCAGCAGCAAAATCCCTCTGGGGATCCACGTTTCGAGCAGCAGCAAAATCCCTCTGGGGATCCACGTTATGAGGCAGTCACGCCACCGCCTCCACCGCCGCCAGTTCATCTAGAGCCTCCAGAACCACCAAGACGTAGGAGGACTGGCGCACGGATCTCAGCACGAGAAGTGGATTTTCGTCTCAACACCCCTCAACACTCTAGCGGCAGCCACTACCCGCCTATATGTGAAGGCCCACAGATGGGTGGACCTTCAGTTCCAGTTTCGGAGGTGAATTCGGCACCTATTGCACCGCCATCACCGGGTTTTGGCCACCCTATCCCTGCTTATACTGCTCCGACAGCTTACAACCCTTACGGACCGCCAGCATACCATAACTATAACTATGCCGAGGCCGACCCATACCTAGTGGCAGCAAACTACCTTGCCCAAAACCCTGAGGGACCATATGGAACCCCTTGGGGAATGGGACATCCAGCTCGAGGGTATCAAGTACCTCCTCAGCCACCGCCACAGTACCAGCCACCACGGTTTTCTCCACCAGAGCAGGAGGATCTCCGTCAAAGACTGGGCAAGGTTGAGAGAGACCTCCAGAGAGAGCGTAAGAAGAATGAGGGATTTATGAGTGGCTTGGCAAATTTGCTGAAGGGAAAGAAGAAACGGGATCGTTAAATCCCAATATGTATTATTGTATTTCCTTGTTTAAATCAAGTCCCTACGTGGACATTTATTTATGTGTGTATGTAGTCCCTGCGTGGACATCTACCTTTGTACTTAGTCCCTACGTGGACTTGTCTCTATTAGTCCCTGCGTGGACATTTACTTTTGTAAACAGTCCCTGTGAGGACATGTATTATCTATATAGCTCCTGCGTGGGCATGTGTTTATGTGAAAAGTCCCGTTTAGGGCAAAATGTATTACTTTTAGTTTTAATGGAATGTAAGTTTGTAAATTTCATCTTTGCTATGTTATACATAATTAAATTATATATGAAATAAATAAATCAGAATCATTCCTTTTAAAAATCTATCTGCCTATGTTATTTTTATTAAGGATCTTAAAAGTATAACCTAGCCTGCATGTCATTTTAAGACCTGGCCCAGATGGTAAAACTCGTTAAAAAGATTCAAATCCCTGTTAAGATCTGAAAACATGTTAACACTCCTGGCAGACATGATTCGTTAAAAACACATGTGTTATTATTATAAATGAATCTTTTCAAAGATTCCAAACCCAACTAAATGATCTCTGAATCATGGGTTAAATTATTAATAAATATGATCAGTTCTTTTTACCATCCATTGGTAATGGAATGCCTACGGGCCCTTCTCATTTTCATATGAGACAAAAGACATTATTAGTCTGTGACCCTGTCTGATAAAGGTAATGAACTTTGTTCAAACCTTCATGCTTTGATTCTCTGAAATCATAGCTTATAATCTATATTGTCCCTGTGACTAAGCCTTATGTGCTAATAAAACTGTTATTGTTATATAATTAGGATAAATTATATTAGAAATCCTAAATTTATGTGAGTAATAAATTAACCATATATGGTCTATGTTTACCACGGTTAATAAAATTGCCATAAAAGACAATTCTATAATAAACTCACCAATAAATTATTGTCGATATGTAACAGTTCAAGCTACATGGCAGACTCAAATAAGGTCAACAGTCACCCAGGGAGAGTGCATGATAATGCCCGAGTAAATGTAGCGGGTGCAGAATTACAGGCAATGATAGATAATGCCGTTAATCGAGCTATAGATAGACAGCTCCATGAATCTGGTGGTACTCATACAAGAACCCAATCTGCACCACACTCTAGAACACCCTCCAGGACCCACACTGCCCACAACAGTAATACTCACCACTCATCAAACCAGAGGAGTGCTCCATCTCAAAGAGTCGTACGGAATCAAGAACCCCGTCATAAGGGTTGCTCCTATAAGTACTTCGTTTCGTGCAAACCCAGGGATTTCAATGGGGAAAAAGGAGCGGTAGATTGCATGACTTGGATGGATGAAATGGATACGGTGGTGGATATAAGTGGTTGTGATGATAGGGATATTGTGAAATTCGTGTCACAATCTTTTAAGGGGGAAGCATTAGCTTGGTGGAGATCTTTGATCCAAGCTACGGGGAAAGTTCCGTTGTACAATATGACATGGGAACAGTTCATGGCACTGATCAAGGAAAATTTATGCCCTCAACACGAGGTTGAGAGAATTGAATCTGACTTCTTGTCGCTGGTCATGAGAAACCTAGACTGTCAGGCCTACCTTACCAGTTTCAACACTTTGTCAAGGTTGGTCCCATATTTGGTAACTCCGGAGCCTAAACGTATAGCTCGTTTTATCGGGGGTTTGGCCCCGGAGATCAAAGCAAGTGTGAAGGCCTCCAGACCGACCACTTTTCGGTCAGTAGCGGACATATCGTTGTCCCTTACCTTAGATGCTGTCAGGCTGAGATCGCAGAGGAACACTGATACCGAAAAGAGGAAGCGTGAGGATGACAACTCACGACGTTCAGACAAGAAGCAGAAGGGAAACAATGACCATAAGAAGGGGTCAGGATTTAGGAAGGATGGTCAGCAGACGGGTGAAAAACCCAAATGTAAAATCTGCAAGAGACAGCATTTCGGAAAGTGCAGGTATGAATCAAACTCGAATTCACAATCGAAATCTTTTGCATGTGGGTTGTGCAAGTCCAAGGAACACAAAACCTTGAATTGAAAAAAGATAAAGGATGCGACCTGCTACGGTTGCAATGAAAAGGGGCACATCAAGAGCAATTGCCCAAAATACGCCAAGAAGCCCGAAGAGACTAAGAAGACCAATGCTAGGGTCTTCAGGATGGATGCTAAGGAAGCCGTCAAGGACGACAATGTGATAACAGGTACCTTTCTCGTAAATGATGTTTATGCGAGAGTGTTATTTGATTCAGGCGCTGATAAGTCGTTCGTAGATAATAAGTTTTGTGAATTGTTGAAATTACCTGTTAAGACTTTAAGTGTGAAGTATGAGGTGGAACTAGCAGATGGCACTTTAGAAACCGCTTCAACCTTATTAGATGGATGTTTCATATCCATTAAGAATCACTCTTTTCCTTTGTCCCTACTTCCTTTGAAACTAGCTGGTTTTGACATAGTTTTGGGTATGGACTGGTTATCTCATAACCAGGCCCAGATTATTTGCAATAAGAAGCAAGTGATGATCAAGACTCCGTCTGGTGAATCACTTACTATCCAGGGAGATACCCAGTATGGGCTGCCCGAGAAAATGTCTATACTCAAAGACTCTAAGTGTTTGAAGAAGGGTTGTGTTATCTACATGGCACAAGTGATTATTGATGAGCCGAAGCCCAAGATTGGAGATATCCCCGTCGTTTCTGAATACCCCGAAGTATTTCCTGAAGAACTACCTGGTTTGCCACCAGATAGGCAAGTAGAATTCAGAATTGACATTATTCCTGGATCAGCACCAGTTGCTAGGGTGCCTTATAGGTTGGCACCAACAGAGATGAAGGAATTGAGGACGCAGCTAGATGATTTGCTAGCCAAAGGTTTCATCAAACCTAGTTCGTCTCCTTGGGGAGCACCAGTTTTATTTGTCAAGAAGAAGGATGGATCGATGCGTCTGTGCATCGACTACCGCGAGCTTAATAAGGTCACTATCAAGAACATGTATCCTTTGCCCAGAATCGACGATCTGTTCGATCAACTTCAAGGGGCAAGTTTCTTCTCGAAGATTGACTTGAGGTCAGGTTACATCAATTGAAGGTTAGAGATGAAGACGTGCACAAAACAGCATTTAGGACTCGTTATGGTCATTACGAGTTCCTAGAGATGCCTTTTGGGCTCACTAATGCACCAGCCGCGTTCATGGATCTCATGAATCGCGTTTGCAAGCCGCACTTAGATAAATTCGTCATCGTTTTCATCGACGACATTCTCATCTACTCAAAGAACCAAGCTGACCATGAGAAGCATCTTCACTGCATTTTGGAATTACTTCATAAAGAAAAGCTCTATGCCAAGTTCTCGAAGTGTGAGTTCTGGCTTCGAGAAGTCCAATTTCTTGGACATGTTGTTAGTGAGCGTGGTATCCAAGTAGATCCCGCTAAAGTTGAAGCTGTCATGAATTGGCATGAGCCAAAGACGCCTACAGAAATACGTAGCTTCCTAGGTTTGGCAGGATATTATAGGCGATTCATTGAAAACTTCTCAAGGATTGCTGCACCCCTGACTTCGCTGACACGTAAGAAGATTAAGTTTGACTGGGGTCCTAAGCAGCAGGAATCCTTTGATATTCTGAAACAAAAGTTGAGCAATGCTCCAGTACTGACATTGCCTGATGGAATAGAGGAGTTTGTAGTTTATTGTGATGCATCACACACCGGGATGGGATGTGTGCTTATGCAGAAAGGCAAAGTCATTGCCTATGCTTCACGTCAGTTAAAAGTGCACGAAAAGAATTACACCACCCATGACTTGGAATTGGGTGCCGTTGTATTCGCACTAAAACTGTGGAGGCACTACTTATATGGAATAAAATGTGTGATCTATTCTGATCGCAAAAGCCTTCAACATCTGTTCAACCAGAAGGACTTGAACATGAGGCAACGCCGTTGGATGGAAACTCTGAATGATTACGATTGTGAAATAAGATACCATCCCGGCAAGGCGAATGTAGTCGCCGATGCCTTGAGTCGGAAGGAGAAGGTGAAACCCATCCGAATCAATGCCAAGCGCATGGAAATAAAGAACAATTTGATAGAAAGGTTGTTAGCTGCACAGAAGGAAGCTGTGTTGGAAGCTAACTATCCTAACGAAAAGCTAGGAGTAACTGAGGAGCAGTTATCTCTTAGTAAGGATGGAATTCTTAGATTGAATGGACGGATATGGGTTCCAATTTATGGAGGACTCCGAGATGTTATCCTCCAGGAAGCCCACAGCTCTAAATATTCTGTTCATCCTGGAGCTGATAAAATGTACCAGGATCTAAGGGCAAACTATTGGTGGATAGGCTTGAAGAAGTCTGTAGCTACCTATGTAGCTAAATGCTTGACGTGTGCGCAAGTCAAGGCAGAACATCAAAAACCGTCAGGTTTGCTACAACAGCCTGAACTTCCTACTTGGAAGTGGGAAATGGTAACTATGGATTTTATCACCAAGTTACCCAAGACAAGGAAAGGAAATGACACCATCTGGGTGATAGTTGACCGACTAACTAAGTCAGCACATTTCCTACCCATTAAGGAGACCTACAGCTCCGATATGTTAGCCCAACTGTACGTGGATAAGATTGTAGCTTTACATGGCATACCTGTGTCTATTATCTCTGACCGAGATACTAGATACACATCACATTTTTTGAAAAGCTTCCAACAATCTTTGGGCACACGTTTGAACTTTAGTACGGCTTACCATCCACAGACAGACGGTCAGAGTGAGCGTACTATTCAAACGTTGGAAGACATGCTTCGTGCATGTGCAATTGACTTGGGTGGTAGCTGGGATAAGCACCTACCATTAGTTGAGTTCTCCTACAACAATAGCTACCACACCAGCATAAAGGCTGCGCCTTTTGAGGCATTATACGGTAGAAAGTGTAGATCGCCCATTTGTTAGGCAGAAGTTGGAGATGTCCAGTTATCTGGATCAGAGATAGTGTTCGAAACGACGGACAAGATTGTCCAGATTCGTGACCGTCTCAAAGCTGCCCGGGATAGGCAGAAGAGTTACGCTGATCCAAGTCGTAAGGATTTTCACTTCGAAGTAGGTGACAAAGTCCTACTTAAAGTGTCACCTTGGAAGGGAGTGATGAGATTTGGTAAGAAAGGCAAGCTAAGCCCGAGATACATAGGACCTTTTGAGGTTATCGAACGTGTCGGGTCAGTTGCCTATAAGTTAAACTTACCGGAAGAGCTCAGTAGTATACACAATGTGTTCCACATCTGCAATCTGAAGAAGTGTTTCGCTGACGAATCACTGGTTATACCCCATACAGATGTGCATATAGATGAGAGCTTGAAATTTGTGGAAAAACCATTGTCGATCGAGAATCGACAGGTTAAGAAGCTTCGAAGGAAGCAAGTACCGATTGTAAAGGTCAAATGGGATGCCCACAGAGGTCCCGAGTATACGTGGGAGGTTGAGTCCACCATGAAAGAAAAGTACCCTTATCTATTTCAGTAAATCTCGAGGTCGAGATTTCTTTTAAGGGGGTGAGGATGTAACACCTCGAAAATTTACGTCCTATGATGTGTTGACACGTGTCATAGGTTTGAACGTGTGAAAGAATGTTCTTGAAGGACTAAAGTTGACAAACAATGAAACTGTGTAAAAATAAGGGTTCAAAGTGTCAACAATGAATAAATATACTTTACAATAACCCTACATGATGTTTATAACCTTAAACGAATGGATCATGGATCATACGAAGCGAATTGTGAAAGAAAGTGAGAGATTACAAACTACAGGGGTTAAATGTGTCAACATGTTAAGTTATACCTCTGAGTGACCTTTTAGCAAACCCGAAGCCTTGTAACGATTAATTATGCTCACTAGAATCTACCATAAAAATTTCACCAAGTTTCGTTACCGTATGAGAAAGTTGTGATAAAATTCGTGTGTGAGGGTTAAAATCGTCAACATTGAAATTAAGGGCTTTTCGGGTGATCACAAAGTTACCCGAGGACTTTACAAGGTGGGTATAAGTCTTAAAGCCCCCATATGTCAATATTATAGGATAAGAATTCTGGAAAACAAGTGAAAACGACCTTTCGGGGGACCAAGGACCAAAATGCAATTAAGAGAAACATGTTTACCTGATCCGGATGGCCCAGGCGGCCCGCATCAGGATTACCAAAACTTCAGGCGGGCCGCTTCAGACCTGCAGATGCGAAAAATAACAGACAGCTGCCTGTTGTGTTTCTAACCGACTTACATGCAAGTTTTTCGATACCTTGGGCTGCCTAAGGTGGTTTTTAGCTTGTAGGACACATGTTGGTCATTTGGTAACACTCCTTGACTTATGTGTTGATGATCCAAGATGTTTGAATTCATATAAAAGACCCACATTCTTTGCATTCATCTTGCAGTCACTTCCTGATCATTTCTGGAGCATTCAAGCAGATCCCAAGCATTCCAAATCATCCATTAGACAAGTGTAAGTACCCTTGATCTTCTCTATTTCAGTTATGCTTAGTTTATAGCCTAGAAATCAAACCGTCGTAACTACGGTTTGACTTCACGATAAAACACAAATGGTCCAGAGTTATGTCGAATCAAAAGTTGTTATAAGTTGGTAATCATGTGGGCTTTAAACCCTTAAAAGGGCACCCACTTATTCCAATCCTAACTAGGTCATTTGTCGAGTCAAACGTTGTCCGAAAAAGTCAACAGAAATGGTATTTTCGATTTAACGCATGATTAACGATGTAAAAGGCGTATCACCTATTTTATCATTCTTATAAACTGATAATAAGTATAAAAACTTGTCTACGCTTGTTTGATTCGACAACTTTCTGTTTTGAACCGATTCGGAATCGAAAGACGCAAAAGTTTGACTTTTGCTTTGACCTCAGTTCTGACCCGGTTTAGATAGGTTTAGACATGCCTTAAAGTTCCATTAGGACCTAGTTACATGTTGGTATAACCCTCTGCGTTTATACCACATGAAACCTTAATTGTCCGATGTTTCCGTTAATCGCCTAAATATTGACCGTAATGCCCTTATGATCATAAAACGAGATTTTTGGAGATATGAAAGTAAAATAATCTTAGTTACTGATTATTAAACATGTCTGTAAATTTTCAAATCAATCGGAGGTCCAGATTAGGAGTTATGCTTAATGACGTAATTATAGCGATTCTTAGTAATTAAATGACGTCATTAGCGTAACGCCTATCTAAAACCCATTTTTGACACCAAACCTTTTACCCACTGATGTAATATAATATTTTGGGATTTTTGAAGATTTTTAATAATTTTTAAACTGATCATAAGCTAGGATTAGTGCCTTAATTCGGTTAATACCGAATATACCCTTTTCGGCCATAAAATGAGTTTTACAAATCCTTTTGACACCAATCCAATTGCTACTGATTTTAAATATTAAATAGAGTGTTTTGAACCTGTTTAACTGATCAGGAAACTCAGAATCCTATTTTAACCCGTACGTCGCTTAAAACGGCTTTATACGCGTATTATACGCATAGTTAAGGTTTAAAACTATTTTGACATATAAGACTTATAACCAAATGTTATAACCTGTTAAAATAAACTATTTTACTGATGTATTCAGACCCGGTTCACAGAAACTTAATAAATTCCTTTTATAACCTCTAAAATGACCAAAATACCCCTTCGGGGCTTTATAAGAGATTAAACTCGTTTTGGGCATAACGGAAGGTATCCTACTGATATCACAACATATTTAAGGCATGTTAACTTAGGAAACCTGTTTAGGACTCTTATGGTTACCCGTTACGCTTCATACGCGTTCGGTTCGGTTTATGTAACTAGTTTACATAAATTAGCCGAAACGGGTCAAACCTTATCGTTTTATCTCAAAATCCAGAATGTGTATCATATACCCATATTAAGCAAGTCTTCAAACTTGTCGGGTCTAAATCACATTCTATCCGGTCTTCGCTTAATCGTGCGTACGAACCGTATCTTTAAAACTAACCGGTCTAAGCTTAAAGCTTAACTAAAGACCCGTTAGGATTCTAATAGGTTATTATAAACCTTCGTTCCAGATTAGGAGAACCAGTAAAAGATACTTGAACTCGCTGATTTTGAACTATACTTGCTCAGGTAAATACTTTTAACTTATTTCCCTATACGGGCTTGGGGTACGGTATATAAAATACCGCTTGGTCGGACATTGAATCTTTAATTGTATATGGTTAAAGTATTGAGATGTTTCGTTTAAATTGTTTTGTTTGCTTAAAGCCTTTGGGGGTTAATGACCGTGTCCCGGATATCCCTGGCATCATTTTACGAAATGGCCACGACCTTAGCACTCAGGTGTAGGCGTACACCTGTCAGTGTCTCATTTAAATAAAGTGGTGTGTCTATTGATCTTTAACCCGGCTCGATCCGGGCTACTGAACGCATAAGGAACATGTAAATCCTTTACAAGTTTATATATTTAAATAATTATCCCAAGTTATAAAATATTATTTGTGCCTTGTGCCTTAAATGCTTTTTCTTAAACTCTTTTCAAAATGAGTCGGTTGATTGTATTTACCAGTGTAAACTGACGTATTTTTCTTAAAAATGTTAAGTGCAGGTACTACGCGAAATAGGCTGGCTTGTCTCCTAGCATCCACAATAAGTCTCGCCAGCTTGGATGTCATAGACTGTTGAACATTTGTTTCCTTTTATTTTGATCTACCTGTGGATTTATATTCGACTATTTGTGATACTTAATATTACAATATCGTTTGGTTGAAATGAATCTATACTTTGCTTCCGCTATGCATTTAAATATTGTGTTGTTTGACTATTATGTTGCCAACCACGTCACGATACTCCCTTACCGGGCCCACCGGTAACATGTGGAAATTCGGGGTGTGACATTTAAGCTTAAGATTATTGTTTTGTGCTATTATTTAAAAAATCTTTAATTTATAATTTAAATTTGAAGATAATATATTATTAGATTAAATAGAATGATTCTATCCGACATTCAAAGTAAGATAAGATTTAATATTAATTGATTATTTATTATTTAATTAATTGATATAAGATAAGTATGAAATGCAGGAAATTAAAATGTAGACGCCTTCAATTAGTGACACGTGTCCCAAAGTTGGTTTCTTTTATTATATAGTATAGATTATTTTATGATCAGTTTTTAACTTGATATATACAAAGCTTGAAGGCTAGAGCCTAGAGGTGTACAACAAAACCGGGTTGGGAATCCAAACCAGTTCGTAACCTGACCCAACACCACCTTCTAAACCGGTTTCCCACAAACTACCACCAGTTTATATAGCAATATGATATCTCGTTCTCTGAAACTGATTTGGGCCCATTCTGGTGTTAACCATTGAGACACAAGTAGCCGTTATCGCTTCTATATTTTAGCGTATTACAATTTATGGATTTCTAAGTTTTTAAGTATTAAAACCTATATAAATTAGCAAGTTTTCTATGCATAAGGACTTGTACATTATGCTTTGCACATTATTCAAAAAAAAAACTTGACTTTTTAGTTTTAACCCAAAGGTTTGTATCTTTTACAATTTTAACCCTACATAATTTGTTTTTTTAACTTTAACCCAAAACTTTTCATTATTTGCAATTTAACTTTACAACTTTTGTCACTTATACTTTTCATCTTTCGCAAATTTCCGTTTTACGTATAGTTCTAAATTTTTCGAGTTAATACGACGCAACGTGCATGTGTGGTTCAACGTTTTTGCCTCTATTTTTCGATGTTTGACAGGTTCATCGCAACACGCATATCCTAGGTCAAGTCAGTGTTGGTGGTCGATGACGGTTGTGTGACATTAGTACTATTTGACACCGTTTTACGCCCCGCTGCAACGCGGAGTGTGCTTTGTGGGTTTTTCAAAGAAAAATTTGTTATGCATATGGTTGTCGTAACGTTGGCTTTAGGAGTTTTCCAAAAAAAAAAAGATTTTTTTTTTACTTTTCACCCAAAAGTATTTCATAAATTACTTTTAACCCAAAACTTTTTATCTTTTGCAATCTATCTTCATAATTTTTTTTACTTTCAACTTTGTTCCTTTATAGTTTTCATTTTCCGCAAATTTTGCGCTTTATGCTTGGTTCTAAATTTTGTGACATAACACATCACAGCGTGCGTCTTTGGCTTAACGTTTTTACGTTTCATTCTAAATTTTGCGAGTTAACACGACGCAACGTGCGTGTGTGGGTGAACGTTTTTACATCGTCTATTTTTTCCCCGTTTGACACGTTTAACAACATGCGTGTGTGGGAGAACGTTTTACATCGTCTATTTTTCCCCGTTTGACAGGGTTAACATAATGTGCGGGTCCTAGACCAACTTAGTATATAACTAAAGAATCCCCGCCGCATTGCGGCGGGTCGTAATCCTAGTTTAACTAAAAATTTGAATGTCTCCTTTAGTTTATTTTGTATTTTCTTATAATAAATTTTGAAAAAAGAAAAAAAAATTAAACTAACTCAAGGTACATGCTTAGACCCGGACTGGTTTCAAACCGACCCAAACCAATTTGCATAAGTTCAGATATTTTCCTCCAAAATCCATTAACACCCCTAGACAAAAGATCAAATACAAATAATTTTAACGTACAAAACATATGAACTGAAGGTTTTGATGAAAAAACGCGGTGGCATTTTCGTAATTATCAAAATTACTCTACAAATGATCCTGTAGAGTAATTTTGATCTTTGTAGAGTAATTTTATAAAATATTCATGTAGAGTAATTTTGATCTTGTAGGGTAATTTTGTAAAATGTTCTTGTAGAGTAATTTTAACCACCTACAAGCAAATAATTACGAAAATGTCACCGTGTTTTTTTGCCTTTTCATGCTATTCGTACGTTAACGTTATTTGTACGAGAACTGGGTTACGATTTGCCTTTTTCATCAATTTTGACTTAAACCAGGTTTACAAAAGTTGACCAGACCGGTTTGGTTCACGATCTGAACTAATTTAGCAAACAAACAAAGTCAAACAAACCCAAACCCGAAATGTAGACCTCCATTAATTCATCAAACACTTTTGTTATAAAAGGCCCAGTAACTGAAGCCCATTAAGCCCAAACGAAAAAACCCTAGCTAGCAACCAAACATCTCATATTATACCCTGCCGCTACACTCACACTCAATACCCTCCTCTCCAATCTCACTCACCCACCTAACTAAAGATGCCGGCTGGTCACGGGTTACGATCAAGAACAAGGGATTTGTTCGCAAGAGGGTTCAGGAAGAAGGGAACCATCCATCTATCCACATACCTCAGAACCTACCATGTTGGAGATTACGTCGACGTCAAGGTTAACGGCGCCGTTCACAAGGGTATGCCCCACAAGTTCTACCATGGTCGCACTGGTCAGGTCTGGAATGTCACCAAGCGGGCTATTGGCGTTGAGATGAACAAACAGGTCAATTTTATTTGCAATCTGTTTTTATTCATCTATATTTTCAATGTTTGTATGTGTTTACCATTTCAATGTTTGTTAAGGGCACTGTGATATTGTGGATATCAACTGTCAACAAAATAGCAATTTGGTTGAAGTTTTGACTATTTTTTGTGTTTGTGATATATGATATATTACCAAGTTTTAGAATTTTTGGACCCTTGTTGAGAATTTGAACAAAATTGAGGTTTTTGGTGTGTTTATTAAAACTGTTTTGATGCAACAAATAAAAAGTTTTTGAGTGTTTGGATAGAAGCAGACTGCTTATATTATTGTGTATTGTATTTTGTGAGAAGTAGGGTTTGCTTATTTAGCTGTTTATCTGCTAATAAGCAATACTAAACACTGTTAATCAGTATGTGTGTATGTGTGTGTGTGTGTATATATATATAGGGTTAGGGTAAACTGAAAACTTGTATGAATTGTTGGAACTTAGAGAACTTGGCCATACGAAATGTTTTTTCAAAAAAAAAATTACCAAAAAATAATAAGAAAATAAACTTTTACAAAAAAATATGTTTTTTTTTTCATTCACGGCAGCCGTAAATGCTGTAACGGGCCGAAAAACACCACTTTGATTTTTTATATGGCAGTCCTTTTAAACATTTTAATCTAGGGGGGCATAACTCGCACGGGAAGTCAGAGTTCTCTAAGTTCTCACGATTTTCCCTTGATCTTGATCCTGTGTGTGTGTATATATTTATATTTGTGGAACTTGTTAAAGGAAACATTTTTCTATCACTTTTCTGTTAAAGAAGTTGAAACATTTAGTATTTTTTGTGACGGATTGTATGTTTTATATATCGCAGGTTGGTAACAGAATCATTAAGAAGAGGATTCATGTGCGAATTGAGCACGTAATGCCATCAAGGTGCAACGAAGAGTTGAAGCAGAGGATCAAGAAGAACGATCAACTAAAGGCTGAGGCTAAGGCGAAGGGTGTGGTGATCAGTACCAAGAGGCAGCCGCTTGGACCCAAACCGGGATTTATGGTTGAAGGAACTACTCTAGAGACTGTGACTCCTATTCCTTATGATGTGGTCAATGATCTCAAGGGTGGATATTAAGTTTAAAGCTTGTTTTGAATCTTTTTGTCAGTTTTTGTTTCATGACATTTATGTGTTTTTTATGTTCTTTAACTTCGATTTAGACTGGATGTGTTTTTGTTGTTATTCAAGGCCAAGTATTGGGTTAAGTGTTTTTGAACAATTTGATGTTATATTTCTCTAGAAAAGAAGTGGTAAGACTAAAATGTTTTAAAAAGAAGTGTGGATTTTAGAATAAAAAAAGGTTATTATCGCACAAATTCTTGTCTAGTTAAATCAAAGCTGTTAGACAGTGGGGTATGGTGGGGCGGGGGTTGGGGGCATGAGTTGACACGTGGAGTTAAAGCCCCCCGCCGGTGAGTGACGTGTCTGTAGGGTATGGTGGGGCGTGGCTAGCCTGCGTGGCTTGGCAGTTTATTAAAAAAATTATAAAAAACAAAAATTATAAAAAATACATACAACCTAAAATTTTATTAAATTCATAAAAGTTATAAAAAACCTAAAAAAGATTACAAAATAAAAAAAAACCTAGAGCGTTAGGTAAATTTCAAAAAGAGCGAGCTTGTCGAACGGCTTTCGCTCCTTGCCCTGAAACTCAATGTTCGCCACCGCCACCCGGTCTTCGTGGCTTATCTCACCGCTCGGAACGGCTTCGTAGTTGGCTTTGAAACGATCAAGTTTCGGCCGTAGCTCGCGCCATTTATGTTGGCACGTGTTTTTAAGTTGTGCCGGTCGTTTCCCACGTTATGCCGGTAGCTAGCAAAAGCTGTCGGCCAGTAACGCGTTTCACCGGGTTGTCGGCCCTTCATTGCGTCAACCACGCTCGTGACAAGAGCTAGCTCTTCTTCGTGTGTCCAAGAGGCCATCGATCAAGTGTGTTTGGGTTGGGGTAGCGGGTTCAATCAAGTGGGTTTTGGTTGGGGTAGCGGTGGACAGCAAACAAGTTTGTTTGGGTTGGGGTAGCCGGTGTGGTTGGGGTTATATATATAGCGATGTTGACTGTTAGGTTGGGGTGAACCGCTTGGCTTGGCCAAACGGTTAGATTTTAAATTTTAAATTGCCCCGCTATGACATGGCCAACAATCGAATAGGAGCCGGCCACATAGGATCGCTAGCCCGCCCCACGCCCGACTTTAAACTCCCGCCCCTTGGGCCACGCCGAAACCCAAGCCCGCCCGGGGTGGTGGCTTGGGCGTTTTCAGCCCACCCACGCCCCAACCCCAACCCCCGCCCCATACCACACAAACTTATATTGATGAAGTTGAAACTTGAAACTCGCGAACAAATTAAATTCAAGTAAATGAGTTTTAAACTTAATGGAATATAAATTTAAAGTTCAACGACATTAGTTGTAAAGGTTATAGAATGTAACAAAATGAAATGCAGCTTAGGTATAACATAATTAAGTATGTATATATAGTAAAAGGTATAAAGTGCAGTTTATATATAACATAAAGGTTGATTTGTGCAATTTTATCGCCTGATAATTATCAAATGAGAAACGAAAAAGTTCAAGATTTTAAACAAATCTCAAAAGCAAAAGCATTTCAAGAATCCATACCCTCAAATCATCACCAAGTGTCAAGACACACAAGAAGGCAGCATCTCATCTTCTATTTGTTTGATGTGTTGGTTCAGTTCTGTTTGAACATAAAGGAAAACATGAAAACATACCTTTGGTTGCATCAGCACAGGTTAGCAGAGAATCCATTAAGGGTTGACATGATTGTCATCTTGGTCTGGTTCCTCCTTAGGGTGCTGACTGATGATGGTGGCTTAGAAAAACCGATAAGGGGATCGGTATTGGAGATGGAGGTCGAATTGATGTTATGATCTTATGGGGTTTTTCTGATTGTGAAACTGAGTAACCCTTTAACCTCCACTTAATTCTCCTTATATAAGCACCCAGGAGGAAACCTAATTAGTTACTAAGGGTAATATGGTCCATCAACAATTACCAACTAATTTAAATAATAGGTTCTAATATATTTTGATCTCTATAATGTAAATGATTAAGATGGCTATAGATTAAATATTAAACATAATATATTTAATCTTACATTCTCCCACTTAGCCGAGTAATCATTTACTATGAGTATTAGGTAAGCCTGATCAGGAGTTAACACTCATTTTAGCCTTAAACAAGTACTATAGCAGAGAAATACAGCCGTTGAATCATTATGCGACTCAGGACCCCCATTAATCATACTATAGCCTTAATTTAAAACCTAATCGTCATGATCAAAATACGCATAAGCCCTTTGTTTGATTTGTAACTTTATTTGTCTTATATGCCATTATGTCGACTTAACATATTCTTATAGACGTACAAAATCAAACTGATGAGGAAAATTAACTAATACTTAGTCATTCATAGTCCGATATGCACTTGCGCATGGCCATTAACTAATACCCTTCTCTGAGCTCTCTTAATAAGACTTATGGGTAATAGCCCTTCAGTTATAGGATCCTTAAGCATATCATGAATGTATTCGATACAAAACTTAGTTTCCTCAATTCGTTCATAAACGAATAATTAATTGCGTATCGAAACTTAATGCAGCACCTCTTAAACTGTTACTGTTCAAGAAGTCATGGTAGCTGACTTTATCACACTAAGTCTTCAAAACATTAATTATATGGAGTTAATAAACTTATGAGTCCACTGATAAATTTTCAACAACATTTAGTGACTATATTATGTCGTTATAACTTAAGTTGTCAATATCAGTGCATTATGACTCCTCCATGAGATATGTTTTGTCTGCTGACATAAGAATATACCCGAAATTACATTTTATCATCAAAGTTATAGTAATAAACCGGTTTTAATTCTCACTTCTTCTTCAAATTATAGCCTCTCATTTCTTTAAAGATATTGTAATACTCCATTAGATGCTTCATAATAATCTAGACATATCTAGTGTGTTGCAATGTGAGTAATATCTAAACGAGCATAGACTTAAACTTACATAAGGCTTCTAATTTAATGAAGCGTACATAAATAATCTCACTTATCCTATTATCCTCTAAAGGAGAGCAGTATTGTTTGTTACATACGTAAGGACCCATTTAATGTTAAACTTATGGAACAGAACTAATGTCCCATTGGGTCTATCTCGGCACGTTATGATATCAATCACGTAAGAGATATCTCTGAGATTTATTATATCAAAGTTTGTGTTAACAATACTTTGACTTATGTAACACATACTTGTCAAAAGAATGTCATCTATATAGACAAGTTTATCTTAGTTGCTCCCACTCATTTTGAGGTAGGTGCATTAATCCACTTGATTCTTGATGAAAATAATTACATTAAGATTTCATCACATTATGATGTTTGCATTAACCCATACATGGATATTATTGGCTTACAAATAAAGTGTTCTTTAACCTTCAGTTTGAAAACTTTAGGTTGTTATCTAATGTATATGTAAATGTGTCAGCCATTTGTTATGGAAAATTGTTTATAATGTTCATCTAATGTAGCTCAAAATTATTATAAGCTACTAGAACAGTGATGATCCTTAAAGAAATCTTTTGTAAGATAGGTAAGAAAGACTCTTTCATAATTTTTCTCTTCCTGAGTATAACCTTTGACAATCAAACATGCTTCTTAGTGTCTTAACGTTTATATATTAGGATTTGGTTTAGTTATGAACACTCTTAGGGTATTCAATCAAATCCCAAACGTTATGCGAACACATAAAATCAGTTTTACTAGAAAACAGTTTTATTCCATTAAGAATATTGATTGACACTAATGGCTTAATTTGAAGAGATAGGATCAGTAAACATTTCCAAAATCCATTTCAACTTTAATTAGGGAGGTTATGTAATCATCAAAGTTAGTAGGCTTTCAAACCTAGATGACCTCCTAAGTTGATTATTGGGTTCATTAGAAGTTTCAGTTTTATGGATTAGCTCTTGGTTAGGTTGCTATCATTTTCAGGATTCTAAGTTTGTAAGAGTTGGTGCAGTATGGTGTACAAGAGGTGTAATGGGAGTTAAATTCGAAATGAAATTTAATGACATTCTTCCCCCCGCCTCTTGTATTCCTTGCAAATCATAATAAGGACTTTTACTGCTCCCACTGACCTTAGGAATCTTTAGGAACTCAGCATGCTTAGGGTCAAAGCTTAACGACCAACAAATTCTAATAGAGAAAACAAATTAATGACGTTAATCTAAGTGTGCCCACAATTAAGCAACAATGAAACTTTTGTAAGAGTAGCATTAGATTTTAAGGAGATAAGTTTTGATAGAACAGTGTCGTGATGGAGCGGTGTCTTGTACAAGAGGTGCAAATAGAGGTAATGTAAAATTTTCACTCCCCCACCTCTTGCAACTATTGCAAGTTATTATTAAGACACTTAATGCTCCCACTGATCTTTAATATCTCTAGAATGCTACAAGAGAAGTTTCAATGAGCTACGTGACGTGGGAACCTATCATATATACGTTAGACTTTATTTGATTTCTTTAATGTCCAAATATCATAAGAAACGTTAGGGACATATCTAATAGAAATCTTATTAAGTATATATATGAATAGATTTCTTCTAAGAACGTGTGCCATATGCGACAAAATTTAGATACAAGTTGATAGTCTTTTAAATGATAAATGAATTATGTCTGAATACTCCATTTGGAATAAGTTTCACGAATGTCAAAGAATGACTTATGATGGACCCATACTTATTCCTTAAGCCAAGTCATACTTAGGGCTTTAACGTCATGATTTAAAATCACTTAGAATGAGATTAGTTGAATAATCATCCTCATTAAGAAAGTCATGATGTCTCATGAATTTCGGTTCTAATGGATGAAATGTATAAGTCTCATTTTCCTTTTGTCAAATTCTCATTCGCATGATGACAAAAGTTGTGAAAATGTAAGGTATCATCTAGTTTCATTTTAGTAATGTTTCTATCCAGATATTTAGAACAAATAAGATGAGAGTTTAAGATAAGTGTGACTTTATGTTGACTATTCAAACCTCACAACCTTCATGACATAGCCTAAGTAATGATACTGTACTCTGATTAATAATCAGAATATGTAATGTATCGAAAAACGTTGTTAGAAGACTGCTCATTATGGTTCTTATAGTGTTAACATTTAATTTTGTCACTAACTCTCATGTTAATTATTTGTCAAGTTCTGGTAAGGAAACGTATGGAACTAGAGTCAACTAATCATGTGTTAATTGGAATATTAAAGAATTATCAGACTTAAATATCATTAATAAGTGACTATCTAATTAATTTATCCAACTGTTCTTTGGAGTAATGGATAGTCTCGTTGCTTATGTCTAGCCTAATGACATAGTTATGTAGTGAGATTTTCCCTTGAAGAACCTTAAAGTTGGAATTAGCACTTGTAATTTGTCTATGGATCTTAGAACAATCCTCTTTTAAACTATTAGTGGTTGTAAGGTGAATAACAACTTATTTTCCAGCATCAAACATTTATTTCTTTGTACATATGTTGCTTATCAACACACTCATTGTACTTTGGTACTTTAGAGTGTTGTAGTTGATTTATAATGCATCAAATTGTACAAGTGAAAATCTTAGTATGTAATGTACTGGGAAAAAAAAATGTACTTATTTCCATGCGTAAGCCCTTAACTTTATGGGTCATGGTTTTGTACATTATAATGTATTCACATATACCACTTAACTTTATAGTTTAGAGTTTCAAATTAAGGCATGCATCTTAGGAGTTCTAGTGATTATTCCATAAATAAAGATTAGTCTTAGGAAAAGACTTAATCTGGAATAACTTTAGTGATAGCATTTACATTAGAGAGTTCTTGATTATCATAATAGACATCATATTCGATTTGTCCTATTCATCATGCTCTAACTTTCTTCTTTATAATCTTTATCAGAAGAGAGCAATAGGATTATCGTGTCTTAGGAAATAATCAAGGATTTAATTTAAGAGCTAATTCTAATGGAAACTTTAAATACTTTAAATAAAGCAAACATTTTAGGTTTAAAAATTTAGAGTGGATGAGATATTGACATAAAGAAGAAAAATTATAGTGAGTGACATTATGGGCACTAAGAATAAGGCAGACGAAATGATCATAAAAAACTAATTAAGGATCATTAAGCTAAGGATCATTATGTGAAGAGATTGTGATATGTCTATTACTAACATCAAAATAATAGACTTAGCTAAAAATTCTACTTAAATGAAGACAAAACAGCTTTGGCCAGAAGTGTAATCATTTAAGCATATGTGCAAAGTAGTTGTAACAAATCAGCTTTGGCCAGAATTGAAACAATCACTTTAGTTATGCACTTGTTGAGTATGCCATCGATGAATGAATTAAATCAGCTTTGGCCAGAAATTAAGACATTCATGCTTATGATGCATACACAACATAGCTTTCGTAATACTTGAATGATAAGTAGATGTATCAAGTCAGCTTTGGCCAGAAATGATATATCAGAAGCTCATTCAAGTTAAGCTATTTTGGTTTTGTAAAACATTATTTGATCCTTATTAATTAACTAAGTAAATTACAAAACCATTTATTTAATAGCAAACCACCTGTTAGTGCGGATCGACTAATGAGATTGCGAGTCGCAACCACGATCTCGACTAATGACGTTATGGTTGCGAGTCGCAACTACGGTCTCGACTAATCACGTTATGGTTGCGAGTCGCAACTACGGCCTCGACTAATCACGTTATGGTTGCGAGTAGCAACCTCATGGTCTCGAGTGATGACGTAATGGTTGCGAGTAGCAACCTCATGGTTGCGAGTGATGACGTTATGGTTGCGAGTAGCAACCTCATGGTTGCGAGTAGCAACCTCATGGTTGCGAGTGATGACGTTATGGTTGCGAGTAGCAACCTCATGGTTGCGAGTAGCAACCTCGCTAACAGCTGTTAATTGTGATATCATAACTGAAAATTCAAAATTTAAGGATTGTGATAGAGTTTCCAATTATAACATTGATCTATTCTTATCAGTAATTTCGAAAAAACATAATCTGTTTATACTATTAACAGATTTCGAAAACTTTAGAAGGAAAAAATAGATCAAAACAGGAAATAACACTCAAAATCCAAATTATATTCCAAAACATAACGGAATTTTTCGAATTTTCCTAAGAACATTATGAACCCTAAAAAACATAAAACATGATTCTGGAACCCGAAACCCGAATTTTTAAGCTTTTCTAAAACAGATTTCGGTCATAAACATAACCCAGTTGAGTTTTAATCCAAATTTCGGTTAAAATATGAAACATATAATCAATCCAGATTTCGAAAACAGTAATTTCGAAACTGTTCATAAGATTTTCAAAAAATTCCGTTTTCCAAGTTTCAATCCCAGAATTAATGGATACGAAAACAGAACTGACTAATCAACATATGCTCTGATACCACATGTTGGTTCAGTTCTGTTTGAACATAAAGGAAAACATGAAAACATACCTTTGGTTGCATCAGCACAGGTTAGCAGAGAATCCATTAAGGGTTGACATGATTGTCATCTTGGTCTGGTTCCTCCTTAGGGTGCTGACTGATGATGGTGGCTTAGAAAAACCGATAAGGGGATCGGTATTGGAGATGGAGGTCGAATTGATGTTATGATCTTATGGGGTTTTTCTGATTGTGAAACTGAGTAACCCTTTAACCTCCACTTAATTCTCCTTATATAAGCACCCATGAGGAAACCTAATTAGTTACTAAGGGTAATATGGTCCATCAACAATTACCAACTAATTTAAATAATAGGTTCTAATATATTTTGATCTCTATAATGTAAATGATTAAGATGGCTATAGATTAAATATTAAACATAATATATTTAATCTTACATGATGAAGCTTACAAATGACACTGTAGCTAAAGGGAAAAAGGGAGTAAACACAAAGAAAAGAACATGTACCCAAACTCACTTCTAGTAAACTCACACCAAACTACCCTTCACCTTTCTATTTTCCCCTTGCAATTCTTGTTTTTTTTAATCTTTATTATTATAAAAAAAAAAACTCATAACAATTTAAAAACTGTTATTAACTTTATTTAAATAATTGTCTGTTTTTTATTCTTAAAGTCCCACAACATAATAAAGTAAAGGCTTACAAATTGTATAAAGAGAGGAAACAAAACATACCTTCCTCAATTCTAACAATCAAAGCTACAAATGAAGACATCAAAATCAACAAGATTCTTACCTCTCCTCTTGCTTCTTCTCATTTCAGGTTTTCTCTCCTAACACTCCTTTTGATTTATAATTCCAACATTGTTTAATTAGTTATTTAAATTAAAATTCTTTTGGGTTGAACAGCTTGCTCAAACCAAACCACAATGATCAATTTTGCTCGGGCTATGAGAATCCCGGAACACACGTGTGAAAAGAGGTTTAACGAGACGATATGTGAACCCGAGAGATGTCAACATCAGTGTACCAAAAGAGAGCCATTTGGTGTAGGGATATGCAATGGTAACATGTGTGTTTGTTCATATTATTGTAAGCTACCCCCTATGTGACCAATACTGTTTTCATATATGTAAGGCTCCCTGTTCTAAAAATAAGATCTTTGAACTGTGTTGGGAGCCCAAAATCTACTTTATGTTTTTTTAATAATATATATTTTTTTTGAAATGAGGTATTTTCATCTTTAAATTCATGAAACCAGCTTCTGCACAAATACAAACAGAATGGTATACATCCATGTACCATAAAACTGAATGGTATGCGAACCAAATCCTGTTGAACACGATCATATTAGGTAGTGTTTGGTATGCAGGAATGAGAGGTGTAATGGAATGGATGATTACGAGGGAACGAATAAAAGGGTGTTTGGTTGATCAGTGGAATGGAATCACCCATTCCAAAAGGCATATCATTCCCTCAAAATCATTCCTTCCACCCCCCATTTTTTTTTTCCATTCCATCCCCTCTTGCACCATTCATCAACACCACAACCCACCACCTTCACCACAACCCACCACCCCCACCCCCACCACCGGCGCCATCGCCGCCACCCCGCCACCACCTCACCCCGACAGCCACCATCGCCGCCGCCACCCACTCGCCACCGTTATCACCCACAGCCGCGACCAACCGCCAACGCCACTCCTCGCCGCCCACCACCATCGTCGACGCCACCACCATCGCCACCACCAACCGCCGCCGCCACCCACCGCCACCTCTGCTGCCACCCACCACCAACGGCCACCTTGCCGCCACCACCACTCGTCGTCACCACCGCACTGCCACTCGCCTCCACCACCACCACCCATTGCCGCCGCCGACACCCACCACCGCCACCTACAACCACCCACAATCACTACCACCGACCACCACCGCCACCACCACTCACCGCTGATTTTATTACTCCATTTTTCTTGCCTACCGAACAATACACAATAATAATTCATTCCATTCACACATGGTAACCAAACAAAACATGAAATGGTAATGATCTATTGCATTCCCTCGTCCATTCCATTCCTTCATTCATTCCATTACCCCATACTAACAAGTTCGATCTGTTACCTATACGTGACAACTGAGTCCAAAGTTGCCAAAAATGTATCCAAAATAAATAGGTGTTTCGACTAGAAGTGACAGTTTTGACACGTCACGAAAATAAATTGGTTTTGTGTTTTCATATATAATTCATTTAATAAACGAGTCATGTTCAAGTTGACATGTTTAATTTAGCAAGTCAACCCATCAACCTGTTTGTTTAGGTGAACAGGTCGACACGCCAACCCGTTTGAAACCTATTAACACATTCCTTACAACCCACCCACTCTTAGCACTTATTACATCTTGACTACAACCCACCAACCCACATGTTCAGGTTAGACAATTTTAAATATATTGAGGGTTTTGACACGAATATAAATATCAGTCATGTTCGTGTAACAATTCAAACCACCAACCAAAATAGACGTCAACCCGCTAACCCGACACAATTGGCATCCCTAGTTCAACAGGCATGTCACCCCTGTTACCTAATTTGGCTAATGCTAAGAAACCAAAAAAAAATTCAACAAAATGGAACAGTGAAAAGGAAGCAAATAGTCAGTTTGTTGTAATATCAGATAGCAAATAGTCATTTTGTAGTAACATCACATTACAAGATACCAATACTTTCAGTCCATGTTAAAATGGCACTAGTATGCAACCTTCAATTACATTCATGGAATCACTCATAATAGCAAATAGCTTGCTGTCAGTTATATAACCACTGCCAGCATCATTAGACTGTTTTGCATTTACGTCAGTGACTATTGTCGAACCAGTCAATCCTTAACTGCTGTCCGTAGTATCTTCACGTCATGAATTGGCCTGAAACAGAACAATTCATTTACGTATTGATAAGAATAGAGTTCATTTTTTAAATTATCCTGCATGATTAAAAAAATGAGGACAATAACAATACCAGATCTAGGACTACGTTAAGTCAGGCACATGTATGATAGCATTATTGATTTTGTTTCTTTTTAGTATGGGATGACTATAAATGTTCACAAAAGAAAGGCTCTTCTTTAAAACAGTAAAATGCATCGAAGAAAAACCAAACTGTGCTTAATCAAATAAAAACGTCATCATATATAACACAGACTTTATTTTTTTAATTTTTCAAAGGTATTTATTTTTTCCATACGTATGTAACGTTACATAAAAACCAAAAAGGCACGCGGGAACGTGCGTTTCATATTAAAGTAGCAATATCTTTATGCGTGTGCTCAAGTGCTTTATGACACTAAGACACTTCATCTCAATAATAATCACTGTGTGTCACTAACTCACTAAGACACTAACACGAACATCACAAAGTTCATCACATCACACGGTATATAGAAAAAATACAAAACAAATGCAGCCACTATAACATCAATCTGAGTCCACACACTGAATTTGTACATCATACTGAGATTTCTAATCTTTTCATCAGGACTGAGTCTATTTTCAAGTTAAAAATCAGTGTCTTGGAATATAGAACCAAATATGATTTTTTCCATTGGATATCATCAATCTAATATCTACTGGACTAACTTAAAAAGTATTATCATGAGATAACAACACACACATAATATATATACAGTTACCCTGTGGTTTTCAGAGATTCACTGGTTGCGTAAAGAAAAACATGTGTCATGGGACGGCCCCTCTCATGCAACCATATAAAGGTAAAAAGGGCTGCAAACGAACCGAACGAACACGAACAAGACGTTGTTCGTGTTCGTTTGTTAAGAAAATATGTGTGTTCACAAACTGTTCATGAACACTTACCAAACGAGATTTTAAGTATGTGTTCGTTCATTAAGGAAATGAACGTGTCCGTGTTCGTTTGTTAATTTTAGGCAACAAACGTTCATGAACACAAATGGACACAAACAAGAGTTTATAAAACGAATATATAATACAATGATACTTACTAAATATTTATTTGTCGGAATCTTGAAGTATATATATTTTATATAGAAACTAAAAACACTAATGAACTATCGAACACAAACGAACACGTTACCGAACGTTCATGTCCGTTCATTCAACTAAACGAACGAAATTTCTTGTTCGTGTTCGTTCATATATTAAACGAACTTCCCGCCGAACTGTTCACAAATTGTTAGCTGAACGTTCGGTTTGTTTGCAACCCTAAAGGTAAACATACAACTACATTGAAAAAAGCATGGTTGTAAAAATCCCGACTAGACGCCGATTAATCCTCGATTAATCCCCGATAAATCCCGATTAATCGCTAGTCCCTACCCCACCGGCCGACTAGCAACTAGCGATTACTACAACACTGGAAAAATGGTACCACATTTCAACCTATATAGCACAGCTAGCATGTCCCTATGTGTGTTCCATCAAGACATCCAATGCGATTTAAAAAAAATAGGTGGTGACAATTTAATGCGATCTTCTAATATTAACAAAAGCACAAATAGGATTTTTACCCTTAGGTAGAATTTTTATCAAATCACTTCCTATTTTGGCCAAAAGAACCGGTATGAAAACTATGGTCAAACCTCGAAATATGACATTATAATGGGCAAAAAAGTCATTTCGCTTTGTGAAAAAATATTATAGAAGCTTGAAAAAGCTAAGAACCTGTCGGTATTATCAGTCTGAACACTACCAAGTCTCTTGACAATCTCCATTCCTCTGCACACTCTTCCAAATATCGTGTGCTTTCCTGCCAATTAAAAACGACAAAGGTTAAATGAAACAAACAAAGCAATAGCGTTCAGTGTTGCAGATTGAATGGGTAACGAAACATTAACTGATTGACTTTTCGTATATATAATACACTGATCAGATGCTATTTGTAAATTAAATATGATACTGTATCATACATTTTGCCACTAGCATTTAAGACAATGTGGGTCCCATCTTCATATGATTCGGAAACCAGATGAGTTTATCAACACAAAAGATATGTAGCAAACTGATTAAAGTGACAAATTTGCAGAAGAAAAATGATTACCATCAAGCGATTGCGCTGGGGCCAATGTGATAAAGAACTGACTTCCATTTGTATTCGGACCAGCATTAGCCATAGATAAGATACCAGCTCCCGTATGCTTCAACTTTGGGGTGATCTCATCCTCAAACTTTGAACTTCAACAACAGAAAATCATGTCAACATAATAGTGAAATTTATGGAACCAAGAACAAAACCTTAACAGCAATAAACTCCAATTGTCTTTAGACAATGGTATACACCGGAACAAATCAGTGCATCCTAGAATATTAAACCTATTTGACCTCTGACTTCCATTTCTCATAACATAAACATATTTTTTACAACAAAAATTGGGTATATTTAAGTGATCCTAGAAAGTATGACGTATGAATTAGGGCTGTAAACGAACCGAACGTTCAGCGAACAGTTCGTGAACCGTTCGGCGGGAAGTTCGTTTATGTTCGTTCGTTTAATAAACGAACGAACATGAACAAGAAATTTAGTTCGATTAGTTAAATGAACGAACATGAACAGAGGTCTCGTTCGTTCGATTGTGTTCGTGAACGTTCGGTAAGGTGTTCGTGAACATTCGTTGATTTGCGTTCGTTTATGTTCGTATGTTTGTGTTTTAATTGAAGATCTTTGTACTTTCTTATATTTTATTTATACTTTTTATATTATTAAACTTTAATTTATTTTATTTCCCTAACAGTTAAACTAGGAAACCCATTTTCACCTTGTTTATGCATCATTTCCCTTTCATTTCTCATTATTTACATCCACGAATACAATCGACCTCCGTTCCACAATAAGGGATTCAAGTTCGAGTGCTACTCTCTGGGCCATCTATCTTTATCCTTCGTCGCGTTCGCCAAATTTATTTGTGTTTGTTTGTGTTCATGAACCGTTCGCGAACACGCTCATTTCCTTAATGAACGAACACGAACATAAAATCTCGTTCGGTAAGTGTTCATGAACCGTTCGTGAACACATTTATTTCCTTAACGAACGAACACGAACAAGGCCTTGTTCGTGTCCATTCGGTTCGTTTACAGCCCTAGTATGAATTATATCAACTTCGTTTAAAAAAGCATGCCTAGGTGCAAGGCGACCTAACGCCAATAGGCTTGCGCTTCATACTACAAAAGGCGAGGGGTGTACAAAAAGCGCACTTGAGGCACACCTTTCGTACAGGGAAGGTTTTGTGCATCAAAACCTTGTACATATAGATTATTTATATATTAAACCCTATGTAGTTAATATCCCGATATAATCGATATATCAGTGATATATCGGTTATCGGTCCCCTGCCGAGATAGTGGTACAAAAAATTGGTCAAAATATCAGTACCGATAATATCAGCAATATTGTCCGATATTTGACCGATATTTGATCGATAAATCAACGATTTTCCCGATATCAGTACCATTCTACTTATTTCTACCGTTCACTTTTCTTCTTATTGTTGCTATTAGTGTTTTAAGTCTTAATTGTTAGTTGTTACTGTTAAATGTTAGTGTTTTAAGTCTTCGTTAGTTCTTACTTATTACAATTGTTAGTGTTAAATTGCTATATATATAAATTTAGCATGATATTAAAATTACCGATATCCCACTGCGATAACCGATATCTCAAATATCTGTCCTTGACCGATATCCGATATTTTACCGCATTAACTACTTAAATTAAACCATATTATATATATTGCTTATTTGTGTCCAATTTTTGGGTAACTAATGCTAAAAAGCAATGAGAATTAATATAAAAAAATTATACAACCAAATGCTTCTGCGCCTTGGTTTAAACCCTAGCGCTTCGGTGCGCCTAAAGCTTTTTAAAACCCAAGAACATCAACAATCTCAAATCTAACAAAATAATATCCGAACACAACTAAACTTACCCGTAAATAGATTCTCCACCTCTACCAGTGCCAGTAGGATCACCTCCTTGAACAATAAAATCCTAAATCAAACCTCAAACACAAACACTCAAAATTAAATATCAATAACTAACAACTAATCAACAGATTCTCAATACATAGTGATTAATGGAGGTACAGCATACCTTAATGATTCTGTGAAACTTAACGTTGTTGTAGTAGCCCCTTCGAGACAGTTCAATGAAGTTTTTGCAAGTCCTAGGTGCATGCTTGTCGTACATCTGAGCAGTTGAACATTGACTAATTTGTGTTGGAATGTTTTGTAACAGTGAGAAAAGGTTAGAATATGTACCTCAACGGTGAAAGAGCCCATGGATGTTTCGAGAGTTACCTCCGGTGGACCTCCTTCTGCGCCCGGCATGGTCGATTGCAGTGGCGGAGATGGTGGGGAGATTGCGAAGATGATGGTTCGGAAGAGACTATAGTTAGGGTTTAAGATTAAGGGCATGTTTGGCTTAACTTATTAGTCACTTTTGCAAAAGGACTTTTCCACAAAATAAGTCAGGATTTCCTGACTTTTGGAAAATTACAAGGACTTTTGCCTTTGAAAAGGAAAGCCAAACACCTTCTAAAAGGACTTTTGCCTTCAAAAAGGACTTTTACACACAAAATAAGCTAAGCCAAACATGCACTAAACGGGCCAGGCAAGGTTTGGTTTGTCGCAGGGTATGTCGTTTGTTTAGACCTCTTATTACCCGTTTGTTTAGACCTCTTTTTCTATGGTTTTCAATCAATCTAAATGGTTCAGACTGTTTGTTTTGCGAGCAGATGTCTGAATGGTTCAGATGTTTGCCTCTGAATGGTTAAGTATTATACTGAGTCTGAATGGTAAAGATCTCTAATCTGAATTGGTCAGACATTTATCTCTGAACGGTTAAGCATTATATTGGCTCTTAATGGTTAGACCTCTTACTGGTTCAGACATTTAACTGGTCCAGCACTTAGCCATTCAGAAGTTGCCAAACAGCCCCTTAAACTGAAAAAGAAAACCCAAAGAAGAAAGTCGTGAGATGTCTAAAAGGATATCCAAACGTGTTTTAGATTGATTGAAAACCATAGAAAAAGAATATTGGTACCGATTTCGATAATACCAAGGAAAAGAATATTAGTACCGATTTCGATAATACCAATGTTGATCGGGCAGAATCAGTTCGGTTTGTCACAATACCGATATGGTAATGACACTCGCATAGCCTATAATGCAATAAAAACTCTATTTGGAAACAAATTAATATCGAAATGATGAGAAAAGAAAATTAAGCACAACTACGTATTTAACATTATTAAAAAAATTAATGAACATAAGTTATTACAGAAAAATCAATTTATATAAATATTAAATGGGTTAAAGACAATAAATATCAGTATTGGTTCTGGTAATACTGATACATACACCGATGTTGTTTGATTGAAATCGATTTGATTCATGACGATTAACTTATTATAAGTTATCCATACTTAAATGTTCGTTAAATGTATAAGAAACCATCCCACATGACTACAACAATCCAACTTATATTTGTTACTGATGTGTTGGTAACAACTAGGACTGTAACGAACCGAACGTTCAACGAACCGTTCGACGGAAAATCGTTTATGTTTGTCTGCTTAGTAAATGAACAAACACAAACAAGAAATTTCGTTCGATAAATGTGCGATAGAATTTTAATAGCAGTCAAATCAAAAGGGTAAAAAGGTCGAAATTCTCAAGCTTTAATCTCAGCCACACCTTGGGTTCAAAGTTCAAAATTTCATAGTTGTTAATTGTTATCCACATATGTAAAATTGGGGGCAATTGTTTGGGATAGAAATAACATGGAGTAGCCTATATTGCTAAAAAGAACAAGTAAGAAAAACACTTTATGTAGGGCTAGTATTAAGCATTATTCCAATGTAGAGTCTAATAAGAAGAAAATGTGGTTATGCAGGTACATTTACACAGTGATTTATGAGAAAACGCCAATAAAATCAAGGATGATGAGGACAATATGAGTGGCAAAGCTTAACATTGCGGCATCAGAAGGCAACAAAGACCCACATGAGTATAAAGTGACAAGCAGGATTTATGGAGATAATTGTTTCGAAAGTGAACCATTTTTCATTGCAAAAGACTCTGACGATTCAAATCTTGAGGATGATGATGGGTATCTGGTGTCTTACGTGCATGATGAAAGCTCGAGTGAGTCAAGGTTCTTGGTGATGGATGCCCAGTCAGAGAATCTAGATGTGGTTGCCATTGTCAAGCTGCCACAACGAGTGCCTTATGGTTTACATAGGGTATTCATTAGAGAAAATGACTTGTGTCTAATGTGACAATACTAAAAATAATGCCATTTTAGTAACATAAAAGAGTGTTAAAAAAACAAAAAAATGCCACTAAAGACCTTTGTAGGAATCATTGAACTACTTTTTTATTATATCAAAAGTTAATTATGCGTTCACTAAGATCTCTATTACATTATAACAAAAGGATTGTAAATATTGTAAATGGTAAAAAAAGTGTACTTAAAAGGAACAAAAAAGATACATAATAAACATTTATAATTAAGTGTACCATACTCAAAATTATTAGGACAAAGAATTGTATATAGAACTAGTCACATGATAATCCAGCTTCGTCACCCCCATGTCCCCAGGGGAGCACATCCGCCATGAGTGCCACAAATACAAACAACAAAGATAACATTTTTCCTAAAAAGTTACAAATGTTACAACAAGTGTATCAATAGAAGTTAATATAAAGTACAATAAGTGTAATTTATATGCAATTAAAGATTTTCACAAGTGTTTATTAAATACAAAGTAATATTAATTACAATAACTTTTCTTTTAATCGGACTCGATGTCATAATCAGGATCATCCTCATCATAATCATTGTCAACCTCAAACACTTCATCGACAGTAGATTTTGGGGGATCAACTTCAGTTGCAGGCTCACCTGCAATAACATGAGATGACCCAATTTGATTGTATTGGGTGAGGTCGATGACAAGTGGACAGACAGATGAAGAGTTGTTGTGGACAACGTCAATATCTTCTAAGTCATCGTCAACATTTTGAACCGGCTCGACGCGGTCATCATTTAATGGCCGATCCCAAAATTTTCAATGATTAATGTTTTCGACTACCCACCTACGTTTTTTTTATTTTTTGTTTCGAGACGGTTCTTCGATGAAGAACACTTGTTTGGTTTGCGAAGCAAATATGAGTTGATCGTCTTTGTCCGATTCATGTTTAGTGCTTATACCGGTGATATTATTGTCATACTTTACACCCCTTCGAGTATCAAACCACTTGCACCGAAATAGAACGGCTGAATAACCATTTGTATAACACAACTCAATAATTTCTTCTAATTGGCCATAAAATTTCACACAGTTCTCTCTAGCCACTTCTACCCCAGAGTTTTGCATTGTGCGTTTTGCATCACGTTCAAGTGCTATAAACCTAACACCATTGACTATGCAAGCAGTGTAAGTTTCAACATTCATTTTTGCACCAATTGAAAGAGCATACAACTCTGGGTGGAATTCTAGAGAATTTTGTGTTTTTATCGAATGGACCTAACAAATATAGAGTAAGAGTGCTTGTTATATATGCATTACATAACAAATGTAGAGTAATGCGTGTTATATATGTCTTATACCTTAGCGAGAAACCACCTCGAAAATTTGGTTTTAAGATCATCTTGAGAATGTGTAGATTTAAATTCACTACATTGATGACAAATATAAGCAAGTAAGGAAGGAAAAATACTAATTAACAGATTATGAAAAGTAAAGATGGGAACACTCACTTCATGTACTCCCTGACTTCTGCACAGTTTTCGAGGACAAACCATTCCATCTTGCGTTTTTCGATGGTTGAAAGATGTTTGCTCTTCGTTGCGCTAATCGGACGACATTTAGACTCAAACACCCACAACTTTCTTTTTACAACAACGACATCCTCGTTTCTATCTGGGCGATTGAACTTAGTCAGAACATCTCAAAGATACATTGAACAAAATGTTAGAGCTTCTTCAATTACATGAGCTTCAACTATACAACCTTCCGGCCTTGTCGGGTTTCTGACATAGTCTTAGTTTTTTCATGTACCTTCCACATGGATACATCCATCTGAAAGCTAGCGGACCTCCCGCACTCTCTTCATCAGGTAAATGCACAAGTAAATGAACCATAATGTCAAAAAATGTTGGGGGATAGATCATCTCTATCTTGCATGTCATCCTTCGCTTTCCTCATATCCTCAACCAATAGTGTTATGGAGCAAAGTTACTTAAAGAACATACAAAGGTCTACTATTGGTGTAGATGTATCTTTGTTTAAAAGCCCTCTAACCCCAATCGATATCAAACATTGCATGAGAATATGACAGTTATGAGATTTCAACCCAATAATGTTAGAATTGTTATATGTCACCCTCTTGCTGATATTAGATCCAAACCCATATGGTAGTTTAACATTTTTTTAGAAACTCACAGAAAAGATTTCAATCATCAGACTTGAAGGAGTACTTTGGGTAGGGACTTAAGAACTTGCTACCCGATTGTTTCAACCATTGTGCCAGCCGGATATTTAGTTTTTCCAAGTCGTTTCGTGCGTTTGGCGTGTCTTTGCTCTTGTCATTCATTAAGAGAGTACCAAGCAAGCTGTCACACACATTTTTCTCGATATCCATTACATCTAAGTTGTGCTTCAGTTGTAGAGAAGACCAATACTCAAGTTCGAAAAAATGCTTCGTGACCAGTTCAGTTGGAAATCTGCCCGAGTTATCCTCCCACCTCCAAAAGCTGGATGCTTTCCTGGTAGACGATGAAGTAGATGGCCGAGTTGAGCTTTTATGTCAGCATGATTAAACTGTCTTGGAGGGTCTCGGGTCTCCCTTTAAAGTTGAGACTTGTTCTCCACGGATGGTTGGCGTCTAAGAACCGACAATGACCAACATACACACATTTAACAATTACACACATTGAAGGAGTGTATTCGTTGCAAGTCGGGCATACCATGTAGCCTTGTCCGCTCCAACCTGATAGACTACTACAGGCTAGAAAGTCGTTTATGGTCCATAACAACGCCGCCTTCATTGTGAAGAATTTATTTGTTGCGTTTTTAGTACATACACCTGAGTGCCACAAATGTTTAAGCTCATCCACTAACGGTCTAAGGTAAACATTCATGTCTTTCCTAGGTGATTTATGGCCAAGAATCAACAAAGTCAATGTGGACTCACGCATGCATAACCATGGAGGCAGATTGTATATGGTGAGTATAACTAGCCACGTGCTATGAGTCGAGGATCCGTTAGCGTTAAACGGATTAAAACCGTCAGCTGGAAGCCCCAGGTGAACATTTCATGGCTCCATCACGAAGTTTGGGTACTTTCTATCAAAGTCTTTCCATGAAGTTCCATTAACTGGATGTCGCATAGTCCCATCTTATGAACTTCCGGTACTATGCCATATCATATCTTTTGTTGTGTGCCTTGAAAAATACAAATGCCAAAGTCTAGGCGTTAAAGGAAAAGATATACCATAACACCTTGCAAGCTACCTTCGTGCCTTTTGTGTCTTTATCGACCCATCGACTCTCATTAGAAACAGGTTAATTTTGCAACGACTAGTGTTCTTTTAGAAGAGAGCACAATCATTTATGCACGTGTCTATCATCTTACGCCAAACCAATCTTCTTAAATGTGTTGTTAGCTACATAATGCGAAGGGGGGGATCTTGTTGCCTTCTGGCATTCAGACTTGCAACAACCTTGATTTGTAAAAATCCGATTTCGTTTCATAATCTACTAGTTCAAAGTATGAAACGTCGTCTACATCTATTTTAACTAACCTTGATTCACCTCCAACATACCGTGGTTGATAAAATCCTACTTCAATATAACCACCATACCAATTAGCATGACATATATTGCTTCCACCATCTCAAATCAATGCGTAAAATCAAAATTCTACAAAATCGTACCTCGAATTCAAAAAATTAGGGCTTGATTCTTGTATCTTTGTCTTTGATAATCCTCTCTGTATCATCGATTAGGTTTAGTTCTATTAAGAGAGGATCTAGGGTTTTATATGGACTAAATTGCCATGTCATTTAGTCCACGTAGGCCAGTGCTTGACACATAGGATCAAAATCTAACAATGTTAGTGATCTGTTAACAGAATGGTGCCAACACAGACTGAAAGTCAAGTTGGAGGTGTCGGGCATCAAAGTGTTAGTTGGGGATAGCAGCAGCCAAAGGTCAATAGTTGGGGGTGATAAAATCCAATAACCCAAAAAAGAATGACTAATAAAAATACGAATTAAAAAGAAGATCATATTCGTTAAATATGGGGTTAGAATCCCAAAATCACTTGAAAGATTAAAAATACTTCGTTGCTCTGATGACTTCTATGAACCCAAACAAGAAGAAATTGGTTTTTTTAAATGGGTACCTTAGATGAATAGGAGGCCTAAAGCAAGGGCTTCAATTCACTTGCCCTAGGGCCGACACTTGTGGTTATGTAAGCCCCAAAATTAGGAAACATATCTAGACAACTCCAAAGTTCAAAATTTTTGATGGGTAGTGTCACACCCCAACCGATGGCGGAAACATCGGGGCATGGCACTGAGCGAGACAGATTGTCCAGAAGTTTCCATAACAATTATCATTACCAATTAATTTAAAGTAACATGTCCCATACCATGTCCCAAAAGATAATGCAATTATTACAGACAAAATCCAGGCAAATAGTTCTGTTCTGACAACTCAGATTTCATTTGTTCAGACAACTATTTGTTGGCCTCTAAGACCTTATTCTAGCCTCGATTTCCTAGCAGATAAGCATCCTAAGCACCTGTCACATACGTTAAAATAAAGTCAATACACATACTGTAAAGGTGAGCATACAAGTTTGATAATAGCATATAGAGTTCGAAAGTGTTACGCATAACCAGCACGTACACAGAGTGAAATGAGGCATGTTAGTTATCGACATGAACCTATAGATACCAATGACTGCGGGTTGACTGCCCAAGGCAGTTCATAATACATGATCACCACTGTAATCCATGCAAATAATTGTCCTTAACAACCCCCGAGTGAACGGGTGCTGACTCCAAACTAATAGTACCATCGTTGCTAAGGCAGGTAGACAACATTCCATGTGTAAACATAACAAACAAGCATTCATTAAGTCACGTATAACATGCGATAACGGTTAGCGTTTAAAGTATTGCGTAGTGTGTTCGATGTGATTTAATATAAGTAACGTATGTAACACCCAAAAGTGCATAAAGCAAAAAGGGATCGAGTATACTCACATCGATGGATGGATTGAAGGGAGCGCTAGAGAGTAAGATTAGCCTGATCAGAACGATAGCATGACGATAAGTGACGCGTATAACGATGCAAAGTGTAAGTGGCTCGGATAGCAGTTCGGTCGGATGGTAATCCGGTCGGACAGCTAGTTGTGTGGATGACAATCCGTTCGGATGGTTATCCGGTCGGACGGTAGTCCGGTCGGATGACTATTCGAGTGGATTGTTTCTTCCTATGAGAAGGATGTGTTTGTGTATGATGGCTTGACCTTGGAAGTTTTCGTTGCAGCATTTTGAAAACATTGAAGTATCTCTACCTTTCAGGTCGGTCGGTCGGACGGCGACTCGAGTGGCGAGGTTACTTAGTGAGAAAAATTCCACAGTAGGGCGGTCACTCGGTCGGATGTCCATCCGAGCGGGTGGCAACTCTGTTGTTGAACATGTTGAAAATTGTTTAAGTGTTAAAGTCCAAATGTCTCATGATTCGGGTGGCTATCCGATCGGATGTTAGTCCGGTCGGACAACAACCAGACTTCAATCGTTGGCAAAATAGTTAAGTGTGGGACCCAAGATGCAAGTCGTTCGGGCAGCCAGTCACTCGGATGGCTGTCCTGGTCGTTCCGTTCGTGTTACACTTGGTTGTTTGATTGTTTGTCGTGTTATCGAGATGTGTCGATATCCTGCTAAACAACAGAGTCCCATCCTAAGCCCTAGTGACCCGATCGAACATGAACCACCCAAGTTCGGTCAGTCCACCGGTTTAAGACGATTGTTCCTGGTTATCCCGAAATCGATAATCTCGTGGATAGAATACGGATCTTGAACCAACACAACCACAAGATTGAGTAGTGAGTCGACACAAGCTCCGATTCTATCGGTTTTGAGTTCATTGAGTGTAAAAGAGTTGAAAGAAAGTTGAATAACCATCTTTCAATCCTTTTTCTTGTGAATATGTTCAGATCTATAAAAGATCTTGGTTTGTTTATGTGGAAATCGGTTAGATCTAAGTTGTTCTTGGTGGATTGAGGCCAAAACATGAAGTTCTTCAAGAACACATGATGACGTCATCCTAGAACACCTTGAATCTTGATGATTTCATGGTTAAAAGTTAAGATTTAAAAGATAGAAGGGTGTAGGAGTGCGTGTAGATTAAGGAAGTACAAGATTTAGGACGAGAACTTAACGGAATTGAGAGAAATCGAGGAAAAGGTGAGGAGCACGAGTTGGTCGGACGTCAGTTGCCAAAAGTGGTAACTTTGAGAGTGACAGGAGGTATTTATAGGATACCCAAAGTGGAAAGGGGTGGGTCGACCGGAAGGCATCTCGCCCGGATGACAGACCGGTCGGATGTCACCTCATTCGGATGGCAACCCGGTCGGATGGCACTTGGTTCGAGTGTTCGGTGCGACGATTTTTTCTGTTTCGATTTTGATTGCGAGCATTGCGATGCGATAGAGTTTCCTAGTCAAATTACTTTTAATCCCAACTACTCATATCTCGCACTGTCTTTTCTCCACCAATTATCATACTGTTTCGATTGCGATTGAGTTCGATTGCGTTCGAGTTTTGATTGCGATTCGATTGATTACCACACATAACATAATTTAAAACATCCACAAGTAACACATAAGGCACACACACACGTATAACAATAACCAAAATGCGTAATTCGAGTTGCGAGTGCGATTGCGATAAAGCGATTAAACATGCGATAAATAGCGATTAATATGCGATTATTAATAGATACTCCACATAATACAACTAAACCGAAAATAAAATAGGCTAATTACAAGTCAAAGAAGTCAAAACAGGAATTGAGCAAGGAGAGACAGATCGCAATTAGCAATCTTTTCTTCCTTTGACTTCAATATTGACTTTGACTTTCGAAACACGGGGTGTTACAGCCTCCCCTAGTTGAGGGAATTTCGTCCCGAAATTAGGCCGAAGCCGTAACAAACAACTGTGGGTACTTCGCCTTCATGTCGCTTTCGAGTTCCCAAGTGAACTCTGCGCCTCGTTTGCCTTCCCATCGGACTTTCACAATAGGAATGCGCGAGAGTCTGAGCTGCTTGGTTTGGCGATCAATGATTTCGACATGCTTCTCAACGAAGTGTAGTGTTTCATTTACTTGCTGGTCGTCGAGAGGTAGAATTAAATCATGCTCAGCCAGGCACTTTCGGAGGTTTGACACATGGAAAGTCGGGCTGACATTACTAAGTTCCTCCGGTAGTTCGAGTCTGTAAGCGACTTTTCCGATCCTTTCTAGAATCTTAAAAGGTCCAACATATCGAGGCGCTAGTTTCCCTTTCTTGCCGAATCTGACCACAACCTTCCAAGGTGATACCTTTAGGAGTACGTAGTCGCCAACGTCAAATTCAAGGGGCTTGCGTCATCTATCGGCGTAACTCTTCTATCGACTTCGAGCTTTCAACAAGTTGTCTCGAATTTGGAGGACTTTGTCAGTCGTTTCTTGCGATAGCTCAGGACCGGTTAATTGCGAATGACCGATCTCATGCCATACAATAGGCGATCGACATTTTCTTCCGTATAAAGCCTCGAATGGTGCCATTTGAATGCTGGAATGATAGCTATTGTTATACGAGAATTCGACTAACAGCAGGTATGTATCCCAATTACCGCCGAAATCTATGACACACGAACGGAGCATGTCTTCAAGAGTACGTATCGTTCTTTCAGTCTGACCGTCGGTTTGAGGGTGGAATGCGGTACTTAGATTAAGCGATGTACCGAGAGCCCTTTGAAACGTTTCCCACAGTCGTGAGGTAAACCGAGCATCATGGTCAGAGATGATGTCGCGAGGCATCCCATGATTACAAATGATCTCGTTGGTGTAGATTCGGGCTAATTGTTCTACCTTGTAGTCTTCCCGTATTGGCAAAAAGTGAGCAGGTTTGGTCAAACGGTCAACAACAACCCAAATGCTGTCGTGACCCGATGACGTGTGCGGAAGCTTTGTTATGAAGTCCATAGCTATACTCTCCCACTTCCACATAGGGATGGGCGGTTGTTCGAGTAAGCCAGAGGGTCTTTGGTGTTCAGCCTTGACTCTAGCACAAGTCAGGCACTTTCCAACGTAGAGAGCAATATCCCTTTTCATGCCCGACCACCAGTACTTGTAGCGAAGATCCTGGTACATTTTGTCGGCACCGGGATGAATAGAATATCGGGATTTGTGGGCTTCGTCCATCAAAATCTGTCGCAAATCGGTCCGTTTAGGGATCCAAATTCGGTCCTGGAAGTGGAATATCCCATTCGACTTATTCACAAGATGAGCTCCATCATGGTAGATTCTTTCCTTCTTCAGAGTGCGTTCATTAAAACATGCATGCTGGGCTTCACGGATGAGAGTTTCGAGATCGTATTGGGTTTGGACATTACGAGTGCTAAGCAGATAGCTCCGTCTGCTGAGTGCATTGGCAACGACATTTGCTTTGCCTGGGTGATAACGAATCTCACATTCGTAATCGTTGAGAAGTTCTACCCATCGGCGTTGACGCATATTAAGTTCTTTCTGATCAAAGATATGTTGTAGGCTCCTATGATCGGTGAAGATCGTACACTTGGTACCATACAGGTAGTGTCGCCAAATCTGTAACGCAAAAACAACTGCGCCTAGCTCGAGGTCATGGGTTGTATAGTTCTTCTTGTGGATTTTGATCTGACGAGATGCGTATGCTATAACCTTGTCTCGTTGCATAAGAACACAACCAAGACCAAGGTTGGAAGCATCATAGTAGATAATGAAATCATCGTTTCCGTCAGTCAATGTGAGAACGGGAGCATTGCAAAGCATGTGCTTGAGAGTTTGTAAAGCAGACTCTTGTTCAGTTCCCCAAACAAAAGCCTTGTCTTTATGCGCGAGAGCGGTAAGCGGCACAACGGTCCTTGAGAATCCCTCGATAAATCGTCGATAATAGCCCGCTAGTCCGAGAAAAGAACGGACTTTAGACGGGTTCTTAGGTGTAATCCAACTCTTAGCAGCTTCAATCTTTGCGGGATCGACGTGAATACCTTGACTATTAACAATGTGACCCAGAAACTAAACTTCCTCCAGCCAGAATTCGCACTTGGAGAATTTGGCATAGAGTTGATTCCCCTGGAGTAGCTTGAGAACCAAACGTAGATGTTGCGCGTGTTCGACTTTCGATTTGGAATAGATCAAGACATCGTCGATGAATACGATGACGAAACGGTCGAGATAAGGTTTACACACGCGATTCATCAGATCCATAAAAACCGCGGGAGCGTTGGTTAAACCAAAAGGCATAACAACGAATTCGTAATGGCCATAACGAGTGCGAATCGTGGTTTTGGGTATATCCTCCTCTTGAATGCGTAGTTGGTGATAGCCTAAGCGTAGATTGATCTTCGAGAAACACGTAGCACCTTGTAGTTGATCAAACAAATCATCAATGCGAGGCAGAGGGTAGCGGTTCTTGATAGTTAACTTATTCAACTCCCGATTGTTGATGCACATCCTGAACGACCCATCCTTCTTTTTGACGAAGAGGACTGGCGCACCCCAAGGAGAGGTGCTCGGGCGAATGAAGCCTTTCTCAAGTAATTCTTGGAGTTGGTTCGAGAGTTCGCGCATTTCAGACGGTGCAAGTCGGTAAGGAGCTTTGGCAATAGGGTTGGCTTCCAGGAATGAGATCGATACGAAAGTCGATATCACGGCTTGGCGGTAACCCGAGGAGATCATCAGGAAAAACGTTAGGAAATTCTCGAACCACTGGGACATCGTTTACACCCGGACTTCCTTTCTTTTCCTTCTCTGCTACTACAATGTTAGCCAAGAAAGCTCTGTATTCCTTGCGGAGATACTTGCTAGGTTGGACACATGACATGAGTTTGAGGCCTTTCGAAGCAGAATCGAATCATCTTATCGAAGCACACAACTTCAGCATGGTTTTCACGAAGAAAGTCCATGCCTACTATGACGTCAAAACTTCCGAGTTGCATCGGAATAAGGTCAATTGGAAAGATGTGACTGTTGAGCTCAAGGGTACAATCACGAAGAACAGAATTAACGACGACAGTTCTTCCAGTGGCGACTTCAACATCGAACATCGAGGGGAGATGGGAGCGTTTACGACTAAGAAGCTTCTCGAATTCGAACGACACAAAGCAATTATCGGCTCCAGTATCAAACAAACATGAAGCATAAATACCATTCACAAGGAACGTACCATTGACCACATTGTTGTCAGTCTGGGCTTGGCGCACATTGATGTTGAAAGTTCTGGCGCGTGCGGCTTGTTGCTGCTGCTGAGGCTGCTGCTGTTGGTGTTGCTGCTGCTGGGGCTCTTGTTTCACAACCCTGTTCGGGCACATGTTCGCAAAGTGGTTGGGATCACCACATGCGAAGCAGACTCTGGCGTTGATCGCGGGTGCCTGAGCGGCTTGTTGGCCTTGCAGGGCTGGGAGCAGAGCTTGATGAGCAGTGGCTTGAGCTGGGGCTTGATGAGGACCAGTACGGCAGTTAGCGGTGAAGTGGTCGTACATGTGGCAGTGAGCGCAGAAACGACAGGCGAGACCCACCGGGTGATGATAAGAACATGTTGGGCAAGCCGGGTCGGGGCCTGTGTATGGACGCTTTGCTAGTGGTGCATAAGTAACTGGCGCTGGACGGTGATGATGCTGCTGGGCCGGTACGGCCTGAAGAGGAGCAGCAGTGGTGGTGACAGCACAATTCTTGTTATTGGAGTTGCTGTTGTTGTTCTTCTTCTTGCGGCGTGAGGACTTGGACGATTGAGCGGTGGCGATGTCGGCAGTTGGTGCGACGGTGACTTGGTGCAGACTCTTTGAAGCTTTATCCCAAACACCAGCTTTTACCCGCTTGTCATTGATTTCAGCGGCAAGCAAGTAAGTTTCTTCAATCGTTGTGGTCTTTGCGGCATGCACAAAATCCGCAACACAGTCGGGTAGAACTCGAATTTACTTCTTGATTGCCATATCAGACGTCTTTACTTGATCGAGACAGATGATGCTGAGCTGCTTAAAGCGAGCAGTCAGGGCAGCGTTGTCTCCATCCTTCTGCTTTATGTTCCAAAACTCGTCCTCCAGCTTTTGGCGCTCATGGGGAGGGCAGAATTCGTCCATCATGATGGCTTTCAGCTCTTCCCAAGTCAGCTCATAAGCTGCATCATTCCCGCGTTTGTTTCTCTCGGCCGTCCACCAGTCTAATGAGCGGGACTGGAAGACGCCGGTAGCGTTTAGGGTACGGAGATTTTCAGGACAGCCGCTTTGGTGCAGAATGACTTCGATGGAATCGAACCATTGAAACATAGCCGTTGGGCCATCTTCTCCAGTGAATTCCTTTGGACCGCATGCCTTGAACTGCTTGAAACTGAAAGCAGTCTTGGTAGCAACTTTAGGAGCTTCGGTTCTAGACTCATCAGATGATTTGCTGACGTTCTCGTAAATCTCACTCACGATCTGAGGCACAACCTTGGCCACTTGTTTCGCGAGGATGGCAGCAAGGCGTTTGTCCCTCTGTTCTTGGCGAGAGAGTCGTGGGTGACGGGATGATGGTCCAGTTGACATTGTCTGCAACAGACATCGTCATAGGTCTCAGACACGTCGAAATCGAATCTCACCTCACACGTCTAGTACTTACTAAAGCTTAGGGACACGCATAATCATGTAAACACATAGGCACAAAATCACGGATTCACATAAATATAGAAGCACATAAGCACATAGGGCACAGAACCACAGAAACACATAAATCACAGAGTCACACACGCATTTAAGCACAAGAGGTATATGGGAGCATATAGAAACACGTAGAGTATTCCGACTACCTCAGAATACAAAACCTATCATTCAAAGTTCGCGAGTGTTCGAATACAGCGACCGCGTTTAGTATATCGAGTAGTATAGTATCAGCGTATATCATAGCATAAGGTCGTCCACAATTTAGCGATTTGTCAGTGTTTTGAGATAGAACTGCAGTGCGAGTCGTGCGTGTCGATCGAAATGAAAGCAAAAATCGAATAAATCTCCAAAATTTAAACACATAAACAGGTAAACACACATACAGATACATAAAATCAATGAGTCATCAGAGTCAGCAGTTGCGGCTTAGAATCGAAACACATAAAATCGAGAAATAGATCGTCTGCGGCTAGTAGACATTGACTACCCAAAGTGATTCGACTATTCACAAGGACTTGTTGTGCACATTTGACCTTCAGGACAGTGCCTTTGCCTCGATTCCTGGGCGTTTGGCACGCATCCCGTTAGTCATATCGTGACTTCAGGTCGTTGGAGTCCGTCGAGACTTTGGTGAGAGTTTGTAAAATGGGCGGAACACGTCATCAAGGTTAGGGTTTCACCCCTGGCTTAACAACTTCGTCCCTGTTTTGATAAAAATAAAGGAGAGCTATGCGTCGAAGTATGGATTTCACTCCTATTTCTACGCAATTTCTCGTGTTTATAGTTAAAATTATGAGTTAATCAAGCAATTCAGTCGAGAGTTTGCGGTTTTCACACCTAATCTCAACTTAATCGCTCCTTCATTATCTGAAAATTTGAGTGCAGTGATAGTGTAGCATAGGCGAGAATAGCGAGAAATAGTAGTAAGCTCATACATAATCCCTAATGGATATGCACGAATCGGTCTGTTGGTTCCTAACTATAGACTAGGTTTCTAAGACATCGACCCGGACTAGATCGAGTCTTACCTAATTCCCTATAGTTATGGCTCTGATACCAATTTGTCACACCCCAACCGATGGCGGAAACATCGGGGCATGGCACTGTGCGAAACGGATTGTCCAGAAGTTTCCATAACAATTATCATTACCAATTAATTTAAAGTAACATGTCCCATACCATGTCTCAAAAGATAATACAATTATTACAGACAAAATCCAGGCAAATAGTTCTGTTCCGACAACTTAGATTTCATTTGTACAGACAACTATTTGTTGGCCTCTAAGACCTTATTCTAGCCTCGATTTCCTAGCAGATAAGCATCCTAAGCACCTGTCACATACGTTAAAATAAAGTCAATACACATAGTGTAAAGGTGAGCATACAAGTTTGATAATAACATATAGAGTTCGAAAGCGTTACGCATAACCAGCACGTACACAGAGTGAAATGAGGTATGTTAGTTATCGACATGAACCTATCGATACCAAAGACTGCGGGTTGACTGCCCAAGGCAGTTCGTAATACATGATCACTACTGTAATCCATGCAAATAATTGTCCTTAACAACCCCTGTTGGGATTGAACCCTACCAGAGGAACAGATAATGTAAAGCCAAAACCAGGTCACAACAGTGGATTCATAATAAGCAGCAGTTTACATTAAGCTTTCCCCTTGAAAGTGATTTATAACAACTGATGGTCTTTATCCGCTGTTCAGATACAACTACTGCTGGTCTTTCAACTGCTGATCAAAACCCTGAAGTATCCAACACTGCTGGTCCTATCTATTGATGATAAAGCACTGCCCAGTCAAGGACTGATCAACCTTGAGTAAAGCACTGACATAAAGGGAGAGCAACTACTGTTTAGTAAATTGTTTGTTTTATGTATAGTCAGTGGTTAGGTTAGCAGTGTTTGTGTAAGGACAGTAGATACAGGTTGTTAGGCTGTTAGACGTCGCTTTCATGGTGACGTCAGCTGAGATACCTCAGTGGTTTGGTTTGCCTATAAATGTATCAGTACCCTGTACTGTTACATTTGATTGACTGAGCGAGTTCTTCTCCTCATGTCTAATCCTTTCATCTTGTGTGCAACCAACCTTGGGGCATCAGGCTGAGGGGGAGTTTAGTTTGTAAGCATATCTGTAATCTTTTGCTTTGATTTGTAAATCTTTTGACTCTATGAGAAGCAATTGTTTATCAAACTATTTTCTCCATTTGATTGTGTTTACAAAGTTTGTTTTCATTTCCGCTGCACTTTACATGTTTTCATGTTTACAAATCATTCTAAACATACAAACAAACACAATCATGAGAGCCTCCGATCCTAACAATTGGTATCAGAGCCTGGACAGTCAAATTCGATCTAACAATCAATTTGACATAACAGTTCAGCTCAAAATTATTGATGCTAAGGTTGTTCGTATTTAGTTGAAAAACAGAGTAACGATTAATCACGTTCAAAGTTGATTAGTCAAAAACCCTGTAAAACAACCAAGATGTTATTCATCACATAGGTGTTACGTAACGCTGGATTATTGTGAATCAAATCACCATAAATTCAGTGTTTATGTTTGAAAAACTATGTTGATTCCATCATGACTGCTGCTAAGGTGTTTACCTCATGTCAACAGAGATCTATGCTCAAATAGAAGCATTAGTGTTTTTGTTAACATTGAAAGAGGTAAATTAAAACTTTAGTCTTAGATCTTATGTATTGAAAAACAGGTTGAGAATCCTCTAAAAGGACCAAAATCAATTATGTTAAGAATACATTAAGAAAATCAGTAGTCTCAAAAAAAAAAAAAAAAAAAACAGATATAACCATGGATCTACTCAAAACCATGATAGTAAAATATCAGTGATGTAAAGAGTTTTAAATTAGCCCAAATCTCTTGTGAGAAAAAGGTTGAAATCCTACAAAGGTTATATGCTGATGTTGAGAAAACCAAATCATGAGTAATGTGAAATTTGGCATAAGCAGTAGCAAAAATGTCCAAATCTCTCAAAACATTGCTGAAAATGATTTTGGATTGAGTATTCTTTCCTTGAAAACTTTCCAGTAAAAGTTTCAATACTCTTCTATGGAAAGGGTAAAAAGGTAAAGAAGAAAAATTACAAAAACTCAAAAGTGTGTTTATCTCAAAACTTTTGAAATCAAAAGAAAAAAGGATAAACATAAAACACTTAAGAGTCCAAAATTGGGTGAACAATGGTCATCAAGCAACTGTGTGCATTCATTGATTCAGGGAAATTCAGGTAACAAAAGTATCACCAGTGATTAAACTTACAAAGAGGACTAGACAAAATTTTTCAGAGTCATCACATGGTAACAAAGTCTATAACAGGACTTTCAAAACTTATGTGTACATGTCTCCTCATTTTAGCAATCAATTGACAAGGAAATGGTCTCAAACATTGGTTATTCAAATCATTGACCATTTTCATAAGACTTGAGAATGATATGACTATGAGTTTTATTAAAAAATGTACCAGATCCTTTTTAATGTCATTTTCAGAATAACCTTTAATTTTTTTTGTAAAGGTTTTTCTCAATAAAACAGGATATATTATTATTCTTTTTTTTTTATGAGAATGATATATTTTGAACTTCTATTTTTTTATAGTAAAAGTTTCAATTCCTGTCAGGATGAAGATCCCTTATATTTTTTTTTGCTTAGGGTGATATTGTCCTTGAAAATAGATCAAAAGGAGATGGTGAAATAAGTTAAAGTCATTTCAAACTCAAGTTTTCATCACAGATCAAAGATTGATTGCTAACAGACCTTAAAATTCTTGACTACTCATGTTTTACTCTAAGGATTAGAACACAAAATGTGTAGTCAAAGTGAAAAGTTTGCCATCATCTGGGATACTCAACTACTGTCAAAATTTGTCGAATGTTTAAAACAGGAAATAGATAAGTAGTAAAACCTTGAATACAAATCCCTGTAAAAATCTGCTAATGTGTCAATCTTGATAATATGCATCTAAAATGTGTTTTGTCAAGGATGTTACTTTGCAGATATCTCATTATCACCATCAAAAGATGTTGGACATGATACTGTGTTATCACATGACAAAATCATTTCCTTCATCTGAGCAGCAGATGTACAAAACAGCTGGTAAAGCTCACCCACTGATCCACCAACAGTTGCTGATAGAAGTCTATCAAAAATGGATAGAAATCACTTGACTGCTACCTCAACAATTGCTTGACCAAAGTAGCCCTTAACCTCTATTTCCATGTCCACAACCACTGTTGATAAAAATCTACTAACAGTGGATAACAATCAACACTGGTTATCACCAATTCCTTTTATTCCTCCACTTTCACCTTCAAACAGCTGTTGGATCATTAAAGTCACCAATAGTTGTTAGCTCAGATGGCTCACATCTGCAGCCTCATCTTTTAAACCTCAATCCTTTTTAATCACTTCCATTTTAGCATACACTTGACAACATCAATGAAAAGGGATTCCTTTAAAAAGGTCAATCCTAAAACATATGTTCTCTTATTGCCAGTTCTACCATTCCATCAACATGTCAGGTACCTTAGGGGAACTAAAAGACAAAGTTGGGTAGTGTCATTTAAGAGGAGCTTCAGCAGTTCGGTGACAACAAGTTTGAAAATCTTGTGCCACAGCCAAAGGATCATAATCTATTTGGCAAAAAGTGGGTCCTAAAAGAACATTGCATATGTTGAAGCATGGTTGTCAAGTTTTATCAAACTCAAAACAAGTACAAACATCAAGGTGTTATTGACTGTGCACATGCAACAGTTATTTCCAACCACTGATTGAAGAATATTATGATGCTGATGTTGTTGCTGAAAAGTCCAACTGTTTGTAACTTCAAAATATGTTATTGAATTTTGGTATAGTTGCTCAAAAGATTGTTTTTATGCAGGACAGTCAAGTAGCTGAAATATATCATCAAAAGTTCAATATCTCATTGATTCACCATCATTCATTATCAGACATCACCTTGTGAGGGATTGCTATAAAAAGGTTTGATTTCATCTTTAACATGTCCATCCTAAAGATCAGTTGGTAGATGTACAAACTTAAGAATTGGATTCATCTACTGTTAAAAACTTGATCCCTATGATTGGAGTGCTAAACATGGATTAAGGCAAGCTTTCTTGTGTTCCATGTATAAATAGCATAAAAATGTTTTTAGAAAAATAAAAAATAACCTTAAAAATAGTTTAAAATTGAATTTTTCAATAAATCCTCAAAGTCTGTTCAAAGCACTGATGGCATTAAAACTTTGTTAAATAGTAAAATCTATCCACTACCAAAGTGTATCCTCTGCTTGTACAAAACACTGATTTATAACAGAGGTTACACGTGGACAGATGTTATTCAACAGTTGTGTGCATCAGTTGCCGTGATCACTTTTTCAAATAAATGGCCTTACACCTGAAACATTTACAAGGCTATCAAAAATTTCCAAAACAAAAGCAGTGGTGCCTGAGCAGATTTTAGCAGCTACCACTGCTCCTCAGGTATCTGCTGCTGAGCCCACTGCTCAAGGTGATCACAGCAGTAACTCAACTGCTGTGAAACCCACACCTAAAACCACCAAAAAGACCAAAAAGAAATCAACCAAAAAGCCCACCAAACCTACAATAAAGGCAACTCTGGAAGATGAGATCCCAGAGCAACTGCCAGTGACAACACAAAAGTCACTAGAAACCACTGCTGCTACTTCCTCACAGCAGATGGTAGAAATGTCTCAACCCATGCCTAAAACTCCTATTGCTTCTTCACAAAAAGAACAGGTTGTAAGCATAGGGACGCCATTTTATGAAGCAATGGATTCACTTGAATCTAACTTCCACAGCCCTCCTCCCGGGGCAAATTCTCTTTCATCCCATATCCTCACTTCACAAATACCACCATCAATAATGACCTTGTTGCATGCTTTGGATATAACTCAGACATAAATCAGTTCCTCTCAACCACCTATCACTGAGAGTACACTCCAACAAGTGACTGAGTCTGATGCTTATACCTCTGCTATCCCAGCAACAACTGAGGAGGTTACACCCCTTGAGTTACAAGTAACTCTTGGTGGTAGTTCAAGTGAAGCAACTACTACAAGTGCTGAACCCACTGGTTTGCACTTGGACAGTAGTTTCATCAATAAGACTTCCTTGAAGGCAATTTCTTCACTGGGAACTCTTGTGTATCCAGTCTTCACTGGTTCACTAAAAAGCGTTTCTCATTATGAAGAAAGAAGTCCCCAGTACCAAGACAAAAGGGCAACAGTGGATGATTTTTGGGATACACTTCCTCAATCAACCACTGTTACAACCACTGCTAGTGGGAAATCAGATGACCCCATTAAGTTGGGTGATGGTTTAATGTACCAAGAATTGAAGGCTAGAATTGATAAACTGGATACATCTGTTGCAGAAATCAAAGACATGCTGCAACAGTTGAAAGCACAAACGGTACCATCCACTGCTACACCACCTCCAACAGCTGTGGAATTTATTTCAACCCCTGCACCTATTTTCAAAAGAGTTGATGATGCCAAAAAGGGGGAGAAAAATGACTCTGAGGAAAATCTTTCAGTAACTTCTGCTGAAACATCTGTCAAAGAAAAGGAAAAGGGAGGTGATGAAACCCTGAAAATTCAAGCAGATGATGAAGATACACAAATGAGGATCGTTCAAAGTCAAGTCAATTCAGCTGGTCTCAAAACCACTGCTGATATTAAAAAGGGTAAGGGATGAGAGCAGAGCTTTGGTTGAGAAAAAGTTAGTTCTGCAAAAAGGAAAAAGAAGAGGTTGGTACTTCATTAAAGAAGAGTTCTGTTAGAAAAACAAGGCAATCAACCACCACAGCTTCTAAAACTAAGCCAGTTACTACTTCAACCACAACTTCTGTTCCCACAAAATCACTTACACCTCCACCATTAACAACATCTGTCACTCAAACAACTGCCACCAATACCACATCAACACACACCACAACCACTGCCATCCCCACTAAATCAACCACCACAAACACCACCTGCTGCCATCCTTCATCAAAGAAGGAAACAAAGCAGATGGATGCAGAAATATCAAAAGAAGAACAAGCTTAAGAAGAATATATCATGAAGATGGTTCTTCAGACACTTAGAGCAGAACTACAAGAAACAGCAAAATCTCAAGACACTGCTCAAAGTTGTCATCACCAGGCCTCAATCTCCAAACTCATCATTGAAATAAATCTCTCCCAAGAAACCCATTTGGTTTAAAAATACTAAAGTGGCTCTTTGATCAAAAGACCCATGTATTGACTCTGGTCAGAACCAATGGAGAAGTGAGGCATATATCAAGGAATCAAGCACTAGGCCTGGGTGTTGAAGATCAACTAGATCTCCTTGAGCTTACACTGTGCAGGGATGAAGATGACACAAGTTCCAAGGAATTTGAAGAAGAATTTAAAAGACATGCAAGGGAACTTCTGATGAGGAATAAAGATCCAGAATAATGACAGGTTTTGGCATTATCTGTTCCAGGGGGAGATTGTTGGGATTGAACCCTACCAGAGGAACAGATAATGTAAAGCCAAAACCAGGTCACAACAGTGGATTCATAATAAGCAGCAGTTTACATTAAGCTTTCCCCTTGAAAGTGATTTATAACAACTGATGGTCTTTATCCGCTGTTCAGATACAACTACTGCTGGTCTTTCAACTGCTGATCAAAACCCTGAAGTATCCAACACTGCTGGTCCTATCTACTGATGATAAAGCACTGCCCAGTCAAGGACTGATCAACCTTGAGTAAAGCACTGACATAAAGGGAGAGCAGCTGTTTAGTAAATTGTTTGTTTTATGTATAGTCAGTGGTTAGGTTAGCAGTGTTTGTGTAAGGACAGTAGATACAGGTTGTTAGGCTGTTAGACGTCGCTTTCATGGTGACGTCAGCTGAGATACCTCAGTGGTTTGGTTTGCCTATAAATGTATCAGTACCCTGTACTGTTACATTTGATTGACTGAGCGAGTTCTTCTCCTCATGTCTAATCCTTTCATCTTGTGTGCAACCAACCTTGGGGCATTAGGCTGAGGGGGAGTTTAATTTGTAAGCATATCTGTAATCTTTTGCTTTGATTTGTAAATCTTTTGACTCTATGAGAAGCAATTGTTTATCAAACTATTTTCTCCATTTGATTGTGTTTACAAAGTTTGTTTTCATTTCCGCTGCACTTTACATGTTTTCATGTTTACAAATCATTCTAAACATACAAACAAACACAATCATGAGAGCCTCCGATCCTAACAACCCCCGAGTGAACGGGTGCTGAGTCCAAACTAATAGTACTATCGTTGGTAAGGCAGGTAGACAACATTCCATTTGTAAACATAACAAAAAAGCATTCATTAAGTCACGTATAACATGCGGTAACGGTTAGCATTTAAAGTATTTCGTAGTGTGTTCGATGTGATTTAATATAAGTAACGTATGTAACACCCAAAAGTGCATAAAGAAAAAAGGGATCGAGTATACTCACAGCGATGGATGGATTGAAGGGAGCGCTAGAGAGTAAGATTAGCCTGATCAGAACGATAGCATGACGATAAGTGACGCGTATAACGATGCAAAGTGTAAGTCGCTCGGATAACAGTTCGGTCGGATGGTAATCCGGTCGGACGGTAGTCCGGTCGGATGACTATTCGAGTGGATTGTTTCTTCCTATGAGAAGGATGTGTTTGTGTATGATGGCTTGACCTTGGAAGTTTTCGTTGCAGCATTTTGAAAACATTGAAGTATCTCTACCTTTCAGGTCGGTCGGTCAAACGGTCGTCCGGTCGGACGGCGACTCGAGTGGCGAGGTTACTTAGTGAGAAAAATTCCACAACAGGGCGGTCACTCGGTCGGATGTCCATCCGAGCGGGTGGCAACTCTGTTGTTGAACATGTTGAAAACTGTTTAAGTGTTAAAGTCCAAATGTCTCATGATTCGGATGGCTATCCGATCGGATGGTAGTCCGGTCGGACAACAACTCGTTCAACAACCAGACTTCAATCGTTGGCAAAATAGTTAAGTGTGGGACCCAAGGTGCAAGTCGTTCGGGCAGCCAGTCGCTCGGATGGCTGTCCATTCGGACAGCAGTCCGATCGGACGGCACTCCGTCCTGGTCGTTCCGTTCGTCTTACACTTGGTCGTTTGATTGTTTGTCATGTTATCGAGATGTGTCTATATCGTGCTAACTAACAGAGTCCCATCCTAAGCCCTAGTGACCCGATCGAACAGGAACCACCCAAGTTCGGTCAGTCCACCGATTTAAGATGATTGTTCCTGGTTTTCCCGAAATCGATAATCTCGTGCATAGAATACGGATCTTGAACCAACACAACCACAAGATTGAGTAGTGAGTCGACACAAGCTCCGATTCTATCGGTTTTGAGTTCATTGAGTGTAAAAGAGTTGAAAGAAAGTTGAATAACCATCTTTCAATCCTTTTTCTTATGAATATGTTCAGATCTATGAAAGATCTTGGTTTGTTTATGTGGAAATCGGTTAGATCTAAGTTGTTCTTGGTGGATTAAGGCCAAAACATGAAGTTCTTCAAGAACACATGATGACGTCATCCTAGAACACCTTGAATCTTGATGATTTCACGGTTAAGAGTTAAGATTTAAAAGATAGAAGGGTGTAGGAGTGCGTGTAGATTAAGGAAGTACAAGATTTAGGACGAGAAGTTACCGGAATTGAGAGAAATCGAAGAAAAGGTGAGGAGCACGAGTTGGTCGGATGTCAGTTGCCAAAAGTGGTAACTTGAGAGTGACAGGAGGTATTTATAGGAGACCCAAAGTGGAAAGGGGCGGGTCGGTCGGATGGCATCTCGCCCGGATGACAGTCCGGTCGGATGTCACCTCGTTCGGATGGCACTTGGTTCGAGTGTTCGGTGCGACGATTTTTACTGTTTCGATTTCGATTGCGAGCGTTGCGATGCAATAGAGTTTCCTAGTCAAATTACTTTTAATCCCAACTACTCATATCTCGCACTGTCTTTTCTCCACCAATTATCATACTGTTTCGATTGCGATTGAGTTCGATTGCGTTCGAGTTTTGATTGCGATTCGATTGATTACCAAACATAACATAATTTAAAACATGCACAAGTAACACATAAGGCATACACACACGTGTAACAATAACCAAAATGCGTAATTCGAGTTGCGAGTGCGATTGCGATAAAGCGATTAAACATGCGATAAATAGCGATTAATATGCGATTATTAATAGATACTCCACATAATACAATTAAAGCGAAAATAAAATAGGCTAATTACAAGTCAAAGAAGTCAAAACAGGAATTGAGCAAGGAGAGACAGATCGCAATTAGCAATCTTTTCTTCCTTTGACTTCAATCTTGACTTTGACTTTCAAAACACGAGGTGTTACAGCCTCCCCTAGTTGAGGGAATTTCGTCCCGAAATTAGGCCGAAGCCGTAACAAACAACTGTGGGTACTTCGCCTTCATGTCGCTTTCGAGTTCCCAAGTGAACTCTGCGCCTCGTTTGCCTTCCCATCGGACTTTCACAATAGAAATGCGCGAGCGTCTGAGCTGCTTGTTTGGCTATCCATGATTTCGACAGGCTTCTCCACGAAGTGTAGTGTTTCGTTTACTTGCAGGTCGTCGAGATGTACAATTAAATCATGCTCAGCCAGGCACTTTCGGAGGTTTGACACATGGAAAGTCGGGCGGACATTACTAAGTTCCTCCGGTAGTTCGAGTCTGTAAGCGACTTTTCCGATCCTTTCCAGAATCTTAAAAGGTCCAACATATCGAGGCACTAGTTTCCCTTTCTTGCCGAATCTGACCACACACTTCCAAGGTGATACCTTTAGGAGTACGTAGTAAAACATATAACTTTCATCAAGTATTATCTAACACAAACAAAATTATTTAAGGTCAAAGTTTATAAATAAAGACTTTGAAAATTCAAAATAGGACACTTTTAATGGGACGGAGGTAGTAGTACTTATGATATGAGTTTACGGTAGTATAAGAATTCTTGAACTCATAGACATGCATATATGATTTGAATAACAACTAAATGTGAAACATTACAAATATAGGAGGTTGTCATGTGACGAGCAAACGATGAAACGTGTGTACCTAGCCTAAGGTTAGCCCAAGTGGTCGAGCCTACACCATAATTTGTGGTAGTAGAAGCCAGCGTTTGTGCAGCCCATTCATAATACACCATTTCAATTTATCGAATCATGTGTTTAAACCCGGTCTCGAACCCTCCCTAACAATACAGCTTGGATTCAAACTTAACCAAGCTTGTGGCTTTGTTAAGTGAATTGTCATTGTTTGCAAACGGTTGGCTATATTTTATTACAGGTTGGTTGAATGAACAAATGTTTTTGAATATAAATTTCTCTATTAACAATACAAATATGATCCTATTAGTGAAAAGAAGTCTTATCTTTCGGTCCATAGCAATTTTGTTAGCATAAAACGAATAGGTCGTATCTTATAACGTCAATTAGGCATGGTTTGTTAAACTTGTATCTAATTGTTCTCTGTCCATTCGGTGGAGACTGGACGGGTCGAAAGGACTAAAAAGTAAACGATATGAGTCAATTGAGAACCCATTGCTGTCGGGGGAGACATAGATTTCCCTTCATTAATCTTCTTTTTACACCAATTGATTCACAAAGACATCAATATGTTGTTGATAACTAACCATGGACTTATCCTCGATTACAAGACACAAAACGGAAGCAACTAACCATGTAACTCCAATACTTACTGGATGTGTCTGGAACATGGCTGTTCACGAGCCGAGCCGAACCGAGCGGACCTTTGCTCGTGCTTGGCTCGTTTACAAACCGAACCGAGCGGAGCGGCTCATTTAAAACCGAGCCTCAAATCAATCGAGCATTTTTCGAGCAATAAAAATTCCGAGCGAGCGCCGAGCGAAATTCGAGCGATTTGGACAACCGTGTCACCCGATTTAAATTTGCTGAGAGAGATAGTGACGATGTTGGGTCTCAAGTTTTTATGTCTTTAAAAATATGCACATTTAATGGCACAATATTTTTCTTATTAATAACAATGTTGTGGCCAACGAGGTGATGATCATATTGTACAAACAATTACGTTGAGAGCAGAAGAAGATCGACTTAGGGTAACGAAATGAAACATTGAGGCGATGAACAAACTATCTTTTATCGGTTTAGGGTTTAACTTTTAGTTTTAATATTAATTTTTTATTGGTGTAAATTTGTATATCGGTGACCAAAATCTAATAGAGTGGTTGTACATATAAAACTATAAATTTAATTTATATTTAAGTATATATGTATGTGTACGTGTGTATATATATAGGTGTGTGTGTATAATGTATAATTTATATTTGTGTATATATTTGTGTGTGTATATACGTGTTTATATATGTATGTGTATAGGTATATATGTATGTATACTAATTAAAAAAATAATTCGAGCCGAACCGAGCCGAGCGGACCTTTGCTCATGCTTGGCTCGTTTACAAACCGAACCGAGCAGAGCGGCTCGTTTACAACCGAGCGTCAAATCGAGCGAGCATTTTCCGAGCAGTTTCCGAACGAGCGTCGAGCGAGCGGCGAGCGACGAGCGATTCGAACAGCCCTAGTCTGGAATTTGCATACTTCAAAGGTCATAGAATGAACATAATGATAACTGGTTGTTTGGCAACTTCTGAATTGTTAAGTGCTGAACTAGTAAGAGGTCCGAACCATTAAGTGATGAACCAGTAAGAGGTAAGAGGTCTGAAGCATTAAGAGCCAATATAATTCTTAACCGTCGAGAGGCAAATGTCTGACCAATTCAGATTAGAGGTCTTAACCATTCAGACTCTTTATAATTCTTAACCATTCAGAGGCAAATGTCTGAACCATTTAGACATCTGCTCGTGAAACAAACAGTCTGAATCATTAAGTACTGAACTAGTAAGAGGTCTGAACCATTAAGAGTCTTATTATGGACAAACATCAAAAATAGCATCCCAGGTCTTCTTTGAGCGGCAGCCGATATGGTCTATATTGATAAACACTAACAATCTACTAGTGACAATATTCCTAGGTTCGTCTCAAGTTTGGTTTTGTTTATTATGATTTTATAAATTGCCAATTAGATGAAGTGATTTATTTGTTACAATACACAGAATAATAAAACTCAAACCTTGAAAATTAATACCTCTAAGTACAGAAGTTTTTAAAAAATGTCACTTATGTGATCCTACATCAACATAAAGAAGAAAGATCAAAGAGATGGAAAGGTGAATAAAAGGTGAAAGAGAGTAATGGACAAGTCACTTACCTTGATGGGGTTAATGCCTTAATGGGTGATCAAGAAGATCCATGGCCTAAGTAAGTTAGTGACCTCTATTGCACTTAGGAGGGGTGTTACCCTAAGGTCGGCCCATGTGGTCGAGCCTACATCATGATTTGTGGTAGTGGGGGCTTCAGGCTTGTGTTTGTGCAGCCCTCACATAATACATTAGTTCATTTTTTAAATTGCTAAAGTAATGATTATTAAAAAACATACAACGAGTAAGATTGTAGACATATCACCTGGAATTGTCTTTTGGGCTATCATTAACAATTCAGTTATTTTGATCGTTTTTTTTTTCAAGTTAATCTTGCTGCTTTAAATCCGTTTTATAGAGCTCGGAGCTTTGTTAAGTGAACAGTCGATGTTTACTTGTTTGTTGCAAATTACAAATGTCTTGAACATAAATTCCTCTATTAACAATACAAATATGAACCCACTAGTGAAAAGAAATCTTATCTTACCGTTGACATCAATCTTGTTAGCATAAAACAAACTTACAAACAGGCCCTAGCTCATAACGTTAAATAGGCGTTATACCTCATACCCGTCCTAACCACATACGATAAAACGGTGTGTCATTTATTTTCATAATATGTAGTACGATTATTTATATTGAGAAATTACAGGACTGCATATATGAAGCTTAGCAAAAGCAATCAGAAAAGGGATTCAATAACCTTCTGGATTGACTAACGACCCAAGTCTCAATACTATATGCTAACTGTCATATGAAATCGCCACTGTGTTTATGTTTGAGTCACACTACACGGTAAGACTAATCTATTGAACCAGGTTAACGTAGGTCAAACACAGCAAATGGATCCCCCCGACAACGTAACCTTGACTCAAGAGCAATCAGAAGGAGTCAAGGAAGGGTCTAGTATAGTGTAGCCAAAACTACATCTACCTAAACTTTTGTTATTATGTTAGAGATCTTATTGAATGCATAGTTAACTTTTGACATAATAATTAGGGCGGACCTAAGCCCAGCCCAAGGTGGGCGGGCGCACCCCCGGGAAAAAAAATTTAGTGCTAAGTTCCGTCGAAAATCCATCCGCACCCCTTGGAATTTTCCGTCCGCAGCCCATGGAATTTTCCGTCCGCACCCCTTGGAATTTTTTGTCCGCACCCCTTAGGTAAAAAGTGTTATCAACTTATATTTTAAAAATATTCTTTTGTAAACTCTTATTTTATAAAAAATACAACCTAAATTATATAACTTTTAATACCTAAATCACAAAACCCAAATACCCAATACATTTAAGTAGCCCACTACTAAGTTTTAGCCCAATAAACAAACCCAACAAATCAACAATATTTCAAACTAAAATAAAATAAACAAGCCCAAAACCCTTACATATTCTATCCTGCTCTCTTTATCATCCTTGCACGCCAGCGATCAGAACATCAACAGCGACAACAGTGAACAGTTAGCAGCCACCATACCACCGCCGATCAAACACGTGTAAGTTTCTTTGTTATTTTTGATGATTTTTGGTTGATATTATCCACCTCAAGCAGCCTATTATAGCCGCATACCAACCATAGTAGACATGTGCTTCGTTTTGTTTTCATTATGTTATGGTGGGTTATATTTTGTTAGTGATGATATTTTGCTTTTTTTTATAGCCGCATACCACAGTATGTTTGGCTTTTTTTAGTGAAGAACGTTTGGCTTTTTTTTTATAGTGTATATGTTGTTTAGATGATTTTTAGGTGATTTACATTATGATATTTAGGGCTTGAATAGTTGATACATTATGTAATATGTTATGGAGCCATGAACTTATAGATCAATTTGTTTGTGATAGCCGATTGGAACAATGAGCAGCGACATTATGGCGCGATTTCTCAAGAGGAAAGTTGATACGTCTTCCGGATTCGTTGATGTGGATACTTGCGTAATCGGATTGGCGATGATAATTTAAGTGAAGGTTGTATATGTTATATAGAGAAAGAGTTGTTTAAGAAAATAGGTTTAGATGATTTTTTTGGGTAGATTTCAAAAAATGAAAACCCGTAGGACGATGTTTTAATTATGTTTGTAACAAGGTTTGATGTGTTTTTGATGATTATATAAATTTAGTTCTTTTGTTTTACATGACCCGACTCGACCCGAACCGACCCGATACGAACCGATTTTTTATTTATATACCTTGGGACCTAAAATTATTAAAAATGTTTCACACCCCCATGGAAATATTCTTGGGTCCGCCACTTATAATAAACAAGGTAGTTCAATTCTTTCATAGGTTTAGAATATCGAAGTATAAAAAAGTAGAAGCTAATGTGATCCCACATCAGCAAAGAAAAAAAAGATGAAGGGATGGAAAGGGGAATAAAAGGTGAAAGAGGTAACTGAAAGAATCACTTACCTGGATGGGGTCAATGGGCGATCAAAAAGGTCCATGGCCTAGGTTAGTGACCTCCATTGCACATAGGAGGGGTGCTACTCTAAGGTCAGCCCAAGTGGTCGAGCCTACATCATAATTTGTGGTAGTGGGTGCTTGCGTTCGCGCAGCCCCTGCGTAATCTAATAGTTCAAATATGACTCTTTGTAATATCAGTGTAGAGTATATGAACAGACCTTATAAAGATGTTAACCCTAACAAATATCTTAGTGAAGAATAATAAAAGGTTATTGGGGTGCATTTTTTTTTCACACAACCATGCATAACCTATAGAATAACTTGGTCCTCATGTGCGGACTTATGAAGTCCGCTAACACGGTTTGCAGGTTTCTGTGATCCCTGCAAAGGTTCTGCCACGTCGCTATCCGAGTTTGCAGATTACCTACTTTCAATTTAAAACGACCAGCCCACCTAAAAACAGTCTTAAATCTTCCAACCCAATTATTTCTAAAAAACTTTCATCAATATTGGTTGATCATGCAGATGATCCATGTCCTAGGGTATTGACCTCCGTTGCATTATATGATTTACAATCTTTGTTTGTAAGGGTGTATCATTCCATGCTATTGGCACAATTATCATGGTCGTAAAGATTTCTTGATTTTGTTGTTATAGGATATTTTAGAATTTAACAAATAGTAACACTTGTGATACACCAATACAATTAACTGAATCATTTTGTGCTAAAAAGTAGGACCCTTTGAACAGTTGAGCTTGGATTCAAACCGAACTAAGCCTGTGGCTTTGTTAAGTGATCAACTCTATCTTTGAGAAGCATCCGGTGTCTTTTTTAGTGCTGCTGGAAATGGTGTATTTTGGTTTTTTAGTATGCCAAGTGGATAAAGAGATTTGTTTGTTACAAGTTACAACACACACAATGATAAACTCAAACCTTGAAAACTAACAAATCAAATACTGAAGTAAAATCCATTCCAGCTATAGCTGGGTGGTAGAGGCTCTTGCCTCTTCGAGGAAAGACAGGGTTCAAATCCTGGCATGTGATGTAATTTAGTATTTGTTGGTGTAGTTTAGAAGTAGGAGTAATGTAACCTTTGGCTTTCACAAAAAAAAATAAAAATTAATACTGAAGTAAAATACTTAGGGGGCATTTGGTTTGCAGGAATTCAATGGAATTTAAGGGAATTGGAATTTGAATTCCATCTCTTAAGATTTTTGGTTCACAGAATTTGATGGAATTAGAATCCCAATTCCAATCTTCATGTATTTGGTTGATAATGGAATTGGAATTAGGCATGAATTCCTTCAAATTCCTTTAACTAAAGGAATTCAAAATCCTTCCTATGTGAAGGAATTAAAGTAAATTCATTGGAATCTATGGCCGTTTCGACGCGAACGGTTTTGACCCGTACCGATTCGACGCGAACCGCTTCGACCCGTACCGTTTCAAATCGAACCGTTTCGAATCGAACCACTTCGACGCGAACCGTTTCGACCCGAACTGGTGGGTGCCGGGGTGATGGATTCCAATTCATTTGACAACCAAACACAACAATCCATACCGTTTCGACCCGAACCGTTTCGACGCGAACCGTTTCGACGCGAACCGTTTCGACGCGAACCGTTTCGACGCGAACCGTTTCGACGCGAACCGTTTCGACGCGAACCGTTTCGACCCGTATCGTTTCGACTCTAACCGTTTCAAATCGAACCGTTTCGACGCGAACCGTTTCGACCCGAACTGGTGGTTGTGGGTGCCGGGGTGATGGATTCCAATTCATTTGACAACCAAACACAACAAAAATGGAATTGAGATTCCAATTCCAACGATTTCCAATTCCAAATGGAATGTTTAAATTCCAAATACAATTCCTTCAAATTCTAATTCCTATACAAATTCCAATTCCAAATCATTCCGCGAACCAAACGCCCCTTAGCATTTTAAGTGATCCCACATCGGCAGCGAGAAGAAAGACGAAAGGGTGGACAGATGAATAAAAGGTGAAAGATGGAATTGAAAAAGTTACTTACCTTAATGCGGTCAATGGGTCTCAAGAAGGCTAAGGTCGGCACAAGTGGCCTAGCCTACATCATATTTGTGGCAGCGGGAGCTTGCGTTCGGGAAGCCCTTGTATAACACACAATTAATAAACGGTTCAGTTAATTCCATTGGTTTTTGATTAAATATAGTCTAGCTGCTTTAGATCCATTTTTACAAAGCCTGAAGCTTTGTTAGGTGAACCGTCGGTGTTTTTTCCTTGTTTGTTGAAAATAACAAATGTCTTGAACATAAATTTCTCTATTAACAATACATATATGAATCCCCACATGAAAAGAAATCTTATCTTACAGTCGGCATTAATTTTTTTAGCATAAAATATGTCACACCCCAACCGATGGCGTAAACATCGGGGCGCGGCACTGAGCGAAACAGATTGTCCAAGAGAAATTTCATAACAACTAAATTACCGGATAGTTAATATTACGTCTCATACCATAACCCATCAAGTAAGATCAATTATTACAGACATCGATATCTCAAAGACTAATAACATGTTCCGACAACTCATATTTAAATAAACAAATTGTCTTTGTTTCTAGACTCTCCTACTCGATTCCATGAAAGCAAGCAATATCCTAGCATCTCAAACACCTGTCACATACGTTAAAATAAAGTCAATACACATAGTGTAAAGGTGAGCATACAAGTTTAATAATATAGTAGAGAGCGAAAATTGTTTACGCATAACCAGCATGTACAACGCATAATGTGAAGCATGTAAGTTATCGACAAAGATCATATCAATACCAATGACTACGAGTTGACTGCGAGTAGCGTGTGCGCAAGACATGTTCACCACCGTGAACACGTGAAGTAATATCCTTAACAACCTCCGAGTGAACAGGTGCTGAGTCCAAACTATAGTACTATCGTTGCTAAGGCAGGTAGACAACAATCAATGTGTTAACATAACAAACAGACATTTATCGAGTCACGTATAACATGCGGGAAAGGTTAGCGTTAAAAGTGTGTGCGTTGTGTGTCGATGTGATTTGATATAAGTAACGTATGTAACACCCAAAAGTGCGTTAAGCAAAAAAGGGATCGAGTATACTCACAGCGATGATAGCTAATGGATTGAAGGGAGCGCTAGAGAGAGTCAGCCTAGTTACAGAATGATAGCGTAAGCGATAAGTAGTACGTAAAACGATGCAAGTGTTGTAGTGATGTGGCGACATCCGAACGGATGGCTATTTGATCGGATGGTCATCCGATCGGATGGCCGTTCGGTCGGTTCGCCACTTGTTTGGAATGGATGTGTTTGTGTATGATGGCTTTGAAGTTTTCGTTGTAGCATTTTATAAAATGAGAAGTATCCTTACCATTCAGGTCATCCGTTCGAACGGTCATCCGGTCGGATGGCCGTCCGCTCGGATGGCGATCCGAGTGGAGGTTACAATTTGCTTAAATTTGTTTAAGTGTAGAAGGTATATGTCAACCGATCGGATCGTCGTTCGATCGGATGGCATTCCGATCGGACGACAGTCCGTTCAGTGACTCGCTCGTTTTGAAAATAGTTAAGTTTGAAAGTTTGCGGCTTGATCGAGACGATGTGACAACGTGTTAAAAAATGGGAAACTTGGCTTGGACAGATGTATTTCTTGATCGTAACCTCAGGGGTAGTAATGTAACAACCCGCACTTTTGTGCGTTGTTACTACTCGGTATACTCGTTACGCCTAGCACCAGAGATTCGGATCATAATGTAACTATATCGCATACCTCTATATTCGAAGGATAATCGCATATTTTCGAAATACATTATCACTATACTACACCAATCACAAACACTAACACTCACGATGGCACTGAGTGAGGACCTATTCTACCCTCCTCGGTGGCCGTGATGTGTCGAAATGCATACAACTAATGCTAACGAAGACTCTCGGGTGAGTGCTATAACCCCAGTCGTCGTGACGATGATGACAATACGAGTGAATGGTACCCCGTCAGTCATTGTGGCACAACACACAATAACGTTCACGATAACATTGAGAAAGGACCTATACTACCCTCCTTGATGGCCGTGAAGCGTCGTTAATAATCGCATACTCGAATCGAAAACCGATTGATAATTATCGAAACTGTGAAATATGAATACGTATATACGACCCTTTGGTGATTAATTATAATATATATATTAATATAAATATAAGGAAATGTGGCTCAACTATCGCAACGCACCAAAAACGAGGATCGAAAGGCCTCCGTACGGATGGCCAGCCGAACGGCTGGGCCAACCGATCGGACAGGCCAGCCGAACGGCTGGGCCAACCGATCGGACAGGCCAGCCGATCGGACAAGGCCAGCCGATCGGACAGCCATCCGATCGGACAGACCTGCACGTTTCTTTCCTTCCTCCTTGCCTATAAATACCCTTCTTTCACCTCAAACACACTGGTTTTCACTGTTGCTGCTCGACCAGAAGTTCCAACCCCTTTATCTCTCGATTTCTCGTGATTCTTGTAAGTTTTTCAACTCAAACCTTGTACTTCCTTGATCTGTAACAAATTCCACACCTTTCTACCTGTGAAATCTCCACTTTTAACCGTGGAATCGCTGGATTTTGGGCATTCTAGGGTGACATCACCGTAAAGTTCTTATGAAATTCATGGGTGATGTCATCCCAGGCAAGAACGACTCAGATCTGAGTGATTTCCCTACGTTTTGACATAAATCTAGTCTAAATCTATGTTTTCTAATCAAAGTGTGTGTGTTTTCGGGTTAAACACGGGAAAGGCCATCAAGAACGGCCAGATCTGATGGAACGGGGTGGTTCCCGGCCGTTAGAACGAGTCGGATTTGATGGGGTTTCAGTAGTTTAACGCATGGACACCCGTCTCAGTCAAATCACCTGAAATCTTTCCAAAACCCATCAAGTGTGACACCATCAGGACGATGGAACGAATTACCGTCCGATCGGACAGCAAACAAGATTCAACCAACTGATCGGCCAACATGCAAACCGATCGGCTAGCATGCCAACCGATCGGACAGCATGCCAACCGATCGGCCAACATGCCAACCGATCGGCTAGCATGTTAACCGACCAGACAACATGTCCAGCCGACCGAACGGGCCCAAGTATCAATGTCCGAGCCAAACCTTGGTCCCTTCGCCACCATTTAATGCGCTATTCACCGTTTAACGATCTGTAACCAGGATAACACAGACGTACTCTCCATCGATCCAAACCAAGTTGTGCTTACTTGTCGATTACGCACTGTGAGTATACTTGAACCCTTTTTAATCGCATTTTGGGTGTAACATACGTTTCTAACAAATCGAACTTGTCAATCAAATTATTCAAACAATCGAATTATCACTTGCGAATAACTGTTTTGCATAGATATACGTGATGCTAGTTGCATATGTGCTAGGGTTTATACTCGCGACGTCCCACCATGACTAGTATAGTACTATTGCGCCCGACGGGGTCTAGTTTGCCATCGCATATTCGAGCATCGAGGACTTAGATGGTAGTATCAGCTTTGTGAGTACATATGTCGTGTGTTACGTTTATGCATATGGAAATTCGCTACACTTTTTTATCTATTACGCTATACATATCAAACCTGTATACTCGCCAATACTTTTGTATTCACAAATATTTTAACGTATGTTGCAGGTTAGAGCGCAGGTTATATCAAATCAAGCTGGGAAGTCTAGAAACTCAACTAAAACCTAGGTTGTCGGATTTGTATTGTTCGAGAGGACAAGAAATCTGTAATAACTTATGTGATTGTATTATTTGTTAGTATGGGATAACGAATGTATTAAATATTATCGCAACATAGTTGTTATGGATTCTCTTGAGCAATCTGATTCGCCTAGTGCCGCGCCCCGATGATTCCGCCATCGGTTGGGGTGTGACAGATTGGTATCAGAGCCATAACTATAGGGAGTTAGGCCAGACTCGACCTAGTCTGGGTCGACGTCTTAGAAATTGACCTAGTCTATAGTCTAAGTACCAACAGGCGGACTCGTACGAACCAGTAAGGTTTGTATTGGGCCTACTTGATACTCTCGACCGAAATCGCTAAAAGCTACTACTTCGCGTGAACATCACATTACTACAATTTCATGCGAAGAGCCTTTCCTAAGGCCGAAATACTACTTTGCCTTTCCTAAGGCTGACACAACACACGTGTTTTCGAAAATACTCGCATAACGAAACCGAGCGACCCAGTCGAGATCAGGTGTGAAAACCAAGAACTCTCGATAGGATTGCTCACTCAGCGCATTTTTCTAGCACGAGAACCTTTCATCGAGTTAGGAGTGACATCCATATCTCGACGAAGGTCTCCATTTCGAAATCTAGTGGAGCTCGCGAATTTATTCGAAGAGTATAACCACACTTAGGAGTGGAGCTGTTAAGTCAGTTGTGAAACCCGTACCTTAATAAGCCGTTCCACTCTCTAAATTGGTTTCCAAAAGCTCTCACCAAGGACTCGACTATCATGATAACTCGAGCCACGTGATGACTAGGGAGACGAATGCCATAAGCTGCATCCCAGTGGAAGCATGGAGTCTTCTAGGTCAACGCGCGCGCACGAACTTGTTAAAATATAGTTGGATTACCTTGGGTAGTCGACGCCTAAACACCCAAGGCACTCTATCATACGAGCCACCGATCTTACCAATAGTTAGAACTTCTTTACGATTTGAAACTTTACGCTTTATCAATTTCTCGATTTAACAATTTTCACTCCCTGCTTTATAAACGCACAAGTCACACAACCATCACAATCTAAAACGTAACCCGAATGTTCGCAACAAAACTAATGCATAATCTATCGCATTCGCTCTCGTTTTCTCACTTCAACGCGCCTCGCATATTCTAAATCGACCTGTATGTGTATGATTACAAATTACATCCATATAAATAAATAAATATATATATATATATACGTATAAACAAACAAGTCATTGTGTGAGAATTTAGGAGTTTCGTGTTTCCTATGTGGCTCCTATGTGTGATTCGTATTACTACTATACTATCGCATCAAGTTTTGAACGCGCTTAATCGCATCGCAAAACTCAAAAATCATTATGATCGAATCTCACTCCAAGTCTCTTCCTGTCTAGATGCCTTCCAACAACTCTACCTCGAGACGAGTAGCTAGGAGAAGAGCCAAACGAAGTGTCAATAAGAGGACTGCATCACTTGTGACCAAAGAAGTGGTAAAGCTTATTCCTCAAATTGCCGCTCACGTGCACTCCCTCAGCAACTCTCGAGCCTCGGAAGACTCCAAGACGGAAGCGCCACAATCTACTTTTCTCTACAAACACTTCAAAGCCTGAGACCCGATGGAGTTCACGGGTGAAGGAGGTGTATCTCAACTACTCCAGTGGCTCGATTCTATCGAAGTTACCCATCGTCAAAGTGGGTGTCCCGATAGTTTCCGTACTACTTGCGCTACCGGAGTATTTCAATCGCGAGCACTCGACTGGTGGACCGCCGAACGTAACAAACGTGGGATCTCCGCAGCTTACGCTCTCTCTTGGGATGAGCTGAAAGAGCTCATGAAGAAGGAATATTGTCCTCCCCACGAGATTCAGAAATTGGAAGACGAATTTTGGAAAATCAAGCATTTCGAAAGTGACAACACTGGCTACACCGCAAGGTTCAAACAGCTTAGCATAATCTGCCCAAGTCAAGTCAACACTCCAGAGAAAGCCATCGCGAAGTACATTTGTGGCTTGCCTGAGTGTGTGGGTGATTTTTTCGAAGCTGCAAGACCTGTTACCATCGAAGATACCTACCGCTTAGCCGCAGAAATCAACAACAAACGACTCATGGAAGGGTTCTTCTCGAAGAATCCTGTCAAGCCAGCTCATCAAGCAATCGCCATTAACCCTTCAGAGGATCCTAACAACGAGTCTTCTGATGAATCTACTGACGATCCTTCGGACGAATCTGCTAACAATTCCTCTGACGGATCTACCGGAGATTCTTCTAATGACTCTGTCGACGATTCTTCCAACGATTCGGTCAAAGATTCTGCAAGTGAGTCCTCAGACGAATCCTCCAACGACGATACCTCTTCGCAGGACACCGATGAACCCAGCCGCAAACGAAAGATTTCAAGCCCGAGCTCATCAACAACCGAACTGCTGCAACCAGAACCTCTTCAAGCAGTTTTGATGTTTCCAAAACGAGCCTACACTGGAGCTCATCCTCAGTGTTACTCGTGTACCTATCATCATCCAGTTGGGGCTGACTGTCGCTATTGCAATAACTGCAACCGTTACGGTCACTTCACCTGCAACTGCCGCATCGAACCGTGAACCTGAGTACAACAACAACAGCTCCAGCAAAAGTCTTCAACATCAAACACCTAGCAAGCATAGGATAAAGTTGTAATGATACGATTTTCGACGTCATTTTCTAAGTTTTGAACCTACTCTATTACTCGATATTGCCACTATGTGTAACGTTAACTCTCACTCTTTAATCGTCGCATTTAGATTACGCACATACTATATACTATATCACGAAATAATGTGTTTTACCCTCACTACACTCTTAGAACGAGGTACGATAAACGTGCAAGGAACAACTAATCACAGGTGCACACGGGATTATTTGGGTCAGTGCACGGAGATCGTAGTGAATTCTAAGGTGCCATAAGCGTCTCGATGAAGTATGACACCAAATCACGGGATCTAAGTAGTAGGGGTCAAGCAAGGTGTGCTTTATCATACTACCGAAGTTCCGTGAAGAAAGTGCCACGTTGAGTTGAACGTTATTAGACCTATTATACTATTGTGATTATTTTCAACACACTACACTCAATCGCAAGGCGTAACAACTAAATCGCATCATCGCGGGACTTGTGGCAAGTCTGCAAACGCAGTGCAATCGCCTCATCGATGGACTCTGGGAGCCTACCTCGCAGGACAATTGCATCGACGCAAGACTGGTCGTAAGTTCGTCGCGATCAATCTCATCGAGTACATTAACGCTCACAATGTTGGTTGAGTGAGGACCTATTCTACCCTCCTCGATAACCGTGATGCGTCGTAACGTAACGTTGAGCTTATTCGAAACAAGACTCGAACTTGACAAATCACAATCGCTTGTCATGTGTATCTCGCAATCTCTGTCGCTTATTATGTGAACCTGTATCGCTTGCTGTGTATCAATCTATCGCTGTCGCCTACCGTTATCTGTGGTGTTTTGTTAAGTTAGCACACATGACCTCGCTTCACGAGATGAAGCTCATATGATTAAATAAAGGTGTTTTAGTCATATCGGCGGGCTTTCGTGGAAAAAAGGCCATGTGGGGTCTGATGTCAGTTAACCTCTCTGATGTAAATCAATCGAATCGAACCGCATAAATCGAACCGCATACCTCCATCGCTTGCAACGCAACTACCGATTATCGTAATTCGTTTATCATCGCCGTCATCACTAGTGTTTTGTGTTTATTCGCTTAATCACCAAATCGTTTATCTCTTATCGTGTATAGTCTACCGCTTATTCGTGTATCGCGTACCGCTTATCGCCCGCTTGGTGTTCATTGCAGTCTGTGTGGTATTAATACACATGACACCGCTCCACGAGGTAAAACTAACCTGGTTAAACATAGTGTTTCGTCATGTTAGCAAACTCTCATGGAAACGTGCCATGTGGGTGTAATGTGGAACCAAATCGAAAACACGCTATTCGCTTATCGCTCGACGCCTACCCAGACACGACACATAAATGTTTTGTGTCATCAGGCTACTCGCTCACGTTACTACAGCTACATTTGCAATCCAACTCGCGGGTCCAACCCATTCGGTTCTAACTTATATTCGGTCTGACCCTCTAATAGATTGGGCCGAGTGAGCGCAATTCCATCCGTGACGTACCGGCGCACCTGACACCGCCTCACGGAACGGAGGTAATATGAGCAAAACGTGGTGGATACGCCGCTGGTACATCCTATATATAAGTGTTTTAATCATATTAACGAACTTCCGTGGGAAGGTGCCAAGTGGGGCTTAATGCTAAATTATCCTTTTTAAACGGTTAAAACTGATTTTTATAAAACTTTTACTAAAACCATGGGACAAGTGAAATTCCTCACAGTGTGGAGGTAACATCGAATCAACTTAACTCCATGTTCGAGGGGAGCTTTCATGAGTCCAATTTTTTCCTTAAAACCTTTTTTCAAATATCAAAAGCAAAACTTTCTTGAGACGTTGGTTCAGCATCGAGTTCAGCTGAACCCATATCATAGGAGAGTTTTCGTAACCCCCGTTTTCATCTTCGAATTTCTTAAAATATGTAAAACCTAAGCTTCCTTGCAACGTTGGTTAACATCGACTCAGTTGATCATACGTTAAAAAGAAAATAGTTCGAGATTTCCATCTAAAATTCCATTTCGAATATCTAAAACGAACGCTTCTTGTAACGTTGGTTAACGATCGACTCAGTTAATTCCACGTCATGAGAACCTTTCAAGTTCTTTAAAATTTCTATCGCATCGAACCAACGGATTCTTCACGACTAGAGAACGCCAAATCGTGGGATATTACTTTTGACTCTTACGTCGCCTTCTCGCTATCGCAATCGATCTCTCTTATTCGAAGCACTCTCATTTGTCAACTCACGGTCAAATCACTCGCTGTATCGCTACTTACGTAAGATCAAACCTCAAAAGTCTACCTGTTGGATTAATTTCGGGACGAAATTTCCTAAAGTAGGGGAGACTGTAACAACCCGCACTTTTGTGCGTTGTTACTACTCGATATACTCGTTACCCCTAGCACCAGAGATTCAGATCATAATGTAACTATATCGCATACCTCTATATTCGAAGGATTATCGCATATTTTTGAAATACATTATCACTATACTACACCAATCACAAACACTAACACTCACGATGGCACTGAGTGAGGACCTATTCTACCCTCCTCGGTGGCCATGATGTGTCGAAATGCAGACAACTAACGCTAACGAAGACTCTCGGGTGAGTGCTATAACTCCAGTCGTCGTGACGATGATGACAATACGAGTGAATGGTACCCCGTCAGTCATTGTGGCACAACACACAATAACGTTCACGATAACATCGAGAAAGGACCTATACTACCCTCCTTGATGGCCGTGAAGCGTCGTTAATAATCGCATACTCGAATCGAAAACCGATTGATAATTATCGAAACTGTGAAATATGTGTTAGAACTTTTGAGATCGTTGATACTTGTGCTGGATTAGTTTAGTCATAGTTTGTAGCTATTTTGAATGTACAAGGGCTTATTTTGTAATTCTCTAGAAGATTGTTTCCTGACTTAGTGTAGATAAGATTCCAGCAAATTTATAAATTTGCTGGCTAATCAGGAACACTATATATAGCCCATACATTGTAACCTACTCAAGCTTTTGGCTCTTGAATGAATATTGGTGTTGTTACATTCTTGTGTTGATCTTGTGCTCAAATCTGATATCCAAGGTGTTTTATTGCTATATCTTATTGTTTGGTTTCAATACAAGACTTGTTGTATTCATTAATCCATTAGCTTCACCTTCATCTTTGATCTTTCTTAACTTTTCATATCTCAAACACCTAATCAATAGGTGTTATGGGTTAAAACAACCAACCACTGTGATCCGGATACGTTTTGGGATCTACAATTTGGTATCAGAGCCTTAGTGCTCTTGGTTGTTGTGTTCTTGTTGAGATTTTTCTTAGTTTTGAAGGTTTTTCAAGAGTTTCAAAGTTTTCAAAATTTTGGACTTAAAATGGATTGATTTGGTGTGTTTAATCGATAGGTTGTTGTTAATACATGATTAGGGAGTCATTTTGGACATTTTGATGCATCAAAACATGGTTATTGAGCTGTTTTTGAGTGATTAGAGGGTTTTAGTTCGTGTTAAACCCTCTGTCCTGCGAAATTATCTTGAAGACAGCGAAATAAACTTTTGAATACAGCGAACTTAGCGTTGAATATAGCGAAATTAATCATATCATTGAGAAACTCATCGTAGAATCACTAATTTCGACGATCATCATTCGAGCGAAATTACTGATCACCAGCGAAATAGTGTCCAGTGACCCTTGAGCGAAATTATCGAAGGCGACTTCGAGAACCGTGATAGCGAACCACATCGTTCTTATCACGCTAATCGGTGGAATTAACCTAACTATTGTCTGTGTTGTGTTTTGTCAGCGGAATTATCGTGTTCGCTCGTGCAGGACTCCTTATAGCACCAGCGAAGGTTGAGGATCTGTCAACGAAGTTGATCAGGATTCTTCGGTCATCGGCGAATTTAATTTTATCACCGGTTTTCTGTGACCTGTCAGCGAAATTACCTTCTGATCCGCTCCATTTTGTCTAAAACATGCAAAGATGTCGTTGAATCAACTAAGTCCAATTGCTCAAGCGGAACTTGAGACTGGAACCACCACTCGACCACCAAAGTTGAAAGGTGCTGAAGACTTTAGCACTTGGAAAACTCGCATTCAGTCGTTCTTCGAGTACACGGACTACAATCTGTGGCTCTCTGTCACCGCTGGACCCCACATTCCAACGGTCATTCGAGGAGATGCAGTAGTTGCCAACAATGATGCAACTACCTTTACTGATGAAGACAAGGCTCTTATCCAATGCGATCGTCCTGCTCATGCTGCCTTAACCATGGCACTATCAACCAACGACTGCAACATGTTTGAAGAACACCGAACTGCCAATGCACTCTGGAATGCATTGATTGAGTACTATGAAGGAAATGAAGAGTTGATCGAAAGCAAGAGAGATATGGTGCAGAAACAATATGACATGTTTTGTGGAGTTCGTGGAGAAAGTATTTCTGACCACATCAGTCGTTTTCTGAATATGATGACCAAAATGAAGAAGGCGGGAAATCCTGTCACAAATCGTGCTGCAATAAAGAAGCTGCTAGATTCACTTCCCAAGGAATGGAGTCTACAATGCATGATGATCAAGAAGGATTTCCTCAACAATCCAAATCCTGTCACTTTGTCCGATCTGATCAACACCCTAAGAGCTTTTGAAATGGATGTCAACAAAAGAGAGATGAACACTGCTGGTTACCAACCAAAGTCAACTCAAACCTCAGCTGGATTGAAAAATGTGGCATTTCTTGCTTCAGGGGGCATTACTCCACAAGCTTCTGACTTAATCTACGCGAACGCTTCCGCAAGCACATCAAAAGCCCCACAACTTGTTGAGAAGACTATCACTGTTGACACTCAAGCATTGAAAGTGTCCACTGAAAACATGGCACTCTTCAACACATTTCTGAGCAGCTATGAAGCCCTGATGTCGGGGGAGCTGAAAAAGGAGATATTCACTGCTGAAGACATGTATCAGGTTGATCCAGATGATATGGAGGAAATGGATCTGAAATGGCAAATGGCCATGATCACTTTGAGGCTAAAGAAATTTCAAGACAAGACAGGAAAGCGTTTGGGTCTTGGAAAAGCTGGGTTTGACAAATCTAAACTTAGGTGCTACAACTGCAAGAATCTAGGACACTTCAAGCGTGATTGTCCTCTGTTGAAAGAAGGAAACAGTGAAACCACTCCTGCTGTAAAGCAAATCACAGTTGAAGAGAACAAGAACAACGCGTCTCCTAGCACGCCAAAAGCTTTAGTCGTCGAAGACTATGATTGGAGTGAAGAAATTACTGAAGCAAAGGAGCAAGTTAACAAAGCCCTGATGGCCAAAATCTCAGGTGAATCCTCATCAAAGCAGTTTGAGAAGCAGACAGCTGGAATTCCAAAAGGAGACAATACTGCTGACAAAGGTTTAAAAAGCATTCTGACTTCAGTGGAGCCTGAAAAAGAAGAGAAGTGTGGTCAAGCAGAGGAGCATGTTTCGAAAGGGGCATCTGAGAAGGACAAGGAAAAGGTCCCAGCAGCCGCGATGAAAGCAGATTCATCAAAGGAGAAGGCAGACAAGGACTTGGTAAACAGTATTCCACTTAGTTTCAAGGAAAAGTTATGCACACCTGCATGCGTTGATGTTGTGGCACATTACAAATTCTTAAATATGGAATTTGAAAGACAAAAAGACAAAGCTTTAAAATTTAACAACGAGCTTAAACAGAACGAGGCTGCATATCAGAGAAAGTTGAACTCAACTTTAGCTGAAATGCAAACTCTTAAAGAATTTGTGTTTAGAAAAGATTTTATCATTAACGATCTTACAGAGAGATTAGAAAAAGCTTTGAACGAAAAGAATAAATTACAAATTATAATAGATAAATGGAATGTCAGTCAAAAGGCCTTTACTGACATTAAAAACTGGCAACGACCAACGTTTGTGAAGGACGGGATTGGGTATAAGGATAGGTACGGAAATGAAAGAAAACTTTTCTTTCCTCCACATAGCAAAAAATATGTGCCTATGCCGACTCCTCATCCCGAAAACGATCTTATCAATGAAAAGTCCTCTGTTGAACAGAATGATTTTTGTGAAAATGAGACAACCGCTAACTGTTCTAAAAGCAATGCAGATCCCATTGTGTGTAAAGAAGATGTGTGCGATGAGGATGGAGACTGCGGCGGGTCAAAAATAGGAATCGGATATTCAGGCGACAGTTATTCCACCGTTAACTGGTTCGCCTGGAACTGTTCTAGGAAAAACAATGTTAAGGATGAATGTAATAATTTAAGTAGGATGGATGACTATAATGGCCGAGTGCCTAAATTTAAATCTTCGGATGACTGTAAGGGCCATGTGCCTACATTTGAGACCCGTGATCGTGAACATTGTGTGTCTGAATGTCATGATTTAAATTATGCGTGTTGTGATGATAAAGTTGCTTGTGAATCTCCTGTATTTGTGCCAGAATTAAAAAGGAATAGTTTTGGAAAATTCCTCACAGAGGAAATTCCCGAATTTATTCCTTCCAGAACAGGTATGACAGACTCAGAAAAGAGTGTCACTGAAGATCAATGCAATGAAGACTCAAGCACTGCTGTCTCAGAAGATGAAAAGAAGACTTCAAGCCCTGAGGATGAGCAAATGTCAGAAACAACAGACAGTGAGAGCACAGAATTCTCAAGTGAAGAAACCTTGAAAACCTCAAGTGAAGAAACCTTGAAAACCTCAAGTGAAGATCAAACAACAAATGATGAAAGATCAGAAAGCTCAAGTGTTGAAACAATTGAAGACCAAGATCCAGAAAGTTCAAGCGAAGATCAAAGCTGCAATGATTCAATTTACGAAGCAAGTGAAGAACAAGACTCAAGTGGATATCAAACGTCTGAAAGCTCATCTGATTACGACAATGATGAAGAATGTTCAGAAGATGAAAGCAGAGTTGACAAGAAAATGAAGAAAGCAGAAAGCTCAAGACACTCATCACATACATCATCTTCTAACACCAAAAGACCCAGACATAAAAGATGTTTTCGCTGTGGTCATTTAGGACATACAGCGAAACATTGTAAAACCAAGAAATTTTCTAAACCAGAGCACGATTTTCTTACAAACGTCACATATCAATTAAACTATCTTAAGAAGTCTGTTAAAAATCTGGTTGAGTCAACTGCCTATTTTTGGAAACAAAAAGAGGCCAAAGTGGGTCAAAACCACGATAGATTCGAAATGAAGCAAATCTGGATTCCCAAAACTAACTAATTTATATATTTGTATTTTTGTGTATATCAGAATAAACTCCAGAAATGGCTCCGCATGCTCATGGAATACATCTGGCATGTAGACAACGGATGTTCAAGACACATGACAGGACTGAAGGAACTCCTGAAGAATTTTCGCTTCATCGATGGTGATTTCGTATCTTTCGCTGGAGACAAGAAGGGAGGAAAGATTGTTGGAATAGGAGATGTGGTGTCTGAAGCCCTCACTCTGGAGAATGTCAATTATGTGCCGGAGCTGTGCTACAATCTCATGAGTGTCTCGCAAGTCTATGATAAAGGAATATCGGTGCTTTTCAATGACATGGAATGCTTGTTCCTGAAGCCCGGATATGTTGTTCCTGCTGAAATGATCATGCTCACTGCCCCAAGACAAAACAACACATACGTGCTCAACATGAAAAACGCCAAGACAAATGACAACTTAACCTGCTTGATCTCTAAGGCTTCAAAATCGGAATCACCGCTTTGGCATAGGCGGCTGGGGCATGTTAATTTAAAAAATATGAACAAACTCTCTAAGTTAAACTTAGTTAGAGGTCTTCCAATTAAAGAATTTCCATTTTCTGAAAAATGCATTGCATGCACCCAGGGAAAGCAACATAAGAAACCGCACAAGTCCAAAGCAGTGAACACGATTACGGCACCTCTTCAGTTATTGCATATGGATCTTTTTGGTCCAATTAGTGTTAAAAGTCTTGCTAAAAGTTCTTATTGTTTGGTGATTACAGATGACTTCTCTCGTTTTTCATGGGTTTATTTTCTTGAGGCAAAAAGTGAGACAGCGGAAATTCTCAAGGCATTCATTCCCTTGATTGAGAACGTGACCAAATTAAAAGTGAAGTCAATCAGAAGTGATAATGGCTCCGAATTCAAAAATCAAACTTTCATATCCTTCTGTGCAGAAAAGGGAATTCATCTTCAATACAGTGCAGCCAGAACTCCTCAACAAAATGGGGTTGCTGAACGCGAGAACAGAACATTGATCGAAGCCGCAAGGACCATGCTGGTGGATTCAAAGCTTCCAATCATCTTCTGGGCAGAAGCAGTTAACACAGCATGCTACGTTCTGAACAGGGTTCTCATTGTAAAACCACACGGAAAAACGGCGTATGAACTTATTTTCAAAAGAAAGCCGCTTATTGATTTCTTCAGACCATTTGGATGCTCTTGCACTCTTCTAAACACTCAAGAGAATCTCATCAAGTTCGAAGCAGTGGGTGATGTCTGCTACTTCATGGGATATTCATCCACTCAGAAAGCTTACAGAGTCTACAACAAAAGAACAAAGATGGTGATTGAGTCGTACTACGTTGATTTTCAAGAAGGAAATTACACTAACACTGGAAGTACTCCCAACTGGTTTTATGATGTGGGTGTAATCTTCAACACCTTTGAAATTCCAGAAGATGTTCCAGAAGCAGAACCCGCAGAAGTCGCTCAAGTTGAACCTCTGTTTGATACTTCAGATATTGGTCTTACTCCGTTCACTACCCGTTTCACTCCATTCTCTGCTAATCCACTTCTCTCTGTGGATGAAGCGACTGGTGACACTTCACCTGAGAACACCCCAGAAAACGGTGCTTCTTCTTCACAGGCGAACGTGGATGAACCAACACAAGAAGATGACCCTCCAGTCATTTACGTGGACGAACACTTCACCAATCTTCCGCAGCAGATTGAATCTCTGACAAATGCCGGATACAAGACGAATCAAAATCATCCTCTTGAAAATGTTATCGGTGCAGTCGAAGAAGGAGTGCGTACACGCGGGCAGTCGTCAAGCATCAACAAAGGGCTATTTGCAGCTTTTCTGTCACAATCAGTCCCACGGGACATCGAAGACGCTATTCAAGACTCCAGTTGGGTTCAGGCGATGCAAGAAGAGCTATCTCAATTCAGGAAGCTTAAAGTTTGGGAGTTAGTTGATCTACCTGAAGGAAAGTTTCCGATTGGTACCAAATGGGTCTTTCGAAACAAGATGGATGATCGTGGAGTAGTAATCAAGAACAAGGCCAGATTAGTGGTGCAGGGTTTTCTTCAGGAGGAAGGAATCGATTACGAAGAGGTTTTCGCTACAGTTGCAAGATTGGAAGCCATCAGAATATTCCTAGCTTACGCTTCATACAGAAATTTCAAAGTTTTTCAGATGGACGTAAAGAGCGCTTTTCTGTATGGGAAGGTAAAGGAAGAAGTCTACGTGTGCCAGCCTCCGGGTTTCGAAGATCCTCATTTTCCAGGACGCTACTACAAGTTGGACAAAGCCCTCTATGGTCTTCACCAAGCACCACGTGCTTGGTACGAGACTTTGTCAACTTATCTATTGAAGTGTGGATACACCAGAGGAACGATCGACATGACTCTCTTCACCAAAAGAGTCGGGGAAGACGTAATGCTGGTTCAGATTTATGTGGACGATATCATCTTCGGGTCGACCAACGAAGAACTGTGTAGAGAATTCGAGTCTGTCATGAAGGTACAATTTGAAATGAGCATGATGGGAGAGCTGACGTTCTTCTTGGGGCTAGAAGTGAAGCAAAAGGAAGACGGGATTCTTTTTCATCAGGCCAAGTACATTCGGGATATTCTCGCAAAATACAACTTGAATGACTGCAAAGTTGCAAGTACTCCATTTGCATCTCAGACAGAGCTTACTCTAGATCCTCAAGGAAAACCTGTAAACAAGTCATTCTATCGCTCGATGATCGGATCTCTGATGTACTTAACGGCTAGCAGGCCTGACATCACGTGGGCTGTCTGTCTCTGTGCTCGCTTTCAGACTAATCCCAAGGAATCTCATGAAACCGCTGTGAAGCGCATCTTCCGCTATCTTAAAGGAACTCCGAAACTAGGTCTTTGGTTTCCTAAAGATAGCAATTTTGATCTTATTGCTTATTCTGACAGTGATCATGCAGGTTGTAAAGTAGATCGCAGGTCTGTCTCAGGAGGATGTCAATTCTTTGGAAATCGTCTGATCTCATGGCAAAGCAAGAAACAGACAACTGTGTCCACCTCCACCGCTCAAGCAGAATACACCGCGGCCTACAGTTGCTGTTCACAAGTTCTCTGGATACAAAATCAGTTGTTGGATTATGGAATCAACATCATGAAGACTCCTATATTCATCGACAATGAGGCATGTCTGGGAATTGTGAAGAATCCCATCCACCACTCCAGAATGAGGCATATCGAAATTCGTATTCACACAATTCGAGATGCGTACGAGAAAGGATACATTCAAGTGGTACCAGTGGATACAACCCAGCAACGGGCCGACATTTTCACCAAAGCTTTCGATAAAACGCGATTCAACCAGCTGGTAACCTGGTTGGAAATGGTTAATTTCCTTGAATGGAAATGAATCTTGTGTCCAAAAGCTTTCGTAAATACACTATCCTTTGTCTATAGTTTACTTTAAAAAAAAAACGTTTGTTGAAAGTAAAACAAGTATCGCACAGCGTTGCCCACCAAAAAGATTTTCTGATTCTTAAAATTTTATTTTCGGGCAAATGGACTTTCGAAAATAAAGATTTTAGGGGGGATATTCCAGAAAATCAAAATGAGATGCTTGTTTCTGACTCCTGTTAGAGGAAATGATAGGAAATTGCTAACACTTTGCCATTTCTTGTAAAAACAGAAAAGCATACAAAAAGAAATCGGGGTACCAAGCAACGACGTGTCGGTAGATTCAGCAACACCGACGAGTAAACTGCTGTTAGGGAGCAAAACAAAACATCTACACAAGGATTCTGGCTTATCCCAGGCATTACGCATCTTGTGGGTAACACGTTGCGGCATATGGCTTAATGGTCTTAAATCTTCTGTTGATAGATTGCCAAAGTCTGAAATCTCGGGTCTTTATATTGGTTTTCATTCGGGGGGTATCATAGTTGGTCTTCTGCTGCATCCAGATACATGCTGACCTAGAACTTCTATGATATCCCTTCATAATAAGCGCCTTAAAAAAAGGCCAAAACCTTTCATAATAAGTGCCGATTATGGCCAAAACCTTGTGATGGATTAGTTTCGGTCTCTCTGCTGTACGAAAGTACTGACCTGTTCACCGAACTATCTGTCTCGCCCTTGATAGTTCTTGGAATCTCTGTTGTACGAAAGTACAGACCTGATCTCCGTTCTATCGTTGAAATGAATGGATCCAATATCCTCACCTGTTATGAGGAACCTTTGTGCATACCTTGATCGCGGGGGTATGTCCTGACGTGGGACTCACGGGCGTAATGTTTCTATTCTCAATAGCTTGTGTGGGGGCCATAGAAGTCTTGTCAATATTACCGAAAACATGATAAAAGCGCTCTCCGAAGGCATGTTGAAAGAAGGATGCATGGATTTAAGCGGACAAACATACTGGCAGTTTTTCTTGTGCCCTGGTTAGTACTTTTTAATAATAATAATAAATAAGGAATTGGCAAGTGTTGGCGATATGATCTTCTACAGGTAAGTCATCGAGCGTCGAATGTTTCAAGAAGTTCCGCATCAAATGGAACCTCCCAGAGCTGAAAATTCGAAGTTCGGAGTCTAATTGGCCCAAATTTTCTCTGTTGTGTAAATATTTAGTAAATTTTAGCGTTTTAAACAAAAATGGGCATGTTTTTCAAGAAAGTTTGAAATTTACGAGCGAAATTAAAATTGTTTTGAAAACTTATCAAAGGCGGCGAAATTAAGATACCAGCGAAATAGCTATTTCGCCCGGTACGGAAATCCGTGCATAAATATCTTCAAACCGTCACTTTTCAAAAATTTTCAAATCATTCGCTCATCTTCTTCGCTAAATCTCCGGACATACTCTCTCTTGTTTATCACCGAACTCTTTAACATAATTGACACAAGATTCAAGTTCAGTCAAGATTATCAGGTAATATCTTTCACTCAATCGCTGCTTTCTCTTCTTGATCGGATTCGAGTTGTGACTCATGTTTCAATCAATGTGTGGGTTTGGGTTTCGATTATCTCTACAATGTTCTTAACATGCCTAAAATCTGTTAATGTTATGCTTGAGATACGTTGCTTGTATGTGACCGGTTTTCGTTACACTTCGGAATGACATGAAAATGCCTAAATCGTATGATGATGTGTGAAATCAGTGATTAAGTGGGTAAAACTGTTAAGGGTTTTAAGAAGAAATTTTTGAAGTCAGCGATTTTAATATGATGACAGCGATGATAGCGATTTTAACCCTGGTCGCGGAAGATCAAAAGTCTCGAACGCGAGTTCGAGCACCCAGCAAAATAGTCTAATTCACTCGTGTAGCGATTTAGTCTATTGTGTTCGCTGGTAAATCGTTTCCGGAAAAGAAACGTTGTCATCGCTATGTTCGCTAGCGAAATTAACCTAGAAAACGTGCACATGATCCGATTTAGTTACCGGCAAACCTTAACCGGACCACTAGCGAACTTAGTGAAGATAATTAGAATCTGATCAGCCAACGAAGTCAGCGACGATCAATCTTCGTTGATTGATCTAGTCTCTGATCCCGATATCCAGCATAAGCGAAGACAAAGTTTGACCTGGCAACGAACTTTAGCATTTTTTTTAATATAATCTTGTTTATTTTTTTTTTGTAAATACGGTTTTGTGCATAGCTTCTTGTGTAAATTTCCATTCTAACTTGGCTCGTTTTACGTGATATATGCAGTAAGGTGAAAATTATTGATTGGGATACTACGTTAAAGCACAACCAGAGTATCAATCTTGATCAAACACCACAAGATTTTCAGGATGCAGTGAGATGGATTCGATCTAGCAGAATCAGTTTCGCAGTTGAAGCAGTAGTTCCCGTTTATCGCCTACACATTCAAGAATTCTGGGAACATGCGAAGCCTGAAAATATAAACAACAAGAGAGGAATTTCTTCAACTGTTCGTAACAAACGTATAGAAGTTACTGAAGATAGGATTCGCAGAGTGTTGAAGCTGAACGACAACGAGCAAGATCCAATCTCTTTAAGCAAGGATGATGTGTTAGACAGATTTCGTGGAATGGGATACGTAGGAGACTTTCGTTTAAAGAAGGAGATTAAGAGAAACGGGCTCACAAAGGACTGGAGATTTATTGTTCATGTTATTGCTATGTGCCTAGCTCATAGAAAGGATGGATTTGATGGACTGAACCTAGAGTGGTCGGCGGCTATGCTAAACCTATGTTTGAATCAGAAATTCAACATCTCCGGTCTAATTTTCAGCTACATGTTAGAGAATGTGACCGGGAAAACTTGGGCAATGTATCCTCGTTTCATCCAGATGCTGATAAACGATCAGTATGAAAACCCACCAAATGATGGAAATCTGTACACCTTCCATGTGCCAACCAGTCGTCAGTATACGGAAATTAAGACTAATGATTGGGTGATGTTACACGATTGGATGTATGCAGCCGAGAGATTGCCTTTAGTCAGAGAAGCTTACAGAAAATATCGAGAGGCACTCCGAGAAAAGCAGCAAAGGATTGCACAAGCTGAAGCAGAAGCTGCTGAAAAGGCAGAACGAGCGAAAGGCATAAGGGCGGCCGAGTAAGAAGAACACCGCCAGCACATTAAAGATTTGAAAGCGATTCACGCCTTGCAAGAAAAGGAGAAAAGAGAAAAGAAGTTGAAGCGAAAAGAGATATCATCCACAGAAAGACCAGAGATTGTGACTGAGGAAGTTCAATCGTTATGTGAATTTCGTTGATACTTTGATAATAGATCCGGATGAAGCTTCAGCGAGCAAGAAAAAGACAGATGAAAGATCTTTCAAAGTATCTCCTGTAAAGCCGACGAGGTTTTCAAAGCCACCAGTCCCGCCACAAAGGATTCATCCCTTTCAAGAGCTTTACGATAAACTTGTTGAGAACACCAGTCCATCTGTGGCAAAGGAGATCCGTCTTCTCAAAAATCAAGTCAACGACACAAACATTCTGAGAGAGAAGATTAAAGATCAGCGTAAGAAGAATAAGGAGATGAATGCGTACATGGCCAAGTAATCAAAGTTTATCAGGTTCCAGCAGATGGGGTTGGAGAAATTGTATAGAATGATGAGAAAAATGTGCGAGCAGATGAAAATAAAGCCCATGTTCTCCTTTGATGAAATCTTCGACTTTGAATCTTTCGTGGAAGAAGAAAATGCTCGAAAGGAAAAGGAGGCTGAAGCCAAGAAAAAGCGTTTGGAAACGGTCGAAAAAGTAACTGAGGGGAACGAAAGTGATGAAGAGGAAGTGGATCGAGATGATATGCCGGCAAAATTCTTCGAATGGGGTCTTGAAGAAGAAGTTCTCTACGAACAAGAAAATGGAAAAACCTTCTCTCCTGAACATCCTGAATGGTTCAAGAAAGAGAGAGAACGACTCCCAGACTTTTATCAAGTAATAACAGTAGAAAAGAGTGAAGCCACTGACAAGATCATCAGCTGGTTGTATGAAAATCTTCGAGGAATGTTTGTGGTAAAGAGACGTGGTGGAGTAATCCAGTATTTCCAGACCGGATTTGATCTTTTCACACTTCCTAGGTGGGATTTGCGGGAACTTGGTCGCCTAGACATATTAAACCCAAAAGAAAGAGGAATCGGGAGGGATTTCGAGCGGATTATTGCCAAAGAAAGCAACAAGGGTTTCCCCAATCATGCTCCACAGCGTCCAAGACGCAAAGTTTCAAAAACAACTATTGATCCAGTAACCGGAAAGGGAAAAGTGACGTGGGTGATCAACCCTGCCAAAGTTGTCACAAGGATCAAGCTTCCGGAAGAAGTACCTGTCGCCCTCAATAATTTTAAAAAATGGTTTTACGACAGCAGGACTGGTGAAGCTGTAATAAGATCCAATGAAAATGTGGATATTCGTATTCTGGATCCGATGGATGTTTTCATGTTTGGGCTCTCAGATCTAACAGTATTGAACGCTAGCCGTATAAATGTGGGAGCTGGTAATGCAAACATGGAGGAGGCAGCGTTATTTCAGAGAGCGGTGGAGTGAGCCTGGAAGTTAAAAAGGGATATGCTGGATTTGGTAGATAAAATTGAGAAGAGGAAAGAAAAAGGAGAAAAGAAAAAGGAAGCAAGAAAGAAGAAGAAACACGAACGAGAGAAAGAAGGAACTTCTGCTTCCACAACTGAACCCACCACAACATCACCACCTCCGGCCTCATCCACATATGAGGCCACTAAGGAGGATCAACCAATTAGTGAAGCTGCAACAATTCAAGAAACTCAAACTGTGCCAATCGAGACCGAAGCACCAACAGAAACGACAACAAGCAAAGAAAAACCAACAGAGCCTGAGAAGCAAGCGACAGAGAATCCAGCGGCCACAACTGAAGAATGAAAAGACAAGTATGCAACGATCTAGGGGGGATATTGTTAGAACTTTTGAGATCGTTGATACTTGTGCTGGATTAGTTTAGTCATAGTTTGTAGCTATTTTGAATGTATAAGGGCTTATTTTGTAATTCTCTAGAAGATTGTTTCCTGACTTAGTGTAGATAAGATTCCAGCAAATTTATAAATTTGCTGGCTAATCAGGAACACTATATATAGCCCATATATTGTAACCTACTCAAGCTTTTGGCTCTTGAATGAATATTGGTGTTGTTACATTCTTGTGTTGATCTTGTGCTCAAATCTGATATCCAAGGTGTTTTATTGCTATATCTTATTGTTTGGTTTCAATACAACACTTGTTGTATTTATTAATCCATTAGCTTCACCTTCATCTTTGATCTTTCTTAACTTTTCATATCTCAAACACCTAATCAATAGGTGTTATGGGTTAAAACAACCAACCACTGTGATCCGGATACGTTTTGGGATCTACAATATGAATACGTATATACGACCCTTTGGTGATTAATTATAATATATATATTAATATAAATATAAGGAAATGTGGCTCAACTATCGCAACGCACCAAAAACGAGGATCGAAAGGCCTCCGTACGGATGGCCAGCCGAACGGCTGGGCCAACCGATCGGACAGGCCAGCCGAACGGCTGGGCCAACCGATCGGACAGGCCAGCCGATCGGACAAGGCAAGCCGATCGGACAGCCATCCGATCGGACAGACCTGCACGTTTCTTTCCTTCCTCCTTGCCTATAAATACCCTTCTTTCACCTCAAACACACTGGTTTTCACTGTTGCTGCTCGACCAGAAGTTCCAACCCCTTTATCTCTCGATTTCTCGTGATTCTTGTAAGTTTTTCAACTCAAACCTTGTACTTCCTTGATCTGTAACAAATTCCACACCTTTCTACCTGTGAAATCTCCACTTTTAACCGTGGAATCGCTGGATTTTGGGCATTCTAGGGTGACATCACCGTAAAGTTCTTATGAACTTCATGGGTGATGTCATCCCAGGCAAGAACGACTCAGATCTGAGTGATTTCCCTACGTTTTGACATAAATCTAGTCTAAATCTATGTTTTCTAATCAAAGTGTGTGTGTTTTCGGGTTAAACACGGGAAAGGCCATCAAGAACGGCCAGATCTGATGGAACGGGGTGGTTCCCGGCCGTTAGAACGAGTCGGATTTGATGGGGTTTCAGTAGTTTAACGCAAGAACACCCCGTCTCAGTCAAATCACCTGAAATCTTTCCAAAACCCATCAAGTGTGACACGATCAGGACGATGGAACGAAATACCGTCCGATCGGACAGCAAACAAGATTCAACCAACCGATCGGCCAACATGCAAACCGATCGGCTAGCATGCCAACCGATCGGACAGCATGCCAACCAATCGGCCAACATGCCAACCGATCGGCTAGCATGTTAACCGACCAGACAACATGTCCAGTCGACCGAACGGGCCCAAGTATCAATGTCCGAGCCAAACCTTGGTCCCTTCGCCACCATTTAACGCGCTATTCACTGTTTAACGATCTGTAACCAGGATAACACAGACGTACTCTCCATCGATCCAAACCAAGTTGTGCTTACTTGTCGATTACGCACTGTGAGTATACTTGAACCCTTTTTAATCGCATTTTGGGTGTAACATATGTTTCTAACAAATCGAACTTGTCAATCAAATTATTCAAAGAATCGAATTATCACTTGCGAATAACTGTTTTGCATAGATATACGTGATGCTAGTTGCATATGTGCTAGGGTTTATACTCGCGACGTCCCACCATGACTAGTATAGTACTATTGTGCCCGGCGGGTCTAGTTTGCCATCGCATATTCGAGCATCAAGGACTTAGTTGGTAGTATCAGCTTTGTGAGTACATATGTCGTGTGTTACGTTTATGCATATGGAAATTCGCTACACTTTTTATCTATTACGCTATACATATCAAACCTGTATACTCGCCAATACTTTTGTATTGACAAATATTTTAACGTATGTTGCAGGTTAGAGCGCAGGTTATATCAAATCAAGCTAGGAAGTCTAGAAACTCAACTAAAACCTAGGTTGTCGGATTTGTATTGTTCGAGAGGACAAGAAATCTGTAATAACTTATGTGATTGTATTATTTGTTAGTATGGGATAACGAATGTATTAAATATTATCGCAACATAGTTGTTATGGATTCTCTTGAGCAATCTGATTCGCCTAGTGCCACGCCCCGATGATTCCGTCATCGGTTGGGGTGTGACAAGTAACTTGGCCTGTACAGATGAGACTCAGCTGCTTGAAGCGAGCAGTTAAACCGGCGTTGTCGCCACCTTCCAGCTTGATATGCCAGAAATCGTCCTCCAACTTTTGGAGCTCACGGGGAGGGCATAACTCGCGCATCATGATGTCCTTCAACTCATCCCATGTTAGTCCGTAAGCTGCATCATTCCCTCGTTTGTTTCTCTCGGCCGTCCACCAATCTAGAGCTCGGGATTGGAAGACGCCGGTTGCGTTAACAGTGCGAAGGTTTTCTTGACAGCCACTCTGGCGTAAGGTGACTTCGATCGAATCAAACCATTGGAACATGGCCGTAGGCCCATCCTCTCTGGTAAATTCTTTCGGACCACAGGCTTTGAACTGCTTGAAGCTAAAAGTCGTTCTAGGCGAATCTGTCCTGGATTCTTCTGAAGACTTGCTGGCATTTTCGTTCAACTCACTGACAATCTGCGGAATTACTTTGACGATTTGACTCGCGACGAGGGAAGTGAGTCGCTTGTCAGCCTGTTTGCGTTTAGCAGCGTGGGAGTGGAGTGATCCAGATGACGACATTGTCTGCAACAGACATCGCCACAGGACTCAAACTCAACTTCGATTAAATCTAGTATAGTCTATTATCTCTCCCAATGCTACTTACATACGTATAAAGCTCAGGAACACGTAAACACGAAATCTAGTAGGCACATAATACACAGAGGCACGTAAGCACATAAGCATGTAGTCCATGTAAGCACAGAGGCACATAATCCACATAATTCTACTATATTTTGCACGTATTTACCTACATATTTTGCACGTATTCACCTATCTTTCACAGCGACGTAACGCGATCGAGAGTTGCGAGAGCGAGAATCCATTTGGTGTAAACAGCGAGTAGTGTTGCGATTAGCTCGTAGTGCGTTTATGATTTGTTAGCGTGGTGCGAGTTGTGTGTGTTGGGGCAAGAAACGTGGAATCAAAACTATCAGTACCACTGCACTGTTTATCTCAAAACGCTGATAAATAACATTTAAAACAACACAAAAAAAATCCACATAAATGCGATAATTCACAGAGTCAGCGGGCGCGAATCCAGAATCGAAACACATAAAGTCGAATAGAATGTCTCGGGTGTGCTAGACTTTGACTACCCAAAGTGATTCGACTATTCACAAGGACTTTAAGTACACACATTGCCTTCTGGACTGTGCTCTTGCCTCGATTCCGGGCAAACGGCACGCATCCTTCCAGATACAGTGCGACTCAAGTCATTGGAGTTCGTCAAGACTTTGGTGAGAGTATTGTAAAACCATGTTGGGGAGCAGAAAGAGTCATTAAGGTTCGGGTTTCACCCCTAACTTAGCGAATCTGTTCCTGTTTGTATGATAGAATCACGAGATAGGTAGGAAAATCTACGTCGAAGTATGGGTTTCACTCCTGATTCAACGCAAATTCTGGTGTTATAGTAAAAAGTCGCGTTAAGTGGGGGATTTAATCGAGAGTTTACGGCTTCCACACCTATTCTCGACCTAATCACCTTGCCTTACGCAAGAAATTTTCAAAATTGTGCGAGTTGTCAGTCTTAGGAAAGTCTGACCTTGCGCGAAGCGGTAGTATGTGATGTTCGCGCAAGAGCGTAGCGTACAGCGAGTTCAAGTGAAAATAACAGGTAGGCTCGTGCAAGACCCCTACTGGGTTGCACAAGTCGGTCTGTTGGTACTTAGACTATAGACTAGGTCTTTTCTAAGACATCGACCCGGACTAGGTCGAGTCTTGCCTAATTCCCTATAATTATGGCTCTAATACCAATCTGTCACACCCCAACCGATGGCGGAAACATCGGGGCACGGACCTGAGTGAAACAGATTGTCCAAGAGAAATTCCATAACAACTAAATTACCGGATAGTTAATATTATGTCCCAAAACATAACCCATCAAGTAAGATCAATTATTACAGACATCGATATCTCAAAGACTAATAACATGTTCCGACAACTCAGATTTAAATAAACAAATTGTCTTTGTTTCTAGACTCTCCTACTCGATTCCATGAAAGCAAGCAATATCCTAGCATCTCAAACACCTGTCACATACGTTAAAATAAAGTCAATACACATAGTGTAAAGGTGAGCATACAAGTTTAATAATATAGTAGAGAGCGAAAATTGTTTACGCATAACCAGCATGTATAACGCATAATGTGAAGCATGTAAGTTATCGACAAAGATCCTATCAATACCAATGACTGCGAGTTGACTGCGAGTAGCGTGTTCGCAACACATGTTCACCACCGTGAACACGTGAAGTAATATCCTTAACAACCCCTGAGTGAACAGGTGCTGAGTCCAAACTATAGTACTATCGTTGCTAACGCAGGTAGACAACAATCAATGTGTTAACATAACAAAGAGGCATTCATCGAGTCACGTATAACATGCGGGAAAGGTTAGCGTTAAAAGTGTTTGCGTTGTGTGTCGATGTGATTTGATATAAGTAACGTATGTAACACCCAAAAGTGCGTTAAGCAAATAAGGGATCGAGTATACTCACAGCGATGATAGCTAATGGATTGAAGGGAGCGCTAGAGAGAGTCAGCCTAGTTACAGAACGATAGCGTAAGCGATAAGTAGTACGTAAAATGATGCAAGTGTTGTAGTGATGTGGCGACATCCGAACAGATGGCTATCTGATCGGATGGTCATCCGATCGGATGGCCGTTCTGTCGGTTCGCCACTCGTTTGGAATGGATGTGTTTGTGTATGATGGCTTTGAAGTTTTCGATGTAGTATTTTATAAAATGAGATGTATCCTTACCATTTAGGTCATCCATTCGAACGGTCATCCGGTCGGATGGCCGTCCGCTTGGATGGCGATCCGAGTGGAGGTTACAATTTGCTTAAATTTGTTTAAGTGTAGAAGGTATACGTCAACCGATCGGATCGTCATTCGATCGGATGGCATTCCGATCGGACGATAGTTCGTTCAGTGACTCGCTCGTTTTGAAAATCGTTAAGTTTGAAAGTTTGCGGCTTTATCGAGACGATGTGACAACGTGTTAAACAACGGGAAACCCCATCAGGCCCAAGTCAGTCGTTCGAATGGGAATTACCCCGATTCGATCGGTCTAACTGTTCGAGATGTTAGTTCGTGTTCAACCCGTAATCGGTTGTCTCTTTGATAGGAACCAGATCTCAAACCGACACTTCACTAGGAGATGAGTAGAAGGCCTGAATGAGCTCCGATTCTATCGGTTTTGAGGGCATTGAGTGTAAAAGAGTTGAAAGAAAGTGATGAAACCATCTTATCAATCCTTTTAACCTCGAAAACGTTTAGATTTATGCGAAAACAGTGTTGAATCATGTCGAAATCCTTTAGATCTGAGTTGTTCTTGGTGGAATGAGGCCAAAACTTGAAGTTCATAATAACTCCATGATGACATCACCCTAGAATACCTCAAACCCGCTGATTTCGCGGTTAAAAGTGAAGATTTAACGGTGAAAATGATGGAGAAATGCGTGTAGATGATAGAAGTACAAGATTTGGGGTAGAAACTTACAAGAATCGCGAGAAATCGGGAGGAAAGTGGGTTGGAGCGAGCTGGTCGGAGAATGGGCTGGCACATCAATGAATGTTGATGTGACAGGGTATTTATAGGGTTTCCAAAAGAGGAAAAGGTGCGTACAGGTGACGGATCGGATGGCCATCCGATCGGATGGTCATTCGTTCGGATGACCATTCGATCGAATGGTCATTCGATCAACTGGCGTCGCGGGTTGATTTTCGTGTTTTCGATTCGTGCGTTGCGATGCGTTTCGAGTAAGCGATGCGATAGTGTTACCCATTAGTTGCACAAATAACCTAACTACTATATCTAACATACAATCAACATAATTAACTTGCGTTTAGCGTTTACGATGAGATTGCGTTGCGATAGAGTTGCGATTGCGTTTCGATTAATCACCACCAAATAATAAGTAAACATGCACAAGTAACACATAAGAGGTACACACACGTAAAACAATATCCAGAGCGCGTAATTCGAGTTGCGACTGCGATTGCGATGCGATTAGCGATTAATTCGATTTGCGATTAAACTGCGATTAAGTAGCGATTTATTAACATGTACTCCACATAATACAACTAAGGAGATTTAAAATAGATTCTCGATTACGAGTCAAGGGGTACAATCGATAATTAAGCAAGGAGAAACAGATCACAATTATCAATCTTTTCTTCTTTTGACTTTGACTTTGACTTGTACTTTGACTTTCAAACACGGGGTGTTACAGCCTCCCCTACTATAGGAAATTTCGTCCCAAAATTTAAGAAGCAGGCGTAACAAACAGTTGCGGGTACTTCGCCTTCATGTCACTTTCGAGTTCCCAGATGAACTCGGCGCCGCGTTTGCCTTCCCAGCGAACCTTCACAATGGGAATGCGTGAGCGTCGGAGTACCTTGGTTTCTCGGCCCATGATCTCGACAGGCTTTTCCACGAAGTGTAATGTTTCGTCCACTTACAGATCCTCAAGAGGGACATGTAACTCTTGGTCGGCCAGACACTTTCTGAGGTTCGAAACGTGGAAATTCGGGTGGACATTACTCAGTTCCTCTGGTAGTTCGAGTTTGTAGGCCACTTTGCAAATCCTTTCCAGAATTTTAAAGGGTCCCACATATCGAGGCGCGAGCTTTCCTTTCTTGCCGAATCTAATCACCCCCTTCCAAGGTGCAACCTTTAGGAGTACGTGATCGCCAACGTCAAATTCAAGGGGATTGCGGCATCTATCGGCGTAACTTTTCTGACGATTCTGAGCTTTTAGGAGATTGTCTCGAATTGGAGGATTTTTTCAGTCGTTTCTTGCAACAGCTCAGGACCGGTAATTTGAGCGTCCCCAATCTCGTGCCATACAATAGGCGATCGACATTTTCTTCCGTATAATGCCTCAAATGGTGCCATTTGGATACTAGAGTGATAACTATTATTGTACGAGAATTCGACTAAAGGTAAGTGCGCGTCCCAATTGCCACCGAAATCTATGACACACGAGCGAAGCATGTCTTCGAGGGTACGAATCGTTCGTTCAGTCTGACCGTCGGTTTGTGGATGGAAAGCGGTACTTAGGTTAAGAGTAGTACCGAGGGCGGATTGAAATGTTTCCCAAAGACACGAGGTAAACCGACCATCGCGGTCAGAGATGATGTCACGAGGTGTCCTGTGTCGACATATAATTTCGTCGGTGTAGATTCGTGCCAATCGTTCAACCTTATAGTCTTCCCGTATCGGTAGAAAGTGGGAGGATTTGGTAAGGCGGTCAATGATAACCTAGATGCTGTCGTGACTTGATGGCGTGCGCGGAAGTTCCGTTATGAAGTCCATAGCTATACTCTCCCATTTCCACACAGGGATCTCGGGTTGTACGAGCAAGCCAGAGGGACGTTGATGCTTAGCCTTGACCTTTGAATAAGTCAGGCATTTCAAAACGTAGATAGCGATATCCTTCTTCGTGCCCGGCCACCAGTACTTGTAGCGCATGTCCTGGTACATCTTATCGGCACCGGGATGAATGGAGTATCGCGACTTGTAGGCTTCGTCTAGCAGAATTTCTCGTAAATTGGTGCGCTTGGGATTCCAAATTCGGTCTAGATAATGAAAGATACCATTCGATTTATTCACCAGTTGATCGCCATTGTTGATGATCCTTTCTTTCTTCAAAGTGCGTTCGGTAAAACAAGCATGTTGGGCGTCACGTATAAGAGTTTCAAGATGGTGTTGGGTTGGAGTATTACGAACGCTATGCAAATAGCTTCGTCTAGTGAGAGCATCGGCGACGGCATTTGCTTTGCTTGGGTGGTAACGAATCTCACAGTTGTAATCGCTGAGTAGTTCTACCCACCGGCGTTGGCGCATATTCAACTCTTTCTGGCTAAAGATGTGTTGTAGGCTCTTATGGTCGGTGAAGACCGTACACTTGGTACTGTATAGGCAGTGTCGCCAAATCTTTAGTGCAAAAACAACTGCACCAATCTCGAGGTCGTGTGTGGTATAGTTCTTCTAGTGGATCTTGAGCTGACGAGATGCGTACGCGATAACCTTGTCTTGTTGCATGAGAACACAACCGAGACCGAGGTTGGAGGCATCGCAGTAGACTACGAAGTCATCGTTTCCATCGGGTAGAGAGAGAACGGGAGCATTGCAAAGCATAAGCTTGAGAGTTTAAAAGGCTTCCTCTTGTTTGGTTCCCCAAACAAAAGGTTTGTCCTTGTGTGTCACACCCCAACCGATGGCGGAATCATCAGGGCACGGCACTGAGCGAAACAGATTGTTCATGAGTATCCACAACAACTATTAATTACCAGATACTTAAACGTCATGTCCCATACCATAACATATCCAAATAAAACAGTTATTACAGATAATTGTCTCACAAACAAGTACTGACCCGACAACTCAGATTTCAAATAGACAATTTATTTGTTTGTTTCTAGGACTCTTTCCTAGCCTCAATTTCATCACACAGCATACTAGCCATCCTAGCATCTTAAGCACCTGTAACATACGTTAAAGTAAAAGTCAATACACATAGTGTAAAGGTGAGCATACAAGTTTGATAGTATATGTCGGTGCATGTTTGTGACAACAGCTTAGATTTGGTCTTTGGATATCTTGTAATTAGTTAAACGATAAACAGTTAGCGGGTTTAGCTTTGTAATAGTTAGTTGAAATGTTTGGGCTAACCAAACCCAATGAATTGGGTGTGTGGGGGCGAATTGGGCCTGTCCAATTCGCAGTCCATGTTGGAAACCTTGGCCCAAGTAGTAACCTTGTGTTATATAAACAAGGTTAGGCTTTAGGATTGAGGTTAATCAGCCAAAACAGTTTGTGAGAGCTTGTGCTTGGATGAATTTGAGAGTTGGTTAGGGATCTTGATTGATTGTAATCAGTTTGATAGTTAATCAATAAAGATCCAGTTTGAAAGTGAATTGCTGTTTCTGTTTTCTACTCGTTTCTGTGATATTCTGATCAAGAGGATTCCGCACTCTTGATTAGATTGACAATTCTGTGAAAGATCCATACTTGAAGGGGACCTACAATTGGTATCAGAGCATTAGGCTCTTGAAGGCTCGGTTCAGAATTGTTCTTGGCAGAAACAGGAAGTTTTCGAATTTTTGAAATCTGATAAAATTAGGGTTTCGAAATTTTTTTGTTGGTTTTATAAAATTTTCGAATTTGTTGGCTGTTTTAATCAGTTTGTTTGTTTGATTGCTGATTTGCAGGTTTTCAGGACAGTATTTGGTTGTTTTTTGAAGAGTATTTGGCTGGAATTCGAAGATTGTTCTTCGTGTTCATCATACTGTTTTCGAAAAATTACTGATATTTTGCTATTTCGATTCTGCAGGAAAGTGTTAGGAGAATCAGAAAAATCTTCAGAATTTTTGATCAGATTGAGTTTCCGATTTTACAAGGACCAGCGAATTTGACTATTGACGAATTTACCAAATTCGCAGACTGATCAGCGAAATTAGTGAAATTGTTTGATCCGGCGAACCTAAAATCCAAAGGCGACTTTGGTAACCGGGTAATTATCCACAGCGAAATTACTACGGTTTTCGGGGACTTTACAAGTCGTCGTAATAGCGAAATACCCGGCGAAATTGACCAGCGAATTAGCAGGGAAATAGATCAGCGAACTTAGTTGACTAACCAGCGAATTTAACAGAGGAATACTGACCAGAAAAATTGACCTGTTTGAGCGAAATTAATAGCGAATTTAAAGTGGTGGAATATTAGTTGGCAAGCGTCGATAAAATTTCAGTGTTTTGCATTCAGAAATTGATCCGTAGCTCGTTTGACAGAACCGTCTGCACCGTTAGATTCCTTGCATTTTTAGGGAAAATCCCGAATACGGTTTTCGACATTATATATCATTGGATTTGTCTTTTCGAGATGATTCTAAAGGTGTAATTTGGTAACCACTGTTTTCGGAGATATTTTGTACGGTTTTACCAGTCTGTTTGCGTTAAAATGTCGAACATGAAAAAATTGAATGCACCTAAGATGATGAAGGTGGAGAATTATCTTACATGGAAGGACAGCTTCAAATCCTTCATTGAATCTCAGGATGCACGTATGTGGATATGTATTGAAGATGGGTACATAAACCCTACACATGATTATGAGGGCAGACCACGTCGAACAGACTATGTGAACATGAAAGAGGATGATAAAAGGATGCATGAGGCTGAAAAGAGAGCCTTGGCTGCGATAAAGATGTCCTTACCTGATAGCATCAAGCATACCTTCACAAAGTACACTAATTCAAAGGATATGTGGGATGCATTACAAAAGCGATATAAGGGAAATGAGAGTGCCACTCAGGCATTCATGGCAGAGATAGTGCCCGTTGATGAGGCTGAAACTACTGTGAGTGATGCTAAATCTGAAGTGAAAAATGCTGAAGCAAAAATGGATGCTGAAGTAGAGAAAGGGAGTGAAGCTGAACAGGTTGTTGCTGATGAAACCTCAGAAGTTCATGAGAAAGAGGTACAATCTAAGTCTGTATGTTTAAGATGTCGTGAACTACAGGGTGAGGTTGACAGGTTGTCAACACAAAACCAAAGTCTGGTAAGTGAGATGTCTAACATAAAAGAAGCAATTTTTTTTGCTAAAAGAAATGAATCTACATACTTGAAGAAGATAAGAGGTTATGAAGCTGAAATTGAAGCTTTAACTAGCAAATTGAATGAAAAACTTCAAGTCATAGACTTAGCTCATGACATGATGGCTGAGAAAACAAAAAAGATTTCTGAAAAATGCAAAGAGTTGTCAGATGCACAACTCAAAATTGTTGAACTAGAAAAGAAATTGAGTTAATTCAGAGATTCATCTTTTGTAATGAAACACATGATGGGTGGGTTAAAGAAGAGTAATGACAAGACCAGTGTGGGCTTCCAGGGCTTTAATGAAGTTCCACCTCCTCTTAGTCATGACTATTCATTCCTGCCTAGTGAAGATGAGCTAGCAAACTTTATGGCATCTGCACCAAGTAGTTTCGCATCCACATCAAGTCAAGTCAAGGTGATGGATCTGAGAGTGATGAGGCTAAGGAAAACAATAACAGGGAACCTTTGAAAAAGAAAAATTCACCGCCTAAGAATAAAAATCAAGCTTTTGTTAAAAAGATTAATTTTGTTCAAGGTAGTGATATGAAAAATGAAACAACTGTTATTGAAAATGAATCAAATGTAGAGTTTGCTAAAAATAAAAACAAAGAAAAATTTGAATCCAAGCAAACTAAACAAGGTTTGATGTATTGCAAAATACATGCTTATATCATGTATAGTTTGTATATTTTATCGTTATGTCTAGTATAGTTTTATTTAGAATTGCGTTCTATTGATCAAAGTTCGGTTTTCCAGGTCTTGATATGATAATTGGCTGAAAATTGAGTGGAAACGAGCTTGATGCTGAAAGTGTATGTCTTGGAATGAAGTGAAAAGAGTTAGAATTATTTTGAAAAGTTTTGAGATGTTGTAGCTGAGTTTGAAAGGCAACATTCTGTGAAAAAATAGGCACTCGCGTAGCGCTAAGGTGAAGGCGTACTCAGTCGCGCTACGCGACTGAGGTAGTCTTGACTTTGTTGACTTTTGAGGTGTTGGCGTAGCGCGAGAGAGAAGGGAAGACCAGTCGCGCTACGCGACTGGTATGAATGTTACGTCTGATTTGTTTGTCGATTAGGGTTTACTATTTAAACCAAGAAAATCATCATCATTAAGAAATTACGAACTTGGAGACTTGGAGAGCAAGTTTGGAGCATTCTTGGAGCAATCTTGGAGTTCTTGAAGCATCGGAATCATCGGTACAAGTCAGAGACGAAGAATCGAAGGATCCATCGGGTTTTCTAATCCCTTGTTTTGTCGATTTTCTTTCTTGAAACTTGTTACAATGAATTCTTTGTTAGACATCTTTGCTTTGTTTTCATTTATTGAGATGATTGGCTAAACTTTTATAACTACCTAGACAAGATGAATGTTTGATTAAAGTTTGGATTTTTAATGGTTATTTATTGTTTGATTATGGATTGATTCTTGAAAGTAAAGTGTTCTAGAATTTCTGATTTGGTGCACATGCATGCTTGACATTTAGTTTATTATTGTTTGTTACTTTATATGATCCTTGGTGACGGTCTTTATCACATAATAGGGTTATATTAGGGTTCTTGATTTAGGTGAGTGTCTATATCACATAATAGATCATTAATCCTTTAGGGTGAAAATCATGTAAGTAACCTTAGAAGTGATATTCAGTAATTTGATAAGGTCAAGTGTTCTGCTTAACTTGTCGCTGAGAGGCTCGAGTTAGTTATTAGGTCGCTGTGCAATATATATCTAAGATAGGTTTTGAGAGAAGTCGATCTTAGTTCCCTAATTGCATTTGTGTCTAGTAAACCAAGTTAGAACCTAGAATTGCCTTAGATTATCGCGCTGAGAGGTAGATAGTCATATTAGGGCACTTTTAGAATCGTTAGAGGACTGAGAGGAAGTCTAACAGTCGGTAATCACAACAGCCTTGTAGGGTTTCCTAGGTTTCTTCCTGAGAAGGGTCGGGAAGTCTTAGCATTGAAATACCTTAAGGTTTAGTATCTTACGATCCCGGCTCCATACAACAATAATACCATTAGAAGTCCATTCTTAGTCAAACTGGATTCGAGTCTAGGTAGTCGTTAATCTCATCTGAATACAAACCTCAGTTTTTGTTCGTGTCTTAGTCTAAGTCTAGTTAAGTAATTTAGTTTAATATAGATTTCCTAGATTTTCAGTAACCCCCCCTAAAACAATCAAACAAGTTTAAGTCGCGTCAGTCAGTGTCTGTTAGAGTCTAGTTCACGTAATACATAGAGTCTTTGGGTTCGATACTCGGACTTGCTTAGGCTATACTACATTGACCGGTACACTTGCCGGTTGTGTGGTTTAGGTTTTAGAGAGTCCTAGTCTATAAATTTAAAGCTTTATAGTGTCTAGAATAGAGAGTCTAATTTAGTTCGTTTTTATAGTCTGTTTAGCACACATCAAGTTTTTGGCGCCGTTGCCGGGGACTCTTGGCAATTGCGTTTATTAGCTTTGATAGACCTAATTGATATATACGTGCTACGTGTTTTCTTTGTTTTGTTGAGTCTTTGTCTTCTCTTGTGTCTCGGTAACTAGTGCTTGCTTTTCTTGTGTTCAGGTTTTTGCTAGTAGTGGATGCCACATCTGCGCTCGCACGGACCACCACCACCAATCAAGCAGTCATCATCTCAACTGGGCGAAGGCCCAGAGGTTAGTTCTTCATCTTCGCCTGTTTTTCCAGATTTCGACACCCATCCAATTCCCGTCCCACCACCTTCACCAAACCACTCACCTAAGAATACCCCACCCAGCAGTCCCACTTCTAGTACTTTTAGTGATCTAGAAAACTTAGAACACATGGCCAACCCTAGGCAAACCGTCCATCAGCAGGCCACTCAGAATTTCACCGGCCTAGCTTCACCCATCACCGTCCCACCCATAGTGAACGAAAATTCATGGCAGATTCCGTCTTATGCCATGCAGGCTATCACCAATACCATCCAATTCCATGGCCGAGACGATGAGGACGCCCCGGCACACATTAACCGTTTCTCTAGGATGCTAGCTACCTTTAGCCTTAGCGGTGCACCCAACGATGCCACCTACTTACAGCTTTTCCCGTTTTCACTAGCTGGCCGTGCAGCTACTTGGTTGGACTCTCAACCAACCGGTACCTTTACCACTTGGGCGGGGCTTCGTCAAGCCTTTTTGAATAAGTACTTCCCGCCCGCCAAGGCTTCACGTCTTAGAGACGAAATCCATTCCTTCCGCATGGGGCCCGATGAGCCTTATTACCTTGCTTGGGAGCGTTTCCAAAACCTTTGTGCCCGTTGCTCCCAGCATGGTCTATCTGATTGGGCTTTATGTGAGAAATTTTACAATGGACTCACCCAAGAGACTAGAGATAGGTTCGATACCAATGCGGGGGGGCATATGATGGGTATTCTTACAGTTCCTGAGTGTCTAGAGCGTTTTGAGGCGTTTGCTCAGTCTCAGTCCCAATCACGATCCGATCAGAGGTATCAAAGTGGTAATTCTAATACCACTACTAGTGCACCTGCCCATGGGGTGAACCATGTCACTATGGACCCTAGTTTGGCCTCTGTTTTGGAAAATATGAATAGGCAACTTAAGGAGATTAGAGCTAAAATTGATAAGTGTGAGTTTTGTCGAGGTGGTCACGATACGAGTGCATGTCCTGTACTAGCTGGTGAGGAGCAATGTGATTATTTAGGAGGAGGGTTTGGTAGAGGTCAGTCTAGCGGTTTTGGGGGTAATAATCTTGGTTCAGGTTGGAGAAATAATAATAATAACTTTACTAATGATAACAATTTTCGCTCAAGTGGACCTCCTGGTTTTCAAATAGCTCAAAATCCGAATAGAGGCCTAGGTTCACTTTTTAGTGGGAGTTCGAATGGGCAGGTTAAGGATGGGGGGTCAAGTATTCAGGTTCAAATAGGTCAAGGTCCAAGTTTCGATTTAGGGGGTAGCATGGAAAGAATGGAGTCCATGATGAGTCAACTCATTGCTAGGGATCAAAACACCCAAAAGAGACTTAGTGAACATGACCTCATGCTTAAGAATCACCAAGCTGCGGTCCAAGACCTTTCTAGGGTAGTAAGTGATATGTCTAGGAAGTTAGATGAAAGATTACCCGGTCAGTTTGCAGCTAACACCCAACCTAACCCGAGTGCTCATGTAAAAGCCATTACCACCCGTAGTGGCAGAACCGTAGGGAACCCTAGTGTTGAGGAGAGAGAGGTTGATGAGGATGGTGATGTGATTGATGAGGTGATAGAGATGGAGGCTCCCGGCAAAGTGCAATCGAGGCTGCGCCCAGCAAGTACCGCACAGCCCGGTGAGTCTCAAGTTGAGAAGAAAGCTGAGAAACCTCCCCTAGTTGTTAAGCCTTCACCCTATGTGAACCATGCGTATGCTCCGTTTCCTTCACGCCTTAAGAATCAGAAATACTCGAAGGAATACGGGCAATTCTTAGATATCTTCAAGCAATTGAAGATTAATCTTCCGTTTATAGAGGCACTCCAGTCCATGCCTAAATATGCAAAATTTTTAAAGGACCTTCTTAGGAATAAGGAAAAATTAGGGGAGTTGTCGAATGTTCCATTGCACGGAGGGTGTTCGGCCATTGTCTCAAATAAGCTTCCTGAAAAGCTTACCGATCCGGGTGTGTTTACTATTCCTTGTCTATTCGGTAGTAACACAAACACTAGAGCCTTAGCCGACCTAGGTGCTAGCATTAATTTGATGCCCTTTTCACTTTATGAGAAGCTAGACTTAGGTGAGCTTTCACCTACCCGGATGACGTTATCTTTAGCCGATCGGTCCGTTAAGTACCCGAGGGGAATAGTTGAGAATTTGCTTGTGAAGGTAGATAAGTTTGTTTTTCCGGCCGATTTCGTTATTCTAGACATGGAAGCCGATGAAAACATACCGCTAATTTTAGGTCGCCCATTTTTAAACACCGCTAAAGCTTTAATAGATGTCTCTTTAGGCACTATCACACTTAGAGCGGGCGAGGAAGCGGTAGTGTTTAACGTCATGAATTCGAGAGGTTCGAGTGGTAACGTGGAAGAAATCTCGGTAGTGGGAGAGTGTGAGAATGAAGAGAAAGATGTGAGGGATTTGAGTGTAGAGAAGGTGACAGGACTCAAGCGTGGGGATCCTCCGGATAGGAAGTTGGTAGAATTAGAAGAGAGGGTGGTAAGTTTAGAGTCTAGGTTTGAGACATTGAGCAAGGCTCAGAGTGGGGATAAGTATAGAGATGATACTTTTAGATTCAAACCACCAGATGATGAGTCGAGAGAGTATGAGAGAGTTGTGAGCGATGCGGGCAGTTTTAGGAATGATAGTGCTACAGCCCGTAAGGTGAGAGCGATGTTGGAGGGTGAGCTGCGCTTCCATGATCCTCCGTAAGTTTGTGAGAAGTTGATAATAATTTGTAGAGTTTGTATTTTTGAGTCTTTTATTTTGTACCATGAGTCTAAGTAGTAGTTTTTGAGTCTTTTCGTTTTTAGAGTCGGTACTGCGTTGGGTTTTGTTTTGTTTTGATTATGCAGGTTTGGATTGTATCACCCGTACTCAATTGCCATTCGGGTGATTTCGGACTTGCTATATTGATAAACTCAAGCAGACTAGTTAACGATCGCGAATGAAATGCTATACGATCGTTCGGGGGATTCAAGATTCGTACGGCTGGCACTGACTTTTGTCCTAACCAGCTAAGTCGTTTCCCTTTTGTTGTTGTTGTATATTTTAGTTATTTTCGTTCGCAGTTTCTTTCGTAGGTAGTTGTTGAGTCGTATTTTCGTTCTTGCATTAGGGACAATGCAATCTCTAAGTGTGGGGATGGGATACATGTAAATAATTGAGTCTTTTATTGAAAAACACAAAAAAATTAAAAAAAATTAAAAATCCAAAAAAAATTGAAAAATCAGAAAATGTCTTTCGAATAAAAAGAAGTTTGCAATTAAAGCGGAAAGTGATAGAAAAAATGAATTTTTGCTCGGGTTCAAATAATAATAATATGAGATGATAATTAATCGAGCTTGTGTCTAGTTTGGGATATGTGGATAGGCCCGGGTTTGGTTTTAAGTCCCTTTGATTTAATATACCTTAAATTGTCGGTCTGCTAGTGGGTTCTCGCCTGGGAAATATGGGAAACTAAAACCGCCAAAAATAGTATAAGGGGCACCGTTATAAGCTAAGATAGTTAGAGTTTTTTTTCTCATATCTCGCTGAAAAAAAATAGAATAAAAGTGAGCTAGAAACTAAATGAAAGTAACACAGGCCTACGTATTCCGAGTTGGGGATAGCGACTCTACAGCCGGTTTGCCTCTGGGATGTGTGAAATCGATTTGCCGAATAAAAGTACCGAAACCTATGTAATCTGTGATTGGGGATAGCGACTCTACAGTCGGAATACCGCTGGGTTAGGGAAAGCATCGTCTAGTCTCACGAATGAATGAAAAAAAAAAAACAAGCAAGAATGAAAAAAAAAAAAAATAGAAAAAATAGATTTGATTTTAAACTCTCTTTATCTTGGTATAAAACGGTTAGGAATTGGTCCAGTGATCGTTCCTTTAGTCCTATAAGCTTGAGGTGGGAGTAGGTGGACTGTGGATTCTAGTGTGAGACCCTAGGTGGATTGACCGCACTTAAATTAAATTCACATGATAAGGGCTTAGGATTGGATTCGGGTTTAAGTGGACAAGTATATTTGCAATCGCTACTAACGCAAGGCTTGGTTTTAATTAATTATACCTATACTTTTGACCCGAGTAACTATTTGTTTCTGATTCCGTTGCATAATTCTTTTTCGGGGACGAAAAAAGTGTAAGTGTGGGGATATTTGATGTATTGCAAAATACATGCTTATATCATGTATAGTTTGTATATTTTATCGTTATGTCTAGTATAGTTTTATTTAGAATTGCGTACTATTGATCAAAGTTCGGTTTTCCAGGTCTTGATATGATAATTGGCTGAAAATTGAGTGGAAACGAGCTTGATGCTGAAAGTGTATGTCTTGGAATGAAGTGAAAAGAGTTAGAATTATTTTGAAGAGTTTTGAGATGTTGGAGCTGAGTTTGAAAGGCAACATTCTGTGAAAAAATAGGCACTCGCGTAGCGCTAAGGTGAAGGCGTACTCAGTCGCGCTACGCGACTGAGGTAGTCTTGACTTTGTTGACTTTTGAGGTGTTGGCGTAGCGCGAGAGAGAAGGGAAGACCAGTCGCGCTACGCGACTGGTATGAATGTTACGTCTGATTTGTTTGTCGATTAGGGTTTACTATTTAAACCAAGAAAATCATCATCATTAAGAAATTACGAACTTGGAGACTTGGAGAGCAAGTTTGGAGCATTCTTGGAGCAATCTTGGAGTTCTTGAAGCATCGGAATCATCGGTACAAGTCAGAGACGAAGAATCGAAGGATCCATCGGGTTTTCTAATCCCTTGTTTTGTCGATTTTCTTTCTTGAAACTTGTTACAATGAATTCTTTGTTAGACATCTTTGCTTTGTTTTCATTTATTGAGATGATTGGCTAAACTTTTATAACTACCTAGACAAGATGAATGTTTGATTAAAGTTTGGATTTTTAATGGTTATTTATTGTTTGATTATGGATTGATTCTTGAAAGTAAAGTGTTCTAGAATTTCTGATTTGGTGCACATGCATGCTTGACATTTAGTTTATTATTGTTTGTTACTTTATATGATCCTTGGTGACGGTCTTTATCACATAATAGGGTTATATTAGGGTTCTTGATTTAGGTGAGTGTCTATATCACATAATAGATCATTAATCCTTTAGGGTGAAAATCATGTAAGTAACCTTAGAAGTGATATTCAGTAATTTGATAAGGTCAAGTGTTCTGCTTAACTTGTCGCTGAGAGGCTCGAGTTAGTTATTAGGTCGCTGTGCAATATATATCTAAGATAGGTTTTGAGAGAAGTCGATCTTAGTTCCCTAATTGCATTTGTGTCTAGTAAACCAAGTTAGAACCTAGAATTGCCTTAGATTATCGCGCTGAGAGGTAGATAGTCATATTAGGGCACTTTTAGAATCGTTAGAGGACTGAGAGGAAGTCTAACAGTCGGTAATCACAACAGCCTTGTAGGGTTTCCTAGGTTTCTTCCTGAGAAGGGTCGGGAAGTCTTAGCATTGAAATACCTTAAGGTTTAGTATCTTACGATCCCGGCTCCATACAACAATAATACCATTAGAAGTCCATTCTTAGTCAAACTGGATTCGAGTCTAGGTAGTCGTTAATCTCATCTGAATACAAACCTCAGTTTTTGTTCGTGTCTTAGTCTAAGTCTAGTTAAGTAATTTAGTTTAATATAGATTTCCTAGATTTTCAGTAACCCCCCCTAAAACAATCAAAGAAGTTTAAGTCGCGTCAGTCAGTGTCTGTTAGAGTCTAGTTCACGTAATACATAGAGTCTTTGGGTTCGATACTCGGACTTGCTTAGGCTATACTACATTGACCGGTACACTTGCCGGTTGTGTGGTTTAGGTTTTAGAGAGTCCTAGTCTATAAATTTAAAGCTTTATAGTGTCTAGAATAGAGAGTCTAATTTAGTTCGTTTTTATAGTCTGTTTAGCACACATCAAGGTTCATCTAAGGGAGCATCACCATCTGATAAGGGATCTACCTCAGAGACTCCAGCTAAGAAGTCTTTGAAAAGGAGATCGTGCTTCAAGTGTCACATCAAGGGACATGTAGCTAGTTGCTGTCCTAACAAAAAGAGTGAAGCACAACTTAGTGAAAAACAGAGAGGGAAATTACCAGAGAATAGTGGTGATAAACAGGAGAAAGTTGCAAATTCTCCAAAGAAATCTGCTCCTAAGCAACCAGAAAATGTTGCTGTTGGTGTAGATAAGGCTGAAAAAGGAACTCCACAAGTTCCTCGTTTTCAAAGAAATCAACCAAGATTTCAGCCTAGATCTCCACCAGGCAGATATGACAGACCTAGAAGCAGTTCACCTAGAATGAACAATTTTAATGGAAATACAAATAATTTCAGAAGTCAAGGTCAATATCAAAATCGATACCAAAATAATGGTGGTCGAACTTTTTATAACAATGGCTTTTGAAATTACAACAATAATGCTTCTTGGAATCAAAATTCAAGATATCAAAATCAAAATTTTCAAAGGTCAAATAGTCCAAACACAAATAGGTATCCTCAGGACCAGAGACCTTATGGAAATCATGCCCCATTTCCATCAACAGGTCTGAGATCCAAGACTCCAGTTAGGAGTAATGGATATTGGATGGATGTTACAGTAGTTTGTGAATTTGGACGACCCAAGACCATTAAGGCTTAGGTCCCCCAATCTAACTAATTTCTTAGTTGGTGTGTGCAGGAGCTGCTAAGGAGGATTATCAACTTATGTTGATAATGGCTGCTCTAGGCACATGAAGGGGGGATGTGAGATTGTTGTTATATATATATATATATATATTAAATGATTTAAATTGAAGTTCAAAGTGCTGATTCGACACACTAGATAACCTGGCAGATCTTTATACTAAAGCTTTTGACAGGGCTCGCTTTGAACATTTAGTCGAACTCAACGGGATGAGGAATCCTGAATAACTGGTTTTTCATAAGAATTTTGTAAATAGTTTACTGTTTTTTTTTAAAAAATCAAAAATACAAAAACATTGAAAAATAAAAAACGTATAAAAAAAAGAATAGAAAATCAAAAATGAGTTATCACTGTGTGAAAAAGAAGAAATGATAGTACATCGGCAAGTTAGACTGTCACACTGAAACTGAAATTAAATTGCTTAAGTGTGATAACAGCTTCAACATATGATGTACCAGTAGGCAAAAGCATGAAATAATCAACTTACCAATGTGATATAAACCTAAATGAACTGAATATGAGTAGGGAACACATAAGTGGTGTATGGTTTAATGACCTTAAATCTTGCGTTGATAGATTGCCAAAATCTGAAGTTTTGGGTCTTTATACTGTTATTTCATCTGGGGATATCAGGGGTGTCCTTCTGCTGCATCCAGATATATGCTGACCTAGACACACCCAGGATATCTTAAAAGAGCTAAAAATTCCAAAACCCTTAAATGAAGAAGCTCTCAAAGAGAGTTATTCAAATGTGCAAAATGCATAAATCGTACCAAAAATGGTATTTGTCTTAGCCCTCGTTAGATATTTTAGTCTCTTTGCTGTACGGAAGTACTGACCTGTTCACCAATTATCTATCGTTGAAAAATAAACAGATGAATTCAGTATACTCACCTACTACGATGAATCTTTGTGCATACCTTGATCGCGGGGATATATCCTGAAGTGGGACACACTAGTATATCAGTAATTAATATTACCTTAACGTATCATACGGTAATGGTACTTGAAATGTTCATGCATTTTGTTTAAGAGGACAAACATACTGGTAATCGTCTTGGACTGCTTTTCACGAAAAATTAAATAAAGAATTATCTAATAGTGTGAAACAGTTTGATTTTGTTGATATGATCTTCTTACCAGTGATTCTCACAAAAATAGAGTGTTTATTGCTTTTCGTATTTATTTGCTTTCAGAAAATACAAAAATAGTGTCTTTTTCTGTTTAAAATTCTTAACGTACGGAAAACTGTTATTCTTGGAGGAATTGTTACTGATAGGGGGAGACGGTGTTGGAAAGTGAGTTCAAAATTTTAAATCATGCGGGTTATAGGGTGTGTGATTAAAAATTTTTGCATGTTGGTGATAAATTGAAAATGCTTAATCTGTGATACTATCTCTTGAATAATAATAATTTATTTAACTTTGTTGAAAAATTCTTATCGTTTCTCGAGATGTTTGTTTTATAGTATTCAGATTGAAGCAGTGTGTTGCTGAGAAGTTAAAGTGATGAGTTGCTGTGAAGATAAGAGTTTGATTGGATGCATGGTAGAACCTCCTTTCTATATTGCAGACAAAGTTGAAGAATTTGAAGATTGCTTTACAAATGCTGAACTGGAGTTTACTCAAAGGCTAAAGTTTTGAAGATTTGGTGATTGGATGCACCAGCTTAGGGGGAGTCTGTTGCTGACAGAAGCTGTTGAAGCTGAAGCTATCCAAAGACCAAAGACAGTGCAAGAATACATGAAGATTACAAGATGATTGAAGACAAAGTTATTTTATGAAGCTATTGTTAAGGGGGAGTTTGTTGGTGCATGTTTGTGACAACAGCTTAGATTTGGTCTTTGGATATCTTGTAATTAGTTAAACGATAAACAGTTAGCGGGTTTAGCTTTGTAATAGTTAGTTGAAATGTTTGGGCTAACCAAACCCAATGAATTGGGTGTGTGGGGGCGAATTGGGCCTGTCCAATTCGCAGTCCATGTTGGAAACCTTGGCCCAAGTAGTAACCTTGTGTTATATAAACAAGGATAGGCTTTAGGGTTGAGGTTAATAAGCCAAAACAGTTTGTGAGAGATAGATTTCATGAGAGCTTGTGCTTGGACGAATTTGAGAGTTGGTTAGGGATCTTGATTGATTGTAATCAGTTTGATAGTTAATCAATAAAGATCCGATTTGAAAGTGAATTGCTGTTTCTGTTTTCTACTCGTTTCTGTGATATTCTGATCAAGAGGATTCCGCACTCTTGATTAGATTGACAATTCTGTGAAAGATCCATACTTGAAGGGGACCTACAGTATAATAGAGTTCGAAATCGTTTACGCATAACCAGCACGTACAACGTGTGATGTGAAGCACGTAAGTTATCGACAAACATCCTATCAATACCAATGATTGCGGGTTGACTGCGTAAGGCAGTTCGCAACACATATTCACCACTGTGATCATGTGAGTAATGGTCCTTAACAACCCCTGTGAACAGGTGCTGAGTCCAAACTATAGTACTATCGTTGCTATGGCAGGTAGACAGCAATCTATGTGTAAACATAACAAACAGGCATTCATCGAGTCACGTATAACATACGGTAATGGTTAGCGTTAAAGTGTTTGCGTTGTGTGTTTGATATGATTTGAATATATGTAACGTATATAATACCCAAAAGTACGTAAAGCAAAAAGGGATCGAGTATACTCACAACGATGATGGATTGAAGGGAGCGCTAGAGAGTGAGTCAGCCTAGTTATAGAATGGTAACGGTAAGCGATAAATGGTACGTAAAACGAGGCAAGTGAAACAAAGTGACGAGTGGTCATCCAGCCGGATGGCAATCTGAACGGATGGCCATTCGGTCGGATTGACACTTCGTTTGGGGTAGATGTGTTTGTGTATGATGGCTTGTCCTTTAAAGTTTTTGTTGTAGCATTTTCCAAAACAAGAAAGGTTTCTACCATCCAAGTCACCCGTGCGGATTGCCGTTCGATCGGATGGTTATCCGATCGGATGGCAGATCGCATGGTAACTTGTTCGTTTGAAAATTGTTTAGTTTAAAAGTTTGCGGTTTGATCGAGACGGTACGACATCAGTTTAAACAATAGGAACTCCACCAAGTTCTAGTCGTCCGATCGGACGGGAATCACCCCAATCTGATCATCAGACTATTCTCGATGGTTGTTTGTGTTCAACCCAAAATCGGTTGTCTCGTTGATAGAAATCAGATCTTGAACCAATACTTCACTACGAATGAGTAGAAGATCAGAACGAGGTCTGGTTCTATCGGTATTGAGTGTAAAAGAGTTGAAAGAAACAGGATAAACCATCTTTCACCCCTTTTAACTTAGAAAATGTTTGGATTTAGATGAAAACATAGTTTAATCATATGGAAATCGTTCAGATCTAAGTTGTTCTTGGTGGAATGATGCCACTTGAAGTTCATAAGAACTCCATGACGAGATCACCCTAGAACACCTCAAATCCACTGATTTCACGGTTAAAAGTGAGGATTGTTCGGTGCAAAAGATGAAGAATCAAGTGTAGATCATAGAAGTACAAAGATTTAGGAAGAAACTTACGAGAATCGAGAGAAATCGAGAGAAAAGAGTGCTTAAGCGTCTGGTTCAGGTGAGGAGTTGTGACAGGTGGAGTATTTATAGGGTTTCCAAAAGAGGAAAGTTTACCAGTGTTGAGTGGGTCACCGATCGGATGGCAGTCTGATCGGATGGCGACCCGATCGGTTGGCCATCCGATCGAGTGGTCACTCGATCGAGTGGCTTTGGCGAGTTAGATTTCGTGTTTTCGTTTCGCGTGTTGAGCGTTGCGATGCGATTCGAGTGAGCAATACGATAGTATTACCCATTAATCCTAACCACTATATCTAATATACAATCACTATAGATAACTTGCGTTTAGCGCTTGCGATTAGATTGCGATTCAATTGAGTTGCGACATTGATTACGATTGATCACCACAAAACATAATTAAACACGCACAAATAACACATAAGTAACACACACACGTAAAACAATATCCAGAATCTGTAATTCACTGCGATTCGTATTACGATTCGATGTCGATCCGATTAGCGTTAAGTAGCTTAGCGTTTAGTTAACTTTATCGCATTGTTACTTCCTATTGTTCACATTCCTAAAGCGATTATCGGCGATAAACATACATCGATTACTGCGATTAAGTGCGATTATTAACGTTTACTCCACATAATACAACTAAGTTAAACACATAAAAGAAGTTGATTGCAAGTCAGGTCGCGCGATCGGTCGTTAAGCAAGGAGTGGCAGATCGCATTTAGCAATCTTCTCTCCAGTTGACTTTGACCTTGACTTTAACTTTGACTTCTGGGAACACGGGGTGTTACAGCCTCCCCTAGTTGAGGAAATTTCGTCCCGAAATTTAAGAAGTAGACGTATCAAACAGTTGCGGGTACTTCGCCTTCATGTCACTCTCGAGTTCCCAGGTGAACTCTGCGCCGCGTTTGCCTTCCCAGCGAACCTTCACAATGGGAATGCGTGAGCGTCGGAGTACCTTAGTTTCTCTGCCCGTGATCTCGACAGGTTTTTCCACGAAGTGTAATGTTTCGTCCATTTGCAGATCCTCTAGAGGAACATGTACCTCCTGGTCGGCCAAACACTTTCTTTTACGCCCAAATTTCACATTCCAAAATGTAATATTATCATACTAGTATTTAACAAAATTCGGGCATGACCCATTCGTATTATTGATCCGCTCATTCACAAGTACTAACAGTACCAGGCCAGCTTTCATTCATCCTTGTAATGGGCTTCCACTCGTGCACATTCTTTCACCAATTCGATTGGTTTCATCACATTCAGAATTCCACCATTAACATCTACAAAATCGACGATTAGCACCTTTCATTCAAACATTCATTATACTAGATGATTACCCACCTATTATCCTTTTTCTTCTTCCTACATACATGCTATAACATATCCCACATTTCATCCCTTGCATGCAATTCTTTTATTCCAGTTTCTTATTTCGTCAACCTTTAAAGTTTGACTTTTCGAGGTCAAACTGACATTTCTTATTTATCGTATATGTATTAAAGTACATGTTCTTACTTCTTTTCATTCATGCTTACTTGCCAAGACATTCATTACATCAATTCAGTATTCTTGCCATAACTTACCCTTCCCAATTATACTTAAATTATTGTCCGGGTCGTAGCCCGTCATTTATTACGACTCCTAAGAGTCGATTACTAACACATCTAAAATATAACATGTTCAAGACTTCTTTCTTTCGTCAAAATTTAGGTTTAAGTGCCAAACATTATGCTCACCTACAAGTATAAAACTTAACAAATCAAAACATTAAATATCGGTTTAAATGGCGATTACCATTTGACCCGCATGACTCATTCGTCTCTTTAACCATTCTTGCATACAAACATATTTGTATATATATATATATATATATAAGTTTAAGACATTCTTTAACCATTCTTTATTAGACATAATACTTACAAGAAAGTTCAAATACAAAATTTCATACACTCATTAAAAAGGATTTACCACATTCCATTATATTAATGCTTCAAGACCCATATTTGTCAAACTATGTGACCGATCCTTCCCGTACAATCCTTACTCTTGACCCGATATTCAATCCTCTTATCCTTCATAATAATATTATGTTCTCCCAACTTGCATTCACCACATACATAAACATCATTAAGATTTGGTGACGTCCTTCTTAAATTAAATATATGCAATCAAATAACCACTCCATATTCCTTCTTCTCATGCCAGTCTCTTCGAATAAGCTTTCCTGTATGATAATTCATTCGAATTCTTTGAACCTTCACAAGGTCCTTAGGGCATACCTGCATTCTCATTTCATACTTAAGTTCCCGTTTTAGTAACTTAACACTCAAACATATACACATATCCCATCCATTCCTAAGCAATAATTCCCACTTCGTACACAGACGCAATCATACATATCAGTTAAACACGTACTTCACTACATGAATATGTACATATAAACAATTGTACAAACATACACGCTACATAAGACATTCCGAAAGGGTTTACTAACACACCCTAAATATAAGCTTCCCAATGAAAAGATCATGTACGTAAGAGGCTACATGCATTCTTTCATCTATTCATAATTACCTAACAGTTCCGACTAACAGAAGGTAATTATTTTTCCTAATGGAATACATATAGACGTTTACAATTGTAACCAGGTGGTTAAGCCTTACAATTCTCAAAAACATAAGAGGGATTAGTCATACGTAACTTAAAACGTGTTTAAACGAATTCGTTATACGGCCCGCCTACTGTTTACGGGCCTCAAACATGATTCTGATGCAGGGGAGGCCGGAAATTACGGCCTGGGCCGTAATTTACGGCACCTGAATCTTTGTTTCGTCCGTTTACGCTAAAACGTGCGTAACTTTTAAACCGTTTAACTGTTTAACCTCCCGTTTCTTCCCACGTGACCGTAAATTCGTCCTCTATCATATGGACTCAAAATCTAACACCCGAACTAAGGAAATTCTTAACTTATATGCTTTTGGCTTAATATTCATTTATGAATTATTCGACCCGTTTATGTTTTTATCAAAAAAAACTCATATGTTTATACTCCAAACTCACATGACATTAAACTATAACACTTTTACATTATCCGGAGTCCCGTACATGGGGTTTATTGTGACATCTGTGCTTGTAATCATTGTAAAGAGTTCAGTTATCAATGAAATAAAGTTATTTGATCCCAATGTTTGTTTGTTTATGTTTGACATTTTTCATGTTTTGATTTTTATTCAATTCCAAACTCTATATCGCTTTCTGGAGAATTATACGCAAAATAGTGCGTAAACGTAATCAGTTTAACGCGAAAAATACTTCGGAACATCAACATGTGCTTAACATACCTTAAATAACCTTTACATAACTTAGAAATAAGTCTTGAAGGATTTGGTATGGCAAAATCAAGTTAATTCGCTTACAGGGACTAAATTTGACAAACTATGAAAGTATGCCAATTTGAACTGTAACGGACATTCCGGAACATGATCATAAGTTAAACACACCTTAAATATCCTTTACATAGCTTAGAAATAGGCTTTGATGGGTTCGGTGTGCTAAAATAAACTTTATGCTCATTCAGGGACTAAAAGCATCAAAAAGTGCATAAGTTTGCATTTTCGCACATAACTTACGTTCTGAATGCATCCGGACATCCAAAAATTTATGTAATCATTAAAATATTATGTTTTAGTGATTGGCTTATCAAAAATCTATTCGTCGCGCAATTTGGATCGTTTTTCGCGCTTGTGCGCATTTCATCGTAATTAACCGAACAACGCAATTGTACGGCCAAACGAACCGACATCCGACATATTTTTGAGCATGTTTCATGTTCCCCATACTTTAACATCCTTAGGAAGCTTAAAAATGGGTTTGACGGGTGTTAGTAGTGCCAAAACATGACCATACGTGCACAAGGACCAAAACTGCCAAAACTCAGACTTAGTTGGTCTGCAGGGTCCTTACGGACCGTATGGACCTGCTTACGGTCCGTAAGCAACCCCCAGATCGACAGAAGTGATTTCCAGCTGTTACCCACCCTTACCCATGGTTTTGGGAAATCTATGGGCTGGTTTGGAGGCTCCCCTGGTTTTGAAAAACTATGGGCTCGAGGTGTACGACTAGGATTGAATCTCGGTTTTCAAGAAACGATCTTAATGGTTCTACGAAAACTATAAATACCCCTCCATAGTTCACTTGCAACTCACTTGATTTCTGAGATTTTCTCTAAGTTGAAGTGTGAAACACTTCATACCTGAGAAATACTTGGAAAATCAAACTTGCGGGGACCTTCTGTAAGTATTCTTTCGTTCTTTTCATTCGTTTTAGCGTTAAAGTCAAACTGCGTTTGACTTTCTGCATTGACCAGTTTATGGTCAATGTGAAGTTCGTTTGAACTTCATAACGTGAGCGTAATCACGATGGTTATAGTCCCTAGTGACTATACCTACTGATTACCACGTTATCTAGGCTCAGTGACGAGTCGTAGTTTCGGGCAAAATGCGTGTTCTTGCGTATTTTGTAACCAAACTACTTGTGGGTATCAAAACCGTTTGTTTCGATACCAAACCTGTTTTTAAACTTCGTTAAACATGTTTAGCTCGTCACTTTTAGATTTGTGCTTGTCTAGGGTCGTAAGGGTAAGCGATCTAATCAATCGCTTATACTTTCGAACTCGACCATTTTGGTCGATCATTAGGATCCGACCAAACACTTTAGGTGACCATAGTTGTATAGGGAATAACCTTCCGAGGTTATACCTTATGGTCACGACGTTTAGTTAGTTGTATGATAGGTAGTTTATATGCCGTAGGTAAATTACCAAAATGCCCTTTTTATGCCAAAATTCATTTTAAGCATGTGTAACATAATTTTTGACATCTAAACTGATTTGGCAACTATATTAGACATGTTAAGGCATATTTTACTTATCATAGGACTAGTTAAGCGGTCCAAAAGCGTTTTACGCGAACGACGCATTAAAGTAGCATAAGCTACCTAAACGGGTCGTAACGGGTCAAAAGCACTTAGGATAGGTTTCATTTTAGTATGTAGGCTTTGCTAAACCATGTTACATGAGTTCCTACACTCATTTGGTTTACAAACCCTCATGCTACCCGATCCTCTGAATAGGTCCGTTTATTAATGTAGTTACCTATATTAGGTGCCGTTTGAATCCGTAATCTTCTAGCTTTGCTTGGTGGATATCTAAAGTCTATTGAGCAATCTCAAGTGAGTACATAGACCCCTCTTTTACTGTTTTCCAAACATTTTGGGGTGAAACACATGTGCCTACTTGTTACTTTCATGCTTTCGACGTTTTCATATTATATACTTGCTATGTTCATTAGTACACTATAAGTACATAAATTTCATTTTGTCTTGCTATGTATGTTTACTTAGCATGCTAGTATATTAATTTACATTACATCTTCTTTTGCTATGTATGTTTACTTGACATGATAGCACATTGATTTACATGACTTTTTCTGCTTTGTATGTTAACTTAGCATACTTAGTACATTACTTTCATTACATGTTTGTTTTTGGTATGACATTTGGTTTGTACAACGGGACTAAACTACATTCATTAACATTAGCTACGCCACTCGGTAGTAAGTAATGGTACCATAGGGCTTGACAAATCCCATTTCTGACATCCTAGGGTTGTTTAGATGTAAGGAATGACTGAATCCGAAAACATTTCTTTTGATAATCCTGACTTAGGGTTATCCGTCTGTCTCAAGGCTTGAATGTATGCGTTAACTTACCGCATAAATGTTTGTATCAGTAAAACATGTATTTATTTTTATAAAACATAACTTTTGATTTATTCAAAATACTATGTTTTGTACATTTTTACTTGTGGTTTAAGTAGTCTCATTTTACTTACCATACATAACTTTTGTTTACACATTACATGACTTATATTCAACTTGGATTATACTATGACATTTGACTATTGGACTAAACATGGATGTTTTACAAATGTTGGTTGGTTTAAGTGACTTAAATAACGAGGCGTGTGTAATATGATACAAGCATGGTGGATACGCCGCTGGTACTTCCTATATATAAGTGTTTGTATGATATTACATATCGTAGCGTCATTTAAACCACTTCAGTTTAGACATATTACATTTAAAACACATTTTCACTTAAACATTGTTTTACAAATAACTTGGTCTATACAAACTCTTTTTACTTGGTTATTCTTTTAACCATACACTATTCTTTTATATATATACATATCATCTATTTTGCTATCGTTTTTTGTAACACCCGTCTAATTATTTAAGGATTTTCGTTTAACTTGCGAAAATAAACATGACGTTATATGTAAATACTGTCGAATAATACGGGTGAATTAAAACTTCTACCATTTGAAAATATTACAATTTAATATCTAACGAATTGTCGTTTAAAATAACGACGAAACAACGTGCGGAAGCTTTATTCTAGTGTGTTCGGTTCTTGTACGCTGCTTGATCTTCATCCGGGAACTCTTGATATTTACCTGTGATCAAAACCCACTTAAAAGTTAGTTTTGATGCTTAACTAATAGTTTAAACAAGTTCTAAAACATCTAACAACAAACAACATTCAAATTGCCAGCTTTTGGGTCTCTCGCGGGCCGCGAGAGACTTAACAAAAGCCTACGCGGGCCGCGTCAAGCGTCGCGTGTCGCGACATACTCTACTTCCTCCGTCGCGTGGCGCGGGGGATGCACATTTCCAGCAGGTTCAGTTCTGCAACCTGCATTTTTCAGCAATTCAAGTTTTTACGAAAATGTGCATAACTTTCAAACTACACATCCGTTTTACCCGATTCTTTTTCCTACGCGTCTGTAATTTAATTCTCCATCTAATGGAGTTAAAATCCAACATCCGGATTAACAAAATTTCATACTTTTAAGTCTTCGGCTTATTACCCCTTTTACCCAAATTTTGACCCATTCTTGTAATCCTCAAACAATCATATTTATTTGACTCCGATTCTCATAAATTCCATAAATTCATTGTTATTTATCATAAGAGGGTCAGAATCCCGGTTTACATACATTCTTGAACCCGTTTTTACTCAAATGTTTATTTTGACCCGTTAAGGGTATTTATGTCCTTTTAGGCATAAATCTCGCTCAATCATTTTTAATACCATATTTTCACATTAGTTCTCGAATGGTCTTCCACCACAATTATATTTGTGGTGGATTTGATATAGTAAACTATTTATGCCGCGTTTTACTTCTCAGTTTGTCATATTACGAAAAAGACCTATTTCTAGGCAATTGACCCACAAAGGTTTATGCCTATCACCTTGATGCTTATCTAAGGATTACATGATTATAATACGTGATTCCCAAACCACCCATAGGAGCCGTTTGCCTGATTTACCCATCAAAGGTATACTTACCAACATTAGTCCTTCATTTATGATGAAGGACTTTCACTACAATTATGACCAAATCGCACATTTAAAATGTAATCTCATTGATGCGTACCTGGCTCGGGTCAACAAATTGACCCGATTTATACCTCTCTTTTATTATCACATATTCTATGGACGCAATTAACCAAATCGCTAGTCGCTCCTGTCAACACAAGACTTAACAACCATATTAATCGATATTGTCAAATGGTGTTATCACACCATTTGACCCGTTTGGCCTATAAGACCAAGCATTTTCATAAGTAGCAAAACATGGTTATTAATTACAAATTTGTTCATCCGACCCATTTCGGATTCTTGCCACAATTGACAATACCCCTTTTTCTCTTAAACTCTTTTCTTATGTTTTTACCCATCCGACTTACGCCACGGGTGCCCCTTTTGAACTTTAATTTACTTTAATCGGTACTTGACTAAATTTCCATGTTTACCAAATTTTCCATTACTAGTTACGCTATAAAGTAACCTTAAGAAAAACTCTTAAACTCTTAACTAATTCATGATTAGTTTACCATTTTGCCTTTTTCACCATTAATCATGGTTTAAAACGTTTCTATTCGTTCCGACTCAATTCGTTTCGTGTCGGAACCCATAATTCGAACCAAATCATTTGTCGTATTTATCGCCTATAAAATAAACACGTATACTACAAGTAGGTGTAAGTTTTACTTACCTTGCAATCCGAAATACGCTTTTACTTCACACTTGATTCGTTTGACCCGCTCACTCATCAAGCTTCCACCTAGCTCGTTAGACGTCAAACTATCATCACAATTCATAAGATGGTTAGATTAGTCATTATCAATTATGACTACTCCATCTAACGGGTCTTATGTCGACTTTATCACTTGATTAAATCATTGGTTAGTTTGACTTCCTAGAAGTCAATTGATCTATCAACATACTCAAATGCACACTTCACATGGAATTTCAACATTTTAGCTTCATTTAGGCATTTTAACAAACACCTAGTGGGCATAATTTTTACATAACCATTAATAGGTTCTTGACATGTTACTTTCATCTACTTTCACTTCAATTAACAAATATATACTAATTTTTAACATCAATAATCTCAGATTCGCCACACAAATTCAGATTTCACTAGAATAAGAACCATAATTCTAGTGTTTATTTGGTTTCTACAAACTCACTAATCACCTACAATGGTGATTATAAACCCCACAAGTATAATGCTAGGTTTTAACAAGAAATCATCTAGGGTTTATCCCTAGATGCCATATTACTTCTAGTTTCATCCATGCAAGAGATAATCAAGCTAAATTTCGGTTTTTCACAATTAACCTATAATTCAAGATGAATCAAAACATCAAATTTTTGCATACCTTATGATCCCCTCAACAAGGTGATCACTAATTCGTGCTTGAAAATCGATTTGGAGCTGATTTGAACCCTCAATCTGATCAATTTTGACATGCTCTAGGTTTTGGTAGGGAGCATATGTCGCCCCCTGTGTTCTTGTTTGACCAGACCTCACAAATGAGGTATTTGGTTTTTTGTTTTTAATTAAAATTAATAATATAAGTTTCAAATTTAACAACATTGGCCCCTCTAATTTGATTAGTTAATTAAGTAGGGCACAACCTACTTATTTCCAACAATATTCCCCACTTATTAACTAGGTTAAACATTCCTAATTAAATTAGTGGGTTTTGGGGATCTATAACCAAGTTTAGTTTAAGTCCCGTTAACTCGGGCCTTCTACAAATTTTATTTCCCAAACACATTCTTTTTCTCTTTTTATTAATATTAGATTTAGTTATATAAATTCTAATATTTTCTGGCTTAACTTTTACCACTAACGGTTCTTTAGCCGTCTTTTAGTGTTAACGTGGTTTGATTACCAAACCCGTTTTTGGGGTGTTACAAGTCTACCCCCCTTAAAGAGGTTTCGTCCTCGAAACCTTTTCTTACTTAATTCATTGAGTTTAACTCAATGTATTCAATTCGAGAAATCTTTTAATCATTACTTATACTTTTATCCAATAGTTTGTGTTACCAGAAAAGTATGGTAGCATCTTTTTGGTTACTAATTGTCTACATAACTCATACGACATAGTGCAACTTGAAACATCGTAATCTCGTTATTTCCACTAGTTTAGTTAACTTAGCGATATCCATCGCTTTCATATATTATCGAATTCTTTATGAATCCGTTACTTTGACCCGTTTAAAGGTCTTTAGTGAAATCTTTCACTTTTAGCAACCATTTCTTTTGTTTTCATTCTCATTTATTCGATTCAGTTATATTGAATCCACCGCTTACAAGCGACCAATTTTATTTAAATGACCTTAACCGGTCTCACTAACTAAACTTATTAGTCCAGTTACTTTTTACCACTCGCTTGGTTATAATGTAATTCTACTTTCACATTGCATTTCTTGACCGTGATTGTGTCACATCATGTTTAATTTATATCGACCTTTTATTTTTCGAAAATATCTCTTTTTGAATATGTCACCTTGCGTCTATCAGTGTCAAGACTTGTATCTTTTATGCTTACTATTTAAATTCCTATTAGAATTTATGTTTGTAAATACGTTATTTCTCACTAAAACCGAAGTTTTAGTTTTAGGATATTCTCTTTAACTTTTGTCAATTACCCATACCAGGATATTGACAACCCATAATTTATTGTTTTCCGTTCTTAGTTTTATACGGGGAATCGTAACAAGTTCCCTTACCTCACACTATCGACCCGTAGGTTCCTTCACTTAACCTCGTAGGCTATTTTCCTTAGGCTTTCACCTCTTTGAGGCGAGGCCCTTATGATCCTTTTGCTTCAATTTATGACCCGTGGGTCAATTTGGCCCCGTAGACCCTTGCTCTAATTAATATCCCGTAGGTTATGATGATCCCGTAGATAATCTTTTATTCTAGTCTTTATTCAATTGTCTATTTATACTTATATAACTTTAAAGCATCCTTTGCCATGTTTGGAATCATTTAATTTTACTTTTGAACTTTAGTTGACCTTGACCGTAGTCTAAGGTTTCATTTGTTTACTTTCGGACTATCCCTCCGACTTTACGACTTCTAGCGTCATTTACATGTCGGTTTGTCTTACGCTTACCATTACTCGGTTCATACTTATACTCCTTTACAACCCATTACCCGGGTCCTTCTATCTTATTGTTTTTAGCCTTCCGGTTTCACCGGTTTGCGTTTTCCTATTTTATTAAGCGTTATTCCTTGATTGACTCGTTTGATTCGTTTTGGGTGAATTTCCATCACTTATGAATGTCGAACTTCGTTCTTTATTTGACCCGTCCAACTTTGAAATGGTTGAACGTAATTCCCAAAATTTATGTTTGCGAAAATTCTTGTCATCTTTTAGTCATGACTCATATTCCGAGTCTTTTGACTTTCTATTTCGCGTTCCTGTTTCTCAGTCTACGCATGTGTTTAAATCCTTACCCACCAACCGGGTGTTTTACCGAAGTCGTTATTATTGCAACCCTTACGGTATGCATTATGACTTCGTTTCGCTTTTATATTCCTACTTTGTTCTCAAATTTGATGTTTTACAAAATCGGCCCGTTAAGAGTCATATTTGCATTTTCCGGGTTCGAGTGTAATCACACCCCTCCCAATTGCATACCTTAATCCTTTTACATTAATCTTTGTCCCTTCACTCGGGCTCATCATCCTAATGTAATACGCTTCCGTCACCCGGCTGTGCGTTTACATTATTATCAAATATTTTGCTCATTTGATTCATTTGGGTACTTTTAAGTTAGTCCCATTCACCCCGCCCTTACTACATCGGATGTAAACGTGTCCGCCATAAGAAGTTCATGGTATCATATGCCACTACTTACTTGGCCCGAGTAAGCGATTAACACATGACACACATGACCTTTTTATAGTTTTCACATCACGCCCTATGTAAGTAACGCCTCTATTTGTTTCTCTTGGAAACAATATCCCGAATACATTTTCTATTTGGGTTTTTCCAAGTTTTTAATCTACTTATGCAACTTTCAATTTCTACTTATTTGTTGCATATTACTATTTGTGCGATTATTTAAAATGTGCACCTGGTAATGTTTGCCCCGACGGACGTTCCTTGTCATTAACCTTGTTCGCGGTCGTTACGCGATTTAGTCCTCGGTGAGCATGCCCCTTTTGTCATACTTCGGACAGTTCCATCATCATATCCACAATTCGTTTGACTCTCATCGTCTTCAAACGCGAGTGTCCTTCAATTAAAACATTCACAAAAGTTAGTAACGTCAAATTTAATAATCGCCCGTATTATAATACAAGGCTTTTTCTACTTTACGTGTCAACGCGCGTATTTTCGTCAACTATATCAATCATTTTAATTGGGGTAACGTGTATCACACGATAGCCATATGTGTTGTTTACAACACTTTAGCATGCTAAACTATTAACATACTTGTACTTACCAGATTTGCGATCAAGCCTCGAACCGAACACCAATCTTTATTAAGAGCATAAGGTTTAAGTCCAAGCATAGTTTTCCCACCATACTTGAATCTCTTAAACCAAGGCTCTGATACCAACTTGTAACACCCGTCTAATTATTTAAGGATTTTCATTTAACTTGCGAAAATAAACATGACGTTATATGTAAATACTGTCGAATAATACGAGTGAATTAAAACTTCTACCATTTGAAAATATTACAATTTAATATCTAACGAATTGTCGTTTAAAATAACGACGAAACAACGTGCAGAAGCTTTATTCTAGTGTGTTCGGTTCTTGTACGCTGCTTGATCTTCATCCGGGAACTCTTGATATTTACCTGTGATCAAAACCAACTTAAAATTTAGTTTTGATGCTTAACTAATAGTTTAAACAAGTTCTAAAACATCTAACAACAAACAGCATTCAAATTGCCAGCTTTTGGGTCTCTCGCGGGCCGCGAGAGACTTAACAAAAGCCTACGCGTGCCGCGTCAAGCGTCGCGTGTCGCAACATACTCTACTTCCTCCGTCGCGTGGCGCGGGGGATGCACATTTCCAGCAGGTTCAGTTCTGCAACCTGCATTTTTCAGCAATTCAAGTTTTTACGAAAATGTGCATAACTTTCAAACTACACATCCGTTTTACCCGATTCTTTTTCCTACGCGTCTGTAATTTAATTCTCCATCTAATGGAGTTAAAATCCAACATCCGGATTAACAAAATTTCAGACTTTTAAGTCTTCGGCTTATTACCCCTTTTACCCAAATTTTGACCCATTCTTGTAATCGTCAAACAATCATATTTATTTGACTCCGATTCTCATAAATTCCATAAATTCATTGTTATTTATCATAAGAGGGTCAGAATCCCGGTTTACATACATTCTTGAACCCGTTTTTACTCAAATGTTTATTTTGACCCGTTAAGGGTATTTATGTCCTTTTAGGCATAAATCTCGCTCAATCATTTTTAATACCATATTTTCACATTAGTTCTCGAATGGTCTTCCACCACAATTATATTTGTGGTGGATTTGATATAGTAAACTATTTATGCCGCGTTTTACTTCTCAGTTTGTCATATTACGAAAAAGACCTATTTCTAGGCAATTGACCCACAAAGGTTTATGCCTATCACCTTGATGCTTATCTAAGGATTACATGATTATAATACGTGATTCCCAAACCACCCATAGGAGCCGTTTGCCTGATTTACCCATCAAAGGTATACTTACCAACATTAGTCCTTCATTTATGATGAAGGACTTTCACTACAATTATGACCAAATCGCACATTTAAAATGTAATCTCATTGATGCGTACCTGGCTCGGGTCAACAAATTGACCCGATTTATACCTCTCTTTTATTATCACATATTCTATGAACGCAATTAACCAAATCGCTAATCGCTCCTGTCAACACAAGACTTAACAACCATATTAATCGATATTGTCAAATGGTGTTATCACACCATTTGACCCGTTTGGCCTATAAGACCAAGCATTTTCATAAGTAGCAAAACATGGTTATTAATTACAAATTTGTTCATCCGACCCATTTCGGATTCTTGCCACAATACCCCTTTTTCTCTTAAACTCTTTTCTTATGTTTTTACCCATCCGGCTTACGCCACGGGTGCCCCTTTAGAACTTTAATTTACTTTAATCGGTACTTGACTAAATTTCCATTTTTACCAAATTTTCCATTTTTACCAAATTTTCCATTACTAGTTATGCTATAAAGTAACCTTAAGAAAAACTCTTAACCAATTCAAGATTAGTTTACCATTTTGCCTTTTTCACCATTAATCATGGTTTAAAACGTTTCTATTCGTTCCGACTCAATTCGTTTCGTGTTGGAACCCATAATTCGAACCAAATCCTTTGTCGTATTTATCGCCTATAAAATAAACACGTATACTAAAAGTAGGTGTAAGTTTTACTTACCTTGAAATCCGAAATACGCTTTTACTTCACACTTGATTCGTTTGACCCGCTCACTCATCAAGCTTCCACCTAGTTCGTTAGACGTCAAACTATCATCATAATTCATAAGATGGTTAGATTAGTCATTATCAATTATGACTACTCCATCTAACGGGTCTTATGTCGACTTTATCACTTGATTAAATCATTGGTTAGTTTGACTTCCTAGAAGTCAATTGATCTATCAACATACTCAAATGCACACTTCACATGGAATTTCAACATTTTAGCTTCATTTAGGCATTTTAACAAACACCTAGTGGGCATAATTTTTACATAACCATTAATAGGTTCTTGACATGTTACTTTCATCTACTTTCACTTCAATTAACAAATCTATACTAATTTTTAACATCAATAATCTCAGATTCGCCACACAAATTCAGATTTCACTAGAATAAGAACCATAATTCTAGTGTTTATTTGGTTTCTACAAACTCACTAATCACCTACAATGGTGATTATAAACCCCACAAGTATAATGCTAGGTTTTAACAAGAAATCATCTTGGGTTTATCCCTAGATGCCATATTACTTCTAGTTTCATCCATGCAAGAGATAATCAAGCTAAATTTCGGGTTTTCACAATTAACCTATAATTCAAGATGAATCAAAACATCAAATTTTTGCATACCTTATGATCCCCTCAACAAGGTGATCACTAATTCGTGCTTGAAAATCGATTTGGAGCTAATTTGAACCCTCAATCTGATCAATTTTGACATGCTCTAGGTTTTGGTGGGGAGCATATATCGCCCCCTGTGTTCTTGTTCAACCAGACCTCACAAATGAGGTATTTGGTTTTGTTTTTAATTAAAATTAATAATATAAGTTTCAAATTTAACAACACTGGCCCCTCTAATTTGATTAGTTAATTAAGTAGGGCACAACCTACTTATTTCCAACAATATTCCCCACTTATTAACTAGGTTAAACATTCCTAATTAAATTAGTGGGTTTTGGGAATCTATGACCAAGTTTAGTTTAAGTCCCGTTAACTCGGGCCTTCTACAAATTTTATTTCCCAAACACATTCTTTTTCTCTTTTTATTAATATTAGATTTAGTTATATAAATTCTAATATTTTCCGGCTTAACTTTTACCACTAACGGTTCTTTAGCCGTCTTTTAGTGTTAACGTGGTTTGATTACCAAACCCGTTTTTGGGGTGTTACAAGTCTACCCCAAGAGTGTGTATTTTTGGGGTTTTAATTTTTATTTTAATTAAACATAAACTTTCCTCCTTTTTGACAACCTTGGCCCCTCTAGTTGTTACTTGATCACAATTGTAGCAATTTCCTTCCCTTGATTGTTTTCTTAAACATTTAACCAAGTTTAATAACTTAGTTATTATATTTATTTAATTAAAAATGGTACCATTCTAACGAATTTTAAAATTCGCGTTTTGGGATGTTACAAATCTACCCCCTTAAAGGAGGTTCCGTCCCCGAAACCTCTTTCTCGTTTCCATTTGATACTAAATATCTTCCCTTCGTAATTTATACATACCCCTTTATGTTTAACTTTAACAGTTGCATCATAATTATAAGTAACCACCCGATCTCAATTCATATATTATTCATTCAATTGACTTTTCTCTAACAAGTCTATACTTTTTATACCATGTTTCCACCTAACATCCTCATTTCCTTGACCCGTTAGTAATAGGTTAATATACATACTTATTCAAACTTGTAATAATACTTACATTCATACGATCCGTTCATAACAGATCTAATACCTTCACCTCATCCTTTAAGATTTCATTGTTTACATTTATTACATAACATTTAATTGTTATTTTGTTATCACAACGAAGTTTCTATTTCATGGTCACACATACGTGCTCAACACCAAGGTCAACATCATTCTACATTTCCTATAAGTTTCTATTTCATGGTCACACATACGTGCTCAACACCAAGGTCAACATCATTCTACATTTCCTATAGTGGTTTGTACCATACATACCCTTACGTTACCTTCAACTCACCTCATTCATTCTACATTACTATTCCTCTCATTTCATGCATTACTTAAGTCGCATAAGCAAGCGCGTCATGCAAGTTCATTAGACGGGAGTTTAACTAATACCCAAAATTTTTGCTCAAAACTTTTAAGATTTAGTTCTTAATGGCATAGTTTTCTTCTAACGTCAACTATTAAAGTCAAACATTCCATACCATACCTATTCCATCATTCATCTCGTAAGTCATTTTCAATTTACTAATTCATATCTATCTGGCATGAGTTAAAACATTTTACTTACCACGATTTCATTTTATACTTTGGCGATCCGTAAACCAGATTGATCCGCTCATTCACAAGTACTAACCGTACCAGGCCAGCTTTCATTCATCCTTGTAATGGGCTTCCACTTGTGCACATTCTTTCACCAATTCGATTGGTTTCATCACATTCAGAATTCCACCATTAACATCTACAAAATCGGCGATTAGCACCTTTCATTCAAACATTCATTATACTAGATGATTACCCACCTATTATCCTTTTTCTTCTTCCTACATACATGCTATAACACATCCCACATTTCATCCCTTGCATGCAATTCTTTTATTCCAGTTTCTTATTTCGTCAACCTTTACAGTTTGACTTTTCGAGGTCAAACTGACATTTCTTATTTATCGTATATGTATTAAAGTACACGTTCTTACTTCTTTTCATTCATGCTTACTTGCCAAGACATTCATTACATCAATTCAGTATTCTTGCCATAACTTACCCTTCCCAATTATACTTAAATTATTGTCCGGGTCGTAGCCCGTCATTTATTACGACTCCTAAGAGTCGATTACTAACACATCTAAAACATAACATGTTCAAGACTTCTTTCTTTCGTCAAAATTTAGGTTTACGTGCCAAACATTATGCTCACCTACAAGTATAAAACTTAACAAATCAAAACATTATATATCGGTTTAAATGGCGATTACCATTTGACCCGCATGACTCGTTCGTCTCTTTAACCATTCTTGCATACAAACATATTTGTGTGTATATATATATATATGTATATATATATATATATATAAGTTTAAGACATAACTTGGATAATATTTGCTTTTTAAAGAATATTTAATTACTTAGTCCGTAATTACCTACACATTTGAATCTTTTCATTCTTATCATTTATTATGTTTCGAACCCGTCACGCGGTTTCTAACATATCATTTATACTTTCATTCCTTCTTTGTTTCGAATCCGTCTCGCGGATTCTAACATATCATTCATACTTTCCTTCCTTTCATGTTTCGAATCCGTCTCGCAGATTCTAACAAATCATTCATACTTTCATTCCTTTCATGTTTCGAATCCGTCTCGCGGATTCTAACATATCATTCATACTTTCATTCCGGAAAGTCTTACATTTCTTTTCACCCTCACCCTCACGTCCACCTACTACCTAATTCTAACGGACATACCTGTAACAATCATTACGGTCTCACGAACATCATATGTTTCTTGTGTACTGGCCAGGTACACAATCCACATACTAGTTTCGTGTCTTCGTGTAATCGTCACCTTATGTCTGAAGAATTAGGTTTCGGCACGTGTAACATTTTCATTACTTCGTTTCCATTCTATTATTATATTTCATTAAAATATTCCTTCACTCGATAAATTTTAGCATTACATGCACCCATATGCTAAATTTACGTACCAGGGTCAATATGTCTTATTACATGCCTTGGTGCTGGTCCTAGACCACATCCACAGATCATCCTTTCCAAGAAATTGTGCTTACCCTTCACATAACATACTATTAGTTTCCTTCAAATACATAATTTAATACATACTTACATTCGCTTTTAACTTTAGGCCTTGATCGAGTCTTGGATTGTACGGGTTCCTTGTTACAAGAGCACACAAGTTTGAGTTCAAGTATTTACCTCTTTCTACTTGATTTCTCTCAAACATACCAACTTTTTACGCCCAAATTTCACATTCCAAAATGTAATATTATCATACTATTATTTAACAAAATTCGGGCATGACCCGTTCGTATTATGAATAATTCCCTATAAGACTAACTTGTAATAACTTAAAATACGACACAGCGGAAAATATGAGCCCAAAATTTCATTCTTTATTAGACATAATACTTACAGGAAAGTTCAAATACAAAATTTCATACACTCATTAAAAAGGATTTACCACATTCCATTATATTAATGCTTCAAGACCCATATTTGTCAAACTATGTGACCGATCCTTCCCGTACAATCCTTACTCTTGACCCGATATTCAATCCTTTTATCCTTCATAATAATATTATGTCCTCCCAACCTGCATTCACCACATACATAAACATCATTAAGATTTGGTGACGTCCTTCTTAAATTAAATATATGCAATCAAATAACCACTCCATATTCCTTCTTCTCATGCCAGTCTCTTCGAATATGCTTTCCTGTATAATAATGCATTCAAATTCTTTGAACCTTCACAAGGTCCTTATGGCGTACCTGCATTCTCATTTCATACTTAAGTTCCCGGTTTAATAACTTAACACTCAAACATATACACATATCCCATCCATTCGTAAGCAATAATTCCCACTTCGTACACAGACGCAATCATACATATAAGTTAAACACGTACTTCATTACATGAATATGTACACATAAACAATTGTATAAACTATACAAACATACACGCTACATAAGACATTCCGAAAGGGTTTACTAAGACACCCTAAATATAAGCTTCCCAATGAAAAGATCATGTACGTAAGAGGCTACATGCATTCTTTCTTCTATTCATAATTACCTAACAGTTCCGACTAACAGAAGGTAATTATTTTTCCTAACAGAATACATATAGACGTTTATAATTGTAACCTGGTGGTTAAGTCTTACAATTCTCAAAAACATAAGAGGGATTAGTCATACGTAACTTAAAACGTGTTTAAACGAATTCGTTATACGGCCTGCCTACTGTTTACGGGCCTCAAACATGATTCTGATGCAGGGAGGCCGGAAATTACGGCCTGGGCCGTAATTTACGGCACCTGAATCTTTGTTTCGTCCGTTTACACTAAAACGTGAGTAACTTTCAAACCGTTTAATCTCCCGTTTCTTCCCACGTGACCGTAAATTCGTCCTCTATCATATGGACTCAAAATCTAACACCCGAACTAAGGAAATTCTTAACTTATATGCTTTCAGCTTAATATTTATTTATGATTTATTTGACCCGTTTATGTTTTTATAAAAAAAACTCATATGTTTATACTCCAAACTCACATGACATTAAACTATAACACTTTTACATTATCCGGAGTTCCGTACATGGGGTTTATGAACCCGATTCCCGGTATACGCTAAACTCATTCATTTTAATCAATTATACGTAAGTGAACTTCATTAGTAAAACTTCCTTATTTTGACCCTTTGGTCTACATAGCGAAAACCTTCGCTTCTAAATAACCAAATCTTAATAGGCTTCGATTACCATGCTCAAGTAACTAGCACATAACTTTGCTTAAATAAACTAAGAAGTGATTCGGAAATCACTTACTTAATACTACTTACTTGATATCATCAACAATAACGCATTTCAACATAACTTCACAATTATCATACAATTAATCTCTGTTACTACTAAAGAGGGAGTCCGGGAGTTTACTTACCTTACGCATCCATATCCGCTCTCGTTTCCTCACGTCCTCATGACCCGTAAGCCCTTTATGCTTCCATCCATCTTGACATGATCCCTATACTTTCATTGCGTTGCATCCTCATTCTTGTTAGCATATAAAATTATACATAGGAATGATCATGTCAAATTATATTTCACATTCGGCTTCGTTTTAACTTTACTCGTCAATTTCCAACAACTCAAAGTACAACTAGAGTCACATATTTTCATTCCACATAATTCTTCATGTCACCACATATAGCACATATTGATAAAGCATGTACTTAATGAGATCTAATTTCACACATCCACAACTTTATAGTCGTTTACACTACGGACATCGTTTACATTTCATACTCACATAGTAACACATTTAAAATCACAAGATCATATATGCACGCATCTTAAACAATTTCCTTACATACTATTCATCTCATAATTTCACAACTAACAACATCATTCAAAATCACTATCCTTGAATCCGACATCATTCTTACTAGCAACCCACATTCTTGTTCTCTTAAGCATTTCATCGAACACTTGGCGGGTTTCGCATTTAAAGCATAATGTACAAATATTCTCATGTTCATCTTCCTAATTCTTGTGCTCACTTGCCATTAACATCTAAATAAAAATCGCATAACTTCACACCATACTAAATCTAACTAATAAAAACCAATAACATAAATCATAACACGTCCGAATATGCATAAGATTTGACATGGGTAGTATACCCATGTCGCCACCCTACCTATAGCAAATGGGTTTTCCCCAAATCTTCATCATAATCAAAATTAAACATACTTTGGCATCTACACATCCTTTATAACTAACATTCATGCTTAATCTTACACTATAATACCAGATTACACAAAACCCACTTGATCAAACATCATTAAAATACCAAATTCGACTTACATGATGGTAGAAACACTTAAGTGATCAACATTCCTGGTTTATGCATTCGATTAGCCCTTCAATCCTCCTTCAATTTGATGAATTTTGGTGATCTAGGGTTTTACCCCCTTTTCCCTTCTCTCCTGGTCAAACATCGACCCACACACACACACTGAGTGTGTATTTTTGGGGTTTTAATTTTTATTTTAATTAAACATAAACTTTCCTCCTTTTTGACAACCTTGGCCCCTTTAGTTGTTACTTGATCATAAATGTAGCAATTTCCTTCCCTTGATTGTTTTCTTAAACATTTAACCAAGTTTAATAACTTAGTTATTATATTTATTTAATTAAACATGGTACCATTCTAACGAATTTTAAAATTCGCGTTTTGGGATGTTACACTTTCTGAGGTTCAAAACGTGGAAAGTCGGGTGGACATTACTCAGTTCCTCCGGTAGTTCGAGTTTGTAGGACACTTTGCCAATCCTTTCCAGAATCTTAAAGGGTCCCACATATCGAGGCTCGAGCTTTCCTTTCTTGCCGAATCTGATCACCCCCTTCCAAGGTGCAACCTTTAGGAGTACGTGATCGCCAACGTCAAATTCCAGGGGCTTGCGGCGTCTATCGGCGTAACTTTTCTGACGGCTCCGAGCTTTCAGTAGATTGTCTCAAATTTGGAGGATTTTGTCAGTCGTTTCTTGTAATAGCTCAGGACCGGTAATTTGAGCGTCTCCGATCTCGTGCCATACAATAGGCGATCGACATTTTCTTCCGTATAATGCCTCAAAAGGTGCCAGTTGGATACTAGAATGATAACTATTATTGTACGAGAATTCGACTAAAGGTAAATGCGCGTCCCAATTACCACCGAAATCTATGACACACGAGTGAAGCATGTCTTCAAGGGTACGAATCGTTCTTTCAGTCTGACCGTCGGTTTGGGGATGGAAAGCGGTACTTAGATTAAGAGTAGTACCGAGAGCAGATTGAAATGTTTCCCAAAGACGTGAGGTAAACCGACCATCGCGGTCAAAGATGATGTCACGAGGTGTCCCATGTTAACAGATAATTTCGTCGGTGTAGATTCGGGCTAATCGTTCCACCTTATAGTCTTCTCATATCGGCAGAAAGTGAGCGGATTTAGTCAAACGGTCAACGACAACCCAGATGCTGTCGTGACTTGATGGCGTGCGCGGTAGTTTCGTTATGAAGTCCATAGCTATACTTTCCCACTTCCACATAGGGACTTCGGGTTGGACAAGTAAGCCAGAGGGTCTTTGCTATTCGGCCTTGACTTTAGAGAAAGTTAGGCACTTCGAAACATAGATGGCGATATCCTTCTTCATGCCCGGCCACCAGTACTTGTAGCGCATGTCCTGGTACATCTTGTCTGCTCCGGGATGAACGGAGTATAGCGACTTGTGGGCTTCGTCGAGCAGATTTTGTCGCAAGTTGGTACGCTTAGGAATCCAAATTCGGTCCAAATAATGGAATATACCATTCGATTTATTCACGAGTTGAGCACCATCATGCGTAATCCGTTCCTTTTTCAAAGTACGTTCGGTAAAACAAGCATGTTGGGCATCACGAATAAGAGTCTCGAGATGGTACTGGGCTTGAGTATTGCGAACGCTATGCAAATATCTTCGTCGACTGAGAGCGTCGGCAATGACGTTTGCTTTGCCTGGGTGGTAACGAATCTCACAGTCGTAATCGTTGAACAGTTCTACCCACCGGTGTTGGTGCATATTTAGTTCTTTCTGGTTAAAGATGTGTTGTAGGCTCCTATGGTCGGTGAAGACCGTACACTTAGTACCATAAAGGTAGTGTCGCCAAATCTTTAAGGCAAAAACAATTGCGCCAAGCTTGAGGTCGTGTGTGGCGTAGTTCTTCTCGTGGATCTTGAGCTGACGAGACGCGTACGCGATAACCTTGTCTCGTTGCATAAGAACACAACCAAGACCGAGGTTAGAGGCATCGCAATAGACTATGAAGTCGTCATCTCCGTTGGGCAAAGAGAGAATGGGAGCGTTGCAAAGCTTAAGCTTGAGAGTTTGAAAGGCCTCCTCCTGTTCAGTTCCCCAAACAAAAGGTTTGTCTTTGTGAGCAAGGGAAGTAAGCGGAACATCGATTTTTGAAAAGTCAGCGATGAATCGGCGATAATAACCAGCCAATCCGAGGAATGAACGAACTTCGGACGGGTTCTTTGGTGTAACCCAGCTCTTAACGGCTTTGATCTTCGCGGGATCGACATTAATTCCTTGACTATTAACGACGTGACCCTGGAATTGGACCTCCTCCAACCAGAATTTGCACTTGGAGAACTTGGCATAGAGACGCTTTCCCTGGAGTAGCTCAAGAACCAAACTGAGATGTTGCGCGTGTTTGACTTTTGATTTGGAATAGATCAGGATATCATCGATGAACACGATGACGAAACGGTCAAGATAGGGTTTACACACGCGATTCATTAGATCCATGAAGACTGCGGGGGCATTAGTAAGACCAAAGGGCATAACAACACATTCGAAATGACCATAACGGGTTTGAAACGCGGTTTTGGGTATATCCTTCTCTTGAATTCGTAGCTGGTGGTATCCTGAACGTAGATCGATCTTCGAAAAACACGTAGCACCTTGTAATTGATCAAATAAGTCATCGATTCAGGGCAAGGGGTATGGATTCTTGATAGTCAGCTTATTCAACTCCCTGTAGTCGATTCACATCCGGAACGATCCGTCCTTCTTTTTTACGAAAAGGACAGGTGCGCCCCAAGGGGAGGTGCTTGGGCGAATGAAGCCTTTATCAAGTAGTTCCTGGAGCTGACTCGAAAGTTCCTGCATTTCTGACGGGGCGAGTCGATATGGAGCTCTAGCGACAGGATTAGCTCCAGGAATGAGGTCGATTCAGAAATCGATATCACGAGTAGGAGGTAAACCTGGAAGATCTTCAGGAAATACATTAGGAAATTCGCGAACAACGGGGACTTCTTCCAACGTCTTCCCTTTGTTTTTCTCTGCTACTACGATCTGTGCCAAGAAAGCTTGGTATTCCTTGCGGAGATACTTGCTAGCCTGGACACACGGCATGAGTTGTAATTTCTTCAAGGCGACTTCTCTGTAAACACATAGTTGATCACCATTTGCGAGTGAGAAGCGAATCATCTTGTCAAAACAAATGATTTCAGCATGGTTTTCCCAAAGGAAATCCATACCTACTATGATATCAAAACTACCGAGTTGCATCGGTATAAGGTTAATCAGAAAGATGTGACCGTTGAGATCGAGAGTACAGTCACGTAAAACAGAACTGACGGTAACGGTTCATCCAGTGGCTACTTCTACGTCGAAGGTCGTTGGGAGGTTAGCGCGCTTACGATTTAGGAGCTTTTCGAATTCAAACGACACAAAACAGTTATCGGCTCCAGTATCAAATAAACACGAAGCATAAATACTAGTTACGAGAAATGTACCATTGACCACGTTGTTGTCTGCCTGAGCCTGACAGGCGTTGATGTTGAAGACCCGCCCGCGGGCTGCTTGTTGAGCTGGCTGCTGCTGTTGTTGCTGTTCCTGCTGTGGTGCTGGTTGCTGCTGCTGCTGTGGCTCTTGCTTAACCACTCTGTTGGGGAAGACATTTGCGAAGTGGTTGGGATCACCACACGCAAAGCAAGCTCTTGCGTGAGCAGCGGGAGCAGGAGCTGCTTGCTGTCCTTGCGGAGCTGGTAGAGTATGAGCTTGAGTTTGAGCTGGGGCTTGAGTCTGGTGAGCACGACAGTTGGTAGTGAAATGGCCGTACATGTTGCAATAAGCACAGAATCGCATGCGATACCAGTTGGATGATGATAGGTACAAGTAGGGCAAAGCGGGTGTGGATCGGTGTATGCATGCTTGGCAAGCGGTGCATTGACCACAGGCGCCGCTACTTGACGCTGCTGAGTTTGCGTTTGGGCTGGTACTGGTTGGAGAGGTGCAGAAGCGACTGCACAGTTCTTGTTGCTGGAGTTGCTGTTCTTTCTCTTTCGACGTGACAGCTTTGACGATTGCGGTGCGGCGGTTGTTTCAGCGGTGGTAGTTGCAGTGACTTGATGCAGACTCTTGGAGGCTTTGTCGAAATAACCAGACCTCACTCGCTTATCATTGATCTCAGCGGCGAGTAGGTAGGTTTCCTCGATTGTTGTTGTCTTTGCAGCCTAAACAAAATCAGTGACACAATCCGGCAGAGCGCGGATATACTTCTTGATTGCAATCTCAGGAGTTGTCACTTGACCTGGACAGATAAGACTGAGCTGCTTGAAGTGAGCGGCTAAACCAGCGTTATCTCCGCCATCCTGCTTGAGGTGCCAGAATTCATCCTCGAGCTTTTGGAGTTCATGGGGAGGGCAGAACTCTTACATCATGAGGTTCTTCAACTCTTCCCAAGACAATCCGAAAGCTGCATCGTTTCCTCGCTTGTTTCTCTCGGCCGTCCACCATTCAAGAGCGCGGGATTGGAAGACGCCGGTAGCATTGATTGTGCAGAGGTCTTCTGGACAGCCACTCTGGCGCAAGGTGACTTTGATAGAATCGAACCATTGGAACATAGCCGTAGGCCCTTCTGTCATAGTAAATTCTTTTGGACCGCAGGGTTTGAACTGCTTGAAGCTAAAAGCCTGTTTGGGAGTCTCTGTCCTGGATTCTTCGAAACGATTTGCTAGCATTTTCGTTTATCTCACTGAAAATATGCGGAATCACTTTGACAACTTGACTTGCGACGAGTGAAGCGAGTCGCTTCTCAGCTTGTTTGCGTCTAGCAGCGCGAGAAAGGTGAGATCCAGATAACGACATTGTCTGCAACAGACATCGTCACAGGACTTAAATGCTATTTCGATTACGTCTAGCATAGTCTATTATCTCACTTAAGGCTACTTATATATGTATAAAGCTCAGGAACACGTAAACACAAAATCAAGTAGGCACATAATACACAGAAGCACGTAAGCAGATGAGCACGTAATCCACGTAATCACAGAAGGATATAATCCACATAACCTACTATATTTTGCACGCATTCACCTACATATATTGCACAGATTCACCTATCCTTCACGATAGTATGTAACGATATAGCATAGCGATTGCGAATAACGGGTAACGACTGCTGGTATCACAAGCGATTTGTTAGCGTATTGAGGTAGATGTGCAGTGTGAGTGGTGTGGGTTGATCAAAACAAGTAGCGAAAAGCGAGCAAATCACCACATAAATGCATAAAATTTTACATAAAAGCAAATAATCACAGGATCAGCGGGTGCGAATCAGAATCGAAACACATAAAATCGAGTTGAATGTCTCGGGTATGCTAGACTTTGACTACCCAAAGTGGATCGACTATTCACAAGGACTTCGTAAGTGCACACTGGGGCCTTCTAGACTGTGTTCTTGCCTTAATCTGGGCAGTTGGCACGAATCCTTCCAGTCACAGTGCGACTTCAAGTCGTTGGAGTCCGTCGAGACTTTGGTGAGAGTTTTGCGAAATAAAGGTAAAAGCGGAATAAGTCATCAAGATTCGGGTTTCACCCCTAACTTAACGACTTTGTTCCCTGTGTTGATGAAGTAAAGTGGAAAATTCACGTCGAAGTACGGATTTCACTCCTGATTCAACGCAAATTCTCGTGTTTATAGTAAAAATGCGTGTCGAGCGATCGAATCGAGAGTTTGCGGTTTTCACACCTATTCCCGATCGAATTACTCGATTGTGTAAAGTTGTGTGTGCGATAGCCTTAGGAAAGGCTAAAACGACTCAGACAATCTTAGGAAAGATTGTCGAGCGTTTGGAGATTGAGCTGGAATACTTCGTACGAAGTGCACAACTCGGGCAACGTGACCTACTTCATACGAGATGTTTCACTCAAGGGAAGTAACTCACCTTGTGCGAGTTGTCCCATTTCATACCGGTATCCTCAGCATAGCATAAGTGATAGAGTTCACACAAGTAGAGGTCGCGTTGGGTACTTAGACTATAGTCTAGGTCGATTCTAAGACAACAACCCGGACTAGGTTGTGTCTTTCCTAGTTCCCTATAGTTATGGCTCTGATACCAATCTGTCACACCCCAACCGATGGCAGAATCATCGGGGAGTGGCACTGAGCGAAACAAATTGTTCATGAGTATCCACAACAACTATTAATTACCAGATACTTAAACGTCATGTCCCATACTATAACATATCCAAATAAAACAGTTATTACAGATAATTGTCTCACAAACAACTACTAATCCAAAAACTCAGATTTCAAATAGACAATTTATTTGTTTGTTTCTAGGACTCTTTCCTAGCCTCAATTTCATCACACAGCAGACCAGGCATCCTAGCATCTTAAGCACCTGTAACATACGTTAAAGTAAAAGTCAATACACATAGTGTAAAGGTGAGCATACAAGTTTGATAGTATAATAGAGTTCGAAATCGTTTACGCATAACCAGCACGTACAACGTGTGATGTGAAGCACGTAAGTTATCGACAAAGATCCTATCAATACCAATGACTGCGGGTTGACTGTGTAAGGCAGTTCGCAACACATATTCACCACTGTGATCAAGTGAGTAATAGTCCTTAACAACCCCTGTGAACAGGTGCTGAGTCCAAACTATAGTACTATCGTTGCTAAGGCAGGTATACAGCAATCTATGTGTAAACATAACAAACATGCATTCATCGAGTCACGTATAACATACTGTAATGGTTAGCGTTAAAGTGTTTACGTTGTGTGTTCGATGTCATTTGAATATATGTAACGTATGTAATACCCAAAAGTGCGTAAAGCAAAAAGGGATCGAGTATACTCACAGCGATGATGGATTGAAGGGAGTGCTAGAGAATGAGTCAGCCTAGTTACAGAATGGTAACGGTAAGCGATAAGTGACACGTAAAACGAGGCAAGTGAAACAAAGTGACGAGTGGTCATCCGGCCGGATGGCAATCCGAACGGATGGCCATTCGATCGGATGTCAATCCATTCGGATGGTCATCCGTTCGGATGGCCATTCGGTCGGATTGACACTTCGTTTGTGGTAGATGTGTTTGTGTATGATGGCTTGTCCTTTAAAGTTTTCGTTGTAGCATTTTCCAAAACAAGAAAGGTTTCTACCATCCAAGTCACCCATGCGGATTGCCGTTCGATCGGATGGTTATCCGATCGGATGGCAGAACGCATGGTAACTTGTTCGTTTGAAAATTGTTAAGTTTAAAAGTTTGCGGTTTGATCGAGATGGTACGACATCAGTTTAAACAATAGGAACTCCACCAAGTTCTAGTCGTCCAATCGGACGGGAATCACCCCAATCTGATCATCAGACTATTCTCGACGGTTGTTTGTGTTCAACCTGAAATTGGTTGTCTCGTTGATAGAAATCAGATCTTGAACCGATACTTCACTACGAATGAGTAGAAGATCAGAACGAGGTCCGGTTCTATCGGTATTGAGTGTAAAATGTCACACCCCAAAAACGTCGCGGCGGAATATTTAACGTAGTGGAGATGGAAGTTGGTGCCCATTTATATCTTGTCGAGCGATGCATTTTATTGTTGGACATATTGGTTTATTTTAAACATAAGTTGTTAAACATTACGTTTTAAGTCACGAAACAATTACATAGTTAAGATGTCTTTGATCCTCGCGGATCTTATTACAGAAGTCCCAGAAAGTTTAAAAAGATGTCCAACATATTTAAAAGAAACAACATGCATCATTCACCACAAGATATGCCATGATTTCCATAAGCCGAGTTCAAGTACGTGTAGAACACGTGAAAATCAAGTGTCAACACAAAGGAAGGTGAGTTCACTTATTCGTTTACTAACAAATTTTATTCCAAGAAAAACTTTCTGATTAGGTGTTTATTTGAAAACATCCATGTAATTTTAGAAAGTCCATTTTACTCCTTTGATAAAATCCAAGGGCCTTCCATCGGGTCATTACTCCGACAATTGTAATAATGTCCAGGTTTTGTATATTAAATTATAACATTTAATCACAAAAATCCTAAGTTTCTCCGTTTCTTAGAATTATCACATAACTTGGAGATTTTCTCAAGAAGTTGTCATTTTTGAATATGTTGGCACGTTAGAATATATATATATATAAGTCCATATATATTTATATATTTATTATGATTTTGCGTTTTGAACGATTTCATTGGTGACCATCATTGTGTAATTCCCTTAACTCTCCCGTTTATACGTGATTTACCTACGATTTGCGCGTCATAATATTTATTCACAAACGTTCATATAATCTAACACCGAAACACACGAAATCTTGTTAATTTATCTATTTTTTCATTTTCAAAGCAAATACACATGAAATATCATATATATCAAATTTCATGCTCGACAAACAAGTTACACATTTAACGCACTTTTACCGTTTCTACCGCACATAACGTACATGCATAGTCTAAATTTCCCATTATCAAATTATCACTTAATATTTTATCATATTTACATGTTTAAATCACTTAACACATTTTATCACAAAAGACTCACTCAAAATTCATTCATACTAATGTTCATTGAAAAAATGCGTATTTTAACGATTCGGTAACGTTTTCGGGCGTCGGAAGTCACATATGACCAACCAAACACCAAGTAAGCTTGAAATTAGTTAAAATACTTATTTTAAACTAAAAATATTAGTTTATTTACTGATCTAAATCAGTTTTATGAAAATCATCCGAAAAGTCAATTTTTGACCGTTTTAACGCATAGTTTTGCGTTAAATGTTACCGTAACCATCCCAACTCGAAACGACTTGATATTTTAACACAATACATGTAATTTACTGATTAAAATGGTTATAATATTCAGATTAGTGCAGTTTTTATTTAAGTCACATAACTCATGCGATTTCACATATTTTACAACTTTTAATGCACCAAGTACAACTCACAAAGCTAGCAAACATTACGACAAAGTTACATATCATTAAACACTTCAAAATAAATTTATTATAAGTCTTATAATCTGATCTAAAACTATTTTCATCATAACATCATTTATCCATCATTTTATGTACATACACCCACATGCATGGCTATGTACAAGCACTTAATGCATATATATCATATCATCATCATCTTACATAACTTTAAATGCATCTAAGGATACATTTACTTCATGTTTTTATAAATCACAACATGTTCATCTCATAATCATTAGATCATTTCACATAAATGCATCATTTCATCTTTATTTACATATGGCAAAATTTAGTGTATACACTTACATATACATATATACATACACGACATACACACATATACACATGCATAAACTTCCAAAACCTCACTTTTTAACACATCTACTTCAAATCATGGAACCTTTTCAGAACTTTCTTTTATGACTCTTTTACAACACATGCATGTAATCATCTTTTCAAAATCAAATCAAGTAAGGATCATTTAACAAAATCAAAACACAACAAGTTACACTCCCACTCATAAACTTTCGGCCCTATGTACAATACATATTCACATTCACTTTTCTTTGATTTAAACCTCATTCTTTGTAGAATGCAAGTTTTGTGATTAAACTCAAGAACAAGAGAAACTTCCATCATTATTTTAGATCATCAAGAATCAAAACAAGATTTGTGAAATGAACTTTATACCTTCAATATTTTAGATGGGTTTTTGAGAATAGATGATGAGATGGAGGTTGTTCTTGCTTGAAATCACTTCCAAACACCCTATTTAGCTTGAAATCATCTTGAAAGAACCTTGAATCTCCACGAAAATAGTATGAAATTTTTGAATTTGGGTGTTTAGAGGGGTGTTCGGCCGAGATTGTTCAAGAGGGTGAGAGAGAGTGTAATTTGATCTTGGTTTATGGAATAAGAAGTGTATAAAGAATGTTTAAATGATGACTTGTGTTCCCAAGAACCACACATGGCAAGAACTCAACAAAATGGCAAATGGTGGGCTGCCTATATGCCGCCACCTAAGCCCCCCTCTCTCACAAAAAAAATATACAAAGACACATTATATGTAAATTAATGTTAAAACAGGTATTTTACTGGATACCGGGTATTTTATCTAGCGTTTTAAACCCGTTTTAGTGCGTTCTAAATTATTTTTAGCGCTCCTTAAAAATAAACTCACCAAAATATTACTGAACATTATTTTGTTTGCCTGGACTGGTGACGTTGTCGGTATTTGGCAGTATGCGCGCTGTGCCTGTACTCGTTAAAAATCGCAAAAATAGGAATTTAAGCGTTTTTGTTTATTTTTGTCCTTCTATAAGAATACACTTATCAAATTATTGCTGAAGTGATTTTCAGTTGTCTTGACGGGCTGTGTTGACAGTATTTTGTCGGTATATGCGCTGCATTGCGCGGTAGGCGCTTAAATTCGAAAAATAGGGTTTCTTAGCGTTTTGATTTATTTTTCCTCATGAATAGGATTAAAATTATTATTTTAATCATAACATACTATTTTTAGGATTTTAACATTGTCCGGGTGGTCACCGATGTTCGTTTCACATTTTAACCGTTACGCGTTAAGCGTCTATCTTACCGTTGTCAACATATTTTTTTTCAAAGTTTAATTTTACCAATACAATAAATTCCACATATAAACGTGATAATCAGCCAAGTATGGTCCTGTTACCTATTCACAGCACGTGCTATAATTGTACGGTACGGCCTGAAAAGCCGGGTGTCACAGTCTCCCCCATGTTTAGGAAATTTCGTCCCCGAAATTTTTACTTCACAGGTTTTGTTTTCGCACTAAAATAAATTAATAAAATGAATCTATTGAATATAGTCTCATAGTTTCTGCGAGAAACTTGGATTCTTCCGAAGAATCCTTGTAGATCTATATTACACACGTTCTCGATTCCTATACTCTCATCTCAATACTCTCCACCCTTTCCAGGGTCCAACATTCGTAATTCTACATCAAGGAGATTCAAATCAAGGTTCCACCAAGGCAGATGTATCTCATGGAGATAAGCTCAATCGAATGAGTTCCTTGTCTAAAAGCTCTTAAAACTATTTCTGTCATTTCCGGCGGTGCTTAATCTGTAAAAAGATTGTGCAATTGGGCGTAACAGCGTGGGTTAGATCGATTCGAGGTTCGATCCATCTTGCAGGGAAGATTCTAGGTAAGTCTTTTTAGGAAGACTTCCGGATAGTTGCGTTTGATAGAAATTTCTTCGACGTTCCTTCATTCGATTTCTGTATCCATTGTGTTTACTACAAACGCTGGATAACCCCTTTTCTCAACAACTCGGCATCCTCACAATACTGACCACTCTTGACTATTAATTCTCAATACTTGACTTGAACGATCCCCGCGAACCGCTTCCGCCTTTCCATCGTCATCGGGACGAAATATTCTAACTAGCTTCTTCGAGAAATAGTCCCATTCCATCCTCAGAAAGTGAATCCATTCTTGCATTTTCATCAAAGCTTCTCAGCTCCACTGATAGGACTCTAATCTCTAGAACTACAATCGCCTATCAATTACTATAACTACGAACAACCTCGCTAGTTTCTATCAATTTACCAACTATTAGCTCTATCGGACACTTCATACTTGGCTTACTTATAGGTGAACATAACAATGGTTCATAGTTTCCTGAACGAAACTCAATCAGCTTTAGTATCATAAGTATGAACATAAATTGGCTTTTGATTCGAAACATACCGGTAACAGTAGCAGGGCTCTCGCTTGCCTTCCTGACACTTGTCCCAACGGAATTACTCTTAACATTCTGTCCTTTCGAATTCGGGCATTCTCTTTTGTAGTGTCCTTGTCCACCGCATGTAAAGCATCCTTCAAGCACAGCTCCATCCAATGTACTCTTAGCATAACACTGGGAAGTCACATGTCCGGTTCGGCTACATCTGGCGCACTTCTCTTGTCCATCGCCGTCCTTACCCTTTCCTGACTCTTGAGGGTTAGTTGCACTTGCTTTCTCCAACTTGCGTTTCTTCCTACTTCCAACTTCGGGAGTCTTCTTGGAGCTCTCGGGTTTGCGCTTCTTCGAATTTCCAATTTTAGGTTCAGACCGCTGAAATACTCGGATAACTGACTCATTCTGACAGCCTGATATCACGCATATCGAGGTCACGTCATTGCATAGAACACCAGTAAATGATCTTGGGCTACAACCCTGGATTGTTTTGTGTACGCTCTGATGCACTGTTCATATAGTTATCAGAAATCAGGAATACGTTCCAAGGAGATCATGACAAATGAACAACCAAAACTTTCCGATCATTATTTTACCTGAAGGGTTTCCAATCTGTGTCCCACCAAGATCCTGCTCAGGAGTACCGTATTCACGTTTCTGACCGTCATTTTGGTTAGCGTCACGCTGTTCCAAGGCAGTATTAACATGTTGGGTTATGAATCGTGCCAACTCCTCCTGGGTGGCAGGTAGTCCAGTATCCGGTTTTGCTTTTGGCGGCATTTCGTCATTTCTATTATTTACAACAATAATAATCACATGAGACGATAACCAAAATAAAAATAATTCAATCATTAAATATTAGTGGACTAAACATAGCGCATGTATAATATCCACATATTAATGAGAATTTTTTTTTACCAAAAGTTAACTATCTGATATTATCATAGAAATTAACAACTTGTTTTTCGGTACATGATATCCGGTCATTGGCATGTCTATATTGACACCCATAACAAGTTTTTCACAAAATTTCTACCTAATATCACAAAATATAATCGGCACACAGGTCCCAAAAAGAAAAGAAAATATCAAAAGAGTATCCAGACACAACAACCAAAAACAAACAACCATCAACAAACATAATCAACATCTAACGCTTCATCCCTATGAAATCTAGCATCTTCCTAACCAACTCATCCAAATCCACGATCCTCCAATGCATCTGATCCATCGCGCTGTCATCTAACTCCTTCAACTCATTGTACCAGTCGATTTGCCCCTCGAGGTCCTTCAGCTTTCTCTTGGTCGTTTCCAGCTCTTCACGCATGGCAGCAAACTGTCGGTCACAATGGCAACATCGATCCACCCAAACTCCTTTCCACTTCTTAGAAGCAGATGCAGTCTCAGCTTGTGACATAGAAGCTACCTCTCCAGCAGGCCTAATTCTCTTTCTGTGGCGATAATACACTAATAGAGGCGTAGGAGATGCGCGTGTCTCAATAACAGGTAAAGGTGTCTCTGATAAAACAGGTGGAGGGACCTCAGAAATAGGCTCGATCACAGTAGCAGGTGGAGCAACAGACGGCTCTAATGGTGGAGTAGTAACAATAGTGGCATCCACTGCTGGTGCAATACTGAAAGGTCCTCCAAACACAGGGACATCTCTGATCACGTCATCGATAACTGGTACTGCGCCAGATGATTGTCCTGTCTCATGGATCAAGAGATGAGCGTCATCGTCGTCATCAATCCACCCGTTGCTCGTGAAAGCATATCGGGGGTCTACCTGACTAGCGAAAGCAGGGTCGACACGGAATGATGAAGCAAACTCAACCATACCAACCATCTGTGGGGTCGTGATAGGTGCCTCTGGTAAAATAGATCTGGGTGAAGTCTCGAAATCTGGCTCGCTACTAGAGTCGTTGATCTCGATGACCTTGTGCTCGTGCGACATCTGTGACACATATATAATCGTACAAGTAAGTGTGTGATCAACATAAGTAGTAACACATAAGGCTCAAATAAGCAGAAAATCACGTATGCACATAAAACACATAATGGTTTTAACATATGATAAAATATTTTCTATGTTTATTTAGAAATCTTGGCTTCGAGAATTTTGGACTTTATATCTCAAAATTCTTCGGTTGAAGTCTAATGTTTTTCACGAAAACATCTAGTTCGCTAACAACCAATGGCTCTGATACCAACTTCTGTCACACCCCAAAAACGTCGCAGCGGAATATTTAACGTAGTGGAGACGGAAGTTGGTGCCCATTTATATCTTGTCGAGCAATGCATTTTATTGTTGGACATATTGGTTTATTTTAAACATAAGTTGTTAAACATTACGTTTTAAGTCACGAAACAATTACATAGTTAAGATGTCTTTGATCCTCGCGGATCTTATTACAGAACTCCCAGAAAGTTTAAAAAGATGTCCAACATATTTAAAAGAAACAACATGCATCATTCACCACAAGATATGCCATGATTTCCAGAAGCCGAGTTCAAGTACGTGTAGAACACGTTAAAATCAAGTGTCAACACAAAGGAAGGTGAGTTCACTTATTCGTTTACTAACAAATTTTATTCCAAGAAAAACTTTCTGATTAGGTGTTTATTTGAAAACATCCATGTAATTTTAGAAAGTCCATTTTACTCCTTTGATAAAATCCATGGGCCTTCCATCGGGTCATTACTCCGACAATTGTAATAATGTCCAGGTTTTGTATATTAAATTATAGCGTCAACTTTCAGACACATATGTTAACTAGACGATACGAACTATATATTAACCATGCAGGGATAATCAAAACTAGACAAAACTATATATTAACCATACGAACTATATATTAACCGCACATAACGTACATGCATACATACATGCATAGTCTAAATTTCCCATTATCAAATTATCACTTAATATTTTATCATATTTACATGCTTAAATCACTTAACACATGTTATCACAAAAGACTCACTCAAAATTCATTCATACTAATGTTCATTGAAAAAATGCGTATTTTAACGATTCGGTAACGTTTTCGGGCGTCGGAAGTCACATATTACCAACCAAACACCAAGTAAGCTTGAAATTAGTTAAAATACTTATTTTTAAACTAAAAATATTAGTTTATTTACTGATCTAAATCAGTTTTATGAAAATCATCCGAAAAGTCGGTATTTGGCAGTATGCGCGCTGTGCCTGTACTCATTAAAAATCGCAAAAATAGGAATTTAAGCGTTTTTGTTTATTTTTGTCCTTCTATAAGAATAAACTTATCAAATTATTGCTAAAGTGATTTTCAGTTGTCTTGACGGGCTGTGTTGACAGTATTTTGTCGGTATATGCGCTGCATTGCGCGGTACGCGCTTAAATTCGAAAAATAGGGTTTCTTAGCGTTTTGATTTATTTTTCCTCATGAATAGGATTAAATTATTATTTTAATCATAACAGGCTATTTTTAGGATTTTAACATTGTCCGGGTGGTCACCGATGTTCGTTTCGCATTTTAACCGTTACGCGATAAGCGTCCATCTTACCGTTGCCAACATAATTTTTATCAAAGTTTAATTTTACCAATACACTAAATTTAACATATAAACCTCATAATCAGCCAAATATGGTCCTGTTACCTATTCACAACACGTGCTATAATTGTACGGTACGGCCTGAAAAGCATGGTGTCACATAAAAGAGTTGAAGGAAACAGGATAAACCATCTTTCACCCCTTTTAACTTAGAAAACGTTTGGATTTAGATGAAAACATAGTTTAATCATATGGAAATCATTCGGATCTAAGTTGTTCTTGGTGGAATGATGCCAAAACTTGAAGTTCATAAGAACTCCATGATGACATCACCCTAGAACACCTCAAATCCATTGATTTCACAGTTAAAAGTGAGGATTGTTTGGTGAAAAAGATGAAGAATCAAGTGTAGATCATAGAAGTACAAAGATTTAGGAAGAAACTTACGAGAATCGAGAGAAATCGAGAGAAAAGAGTGCTTGAGCGTCTGGTTTGGGTGAGGAGTTGTGACATCAAATGATTGTGACAGGTGGGGTATTTATAGGGTTTCCAAAAGAGGAAAGTGTACCAGTGTTGAGTGGGTCACCGATCGGATGGCGACCCGATCGGTTGGCCATCCGATCGAGTGGTCACTCGATCGAGTGGCTTTGGCGAGTTGGATTTCGTGTTTTTGTTTCGCGTGTTGAGCGTTGCGATGCGATTCGAGTGAGCGATACGATAGTATTACCCATTAATCCTAACCACTATATCTAACATACAATCACTATAGATAACTAGCGTTTGCGATTAGATTGCGATTCGATTGAGTTGCGACATTGATTGCTATTGATCACCACAAAATATAATTAAACATGCACAAGTAACACATAAGTAACACACACACGTAAAACAATATCCAGAACCTATAATTCACTACGATTCGTATTGCGATTCGATGTCGATCCGATTAGCGTCAAGTAGCTTAGCGTTTAGTTAACTTTTTCGCATTGTTACTTCCTATTGTTCACAGTCATAAAGGGATTATCGGCGATAAACGTACATCGATTACTGCAATTAAGTGCGACTATTAACGTTTACTCCACATAATACAACTAAGTTAAACACATAAAAGAAGTTGATTGCAAGTCAGGTCGCGCGATCAGTCGTTAAGCAAGGAGTGGCAGATCGCATTTAGCAATCTTCTCTCCCGTTGACTTTGACCTTGACTTTGACTTTGACTTCTGGGAACACGGGGTGTTACATTGTGCGTAAGGGAGGTGAGGGGTACAGCGATTTTCGAAAAGTTGGCGATGAATCAGCGATAGTATCCCGCCAATCCGAGGAATGAACGAACTTTGGACGGGTTCTTTGGTGTGACCCAACTCTTAACTGCTTCCATCTTCGCAGGATCGACATGAATTCCTTGACTATTGATGATGTGACACAAGAATTGGACCTCCTCAAGCCAGAATTCACACTTGGAGAACTTGGCATAGAGACGGTTTCCCTGGAGTAACTCAAGAACCAAACTAAGATGTTGCGCGTGTTCGGCTTTTGTTTTGGAATAGATCAGGATATCGTTCGATAAACACGATGACAAAGCGGTCAAGATAGGGTTTACACACGCGATTCATTAGATCCATGAAGACTGCGGGGGCGTTAGTCAATCCAAAAGGCATAACAACAAATTCGTAATGACCATAACGGGTTCGAAAAGCGGTTTTGGGATATCCTACTCTTGAATTCGCAACTGATGGTAGCCTGAACGTAGACCGATCTTTGAAAAACACGTAGCACCTTGTAATTGGTCTAATAAATCATCGATTTGGGGCAAGGGGTATCGATTCTTGATGGTAAGCTCCCTGTAATCGATGCACATCCGGAACGATCCGTCCTTCTTTTTGACGAAAAGGACATGTGCACCCCAGGGAGATGTGCTAGGGCGAATAAAGCCTTTGTCAAGTAGTTCCTGGAGCTGATTCGAGAGTTCGCGCATTTCGGAAGGAGCGAGATGATAAGGCGTTCTAGCAACAGGATTTACTCCATGAATGAGGTCGATTCGGAAATCGATATCACGAGTGGGAGGTAAACCAGGTAAATCATCAGGAAACACAGCAGGAAAATCACGAACCACGGGTACTTCTCCTATCGTCTTTCCTTTCTTTTCCTTCTCCACTACTACGATATGTGCCAAGAAAGCTCTGTATTCCTTGCGGAGATACTTGCTAGCTTGGACACACGACATGAGTTATAACTTCTTCGAAACGACCTCGCCATAAACACATAATTGATCACCATTCGCGAGAGAGAAACGAATCATCTTATCGAAACAAACAATTTCAGCATGACATTCCGAAGGAAATCCATACCTACTATGACATCAAAGCTACTGAGTTGCATTGGTATAAGATTTATCGGGAAAACGTGACCGTTGAGATCAAGGGTACAGTCACGCAGAACAGAACTGACGGTGACGGTTCTTCCAGTGGCAACTTCAACGTCGAACGTTGATGGGAGGTTAACGCGTTTACGGTTTAGAAGCCTTTCAAATTTGAACGATACAAAACAGTTATCGGATCCTTATCAGATAAACACGAAGCATATATACCGTTTACAAGAAACGTACCATTAACCACGTTGTTGTCTGCCTGAGCCTGACAGGTCTTGATGTTGAAGACTCACCCGCGGGCTGCTTTCTGAGCTGGTTGCTGCTGCTGCTACTGTTGCTGTTGTTGCGGTGCTGGCTGCTGCTGCTGCTGCTGTTGTGGCTCTTGATTAACCACTCTGTTGGGGTAGACATTTGCGAAGTGGTTGGGATCACCACACGCTAAGCAAGCTCTTGCGTGAGCAGCGGGAGCAGGAGCTGCATGCTGTCCTTGTGGAGCTGGTAGAGCTGGAACTTGAGCTTGAACTGGAGCTTGAGTTTGACGAGTACCGGTACGGCAGTTAGCGGTGAAGTGTCCGTACATGTTGTAGTGTACACAGAACCGAAATGCGATACCAACTGGGTGATGATAGGTACAAGTAGGGCAGAGCGGGTGTGGGCCAGTGTATGCACGCTTGGCAAGCGGTGCATTGGCCATAGGAGCCGCTACTTGGCGGTGTTAAGGTTACGGTTGGGTTGGTACAGCTTGGAGTGGTGCGGCAGTATCTGCACAGTTCTTGTTGCTAGAGCTGTTGTTCTTTCTCTTGCGACGTGAGAGCTTCTAAGACTGCGGTGCGGCGGTTGTTTCAGCGGTGGTAGTAGCGATGACTTGATGAAGACTTTTGGCAGCTTTATCAAAATAACCAGACCTGACTCGCTTATCATTGATCTCAGCGGCGAGCATGTAGGTTTCCTCAATAGTTGTCGTCTTTGCAGCTTGCACAAAGTCTGCAACACAATCCGGAAGGGCGCGGATGTATTTCTTGATGTAACCTCAGGGGTAGTAACTTGGCCTGGACAGATGAGACTCAGCTGTTTGAAGCGAGCAGTTAAACCGGCGTTGTCGCCACCTTCCTGCTTGATATGCCATAATTCGTCCTCCAACTTTTGGAGCTTGTGGGGAGGGCAGAACTCGCGCATCATGATGTCCTTCAACTCATCCCACGTTAGCCCGTAAGCTGCATCATTCCCTCGTTTGTTTCTCTCGGCCGTCCACCAATCTAGAGCTCGGGATTGGAAGACGCAGGTTGCGTTAACAGTGCGAAGGTTTTCCGGACAGCCACTCTGGCGTAAGGTGACTTCGATCGAATCAAACCATTGAAACATGGCCATAAGCCCATCCTCTCCGGTAAATTCTTTCGGACCACAGGCTTTTAACTGCTTGAAGCTAAAAGTCGTTCTAGGCGAATCTGTCCTGGATTCTTCTGAAGACTTGCTGGCATTTTCGTTCAACTCACTGACAATCTGCGGAATTACTTTGACGACTTGACTCATGACGAGGGAAGCGAGTCGCTTGTCAGCCTGTTTGCGTTTAGCAGCGCGGGAGTGGAGTGATCCAGATGACAACATTGTCTGCAACAGACATCGCCTCAGGACTCAAACACAACTTCGATTAAGTCTAGTATAGTCTATTATCTCTCCCAATGCTACTTACATACGTATAAAGCTCAGGAACACGTAAACACGAAATCAAGTAGGCACATAATATACAGAGGCACGTAAGCACATAAGCATGTAGTCCATGTAAGCACAGAGGCACATAATCCACATAATTCTACTATATTTTGCACGGATTTACCAACATATTTTGCACGTATTCACGTATCTTTCACAGCGACATAACGCAATCGAGAGTTGCGAGAGCGAGAAGCCATTTGGGGTAAACAGCGAGCAGTGTTGCGATTAGCTCGTAGTGTGTCTATGATTTGTTAGCGTGGTGCGAGTTGTGTGTGTTGGGGCAAGAAACGTGGAATCAAAACTATCAGTGCCACTACACTGTTTATCTCAAAACGCTGATAAATAACATTTAAAACCACACAAAAAAATCCACATAAATGCGTTAATTCACAGAGTCAGCGGACGCGAATCCAGAATTGAAACACATAAAGTCGAATAAAATGTATCGGGTGTGCTAGAATTTGACTATCCAAAGTGATTCGACTATTCACAAGGACTTGAAGTACACACATGGCCTTCTGGAATGTGCTCTTGCCTCGATTCCGGGAAAACAACACACATCCTTCCAGATACAGTGCGACTCAAGTCATTGGAGTCCGTCGATACTTTGGTGAGAGTATTGTAAAACCATGTTGGGGAGCGGAACGACTCATCAAGGTTCGGGTTTCACCCCTAACTTAGCGACTCTGTTCCTGTTTGTGTGATAGAATCACGAGATAGGTAGGAAAATCTGCGTCGAAGTATGGGTTTCACTCTTGATTCAACGCAAATTCTTGTGTTATAGTAAAAAGTCGCGTTAAGTGGGGGATTTAATGGAGAGTTTACGGCTTCCACTCCTATTCTCGACCTAATCACCTTACCTTACGCGAGAAATTTTGAAAATTGTGCGAGTTTTCAGTCTAAGGAAAGACTGACCTTGCGCGAAGCGGTAGTATGCGATGTTTGCAAAAGAGCGTAGCGTACAGCGAGTTCGAGCGAAGATAGCAGGTAGGCTCGTGCAAGACCCCTACTGGGTTGCGCAAGTCGGTCTGTTGGTACTTAGACTATATACTAGGTCGTTTCTAAGACATCGACCCGGACTAGGTCGAGTCTTGCCTAATTCCCTATAGTTATGGCTCTGATACCAATCTGTCACACCCCAACCGATGGCGGAAACATCGGGGCGCGGCACTGAGCGAAACAGATTGTCCAAGAGAAATTCCATAACAACTAAATTATTGGATAGTTAATATTATGTCCCAAACCATAACCCATCAAGTAAGATCAATTATTACAGACATCGATATCTCAAAGACTAATAACATGTTCCGACAACTCAGATTTAAATAAACAAATTGTCTTTGTTTCTAGACTTTCCTACTCGATTCCATGAAAGCAAGCAATATCCTAGCATCTCAAACACCTGTCACATACGTTAAAATAAAGTCAATACACATAGTGTAAAGGTGAGCATACAAGTTTAATAATATAGTAGAGAGCAAAAATTGTTTACGCATAACCAGCATGTACAACGCATAATGTGAAGCATGTAAGTTATCGACAAAGATTCTATCAATACCAATGACTGCGAGTTGACTGTGAGTAGCGTGTGCGCAACACATGTTCACCACCATGAACACGTGAAGTAATATCCTTAACTACCCCTGGGTGAACAGGTGCTTTGTCCAAACTATAGTACTATCGTTGCTAAAGCAGGTAGACAACAATCAATGTGTTAACATAACAAACAGGCATTCATCGAGTCACGTATAACATGCGGGATAGGTTAGCGTTAAAAGTGTTTGCATTGTGTGTCGATGTGATTTGATATAAGTAACGTATGTAACACCCAAAAGTGCGTTAAGTAAAAAGGGATCGAGTATACTCACAGCGATGATAGCTAATGGATTGAAGGGAGCGCTAGAGAGTCAGCCTAGTTACAGAACGATAGCGTAAGCGATAAGTAGTACGTAAAACGATGCAAGTGTTGTAGTGATGTGGCGGCATCCGAACGGATGGCTATCTGATCGGATGGTCATCCGATCGGATGGCCGTTCGGTCGGTTCACCACTCGTTTTGAATGGATGTGTTTGTGTATGATGGTTTGAAGTTTTCGTTGTAGCATTTTATAAAATGAGATGTATCCATACCATTTAGGTCATCCATTCGAACGGTCATCCGGTCAGATGGCCGTCCGCTCGGATGGCGATCCGAGTGGAGGTTACAATTTGCTTAAATTTGTTTAAGTGTAGAAGGTATATGTCAACCGATCGGATCGTCGTTCGATCGGATGGAATTCCGATCGGACGACAGTCCGTTCAGTGACTCGCTCATTTTGAAAATCGTTAAGTTTGAAAGTTTGCGGCTTGATCGAGACGATGTGACAACGTGTTAAACAACGGGAAACCCCATCAGGCCCAAGTCAGCCGTTAGAACGGGAATTACTTCGACCCGATCGGTCTAACTGTTTGAGATGTTAGTTCTTGTTCAACCCGTAATCGGTTGTCTCTTTGATAGGAACCAGATCTCAAACCAACACTTCACTAGGAGATGAGTAGAAGGCCTGAATGAGCTCCGATTATATCGGTTTTGAGGGCATTGGGTGTAAAAGAGTTGAAAGAAAGTGATGAAACCATCTTTCAATCCTTTTAACCTCGAAAACGTTTAGATTTATGCGAAAACAGTGTTGAATCATGTCGAAATCCTTTAGATCTGAGTTGTTCTTGGTGGAATGAGGCCAAAACTTGAAGTTCATAAGAACTCCATGATGACATCACCCTAGAACACCTTAAACCCGCTGATTTCGCGGTTAAAAGTGAAGATTTAACGGTGAAAATGATGGAGAAATGCGTGTAGATGATAGAAGTACAAGATTTGGGGTAGAAACTTACAAGAATCGCGAGAAATCGGGAGGAAAGTGGGTTGGAGCGAGCTGGTCGGAGAAAGGGCTGTCACATCAATGAATGTTGATGTGACAGGGTATTTATAGGGTTTCCAAAAGAGGAAAAGGTGCGCACAGGTGACGGATCAGATGGCGTCGCGGGTTGGTTTTCGAGTTTTCGATTCTTGCGTTGCGATGCGTTTCGAGTAAGCGATGCGATAGTATTACCCATTAGTTGCACAAATAACCTAACTACTATATCTAACATACAATCAACATAATTAACTTGCGTTTAGCGTTTGCGATGAGATTGCATTACGATAGAGTTGTGATTGCGTTTCGATAAATCACCACCAAACAATAAGTAAACATGCACAAGTAACACATAAGAGGTACACACACATAAAACAATATCCAGAGCGCGTAATTCGAGTTGCGAAGCGATTAGCGATTAATTCGATTTGCAATTAAACTGTGATTAAGTAGCGATTTATTAACATGTACTCCACATAATACAACTAAGGAGATTTAGAATAGATTCTCGATTACGAATCAAGGGGTACAATCGATAATTAAGCAAGGAGAGACATATCACAATTAGCAATCTTTTCTTCCTTAGACTTTGACTTTGACTTGTACTTTGACTTTCAAACACGGGGTGTTACAAAACAAACTTACAAATAGGCCCTGGCTCATACGCGTCCTAACTAGGATGCCGACCTAATCACGTTGACTTGCCTAACGGGTGTGTTTATGTTTTTTTTAGGGTAAATTAAAATTTTCATTCTTTATGTTTGTATCGAATTGCAATAGATAGTCTTGAACTTCAATAATTACAGTCACAATCCTTTATTTGCAAAACTCATTACACCTTACATCCTTTAGCTTTAACCTAGTTAAAAATAATAAGTTAAGTTTATTGACATGAGGGTAGTTTTGTAATTTTATATTTTTACTTAAAAAATATATTAAATAGGAAAGGAAAAAACCAAGAAAATCTAACTATATATAAAAGGAGAAGTAGAGCTGATGTAATTTTGCATACGTGTCAACTATCTAGATATGCTATGTAGGTTTTGCTGATGTCATAAATAAAAACTTTATTTAATATTAATAATACATAAATAAAATTTTCAAAATTCAAATCATAATTTGAATCCCTGTCTCTTCACCTGTCTCTCTCAAATCCAGAGTATACACTGATAGTTCTGGCTACATTTTCAAAATTCAAACCAAAACATCTCCTTATCATCTCACCTTTGAATCTGAATCAGAACTATGTCAATCCAACTTGAGAACAACATATCCAATTTGAATCCGAATCAGAACGGACGAGGACAGTGGCGGCGGCGGTGTCGCCGTTTCCTCCGCCACGTCTCACTGTTCTTCTCTGGCAATTGAAGTTGAGCATCGTTTAATGCTGTGTTCTCATGCCTTCTTGGCTCTTGCGATGTTTAGGTATTGATTATACCCTCAATCATTTAGGGTTTTTTGTTTCCATATTTGATTTGGAGTTTTTTCGTAAGTTGGGTTTCTGTTTATGTATTGATTACACCCTGAATCATTTAGGGTTGACTGTGATGGTGAATAAAAATGAATGCAAAGTGCATTTTTCTTGTCCTTTCAAGATGAGGCTATGATGATTTTGTAGCTCTGAGTAAAAACCGAATGAAGATACCATCATGGCATGGCAAGGTTATAGGATGGCAGTTGTTCATGCAACCTCTCTTGCAGCCATGGTGTTGTCATCTTTATGCACAATCTGAGCCTGGCATTCTGACAAGCGAATGTTTTGCAAGTTCACCATGGTGTAAAAGTTTCTAGTGTAAAACCCTTTTATTTGTGTTGTTATGGTCTTTGTATCCGAATGGGGACTTTGATTGTACTACTATATTGAAACCATAAGTTAGTCTTTGTTTTCCCAAACTCCATTATAGCCATTATCAACCCAGTTGAATTTCACCCAACCTAATGGAATTAAGGGTATATGGATCTGAAAGTTATATTCGGTGATTGCGTCCTGAGTGCGTTTGCTGGCTTTGATTACTTTTGTAAAAAAATAGGTTTGATGTTGCATAGAAAGGATGGCGAGTGCATTATTTGCTACTCGCAACCTGTTATGCAGCCATGACAACCTCAATACCTATTATGAGCCGTCTATTACAAAAATACGAAAATCAAAACAAGTTCCGGTTTTGCTAAAAACTCATTAAAGTGAGTGATCCGTATAAATGAATCAGTAAAAAGAAGGAAAGAATGGTTTCATGTAACTTCAATGACTACAGTTTGCAGTTGTTGGGGTGTTGTGATGTCAACAAACGCAGGATTTTCTGACCAGGTATTGGTTTAAATGCTTTTTTGCTGGTAAAAAAATCAAAACATTCTGTATCAATTTTGTTTTTTAAAGTTAAAGCACATTATTTAGAAACTCTCTTCCAATCCGCAATTGATGACCAAATTCCAAAACTTAAATTGAATGTCAAGAAAGTAACTTTAAATCCTCTATTTTTTATAGCAGAACATTTGCACAAATGGCTGGGAAGAAGATGAGGATGACGGCCAAATAGAAGACGAGTATGGTAGTCATTTATTAGTCGGTTAGTGTACGTTTTCTTCTTGATCTTTACTGCTATGAACGAAATTGCATTGATGATTCCACTTTAGTGTATGTTTAGTCTTTTTATCATTCATTTATGTTCATATTTAGGGCTTTTTTAACAACCGACGTTCACGTAATCACCTTTTGATGTTCATCTGAAATCCGAAATCTTGAATCGTTTTTAAAGCTTGGCATATATGTTCATATGTTTAATGTTTAAAATCTCCAATTTTTTCTGAAATTTCGAGTAGTGATTTCTATTTTGTCGAATCGTGTTTCTTCTGAAATCTGCATATACATCTACATCCATTTCACGTTGATCCTGGTATGTTTATCTTAATCCTTCATATGTTCGAATTCAGTTTCATTTAGATGAATTCGAATACGAAACGAATTCAAATAAACCTAATTACAAAAAAAAATCAAAAAATGATATAAAAATTTAAAAAATAAAAATTTTAGTATTATTTGAATTCTGGTTATTAGGATTGGTTCCAGATTCTTAAACTCAGTTCAGTTGGAATTTCAGGTTTTTTGAGTTGGGTTCCAATAATGAACATCCGTAATTTGATAAATGGTGTTGTTTAACAGGGGTAGGAGCATACAAGTAGAGAGAAGGTGAACAATGTCGTCGATGAATGAACAAAGTCTTGAGAAAAGCCAGCCACCTGAGAGATTTTCAAGCCCATGTATGAAAGCAACAGCGATGAGCATCTGCAGGGAAAAAGAATGCGGTTGAAAGGGACCCTTCACCAGCTAGAAAAGTCAAAAGATCTGGTGCCCTCAAAGTGTTGGTTGTAGCCAAAAAAGAAAACAGAAAGACCACAAGAGTGCCAACCATTATAGCAAGTGTCGTCAAGATACAGACAACCTTCATCCAACGCGCGAAAACATGTTCAAGGAGGATGTCGATGTCACCAGGAAGTAAGGAGGTTGTCTGGTGGAGTTAACGTTACTACGTCAATCAACCGATTCTGGTAACAAGAAAAAGACGGCGACTTTGGCTGCTGAGATTTTAAAGGTTGGTTTCAGAGGCACTTTTTTCATACGAAATGTAATTTTAAGACACTTCGGGGTTATTTTTTTGAATCTTTCTCATTGCCTAATTTTTTGGTATTTTGTTATGTGTATGATTGAAGACACTGGAACTAGCGGATACGAAGAAACTGAAATTGAAATTCCGGTGATGGAGGTTTGAGTTCCACATGGAACCGTTCATCGGATTAGAGATGAAGATGGTACGATCTCCAATTTGACTCTCTAGAGAACGTTTTACATGTCTGGTGCCCCGGTAATGATTAATTTCCATTTCTGATTGTCTTTTTGAAAAGTTAAAGGTGTTAGAAATTTTTCTTGGTTTCTTCTGTGGGGCTAGGCTAATACCTGGTATGTAACGCCCCGCTACTTTGTACTTTCCATTTATAGCAAGTCTTGTTAGTGTTTCTATTTTTGGAAACCTTGTGTTCTTGTAATCGTTCTTTCTTTGTAACCGTTGTAAAATCCGAGACTTGAATCATGAATGAAAACTTGCATTTCTTTAAATACGTGTTATACATGCTTCATACATAGTGATACGTTTGATGGTGAAACAATTCTATACTTACTCGTGATGCTTACAAACGTACGTTGAATTCATAAATACGTGACATTCATACTTGATACCGTAAAATCTTACAAAAAGGATTTTTAATAATTTTTAGAAACTTTTCTAGCATAGGTCCCTTTTGTAAAAAGTACATGTTTTAATCCCTAGAATTCAAAAAAAAAAAAAGTGAATAGTGCCTAGCGCACCGTGTGAATAGTGCCTAGCGGTGCGCTAGCCATCTGCAGACAGAAGGTTACGAAAACTAGCCGTTTTGACCCATTTGTCCACTTGTGTGACTTTCTAGCTCATCCTAACGGTTTTGTCTAATCCCCAACTATAAATAGACCCTTCCTAGCCTCCATTTGAGCTTGCCAAACACTTCTATAACCTCCAAACACTCCCAAATTCTCTAATTTTACAAGAACAAGGCAGAATTCTCAAGAACCGAAAGTGAAGTTCAAACTCACATTTCTTCATCTTTTCTGCATCAATTCTTCTTCTACAAAGCTTGAAACACCTCTAGGATTGTTTACATCAGATTACTTCGATAATCTAAGGTAAAACAACATCATTTTGAGGTCCAAACTTCCTGTTTTTGAAGAATAAACTCTAACCTTCCTAAAACTCTTAACTTACTTACATGAATCTTGTACCTACTTTGCCCATAATCAAAACCATGATTGTGGTGTTTATGTGTGGTTAATTCTTATGAGTTTAGGGGTGTGAAAACACTCTAAACATTCTATTAACAAAGTCTAATACAAACTACAAATGATTAAATCATCCAAATCTACCGTAGTTCTTGTGGTGACGCGTGTTTTGGTAAAACCAACCAAAGTCTACCATAAGATAATGTGGCAAGGTTTGTGTTTGGTGAATCATACCATGAGGTTAATTCTTCATGCTTAACTTATTTAACATAACAATCTAACATACTCTTGGACTTAACTCAGAAATACTATATATCCATATACATACATATACTAACAAGACATATTTTTTTATAAACTCATACTCTATATTCCAATTCAAAACTTCCGTCATTTAATTCCAATCACTCATGCACTTTCGTTTACCCATTAGGGTGATCTCGGTGTTCCATCCTCCGAATCTCATACACTCGTCAACAATTGTTTAATCGGAAGACTTAACAAAACCGTGAGTATACTCGTATTTCCCCCTTTTTACTTTTACCACTTTTGGGGTGTAACATGTTTACTTATCAAAACTTACACATGAACATTTTGCTTAAACACATGAACATTCCTATAACATGCTTGTATACGTGATTGCTTGATACTTTAAACTTGGGCGATTACATTTTCGTGTCCGTACGAACCAATCTTTGACATATGTAACTGCTATAGGATTAACGACCCGCCATCTTATCTCGTGGTAATGTCAATTGCAAATTGCGTTCTTTGGTTTGATATGTTGACACATGCCAAATTTATTGTTTATCTTGAATCACATGCTTGCTATGAGGAATTGCTCAAAACTTATCTTATGCTATGTACGTACCAAACTTGTATACTCACCTTTGCTTTTGCATTGAATTGTATTTTAAACATGTTACAGGTTGACGATGATGATGCTATGAAATGAAGTAGCAATGATGCCTAGATACACATATAGACGTTTAGGTTTAAATGTTGTATCAACTTTTATTATGTTGTTATGTATTTCCTTGAACTTGTTGTTATTTGAATTTCTTGTATTGTTGACAATTTTCTTATGAAATGAAATCGGTTTATTAAATATTGTCACAAATAGCGTTATGATGTCTCTAGCAATCTATACACACTTCGTCTCATCCCGATGTTTCCGCCATCGGTTGGGGTGTGACAGATTGGTATCAGAGCCATAACTATAGGGAATTAGGAAAATTGCTATGCTTTTGCCCTAGTCTATAGTTTTAGGAAAATTTCCTCTTATTTGTTGTTTAAAACTTATGCATTCTGCCTTTACATGCTTCCTAGCTACACTTCTTGTTGTTAATTTTACATGCCTTTCCTAAGGCTAACATGAACACACTTTTGTTAATTTTATACTTTTGTAACATAAACGAGACAACTTTACCAAAATAGGCGTGAAACCCACAATTTGGTAAACGACTCTCATTCTACCTTAAACCATTTTTGCACGAAATTTCACCATTAAGCTAGGAGTGAAATCCATAACTTAATGGTAATTTCCTTTTCAACTCTAGTGGACCCTTGTCAAAGTGTCGAAATTTTATTTTGACCCGACAAGTACCAACCACATTTAGGGTACGAAATCTCAAGTTAGGGGTGAAACCCGCACCTTGTCGATTAAGTCCCACTCCTTGATTTTCGATCTCGCCAAAGTCCCGATTGTTTGATCGATTAGAGACGTGTAGTAACTGGAAGGGTAAGATACCGTTAATCGCTTCTCGACGAGAGTATCTTACCTATAGGCCAAAGCACGTTTTCTCTAATTCGAAAGGACTTTCGACCCACTTTGGAATAGTCGACGTTTCTCTACCCGAAACAATCCAATGTTTTATTGAGCCTCTCTTTTATGTATCTCAATTTTTGTGTGATTTTTATACTTGAACGTTCTTCATTTCAAATTTATTTATATTTTTTTACTCATTTCGCACGTCATCGCAACCAAGAACAATAATAACTCTCGTGAACAAACTAAATTTATACCCTTTTACGCAATCATATGTGTTATACTTGTTGAATACATGTTGGAAACTTATGCTATATGTGAACCTTACATGATACGTCGTACTTACATGCTTGAAACTTGCAAACTCATTTTGAATTCATGATCAAGTCTCATCCTTTCCTTCTTTTTTTTTTCATCCTTAGATGTCGTCCCGCAGTGCATCAAAGAGAACCAAGTCCAAGAGGGGTTCGACTTCCAAAACCATGTCCCAAAAGGATTGCATGAGATTCATGGCCAAACAATTTGCTAAGGTCCTACCCGACGTTGTTAGCAAGATTCAGACAAACACCGATTCACCGCATGGCTCCGTCGACTCAAGGGCAGACAAACCCAAATCGACCTTCCGTTTTAAGCAATTCATGGCTTGTAGACCCTTAGAGTTTACTGGCAAGGATGGCGCTACCGCCATGATGAACTGGATCGATGCAATCGAGCTTACCTTCCTGCAAAGTGGCTGCCCTGATGAACTAAGAACCTTAAACGCTACTGGGGTATTTCGTGAAAAGGCACTCGAATGGTGGACGACGGAACGCAACAAAAGGGGAAACGATGTTGCACATGCTATGCCTTGGGACGATTTCAAACAACTTATGAAAGACCACTTCTGTCCTCCCCATGAACTCCAAAAATTGGAGAACGAATTTTGGAACCTCACTCAGAAAGGGAGTGACATGGCTGGCCTGATCACGTGCTTTAAACAACTCAGTGTCCTCTGTCCTGGACAAGTTGATACCATCCCCAAGGAAATAGCGAAATTTGTTCGTTGTGTTGCACCTTCCCTGACTAATCACCTTGCCTCCGCCAACCCCCAAACCATTGAAGATGCTTTTCGTATAGCCACTGAACTTAACAACAACTGCGTTCTTCATGGAACCTTTGACAAGGTTTCAACGAAGAGTGCACGTCAAGCTACAACGGACACTACTACTGATGAGACCTTACACTCCCGATCATCCAGGAGAAACCAGGGCAGGAAGCGGAAGGCTTCGAGCCAAAATTATGCGGTCGTCACTCCGCCAAACCCACAACCCCTACAAGCCATACCTGCTAATGCCGATGAGGAAACTCCGCGCAGACCTTACGTTGGGACGCTACCTAAGTGTGATAAATGTCAATATCATCACCTTCCAAACACTCGTTGTCGAAAGTGCGACAGGTGTGGCCGAAGTGGGCATATTTCCCCGTACTGCCGCCTCCTACCACAGGCTCATCAAAACCAAGCCCTTCTGGCTCCAAATCAAGTCGCCCCTGTGCGAGCATGTTTCACGTGTGGTGATACCAACCATATGGCCAACGTCTGCCCTCAGCGATACCAACCGCAACAACCTCGACAGCAACAACCACAGCCACAGCAACAACCACAGCAGCAGCAACAGGCTCTACCACCCGCTCGAGGTCGAGCTTTTCTTCTCACTACTGCTCAGGCTCAGAACGCGAACGACGTCATTTCTGGTACGTTTCTTGTTAACCATGTTTATGCTTCATGCCTATTTGATACTGGAGCCGATAAAAGTTTTGTATCGTTAGAATTCGAATCCTTGCTCAAGTGTAAACGCTCTAAGTTGCCAAAATCTTTCGCCGTCGAAGTTGCTAATGGTAAAACCGTCGCTGTTGATTCCGTTCTCTCCAATTGTTCTTTACTCCTTAACAATCATACGTTTTCTATCAACCTCATACCTATGCAAATGGGTAGTTTCGACGTCATAGTAGGTATGGACTGGCTTAGGCGAGTTCATGCTGAAGTTGTCTGTTCTGAGAAGTTTATTCGCCTACCTCTTCCAAACGGTGATTCCCTACACGTCTATGGTGAAAAGCCTTCTCAAGGCCTTAAGCTTATGTCGTGTATCAAAGCAAACAAATGCTTACGCAAGGGTACCTTCGCCTTTCTTGCCCACATTGTGGAAAAGAGGGACAAAGGCCCAAGCATAAGCGACGTTCCCGTTGTACGTGACTTCCCTGATGTGTTTCCCGACGATCTTCCTGGTCCGCCTCCTGCTCGTTCTGTCGACTTTCGCATCGATTTAGTGCCTGGCGCAACGCCCATCGCTAAATCTCCTTACCGTTTAGCACCCTCAGAGATGCAAGAGCTCTCAAGTCAACTTCAAGAGCTTCTTGATAAAGGCTTTATACGCCCTAGTACTTCCCCTCGGGGCGCTCCCGTGTTATTCGTCAAAAAGAAAGATGGGTCATTTCGAATGTGTATTGACTATCGTGAACTCAACAAGCTTACTATCAAGAACCGATACCCTCTTCCACGCATCGACGATCTCTTCGACCAGTTGCAAGGCGCGACCTGCTTTTCAAAAATCGACCTTCGTTCTGGGTATCATCAACTTCGAGTTCTCGAAGAAGATGTGCCTAAAACCGCCTTCCGTACACGTTATGGTCACTACGAATTCGTGGTCATGCCCTTTGGTTTGACCAACGCACCTGCTGTATTCATGGACTTGATGCACCGAGTGTGCAAAGCATATTTGGACCGTTTCGTGATCGTTTTCATTGACGATATTCTCATCTATTCCAAGACGCGAGAGGAGCATAAACAACACCTGCGTCTTATCCTCGAACTTCTTCGTGCTGAACGTCTATACGCCAAATTCTCCAAGTGTGAATTTTGGTTAAAAGAGGTTCAATTCCTTGGTCATACAGTCAACGAACTTGGTATTCATGTCGACCCTGCTAAGATTGAAGCTGTGAAGAATTGGGTCACACCTAAGTCTCCATCCGAAATTCGTTCGTTTCTTGGTCTTGCTGGTTACTATCGTCGCTTCATCTCCAACTTTTCAAAGATCGCTGTCCCTTTGACCTCCTTGACTCAAAAGGATAACCCTTTTGTTTGGGGTCCCGAGCAAGAGGGGTCGTTTCAAACGCTCAAGGACATGCTGTGCCATGCCCCTATCCTCACACTTCCTGATGGAAACGACGACTTTGTCGTATATTGCGATGCTTCTCGCCTTGGTCTTGGTTGTGTGCTCATGCAACGAGACAAGGTCATCGCTTATGCGTCAAGGCAACTCAAAATACATGAGAAGAACTACACTACTCACGACCTTGAACTTGGCGCAGTTGTTTTTGCGTTGAAGATTTGGCGACACTACCTTTATGGTACTAAGTGTGTGGTCTTCACCGACCATAGGAGCCTCCAACACATCTTCGATCAAAAAGAACTGAACATGCGTCAACGCCGCTGGGTGGAACTATTAAATGACTACGACTGTGAGATCAAATACCACCCAGGTAAAGCGAACGTAGTAGCAGACGCTCTCAGCCGTAAAACTCATGTCAAAAGTATCCGTTGTTTCCAACTCGTCCATGATCTTCAGAATCGTATACGTGAAGCCCAATATGCATCTGTTAATGAGGGTAACCTCTACAACGAGATGCAATGTGGTGCTGAAAACAGTCTCGTGTCCAAACCTAATGGTATTTTGCACTATCTCGATCGTATCTGGATTCCTAATCGCAATAACCTTCGCAAGTTCCTGATGAAAGAGGCGCATAACATGAAGTATTCTATTCACCCTGGTGCCGACAAGATGTACCATGATATGCGTACGTTCTATTGGTGGCCGGGAATGAAGAAGGATATAGCCACTTACGTCTCGAAATGTCTCACGTGTTCGAAGGTGAAGGCTGAACATCAACGTCCCTCTGGTTTACTTGAACAACCAAGGATTCCTGTCTGGAAATGGGAGAGCATTTCCATGGATTTTATCACTAAGCTTCCCCGCACTTCTTCTGGCCATGACAGTATCTGGGTGATCGTGGATCGATTAACCAAGTCGGCTCATTTTCTCCCCATCCGTGAAGATTTCAAGGTCGCGAAATTGGCTCAAATCTACACTGATGAGATCATCTGCCGCCATGGTATTCCTGTTGACATCATTTCTGACCGCGACGCTCGTTTTACGTCCCGCCTTTGGCAAACTTTTCAATCTGCTATGGGTACTGAACTTAATCTTAGTACTGCCTTCCATCCCCAAACAGACGGTCAAACCGAGCGTACCATCCAAACCTTAGAGGATATGCTTCGTTCATGCGTAATTGATTTTGGTGGCAACTGGGATAGACACTTACCCTTAGTCGAATTCTCGTACAATAACAGTTATCACACGAGTATTAAAATGGCACCTTTTGAAGCATTATATGGTCGCAAGTGCCGTTCGCCTATTTGTTGGCACGAGATTGTTGACTCTCAAATCACTGGTCCCGAACTCATACAAGAGGCGACGGACAAGATTTTACAGGTTCGAGATAACTTACTGAAAGCCAGACACCGACAAAAGGTCTACGCCGACGAGAAACGTAACCCAATGGAATACGAGGTAGGTGACTTCGTACTTCTCAAGGTATCCCCTTGGAAGGGCGTAGTCCGATTTGGCAAGAAAGGGAAACTCGCACCTCGCTACGTTGGTCCTTTCAAAATTCTCGAAAGGATTGGCAGTGTTACGTATAAATTGGACCTGCCTGAAGAACTCAGCAATGTACACCCTGTCTTCCACGTATCCAACTTGAAGAGGTGTCTAACTGACGAAGGACTACACGTCCCTCTCGAAGATTTACAAGTCAACGAAACACTTCATTTTGTGGAAAAACCGGTTGAAATCATGGACCGAGGAGCCAAGGAATTGAAGCGCAGTCGAATTCCTATCGTCAAGGTTCGATGGGAAGGAAAACGTGGCGCTGAATTTACTTGGGAGCTCGAGAGTGATATGAAGGAAAAGTATCCACATCTGTTTCCTAAGTCTTCTTCAATTTCGGGACGAAATTCCCAAAAGAAGGGGAGACTGTAACGCCCCGCTACTTTGTACTTTCCATTTATAGCAAGTCTTGTTAGTGTTTCTATTTTTGGAAACCTTGTGTTCTTGTAATCGTTCTTTCTTTGTAACCGTTGTAAAATCCGAGACTTGAATCATGAATGAAAACTTGCATTTCTTTAAATACGTGTTATACATGCTTCATACATAGTGATACGTTTGATGGTGAAACAATTCTATACTTACTCGTGATGTTTACAAACGTACGTTGAATTCATAAATACGTGACATTCATACTTGATACCGTAAAATCTTACAAAAAGGATTTTTAATAATTTTTAGAAACTTTTCTAGCATAGGTCCCTTTTGTAAAAAGTACATGTTTTAATCCCTAGAATTCAAAAAAAAAAAACAGTGAATAGTGCCTAGCGCACCGTGTGAATAGTGCCTAGCGGTGCGCTAGCCATCTGCAGACAGAAGGTTACGAAAACTAGCCGTTTTGACCCATTTGTCCACTTGTGTGACTTTCTAGCTCATCCTAACGGTTTTGTCTAATCCCCAACTATAAATAGACCCTTCCTAGCCTCCATTTGAGCTTGCCAAACACTTCTATAACCTCCAAACACTCCCAAATTCTCTAATTTTACAAGAACAAGGCAGAATTCTCAAGAACCGAAAGTGAAGTTCAAACTCACATTTCTTCATCTTTTCTGCATCAATTCTTCTTCTACAAAGCTTGAAACACCTCTAGGATTGTTTACATCAGATTACTTCGATAATCTAAGGTAAAACAACATCATTTTGAGGTCCAAACTTCCTGTTTTTGAAGAATAAACTCTAACCTTCCTAAAACTCTTAACTTACTTACATGAATCTTGTACCTACTTTGCCCATAATCAAAACCATGATTGTGGTGTTTATGTGTGGTTAATTCTTATGAGTTTAGGGGTGTGAAAACACTCTAAACATTCTATTAACAAAGTCTAATACAAACTACAAATGATTAAATCATCCAAATCTACCGTAGTTCTTGTGGTGACGCGTGTTTTGGTAAAACCAACCAAAGTCTACCATAAGATAATGTGGCAAGGTTTGTGTTTGGTGAATCATACCATGAGGTTAATTCTTCATGCTTAACTTATTTAACATAACAATCTAACATACTCTTGGACTTAACTCAGAAATACTATATATCCATATACATACATATACTAACAAGACATATTTTTTTATAAACTCATACTCTATATTCCAATTCAAAACTTCCGTCATTTAATTCCAATGACTCATGCACTTTCGTTTACCCATTAGGGTGATCTCGGTGTTCCATCCTCCGAATCTCATACACTCGTCAACAATTGTTTAATCGGAAGACTTAACAAAACCGTGAGTATACTCGTATTTCCCCCTTTTTACTTTTACCACTTTTGGGGTGTAACATGTTTACTTATCAAAACTTACACATGAACATTTTGCTTAAACACATGAACATTCCTATAACATGCTTGTATACGTGATTGCTTGATACTTTAAACTTGGGCGATTACATTTTCGTGTCCGTACGAACCAATCTTTGACATATGTAGCTGCTATAGGATTAACGACCCGCCATCTTATCTCGTGGTAATGTCAATTGCAAATTGCGTTCTTTGGTTTGATATGTTGACACATGCCAAATTTATTGTTTATCTTGAATCACATGCTTGCTATGAGGAATTGCTCAAAACTTATCTTATGCTATGTACGTACCAAACTTGTATACTCGCCTTTGCTTTTGCATTGAATTGTATTTTAAACATGTTACAGGTTGACGATGATGATGCTATGAAATGAAGTAGCAATGATGCCTAGATACACATATAGACGTTTAGGTTTAAATGTTGTATCAACTTTTATTATGTTGTTATGTATTTCCTTGAACTTGTTGTTATTTGAATTTCTTGTATTGTTGACAATTTTCTTATGAAATGAAATCGGTTTATTAAATATTGTCACAAATAGCGTTATGATGTCTCTAGCAATCTATACACACTTCGTCTCATCCCGATGTTTCCGCCATCGGTTGGGGTGTGACATGGTATGTTGGAGCTTTCATACTACTATGTGCGCGATGAGTGGATTTGGATCACACATATTTAAATAAAAATACAGATTTGATTTTACAAAATGCCAAAAATTGATCAAAACCCTTTAAAATATGACTAATACCAATAAACAACTTGTGACATAAACCTGCAAATCACTGTGAAAATTTTATGAACTTGGTAATGATAATGTATGACAAAACTGCAAAGGACATGAAGCAACAACTAAACCTTTAGATTCTCTTGCTTATTCACAAGCACATATAAGTTCATACATACATATTTATGTACCCTTGTCCTCCTTTAGAGATGGAAATTGAGTTAGGTTGTTTTTTGTTTCTGGAAGAAAAATAGCTAAAAATCAAATCGGCTGAATGGGTCAAATGGGTAGAAAGTGGTTTAAAGTTTATTTATACTTATAACCTCGTAAATTGTTCATTCAAGGATTTTGACCATTATTGTAGTTATATTGTTATAGTAAGCTTGGTCATCGCTTGATAATTTATTGAAAGATTTAAAAGTGGGCAGGCAAGTATAAACATACAGGTCAAACCAAACCAAACCAAACCGACCCGGTTCATTTTGACCTGTACTAAAATTGACCTGAGCTAATTTTGACCTGTGACCCGGTTCATTTTTCCATCTCTAGGCCAGCCACCCTTGGTACCCTCCTTCCATTACTCATTCCCGATGCATGAGAAAGAACAATAATTAAAAGTCGAACCTTAATTGACTTTAGAATTTGTGGTGTTAGTTAGTTAATGCTGGAATTGGTTGTGTGCAGGCGTTTTTGGCTCTGATTGTTGTTTGTCTTGGCGCACAGCGGGTCAAGTATGACTGGTAAAGCTCTATTAGACTTTGCATATGCGTATAGTCACCTAGAAAATGTAAGAAAAAAAATAATAAACTGGTTGTTGTAAACTTGTAAACTTCCTTTGAAGTTATTATGCATTTATGTTCAAGGTTTTCAGTTAGGTTTGCCATGCGTCATCTTGAGGTGAATAAGAGTCGGTCGGTTGGTTTAGAAATTGGTAGTTGTAACTGATGTTTCTGCTTTTAAATTTTTTTAACCGCTTGGTTCGGTTACAAGGCTCGCTATCTTAACTGATTTAGTTCAATGATGAACATCCAAATCTATGTTATTATTTCAAATTTTAATTCAGATATATATTCCTTTAATTAAATAAAATCTATAATCAATATATACACATTAACATATAAAGCATCACTTATGATTACAACAACACGATACATTATAACAAATAATATATGCCGGTTTCATATGAAGACTTTCTGTATACATACAATTCTAAACCATTTTTCTGGTGTGGTGCAACTTTGTAAGGGAAGCAGACCAAGCATATGATGACGGGTCTTCGACAAAAAAGACGGTGAGATATTGAATTAAGTGGTAAAGGTCGATGCAAAGTCATTCAATCATGTAAACTAGAGCAGTTTTGTGTTTTATACAAAATTCCAGACCATGTTCACTTATCTGACTTACCCTCTTGCTTTGATTTCTATATTAGTTGTAACACCCGTGTGAACACACGGGTATGTTTAATAACGATCGAAATCCAATACTAAAAAACAGGTTACAATATATCATTTAAATTATTTGCATTTAGTTACATATCTTTATAAAACAATGTTAAAGACAGTTAGTTTTAGTGTACATCTTTGATATAGAAATAAACTAAGTAATTGATAATATGTTATCTAAAATGAAAGGATGACCTAATTTTATGTTAAAGACAGCTTGTTTAGTGTACATGTGCAAAGTTTTTGTCTATATCTATAGGCAAAATATGATGTGAAATTATTTAATGAATTCACATTCGCATTATACTTATGAATTGACAACAACATCAGGCATAAGTCATAAGTGAAGCTACAAAACATTCAGAAACAAAGGTCCTCTGTCTCTGTTTCAAGCCAATAACTGACCTTGAAACCGTATCTGCAAGCGGCGCTGAATTTCTTGGTCTCAATACCCAATATACCTGAAATTGACAATTACTATCCCGTAAGTTTCAACACCGCATTGAAAAATCATATATAACAACCTAAGTTTCGAGATGTATTAAGGAAAACCGTTACCTGAGATGTAAACGGAAAGAATGTGATGGCTCAATGATGGTTGCTGTCATTAGGTGCATTGAGACCTAACAGATATTTACATTTGATGGCTTAAGTATAATTATAAGCTTATTAACGAATGAGACCATATTAATTTAAAATTTAACCTTATTGTAAGTCCCGTTTAACCGGATCTTTCAATGATATCAAACTAATCTTGTGAGAGTGCGGAAACCAAACACAAGATGATTCAAGATAAACCGAAAAAAACAGAAAATACGAAGAACAATACCGAATCACTTTCAAACACTTGCACACGATTCTATTACTTGAATAAGCAAAATCGTCTAGTACAAGTATTCTTCACCAAATCGCCTCCCTCTCTAGCTCTCTCTAGGAATTGTAACAAATGAGGTTTCAACAGTTCAAACCTAAAAACAAGTTAGAAACTTGTTTTTATACTAACTCAAGCCCACTTCCCTACATGGGCTCCCCTTGGGCCTGCTTGGCCCACATGGCCTATAGCTTGGCCCAAGTGACCTATAAAGGTCCACAACCTAACATAAACTAACCCGGTAAGACCCAGTTCATAACCATAACCCGTTGTGTTAATTTGATGCGTCAGTCTCACACTTTAGGGCCTAACAATCTCCCCCTAGACTGATGCCATCAAATTGTCTTCATAGCATGAATTCAACAACGTCTTCAACGAAGTCTATGGTTGATGCTTTGCTTCAGATGTTGTGGAAGTTCTTGACTTCTGAACTCTCAGCACTGGGTCTCTTTCTTCAGCTCTTGTGGTTAGCTTCATATCAGGATCTCGATCAGCTTTGCTTGAAATATCTTTGTTAAAAAGAACGTGAGAGGAGGATTCTCAGCAGCTCTTTTCTTCTTCAGTCTTTGTCTTTCAAGCAGATTCACGGTACTTCTTCAAATGCACTATCACTGTCAGACGGCAATTCGTATCCGATTCTTCTGACTCAGGTACATCTTGTTGTTGTGCTGCTTCAGGCTTCTTCAGCAACTAACAGCATCTCAGTCTTCATCAACCCCTGTTCTTGATTGAAATCAAGTTCTGCACATACTCACAAACTCATAAGCAAACATTTCTTATGCAACAGGGAGAGTACCACATGAACATTAGGTACATGAAATTTCACAATTTAAATTCTTTTAACTTTTGATGATCAGTCAAATCTTCAAGAACGGTTACATTTTTAATTTTAAGAAAAATAAATAAACACTCTATTTTTGGATTTTTGGTTTTATAGAAAAACAAATAAAAACTCAAAATATAAACAACTACCATAATATACAATTACAATTTCAATGGGATCAAAATTCGTTCTCAGGCAGACTAAGGAACACTTTTCAGTACGAGCATAATCAAACTGGTCTATGCGATTGCCAATATGTTTGTCCACTTAAACTTTAACGCTCAGCTTTCAACTTTTCAACTTTGTGATATGCTTTAGATAATATTATACTATTATACCCGTGTGTCCCATTCCAAGGCATACCCCCGCGATCAAGGTAAGCCCAACGATTCATCGTAGCAGGTGAGTATACTGATGTCATCCTTTAAGATATCCTGACTGTGTCTAGGTCTGCATATAATCTATTTTATCATGTTTTGATTTCTTAACAATGAACACCCAAATAAATACTAATCAAATCCTGGAAATATAAACAGCACACTCTATCATGCAAGTATCTTCCCTACCACATATTTCACAAGTCCAATCCAGATTTCTGAAATCTTAACTGGGAATAGGTTGAGAAGAGAACAGAATAGATCTTAAGTAGAGATGGTATAATATACAGGATCAAATGAGTTTTTCTCAATTTGACATAGGTTTATAGGGTTTCTTTTGGGCACTAGAGGGCCTCTTTCGGGTGTTTAATTGATCTACAAAGCGACAACGTACAGCTAGGTCAGCATGTATCTGGATGCAGCAGAAGCTGACGTTGCCTAGCACCTCCAGGTCAGCATATATCTGGATGCAGCAGAGGAGGTACACGACTTTTTCAGAGAAAATTTCAGAATCAGATCAAAATTGTGTGTATCGGGACAACATACAGACATTCAAATAGAAATGAGCTAATTCCAAGTGACTTTCTTTCCTGGGGTCATGTACAATTTTAGTTCTGAACAGAAAGACAACCAAGATATCCCCGGATGATTCAACAATATAAAGACCCGAAACCTCAGATGTTGGCTATCTATCAACACAAGATTTAAGACCATAAAATCATACGCCGTTGGTATGTTACCCACATGGTACATAGTTCGTTATGTTTATATCACTTAGTATCTTTTATCATGTTGAGCGTCAAGCCTATCGACATATCGCAGTAGATCCTAGTCTTTTCAGCTATGGCACCTTACATGTGTTAGTCAAACCCTTTAACACGAACATTTATTTCACTTCCCATATCATGCAATCTTTCTTTTTGGCTTTTTCATTTTTCAAATATTTTTGTATTTTTCTCATTTTCTCCCCCTAAACAATACATATTTACAGCAAACTCTTTTTGTATTTTCTGAGTTTTCTCCTCCTAAACTCTATATCTATCTATATGTTCCTCCCCCCCCTAAATTTGTGCATAAATCTTGTATTTTTGCGCAAATTTACCATTTACTAGAGAAAGGACACAGTATGTACAAAGTTATAAACTAAGAAAAAGAGAAAAATATTTTTGCTCAACCGTTCCGTCATTAGATTGAAGACTAATCAAATTCAAATCAAAGTACTGAATTTAAACGGTACCTTTTGCTGATCATTTCTTACTTCTTTAATCTCCTCCAAAGGAAACATATCATCTGTAAAAAAAATTTGAACTTTTTGCAACAGTGAAATGTTACCCGTTTTTATCTCTGGAACAACCGCTATCAACATTCCAGAGATTGTCAACAGCTCCTCCTTAGTTGTTCCTGAAAGGTAAGGAGATTAGTAAGACATTGGTACCCAGGCCATCGTGGTCCTGGGATTTCCTGAAGCATCAAAATAAGACACTTCTTTCAAACACAAGTCCCCTTTCGTTTCAAGGATTGGAGAAGTTGCTGCTTTAGATTTGGGTTTCCAAATCTGTTTCGGTTTAACAAACGTGTTTGTTGCCTTCGGTTGAGCAACTTTGACTGGTTCAGATTTGTGAGTTTTGAAAACCGATTTTTGTTCCTGAACAGCTTTGCGTTTGTTTTTAGCAGCGTTCCAATCCCCATCAGAAGGTTTAACCTTGGGATTCACATTCTTCATTACCTTAGGTGATGATACCTTCATCGGCTTGGAATGGTAGTTACCCTTTGGTGTAACCCTCTGATTTTGCATATAATAGGGTACATAGGGACGATGTGTGCAGTTTCTTGCAATGTGACCATCAATGCCGCAATTGAAGCATGTTTGTCTCTTCACGTAGAAGGCATTCTGATCAGCTTGTGTAGCTCTTGCAGGCCCTGAAGGATGAACCGGTCCTTTCTGTGCTTGTTTTTGTTGCACATTTCCTGCAGACGACGATGAATTTGGATGCCTATACTTGTCGTTTGCAGGAGCCTTCTGTGGTGGAGATTTCTTCTGAGTTTTCTTGTTTTGAGTAGACTGCACGTCATGTTTAGAAATCTCACCAGTCTTTCCGAAAGCTTTGTTAGCACAGTCAAATTCATATTTCTCACATTTGCCATTACTGACTAGCTTAACAAAAGCATTTTTCACATCACGGGCCTTTTGAGGACTATTGCTGCCCGTTGAGGACTGTGGAGAGCCTGATCGTCTTTGATGTTTAGGCTTCTTATTTCCACGTCCTTTACCTGCTTGCTTTGGCGCTTGTTGCTTAATCTGAACCTTTTCATCACGAACAGAAGGTTCAGACTGTTCAGCTTGCGCACTTGGAGCCTTGGTCACATCAATCTTCACTTTTTCCTGCATGTCGTCAGCTTTGACAGAATCGGAGAGTTCTGGTTTGTTGGATGAAATACCAGAAACTGTAGCAGAAATTTCAGCTGAAACCTTTGACGAATTTTCAGCACAAGTCGGTTCTGCACATGACATCCTTGAGCTGAATTCACCAGAATCAACTGATTCCAATTTCTCAGAATCAGCTGCTTCAGGTGATTCGCGTTTGGAATCAGACGGTTCAGCCGGCTCATTCGTTTCATTTGCCGATTCAGTCTCTCTAACACAAGCATCAACGTCTTCACCCAAACCATCAGGCCTGACATTCTTCAACATAGATTGCAAAAATGAGCCAAAAATGTCACACACATGAGAACTTGACGCTTGTTCATTTTCAACGACACCTTCAACTTTAACTTCATCTGCAAGAGAAGACAAAGCATTAGGATCAAAAGTACCCTTGGAAACAAGATTTATCGAATGACTCGCTCGTTTATCAAAAGGTCTGCTGTTGATTGATGACTTATCAGTTTTAGGACCGTAAGCCATCTTGTCCTCATTCATCAATTCCTCCTCAGTCATGGGTAAATATGTGTAGTTGTCATTATATGGAGGAGGAACTTGATTGAAACCCAAACCACGCCCTTTATTTTCCTTGTATGCGAGCTGTTGATCACACAAGTTTTTGACCAATTTGCTGGAAGAATCATACTTTTTAATGTTAAGTTCGTTAATTTGATATCTTTCTCTGATATCTTCCAGTTCTTTGATCAAAATGCATACCTTCTCCTGTGCCTCCAAGAAATGGGCTGTTTTTACACTTACATCATCCTTAAGTTTGATGATGTCTTTTCGCTGAGCTTCAATTTTATCTTTATAAAGCTTTTCATTCTTTGATAAAGTAAAATTTTTATTTTTTATGTCGTTGTATTCTTGAATCAACTCAGCGTTGTGTAACCGATATGCCTCATTTCTTTCTCTACACTCAGGAGTGCAAAAGACAGAAAGTATCTCTTCACGATCACGAGTAATTTCTTGAGCCAGGGGTTTGTTAAACATAAATGCTGAATTTTGTGTGGATGAGCAAACTGCAGCAGATGTGTTGCCTTGAGTAGACTGTTTGCCAGCATTGTCATATGATTTGATGATTGAGATCAGCTCATCCGGCTTCATTCTGTAACAATCGGTTGTCACTATTATCTGATTAACATTGGTAAACCAACTACAGTTTGTCTGATCTGGAATCTCTTTTATAGCATCCAGAAGCTTTCTATTGCTCATGTGAGTAGACACCACCATCTCTGCCTTCTCCATTTTAGAGATCAGTTCAGCAAACCGACCTGTAAGTGCTTCTATAGATTCACCAGAAAAGTATCTAAAACCTTGGAATTCCTGCTCAAACACCTCTCTCTTAGAAGACATTTTTAAGAAGTGATCCCAAAAATGTGCGTTTTTAACAATTTCCTCAACACAAGCTTAAAGCGAGAATCCGTGTACTCGCCAACTCAAACACTTAGCAGGCGAAAGAACGAACCCGCTTTCGAAACCACACCTCAAATACCTGTCAAAACCGTTATCACAAACACAAACCAATTTTTATTTTTTTATTTATAAATAAACCTTTTTTTTTAATTTATTTATAACCCCTTTTTAATGTTAAAATAAAATACTTATTATTATTATTAATATTATTATAATTAATGATTATGCAATGATGACCTAATGATTAATAATAATTATATAATGATTGTTGATTTTTATAATTATTATTATTATTAATAAAAACTGAAACTGTATGTCTTCTTCTTCGTAACACAATTCCAAACCTAATTCTAAACCTCAGCCGCCAAGAGTGATTATCCGAAGAATGTTGTCGGAGGATGACGAAGATGAATGGTTTGGTCGGCGTATGAAGGAGGTGAACGTGACAGCGCTTGCAGGTGGTGAAATCGTGATCGGACGAAGGTTATCGTGAAGTGGAAGATGGTGGTAGTGTGGTGAAGAACGTGGTGATAGATGAAGGACGTGGATGATGGGTGTGGTGACCGGAGATGATGAAGTCGAGATGAACAGTGACCGGAGTTGCAGGTTTCCGGCAAGATACGATGTCGATGGCGATGATGAAGGTTACAACTCACAACCTGTGGCTGTTGCTTGGTAGTTGCCGATGGGTTATGTCGGAGGTAACAATCAGGAGGTGCCGGAGGTTGGAATGGTGTGTCGACTCGAAACCGAGGTTGCGACTCGAGAACAAAACGTGATGAACCGAGATCTCGGTTGCGACTCGGAACCGTGGATGGTTGCGAGTCGAAACCAAAGCAAGATGAGCCGAAACTGATGGTTGCGAGTCGAAACAAAGGTGATTGAGGTTGCTACTCGAGACCGGTGATGATGATGAACTGTGAGACGGTTGCGAGTCGGAACGGTGGATGCGGTTGCGAGTAGGAACCAAACAGGATGAGCCGAAACTAGCAATGGTTGCGAGTCGAAACGGAGAAGATGGAGAAGACGATCGGAGAAGATGGACGTTAATGGCAGTTGCAGGTTGTTAATGGCAGTTGCAAGTGGTTGCGAGTCAGAGATGGTGGAGTCGGAACGGTGGAGTTGGAACGGTGAATCGAAACTGGCACTCGCAACCTCAACTCGAAACTTTTATGTGCCGGAATCCGAACTCGAAAACTCGAACTTGAACCGGAGAAGATAACTGTGAGACGCTGATGGCCGTTGCGATGGTCGGCGGAGATGATTGAATGATAAGCAGTGAATGATAAGCTGTGAGTATGATGAGAGGATGATGAGAGGTGGTGGTTCAGTGTTTATTGATGGTGATGATAACCGGAGATGATTGTTGAAACTGAGTTGCAAATAGAAACGCGGTTGCGACTCGAGATTGCGAGTCGAGACAAGATTACGACTCGGAACAATACCGTGAAGAGCCGAAACCTTGATTGCGACTCCTCAATTCTGATTGCGACTTGAACAGCTTTTGCAAAGGTTGCGACTGGCTAGAATGTTTATATGATGACTCGCAATCTTTATCAGAGGTGAAAATGATGATAAATCACGTGGCTTTAATGTGATGGTGTTGACAAAAAAAAGATAATATTTCTGAGAATAACAAATTTCCAAAACAAGTGTCAATTTTCCGAAAAACTTGGGATTTTCAAAACTAAAAAAATTTTAAATCTTTTTTTAAAAATTTAAAAAAAATTTAAATTTGGAGAAAATCCCGTTAACATAATTTTGAACGGATCAAGGAGCAAAATATGATGATTTTCAATAAAACACCGATGAACACTTCGAAGAACACGAAGAACGCGATGAACGAAAATTCGAAATCTTGAATATTTGATATCACACCGAGCCTAGAAATAGGTTCTAAAGGCTCTGATACCACTTGTAAGTCCCGTTTAACCGGATCTTTCAATGATATCAAACTAATCTTGTGAGAGTGCGGAAACCAAACACAAGATGATTCAAGATAAACCGAAAAAAACAGAAAATACGAAGAACAATACCGAATCACTTTCAAACACTTGCACACGATTCTATTACTTGAATAAGCAAAATCGTCTAGTACAAGTATTCTTCACCAAATCGCCTCCCTCTCTAGCTCTCTCTAGGAATTGTAACAAATGAGGTTTCAACAGTTCAAACCTAAAAACAAGTTAGAAACTTGTTTTTATACTAACTCAAGCCCACTTCCCTACATGGGCTCCCCTTGGGCCTGCTTGGCCCACATGGCCTATAGCTTGGCCCAAGTGACCTATAAAGGTCCACAACCTAACATAAACTAACCCGGTAAGACCCAGTTCATAACCATAACCCGTTGTGTTAATTTGATGCGTCAGTCTCACACTTTAGGGCCTAACACTTATGATAACCAAAAGGCAATCTTTGTATAGTCTGAAACATAAGTCATCCTTGAACATGGGTCATCAGCCAAATCAAATACTAAAAAATAGATTATATCCCTGCATGAAAAACAAAATGGATAAATTTAGGGAAAATGAGTTTGAAAGATGATAACCCAACAGTAGAGGATCTCATTCTACAGCTTCGATAAATGTAAGGGTGTTCTCAAATAATGGTTCCTAGATGTTTGAAAACCAACAAAGATCGACAAATGTCAACAGTATTGATATTCTTTGGACATTTGTCGGTCTTCAAACATCTAGGAAGCATTATTTGAAAACACTCCTGAATTTATCAAGGCTGTAGAATGAGATCTTCTAATGTTGGGTTATCATCTTTCAACCACATTTTCCCTAAATTTATCAATTCTGTTTTTTATACCTCCCAAAGCCACGTATTCGCCTGCAAACAGATCGAGAAAGCTTGAAGTATAACCTGTAATTAATTATATGGCACCGGATTTTCACTGATTCAAGAATCTCAACATCAGCTGACAACAAAGAACCAATTAACAAACATCTTAATACCAATCCATAATTCAGATTATTAACTTCTAAATGCACTAACCGGTTTTCCTGAAGAATTGTTGTCCAGTCTGTGTGATGTGGTGTCAATTGTACTGTTATTCCGCTTCTTTGGTGTATTAACACATTAAAATCTTAAAACATCACAGCAAACAAAATGTTACCCAAAAAAATAACAAAACACAAGTACTTAGTTATATGCTACCAAACTTGAAGTGTTGCACCGTAGCCTCCACATGTGTACACCGGTTTGCTGATTATCAAACTAACCGTCATCATAATCAGCAAATTGCTATTATCATCAAAACACGTTTAAGTGAAAAGTAAACTGAATGAAAAACAAACAAACATCATTGAATCTATAAACATCATTCAGACTTGCCCGTGTGTTGAATTAACCGATGGTTGTTTATGTAAGTTGATGCTGTTGGCTTCATGATCATCGTTTTCGACATGCCCGATGGTTTTGGTAATGAGTTCTATAGTTGATTCTCCTGTATCAGCCAACCAAAATAATTAAAAAACAAATCAAACACTACAACAAAACAAAAATCATCACCACAAACAAAACCAATAAAAAAAGATGAAATCTTTATCAAACTACAAATTCTTGAAATTACCAATCACGACTAAGAACAAACAGACCAAGAACATCTTCAGGGACGATAAAAGTACCTTATCTTTCTGATTGAACAACACATCATCAGCGAAGGTCATTCATAGTGAACTTGCAAAACATTTGCATTGTCAGAATGCCAAGCTCAGATTGTGAATAAAGATGACAACACCATAGCTGCAAGAAGGTTGCATGAACAACTGCCATCCTACAACCTTGTCATACCCTAGAATTCTTGGAAAACACCATAGTTTTAGTCTCAGGTGAGAAGCATCTCAACAACATCATTGACTGAATATCTCTTACAATCTAAAAAACGTGGTCTTAGGTGACATCGATCTCATAATCATGCACCAAACATGGATTACAGCCAACGCTACCTAGCACAGCCGCGAACGGCAGCCGGCAACGATGGTTTATATATTGCAACAACATTCCAGATCTCACCATCATAACCTCAGATGACAAAATCATCTTCATCGTTCTGAGTAGAGACGTTCAAGTTGTTTTGTGCATTAAATGCACCTGTGAGAAGTAATGATATATCCATCTCTTTCTTTCTTCTTGACACTTTAATCTACAAAATCATCATACCACATGACCACATGTAAAACAAAACATAGGAATCAGGTCCAAACGTCAATTTATATGACCGATCTACAAACGAAAAATTAGAAAACTTACCGGCGTCCTTACATACAGCTAAATAGGCATCTCAGACCAACCAAAATCCATTTTCTTGTATAGATGTGACAACAATTATACACGATCCCTTTTCAAAACCTTAATCACCAACACAGCATCGACGAAGGCCATTCATGGTGAAGTTGCAAAACATTTGTATTGTCAGAATGCCAGGCTCAGATTGTGCATAAAGATGACAACACCATGGCTGCAAGAGAGGTTGCATGAACAACTGCTATCCTACAACTTTTCCATACCATAATGCTATCTTCATTAAATTTTTACTCAGATCTACAAAATCATCATAGCCTCATGTTGAAAGGACAAGAAAAATGCACTTTGCATTCATTTTTATTCATCATCACAGTTAACACTAAATGATTTACTAAAGTAATACAAATGATTTGAAAATGTCAGACCTCGCGTATATTCGGGCCGGCGTTTGCTTCATCAAAGTTTTAGTCTCAGGTGAGAAGCATCTCATCAACATCATTGACTGAATATTCCTTAGGTGACATCGATCTCATCATCATCAACCAAACATCGATTACACCCAACGCTACCTAGAACAGCCGCGAATGGACGCCGGCAACGATTAGGGCATGTTGCAACAACACGCCAGATCTCGCATCATAGCTGCTCAGATGACAAAATCATCTTCATCGGTCTGAGTTACAAAAGATGGTGATTCACCAACGGATCTCTTTATGGATGACATGGTTCGTGTGGAAGATGAGGAAAATAGCACTTGTGAGAAATCGCCTGTGAGTTTGAAATGAGAAGAAAGAGAAAGATGGAGATTAAAGTGTGAAGAAGAAAGAGAGAGTTGAGATATGATTACTTCTCACAGGTGCATTAAATGCACAGTTCAATACCCCATGCATTTTCAAAAGTTTCCTCCTAAAAAAACCTAATAATTATATAATCCAACGATAGGCAACATGAATAACCTGTATATAACGAATGCCAAGGATTATGACCATCTATCCTTTCATTTCTCATACCTACAAAACCACAACCAGACTTTTCAGCCAAAACAATAGAAACTCATTAAATAAAAAACCAAATACCAACAAAACCAAAAGCAGACCGTTCTACCAAAACTATGGAAACTCGTTAAATAGAAAACCTAACCGTTTATAAAGAACTACAGTCGGACGCATCACCATTGCTTGCCAGAGATCGACATCTACCATCAAAAGTTGTCGCCAACTTCATCTCCATCGCGAACTCGTGGCTGTTACCCTGAATCGGTTGCCGAATTTGCCCCAACTCACCGTTAGAAAAAACTAAATTTATATTATGTAGTAAACAATTTGAAAATCACCTTGAACATTTTTATTGGTCGGCCAGATACGAAACATATATCTGTGGAGATCTCGACAACGGCACAAAGCGTCTGGTGCATCTTCAATTTTTAGAACGATTGAGAATCCATTTAGGTTAATGATCATAAACACAAAACCTAATTAAACAATCCTACACATCCATTACAAAATCTGGTAATAAACATACCTGAACTTCAACAGCTTGACAGTTAACATCTGCACCTGATACATAAACAAATCAATCAGATTTAATCATCAACAATTTTCATCAGCAATTTTAAAACAGAGATCTTGTACCTGATAGAAGACAACAGTTGACTGCAGAGCTCTTTGAAAACACTACATGTAATCAAAATCCCCAAATTAGAAGCCTAATTTCTAAAATTAACCAAATTACTACAAATAAAGCTTTTAAATAAAGCAAACTTCAAAGTAAGATAAAACACCACATGCAATAAATAAATTTTAACCAAATCACAACACAATATAAGAAGATCATCAACTCATAAATAATCAAAACACAATATAAGAAGATCATCAACTCATAAATGATCAGAAGATCAAAGGGTAAAAGGGAGGTTATTATAAGAAACCCTCACACTCTCAACGGAGCCTCATTCACTTGATCAAAACACAATATACGAAACGCCTCAGATTTGTTATCGTAAGTTGTTGTCGAAATCCGCCATGGCTGCAATCACAGTTTCATGTGTCAAATACATATATACTGAATTGCCTTACATAATGTAACAACAGCAGCAACAACGTCAATATCATCTCCATTCCATAAATAGAGAGAGGGTAGTTTATTCAAACATATTATCAGTTGATCAAATTCACTAACATGAACTCAACTTTTAGACTATTTCATTTAGGGTTTGTTTTTACGTGCCATTATCAAGAAAAGAGAACGAAGAAGACTTTATAGCAATGAAAGGGTGTAAACTCCCTCAAAGACCTAAGCAAAGAGCCAAGATGATTCAAAGAACCTTACTTGCAATGGAGGTAGAAGACAGGTGTGTTATTACTCATGTTTAAGATAACCTCTTCCGTGTTCATGTGAGCAAGAAGAGAGGAAGACACAAAGGATGTGTCAAATACAGTTCAGATGATACAGGTTCAGGTAATAAGAAGAAACCCTCTGTTGAAGAAGCAACCAGTGATAGTGGTTTGATAGAAAACATGGAGGGGTCGGTGACATTGTCGAGGGTTGTCAGGAAATGCTACGTGGCAAGAAGGTAGCTTGTTAATATGAACCCCTGTTTCCAAAACACACAAAAAAGAAGAAAAAAATCATGTTTGTATTTTTAGTATCAGGAATAGGAATAGCGAACAGCCGAACACAACTAATAATCCTTTTGAATACCTTCTCTGAATCGCATGCCATCTGAGGAGACCGTAGTCATCAATTCCAGCAGCGTTCACGAAATCAAACGTCAGCGGCTGCAATAAATCCAACTCCAAAAATGATCAAATTTAACTTCTAGGATAACAACATATAATTAAATAAATTGTTGAGAATTAGTCAAACTAATGGAACTGTTTATATAACCAATGGGATCTTTTTTGTTTTCATATCAGTAGTTTGTTTGTTTGTTTAGTTTCTGTAGCTCTATTTAATCCAGTCGGTATAAGTACCAGTCATCAGAAGTTAAAACTGGTTTCTTTAAAACCAGATCGGGATTGGAAACTTAATTGAGTGTTGATTTGAGGCTTACTATTCCCACCCCACCCCACCCCACCCCCCAACTTTCAAACGGTTGTTCGACGAAAACTCAACGCGCCCTAACCTTCAAACAGCCTTTCAACATTAAATCCTCAAACAACCGTTTAAAAGTAGGGGGCTATGGTGCAAGCCCTTTTATTCAAACAACCACTTAGTGCAACCTCAAACAGTTATTTAAAAACGGTTTGAGATTAGAAAGCAAAACGGATATAGCATTCCCTTAGTAATTACCCTTCTAGGTATGTAGCATTTCCTGACAACCCTCGACAATGTCACCGACCCCTCCACGTTTTCCACCAAAACACTATCACTGATTGCTTCTTCAACAGAGGGTTTCTTCTTATTACCTGAACCTGTATCATCTGAATTGTGTTTGACACATCCTTTGTGTCTTCCTCTCTTCCTTAATAGCTAAGAACGTGACACGTAGGCTGTGACAACCCTCAAATTTTCAGGTATCCGTACAGTTAATTAATATTTAATTTGTGCTTAATGACTGTGCTTAATTACAACTGTGATTAAACTACTTTCTGATTTCTGTTACATACATATGCATCACATTTTATACTGTCACTCCATTTATTACACACAAACTTTAGTGACAAAACAAAGCACAGTTAGCACACTGAGCGGATAACCCAGAAAACATGCTGACAATGCCAGCACATAGACTGACAATGCTTTTGAGGCCAGTATGAGCCAGAAATAGAATACTACACTATTAGGGAGTGTAGGGAAGTGAGGGCCATAAAACTGCGTCACTAGGTGATAGTTATAGTGTCGGAAAGTGCCAAAAACATACCTTAAATGCAGAATTCTGCACTAAATAACCAAAATTCAGCATTTAATAATGCTAGTAAAGTGCAAAAACTTGACAAAATAGTCCTAGATACTTTCCAAAGTGTTGGGAATTAAATGTGTCACTAAAAGTAATATAAAAGACACTTTCTGGATTAATTTAGCACTTTAACGGGACAACACCCAACCGAACAACCGGACCTTACCCGGAACACAAAAATATTGTCAAACACATTGTTTTTATTTTTCTGAGCTAGTTAGGGTCCCCGAACACCCTGACACACTAAATATTAATAACACTCATAACACACTAACTATAACACTTGTTTCTCTAACTAGTTTGTAACTAGATCATTAGAAACCAACCCCATACCCCCCCCATTGGGCGACAGTCACAAAGGGGTGACCCACCCCTTTGATTTCTTGATTAAAATAATAGATCATGTAGGATGATTAGGAGCATAATACACATAGGATAAAGATGAAACTTGGTTTATAAATAAGCACAAGAGTTAACCATCTTCTCTCATCAAACACACTTAGCAAACAACTCTCTCCCTCTTCCTTCTCCTTGTTCGGCCGCCACCATACCACCACCTTCAAGTCCATTCCAAGCAATCTCCATACTCCCAAAGGTGTAAGTGATCCTACAAGTAAGCTTGGTGTATTCGGAAGCTCAAGGACCGCTCTCGTTTTCTTTTATCCATCACTTTTACACACTTGAACTCCCCTAGCCTTGTGCTAGTAGTAAGTGCCTTAAATCTTCATACTCTTCATATTTTTGTTGGTTAATAGTAAAAAGAATGGTGAAATCTCATGAACTCTAAAGAACATGAACAAAGTCTTGACATAAACTAACAAAGTGATGAAGTAGTGTTAAAATGAAGATGAAACCATGTTGTTCTTTTGTTGTTATGTTTGTTGATTGTTGTTTACTAGATAAAATGATATGGTTCATCATATAGATTTGCTAGATCATGTTTAAAGACATGAACTAGCAAAATGTGAAAGATAGAAATGTTGTGGATGATGGAATCATCCACACATAAACTATGAACTTGAATAAACACATGTTTTCTTAAAAAATAAAGATTTAAATGGGATGTAAACTTGTAGATCTAAAGATCCATAAGTGGCTTTTCGAAAGAACCAAGTGAAAAGTATAAGTATTGTTAAAACTTGGATCTTACATAAACTAAATACATTTTTAATGGGTAAACAAGTGCAGAAACACATGGGTAATAAGAAGATTTCACAAAGAAATATTTTTAGAAAATATGACTAGAAGTTGTGAAAGATCAAACTCTTTAAAAATAAAGTTTTTAAGAAACTAATCACATTTTGGAAGGTAACAAGACTCACTAAGTGTGTTAAAAAGTTACTACATGTTTTTATAAATTTTCAAGTTCATAAGTTTATGGTTTATACTTGTTTTGACAAAGTTTGATAAATAGAGATTGTATATTGTTGATTGATAATTGATTGAATGATTTTACAAAAGAAAATGATACGCTAGTAAGCGTGGACGCCTCCATTTACAAAGGAAACTCTGGCGAAATTTTTCTAAAAATTCAACACTTAGAAAATATTTTTCTAGTAAGTGTTTACAATTATATTTCTAACTTTCTTTCAAAATAAACTTCACCATGATTTTTATTACAAAATACTAAGTACCGGAGGTTGATTTTCGTAAATAGAATTTGATAAATATATGTTTAGAATATATAATCTATACTAAAACGCTTGTGTGATTGTTTGTTATTTTGCGAACTAGTTATATTATTTTTAGGATAAAATAATATAACTTGTATATACCATGAAATTACGACTCCAAAACAATACCAAAATTCTCACAAAATAAATATTTAAGTTACGCAATTATTATTGCGATACGAAACATTAATACGTAACTTACGTATATTTCGGAAAAATACTTTTACACGTATATTTTGGTAAAGTATTATTTTGGAAAATCTATGAAGTAAAATATAATATTTTTGGGAAAAATATATATATTTTGAATTAAGATGTTTTCGACAAGTAATTTAAATATATTTTTCTAAGTGGGACATAAAGTATATTTTTCGGGATTACAAACGTACATGTATAAGTACCCCCATCCTTGGGAAGGAAATACACATATAAAATAATTAAGAAGTTTGAATACGAAATAGTTGCCTAACTATTTTCCCAAAAACGTTAAACCCTAAACCAAGGCACGGCCCATCCGTCTAATAGGCATTAGTACGTGTAGGTTGTCGCATAGCAGACCGAGTTGGGATTGACGACTATTTCAGGAGACGCGCTTCTGTGAGTTCATGTCCCCCTTTTCTCTTAACTGTTTTCATTTTTATACTTCGGGGGTGGAATACATGTTACAGTTATTACAAACATTTATTTACATGGTATGGTTAGGTTAGGGAGGGTTTATACTACTAGATCATGTGAAGGGTGGGTACAACACTTAAGGCCATTAATCCTCGTTGTTAGGACCGAGGGACACAAGAGTGATAGATCTATTTGGGTGTAGCGAGCCCACACCCGTGAGGCCGGGGCGGCCCATAGAGGTGACTGTGTCTTACAGCCGAAGCCCGGTAACAAATTTGCTAGGTTTGAGTTTTCCTGCACCTTTTCACACATACCAGTGGCTTTGCAACCCATTGGTGATCTCTTTTTCCTTATTGCTACATACCAGGGACTTTCATACATACTTTAAAGGTTTATACATACTCACTTTTACATAAACTCGCTTAACTTTTTGTTGACTTTTCAAACTACATGTATTTCAGGAAATTAATGGATCTGGTCAAGTTTGCAATGATGTTAAGCTGCGTAGGGAGTAATGATGTCATCCGGGTTTAGGAAGTGTGACCCTTGCCTGGACGGGTTACAAGTCTTAAACCATGTTTTTATTTAAGTCTTTTTGTTGGTCGTATGGACACGCTTTAATTTATGCCGTGGTTGTATATTGTTTCATGTGTCGACTTTTTAAAACAATGTTGTTGTGGTAACTTTTAAAACTTGATGAATGGATGGCTATCATGCATTTATTTTCATATAGCATTGTTGTGGTTGTGCTATGGTATTAAGAAGTCACACCAAATAAACCCACGCTTCCGCAAAAGCCAGGGTGTGACAGCTTGGTATCAGAGCATCGATCATAGCGAACTAGGATTCGTTCACGAGTCTAGACTATGATCACTAGGGCTCTTACGAAAACATTTTTACATTGCATACCCTAAACGTCCAGATCCAGGGTACAAAACATTTTTACAAACAAAAAGGCACAAATACACTTTTCAAAAATATTATTTCAGTCTTAGAGACTGAGGGAGTTCAGTCTTAGAGACTGAGGGAGTTTAGCCTTAAAGGCTGGGAGGTTCAGTCTTAGAGACTGAGGGAGGTTCAGTCTTAGAGACTGAAGGGTTCAATCTTAGAGATTGGGGAGGTTTAGTCTTAGAGACTGGGAGGTTGGTCATAGAGACCAGGGATTTAGTCTTAGAGACTAGGATGTTGGTCTTAGAGACCAGGGAGTTAGTCAGAGAGGCTAGGAAGTTCAGTCTGAGAGGCTGGGATGGGGTAATCTGGGGAGACTAGGAGGATTAATTGCTTGTATTATTGTGACTTATTTGATTTTTATGTTGATATATGTGCATATGTGTGGTTGTGTTACAGACACCATGCCATCATCATCAGATACTGGAGTATCGGATACATTGGACCCCATGGCGATCGTATCGGACGATGAGATACCATCCGAGGGAGAGGTTTACACGTCAGACACTACTAGCACAGACGACGATGATTTTCAGCCGTTCGCTCTGCCAGACATCGGAGTTGAGGTTCAGCCTGCTGATGGCATTCCTGCTGGGGATCTACTTCTTGCGGTGATCCCTGCTCCCGTTCCGCTTGCTGCTTTCCCCGTGGCGGATGTGCCACTCGATGCCGTATCTGATGACGACATTGATCTGTTCGAGGAGGGTCCCCCTGAGGACGACTATGAGGGTGGGGCCCCGATCGATGTTGATGCTATCCTTCCTATTGCTGAGGCCCCTGTAGAAGAGGCTCCTCTTGGTTCACCTGTTCCAGACTCGTTGGAGTCTGTGGCATCCGCGTCTTTGCACGACCAGGATGTGCAACATCACTCTCCTGACGCTGACGTAGCGATGTCAGCTACACCTGGTCCGTCACACGAGTTTGAGTTTGACCACGAGATCGCTGACGATTTTGATCCATTTTTTCCCCTGATTTCGATCCTGATCATGACATCGAGTTTATTCATATGGACCAGCCCTTAGAGGCGCCAGTGGCTCCCATTGATCCGTTGTTTGACATTCCTGCCGATTTTGATATGGACCTGGTCGACCCTGAGCCCGTCGTAGCACCAGAGCCTGTTGTTGACTATGGCCCTGTTCTTGATGATGCCCCAGCCGTTGCACCGCCAGATATGGGTGCACCGGCCATTGCACCTCTTGTTGATGATATACCCATTGCTGACCTTCCCGTTGTTGCACCACCATTGGTGGGTAATCCTGTTATTGATGCACCCATTTTTGCACCACCTATTGTCGATCATGCACCATTCGCCATGCATGTTGACCCTCGATACGCCGACACCCTCAACGGGTGGATCGACGATGATGACTACCCACCGTGTGTGCTACCAGTCACTCCTCCCGTAGCACCTGTTTCTGCACCCACTGATATCCCATTGTTCCACCCACACACCACGGACACTCATCGCACTGATCTTCCCATCACGTTCCTCCAGGACATACCGCCACCTCGTCCTGGAGAGGGTTCATCGAGGCAGCCGCCTGTTTCTGTTCCACCCGTACTGTCATCATCTTTTTCGTTTCTGTCACAGTTTCCTCATGTTGCACCACCTTCTGCACCATCTTGCGTACCGTCAGGCGAGCCATTTATGTGGGCTTCGCCCAATGTTATGCCATTATCGGATCCGTACCACCCTTATCACGTGGGGTACACGACAGAGGACATACTCATCTCTCTTCAGCTACAGCAGGACGCACTGAGTCATCGCATTCAGGAGTTAGAGAGAGCTCCACGTCCTCCATGCCACTGTCAGACTCCTTTTGCTGCACCGCACACTCCACTTCCGCTTCCACCTGATTCGGATGTTCGTTTCCTTACATCTGAGCAGCAGATTGCCTATTTGCTGCTCGTCATTCATGCCTTAGAGGAGGATTGGGTGCACATGCGCCGGTTGCTTTTCTCTTATCTTCCTCCTCCTCCTCCTCCTCCGCCATCAGCATAGATATTTTTGGTTTGATGCAGGTCGATCATTTTGGTGAGAAAGTCGCGATTGGGCCAGCTTGCGAAGACTTTTTGGGAGACCACACTTTTGTACATGATTTGTGTAGACAGATTTGTATTTTTGGGGGTGATGTAACCCCATGATCTTATTTTGATATGTGATGTACTGTAAAACGTGTAAAAACAATATGGTGGTCATGACTTATGAAAGCCCAATGGCAACGTTCTCATTACATGCTTTGATTTCTTGTTTTATATATTAACATGGGATGTTATGTGATTGATGGATATTACTATATATGCATATTTATTATACTTACTATGACCTGACCTACATGATCGTCTTTTAGAAAATGCCTCCACGACGCGACCCGCGCATGCCTACTACAGAGGCGGAACTCCAAGGGATAATTGCCGCGGCCATAGCTCAGTATGTGGCCTCCCATAGAGAAACAAGTGGAAATATCTCGAACAACAACGGCAACAACAATCCACCCAATGGTAATGTCAAGTCGTTTGAGACATTTTACGATACACTTGGATGTTTCTAGCATGTCCGCTGATACCATCTGTAAATTTTAACGTATGTGCAGGGTGCACCTACAAGCAATTCCTTGACTGCAAACCTGTAAATTTTGACGGCACTGGGGGTGCTGTTGCATTCGTCTGGTGGGCTGAGAAGACAGATTCTGTTCTAAGAATGAGCAAGTGTGCTCCACAGCAACAAGTCACATACATCTCAGGGCTTTTTCTGGATGGTGCCCTATCGTGGTGGAATCTGCAAGTGCAAACTTTAGGAGAAGCGGCAGCTTATGCGCTAACCTGGAATGAGCTGAAAGAGCTCATGAGAAAGAAGTACTGCTCACGAGCTGAAATACAGAGGCTAGAAACGGAGTTCTGGCATCTAAGAATGGAAGGTCCTAAGATTGCAGAATATGTCCCACGTGGTTCCGTTCATGGTTACACCTGAATTTAAACGCGTCGAACACTTCATCTGGGGATTGCCACCCCAGATCATGAGTATGGTTACCACATCCAAGCCTGCAATGATCACGGAAGCCATCGACCTCAGTGTGGCACTTACTGAGGAAGCGATTAGATTGAACAAGTTTTCAGTTTCCGAACCAAAGAAGGAGACTCATGTGGAGTCGTCTGGTGAAAACAAATGGAAATTTTCCAATTTCAAGCAAGGTACAAGCAGTGTGAGCAAGAAGGGTGAGTCGAGCACACCGGCCAGGGCCAAAACCGGTGTTGAAAGCAGAGGAAAAGGCTACATGGGCACACTGCCCAAGTGTGATACATGCCAGCGCCATCATTCTGGCCAGTGCAGATTGAGAAAATGCGAGTCATGTGGGAAGAACGGCCACTCAAGGGATACATGTTGGGCCGGAACTGGTGCTGGGTATGGTGGTAATCGAGGTTATGGGAATGGTAATGGGAACCGCCAACAAGGAGGAAATGGTGGAAATGGAAACCGTGGAAATTTTGCGAACCAAGATGGGAGCGGAAATCACAACCAAAACAACGCTCAAGGTGGAAATGGGAATGGAAATGGTCGTGGACCAGGATGCTTCAATTGTGGGGATGTTGGACACTTTAAGAGGGAATGCCCAAAACTGAACCAAGCACGGGGAAAAGTCTTTAACATTGGTGCAAGGGAAGCGCGCCATGATCCAAACGTTGTCACTGGTACGTTCCTTATAAACCAACGCTTTGCATCTGTTCTGTTTATACTGGTGCAGATTATAGTTTCGTATCGTTAGAATTTAAGAATATGCTCGGATTAACTGCTAGTAAGTTAGACGTTCCGTACTCGATTGAATTGGCGAACGGGAAACTAGTTGAAACAGGTGAAGTCATCAGAGGATGCGTGATAGAACTGGGAGGACACGAATTTACGCTAGATCTACTGCCCGTCAAGTTGGAAAGTTTCGACGTGGTAGTAGGGATGGATTGGTTGTCAAGCAACAAAGCCGAGATCGTTTGTCACGAAAAGACCGTTCGCATTCCAATGACGAATGAAGAAACGATCGTAGTGCATGGAGAGAAGCGTGATACGCCTCTGAGGATCATTAGCTGTCTGAAAGCTAGAAAGTGTTTACAAAAGGGATGTGTTGCATTCTTGGCACACATCATGGATAAAGAAGCTGCGGAGCTAAAGGTCGAAGACATTCCCGTCGTAAAAGAATATCCTGAAGTCTTTCCAGAAGACTTGCCAGGATTACCGCCTCAAAGGCATGTCGAGTTTCACATTGACTTGGTCCCAGGTGCCGCGCCAGTAGCTAAGGCACCCTATAGACTTGCGCCTTCGGAAATGCAGGAGTTGTCGACGCAACTTCAGAAGCTATTGGATAAAGGATTTATCAGGCCAAGCTTCTCACCTTGGGGAGCTCCAGTTCTGTTCGTCAAAAAGAAGGATGGTAGTTTTCGTATGTGTATAGACTATCGCGAACTCAATAAGTTGACTATCAAGAACAGATATCCTTTGCCAAGGATTGATGACCTGTTCGATCAGTTACAAGGTTCGAGCTTTTATTCAAAGATCGACCTTCGATCAGGATATCATCAGTTAAGGATACAAGAGGAAAGTATCCCAAAGACGGCCTTTAGGACTCGTTATGGACATTACGAGTTCCTGGTTATGCCGTTTGGGCTGACAAATGCTCCAGCAGTGTTCATGGACTTAATGAACAGAGTTTGTAAGCCGTACCTCGACAAGTTCGTGATTGTGTTCATTGATGACATTTTGATATACTCAAGGACGAAGGATGAACACGAACAACACTTAAGAGCAATTCTGGAGCTACTTAAAAAGGAGAAATTGTATGCCAAGTTCTCGAAGTGCGAGTTCTGGTTACGCGAGGTCCAATTTCTTGGACATGTGGTTAATGGAAATGGAATCCATGTTGATCCCACGAAGATCGAAGCAATCAAGAACTGGGAGACTCCTAAGACGCCAACCGATATTCGACAGTTCTTAGGTTTGGCTGGTTATTATCGAAGGTTCATTGAGGATTTCTCAAAAATCGCTCAACCTTTGACTTCCCTCACACGAAAAGACAAGAAGTTTGATTGGGGAGACAAACAAGAAGAAGCGTTTCAGCTGTTGAAGAACAAGCTTTGTGATGCACCGATCTTATCGCTACCCAAAGGAATAGACGACTTCGTGGTATATTGTGATGCCTCGCGTCAAGGTTTGGGTTGCGTGTTGATGCAGCGACAGAAAGTTATAGCATACGCGTCACGCCAGTTAAAGGTCCACGAGAAAAACTACACCACGCATGACTTGGAGTTAGCCGCGGTGGTATTTGCGTTGAAGATCTGGCGACATTATTTGTATGGTACGCGATGTACGATCTTCACTGATCACAAGAGTCTGCAGCACATATTTGACCAAAAGGAGCTTAACATGAGGCAAAGACGTTGGGTTGAACTATTGAACGACTATGATTGTGAGATCAAGTATTACCCAGGGAAGGAGAATGTGGTCGCCGATGCCCTGAGTCGAAAGGAAAGGATCAAGCCCATAAGGGTTAGGGCTTTGGAGATGATTTTCCAGACAGACATCTCATTGCGCATTCGTGCCGCGCAAAGAGAAGCACTTAAAGAAAGGAATATTGAGAATGAGTATGTAACAACTGTGCTTGTAATCATTGTGAACAATTCATTTATCAATAAAACAATGTTATTTGATCCCAATGTTTGTTTGATTGTGTTTTACATTTTTCATGTTTTGACTTTTGTTCAATTTCAAACTCTACATCGCTTTCTGGAGAGTTATACGCAAACTGAAGCGTAAACGTAACCAGTTTAATGCGACAAATACTCCGGAACTTCAACATATACTTAACATACCTTAAATAACCCTTCCATAACTTAGAAATAAGTTTTGAAGGCTTTGGTATGGCAAAAACAAGTTAATTCGCCTACAGGGACTAAACTTGACAAACTGCGAAAGTATGCCAATTTGAACTGTAACAGACATTCCGGAACATGACCATAAGTTAAACATACCATAAATATCCTTTACATAGCTTAGAAATAGGCTTTGAGGGGTTCGGTATGCTAAAATAAACTTTTGAGTCATTCAGGGACTAAAAGTGTCAAAAAGTGCACAAGTTTGCACTTTTGCGCATAACTTACGTTCTGAATACATCCGGACATCCAAAAATTTATGTAAGCATGACTATATTATGCTTTAGTGTTTGGCTTGCCAAAAATCCATTCGTTGCGTCATTTGGATCGTTTTTCGTGCTTATGCGCATTCCGTCGTAATTAAGCGAACATCGCGTTCGTACGACCAAACGAACCAACATCCGGCATATTTTTGAGCATGTTTCATGTCCACAATGTTTAGGCATCATTTTAGGGCCTTAAAGTTGGCTTTACGGGCCTTAGAAGTGTCGGAAATGGCCTTAAACACGTGCAGGAACCAAAACTGTAATTTCTGAAACTTGTTTTCTGATCAGAAGGGCCAGGCGGCCCGCCTCAGTTTCTGTAAATCCACACGCGGCCCGCGGCCCACTATCAGACCAGATTAATTGCATTTAACAGTAGATTGCAGCTGGTTGATCCACCACCACACATTCTAAATTGCTTAGTCAGCTGATAAGAAGCCATTTTTTAGTCACCACAACTTTCCAACACTTGTACGGTTGCGATTAAAGCACGGTTTCCATGAAACGATCTTAACGGTGGACCGATAACTATAAATACCCCATGCCCCCCATTGCAAAACTTACAAGAATTTTGATTTGAGAAACTCTAAGTTGAAACTATTGTTTCATACCTGAGATTTTTGAATCGAAATTAGCATTCGGGGACCCTTCGTAAGTATTCTTTCGTTCTTTTATTGCTTTTCGAGTCTTTCGAGTCTGAAAGTCAAACTTTGTTTGACTTTCTGCGTTGACCAGTTTATGGTCAATGCGAAGTTCGTTTGAACTTCGCAACTTGAGTGTAATCACGTTGGTTATAGTCCCTTGGGACTATGCCTACTGATTACCACGTTGTCTAGGGTCGTAGGGTAAGCGATCTAATAAATCGCTTATACCTCGAACCCGACCCATTTGGTCGATCATTAGGATCCGACCAAACACATTAGGTGACCATAGTAGGTAGGGAATAACCTTCCGAGGTTATACCTTATGGTCACATCGTTTAAGTAGTTGTATGATAGGTAGTTTATATGCCTTAGGTAAATTACCAGAATACCCTTTTCATGTATAATTGGTAATTAAGCATATGTAACCTAAACCTTTGTCACATAACTGATTATGTAACATGTTTAGGCATATTTTACTTGTCATAGGACTAGTTAGGCGGTCCAAACGCGTTTCACGCGAACGACGCGTTAAAGTAGCATAAGCTACCTAAACGGGTCGTAATGGGTCGTAAACAATTATGTTAGGTTTCAATTAGTATGTAGGCTTTGTTGAACCATACTACACGAGTCTCAATACTCGTTTGGTTTACAAACCCACATGCTACCCGATCTTCCGATCTAGGTCCGGTTTATTAACATAGTTACCTATATTAGGTGCCGTTTGATTCCGTGATCTCTAGCATTGCTTGGTGGTTATCTTAGGACTACTGAACAATCTCAAGTGAGTACATAGACCCCTCTTTTACTGTTTTCCAAACTGTTTTGGGGTGGAACACATGTGCCTACTTGTTACATTCATGCTTTCCCGTTTTCACATCATATACCTGCTATGTTCGTTAGTACATTATAGTACATGATTTCATTACATTTCATGCTATGTATGCCCATTGTGTGCGTACTTAGTACATCGTTTTACATTACATTTTATGCTATGTATGCCCATTGTGTGCATTACTTAGTACATCGTTTTACATTACATTTCACGCTATGTATGTTCATTTGATTACATACTTAGTGCATCGTTTTCACATGCTTACATTTTTGTTATGACATTTGGTTTGTTTAACATGGAACAATACATTCATTAACATTGATCACGCCGTTCGTTAGTAGGTAGTGGTACCATAGGAATTGACAACTCCCGTTCCTGAAATCCTGGGTTTGTTTGGATTGGAAGGAATGACCGAATTCGATATACATAACTTAGATAAACCTTTAATTTGTTTAAGGATTTATCGCCATAGTCTCAAGGCTTGGATGTATGCATTATAACAATACCGCATAGATGTTTATATCAGTATAGCATGCATTTGTTACACAAAACATAACTTTGATTTAAACCATGTTTTACTTCAATACCTTGTTTTTGTGCATTTTACATATGGTTTAGTTGATATATTTCACATACCATACATGACATTTTTGGATACACATTACATGATTTACATTAGACATAAACATTTTGACATTGATATACACAATTCATGATTTACATTAAACACAGACATTTGATATGGTTTACACAATAACATTTTTGACATTTGATTATACATAAACAATTTACATTGGTGGTTTGGTTTGAGTAAGTGATTTAAGTAACGAGGCATGTGTAATATGATACAAGCATGGTGGATACGCCGCTGGTACTTCCTATATATAAGTGTTTGTATGGTATTACATATCGTAGCGTTATTTAAATCATTTCAATTTATGACACATGACATTTTATACAAATAACATACTTTTTACAAGACACTGTTTACAAACAACTTATCTTACACAAACTCATTTTTACATGGTTATTCATTTAACCTTACATTTATTTATACATATCATCTGAACTTATTGTTTTTCAAACGATTTACAAAACAAAGCAAATTACAAGGTTCATGACTAAAGATTTTCTTAAACAAAAGTCATGAATCAAAATTTTTACAAAACCTATGTATCTCACAGGCATTTTTATGCTGACGTACCTATTTTCACATGTGTTTTCAGGAGCTTTTCCATAAGATGATGATCGTGACACTAGGGCGGACCTGTGCCTTAGAGACATAAAACGAAGATAGGCTAGTTATTTATGTTATGTTTCTTTGATTTTCATGACATTGTAACTACTTTAATCAATAAAACAATATTTCAATTTCCATGTGTTATGAAACAATGATTCTGTTACAGCACTCCCTGACGTTTTCCGCCACGTATTGTTGTTCTACGTGGTCGGGGTGTGACAGAAAAGTTGGTATCAGAGCCAATGGTTATAGGGAATTAGGTTATTAGTAAATTCTTTGACCTAGACTATAACCTTTCTAGGACCCTAACACAAAGTTATCTTGTGTTTAGATCTTAAAACATACATATCACCTATCCTTAGGTGATTATCAAAACAAAAACCAAATTTTCCGAAACGATTTTTTTGAAAAACAATCATCTGTTTTTGAATGATTTATTACAAGGTTTTGAACCCTCTGTTATATGGTTTTGAACCCTTCCAGTTTGGTTTTTGGCCTTGTGCCTTCAAATTTTCAAAATCTCGTCAAGGTTTTGGGTTTTAAATAATGTGAACACGTGCAAACTGGAAGAGTGAATGCCTGTATTCCGGGTTTTCTATCTAGGCAAGCACTTCGTATATATCTCATCAGACGCGAGACCAGTTGTGCTTACCTGGGAATTCTTGGGATGAGTGTTCACTTATAGGCGAGCATGTCTTCGCGATACATTATTTTTGATCCATTTACTTTGATTAGTCACTGTGTGTCGTTTGTTAGCTTGGTAATGCGGACGAATGACCACCATCTTTTCTCCTGTTGATTTTGTTTCATCTCATTCTCTTCATCCAAACATCTCACTCGTTTCCTTTCATGTTTTCCTCTTTTAGAATGCCTCCTCGATGCGAAAACCAGATAGCAACTGCTGAACTGGCAGAAATCATTGCGCAGCAGATGGCTGCTCAATTCCCAAACCTCTTTGCTCAATGGAACCAAGCCAACAACAACAACAATGCTCCATGCAAATACAAGGATTTTAACTCGGCTAAACCACTCAAGTTTAGTGGTTCTGAAGGAGCGACTGGGCTTCTTCAATGGTTCGATAGCATTGAGAATACTTTTCGCCACGTGCAGTGTCCGGATAATCGCAAGGTCGATTTTTCTTTGAGCGTGTTTCAGAAGAGGGCTCTGACATGGTGGAATGGAGTAATGAGAGACCGTGGTGCATAAGTTGCTCTAGCACAGACATGGGCTGAACTTAGAGCTCTTATGATGAGGGAGTTTTGTCCTCGTCATGAACAACGAGCGTTGGAGAAGGAGTTTGATGACTTGAAACAAGATAGTGGCGAGCACAGGGCGTATACTGACAGGTTTGAGGAGTTGAGTCTGCTTTGCCCGACTATGGTTACCCCACTCGACAAGGCTATCGAAAGGTACATCGACGGCCTACCTGACTCAGTGCAAGACATCATTACTGGTAGTAACCCTGCCACACTCCGTCAGGCGATCGAGCTAGCAGCGACATTGACCGAGTCGCAGATTCGGAAGAATAAATTACACAGGAAGGGTGACAAGGGCAAGAAACAGTCGTCTGACAAGGAAGATAGCAAGAAAGGTCAAAACAAGAATGGAAAGGATTCTGGTTCATCGAAAAGGGCAAGGAAGCGTAAGGCTTCCCAAAACTATGCTGTCACTGCCTAAGCTAACCAGGCAGCTCCCAACCAACCCGCACAGCCTCCAGCGAAGAAACCCTATTCAGGGAATGCACCTTTGTGCAATAGATGCAACAGTCACCATCAGCCGCAACATCAGTGCCGTTTCTGTACTAACTGTGGGAAGTCAGTTCATCTTGCCGATGTTTGTCGGTTTGCTCAGAATCGCGCAGTTCAAAACCCGGCGCAACAAGTTGCTCATCCTCCTGCTCAGCAACAGGGTCAAGCTGCACGACCACAATACCCACCAGGTGCTTGTTATAACTGTGGGGATCTGACCCACTACAGAAACCGATGCCCAAGGCTAGCCAACCAGAATCAGGCTCAGGCTCCGGCTCGCGGCCGAGCCTTTAACATGAATGCCCAAGAGGCGCAGGCGGACGATAATGTGGTGAATGGTACGTTCTTTATTAATAATCAGCCTGCATCTGTTCTTTTCAATTCTGGTGCCGATAAGAGTTTCGTGTCATTGTCTTTTGAGCCAATGCTTCGCGTGTCTAGAACGAAACTAGGAAAACCTTTAACAGTAGAAGTTGCTAGTGGTGAACCCATTATTCTTGATTCTGTTCTTCACAACTGCCAGTTGAACCTTAACGACCATCTTTTTCCGATTGACCTCACGCCAATGCAACTTGGAAGCTTCGACGTTATAGTGGGTATGGATTGGTTATCTAAGCATCGCGCAGAGATAGTTTGTTCTGAGAAGATTGTTCGTGTGCCGCTTTTGACAGGCGAGATCCTACAGGTTCAAGGTGAGAAGCCTACCGGTGGTCTCAAACTCATGTTTTGTTTTAAAGCTCGGAAATATCTGCGGAAGAACTATGTGGCTTTCTTAGCACATGTTACACAAGATAAAGGCAAGGGTAAGTCTATTTCAGATATTCCTATCGTTCGGGATTATTCTGAAGTATTCCTGAAGAGTTACCTGGTCTACCCCCAGCACGCCAAGTCGAGTTCCGCATTGATCTCGTACCTGGTGCAAATCCCATTGCCAGAGCTCCATATCGTCTTGCACCGTCTGAGATGCAAGAGTTGTCTAAGCAGCTTCAGGAGCTCTCTGACAAAGGTTTTATCTGTCCTAGCTTTTCACCTTGGGGTGCTCCCGTTCTTTTTGTCAAGAAGAAGGATGGATCCTTTAGGATGTGTATCGATTATCATGAGCTTAACAAGCTTACCATCAAGAATCGATATCCCCTACCGCGCATAGACGACCTATTTGATCAGTTACAGGGCGCTTCTTATTTTTCAAAGATTGATCTGCGATCTGGATATCATCAACTTCGGGTGCATGAAGAAGATATTCCCAAGACGGCGTTCCGCACTCGGTATGGGCATTATGAGTTCACAGTCATGCCATTTGGTTTGACTAATGCTCCTGCTGTTTTCATGGACTTAATGAATAGGGTCTGCAAACCTTATTTGGATCAGTTCGTCATTGTTTTTATTGATGACATCTTGATATACTCTAAGACGCGAGATGATCACGAGCAACATCTTCGTCTTACCCTAGAACTCCTAAAGAAAGAGCAACTTTTCGCCAAATTCTCCAAGTGCGAATTTTGGCTTAAAGAAGTTCAATTTTTGGGGCACATTATAAACGAACGAGGTATTCATGTAGATCCCTCCAAGATCAGTGCGATTAAGGATTGGGATACACCTTCTACTCCTACTGAAGTTCGTTCTTTTCTTGGTCTAGCGGGTTATTACCGCCGCTTCATTGAAAACTTCACAAAGATTGCAGTTCCTCTAACTGCTCTAACTCAGAAGAACAAACCCTTTGATTGGGGATTCAAACAAGAGAAAGCTTTTCAACACTTGAAGTAGAAGCTTTGCGATGCGCCTGTTCTATCATTGCCTGAGGGTGATGATGATTTTGTCGTGTATTGTGATGCATCGAAATTGGGTCTTGGTTGTGTTCTGATGCAAAGGAACAAAGTCATAGCCTATGCATCTAGGCAGTTGAAGATACATGAGAAAAACTACACCACTCATGATCTTGAGTTGGGTGCAGTTGTTTTCGCTCTCAAGATCTGGAGACACTATTTGTACGGTACAAAATGTGTGGTTTTCACGGACCACAAAAGTCTTCAGCACATCTTCAACCAGAAAGAACTAACATGAGGCAACGACGTTGGGTTGAGCTTTTAAACGACTATGACTGCGAAATTCGCTACCATCCTGGTAAGGCGAATGTCGTAGCCGATGCATTGAGTCGTAAGGAACGTACTAAGCTTCATTGTGTACATGTTCAATCTATTATTCAAGCTCGATCTGATATTCAAGCACGCATTTCTCAGGCTCAACAATCTTGTGTTTCACAAGGTTTGATGGATAAGGAATTTCCTTATCACATAACACCTGCTCTTGAACTGAAGGACAATGGATTGTATTACTTCATGGACCGTTTGTGGGTCCCAAGCTAGGATGATCTCCGTACCTTGCTTATGGATGAAGCCCATAAGTCTCGTTATTCTATTCATCCGGGCTCAGATAAGATGTATAAGGATCTTCGTATTCACTATTGGTGGCCTGGTATGAAGAAAGACATTGCCTTATATGTATCAAAATGCCTTACTTGCCTTAAGGTTAAGGTTGAACATCAGCGTCCTTCGGGTTTATTGGTGCAACCAGAGATCCCAGTTTGGAAATAGGAAAACATTACTATGGATCTCATTACTAAACTTCCACGCACCAAGAAAGGTCATGATGCCATCTGGGTAGTCGTTGATCGTCTCACTAAGTCAGCACATTTCTTGCCAATCCGTGAGGATTTTCCTGCTGACAGACTTGCTAAAATCTATGTGGATGAAATTGTAGCTCGACATGGTGTTCCTTTGAACATCATTTCTGACAGAGATGCTCGTTTCACTTCTCATTTTTGGAGAACCATGCAATCTGCTATGGGGACCCAATTTAATCTGAGCACAGCTTATCATCCGCAAACAGATGGTCAATCTGAAAGAACAATCCAGACTCTGGAGGATATGCTTAGAGCTTGTGTGATCGATTTTGGTGGTAGTTGGAATTCACATCTTAAGTTGATTGAATTCTCCTACAACAACAGTTATCACACCAGCATCAAAATGGCTCCTTTCGAGGCTCTCTATGGTCGAAAATGTCGTTCACCAGTCTGCTAGAATGAGATCGGCGAGGCTCAACTTACTGGACCTGCCCTCATTTTAGAGACAACTGACAAGGTCAAGAAAGTTCGCGATAACCTTCAGACAGCTATGAGCCGTCAGAAGAGTTACGCGGATCCAAAACGCAAACCCTTGGAATTTCAAGTCGGTGATCGAGTATTACTTAAGGTCTCACCTTGGAAAGGTGTGATCAGATTTGGAAAGAAAGGAAAACTTGCACCTAGATACGTTGGACCATTCAAGATCGTCGAAAGAATCAGAAAGGTAGCCTACAGACTTGAGTTACCTCCTGAACTTGGAAATGTTCATCCAACTTTTCACGTATCCAATCTCAAGAGGTGCTTAGCTGATGAGAACCTCCACATACCACTTGACGAAATTCGTGTTGGTAAAACACTGAAATTTGTTGAGAAACCTGTGGAAATCATGGAACGTGAAGTCAAGTGGCTTAAACGCAAGCGCATTCCGTTGGTCAAAGTTCGCTGGGAAGCTAAACGTGGACCCGAGTTTACTTGGGAACGCGAAGATCAGATGAAGGCGAAATATCCGCATCTTTTCCCACGAGTTTCCTCTAAATAAATTTCGGGACGAAATTTCCACAAGTAGGGGAGACTGTAACAACTGTGCTTGTAATCATTGTGAACAGTTCAGTTATCAATAAAACAATGTTATTTGATCCCAATGTTTGTTTGATTGTGTTTTACATTTTTCATGTTTTGACTTTTGTTCAATTTCAAACTCTACATCGCTTTCTGGAGAGTTATACGCAAACTGATGCGTAAACGTAACCAGTTTAATGCGACAAATACTCCGAAACTTCAACATATATTTAACATACCTTAAATAACCCTTCCATAACTTAGAAATAAGTTTTGAAGGCTTTGTTATGGCAAAAACAAGTTAATTCGCCTACAGGGACTAAACTTGACAAACTGCGAAAGTATGCCAATTTGAACTGTAACAGACATTCCGGAACATGACCATAAGTTAAACATACCATAAATATCCTTTACATAGCTTAGAAATAGGCTTTGAGGGGTTCGGTATGCTAAAATAAACTTTTGGGTCATTCAGGGACTAAAAGTGTCAAAAAGTGCACAAGTTTGCACTTTTGCGCATAACTTACGTTCTGAATACATCCGGACATCCAAAAATTTATGTAAGCATGACTATATTATGCTTTAGTGTTTGGCTTGCCAAAAATCCATTCGTTGCGTCATTTGGATCGTTTTTCGTGCTTATGCGCATTCCGTCGTAATTAAGCGAACATCGCGTTCGTACGACCAAACGAACCAACATCCGGCATATTTTTGAGCATGTTTCATGTCCACAATGTTTAGGAATCATTTTAGGGCCTTAAAGTTGGCTTTACGGGCCTTAGAAGTGTCGGAAATGGCCTTAAACACGTGCAGGGACCAAAACTGTAATTTCTGAAACTTATTTTCTGATCAGAAGGGCCAGGCGGCCCGCCTTAGTTTCTGTAAATCCCCACGCGGCCCGCGTCCCACTATCAGACCAGATTAATTGCATTTAACAGCAGATTGCAGCTGGTTGATCCACCACCACACATTCTAAATTGCTTAGTCAGCTGATAAGAAGCCATTTTTTAGTCACCACAACTTTCCAACACTTGTACGGTTGCGATTAAAGCACGGTTTCCATGAAACGATCTTAACGGTGGACCGATAACTATAAATACCCCATGCCCCCCATTGCAAAACTTACAAGAATTTTGATTTGAGAAACTCTAAGTTGAAACTATTGTTTCATACCTGAGATTTGTGAATCGAAATTAGCATTCGGGGACCCTTCGTAAGTATTCTTTCGTTCTTTTATTGCTTTTCGAGTCTTTCGAGTCTGAAAGTCAAACTTTGTTTGACTTTCTGCGTTGACCAGTTTATGGTCAATGCAAAGTTCGTTTGAACTTCGCAACGTGAGTGTAATCACGTTGGTTATAGTCCCTTGGGACTATGCCTACTGATTACCACGTTGTCTAGGGTCGTAGGGTAAGCGGTCTAATAAATCGCTTATACCTCGAACCCGACCCATTTGGTTGATCATTAGGATCCGACCAAACACATTAGGTGACCATAGTAGGTAGGGAATAACCTTCCGAGGTTATACCTTATGGTCACATCGTTTAAGTAGTTGTATGATAGGTAGTTTATATGCCTTAGGTAAATTACCAGAATACCCTTTTCATGTATAATTGGTAATTAAGCATATGTAACCTAAACCTTTGTCACATAACTGATTATGTAACATGTTTAGGCATATTCTACTTGTCATAGGACTAGTTAGGCGGTCCGAACGCGTTTCACGCGAACGACGCGTTAAAGTAGCATAAGCTACCTAAACGGGTTGTAATGGGTCGTAAACAATTATGTTAGGTTTCAATTAGTAAGTAGGCTTTGTTGAACCATACTACACGAGTCTCAATACTCGTTTGGTTTACAAACCCTCATGCTACCCGATCTTCCGATCTAGGTCCGGTTTATTAACATAGTTACCTATATTAGGTGCCGTTTGATTCCGTGATCTCTAGCATTGCTTGGTGGTTATCTTAGGACTACTGAACAATCTCAAGTGAGTACATAGACCCCTCTTTTACTGTTTTCCAAACTGTTTTGGGGTGGAACACATGTGCCTACTTGTTACATTCATGCTTTCCCGTTTTCACATCATATACCTGCTATGTTCGTTAGTACATTATAGTACATGATTTCATTACATTTCATGCTATGTATGCCCATTGTGTGCGTACTTAGTACATCGTTTTACATTACATTTTATGCTATGTATGCCCATTGTGTGCATTACTTAGTACATCATTTTACATTACATTTCACGCTATGTATGTTCATTTGATTACATACTTAGTGCATCGTTTTCACATGCTTACATTTTGTTATGACATTTGGTTTGTTTAACATGGAACAATACATTCATTAACATTGATCACGCCGTTCGTTAGTAGGTAGTGGTACCATAGGAATTGACAACTCCCGTTCATGAAATCCTGGGTTTGTTTGGATTGGAAGGAATGACCGAATTCGATATACATAACTTAGATAAACCTTTAATTTGTTTAAGGGTTTATCGCCACAGTCTCAAGGCTTGGATGTATGCATTATAACAATACCGCATAGATGTTTATATCAGTATAGCATGCATTTGTTACACAAAACATAACTTTGATTTAAACCATGATTTACTTCAATACCTTGTTTTTGTGCATTTTACATATGGTTTAGTTGATATATTTCACATACCATACATGACATTTTTGGATACACATTACATGATTTACATTAGACATAAACATTTTGACATTGATATACACAATTCATGATTTACATTAAACACAGACATTTGATATGGTTTACACAATAACATTTTTGACATTTGATTATACATAAACAATTTACATTGGTGGTTTGGTTTGAGTAAGTGATTTAAGTAACGAGGCATGTGTAATATGATACAAGCATGGTGGATACGCCGCTGGTACTTCCTATATATAAGTGTTTGTATGGTATTACATATCGTAGCGTTATTTAAATCATTTCAATTTATGACACATGACATTTTATACAAATAACATACTTTTTACAAGACACTGTTTACAAACAACTTATCTTACACAAACTCATTTTTACATGGTTATTCATTTAACCTTACATTTATTTATACATATCATCTGAACTTATTGTTTTTCAAACGATTTACAAAACAAAGCAAATTACAAGGTTCATGACTAAACATTTTCTTAAACAAAAGTCATGAATCAAAATTTTTACAAAACCTATGTATCTCACATGCATTTTTATGGTGACGTACCTATTTTCACATGTGTTTTCAGGAGCTTTTCCATAAGATGATGATCGTGACACTAGGGCGGACCTGTGCCTTAGAGACATAAAACGAAGATAGACTAGTTATTTATGTTATGTTTCTTTGATTGTCATGACATTGTAACTACTTTAATCAATAAAACAATATTTCAATTTCCATGTGTTATGAAACAATGATTCTGTTACAGCATTCCCCGACGTTTTCCGCCACGTATTGTTGTTCTACGTGGTCGGGGTGTGACAGAGTATCTCCGTGGGATGGAGAAGCAGTTGGTACCAAACGAGGAAGGAACTTTGTGCTTCATGAAAAGAATTTGGGTTCCTCTGTTTAGTGGATTGAAAAAGGTTATTTTCGATGAGGCTCACAAGTCACGATACTCGATTCATCCCGGAGCGGATAAAATGTACCAAGACCTAAAGGACTTTTACTAGTGGCCAAGGATGAAAGGCGATGTAGCGATATACGTGGGTAAGTGTTTAACTTGCGCCAAAGTAAAAGCCGAATACCAAAAACCGTCAGGTCTCTTGCAGCAACCTGAAATACCCAAATGGAAATAGGAGCAGATCTCAATGGACTTCATAACGAAATTGCCAAAGACGCCCAAGGGCCACGATACAATTTGGGTAATAGTAGACCGCCTAACAAAGTCTGCGCACTTCCTACCAATCAAGGAGAAAGACAACACGAGTAAACTTGCTGAAATATACATGAGGGAAATTGTTGCACGACATGGAGTGCCTCTCTCGATTATCTCTGATAGAGATGGATGCTTCGTGTCAAGGATTTAGCAGTCCTTCCAAGAAGCTTTTGGTTCACAGTTGAATCTAAGTACTGCTTTTCACCCACAAACTGATGGCCAGAGCGAGTGAACAATTCAAACACTGGAAGATATGCTAAGAGCATGTGTAATGGATCTGGGTGGTAGCTGGGATAATCATTTACCATTGGTCAAATTTTCGTACAACAACAGCTACCACACAAGTATTGGAGCCGCGCCATTTGAAGCTCTTTATGGACGCAAGTGTCGATCTCCGCTATGCTGGGCTGATGCGGGTGATAGACAGCTTGTTGGTCCCGAAATAGTGCAGGAGACAACATACAAGATCTTTCAAATTCGAGAGCGCATCAAGGTGGCTCGCGACAGACAGAAAGGCTATGCAAATCAAAGGAGGAAAGCTTTGGAGTTTCAAGTTGGGGATATGGTTTTGCTAAAGGTTTCACCCTGGAAGGGTGTGGCACACTTTGGAAAGCGTGGGAAGTTGAATCCGCGTTACATTGGCCCATTCAGAATCCTGCAAAGGATTGGGCTTGTGGCATACAAATTGGACCTACCTGCTGAGCTCAATGGTGTTCATGATACATTCCACGTATCAAATTTGAAAAAAGAGTCCAACACAAGAGACAGTGATCATTCCTGCTGACGAAGTTCATATCGACGACACGCTCCACTTCACTGAAGAACCCATTGAGGTTACGGATTGGAAAGTTAACAAAACACGCAGGAGTAGTGTCAAACTCGTCAAAGTCCGATGGAACGCATGACACGGCCCATAATTCATGTGGGAACGTGAGGATCGCATGAAAGAGAAATACCCCCATTTATTTCCCAAGAACCCTGCAACAAGAAGCAGAACCTAAAATTTCGGAACGAAATTTCTCTAACGGGGGGAGAATGTGACAACCCTCAAAATTTCAGGTATCCGTACAGTTAATTAATATTTAATTTGTGCTTAATGACTGTGCTTAATTACAACTGTGATTAAACTACTTTCTGATTTCTGTTACATACATACATATGCAACACATTTTATACTGTCACTCCATTTATTACACACAAACTTTAGGGACAAACTTGATGCACAAAGCACAGTTAGCACACTGAGCGGATAACCCAGAAAACATGCTGTCAATGCCAGCACCTAGACAGACAATGCTTTTGAGGCCACTATGAGCCAGAAATAGAATACTACACTATTAGGGAGTGTAGGGAAGTGAGGACCATAAAACTGCGTCACTAGGTGATAGTTATAGTGCCGGAAAGTGCCAAAAACATAATTTAAATGCAGAATTCTGCACTAAATAACCAAAATTCAGCATTTAATAATGCTAGTAAAGTGCAAAAACTTGACAAAATAGTCTTAAATACTTTCCAAAGTGTTGGGAATTAAATGTGTCACTAAAAGTAATATAAAAGACACTTTCTGGATTAATTTAGCAATTTAACGGGACAACACCCAACTGAACAACCGGACCTTACCCGGAACACAAAAATATTGTCAAACACATTGTTTTTATTTTTCTGAGCTAGTTAGGGTCCCCGAACACCCTGACACACTAAATATTAATAACACTCATAACACACTAACTATAACACTTGTTTCTCTAACTAGTTTGTAACTAGATCATTAGAAACCAACCCCATACCCCCCCATTGGGTGACGGTCACAAAGGGGTGACCCACCCCTTTGATTTCTTGATTAAAATAATAGATCATGTAGGATTATTAGGAGCATAATACACATAGGATAAAGATGAAACTTGGTTTATAAATAAGCACAAGAGTTAACCATCTTCTCTCATCAAACACACTTAGCAAACAACTCTCTCCCTCTTCCTTCTCCTTGTTCGGCCGCCACCATACCACCACCTTCAAGTCCATTCCAAGAAATCTCCATACTCCCAAAGGTGTAAGTGATCCTACAAGTAAGCTTGGTGTATTCGGAAGCTCAAGGACCGCTCTCGTTTTCTTTTATCCATTACTTTTATTCACTTGAACTCCCCTAGCCTTGTGCTAGTAGTAAGTGCCTTAAATCTTCATACTCTTCATATTTTTGTTGGTTAATAGTAAAAAGAATGGTGAAATCTCAAGAACTCTAAAGAACATGAACAAAGTCTTGACATAAACTAACAAAGTGATGAAGTAGTGTTAAAATGAAGATGAAACCATGTTGTTCTTATGTTGTTATGTTTGTTGAATGTTGTTTACTAGATAAAATGATATGGTTCATCATATAGACTTGCTAGATCATGTTTAAAGACATGAACTAGCAAAATGTGAAAGATAGAAATGGTGTGGATGATAAACTATGAACTTGAATAAACACATGTTTTCTTGAAAAATAAAGATTTAAATGGGATGTAAACTTGTAGATCTAAAGATCCATAAGTGGTTTTTCGAAAGAACCCAGTGAAAAGTATAAGTATTTTTAAAACTTGGATCTTACATAAAATAAATACATTTTTAATGGGTAAACAAGTGCAGAAACACATGGGTAATAAGAATATTTCACAAAGAAATATTTTTAGAAAATATGACTAGAAGTTGTGAAAGATCAAACTCTTTAAAAGTAAAGTTTTTAAGAAACTAATCACATTTTGGAAGGTAACAAGACTCACTAAGTGTGTTAAAAAGTTACTACATGTTTTTATAAATTTTCAAGTTCATAAGTTTATGGTTTATACTTGTTTTGACAAAGTTTGATAAATAGAGATTGTATATTGTTGATTGATAATTGATTGAATGATTTTACAAAAGAAAATGATACGCTAGTAAGCGTGGACACCTCCATTTACAAAGGAAACTCTGGCGAAATTTTTCTAAAAATTCAACACCTAGAAAATATTTTTTTAGTAAGTGTTTACAATTATATTTCTAACTTTATTTCAAAATAAACTTCGCCATGATTTTTATTACAAAATACTAAGTACCGGAGGTTGATTTTCGTAAATAGAATTTGATAAATATATGTTTAGAATATATAATCTATACTAAAACGCTTGTGTGATTGTTTGTTATTTTGCGAACTAGTTATATTAATTTTAGGATAAAATAATATAACTTGTATATACCATGAAATTACGACTCCAAAACAATACCAAAATTCTCACAAAATAAATATTTAAGCTACGCAATTATTATTGCGATACGAAACGCTAATACGTAACTTACGTATATTTCGGAAAAATACTTTTACACGTATATTTTGGTAAAGTATTATTTTGGAAAATCTATGAAGTAAAATATAATATTTTTGGGAAAAATATATATATTTTGAATTAAGATGTTTTCGACAAGTAATTTAAATATATTTTTCTAAGTGGGACTTAAAGTATATTTTTCGGAATTACAAACGTACATGTATAAGTACCCCCATCCTTGGGAAGGAAATACACATATAAAATAATTAAGAAGTGTGAATACGAAATAGTTGCCTAACTATTTTCCCAAAAACGTTAAACCCTAAACCAAGGCACGGCCCATCCGTCTAATAGGCATTAGTACGTGTAGGTTGTCGCATAGCAGACCGAGTTGGGATTGACGACTATTTCAGGAGACGCGCTTCTGTGAGTTCATGTCCCCCTTTTCTCTTAACTGTTTTCAGTTTTATACTTCGGGGGTGGAATACATGTTACAGTTATTACAAACATTGATTTACATGGTATGGTTAGTTTAGGGAGGGTTTATACTACTAGATCATGTGAAGGGTGGGTACAACACTTAAGGCCATTAATCCCCGTTGTTAGGAGCGAGGGACACAAGGGTGAAAGATCTATTTGGGTGTAGCGAGCCCACACTCGTGAGGCCGGGGCGACCCATAGAGGTGACTGTAAGCCCGGTAACAAATTTGCTAGGTTTGAGTTTTCCTGCACCTTTTCACACATACCAGTGGCTTTGCAACCCATTGGTGATCTCTTTTTCCTTATTGCTACATACCAGGGACTTTCATACATACTTTAAAGGTTTATACATACTCACTTTTACATGAACTCGCTCAACTTTTTGTTGACTTTTCAAACTACATGTATTTCAGGAAATTAATGGATCTGGTCAAGTTTGCAATGATGTTAAGATGCGTAGGGAGTAATGATGTCATCCGGGTTTAGGAAGTGTGACCCTTGCCTGGACGGGTTACAGGTCTTAAACCATGTTTTTATTTAAGTCTTTTCGTTGGTCGTATGGGCACGCTTTAATTTATGTCGTGGTTGTTGATCGGAGTGTCGCACTCCGGTCAAAGATAATATTTATAAGCCCAAATTACCCTTAACAATGTGTTAGTGGTAGTAAGGGGTCGAACCACGAAGAGTATGTGGTTTGTGTATGGATTCGAATGAATTAAACAATTGTCTCACGATTATGAAGCTTGCAAGATATTTTTGTATTTTTGTTTAATAGAAAGATGTGAATTTGAACTACTGGAATTGAATTAATCAATTAACAACTACTAATTAACAATTGCAAGAATTTTGGATACTAGAACAATTATAATAAAAAGGAATCACACCCGGTTTCGGTAATTGTTAACCTAGGATTTCTACAAGTTTTAGTTTCAACTCAAATGCATTCGATTAACGGATATAGTGTACCGTGACTTAGGTGCTACTAGCTATCAACGCCCCGAAGAACGGACAAAAAGACACTTTGTAATCAACACAAGTAAATCCTAACAACGACAACGTACAATTACATATCACCGTTTCGCAAAGTCATAGCTTTTAACATCGTTCGACAATTCACGAATTCGTAACAAATGTAATACTATTGTCAAAAGTTTCAAAAACCAAATACAAATTGTCACTAAGATGAAACAAGAACAAATTGAAACCCTAAAATTAATAACTACCTACACCGGGGTGAAACCGAGATGATTAGCCGCTCATGGTTGATGCAACTTGATCACCGGATGCTTGGAATGCGGATGGAGTCATCTTGAAGCCTTGAGAATGGTGAATGATGAGGTTTGGTGTAAGATGATGATGGTGGAAGGATTAGGGTTTGTGGATGATGGATTAATTGTGATGATGGTGATGATTCTTGATAATGATTTCGGGTTGTGCAGGTGAAGGTAGGTGGATGATAGGTGATAGATAGATGGTAATGGCTCCAAGAACAAGTTCAAACTCCAAAACAATGTGTAACTCCCGAATGCTTGGTCAAGATTCGTTTTAATTCGTCAAAACCACCAAAAACAACAACTTGCGCGTCTGCAACTTAGAGGGACCGTCGCCGACGGGCCTAACCACCGTCGGCGACGGTGTGTAGATGATGACATTCATCCGACGGCCAAATTCGCTATCTACGGCCAAAACAGACGACGGAACTTTGCACACACCGTCGGCGACGGCCCTTATGGGCGACGGTGCCCGGAATCCCATCTTTCTGTTTTTTCGCGTTCCGTGCTCCCGGTTGACCCGTTTCGCGTTCCGGTGGTTCCTTTTTCGCTCCGGTGACCCGTAAAGCTCCCGAAAAGCTCCTTAAACTCTGCTAGACCTGCAAAACACATATCTAATCAAAAGTAGATCATTCGAAACTAAAACTTGTGTAAAAACATCAAATTAAGCAATTACGATCACTGGTTTTCGACTACGTATCACATCCCCACACTTGTCTTTTGCTTGTCCTCAAGCAAATCTGTTTTTCACTTTCACGTGGGTCGGACAACGAATACACTCCCCATTCCCGAGACGAAGGTTAAGGTCCAATGTCATGCTAAAGTTCAAACTCTTTACAGTGTTCAATATATTTAACAGTAAAATGATTTCACATACAAAAATGGTTACCCAAGATTAACCCGCCCGTGAAACCAACAATTCATGCACATCCCTCACAATGTTCTCTCCACTCGGCTTATAAATTGGCTAATATTTATAATGTATTAGCACTACAAAGAATATTCACTCGAAACCGATTAGAACACATACCCGTATAAGCTTGCAACTCAATCATTCTCCACCATTGATCACGAATACTAAGCACAAGTCAAAAGGTCTTTGAAGGGTTGTAATGGGGCTAGGCGAAGGGTAGGAATTAGGATATTTTAAAGTGGCTAAGGTGATGAAAATTCGATTTTTTTATTACAAATGACTAGTCTAACAAATCTAACTATAAACACCAAATATGAGGCAACAACATTCGCCTTTTATTCAACAACTACTAACACTTATTTTTGTGTTTTTCTTCAACAATTTTCACTTCTTTTTCATGATATTTTCTGTTTTTTTATGCAAATAAACAAGAACAACTATACAAAAACGACTCCTATAATCGAATTTCCATCACACGGGTTTAAAAGAAAAATGTTTAAGGGTTATGGGCTATAGGGTGGTCAAACGAAAGGTTTAGGCTCAAAATGGGCGACTAGGGGATTATTTGGGTAAGGATAAATAAATGGTTTTAAGAGAAAAGGTTTACCTAATGCCTTAATCATTCTCGTGCTTGTATTCGGTCTATAGTCTCAAACGTATCAAAAGTTGCAAGTTTTACAATATATGACTAATGGTCCACTCAAACAAAGAAACATAAGTATGTAATCTATGATATAAAAGTGGCTCAAAACCTCACATATCTAAAAGGGTATGGTATGTGACATGCATAAAAGACTAGTTTCTTAGGCGGATTATTCCCAAATAACCACCCGCTAAATATCCGGCATGCTATTAATTCGAACTTGACCATGACAATAGACCAAATGGTTCGTGACATCCCTCGTTGACTTAGTTACTTGTGCTTTAAGATCGCTTTTGAAACAAGATATTTTTGAAAAAATTTTGAAATTTTCCCCCATCCCCACACTTAAGGTAAACATTGTCCTCAATGTGTAGTATTTAAATGAACGGGTCAAAATCTAAAATTTTTACTAGTGCCCCATCCCCACACTTGAGGTACATATTGTCCTCAATGTGTAAGAACTAGAGTATTAAACGCACAAAGGATGTGACACGGCTAATTCCCCCAAAATTTCACCCCGGAAAAAAAATAATATACAAAATACACTCCACTTATTTGCTAATATAAAGATCAAAGGTAAAAAGAAACGTATGCACCTGGTTTGTGAGCTCATTCTTCGTATGCTCCTCTCCTCTTCATGAAAGCGGTTGTCCCACGAACCAAATGTACCTACAAATCTTAACCCTTGTGTAGAAGCATGCTTCTCACAACCATTAAAATTTGTTAGTTACCTAGTTCTACCACTTTTATGAAAATATTACCAAGCTGTACGTTATTTCACTTTGATTTATGTGGAAAATAAATTACAACAACAACAAACCAAACTCACTTTCGTAGGAATCACGGTTGCATTTAGCTTATGCAACAAGCCCTTTTAAACCCCCCAATAGCTTGGGAGGACGAGAGGTCTCGTGAGGGTTATATAGGGAACACACCCACAAAGTTCATTTAACTAGGCGAGAATTTAAATAACAAAATGAAAATAACGAAAATAAAATAATATACAACAACAACAACAAAAACGTACCTTGCCTCTACCGCTGATATCTCTCATTAGGGTTCACGGGCGGGTTCGGCTGGTACGGATAACCAGTGAGGGCCTCAAGCCTATCCCTATAGTTATCTAATGGGCTCGACTCTCCTTGGGTCGGCGGTTGGTACGGCATTGGAACAAAACTCGAGCCGACTGCTTCGGGCCAATGAGGAGTTGGATCGGATGGGCCTTGCGGATGAGGAAGATTGGGGTAATCGGTCCACCCCGAGTGTTCAACATATGGGAGACCGGCTTGATAATCTCTTTGATGGCGCTCTTGTTCATGGAGCACCTTGAAGTTATTAATCGCCATTTGATTAGAGAAAGCCAACGCTCCCCATCGGCGTTGGTCTAACTCTCTTTGTGCGGTTTGGCTCCTAGCCGCCTCTTCTTCCCATGCCCGTCTATGGGCCCTTTCTTCCTCTTGCAACTGTATCATGCGTTCCATTTGTGACTGTTGTAACGCATGTTGCAGCTGTTGTTCCTCCAACTGTTTTTCCACCCTCTCGCGGAAAGATGCTTGAAAACCCCATTGTTGCTGCGAATACGCCCCTTGCGCCTCTTCCCATTCATTCCTACTAGCATGGTATTCTCTTGCTTCACCAATACCCGCCGACACATTGTCGTAGATTGCTTGATCTCCACGGTTTCACAACCGATACGACGGTATTTGCCTTTGATTCACAAAATCTGCCACATTGGCAGAGATTTCCCTATGCTTCCTCCTATACCTTTGCCTCGGTCCCCGCGGACCGGAAGGATCAATTTCCTCCTCAACATCGGGCATCTCCTCATCGCCCTCTTCTTCATCACCCTCTTTGTCATTAACCCGATAACTATCCCCTTGCTCATCTTCGACCGTATGCAAATGCCCAAAAGCTTTCACAGTTATTTTCCAATGTCGCCTCATTGAGGCGAAGTTGAACTGATCAATTAGCTTAGACACCCACAGTGAGTCTTGAGGTAATGCATTCTGTTGGAGAATCATGGCGCTAATCAACCTTGCATAAGGAATCATCTTTCGTTTAAACGATTCCCGTGTATCCCATGTGTTGATCATAACAATTTGACGCCACGAGAGCTTGGGCGTCCCATATAACAATGCATGCAAAACCCGATAGTCGGGTGCCTTCACCTTTCCACGGTCTCCGAACCGTACCATAATGTTCTTTAACGAGATACCTTGGAGTATCTTTCCCATCAAAGACAAATCACTTCTCGCCTCTCCCGCACCCCCAGAACCTAGTAGGGTGTCCTCTAAAAGCCTCACTGGGTCAGCATCGTTTTTCTTGTTGTCCAAAAACTGATCATACCCATAATATTCATAAGCGTCGACCCCAAGCGAGTCAAACCTCGCTATAGCATTCATATGTTCGAAAGACATGACCATTTGATTTTTTCCAATGTTACCAATCAACTTCCACCTATGAGCCGGTCTATCAGAGTGTTCAAAACGAAGGGTGGATAACCACTCACAAACTGCCCCCAAGTATACCCGAGTAGTGATATCCTCACACCAGTCAATCACCCGTTCCCAGCCAAGTTTCTCAAACCTTTTCACTATGCCAATCTTCCTAAACTCTTCAACATCTACCGTACGTTCACAAACTGTCCTTTCGGGTACGAATTTTGAAACACCCGTAACCATTTTCATCTTCCACATTTTGGCTTCTAACCTCTTATTGTTGTAACGAGAAAGGGCCTTTGTTTTCTCTTCCTTCCATGCCAAAGCCGATCTACTATTTTTTTCTTCTTCCCAATCCCAATCTTGCCTAATAAGTTGCCCATCACCCTCTACTACATTACTTAGTTGTTCCCAACGTCTTTGATATACCCCGGAGCCCGAACCGGCTCCCGAAGATGAACCTTGACCGGAGGTCTTTGCTTTCTTACTTCCTCGGAGCATGGCTACAATCACAAAACAAAGACAACAACAATTAGTACACTCCAAACCTTCAACAATCTCAAACTTTGAACATGGTGTGCAATGTTGAACTTCAATCAAATTTTAGATGTAAAATCGCCTTTTTAAACTACCAAAGTCGCACATCTTATCATCTATATTGCTTACACATGTTTATTCCAAAAATTTCGCAAAATTTCATGTTTTCAACAATATTCAACATCACAACTATGTTCAACCATGCAACAATCTAGTGTAATCACATCACCAAGACTAAAGCATGCTCAAATCCCATCCAAATCAAGTAAACATTCTTAAGTTTATGCTAAAACATCCTACATTGTGATAAACAACCTACTCTTAAACAATAAGTTTAAAATTTCGGAAGAAATCAGCAACACATAAGAAAATCAAACATAAATTTACTGAAAGTTCATACCTTTAGTGTTAGATAACAAGAAGAACTAAGAACAAGTGCAAAACAAGAGACTTGGATGAACACTCTTCAAAACCCTAAAACTCACGTCCAGAAATCGTGCAAACGTGCAAGATTTGATGGAAACTATTATGGGGGTTTTGTTCCACTCGAAAAACTACACAAGTTAGGCTCAAGAATCAACTGATTTGGTGGAGATTTGAGGAAGTTATAAGAAAGAGAAGGATTAGGGTTCTTGTAGAAGATTTGGGGAGGATGAAGGTGGATCTGATTTTAATGAAGTTTTCAGATGTTTGGTGAATGTGATAAGGGTTTCGAGCTCTATGTGTGGCTACAAAAGGATTTGAGTTAATGTTTAATGGTTTTTAAAGACTATGGGTTCGAACTCGTTACATAACAACAATTCACGTCGGCTGAAATTCCAGGTACCGTCGGCGACGGGTGTTATGACCGTCGGCGACGGTGTGTGCGTATGATCAATATAGGCGACGGCCTAACACGCTGTCTACGGTGAATTGGAGGCGACGGACCTTTTGAAGGAACCGTAGGCGACGCAGATGATGACCGTCGGCGACGGTCAACAGAACTTCACTTTTTATTTTTTATTTTTTATTTTTATTTTTATTTTTTTGAAAAATATGAGGAAAATTATGGACTTTTAATAAAAGAGCTATGTACATACAAAAATCCTAAAAATTATTAAAAATCTTTTTGTGATTTTTTTATAAGTTAAATTTTGAAAACGCAATAACCGTCAACGGCCCTACCACCCCCCAAAAAGTCGTGTATTGTCCTCAATGCACATAACAAAGCCTAAAAACATACCTTGTGTCTTCATGACCCGTTCGGAATGTCCGGACTTCACACAATCAAGAGAGATTAGTATGGAACGAAAACGATTAACATAAACACACACAAACAAATAAATAATTGTACATAACTTTACACAAAATGTTACCGGTCCTTGTTAGTCGACCTCGTAAATCGGTGTGCTTACCACAAAGCTCACCAATTCCTTGTTTTCGTCTACCTTCTCGTTACCATCAAGAAACGGTTTTAGCCGATGACCATTTACCGTTTGTCGTATCCCATCCTTCGGGTCCTCGATGGTAACATCACCCAATTGTCCAACCCGGGTGATCACATAGGGTCCCATCCATTTGCTTCGTAGCTTTCCGGGAAAGAATTTGAGCTTCGAGTTGTAAAGCCACACCTTTTGCCCAACCTCGAACTCTTTCTTCCTTAACTTAGCATCATGCGCCTTCTTCATCCCATCCTTGTAATTGGACGCGCATTCATATGCCATTTCCCGTAGCTCCTCCAACTCGCATAGCTTGAGTTTCCTTTCCTTTCCTGCATCATCATATTGAACATTAACTTCCTTAATAGCCCATAATGATTTATGCACAAGTTCAACCGGTAAATGACAATTTTTACCATAAACCAACTGGTAAGGTGTAGTGCCAATAGGTGTCTTATGTGCCGTACGGTAGGCCCATAAGGCATCGTTCAATTTAATTGACCAATCCTTACGGTCCGCCCGCACGGTCTTTTGCAAAATCTCTTTGATTTGCCTATTTGACACCTCAACTTGCCCGCTTGTTTGCGGGTGATAGGGGGTAGCAATCCTATGGTCAACACCAAACCGTTTAAGAAGTTTCCCAAACCGAAAATTTTTAAAATGAGATCCTCCATCACTTATGATGACCCGAGGAATCCCAAACCTTGAGAAAATATCGGTTTGAACAAAATTACACACTACGGAGTGGTCGTTCGTCTTGGTGGCTATTGCTTCGACCCACTTTGACACATAGTCAACGGCCACCAAGATATACAAATTGCCATAGGAATTGGGGAAAGGGCCCATGAAATCAATTCCCCATACGTCAAAAATGTCAACTACAAGGATTGGTTGCATGGGCATCTCATCCCTTTTTGAAATACCCCCTAGTTTTTGACACTCTATGCAATTTTTGCCAAACTCATTTGCATCTTTGAAGATAGTAGGCCAAAAAAGACCACTATTTAACACTTTATGACCCGTTTTGTGACCACTAAAGTGACCTCCACATGCAAATGAGTGTAGATGCTGCAACACGCTTGGAATCTCTTCGTCATCAATGCATCTTCTTATAACTTAATCCGCACACTCCTTCCACAAATGCGGTTCTTCCAACCGATAGTACTTGATTTGGGACATGAAGTGTTGCCTCTTCCGTCTATCCTAATGTGCCGGTAAGTCACCTGTAACAAGATAATTCACAATGTTAGCATACCAAGGCAACTTATCCAATTTCATAATATACTCATCGGGAAACGACTCATTGATCTCTAACGATTTAGGATCCTCATCAACCATCAACCGGGACAAATGGTCCGCTACCACATTCTCGGTACCCTTCTTGTCCCGTATCTCCAAATCAAACTCTTGGAGCAACAACACCCATCGGATTAACCTCGGTTTTGCATCTTTCTTCTCCATGAGGTACCTAACTGCAGTGTGATCAGAATAAATAATCACTTTACTACCCCATATATATGCCCGAAATTTATCCAATGCATATACCACCGCAAGTAGCTCTTTTTCGGTAGTAGTGTAATTCAATTGTGCATCTGAAAGAGTCTTACTCGCGTAGTATATGGCAACGGGTTTCTTATCGACCCGTTATCCCAACACGGCCCCCACCGCATAATCACTCGCATCGCACATAATTTCAAAAGGAAAAGACCAATTTGGCGATTGCAAGATTGGAGCCTCAACCAACTTCTCTTTCAAATTGTTAAAAGCATTTTGGCAATTTTCATTAAAATCAAATGGTTGATCTTTTAACAACAAGTTACATAAAGGCTTGGTTATGTCACTAAAACCCTTAATAAACCGCCGGTAAAAACCCGCATGTCCTAGAAATGACCTAACACCTTTAACGGTCGTGGGATACAGTAAAGTAGATATGACTTGTACCTTTGCACGATCAACCTCTATCCCACGACTTAACACCACGTGTCCCAACACTATTCCCTCTTGAACCATAAAATGGCTCTTTTCCCAACTTAAGACCAAACTAGTTTCGACACACCTTCTTAATACTTTATCTAGTTGATCCAAACAAGCCTCAAAAGATGACCCAAAAATTGAGAAATCATCCATGAAGATTTCCAAAGACTTCCCCACCATATCTGAAAAGATACTCATCATACACCTTTGGAAGGTGGCGGGGGCGTTACATAATCCAAACGGCATTCGCCTAAATGCGAAAGTGCCGTAAGGACAAGTAAACGTGGTCTTTGCTTGGTCTTCCGGATGGATGGCGATTTGATTATAACCTGAATAGCCATCTAAGAAACAATAAAATTTTTGTCCCGACAATTTCTCAACTATTTGATCAATGAACGGTAAAGGGAAATGATCTTTGGAAGTTGCGGTATTCAACTTCCTATAGTCAATACAAATTCGCCACCCGGTTACCGGCCGAGTGGCTACCTCTTCACCTGCGTCATTTTTAACGACTTGTATGCCCGCTTTCTTGGGAACCGTCTGTGTTGGGCTCACCCATTGGCTATCCGAGATCGGGTAAATGATACCCGCATCTAGCCATTTCAGCACTTCCTTCTTCACTACCTCCCGCATGTTCGGATTTAATCTCCGTTGTGCATCTCGAACGGGAGTCACATTTTCTTCCGTGATGATTTTGAGCATCACCACCGAGGGACTAATACCCTTTAAATCAGCAATGGTCCATCCAATCGCCGCCCGATTAGTGACCAAAACATCCATCAATCTATCCTCTTGCTCCATGGTTAAGTTTGATGCAATGATAACCGGGAGCGTGTTGCCTTCACCAACATAAGCATACTTGAGATGCTTAGGCAACGCCTTCAATTCAACCTCCGGAGGCTCTACTAATGACGGCTTCAACTTGGTGTCGATGCTCTCCGGTAAACTCTCAACTTGGTGCGTCCATGTCGGTTTTCCCTCTCTAACCGCAAGCACCTCCAAACTCTTTACTTCCTCATCGATGTTCTTATCCATCTCCACCTGTGACCTGTCAAACATATAACAATCCTCCATTGTGTTTTCCCCATCTACGACTGTGTCGCAAAGAGGTATACACGTGTCAACGACGTCCGCCATATAGCATTCATCATCAACTGGAGGGTTCATAAGTCCCGAAAAAACATGCAACCTCAACCTTCGGTTTCCAAATGTCATGTCAACCGTTCCCGTTTTGCAATCAATTTGAGAATTTGCGGTTGCTAAGAACGGTCGACCCAAAATCACCGTAGGTTGCTTGGTTGGGTCCTTGGCCACATAATCAAGTACTAGAAAGTCCACCGGATAGTAAAAATCCTCGATTTTTACTATCACATCCGAGACAATTCCACGGGGTAGTTTGGGTGTCAAATCGGCTAACACCACGGTGGTGTTTGACGATTGAAGTGGACCAAACTCGTATTGGTCATACAAACTACCCGGTAGAATGCTCACGCTAGCACCAAGATCTAGAAGTGCCCGGTTGATTTTAAAATCGCCTACTTGAATTGAAATGATAGGCGCACCCGGATCTTGGAGCTTAGGTGGAAGTGCACCCGAAAGAATCGAACTCAGGTTTTCGGTTAAATCTAATTTCTTTGGAAATTTGTGAGTGCGTTTTTGGGTACACAAATCTTTCAAGTACTTAGCATACGACGGTACTTGTTTAATTGCATCCAAAAGAGGTAAATTTATTTTGACTTGTTTAAAAATTTCCAACAACTCTTCTTGTTGTGGACCTCTTTTGTTTACAACTTTTTTCACAGGTCCCTTCAATGCTTCGGGATAAGGGGCGGTATTAGCCTCCACACCCTTTTCCTTAGCCTTGGGGATGGGGATAGCCACAACGGGAGTATCATTATTCTCTTTCAAGTCATTTTTCTTTTGACCCGTTTGACCATTCTCATTCTCATCTTCACTAGCATCCTCCACCACCCCTTCAACAAACTGGGGTGATGGTGTTTTGACACCATTATCAACGACTCGACCACTACGTAAAGTAATTTTATTAATTGGTACCTCACGTGTGTTCCTTGAGTTTGACCATTGATGCTTAGGGTTCACCGCGGTGTCACTTGGGAGTCTTCCCGTGCTTCCTCTCATTTGAGCCATTTCTTCCGCAAGTTGGCCCACTTGCTTTGCCAATGCCTCATGTGCTTTATCCCTAATCTCGTTTATCTTTTGAGATTCTTTTTGCATGTTCAACAAAGCATCCATTTTGGCACTCAAATCATCGCCACCGGTTTGATTGTTCGACCCGCTTCCACTACCGCCTTGATTATTGTAATTCCTTTGGTACCCACTTTGATAATTATTGTCTCTACCTTGGTACCCTTGATTGAAATTACGTTGATAACCCCCTTGGTTACCACTTTGACGGTTGTTGTACGATGATCCACCTTGATTACCCGATTGAAAGTTTGGGTTCATTTGATTCGAAGCGTTACCGTACCGGAAATTAGGGTGATTTCTCAACCCCGGATGGTAAGTGTTGGAGTTCATGTCATATTGCTTCCTATCTCCATACACTTGGTTGACTTCTTCAGTATAGCCATTCGACCCCGTTGGACATTGTTCCGCTCTATGTCCAATATCACCACAATCTTCACATACCTCGAATTGAACCGCATTTACTTCTTTTTTCTTCATTCGAGCCATTTCCCGCTCTAAAGTGGAAATCCGATCTTTAGAGTCAAGATCGGGAAGTGACCGGGAAACGGGATGCTTCTTGGCTCGGTCGGGCGATTCTTTCTCTTTCGAACGCTTGCTCATTCGTTCCAAAAACTCCCAATCATCGTCTTCATGGTTGCTTAGGAGGGTCCCATTGCTTGTGGATTCAAGTCGGTTCCATGTATTGTCGTCTAGACCCCGTACAAAGCATTTAACCAACTCCCACTTCTCAATTTGATGATGAGGGCATCTTCGCATCATTTCTCTAAATCTTGTAAAGGCCTCATGTAATGGTTCGCCCGATAATTGGCGAAAAGACCTAATTTCATCACGAGCGTCATCGGTCTTCGCCATTGAGTAGTATTCATCAAGAAACGCTTGTTGCATTTCTTCCCAAGTGCGAATACTATTTGCGGGAAGTGTGAGGAACCATTGCTTTGCCTTATCCTTCAGTGAAAATTGGAATAGTCTAAGTTTGACCTCCTCTAAAGCAAAGTTGTGACCCCTGATAGTGTGGCAAACCGAAGAAAATTCCGTCAAATGTGTATACGGTTCGTCGTTAGATCTTCCATTAAAATGAGGAAGTATGTTGATGTAATGTGGTTTACAATCAAACATCCTCCTCTCACAAACGATTGGTGAGTCGTTCTCGGTGACAACCGGCCTAAAACGATCATTCACTCCCCGTGGAGGTCGTTGACGACGATGTGGACCATTAACTTCTTGATCAACCGGTCTTCTATTATCCCGTCTTTCACCTCTTCGATCATCTCTTCGATTATCCCTTGGGTTACCACCTCCCACGAAATGAGGAATCCGGTTATGCTTTGCATTGTTGTTGTTGTTGTTATAAAACCCATCATTCCGGTTCCGTTGGTCATTGTTTCGTGGTTGACGGTTGTTCCCATAACCATCATTTCTTCCACCTCCGTAACCGTATACGTCGTCCCCAACATAATTGGCATTTTGGTAGCCAAATTCCTCATCATCATACCTTCTTGCGTTGTAGACGTTTCCCCGATTCAAATAGCCCCAATCTTCGTCATCGTTAGCCCTATCATCATAATATCCCCCGTCATTAGAATTTTCCGTATGAATACTCACATGTTCCGGCGATTGATAACCGGGAACACTATAAGGTTCATCATCGGGGATTGCATTCCTCAAGTCATCGATGTTGAAGAATGGGTCTTCATTTGCGGGATTGCCGTGATCACGATTTCCCCGACGGTCGGAATTGACATTCCGATCATCAAGGTTAATGGGTAGGGAATTGTGTCTATGAAGGTTTTGTTGTTGAGGTGTTCTTTGATTGTTGTTGGGATTTTGGTTTTGGAAAGGTGGTGTAGGTGGTCCGGTATTGTTGTTATTACCACCCGGTCGCTCGTGAGGTATGGGTTGCATATTTGGAGCGGGATTGAAGTTACTTCGGTATTGGAATTGGTTCGAGTTAAGGTTTTGGTTTGAGTTTTGGTTCGCCATTGAATCGGTTTCAATGGATGGTGTATGTTGTGGTGTTTGGTTGGTTTGATTAGAAGCAAGTGTTGCTTCTAACCGGCTTGCTAGATTTCTTCTTGCTACCCTTTCGATTTCCGGTTCATAGACTAAAGGTGAAGTCCTCCCGGAGTTCCGCGTATGCATGCACTACCTGTAACCTGCACAAGTAACACACCCCGCGTAACAAAGAAAAAGACAAGTACAAAAAGAAAGCTAAACAAATTAAACAGATAATCACGAAGCGCACGCACTCCCCGGCAACGGCGCCAAAATTTGATCGGAGTGTCGCACTCCGGTCAAAGATAATATTTATAAGCCCAAATTACCCTTAACAATGTGTTAGTGGTAGTAAGGGGTCGAACCACGAAGAGTATGTGGTTTGTGTATGGATTCGAATGAATTAAACAATTGTGTCACGATTATGAAGCTTGCAAGATATTTTTGTATTTTTGTTTAATAGAAAGATGTGAATTTGAACTACTGGAATTGAATTAATCAATTAACAACTACTAATTAACAATTGCAAGAATTTTGGATACTAGAACAATTATAATAAAAAGGAATCACACCCGGTTTCGGTAATTGTTAACCTAGGATTTCTACAAGTTTTAGTTTCAACTCAAATGCATTCGATTAACGGATTTAGTGTACCGTGACTTAGGTGCTACTAGCTATCAACGCCCCGAAGAACGGACAAAAAGACACTTTGTAATCAACACAAGTAAATCCTAACAACGACAACGTACAATTACATATCACCATTTCGCAAAGTCATAGCTTTTAACATCGTTCGACAATTCACGAATTCGTAACAAATGTAATACTATTGTCAAAAGTTTCAAAAACCAAATACAAATTGTCACTAAGATGAAACAAGAACAAATTGAAACCCTAAAATTAATAACTACCTACACCGGGGTGAAACCGAGATGATTAGCCGCTCATGGTTGATGCAACTTGATCACCGGATGCTTGGAATGCGGATGGAGTCATCTTGAAGCCTTGAGAATGGTGAATGATGAGGTTTGGTGAAAGATGATGATGGTGGAAGGATTAGGGTTTGTGGATGATGGATTAATTGTGATGATGGTGATGATTCTTGATAATGATTTCGGGTTGTGCAGATGAAGGTAGGTGGATGATAGGTGATAGATAGATGGTAATGGCTCCAAGAACAAGTTCAAACTCCAAAACAATGTGTAACTCCCGAATGCTTGGTCAAGATTCGTTTTAATTCGTCAAAACCACCAAAAACAACAACTTGCGCGTCTGCAACTTAGAGGGACCGTCGCCGACGGGCCTAACCACCGTCGGCGACGGTGTGTAGATGATGACATTCATCCGACGGCCAAATTCGCTGTCTACGGCCAAAACAGACGACGGAAGTTTGCACATACCGTCGGCGACGGCCCTTATGGGCGTCGGCGACGGTGCCCGGAATCCCATCTTTCTGTTTTTTCGCGTTCCGTGCTCCCGGTTGACCCGTTTCACGTTCCGGTGGTTCCTTTTTCGCTCCGGTGACCCGTAAAGCTCCCGAAAAGCTCCTTAAACTCTGCTAGACCTGCAAAACACATATCTAATCAAAAGTAGACCATTCGAAACTAAAACTTGTGTAAAAACATCAAATTAAGCAATTACGATCACCGGTTTTCGACCACGTATCAGTTGTATGTTGTTTCATGTGTCGACTTTTTAAAACAATGTTGTTGTGGTAACTTTTAAAACTTGATGAATGGATGACTATCATGCATTTATTTTCATATAGCATTGTTGTGGTTGTGCTATGGTATTAAGTAGTCACACCAAATAAACCCACGCTTCCGCAAAAGCCAGGGTGTGACACGTAGGCAAATCGAGGTCATCCTCTAATCTCCCTTAATAGATAGTATAGATTGTGAATCCTACAAAACCACAACCAGAATTTTCAGCCAAAACAATAGAAACTCATTAAATAAAAAACCTAATACCAACAAAAGCACAAGCAGACCATTCTACCAAAACTATGGAAACTCGTTAAATAGAAAACCTAACCGTTTATAAAGAACTACAGTCGGACGCATCACCATTGCTTGCCAGAGATCGACATCTACCATCGAAACCTGTCGCCAACTTCATCTCCATCGCCAACTCGTGGCTGTTACCCTGAATCGGTTGTCGAATTTGCCCCAACTCACCGTTAGAAAAAAACTAAATTTAGGTTAATGATCATTTTTAGAACGAATGAGACTCCATTTAGGTTAATGATCATTAACACAAAACCTAATTAAACAAACCTACACATCAATTACAAAATCTGGTAATAAACATACCTGAACTTCAACAGCTTGACGCTTAACATCTGCACCTGATACATAAACAAATCAATCAGATTTAATCATCAAAAATTTTCATTAGCAATTTTAAAACAGAGATCTTGTACCTGATAGAGGCCAGTTGACTGCAGAGCTCGCCAGTTGACTGCAGAACTCTTTGAAAACACTACATGTAATCAAAATCCCTGAATTAGAACTCTAATTTCTAAAATTAAGCAAATTACTACAAAAAGGTAATTAATTTATATAAAAGTGGACACTTCTAATTTGGTAAAACATAAAATTCATTCAAATTGTACCGCAAATAGCAATCGAGTCATCGCTCAATTACTTTGTAGTCATTGGAAATCACCATAACATAAAAAAACTAAATTTATATTAAGTAGTAAACAATTTGAAAATTACCCTGAACATTTTTATTGGTCGGCCAAATACGAAACATATATCTGTCGAGATCTCGGCAACGGTACAGAGCGTCTGGTGCATCTTCAATTTTTAGAACGATTGAGAATCTATTTAGGTTAATGATCATAAATACAAAACCTAATTAAACAAACCTATACATCCATTACAAAATCTGATAATAAACATACATGAACTTCAACAGCTTGACGGTTAACATCTGCACCTGATACATAAACAAATCAATCAGATTTAATTATCAACAATTTTCATCAGCAATTTTAAAACAGAGATCTTGTACCTGATAGAAGACAGTTGACTGCAGAGCTCTCTGAAAACACTACATGTAATCAAAATCCCCAAATTAGAACCCTAATTTCTAAAATTAAGCAAAATTACTACAAATAAAGCTTTTAAATAAAGCAAACTTCAAAGTAAGATAAAACACCACATGCAATAAATAAATTTCAACCAAAATCAACCAAATCACAACAAAATTACAGAATCCTGAGTTCAAACCGTTACATAATAAAATTTGATAAATTAAATTTGATCAATTTAATTGATTTGAGATAAAGCAAAACCAAAACTGATGCATTCTTTACTAAATGATTTAAACTTCCAACTAATCTTAAAAGCGACCATTTTTATGCAGTGAAAATGGGTTGGGGTTGAAATGCGCATTTTTTGTATAGTGAAATGGGTCAGGTTGGGTTCACCAGCACATGCGATCCATCCGTTTGTACATTTTTATAGATAAATAATGTAAAATATGAGATTTAAAAATGATGTAATAATTACAATAACAATCAGCAAATAAAACGATTTACAAGGTTGTAAGCATATGACAGACATAAAGTGAGCCTTAACATGTTTGACTATTTTGACTGACTAGCTTTTAGGTAAATCTTTTTCTTTCATCCATTTAACCCATTTGAAATAAAGCAGGACCCAACCCATTCATAATTAAATGGATCAAAATTCCAACTTTTAAAAAGAAAAGTCAACCACTTTTACCTGAGCTGCCCCAAGAGCTATGGTTGCAAGCATTGAACGGTCACCCCATTCCTACAAATCACATAATAATCTTTTTCATGAAAAAAGTCGGTTTCATGCCCACAATAAAGAATGAAAAGATGAAAACTTTTAACATATCATAGTAGTAAAACTAAACCAATCTGGCTTTACAACTCCTCTTAACAGTTTTAATAGAATTAATAGCACACGAGAGTTTTAATAGAATTAATAATAGTTTTAAAAGAATGACCCTACATCTTTTATATAGAACATAATCATACCAAAACATGAGTGAAAACGATTTTAGCAACTACTTATGAATCATACCCAACCAAAAAAAAACAAAGGAAAAAAGTAGGCCTAGAACAAAGATAAACTGATAAATCAATAAACATATATTGGACGGGAATAGCTTATAGATATGTTCACTTACTTCTTGCTTGAGAATTGTATGACTGTTTAAACAAAGTTGATTTTTTTATTCGGTCTTCTACTCTGCTACAAAATATTCTAATAATATTTTGACATTAGCATAAAGTAAAGAAAACAAATCCATGTAACAAAGAACCTAAAACAAAAATAAAACCAACAACTGAACCCCAAAAAAAGTATTTTATGTTTGATTAATCGAACATCGTAAAGACTTTTTGAAAGGGTCAATCGAAACAACCCCTTGTTGAAAGGGTCAATCGAAAGAACCCCTTATTGAAATACCAATTCAAATGTTAATATAAACGGAAAGTGACAGAAGACTTACATTAGCTGGATCTGGTGCAAAAGTGAGGAAATTGGGCATTCCAACATGTCAGGATCAAGAGCGCATAGCCATAGCCAAGAACTCATTTCAGAGCAACTAATTGGGCAATCCAACATGTCAGAATCAGTACCGCCACCTGTAATTCTCCAATTGCATTGTTAAACCTGTAATTCTCCAACATGAGACAAACCTGTGGAACGATGTGCTCCATTCCTCAATGAGGACTAAATTCCTCTGCAAGTGACTTCAACACACAACATTAAGTGACTTCAACCTGTGGAACAACATTTCTGAGAGAGTAAATATGCAACACACAACATTAAGTAGAGATTTCAGATATTTTTTTCAGAATCGGCCATCTATATGAAATTAGCAAGATATGAAATAGAATGTTCGGATACTTTGTTGGCCAGAGATCTCGCCAGAGTGTGGCATAAACCCTAGCTTGGTCGTAAAAATAACACAAAGTTACGGATCAAAAACCCAGATCTAATTCATCATTTTTATAACAAAATTAACAACCCATTTTTATATCAAAACTTAAACACATATAGAATCTTTAACAACCCAGACAAATGCTAGTGCTTATAAACCCTAGAAACACCATATTATCAATACCTAAACCCAGATTATTTCCAAGCACGTTATCAAAAAAAACAACATCATATTCAATCACAACATTCAACTAACTAACAACCAATTACACCATCCAGAACAAAACAAACCTCTTTTGACCGACAATTTCCCAAATCTGAGCCTTGATAATCTTCTACTCAACATGGATGCTTCTAGTGGCAAATTCAACGTCGATTGTCGACTTGGATTCAAGATTTATACCTTGATTTGGAGTGGCTACAGGTTGTTCTCAGAACCAGGAGGTCAGAATCTTCATGGAACTTCATAGATATGGTGATTTTGAAAATAGAAGAAAGAGAGAAATATCGCTTGTGATTTTGAATAGAGAAGAAAGAGAGAGTTGGATGGAGATATGATTACTTCTGAGTGCATTAAATGGCCAAAACAACTCCCTACGCATTTCAAATTTTGCCTCCTAAAAAAACAATACTTTTTCATAATAAATAAAAATCAGATTATTATATAGATAATATTTAGATAGTATAGATTTTTATATATATAAATAAATCAAAATTATGACATCAGCAAGAACTATGTGGCATAGCTGAGAAGTTGACACGTAGGCAAAATTAGGTCAGCGTCTAAGCTCCTTTAATAGATAGTATAGATTTTGACTTTTCATTTGACTTACCAACGTTGACTTTGACTCGCAGCATATAATGGCTGTTCAATACAAAATTCCAGACCATGTTCACTTATCTGAAGACTGTAGACATCTTCTTTCTCGTATATTCGTTGCCGATCCATCCAAAGTGTGTATACTTAATACTTTCGGTTTTCACATCAAGATTCGCACAAAGATGTTAACATTTGTATTTGTATTCGTTCCAGAGGATCACCCTAAAGGAAATTACATGCTGGCGTTTTCTGTGTTAGTGAAATTAAATCATTTAGTAAAATTAAACATGCTTTGTGGGTTCGTTATGTTTCTCTTGTGTCTAAACTTAATCAGTCGACAAGTTTAATGTATTCTTAAGTATAATGCGAATGTGAATTCATTAAATAATTTCACATCATATTTTACATATAAACGTAGGCTTACATTCAATGTTTACGATGTACCCGCGTCCATCGGACGGGTGTCCACCTAGTCTTACTATATAATAAAAGAAACCTTTCTTAGTACACGTGGTGCTCTGTGGTGCATTCTTCGATGGGTTTTCCCACTTATATGGAGTTCTCTATAAACGCGGATCGACTATATGGGTATTCCGTCTAACTCGTCATTACTCCTCCTTTTTTGTTTTCAAAAACCCTAAACTGATCTAACTAACCATCCACTGTTTCCTTTGAAGCCAACATCATATAAGCAAAATCATCTCGATAATTCATCTAGGCTGCTCGCCATTCTGTTCCGATCGTAAGAAGAAAAGGTAAGATTTTTCAGATTTGATTAACATTATCACGTCTTATTCTTTTAATTCTTAGATTGAATTTGCTTTTTTTCTATTTAAGTTTGTGAGGTTACAGTTACGATATAATTTCAAAACTGAGATCATGGATTCATTCCTAAATCAGATCGACAGGTTCCAAAAGTTGAAATCGGGGTCTCATTCGAAATCGCAAGTCACCAGGTATTGAAATCGGTGTTTCATTCGAATATGTAGATCGTTTTGAGTACATTCAGATTGTGTGTTTCTTATTGTGTTGTTGGTTATAGAATCATGACAGGACACCAAATCGGATTATGTGGGGACGGTGCAAATAGAACAATATTAAGTTTCGAGTTTGGGATCTCAGTATATTTGTTAATTGTACTTAATTTGAGTCGATCTTCACAACTGAATAACACTAGTTAATTGTGTTAGCTATTAGCATTTACCATGTTCATATTTGAATCCAATTTATTGTTTTCCATGTTCTGTCACATTGATGTTCATATGGGTTTGTGTATTTTCTTTGGTTAGTTAATACAATCTCATGGATTTCTTCTGCATAAGGTTTGATGGAAGTACCTTTTAAAATTGGTTTATGTTTGCAGATTTTGTGGATACATCGTTCTTTCAGAATCTATTATGAAATTATAGTGTAATCTTTACTTCCAAGTTATTGACTTTTGTGGATAGTGTTATTTTCACTTTGTTCACTCAAGGTGTAAGACCCTATTAACGATTTGACCCAAAACGACGCAGCGGAAAATGAACCGTAAAATTTCTTTCTTTTAACTACTCTAACATACTTAAATACCGTTTAGGTCAACCCTTCTAACATACATACATCATTCATCATTTATTTAATGTAACTATGTTAACAAATGATTACGAACAACGTGACTGCTTTCCCGTACAATCCATGATCTTCAACTTGATCCTCGTTCACTTATCCATCATGAATATCTGATTAACCTGCGATCACCATATATAACCAACATGTTAGTACATGGTAACATCATATATAATTTAATACATATACTTAAAAGGCTATATCACATTCTAACTACGTAAGATATTCCATTGAAACATCCTCTCAATTTTATTTACTCGAGTCCGACATCAATTCCTCGAGAGTCTGGCGTTCCCATACCTGCACTCCATTTATTTCATTCTCAATAGTAACATGGTTAGGAGTATGTAATCTCAAACATATTGAAAACCCACATCTTCACATATACGTATACCAGTGATCTACAATCATTAGATTACAACACGTGTATACACTTTCATATATCTAAGTACATTCATACGTATCCCATTCATATGTACGTACATACAAGTTCACACTACTTACACACGCTAGTTCCATATCTACGTACATATATACATACAAGTCACATTCACTTATTTGTAAGTTGAGTCTTATCTACAATCATATCAACACAAATCAAATCAATGCAATTACAAACAAACATAACCGACTAACTTCCAACAAACATGATGAACATTCCATTAACATGATGAACATTCTATTAACACGATGAACATTCAGCAACATAATGAACATTTCATTAACACGATGAACATTCAGCAACATAATGAACATTCCATTAACACGATGAACATTCAGCAACATAATGAACATTCCATTAACACGTTGAACATTCAGCAACATAATGAGCATTCCATTAACACGATGAACATTCAGCAACATAATGAGCATTCCATTAACACGATGAACATTCAGCAACATAATGAGCATTCCATTAACACGATGAACATTCAGCAACATAACACGGTAGACATTCAGCAAACATTCAATTAACACGGTGGACATTCAGCAACATAATGAACATTCCATTAACACGATGGACATTCAGCAACATAATGAACATTCCATTAACACGATGAACATTCAGCAACATAATGAACATTCCATTAACACGATGAACATTCAGCAACATAATGAACATTCCATTAACACGATGAACATTCAGCAACGTAATGAACATTCCATTAACACGATGAGCATTCAGCAACATAATGAACATTCCATTAACACGATGAACATTCAGCAACATAATGAACATTCCATTAACACGATGAGACTATCATCTTAATTTACATTAAGGGTAGACGAAGTTCATATGAACTTACCTTGGTACTTACCCTTACACGTAAATTCTTACATGGTTCCCTATATACAACATACCAAAATTCATTTATAAATAAGAAGTGATTCCGGAAATTCACTTACCTTAAACGTCTGTTTCAAACTTGCTTCCTCGCATCCTCCCCGTTAGCCGCCTTCCACACTTCCACCCACCTTGACATGATCCTATACTTTCATGTCATTATGGTTACTACATTATTAGCATACACGCACATTCTAAATTACATTCATTCCACGTAATTCTTTATATCGTCACATATAACATTTATTGATATAGCATGTGCCTTGCGATTTCCCTAACATTACATTTGTGGCCAAATGTCTTACTATGCTATTTATGCACAGTTGACTTTTAGAAAGTCAACTGTCCATCATATGAATTATCAACTAAAGCTCATACATTCTCAACATTAATAGATTATACTACGGACATCGTACACATTTCATACTCATATAGCAATACACATAATGTGCATCATATTACCCAAGCATAGAGTACAACTTCTAATGCATAGTGTTTACCAAATCATATAATTAACCAAAATCCTAAATGTATTCCATTCAAAACATATTTCTCATGTTTAATTATCACCGAATTACATCACCTCCACACATTATACCCTTTCATCCATCATTTGCATACCATTTCATCTATTAATCTCACCTAGGCATTTCAACAAACACTTGGTGTGCGTACTACTTACTAAGCACATTGTACAAGCATCTTATGCTCATTTCATACTTCTTGCCTTCATCAATCAAATACAACTAAAATCAACCTAATTCCATTCCATACTCAACCTATCTAACAAGTATTCATCACATACAACATACTACATCAAATTTTAAACAAGGATTGGACATAGATGATATATCCATGTCACCATCTTCACCATAACAATTGGGTTTCACCTTAAAACATCAAATTAAGCAAAATCATGTATAATTCATGTTCTATATGGTGATTCTAACACCTATACATGATCAATTTCATATAAATTCGTGGATTAAGCATAACCCACTTCATACAAGATCACCAATCTAAGTTTTGAGACATACCTCATGATCCCCTTGTGTAGGTGATCATTAATTCATGTTCACACATAAGATTTGGCCCCAATTGACCCTTCAATTTGATGATTCTTGCTAACTAGGGTTTTGGCTCCTTTGCTCTTCCTGGTCATTCCAGAACACACACACACACGATGTGTGTGTTGTGTGTTAACTTTATGTTTTATAAAGCATGGGTTTCCCATGTTACAATTTAGTCCCTCTAGTTTGCCATCTTAAAACATAGTTGGCACAACTTTTCTCCTTTAGTAGTTTTTACCATACAATTAACTAGGTTAAATAGTCTAGTTATTTATTTCATGATATATCATATAAAAACATATGACGAATATAAACATTCGAGTTTTGGGGCGTTACACAAGGTGAGTTTACATTACACGTGCCTTGTTTTATTTTATCTTTCTTTGTTCGATTTCATGTAAATGATGATGTGTTCATTAATTAGGATTATTATTATTATCCTGTTCTCGGTGTCGCTTGAATTCAGTTCATAATATTGCAATCCCTAAATTTGACGATGGTGTTACTGGAACTTCTACATGGGTTGAAGTGGAATCTGCTTTATATCCACTTGACGCAGTTAAAAAGCTAGGCTTCAAGCAGGTAAAATACTAAAATGTTTGTTTAGGGAAACATAAATTTATTTAGGCCATTTTCTTATTGTTTGATTTTTAGGTAAACAGTTCCTCGTGGAAAAAAATATTATGAAGGATTTTTACTTTGGTTAGGCTGGAAATCTCAGGTGTTTTCCCCGGTCAATGTTGTAATCCTTATATATATGTTTTCATATATTCGAATGCAGATCATGGTTTCATAGTGAAGAAGAACCTACATTTGAGTGTTTGCGGTTGGTATTTAAAATATGTTATAACTTCTGCAAGATATTTTTGAAGTTATCTGCTCATTGTATATACAAAAAATGCATATTACATCAGAATTTCAGTAAAAGAAAAGGTTGATCAGAAGTTGTTGTTGGCCATGATACCCAAGATGAAACAGAGACACTGAGGTAGTTATGAAATATCCAAATACTTTGTAAAAAGAGAAATGGATATTATATACGGGTTGAGATCCTGTACAAACAACACATCCTGTGAGAACCATAAGAACAGATCTGAACCATCTAAATTCTAGATCAACGGTTGGTGTTGATTAAAATTAAAAACCTTTTAATTAATAGAGATTATTATACAAGCAGGGGTAATAAAGTAAATGTGCTATTTATGGACCCCACCAAATCTCCGAACTATCAGATTGTTTCCCCTTTTTACGTTGTAACCGTGTACAAATCCTCCTTCCTACTCCTTCCATCAATATACGTGCTAATTAAATATAAAAAGAAATCATCTTTCATCAAATACACTTCATTCAATCAAAACATTCTCAACATTGTGCTGATCGGAGGATCTAGTTTACGAAGAGTGTGCTGATCGACATCAAATAGGTGCGATTTTTGAAGAACCATAAGATCGACAAAAGGTTGAATCTGGTAAGCATTTATCTCCAACTGTTCATCTTCTTTTTTCTTATTTTTAGGGTTTTTTTTTTGGGGCGGAGAAGAAGGGTGCTGGTTGTTGTGGCGGGTGTTGAAGGGTGCTGACTGTTGTTGACGGAGATGATCGACAAAGTGCCTGTTGTTGGCGGAGATGTTCACAGCGGGTTTTGACGGGTGCTGCCGGAGATGTGCTAACAGAGCAGCACTACTATACACTATTGGTTCTTATTTTTAGGGTTTTTTTTTTGTGGGCGAAGAAGAAGGGTGCTGCTTGTTGTGGCAGGTGTTGAAGGGTGCTGATTGTTGTTGCCCGAGATGATCGACAAAGTGCCTGTTGTTGGCGGAGATGTTCACGACGGGTTCGGAAGGGTGTTGAAGGGTGCTGACTGTTGTTGCCGGAGATGATCGACAAAGTGCCTAATTTCAGTTTATTGTGTGCTAATTTCAGTTGAATTGGGGTTATTTTGAAAAAAAAAATTATATGAATCATGTTTGTTTGATCATAGGATATGTGAAAAAAAATTATGTGAAAAAAATAATTATGTGTGCTAATTTCAGTTGAATTGCCGGAGATGAAGTCAGTTTATTGTGTGCTAATTTCAGTTGAATTGGGGTTATTTTGGAAAAAAAATTATATGAATCATGTTTGTTTGATCATAGGATATGTGAAAAAAAATGTGCTGACTTAAATAATGTGTGCTACCTGTGGTTTATCATATTGGGGTTATTATGTGTGCTAATTTCAGTTGAATTGCCGGAGATGAAGTCAGTTTATTGTGTGCTAATTTCAGTTGAATTGGGGTTATTTTGAAAAAAAAAATTATATGAATCATGTTTGTTTGATCATAGGACATGTGAAAAAAAAATATGTGCTGACTTAAATAATGTGTGCTACTTGTGGTTTATTCTTTTTGGTGGTTTCCTGCGTATATGAAGATTTTTCTGGAAAATTTCAAACTTTGATTTGAAAAAAATGCATGAATATAGGAGATAATTAAAATTTGGAATTAATTAAATACAAAAAATAGAGTGATAAAGTCTAAAATACCCTTGACTAATTTTTTTAATGAAGGACACATGTCTAATAGTGGTTGGTTCTTATAGTTCTTACACATATTTAAGTTTGTATTTGATCCCATCTCTATTATATACAAGTGAGTTTCATTTTTATTTTACTATAATATAATATCCATTTTCTCTTTTTTTTTTAAATTTTTATTTGTAAGAGTGGTCTTGCATTTTCATGTATGAATACTAGTTTACTTTAAGATTTTACTCCATCCATTAAAATTAGGAAATTTAACCCTTTACTATTTGGTCGTGATCACATGCTCTGGTTCATTTTTATCGATGTGGACATTCTTTTCTCTTCTAAATTTGCAATTTTTAGCTCAAACAATGGTTTGTGGAAACCTAAGGTATCATATATTTGAGTCAGCAATTTTTAATATTTATATTTAAGTTTCTCATATATATATATATATATATATATATATTAGATTTCTCAATTTATTTAAGTTAAATTAAGATGTAATCTTAATTACTTATAACCTTTAACTTTATATAAATTTTATTTGTTACACCCGTGTGTCACACGGGGTTATAACCTAGTATGTTTATAAACCAAAAACAGTCACGTTCACACTCTTTTAACTCTCTCTATTTCTCTACAACCCCTGTAACTAAGATTCTCATCGTATCACCACCACAAATCTCAAAATTCTGGTGACAAATCCAACATAACTTCTCATTTTTTTTCTTAAACAATGCACCCTCATCTCCAACTCACCACTCTCCAGATCAATCTCATCCGAAGAAGACTCAATTCGGCTGTGATTATACGAGAAGATTCCAGAAGAACCGCATTCGGTGGGGAGGGAGGCGGTTCCGGCGGCGGGTAGGAGGTGGTGGGGGTTGAACGACATGGTCCTCAATTCACGGATCTATAGGCTTTGGTTCTAGAAATTGCAGCGGCGGTTTCAAACTTCAGTGGTTCTCCAAATAGACGACGAATGATGGCAACGGAGGTAGGTTATGTTTTTCGATCTTTGATTTTCCGGCCGAGGCAAATGGCAACGGCGGCTACTTGGGAGCCAGTGGTGGGTAGGATAAAAATTTAAGGTTTTTTTTCAACCTATAATTGTTAAAGAGGTGGATTGTGTTTTGAAGATGAGAACCTGTTAAGAGTGATTTGGGGAATTTTGAGTGTTTTCTGTGATTGAAGGGCTTTTGATTCACGATGCAGGTGGTGATTTGAATATTATTAGGTTTTTTTTTTTTTTGGTTAGATAGAGATACAGAGGGTTGAGGCGGAGGTGGTGTGGTGTGGCGGATCTGGATGGAGGCGGCGGTGTTGTGTATGGCGGTGTGTAGCAAAACATATTAATTGCACAAATAGTCCTTAAAATAGAAAAAGACGAATTTACCCTTGTGAATTAACTTAAAATTTTAACTAGGTTAGGGTTAAAGGACATAAGATGTAATGGGTTTTGCAAATAAATGATTGTGACTGTAATTATTGAAGTTAAAGACTATCCATTGCAATTCGATACAAACATAACGGACAAAAAGTGTAATTTACCTTTTTTTATTTTTTTTTATTTTGGGGTTTTAGTCATAACACACGATAAGACGACGTGTCATTTATATTTATAGGGTGAGGTTCAGTTACAAAGTACAAGTTTCCTAAAAAGTGTAAAAAGTCATAAAACACTATAATTTCAGCCATAAAACACACAAATAAGAAAATGAAGATTATCACACATCATATTCAAACCATAATAGTACATAAAAACTTTAAACACATGAAGCTTTGCAAAAACAATCGAAAAGGGGCTTGAATAACCTCTGGATTGACTAACTACCCAAGTCTCAAATGCTATATGTCTAACTATCAGATGAAATCGCCATTGTGTTTATGATTGAGTCACAGTACACGCTAACAAGTCTATTGAACCAGGTTAACGTAGGTCGGACACAGAAAATGGATCCTCGGGATAACCTTGACTCTAGAGCAATAGCCAAGGAAGGGTCTAACACTAGTATAACGTAGCCAAAACTACATCTTACTAGACTTGAGAGACCTGTTTCCCTTTTAGTTAATGGTTAACATATTTGATCCAAACACAACACTAACAAACCCATTTGTAAATAGATGGAGTAAATTACCACCTCTAAACAAACATTACAGTATGCAAGTGCATACGAATATATATTGTATCTTGAAAAACAAAGTTATTCTGTGACTAGTTCTACGTACAATCCTTTGTCATAACAATTGTGAGTATGATACATTTAATTACAAATGTTTATTATGTATCTTTTTTTTTCTTTATAAGTAGGCTTTTTTTTTTTACTATTTACGATATTTACAATTCTTTTGTTATAATGTAACGGAGATCTTATTGAATGCATAGTTAACTTTTGATATAATAAAAAAGGTAGTTCAATGATTCCTACAAAGGTCTTTAGTGGCACTTTTTTGGTTTTTTAGCACTTTCTTTGTGCTAGTAAATGTCATTTTTTTAGTATTGTCACATTAGACTCAGGTCCTTTTCTCTAATGAATAGCCCATGTAAACCATAAGGAACTCGTTGCGGCAGCTTGACAATGGCAACCACATCTAGATTCTGTGACTGGGCATCCATCACCAAGAACCTTGACTCACCCGAGCTTTCATCATGCACGTAAGCCACCAAATACCCATCATCCTCCTCAAGATTTGAATCGTCGGAGTCTTTTGCAATGAAAAATGGTTCACTTCCGAAGCAATTATCTCCATAAATCCTACTTGCCACTTTATACTCATGTGGGTCTTTGTTGCCTTCAATGTTAAGCTTTGCCACTCCTATTGTCCTCATCAACCTTGATTTTATTGGCGTTTTCTCAGAAATGACTACATAAACGTACCTGCATAACCTCATTTTCTTCTTGTTAGATTCTAAATTGGAATAATACTACATAAAGTGTTTTTCTTTTCTTACTTGTTCTTTTTAGCAATATAGGCGGGATTGATCACAGGAAACTCCATATTATCATACGACAGAGTTTGCCTTGACACAACCCCTGTCCCAAAGTGAATAGTCACTTTCTCCATGGATCCATGAATCAAATCCACCCGATCCAAGAAATGTTCCACTGACAATATATTGGGTGCCACCAACACCAAGACGTCGCTGCCATATTCATCAGTCTCGTCCCATGCGTTAACCGTATGAAATATATTGAATCCTGGCACCTCAAACCACTTGATCTCTGATTCATCCTTGGCATATCGTGGAAGAACACCGATTCTTGGAACTTTAGTTTTGTCAACACTTACAAGGCTTCCTCCACGGATCAGGTTCATAGGATGTGCTCCAAGTTGAATATCACAAATGATGGCATACTTTTGAGTGATTGCCAAGTCATGAGTTAGAGAGGGTTCCTTCATGGAGAATATAGGGACATCTGTTTCCTTGTTTCCATTTGCATCGAAGCGGAAGTAAGTTATATAAGGATATGTTAACCAATAACGAATCGCAAATGCCTCCTTAGTCTCTGGATTGATCTTCGGGTGAGCGGTCATGTTCATAGAAAGCTTTCCTTTGAAATCTTGGCGACCTAAGGTTAGTATGTCGCCGTTGTCCTGGACTTCAAGTGCATACGGAAGATCGGATTCACATAACGCGTACAAGCAGCCACCAAAAAAGGCTAAGCTGGTGTTTGCAACACCAATGCCCTTGCCAATATCGTATTGCCCCAAAACGATTCTTGCATAGAACAATGCTGCACGGGCAAGAGAAGGACCGAGTCCTTTCATGCCTCCAATAACATTTGGGACGATGGAGGATCTAAGTTGGTTCTCAGAAAGGAACTTGTTGGTCTTGATGTACCGGCTGCAGAAAATGGCTCGACCTTGAGAGATCCTAATGGCATGAACCATTCCATCCCCATCTAGGTAGTGCTGTGGGCCTCTAGAGATAAACTGTGGGTTCGGTCCGTTGCGTATGTATACGCCATCCAGGCATGAAGGGAGGGACCCGTATACGACCTCACACTCGGTAGGGCTCAGCTCATCAACTGGTGCGAAGTTATCGGTCAGTGTGTAGCTTGGGTCGACCGACTGGTGAAGAGGAGGGTCAAGAAACTTGATGATAGCCGTATCAAGCGTGCTAAATATTTTTTCAAGTAAAGACAACTTTGGTGGTATGTTTCTTGAATCATTTGGAGCTACAACAACCTCAAATGATCTTGATTCCACGATGCTATCGTTTTGCAAGTTTCTGACATTTCCTGCTGAAAAGTTCAAACAACATAGAACGAAACACATTGGTGAATATATACGTGAAAGATATCTTTATAATCTATAACTTCTAATAAAACAAAACAATCTTAGGCCACATGTCATCTTCTTACCCATGTGTCTGACACGTGGCAATTGATTGTTTCCTCAAATTTTCCTTTGAGCGGCAAATCTCAATACACTCTTCCTATTCTACGATTGATAACTTACGCCAGAAGAATCCCAAATCCCACACAATCGTCCTTTCAACTTCTCTCAAATCAACTTCCAAATATGAATCAGTTTCCATATGTAAGAATGATTGTTATCAAAAAACCTAGATCTATAAATGAATTACGTACATTACTCTGTTTCTTCATCAATTCTGTTGTTAATCGATCACTCAATCATATCTTTAAGGTATGTTTCTTAATTTCGTTGTTAATTCATCCATTATGTGTTCGTCCGTTGATTTTGTTTAGTAAATCTATGTTTATGTAATAGATTATTGATGTTATTATAAAACCCTATTGTCCGATTGTTATGGAAAATCGTTTTTCTTTGATTTGATTTTGTACATTATGAACCCTAATAACTGTATTGAATGCATCCGAAAGTAAACTGCAGGTTTAATTTGTTTTCTGTAATGTTTGATTCCGTGTTGTTTGTTTTGTGTAACTTGAAAGCTGCTTTTCCTTTAATTTTGTTTTGTAATCTATGTTTATGTTATTGATTATTGATGTTATTATAAAACCATATCAGCTGATTCTTATGGAAAATCCTTTTTTTTAATTGATTTTGTACATTATAAACTATACTTGTATTGAATTCCTCCGAAAATAAAGTGCAGGATTTATTTGTTTTTCGTTATGTTTGATTCCGTGTTGTTTGATTTGTTTAACTTGAAAGTTGTATTTGGAATTGTTAATGAATTTTTTTTCTTATTGTTTAATTCAAACCTGTATTTCATAATCTTCATGATGAAGTTTGTCTTAATTGGGAAAAATAACAAATCCATCGTGTGTTTCGTCTCAGAGGAGATTCTTTATATGATGTTAAGATAATATTAAGATTACCAGTATTTATTTGTATTTCTTTCAAGAATCTTATTATTGATGTTTCTTTTAAACTTCTTTATATAATGTTAAGATAATATTAACATTACCAGAATTTATTTGTATTTCTTTCAAGAATCTTATTATTGATGTTTGTTTTAAGTTGCATATAATATCTGATGATTTGTACGTGTGCCTTCTGTTGGCTGATTTTTTGTAAATGTTTGCCAAAGTTGTTCTTATGTAATGTTCCTTAGCATGTATAGCCGATACATTCAAAGATGACTAATGAGTAATATTTTTTTTTTTTGTATAGCAATATATAGCAATGGTTCCAGGGTTTATCAAGGTTATTCAGGATATGCTTCATCATCATATCCGGTAACATTTCATTATACTTTTATTTTTAGTCTACTACTTCTAATAAAGCAAAACCAACTTATGCCACATGGCATGTTATTAGCCATGTGGCTGACACGTGGCTTTGTATTGTTTCCCCAAATTTCATTTTAAGCGGCAATTGAATAGACTCCCAATTTTCCCCAATATGAGCTGTCTTCCGCTCTTTCTTCTCACACAATATTCAATCAAACAACTTTCTCTCACTACGTTCTTTCCATAATAAAGAAATCCTTTCCTTTGTCTCTCCTCTTTCAAATCAGTAAAGTTTGTATAACCATCTAAGGTTGTTGAGGATAACTTAACCATTTATAAGTAAAGTTTGACAATAAAACTTGATGAATATTTTTTTTTGGCTATTTATTGGTGCAGGGTATAAAGGCTTTTTTGTTTACTCAAATCCGGTGGTTTGTTTACTGGGCATTCACTTTTCTAATGTTGTCAAAGAATCAATACCAAATTAACATCATACTCATAAACTGTATTTCTTTGCTATTATTTTAGGTGCCTCATCTCGACTCATTTAACAAACAAATCCTTGATAGGTTCATTAATCAAAAGTGTTTACAAGAATCAACCTTTTTGTTTAAATGTGGATTTGACCATCGTTGTTTTTAGTAGAACCATTGACTAATGTAAACAAAGTTCTTGAAAGAACGACTCTTCCTTCCACGACACACAATACTTGAACAACACCATCGCATCCTACAACGTCTCTAATGAAACAAACCAAAAAGACAATTGCAACAATGACCAGGTACATAATGAATTTCCTTAGATCACTCTGCTTGATTTTGTTGATATATCAAAACGGGTCGTTTTGACCAATTTACGTATGAGTGTGCAATTGGCAACCAAATTTGGTATAAAATAGTTGGTAGACTGTGAAGTTAGTGTGTAGTTTTTCAAATAGTATCCATTGTAATCTCAAATCTGACTAATATGCTCTTATACAATATTATCTTGCTGCAGTCTGATTTGTATAGCTTGACATACGCATTCTAATACGCATTTAGGCTAGAATAAGCCCTGTTAATCCTAGCATAGATTTAGGTCCTGAATTTGAAAACGTGACGTTTACAACCAGTAAATCATTAATTCGTTTTTTATTCACCACATTGGATACTATTTTAATATAATATTATAGTCACATTCTTTAGGGATGGGTAAGGTTTGTTCTTTAACCAATGCTATATATGAACTTTTGGAAAGACACGTAGATTCTTTTAAGGAACCAGTGTTTGGTTGTTGATAAATTCATAGACATCGAGCTCGCTAAAGAAACTTTAGTTTATGGTCTAGACTATATAATTACATGTCTTGAGTAACTAATCTCAGCTTTATGTATTTGGCCAATTCACGTTATCTACTACAAAAGTCCCAACAAGATCATACCATGGTTCAGTTGGAAAAACCAATTTTCTGATAACGTGAAAAATAGCCCGTCTTTAAAGTTACCCGAAATGAAATCGGCCAAATACATAAAGCTATATTATTTTTTTGATATTTTTTTATATATATAAATGATTTAGGAGGTTTTACGCACCAAAGGTACATTTTGGGCAACCTATGATCTGTTTGTCCAGTTCGACCCATTTGACCATCTTTTAGCTATTTTTTAGTTGTAGTTGTTTGACCCGTTAGAGATAAAACATTACCAAAATGGCCCATGACCCGTTCACAAGATCCAGTCACCCACCGTCTCGCCAAACGACGGTTCCACCTTCATTGCCATGACCACAACCTTCGGTCCCACACCAACATCAGAATACATTTGAGGTATTTGTTTATCTTAATTTTTTTTTTTTTTTTTTTTTTTTTTTTTGCAATTGACATCAGTTTGTTGTAAAATATTTGTTTTCTATGCTTTGATTTTCTTGATTATCGGTTCTTGAGGGATGAGGTTCGGATATTAGAAAAACTACCCTCTAGGTATAAAAGACGCATTGAGCTTGGGAAATTTCATTCTTTAACTGGGTAGTGTTGTTGTTGAGCTAAAAAGTTAATGTTTGCTACAAGTGGTTGTTGGTTGTCTAGCAGAGCTTGAGTTAGTACAGGTCAAAACTGAAAGCATAAGCTATTGTAGTTAGGAGTTTGATATTTTTTGTGGTTTGTATGGATGACATCTCTGATGAAAGCCTTTATATAATATATGGGCAGTTGAGAAAACATGAAGTGGTGTGCGTGAGCTTTAACTTATGGATACTGCCGATGGGGAACATATATTGCTACTTACATTTGGGTTTTGATGTGTGATAGGGAATGAATCAAGTTTTTTTTTTTTTTTTAATTTGAAGAGCTGCTGCTATTCATCTGTTTCATTTTTATTATGTGAAAAATGCTGCTTTTTTTTCTAGGAATATGTATTTGATAACTTTGGTTCATTATAGTGATTTCATTATGAGGATTACCTTTTCTTACAAATTGTTTATATGTTTTTTTCCAGGTGGCTTCCAAGGAAGGATATTGAGGTGATTATTAATGATGGATATTAATTTCTATTTAAAAGTGGCCATATATTACAGGATGTGTTTGTTTATTTGTTTTAACAAACGGGCTTATGAAGGAAATGATACAGGTAGGACTAATTACCACTTGGATGTAAGAAGGAAAGGGTATGAAAAGAAACCATCAACAAACGATTCTGGCTTACCAAATAAGGTAACTTGAACACTATAGTCTTGAATTCTTGGTTATTATTAAAGAATCTGATAAACTTTTTAATCATTTTTCAATGTATGTGGTGTCGATTATTGCTTTTGCTCTGACCCTCTATGGGAGGCGAAGTAGACGGAATGTAAGTCATCGTTTATCAAAGTGTCTCTAGAATTGAGATTGTTTCGTTTGGTAACTGGATTCCAACTTTTTTTTTGCAGAGCTCTGAATTAGCTTCAACTTTAGGTGGACTGAAGATAAGCAATCGGACATTCAATGGCCCTATATTTTTGCAGAGGTGGTGGTGAGCCCTCCTTTTGTGCTTCTTACCAGTTACCACTGTTAAAAGTGAATTGAGGCCCAAAATCCAAGTTGCAGCCCAAAATTTATGGGTTAACAAAGGTGGTGTATCATCTTATCATTTGCAATTCATTGTTAGCCTATATTCAAATTGTTTCTTTCATAATTAAATTTATAATGTCTGGTTATGAATTGTCAAATGTGTTTGATCTTTTTTCTTCTTTAAATACACCAGACTGAACATAAACAACCTTGGCCACCTTCACCATGACCCAACAAATTCGCACACGGCTGCAGCGAAAGCGCAGGTAAGAAACAAATGTTCCACTTTTTCAGCATACTCTCCACAGAACTTGAATAACGTTGAGTCGAGCTGAATGTTTCTTCTTTGCATAGATACCAAGGTAGGTAGCCGATCCTGTTTTTTCTAATCTTTTGTGCATCTATTTTTCCGTTTTTTAAATTCAATATTTAACCTTTTTCATGATTATAACAATATTTGTGTTGATTTAAAGAAAATACTTATTATTCAAGTTTATCTTCTAGAATGCGGCATACAAAAGAAGATGACATCGATTTTCTTCTCAATTTTATTAGAGATAAGACATAATGTAATTTTAGTGATTTGAGTATCATAATGGAAAACTGCAATTCACAGGATATAATTATGTCGTAAATTTGATCCCTAACATGAGTACGTGTAACCTTACTGTCTAAGTTAAACATTTAGGGAGGATAAATAGGTTGCAAATAGTCAAATGGGTTGATGAGTTACACTTATTGATGACTTACACTTATAGTCTGCAAGAATCTCCTTAGAGGCCAAATGCAAAGCCGGCGCCGCTCCTTCTCCGTTTCGATTCTCTACGACGAAACCCCTTTCTCATCGTGTTTTCAGGTGACACGTCTATAAGGTTACTGTTAACAGTTTTTGTTACGGATTTTATATAATTGGTTTGTGAATTGAAGGTGTCCGGTTGAAATGAGCGTTTGTTTAGAGACGATGCAACCGTTTCATACGGCTACTGCTTCCGCTTTGATGACGTCTATGCTTACTGTTTCTCGCACCGGTTACGGTTGGCTTCCTCAAGGTATTGTGAATTCCAGTGCTATTTACTTTTAATTTTGTGAATATAAGTAATTTAGGGTTACAACTTTCTAATTGGAAGACGGAAGAAGAGAATAACAAATAAGAGAATCAAGAAGAAGAGGATCATGAAGAGACCCCAGAGGAGAAGAGAACGAAAAAAGGCGCAAAAAAGAAGGGCGGTGATGAAAAAAGTAACAGCAAGACAAAAGCATCCAGTGGAGAAAAAAGTAAAGGAGAAAAAAGAAAAAGAACCAACAACTCCTGCTGCTCCAACAATTGAACGGCCTGTATGGCAACGGAAGTCTGTAGAACGCCGGTTGTTGTCATTGAGAAAGACAATACCAAGGAATTCCATATATTACTCATCATTCAGTTTTAAGTCCACTTTACATTTATTTTATTGATCCAATGAACTTATTTCAGGAAAAGGGGAGGGTATTGTGATTGCACCTCATGTTGCTGGTCGTCTTTTGGGCGATATCGTTTGGAAAATAACTAAAGATGGAGAAGATGTTATATATGATGTTGACTTTAATCTTCGCAAAGAGAGGTATTCCCTATACCAACTGCAAATATATTGAATTTATTTCCGTTGCATAATGTTCTTGCTGATTTTTTATTTTCAGGCATTTAAATGGAACAGTTTTGGAGTCTTTTGTTCGTCCTGCAGTTCTTATAACAGATGCATATAATGCTTTGAGTAATCAGCCTTCTAGACGTTAAAGAGATCAAGAATTCTTAGGTATTTTTTAATTGAAATATGTAGTCTGAAAAAAAAATATGTTTCATTCAGCTATTTGCGTGCACCGAAATTTGCAAGCCGATTCTTATAAATAACAATCATATTTTTGTGTGTCTTGAAAATTTAGAGGCTATATTAAACACTCTACGAGCCAGCGGGAATGTATTCTTGCCTGTGGATACTGCTGGACGAGTACTGTAATTGCTTTCGATATTCGAACAGGTTAGTCTGCATAAAACGTTACATGTTTTCACCCTACGAGCCAGCGGGAATGTATTGTTGCATGTGGATACCGCTGGACGAGTATTGGAACTGCTTTTGATATTCGAACAGGTTAGTTTTTTGGACCTAAACGAAAACCGAAGCGATCAGAATTAGAAATGTGTCTAAACAGACCGAATATAACCTATTAACATTTTTTTATAGGTATAGATTCATAGTGTTTCTTAATGACTTTTGTTTGTTTTTTTTATAGGTATAGTTTCTTAGTGTTTCTCACCGGTTGTGTCTAATGGAGTTAATTAACGCCTACTACCTAATCTTCTCATGCAGGTATGCTTGATATTTTTTTCTTATTTTAACTGAAATTAATGTCCATATCTGTAATTCACTTCGTTAATATTGATCCTATAGGGTATTGCCGTGGGAGACATGAGATGGGATAAGATTGAAGGGAATTGGATTTAAGTTGTTTAGTAATGTGTGATATCTAGGACAAACTGGCATTAAAGACATTTGTTTTACACCTGAATATTTAAAAGAGTCTAAAATAGGTTATGTCTAAAAAGTGTAAATTTCCTCCAAAGTAAGATAATGAAAAGTATACAAGCGAAGGACAGTCACGGGAGTTTTTACAAACATGCTGGAAACATAGATGCCGACTAATCTGCTCATGATATTTGTTTTGATGTCAGGTTATTCATCACACACTTTTGACAATTGCAGATGCATATGTAATCTTAACAGGGGAAGGTAGCTTTACACATTGATGCTTCTTATATATGAGTTTGCTAAACCCAACATCTACTTCAGAAGGTATGCTTGGTACCCGCCGAAACGGGTGAGTTCATGTTAACACAAAGCACTTTTTTCCCCAAAATTGCCAATGCTTTCAGTTAATGATTAGCATGCCAAACGATTGTTAAAGATATGTTATTTTAATTTTTTTAATGGAACCTATGCATTTGAATAAAATAATTTAGGAGGCTTTAAGCATCAAAATTACACTCCGGTTAACTTTCGCTGTGTTACCTAAGGATGAGCTCGGTACTGAAAATGTTTTAATCGATTAATGCACTATAGCCAATAACTGACTTTGTTTTTTTTTTATAGATTTTTTAAGATAATGGGAGCGAGACCTAGAGTGGGCATTGGTGGTCGATCTGAACAATTTTGTAGCCAATCCATTAGAGCTAAGTGTTAAGTAGGGTACCTTTCTTAAAAGTAATAAAATGTTAAATTGTTGCATATAAAGCAATTGTATGGTATATCATCTTTCTTTGCCATGGATAAAACTGAAGCTTATATATATTTCATATAGAAAATTAGAATATGCTAGAAGAGGTCAACAGAGATAATGGGAAGTTTGTTATATTTTCGTTTGTTTTAGCTAACTACATTAAAAACATAGCCTAAAGGCTTTATAAATTCAGTTCATCATTGGGTATATTTAAGAACAATCATCGTGTCATGCAACAACTTAAATGATGAATAATGCAAAGTTAGGGTGCTGATAATTTTAGTCGATTTGTTTTGCTTTTTTTTTTCCTAGGGTACGACTGTTAGTGTTTATAAGTAGACACCTTGATGATGGACTGTAAACACTTTCTATTGGCAAGATCAGTACCTACAAATAGGTAGGTAGGTCTATGTTTATGTGTATATATATAAATACATATATGTGTATCATTAATAAGGTTATTTATCATATTTGTTATATTTTCTCTAATGCCATGTGTATGATTTCTCTGTCATTATTTTATAATATGCTTTAAAGGTGGCTAAAACCATAATTGATAAAAACAAAGCAACTGAATATACATGTTTGGGAAGCATCTGGCAAGAGGAATGAATGATGTGTACCTGCAAGCTGCTCCTTAATAAGCTGAATGTTTGTTCAAAAGTTATAGGATTGACAAAGAAATGTTCAAAGCAAATGAGGTGATTTTGGACAAGTTAAATGTTTTTTGGACAAACAGAGGAATTTATGTAATATTACTTTTTTTGCATTACTTTTATTTATACACTTATGATTAATGTTATTTAAATTTTTCCTACATTTGTTTTTATTAGTTATATATTCTTATTTACATTATGATTATAGTACTACTGCTTTCTTCAATCATAATTAGCACATAAGTTATTTTAATGTTTTCTATAAGTAAAAAGTGTTTTTATTACCCAGCCTGTTGGCATGACAATCTTGCCACATCTGAAAAATAATACAAATATACAATTAGGGATGAGCAAATACCGATCCCGTCCCGATACCGATAATCCCGATCCCGAAATTTCATGAATACTTGATACCGATACCGAAACATGTCGGTTCGGTACGGTATCGGTACGGTATCGGTATTTTGAGGGTAAAAGTCGGTATTTTACCGATACCGTACCGTACCGATACCGAAAAAACCAAAATGTGGATACCGTTTCCGATACCGAAACATGTCGGGATCGGGATTATCGGTATCGGGATCGGGATGGGATCGGTATTTTATACCATTTGCTCATGCCTATATACGATTGTGTGCGTGCTTTAATATGTAGTTTTTTTTTTTTCATCTCGGGCAAAGAACTCCACCACTCAATCTACCGGTGATTACTTTGTGGCAAAGAGTATTTGTCAATTAGCATGTGTACCGAATAAATTACTTTTTGTATGGTTTAGTTATGTGTTAATCATAAATAGCTTTACTATTATTTATTTCATTGATTATTGATTATGTGTTCTGCTCAATATATGTTAAGGTCAAAATAGGTTCGGGTCAGTCAAAACGGGTTTTGCTGAAAATAGGTTCATGTCAATATGTGTTCTGCTCAATATATGTTAAGGTCAAAACTGGTTAAAAATGTTTTATTTAAGAAAATATATATCAAATAACCAAAGTTATAAAAAAATAATTAAAAAAATGAAATCTATCCGGGTTCTAAAAATTGCTATAAAATCATTTGTATAATAACATCTCAATAACTATAAAAAATCAATCAAAACATATTTACCTAAGTGAGAAAAATCATATTTTTATACGTTTATATTGAAAAGTTATTTCATTACAAAGTTTATCTCATTGCCGGTATATATTATATGTTTGTGTTAAGCCACCCGCGAAAGTCGCGGGATCTTAGGCTAGTTAATAATAAAGTTAACAAACATAAAAAAAAAATGTTTTAATATTCAAACAAAGGATGGAATAATAATTACTAAGAAACAAATTTAAACATAAACGATAAATAAAATAATAAGAAGTATGGTATATAGATAATAAACTTGGTCCATAAACATACATGTTTTATTGTTTCCTAAACCCGAAGCCATGAAACTAGGCTGAGATTTCAAGGTCTTGTTAGGAGAATGCAAACAAGACAACGGAATATGCATCAAGCTGGAAATTGTCTTCATTCTTGTTAAATGGACAGCTCGATGGCTTTAGTACATAAGCAATGCAAGTTGCAAGTACTAAATTTTCAAACGGAAAAACAGAAAGTGGTTTCGAAGGCTGCTATGGAAAAAATGAATCCACTAACGGATAAAATGAATCCACTAACAATTGAAGCGGTATTATTAAATAAGAAATAAGAATTTGGTTTATAACGAAGAATGCCGGAGTTCTGAATGATGTTGGCTATGGTTGACGGCAGCGGACTAAGGTGGAGCTCCGACGGTCGGTTTATCTTTGTGACCTGAGCCGAGGATATGTTGTGGTGGCAATGGTGGGTTTATCTTATTGTGTTTTATGTTCGTGTTTGTTGTGTCTCTTTGATTTTTGTGGGGTTGTGTTTCAGCATATAAGGACTGCCACAAAATTGTGGATTCATAAAGTCAACAAATTTTTGTTATTTGTTGTTTTTATAATAACGAGGTGCAATCAAATTTGTCTTTATGGAGTTTTATGTGGTTGGATACTTGGATGCTACATCATAAGACTAAGGGGAGTGGGGCGTCTCCCACCCCCGCGTCGCCCGATTCCGCCCGGCACACCGCCCCCCATAGGCGACGACCATGGCGTCTCCAGCCATGGCGTCTTCTTTCGAACGCCCAAACTTTCCAAGTCCCCATAAACACAGCCATGCCAACGGTAACTTTTGTTTTTTATTTATTTATTTATTTTTAAATAACCCTCAACCCTTATAAATCAATGCCACGTGTCGCAAGACGCCCCACCCAGCAAGGTTGTTCCACTCCCCTTTTTTTGCCCAAAATCCTCTAATCTGACGTGGCGCCACGTGTCGCAAGACGCCCCATCAAAAGGAAGCCCCACTCCCCTTAGTCTAATAGTCAAACAAAATGTAGTTCTATTGGGAAATGTTCCAAATTATTTAATGATAACATATATAAAATTTTTAAACATATAACAAGATAATCTTATTAAAGAGTCTCTACCATTCTTTTTTTTTTTAACGTCCAACATAAAAATTTTATTAAAAAACTAGCAAGATGCTAGACACCATAATTACAAATACATGAAAAACAAACAATAGACCAATAGGGACCAAGCCCAACCTAGGCAAAACAAGAGAAATTACTCCAATCTTCCCATGCCAAAGATGCGTCTCTCGACCTATTTTTGACCCAGTGAAACCCAAGCGATTTTACCACCTCCAACACTTTCGAAACTGTCGGTACTTCATTATTAAACATAGTCTCATTACGTGTTTTCCATATACTCCAAACAACAATATGGACTATTGAGTGGAAAGCCTTTTTCCTTTTCCTCGAGCTCGAACAAGAGCCGTGTAGCTCTAACAGGTCTTTAAAATCAAAGGCAAATATGGGAGGCAATTTACACCATATCGCTATATTTTGCCATATCGTTTGCGCAAAGTGGCGTGAAACAAAAATATGTTCACAGGACTCCGCATATTCACCACAAAACAAGCATGATAAATCTGGAACGTTTACTGGTCTCGAAGTCAAAGCCGACCTCGTTGGTAGTCTCTCATTCATAGCCCCCCACGCCACAATACCAACTTGTAGGATCAAATCGAGCCAAAAATCTAATTTTGTTTAAGAAATAAAGATGAACACACACAAAATGAACTTGAAAAACCCACTAGATTGATTTGCACAAATGATGATACAATTAGTCCCCCAAATCTCTAGAAAGTGTGTTTTTTTCAAAAACCCTAATCATCTCTTTCTATTTATAGCCTATACCACTTTAGGCTAATTACATTTAAGTCCCTAGAGATAATAATTTACTAAAAGATGCACTAAACATGAAAACTAATTAACTAAGATAATAAATATATTTTGTCTAAACAAAATATATTTAATTATCCAAAGCAATATAACTATCGAATCTCGAACTTCCACACACCATATCTTTCTTCGATCTTCTCGTGTCGACTTACGTGTTGACTTTGACTTGTTTGCCTTGATTTTGTTGACTTGATTCATTGATAACATTAGACTACACGATTTAGACCCAACAATCTCCCCCTTAGGCTAATGGTATCAAACTCTTGCATCATCTTTAGAACCGTCAACATCATGCATGATGTGATCTTCAATTTGGCAAGCTCCAGTCTCAATTTTAGACTCAACAATCTCCCCCTAGACTGATGCTTTCCAAATTTTCTTTACTGGAGATCTTCTTTTGACACTTTTGCTCTTTGTGTACTTTATCTGGATAAGCTCCCCCTTTTTGCATGCATCATCTTTGACAAGCTGGAACAAGCTTTTTCCAACTCTCTTTAGCTTGAGTGAATCAGAAGACGTAGGAGGAGGATTCCTAGCTCGGTATCTTCTGCAATCTTCAGGAAACAGGTGCTTTGGTCTGGTATCTTGCTCAATTGATGATCGGCCATCATTGCAGCAAATAGTCGAAGTAACCTGTTCACAAGTACAAACGCAACTCTGAATTTTCTTTTAGACTAATTCAAAGTACAGATAAAACCGTATTCATCTGTAGTGTGCAATTGAAAGAGTATCTTAAACGGTTTGAGACACGATTGATGTGATATGGAAGACTTAGAAAAACAACTGTACACAAATCAAAATATTTTTGGATTTTAGAGATTTAGAATTTTTTTTTTTAACTTTCAACCTTCGAGATATAGAGCTGATCAAATATGAGATCATACCAACTTGAAAAGCCTAGCCACACTTCAACTTTCTTTTAGGATAGCTACGACTTAAGAACGATTGCTGGTATGTTTATCCGTTTAAATCCATGCACCATTCTTTCAACATGCTTTCGGTGAACTTGTAATCATATTTTAGTAATATTGACAAAAATTAAATGGCCCCCACATAGGCTATTTAGAATAGAAAACATTACGTCCGTGAGTCCCACATCATGACATACCCCCGCGATCAAGGTATGCGCAAAGATTACTCATAGCAGGTAAGTATATTGATTTCATTCTTTTTGCTTTTCAACGATAGATAATTGGTGAACAGGTCAGTACTTACGTACAACAGAGAGACCAATATCTACCGAGGGCTGAGACAGATACCTGAAACGGTATGATTCAACGATACATAATTGGTGAACAGGTCAGTACTTACGTACAACAGAGAGACCAATATTTACCGTGGGCTGAGACATGTGACTTTCTTATGAAAGCTTCTTCAATTTATCGTTTTGGCCGTTTTTGGCTCTTTTGAAAAGATATCATAATCGTGTCTAGGTCAGCATATATCTGGATGCAGCAGAAGAGCGACTATGATATCCCCGAATGATTAATCAATATAAAGACCTGAAATCTCAGACTTTGGCAATCTGTCAACGCAAGATTCAAGACAATTAAGCCATATGCCGCAACGTGTTACTCACAAGAATGCATAATGCTGTGGAAATCCAGAATTTTTGTGTAGACTTTATCTTTATCACCAAGATGCAGTTTACTTGTCTGAAATGCCGAATCTACCGACATATCGTTAACTTGGAGTCGTATCTTCCATCAGATCCTATTCATGAGAAGACATAATCAAGTTAGTTCCAATCATTTCTCATAGAAGATCATGATTATTTTGCAATAATTACATCTCATGGTCTTGGAAGTACTTTAATACTCCCCCTTAAAATTTTATTTATGTACAACCATTTAGTGAAAAACTGTATTTACAAAATGAAGTCTTCCACACCAGGCACACAAAAGCATATGTCAGCAAGAAAATGAGTGTGTTATAGTACAGTTGAGTGCGCAACCAGGCTAGATACCATTACCAAACCTGTTATTTTCCTCTTCAAACTTGTATCTGAAACAACCACTGATAATAACCGGTGTTACTAACAGTCCTCCTTGGATGTTCCTACACTCATAAGCAATTCAGTTAGAGAGTGGAACCCAAGCCATCGTAGTCTTGGGTTGTCCCCTTTCATCAAAATAAGAAACCTCTTGATATGCTAAATATTTTCCCTCATTGATTTCTTTTACAACCATTGGTTTGACTCGCCAAACCTGTGTTGGTTTAAAAATTTTGTTTGTAAAAGATTTAAAGTTTGAAATAATTTTATGTTTAAGACCCGAAGGGAAATATCGAGGTTTTGATGTGTTGGTCCTTTTCATCTTTGAATCATGTGAAACCGGCTTCACATGTGGAGATCTGGATGGATAGCTTTCCATCTGATCTTTCAAAGATGTGTGATTTTTACCTTTTGATCCAGAGAAGCAATATTGGTTGCCTTTACCGTCTGGATCATGTTGCTCTGGGCATTGCTTGAGCACATAACCTTCTTTTCCACACCTAAAACAAGCCTTGAATGGCTTTTGAGACTTTGTAGTTCCGTGTGATGCAACTAGGGATGGGGATTGCTTTAAGCTTGACTCAGCTTGTTGACACATGTGAGGTTCGATAACTTCAGATGATCTTTTGATCTTTGACTCCCCAAGACTTTCATTAAATACTGATTCATCATCTGAGCTTGTGCAGTCTTCAATAACTAAGCGTTCTTCTAGAGGATCTTGATTCACTAGAGTTGCAGTGTCATTTGAGGTTGTTGGTTCTTGAACACCCGATGGTTCAAGGTTTTCAACCGTTTGACAAGCATCTATTACTGAAGTTTCTGAGTCATTTAAGCTTTCCCATTCTTGGTATGATTGAAAATCTGAATCGTGGTCATCACTTGAGCTTCCTTCGCCACTTTCTGAAGTTGTGGTGCTTGAGTATTCACTGTTGCTTTCTTCATTTAGCTTTTTCTCTAACTCTGACGTACCTATGTGAGATGGAACAAATTCTGGAATTTCCTCAGTGAGGAATTTTCCGAATCTGTTTTGTTTCAACTCTGGAACAATCACAGGAGGTTCACACACAACTTGTTCATCTCAAAAAGCATATTGTAAATCAAAACATTCAACCACTACATTATCATGGTTATGGGTCTTAGGTTTAGGCAGATCCCCATTACAGTTATCCCGAATGGAAGTTTTGTTTGCCTTATCACAGTTCCAGGTGAACCAGTTAACAGTAGAATAACTGTCGCCTGAATAACCTATACCTATCTTCGACCCACCACAGTCATCATCGCATCTATCTTCTTCACACTCAATCACATCTGCATTGTTATTGGAAAGGTTAGTAACCTCTTCATTTTCACAAGAAACATCTTTAGCAACAAGATCATTTTCATCAATCAAATCATTATTAGGATGAGGAGATGGCATGGGTACATAGTTTTTGCTATGTGGAGGAAGAAAGAGTTTTCTTTCAATTCCAAGCTTATCTTTGTACCTGATTCCATCCTTCACGTATGTCGGTCTTTGGCAATTTTTAATGTCAACCAGTGCCTTTTTGCTTACGTTCCATTTATTTATCGTGATCTTCAATCTATTGTTTTTATTTTGAGATTTTTCTAATCTTTCAGTTAAATCATTTATGACAAAATCTTTTCTGAAAACAAATTCTTTCAAGGTCTGCATTTCAGCTAAAGTTGAGTTCAACATTCTCTGATATGCAGCTTCGTTTTCTTTCAAATCTTTGTTAAATTTCAAAATCTTTTCTTTTTCTCTAATCAGGTCACGGTTGAGAGATTTATAATGCGCCACGACGTTGAAACACGGTTGGGAGCATAATTTGACTTTAAACTCATATGGAATGCTGTTTGCCAAGTCTTTCTTCTCCTTTTCTTTGCTGGATTCGATTTTCATGGCTTCTTCAGGAATCTTTTCTTCCATCTTTCCACTTGTTGCACTGCTACCTCCTTCCTCCTTCATATCTTGAGCATCATCGACCACAGTAGTCTTTTTGTCATAATGTGGAGCCTTTACAGAGTTTACGGAAGCATTGTTGAAGTTTGATGCATTTACAGCTTGTGAACTTGAGCTGTTGGAGTCGTTGGAGGTACAAATGTCATGTTCTTGTGAGCATCAGCAGATTGAACGGATTTCTGAGGATGTTCGACTTGATCTCTTTCAAATGATTCTAGAGTATCAATCAGATCTGACAACGTGATTGGATTCAGGTTGTTTAAGAATTTTTGTTTAATCGTCATACATTTCAAGCTCCACTCTTTTGGAAGTGAGTCCAAAAGTTTACTGATTGCAGCGCGGTTGGTGATGGGATTAGCAGCCTTTTTCATTTTTGCCATCATTTTTAAAAATCGCCTGATGTAACCTTATAAGCTTTCCCAGCGTACACTGCCGAACATGTCATATTCCTTTTGGACCATGTTCCTTTTGTTCCGAATCAGTTCCCTGTCTCCTTCATAGAAATCAATCAAAGCTAACCAGAGCTCATTCGCCGTCGTGTATTCTTCAAACATGTTGTAGTCGCCCGTTGATAGGGCCATTGTCAAAGCAGCGTGAGCCCGGCGGTCATGTTGAATCAACGCCTTGTGTAACACCCTTACTATTATAAAAGGGTTTTAGTACTAATAAATAAGTTTAATTGTGCACTTACGAATACACGTACATATAAAATACGGGTTTACTAAAAACTTTTGCAGTTTAAAAGTTTTACAACATAATATGTGCGGATTCGTCGTTTAAAAAGACGACGAAACAACGTGCGGAAGCTTTAATCTCGTGCGTTCGGTTCTTCATCGAGCTTGATCTTTATCCGTATGCATAAATCGATCACCTAAATTCAAAACCAACATAAAAGTTAGTTTTGATAAGTTAAATACATGTTAAAACTAGTTTCATGTGTCAAAACAACAAAATTCAAACAATTTTTGGAATTTAGGGGCGTCACCGTACGCTAAGGGGCGTCGCGCTACGCCACACCCTAGTTTTGACAGAAGGTTCCTTTATTTGCTGCTGCACTTACCCAGCTCCAATTTTTCATCAAATCCAAACTTAAAACCACCATAACTTTTGATTCGTAAGTCCGTTTTAGGTGATTCTTTTTCCTACGCGTCCGTAATTTAATTACCAACGCATCTATCATAATTATCATGTCAAAATTTAAGTTTACGGACTGAAAGTCCATAAATCCCTATTGTATTTATTTGACCCACATAACTTTGTACTAATTTAATCACTAACAATTTTTATGACCACATGGCGTATTTACCCATCATCCGGGGCTTAAATCACTGGCGTTTCATTACCAAATCTATGGTTTCACGCTCTTGTAATCCATCACCGCCAAATGTCATTCAAAACACATTTTACTACTTACTAAACAATTATTCGACCCGTTTGGCTCATTTATGGAATCCTCCATTTCCAATGAGTACCAAACATTCTCTATTCAATTTTTTGACTCGTTTAACTAATAGTGATCTACGTCACTTTTACTAACGCTACCAATTCTAATAAACACCATTTCAAACGACTATAATGATTTAAATAACAAAATGTAACATGGTCACGGTTACATACTTGCATAATTCATCAACATTAATTTCTATCCATAATTACCCATTCCCGAGCTTGTTAACTTTAGCGTATCACTCACATTTCATAGTTCACGCTTTTATAACTCAAATTTAACGAGTGACGTTTAAGTCGCTTCGAGCACTACCATTTCGACCATTATTTGACCCGTTTTCTATGATACACCCTACGATTTTAGCCGTTTATTATAACCCGTTTAGCTTATTCCAATCATACTTTAATCATTTATTCTGACCCGTTTGGCTTGTCGAGTGAAAATCGTCACTTCTATGATTTACCAAACATACACCAATTATTCATTTTGACCCGTTTGTTTATCTAGTGAACATCGTCACTTCAACTAGACATCCAAATTCATACACTATGCTAAATTCAAGTCTACTAACAAAATACATAACAAACATAACGTAACGAAACCGTGGTTACATACCTTTAAAGTTTTTCCTTCAAGCGCGTGACCGCTCCGGCTTGTCCACTTGAGGATTTAATTCCTTTGCCTAAAGTTCAATCAACGATTTATTTAGAACTCTTATTATATCATACAACGCATAATTCACAATAATATTCAAATATGCGTTTTTGTTCGAAATTTAACATTTTAGCTTTCTCTTAGGCGTTTTAACGAACACCTTATGGGCATCGTTTACAAAAATCCATTATCAAGTTCATGACTAACTATTTAGCCAAATTTAATCAATTTTTGCAAGTTCATTATATCTAGTATGCCTAATAACATCTAGATTCACTTCAAGTGATTCAATAACACTTGTTTTAAAATCAGATTCCTAGTGTTCTTATCATTCCTCAAAACCCATTCTACACTTAGATGGGTGATCATGAAATTCACAATTATAAGCATCAATTCAACAAACTAATGACTAGGGTTTACTCCTAGACATATATCCATTCCTAATTTCGTTCAAACTTTGATCATGCAAGCCTAAATTTTGATTTCATGGTTTCACCTAGAACTCATGGTGAAACTAAATAGCAAAATTAGGCATACCTTATGATCACTTTGCTGAGATGATCACTAATATATGCTTGGAATTCGATTTGGAACACTTTAGAGCCTTCAATTTGATCAAAAAGTTGAAACTAGGGTCTGAGGGTGAACTTGGTCGCCCCCTGCATTCTTGATCGTTCCAGATACACTCAAATGTGTGTTTGGATTTTATTTATTTATTTTTATTAAGACTAGTTTGATTTTTAACATCTTTGGCCCCTCAACTAAATCCAAGTTAAACTTTACATGTTTTAATCAAGTTTCTTTGTTTTTACTAGACTCACGACTAACTGGGTTATTTATTCCTAGTTAGTTTATTCTCGTTTATTTTATACTTTATAATTCTAATATAAAGTTTTATATTTTCGGGGTGTTACAAGTCCGCCCCCTTGAAAGGGTTTCTTCCCCGAAACCTTCTTTAAGTAGTCCTTTGGTTTGAACCTAACTATCTTAGTTTCGTTTTTCAGGGCATTCATTCTTTTCCGGCATAAGGTTTTTATTCGTATTGACATGTGCGTCTTTTAGGCATATGTCCTATTGGACCATAACCTTTTATCATCTATTTCCTATCTTTGTCGCCTATTTAACCGGGTTGTCTTTTGACCATCCAGTCACTGAGTTCGTCAGCATACTTACTTCACGCTAGTCTTACCTTGACAAGCGCTCTACATAGATCACAACATTATTTTGACTATAACTTGTCATCGACCCTTTGCGTGTTTATAATTTCATATCTAGTAACTCGTATTACAACGTGGCTGTATTCTGTATCACTTTTGTGTCCGTGATCACATCACGTCATGTTTAGGTTTATGTCAGCTTTTCATTATTATGAATCTTCTTTCGAATGCATCGTCTTACACCTATCGGCGTTAATACCTATATCCTTTAGTATTAACCATTTTCAAATTTCTCTCAAAATATTTATATTTGTTAGAACGTCGTTTCTTACTAAAACTGAATTTTAGTTTAATGTTTTTCTCTTTAACACATGTCAAATTCTCGTACTCAGGAATTGATGACAAGAATTTATTCTTTTCCGCTCTTATTTATGCGAGGAATCGTAACTAATCCCCATGCTTTACCCCAAGTGACTCGTATGTTCTTTTGCTTAACCTCGTAGGTTATTCCATTAGGCTTTCACCCCTTTTTGGTTTATTTCCTTCTATTGCTGACGCGTGGTTCACTTAGCCCTTTAAACCCTTACCTTGTTTATAATCTCCAAGGTTATGATGATCCCGTAGATCATCTTTTGCTTGTGTCATTTCGTATTATTAGAATTACACCTCTGGTGTCAGGGCACCCTTTTCAAGCCTAAAACTTATTCATTTTAATTTTCAAATTTTATAAATTTGACCGTAGTCTAAGGCTACACCCGTTTCCTTTTGGACTATTCTTCCGACTCTATGACTTCTTTCGTCATTTACACGTCGATTTGTTCTTCGCTTATCGTTATCCGGTTCATACTTATTGTTCTTTACAACTCGTTACCCGGGTTCTTTATCTTAATATTTTTAACTCTCCAGTTTCACTGGTTTACGTTTTTTATGTGGTTTAAAATATACATCTTTTTGAATAAATATTCCTACACTATTGGGTAGATTAGGGGTTGTTTTTATTAAATGTTTCTCCTAATGGGTTCATAATTAGATTTTAATATTTTGAAGAAAATAAATGTGTTAAGTGGTTTTGAAGTGACGTGAGGGTAGAAAGAAAAAAAAAGATATAACTTTTAATGGAATTAAATGTCTTGACTTTTAACATATTATTTATCTAATTATCAAATTAACTCAGTGTTTGTTTGTGAAAGAAATGCAGGAGTAATTTGGAATGACCATGGCTGGTGGAATTCTATACGACATATGAGGACTTGCATAATTTACTTAAATGCCCCTAGCAGATCAACCAAGTTACATGCTAGTGCCACCGAGTCCTATTAGTTGTTCGAATAATTAAAGTTGCATACACTGCATGAATGATTTTTGGGCTGTTGGGCCATTAATGCATTGCATGGGTCTTTGCCTTGTTGTTTTACGTAGAACATGAAGGGAGCCCATATACTATGATAGTTTGGATTAGAATTAATAGGGCACCATCATATACCATATTCTTGGAGAGATATATACGGCTGCAAAAGAAATAAAGAGGGGGCTGCGCAACAGAGAAAGAAGGAGAGTAGGACTTTTGACAGCAGAAGTCATGCAAGAGAAAAAAAAAGAGAAAGCTAAAAGGTCTAAGTGCTTGGGAGCCAAAGATTAAAGCTATAGACGCTACGGGTTCGAATTTACACGCGTATTTTTATAGTTTCTTCATAGCTTTTATGTTGAACCTAGTTTTGATAAATTGTTTGGACATGTTTTTTGTTATGTTGAACTTAGAATCTATGCTTGATGCGTTTTTGAACATGAGTAGCTAAACTTTTATGCTACCTAGGTCGTATTGATGAATATTTTGTGACTTATAACTTTTGGGTTTTGGATAATATAATTTTTGGCTTAATGTTTTGGTAAAATATCTATGAGTTGTTGATGATGATGCGTATGAATGCTACTAGTAATTGAATTGCATGATTGTTGATTTGCGTTTTCTCTACGTTTGTTACTTTGGTAGTTTCAGATCTAGGGTTACACGTGATTTTCCATAGACTTTGTGTTAGTGGTATAATCTAGAGGTTTCTTGTCTTAGATAACCCTATAAGCAACCTTGTGAGTCTTTGAAATTAGTGTTTTGCCACTCTTGAGACCGGGAGGAGATAGAGTGTCAGTTTGTCTAGTTCTTGGGTTTTGGGTTAAGGTGAGACTGGGAGGTGAACCTAGCTTGATTTCCCTAGTTTCCTAGCAAACTTGAGTTATTATCATCAACCTTAGATTACCCCTTCATACTTTAGGGTGTGTTGTGATTAGCGAGACCGGGAGGTGATCGAGTCATTTGGGTACCTTAGCATTCTCTAGTGAAGTGAGACCGGGAGGTGATCTGATTTAGTAACCGGTGATTTACACGTCCACTTTAGGATTGCCCGAGAGGTGTTAGTGAGATCGGGAGATGATCTAGCAGTCTTAGGGTTTTCTTGAGTTAGTCGTATTTTTAGGAACCCGGTAGCCATTCCATTATCCAATTCCGAGAGTCATAAGTTACGGGTAGGATTCTAGACCTAGGTAGCTGTTTTCTCCTAGCATTTGAGTTTTCCTTCACTTTCCTGAGTCTTCTGCTCTGTTTTATCTGAGTTTATTTATTTTCTTTATTTAGTATTTAGTTAAAACCATTCTCTCAAACAAACAAATTATTAGGCTAGGGCTCGATAGAGGTTTAGTATCGAGAGTCGCTAGATTGTGTCCACGGTTCGATACTCGGACTTACTTGTGATACTACTTACGACCGGTACACTTGCCGGTAGTGTGTGGTTTACGGGTTTTTCCAATTTTTAAAACTTGTTAAATTTAATTAAAACATATTTCACACATCAAGTTTTTGGCACCGTTGCCGGGGACACAGTGCGCTTTTGAGGACGACCCGAGTCGGGGATTTAGCCATTTTATTGCTTTCTTAGATTAGTTGTTTTTTTTATTTCTTAGTTAAAAAAATTAATCAATAAAAATAAAAAAAATAATAAAAACCAAAAATTAAAAAAAAATAGTTGTTTGTTTTTTTTTAGGATACTTGCTAGTTTTGTGTGCCTACTTGTTTAGCTAGCTTATTTGTGATTCGTGCCATTTTATACTTGCTTTTCAGTGTATGCACACACGTTCCTCGGGCCCACCTGATACTTCACCATTTTCGGAACCTGAACGCGAGTTTCACCGTCGTTTACGGCAGCCACAGGTACTTCTCTCTGATCTTGTCTTTTCTGTAGTTATGGCTGATCGTAGGACCATTGCTGATCACATTAGTGTTGCTCCCACCACCGTTCGCTCGAGAATCACACTTCCTGCTGTAGAGGCGAACAACTGGATCATCCCACCCACCTTAATCAACACCATTACCCATTCGGTCCAGTTCCATGGTTTACGAGACGAGGACCCACATGCTCATCTGACTAGATTCGGTAGGGCTTGTAGTACTTTCCGCCTTACGGGCGTCACTGAGGAGGCCATTCACCTTCGTTTGTTTCCATTCTCACTCACTGATCAGGCTGCTATCTGGTTGGACTCCCTCCCACAGGGAGCAATCACTACTTGGAATGATCTTCAGTCTAAATTCTTACAGAAATATTTTCCACCTGCGAAAACCGCTCATCTTAGAAATCTCATCTACGCATTCACTGAGCAGCCGGGGGAGTCTTTCTACGAGACTTGGGATAGGTTTAAGGCACTGCTGAACAAATGCCCTCACCATGGGCTTGAGGAGTGGAGAGTCGTGGAGAAATTCTATAACGGAGTTTCTGAAGCGACTAAGAGACTGCTTGACTCCACAGCAGGAGGATACATGATGAAGACCATGACTGCTGCTGAGTGTCTTGAGATGATGGAGGATCTAGCCACCAGTACTTATACCGAGCCAGGCTCCGGGGGCGTTATTGCTGCCTCTAGGGGTATTCATACGGTAGATTCTAACGTAGCTTTAGTCGCCCAGGTTGAATCCTTGACAAAGATGGTCAAGGACATTCAGGTTAAGATTAGCTCTAAGTGTGAGGTGTATAGAGGTGGGCATGAGACGGTAGATTTCCCGGTAGGATCTGAGGAGGAGTTGAGTTGTGTTCAGAACCAGGGACGAGGCCAGGGTTACAACTCTGGATGGCAGCAACGCCAAACCTTGAAATGGCGAGGCGGGAATCCCCCTGGATTCCAACCACGCCAAAGTCTCTTTCAGACCCCTGCTGATGGACAGAACAGTGGAGAGTCTAAATCTGAGTTGAGCGAGTTTCTAAAGAGGAATAAGGAGAGCCAGAGTAGAACGAATAAACTCCTAGAGTCGATAGTGATGCATGGTGAGGCTAGACATCAGGAGCAGGTCAAGAAAAATCAAGAGTTTGAGCTCATGTTTAGGAATCAGGGGTCCACCATAAAGAGTCTATAGAGGACCGTAGGATAGATGGCCAATAGGATGACTGAGAGGCCAGTAGGTACATTCCCTAGTAGCACCCAGACTAGCCCAAATTCCACTGCAATGGCAGTGACTACTAGGAGTGGTAGAGGGGTCGAAAGAGAGAAACCGATCGATGAGGTTGAGGAACCGGTTGATGAGGAGATTGAGATGGAGACTCCTGCTGGCGATGTGCACCCTAGGCTGCGCCCAGCAAGTACAACACAGTCCAGCGAGTCTTCGGGAGAGAAGAAGGAGAATAAGCCACTTAGAGTCTATAAACCCGCAGCTTCTTACCCTGGTAGGCTTTTAGCTAAGAGCGATTCTGAGCAGTATTCACGGTTCTTGGAGATGCTGAAAAAACTCCATGTGAACCTTCCTTTCATTGAGGCTCTGTCTAAAATGCCTAAGTATGCCAAGTTCCTAAAGGATCTTCTCACAAACAAGAAGAAACTGGAGGAGTTGTCTACTGTTACGCTTAGTGAGGAGTGTTCTGCAGTCGTACAGAATAAGCTTCCTAAGAAGATGACCGACCCAGGGAGTTTCACCATCCCGTGTCTGATCGGAGACCTTACTGTCAGCCATGCGCTAGCCGATTTAGGAGCTAGCATTAACCTCATGCCTTACTCCATTTTCGCTAAGCTCAACCTAGGCGAGCCATCTCCTACGCGCATGAGTCTTCAGCTCGCAGATCAATCTGTGAAGTTTCCACGTGGTATCGTAGAGAATATGCTTGTCAAGGTTGACAGGTTTGTTTTTCCGGTGGATTTCGTCATTCTTGATATGGACGAGGATTCTAGAGTTCCGCTCATTTTAGGACGTCCATTCCTTGCCACCGCCCGAGCCGTAATTGATGTTCTTGACGGTAAGCTTACTCTCCGCGTCGACGATGATGCGGTCACCTTTGACATCCAACACTCGATGAAGCATACGCCGCAACATGACGACACTCTTTACTTTATAGACACTCTTATGTCACATATGGGTAGTTTTCTCGGTGAGGTTTGTGGTAGAGAGTCTATAGAGACGCAAATGTTAGGAGTAGATGTCGAGGGCATTAAGTTGACCGAGTTTGACCTAGAGCAGGATTCACCATTACCATCTAGCGAGCCATCCATAGGATCCGAGTGTTCTAAAGTTTCTGAGGTGTTTGAAGTGTTAGAGAGAGAGACTCCTGAGGATAAACCATCAGTGGAGATACCCCCTCCTCTAGAGCTGAAGGAACTGCCATCTCACTTGGAGTATGCATTCCTTGGCGAGGGATCTCAGTTGCCCGTCATTATTTCATCGAGTCTGACGGAGGAGGAGAAGGAGAGACTGATGGTTCTTTTGAGGGCGCACAGGCATGCTATGGCCTGGAAGTTAGTAGATATCAAGGGTATTAACCCTTCCTTTTACACCCACAAAATTCTTATGGAGGAGGAGTATAGACCGGTGGTACAGCCGCATAGGAGGCTGAACCCCAATATGCAGGATGTGGTGAAGAAGGAGGTGTTGAAGCTGCTTGACGCCTGCCTGATTTACCCGATCTCTGATTCTGCACGGGTCAGTCCTGTATAGGTAGTTCCCAAGAAGGGGGTATGACCGTGGTGGTGAACGAGAAGAATGAACTGATACCCACCAGGACAGTCACCGGATGGAGAGTCTGCATTGACTACCGCAGACTCAATGATGACACCCGCAAGGATCACTTTCCCTTGCCGTTTATTGATCAGATGCTTGAGCGACTGTCAGGGCAGCAGTTCTATCATTTCCTTGATGGTTTTTATGGTTATTTCCAGATTCTCATCGCACCAGAGGATCAAGAGAAAACCACCTTTACATGCACCGACGCATGCCGTTTGGACTATGTAATGCTCTGGCTAATTTTCAGCGTTGTATGGTGGCCATATTTCATGAGCTTATTGAGGACTCCATGGAGGTTCTCATGGACGACTTTTCTGTTTTTGGGAGTTCCTTCGATTCGTGTGTGCCTAATCTAGATCGAGTGCTAGCTCGTTGTGAGGAGACGAACCTGATGCTTAATTGGGAGAAATGTCATTTTATGGTTCATGAGGGGATTGTGTTAGGTCACAAGATTTCACACGCGGGGCTTGAGGTGGATCAGGCCAAGATTGATATGATTTCTAAGCTCCCGCCGCCTACTTCTATGAAATCTATTAGGAGCTTCTTAGGTCACGCAGGATTCTATCGCCGCTTTATTCGTGACTTCTCTAAGATAGCTAGACCTATGACCCAATTGTTGGAGAAGGACAGGCCATTCGTTTTTTATGCCGAATGCACTAGGGCCTTCGAGTTGTTGAAGGAGAGGCTTGTTACTGCTCCCATTCTTGTGGCTCCCGATTGGAGCCTTCCGTTTGAAGTCATGTGCGATGCAAGTGATTCTGCTGTTGGAGCCGTCTTAGGGCAACGTAGGGAGAAGCATTTTCATCCCATCTATTATTCTAGCAAGACCCTAAACGATGCTCAGGAGAATTACACCACGACTGAGAAGGAGTTGTTAGCAGTCTAAGACCATTATTTTCGGTCCTACTTAGTGCTTTCTAAGACCATTATTTTTACCAATCACGCTGCACTTAGGTACTTGTTTGCGAAGAAGGACGCAAAACCCAGGTTGATTAGGAGGATTCTCTTTCTCCAGGAGTTTGACATAGAGATTAGGGATAAGAAGGGAGCAGAGAACGTGGCTGCTGACCACCTATCCATGCTTGAGAATTTGGAGACTAAGGTGTCTAGCGGGGGTACGATAGGCGATTCCTTCCCCCATGAGATATTGATGTATATGAGGGCCCAGGATGAGGGCTATCCGTGGTTTGCAGATTTTGCGAACTACCTGTCCACAGGAGAGCTTCCGCACGAGATGCCATACCAGCAGAAGAAGAAATTCTTTGCCGACCTTAAATTCTACATATGGGAGGATCCTTATTTGTTTAGGATAGGTGCGGATCAGATGGTTAGGAGGTGTGTGACTGCACCCGAGACTCGTAGTATTCTTGAGCATTGTCATTCGGGGCCAGCTGGTGGCCACTACGGGGGAGCGTATACTGCTAAGCGGGTGTTTGATTCTGGATTTTATTGGCCCACCATATTTAGGGATGCCCACGAGTTTGTCCTAGCTGTGATGCTTGCCAGAGAGCCGGTAACATCTAATCCCGGAATGAGATGCCTCAAAACCCCATCCAGGTGGTTGAGATTTTCGATATCTGGGGCATCGATTTCATGGGACATTTCCCCATGTCATGTGGGAGTCGTTACATCCTTGTAGCTATCGATTATGTGTCTAAGTGGGTAGAGGTGAAAGCTTTGGCCACTAATAGTGCTAGGGTTGTAGTGAAGTTTCTGAGAGAGTTGTTTGCTAGGTTCGGCACTCCTAAGGCCATCATTAGTGATCGTGGCACCCATTTCTGTAACTCGCAGATGGAGAAGGTGTTGAAACGCTATGGGGTCACCCATCGGCTCTCGACTGCCTATCACCCTCAGACGAGTGGACAGGTGGAGAATGCCAATCGTGGCATTAAACGTATCCTAGAGAAGATTGTAGGAAAGAGCCGCATTGACTGGGCCGACAATTTAGATGACGCACTTTGGGCTTTCCGCACTGCTTATAAGACACCTATCGGGACCACACCCTTTAGGATGATTTATGGGAAAGCGTGTCATCTACCGGTTGAGTTGGAGCATCGGGAGTATTGGGCCTTGCGAAAGGTCAATCTTGATATGGATGCCGCACGTAAGAAACGGTTTCTCCAGATACATGAGTTAGAAGAGTTGCGTGATGAAGCATACGAGAAGTTGTGGGCTTACAAGGAGAAGAATAAGCAGTTGCATGACCGCCACATTAAGAGTGTGAAAGAATTTAAGTGTGGGGATCGTGCCTTGCTTTATAATTCGCGATTAAGGTTATTCCCGGGTAAGTTGAAATCCCGATGGTCCGGTCCGTTTGTGGTTAGAGAAGTATTCCCGTATGGGACGTTAGAACTTAGAGATCGAGGCGGACGATGGACGTGCTTGGAAGGTGAACGGTCACCGTCTTAAGCATTACTTTGGAGAGACGTTAGATGATCGCGAGGACGAGACAATTTATCTAGATCCATCCGAGGGAGCTGAGGAGACACAGGGGACGACAGTTGATTCCCCAAAGGTTAGCACGTGAGGTGTAGGTATATTTGTTGTAGAGTTTTGTATATTTTCTTTCATTTTATTGTTGAGTCAGTCTTGAGTCGGTTTTTGTTTAGAGTCGATATTATGCTTGGGTTTGCTTTGTTTCGTTTGTGCAGGTTTCGAGGATACCGCCCGTAATCAATCTCCATTCGGACGGCGATTTCGAGCTTATACTCTATTGTAAAGGGCAGCCCCGGTATATTGGTTTTGGATACGATTGCGAAGGAAATGCTATACGATCGTGTACGAGTTCAGATTGAAGACGCACGCAACTGGCACTGATTTTTATCCTAACCAGCTAAGTCCTTTCCGATTTGTTGTATTTTTTGTATATTATTTTAGGTTTCTATTTATTTTATTTATTTTTTAGTGGTCTTCCATCCTACATTGAGGATAATGTAGAGCTTAAGTGTGGGGATGGGAAACTACATCTTTTTAGATAGATTTGAGTAAAAAAATGAAAATTGAAAAAAAAATAGAAAATGAGAAAATTGTTCCCGATTTGGTTGCAAATAAGTGGAAAATGATAGAAAAATTAGGATTTTTGGTTTTCAAAATATTATATATAAAAGATAAATTAGATAAAAGACGTATCTTGTGGGTTCTCATCTTAGGAGAAATAGAAAAACTGAAACTGTGGAGAGTGTAAGAGGTACGTCATAAGTAAAAGCTTATAAGTTTTTTCGATTAAATTGGCACACCTGTTTCTTTTTGTGAAAACAAATCCGAAACAGTGTGGCGCCTGAAAAAAATATTCCATCCATTCATTTGAGCACATGTTAAAAAAAGAAGAAGAAAAAAAAATGAAACCTATGGTATTGCCGCGGGGATAGTGACTCATGCGGTACATACCCTCTAGGTGGAGTTATAAAAATATGTAAAGTTTATGGCATTAACCATGGGGATGGTGACTCGTGTGGGGTATGTCCGCTAAACTGAACGTATATAAAAGCATGTAAAGCTCGCAATACAATCCATCTATCCATCATAAATTTAATCAGAATAGCATAAGAATTTTTTATATAAGACGGTAGATTATTATCTTTTAATCTCATAAGCTTGAAACGGGATTAGGTGGATTTGTGGATCCTAAGTGTGAGTCCCTTAGATTGATTGTTAACTTGAACATAATGCTAGCATGAAAAGGGCTTAATGAGTTGGCGGTTGGATTTAAGCGGATAACAATACCGGTAATCGTGGTTAAACGTTTTGATATCTTTTAATTAAACAATCTAAAGTTTTTGAGACCATCTATCCTAGTTATGATTCCATTGCATATTTTTCGGGACGAAAAAGGTTTAAGTGTGGGGATATTTGATGTGGTTTAAAATATACATCTTTTTATATAAATACTCCTACACTATTGGGTAGATTAGGGGTTGTTTTTATTAAATGTTTCTCCTAATGGGTTCATAATTAGATTTTAATTTTTTTGAAGAAAATAAATGTGTTAAGTGGTTTTGAAGTGACGTGAGGGTAGAAAGAAAAAAAAAGATAGAACTTTTAATGGAATTAAATGTCTTGACTTTTAACATATTATTTATCTAATTATCAAATTAACTCAGTGTTTGTTTGTGAAAGAAATGCAGGTGTAATTTGGAATGACCATGGCTGGTGGAATTCTATACGACATATGAGGACTTGCATAATTTACTTAAATGCCCCTAGCAGATCAACCAAGTTACATGCTAGTGCCACCGAGTCCTATTAGTTGTTCGAATAATTAAAGTTGCATACACTGCATGAATGATTTTTGGGCTGTTGGGCCATTAATGCATTGCATGGGTCTTTGCCTTGCTGTTTTGCATAGCACATGAAGGGAGCCCATATACTATGATAGTTTGGATTAGAATTAATAGGGCACCACCATATACCATATTCTTGGAGAGATATATACGGCTGCAAAAGAAAAAAAAGGGGGCTGCGCAACAGAGAAAGAAGGAGAGTAGGACTTTTGACGGCAGAAGTCACGCAAGAGAAAAAAAAAGAGAAAGCTAGAAGGTCTAAGTGCTTGGGAGCCAAAGATTAAAGCTATAGACGCTACGGGTTCGAATTTACACGCGTATTTTTATAGTTTCTTCACAGCTTTCATGTTGAACCTAGTTTTGATAAATTGTTTGGACATGTTTTTTGTTATGTTGAACTTAGAATCTATGCTTGATGCGTTTTTGAACATGAGTAGCTAAAATTTTATGCTACCTAGGTCGTATTGATGAATATTTTGTGACTTATAACTTTTGGGTTTTGGATAATATAATTTTTGGCTTAATGTTTTGGTAAAATATCTATGAGTTGTTGATGATGATGCGTATGAATGCTACTAGTAATTGAATTGCATGATTGTTGCTTTGCGTTTTTTCTACGTTTGTTACTTTGGTAGTTTCAGATCTAGGGTTACATGTGATTTTCCATAGACTTTGTGTTAGTGGTATAATCTAGAGGTTTCTTGTCTAAGATAACCCTATAAGCAACCTTGTGAGTCTTTGAAATTAGTGTTTTGCCACTCTTGAGACCGGGAGGAGATAGAGTGTCAGTTTGTCTAGTTCTTGGGTTTTGGGTTAAGGTGAGACTGGGAGGTGAACCTAGCTTGATTTCCCTAGTTTCCTAGCAAACTTGAGTTATTATCATCAACCTTAGATTACCCCTTTCATACTTTAGGGTGTATTGTGATTAGCGAGACCGGGAGGTGAGCGAGTCATTTGGGTACCTTAGCATTCTCTAGTGAAGTGAGACCGGGAGGTGATCTGATCTAGTTACCGGTGATTTACACGTCCACTTTAGAATTTCCCGAGAGGTGTTAGTGAGACCGGGAGGTGATCTAGCAGTCTTAGGGTTTTCTTGAGTTAGTCATATTTTTAGGAACCCGATAGCCATTCCATTATCCAATTCCGAGAGTCGTAAGTTACGGGTAGGATTCTAGACCTAGGTAGCTGTTTTCTCCTAGCATTTGAGTTTTCCTTCAGTTTCCTGAGTCTTCTACTCTGTTTTATCTGAGTTTATTTATTTTCTTTATTTAGTATTTAGTTAAAACCATTCTCTCAAACAAACAAATTATTAGGCTAGGGCTCGATAGAGGTTTAGTATCGAGAGTTGCTAGATTGTGTCCACGGTTCGATACTCGGACTTACTTGTGATACTACTTAAGACCGGTACACTGGCCGGTAGTGTGTGGTTTACGGGTTTTTCCAATTTTTAAAACTTGTTAAATTTAATTAAAACATATTTCACACATCAGTTTTCCTTTATTTTAAAACATTTTACTTATTTGATCCGAACATCCGTCTTTCTTTTGTTAGCGACCCTTAGGTCCGCCTCTTTTATTAATGTCCTGAAGGTCCATTTCATAAGCCTTATTTGATAAAACTACTGTTATTGTTATACGGCTTATGGGGTTTTACCCATTTTCGTTCCAACACTTTTAATACGTTTATTTCATTAATCTTTTATACAATCGCACCCATCAGTGTGATCATCGTTCTTCCTCGTAAGGATTTGATTAATAATGTTTTACTTGGGCGGTTATTCATACCCAAGTTTCTAAATCAGCATTTATTGATACTTTATTATTCATAGTAGCGAATAATACGTATCATCCATTTAGTTTTCCTGGAGGGTATTTTATGTCCAAGTCTTAATTTCTCATTCATAACATTAATCCATTATCTAATTGTTACCTAACGTTATTTTGTTATAATTTTATAACGTGTACTTGCGTTACTCACCCCGATGGGCTTTCTCCCAACTCGTTCATCTCTTCTTTCCATGCCGCCATCATGGTGACTTGTAGCCCTTCCATGATTTCCGGGTTACACGGCTTCAATAGCCTTTCCGACTTCCCCCTAGATCCTTTTTGCATGTCACCTCAGTCATGACGGTTATCGTGTCGTCGCCAATTGCAGTTGACATCATTCCATTGTAAGAATAACCAAATTCAACTTATTTCATTCTATTATTCCATGTCGTTGTATGGAATTTACCCACATCGTTTATCAATATAAACGATATTTCTACGTATTTTATTAGGTTTAGCCAGGTCTATAACCTTGTCTTCGCCATTTATTACTATTGCAATTTTCGGGTTCGGGGTGTAATTACACTCCTTCCCAATACGACGTTTGTTTGCTTCATTAAGTTACCGGGTTCGAGTGTACGCACACTCCTTCCCATTATGACACTTATCTTTCATTGCATTCCCGGGTTCGAGTGTACGCGCACTCCTTCCCATTGCAATATTTATCAAGATTACTTTTACCTCGGTTTCACATACTCGCCATTATTTATTTATTTATATATATATACATACATATATATATTTTTCTTTTACATAATTCATTCATTTCACTAATCATATATGCCCATATGCAACTATCGTTCATCGTGTGAATTGTTGCATTCTACTTGTCTTATCGTAATTTAGAAAGTGTACCTGATTGATACTCGCCCTGCTATACTCTGTTGTCTCAAGTCATCACTTGATTTAGGTTCTTTGCTAGCAAGTTTTTTGTCATGCTTCCGAACCTTCCGCCCTTTAGATTATTTATCCCCCGTCATCTTTAGATGCGGTCATCATATCATTCGAACATTTCCAATTTGTTATTAATCTTGCTATTCAATGTTCCCGTATTGTTATACGAGACATTCAAATATACTTACTTTACAAGTACTTATTTTATATTCAATCTATGATTAGGATTTATACTACCTAATCATCTTTTATCGACACTAGACATCTTGAATCTGCAATGTTTATGTCAATTGTTAAACATTTCATTTCATTATCATTTGCATCTTTCACTTTGATTTAGCCAAGTTTATAACTTGCTTAAACCATTCGTGTTTGGTGCACTTTCCGGATGTTTGATCAAGCTTCGAACCGAACACACTTTGTTAACAACCTTGAGCTCTGATTACCAACTTGTAACACCCTTACTATTATAAAAGGGTTTTAGTACTAATAAATAAGTTTAATTGTGCACTTACGATACACGTACATATAAAATACGGGTTTACTAAAAACTTTTGCAGTTTAAAAGTTTTACAACATAATATGTGCGGATTCGTCGTTTAATAAGACAACAAAACAACGTGCAGAAGCTTTAATCTCATGTGTTCGGTTCTTCATCGAGCTTGATCTTTATCCGTATGCATAAATCGATCACCTAAATTCAAAACCAACATAAAAGTTAGTTTTGATAAGCTAAATACATGTTAAAACTAGTTTCATGTGTCAAAACAACAAAATTCAAACAATTTTCGGAATTTAGGGGCGTCGCACTACGCCACGCCCTATTTTTGACAGAAGGTTCCTTTATTTGCTGCTGCACTTACCCAGCTCCAATTTTTCATCAAATCCAAACTTAAAACCACCATAACTTTTGATTCGTAAGTCCGTTTTAGGTGATTCTTTTTCCTACGCGTCCGTAATTTAATTACCAACGCATCTATCATAATTAACATGTCAAAATTTAAGTTTACGAACTGAAAGTCCATAAATCCCTATTGTATTTATTTGACTCATATAACTTTGTACTAATTTAATCACTAACAATTTTTATGACCACATGGCGTATTTACCCATCATCCGGGGCTTAAATCACCGGCGTTTCATTACTAAATCTATGGTTTCACGCTCTTGTGATCCATCACCGCCAAATGTCATTCAAAACACATTTTACTACTTACTAAACAATTATTCGACCCGTTTGGCTCATTTATAGAATCCTCCATTTCCAATGACTACCAAACATTCTCTATTCAAGTTTTCGACTCGTTTAACTAATAGTGATCTACGTCACTTTTACTAATGCTACTGTCACGACCCCCGACCCCACCCTGGATTGAATCGAGAGCCGCGAGCAGCCAAGTGGTACCGGTGATTATTTTTGAAAGCATTGCAGCGGAAATTTCATCAGGACCGTGAGTTAGGAAAATATCAGAGTTTAGAAAACACCGGATTTTATTTATTAAATAGATAGAATAAAACCATGTTTTAAAAGGTAGCTTTAATATAGGATAAATTCGAATACATAAAACAATATTTTCTTAATTTAATTTAATTGATAAAATAAGCCACTTCTGTAAGCCTTGTTGGTGCCGCATCCAACTCTAATTCCTGATCTACTGTAATTACCTGAAACGCGTTTTTAAAAAGATTTGGTCAGCAGAAAATACTGGTGAGTTCATTCATTTTGCTTAAAACGATACTTTGTTATAATTCACAGTATTAAGAGCGATTACAATGTTTCCATATATCAACCAACTACCCACGGTATTTGTCACTCGACCATCCATTGGCTACCTCGTTGTCCAATGGTGTCTGTGACTATGGTCAAATCACCGCTTGGCTAACCCGTTGTCCAATGGTGACGGTTATCAAGTAATGTATACAAAACCCCACATACCGGCTGTAATTTGGAGATTACAAAGACTTAATCCCTGTAATTATAACTTTGAAATAAATAGGGTTTTTGAATTATTCTGATAAAAAGAGAATGACTCACATTGCAGATTTATATGGGCAGAGTTTAGCCTACTTATTAGCCTTGTAACCTAATTTAAATAATAACGTATACGAAAACTAGGTTAGTAACTAAATACAACTTTTACGATAAGCTCACGAGATTAAAACCCTCACGACGAATGACAAAGTGCAATACTTAAACATCTATCGGATTCGCAACAAATGACAGAGTCTACCCCGAGTTTGGGTGGCACTCAAACATCCTGTCGGATTCACGACTAATGACAAAGTATAGCATTTAAACATCCTATCGGATAGTTTCAATCGATCGGATATTGAATCGTAGCAGCGATCGAGTTATTACCCTGTTATTGCGGCAACGTTTCGTGATTGTGTGTGTTTTGTAGTAAACGGACTATATCTCAGCGTAAGAATTGAGTTTTTATGTCGAACCAACGCAGCTATTCAAGTGCCAAGGCCATCTATTTATACTGGAAAGTTGTCCCTGTCGCGTGGCGCGACGGCTCCTCTTCTAGCATAGGGTAGCCACGTGTCTTTGAAGCCTTGGTGAGTCGACAGATCGATTAAATTCGAATTACACATAAAACTGTGATGATAATATCGAATGGGAAATGCCCCCCCCCCCCTGAGTTTTAGGGGCCCTGATCCTGATCCTGATTCTGATTGTTCTGAAATTTTTAGGGGTTATAAAGGATCACTTGGGGGATCTTAATTAGGGTTTCCTATTAGGCAAATAAAATAATAGATAGGACTTTTGATGAGAGTTGTTACAGAATAAAATGGTGAGAAAAGAGAATGGATCCACTTTGTAACTTTAGGGTTCAACTAGAAAGCCTCCTGGTATAAATATTGGGTATAACTTCTGAGCTATAAAAATATATAATGCACTCATGTTAAGCATAGTACCCCTAATTCAACCTTGTCCCTATGTCACGAGACAGAACCCCAATGAACTTAGTCAGGCAGAGCCTTGACATGTGTTATGAGGCTCAGATCAATCGGAAAGGGTAGCGGTGATCAAGGGTTAAAACACTTAAAACAGGCCAAGGCATTATTATTATTATTATAGTGTAAATACTAAATAAAAATATGAATATATATAGAGAAAGTGAGATCGAGATGCAAGAGTGATACTATTGAATTGTCCTATATTTATAGTAAAAGGGTTATTCATGCATGAAGACACCTATGAAAGTTTATTTGTCATCCATGCATGCATTTTGAATTTCCTGATGGACACGTATAACTTTATTTTATTTGAGTCTTATCTCGACATGCATACATATAATTTCAAACAAACTTTCATTTGTAATTTTATTATTTTATTTTCATTCGTAAGTTTTTGATTTATTATTATTATTATTATTATTATTTATATATTATAATTAATTCAACTGCTTCAGTTATTTGGCGCCTATAACTTCTAAAATTTGGCGTTTTTAGAAAACAATAAATATGTCTTTAGAACGAGAATAATCTTATCTATATTTTGAACCAAGTTTCATTAAAAATGGAGTAGGTTCAAAATACAATGTATTTTTATATTTTAATTATTATACGGTTCTTAGGCCCGTCTAGGTACTTCATATTTCTAACAGTCGACTTACCCGTAATATACCTGTCTAATAATATAAGTTTTTGAAGACTTTTATTTTATTAGAAAGGTCACCCATATACAGGCCAATTAATTAGAATAATATTTCAAACAACTATATATAAAATAGTGTTTAAAACTATTTGGGTTGAATATTTATATTAAAAATAAACTAGTTACTAGTTACTAGTGGTTAATAAATTTAACCAAACCTATAATTCTTATATAAAAATAGGAATGTTACATCCTCCCCACCTTGTTTTAAATCTCGTCCTCGAGATTTGGGTTACGGTATTTCTTTTAGACTTATGTCATATTTTAGTCAATAAAAACAATATTATGGTAGATGACACAGAATTAAAATATCAAATTTTGTGAATACAAGTTGTACAATAAGTAGGATTCAATGGTTCAACTGAATTAGTTCAAGAAATCGATGACAAACGAATGAGATGAAATGACATAATTTCCAAGGTGACTAGGTTCAAGCCAAAAGATATATGATCAATAGATTTTTTTTTTAAATGAATGTGAAGGACTTTTAGAATTAAATAAAATTCTTTGTCAAAAGCAGTGTTGCAAAAATCGGCCTAGGCGGCCGATTAATCGGCGCCTAGGCGCTAGGCGGCTAGTTACTGACTAATTTTGAGCTAGTCGGCCAATTAATCGGAGTCGGTCAAAGTCGGTCAAAATCGGTCCTAGGCGGTCAAAAATCGGATTAATCGGCCTATATTAATCGGTTAAAATCGGTCAAAATCGGTCCCAGGCGGTCCTAGGCGGTCAAAATTGGTCAGAATCAGTCAAAATCGGTCAAAATCGAACCATACTATCTGAAACTTGAAGTATTTATGTGAATTTTGAAGTATTATTTTTATATTATTGGGTATATATATATAATTTTGAAAAAATACATATAAAAATCCCAATCCGATTAATCCCGATTAATCCCGATTAATCCCTAGGCGGTACCTCACCGCCCGACTAGCGCCTAGCGCCTTCTACAACACTGGTCAAAAGAAAGCTTACTTTGATTGGCAACTGAGGAAGACTTAGAATCGACAGGTTCAAAATGAAATAAAAGCATGAAAATAATTTGTCAAATATTGAATTATGATATGAGAAAATCAATGTGCTGAGATGAGTGAATTGCAAGGATACACGAAAAGACAATAGAGTTAGTGTATTATTGTCTTAATACATAATTGCATTAAGACGATTTTTTTTAATTGATGAGTTGAAAGACAGATGTGGTTTTGAATGATTCGAATGATTGTGATTAGCCCAAGCTATAAGTTTATACCGATATCGCAAGGTGTCGTAATGATTGAAATAGTTTAATAATTATGGTGATCGAACAAATTCACCGTGTAATCAACTGAAAGATTTTAATGAAAACTCTAGGGGTTTACGTCTCTGATCTGCATAACTCTTTTGTCGATCTTGATACATAATACTTCTATAAGTATTTAATAGTTGTGGAATATTAAACAAGATAAACAATTACTTATAAGTATAAAATGTCTTGTCCATTGATGCGTGCGAAGTGTTACTTATTTTAGGTGTATATTTTAAACCCTTTTTAACACTTATTTTAGCCAAGTTTTAAATTTATAAAACACGATATTTTACTAACACTAAACACACATATGGGCAAGTGCACCCATCGTTGAGTGTAGTATAGCGTTGGTAAGATACCGAGGTCGTCCAAGGACACAAGAGCTTTTAGTACCGGTTTATCCTCAACGTCTAACCAAAATAAAAGTTTAGAAAAATGTTTTAAACTAAGAAAATTAAAAACTAACTAAAATGCTGAAAATAAAAATAAAAGAAAAAACAGATAGACAAGATGAATCACTTGGTTCCGACTCGTATCTACTATAACCTTTGATTATTTCCGCACTTTTGCACATAATTAAGAGATTATCTTAGTTATTGTAGTAGGCCCCTCTTTTGAAGGTGACATTACCCTCACCCCAGTAGTTTGAGTCAGCAGGGATACAATCCTAAAAGGGTGGATTATTGGAAGATAATGAATTAAGTTATTAATGCAGTATTGTGGTAGGCCCCGCTTTTGGCGGTGACGTTACCCTCGGCTAAGTAGTCTGAGTCAGCAGGGATACAGTCCTAAATAGCCGGGTTATAGTATTAATAGTAGTTAACTTATGAGGGGATCAAAGAGTTTGGACCCCCGCCATCCAATACCGTGAAGTATTGAAGGAGGTCCTACTAAATTTGACCCAGGTCCATTGCAGGACCTCTGAACGCTGAACAATGGCAAGACCTTTACCAAACCGTTCCCTTAACCCCCGACCAGGTAGCCAACATATCTCCATATAGACCGTGGAGATATGAATGGTGAAAATCTTTTATTTTACATAGACAGTAAAATAATGCCAAGACACCACGGACAAACGATAAGGAAAGATCACCTTCAAGATAAGTAACTAGTTATTAAAGTCATTAATACAAAACCAAATAAAAAGTGCAAAAGATTAGAAATAAAAAGTATTATACTAGACACTTTGTCTTCACCAAGTGATGTAAGAGACTTAGGCAAACATGGCCTTGATTGTCAAGAACTCTTACGATCAATCTTGGATCCCGAGACGACTCACACACTCTACGATGGACAATGGATGATGGTGGTGGATGATGGTGTTGTGATGGTGGTGGGTGGTGGATGAAGTGTGAGAGAGGTGGTGTGCCAAGGGATGAGATGAAATGAATCCAAGCCCTCCTATTTATAGGCTGAACAGAGAGCTGGACACGGCCCCGTGTCCGCTGGGCACGGCCCCGTGTCTGTCTGACAATCTCTCTCCTCATTAATTGTAATTCGCAATTACAATAAATGCGCCTGCTGTACTTTCGACACGCCCCCGTGTCCGCTGAGCACGGCCCGTGGTGGGCAATAGAAGCTTCTATAGGTTTGTCTTTTCTGCTGCTTCTTGGGCACGACCCCGTGCTGGCTGAGCACGGGGCGTGTTCAGTCTTCTGATTTCTCTATTTTGCTTTGGAAGGTGCCGTTGAGGGGTCGGGCAGTCCACTAATATTCCTTTTCTTGTATTTATGTTGGATTTAGCTGTCTTTTTGCTTCTTTTGCGTTTTTGAGCTCATTTAATCCTGAAAATACAAAAGGAAGACAAAAACACTCTTTTTCCAATATTAGTACTTAAAAAGGGTTAGTTTTATGCCTCACTTTAAGTAATTTATATGTTGCATTTTACATACATCAAATACCCCCACACTTGAACTTTTGCTTGTCCTCAAGCAAAACTCTTTAATATGTGGCTTACACTCACAAATGGAATAGGTAGAAGAGAAGGTTTTGGGCTTGTCGTAAAGTGTCGGGATATCCAAGATCTTTTTGGGTTGTATTTTTATTTATTTACAATTCTATTCGTAATGATTTATTTAGAACTTTTCATAGGAGAAATTACTTATTTGGGCATAACATGCCTTTTTAAAATTCTATTTATATACAAGTTCACATACCTCACGGGGAAATCACTCACACTCGGCCGAAGGTGTATTTTTAGTGAATCACTCGAGAGCGGCATGGAACTTATTCCTACCATAGGCTTGCCAAGCAATCAATCCTCCTCCTTTTTAACTTTTATACCTTTGTAAATATCAAGAGGACTTTGTGGGTTAAGGGTTAGGCTTGGGTTAAAGGTAGGTGGTTGGGATAGTGGTTAGTAGAAAAAGGGCTAAAAGCGTAACAAGTGTCGGTTTTCGTATTTTTGCAACTTTTTATTTTGATGAAGCTTTTATTCAAACTAAGCTATTTTTGATTAACTTGTTTGTTTATTTTCTTTTTGCTTCATCATTATCACATTTTTTTTTATTTTTTATTTTTTTTTACGAAGAACCGAACTTGTTACTAAAATAAAGGGTTAAAAATGAAAAAGGTTTTGGTGGGTAAAAGGGTTTTTGTTTGGGTGATGAAACGAAAAGGTTTAGGCTCAAAGGGGCTAACTAGGGGGATTTTTGGGTAGGTGGTAAAAGAAAAAGAAAAATAATGGTGTAGAAATAAAAAGGGTTAGTCCTAATGCCTCCATCATTTACTTACTCGGTTTTAAGTTGATAAGGACCGGGAATGTATTGTCATGGCAAGTTCTAGAGTCGTAAGAACCAAGCGGCTATTCACACAAGAAATGAAAAATGAGCATTTAGTCAAATGATATGTAATTGTGTGCTCAATAAAGGCTCAAAACTCACTTTTGTGGGAATGGGTTTTTATGTGATCAAGTATATATAATCAAATTTTAAATAAGTTTGCTATGCCTTTTCATAATTTTCTTATGTTGGTTCTTTTTATCACTACGCTATCGGTTGTAAATTTAAAAATATAACCTTTTTGAGAACTTGAATTTTCCGAGTTAAACCTAGACAAGTAAAAAAAATGAAATTTTTGAAAAAAAATTTGGGGTGATTAGCGGTTCCAATAGAGTTTTGTGTAAGGCTTGTATTTAGGACTTGCAAAGTTCAAGGTTTTAGCATCCCCCCCACACTTAAATTACACATTGTCCTCAATGTGTCCCAAAAATAAAATTTTTAGGTTGATTAGATGTGTAAAATAGTGTTTAAAAAGCAAAATTTTGTGTTACTGGGCACTGAACACGGCCCCGTGTTGTCCGGGCACGGCCCCGTGTTCAAGTGCCTGTAACAAAATTAAAACAAGAGAAACAGAAGCCTGGACACGGGGGCGTGTTGGGTGAACACGGCCCGTGTCCAGTTACCTGAACTGGGCGTTTTCTGCAGGGTGCTCAGCATGGGACCGTGTTGGTTGGGCACGGCCCGTGTTGAACCTTCTGAAATGGAGAGAATTGTCGGGTTGTCTTGTTCTTGTGCATGGGTTCATTTCTCTCGTTCCCCTTTTCATCCTTTACCACCATGAGTGTGTTTTATTCATTACAAACCATCCAAACCTTAAAACCATCATTTCATTTCATCATAGAGAGAACTTACATAATCCTAAATTAAGATAAAATTAAAACTTAACTAAATAGGTCAGCAGGTACACGAGGTTATCATAAGGAGTTCTACTACTTTAAGAAAATTTTGAGAATATTTTCCCGTTATAGTAGGACTTTTAGCCGAATGATTTTTTTCCTAAATGCTGTTTAAAGCCATTCTTCGATTTCCCTAGGAAGGAAGAATGCGGCTTCATTTTCCTCCGCAGCTGGTGGTTGAGGGGGAACATTCACCGGGACTCCTTGCACCACTCTTCGCGGAGGCTCTTGGTGCATGGCGTACCATTCGGCCGGAATGACAACTTCGGGTACCACGTTCCACGCCCTTTGGGTTATTATAGGTACCAAAGGCGGGGAGGCGAGAAGGTTCAACCTCTGGTGCAAGAGGTTTACTTCATGGAGACAGCCCTCCAGCCCCACTGTAAGATGGTTGATACGGTCGACCAATGCTTCTTCCACTCCCGTCATTTCATCAATAGCCTCCCTTAGAGCGTAAACATAGTTTACAAGAGAGTCTTCTGCTGTTGAAGATCTCCTCCCTTGTCGGTTATTTCTTGAAGATGATCCGCTTGTTCTGCTTGCCATTTTCTGTGAAGGGAACCGAAGAAAGCTAAATTTTTACAAAACAGAGCCCCAGACACGGCCCCGTGTTCGCTGAGCACGGCCCTGTGTCCATTTGCCTGCAGGATTTTATGCTAAGGAGTCTTGGAGTTTTAAATTATTCTCATGATTTTTTAGTTAGTTTTTAGGCTTAGATAATTTAAAATAAGTTATACAACTAACTTTAAACAAGAATCCTTAGCAAATAATCTTACAAACTTCACATAGAGGGTTGGAATCAAGAGATTTCCAAGCTTCCATGGAGGAAATTTTGAAAAAAATTTTAAAGAGGAGGAAATGAGTAAAAGCGGAAGGGACAAGAGGGTCTTTGGGAACCTTCTTTTAGCACTTACCTAGGATGGTATGAGTGAAAATCTCAGGAATCTCTGTCTTTTGAAGTGGTCAAAAATGAGCAGGATTCAGGCTGCATTTAAAGAAAACGACAGTGCACTGGACACGGCCCCGTGTTGACTGGACACGGCCCCGTGTGCAGAGGAATTCCTGACACATTTTGTCCGTATTCTGACCAAATCAGCAGAGAATCTCATTGATGAGCACGGGGGCGTGTTGACCTGGACACGGCCCCGTGTCTGGAGGCTGTTTTATGGAGTTTTGCTTCTTCTAAGGATTTCGTCGAAATCGGGTGGTTACTTACTGGTTGGAACAACCCCAAAGTGCCTAAGATACCTTAATTGTCCTAGACTAAGGCGAGAACGCAAGAGGTTGTCGGTGAGGGTAATTCCTATTTTCATTCTAGGTGGACAAGTCCAACCCTTTTCCGGGCTCTCGTTAAAGAAGGTGTATGCCGAATCGCTCAGGTCTATGTATGCACCGAACGAAGTCGATGGAGAGTCCTTCACGGCACAATCGGCACAGGGACGACTATCGTCCAAGTCTTTGCTAGGTACTAAGGCATTTTCGGGAGCAACGAGGTTGTCGGAATGCGGTTCCAACTTTTCTTCATGGTTATCGTCTTGGGGTGGATCAATAAAATCCTTCCTAAGCTTTTCTAACCAATTCTGAACTAGCTTTTCTAGTTGAAATAACTCATCAAGGAGCATTTCTCCTTGAATATCTGGCTGGGCGCATTCGAGAGAGAAATAGTGCTTATTTTTACTTTCGCCCCTCTTAAGGTTGTAAGAAGTCGGTGGGTCCATGTAGTGGGGCCTATAATTTAGAAAGTAGCATTTTACTTCTTCATGTTTGCCACCACATAATTGACACCACGTACCATAAGAGTGCCGAAAGTAAAAACAATTACTATCACTCATGTTTATGTCAGAAATTACCAACCGCCGAGATCTAACGGTTCTGTTTTCAGTAACTGAATCTTGGGCACGGGGGCGTGTTGGGTGAGCACGGCCCCGTGTTCAGCTTACTGTCTGACGTAAAACAGGATTACCAGTTCCAATGATTGAGCACGGGGGCGTGTTCAGCGGGCACGGCCCGTGCTGAGCTCTGCAGAAGCTGAAAAACTAAGAAAAATCCTAAAAAAAATAAAAAGAAAAATAAAAGATGATTAGGCCGTTGATTCCTAACTTTCTTAAAATCCTTGTGTCCCCGGCAACGGCGCCAAAAACTTGATGCGTGCGAAGTGTTACTTATTTTAGGTGTATATTTTAAGCCCTTTTTAACACTTATTTTAGCCAAGTTTTAAATTTATAAAACACGATATTTTACTAACACTAAACACACATATGGGCAAGTGCACCCATCGTTGAGTGTAGTATAGCGTTGGTAAGATACCGAGGTCGTCCAAGGACACAAGAGCTTTTAGTACCGGTTTATCCTCAACGTCTAACCAAAATAAAAGTTTAGAAAAATGTTTTAAACTAAGAAAATTAAAAACTAACTAAAATGCTGAAAATAAAAATAAAAGAAAAAACAGATAGACAAGATGAATCACTTGGTTCCGACTCGTATCTAGTATAACCTTTGATTATTTCCGCACTTTTGCACATAATTAAGAGATTATCTTAGTTATTGTAGTAGGCCCCTCTTTTGAAGGTGACGTTACCCTCACCCCAGTAGTTTGAGTCAGCAGGGATACAATCCTAAAAGGGTGGATTATTGGAAGATAATGAATTAAGTTATTAATGCAGTATTGTGGTAGGCCCCGCTTTTGGCGGTGACGTTACCCTCGGCTAAGTAGTCTGAGTCAGCAGGGATACAGTCCTAAATAGCCGGGTTATAGTATTAATAGTAGTTAACTTATGAGGGGATCAAAGAGTTTGGACCCCCGCCATCCAATACCGTGAAGTATTGAAGGAGGTCCTACTAAATTTGACCCAGGTCCATTGCAGGACCTCTGAACGCTGAACAATGGCAAGACCTTTACCAAACCGTTCCCTTAACCCCCGACCAGGTAGCCAACATATCTCCATATAGACCGTGGAGATATGAATGGTGAAAATCCTTTATTTTATATAGACAGTAAAATAATGCCAAGACACCACGGACAAACGATAAGGAAAGATCACCTTCAAGATAAGTAACTAGTTATTAAAGTCATTAATACAAAACCAAATAAAAAGTGCAAAAGATTAGAAATAAAAAGTATTATACTAGACACTTTGTCTTCACCAAGTGATGTAAGAGACTTAGGCAAACATGGCCTTGATTGTCAAGAACTCTTACGATCAATCTTGGATCCCGAGATGACTCACACACTCTACGATGGACAATGGATGATGGTGGTGGATGATGGTGTTGTGATGGTGGTGGGTGGTGGATGAAGTGTGAGAGAGGTGGTGTGCCAAGGGATGAGATGAAATGAATCCAAGCCCTCCTATTTATAGGCTGAACAGAGAGCTGGACACGGCCCCGTGTCCGCTGGGCACGGCCCCGTGTCTGTCTGACAATCTCTCTCCTCATTAATTGTAATTCGCAATTACAATAAATGCGCCTGCTGTACTTTCGACACGCCCCCGTGTCCGCTGAGCACGGCCCGTGGTGGGCAATAGAAGCTTCTATAGGTTTGTCTTTTCTGCTGCTTCTTGGGCACGGCCCCGTGCTGGCTGAGCACGGGGCGTGTTCAGTCTTCTGATTTCTCTATTTTGCTTTGGAAGGTGCCGTTGAGGGGTCGGGCAGTCCACTAATATTCCTTTTCTTGTATTTATGTTGGATTTAGCTGTCTTTTTGCTTCTTTTGCGTTTTTGAGCTCATTTAATCCTGAAAATACAAAAGGAAGACAAAAACACTCTTTTTCCAATATTAGTACTTAAAAAGGGTTAGTTTTATGCCTCATTTGATGTAATTTATATGTTGCATTTTACATACATCATCCATGAATACTTAGACAGTTATTTAGATAATTTTATTCGTCCCTCTAATTCTTGTATTGTTTTATGAAAATATGTCTTCTTCTTACAGTACAAAGTATATATATTTATATATATATATATATATATATATAAATATTTTTAAATATAATTAAAATTTACTAAATAAGTATGATGACTTAATTTATATACATTAACTAGTCATTATCATGGTTGGATATTGGTTAGTGCTGCCTTGTTTAAGCATGGGTGATCAGTCCATGCCAAACTAAGGCTAGGCTACCCAATACCCGCTCCTGACAATAACCTTATTACCTAAAAATAATACTACTACTATTAATATATTATTACTAATAATAAAACTAATATTAATTACCAATAATAAATAACTAAACATAAACTTTAAATGAGAGTATACCTCAAACATAATTTTATACATATATATAAAAATATTAATTCTTCACCTCAATGGTTTAACAAGAATTTTTAAATATAGTAATTCTATATTGTAAATTAGGTAATTACTTATGTAAGTTTCCATATATAATTTTTTTTTCAAGAAATTCATTGACTCGATATCAAAGAGTCATCGTTTTGCAATAATGCGGTTCACAGTGCAAAAAGCGGAATGATATTTGAGTTTGGATAAAATAACAAATCGGAATGAAGCCCTCCAGTGGTCTTCATAAATCAAACGAACCATATGCGTAACAAACAGTGCATGTGTAACGTGTGGATTTACCAAAATAGATCAATATTCACTACTATGAAAGAAATCCTCATGGTATGATGACCATTAGAGGAAGTAGAAACACGAAAGTCAACTCATTATATGCAGAAGTCAGAAAAAAAAAATATAAGAACTTTATCTGGAATTTCGTGTGATAACCGTTGTTAAATGACATTACCAGGGAATGTCGAATAAAATGAAATAGGGAATTTGCAAAGGTATGTGACACTTTTTGCAGTGATAATAATTATGACTTTGATTAGACTGTGCACCGATGGTTGTGAAATCTTGTTACCACGTACCTCAGCGAGATTCATGTCGTTTGTAGGATCGCGTGGCAAAGTGCCGTTTTTTTATCAGTAGTTCTCCCACTGCTGGGATGAGCATTGTTGTTGTCGTGCCCAATCATATTTTCCAAAGGTCTTGCCTTGAAAGTCGTGTGTGATATACTTTGACGTCTATGGTCGTATAATTTTAAGTTTCATGTGTTTTCTTTTGCACTAGCACAACTTTACTTGCTTTGTACTTGTGTATTGGAAATTCTTATACTTTTGATGGCGTACCAACTTAAAGGGTTTCCGTTGTTTATATTGTCGCATGAGTTACGAGGTAGATGATCAAACGAAATAATGTTTGATATCGGAATTATAGACATATGCAAGAGATTCCTGATAAAGAAATCTAGAATTATTATTGACACATATGCTTGTGCTTTATTCCAAATTATCAATCCTTATGGTTTTTTTTTTGTTGGATTTCCTTATAGATATACACATCTATATAATCATATATTTAACATGCTGTAATATACATACCCTTCATAAGGTCAATGTATTTAACAGATTCATATTTCCAAAAACAAGTCAGATATCAGGTCATGATACTATTTAGGGAAATCTTGTCACTTGTTTGACATATTATATACCCTGTCTTATCCGGTTCTCGCCGGAGAGGTAACCCTTATTATATCCGGACAAGCTGGAGAGTCTGCTTCACCATACCCAGTCTTGTCGGAGAAGAAATTTATATTTCCCATAAATAGTATTTTTCTTAAATCATGATTTGGAAAGTGCATTATGACTTTCAACAATGAATCAGGAAATTAATATTCACCTGACGAACCATATTCTAGAACAAAGTAGTACCACTAAATAAGAAATAACAGTGGTCAAGTGTTTATTGCTTATTTATTATACTGGCAATGTTCTAGTTATTATACTCATGGTATACCAAAACCCATCACACTTTATTTACACAAGTATTTAGCTTATCTCGAAGTTTATACTAAGGCATCTTTTCTTAAGTTCAAGTCTAAATGCTATCATGTGTGCTACCAGTTAATAGCAATCTCCTAACTCTTTTATATAAGCTTAGGTATTATTATCACAACACCTGTAGGCTTAAATCAGTGGCTCTGATACCACCTTCTGTCACGACCCCCGACCCCACCTTGGACGGAATCGAGAGCCGCGAGCAGCCAAGTGGTACCGGTGATTATTTTTGAAAGCATTGCAGCGGAAATTTCATCAGGACCGTGAGTTAGGAAAAATATCAGAGTTTAGAAAACACCAGATTTTATTTATTAAATAGATAGAATAAAACCATGTTTTAAAAGATAGCTTTAATATAGGATAAATTCGAATACATAAAACAATATTTTCTTAATTTAATTTAATTGATAAAATAAGCCACTTCTGTAAGCCTTGTTGGTGCCGCATCCAACTCTAATTCCTGATCTACTGTAATTACCTGAAACGCGTTTTTAAAAAGATTTGGTCAGCAGGAAATACTGGTGAGTTCATTCATTTTGCTTAAAACGATACTTTGTTATAATTCACAGTATTAAGAGCGATTACAATGTTTCCATATATCAATCAACTACCCACGGTATTTGTCACTCGACCATCCATTGGCTACCTCGTTGTCCAATGGTGTCTGTGACTATGGTCATATCACCCCTTGGTTAACCCGTTGTCCAATGGTGACGGTTATCAAGTAATGTATACAAAACCCCACATACCGGCTGTAATTTGGAGATTACAAAGACTTAATCCCTGTAATTATAACTTTGAAATAAATAGGGTTTTGGAATTATTCTGACAAAAAGAGAATGACTCACATTGCAGATTTATATGGGCAGAGTTTAGCCTACTGATTAGCCTTGTAACCTAATTTAAATAATAACGTATACGAAAACTAGGTTAGTAACTAAATACAACTTTTACGATAAGCTCACGAGATTAAAACCCTCACGACGAATGACAAATTGCAATACTTAAACATCTGTCGGATTCGCAAAAAATGACAGAGTCTACCCCGAGTTTGGGTGGCACTCAAACATCCTGTCGGATTCACGACTAATGACAAAGTATAGCATTTAAACATCCTATCGATTAGTTTCAATCGATCGGATATTGAATTGTAGCAGCGATCGAGTTATTACCATGTTATTGCGGCAGCGTTTCGTGATTGTGTGTGTTTTGTAGTAAACGGACTATATCTCAGCGTAAGAATTGAGTTTTTACGTCGAACCAACGCAGCTATTCAAGTGCCAAGGCCCTCTATTTATACTGGAAAGTTGTCCCTGTCGCGTGGCGCGACAGGGTGTCGCGTGGCGCGACGGCTCCTCTTCTAGCATAGGGTAGCCACGTGTCTTTGAAGCCTTGGTGAGTCGACAGATCGATTAAATTCGAATTACACGTAAAACTGTGATGATAATATCGAATGGGAAATGCCCCCCCTGAGTTTTAGGGGCCCTTATCCTGATTCTGATTGTTCTGAAATTTTTAAGGGTTATAAAGGATCACTTGGGGGTCTTAATTAGGGTTTCCTATTGGGCAAATAAAATAATAGATAGGACTTTTGATGAGAGTTGTTACAGAATAAAATGGTGAGAAAAGAGAATGGACCCACTTTGTAACTTTAGGGTTCAACTAGAAAGCCTCCTGGTATAAATCTTGGGTATAACTTCTGAGCTATAAAAATATATAATGCACTCGTGTTAAGTATAGTACCCCTAATTCAACCTTGTCCCCATGTCACGAGACAGAACCCCAATGAACTTAGTCAGGCAGAGCCTTGACATGTCTTATGAGGCTCAGACCAATCGGAAAGGGTAGCGGTGATCGGGGGTTAAAACACTTAAAACGGGCCAGGGCTTTATTATTATTATAGTGTAAATACTAAATAAAAATATGAATATATATAGAGAAAGTGAGATCGAGATGCAAGAGTGATACTATTGAATTGTCCTATATTTATAGTAAAAGGGTTATTCATGCATGAAGACACCTATGAAAGTTTATTTGTCATCCATGCATGCATTTTGAATTTCCTGATAGACACGTATAACTTTATTTTATTTGAGTCTTATCTCGACATGCATACATATAATTTCAAACAAACTTTCATTTGTTAATTTTATTATTTTATTTTCATTCGTAAGTTTTTTATTTATTATTATTATTATTATTATTATTATTTATATATTATAATTAATTCAACTGCTTCAGTCATTTGGCGCGTATAACTTCTAAAATATGGCGTTTTTAGAAAACAATAAATATGTCTTTAGAACGAGAATAATCTTATCTATATTTTGAACCAAGTTTCATTAAAAATGGAGTAGGTTCAAAATACAATGTATTTTTATATTTTAATTATTATACGATTCCTAGGCCCGTCTAGGTACTTTATATTTCTAACAGTCGACTTACCCGTAATATACCTGTCTAATAATATAAGTTTTTATAGACTTTTATTTTATTAGAAAGTTCACTCATATATAGGCCAATATATTAGAATAATATTTCAACCAACTATATATAAAATAGTGTTTAAAACTATTTGGGTTGAATATTTATATTAAAAATAAACTAGTTACTAGTTACTAGTGGTTAATAAATTTAACCAAACCTATAATTCTTATATAAAAATAGGAATGTTACAGCTACCAATTCTAATAAACACCATTTCAAACGACTAAAATGATTTAAATAACAAAATGTAACATGGTCACGGTTACATACTTGCATAATTCATCATCATTAATTTCTATCCATAATTACCCATTCCCGGGGTTGTCAACTTTAGCGTATCACTAGCATTTCATAGTTCACGCTTTTATAACTCAAATTTAAGGAGTGACGTTTAAGTCGCTTCGAGCACTACCATTTCGACCATTATTTGACCCGTTTTCTATGATACACCCTACGATTTTAGCCGTTCATTTTAACCCGTTTGGCTTATTCCAACCATACTTTAATCATTTATTCTGACCCGTTTGGCTTGTCGAGTGAACTTCGTCACTTCTATGATTTACCAAACATACACCAATTATTCATTTTGACCCGTTTGTTTATCTAGTGAACATCGTCACTTCAACTAGACATCCAAATTCATACACTATGCAAAATTCAAGTCTACTAACAAAATGCATAACAAACATAACGTAACGAAACAGTGGTTACGTACCTTTAAAGTTTTTCCTTCAAGCGTGTGCCCGCTCCGGCTTGTCCGCTTGAGGATTTAATTCCTTTGCCTAGAGTTCAATCAACGATTTATTTAGAACTCTTGTTATATCATACAACGCATAATTCACCATAATATTCAAATATGCGTTTTTTGTTAGAAATTTAACATTTTAGCTTTCTCTTAGGCGTTTTAACGAACACCTTATGGGCATCGTTTACAAAAATCCATTATCAAGTTCATGACTAACTATTTAGCCAAATTTAATCAATTTTTGCAAGTTCATTATATCTAGTATGCCTAATAACATCTAGATTCACTTCTAGATTCACTTCAAGTGATTATAGAGCTATTTATGATAAAGTATGAAGAAATTCGCTGATTTTTTTGGAGATTGATGACGGTTACCATATAATTCGCTGATCTTTAGGAGATTGATGGGTGGTTTTCAAACGGTTACCATATTTGAAATGTTGGAAAAGTCACTATTGCCCTTCAATTTTTACATAAGGTCCTTCTAATTAAAACACAATTTACATTTTATACCCTATTGATCTCAACCATTAGATCAAATATCCAATGGTTTAAAACACTTCTTACCCTTCTTACATTTTAGACACTTTTTACCATATCCCTACCCTATATATATATATATATATATATATATATATATATAACACCTATGGGGTTATTGTTTCATAATGCTTTGAGCATTTTTAATCCTTCAGGGGGTTTTCATACGTATGTCATTTGCAATTATCTCATACATGTATACGGTGATGACATCCATAAGTTGTTTTATCTTAAGTCATTCTGAGATTGCGAGGCCGCTTAAACATCTAAAGATTATCGCATCCACTACAGGGGTATATGTTTCCTCGTAATCAACTGCTGGGATTTGGGAAAAATCTTATGTTAAAACGCGTGCCTTACATCGCAAAAACATTATTTACGTTTCCTTTTATTTAAAGACACCCATTTATAACCTACTGGTTTGACGTCTATGGGTGTTCGAACTGCTGGTTCGAAAACGTTTAGTTTGTCGAGCAAATTTAGTTCAACCTTAAGTCATGTAGCCATTTTGGCTATTTGTGTGCATACACTCTTGCACACTTTCTATATACGTAATCTTTTTTCCATCGATTACATCTATTGCTATAGCATAATCAAATATATCATTTTACACGTGTTTCATTACGATTCCATATTGTACTTATTTTGTACATAATTCATCGCGGTCTCATATTTGTTTGGTACTAGAGTTTCTTTTAGAACTCCATTAGCCTCTTTTGGGGTTTTAACAACAACCTTCTTTAAGGTTTAATATGCAACCACTTCTGGGGTTTTGTATGCAACCACTTATGGTGTTTTATGTGCCACCTCTTTTGGGGTTACACCAACTGCGTTACTCTGCTCTTTTTGTGTTTGTGAGTTTTATCTTTTTTGAACTGATTTATGTCTCACAATTTATTAATATGATAATCATTTTGTGAGTACTTCCATTCGAGCAGATAAGTTTAAGCTGGTATATATGACGTTGTCACCTTATTTGTGTTAGTGAATGCATCTTGTATTTCATTTGTTATTATTTGCAAATACACGCTCTTTCTTTTGGACTTCAGATTTGCATTGACCACTTCAGGGGTCGATATATAATATGATGCATTTTTTTATGTTGCCAGTCTTTCATTTTCTTGTCTCCCCCTAAGACTGCGAATACGATGTACATATCCCATTTTATATGTTATGGTGGTGCTATTGGTACATAGGCTGCACAACAAAATATATAAAAAAAAATGGAAACTTGGTTCTCTTCAGGAGACCAGTTGTAATGGGGAGTATTTGTGATAAGCAGTTGGTTTTGAATTGATATAATCAATCGACGAATTCCGTCTCGACTACGTATACCTCTCACTATATTTCACATTGTGCCCAACAATGGTCCCTACAATTGGGTTGTCAAAGAACAGTGTTAAACCATGTCAAAAAAAAAAACAACGTTCCATAGTGTTGGGCATATGCTACATATGGGTAGCTAAAACTCACGTGTAACCATGTATGAATGCCACAATATAAGAGGGATTGTTTGTAGGAGTTTATTGTTTGGAAGGGCATAAAAAGTTATTTGCCAAAAAAAAAAAAACTAACTAGACATATGATAAGGCATTTTGGGAGCAATGTTTTTAGATTACTTAGAGGTGCTAAGGTGCCGGTTAGCATGTTTGATTGTTTAGCATATCATGATGCTATCTTGATGACCTATTTGGTCATGCCATGTGGTGAACGTATAAATATTCTAGTAACTTCTGGTTACTCACCATATTTGATTTAATGGAATATTGTGGAAAATTAGTATCATTTCTAGTAACTTCTAATATAGTCTTTTGGCCATATTTGCTATACTCCCATACAACATTCATGGTGGCATCATTACAATTTTCGTAGTTATGTATATGATCATAACCTTTGAATTGATCATCATCACATTCATATTAGGGAATGGAGTAGAACCAAAACAAGCTTCATAGCTTTTCATTATTTACTCACTCACATGAGTATAAAATCATTTCATTTTTTTCGTAACTCTTATAATGATTTTGCTACTTTAGGAGCATATGTCTCAAGTGTGACAAATGAAAAAAATTTTTAATTTTTCTTGTAAATAATGTTCTCTTTGCTTACCATCAATTGAAAAGTAGTTGAGTCGTATAAAATTTATCAATCTTATATCTTACGACCTTTACATCGATCATTGTATAGTCATCACATTATTAAAAAGGTTTATCTCACTATTAACATGAGTATCATAACAATTTCCTCATTACCATGATCGTGAACTTTACAATGATCACTATATCATTACATTCACTTCAAGGAATGGATTATAATCGGACAACTTTCATGGTGTCATAATTACAATTTCCTTAACTATGTATATAATCGTGACCTTTTCACAAATCATTATATCATCACATTCACTTCTACGAATGGATTAGAACCACTCAACTTTCGTGGTGGTCGTTTCAAACCTTATATATATATATATATATATATATATATTTGAGGTTTGACGAATGTGAATTGTTTTATTCAACATTTTCATATAAATAATATTCTCAGCATATAACATCAATTAAGAAGTAATTACATGTCCGAGTTATATAATATTTCTTGATTTAACACCTTACGACCTTCTATAAACTGATCATGAAATTTAGGAAATATGATAATTCAGGCGTGATATCAACCAAATTTGGTCTTTTATTGGCTTTATCCAATTATCTCTATATAAATATTTAATTAAATTTCACAAACAATGTATATGATAAAGACAAGTTATACGATACAAGCCTATAAAAACAAATTATAACATCTAGAAGACAATGTTGTAACAACTTCAGAACGTGTTGTCAAACGTGTAATATCAAAAACCCACGATCCAGAAACTCCATACACATCGATATAAAGTTTTCTTAATTCATTTTGGGGATATAACATACTCACATAACCTTATTTTGTTGTAAATTGTTGTATAATAAGCTTTAACAAAAATCAAATTATAAAAAATTAAAGGTCGAATTTGTAAAGCATTAAAAAGAACAACCCATAGGAAACTCAAATCACATACATAGTGAAAGTTAAAACGTGGTTAACAAAGACAAGGCTAATGGAAGTCCACCAACTACTATGAATTAAATTTAATGATTTCATCCATGGTACCCATAATTTGGAATAATTTTTCATTTTGTTAACATATACCACTCAATTTATGAAAACCAATAATACGATATTTGAGATAATGGATACCACTAACTAGTTCATTTTTTTTTTGAAAGAAAACTAGTGCATTTTCTAGTAACTACAGTCTACATAAAATAAATAATCATAGCATCATATAATGTATAGCATCATGTAAATGTTTACTAATTGTCAGGTCTAACAACCTGATGAATGATTAAATACTTAATTAAAAATATTCAACTAATGAGCTTTTAAAATATTAGTTACCTCATTTAAATATCTATTGGATAGGGGACTGAGACCCAAACTTTGTTTTGTTTTCTATAATAAAAGTTAATTTTCAAAAACTAAAGAAAATAGTTCACCTTATTCGATTCTTTTGAAAAATATTTAATGTTTTAACTTTTAACTTTAATCAAGCTTCAGTTACGAACTTTGAAAAATATTTAATATTTCAATCAAACTTCAGTTACGAAATCTCATTTTCTAAAACAAAATAGCATTTATAGCTATATAATTGAATGCAATAAATAATATTACGGTTTCTTGATTAATTAAGTTTATATGAATAAAATAATATTATTACAATATAAAAGCTTTTGTATATTAATATAAATATTCACAAGGATAATGTGATATGGTGATCTTCAACAGTTACAAATTTACTCTTTAAATTTGAATAAAGAAAGAGTCACATAAATACTAGACGATTGAAGATTGAACACACTTTGAGTTAATTACAATTGACTAAATATAATTAATTAGGTAATAAAAAGAATTTATTCAATTTAAATAAGATAATAAACGGACCCTTCCATTCATTAAATATGGTCTAATAATCTTATCCAACAACAATTTTCGGTTGTTAGCAAAAGCTATTTTCAACTTGATGGTTTTATTCATGATATTTTTCATTTAAAAAAAAGGAGGTTATCCGAACCGAGTGGCTCAAAAGATTTCAACCAAAAAATTGTTTTAAGGTCATCTTAATTTTATTTTTTCTATTTCAATGGTTACTATCCATAAACATATTAGATATATAATTAGTTGTATTCAAATACTTCTAAACAAAATACTTGTGTGTGATGTGTGTATTGCATATAAGATCAAGGGACGGTTCAGAAGGTACCTTAATTGCAAAATAGTTAGATGCACTCAATCGGTCGTTGGTGGCTTCAAGCGGTTGTGAAACGAAAATGCAAACAAAAAAAAATATTGTTTGGGGTGTAGCGAAATTGAGGACTATCGTAACATACGATAATATGATCTAACTTCAAATGCGAATCGTGCTGATAACGTGTTGTGAAACAACGACTTACTAGCAACTAACATACAGACAAGAACAGGATTATATGTATTGTAGAGAGAAATATAGAATATGAAATTCGTATTCATTGAGATGTATCATACCAATTACATGAAACCTCTATTTATAGAGGCTTAACATTAATACAAAGATAATAAATATATGGAGGTTACATATGTGGAGAGTCACCACATTATATGCATTCATTCACCACATTATGATGCATCCATAACAATTATAACATATTAAAAAAATTTAATAAAATTAAATAACCCATTGACCTCATAAGCACAACTTATCATCTTCCCCAAAAACACAAACCCTAATCCATCATCTTCTCCAAACATCATTCTCCTACAACCGTGCTGATCGACAATGGTGGTGCACGCTATAGATTTCTTGTTGATCAACACAAAGTTGAAACCACCGTAAGCGTTTATTTCTTACTATTTATTATAAGATTTTGTCTTTTTGGTGTGGAGTTTAAATAATTAATCACTATTGTAATGTAATAACTTTAACCGAAATGATTTTACAGGACACTGTTAAAGGTGGAAAATGCACGAACAGAGCTGAGATGACTGAAGAAGAAGCATTAGCCGAGCAACAAAGGATGTTGCAGAAGCACGTGCTAGAATGAACGGTGTTGCAACTGCGACCACAAACGCAACCGCCCCTAAACCGCCTGATGCTGAACCAAGTCTCAACTATTAACTTTTAGATCCGGTTTTAAAATATACAATTAGGCAGGATTTCTTACCTACCACCCTATCATGTATAAAGTCCATTTGGGTTAGTTAACTACCACTTGTTTGAATCTCAATGTAATTTGTATTTATAATTTATGTCTATAGGTTTGCTGATTAGTAAGAGTTAGTTAAAGACAAAGGTGCATCTTATTTGTGAGGCATGTTGCAGCAGCATGAATGATTATTGTTGAAAGGAATGAGATAGGAAGAATTGTTAACTTTTGTTAGTTTTTATTTTTTGATCTGATCTAGTTATTTAATTTTATTAATCTAATTAATAACGTGTTATAATAAAATAATATTGACCATTTTGTCCCTGAGAAAAAAAAAAAACAAAATAACAAGATTTTATTACACAAATATAAGTCGATTTCACTTTTGGACCAAAATGGCAATAAAAGTGAAACCACGGGGACCCAGATTCAAAAGGTTTGAGTTTTGAACTAAAGTGGTAAAAGTGACCAAATCTCAAGGATCAAAATGACAGTTTACTCTTTGGTTTATAATAATAAAGGAGTTATTAAATTATTTAATAAAAAATGTTACCTTTAAATTGTAAAAATAAATTCCGAACCAAAAGTTAAAGTTTATTGTTACAATATCTATAATAGGAAGTTTACTATTTGGACTAAAATAACAAAAGTCAGGGACTAAAATGATAGAAAACAAAACTATTTGGACTAAAATGACAAGAAAAAAACTATTTGGACTAAAATGACAATTTTGGTTAAAGCTCAGTTACTAAAATGATAATTTACTCTAGAACGAAACACATTTGTGAATATTTTTTCTAATGTCAGGATATAATAGGAAGTTTATTTAGGTAGGAAAACTAAGATTAAATGAGTGAAATTGAAGAAAAAAAAGCCGCGCGAGTTTATTTAGGGGCATTCTAGTCAATCAAAGACAATAGTTTTTATCTCCTCCAATTTTCCCTCATTTTTTAAACGTTAATAACTCTTTCATACGATATTATTTTTTTTCATAAAAATTGCACCAAAAAAACGAGCGTTTTTTATCTTTAAATCGAGTATACTATTGCTATATTTAAAAAAAAAATTGAAAACCCAGTTGCGTAAAACGTAATGGACAAAAGCCAAAAAAAAGGCTTTTTTTAAACGTAATTGATAAAAAAACACAAATAAATATCTTGTTTCTTAAATAAAGTGGACAAAAAACACAAATTAAATGTGTTATTGACTTACTTCTAAAACGCAATGGTTGAAAAACACAAAAAAATAATTTTTTTTCTAAAACACAATGGACTAAAAACACAAAAGAAAGTGTTCCTTCTAAAACGCAATGGACTAAGAAAGTGTTTTTTTTTTAAACACAATGAACTAAAAACACATAAACATGTGTTTTTACCTAAAACGCAATAGACTAAAAATATTTCCAAATGTGTTTTTCTAAAACGCAATGGACAAAAAAACACATAAAAATGTGTTTTTCCTAAAACACAATAGACAAAAAAACACAAAAGAAAGAGTTTTTTTTTTCTAAAATGCAATGGACCTAAAAAACATAAAAACATGTTTTTTTGTAAAACACAATGGACTAAAAACAGTTCAAAATGTGTTTTTTTTCTAAAATGCATTGAACCAAAAAAACACATAAAAATGTGTTTTCCTAAGACGCAATAGACAAAAACACAAAAGAAAGTGTTTTTTTTTTCTAAAACACCATGGACTAAAAACACATAAAATGTGTTTTACTAAAACACAATTGACTAAAAACACTTCAAAATGTGTGTTTCTAAAACGCATTGGACCAAAAATTCCTAAAATGCAATAGACAAAAACACAGAAGAAAGTGTTTTTTTTTTCAAAAATGCAATGAACTAAAAACACATAAAAATATGTCTATGGACCAAAAACACAATAGTATGTGTTTTTTTTTATAAAACGCAATGGATTAAAAACAAAAGAAATGTGTTTTTCCTAAAATGCAATTGATAAAAAACGCAAATAAATGTGTTCTTTCTTAAACACAATGGACTAATAAAACATAAAAATTGTTTTTTTTAATTGTGTTATAAAATGCAATGGTGTTTTCTCATTATGTTATAAAACATAATAGACAAAACACAATAAAACGTAATGAATCTGTGTTAGAGGGGTATCACAGAGGTCTTGGTTATTTTAAAATCGAGTTTAATTTTGTCATTTTTTTAAGATTTGATGGTTTGTCTTGTAGAATGGTGGAGACTCTTTAATAGGATTATCTTGTTATATGTTTAAAAATTTTATATATGTTAGACTGGAGGGTATGGAGAGCCCCATCCCATGAGGATGGGTCGCCACATAGACGCCACATCACCATCCCATGAAGGATGACCCTCCTTGCATTTTGAGGGGGTGGAGGATGGGCTTACCCCCACATAATTTTATTTTTATTGTTTAATTTATTTTATTTGTTTAACTTTTATTGTTTAATTTTTATTGTTTAATTTTTTTATTTGTTTAACTTTATAAAAACAATTCAAAATTTAAATAAAAATAAGACATAAAAGAAGATGATAAAATCCATTACACAACATAAATAAAAATTACATAACCTAAAAAAATTACACTACCTAAAATTTATAAAAATTACACTACTCGCTATCGTCTTCGTCACCGTCCCGTCGTTTGCGTTGTTCCATATATGTTCTACCAAATCTTGTTGAAGGTTTGCATGCGTGAAGTCGTTGGTTAGCGAGAACGAGTTTAAATCCTGTTGCGCCGGATCTACCGGGACAGTATTCCCGATAGATGCATTCTCATCATACTCATAAATCGCCCGACCTTCGTCTTCAATAATCATGTTATGGAGCAAAATCCAAGCGTACATACAAATGCGCAACCTCTTCGGTGTGAACGCACTTGCCGGTTGTTCAATGATGGCCCTTTTTTTTTGTAGAACACCAAAACAACGTTCGATGTTTTTTCTTGCAGCTTCTTGACGCTTGGTTTTCGCAAATATTTTTTGCTATACAGTTTCACCACATTATGGCGAAACCGATACTAACATTCCCGCGTAGTTATTGCCGACATCTGTAAGTACTCGTCCAAACCGTCGGCCACTGTCTCGTACGCCAGTTGGCGAATGGCCGCAATACACTTTTGTAACGTGCTGAACCCTTCATAACCACGAGCATCGGGTCGTTGCGTGAAAAACGGGTCTTGCCCCGCCAAATCATCAGCAATGCGTGTGAATAACCGGCGACTCATTCGGAACCTGCGTCTGAAAAAATATAAATATGAATATGAGGAAATAAGGAATAAGGATAATAAAATTTATCGTGCGCTCCTGTCGTAAAAAAAATATAAATATGAGGAAATAAGGAATAAGGATAATAAAATTTATTAATGATAAACCTTGGCGGTCTCTGTTAATCCGTAGTAGCCTGGTAATAACGCTTTCAAACGAGATGTATTGCTCTTCCTCTTCCTCCTCCATAATAATATGCGCCGCCCTTAGCATAGTGTTTGCGTAAAACATCTCCTCTTCCTCCTCCGAAGACGAGGACCACCAAGAATTAGATTGCATTGTGAGTGAAAAGATATTTTTTTATACAAGAATGACATAAAAATGAGAGTGTTTTGGGTTGAAAGTGGGGAGAAAATGGTGAAATAATGGTATAAAATGAGAGTTTTTATAGAAAAGGGGGTATTTTTTTATTAAATGAACTAGCCGTTCAACGGCTATAATTTCAAAACAAGGCACGTCGAGCACGTCGTTGGGGATCCGGGTTTGACGAACCGGGCCTATGGGGGGCGATGTGGGGGTGCGGCGCCGGGCCACGCCGGGCCTAAGTCGGCCCCCATACATTCCAGTCTTATCAGTAAGTAATTTGGAACATTTCCCAATAGAAGTACATTTTGTTTGACTATTATGATGTAGCATCCAACCACAAAAAACTCCATAAAGACAAAATCCTTTATTTGATCGCACCTCGTTATTATAAAAACAACAAATAACAAAAAATTGTGGCTTGGCCAAACGGTTACAATTTAAATTTTAAATTACCCCGATATGACATGGCCAACAAAACGAATAGGAGCAGGCCACATAGGATCGCTAGCCCGCCCCACGCCCGGATTTAAACTCCCGCCCCTTGGGCCACGCCCCAACCCAAGCCCACCCGGGGTGGTGGCTTGGGCGTTTTCAGCCAACCCACGCCCCATACCCCACAGTCTTATATGCTGAAACGCAACAACTCCACAAAAATCAAAGAGACACAACAAACACGAACATAAAACGCAATAAGATAAACCCACCGTTGCCACCACAACATATCCTCGGCTCAGGTCACAAAGATAAACCGACCGTCAGAGCTCCACCTTAGTCCGCCGCCGTCAACCATAGCCAAAATCATTCAAAACTCCGGCATTCTACGTCATACACATACGGCGAACGTCGAGGAGAGTGCATGGCGTGTTAAACAACACTGCGAAAAGGAATGTCCGCCATATGTTGTCGAGATAAGAGAAAATGAGAACGGTGAATGGCGCTTTCAGGCAGCATGGTGTTCATGAGATGGTGCAGGTGATTGTTGCCGGAGGTTAGGGTGGGTAAATTGGAAGTAGGTCGTGATAAGTGGTGGTCAGGGGTGGTGGTTAACAGTTGTGGTTGTGGTAGGAGAGTGGTGTTGGATAGTGGAAAGGGATTTTAGATCTTAAACAGTTATGATGTGGTGAAGATGGTGAGTTTTAAAGAGATGGGTTTTTGACTAAAATGCCCCAGTTTATATTTTTTCAACTTTGCCACTTGTCACAACATCATTGTTCCTAGCCTTCTCACTTTAACTAAACTTCCTATTTAATCCTTACTTTATTTTCTATATATACATGAAAGATATCTTTATAATTAACTAGCGGTAAGACCCGTGTGCAAACACGGGTCGTTTCTTAGAAAACCATGCATAACACATATTGACAAAGAGTAAAAAAATAATTAGTGCAGACTTACAAAATTGATATAAACTAATGGTCAATAGGTTTATTCAACAGCAATTCCATTATGTTGATAGCAAACCACTGTTTTCTATTAACTGTTAAAAACCTCTGTTCCTTTCCAACAGACTTTCCTAAAAACTGTTATCCATTATCTCCAACAGAGCTTGCCAGATGGATAGATAGTAAGTATCAGATGTTAGTCAACCCATGTTAAAAAGGCCAGTCAACAGAAATTACAAAGGTTAGTAAACAATTGTTAAGATAATAATGTTATTAACAAAGAATTTAGTACTCTCGTTAAAAATGAGAGCTGCAAACACGGGTCATTTCTTAGACAACCATGATTAACACATACTAATATAACATATAGATACGTGTATAGATATTATACCAAAACGTGTTATTTATTATAGCTAAAAGACAACTATAAACATAGATTATAGGTTAATATATCAGTTACATACAATTTAACTGTTTACCCAAAAAGACAATATAGTCTGTTTATAGACATAGGTACTTAATAGAATTTGAATACAACTTAAGGTTCAACAAATGTTAACTACAAACACACAATCACCTGCCTCAACAACTTTCAGCAAAACTAAATCAAGGAATCAACAGACTTTAGAAATCAGCAGATCTTTATTCTCTCATCAACATTTCCCGGATTTTCCCTTTGAATTGGAGCTCAAAATCCAAGGAATCAGTATCATCTTCATCCCTATCAAGCTGAAGGTTAAAGAGATCTTGGAGGTCAACTGGATTCAGACCAAGTACATTCTCCCTTGATATCTTTTCAACACTACCATCAGACTTGATCAAAGTCAATTCATGGGTCTGTTTGTCAGACTTCCACTTTACTATTTTTGGATCTGATGGGTTTCTTGGGAGAAGTTTTATTTGAGAGGAGTTTGGCGATTGAGGCCTGCTTGCCAACTTCTGAAGTGCTTGAGCAACTTGAGCTTGTAATTCCAACGAAGCATCATCCAATCCATATCGTAACTGATTTCTGATAGACTCTTTTCTGTACTCAACATACCTATTTTCATCTTCCTCATCCATCAGTTGTTGTCTTTTTCTTTGGTTCAAGGCAGCGATGGATACATCTGTTGATGAGAACAACTTTTTAGATGTAATGGTCTTCCGACGTCTAACAGTGGTTTCATCTTTGTATACTGGCTTTTTAGGAAGGGATGGATATGTCTTTCTCTGCTCTTCTAACTTATTGTAAGCTCGATCAATATACTTCCTAGACCATTTTCCAATTTGTCTAGCAGTCCCAAACTTAGCTGCTACAAGTTCTGCCTTCATGCTCTTGTACTTCAATACTTCATCCACTTCAACCTTTTTGTATTGTTTCCAGTTGGGAGCAGATTTTTGCATTTGAGGATCTTTATTCATCTTTTCAATTCTATTAACTTCCTCATTAAGAGCTTCAAGGGGCCAGTCTTTGAAATCAGACCTGTAGGCTTCGTAGGGCTTGGTATCCATGATAGTGTTCAAGAAATCATTCCTTAATGTCTTTTGTAGCTTAGCATTTGGTGACAGATTTGACATATTCTTACTCAGGTCTCTAGCAAAATCTTCCAACTTCTTGACTTCACCAAGCCAATGTTGCATGCGAGCTGATAATTTAATGTCTCCTAGCCCTTTACACTCTTGTTTTGCCTTATCTTCTGCTTGCTTGCCCTTTAGCTTCAGATATTCATAAATATTCTTTGGAGTTTCGAATCCATGAAGAGATGGGAAGGTTCTTTTGGATGGATCATCCTCTGTGTAAAATTGAGTCATTTCATCTTGAACTGCAAACAGTTCCAGAGGGAAAGTTACTCCTAATGGGTTGATCTTTGTTGATGGAGATGGGACGAATGGTTTGGGTGAAGTTTGAATGAATGGAGTAGCTGATAACGGAATTGGTGCGGGTATATCTTTTTCTTCCTTCTCTTCTTCATGCACCATGAATTTTCTCTTTCTTGTGTAAACAAATTTTGGAGAAGGAGGAGTTAGGGAAGAAAAAGGTGCTATGAATGTAAGTGTTGATTGTGATGGGAATTGAAATTGGGTAGAATCAGTGGATTGACTAACAACTGTTGAAACAACTGGTGTCTCAACAGCTGTTGTCTTAACATGTGTTGAAACATTTGTTGCATCAACAATTGTTTTAGTAAAGGTTGGCAGTGGTGATGAGGATTTTGTATTCTGCTTTTTGACAGGTGGTTTTTCTGGTGAGAGTTTTGTTTTAGGTGTATCAGAATCTAGCTTCTTAGGTTCAGCAGTGCTTTTAAGTTTCGCAATAGTGGTTGGTTTTTCTGGTGGTGATATTGGTTTAGGAAACATGACAATAGGAGATTCGTTATGTTTGTGTGATTTTCTTCTATTTGACGTTCCAATGTTGAGCACTTCATCTTCCTGTTTTGTATGCTTCCTCTTCTGCTTTCGTTCAATTTCCTTATCTGTCTGTTTGTTAACGGTATCATCAATTCCATTTTTCTTACCAGTATCAGATTTTCCAGGAGATTTTGCAGAAGTTTGTGTGGCAGGCTTTGGATTTTGTTTTGGCTGATTCCTTGGTGTTGGTTTGCCAAAGTTTTTCATGGAATCCTTTTCCCTCTTTTCAGCATCATCTTCATCATCTTTTTCAAACACAGGTGCAGGGTAGTACCAGTTAACTTTGCAATGCATTCTTTTATGCCCTTGATGTCAGCCTGTGTGTCTTTGTATCTTGCTTCAACCATAACTCTAATTAGCTTCATGTGGGAATTAAGTTAAATCTCAGCCAATTCCCTTTGAGATGCAAAAATGGGTTGTACCGAATTCCAAAGCTCTTGGCATAACTGCTGATGAGAAGGTCGACTTTTGAAAGCATCCACCAACTGCTTCAATTGATCTTTCATATCAGCAACAGTTGTTTCCAAATTGGATATCCTCTCTGTCAAATTCTGGTATTTTAATCCATCACCTAATTTAATAGGATCATCTGAATTCCCACCAGAGGTGGTTGTATCTGCTTTTAAAAGAGGAGGTATCTCCAAATTTTCATTAGCAAATGCCCCTTGTTCTTGGTTCTGGGGACTTCCCTCTGCATCAGTGGTTACCTTAGTGATCTCACCGGTGGTTAACTTGAACTCACCAGTAGATACCTTGGTAGACACAGCAGTGGTTGCCTTCAAGGGAGTCTGACTAATGAAACTACTGTCCAAATGTAAATCAGTGGATTTGACATTTGTAGTAGCTGCTCTAATTGAAATACCATAAAGAATTTGCTGAAATTCAAGAGGTGTAGCCTCCTCAACTGTTTCTGGGTTAGCTAATTGAACAGGTTCAGACACAGCTATTGTTGAAGTTAAACTCTTAGTAAAGTGTTCATGAGAGGGACTGCTATGAGTCTGAGTGTCAATAGCTTGAAGCAGTGTTACAAACTTTGGTGGAATAGAAGATGAAGGGATTGCTGTCGAAAGAGACATTGCCCGGGAGAAGGGCTTCTAAGTATACTCTCATATGAGGGTATGACATCATATTGTGGTGTCCCTGTGAATACAACATGTTCCTTTTGTGAGTAATCATGAGGAGTTTGGTTTATGGGTTGAGATCTTTCCACATGTTGTGAGGAAGTAGCAACAGTGGTTTGTAGTGACATCTGTGTTGTCACAGGGTTAACCTCTGGGATTTCATCTTTCAGAGGACCCGTTTTTGCTGGTTTCGGTGGGCTTTTTGGATTTTGTTTTGGTCTTTTGAATTTTGTTGGTGGGGGTTTCACAGCAGTGGTTGTAGGGCTGTGATCACCAAGATCAGTGGGCTCAGCAACAGAGGTTTGAGGAGCAGTTGTGGACTCATCTAAAATTTCCTCATTCCCCTCTGCTTGAGTTTTGGAAACATCTGACTCTTTAGCCATAAGGCGAGTAAATGTTTCAGATGTTAGACTATTCATTTTAATAGCTTTACCTTTTTCAAAAGCTTTTTGAGAAACATGTTTTTGCAGGTAGTAGCTTAATAGTCTAGGAAACATGAGAAAACCAGCAGTTTTCCCCTTTTTAATAGCAGCAGTTTTCCCCTTTTTAATAGCAGCAGTTTTCCCCTTTTTAATGTTTTTTAAATTTGCAACCAAATCAACAAAGAGTGCCTGGGAGTAGTTAAAATCATTATTTGTCAAAATTGCATACCCCAATGACTGAATTTTCATAGGTATTTCATTAAAAGAAGTACTTTTGTTTGAGAGACAGCATATGAGAGTATGGAACAGGAATTTCATTGGTGGTGGAAAATTAAGTTTAAATATAGTTGCCTGATTCAACTGTCCATGATATCCCCTCCCAATCAAGTATGTTTGAATCTCATTTTTCGGCAAAGAGGTCTTACCTGCCAATTCATTTACCTCAAATGTTGTTGATATGGTACTGGGGGTAATAGCAACCGATTCACCTCCGACTTTTGAAGTTATACTTACGGCCACATTATTTTGTTCTTCAATATTCGCATTTGCCCAAAAATCGCGAAGCGTCTCTTGGTAAATGGGTGCGTCGGCGGTAAGAATGACCTTATATTTTGATGATGTAAGAACATCAATCATTGAATGATAGAGAGTATTGTTCTCGGTTTTCTCAAAAATAGCCAGGTAGTTATACGAATTTTTCATCATCAAAGTCATGATCGGAATTGAAAGTTGCGAGAGGTTGACGAAGAAGTGTTGAAGAAGAAGGTTTAAACCACTCTGATGAATTTTTAAACTCGAGACGAAAGTAAAACCTCTGTTTGGGGATTAAACAGGGGTTTATAAATTGAAAAAGTTAATGCTGACGTGTCAGAAGTTACAAAGATCTGATGCCTAATATTATATGTCCACGTCAGAATCTCTGCTCTGATAATGGATGACAGTTGTTTGAAAACCACTGTTCACCAACAACAGATGTTAGGAAACATTAGTAACTCTGCAATCCTTAGATTAAACAGAACCTATGAGAACAGACAATACCCTTGAGCAGTGTTTGGAAACCACTGTTGACCAACAACAGATGTTAGGCAACATTAGTAACTCAGCAGTCCTTAGATTAAACAGAACCTATGAGAACAGACAATACCCTTCAGCAGTGTTTGGAAACCACTGTTGGCCAACAACAGATCTTATGCAACAATAGTAAGTCAGCAATCCTTAGTCAAACACAGGTTTGGAAAACAGTTGTTTTCAATAGACTTTTAATGCAAAACATTTAAAAAATAATTTTTCATCGGAAAACTATAAAATTAAATATCAAGAAACTGAAAGGACAAATTTTAACCTAAAAAAATCATTGTTGATGGAGTTTTCCAATATTTCCAATATTTTTCAAAATACCTATTTTTTAAGAATGTTCAGAACTTCTATTGTGTTAATGGTTGACAATTCTGTACAAACTGCTGTTGGGAATAACAGATGTTGGAAACAGTAGCAACTCAACAGTCGTTACAAAAAACAGAAATTATGAGAACAGACAATACCTTTAAACAGTGGATGACTCTTTTGCCAAACAGATGTTTTAAAAACAGCTGTTTTCAACAGACTTTTAAAGATTTTTGTCAATTTTTTTCAAAATACCTCTTTTTTAAGAATGTTCAGAACTTCTAATGTCTTAATAGTTGACAATAGCAGGTATCAACTCTAACAACTGTTGATGCTCAAATTAGTAAAAATAAAATGCTCTACAAAGATTAACAGAAGTAAAATTTACATATCACATATGACGATAGATCAACAATTACATTGAGAACTGAACAACGAAATTTAATAATCTTCAGCTCTTGAACAGTAGCCCTATCCTTATATACTTGATCCTCAACTTGCTTGATAAAGCGATACTTTAAATCATATGACGATAGATCAACAATTACATTGAGAACTGAACAACGAAATTTAATAATCTTCAGCTCTTGAACAGTAGCCCTATCCTCATATACTTGATCCTCAACTTGCTTGATAAAGCGATACTTTAAATCATAAGAACCTACAGAAGCGTATGATAACATTTATAACTTGTATATTTCTTCAAGTCTGATATAAAAGAAGGATATAATGGTAGTAAAACGTGATGAAAAGCTTCTGCACTGTTTTTGAAGTCTGAAGTGCAGAAAGACATCACCATCAGGTTTCTGGACACTTGGTCTCTCGTAAACAGACCAAGATGCAGTCCATCAAAACACCTCTTTAGCTATTGAACAGTAGCCCTATCCTCATATACTTGATCCTCAACTTGCTTGATAAAGCGATACTTTAAATCATAAGAACCTACAGAAGAGTATGATGACATTTTTAACTTGTATATTTCTTCAAGTCTCATGTAAAAGAAGGATATAATGGTAGTAAAACGTGATGAAAAGCTTCTGAACTGACAATCATACTATATAGTGAAATAGCTAACAGCCCAAAGGTCAGACTTAATTTCACCGCACCATCTATAAAAGGCTGATGATTAGGCTGATTGAAGAACTAATATATAAAATGGACATCATCAGTGATAATAAATACAAGAAAACCTGGAATAGCATCGGCGCTTCATGAAGTACTCCCCTTTCTGCACTTCAGACTTCAAAAACAGTGCAGAAGAACTCCCCACTGCTCACTCGGAAAAAAACAAAGCTGAAATTTATCAAAACCTTAAAATAAATATTATCAACATATATCAACAGTTTAAAAGAATGCACAAACATAAAATAACCCGCAACTGATTGTTTGAATTTTAAACAACTCAGATTAGGCTGAAAGATGTGTGAAACGGAGCTTCAATGAAACAACGATATTGGAACAACGATATTGCAACAATGATACTGGAACAATGATATTGGAAGGATAATCGGAAATTAACCGGCTCAATCATGAGAGCTATGCATTTGAGAGAGAGCGATACGCTCGCAGACAATGATACTGGAACAATGATATTGAAATTTGAATGTGAAGCAACAAACTCATACATGTTATTTATAGGGAGCCAGATTCATATGTAGTTTGAATTTTGAATTTGGAGCCAGGATTTTAAATTTTGAATGGGCAGTGGTTTTGATTACAGAGGTTTGAATTTATAACATAGATTGAAGTTTGAGAGCAGATGTTTAGACAAAATTTTAAATGATATTTTCGATTAGGCTTTATGATGTAATAATGACATAAGAAAAGCCTTGTTGGACAGCCTCTCCTGCTGACACCTCAGCTTTTCTTATGTCATTGAAGTTTCTTCTTTTATAGAAAGTATAGATAATAAAGTTAACAAACTTAATGTTTTAATATTCAAACAAAGCATGGAATAATAGTTACTAAGAAACAAATTTAAACATAAACGATAAATAAAATAATAAGAAGTATGATATATAGATAATAAACTTGGTCCATAAACATACATGTTTTGTTGTTTCCTAAAATCGAAAACATGAAACTAGGCTGAGATTTCAAGGTCTTGTTAGGAGAATGCAAACAAGACAACGGAATATGCATCAAGCTGGAAATTGTCTTCATTCTCGTTAAATGGACAGCTCGATAGCTTTAGTACATAACCAATGCAAGTTGCAAGTACTAAAATTTCAAACGGAAAAACAGAAAGTGGTTTCGAAGGCTGCTATGGATAAAATGAATCCACTAACGGATAAAATGAATCCACTAACAATTGAAGCGGTATTATTAAATAAGAAATAAGAATTTGGTTTATAATAATAATAAAATAATAATAAAGGAGTTATTAAATCATTTAATAAAAAATGTTTACCTTTAAAATGTAAAAATAAATTCCGAACCAAAAATTAAATTTTTTTGTTACAATATCTATATGTCTTAATAATACTTTTAGCTTTTATAAAAATTGATACTCTACAAATACATTGAATTATCAAAACATATACAAGTTTGTATACAAGTTTACATATATGTGAGCTATAAGAATATGTGTTATCATCACGTCTTAGGGCGTTTTCCGGTGCCAGGTCAGCAAATAACACCCATAAACACTATCACACCATGGCGCAGGTGGGGGCGCGGGCAGGTGGCTTGGGGCTAGCTACGACATGGGTGCGAGGAAGGATTTAATGGGGTTGCTTGCCCCTCTGTAGGATAGTTATATTGTGAAAGACGAGAGAAGAGTGAACGAGGGAACAATGATATATGTTTTACAGTTTGTCGACAAAAAACAGAAGAAGAATTGAAAATAGAAGAAGATAATGAGTAATTGGCTTATTCTATTGCAAAACCTACCCTTGTAGTTTGTATATTTTATTGTTTGTTTTTTCAATTCTTGTTTAATTGTTCCTGCACGACACCACTATTATATATCTCTTAAATCTATACATTTGGGAACAGTATTTTTAGACATGTGGTGGCACCTTATTTGTTCCTTTTTTCCCGTTTTCCTGTTTTTAGATGTTTATATAGGATTCTTTTCACATCTGAACATATTTGATTGTGTGGTAAAGTGGTAAGTGTGTTTGTTTCAGTTTATCTTTATCCCGGGTTCGACCCTCTGTTGTCACTCATCTTTCTCCCGGGTTCGACACCTGTTGTCAAACCCTATTTTTTTGCCACCCACAGGTTTTTTTAGTGCTTCACACGTGTCCCTTGTATATTTCAACTGATGCCAGGTGTCTAATTGCACGGAAAAATGTTTGCTTTACTTATACCAGTGTTTGATTGCATTGTATCTTCTTCCAATTCTTTTGCTAATCTGCTTCTCATCTTCTCAGGTTGGTTAATTTTTCTTTTCGTATGGTGCCATTGGGTGTTTGTTGTTTTTAACCTGAAGTTATTGTTGCCGATTTGGGGGTTTTGTGGTTTATTGTGAAGTTATTCTTGTCGATTTGGGGGTTCTGTGGTTTATTGTGTTTAAATTGATGTGCAGGTGTTGGTGTTTCAAGATTTCCGAGTGTGTATCTTCTTCTCTTATGCAGGTACATTCTTTTCTTTCTTTTAGTATATGTCGTTTTTGTTGATAATTTCTGTTGTGTTATGTTGTATGCTGAAAGATTGACACCCAAAGCCATCGAAAAATAAGAAAAATTACGATAAGAGGATCAATCATAAAATTACTTTTTGTTTTTTGGGGCCTTGCAAACTACGGGATCTAAATACTTACCTGCTTTCGTCATTTGAGTGATGAATTGAGCCGAGCCATTATCATCCTCTTCCACATCTTCAACCCAATAACATGGGTCGTAACCGAGTTCGGTACACTTATCCCAAAAAAAAAAGTCGTGTTCTCCTTAGACCCAATTTTGTTGATCACTTGCTTTAGCGGCATGGCTTTCGCCTAGCAGAGAATCTAAGATCCGTTTCTTTTGACCATTCGATATACCATAGTCTACATCGTGACTACGGTTCATCGATTCTTGGGGATTAAATTGACTTCAGTCCGGAAGAACGCGTCCTGGGTCAAAAGCAACTTCCTTATTCATGGTGCACTCAAAAGCTTTAGCATTGAAAGAATCTTGCGGGTATAGATCAACAGGTTCTTCGACAAGATTCCCACTCAAAAGGCTCGGCTGAAAGTCAAGAACAGCAAATCTGTTCTGCATTTGAACCTGAGAGTTGACAACATAAGTTTTTGCTGAGATTTTGGGCCTACTGCAGAAATTTTTTTTTTGGGGGGGGGGTTCAGGTAATTACGGATGGGCTGTGGGCTATTAGCTGCAGATCTGGGTTGTTTTGCCACCAAAGTTTTGTTTTTTATACGCTTTCTAAAATACGCCTCTGCATAAATACTCCCATCCCCTGCCTTTTGTTGCCACCATTTACTTTGGCGTCGACTGCGGTCTTGGTTTTGGTGTTGGAAGCCTAATAAATCTGGTCATAGTTGGTGTTGTCGCTGATGCAACAAAGACACCCGCTCCAACCACGCCAGGTCAAAAAGGAAGCACTGCAACTGGAGCAAAACGTCAACTGGAATTCGATGGTAAGCCAAGCCAGCCAAAATATTTACATATACATATACCACGTATACTCACATTAAACAAACTTTCGCCTGCAGACTCAGATCCAACATTGAAAAGGCCTGGGAAACGCAGCCTCACCAACTAAGTCCCAGTTAACAGTAGTTTGATCTTTTGTCCACCAATAAAAAGAACCACTGGTGGGATGGCAGTCAACAGCTAACTCCTTTTGTATAGATAATGGCATGATGCAGTCTAGCTGCTAATACAACAAGAAACCTAGGCGGAACAGCAATCAAGGGCAACACGTGGTCAACTGATTCTTTTTGCACTAAATAAGTTGACTGCTTACAAACATAATACACCAACCTTGTAAAACATGAAACTGGTGGTTGTATGTTGATGACACTTAACATGTATGCATGGATATACCATTTTTTGTTGGCTGCATCCATTAGGAGCAACATGATAAATAAATGCAACTTAGTTATTAACATCATGGACCAGCACCAAGTTGATTACAGTACTTCACAGGATGTCCTAGGTAATACCCTTTATTTCCTAACGATCACCCCTATTATGATTTATTTTGTTATGGTGACCTTTGTCGGTCGGCGTAACCAACTGAAACTAACATCTAACGTCGCGCAACGCGCGAACACTCGAAAATACCTAGTTACTTTAAATCATGTATTATTATTTCTTGAATTGAATTTTAACTATTAAATTTAATGTATATTTATTTATTTTAAGAGAAAAGCAAGTTGAATTATAATAAAAAAACAAGTTGAATGACCGAATCACAAACTTAGGTTGCGTTTGGTATGCAAGAATAAGAGGTAGAATGAAATAGACTATTGTGAGGAAATGAAAAAAGGGTGATTGGTTGGTCAATGGAAGAAATCGTCCATTACAAAAGACATTCTATTCCCACAAAATCATTCTATCAGCCTCACCCCCATGTTTTTTTCTATTCCAATCCCCCGTTCCCCCTTCTTTAACAACACCACAACCCACCAACGTTGCCACCACCCACCTCTGCCATCACCCACAACCAACACCATCACCACCACTGCCGCCGCCACCCACCTACGTCCCCACCGTTACCCGCCACCTCTGCCACAACCATCCACCGCCATTGCCACCACCTCCGACCACCCACCACCGCAACCACCCACTGTCAACGCTGCCACCCACAGACGTCGCCCGCCACCAACGTCGTCATCACCACTTGTCATCGTTACCACCCACCACTGATGACTGTCGTTAGGGTCAATCAAAAACCTATTTAAACTACGTAGATAGTGTAAGTAGGGTATCGTATCCACGGGGAATTTGTGGTTAATGTCGCGTTTATATCTAAGAACTAAATTAACTAAATTGGGGGTTTGATGAATTTGATTGTAAAAACTAAAGAACTGATTAAGAGAGTTGTAATCAATGTGAGAAAAAGTAACCTCCATCCGGAATCCCAGTTACCCGTTTAACATAAAAACATGTTTACCAATTCAAAACACCACATAGACATGGCCTCGGAATTAATGAATTTGATTAGTTAGTAAGGATAGTTTTTAAGATTCACTATGCAACCCAATAACCCATTTGATTGTATCAACTACCCACCAATTTACTAACCCGCTAACAACGCAAGAAAGTTGCCAATACGCTTAATAAACGACAAGTAGTTTAAACACAAGAAACGTTTACCAATAATCCAACACAAGTGGTCAAGCTGTACCAGTTACAAGAATCCGTAAACAAAGTTCAATGCAAAACAAAGCAAAAGTTCATCCGGGTAGAAGTCACGAGAGGCTTAGCCGCGCATCGAAGTCATCACAACTTCAATAATGTTTAGGAATTGATTGGACATGAAGGAATCACTTGAAATATGAAAGATTGGTGAGAAAATCGCCCAAAATTGCTCTGGAATCGTCCTTGGCGGCTGGGGATTGAATGGTGAATATTTCCATGCAAAAATAGGTTAAAAACCAAAGTCTCTACAGTCTCCCATCGTCACGCCACGCACCAGTACCCCCTTACTCCCTCGCGTGGCGGGAGGGAGGATGATTTTGGCTTTCGTTGACTGGAAGCAGTCACGCCACGCACCAGCCTGTGTAGTCTCCCTCTCGTGGCACGAGGGAGCATGTTTTCAGCAAAATTGTTTTCTTGTTCCGTATTGCCTTGTCGAACCTGTTTTCCAGCTTGTATGATCGTTATACCGCAATGGAATCACAATCAAAACAACAGTATGCTAATTAGAACTATTAACTGTAACTGGCTTAGGTATGAGACATGGTGGAAGCAACTAAGCATGTAATTCCAGCACTTACGGCACGTGGCTGGTATTTGCATACTTGATGGGTCATAGAATGAACATAAAAATGATCAAATATTTCTTTGACAAGCATCGGGGGTCTTCTTTTAGTGCCTCTTTGTGTTTTTTTAATTATGGCTTTTTAGTATGCCAAGTGGATAAATAGATTTGTTGGTTACAACTTACAAGTTACAACACACACAATGATAAACTCAAACCTTGAAAACTAACAGATCAAGTAGAAAAAAGTAAGCATTTAATGTGATCCCACATCGACAGAGAAAAGAAAGATGAAGGGATGGACAAGTGGATAAAAGATGAAAGATGGAAAATGAAAAGTCACTTACCTGGATGGGGTCGATGTGTGATCAAGAAGGTCCATAGCTTAGGTTAGTGACCTCCATTGCACATAGGAGGGGTGTTTAGGCCGACCTACATCATAATTTGTGGCAGTGGGGGCTTGCGTTCGCGCAGCCCCTGCATAAAACAACAGTTCAAGAAAATTATAATCAGGGTTGTTTGATTTTAGGGGTGGGGGTATGGTTAATCACTCTAGGGTGTTTGAGTGATTCTCTACCCAATAATATTATGCCATGTCAACTCCTTATTCCACTCCCCATTTTGCACTCAATCACTAGGTATGGTTCAATCACTCTAGGGTGTTTGAGTTATATATTTTTTATTTCTTAAAATTATTCATAAATAAATAAAACATATTTTAATGTAAATAAAGGTACTTTTAATTAAAAAAAACACATTACATAAAATTAAAATAAATAACATGGCATTAAAATATAAAAATAAATTTAAAAAAAAACCTAATTTAACTATTCGTCGTCGGAATCCGCCAAAAGGTGGGGTAAATCTTGTTCTCCAAGATGCTCCACAAGATCATATTTTAGTCTATAATGCGTATCTTCATCAATGAGCTCGTTATAAGCAGTGTCTTCAAAAACGGGCTCGACTGGAGGATCCCAAATATGTACCGGTGCAATCGCATTTCCGTCGTCTTTTAGAATCATATTATGCATAATAATGCACACATATACGACCATCCTAATTTTTTTTAACACTCGTAGCACGCATCGGGCGATGAAGTATATCCCATTTTGCCTTTAAAACACCAAAAGCCCGCTCCACGTCTTTTCTTGTCGCCTCGTGTTGCCTCTTGAACTTCTTTTCTTTCACAATGTGAGGATACGGAAATGGTTTCACAAACACGGACCAAGTAGGGTAGATTCCATCGGTAAGATAGTATCCACGCTTGTACAAGTGGTTGTTCACGTAAAATGGGCATTTTGGTGCAGTTCCATTTCGTTCAGTCAGAAATAACGGAGATTGTTGGAGCACGTTGATGTCGTTTTGTGAACCTGGTGGACCACAAAAAGCATGCCAAATCCATAAATCCTGAGAGGCCACCGCTTCGAGTATAACTGTCGGGTGACTGTGATCCCCCCTCATATATTGACCCCGCAACTCCGTTGGACACATTCTCCAAACAAAATGTGTACAATCAAGACTACCCAACATCCTAGGAAGGTGATGTTTCACCTCATGAGCTTGGTACAGAGTGCAACGTCATGGCTAGTAGGTCTACGTAAAAACTCGGAAGCGTATAAATTACATACCGTTTCGCAAAAATTTTCTAGACTTTCTCGGGAAGTCCTTGCGGACATATTTAAATACTCGTCGAACTCGTCTGGAGCGTTACCGATTGCTGGTTGCTTAATCGCCGAAGTAACTTTTTGCATCGGTGTAAAACTCTTCCTCATACTCGCATCCACGAGTTATTCGCTTGCACGTCACTCAAAATTTTTAAAAACAACCTTTTCGACATACGAAACCTTTGACGAAAAACCTCTTCGTTGAATACGGGCTCATCGACAAAATAATCTCTCATAAGGTTTTCGTGACATTTCACTCGATCTCGACGGACAAATTTCCTTTTTCTAGAAGTGCCCGTGTCTTCCAGTTCAGTGGCTTCATTAATAAGATTTTGGAAAAAAAATTAAACTACTATCGCTCGAGGAAGAATCATCGTCTTCACTAATATCAATTGGAATGAATAGCGGTGGTATATCATCCATTGCAAAAATAGAAGAAGTGAATTTTTTTAGAAAATAGAGTTGGATGGAGAAGAAAATGGTGAAAATGATGTTGAATGGTATTGTTTTTATAAGGAAAAGTTTTTTTATTTTTTATTTTTATAAAACAACTAGTTTTTAAACGGATAGTTTTTCTTAACGGTCAAATTTCATAATCACACCACTCAATCACATCGGTGACTACACACCGATTTACCTCACCGAAATAGCACTCACCGAAGGTCTTCATCACCGCGGTGTGGTCACCGATCGGTGACTCCACTTCCCCGAATGAGTCCCTGTTAGGATCTGAGTTTCTTTTGATTGTGTTTTTGTTTAACAATTATGAAGATGAAAGAGTAATTGCAACGGAATTAATGGAATAAACTTTCAACACACAATCAACGAGAGAATTGTTTTAAGAAAACATGTTTACATGGAATCGAATTATTGTATTTATTACAAACTTCAAATTACAATGCATACATGCAATACAATCTCCCCCACAGCCTGAGCTCACAGATGATTTGTTCGTACAGGAATGACAAGTGTTGAAGAGAGCTAATAGAACAATACAGGGTACTGCTCTATTTATAGTACGAAGCAAACCACTATGGCATCTTTGCTGACTTCACCATTGATAGTGACATCTAACCTCCTAACAACCTCAAACTACTGACCTATACAAACACTGTTGTCTAAACACTATTATCTAAACAACTGATTACAATACAAATAAGAAAGCAAACAACTGAATCTTCATTCCACTGCTTCAGCCCTAGCAGTGCTTTGGTCTTCAGCAGTACTTGAGTTAAGACAGTAGATTGAGTAAACAACACTTTGTCTTCAACAGTCTTTGGGATGCAACAGTTGTTGTAGACCATCAGTTGTTGTAGGAGATCAGTACTTAGAGGGCAGCAGTTGTTAGAATCACAATAAAAAGGGAAAGATTGAATGCAAACAACTGCTTATTATGGATCCACTGCCCTGATCCAGTTTTGGCTTTATATCATCTGTTCCTCTATAGGGTTCAATCCCAACAATCTCCCCCTGGAACAGATGATGCCAAAACTCTTCATTATTCTTGGATCTTTATTGCCTCATCAAAAGTTCCCTGACTTGTCCTTTGAATTGTAATTCAAAGTCCATGGCACTTGTATCATCCTCATCCCTACACAGTGCAAGCTCAATGAGATCTTGTAGATCTTTAACACCCAGGCCCAGTGCTTGATCCCTTGATATGTGCTTCACTTCCCCATTGGATCTGAGCAGAGTCAATACGTGGGTCTGTTTGTCAGACTTCCACTTTAGTATCTTTGAATTCAATGGGCTTCTTGGTAGAGGTTTATTTGCTGATGAGTTTGGAGATGGAGGCCTGGTAATGACTGCTTGGGCAGAGTTTGCAACCTTTGCCAATTCTGGATTTTCAGCCATCATTTGTTGAAGGACCATCTTTATGATGTAATCCCCTTGGGCTAAATCCTGTGCTGTTTCTGCATCCATCTTCTTTTGATTCCTCCTTTGATAGAGGATGGCAGCAGGTGGAGCAGTGGATCTCCTGATTTGTAGCTTTTATGGTTTTTCTGGAACCACTGCTTCAGGATAATCAGACTTTTGAGGAACCTTTGGATTTTTCTTTCTCAATTCTTCCAACTTTTTGTAACTGGTTATGACTTTATCTTCTGACCATCTTGTGACCTGATTCCTTGACCCAAAATCAGCTGTTATCAGCTCTTCTTTCATTCTCTTCAATCTCAAAGCTCTCTCAGGTACATTCTTCTTGTATTTGGACCAGACAGGAGGAGTGTGTTTTCTTTTCTCTTGGTTTTCTAACTCCTCTTTGAGCTCACCAATGGTCCATTCTTTATATTGAGCTTTTTCTGCCTTGTTTTTTCTCGAAAGCTATGATATGATCAATATAATCCTTTCTTAAACTTTCATCATCTCTTTCAGACAGTTTCTGACAGAGATCTTTTGAAAACTGCTCCAAAGTTCTGACTTGTGTGAGCAGATATTGATAATTTCTTTGAATTTCTGTGTCAAATTTTCCTGTTGTATTTCTTTTGGACATATCCTCAGCTTGTTGAGCTTTTAACTGCAGATATTCTTCTATGTTGTTTGGCCTTGGATATCCTTGAAGAGACGGTAACTTCCTTTTGGCAGGGTCATCTTCAGAGTAGAAAGATTTTATCTCTTCTCTTACTGCTGGAAGATCTAATGGATATTGGACACCTGCAGGAGTCATGGCAAAGTTTGGATCATGAGCTTTGACTGAAGATAATGGGACAGGATTTGGTATAGTGACAAGGGTTAAAGGTTGTGAAGATGTTGGAGGTGGTGAGGAATCATCATTCAGTATAATTCTTCTCCTTTTTGGTTTTGGAGAAGTTGGTGGTGGATCAGCGGGTTGAGTGGCAGTGATTGAGGTGGTAGGTGTCTGACTAACAACTGTTGAAACAACTGGTATTTCAACCACTGTTGTCATTACAACAGATGATGTATCATCTGAAGTCTTCTACTTTTTAACAGGTGGTATTTGTGATGTGGCAGTGGGTTGTATGGTTGTTGGGGTGGTGAGGACAGTGGTTGAAGTGTGTGTTGATGTAGTATTGGTGGCAGTTGTTGGGTTAACATGTACTGAAACCACTAAAGTATCAACAGTTTTTGATACAACAGGTGTTTCAACATCTGTTGGTTTGGAGGTTTGATGAGAGGAGCTTTTGGGAGGTTTAGGAGTGTGTTTTGTGGATTTGGAAGGTGTGGTTTTGGGTTGCCTTGCTTTTCTAGCAGGCCTTCTTTTTGGCTTAGGGCTTTCTTGATCAACCTTTGGCTCAGAAGTACCCTGCTCTTCCTTTTGCATCAAAATTTCCTTCTCCTTTTCAAACCTTGACTTACCATTTGCCTCCATATACCTTTTTAACCTTGCTTTTTCATCAGCAAAGGCATTTAGAGTTACATCAACCTTTTTGGAACCATCTGGTTTAGGGATGTCTACAAGCATGCTAGAATTATCTGGTGCAATGTACAGACCATCTTCATATCCCTTTTTCTTTAACTGCTTCATTTTCTCCCCCTTTTGGCATCATTGGGTGGAGGATTATCAACAAAGATTATTGTAGGAGGAGCAGAACCAATGGTTTGTAGTAAATGGGCCTTGATTGCCTTAATATCTGCTTGTGTATCCTTAAACCTAGCTTCCATCAAATTTCTAATCTTTTGAACTTGAATTTCATGTTGCTGATCAGCATATTCTCTTTGTTTGTGCAGCATAGGTTGAAATAAACTCCAGAGCTCAGCAGGAGTAGGAGCAGATGATGGAACAGATGTTGCAGCTGGTGCAGCAGTGGGTGGTGCCTTTTGTGCTTGTAAAAAACGTTGCAGCATAGACTTGATGTCTGCAACATATGTTTCAATTGTATCAACCCTCTCCGTCAATTCCTTATATTTTAAACCATCACCCAAGTTAATGGGATCATCTAATTTCCCACCGGCAGTGGTTGTATCAGCAGTTGACTTAGGGAAAGTTTCCCAAAAGTCATCCACTGATGCCCCTTTTTCTTGGTACTAGGGTCTTCTTCCTTCAGCACTTGATAACTTTTTAATGGTACCAGTGGTTAGAATGAACTCACTAGTAGATATCAGAGGTGCTATAGAAGGAATTGCCTCCAAGGGAGTTTGATTGATGAAACAACTGGCCAAATGTAGATCTGTAGATCCAACACTTGTAGTTGCTGCTCCACTTGAACTACTGACAGGAATTACAGGTAATTCCTGCAGTGTAACCTCCTCAGATGTTGGTAGGTTAGCAATGATAGAAACACCAGACTCAGTCACTTGTTGTGGTATATTCTTATGGACAGGTGATAGAGAAGAACTGATTTATGTCTGGGCAATATCAACTGCATCCAACAAGGGTAGTATTTGTGGTGGAATTTGTGCGATGAGGATAGGTGTAGAAAGCGAATTTGCCCCGGGAGGAGGGCTGTGGATGATAGAATCAAGTGATTCCAGAGCATCATAACGTGGTGTCCCTGTGCTTACAACCTAATCTTTTTGTGAAGATACAGGAGGAGTTTTAGGCAAGGGTGGAGATCTTTCTTCCATCTGCTGTGAGGAAGTAGCAGCAATGGTTATTTGTGACTTTTGTGTTGTCACTGGTACTTGCTCTGGGATCTCATTTTCCAGAGTTACCTTTTTAGTGGGTTTGGGGGGCTTTGTAGATTTTTTCTTTGTGGTCTTTTTGGTGGTTTTAGGTGTGGGTTTCATAGCAGTGGGTTTGGTGCTGTGATCACCTTGAGCAGTGGGCTCAACAGCAGGTACCTGAGGAGCAGTGGTTGCTGCTGAAGTCTGCTCAGGTACCTCTGCTTGTGTTTTTGAAGGTTTTAACATTCTTGTGAATGTTTCTGCAGTTAAACTGTTTATTTGAATAGGAGTACCCTGGATAAGCACATGGGCATTGTCCTTTGAAAACTTCTTTTTAAAATAATAACTCAAAAACCTTGGAAATAATAAAAATGATTTTTTATTAACATTTTTGACCAAATCATTAAAAATCTCTTGGGAGTAATTAAAATTTTCATCTTGCAAAATAGCATATCCCAAGTATTGGATTTTTAATGGAATTTCATTGAAAGCAGTGGTCTTATTAGAAACACACATGAGGAGAGTGTGAAACAAAAACCTCATGGCAGGAGGAAAATTGCCTTTTTTGTAGAGTATATTTTTTCATTTGTTCCTTAAAACCTCTTTCAAGAAAATCATTTTGATACTCAGTTTTTGGAAAAGAGTTTTTACCTTGAAGATCATCGAGTTCAAAAACCTCAGAAATGGTTTGAGGTGTGATGGAGATTTGAATACCCTTTATTGAAGAATTTATAGCAACATCCATTTTGTCCACGGTTTCAAGTGTTGCATTTTTTTCAAAATTCCCTTTGAGTATCCAAGTAGACGGTTGCATCGCAGGTTAACAAAGTTTTATACTTTGTGTATGAAAGTGTGTCAATGATGGAATGAAAGGTTGTGTTTTCACTTGGTTTTTCAAGTATACTCAAGTAATTGTGTGGGGATTTGAAAGGAATCGCCATGGTTGAATCGGAGATGATGCAAGATGAACGAAGAGGATGAAAAATTTGTGAGAGAATTTTGGGGGAAAACTGCTTTGTGAAGGGAATTTTGAATTCGATTCGTTAGTGAAAACCCTGTTTTGGGTTTTGATCAGGGTTTTATAGATGGAAAAAGTGTATGCTGATGTGCAGCGGTTACAAAGGATCTGACGGCTAAGTACTGACCACGTGCCAACCTCTGATGGAAGGATGAATAATGGAAGACAGTTGTTTAGGAAACCACTGATGGATCAATACCAGTGGTTTACAAAGGTGAAATGAAAACAGTGGGTGACTTTAATTATCAGTGGATATCCTATGTCAGTGGATTAAAGTACTGATTTTTGACAACAGTATTTAACAATGAAAATGAAGGAACAGATGTTGACTTTCAGCAGAGGATAACATTTAACAAACAGATGTTTGAACCAAACAGTGGTTATGGCGGACTTTTAAGGATTAATGAAAATTTTCATTTTTAGCTATTTTTAAGGATGAATTTATGATTTTTTGAAAACATTTTAATGCTTTTATTCATAGAAAAACAAGATTTTGCTTGTTATTCCATGTTCAGCATGCCAATCCTCGAGATCAAACTTTCAAAGGTGGATGTGTCTAATGCTTTTGTTAGCACATCTGCCAGTTGATCTTGAGTTGGTACATGATGCAAAGAAATCAGACCTTTCTCATAGCAATCCCTCACAAAGTGATGTCTGATGTCGATATGCTTGGTGGTAGAATGTGAAACTGGATTTTTGATGATATTTTCTGCTGCTTGACTATCCAGCATGAGTGGTGTTTTCAAAGCAGTGATACCAAAATCCAGCAACTGGTTTTGAAGCCACAGGAGTTGGGCTGTACAGCTTGCAGCAGCAATGTATTCAGCTTCAGCAGTGGATGTTGAAACAGCTGCTTGCTTTTTTGCTTTGCCAAGAAACCAAGCAATTGCCTAGAAACTGGCACCCTCCTGAAGTGGACTTCCTTGTGGTATTGCATCCAGCAAAGTCACTATCTGAGAAACCTGAAAGAATGATATTCCCCTTAGCTGGATACCAGATACCAAGTGTGGGAGCACCTTTTATATATCTGAAGATCCTTTTTACAGCAATTAGATTTGACTTTCTAGGGGCTGATTGACTCCTTGCACAGACACATGTTGCAAACATGATATCTGGCCTAGATGCAGTCAGGTACAATAAAGACCCAATCATGCTTATATATAAGGTTTGGTCAATCGGCTCATCCTTTTCATCAGACAAGACTAGCTTTGTGGTTTCCATGGGTGTGCTGTATGGTTTACAATCATTCATATCAAATTTGTTTAAAAGTTCTTTTGCATACTTGCTTTGATGAATGAAAGTTCCATTTTGCATTTGCTGAACTTGGAGACCAAGAAAGCATTGCAGTTCACCCATTGCACTCATTTCAAACTCAGCTGTCATGAGTTTCCTAAACTCATCACACATTTTATGACATGTGCTTCCAAAAATGATGTCATCCACATAAATTTGGACAATCATCAATCCTTCCCTCTCCATTTTAGAAGCAATGTTTTATCAATGGTACCTCTTTTAAAACCATTAGAGAGTAAAAAGGTGGAAAGAGTTTCATACCAGGCTCTAGGTGCTGGTTTTAGGCCATACAGGGCTTTATTTAGCCTGTAGACATGATCTGGATAAAATGGATCCTCAAAACCTGGAGGTTGACAAACATACACCTCTTCTTGAATTGTAGCATAGAGGAAAGCACTTTTGATATCAATTTGAAACACCTTCATGTTGTGATTGACAGCAAAGGCCAGGAACAGTCTTATAGCTTCCAATCTAGCTACAGGGGCAAAAGTTTCATCATAATCAATCCCCTCTTCCTGTCTGTAACCTTGAACCACAAGCCTGGCTTTATTCTTGACAACAATGCCACTTTCATCAGTTTTATTCTTAAAGAACCACTTTGTGCCAATTGGACTCACATCCTCTGGCAATGGTACAAGCTCCCATACTTGTTGTCTTTGAAACTATTGGAGCTCTTCTTGCATGGCTTCTACCCAACTGTTGTCTTTTAGTGCCTCTTGGTACTTGACAGGTTGATGGAGTGAGAGGAAACCAGCAAAAAGACAAATGTTTTGGGATTGGCTTCTTGTGAGCACCCCTTCATTGATGTTGCCAATGATTCGATCAGGTGGATGAGATCTCAAGAAGATTAAATCTCCCTGGTATGGTATGATGGCATTTGTTGGTGAAGGCCGCAGATGTGAATCATCTGAGCTAACAGCTGTTGAGGACTTTGAAGACTCAACATCTGTTTGAAACGGAGGTGGAGGGATTGGTGGAAGTGGTGTGACACTTGATGGACTTTTATCCACTGATGGCAGATTTTGACCAACAGTGGTTGTGGATGTGGAAGCAGAGGTTGAAGGGCTAATTTGGTCAACAACTGTTGAGGTAGCAGTGGTTGGACTTTGACAGCTGTTTTGAACATCTGTTGCCCTGATGGTGGATTTGAATTTCTGCTGTGGGATCACAACTTCATATCCATATTCTTGTGGAAGTGATTGAGATGGACCTGCACTGTTAGTCTTGACATCAGTATTTTCAAATGTGAATTTATCAAGATCAAATAGTTCTGCAGGATTTGCAGGGATTTTCATTCATGAAAGTTCATTGAACTTCACATTCAAAGTCTCTTCCACTGTTTTAGTCCTAGTGTTAAACACCTTGTAGACCTTAGCAGTGGTTGAGTATCCCAAATGGTATCCACTGTCTACTTTGGCTGCAAATTTTGAAATGGAATCTTTTAAGTTTAAAATGAAACATGGGCAGCCAAATACTTTGAAGTATGAGATCAGTGGTTTGATTTTATACATAATTTCATAAGCAGTCTTTTCATGCCTAGGGTTTATTAAAACTCTGTTCTGGACATAGCAAGCAGTGTTTATTGCCTCTACCCAGAAAGTTAATGGCAAACCTGAATCTGCAAGCATGGTCCTGGCTGCTTCAATCAGAGTTCTGTTCTTTCTCTCAACTACCCCATTCTGCTCTGGTGTTCTTGGAATGTTGTACTGCCTTACAACTCCTTTTGACACACAGAAGGCATCCAACTCCTTATTTTTTAATTATGTGCCATTGTCACTTCTAAAGACTTTGACTGGTAAGTCAAACTGCTTTTCAACCTGTGTAACAAAATCTTGCAATATGCATGCAGTCTCATCTTTAGAATGTAAGAAATAAGTCCATGTAAACCTAGAAAAGTCATCAACTATCACCAAACAATACCTTTTCTTTTTAAGACTCATGACTTTAACTGGGCCAAACAAATCCATGTGCAGCATTTGCAAGCACTGGGTTGTTTTGGACTCTTCAATGGGCTTAAAAGAAATTTTATGTTGTTTTCCTTTTAGGCAGGAAACACAATGCTCAGGACATGAAAATGATTTTTGTGGAAGGCCTCTTACAAGACCATTTTTTGACAAAGTAGTGATTGTCTTGAGATTTGTGTGCCCCAATCTTCTGTGCCAAAGTTCTGTCTCTTTATTAGAGGCAGCTGAGAACAGACAGGCATCAGTTCTGGGGCTCTCTTTTGACAAATCAACCACATAAACATTGCCACTTCTTTGAGCAACAAGTTTAGTTTTTCCATTTTTTATTATTTCTTCAATCTTTTTTACCATTTCTGGCCCAACAATCCTACAACAATCTTTAGTGAAGAATGACCCAAACCCTTTGTCACTCATTTGTGAAACACTAAGAAGGTTGAATTTTAGATTGTCTATCAGATTGACATTTTCAAACCTAACATTTCCAGACTGTACTGTACCAGAGCCCATCACATTTCCCTTACTATTATTCCCAAAAGATATATCACCCCCTCCATGATTTTTGAATTCTTTGAGAAGGGCTCTACATCCTGTCATGTGCCTGGAGCCTCCACTATCTACATACCAAAGACTATCTAAGCATGCAGAATCTCCCTGCACATCAAGTAAATTATTAGTTCAGGAGGGTCTCCAAAGCCAAGATGGCTTTGGATGGGGTCTCAACAGTGTCTGTGTCAAGTTCAGGTGGATGGACAGTGGTTAGCTCAGGAGTTTGGTCAGTTTTTGAAACATTTTTCTCTAACCACTGCTGGGGGTCATTTCCCATCAACTGTTTAAAACCAAAGGGATGCATGTTCACTCTGGGTTTAGATGGCCTTTTGTAGGCCTCATAAACGTGTGGAACCCTTGGGTATGGCGGTTGACCTTTACCTCTTTGGTATTGGTTAGCAGGGGGTGCATTAGTCACCTGAACATCTCTTTTAACAGAGGTTTGGTTTAGTTGTTTTATAACAACTGTTTCAACTGATTGGAATTGTGGTTGTTTCTTGACTTGTGGTTTTGATGAACTCATTGGTGTTTTAGACATGTACTCTTCCTTTTTGACCTCATAGGATTTTAAGTACACACACTGCTGAGTGGTATGGTTGGTTTTACCACAGATGGTACAGCTCTTTGAAGGCATGATTATACTTGTTTTGTTAATGTCATAAGCTTTCAAATGAAAACAATCTTTGGTCAGGTGATTTTTCTTTACACGGAAATCACAAAACAAGTTTTTAACCTTTTCTTTCTTCTTCTTCTTTTCAGACTCCTTAGCAACATAGTTTTGAACTACTGCTGGGATGTCCTTAAGAGGGATCACTTTTGCCTTAGGAGCTTTGACACCATCCATAGTTGTGAAGTCCATTGGTTTGAAGTTTTCAAGGATGTCACACTCATCAGACCATGTGGGTTTAAATTGGTATTTCTCAATTTCCTCAAAGGTTGAGGACCCCACATATCTTTCCAAAGTGATTTTGTTACCAAGTTTGTCAGTGATTTTCACTTCTTGGCCATCCTTGTTGGTTGGTATGAATTCAGCAGTGGTTTGAACAGATTTTTCTAAAGCAGTGTTTTCAACATCATCATATTTTCTATAACCTACACCAAATTTGACGTTGCTTTTAATCTTTTTTTCAAGCATGACCTCATAACCTTTGCAGGATTCCACCCATTTTTCACATGTGATCTGGGTGGATTCCAACTCCTTTTTACAAACTTGATATTTTTCTATCATAGTTTGAAGTTGGTCCTTGGTTATGCTCTGCTCTTGTTTGAGGCTACAAATCTCACTATCCTTTTCTGACAATTTGGTTTTCAATTCTTTTAAAGATTTTTCAAATTGTACTTCATAGGTTAGCAATTTATCAACAAGGTTTTCATTCACCTCCTTAATGTTAGCAAATGCTATGATACATTTGTTTGGACAAAGGTTTTTAAGGACCTGGGTTGATACCTTGCATGCAGCCATCATTGCACAGTCACAAACATGCTCTTTCTCATCAGCCACATTCTCTTCTTTTTCACCATGTTTCTTCTCTTCTTCTTTAGACCAGGGGTCAGACAGTGGTTCTAACAGGGGTTCTGAATTTTCTTCCAACAGTATTTCACCAGCAACTACAGTAACCACTGCTTCAGCAATTTTATCCACTGTTTCATTATTTGGCTGTCCTTCTTCAGTTGTCAGCCTTTCTTGCACAGACTCCAATGCTACATAACAAAAATCATCACTAGAAACATCATTTTTAGCAAGGAGAGCAAAATTTTCATCACCTAGCTCATCAGGTAAGCTACTCCAGTCAACAAAGCCTTGGGTGAAAAAGCTTTGCTGATCTGGTTGAACCACTGCTGGTGTAGCTTGTTGAGATGCAGCTGGTTGCACTTGAACCTGAGGAGCTGGGGTCTGGACATACTGTATCTGAGGGACAGTGGTTTGGACAAAATGCACAGGAACATGGGTTGCAGGGTGTGCATAGTGAGCAGTGTTTACATGGGAAGTAGGGGTATATTGAGCATAATGCACAGTGGATTGGTTATTTTGTGGTCTTGGGTGTGAGGTAGGGTGTGTGATAATTGGTCCACTTGTTTGACTCCTACACTCTCTAGCAAAATGACCTAACCTATTGCACTTGTAGCATTTTATCTTTGATTTATCCAACCCTACTTTCAAATTCCCATGTAACCCTGGAAATTTTCTCCCTGTCCTTTTGTAAAACTTGCTAGTCCTAACACTTAGCAAAGCAAGTTGTGCAAGATATCCATCTCTTCTAAATCAGTTGTATCAAAATGCTGCAAATCATTGTGTTCAAAGCATAGATTGTCAGAGTTCTGGCTTTCTCTATTTGCTGTAAAAGAATAACTGGATGAGTGAGGATCAGAGTTGAAATTTCCACAAGCAGTTATGTCAATAAAATGATCATAACTCTGATCCTTACTACTGCCAGACTCTTCCTGACCCAAAAGAGCTGTGTTGCCAAATGCATAGTCATCTGCAACTTTGCCACACTCTTGCAACTTTTTTTTCTGGTTTAACTCCCTTTCATAGGTCAGGAGTCTACCATGAAGTTGGGTCAGGGTCAGATCTTTGAACCCAACTGGATTTCCAGTTACAAAAGCAATTGTATCCCATTTTTCAGGTAATGACCTAAGAAACCTGCTATTTTGTGTTGAATTAGCAAATTCAACATTAACAAGTCTTAGCTCACTAATGAGACAACTGAACCGTTCAAATTGTTGAGTTAATATTTCACCCTTAACGTGACAAAAGGTTTCATACTGTTGATTCAGAATTTCCCTGTTATTTTCAATTACTTCTTCAGTTCCCCCAAACTGTTCTTTCAGTGCATCCCACAATTCCTTGGCACTGTTACAGTGTAACAGCCCAGCATAGATTTCATTAGGTAGTGCGGATGCAACGATGCTGAATGCCTTGGCATCTAGTTCAATTTTCTGAAAATCCTGGTCCGTATAGTTCTCAATTTTCTTAGGAACAAAGACCTTGATATCCTCAGCACTCGGAACCATTGGAACATGTGGTCCAAAGATAACCGACTTCCAACATCCGGTATTCTGTTGAGCAAGGATGTGACCCATCCTTCTCTGCCAGATGTTGTACTCATTTCATTTCAACATGGGTGGTTTAAAGAGTGAACCGATGCGATTGTTAACATCTTGTGATTGTGACGTCATCCTGGTTGTTTTACAGGCACTGATTAATCAACTTTGCTCGTGATTAAACCTTACTCTGTTTTTCAACAAAACGAACAATTAAAAGTATCAACGATTATGAGCTGAACTTTTACGTCAAAAATGATTGTTAGATCAAATTTGACTGTCCTAGCTCTGATACCAATTGTTAGGATCTGAGTTTCTTTTGATTGTGTTTTTGTTTAACAATTATGAAGATGAAAGAGTAATTGCAGCAGAATTAATGGAATAAACTTTCAACACACAATCAACGAGAGAATTGTTTTAAGCAAGCATGTTTACATGGAATCGAATGATTGTATTTATTACAAACTTCAAATTACAATGCATGCATGCAATACAATCTCCCCCTCAGCCTGAGCTCACAGATGATTTGTTCGTACAGGAATGACAAGTGTTGAAGAGAGCTAATAGAACAGTACAGGGTACTGCTCTATTTATAGTACGAAGCAAACCACTGTGGCATCTTTGCTGACGTCACCATTGATAGTGACATCTAACCTCCTAACAACCTCAAACTACTGACCTATACAAACACTGTTGTCTAAACACTGTTATCTAAACAACTGATTACAATACAAATAAGAAAGCAAACAACTGATTCTTCATTCCACTGCTTCAGCCCTAGCAGTGCTTTGGTCTTCAGCAGTACTTGAGTCAAGACAGTAGATTGAGTAAACAGCACTTTGTCTTCAACAGTCTTTGGGATGCAACAGTTGTTGTAGACCATCAGTTGTTGTAGGAGATCAGTACTTAGAGGGCAGCAGTTGTTAGAATCACAATCAAAGGGGAAAGACTGAATGCAAACAACTGCTTATTCTGGATCCACTGCCCTGGTCCAGTTTTGGCTTTATATCATATGTCCTCTATAGGGTTCAATCCCAACAGTCCCCGAAACCATACCCCCACCCTTAGGTAGGCTTGTTATAATCAGGGTTGTTTGTGTTGAGTTGGGTTTTAGATAGGCTTGAACTCACCAACTGACCTCGTTTAGATATGGTTGGCAACCATCATATGATGAATTCAATAACACACAAAAAAATAATAATAATAATAACCACACTTGATTTTACCAAATTCTACCATTAAATAAAAAAACGTTTCTCTAAATAACATATTCTCAAACACATTAGCGAAAAAGAAAATATTTTTTTTTAAATTAACTTCATTAAAACAAACCTCCAACCCAAACGGGCAAAAAGCCAATTCAGAACAAAAACCCCCGTCCCAAACGGGCAAAGGACAAAATTACAACATATTCCAATCAATATATTTACATGACGATCTATATTTAACCCACCCGAAACCCTTCGATTTAATCTCTGTCATGATATCTTACGGACTTCTACTGATCTGCTTAAAAACCAACTCCTTTCTGCCTTTTCAAATACACCAGTAAGAAATAATAATCAACCCGTGAATAATCTTCTTCAATTTTCTCCCCCACCCCTGAGTAGAATTATGAATGTCCATTAAATCTTTGAAATCAAACGAAAATCGGGGGAATGTTGCACCGCTCACACCCGCGTTGCCATCGTACAAGCTGTAAACAGATGATCCACCGTTTCCTCATATTAGTAGCAGTAAGGACACATAACCGATGAGATATCCACGTTCCTTCTTCTTAAGTTAACTATGGTAGCAAGTGTAGGAATTCGTTCGTGTAAAATAAATACAAAATTTTATTAACTTGAAATTCTGAACAAGAACAGAATGAAAATAAAATACAGTACAATTACAACTGAACAAAACAGTAAAATAGGAACAAAAAATCGAACAGAACAATGTTCTAAGATGAGGATCGTGTTAGACAGGGGTCTCTTAAAACAAATTTCATGTCTCCCAGGAGATCACGTTTGTTTCCAGGATACAACAGCCGTAAGGAGTTGCACTGCCGGTCTTGACTCCAACCCGAAGGTGTACCTTGCTGCTTGAAGATGAAGAAGAATCAGAGGGAGAAAGAACGTATGTTGCTGTGTAAATTCGGTGTCACATCTGCAGTAGGGTAGTACCCTATTTATACTGCTCAAGTCGAAGTGAAACTGAAAAAATGAATTAAATGGGAGAATTAAGTTGCATTGAACATCTTCAATGCACTTTAATTCGTCATTTAATGCACAGTCAAAAGCATTGACTTCGTCAGTTTCGAATGCTGAGATGTAACTGCACTGGCATTAACTGCTGGAAGTTTCTGCGCACGCAGGTCTGCCCGCTCATGCGTGCGTGCGCCATTTTGGCTCACTTCCATGGGTGTGTGTGCCACCTTGGCTCAGTCCCATGCGTACCTGGACGCGTGCGCCGCGCACCTGCGCGCGTGCGCCGCGCACGTTACTTCAGTGCCCATGCTCCATGCGCGTGTGCGCGCCACCACACCATGTGTACTCGCGTGCGTACGCGCATGACTGCCACGTCATGCCCCCTGCACGCGGACCCACTAGGGTTACGCGCCTGCATGCCACGTCACCAACCACTTGGTCCTTGCAACTCTTGTGCTCCACCATACGCACATGGTCAGAAATACAAAGGCGGCTCTCAAGCGGCTCGCCGCGATGCGAAGTGGAAAGTGCGCCATCAAAGCTCCACATTGCGCCTCATCGCCCACGCCACGCGCGTGTGCGAATGCGAGTTAGGGTGCTCTGCACCCTTCGCGAGTACACTTATTGAGTGCTTCCATGAAACAATAAGAAAGGAGAGTTCCCACTTAAATACCCTTTAAATTTCATCTCTTCTCTTATGTGGGACAAGGTGCTACTTTTCCAATTTTTCAGCATTCAAGTTTCAAACACCAAACTTTAAGCATCGATATCTCATTCATCTTAGCTCCGTTTTGGACGTGGTTTAGTTCATTGCGAAGCTCTTCCGACATAGAACACAAACCCACAAATAAATATGGAAAACCCGCTCATTTTCTTATATTTATTTCTAGTCCAAAATAGGAAAAATCTTTTCCTATATCTGTGAAAAATGCTATTTCACAAATTTCCAACAATCCCCCACATGAATAGAAATCGATCTATCAAGTTTCAACGATACACTTTCAACAGTTGAGTATTGCAAGATAGGTAGGTGTAACCTTTGAACCTTCTTTTGTGAAGCATACTTAGCCTCCTAGGGTCTTGTAGACGCGGTGTCTTTGAACAATCCCCCATTTATGTAGGCGACAATATACATTCACACAACACTCTCCCTGGTCGAGTCAAGTCCTCATGGTTGTGTCCGTTTATGGTCATGGAACACTTTCCTAGTTCTGCGAGAGCTCTAGGATTTGCGCCTCCTGATGTGCGTGAGTGTTATTAGTTTTTAATGTATATGTTAATCCCTTTTTAACACTTTTTAGCCAAGTTTTAAATTTATAAAACACGATATTTACTAACACTAAACACACATATGGGAAAGTGCACCCATCGTGAGTGTAGTATAGTGTTGGTAAGATACCGAGGTCGTCCAAGGACACAAGAGCTTTTAGTACCGGTTTATCCTCAACGTCTAATCAAATCAAAAGTTTAGAAAAATATTTTAAACTAAAAAAAACTAACTAAAATGTTGAAAATAAAAATAAAAGTAAAAACAGATAGACAAGATGAATCACTTGGTTCCGACTCGTGTTTAGTGTAACCTTTGATTATTTCCACACTTTTGCACTATTTAAGAGATTATCTTAGTTATTGTAGTAGGCCCCTCTTTTGGAGGTGACGTTACCCTCAACCCAGTAGTTTGAGTCAGCAAGGATACAATCCTAAAGGGTCGGATTATTGAAAGATAATTAATTAAGTTATTAATGCATAATGTGGTAGGCCCCTCTTTTGAAGGTGACGTTACCCTCGGCTAAGTAGTCTGAGTCAGCAGGGATACAGTCCTATGTAGCCGGGTTAAAATATTAATAGTAGTTTAACTTATGAGGGGATCAAAGAGTTTGGACCCCCGCCATCCAATACCGTTAAGTATTGAAGGAGGTCCTACTAAATTTGACCCAGGTCCTTTGCAGGATCTATACACTGAACAATGGCAAGACTCTTACCAAACCGTTCCCTTAACCCCCGACCAGGTAGCCAACATACCTCCATATAGACCGTGGAGATATGAATGGTGAAAATCTTTTATTTTATATAGACAGTAAAATAATGCCAAGACACCACGGACAAACGATAAGAAAGAATCACCTTCAACATAAGAAACTAGTTATTAAAGTCATTAATACATAACTAATTAAAAAGTGCGAAAAGATTAAAAATAAAAAGTATTGCACTAGACACTTTGTCTTCACCAAGTGATGTAAGAGACTTAGGCAAACATGGCCTTGATTGTCAAGAACTCTTACGATCAATCTTGGATCCCGAGACGACTCACACACTCTATGATGGACAATGGAGATTGGTGGTGGATGATGGTGTTATGGTAGTGGTGGGTGGTGGGTGAAGTGTGAGAGAGGTGGTGTGCCAAGGGATGGTTTGAGCTTGAGCCAAGCACTCCTATTTATAGGTTGAACAGAAGCTCGGGCACGGCCCCGTGTCCAGTGAGCACGGCCCCGTGTCCACATCATTCTCTTTCTTCATTAATTTCCCTTGTCTTTATTAGTTGACCACGGCCCCGTGTCTGCTGGGCACGACCCCATGTGCAGAAGCATATCTGTACTATCAAGATTTGCCTGGATTCTGCGAATCTTATAGTTGGCCACGACCCCGTGTCCGCTGAGCACGGCCCCGTGGTGGGCGATGGAAGCTTCTACAACTTTATCTTTTATGCTGACACTTGGGCACGCCCCCGTGCTCACTGAGCACGGGGCGTGTTCAGCCTCCTGTCTTCTTGTTTTGCTTGGGAAGATGCTGTCGTGGGGTCGGGCATGTCATGTTTGTTCCCTTTCTTGTATTTATGTTAGATTTTGCTGTCTTTTTGCTTCTTTTGTTAATTTGAGCTCATTTAATCCTAAAAAAATACAAAAGGAAGACAAAAGCACACTTTTTCCAACATTAGTACTAAAAAAGGGTTAGTTTTATGCCACAATTGATGTAATTTATATGTTGCATTTTGCACACATCAAATACCCCCACACTTGAATCTTTGCTTGTCCTCAAGCAAAACTCTTTATAATATGGCTTTACACTCCCAAATGGAATGGGTAGAAAAGAAGGTTTTTGGGCTTGTCATAGAGTGTCGGGATTTCCAAGATTATTTATTTAGTTTTATTTTTATTTATTTACAATTCTATTCGTCATGATTTATTTAAAACTTTTCATAAGAGGAATTACTTATTAGGGCATAACATGCCTCTTTAAAATTCTCTTTATATACAAGTTCACATACCTCACGGGGGATCACTCAACACTCGGCCGAAGATGTATTTTAGTGAATCACTCGAGAGCGGCATGGAACTTACTCCTACCATATGCTTGCCAAGCAATCAATTGTAACATCCCGAAAATACAAAACTTTATATTAGAATCATAAAGTTTAAATAAACAAGAATTTATCTAACTAGGAAATTATAACCTAGTTAACTATAAGTCTATGAATAACTAGAATTAAGGCTAAAATAACCAAACTATAAGTTAAATAAAAGTAGAAGGGCCAATATTGTTAAAATTGAAACTATTGTTATTAGTTTTGATTAAAAACAAACCAAACACCCCATTTGAAGGGGGTCTGGTCGATCAAGAACCACCAGGGGCGACACCCACACTTCCACAACCCTAACTTCTACTAAACTCTCAAATTGAAGGCTCAAATCATGTTGTAAACGAAATCTGAACATAGAATCGTGATCACCTCGTCAAGGAGGTCATAAGGTATGTTAAATTAGGTTGTTTTGATTCAACTTCAATTCTTGCATGTGATTGAAATCGAGGGTTGAGCTTGATTACGTGTTGTAAAACATGAAATTGGAAGTAATGTGAGGTCTAGGGACAAACCCTAGATGATTTCTTGTCAAAATCTTGCATGTTAGTTGTAAGGATCAAAATCACTATAGTGGGTGATTAATAAACTAGTAGAACTTGATAAACACTAGGATTAAGACTCTTTCACTAGTGTAAACGGAAATTGTGAAATAATCTCTGAAATTATTGATGTCAAAATATGTGTATATTGTCTAATTGAGGTCAATTTAGGTGGTAATTCCAAGTCATGAGCTTGGTTTAAATCATGTAGAAATCTGACCCGCTAGGTGTTTGATAAAACGCCTAAATGAAGGTTAAAATGTTGAATGTTGGGCAAAACGCAGATTTGAATATATATTAAGAAATTATGCGTTAAAGCTTATGAAAGAGTTCTAAACTTGTGATGAATTGAACTCTTTAGGCAAGGATTCAGGAACGTCAAGTGGACACGCCGGAGGAGATACACGCGGGAAGGGTGTGCTTTAAAGGTACGTGACTTTAGTCTCGTTATATTATGTAATAATGTTTGGTTTAAGGTATAAATGATGTCGTAGTGTAATGGATGCGTTTGATGCGTCGTTAATGTGGCGAAGTTCACTAGACCATCAAACGGGTCAAAATAAAGAATTGTAATCAGGTTTGGCTTATCAATAAAGTGATGGTTTTCACTAGATAGCCAAACGGGTCAAAATAAAGAAATTGAAATCAGGTTTGGCTTACCAATAAAGTGATGGTTTCACTAGATAGCCAAACGGGTCAAAATAAAGAATTGAAATCAAGTTTGGCTTACCAATAAAGTGATGGTTTTCACTAGATAGCCAAACGGGTCAAAATGAGTCTTGTAGAGGAATCAAGTGGGTAGAGACTTGAAAGTTTCATACCTCGCTAGGTAATGGACGGCACCACACCAATAAAATTGGTTATGTTAGTTTAAGTTTATGAACCCGTGATATCGGGTCAAACTCTAAAGATCAATAAAATGTGTCGTTTGGAATGGAATGATGAATTCCAAGATAGAGAGCTTTCAGTTTCAAGGAAACCTGAAACTATGAATAACGTAAACACACCAAGATGTACAAGCCCAGGAACTTGGGTAATGGCATCTAAAGGGTGGGAATAAGAAATTGGAAACAAACATTTATAGTTAGAATGGGTCGAATTATTGGTAGGTTAGAAACTTTTAACCATACGATCGGTGATTTGATTGCCGGTACGATAGTTGAAATGAACATGTCCGTAGTAAATTTACAGACATACAGGAAAAGAAATGGCCTAAAATGGTATTCGGATTTGAGAGAAAACCACAAAAATAGTTAAATGGCAGATTTCCAGTGTCCACGGTAAATTACGGTATCACCGTAATTTATGGTGGAGATCAAAGTGTTACGGTGAGTTCTTCCTGAGTTACGGCAGAACCAGAAACATTCAAGGTCTACCGTAACTTACGGTAGACACCGTAAGTTACGGTGGAACCCAGAAAAATTGTATTTTATATGTTAATTCTTGATGTCGGAATTCGTTAATATGTAACGTATTAATGTCAAAACTAATGTTTTTAGTGTTTGACCCTAGGTATGGATGAAGTCCTTCCGGATGGTGATCAAGTATATTGTTAAGAACCGAACACGCATTTTGAAGCTTCCGCACTAATTCTAAATCTTGTCTAGACTTTAATCATGATGTAAATGCTTTTGTATTAATGTTTGAACCCTTTAAACTAGTTGTTAGTTAACTAGTAAGGGTTAGTCTTAAACTTGTTATGCACTAACTTATGTTGGTTTCGGGTATTACAACAAGTAGGTTTGGTCTTTAAACAAAAAAGTTTTTGTAAACTCTGATTTATATAAAGTTCATATGATTATCATTTAAAAACTGTTCAAAATATTTAGGGTGTTACAAGTTGGTAATCAGAGCCCAAGGTTGTTAACAAGTGTGTTCGGTTCAAGCTTGATCAAGCATCCGGTAAGAGTTAATTGTTCTAAAGTAGAATCACTAAGTATAAAGGGGAAATAATGAATTGACATGCATGGGAAGAGCGTGTTAACACACTCAAACCCGGAAAGTGCATTAAATAAGAACGGTGAAAACAAGTCATGAACTTGAATAAACCAAAGTAAATAAACCATATGCCATAGATGAAATGTTTAATGTAAACATTTCAGTTAAAGATGGCGAATAAAGGTAATGATGATGCGGTGCCAAGAGTCACCGAGCAAACGAGAGAAGTGATTGCTGAGGAGGTAGGAAAAGCAATCGAAAACAGTTTGTCGGGTTTCATCGACAAAATCCAAAACACTGTATTATCAGTGGTGGAAGAAAGGATCAAGAAATTGGAGGATAATACCAATTTAGCAAAGGAGAAGTCGGGAGGACGAAAATCTTGTTCTTATAAAGAGTTCATGGCGTGTAAACCGCCAATCTACAATGGGGAGGTTGACCCGATAATATGCCAACGGTGGCTAAGTGATATGGAGGGAGTATTTGAAAGAACCCATTGCGATGAGGATGACTACGTGGCTTATGGCACGGGTAAGTTAAGGGGTCAGGCGAAAGATTGGTGGGATAACAAGAAGAAAGAGATCGGAAGTGAAGTAGCTAAGGCTATGACATGGGACGAGTTTAAGACGCTGTTTCTTAAACATCATAGTCCCAAGGCAGTCATTAACAAAATCAAGAAAGAATTTATGCAGCTTCGACACAAGGGTGAATCCATCGATAAAATCACGGGAACATTCATGGATAAAATGAAGTTTTGTGATGATCTTATAACGAATGAAGAGCAGAAAAGATATTATTATTATAATATGCTGAGCGCCGAGTATAGGGAGTTTATGACTCCTTCGAAGTATGAGACTCTCACCGAGATTATAAATGTTGCTCGGGAACGGGAGATAGAATTGAATAAACAGATAGAAAGAGGCGAAAGAAGGGCACAGGTAGTCAACCCAAGCCCGACGAAAAAGGCACGTCCGAACGAATCCTCAAAGAAACAAGAAGGAAAAAGCGGGTCATCAAGCTGCAAGATATGCGGGAAAGGGCACAAGGGTGAGTGCCGGTTTAAGGACAAGCCGTGTCCTATTTGTGGGAAAACCGGGCACACGGCTGCGTTGTGCTCGGGGAAGGTGTCGGTGTGTTATAAATGTTATCAGCCGGGTCACAAGAAATCAGAGTGTCCGGAATTGATCGGGAAGAAAGATTACAAGGATACACGTACTGAGACACCAAGAGCAAAGGCAAGATCCTTCCAGTTAACGGCAGCCGAGGCAAAGGTGGAACCCGATGTGGTTTCAGGTATATTTGCTATAAACTCGATTCCCGCACATGTGTTATTTGATACGGGTTCGAATAAATCCTTTGTTTCACATGGATTTATTCGGCATCCTTCTTTTGTACTAACAAAATTGCCTATGCCATTAGAAGTAGAGATAGGTGATAACAAAAGTTTCCTTGTATGTGATGTATGTCGAGATTGTAAAATAAACATTGATGATGAGGAATATCTAATAGACTTGATCCCTATGTCAATGGGAGAATTCCAAGTAGTGGTCGGGATGGATTGGTTATCTCGACATCATGCAGAAGTGATATGTTTCCGCAAGGAAATAAAATTGACATCTCCAAGCGGAAAGCAAGTTACCATCTATGGCGAAAAAGGGGAAGTCCCGTTATGTGCTCAATAATAAAAGCTCATAAACTTATGAGGCGCGGATGTAAAGCATTTATGATATACGCAAACGAATCTGATAAAGAGACGCCGAAGATTGAAGATGTACCAGTGGTACGCGAATACGCTGATGTATTTCCGGAAGATTTACCGGGAGTACCGCCAGAACGGGAGGTAGAGTTCGGAATTGAATTGATTCCGGGCACGAAACCTGTGGCTAAGGCGTCGTATCGGTTAGCGCCATCAGAATTGCAAGAATTGTTGTCCCAAATCCAAGAATTGCTCGACAAGGGATTTATTCGGCCAAGTGTGTCTCCATGGGGCGCACCAGTGTTATTCGTGAGAAAGAAGGACGGGAGCATGCGTATGTGCATTGATTACCGGGAGTTAAATAAACTCACGGTAAAGAATCGATATCCGCTTCCAAGAATTGATGACCTATTTGACCAATTACAAGGTGCAAGTTGGTTCTAAAAAATCGACCTCAGATCGGGGTATCATCAGTTAAAAGTCAAAGAGGAGGATGTACCGAAAACGGCTTTTCGTACACGGTACGGACATTACGAGTTTCTCGTGATGTCCTTTGGGTTGACTAATGCACCCGCGGCTTTCATGGATCTCATGAACCGGGTTTGTAAACCCATGCTAGACAAGTCAGTGATAGTGTTCATTGATGACATCTTGGTATACTCCAAGAATGAAGCAGAACACGCAAGTCATTTGCGTAAAGTGTTGGAGACGCTCAGGAAAGAGAAATTGTATGCAAAATTCTCAAAATGTGCCTTCTGGTTACAAGAGGTGCAATTTCTTGGGCATATCATTAGTGCAAACGGAGTGTTAGTAGATCCGTCAAAGATAGAAGCTGTGTCAAGATGGACTCCACCAAGGAATCCTTCAGAAATCAGAAGCTTCTTGGGACTTGCGGGTTATTATCGGAGATTCATACAAGACTTCTCCAAAATTGCTATGCCGTTGACCAAACTAACCCGTAAGGATGAAAAGTTTATTTGGGCTGAGGATCAAGAAAGGGTGTTCCAAACGCTCAAGGAAAAATTGACTCATGCACCGGTATTGTCGTTACCAGACGGAACGGACGATATGGTAGTTTACTCGGATGCATCGCATTCGGGACTTGGTTGCGTTTTGATGCAGCGGGGCAAGGTTATAGCCTATGCCTCGAGGCAACTAAAGACTCATGAGAAAAGATATCCTACCCATGACCTCGAGTTGGCAGCAGTGGTGTTCGCCTTGAAAATATGGAGGCATTATTTGTATGGGGTGAAGTGCACTATCTTTACCGACCATAAAAGCTTAAAATATTTCTTCGATCAGAAGGAATTAAATATGAGGCAGAGGCGGTGGTTAGAAACTGTCAAAGACTTTGATTGTGAAATACATTACCACCCCGGGAAGGCTAATGTAGTGGCAAACGCGTTGAGCCGAAAGACAGACTATACGCCTATTCGAGTACGATCGATGCAACTAATTGTGACATCGGCCTTGCTTGAACAAATCCGGAAATCTCAAATTGAAGCGATAAAGGAAGAAAATGTGAAAAGGGAAAGAATAGTTGGGCAGTTAAAAGACCTGGAGGATGATAACCAAGGAATGAAGACTCGATTTGGGAGAATTTGGGTTCCAAATACCTGTGGGGACAAGGTGCTTCTACTTGACGAGGCCCATAAATCTCATTATTCAATTCATCCGGGGGATACCAAAATGTATAATGACTTAAAACAAAACTATTGGTGGCCTGGAATGAAAAGAGATATTGTGAAATATGTACAGAAGTGTTTGACTTGTTTACAAGTCAAAGCGGAGCACCAAAAGCCATATGGTAAGTTGCAACCATTGGATATCCCAGTTTGGAAATGGGAACAAATCTCGATGGATTTGTTAACCAAATTGCCCAAAACCAATCGCGGATTTGATGCTATATGGGTAGTCGTGGATAGATTGACGAAAAGTGCTCACTTCATTCCGATTCGTGAGACTTATACATCCGAAAAGATGTCGGAGGTGTACACCAATGAAATCATAGCACGTCGTGGAGTGCCGATATCCATTGTGTCAGACAGAGATACACGGTTCACTTCTAATTTCTGGCGCGAATTCCAGGAGTAAATGGGAACTAAACTGTTCATTAGCACTGCTTACCATCCACAAACGGATGGGCAAAGTGAGAGAACAATACAAACGTTGGAAGATATGTTGCGGGCTTGCATTATCGACTTCGGGGGTAGTTGGGATGTCCATCTACCCTTGGTCGAATTTTCATATAACAATAGCTATCAATCGAGCATAAAAATGGCCCCGTATGAGATGTTATATGGTAGAAAGTGTCGAACCCCGGTGTGTTGGGGAGAAGAGGATTAGCACCTAATGATATAATCCGAACTACGAATGAGAAGATCGATTTGGTCCGAGCTAACCTAAAGGCGGCTCAGGATCGACAAAAAAGCATACGCGGAGAAACGGAATAGACCGATTGAATTTCAAATCGGCGATAAAGTAATGCTAAAAGTATCGCCATGGAAAGGGATTATACGGTTCAGAAAAAGAGGAAAGTTGAGTCCGAGGTTCATTGGGCCATTCAGAATCACGGAACGGGTTGGTAAGGTGGCGTATCGCCTTGAACTACCGAGGAGTTGAGTGGAATTCATAGCACATTCCACGTGTCACATCTTCGAAAATGTTTAGCAGATGAAACCGCTTGCATTCACTATGATGATATCGAGGTGGATAACAGCCTCAACTATGCAGTAAAGCCAATTGTGATATTAGATCGTAAGGAGAAGAGTTTGAGGAGCAAAGTAATTAACCAAGTGAAGGTTAAATGGGAACACAGGAAGGGTGCGGATACCACATGGGAGTCCGAAGAAGAGATGCAACGGCTCTACCCTAAACTATTTGGTACGTATTACGGTTTCGGGGACGAAACCCTTTTTAAGGGGGGTGGACTTGTAACATCCCGAAAATATAAAACTTTATATTAGAATCATAAAGTTTAAATAAACAAGAATTTATCTAACTAGGAAATTATAACCTAGTTAACTATAAGTCTATGAATAACTAGAATTAAGGCTAAAATAACCAAACTATAAGTTAAATAAAAGTAGAAGGGCCAATATTGTTAAAATTGAAACTATTGTTATTAGTTTTGATTAAAAACAAACCAAACACCCCATTTGAAGGGGGTCTGGTCGATCAAGAACCACCAGGGGCGACACCCACACTTCCACAACCCTAACTTCTACTAAACTCTCAAATTGAAGGCTCAAATCATGTTGTAAACGAAATCTGAACATAGAATCGTGATCACCTCATCAAGGAGGTCATAAGGTATGTTAAATTAGGTTGTTTTGATTCAACTTCAATTCTTGCATGTGATTGAAATCGAGGGTTGAGCTTGATTACGTGATGTAAAACATGAAATTGGAAGTAATGTGAGGTCTAGGGACAAACCCTAGATGATTTCTTGTCAAAATATTGCATGTTAGTTGTAAGGATCAAAATCACTATAGTGGGTGATTAATAAACTAGTAGAACTTGATAAACACTAGGATTAAGACTCTTTCACTAGTGTAAACGGAAATTGTGAAATAATCTCTGAAATTATTGATGTCAAAATATGTGTATATTGTCTAATTGAGGTCAATTTAGGTGGTAATTCCAAGTCATGAGCTTGGTTTAAATCATGTAGAAATCTGACCCGCTAGGTGTTTGATAAAACGCCTAAATGAAGGTTAAAATGTTGAATGTTGGGCAAAACGCAGATTTGAATATATATTAAGAAATTATGCGTTAAAGCTTATGAAAGAGTTCTAAACTTGTGATGAATTGAACTCTTTAGGCAAGGATTCCGGAACGTCAAGTGGACACGCCGGAGGAGATACACGCGGGAAGGGTGTGCTTTAAAGGTACGTGACTTTAGTCTCGTTATATTATGTAATAATGTTTGGTTTAAGGTATAAATGATGTCGTAGTGTAATGGATGCGTTTGATGCGTCGTTAATGTGGCGAAGTTCACTAGACCATCAAACGGGTCAAAATAAAGAATTGTAATCAGGTTTGGCTTATCAATAAAGTGATGGTTTTCACTAGATAGCCAAACGGGTCAAAATAAAGAAATTGAAATCAGGTTTGGCTTACCAATAAAGTGATGGTTTCACTAGATAGCCAAACGGGTCAAAATAAAGAATTGAAATCAAGTTTGGCTTACCAATAAAGTGATGGTTTTCACTAGATAGCCAAACGGGTCAAAATGAGTCTTGTAGAGGAATCAAGTGGGTAGAGACTTGAAAGTTTCATACCTCGCTAGGTAATGGACGGCACCACACCAATAAAATTGGTTATGTTAGTTTAAGTTTATGAACCCGTGATATCGGGTCAAACTCTAAAGATCAATAAAATGTGTCGTTTGGAATGGAATGATGAATTCCAAGATAGAGAGCTTTCAGTTTCAAGGAAACCTGAAACTATGAATAACGTAAATACACCAAGATGTACAAGCCCGGGAACTTGGGTAATGGCATCTAAAGGGTGGGAAAAAGAAATTGGAAACAAACATTTATAGTTAGAATGGGTCGAATAATTGGTAGGTTAGAAACTTTTAACCATACGATCGGTGATTTGATTGCCGGTACGATAGTTGAAATGAACATGTCCGTAGTAAATTTACAGACATACAGGAAAAGAAATGGCCTAAAACGGTATTCGGATTTGAGAGAAAACCACAAAAATAGTTAAATGGCAGATTTCCAGTGTCCACCGTAAATTACGGTATCACCTAATTTACGGTGGAGATCAAAGTGTTACGGTGAGTTCTTCCTGAGTTACGGCAGAACCAGAAACATTCAAGGTCTACCGTAACTTACGGTAGACACCGTAAGTTACGGTGGAACCCAGAAAAATTGTATTTTATTTGTTAATTCTTGATGTCGGAATTCGTTTATATGTAACGTATTAATGTCAAAACTAATGTTTTTAGTGTTTGACCCTAGGTATGGATGAAGTCCTTCCGGATGGTGATCAAGTATATTGTCAAGAACCGAACACGCATTTTGAAGCTTCCGCACTAATTCTAAATCTTGTCTAGACTTTAATCATGATGTAAATGTTTTTGTATTAATGTTTGAACCCTTTAAACTAGTTGTTAGTTAACTAGTAAGGGTTAGTCTTAAACTTGTTATGCACTAACTTATGTTGGTTTCGGGTATTACAACAAGTAGGTTTGGTCTTTAAACACAAAAGTTTGTGTAAACTCTGATTTATATAAAGTTCATATGATTATCATTTAAAAACTGTTCAAAATATTTAGGGTGTTACCTCAATCCTCCTCCTTTTTAACTATATACCTTTGTAAATATCAAGAGGACTTTTGGGTGAAGGGTTAGGCTTGGGTTAAAGGTAGGTGGTTGGGTTAGTGGTTAGTGGTTAGTAGAAAAGGGCGAAAAAGCGTAACAAGCGTCGGTTTTCGAAAGACTTTTTATTTTTGCAATTTTTTTTTGATGAAGCTATTATTCAAACAAAGTTATTTTTGATGAACTTGTTTGTTTACTTCTTTTGCTTCATCATCAACACATTTTTTTTTTCAAAGTCAAACGAAAAACCAAGCTTGTTACTAAAACCAAGGGTTAAAAATAAAAAAGGTTTTTGTGGGTGAAAGGGTGTTTGGTTTGGGTTAAGAAATGAAAAGGTTTAGGCTCAAAGGGGTTAACTAGGGGGATTTTGGGTAGGTGGTAAAAAAGAAAAATAATGGTGTAGAAATAAAAAAAGGTTAGTCCTAATGCCTCCAGCATTTACTTACTCGGGTTTAAGTTGGTAAGGACCGGGAATATATCGTCGTGGCAAGTTCTAGAGTTGTAAGAACCAAGCGGCTATTCACACAAGAAACGAAAAAATGAGCATTTAATTTAAAGATATGTTTTTGTATGCTCAATAAAGGCTCAAAACTCACTTTTGTGGGAATGAGTTTTTATATGATCAAGTATACATAATTAAATTTTAACTAAGCTTGTCATGCCTTTTCATAATTCTCTTATGTTGGTTCTTTTTATCACGACGCTATCAGTTGTAAATTTGTAAAAAATATAACCTTTTTAGAATTTTGAAATTCCCAAATTAAACCTAGACAAGTAAAAAAAAATGAAAATTTGTGAAAAAAAATTTGGGGTGATTAGCGGTTCCAATAGAGTTTTGTGTAAGGCTTGTTATTAGGACTTGCATGATTCAAGGTTTTAGCATCCCCCCCCCACACACTTAAATTACACATTGTCCTCAATGTGTCCCAAAAATAAATTTTTAGGTTGATTGAATGTGTAAAAAGGTGTGAAAAAGCAAAAATTAGTGTTACTGGGCGCTGGACACGGCCCCGTGTTGTCCGGGCACGGCCCCGTGTTCAAGTGCCAGTAACAAAATTAAACAAAAGAAACAGAAGTGTCACGGCCCCCGACCCGGTTTGACCCGTTTCAGGAGCCGCGGAACAGAAAATCTCGTGGTATTTATTTGACAGCGGAAGTTTTCTTCAGGATCTTTTTAAAACTGCATTTTCCCGATTATTTTTATTTCACAATTCGGGATAAAAACCCGGTAATTTACAATCATATGATTTCACAAAGAAATCTTTATTTTACAAAACATGTTTCTTTATTTTATATTGAGCCACTTCCTTAAGCTTGTAGTGCTTCACGGCACTTTTCCTGGATCACAACAGATCACCTGAAACATGTTTGAAAAAGGTTTTGTCCGCGGGAAATACTGGTGAACCATTCTTTTTATTAAAATGACACATTTGTTATAATTTACAGTATTAAGAGAGATTACAATGTTTCCTGATATCAACCAACTACCCACGATATTTGTCACTCGACCATCCATCGGTAACCTCATTGTCCAATGGTGTCTGTGACTATGGTCATATCACTCATTGGCTAACCCGTTGTCCAATAGTGATGGTTATCAAGTAATGTATACAAAACCCCACATACCGGCTGTAACTTGGTGATTACATAAACTTAATCACTGTAATTATAATCTTTGAAAATAAACATGATTTTGAAAGTAATTTGATAAAAAGAGAATGAATCACATTGCAGATTTAATTGAGCAGAGCCTAGTATACTGATTAGCATTTTAACCTAAATTAATAACATGCACACGAACTCGGTTAGTAACTAATACAGCATTTACGATAACTCACGAGATTAAAACCTTCACAGCGAATGACAAAGTGTGATACTTAAACATCCATCGATTTAACGACGAATGACAAAGCATAAACCCTAATGTGGGCAGCACTTAAACATCCATTGGATAGTTTAATCGATCAGACATTAAATCGTATCAGCGATCGAGTTAATACCCGGTATCGGAGCAGCGCCTTGCTAATTATATGTGAAATTTCGACTTCAGAGGATTATAACTTCGTTTTTGAAAGTTTGTTTCGACACAGAATGAAAGTCCCTGATGCAAGCTATTTATAGGTGAAATTAAGGCCTCACGTGGCCCGCGTAAGCCTTCGGCTTGCCCTTACGCGGCCCGCGGAGCCGCCCAGTCTACGACTAGCCTTGACCAGTCACAAGTAGGCTAGCCAGGTGGTCGCTACGTTGATCCGGAACACTTATCCGGTCAACACAGGTTTGACGCGGCCCGCGTAAGGTATGCTTAACCTTTACGTGGCCCGCCTGAAGACCATATTTCTTGTTTTCTTGATTTTTCATGCGCAGTATGGTTTCAAGGGTCCGGGTTTTCACTTGTGGGTTGATTTATGGCATTTTTGAGAGTCCTTACAAGAAGCCTGGACACGGGGGCGTGTCGGGTAAACACGGCCCGTGTCCAGTTTACCTGAACTGGGTCATATCTGCAGAGTGTGCTGAGCTTACTGTTAATGAGAAAAATTGTCGGATGGCCCTGTTTTCCTGCATGGGGTGCTGGTTCAAGTTTCCCTTGCATCCGTTGTCATCTCGAGTGTGTTTTATTCCTGAAAATTATAACTAACTAGAAAACGTAAAGATTAATCTAAACTAAACTAAGGATAATTCCGCGGAATGCCTCCGTGGTGCGCCACGTTTATAAGGGTCCTTGGCTAGACCCAAAGCCTGGTCATATATGTTACCCAAGTGGGATGTTTTGCATCCCATGCTACACCGTCGGAGAGCGTCATCCAAGCTTGAGTCTATGACCTTCATGTAGTTGACCGGGTCTTCATCCTCTACTCTCTTTCCACATTCCAACTTCACTTCCTTGTCCCCAAACTTCAATGTTAGTGTTCCGTCATTCATATCTACCATTGCTTGGGCGGTGGCTAGAAATGGCCTCCCGAGGATGAGAGGGACATCGGTGTCTTCCTCCATGTATAGGATGACAAAGTCGGTCGGGAAAACGAAATTGTCAACTTTGACCAATAGATTTTCAGCGACACCTTGTGGAAATTTGACGGATCTGTCGGTGAGTTGTATGCTCATCTTTGTAGGGCTCGTTGTTCCTAGGCCGAGTCGTTTGAACATCGATGTGGGCATGATGTTAATGCTAGCCCCAAGATCGGCTAATGCATTACGAATGGGGGATTCCCCGATTGAGCAAGGAATCGTGAAGCTTCCGGGATCAATTTTCTTTTGTGGGAGTTTTTTGAGTACTAAGGCGGAGCATTCTTCGCCTAAGTTAACTAATTGCAATGATTCAATTTTCCATTTGTGAGTGAGGAAGTCCCTCATAAATTTTGCATATTTAGGCATTTGGGTTAGGACCTCAATAAAAGGAATATTAACATGCAATTGTTTTAGTAAATTTTCGAACTTTGCGAATTGTTCATCGGTTTTTTGACGATTTAACCGACCGGGGTATGGAACCAGAGGAGTCTTGGTGGGCTCTTGATTTGGTGGAGAAGCCTTTTCTGGTTGGGGCGCGGGTGAAGTCGTGCTTTGGCTGAGCTGACTTCTTTCAACCGGTGGTAATGGGGCATCCTTGGGACCCACGGTTCGGTTTCTCAATGTGATGAGATGTACTTGCGCCTTTAGGTTGGTTTCGGTATTGCTTGGTAATGCGCCTTGTGGTCTTTCGGAGAAATTTTGAGCTATTTGATTTAATTGTTTTTCAATGTTTTGAATTTGTTGATTTCTAAAATTCGATTCCAATTGCTGAAATCGATCCGAGTTTTTCTTTTCGGTGTCGGAGATGAGGCGAGATACAGTATCTTCAAGCCTTTCTCGTCCACCTTGTTGTTGAGAAAAGTTTTGTGGTTGTTGAAAGTTAGTTCGTTGGTTTTGTTGGTTACTACTATTGCCGGGATCCCTCCAACTAAGGTTAGGGTGGTTACGCCATCCTTGGTTGTAGGTACCCGTTGGTGGACCCGACGGCCTAGGTCTATTATCAATGTAGTTTACCATTTCTGTTTGATCATCTACTTCTTTCATACAACTCCAATTTTCATGTGGTCCACCACACCCCTCACAAGCCATAACCGAGGCCGTTTTTGTCATTTCTATCTTTTTGATTTTTGAAGAAAGGGCCTCGATTTGGGCTTGTAAAGAAGTGCTTTCATCAACCTTATGGGCGCCCGGGGCAATAGATTTATTACCTCGGGGAGTGAGCCACTGAAAATTGGTTTGAGCAATTTCCTCAATTTGATTGTATATTTCATTTGGGCGACGATTACCTAGAAGTCCCCCGGAGCTAGAATCAAGTGTTTGACTTGTGTGTGGCAACAACCCATTGTAGAAAGTGGATACTTGTTGCCATACTGCAAGACCGAGATGAGGACACTTTCTTAGTAGCTCTTTGAACCTTTCCCAAGTTTCATATAAGGATTCCGCATCCTCTTGTGAATATGTGTTAATTTCAGTCATTAATTTAGCTGTTTTAGCATGAGGGAAATATTTATATAGAAACTTTTGGGCTAGTTCATCCCAGGTGTTTACCGAGCCAACTGGGAGGGTGTTGAGCCAAGCCTTAGCTCGGTCTTTTAGTGAAAATGGAAACATTCGAAGGCGGATGGCGTCGTTTGATGCTCCATTGATCCGAAAGGTATCACATATTTCTAAGACATCAGTAATATGTAGATGGGGATCCTCGTCCGCAAGCCCAGGAAAGGTTGCGGAGTTTTGAAGCATTTGTATCAAATGCGGTCGAAGTTCGAAGTTATTGGCTTCGACATTCGGTGCATTGATAGCGGCGCCGAGGTTACCTACGGTGGGCCGTAGATAATCCATGAGGGTACGTTGATCCGCCATTGGAAATGGGTCCCCTGAAACTTTCTCTTGATTTTTAGCTTTAAGTCTTTTTCTGAGAAAGCGTTCGGGTTCTTCTAGAGGTTCTTTTATGTCTCTACTAGAACTGGAGCTCATACACTACGTAGGAAGTTCAAATGTGGCTCCTGGGTTCCGAGTCCTGCAGAAAAACAGAAAAGAATGTTGGTCAGAAGGTTCACCACGGCCCCATGCTCAGTGAACACGGCCCGTGGTCGGAGGTACAGTGATTGTTTTCCGGATCCCTGTTACTGGGAGTTGGACACGGCCCCGTGTTGCACCAACACGACCCCGTGCTCAGCTCTCTGTAACTCGAAAAATAAAAACTGTCAGTGATAATGCTGGGCACGGCCCGTGTCCGACCAGGCACGGCTCGTGCTGAGCTCTGCAGAAACTGAAAAACTAAGAAAAATCCTAAAAAAAATAGAAAAATAAGAAAAACGATTAGGCCGTTGATTCCTAACTTTCTTAAAATCCTTGTGTCCCCGGCAACGGCGCCAAAAACTTGATGTGCGTGAGTGTTATTAGTTTTTAATGTATATGTTAAGCCCTTTTTAACACTTTTTAGCCAAGTTTTAAATTTATAAAACACGATATTTACTAACACTAAACACACATATGGGCAAGTGCACCCATCGTGAGCGTAGTATAGTGTTGGTAAGATACCGAGGTCGTCCAAGGACACAAGTGCTTTTAGTACCGGTTTATCCTCAACGTCTAATCAAATCAAAAGTTTAGAAAAATATTTTAAACTAAAAAAAATAAAAACTAACTAAAATGCTGAAAATAAAAATAAAAGTAAAAACAGATAGACAAGATGAATCACTTGGTTCCGACTCGTGTTTAGTGTAACCTTTGATTATTTCCGCACTTTTGCACTATTTAAGAGATTATCTTATTTATTGTAGTAGGCCCCTCTTTTGGAGGTGACGTTACCCTCAACCCAGTAGTTTGAGTCAGCAAGGATACAATCCTAAAGGGTCGGATTATTGAAAGATAATTGATTAAGTTATTAATGCATAATGTGGTAGGCCCCTCTTTTGAAGGTGACGTTACCCTCGGCTAAGTAGTCTGAGTCAGCAGGGATACAGTCCTAAGTAGCCGGGTTAAAATATTAATAGTAGTTTAACTTATGAGGGGATCAAAGAGTTTGGACCCCCGCCATCCAATACCGTTAAGTATTGAAGGAGGTCCTACTAAATTTGACCCAGGTCCTTTGCAGGATCTATACACTAAACAATGGCAAGACTCTTACCAAACCGTTCCCTTAACCCTCAACCAGGTAGCCAACATACCTCCATATAGACCGTGGAGATATGAATGGTGAAAATCTTTTATTTTATATAGACAGTAAAATAATGCCAAGACACCACGGACAAACGATAAGGAAGAATCACCTTCAACATAAGAAACTAGTTATTAAAGTCATTAATACATAACCAATTAAAAAGTGCGAAAAGATTAAAAATAAAAAGTATTACACTAGACACTTTGTCTTCACCAAGTGATGTAAGAGACTTAGGCAAACATGGCCTTGATTGTCAAGAACTCTTACGATCAATCTTGGATCCCGAGACGACTCACACACTCTGTGATGGACAATGGATGATGGTGGTGGATGATGGTGTTATGGTGGTGGTGGGTGGTGGGTGAAGTGTGAGAGAGATGGTGTGCCAAGGGATGGTTTGAGCTTGAGCCAAGCACTCCTATTTATAGGCTGAACAGAAGCTCGGGCACGGCCCCGTGTCCAGTGGGCACGGCCCCGTGTCCACATCCTTCTCTTTCTTCATTTATTGCTCTTGTCTTTATTAGTTGACCAAGGCCCCGTGTCTGCTGGGCACGACCCCGTGTGCAGAAGCATATCCGTACTATCAAGATTTGCCTGGATTCTGCGAATCTTATAGTTGACCACGACCCCGTGTCCGCTAAGCATGGCCCCGTGGTGGGCGATGGAAGCTTCTACAACTTTGTCTTTTATGCTGACACTTGGGCACGCCCCCGTGCTCACTGAGCATGGGGCGTGTTCAGCCTCATGTCTTCTTGTTTTGCTTGGGAAGATGCTGTCGTGGGGTCGGGCATGTCATGTTTGTTCCCTTTCTTGTATTTATGTTAGATTTTGCTGTCTTTTTGCTTCTTTTGTTAATTTGAGCTCATTTAATCCTGAAAATACAAAAGGAAGACAAAAGCACACTTTTTCCAACATTAGTACTAAAAAAGGGTTAGTTTTATTGCATTTTGCACACATCACCTCCCCACAAATCCATTCGAAGCGACCCCACTTCTCTCTAGCATAGGTGATTCCTCTGAATCATTAAAAGCATCATGGTTAATTTGGATTTCCTCAAAATCCTTAACCTCAACATGCTTAACCTTTCCTTCATGTCACTGATTGGAATGGACTAGGAAGTACACAACTCCCTTTATTAGTTTTGGGGCACCCCTCACAGTGACTCCCTTTAGGTTTATGATTAAGTTTGCCTATTGAACCAAGATCTTGGGATCTCCAGTCAACTAGGTTTATGTTTCCCTCATATTCCCTTCTTCTATGGGCTTTAGTCCCATTCCTCTTGACGACTTCTACACCTTATCTTTGCTTAAGCCTTTTGTTAACGGCTCCGCAATGTTCTCTTTTGACCTAACATAGTCAACTGAGATAACACCCGTTGAGATAAGTTGTCGTACCGTGTTGTGTCTATGTTGAATGTGCCTTGATCTGCTTTGTGCTCTAACAAGTGAAAAGTGCGCCATCAAAGCGCCACATTGCGCCTCATCGCCCACGCCATGCGCGCGCACGTGTTCAAGTGCGAGTTAGGGTGCTCCGCACCCTTCGCGAGTACACTTAGTGAGTGCTTCCATGAAACAATAAGGATGGAGAGTTCCCACTTAAATACCCTTTAAGTTTCATCTCTCCTCCTATGTGGGACAAGTTGCTACTTTCCCAATTTTTCAGCATTCAAGTTTCAAACACCAAACTTTGAGCATTGATATCTCATTCATCTTAGCTCCGTTTTGGACGTGGTTTAGTTCGTTGTGAAGCTCTTCCGACATAGAACACAAACCCACAAATAAATATGGAAAACCCACTCATTTTCTTATATTTATTTCTAGTCCAAAATAGGAAAAATCATTTTCTTATATTTGTGAAAAATGCTATTTCACAAATTTCCAACAATCCCCCACATGAATAGAAATCGATCTATCAAGTTTCAATGATACACTTTCAACAATTGAGTATTGCAAGATAGGTAGGTGTAACCTTTGAACCTTCTTTTGTGAAGCATACTTAGCCTCCTAGGGTCTTGTAGACGCGGTGTCTTTGAACAATCTCCCATTTATGTAGGCGACAATATACATTCACACAACACTCTCCCTGGTCGAGTCAAGTCCTCATGGTTATGTCCGTTTATGGTCATGGAACACTTTCCTGGTTCTGCGAGAACTCTAGGATTTGCGCCTCCCTAGAAATCCATTCGAAGCGACCCCACTTCTTTGTAACATAGGTGATTCCTCTGAATCATTAAAAGCATCATGGTTAATTTGGATTTCCTCAAAATCCTTAACCTCAACATGTGTCACACCCCGATATATCCACGTATTACCAGTGGGCCCAGTGAGGAGTATCGTGACGTAGTTGATATTATCATAGTCAATTAATCACAGTTTAATGCACATCGGAAGTCTTGGATAGAAAATAATAATATAAACCAAAATGCAAAGTATAATAAAATATTATACAAACGGTTGTAAGTGGATCCACAGGCGGATCTTAAAACATAAAGTAAATATTGTTCAACAGACTTTAAGTATTAAGAGCTTGCAAGACTATTTAACTAATACTCAGGAGCTTCCAGCCCATTTCGCGTAGTACCTGCACTTAATCTTTTTGAAAAATACGTCAGTTTTCACTGTTAAATACGATTAACTGACTCTTTTGAAAAGTGTTTATAAAAAAATTGGTTTGGATGCACAAGGCATAAAATCCTATTATAAATTGGGACAATTATTTAAAATAATCTTGTATACAGATTTACATTTTGTCGTACGTTCAGGGCCCGGATAGAAGAGCCGAGACAGGATTAATAGACACACCACTTGTATAAGTTTCCTAACGAGTGAGATACCGTTTTACATACGCAACTGTCAGGTGTATGCCTACACCCCGTGCTTAAGTCGTGGCCATTTCAAATGAATGAGCCGAGGATATCCAGGACACGGTCATATTAACCCCCAAAGGCTTTGTATCAAACAAAACAGATTAAAACGAGTTATCTCAATGATTTAACCACTAATCAATTAAATATTCAATATCCGGCCAAGCAGTAATAATTTACCGTATCCCAAGCCCGTATAGGGAAAATAAGTTAAAAGTATTTACCTGAGCTAAAATGTAAATTATACTCAGCCGTATATTCTAATCAGCAAGTGCAGATAGCTTTTACAGGGCCCCTAATCTGGAACGAAGGTTTTAATTACCTATTAGATTCCTAACGGGTCTTATTTAAGTTGTAACTTAGACCGGTTAGTTTTAAAGAAAGGTTTACGGTACAAAACGCAAGATTAAGCGATGAACGGATTGGAATGTGATTTAGACCCAACAAGTATCGAGACTTGTATAAAACGGGTAAACTAAACGCATTCTGGATTTTGAAGTAAAAATGATAAGGTTTGACCCGTTTCGGCTAATTTATGCAAACTAGTTACATAAATCGTACCGAAAGCGTATATGCATAACGGTTAACCGGATGAGTCATAAACAAGTTTCACAAGTTAATATGTTTAAAATATGGTATGATATCAGTAGGATATCTTCAATTATGCCCAAAACGAATTTAAAACCAATTTAAGCCCCGAAAGGGTAATTTGGTCATTTCAAAGTTTATAAAAGAGGTTTAATATCAAACTGAGGTTCTGGTCTAAAATATTCAGTAAAGATATTTATTTTATCAAGTTACATCAGTAAGATATCATGCAAATTGGCGGTTTATCATTTATGGCCAAACTATGCACCGTAGGGGCATTTTGGTCATTTCACATATGCTTTTAGGGTCAAATTTGGAAATATGAGTTCAAGACTTATACTTACTGTTAAAGTATTAAACTTTATTTTTAAAATCAATAGGTAACAAGTCTTATGCATTAAATATGGTTTTAAACCATACCATGCGCCTAATTAGCGTAAAAGTCGGTATTTGACGATATCTGAGATGTTTATAAAATTCTGAAGTTTTGATCAGTCTTTAATGTTAAAAATATTTTATTTAACATATGACATCAGTAGGAAAAGGTTTGGTATTCAAATCACATGTTAAACTCATTCTATTAATGAAAAGGGCATTATCGTCAATTACCGAGTTTATGCTAGAACTCTACATTATGGTCAGTATAAAATTTGACACAAATTTCCAAAAATCCTTAAATATTATATCATAACAGTGGGTAGCAAGTTTGGTGCAAAAAAATGGGTTTAAATATGGTTTATGCCGAAAATGCAATTTAATTAACAAAAACTTTTGTTTTATGATATCTTGCATAACTTTTATTTGGGACCAGAAACGGATGTCCAATTTTTATGACATACTTATATATCAGTAATAAAGCTTTTTATCCTTTCACATTTTCAAAAATCTCGTTTTAATAATATAAGGGCATAATAGTCACATTTAAGCATTTAACGAAAACATGCAATGAACTATGATTTCTATGGGACCATGTAGTATAACCTCAGAGGGTTACACCTACATATAATATGGTCACAAAGGAACCCTAAGGCATAATTAAACTAAGCTAATTCTGGTCAGAACTGAAAGTCAAAGCAAAAGTCTACTTTTGCGACTTTCGGTTGCGAACCGAGCCTAATAATCAGAATTGTCGGGTTGAACATGCCTAAACATGTTCTTATGTTATTTACCAAGTTAATTCAGTGATAAAACAAATTTTATATCTTCTACATTATCAGTTATGAATAATTTTGTAAAAAGTGACTCGTTTGGCTTTTTTGTTAAGTAGTTTGACCCGACAATTGACCAAGTAAAAGTGGTCATTAGGAGGTGCCCTTTTTTGGGATTATCACCTACTTAATTACCAACATATAGCCACTTTCAATTCGAATAATTGCTGGATCGTTAGTGATTAATCACAAAGTCAAAGTATAATTACGATATCTTTGACTTTTGGTCATTAAGCTAATTAAAACTTGACTAAGGAAGCTAAGAACACTTACAATGGTCCTAAGCACGAAAACTTGAACTTATAGAGCTTCCTTTGGGTCTAGGTTGCCCCAGAGGTAAAGAAGTGAAGTAAAATGAAATGTGCAAGTTTCATATGAACAAACAAGACCCTTTATATAGGAAATTTGAAGGTTCTAGGATCATTACAGCTGTTATGGGAGGTCATCAGATGTTAACAAGTGTCCTCATGGCAGTAAAAACCACTTGCTCAGTCCCTGTTATCATAAAACTAGCCTGCAATGGCAGTGGAAGGGCTTCAACATGCAGCTGTCCAGTGAACTGTCGCTGGCAGCTTGGTCGCGACCCGCGAAGACTCCAGCGGTGGCTTACACGCCCCGTGAGGACCCCTTATTCCGGTAAAAAGTTTGTAAAACTTGCATTTTCAGTCCCTGGTCCTTTTTAAGTTTAAATAACCTTTATTTATGTTAGTGCATATTTTGTGCGTCTGCCACTATGCGAATAGTTAGATAGAGCGTGTGTTGAATATTGTATAGAATAGGAGAAGTTGGACAGGTTTTGATATTGTAAAAGTACATCCGGACGGATGACCATCCGGTCGGATGGCAATCCGAATGGATGACACATGTGTGTGATGTCTATAAATGGGGGCTTAGAGTTCCCATTTGGATAAGCTTTTGGTTCCCAGAGGGGACATGCTGTCCAACTGGTCTCGTGGTGTTGTAAAGTTAAATAATCAATAGAGACCAGATTGAAATTGACTGCTCGGTGTTCTATCTTTCTTCTACTCATTTCTTATTCGTAATAATCACACCGAACATGTCGTTTCGGGACCGAAGCTCCGTCAGACTCGCCGGTTCCTGGAATCACAATTGGTATCAGAGCTACGATACCGATTTAATCGATCTAACAGTCGGTTAAATCACCCAAAGCTCATCAATTTTGGGTTAAACGGGAGTTCTGACGTTAAACAGAGAAAATCGTCAAAATAAAGGTCAATTCACGGATGGATTTTGGAACTGAAGCCGTCAATCTGTTTGGAATTGTATCGCGCACAATCCTGTGAAGTTTCATCATGAAATTCACACAAATAAAGATTCTGGATCGAAAAAACGTGATTTGGAGTGTTCTTGAGCTGTTAGAAGATTTCCAATCGGATGGGAATCCGATCGGATGGCAATCCGATCGGATGACCATCCGATCCATATCACTGTCTTGAAGGCCTATTGGAGGATAACTGCTTTTCAATAGGTTGGCAACCGATCGGGTGGCAACCCGATCGGATGACCATCCGACACCATGCCATTCGACCAGATGAATGCCTAAAAAAAGGCATTTTTTTATCGCAACGACGAGGAGAGTCTCCAGAAAAAATTTGGTGATTGTAATTTTTTTCGGGTTTTTAACGACCAAGCTGGGTTGTCCGGGGACACCGTCGGGGGCTTCAGTGAACAGATTTGATGATGCGATCATGGATTGTGGAAATTAGTGGGGTAGTCAGGATACTGATTCAGTATTGTTATATTCTAAAGTATCTGACTATTTATGGGCCAAAACGTAAAATCCGCAACGATGAAAAACTGACAATTGTGGCGAATATTGTGATATTCTGGGTTGGTCAAGTTTTTTGGAGAAGAGAACAGAAAACTGAATTCAGTTTGAGGGGGAATTCAGTAATAGAGACGTCAGAATTTGCAAAAATGAGGGGGAATCAAAATTTCAATGTCGTATGTTGAAATTCCGGCATTTTTTAAATTCGTGACACTGCAACTATATTCGGGTAGTTTCGACTTCAGATTGTCAGGGGGAATGTGAATCTGATCGTGAGTGAAGACTTCCGAGATCAAGATGATCCGAGGTGTTGATATCTGATCGAGCATCGGAGATCTGAGAGTGATCGTGGATGATGGCTTCTAAGATCTAGATTATCCGAGGAGATGAATCTGATTGTGGACGAATGCTTCGGAGATCGGATTACATTACCAGATGATTTTTTTCCGATGAAGATTTGCCGATTGTGGAGAATACCGTTTACACAGATCTGTCATTCTTATGGTTCGTTAACATGGATCACGGTAAACGGGATATCAGATCTTCAGGGGGAATCATGAATTTAAAGTTAACCAGTGGGGTGTTTGAAGTTTATATCATATGCCGGTTGAGTTTTTGTACATTCTTAGATCGAGCAGGCGGAATGCGAGATCGTGGTGCTTACTTGTGATATCAAAAACTGAGCTCGGATGCGGTTAATGTTTAAACAGAGGATGCTGTATTGATCAGTTTCAAATTGGTGATTGTTCGTGAAGGTTGCAGTTTAGCAAATCAGAGGAGAGTCATAAACTGGGCAAAAGACCTGAAGATTTATTCCAGGGGAATTCGTGCTTTATTCTGTGATAAAAGCAAACCCGAATCATCAATCGAAGGGGAACTCGTATTGTAAGATTTCAAGATCCTGATTGAAGTTGCAGAAAAGTTGAAGAGTGCAGAAAATTCAAACACGGCTCAAGGTTCTCAAAGTGTTAAAGATGATTCGACAGTGACATCCGAGGGGGAATCTGTTAGTGCATATTTTGTATGTCTGCCACTGTGCGAATAGTTAGATAGAGCGTGTGTTGAATATTGTATAGAATAGGAGAAGTTGGACAGGTTTTGATATTGTAAAAGTCCATCCGGACGGATGACCATCCGGTCAGATGGCAATCCAAACGGATGACACATGTGTGTGATGTCTATAAATAGGGGCTTAGAATTCCCATTTGGACAAGCTTTTGGTTCCCAGAGGGGACATGCTGTCTAACTGGTATCGCGGTGTTGTAAAGTTAAATAATCAATAGAGACCATATTGAAATTGAATGCTCGGTGTTCTATCTTTCTTCTACTCCTTTCTTATTCGTAATAATCACACCGAACACGTCGTTTCGGGACCGAAGCTCCGTCAGACTCGCCGGTTCCTGGAATCACAATTTATTGCATTATTAACCCCCATAGTTAACTTTTAAGAGTCATGGGTCAAAAATTAACTTCGTTAAGCTCCCGGTTAGTCATGAGATCATCCGAAAAGTCCTGTTTCCATCGAAACTTCATGAAATTAATATTCGATGTCCGCGAGAGCAAGAAAAAAAATATTACAATGCTTTCGAGATCGTTAAAAGTTCACTCATAGGTAATAATTTAACATGTTGACACATTTAACCCTATGCTTTGTAAATTCTAAATTTTTAAGCACAAACGGCTTTCAACGTTTGATATTTTATTCATTAAAGAATATGAACGTCGTGTGAGGTCAATCAGAGGCACAAGTTTGGCATGTTGACATCTTTGCTCCTTCCACATACGTCTTTATGCTATTTGACAACTTTAGTGCCTCAAGTTATCTTTTTAACATGATCAGGGTTTATAACACATGTCACCACTGTATTGGACTTGATTTTGCGAGGTGTTACATCCTCACCCCCTTAAAAGAAATCTCGACCTCGAGATTTACTGAAATGAATGAGGGTATTTCTGCTTCATCGTGGATTCAACTTCCCATGTATATTCTGGGCCTCTACGGGCATCCCATTTCACTTTTACAATCGGCACATTCTTTCTTCGGAGCTTTTTAACCTGTCGATACTCAATCGACAAAGGTTTTTCAATGAACTTCAAGCTCTCATCAATCTGCACGTCCTTATGGGATATTGCTAGCGATTCATCAGCTAGGCATTTCTTTAAGTTGCAGATGTGGAACACATTATGAATTCCACTTAGCTCTTCAGGTAGATTTAGCTTGTAGGCTACAGTTCCGACACATTCGATAATCTTGAATGGTCCGATATATCTTGGGCTCAGCTTGCCCTTCTTTCCAAAACGCATCACCCCTTTCCAGGGTGACACCTAGAGTAGCACTTTATCACCAACTTCAAATTTTAGAGGTTTGCGCCTCATATCTGCGTAACTTTTCTGCCTATCCCTGGCAGCTTTGAGACGATCACGGATCTGAACAATCTTATCCGTCGTCTCCAGGACTATATCAGGTCCTAACAGTTGGGTTTCTCCAACTTTCGCCCAACAAACTGGCGTTCTGCACTTCCTTCCATACAAAGCTTCGAAAGGTGCGGCTTGGATGCTCGAATGATAATTGTTGTTGTATGAAAATTCAATCAAAGGAAGATGGTCATCCCAACTTCCACCCAAATCAATAAAGTACGCCCTGAGCATGTCTTAAAGTGTTTGAATTGTACGCTCGCTTTGCCCATCCGTCTGAGGATGATAAGCAGTGCTGAAATTTAAACGAGTGCCTAGAGATTGCTGAAAGCTTTTCCAAAAATGAGATGTGTATCTTGTATCCCTATCAGAGATAATAGATACTGGCACTCTGTGGAGAGATACTATCTCATCCACATATAGCTGAGCTAGCTTATCGGAGCTATGCGTTTCTTTAATGGGCAAGAAGTGAGCTGACGTGATCAGCCTGTCGACTATAACCCAAATCGTATCATTTCCACGTTTCGTCTTTGGTAACTTGGTAATAAAATCCATAGTTACCATTTCCCACTTCCAAGTGGGAAGTTCATGCTGTTGTGGTAAACCTAACGACTTTTGATGCTCGGCTTTGACCTGTGCGCACGTCAGACATTTAGCCACATAAGTGGCTATAGATTTCTTCAAACCTATCCCCCAATAGTTTGTCTTCAGATCCTGATACATCTTATCACTGCCTGGATGGACTGAATATTTTAAACTAGGAGCTTCTTGGAGGATCACATCTCTAAGTCCTCCATGGATTAGAACCCAGATTCTACTATTCAATCTAAGGATTCCATCCTTGCCATACGAAAATTGATCAGCAGTTATGCCTAACTTCTCATTCGGAAAGTTAGTTTCCAAAACGGCTTCCTTTTGAGCAGCTAACAGCTTTTCATTCAAGCTGTTCTTTAGTTCAATGCTCTTAACATTAATCCTTATTGGTTTAATCCTTTCTTTTCTGCTCAAGGCATCAGCAACAACATTCGCCTTGCCCGGGTGATAGCGAATTTCATAATCATAGTCATTCAATGTCTCCATCCAATGACGTTGCCTCATATTAAGATCTTTCTGGTTAAACAAATGTTGAAGGCTTTTATGATCTGAATAAATCACACACTTGGTTCCATATAGGTAATACCTCCAAAGCTTTAAAGCAAATACAACGGCACCCAATTCCAAATCATGGGTGGTGTAGTTCCTTTCGTGCACTTTCAATTGACATGAAGCATAGGCAATAACCTTGCCTTTCTGTATAAGCGTACAACCCAAACCTGTGTGCGATGCGTCGCAATAAAAAACAAATTCCTCAATCCCTTCTGGCAATGTTAACACAGGAGCATTGCTTAATTTCTGCTTCAGAATCTCAAAGGATTCTTGTTGTTTGGGACCCCAGTCAAACTTTATATTCTTGCGAGTTAACGAGGTTAAAGGTGCAACAATTCTTGAAAATTTTTCAATGAAGCGTCTGTAGTAACCTACCAAACCTAAGAAGCTGCAAATCTCAGTGGGCGTCTTAGGTTCTTGCCAATTCGTAATCACTTCAATCTTAGCGGGATCCACCTGGATACCACGCTCACTTACCACGTGTCCAAGAAATTGGACATCTCGAAGCCAGAATTCACATTTAGAGAATTTTGCGTAGAGCTTCTCTTGTTGTAGAAGTTTAAGGATACATCGTAGATGTCTTTCATGATCAGCCTGACTCTTTGAATAAATAAGTATGTCATCAATAAAGACAATGACAAACTTGTCTAGATACGGTTTGCAAACGCGATTCATGAGATCCATGAATGCTGCAGGTGCATTAGTGAGTTCGAAAGGCATCACTAAGAACTCGTAGTGACCATACCTTGTTCTGAATGCAGTCTTGTATACATCTTCGGTTCTGACCTTCAACTGATGATACCCTGACCTCAGGTCAATCTTTGAGAAGTAACTTGCCCCTTGAAGCTGATCGAATAGATCATCGATCCTGGGCAATGGATATCAATTCTTGATTGTAACTTTATTCAGCTCGCGGTAATCAATGCATAGACGCATCGATCCATCCTTCTTCTTCACAAAAAGAATAGGTGCTCCCCAAGGAGATGAACTTGGTCGAATAAAACCCTTTTCCAATAAATCATCCAACTGTGTTCTTAATTCCTTCATTTCTCTCGAGGCCAAATGATAAGGAGCTCGTGCTACTGGGGCTGCTCCTGGAATGATATCAATTCTAAATTCCACTTGTCTATCAGGAGGTAAACCAGGTAGTTCTTTAGGAAAGACGTCTGAGTATTCTGAAATAACAGGATATCTTCAATCTTGGGCTTTGGTTCATCAATCGTTACATGTGCCATATAAATAACACAACCTTTCTTCAAACACTTTGATGCCTTAAGCATAGACACTTGCTTAGGCAATCCATACTGCGTATCTCCTTGAATAGTAAGTGGCTCACCATAAGGAGTTTTGATAACCACTTGCTTCTTATCACATGCAATTTGGGCTTTGTTACGAGATAACCAATCCATGCCTATAACTATATCGAATCCTGCCAATTTCAACGGAAGAAAAGACAGCAGAAAAGAGTGATTCCTAATGGATATAAACACATCCATCTAAGATTGTTGAAGCAGTCACTAAGGTACCATCGGCCAGTTCTACCTCATATTTTATGTATACAGATTTAACAGGCAGATTTAACAGTTTTCAAAATTTATTGTCTACGAAAGACTTATCTGAACCAGAATCAAACAAAACTCTAGCATAAACATCACTGATGAGGAATGTACCTGTTATAACATTATCATTCTGTACTGCCTCCTGAGCATTCATCTGGAAGACCCGAGCATTTGTCTTCTTGGCCTCTTCAGGCTTCTTTGCAAATTTAGGGCAGTTGGTCTTGATATGCCCCTTCTCACTGCAACCATAACAGGTTGCGTCCTTCATTTTCTTGCAATCCAAAGTTCTATGCTCTTTTGACTTGCAAATCCCACAAACTTTAGGCTTTGATTGTGATTGCGATTGTGATTCGAGTCTGCATTTCACAAAATGGTGCTTCTGACAGGTTTTACACTTAGGCCTCTCACCTGACTGCTGGGAGTCCTTCTTAAACCCATAACTCTTCCTATACTCAGAGTTACCTTTTCTTTTCTTATCAGAGCGACGTGAGCTTTCATCTTCCCGTTTCCTTTTTCCCTCATCAGAAGTCTTAAGAGACTTATTCCTTATTGCATCAAGCGTGAGGGATAAGGACAAATCCGCCACTGACCGAAAGGTAGTAGGCCTGGAAGCTTTAACGTTTCCTTTAATTTTCAGGGCCAGGCCTCCAATGAAGCGCGCTATGCGCTTAGGTTCAGGTGTAGCCAGGTAGGGGACAAGTCGGGACATAGTGTTGAAACTCGTAAGATAAGCTTGGCAATTTAGATTCTTCATGACCAGAGTCAAGAATCCAGTTTCAATTTTCTCAACCTCATGCTAAGGGCATAAGTTTTCCTTGATTAGTGCCACAAATTGTTCCCATGACATGTTATATAGTGGGATCTTCCCCGTGGCTTGAACTAACGATCTTCACCAAGCTAATGCCTTTCCTTTGAATGACTGTGAAACAAACTTCACAATATCTTATTCCGCACAACCACTGATATCTACTATAGTATCCATCTCATCAAGCCATGTCATACAGTCAATGGCTCCTTTTTCTCCTGTAAAGTCCCTTGGCTTGCAAGAGACGAAGTATTTGTAAGAGCAAGTCTTGACACGTGGCTCCTGATTAAGCACAATTTGTTTAGATGGCTGACTTTTCTAGTTTGACGAGTGCTGTGAATCATCTTTCTTTGATGTATGTGTTTTGGAAGGAGTTTTAGTATGAGGTACAGATTGGGTCTTAGTGTGTGTAACACCCCGTGTTTCAAAAGTCAAAGTCAAAGTCAAGATTGACTGTTTTGACTTCTTTGACCTATAGATAATCTATCTATTTTGTTTCATTAGCTGTATTATGTGGAGTACTTATTAACAATCGAGATCTAATCGCTATTTATCGCATGTCTATCGCTTATCGCATCGCAATCGCAACTCAAACGTACGCGCTTGGGTTATTGTTTTATGTGTGTGTGTGCCCTTTTATGTGTTACTTGTGCATGTTTATTTCTATTCTGTATGATGTGGTGATCAATCGAAACGCAATCGCAAATCACAATAGAATCGCAAACGCCAAACGAAAGAAATGTAGGATGATTGTATGTTAGATATAGTAGTTGGGATTAAAAGTAATTTGATAAGCAACTCTATCGCATCGCTCACTCGAATCGCACCGCAACACGCTACACATAAATCAAACCTCGTCGCGCCAAACCATAGGGTCGAGTGGCCGGCTGATCGGATAGCCATCCGATAGAGCTGCCACCCTATCGGGCCACCACCCGATCGAATCACCCATTCCACTTTGGTAAACCCTATAAATACCCCTTCATTTCCACTTTGGGAAAGTATCAGCCCTCTCCTGTCCGACCAGCGCTCAAACCTCACTATTTCTTGGATTTCTCGCAATTCCGGTAAGATCTCAGCCTAAATCTTGTACTTTCTTGATCTACACGCACTCCTACACCTTTCTATCTTTTGAATCTTAATTTTTAACCGTGAAATCATCAAGATTCAAGGTGTTCTAGGATGATGTCATCATGGTGTTCTTGAGAACTTCATGTTTTGGCTTCAATCCACCAAGAACAACCTAGATCTAACCGATTTCCATATAAATAAACAAAGATCTTTCATAGATCTGAACATAATCACGTGGAGAAGATTGAAAGATAAGTTTTCCAACTTTCTTTCAACTCTTTTACACTCAATGCACTCAAAACCGATAGAATAGGACCTTGTTCTAACCTTCTACTCCTTCTTGGTGATGTGTTGGTTCAAGATCTGGATTCTATCCACGAGACCACCGATTTTGGGTTAACCAAGAACGACCGTCTTGAACCGGTCGGCTGGTTGAACTTGGGTGATTCCTGTTCGACCAGGCCACTAGGGTCAAGATGGGGTTCTGTTGATTGGCACGTTGTCACACCGTCTCGATAAAACTACAAAACTACCAAAACAACCAAGGGAGAAGACGATTAGGTCGACCAGGTCGGAGTGTCGTCCGATCAGACTACTGTCCGAACGGGTTACCACCCGATCGGGTTGCCACCCGATCGGACTGCACCTTGGGTCCCACATCTAATTTTTTCATTTCAAACAACTGAGGTTTAAACAATGAACGAACTGCTACCTGACCATGAGATGTTCTGACTTCAACACTTAAACAATTTTCAACTTGTTCAATAACAGGATTGCTACCCGACCGGATGGACATCCGATCGAGTGACCGTCCTGCTGTGAACTTGTTCTCAACTTGAGAAGCCTTGCCAATCGAGTTGTTGTCTGATCGAACTGTCGTCGATCGACCGACCTGAAGGGTAGAGATACTTCTCTGTTTTCATAATACTACAACAAAAACCTCAAAAGTCAAACCATCATACACAAACATATCCACCTCCAATGAGGTAACAATCCACTCGCATGGTCATCCGATCGGATGACCATCTGAACGGATTGTCACCCGTTCGACCGGCCACCCTATCGGACTACCATCCGACCGGATTGCTGTCCCTTTGACACATGTTCCGTTTTAAGTGTCGCTTATCGTTTATACTACCGTACTGTTCAGGCTAAACTCGCTCTAAGCGCTCCCTTCAATCCATCATCACTGTGAGTATACTCGAACCCTTTTTGCTTTATGCACTTTTGGGTGTTACATACGTTACTTATTCTAAATCACATCGAACACATTACGCAATACTTTAACGCTAACCGTTACTGCATGTATTACATGACTTAATGAATGCTCGTTTGTTATGTTTACACATGGAATGTTGTCTACCTGCCTTAGCAACGATAGTACTATAGTTTGGACTCAGCACCTGTTCACTCAGGGGTTGTTAAGGACAATTACTTGCATGGATCACAGTGGTGATCATGTATTGCGAACTACCTTGGGCAGTCAACCCGCAGTCATTGGTATCGATAGGTTCATGTCGATAACTAAAGTGCTTCATTTCACTCTGTGTACGTGCTGGTTATGCGTAAACGAATTTCAAACTTTATTATATCTACCAAACTTGTATGCTCACATTTACACTATGTGTATTGACTTTTACTTTAACGTATGTGGCAGGTGCTTATGATGTTTACATGCTTTGCTTGCTGTGAAATTGAGGCTAGGAAAGACCTAGATCAACAATAAAGTGTCTGTACTAGAAATCTGAGTTGTCAGAACAGAACAGTTTGACTAGATTTTGTCTGTAATAATTATGTTATCTTTTATGACATGGTATGGGACATGTTGCTTTAAATAATTGGTAATTATAGTTGTTATGGAAACTTCTGGACAATCTGTTTCGCTCGGTGCCACGCCCCGATGTTTCCGCCATCGGTAGGGGTGTGACAGTGTGAGTAACACTTGGTTCTCTGATCATCCTGCCAACGGCTTTAGTGACGGCATTGCCTATCAATGCTTGTAGATCTACACCCGTTACATTTACTCTTGTGGTATTATCATTTCTTTCCCTTGGATGACTATTAACTTCTTGAGATTCAGCCATGAAGCTTGATTTCTATAAAACAATTGACAATAATTTGTTCAGAAGTTTATTATGGAATCATCATTTTCGATGATTCATTAACCATGGTATATATAGTTCATATTGGTTAATTTGATAATCAGATTTATTTTAATATTTTTATTATAGTTATTCCCAGTTATAAACTATTTAGGAATTTTAAAGTGGCACAAAAGGCCTTGTCACGAGGACAGTTTTAATTTATATGCCATGATCTTATAAGATCGAGGCATTAAGGCTCGAACATAGTTCATCACCTATTTCCTGACAGGGAGTCGTAGACTACAACTGTTATTTGTCTTATTGGACAATTAGTATGGCCCGTAGGCACTTCATCACTAATGGATGTTTAAATCATTAGGTAAGAAATTGGAAAATCCAATATAAGGATGACTAGTGTGACTTTATCGAATCACATTTGCCAGGAGTGCTAAAATGTTTTCAGATGTTAACAAGATTTATTTTCTTAAAAAGGATTTACCATCATGGATATGTCTTAAAGTGACATATAGGCTAAGTTTTACCTTTAAGATTTTATTTAATGGCGGATCAATCATAAATTGGAATGATATTTTAATTTGTTTTATATAGTACATGAATACACATATTGACAAATAAGAATTTAAAATGAAACATTCCATAAATTGTCTTAAGAAGTACAATGGTTGCCCTAAACGGGACTTTTTAATAAATAACTTGCCCACGCAGGGACTAAATAAGAAAAGACAAGTCCACGCAGGGACCAAATACTTAATTAAAAATGTCTACGCAGGGACTTAAATTGAAATAAATAACAACAAAAAATTAAGGATTTCTAATAATCCCTATTCTTCTTCCCCTTAATGAGGTTTGCTAAACTTTTTAGAAGACCGCGATGACTTCTACGCTCTTCGTCTACCCTTTGTTCCACCTCGTGCAACCTTTGGAGGATTTCTTGCTGCTGCGGTGGTTGCTGGATTTGAGGTTGAGGTGGCTGCGGCTGCTGTGGTTGAGGAGGTGATGGGTATTGATACCCATATGCAGGGTACCCAGTTGGGTACGCTGGTGGAAAGGGCGAGGGGTAAAGAGCATTGAAGTTTGTTGCCTCGATGTAAGGGTCAACGGCAGGTGCATGGTACTGATAACCCGAGTAAGCTTGCTGCTCAAACGGGTTATACCCAGCTGCATCTGGGTAAGCGGGGATCGGGTTTTCTTAACCCATATGTGGTGGTGGTGCAGGCGTTTGAAGGCCCACCCATTTGTGGGTCTTCATACAGTGGCGGGTAATTGCCGGAGTGTTGGGGGTGCTGAAATGAATCCCCAACGCACGGACATCTGTGAACTTCTTCTTCGCCTCGATGGTTCTGGAGGCGGTGGCTGCTTTGGCGCTGGTGGTGGCGGTGGCGTGACCGCCTCAAAGTGTGTCCTCTGAGGGAACCTGTTGTTGTGGTTGGTTGCGAGGTGGTGTGAACTCCCACTTGTACGAACCCCACCTTTCGGCCCAGATATCAGGGCCTCTGTAAGGCGAACCATGAAAGGATGATACGCTGGAAATCTCGATGGGATGCGTCGGCGTCCCAGAAGGCGGCATTTCAGGATCTGGATCCTCGTCCATTTCTATATCCTGGTACTCAGGAAAGTGGTCAGCTGATCCCAAAGGGTTTTGACCCTCTGGTTCTTCAATCTAGTTCATTGGATTGAACCGACTCTGAAAGTAGGGCGTTGGGTTCTGAAAAGAATGGTGTGAACTCGAACGCTGCAAGGGAATATAAGAATGGTGAGAGTTGTGGGACCCGTCATCCTGATGCGGTCCGAACGAGTTATGGTAAGATGGTGAGGAGCTAAGCGAGACTGAGCGTCTAGTGGGCTCCAAATAGGTCCTCCAGTCTTCGTGTGGACTGGAGCTGAGTGTTGCTGATGGTGTGCGCCGGTGAGATGGTCCGGCCTCATGATCATTCCTGGCTACCATAGGTGCCTTTCCTCGTCCTCCGCATCCTCTTACTCTCGGCGGCATGTTTGAAATAAGCCTGTCTAAACAAAATAAACAAAACAGAACGATTTAAGATTAGGATTAATCCTATGTCATTTGCCTAGACTCGGAAGTCAAGAAATGTGCTACTGTGTCATTGAGATTAAACACAAAAGGCTAGTGTTTAATTCACTCAATGTTGGCTCTGATACCAACATGTCACACCCCGATATATCCACGTATTACTGGTGGGCCCGGTGGGGAGTATCGTGACGTAGTTGATATCATCATAGTCAATTAATCACAGTTTAATGCACAGCGGAAGTCTTGGATAGAAAATAATAATATAAACCGAAATGCAAAGTATAATAAAATATTATACAAACGGTCGTGAGTGGATCCACAGGCGGATCTTAAAACATAAAGTAAATATTGTTCAACAGACTTTAAGTATTTAGAGCTTGCAAGACTCTTTAACTAATACTCGGGAGCTTCCAGCCCATTTCGCGTAGTACCTGCACTTAATCTTTTTGAAAAATACGTCAGTTTTCACTGGTAAATACAATTAACTGACTCTTTTGAAAAGTGTTTATAAAAAAATTGGTTTGGATGCACAAGGCATAAAATCCTATTATAACTTGGGACAATTATTTAAAATAATCTTGTATACAGATTTACATGTTTGTCGTACGTTCAGGGCCCGGATAGAAGAGCCGAGACAAGATTAATAGACACACCACTAGTATAATCCCACAAGAAGCTTCCTCACGAGTGAGATACCATTTTACATACGCAACTGTCAGGTGTATGCCTACACCCCGTGCTTAAGTCGTGGCCATTTCAAATGAATGAGCCAAGGATATCCAGGACACGGTCATATTAACCCCCAAAGGCTTTGTATCAAACAAAACAGATTAAAACGATTTATCTCAATGATTTAACCACTAATCGATTAAATATTCAATACCTGACCAAGCGGTAATAATTTACCGTATCCCAAGCCCGTATAGGGAAAATAAGTTAAAAGTATTTACCTGAGCTAAAATGTAAATTATACTCAGCCGTATATTCTAATCAGCAAGTGCAGATAGCTTTTACTGGGCCCTTAATCTGGAACGAAGGTTTTAATTACCTATTAGATTCCTAACGGGTCTTATTTAAGTTGTAACTTAGGCCGGTTAGTTTTAAAGAAAGGTTTACGGTACAAAACGCAAGATTAAGCGATGACCGGATTGGAATGTGATTTAGACCCAACAAGTATGGAGACTTGTATAAAACGGGTAAACTAAACGCACTCTGGATTTTGAAGTAAAAATGATAAGGTTTAACCCGTTTCGGCTAATTTATGCAAACTAGTTACATAAATCGTACCGAACGCGTATATGCATAACGGTTAATCGGATGAGTTATAAACAAGTTTCACAAGTTAATATGTTTAAAATATGGTATGATATCAGTAGGATATCTTCAATTATGCCCAAAACGAAATTAAAACCAATTTAAGCCCCGAAAGGGAAATTTGGTCATTTCAAAGTTTATAAAAGAGGTTTAATAGCAAACTGAGGTTCTGGTCTAAAATATTCAGTAAAAATATTTATTTTATCAAGTTACATCAGTAAGATATCATGCAAATGTGAGGTTTATCATTTATAGCCAAACTATGCACCGTAGGGGCATTTTGGTCATTTCACATATGCTTTTAGGGTCAGATTTGGAAATCTGAGTTCAAGACTTATACTTACTGTTAAAGTATTAAAATTTATTTTTAAAATCAGTAGGTAACAAGTCTTAGGCGTTAAATATGGTTTTAAACCATACTATGCGCCTAATTAGCGTAAAAGTCGGTATTTGACGATATCTGAGATGTTTATAAAATTCTGAAGTTTTGATCAGTCTTTAATGTTAATATTTTATTTAACATATGACATCAGTAGGAAAAGTTTTGGTATTCAAATCACATGTTAAACTCATTCTATTAATGAAAAGGGCATTATCGTCAATTACCGAATTTATGCTAGAACTCTACGTTATGGTCAGTATAAAATTTGACACAAATTTCCAAAAATCCCTAAATATTATATCATAACAGTGGGTAGCAAGTTTGGTGCAAAAAAATGGGTTTAAATATGGTTTATGCCGAAAATGCTATTTAATTAACAAAAAGTTTTGTTTTACGATATCTTGCATAACTTTTATTTGGGGCCAGAAACGGATTTCAAATTTTTATGACATACTTATATATCAGTAATAAAGCTTTTTGTGCTTTCACATTTTCAAAAATCTCGTTTTTATAATATAAGGGCATAATAGTCACATTTAAGCATTTAATGGAAACATGCAATAAACTATGATTTCTATGGGACCATGTAGTATAACCTCAGAGGGTTACACACACATATAATATAGTCACAAAGGAACCCTAAGGCATAATTAAACTAAGCTCATTCTGGTCAGAACTGAAAGTCAAAGCAAAAGTCTACTTTTGCGACTTTCGGTTGCGAACCGAGCCTAATAATCAGAATTGTCAGGTTGAACATGCCTAAACATGTTCTTATGTTATTTACCAAGTTAATTCAGTGATAAAACGTATTTTATATCTTCTACGTTATCAGTTATGAATAATTTTGTAAAAAGTGACTCGTTTGGCTTTTTTGTTAAGTAGTTTGACCCGACAATTGACCAAGTAAAAGTGGTCATTAGGAGGTGCCCTTTTTAGGGATTATCACCTACTTAATTACCAACATATAGCCACTTTCAATTCGAATAATTGTTGGACCGTTAGTGATTAATCACAAAGTCAAAGTATAATTATGATATCTTTGACTTTTGGTCATTAAGCTAATTAAAACTTAACTAAGGAAGCTAAGAACACTTACAATGGTCCTTAGCACGAAAACTTGAACTTATAGAGCTTCCTTTGGGTCTAGGTTGCTCCAGAGGTAAAGAAGTGAAGTAAAATGAAATGTGCAAGTTTCATATGAACAAACAAGACCCTTTATATAGGAAATTTGAAGGTTCAAGGATCAATGCAGTTGTTATGGGAGGTCATCAGATGTTAACAAGTGTCCTCATGGCAGAAAAAACCACTTGCACAGTCCCTGGTATCGAAAAAACTAGCCTGCAATGGCGGTGGAAGGGCTGTAACATGCAGTTGTCCAGTGAATTGTCGTTGGCAGCTTGGTCGCGGCCCACGAAGACTCCAGCGGTGGCTTACGCGCCCCGCGAGGACCCCTAATTCCGGTAAAAAGTTTGTAAAACTTGCATTTTCAGTCCCTGTTCCTTTTAAGTTTAAATAACCTTTGTTTATTGCATTATTAACCCCCATAGTTAACTTTTAAAAGTCATGGGTCAAAAATTAACTTCGTTAATGTGACAACTGTCAAATTTGCATGCATCCGTACAATTATTAAATAATGATTAGTGCTTAATGACTGTGCCAAATTACAATCTATTTACTTGAATTGCTTCTGATTATTACCATATACATACATGTGCATCATATACTGTTTAAAGTCATGTCATTACTGCATGAGAACTTTATTGACTCAAAAGATGCACGAAACACAGTAAGTACAGTTATCCGGCAAATCAGAAAAATGCTGACAGTGTTCAATTGTAACACCTCGAAAATTTCGGGTTCAATAATAAAGCGACACGTGTCATGTAAGACAAAACGCGTGGTAAACCCGAATTTAATAAAGATAATTCGGTAGGATTTAAAGTGGCGTCATGTTAAATTGTTACCTCTGAACGACCTCAATTATAAAATCCCAAGACCCGAAATAATGTTACTACACACTCTTTATGCCCTCACTTCTGAGAATTATTGTAAGTGAAGGAATTACAAAAGCATGATAAGACCTCACAAAGAAAAGGAACGATAAACCTTTGTTTTCGGGTCTTGTAAATGCATTCAAATGGAACAAGATAAAATGGTAGGGTATTATACAGGAACATACACTTTGTAAGGGTCCTAAGTTGCAAATTGAGGCCACAAAGTCGTGCAAGTGGGCTGCCTTTTCGAACAAATGAAAGAACAAACAAAACAGCCTCTGGTAAGGGCCTGCGCATCGTAGGCATAATACCCCTACGATGCGCAGGGGATGCCCAGAACCCAAAAAACGGGCTGTTGCCTGTTCTTCGCAATTTTGACCCATTGCACCGGTTTTTATCATTATTTAAAGACCCCTAAACTATCCTAGAGCACTAGGACAAGTGTTCAATGGTTGTGGTTGGTCCTAGAGTTAGTTGTCACTTAGTTGTGGTGGATCCAAGTACTATATAAGCACAACATGTTGCAACACTTATTCTTCACACTTGCATTTGATCATTGGAGCATCCTGGAGCATAGGAACTCTCCCTTCTGATCATAAGTCGTGCATTGGACTATTGTAAGTTTGCTAGTTCTTATTTGGTTGTGTTTAGCTTAGTTAATTAGCTAAAAGTCAAACCGTCGTAATTACGGTTTGACTTCGAGATTAGTCACTAGTGGCTCAGTCTTATCTCGAATTAAAAGTAGTTTTAGAATGGTATTTATGTGGGAAATAAAACCCCAAAAGGGTTTCCCCTGATCACCATCCTAAGCAGGTCAAATGTCGGGTCAAACATTTACTTAAAAAGTCAACATATTGCTTAAAATGTCATTTATGCATAATTAGCTATTTAGAACATTTGTAACTTGTTTGAACATTGTTATAACTTAGAAATAAGTGTAAGAACATGTCCCAACATGTTCAACCCAACTATTTCCTGTTTAGACCCGGTTCGGAACCGAAAGTCACATAGTTTGACTTTTCGGTTGACTTTCAGTTCTGACCCGTTTGGGCATATTTTAGAAATGCCTCAGAGCTTAAATTGGATTAGGATACATGTTAGAACAACCCCCTGTGATCATACACCTTGGTTCACTAGTTATCCAATTAATATGCATATTTCCGTTAATTGCTCATACGTTGACCGTTATGCCCTTATTACCTTAAAACATGATTTATGAAAATGTAAAAGTGTAGAAACCTTAAATATTGATATATAAACTTGTATGCAAAATTTTACATCAGTTTGACTTGTAGATTAAGAGTTATGCTCATTAGCGTAATTACGGTGCTTTATGTTAATAAAATGGCGTGATTAGCATATAGCCTAATTAAACCTACTTTTTGGTATCAAACGAATTACCCACTGATATGATATATTATTTTGGGAATTTTAAAGATTTTTAATTAATTTTAGGCTGAGCATAACTCATAGTCGTAGGCTTAATCGGTAATTGTCGGTTTTGCCCTTACGGGCCATAAAATGAGTTTTACTTATCTAGACGACTCCAAACCTTTTGCTACTGATTAGTTATGATAAATAAATTATTTTAAGCCTTCTGGAATTATAAAAATATCATATTTAAGTATCGAACCCGGTAATGGCCTTTAAGCGCCTTATTTAGCGTTATTAGCACATAGTATGTTTTAAAATTATATTGGACATACCCGGGTTGATACCTACTGATATAAGAGGCAAATTATCATATTTTAACAGTAAGCAAAAGTTGATAAACTCAGACTTCAGTTTTGAGCTTGTCGGCTTATGTGAAATTACCAAAATACCCCTACGGGGCCTAGTTTGGTTAAATATGATAAATTTCACATATATGCCTTAGCCTACTGTTATAACACATCAAAATGAATATGTTTGCTATTTACATCAGACCTGTAACTCAGTTGAACATATAAGCGCTTTTACAAACTTTAAAATGACCAAACTACCCCTACGGGGCATAGTTTGTGTTTAAATTAATTCGGGGCATAACGAAAGACATCCTACTGATGTTACAACATATTTGAAGCATATTAACTTAGGAAAATTGTATATGGCTCTTACGGATACCCGTTACGCATATTACGCGTTCGGCTCGGTTTATGTAACAAGTTTACATAAATTAGCCGAAACGGGTCAAACCTTATCAGTTTTATCTCAAAATCCAGAATGTGAATAATAAACCCATATTAAACAAGTCCTCAAACTTTTCGGGTCTGAATCACATTCTATCCGGTCTTCGCTTAATCGTGTGTACGAACCGTATCTTTGAAACTAGCCGGTCTAAGCTTAAGCATAATTAAAGACCCGCTAGGATTCTAATAGGTTATATTTAACCTTCGTTCCAGATTAGGAGAAACAGTAAAAGCTACCTGCTATTTGATTATTGTGACTATACTTTGCATCAAGGTAAATACTTTTAACTTATTTTCCCTATACGGGCTTGGGTTACGGTACATAGCGTACCGCTTGATCGGGCATCAAATCTTCCACGCTTAGTGGTTAATTGAATAATTTGATCGGCTCGTTTTAAACAGATGTGTTTACTTTACAGCCTTTGGGGGGTTAATGACCATGTCCCGGATATCCCAGGCATTATCTTACGAGATGGCCACGACCTGAGCACGGGGTGTAGGCGTACTCCCGTGTATAACTCACTTAAAGTGGTGTGTCTATTGATCTTTAACCCGGATACGTCCGGGCTACTGAACGCATAAGTAACATGTAAATCGTTCACAAGATTATTATATTATCAAAATAATTCTCCCAAGTTAAATGAAATGATTTATGCCACGTGCATCCAAACAAATTTTCAATCATTTTATAAAATGAGTCAGTTGAATGTATTTACCAGTGTAAACTGACGTATTTTCCCAAAAAGATTAAATGCAGGTACTAGGCGAAATAGGCTGGGATTATCCTAAGCATCACTAGAAGTCTCGCAAACTTAAGATGCCGATGTCTGTTGAACCATAAACAATATTTTTATTATTCGATCCTACTGTGGATAAACACCGGATAATTGTGACTTTGTTTACAATAAATAAATTCGGTTGTATCTTATTTTTAAATTTGCTTCCGCTGTGCATTATTATATTGTGTTGTTTGACTATTACGTTGCCAACCACGTCACGATACACCCCCACCGGGCCCACCGGTGACACGTGGAAATCGGGGTGTGACAGGTTGGTATCAGAGCCAACATTGAGTGAATTAAACACTAGCCTTTTGTGTTTAATCTCAGTTACACAATTGCACATATCTAAACCTTCGAGTCTAGACTTATAACATAGGACAAATTCTACCTTTTTCGGGTTTTTGTTTTGTCCTTTAAATTTTATATTTTGTTATTGTTATCTCATGCTTTATTGACAGGAATAACAAAGATGCCTCCGAGATTCTTGCGCACGCGAGGACGCGGAAAGGGGCCGGTAGCCGCCCCCAACGACCATGAAGCAGGGCCATCAAATACACGAGCTCCAACTGCGGCAATAAGCGAGAATCCACGACGGAACAGGAGAGAACTGTTCGAACCAGCGAGACGATCTGTTTCGCATAGCTCTACCCCTCCGGTCCGCAATTCACATGGACCTCAATCGGAAGACGAGCCTAATAACCCTCTGCCCTCATACATACCACTTCAGAGGTCTTTGTCCCATCATTCTTATGGGGACCCCACACCGATCTTTAGAGGCCAGTTTAATCTGGCCGATTACCTGCAAGAACCCGTGGGTTTCAACCCACTGGGTCCAGACGACCATTTCTCTGGTGATCAAGCTGACGATATGGACGAGGACACGGACCCCGTCATGCCTGCGAGTGGCACTCCGAACCACCCGATAGAGATCTCGGACGGATCTTCGTTTCACGGATCACCCTATGGTGGTCCAGACAGTTTCCAAGCCTTCTTTAATCAGCACCCGTGGTATTATACACCATCACACCACTCGTCATCGCATGGGCAGCATCAGCAGCATTCTCAGCAGCACCAGGAGCCACAACCACAGCCGCATCATCAAGATTCTTCAGAGGATCATAGATTTGTGGCAGTTACGCCACCACCTCCACCGCCACCAGTTCAACCGCCACCTCCTCAACCACCAAGGCGTAGAAGAACCGGTGCACGTATGTCGGTGCGACCAGGGGACTTTCATATTAGCTCCCCACGGCAGTCAAGTGCAAGTCACTACCCGCCTCATTGGGAGGACCCACAAATGGGTGGGCCTTCGCAGCCAGTTTATCAACAGCCACCGCCCATGGGTTTTGAGAACCCAATACCAGCGTACACGGGTCCAACTAATTACAACCCGTTTGAGCCGCCAGCTTACAACAACTACGGATACGCTGAGGTAGATCCTTATATGGAAGCGGCAAATTATAACACCCTCAATGACCAAGGACCATACGGAGATCCATGGGGGGTAAGCTACCCGAATCAGGGATACCCAATACCTCCCAGGCCTATCATTCGAGCGCAGTCGCAGCCGCCACGATTTTCTCCCCCAGAACGGGAGGAAATTCTACATAGATTGGATCAGGTTGAGCGAGAGTCTCGCCGCGACCGCCAGAAGACGGAGAGTTTCTTCCAGGGATTGGTTGGTTTGATCAAGGGAAAGAACAAGAAGAGTCGTTGAATTCTTCCACAGTTATTTCTCTTGTATTTGGTTGTTAAGCCCCTACGTGGGTGTATGTTTGTTGTGTGTATTGACCCCTACGTGGGTCTATCTTTCCATAAACCCCTACGAGGGTAAGTTGTATGTTTAGTCCCTGCGTGGACTTATGTTTGTTTAAGTCCCTACGTGGACAATTGTTGGTGTGTTAGTCCCTACGAGGACTTATGTCTTTCTGTAAGACCCCTACGTGGGCATGTCTTCTGTAAGACCCCTGCGTGGGCATGTTTGTACGTTTTAGATCCTACGTGGGCAAATTTCATGTGTGAAAGACCCGTTTAGGGCGATATGTAATATTGTGATAAATTATTGGAGTGTTGTTTTTATAAATTTCATGTTTGCCATTTGTGCATAAATAAATTATAAATGAAATAAATAAATTAAAAAATCATTCCTTTTAATCTGCCTAAGTAATTATTTAATTAAGAATCTTTAAGTGTGAAACCTAGCCTCGTGTCAAGTATAAGATCGGGCCAAAATGGTAAGACCGGTTTAAAAGATTCAAATCCCTGTTAACATCTTAAAACATGTTAACACTCCTGGCAGAAGTGATTCGTTAAAAATCACATGTCATTCTTAAATGAATAAGGATTCTTTAGAAGATTCCTAATCCAGTTTAATGATCTCTGAATCCTGGATTTACATCATCAATTAAGATGATCATATTTAACCATACGTGGTAATATAGTGCCTACGGGCCTTGCTCATTTCTACATGAGCCAAAAGACAGTGATAGCTATGACTCCCTGTCTAATAAAGGTAATGAACTAGGTTCAAACCTTAAAAGTCTTGATTCTCTGAAATCATAGATTATGAAATAGTCCATGTGACCAAGCCTTATGTGCTAATATATATTGTTATTGTTTTATGTTTAGGATAAATTTTAATTGAAATCCTAAATTAATACGATTAGTAAGTTAACCAGATATGGTCTCTGTTACCATGGTTAACGAGTTACCCTAAGGGGTAATTCCATAATAAACTTTCAAATAAAATATTGTTCTTGTTTTCTGTAACAGTTCAATACAAATGGCTAACTCTGATGAAGGCAATAGCCATCCTGTGGCGCCAAATGAGAATGCCCAGATTACATTAACGGGTGCCGAACTAAAAGCGATCATTGATGGCGCTGTCACTCAAGCCTTGGATAGGCAATATGAAGAATACAGTGGTACCCGGAGTAGGACCCACTCTGTATCACACTCAAAGCCAAGGACACATTCTGAGGCTCATAACAAGCCTCCTCCCAAGAAGAAGGTACCCAAGAAAGACGGTGATGACCGTCAGTCCACCAACAATCAAAGTGACCCATCCCAGCATATGGTACTGCATCAAGAACCCCGTAACAAGGGTTGCACTTACAAATACTTCGTGTCTTGCAAGCCCCGGGATTTTACAGGGGAAAAGGGGGCCGTTGATTGTATGACATGGCTGGACGAGATGGACACAGTGGTGGATATCAGCGGGTGCGCTGAAAGGGATATTGTCAAGTTTGTGTCACAGTCCTTCAAAGGTGAAGCATTGGCATGGTGGAGATCTCTGATGGAGGCCTCCGGAAAGATCCCGTTGTATAGCATGACGTGGGATCAATTCATTGCCCTGATCAAAGATAATTACTGCCCTCAACATGAGGTGGAAAAGATAGAATATGACTTTCTGTCATTGGTGATGAAGAACCTCGACTGCCAAGCTTACCTGACAAGCTTCAATACGCAGTCCAGGTTGGTTCCCTACCTGGTAACCCCTGAGCCAAAGAGGATTGCTCGTTTTATTGGTGGGTTAGAACCCGAGATCAAGGCCAGTGTAAAAGCTTCTCGGCCAGTTACCTTCAGGTCTGTAACTGACCTGTCTTTATCCCTCACACTGGATGCGGTCCGACAGAGATCGGTGAGGAATAAGGATGCTGAGAAGAGGAAGCGAGAAGATGATGGTTCGCGTAGGTCGAACAAGAAGCACCGTGGAAGCGGTGATCGCAAGAAGGGATCGGAGTCGAGGAAAGATGGGCATCGTTCTGGAGAGAAGCCCACATGCAAAACTTGCAAGAAACAGCACTTTGGAAAGTGCAGACTCGAATCAAACTCGAATAACGAGTCAAGGTCTTTTGCTTGTGGTTTGTGCAAATCCAAGGAACACAAAACCTTGGATTGCAAGAAGATGAAAGATGCGACGTGCTATCGTTGCAATGAGAAGGGCCACATAAAGACTAACTGCCCCAAGAACAACAAGAAGCCTGAAGAGGCTAAGAAGACTAATGCCAGAGTCTTCAGGATGGATGCGAAGGAGGCTGTGCAAGATGATAACGTCATAACAGGTACTTTCCTTGTAAATGATGTTTTTGCAAGAGTACTTTTTGATTCAGGCGCAGATAAGTCCATCGTAGATCATAAATTTTGTAAATTGTTGAATTTACCTGTCAAAACCCTAAAAGTGAACTATGAGGTAGAGTTAGCAGATGGTACCATAGAAACCGTCTCTACTGTGTTAGATGGATGTACTATATCCATTAAGAACCATTCTTTTCCTCTGTCTCTACTTCCGTTTAAATTAGCTGGTTTTGACATAGTTCTGGGTATGGACTGGTTATCTCATAACCAGGCCCAAATCGTCTGTAACCAGAAACAGGTGGTAATAAAGACTCCGTCTGGTGAATCACTTACCATTCGGGGAGATACTCAGTACGGACTGCCTGAGCAGGTGACCATGCTCAAGGCTTCCAAGTGTTTGAAGAAGGGATGTGTCATTTACATGGCGCAAGTGATCATGGAGGAACCTAAACCGAAGTTAGAAGACATCCCTGTCATCTCTGAATACCCAGAAGTATTTCCTGAAGATCTACCTGGACTACCACCAGATAGACAAGTCGAATTCAGGATCGATATCATTCCCGGAGCGGCACCAGTTGCCAGAGCACCATACAGATTGGTACCCACAGAAATGAAGGAGTTGCGGACGCAGCTAGATGAATTGCTGGCTAAGGGTTTCATTCGACCTAGTTCATCTCCTTGGGGAGCGCCAATCCTGTTTGTCAAGAAGAAGGATGGATCGATGCGTCTGTGCATCGACTATCACGAGCTTAATAAAGTCACGATCAAGAATAGGTATCCTCTGCCCAGAATCGACGATTTGTTCGATCAGCTTCAAGGGGCAAGTTACTTCTCAAAGATTGATCTGAGGTCAAGATACCATCAGTTGAAGGTTAAGGATGAAGACTTTCACAAGACTGCATTTAGGACTCGTTACGGTCACTACGAGTTCCTAGTGATGCCTTTTGGGCTCACTAATGCACCAGCCGCGTTCATGGATCTCATGAATCGCGTCTGCAAGCCTTACTTAGATAAATTCGTTATCGTCTTCATCGATGACATCCTTATTTATTCTAAGAATCAAACTGACCATGAGAAACACCTTCGTTGTATTCTCAAACTTCTGCATCAGGAGAAGCTCTATGCCAAATTCTCTAAGTGTGAATTTTGGCTACGAGAAGTCCAATTTCTTGGACACGTGGTCAGTGAGCGTGGTATCCAGGTGGATCCCGCTAAAGTCGAAGCTGTTATGAATTGGCAAGAGCCAAAGACTCCTACGGAAATCCGTAGCTTCCTGGGATTGGCAGGATATTACAGGCGCTTCATTGAAAATTTCTCAAGGATTGCTGCACCCCTAACTTCCCTGACCAAGAAGAAAGTAAAGTTCGTTTGGGGTCCTAAGCAGTAAGAGTCCTTCGATGTTTTGAAACAGAAGTTGAGCAACGCTCCTGTGCTTACCTTACCTGAAGGCGCTGAAGAGTTTGTAGTTTATTGTGATGCATCACACACTGGCATGGGGTGTGTGCTTATGCAGAAGGGCAAGGTTATTGCCTATGCTTCACGGCAATTAAAGGTGCACGAAAAGAATTACACCACCCATGATTTGGAGCTGGGTGCCGTTGTGTTCGCACTAAAACTGTGGAGGCATTATCTTTATGGGATCAAGTTTGTGATCTTTTCTGATCACAAGAGCCTCCAGCATCTGTTTAACCAGAAAGAATTAAACATGAGGCAACGCCGTTGGATGGAAACTTTAAATGATTATGATTGTGAAATCAAATACCATCCCGGCAAAGCGAATGTAGTCGCTGATGCCTTGAGCAGAAAGGAAAGGATTAAACCCATTCGAATTAACGCCAAGCGTATGGAGATAAAGAACAGTTTGATAGAAAGGGTGTTAGCTGCATAGAAGGAAGCTGTGTTGGAAGCTAACTATCCTAATGAAAAGTTAGGAGTAACTGAGGAGCAGTTAACTCTTAGCAAGGACGGAATTTTACGGTTAAACGGACGAATATGGGTTCCAATTTTTGGAGGACTTCGTGATGTCATCCTCCAAGAAGCCCATAGTTCCAAATACTCCGTTCATCCTGGAGCAGATAAGATGTACCAGGATTTAAAGGCAAATTATTGGTGGATAGGCTTGAAAAAGTCTGTAGCCGCCCATGTAGCAAAATGCTTGACATGTGCGCAAGTCAAAGCCGAGCATCAGAAACCGTCAGGTTTGCTACAACAGCCTGAACTTCCTACGTGGAAGTGGGAAATGGTAACTATGGATTTTATTACCAAGTTACCCAAGACGAGGAAAGGAAATGATACAATATGGGTTATAGTTGACCGACTGACTAAGTCAGCTCATTTCTTACCCATCAAGGAAACTTATAGCTCCGATATGTTAGCCCAATTATTCGTTGATAAGATTGTAGCCTTACACGACATACCTGTAGCTATTATCTCTGACCGAGATACTAGGTACACGTCACATTTTTGGAAGAGCTTCCAGCAATCTTTGGGCACACGTTTGAACTTTAGTACGGCTTACCATCCTTAGACTGACGGTCAGAGTGAGCGTACTATTCAAACGTTGGAAGACATGCTGCGTGCATGTGCGGTCGTTTTGGGAGGTAGTTGGGATAAGAACCTGCCATTGATCGAATTCTCCTACAACAATAGCTACCATACCAGCATAAAGGCTGCGCCTTTTGAGGCATTATACGGTAGAAAGTGTAGATCGCCAGTTTGTTGGGCGGAAGTTGGAGAAGTCCAATTATCAGGACCAGAGATCGTGTTCGAAACGACGGACAAGATTGTCTAGATTCGTAACAATCTCCAAGCTGCCCGGAATAGGCAGAAGAGTTACGCGGATCCAAGTCGTAAGGATTTTCACTTCGAAGTAGGTGACAAAGTCCTACTTAAAGTGTCACCATGGAAAGGGGTGATGCGATTTGGTAAGAAAGGCAAACTAAGCCCGAGATACATAGGACCTTTCGAGGTTATCGAACGTGTCGGGTCAGTTGCCTACAAGTTGAACTTACCAGAAGAGCTCAGTGGAATTCATAATGTGTTCCACATCTACAATCTAAAGAAGTGTTCCGCTGACGATTCACATGTCATGCCACATACGGATGTGCAAATAGATAAGAGCTTAACGTTTGTTGAAAAACCTTTGTCGATTGAGGATCGACAGGTAAGGAAGCTTCGAAGGAAGCATATACCTTTTGTGAAGGTCAAATGGGATGCCCGTAGAGGTCCCGAATTCACGTGGGAGGTTGAATCCACGATGAAGGAAAAGTACCCTTACTTGTTTCAGTAAATCTCGGGTCGAGATTTATTTTAAGGGGGTGAGGATGTAACACCTCGAAAATTTCGGGTTCAATAATAAAGCGACACGTGTCATGTAAGACAAAACGCGTGGTAAACCCGAATTTAATAAAGATAATTCGGTAGGATTTAAAGTGGCGTCATGTTAAATTGTTACCTCTGAACGACCTCAATTATAAAATCCCAAGACCCGAAATAATGTTACTACACACTCTTTATGCCCTCACTTCTGAGAATTATTGTAAGTGAAGGAATTACAAAAGCATGATAAGACCTCACAAAGAAAAGGAACGATAAACCTTTGTTTTCGGGTCTTGTAAATGCATTCAAATGGAACAAGATAAAATGGTAGGGTATTATACAGGAACATACACTTTGTGAGGGTCCTAAGTTGCAAATTGAGGCCACAAAGTCGTGCAAGTGGGCTGCCTTTTCGAACAAATGAAAGAACAAACAAAACAGCCTCTGGTAAGGGCCTGCGCATCGTAGGCATAATACCCCTACGATGCGCAGGGGATGCCCAGAACCCAAAAAACGGGCTGTTGCCTGTTCTTCGCAATTTTGACCCATTGCACCGGTTTTTATCATTATTTAAAGACCCCTAAACTATCCTAGAGCACTAGGACAAGTGTTCAATGGTTGTGGTTGGTCCTAGAGTTAGTTGTCACTTAGTTGTGGTGGATCCAAGTACTATATAAGCACAACATGTTGCAACACTTATTCTTCACACTTGCATTTGATCATTGGAGCATCCTGGAGCATAGGAACTCTCCCTTCTGATCATAAGTCGTGCATTGGACTATTGTAAGTCTGCTAGTTCTTATTTGGTTGTGTTTAGCTTAGTTAATTAGCTAAAAGTCAAACCGTCGTAATTACGGTTTGACTTCGAGATTAGTCACTAGTGGCTCAGTCTTATCTCGAATTAAAAGTAGTTTTAGAATGGTATTTATGTGGGAAATAAAACCCCAAAAGGGTTTCCCCTGATCACCATCCTAAGCAGGTCAAATGTCGGGTCAAACATTTACTTAAAAAGTCAACGTATTGCTTAAAATGTCATTTATGCATAATTAGCTATTTAGAACATTTGTAACCTGTTTGAACATTGTTATAACTTAGAAATAAGTGTAAGAACATGTCCCAACATGTTCAACCCGACTATTTTCTGTTTAGACCCGGTTCGGAACCGAAAGTCACATAGTTTGACTTTTCGGTTGACTTTCAGTTCTGACCCGTTTGGGCATATTTTAGAAATGCCTCAGAGCTTAAATTGGATTAGGATACATGTTAGAACAACCCCCTGTGATCATACACCTTGGTTCACTAGTTATCCAATTAATAAGCATATTTCCGTTAATTGCTCATACGTTGACCGTTATGCCCTTATTACCTTAAAACATGATTTATGAAAATGTAAAAGTGTAGAAACCTTAAATATTGATATATAAACTTGTATGCAAAATTTGACATCAGTTTGACTTGTAGATTAAGAGTTATGCTCATTAGCGTAATTACGGTGCTTTATGTTAATAAAATGGCGTGATTAGCATATAGCCTAATTAAACCTACTTTTTGGTATCAAACGTATTACCCACTGATATGATATATTATTTTGGGAATTTTAAAGATTTTTAATTAATTTTAGGCTGAGCATAACTCATAGTCGTAGGCTTAATCGGTAATTGTCGGTTTTGCCCTTACGGGCCATAAAATGAGTTTTACTTATCTAGACGACTCCAAACCTTTTGCTACTGATTAGTTATGATAAATAAATTATTTTAAGCCTTCTGGAATTATAAAAATATCAGATTTAAGTATCGAACCCGGTAATGGCCTTTAAGCGCCTTATTTAGCGTTATTAGCACATAGTATGTTTTAAAATTATATTGGACATACCCGGGTTGATACCTACTGATATAAGAGGAAAATTATCATATTTTAACAGTAAGCAAAAGTTGATAAACTCAGACTTCAGTTTTGAGCTTGTCGGCTTATGTGAAATTACCAAAATACCCCTACGGGGCCTAGTTTGGTTAAATATGATAAATTTCACATATATGCCTTAGCCTACTGTTATAACACATCAAAATGAATATGTTTGCTGTTTACATCAGACCTGTAACTCAGTTGAACATATAAGCGCTTTTACAAACTTTAAAATGACCAAACTACCCCTACGGGGCATAGTTTGTGTTTAAATTAGTTCGGGGCATAACGAAAGACATCCTACTGATGTTACAACATATTTGAAGCATATTAACTTAGGAAACTTGTATATGGCTCTTACGGATACCCGTTACGCATATTACGCGTTCGGCTCGGTTTATGTAACAAGTTTACATAAATTAGCCGAAACGGGTCAAACCTTATCAGTTTTATCTCAAAATCCAGAATGTGAATAATAAACCCATATTAAACAAGTCCTCAAACTTTTCGGGTCTGAATCACATTCTATCCGGTCTTCGCTTAATCGTGTGTACGAACCGTATCTTTGAAACTAGCCGGTCTAAGCTTAAGCATAATTAAAGACCCGCTAGGATTCTAATAGGTTATATTTAACCTTCGTTCCAGATTAGGAGAAACAGTAAAAGCTACCTGCTATTTGATTATTGTGACTATACTTTGCATCAAGGTAAATACTTTTAACTTATTTTCCCTATACGGGCTTGGGTTACGGTACATAGCGTACCGCTTGATGGGGCATCAAATCTTCCACGCTTAGTGGTTAATTGAATAATTTGATCGGATCATTTTAAACAGATGTGTTTACTTTACAGCCTTTGGGGGGTTAATGACCATGTCCCGGATATCCCAGGCATTATCTTACGAGATGGCCACGACCTGAGCACGGGGTGTAGGCGTACTCCCGTGTATAACTCACTTAAAGTGGTGTGTCTATTGATCTTTAACCCGGATACGTCCGGGCTACTGAACGCATAAGTAACATGTAAATCGTTCACAAGATTATTATATTATCAAAATAATTCTCCCAAGTTAAATGAAATGATTTATGCCACGTGCATCCAAACAAATTTTCAATCATTTTATAAAATGAGTCAGTTGAATGTATTTACCAGTGTAAACTGACGTATTTTCCCAAAAAGATTAAATGCAGGTACTAGGCGAAATAGGCTAGGATTCTCCTAAGCATCACTAGAAGTCTCGCAAACTTAAGATGCCGATGTCTGTTGAACCATAAACAATATTTTTATTATTCGATCCTACTGTGGATAAACACCGGATAATTGTGACTTTGTTTACAATAAATAAATTCGGTTGTATCTTATTTTTAAATTTGTTTCCGCTGTGCATTATTATATTGTGTTGTTTGACTATTACGTTGCCAACCACGTCACGATACTCCCCCACCGGGCCCACCGGTGACACGTGGAAATCGGGGTGTGACATCAATAGATAGACAAACATTGTATTGAGACACATAATGGGCCAGAAACCAAGTATTACACTAGTATAGTGTGTAGGAAAGTAAGGATCACAAAACAGTGGCGGACCCAGAAAATTTTTCCTGGGGGTGCGGAAATTTTTTAAAAATTTTAGATCCCTAGCTATATAAAAAAATTCGGTTCATAGCGGGTCGAATCGGGTCGGGTCGGGTCATGTAAACATAAACAAACAAAGTTTCATAGCGGGTCGGATCAGATCGGGTCGGGTCAATTTCAATTGTCAAACAATCAAACCTTAGTTCCTAACTCCCTATCACATTAACAAACAAAGTTTCAAGTAAAACAAGTAAAAAGCATAAAAAACCATCATAAGTAAAGTAACAACAACAAAGCATCAAAGTTCAAACTCTCCCTACTTCTATTTCTCCTAATCATTAAATAAAGGAACAAAAAAAAACTTATCTAAAACATACCTTAGTCTTTAATTAGAAAAACTGACGAAAAAAAAAATGGTTCAACCTCTTTCCTCTTGAGAAATCGCGCCATAACTTCTCTACTCATGGTTTCCTCCTAATCCTATCACATACAAAATAAACAAGGATTTTCAAATGTTCAACCATAGCCCATATTCCTTAATTTTCAATTTAAAATTTTGAATTTCAAACCCTAGTAATTGTTGTTTACCAATCAACAATCATATAATCAACAAAACCACCCTACTATAGACTAGAACAATCCGAAAATATATCAAAACACATAAAATTTTGAGCCTTTTTAACAAATATATATATATATATATATATATATATATATATTTTGAAAAAACCCAATAAAACATCAAAACAAATCGACTTACCTATTTAAGTTCAAGATTTCGATGTAGTTGACGACTGGTGGCCGGAGTTGTAGGGATGATTGGGTTGTTTTCTTTAACTGTTTTAGTTAGTTGGGTTGGTCTTAATGCATACTTCATAAGTGGGCTTGTTGAGTAGTTGGGTTACAAGTGTACAAGGTTTTTAAAAAGATTAGTGGGCAAACTTGTTTACCGAATTGGGTTGGGTTTAAATCAGTGTTTACAATTTTTTTTATAAATTCCTAACATTTTTTTTTCCAATGGGTGTGGCTGAAAATTTCCAAGGGGTGCGGTCGAGATTTTCCAAGGGGTGCGGTCGGGATTTTACGGGAAAAATAACGCTAAAATTTTTTTGTTCAAGGGGTGCGGCCGCCCACCCACCATGAAGGGTAGGTCCGCCCCTGTCACGAAACTGCCTTCCTAGTGATAGTTTAAGTGCCGAAAAGTGCCTAAAACTCACATAAACTGCAAAATTCTGCAGAAAATCAGCACAATTCAGCTATAACCAGCTATTTAACACAATAATATCATGCAAAATTTATGTTTTGTTGTCCAAAACAACTTACAAAGTGTCGGGAATTAAAACTGCCACAAAAGGTGCTTCACACTTAGTGAAACTGCGCAATTCAGCACTTTAACGAACCGTAACGAACCGAACAACCGGACAATAACCGGGACATCAAAATTTTACTTGAAGTAATGTTTTTATGATATTAAGCTAGTATTGGTGGTAGAACACCTTAAAAATCATAAAAACACCTAAACACACTTAAACATACTTAAACCCAATGTTTTCAGAACCGGATCGGACATCGAACCGGCTAGCTTACCGGTTCACTGGTCGGACCGGTTAGACCGGTTGAACCGGATTTAAGAACCGGATATTTAATATATAATATTTAATTTAACAATTAATAAAATATAAAAATTATAAACTAAATATATGAAACTAAAGTGTATATACGCTTTTCTAAATATCCAGGCATTGAAATTTGAGAAAAAAATATAAACATGTGGACCATATCTTCTACATCGAAAGTTAAAGCCAGTCTTCTTCATCCCCATATGTTCCACGCCATTGGAAAAAGAAACAGCAACACCACTGGAAAAGGCTTATCAACGTTGCACACTCCAAATCGGAACTCCATATCCACCACCATGACTCAACATCTGCCTTCCACATACCGATCCACTATTTTTCACAGATCCCGTTCAAATCTGCCATTGTGGATGTAGCTATCTTGCATCAATTCACAAATACAGGTTCGACCGCCGAATCGGTCCAACCGCCCGACCGGCCAACCGTTACAAATCGGCCGAATTTTTCAGACACGATCGAATCAATGCAACCGAACCGCCATCCTTACCGATTCCCGGTTGAACCGGTCGGACCGGCCGGTTCGATCCCAAGCACACCCACATCCACCTTCATTCATCCTTTCTCATACAAATCAAGCATATACAAAGGTGTAAGAGGCCATACAAAGAAGCTAGGAGCTTTCGAAAGCTGAAGGACCTTCACCGTTTGCTTTTATCCACTTGTTTTCTCCTCTTGATCATCCCTAGCCTTGAGCTAGTGGTAAGAACCATGATCTTGCTAGTTTACTTCTATTTTAAGTGGTTAAAAGATGATACAAGATGATTATCAAGAAGAACACTAAGAAACAAGAAGATGAAACATGAACATAAGCTTAAAATTATAAGAAATCATGAAGAAATCATGTTATTTATGTGTTGTTATACTTGATGATTGTTGTTTGCTTGTGTAAATGATGTAGATCATCATATGATCTTGCTAGATCATGATTAAAAACATGATTTAGCAAGATGAGAGGATCATTATATTAAGAAATCAATAGATCATCCTTATGTAAATCATGAACTTGAAGTATAAATTGTTTTTCTTGTAAAATGATGATCAAAGTAAGTTGTGATACTTGCAGATCTAGAAATTTTAGGGATGATTTCTAAAGAAACCGAGTTAAAAATATAAGTTTTGTTAAAACTTGGTTCTTACATAAACCAACTCTATTTTTGGTGGTTAAACAAGGGTAGAAACATTTGGGTAACAAGAAAATTTCATAAAGAAACATTTTTAGAAAATGTGACAAGAAATTGTAAACATCTAACATCTTTAAAAATGAAGTTTTTAAAGAACTAATCACACTTTAGAAGGTAACAAGGCTTACTAAGAACACTAGTAAGTTCCTACAAATTTTTACAAAGATTCAAGTTCATGAAGTAGTAGATTATTACTTGATTTTGGCAAGATTGGTAAGGGTAGATTGGTTAATGTTGAGTATGGATTGATTGTGTTGATTTTTACAAAAGAAAATGATATGCTTGAAAGCATGGGAACCTCCATCTTTAGGGAAAACTATGGCAAAATTTTCTAAAAATCTAAACACTTAGAAAAATATTTATAAACATGCACTTACAAGTGTATTTTCAACAATAAATTGTTACATAAACTTTGCCATAATTTTTGCTACAAAAGTTATAGTTATTGGAGGTTGGTTTTCATAAATAAAAGTGACTAAATATGTATTTGGGAAATATATATTTAGATGACACCATGTGTGTGATTATTTGTATACTTTGTGCATTAGTTATGTAATACCCAAAAATTTAAAATCATTTAAAATAAATAATAAATTACCCACTAGAAAACCCTAATTAAGACACCCAAGTAATTCTGTACAAACCCTAGAATTTTCAGAATCAGGATTAGGGCCCCTAAAACTCAGGGGGGTATTCCCTACTTGATGATTATCTTAATAACTTGCGGACGAAGTTGAAATTTTAAAAACTATCGACTCAGCTAGGCTAGTTCCACGCGTGGCAACCCTATAGTGTTTAGGTGTCCCTTACGCACCGTAAGTAAATTAGTGTTACGGTGCGCAAGTATTGTTACGGACCGTAAGTGATTTAGTGTTACGGTGCATAAGGCAAGTCAAAATTCGACTATAAATACAGGACATTGGCACTTGATTCTGGGCACAAAAACGACGTTCAAACTTCAAATTCACTCTGAGATATCGTCCAATTACTTTCCAAACACACACGAAACACTAATTAAGTATAACGGGGTGCTGCAGAACAGGGTAATAACTTGATCGCTATTACGATTCATTGTCCGATTGATCAATATATCCGATGGATGTTTAAGTGCTGCCCACATTAGGGTTATACTTTGTCGTTCGTCGTTAATTCGATGGATGAGTTTAAGTATCATACTTTGTCGTTCGTCGTTAATTCGATGGATGAGTTTAAGTATCGCACTTTGTCGTTCGTTGTGAGAATTTGATCTCGTGAGTTATCGTAAATGTTGTATTAAGTTACTAACCTAGTTGTGTGCATGTTATTTAAATTAGGTTAAAAGACTAATCAGTAGTCTAAACTCTGTCCGTATAAATCTAAAATATTAGCACAAGGTAGCTTCACTTTGGAGTTATTAAGGTACGAATCCTTACCCCAGTCCTTATTGCTTCATATTCAAATTGTTATAAACCCATTAAATTCAGATATCTTTTAAAACTCTTCACGTCTTTGATTATCGATTCATTTGACAGTCCTTTCGATTTTTATTCTAATCATTTGATTTAACTTTCATGTCATGCGATAGTATTCTGTTAGTTATACTCATTATCGCATGTTCCAATATATGTTAAGTCTTGTTATGAAAATAAGTCTTATAAGTTATATGAATAAGTCCATTTGTACTCCGTTACCCTGAGTATCGCTTCTCGTGGAGTGTCCCACGAGCATGTTGTTGCGGCATCGACATCATGTGCTCCATCCGTGACGGAGAGATCAGTTCACGGCGTCTCTTAAGTACAAGTGTGGTACATAAGGCTATTAGGAGGCGTATGGATCGATCCTAGGATTTAAGTATAAGGAGGTGGATAACGGGTATGCCAATTCGCCATCTCATGTGATAATTATGCAGGAGTAGCTACCTGTGTATTGTCACGTTTTAAGTTTGCTCATGGGTACATCCGTAAGATATGATTATGAAATTAAGTTATTTGCATCAAGTTTCATCCGAATAACAATTCTATAAAGCGTTATTTGTTATTTGAGCCTAATATTCCGTACTGAGCATTCGGCTCATTCCGTAAATTTTTGTATATACAGGTACGCAGGTTACTTTGGGCGGGTAAAAGAGAGAAGAATAAAGCTTAGGAATAAATCTGAAGATGTTAGTTAATGAAGTTGAATGTCTCCGCTTGTATAATTAACCTTAAGTTTAGTTGTTATGTGGTTGTATCCTTGTCAAATAAATAAATGGAATTATGACTTTTGTTTATGATACTACTGTTATTGTGACACGTCAGCCCTTCCGGGTTGGGGTGTTACAGCTATGGTATCAGAGCAAAGGCTCTTTCCTGTAGAAAACTTGAAGATAGTAATTAAAACCTGTGAGGAATGGGTAGATATCTATGATAGGATCCAACTTGATCTCTTATTTGGTTTAATTCCTATGTCTATTCTTATAGGTGCCTCCTCGTCGTCCGCTACGTAGGAGTTCTCGTACTAACCCTGTACGTAACAACACTTCTTCGAATGAGACTCCAGTTGATCCAGACGTAATTAATGCTATCAACCAGGCTGTTGCCAGGTTGCTTCCAAATCTTGTTGCTCAAACAGCTGAGGCCGTTATTCAACAAACTCGTCCTCCAGAACGTAATAACACGAATCCAATCTCTGGTGAAGAAATTCGGGAGAATGCCACGAACCATAATACCTATAGTATAGACATATGGATTGCTAAATTCCAAAAACAAAAGCCAAAATCCTTTAGTCACGCTACTAATCCAGTCGATGCCAGAAACTGGATAGCTCATGTTGAAAAGATCTTCGGAGTTCTTGGAGTCCCGGAGCAATACAAAGTTAGATTGGCTACCTACAAACTTGAAGATGACGCACAAACTTGGTGGGAAGGATATAAGCAAGTCAAAGGAGGGGATGATTTTGACGCTAATCTTTCATGGGTCGACTTTCGTAACATCTTTTACGACAAGTATTTTTCGACCGCTGATAAAGAAGCTTATATCAGGGAGTATGCAGTGATTCGACAGGGGAGTGATGAACCAGCCTCTGAGTTCATTACTAGATTTGCAAGGTTGGCTAGTATTGTAGGAGACGTTGCAGGATCGGCAGATGTCCAGGCAGAGAAATGCAAGTGGGCAGTCAATGATCGAATTCGAAAATCGATCATGTACATGAAATTTAAGGATATCACCGAAGTTGCTGATGCAATCAAAACTTTTGAGTTCGAGAGGAAAGAATTTTTATCTCGAACTGAGGATAGTAAGAAGAGAAACAGAGAAGGACAAAATAAGCAGGCAATCGGCCAATCATCCACTACACCACAGCATCAAGATCGTAAAGTGCAAGGAAATCAAAACTCTGGAAATCAGGCACGTCCATGGCTGCCTAGACCACAAAACCAAAGGCCTGCTCAGAACCAGATTCAGTTGTATGCAGAACCTATTAAAGCTCAACCACTGAATCAATATGTAAACCCAAATCAAATTACATATCCTCTATGTAATATTTGTGGTAAGAGACATCAAGGCGTATGTCACCGAAGTACAGGAGCATGCTTTAGATGTGGCCAAACTGGACACATGATCAAGGAGTGTACCAAGAAAGACACTAAGAAGAATAACCAACCCAATGTTGGAGGAAGAGTTTTCGCACTTTCTGCTACTGACGCTGCTAATGCTCCAGGTACTGTATCTGGAACCCTTCAGCTTGGTGAACGTAGTATCTATGTGTTGTTCGATACAGGAGCGACCCATTCTTTAGTATCCCATTCATTTACTAAGTACCTTCCGATAAGACCAACTCTCTTAAATCATACTTTAACCATTTCCACTCCCATGGAAAATTCATCCGTAATCACTCACGTATATAAAGATTGTCCGATCCGTATTGAATCTATTGTGTGTAAGGCAGACCTATTTCCAATACATATGTGTGACTTTGATGTTATTTTAGGAATAGATTGGTTGTCTCGACATCGAGTAACTATAGATTGTCATTTTCGCCGTGTTATATTCGGTGATCTTCATCATCCTGATATTATATATCAGGGAGCTAAAGCTCATAAATCTCTTAAAATTATCTCTGCGCTCAAAGCTCGAAAATTCTTATCAAACGGTTGTGCTGGATTCCTAGCATCAATTAAGGATACTTCTGCTAGTGTTAAGAATATCGATAGCCACTCCGTTGTTCGTGAATATCCTGATGTATTTCCGGATGAATTACCGGGATTACCACCCGACCGTCAGGTAGAATTCACCATCGACTTGATCCCTGGTGCCGAACCTATTTCTAAAGCTCCATACCGTATGGCCCCGATGGAACTAAAGGAGTTGAAGGAACAATTGCAAGAATTGTTAGATCTAGGATTCATAAGACCCAGTGTTTCACCTTGGGGTGCTCCGGTCTTATTTGTGAAGAAGAAAGACGGTAGTATGCGTTTATGTATTGACTACCGAGAGCTGAACAAGATTACTATTCGTAATCAGTATCCTCTGCCTCGCATTGATGATCTCTTTGATCAACTTCAGGGGGCTCAGTTCTTCTCAAAAATCGACCTGAGGTCCGGGTATCATCAGCTAAAGATCAAGAATGATGATGTTTCCAAGACCGCCTTTCGTACTCGATATGGTCATTACGAATTTTTGGTTATGCCCTTTGGGCTAACTAATGCACCCGCAGTCTTAATGGATTTGATGAATCGCGTGTTTCACAAATTCCTAGACAAATTCGTTATTGTCTTTATCGATGACATTCTGGTGTATTCTAAGAGTCGTGAAGAGCATGAAGCACATCTACATGCAGTACTTGGAATCTTGCGGCATGAGAAGTTGTACGCGAAGTTTTCCAAATGTGACTTTTGGCTTAGCCAAGTGCCATTTCTAGGTCATGTCATATCAGCAGAGGGAATTATGGTAGACCCAACAAAGGTTGAAGCTATTACAAAATGGCCAAGACCCACTTCTGTTACCGAAAGACGAAGTTTCTTGGGTCTTGCTGGCTATTACCGACGATTTGTTGAAGGATTCTCGGTAATTGCTTTACCACTCACCAAACTCCTAAGGAAAGGGGTGAAGGACTCATGGAATGAAGAACAAGAGAAAAGCTTTGAAGAATTGAAGAAACGACTCGTATCCTCTCCAATACTCACTTTACCTTCTTGATCAGGAGGTTACCAAGTCTATAGTGATGCCTCAAAGAAAGGATTAGGTTGTGTGTTAATGCAACATGGGAAGGTTATCGCTTATGCCTCCCGTCAATTGAAGCCTTATGAAGTTAACTACCCTACACATGATTTAGAACTAGCCGCAGTCGTCTTTGCACTTAAGATTTGGCGACACTATCTGTATGGTGAGAGTTGTGATATCTTTACTGACCACAAGAGCCTCAAGTACATATTTACGCAGAAGGAGCTAAATATGAGGCAAAGAAGGTGGTTTGAACTTTTAAAAGATTACAACGTAAATATTCAATACCATCCAGGTAAAGCCAATGTTGCAGCTGACCCATTGAGCCGAAAGAATTCCGGGACTATATCTTGCTTACAAATTCAGCCTCGCATTATGAGGGATCTCGAAAGGATGAACATTTGGCTTCAAGTTAGTAAATCTGATGGATATCTAGCTAGAATGCAGATTGAACCCGACCTCATATCACGGATCAAAGATGCACAAAAGCAAGATGGAGAACTTTGGGCAATTGTGCAAAATCTTGAGGTGGGTAAGCAATCTGAATTTCGTATAGATCATCATGGGGTAATTTGGTGTGGCAAAAGACTTTGTGTACCCGATGACTCCACCCTTCGTGAGTCATTGTTAGCCGAAGCTCACAGCTCACCATTTTCAATTCACCCAGGATCTACAAAGATGTATCGAGACTTAAGACAGAACTTCTGGTGGAATGGTATGAAGGAAGACGTTGCTCGCTACGTAAGTAAATGCCCCACTTGCCAACAAGTGAAAATTGAACACAAACGAGCAAGCGGTCTATTGCAGCCATTGGATATTCCCATATGGAAATGGGATGAGATCACAATGGATTTTGTTACCGGTTTGCCTAAAACATTCAAGAAGAATGATGTTGTATGGGTTGTTGTCGATAGATTGTCGAAGTCAGCACATTTTCTACCGATTCAGCAAGGATTTTCGGTTAATAAGTTATCCGAAATATTTCTTCAAGAAATTATTCGACTCCATGGCACACCCTCTTCCATTGTTTCTGATAGAGACCCACGTTTCACCTCACGATTTTGGAAAGGTTTTCAGGCAGCTTGGGGTACACGACTGAAGTTTAGTACGGCTTTCCATCCACAAACAGATGGGCAGTCAGAACGTACGATTCAGACCTTGGAAGATATGCTCCGAGCATGTGCACTTGAATGGTCTGGAAACTGGGATGAATATCTATGCCTTGTTGAGTTCGCTTACAACAATAGTTGGCAAGCAAGTATTGGCATGGCACCTTTTGAACTTTTATACGGTCGGAAATGTCGTGCACCGATTTGCTGGGATGAAGTTGGAGAAAATATTATTGAAGGACCAGAACTAGTTCAAATTACAAACGAAAAAGTCACTATAGCACGAGAAAAACTGAAAGAAGCTCAGAGCAGACAAAAGAGTTATGCAGATCAAGATAGACGACCACTCGAATTTAAAATTGGCGACCACGTATTCTTAAAGGTATCACCTTGGCGTGGCATTCGTAGATTTGGAATTAAAGGGAAGCTTAGTCCTCGTTTCATCGGTCCGTTTCAAATCCTTGAAAGAGTTGGAGAAGTGTCATATCGACTAGCTTTACATCCTCAGCTCTCTCACGTTCATAACGTTTTTCATATCTCATCGTTAAGAGGATATAATTATCATCCACTCCATGTCATTAGTTATCCGTTACTTACAATTCACGAAGATTTATCCTACGAAGAGGAACCAGAAGCCATCTTAGATCGACAAGAAAGGGTTTTGCGTAGGAAAGTAATTCCGTTTGTTAAAATCCTCTGGAAAAATCACTCTGAACACGAAGCAACATGGGAATCAGAAGAATCAATTCGCTCTTTATACCCTAATCTATTTGAACAATAGAATTTTAGTCAAGGTAATGGTGAACCTTGTTCTTTAATCTATGTTCATTTAGTTATATTTGTGATCATTCATGCTTTACCTTATATGAATATATCTTAGTTGTGATTAAGTATGTTTATATAAGAGATATCAGTACCAATAGTCACTCTTGTTATCTGTAAGTCTATGTTGATTTTCTGCATGATTAAATATGTTATTAAGATACATAGTGGAAGAACCATTAGGACATGATGGTAAGGTAATTAAGAATTTTGGTCATAAACATAATTATGAATTTCAGATACACATGTGTGTTTAGAAGATTATTGTTATATAAGTTAGTAACTCTGATATGGAACTTCCGTTTCCGTTACTTATGCGATATGTTATATTCTTATTTGAAAAATTTCGAGGACGAAATTTCTTTTAAGGGGGTAATAGTTGTAATACCCAAAAATTTAAAATCATTTAAAATAAATAATAAATTACCCACTAGAAAACCCTAATTAAGACACCCAAGTAATTCTGTACAAACCCTAGAATTTTCAGAATTTTCAGAATCAGGATTAGGGCCCCTAAAACTCAGGGGGGGTATTCCCTACTTGATGATTATCTTAATAACTTGCGGACGAAGTTGAAATTTTAAAAACTATCGACTCAGCTAGGCTAGTTCCACGCGTGGCAACCCTATAGTGTTTAGGTGTCCCTTACGCACCGTAAGTAAATTAGTGTTACGGTGCGTAAGTATTGTTACGGACCGTAAGTGATTTAGTGTTACGGTGCGTAAGGCAAGTCAAAATTCGGCTATAAATACAGGACATTGGCACTTGATTCTGGGCACAAAAACGACGTTCAAACTTCAAATTCACTCTGAGATATCGTCCAATTACTTTCCAAACACACACGAAACACTAATTAAGTATAGCGGGGTGCTGTAGAACAGGGTAATAACTCGATCGCTATTACGATTCATTGTCCGATTGATCAATATATCCAATGGATGTTTAAGTGCTGCCCACATTAGGGTTATACTTTGTCGTTCGTCGTTAATTCGATGGATGAGTTTAAGTATCATACTTTGTCGTTCGTCGTTAATTCGATGGATGAGTTTAAGTATCGCACTTTGTCGTTCGTTGTGAGAATTTGATCCCGTGAGTTATCGTAAATGCTGTATTAAGTTACTAACCTAGTTGTGTGCATGTTATTTAAATTAGGTTAAAAGACTAATCAGTAGTCTAAACTCTGTCCATATAAATCTAAAATATTAGCACAAGGTAGCTTCACTTTGGAGTTATTAAGGTACGGATCCTTATCCCACTCCTTATTGCTTCATATTCAAATTGTTATAAACCCATTAAATTCAGATATCTTTTAAAACTCTTCACGTCTTTGATTATCGATTCATTTGACAGTCCTTTCGATTTTTATTCTAATCATTTGATTTAACTTTCATGTCATGCGATAGTATTCTGTTAGTTATACTCATTATCGCATGTTCCAATATATGTTAAGTCTTGTTATGAAAATAAGTCTTATAAGTTATATGAATAAGTCCATTTGTACTCCGTTACCCTGAGTATCGCTTCTCGTGGAGTGTCCCACGAGCATGTTGTTGCGGCATCGACATCATGTGCTCCATCCGTGACGGAGAGATCAGTTCACGGCGTCTCTTAAGTACAAGTGTGGTACATAAGGCTATTAGGAGGCGTATGGATCGATCCTAGGATTTAAGTATAAGGAGGTGGATAACGGGTATGCCAATTCGCCATCTCATGTGATAATTATGCAGGAGTAGCTACCTGTGTATTGTCACGTTTTAAGTTTGCTCATGGGTACATCCGTAAGATATGATTATGAAATTAAGTTATTTGCATCAAGTTTCATCCGAATAACAATTCTATAAAGCGTTATTTGTTATTTGAGCCTAATATTCCGTACTGAGCATTCGGATCATTCCGTAAATTTTTGTATATACAAGTACGCAGGTTACTTTGGGCGGGTAAAAGAGAGAAGAATAAAGCTTAGGAATAAATCTGAAGATGTTAGTTAATGAAGTTGAATGTCTCCGCTTGTATAGTTAACCTTAAGTTTAGTTGTTATGTGGTTGTATCCTTGTCAAATAAATAAATGGAATTATGACTTTTGTTTATGATACTACTGTTATTGTGACACGTCAGCCCTTCCGGGTTGGGGTGTTACAAGTTATATTGTATTTCTTAAACAAACATGAAATACAATATTTTTGGGTGAAAGATACATTTTCTCAAAATAAATATGAAATATATCATTTTTTGATGAGGGATGAGTTTATATATATTTTCAAAATTAGGCATGAAAATATATTATTTTTAAAACTTATTAGAAATACGAATATTTTTGCCAACAGAAAAATTATAAATAATTCTTTTAAGTACTATTTATTACGATATGTATTTTCAAAATATATATTGGTGAACTTTTATTAAAGATAATATTCCGGAAAAATTAATACGAAATTAAGTCTAAGAATACTTAATGAATACAATAAAGATACGTATCTTTGTACGTATAAATACACTCCAGAATACGACACCGTTACATGGCAAAAATATACAAGAATGAGAATACGAATACAAATACTCCCATCCTTGGGAAGGACATACATGTACAAATACAAAAGTGTAATAAGTTAAAAGTATATTATTTTAACTATTATTCCAAAATTTAACAAATATAATTTAAGTTAAAATATTTATTATTTTAACAATTAATTATATATTTGGAATAACATTGATGACACAAAGAAACGTAACTCAAAGACACTAACTAATACTAAATCAAGGCACGACCCGATCGTCTAATGGACCGTAGTACGCATGTAGGTAGTCTTGCGTTCTAGAAGAAGCTTTGAGTTACATTGGATACAAGGAACGCAAAACTGTGAGTTCATGTCCCCCTTTTCTCTTAACTGTTTTCAGTTTTATAACTTCGGGGGTAAAGTACATGTTACAAAATGATTACATACAAATTACAATTGGTATGGTTAGCTTTGGAAAGTACAGTAGATCATGTGAATGGGTAGGCGCACTCTTAAGGCCATTAATCCTCGTAGTAGGACCGAGGGACATGAGTAATAGATCTATTTGGGTGTAGCAAGCCCACCCATGAGTCCGTCGAGTGGACCATGTGGCGACTATGTCTTACAGCCAGAAGCCCGGTACAAGTCTGCTAGGTTTGAGTCTTCCTGCACCATGTCACGTATATTAATGTATTAGCTACACATTAATTGATCTGTTTCCTTGTTGCTTTCATACCGGGATTTCAAGTACATACAAACATACTTACAAAGGTTTCAAAGGTTTATTCACAAACACACACATGAACTCGCTCAACTTTTGTTGATGTTTTCAAACTACATGTATTTCAGGAAACTGAGTATGGATCTGGCGGGCGTTAAAGTTTCAAGTGTTGTCTGGAATAAAAGGTGTCATCCGGTGTCGAATGGTTTAGAGTGTGTATCCCATCCTGGATAGGATACATGTTTCAAAGCTTGGTTATCACCAGTGTCTTTTGAAAAGTCATTATGGAACTTAAAACCGGTTGGTGTTGTATTTCTGAATACGAAGTCTGTGTTTTTGGGGTTAAATCAGTATTGTTGTAATGTTTCAAAACTTAATCAATGGATAACATCTTGGATTTATCATATAGTTGTTTGTTATGGTTGAATGCAATGATATTAAGCAAGTCACACCAAATCACGCTTCCGCAAAAGTCAGGGTGTGACAGTTAAGCTCCCGGTTAGTTATGAGATCATCCGAAAAGTCTTGTTTCTATCGAAACTTCATGAAATTAATATTCGATGTCCGCGAGAGCAAGAATAAAAATATTACAACGCTTTCGAGATCGTTAAAAGGTCACTCAGAGGTAATAATTTAACATGTTGACACATTTAACCCCTATGCTTTGTAAATTCTAAATTTTTAAGCACAAACGGCTTTCTACGTTCGATATTTTATTCATTAAAGAATACAAAGACGTGTGAGGTCAATCAGAGGCACAAGTTTGGCATGTTGACATCTTTGGTCCTTCCACATACGTCTTTATGCTATTTGACAACTTTAGTCCCTCAAGTTATCTTTTTAACATGATCAGGGTTTATAACACGTGTCACCACTGTATTGGACTTGATTTTGCGAGGTGTTACAACATGCTTAACCTTTCCTTCATGTCACTGATTGGAATGGACTAGGAAGTACACAACTCCCTTTATTAGTTTTTGGGCACCCCCACAGTGACTCCCTTTGGGTTTATGATTAAGTTTGCCTATTGAACCTAGATCTTGGGATCTCCAGTCAACTAGATTAGGTTTCCCTCATATTCCCTTCTTCTATGGGCTTTAGTCTCATTCCTCTTGACGACTTATACACCTTATCTTTGCTTAAGCCTTTTGTTAACGGGTCCGCAATGTTCTCTTTTGACCTAACATAGTCAACTGAGATAACACCCGTTGAGATAAGTTGTCGTACCGTGTTGTGTCTACGTCGAATGTGCCTTGATCTGCCATTGTACATCGTGCTTTGTTGTCACACCCTGGCTTTGCGGAAGCGTGGTTAACTTTTGGTGTGACTTCTTAATACCATAGCTTAATCATAACAAAGCTATATGAATTAAAAACCATGCAAGTCATCCATTAAGTTTTGAAAACAACATACAGTACCATTGTTTTAACATACAACCATAACCTTGTTCAGTAGACATTACAACTTTAAACATAAACATAAACGTGATTTAGGGATTGTGTCTTGTCCAGGTAAGAGACACATCCCCTAAACCCTGATGACTTCATGATAAGTGCAGCGGAAAACGTTCCATACCGTGCCAGATCCGTTTTAATTTCCTGAAATACATGTGAGTTGAAAAATCAACAATAATGTTGAGCGAGTTCATGTGTAAGTGAGTATGTAAAACACTTGTGAGTATAAAAATAGTTGTGGTATGTAGCAGTGTAAGAGGACTTGTGATCACCAATGGTTTGCAAGGCCACTGACATATGTGAAGTGCAAATAGGGAGACTCAAACCTAGCAGATTTCGCCACGGCAAAGTATGTGGACAAAGTCACCCCACGGTCCGTTTCTAGTTTGGCCGGGGGCTGGGCTCGCTACACCCAGATAGATCTACCGCTCCTGTCCCTCGGTCCCTCCATGAGGACTAATGGCCCCATGTTGTTCCTATTCACTCACATGATCGTATAACACCTCCTTACGTTAAACATACAGTTGTAAAGTACTCGTAAATCATAGTAACATGTATTTCACCCCCGCAGTTAAGTAAACTATAAACAGTTAGAGAAAAGGGGGACATGAACTCACAGTGAATGCGCGTCTCTACCGAGTGTCTCCGAATCGTAAAGCTGTGCGACGACCTACAAGTGCTAATTCTATTAGACGGACGGCCGTGCCTTAGCTTCATGGCTTATGTTTTTGGGGAAATAGTTAGACAACTATTTCGTGTTTACATTTTGTAAATACTCGGTAGTTAATCTCCTTCCCAAGGATGGGGGATTCAATACATGTGCTTACAAATTTCATTCATTAAGTCTCACTTAATCTTTATATATTTCCAACTCCAAAGTATAAGTATTTATCCAAAATACGTTGTTAAAGTACGCGTTCATAAATATTTCCGTAATTGTGTAAGTTACGTTTTAACATACGAGTGGTAATAAAATTACCGGTGTAACTTAGATATTTATGGTGAAAGCGTTGTATTATTTTGGAGTCGTTAACGCTTGTAAATATTATTTTTTTTTACTCTAAAATAATATTTATGTACTTCACAAAATAATCATAAACAGTGTGTGAAAATATATTTATCACGTTAATCTTTGTGAAAAAATCCCACCTCCGAATATTTAGTAATTAAAGTCATGGCGAAATTTTATGTTTCGAAAATATGCCGAAAATAGTTCTAACACTTGTTGTGTAAATAATTCTAAGTGTTAGGTTTTTAGAAAATTTCGCCAGAGTTTCCTCTGTAACTGGAGGTGGCCACGCTTTCAAGCGTATCATTTTCTTTTAACAAATCAATTCAACAACTTCTTTATTCAACCAAACAATTTCCGACACATCAAACTAGTCGATAAGTATGTAAATCGCATAATCGCATGAACTTGCAGTTTTTCCGAATCCATAGTGTAAATCCCCTTTATATATGTAGATCCTTATATAAAGTAACTTTAATCTTGTAAAAACCTCGTGTTTAGAGAAATCCGTCTTTACAACTTCTAGTCATTTTTCCCAAAAATAGTTATTTGTCGGATCTTTTCATTTCACAAGTGTCTACACACTTGTGGTTTATAAAATCATGTTTGTTAGTGTAAGATCCTTTCTCTAAAATACATGGTTTCTTAAATGTGTGGTTCTTCAAAAATACCACTTGCAGATACGTAGATCTGCTAGTTTTAAACTCCATTGTACAAGTTAAATTACTTTTACACAAGTAAAATATTTCTACACAAGTTCATGCATCTTGTGTGGTAGAGTTTCGCCTTTTAACCCTTGCGGTAACCAAAAACGAGCTTATGTGAAGATACATGATCTTACAAAGTCGGGTTAAACGGAGATCCGAGCTACCACATCATAGATCGGGTCTAGATAAACACAAATTTCAAATACTACAACTTTTACACAAGTTATGAGCTATTAACCACCACTTTTAGTATTTTTACTAGACTTTAACGCATCAAAATGTATGTTAATGATATTTAACCGACAATATTCCTTTTAACCACCTTAGAAAAGCTTAAAAACAAGTTTTAAGTGTTATACCTCTAGCTCAAGGCTAGGGAAGATCTTAGGCGAAAATGAGGTGGATAAAAGCTAACGGTAGAGGTCCTTCGTGTTCCGCTTGCACCAAAGCTCCTAATACGCAACCTCTAACACTTGTAGCACCTTGGAATGATGAAGATGGAAGTCGAATATGGGTGTATGGGGCTGGGGTGGTTCGGCCGAGAGCCTTGAGGGAGCAAGAGAGAGAGTGAAATGTGGTTTATGTAATGGTGATTATCTCATGAGTTTAGGTTAAATAGGTAAGTTAAGCGTTTAACCTCGTTAGTTGTATAAAGCGCGTTATGACGGGTGTTAGGGTAATCAGGGACCCTAACTAGCTCAGAAAAATATAAATAGTGAAAATATTAATATTTTCGTGTCCCGGGTAAAGTCCGGTTGTTCGGTAGGATAGTAATCCGTTAAAGCGTTACAAAAGCTTTAAAAGTGTCGTTATTGTTACTTTTAGTGACACCATTTGTTTTCCCGACACTTTAGAAAGTGTCTAGTGATATTTTTCCCATATTTTGGCACTTTACTAGTCAGCTAGAAGCTGGTTAAATTATTAAAGTGCTGTGTTTTGTACTTAAAGTACGTTTTAGGCACATCCATTCACTGTAACTTATTCCTAGAGACACGGTTCTACAATACTTGTATCCCTACACTCACTGCTAGTGTAGTAACTTTCTCAGACTCTTACAGGTCTTAGAGGCAGTGTCTGCCTGATGCTGGTTATATCAGCATGTTCGCCGTGTATCCGTTTATTGTGCTACTGTGCGTTTAGTGCATCAAGTTTGTCACGAAGGTGCTAATAGCAGACTATAGTGTGACGGCAAGTAAAGTATGATGCAAGTAAGTTCATGTATCAGTATTCAAGTAGCAGTTCATCAGCTAGTTCAAACAAGCACAGTAATCAAGTAGTAATTAATCATTAATTAAGTTGTACGGATACCTGGTTTAGTGCGGGTTGTCACATTCTCCCCCCGTTAAATAAATTTCGTCCCGAAATTTAAGTTCTGCTTGTAGATGCAGAGTTCTTAGGAAATAAGTGGGGGTATTTCTCTTTCATCCGGTCCTCACGTTCCCAGGTGTATTCAGGACCATGTCTGGCATTCCAACGAACCTTGACGAGCTTGACACTGCTCCGGCGGGTCTTGTTAACTTTCCAATCTGTGACCTCGACAGGTTCTTCAACGAAGTGGAGCGTGTCGTCAATATGAAGATCGTCGATGGGAATGGCAACGTCAACTTGAGTTGGACTTTTCTTTAGATTGGATACATGAAATGTATCGTGAACGCCATTTAGTTCAGCGGGTAGGTCCAACTTGTATGCTACCGTCCCAATTCTTTCTAGAATTCTAAAGGGACCAATGTAGCGTGGATTTAACTTCCCACGCTTTCCAAAGCGTGCCACCCCTTTCCAGGGTGATACCTTCAGTAAAACCATTTCTCCAACTTGAAAATCCACATGTTTTCGGTTTGGATCCGCATAGGCCTTTTGTCTGTGGCGAGCTGCTTCGATGCGTTTAAGAATTTGCGCGATCTTGTCCGTCGTCTCTTGGACGATTTCGGGACCAGCAAGCTGCCTATCACCTGCGTCAGCCCAACATAAGGGTGATCGGCACTTGCGTCCGTAAAGGGCTTCGAATGGCGCGACACCAATACTGGTGTGGTAGCTGTTGTTGTATGAAAATTCGACCATAGGTAAATTTTTATCCCAGCTACCGCCCAAATCCATAGCACATGCTCTCAGCATGTCTTCCAAAGTCTGTATCGTTCGCTCGCTCTGGCCGTCAGTTTGCGGATGGAACGCAGTGCTCAGATTCAACTGTGAGCCAAAGGCTTCTTGGAAGGATTGCCATATCCTTGACACAAACCTTCCGTCTCTATCAGAGATGATCGAGAGAGGCACTCCGTGACGTGCGACGATCTCTCTCATGTAAATTTCCGCAAGTTTGCTCGTGCTATCTTTCTCTTTGATTGGCAGAAAGTGTGCGGATTTTGTTAGGCGGTCAACTATCACCCAAATCATATCATGGCCTCTTGGCGTTCTTGGCAATTTCGTAACAAAATCCATTGAGATTTGTTCCCATTTCCACTTGGGAATCTCAGGTTGTTGCAGCAGCCCCGAGGGCTTCGGGTATTCCGCCTTAACCTTCGCGCAAGTTAAACATTTGCTCACGTAGACAGCAACGTCGCCTTTCATCCTAGGCCACCAATAGTAATCCTTGAGATCTTGATACATCTTATCCGATCCAGGGTGGATAGAGTACCGTGACTTGTGCGCTTCGTCGAAAATAACTTCCCTTAATCCACCAAACAGAGGAACCCAAATCCTTTTCTCAAAACATAACGTTCCTTCCTCGTTTGGTACCAAAAGCTTCTCCATTCCACGGAGATATTCTTCCTCAAGGTTTCCCTCCTTGAGAGCTTCCTTTTGTGCAGCACGAATGCGCAAGGAAAGATCGGTTCGTATAATCATTTCCAAAGCTCTAACCCTTATGGGCTTGATCCTTTCCTTACGACTTAGGGCATCGGCGACTACATTCGCCTTCCCTGGGTGATATTTTATCTCGCAGTCGTAATCGTTCAATAATTCAACCCATCGTCTTTCCCTCATATTCAACTCCTTCTGGTTGAATATGTGCTGTAGGCTTTTGTGATCCGTGAAGATTGTGCATTTCGTACCATACAGGTAGTGTCTCCAGATCTTTAAAGCGAAAACCACTGCGCCAAGCTCTAAATCGTGTGTGGTATAATTCTTTTCGTGCACTTTCAGTTGGCGTGATGCGTAAGCAATGACCTTTTGGCGTTGCATCAACACACAACCCAATCCTTGACGCGATGCGTCGCAGTATACCACAAAGTCATCAGTGCCTTCTGGTAGAGCTAAGATTGGCGCGTTACAAAGCTTATCCTTCAATATCTGAAACGCTTCATCCTGTTTGATTCCCCAATCAAACGTCTTGTCCTTCTGCGTGAGGAGCGTCAAAGGTTGAGCGATTTTCGAGAAATCCTCGATGAACCTTCGATAGTAGCCAGCCAAACCCAAGAATTGTCGAATCTCGGTTGGCGTTGTAGGCGTTTCCCAATTCTTGATTGCCTCGATCTTTGTGGGATCAACATGAATTCCATCCCCATTAACCACATGTCCGAGAAACTGGACTTCACGTAGCCAAAACTCGCACTTGGAGAATTTGGCGTACAGCTGTTCCTTCTTTAGCAGCTCCAGTATGGTTCTAAGATGCTGCTAGTGTTCAGCCTTCGTCTTTGAATAAATCAAGATGTCGTCGATGAATACAATCACGAACTTGTCTAAGTATGGCTTGCAAACCCTATTCATCAAGTCCATAAAGACTGCAGGTGCGTTTGTCAAACCAAATGGCATAACGAGGAACTCGTAGTGTCCATAGCGAGTTCGGAAGGCTGTTTTCGGGATACTTTCCTCCTGTATCCTTAATTGATGGTATCCAGATCGAAGATCAATCTTAGAGTAACAGCTTGAACCTTGAAGTTGATCGAACAGATCGTCGATTCTTGGCAGAGGATACCTGTTCTTGATCGTCAGCTTGTTCAATTCTCTGTAGTCAATACACATGCGGAAACTTCCGTCCTTCTTCTTGACAAACAAGACCGGAGCTCCCCAAGGCGAGAAGCTTGGTCGGATAAAACCCTTGTCTAACAACTCTTGAAGTTGTGTCGACAATTCCTGCATCTCAGACGAAGCAAGTCTGTATGGTGCCTTAGCCACAGGCGCGGCGCCTGGAACTAAGTCAATGTGAAACTCCACTTGCCTCTGAGGTGGCAGTCCGGGTAAGTCTTCTGGAAAGACTTCTGGGTATTCCCTTACGACAGGGATGTCTTCGATCCTTGGCTCGGCAGCCTTCTTGTCCACGATGTGCGCCAGAAAAGCAACACATCCCTTCTGCAAACACTTCCTTGCTTTCAAACAGCTGATAATCCGCAACGGCGTCTCATGCTTCTCTCCATGAACAACAATGGTCCCACCATCCTCGGTTGGAATACGAACAACCTTTTCGTGGCAAACTATCTCAGCTTTATTGCCCGATAACCAATCCATTCCTACTACCACGTCGAAACTTCCCAATTGGACTGGTAGTAGATCCAAAGCAAACTCACGTTCTCCTAATTCAATCACACAGCCTCTGATAACATCATTGGCTTCTACTAATTTTCCATTAGCCAATTCGATTGCGTACGGGATATCTAACTTATTAGCGGCTAACCCCAGTATATTCTTAAATTCTAGTGATACGAAGCTATAGTCGGCACCAGTATCAAACAGAACAGATGCATAGCGTTGATTTACAGGGAACGTACCAGTGACAACGTTGGGATCCTGGCGTGCTTCCCGTGCACCGATCTGGAACACCCTTCCACGGGCTTGGTTCAATCCCGGGCAATCCTTCTTGAAGTGCCCAACGTCACCGCAATGAAAACATCCTAATCTTTTTCCACTTCCCGCACCATCCCCAACTGGCGGGTTGTTTTGATTGGCAGTTCCGGCTTGATTTGCATTGTAGCCTCGACTATTCCCTTGTGGGCGATTTCCCAAACCACCACGATTATCGTTTCTATTCATATATCCTCCCTGGCCTCCCCGGCCCGCACTAGCCCAACATGATTCCTTTGAGTGGCCCGGTTTTCCACAAGATTCACAAACTCTCACGTTACAATGGCCAGTATGGTGGCGTTGGCAGTTGTTGCATTTGGGCTGGGTGCCCTGGTACCCTTTTCCTTTCTTGGTACTGCCAGCTGATTTTCCTTTCTTTACTGCCATACTGACGCCTTGCTTGAAGTTTGAAAACTTCCTTTTGTTATCTCCTGAAGACTCAACGTGAGTCTCTGTCTTCTTCGCCTTGACTTCATCAAACTTGTTTAAACGAATTGCCTCCTCGGTGAGAGCCACGCTCAAATCAATGGCTTCCGTGATAGTTGCTGGTTTGGAGGAGGTTACCATGCTAATGATTTGAGGAGCTAATCCCCAAATGAAGCGCTCAATTCGCTTGTATTCAGGCGTGACCATATAAGGAACCACCTGAGATAGGTCATGAAACCTCTGAACGTACTCTGCTACCTTCGGACCGTCCATTTTTAGGTGCCAGAACTCAGTCTCCAATAGCTGAATTTCTGCGCGGGAACAGTACTTCTTGTGCATAAGCTCTTTCAGCTCTGCCCAGGTCAGTGCGTAGGCGGCAGCTTCGCCTAACGTCTGGACTTGTAAGTTCCACCAAGATAGGGCTCCGTCTAGAAACAGCCCTGAGATGTAAGTGACCTGCTGGTCGAGCGCACATTTGCTCATGCGGATGGTGGAATCAGTCTTCTCGGCCCAACGAGTAAAAGCGATAGCGCCTCCGGTGCCATCGAAGTTGGTGGGCTTGCAGTCTAAGAACTGCTTGTATGTGCACCCTGCACATTCATAGCAACATGTGATAGATATTAGCTTTCTTGCTAAGGAAATCCGTTTAGGTCATGGTATGTCTTAATGACTTAAATATTACCATGTGGTGGATTATTGTTGCCCTGGTTAATACTTCCGCTCGTTCCGGGCTGAGATGCTGCATACTGCGCTATGGCAGCGGCAATGATTTGTTGTAGTTCTGCCTCGTTAGTGGGCATGCGCGTCTCGCGTCTGGGCGGCATCTTCTAAAAGATGGTTTAAGTTGGTTAGGCCATAGTAAGGCTCCGTTGTTATAATACGTAAATCAGTTCGTAATATAGTGTACGTATATAACGGTAGTAATAGTATAATCACATAACATCTCATGTTATCACACATCACAATTATCAATCACACAACATCCCATGTCATAAAATATAAACAAGTAATCAAGCGAATCCAAATATGGTGAGAAAACTGCGATTGCCATATAAGTGAGACCACATCGTAAGTGTATACAATCATCAATCACTAGGGGCTACATCACCCCTGTCAAAAGCTACATCAGTATCAATACAACATCAAGTACATAACAAAAGTCAAGTCATAACGTAGTCTCCCCAAAATGCTGTGCAGTCAAAAAGCAATCGCCGCCTTCTCACCTCGCCTACCCAAGTGGCACCGATGAGCTCTAAGCAGATGGTGGTGGAGGAGGAAAATGGGTATAAAACAAGCGGCGCAACTGTAACCAGTCCGCCTCCATCGCCTGCTGTGTGCGAATAATGGAGGCAATCTGCTGCTCCAAAGTGGTAAGACGAGCAGCATAGTCAGGGGGTAAAGGTCGAAACGGCTGTAAAGGGGAGTGTGTCTGATCATGACACTGACATGACAGCCGAGCTCTCTCGAGCTCCTGGATACGCTGTGTGTGGGACTCGTGCTGTGCGACGAAGGACATCAAGACATCCTCGATAGTGTATCCCCTGTGAAAAGCATGATAGGGGTCAGTAGGTGGCACACCGGAGCCAGGTGCCCAAAGAAATGGCTCGCTAGTGGGGTCGAAAGGTGCCACGCCAAAAGGAGCTGTAGTGGGTGGAACAAAAGGAATCTGAGGCATGAAAGGCATGGGCATCGGTACATGCCCTGATAGATGGGCTGAAGAGCCCTCTCCAGGCCCCGCTGGAGGTATATACATAGGAACCTGAAACGAGAAGTCAACGTGTCGAGTGTCTGGGATCTGTGGGGGTAACGGTGGGACGTCCTCATCAGCCGGTATCCAACCGTGCTGTGCAGGCTCGTCCGGTAGATCCATATGTGCTGCAAACTGAGCCTGCTCGGACTCTGGTAAAACAGGATCAAGTAAAGGAGCTACGACAGGGTGAACGGGTGCCAAGTGCTCGAAAGGGGGGTCAACTGGTATAGCAACAATGGGTAGAGGATCAATGGGATCAACAGGGACATGGTCGCCCTCAATCAACGGAATATCCATATGGTGATCATCAGCAATGGGCTCAAAAGGTACATCAGCATGCACAGGGTCATGCTCTGGTAAAGGATCAAGAGCGGCTGCCTGCTCAGGAGCAATGGCAGGCTCAAAGTCACCAAACGCCATGTCAAAATCGAAATCCGGATCAATCGGATCGAAAGGGTCAATAGGATCTGCTGGATCCTCCATCAACTCGTCCATCGGAACAAACTCTAAATCACGGTCAGGATCAAATCCCGGGGGAAACACAGGATCTGAATCCCCCTCGTCGTCATGGTCAAAAGCAAATCCGGGTATGGGAGCAACAGAAAAAGCCTGGTCAGAATCGGACCCATGGGAAAAGTGCTGCGCACTATGAGCATGTGTGGGTACAGAAGCCACAGACTCAAAGGAGTCCGCGACTGGGGAGTGAGCAGGTGACTCCGCGGCAGGAGCATCTGCGATCAACAAAGGATCGGCAGCAGGAAGGGCCTCGCCCTGAGCATCCTCCTCGAAAGGCTCCTCATCAAACATATCGACATCATCCTCCTCGTCGTCGATGGGTAAAACAGGGTATGATGCAAGGGGTACTGGAGCAGGGATCAATGCAAGTGGTAGATCCCCGGCGATAGGACCATCTGCGAGCTCGCCAGCACCGTCAGGTAGTGCAAAGGGCTGAAAATCGTCCTCGTCTGTGCTGGTGAAGTCGGACGTATAAACCTCGTGCTCCGATGACTCAATGTCGTCTGAAACGATAGGCCTAGGGCCTGTGGTGCCTGAACCACCAGTGCCTGTAGAATCCATGTGTCTGTAACATATACACAAACATGTACAAATTGTCAATCATATAATCAAATATTCACATAAGTCACCAAGTAAGCATTCAAATCATCCTCCTAGTCCCACTAGCCAACACTCCTAGTCCCACTAGCCAACACTCCTAGTCCCACTAGCCAACACTCCTAGTCCCACTAGCCAACATTCCTAGTCCCACTAGACCGAACCTTAGCCTCCCAGACTGAGCCTAGAATAATGGATAAAATGTGCTCAACATTTGTTTGTAAAAAGTTGTGGATCTGGACTTAAGTGGTATGCAGTAAAAATGTTTTCGTGAGAGCCCTAGTGATCATAGTCTAGACTCAAGAAAGAATCCTAGTTCGCTATGATCAGAGCTCTGATACCAAGCTGTCACACCCTGGCTTTGCGGAAGCGTGGTTAACTTTTGGTGTGACTTCTTAATACCATAGCTTAATCATAACAAAGCTATATGAATTAAAAACCATGCAAGTCATCCATTAAGTTTTGAAAACAACATACAGTACCATTGTTTTAACATACAACCATAACCTTGTTCAGTAGACATTACAACTTTAAACATAAACATAAACGTGATTTAGGGATTGTGTCTTGTCCAGGTAAGAGACACATCCCCTAAACCCTGATGACTTCATGATAAGTGCAGCGGAAAACGTTCCATACCGTGCCAGATCCGTTTTAATTTCCTGAAATACATGTGAGTTGAAAAATCAACAATAATGTTGAGCGAGTTCATGTGTAAGTGAGTATGTAAAACACTTGTGAGTATAAAAATAGTTGTGGTATGTAGCAGTGTAAGAGGACTTGTGATCACCAATGGTTTGCAAGGCCACTGACATATGTGAAGTGCAAATAGGGAGACTCAAACCTAGCAGATTTCGCCACGGCAAAGTATGTGGACAAAGTCACCCCACGGTCCGTTTCTAGTTTGGCCGGGGGCTGGGCTCGCTACACCCAGATAGATCTACCGCTCCTGTCCCTCGGTCCCTCCATGAGGACTAATGGCCCCATGTTGTTCCTATTCACTCACATGATCGTATAACACCTCCTTACGTTAAACATACCGTTGTAAAGTACTCGTAAATCATAGTAACATGTATTTCACCCCCGCAGTTAAGTAAACTAAAAACAGTTAGAGAAAAGGGGGACATGAACTCACAGTGAATGCGCGTCTCTACCGAGTGTCTCCGAATCGTAAAGCTGTGCGACGACCTACAAGTGCTAATTCTATTAGACGGACGGCCGTGCCTTAGCTTCATGGCTTATGTTTTTGGGGAAATAGTTAGACAACTATTTCGTGTTTACATTTTGTAAATACTCGGTAGTTAATCTCCTTCCCAAGGATGGGGGATTCAATACATGTGCTTACAAATTTCATTCATTAAGTCTCACTTAATCTTTATATATTTCCAACTCCAAAGTATAAGTATTTATCCAAAATACGTTGTTAAAGTACGCGTTCATAAATATTTCCGTAATTGTGTAAGTTACGTTTTAACATACGAGTGGTAATAAAATTACCGGTGTAACTTAGATATTTATGGTGAAAGCGTTGTATTATTTTGGAGTCGTTAACGCTTGTAAATAGTATTTTTTTTTACTCTAAAATAATATTTATGTACTTCACAAAATAATCATAAACAGTGTGTGAAAATATATTTATCACGTTAATCTTTGTGAAAAAATCCCACCTCCGAATATTTAGTAATTAAAGTCATGGCGAAATTTTATGTTTCGAAAATATGCCGAAAATAGTTCTAACACTTGTTGTGTAAATAATTCTAAGTGTTAGGTTTTTAGAAAATTTCGCCAGAGTTTCCTCTGTAACTGGAGGTGGCCACGCTTTCAAGCGTATCATTTTCTTTTAACAAATCAATTCAACAA